>OX376234.1:5401694-8073792 GCA_947364205.1 Agrochola lota | reverse complement strand
GTTTACAATATTATGAACGCTTACCGAACTGTGTTGGCTTGGAGTACGCGCGAGTAATTCTGAAGTTGTTAAATACTTGATTAATCTTCTTCTAATGTAAGATTGTAAACCATCATAATATCACATGAATCCCTAAGGTCGATGATTGCATGTGCAAAGAATAATTTTTGACTGTTATATAATAGATTCTTTATTAAATTTGTAGCTATGACTAGACACGTTCTGCTTTTAAAATAATAAATAGTTAACCAAAGAAACAAAGAAAACAAAAAAAAAAAACTAGTAAATAAGTTAATCGGAGTTTATCCCTAGGTGAAAAGCACAGCCCTAAAAATTGCTTTTACATTATTTTATAAAAAAAACTAGCTGACCCGGCGAACTTTGTTTCGCAATCAATCAAAATATATAAACCCTACCTACTCTACCTACCCTACCTACCTACCCTACCTACCCTACCTACCCTACCTACCCTACCTACCCTACCTACCCTACCTACCCTACCTACCCTACCTACCCTACCTACCCTACCTACCCTACCTACCCTACCTACCCTACCTACCCTACCTACCCTACCTACCCTACCTACCCTACCTACCCTACCTACCCTACCTACCCTACCTACCCTACCTACCCTACCTACCCTACCTACCCTACCTACCCTACCTACCCTACCTACCCTACCTACCCTACCTACCCTACCTACCCTACCTACCCTACCTACCCTACCTACCCTACCTACCCTACCTACCCTACCTACCCTACCTACCCTACCTACCCTACCTACCCTACCTACCCTACCTACCCTACCTACCCTACCTACCCTACCTACCCTACCTACCCTACCTACCCTACCTACCCTACCTACCCTACCTACCCTACCTACCCTACCTACCCTACCTACCCTACCTACCCTACCTACCCTACCTACCCTACCTACCCTACCTACCCTACCTACCCTACCTACCCTACCTACCCTACCTACCCTACCTACCCTACCTACCCTACCTACCTACCCTACCTACCTACCTACCCTACCTACCCTACCTACCCTACCTACCCTACCTACCCTACCTACCCTACCTACCTACCCTACCTACCTACCCTACCTACCTACCCTACCTACCTACCTACCCTACCTACCTACCTACCCTACCTACCTACCTACCCTACCTACCTACCTACCCTACCTACCTACCTACCCTACCTACCTACCTACCCTACCTACCTACCTACCTTAGGGGTATGAAAAATAGATGTTGGCCGATTCTCAGACCTACTCAATATGCTCACAAAATTTCATCAAAATCGGTCAAGCCGTTTCGGAGGAGTATGGCAACGAAAACTGTGACACGAGAATTTTAGATATTAGATATGAATTCCATTCCCTTTCATCGTCAAATCAAATTATGTTGTAAAAAGCATTACAACATTGCAATAATATAAAATAAAATGTAACCAATTAGCAATCAGGGGTTCGTTTATCTGGTCAACAGTGCACGTGGGTGTCATAACAAATTGTGGAACAATTCCCAGTTCTAACTACACTGTGGGAATAATTTATATTTACCCGTAGACGGGATTATTTTTTGTCAAAAGTACCTACAACACGAGTCATTTTATACATTTTGACATTTATTTCACATAATAAAATTATAATAATGTTAATTTATATTGGATTTATTATAAATGACATATGTACGAGTACTTAGTTAAGAATGACAGTTGAATATTTCTCTAAACTAATATTATAACAAAGAGAAAATATTAGATTTTTTGTATGTTTATTTGTTACGCTTTCACAGCTAAACGGCTAAACCGATTTTGGTGAAATCTGGTATGGATATATTTTGAACCCTGAGAAAGGCCATAGGCTACTTTTTCTCGACACAACACGCGGGCGGAGCCGCGGGCAGAAGCTAGTACACAATAATTATGTTGTGGTAGAATGTACAGAACTTATAAAATATTAACATAATACTATGTAAAAATATATTCTAACAAACAATTATTTTTGTTTGTCTGTAGTCTGTTGTCTGATTCTTCGATGTTTTCCATTGGAAAATTACTGCGTCTCGTCGAAATAATTATAGAAAAGTAATCAAATAATGGGGAATTATTAGACCTTAGTTATGTGTGAGTTCAGGTGGTCAGTACTCGCAACCAGCGTGTGTGTTGGACCAGATGTTTGAACAGCGTGCTGGTAGGACCAGTGAAAGCAAAAGGAGTATGTAGGGACTGTAGCAGGTGGCGTTCTGTAGTTTGTGCCTAATCTAATGTGAAAAACACGTGAGTGTGAGTAAGCGTGAATATGTTTATTCCGGGAAAAGCGTTGTATACATACGAATCTTATGAATATCGAACCTGGAATTACTCGGCACTGTAGCACTCTCTGAGGCGCGAGACATACACAAGTGGCGAGAGGCGCGGACGGAACATACACACAACGCCCGCACCGCACCGTCGCCTCGCCCGCGCCACACCTATTGTGGATGTTCCGCGCCACGTCGTTCCTATACATTTTGTATGAAATATGAAATGGGCAGCGCAACACCTGCACCGCACCGTCGCCTCGCCCGCGCCACGCCTCTTGTGTATGTTCCGGGCCACGTCGTTCCTATTCATTTCGTATGAAATATGAAATGGGCGGCGCAACGCCCGCACCGCACCGTCGCCTCGCCCGCGCCACGCCGCTTGTGTATGTTCCTGGCCACGTCGTTCCTATTCATTTCATATGAAATATAAAATGGGCGGCGCAACGCCCGCACCGCACCGTCACCTCGCCCGCGCTACGCCTCTTGTGTATGTTCCGTACCACGTCGTTCCTAGACATTTCGTATGAAATATGAAATGGGCGGCGCAACGCCCGTGCCGCACCGTCGCAACGCTCGCGCCACTCGCCACTTGTGTATGTCCCGCGCATAATGCTTCGCATTATGAATCGTGTAATACTTAGTTTAGCTGCTGTGTCAATCAAACTTGTAAAGTAAAGACTACGAAGAAAATATCTTATACTTAATAAAAAATTACATAACAAGCACACTGTGATCTTGTTATTTATACTATCCAAATAAAATTATGATTCGGTCTCAAAGAAAATTTCATTAAATATGTTTGCTTTAGATATTAGCTAAATGAGGGTGTATATTATCCAAGTTTCATATAATTTGCAAATAATGAGATGAGATATTGAATTACTAAAGATATTTGTGAGGTAAATAATAATGAGATATTGAATTACTAAAGATATTTTTCTTAGTTATAATTTAACTAGTTTCTGCCTGCGACATCGCCCGGGTGAAATTTTTTAGCCGACCCACCTCATCGCATAGTCTACTCGCGCTATAACATCGTTTTCATTTAGCATTCTTTCTGACTGTTTTTATTTTTGCTCCTAAGGGTCCCAGCGTGATGTAAAATAGCATATAACCTTCCTCAAGAACTGGGCTATCAAATATGAAAAAGATTTTTTCAATTCCGACTGGTAGTTCCAGAGATTAGTGCGTTCCAACAAACAAAAAAAAACAACATCTTCAGCTTTATTATTAGTTTATATATAGATTTTTTTCATTTACCTCTGACATTTTAAGCTAGACATTTAGAAAATAACATTTCGAGTAAGCATTTATTATGTACCAAAAATAGATCCGTACCTTTGTACTCGTAGGTTTTCGGAACCAAGTTATCTTGACAAGCTAACTAATATATTTTATAGATAAAAGCTTTCTCGCATTCATAGCCAAGTTACAAAACACTTTAGGGATCTGATACTATATGATAAAGACACAAAGTAACGCAGTGCCTTTATCAAATTTAGGTGCAAATGAAAAGACTAAGCACTAATTTTAAATAATAAATAAATTGTGAATGATACTTTATTTATTGCTGTAAATAGGTTTTTGAAGACCACTACCACTACCTGACACACAAAATTTACAAAGAAACCAAGCTACTTAACATTTCTAATATATATTTATATAACACATGTATAGTTCTTAATGATAAAATTCTTTCCAAAGATGTGCACACGCAAATCACACTCACAAAAACATACAGGTACAAAAACGTATTCTGGGGATATCGCGGCCCCGGCACATAGGCAACGGAAGGAACACGGGTGGGTTTTAGTCAGTAAAAGTCTGACACACCCTCTCGCTCTGCCCTGAGCGGGAGAAGTCACGAGCATGCGTCATGTTCGTGAACGGGCGCCGTCAGTGGGGACTGGTCATCTCTTAGCTGCCACGGCTTATTTGAATTTATTTTAATTTTTGAATTGTTTTTTATTTTATTTTTATTACTGACGCTTTTAACGTGCACGTCTTTTTACATTGTTCTCACATGTATAATTACAAAAATGGATGATGTAACCAATATTTTGTAAAAATATTCTGATTGAAAAGAGTGTCCGTGGAGTTTCTTGCCCGTTCTTCTCCATAGGAACCTACTACGCGTTGGAATGGGCAACTAGCTTCATATTTCTGACTGACCGACCCCCTTGACAATTCAAAAGTACTTGTAATTGGTTTATTTGAAATAAATGCTTTGAGTTTTTTTTGAGTCATTTGATGATTTCCCATCCTGAAAAAAAAAAGAAAAAAAACGGCGCGCATAAGACTTACATATACCTAGTACTAGAACTAATTATTGAAAAAAAAACAATAATACATGAGGAAGCAAAAGTTTATAACTCACTACCAAAAGATAAGTATTTTTAATACACAATCGTTATCACTATTTAAAAAACTACTAAAATGTCACATCTTAAAGGGTTAAAATAAAGTAAAATAACTAATTTAAGTAATATAATAGGGGTGGATGACTGAATTTTTTTTTTAAGTCCGTCTTTGAGATTATAAAAAAATATTGGACATGTATTTTTTCTTTTTTTACGTAATCTAAAGATTACGGCGATACATTGAGGTAAAATGTGCCATGACGTCACGGGTATGTATATTTTATACATACTAGTGACGTAGCGACCCCACTCCCCAACCTAAAATGCGTTGTATCTAAGTAATTTTTTATTAATATGATAAAGCAAAAAATATGTGTCTAATATTTTTTTAATTTTTTTTTTTTTCTGACTGACGGACTAATGGCATCATCCCTATTCATTTTCCTCTAGTGTAACGAGTCTTTAGATTTCAAACATAAACATTAAGATAGCGAGTGACCGCACGTCGACCGCGTCAACGCGCCGCACAGCGGTAGACAATACAAAACTTTTAACAATTACCTCCTTATATTCGTAATGTTATCACTAAAAGCTCTTACTAATCATGGACAACAAAAATGTATAAATCAAGTAATTTTTTGTAATTATTTCTCTACAAGTGATATGTAATCTTTAGAAATAAATTAATTCAAACCGTAAAACAGTTTTAAATTTCAATAATTAATTGTTTTAAAACTGGACCAGGTTGGTGCTTCCTACTTTCGCAGTTACTACTCTGAGAAGTAACTGCGAAACAAACTCAGAGGCCATAGTCTCCTTTAAAGTTCAGAAATAATCCCGGTCAGGCAGCAGTCTCGACTTAGATAGCGATCGCTTTATAACTGAATTCGGTCGCAAAGTCCTAATGGCGTCACTAGACGCGCGCGACGTGCTTCACAAGCACGTGATTTTTTCGTGCTTTTCAAGCAATTTTGTCCGTCGAGGGACGCCATTAGGACTTTGCGACCGAGTTCGGTCGTATAGCGATCGCTATCACTGTCGACAATGCCGCCCCTGGTCATAATGAGGATCACGCAGATTAGTAAGTGTTTTGAATTTAAAATAAATATTATAAGGATTTTTTTTAACTTGCGAATTGTCAAAACAAATGAGGTTCCTGAAAACAATCGATTTAATAATCCAATGCAGTATTAAATCTCCAAAACAAAGTACAAAAGTTTCTGTTTTTATATTACGGGCCCAATATTCGCCATTATCTGCGAACAGATATATCCCTTTTTTTTTTTTTTTTTTTTTTTTTTTTTTTTTTTTTTTTTTTTTTTTTTGGATGGGAAATCATCAAATGACTTCTCCCGCTCTGGGCAGAGCGAGAGGGTGTGTCAGACTTTTACTGACTAAAACCCACCCGTGTTCCTTCCGTTGCCTGTGTGCCGGGGCCGCGATATCCCTTTCAGACAAACCCGCAACCCCAGCAGGAACAGATATATCCCTTGTAGTCTATTTACAACGAGGATTCCATTAAAGAAATGGCGCTAATTTAAATTTGCGTGGTTTTGAGTGGTTGTTGCTTTTTGTCATTGTAAGTTAGAGCCTTCTCTCTTTGCTTTTGTTACCTAAAATCTTTTTACTGACTACAAAAACGAAGGCTTTGTTGGTCAAAATTGGCATACAAAATGTTACAAAATTTATATTTAAGCTTGAATTTGTTTGAGTTGAGGTGTGCTGTTCATTTTCGATATAAATAATTATGACAAAAGCAGTTTCTTTTTAATGGATGCTGGCATCCATTTAAAAAATGTCGTCATTTAACTAAACCACACGTAAATAACTCAAAAACTCGTTCGACGGCGATGCTCAACAAAGTTCAAGGATAATGAATCGGTGCGTAGGGAATTGACTATGTGCTACGACGGCGTAGCTGGCGTAGGCCACATCGTAGCGAGAGCTACGGCGTAGCTATATTACAATACTTTAGTTTTTACCTCTAATTTGTTTAGTTTCTGTTTTGTTATGTGTATTAATCAAGATTGTTTTTTGAAAGTTTACTTTGAGTAACGTCCTCTTGGCTTATCATGTTGAAACTTTGAAAATAATTTTAACTTAAGTAGTTCCTCGGTCTTAATAGAAAAAGTATAAAGTGTCTCTACAGTCATCGATCTTGGAGAAATAAGACAATGCTATATGTACGTCACGAACCACGCAAACACGTAAACATTACCCTAATCTAAAACATAATCCTTTAATCATCTTTTCATAAATCTAAAGTACATAGACATACATAAAGGTCGTCAAAGTTTTCATAGTAACGAATTCAGGGGACGTATAATGTGTGTTGGTATAGGTGGAATCATAAAACGGACACTGGTTTGAGCGCCGAGCGACCCTTTTGAACGTATGACGTAAATAATGTAGTTTTAGGAGTTTTTTCGAACGTAGAGTACAAACCTAGGTCATGTGATACCGGAGGTACTTGAAAACAAAGAGTGAATAAATCGGTTTATTTGTTAAAGTACTCCTTTTAGTTTAGAAGCAGGGATTAAGGGGGGGAGGGGGGGTAAGTGGTATGGTATATCAATTTGCTGGTCAAAAACTGTGTGGCCATCTAATTGAAGTTACTAAGATCACTGTTACAGTACTTACGAGTTAATACGTCACATCGAACTCCAGAAAGAAATGTTGACAGAGATAACGACTTTTTTCTAAAACTCTCTCTTCTTCTCTTCAGAACTGTGGTCCTGTACTGTGATCCTGCCGTTTTACCGAAAAGATTTTGCCCAAATTTCACTACCCAAACAAATTTTAGCAACCTTTTTTGTACCAATGCAATGTTTGGAATGATTTTAGTACGCACATTTTCATTTGGTCAAATTTTTACTTGGCAGAATATTATCAAGGATAATGTCATTTAGCCATTTGGTCTTTAAACAAATGATTTATTACAGCAAACAATCTTTAGACAATAAACGTTTGGTCAGTTAGTTATGGAATTAGTTAGAGTAGGTTAATTTTAGAAACGACTAGATTATATAGAAAAAAAAAATATGGAAAAAAATAGGCTACCCGAAACTGAACTAGTTAAACGAGATTAATTACTTAAAACAATGCTACTAACTAAAAAAAATATATAATAATATTAATATTATTTTTTTTTTTTTTTTTTTTTTTTTTTTAAAAACGTTGCCCCACACTAAGAATTTCTTCTTGTATCGTGGGTGCGTTTACAAACATAGAAACTCACATACACTAACATCCAGACCCGGAACAACTACTTGCAGATCATACAAATATTTGTTCCGTGCGGGGATCGAACCCGCGACACGTTGCGCAGCAGTCGATCGCTCAGCCACTGCGCCAAACGTGTATTCCTTTATTTCATTTTAAATACTTATAAATTATATTTTTAAATATTAGAATATAAAAAATTAAAACATTTAAAAATATAAAAAATAGTAGCCCACCGGTATCGGGAACAGGGTCCAAGCTACCGGCGGTCAGGGCTCCAGAAAGAGGAACCCCCTGACAATGAATAATATATTAACAATATTAATATTATTATTACCTGTTTAGAATTTGTCCCAAGTGGAAAAAACACCCTTGTAATAAAACGTCTTTATTTTGCGTAAAATGAGTTATTCCAACTGAAATATTTGACTACATAAAAATTGGTAAAAGTAAACAAGTTATTGTTTAAACGTTCACTTTCAAAACATTAGGTTTGCGTTACAATTAATTGGGAAGAAATTTTTTGCTAAGTAATAATTTGGCAAATGAAATTATGCGGAAAATTGTTTGGGAAGTGATAATTTAGCAATTTCTTTTCGATGAAACAAGGGAGACCTTAGATTACTAGGTGCCTAAATAGTATATTTTATACCTTGGTATGTATTAAATAAGTAATAATTTAATGTTGTTGAAGAACCTACGTAAGAACCTACTAGACTTCAAATATTCTTGCAACTCACTCTTGACGATAACAAAAAGTGTTTGCTAAAAACAAAAGCACAACATCAATAAAATTCTCCATTTAACTTTTACAATTCTCACAGGTCAGTATCTCATAGTGCCACTAACAAACCATCTCAAGAGAGACCGAGTGCCGAAGTGACAAACACTTGAACACCTACACGCAAAACTTGGAAACTAAATCCTCTTTCCACATTTAATTACGACAGTTGAGAAAGTTAGTTAAATAAACCAGTAGAGGCAAGAGGCACAGAGGCATTTGCATACGGACGTTCTTTGAACATGTAATCTTTCAGTTGTCTTCATATAATTTGCATGTTGTTTCCCACAATCCCGCAGTACCTTCTAGCTTTGGAAGCCTAGACCCCTAAAAATGTAACTTTTGGGAAATATTCACATTTGTAAACTCACGACTTTTTTGTGGGGTTGGGCAGAAACTTAATAACGCCATGAGCTACGGCTCTTAAGGCTCATTTTCATTGGTCGTTATCGACCAATGAAAATGAGCCTTAAGAGCCGTATATTTTTTTTGTAAATGTGAGTACCATGGAGCCGTTTATTAAGTTATTAAGATGTATGTTGACTTGAAAGGGCATGGCAGTTGAGAGTACGTCATGCTCACTTAAATGTCTCGCTGATGGTGGCGAGTGTGTTGGATCATTCGGTTCCCTACAAAATGGTTGAGCTGGATGGTGCTGATCCACGCGTCATGTTCGTGAACGGGCACCGTGAGTTGTGACTGGTCATCTCTTATCTGCCAGGGCTTATTTTTAATCTTATATTTTGATTTTTACTTTTTTGTACATTGTTCTCACATATAGAAGCAACAAGAATAATGTACCCAGGATTTTGTCATTTTCTATATTTAAAAGAGTGTCCTTGGAGTTTCTTGCCCGTTCTTCTCCATAAACATCTACGTTTTGGAATGGGCAACTAGCTTCAACTTTCTGACTAACTGACCGACTATTTGACAATTCAAAGTGCCTGTAAATGGTTTAATTGAAATAAATGCTTAAAATAGTTTGAGTTTGAGGGTGCGGGAGATTTCTTTAACGCATACCATAGGCCCCGTATTCGTTCCGATTTTATTAGTCGATAGGGAACGATTGCGGTATACGGAGAACGTGGATCGCACGTTGGGCGGTTACTTTGAAGCCTCGTTTTCATTGGTCATTTTCTTTGGGTGTACCCACACCTCCGCATGCTTTTTACTGACCGATGAATTTCATTGGTCGCTACGCCCGCTACGGGGATTCCCCGCATGCTGTATATCAACCGAGTTATCGACTAATGAAAATGAGCCATAATAAAAACGAGCCATAATGAAAATGAGCCATTACGATGAAATTACTCTTTAATATATTCAAATAATTTTAACACATTTTTTTGATAAGCTAGAATCGACATTTTCTGTCCAACACATCTCAGAAAACATGTAGAAACAAACTCAAGTATAGATCATCTAATTTAAAAACGCGCGCCCCGTTTTGCCTCCACTTCACACCCACACACTCATACACATAATATCTTACACAAACACCCCATACTTTACAGTTGTTTACCTACCCCTACACACAATAAAAAAATGTAATATTAAAAAGTATTTTGTTTGAAAAGCTGCCAATATTTATTCGATGTCGCTTGAAAAATTGTTCAAGCTTAGGAATATTTTACATATCCGTTTTTATTTATACACTTTGACTACAAAAGGACGAATTTACATACCTTAGGTATACTCGTCGGAGCTGCCTGTGTGACCTTTTTGCGGTAATTTTTATTTGCATGCGAAAATACACAAATGACAACATGCCGCACGTAGTTAAAGGACTTTCTGAAGTATTTTACTGACGAAAGCTTTTGGGTAGACTGTACGTCACACTGTTTAACTGGGCTGAATTAATTTTTGGTGTGTTACAAAGAGAGATCTTTTATTCTGATCTTTTTGGGCCCTTTTTTGCAAGTTGATGAAATGTTTTATTAACGATTTCTTTAGGGTTTCTTTTTTCTAATTTCGTGATGTGTTTTTCATCAAAATTGCTTTTTCCAACGATAAAATAAGGAATTGTAGATCTAAGCCATAAATATTGGGTCGTTTGCGTCTAAGAATGAACATGGTTTTCTCTCTGCAATTGACAATCTTGGCTCGGTAATTGGTCATTGCGCTCGGCAGTCGGATTGGCGATCGGAGTAAGATATACGGAATAGAATATTGTAGAGGCATACTGGTGTGCGAATTGTAGAAATTAATTTGTGTTTATTTATTGTACTGTAAGAGATTGTGTTTTTCTCGATCTTCCTATTATTTTATTTTATGGATAAATAAATATACACCCACTAAAAATACGTACCTACATGCAAAATAGTAGACAGTTAAAAAAAGTACGGGAAGGTGTCGTGAGACACCCGGTTGTAACATAACAAAAAAAACAAAAGCTTATGACAGTAGAAACTGACTTTTTCGGGCATAACTCTTTTTCGTTACGTGACGACTTCTGCCAGTTTATTTCTACCGCAAGAAGCATTAAAGAACTTCGTTCAAAAATAAAGCAGCTGCCGGTTTGTACCTAAAGATTAAGAAAATCAACCTTATCTTCTTTTATAAATAGCACAATTTTAGTTACTACCAAGACCGATTTATACAAAACAGAAAAGCGATCAAAACTACATAAATATGTGCACAAAGTTGTTTCCTATTTTTTTATCTATCGCTACTGTTGGAGAAAGATCTAGAATCTGAAGGCAATATGTTGGTAGAAAACTTAGATCATCCTGTGTGGGTGTGAATTATTTAAAGTATTACGTTTCAAGTAGTGAGAGAGAAGCGGCTCGGTGTTTGCTTACTGAGATAGTTTTTTTATTTGAGTTAGTGACGTAACTGGCTGTTGACCTATCATAATTATATATGTGGTAATTTAAGACAAATAGGTCTACTAAAGTTTTACCTAAAACTCTTTGTGTTGAAATAATAACTTGAACGTTTTCTACGTAGTACAACATTAACATTCTGATAACGTCATTTTAAAACTAAAACAAAAAAAAAATACAATCTGTTACATATCAAACAGATATCATCTCTAGCTGTTTAGCACAAATAAATTAAGTATTTCTATTTAAAATCCAAACAATTTTCTTTACTCTAGAATTCAATAGTAATTTCATTTTTGATAACCGTGAACTGAGCACTACATTATCATCCGCTCCCTCTCACAGTATTCAAATGTCAAAGTGTAAAGTTTTTGTTATCTACTGCCGTGGGAACGATGTTTTCAATGAGCTAACTTTTAGCCAAGTCCTCTAGATAAGTCCCCAAACTCCCGCCTTCGAGGGATTTGATAAATTGATACAGATTGTGGGTAGTTAAAGTTTTTGTGTACCTGTTGTTGCTCTGTAACCCCGAAGGGACCGGCTAGCAAATATAATTGGAGAACTTTCATTTATCAAAGTATTAATTAGATATTTTTGTGTTTGAAACAATCGTAATTCATGTCTAGAGTTTGGAGGTCAGGAGAAACTTTAATGTTGTTATTATTCATTGTTATATCTAGGTCTTATTTGGTTTTTATAAAAATAGTCCTTCAGACCGAATTTCGGCTATGGCGGCCAATCTCAGCGGAGACTAGCCAGCCAGGGATAATTATAGTGCACAAGTTTACTGCTTGCGCAGACACAAGTGCACTCTCTCTTCCCTCACTCTCATAGACCGCTGGGACGGCAATCCGACACGACCGGAGAGAGATCAATTCGTTTTTATAATGTACGTGACATATTTATGTAAGGCGTCACAGCTATTTTATTTAGTTTGATGGCGTAACTTGTGCCTAATTTTAACTGTTCAAGAAAACGTATATTTAACAAAGTGCCGTTATCATAGTAGATACATTACAGCTCAAGACCACCATAATACTACATTCAAACACGAACTTTCGATCTTTTTTATATCATCATCTGCCTAAATAAGTTGTGGTCGGCTTCCAGTCTTACCAGATGTAGCTAAATACCAGTATTTTACATGGAGCGTCTACCTATCTGACCTCCACATTAACTGGGTAATACCACATACCCCTTGGTAAGACTGGTTGCCAGACTTTCGGGCTTCTGACGACCCGTAACGACTGTCAAAGATCCACGAATGACAGCCGGGACCAACGACTTAACGTGCTTTCCGACGCATGGAGGAGACTCAGTATGTAAAGGTGGTCACCCATCCACGGACCAACCCCAGCAAACGTAGCTTAACCTGATGGATCGACCCGTGTGGCTATTATTACTTAGCCACGAGCTTCAACCTTTTTATATACTTTCCAAAAATCATCAACCTGAAAAAATAACCAAATAATTACCAGACTAACCTCGAATGGTTTATCGGCTTAAATAATAAATTAAAACATATCACAGACAGATTTATTACAATCCATTACGTTTTCTTAATACTCAATAAGTCATGGTGGGGTAGTACCATCGATTGCGTTACCTATTCTTGTAGTAGCAACAGTACACACGCAACCGCTGCACGTGGTTAACATAGCCTTTAAACCTCATTTTATGGTCGCAATAAAGTGATTTTGTTGCACAGTTACTGTAAACTTTGAAGTGTAGAGACTGGAAATTATAATTGCCTTATGTATTTATCAATTCTACAGTTACTATAAACTTACAAGTGCAAGGAAATGTGGTATTAAATATCCCGTACAGTTTTTTTGATAAGTTTTTATAATTTCGGGGTTTTATTTTCAAGTGTGAAGACTTTAGGCTGTAGGAATATTTTGATGCTTATGATAGTTTGAAGACGTTTATGAATAATGGGGTAAGTGTTCAAGTGAAGTTATGCAAGTGAATACCTAAATGAAACAGTTCTCAGGATATCCAATTGTAAAACTAAGTTTCAGCCAGCAACTTCGCTCGCGTGATATCTTTTGAAATTATAGCCTATATTACTCAGTGATAACATAGCATTCTACTGGTGATTATTTTTTTAAATCTGTCCAGTAGTTTTTGATTTTATTCACTAAAAAAAAAATACAAATCTCTTCTTTTTACTATATTATTAGTGTAGACAGACGGCTTTTATAGAGTTGTTATGAAAGAGTTTATTCAGTATAAGTACTACGAAGTGTTTCCACTGCCTAAAAGCTATTGCGAGTTTTTGTGCAAAAAATACGTCTGAGAAAGTACTTTATGTATGTAGGTACTTTAACTATAAGGTACGAAATACTTCATAACTTTGTCTCTGTGACGGCAACCTTACATATGTTTCAGGCGTTCATAAGTGGTTTTAAACTGGATTCCAATCCATACGAAGAAGATATAGCGTCATATTCAAGAATAATTGTACTTAATTGTGTTTGTTTAGCCATGTAAGAGGTCTTTACATATTCTTACCTAGCTAGTGTTGTAAATAGTAATCTAATAGACTAAATATCAAGAGTTTTAACCTTAACGACTCCTTTAGTGTAGTTTCTGTCATTCCAAACCAAGATCTTATCTTCAATACTTGTTATATAACAAAGTCGCTGTCCGCGTTGTTCTTCTGAAATACGCAACGGATTTTGATGAGATTTTCAACATAGTTTAGAGAATGTATGCCGGAAGTTTTATGTGTATAATACATTAATATTAAACTTATAATCTACGTGCGCAATGTATTTTCCAAACACATAAACAAACACGAGTTGTCCACTTAGACAAACATTAACTTTATGCTAGTGTAAATAAAGTTCATTTTAAACCGATTAGTATTGTTGAAAATGTCATAAAAAATATGAAGTTGTAGCGCAAACTGAACCTTATGTGTAGGCATTACAATTGTTTTTCCTAAAACTTGTGTTTGTTTACATGTTTGGCAAATGAATTGCGAACGCAGAATAGATCATTAAGAAATATCGATGATCTTTCAGAAATCTTGAAGCACTTGCGTCGCTAGCTAAATATACTCGTATACTCTTATAACTTTAGGAAACCCATTTATGTGTGCCTACTACTCGTAAGTTGAAACCTAGGACATAGAAAACCAATTTGACTAGCTCGTTGGTCGCAAGAGCTACTGCTAAGCATGAGGTCCAGGGTTCGATTCACGGGTCGGGAAAAGTGTTATTGAGCTTTTCCATCAGGTTTTTTGAGTAGCAGCCCGGAGTCTGGATTTGTGTCCGGTTAATAGCTATAGGCTCGCCCCCTATTACATGGGATTTAAACTTAACTGGCGTACTATAGGTACACCTCTGCGAATACCTTCGGGGAATACCGTGATGTTATATTATAAAACCAATTAACTTTCATGACTAGTCTAACTCTCTGACTAAGAAAATCTAAGTTATAAGTGACATGGGAGCGCTATGCAATCTATTCTCGTCAAGGTCGTTTCTGACAGCCAACTGTAGCACCGCGCGCGCTCATCGATCAAATCAAATAGCGCGCGCTTCCCCGGCTTCCTGATACACACTTCTGTCCCTTTTCATGAAATCAGTCCCAAAGATTTGATTATTTCGATGTTCTTAGATTTTGATTGCAAAAAAGCGAGACAAAAGATGTTACACATCAAAAATTAAATTTGGCTTTACAATTGAATCACTTCTTTGAATAATTTTCATGAATAATAATAATACCAGCCTATTATTGTCCCACTGCAGGGCAAAGGCTCGAGTCTCACACAGAAAAGGCACGAGTATCGATCACCACGCTTGCCCAAGTTGGGTTGGCGATTTCAGATTTATATTAACTTTAAGTCCAGGTTTCGTCACGATGTTTTCTTTACCGATGTCAGTGATGTCCAAAATAATTTTATAAAGTAAAAACGAATTGAAAAAGTTACATAGGTAGTTGCCTGGATTTTAAACCCCCTTCTAACTGGTCCATGAGGGGCGAGGCCTTGACCACTAGGCCATCGCGACGAAACATTGTGTATTATATTTTTTTACTAGCAACCTTATAAAACATAAATATGCAAGCAATTATGGACCTTAGGGTGATAAACATTTTAAGTCGGCGACTCGTAGTTACTTACTACTTACCAAGAATCCCGTTCAACAATCTTAGGAACTTCTAGTTTTGTATATGAACGAGGTCGTTGACCTTCTTCGCCCATTTCAGGGGTCAATACAGTGTAATAATAGTATAATTAATGGTGATTATTTGTTTGTTTCAGTAAAAAAGGCGCGCTATGTTTCTATGCAAGGTAAGATTTGGTCTTTTTTATTATTTGTCAATAGGGAAGATCAAAAAAATTTTTTTTTGTCCGTCATGGAGATTATTTAAAAATATTAGACACGTATTTTTTCTTTTTTTACGTAATCCAAAGATTACGGCGATACATTGAGTTAAAATGTGCCGTGACGTCACGAGTACCTATGTAGATTTTATACTTACTTGTGACGTAGCGACCCCCACTCCCCGACTTAAAATGCGTTTTATTTAAGTAATTTTTTATTAATATGAAAAAGCAAAAAATACGTGTCTAATATTTTTTTATTATCTAATTGACGGACTAATTAGAATTTCTTTTTTATTACCCAGGCATCATTCCTATTGTTTCGTGTTCTAAAATATTATCCCTAAACACCAGTTAAGCTAGAGTTTCCTAGGAAATCTGTAATTTTCACCAGTATGTTTGACATTAAGTTGTCAAAAAACGCACCGTATTTGGACAGCCGTTATTGCGTGACCATTGTCCACTTTCTCAGGAAACCAAATCTTTACAATATTACAAGCTTCGTTTCTCCATAAATCATTCATATTATCAAAAGTGAAGTCGCGTGTTTATATTCTGTTCCTAAGTTGGTATATTTGTTTACTCATAACAGAATATAATAGTGACTCGTACAATAATTTTATTAATAATAATAAAATAAAAAATTATTTGCATTACGAGGCATTAGGACTTTATTTGCGAATAATAATTTCGAATTTATTTCTAAGCAGCGCTGGACTATACTAAATAATTTATAAGGAACAACCTAAAGCCCAATTTCTATTTACAGTTCAGCGGACCCTTTGAATTAAGTTCAACATGTCCAGCGGTCACACATATCCGCACAAAACCCTTAATAATACACTACATTCATTGTAATTTAACTTTCAACGCTCATTAGGCCTTTGATTGATCCTATACTAGGAAACCTATATATAATAGTCTTTCTTTTCATGCACTAGACTACCTTTCTCTATCTGCTAAGGAATTTTAAACTTACTGGTTTCAAAAATAAGGTTTGTTTTCCAGGAGTACAGCAGTTCAACACTTACGTGACACTCAAACTACAGAATGTCAAGTCTACGACGGTGACAGTTAAGGGCCCGACTCCATGTTGGGAGCAAGACTTCCTATTGTGAGTATTTTTAACTATTTTTTTGTTTAAATTTATGTGCATGCAATTATAGCGTCTATTCTTGAGACTAAAGGCAGAGAATTGTGTAGAGTTTAGTGTTTTCTAGTGGTCAAAGAGAGTGTTTTTTTTTCTTAGGAATCTGGTGTAATTAGTGAGCATTTTAGATTTCTTTGTGCTTAAGACTAGTATTTTAGTCTGGGAATGTACATAGACGTGTAGAATTTCACTGCTAGTATTTATAGTTACTTTACATTTAATACGACACGGTTTGCGCAGTGGCTGAGCGATCGACGCTGCGCAACGTGTCGCGGGTTCGATCCCCGCACGGAACAAATATTTGTATGATCTGCAAGTAGTTGTTCTGGGTCTGGGTGTTAGTGTATGTGAGTTTAAAAAAATACTAGGATCGATGTTTCGTTTATTAGAACTGACGTTGAAGTAGGGTAAGAAGTATTAGTCTATTTATTATATAAACAAATTAATGTTACAATTCCAGGAAAGATCACAAAACTAAATGCTAATATCCATTTAATAACTATTGAATAATTGATTTAAAGGTTATTGATTCACAGCTGTTTAAAAGTATGAAACTGTAGATTCGATACTCAATGGCCTACGTAGAGAGTTCTTTTCTTTTGAAGAGTATTGACAAATCTAAATCATTTAGAAATACATTTTTTTATTTGAAATAACTCTCTGAACTGAGTCCAATGTGTCATTCTGATTCAAAAAAAGCTTTAAAGCAAGGGCAGTAACGTTCTAAATAAAAAACGTTGACACAACAACTTTACACTTCAGTGTAAAATCACTTGCTTTACAAATGTTGCCCACATTTTCCGTTTAAAAAACAGACTTTAGACATAGGTGCAGGTATTATTAATTTATTTAACCCTACAAATGCGAGGGACGAACAATCTGTAAGCGAGACAATAGCTTCGCAACGGGACGTCGTTCTCACTGACGTAGGTCGCAAATGCCTACTTGTCATTCCTAACCGCGTTCTAGGGTTGTATCGAATCCGAAAGCCTAGGATTTTTATGACTTTGCCTCTGTGTAGGTCGTAGAGGTTTATGTGCATGCATTTATGTATGTGGCGGTAAGTGGTTTTGTAGAGTAGATGGGTCAAATTGTGTGCATTTTTGTGTAGTGTGATTAGCTTTGGCTAGCATCGGCGTTTATTCTGTTAGTAATTGACCAGCGTGATTGGATCCACAAAATTCAACAATCAAATACGATTCGGTATTAAAAATGTAAGCTTCCCAAAAGTTGTTTATTTGTGGATTTCCAATGCCCAATCGTTGGCACGTGGGTATTAATAGATGGGCTAATATTTGAGAGGTCGTTTTTAGAACTGTCAATATGTATACGCCATCAGAAATTCGTCGTTCCGTTTGGCAAAATATTATGTTCTGTTTTTAGCAAAGGTAAAAAGACTACATTAGATAAAAGATGAAATCAAATAAGAGAGGCACTTCAAGCTTAGTGCCCGTTTTCACTAACACTAAGCGACACGTAAGTGAATGCCTAAATGAAAGCACGCGGTTCAATTTACAACTTTCGGCACTGAGTCTAGCATTGAAAATCCAACCGCGCAGTGAAAACTGCCATTAGAATCCTGTGTGTTTTTAAAGCATTTACGTTTTAACCAGTACTTACCTCTTTAACTAAAGGAGGAAGTACTTAAACCCTTTAAACATCAACCTAATTAGAATAAAAGATTTCATTGCGCTTCATTAATGTGGTACGTTCCTTTACCCGTGGGCCAAAAATACCAAAGACTGGTCCCTGGCCGAGGGTCATTAATCTCAATTGTGTCTTACAGCTGGCGTTGCATAGTAAATAGCTGACACATCTTGTTTCGTTTTGTATTCCTTGGTAGAAGGAACTGTGTGACTTGTCGTGGGGGTTGTAATGGTTTTGTTTTATTAAGTAAGGTGTAATAGAAGGAACCTCCGAGGAAGAGGTACAACGTTCGTGGAGAATGCAGTCATTTACACAGTATACAGTTTCGATACTTTGCCACTATCCCGTTAAAAAAACTGTGTTCCTGTAGGTACAAAAAAAAAAACGAATTCTAATAATTTTATACGAGAATAAGAATAATTAATATGCTTAAAATAAATTATAGTAAAGGAAATAATAATAATAATATTATAATATTAAAAAGAGAAAAGACTTCATTTTTTGCATGTTTGTTTGTTTGTTTGTTGGTTACGCTTTCACGCCAAAACGGCTGAACGGATTTGCATAAAATTTGGCACACGGATATATCATAGCCTGGGTTAGGATACACAATACTTTTTATTCCGGTAGTACGTTCCCGGGAGACAACCTTAGACCTCCACGCGGGCGAAGCTATTCAATTACGTAGAACCATGTCCCAAAAATTACAAAGAAACATTGAAATGGCATCTCAAAACGAACATCACAATTTAGGAGATGAGCAGGAAATCCCGAGTTTGTCAACCCTGTTACTGGCGAATACAATTTGTATTATATTAGCATTTCAACCCCCACTGTCGCTTGTACATTGCACAGCGTTGAGCGCTGTAAGGTCACAATATGAGAATATACGTCATTGTGGTGTGACGTCTGATGGAAATACAGGATTTGTCGAGGGGAGAAAATTGCATTTAGGATTGTCAATGTCTATTTTTAGAAAGTTGTTGCCAATTTTAGAAGCTTGCTTTATGTAAAACGAGATCCGATCTTCATGGGGACGTTGTTCTATAAATACTTGTTTTTTATAAAACAGTTCAATGACATGTCGTGAGAAAAGTTTTGATAACAAATGTGGATGGGTATACGAATAGAAGATGGATGAAGAAGCGATGAATGCATTATCAATCAATCTGTCTAGCCTTTTCCCAATTATATTGGGGTCGGCTTCCAGTCTAACGGGGTACAGCAGAATACCAGTATTTTACATGGAGTGACGGCCTTTCTGATCGCCACAACCCAGTAACTGGGTAATACGATACCTATTGTTAAGACTGGTTGTCAGACTTTCGGGCTTCTGACGACCCGTAACAACTGTCAAAGATCCACGACTGACAGCCGGGACCAACGGCGTAGCGTGCTTTCTGAGCCTCGGCGATGAATGGATTGTGTGAAGTGATAAATTCTGAGTTTCTCGCTGATAGTGTTGTATGAAAGAAAAAGACATGTTGCGCTGACACTATTTATTGGATAAGGACAATAAATAATCTAGTAGTTTTCTAGGAGAACTTCACGGTATAACAATAACCGGTGTCGTTTCGCGCCGAGGTCTATATCCCACAGATGGTGCCCTTAGCGTGTACTCGTTTACTTTTTAAGATTTATGTACTGGCTGGGGGCTTTTATTTGCTAAGGCATCCACGGGATAGCCCTGCAGCCGACAACCTCATAGGTTGACCTGCGAAACGTCTTTAAAATGTATAAAGAATACAAATCACTGAAGAATAAACATGAACTTTTGTAAATATACCGGGTTAGTTTTCAATGACCGGCCAAATTTACACAGGGTATTCTACCCATGAATATGAACAATTTTCACTATGGAACCAACTCTGAAATCACGAAAAATATATCTGCTGTTTCATACATTTTGGTCTAGTAGGTATTGAACTTTTGTATGAAACAGCTGATATTTTTTTCGTATCTCGTATCCCGTATTTCTCAGGCTACCTGCCTACCTATTTGCCAAATAAGAAAACAATCGGTTTAGTGATTTAGGCGAGAAAAGATAACAGACAGACTGACAGACAGACAAACAGTTACTTTCGTATTTATAATATTAAAACCGTGCATCCTAAAAGTTGGCAACGTCGTAAATAGCTGTCAAATATTTAAATGTTTTTATTAATTTGTTAATATAAAACATGTAATATAAAAATCCCTCTATACTGAACTAAAATATTAATAATGAATTGAAATTATAACCTTGAATTTGATGTTGTATCCGTTAGGCGTAAATAGGGATTTGGAAAGTTTCCAAATACTAGTTTTTACATCTAAAACTAAATAATCAGTGTAACGATATTAATGATTGCATTTTGTAATCAATATTTTCGTTCACTGCATAGCGATATTTCATATTTCCATACAGTAATACTGGCAAATTAATCGAAATAGCTAAATACTTGACAGCTATTTGCGACGTTGCCCAGTTTCAGAATGCACGCTTATTAAGTACCTACAGGATTTAATAAAAAATACCCATCATTGAATCCCAGTGTAAATTGAAGTTTGTGTGCAAACGAAGTCAGTTTATTAGCTGGTAGCTGAATAAAGAAAGAGATAGCATCTACACCATCTTTCTTGTCTTGTCTGATATCCGACTGAAGAAGGTATGTTGATGGCGTGATAGCAATCTAGTGACCATTACTTTGCACCTCGTTGTGATAAAGTACAGTAAAAGACATTCAACAGGTTATGCCTAACAGTGTTGTTAATGGAATTCTGATCATATCAGTAGAACTACCAGAAAGTAGTTTGAATAACAATAAGTAGCTCTGCTTTTGTTTGTTTAGAACTTACTTATGCCGGAAGTACACGAGTCACTTATGGCTTTCGATTTGGGTAAAAATCAACCAAATTGAATGGTTTCAAATTCAAATTCAAAATATTTTATTTCACATAAACCTACAAGGGCACTTATGAAACGTCAGAAGCTAGTTGCATGGTTCCAATTGGTCGTTTCCTATGGAGAAGAGCTGGCAAGAAAATCCACATAAAACTGAATCCTATTAGTTGGCCATATATCTATATTGTATTTTATAAAATTAAATATTCCCTCGATTGTGTAGTGGTCGCAAGCGCTACCGCTGAGCACGAGCTACTGGGTTCGATTTCCAGGTCGGGCAAAGTGTTATTAGGTTTTTCCAACTGGAATTTCTCAGTAGCAGCCCGGAGTGGCTCCGGAGAAATTCCGAAGTTTTTGAGTGAGTTTTGGATTTGTGCCCGGTTGATAGCAATATGCTCGCTCCTATTACATGGAACTTAAACATAACTGGTGAAATGTGGGTGTACTTTACTACCTTCTGCCTACCATTCAGGGATTACAGGCGTGATGTTATGATATGAATATTGCCTTAAGGGGGATCCGCAGTTGTAGCCTGCGAAATTCAAATTTTCTTACGTTTTTTGCAATTTGCAGGTCTGTTTCAAGTTGTATCTTGATTAAAATCATTAATAATGACAGCAAAAAAAAAAAGTATTTATGATTCTTATTCTGTAAATACATATCTGGTAAGGGCGCGAAACAAATTTTGATCAAGATACAACCTGATAAAAACCTGCAAAATTTTTATTAATTTTCTAGGGGTACAACTGGGGATCCAACTTAAGAATCCGTTGTTAATTTGGCCTGTTATCGCAGCGTAGATAATCGTAATGAGATGTGGCACTGTAATACACACAGAGACGTCATACGAAATACTCTCCTTTTCATTCCAGCCACGCGAACGAATACGCCAGAAAAAACTAGTATCTATACAATAAAACCATTTCATAAATAATTCGTGGCGGTATTTCGTTTCCGAGATGAGTTTTTGCGTCCCCTTAAACATTTATAATAGAGAATTTTGATGGAAAAAATCGAAAAATAAGGCCCGAGATTTAGTCAAGATGAATGAAGAGTGTTGCCCTAAAAACATGACGTACGTCACAGGCAGGTCTAGGGTTGCCATTGTACGTCTAAATATGAACCTTTAGGTACTTTATTTAATAACGATAGTAATGCTTTCAGACGTAATGTGTCGTGTGAGTGAAGATAATGGAAGCTGTGTTGTATTGTCCTATGTATCATTATGAGTTGTTGAAGAGATCAAAGGTATCTTTAGATGCTCTATGTACTTTAGGAACATTTAGTGGAGTTTAATATTACTGCTAAAATGTAGGTGTGCTAAAACATCTCTGCCTGATGGTACGAGTATTTAGCGTTCAGATTTGACAGGAATTAAAGAATATTATTTTCTCTTCATTCATTTGTTTTTTGTTGGTTTATTTTGAGTAATCTGCAAATGTAGGCATAGGTAGTCAGAAAAATGTATTGTTTATCAAATTGACACACACAACGTCAATTTGTCGTGTTAGTTGTGATTTGAATACATGGACAATTTAAGTTGATAGTGCATTTGATAAACAATAAATTTCCCTGATTTAACGTTTATATTTTAGTATTCATATTTATTAACTAATTATTAATATTGTTACTAAATGTGATTTCAGTTGGTGTTGACACATATCGTAGTATCAGAGTAGAATGCTTATTTATTTATTTTATCATTTATGTACACACAGTAAAATACATAGAGATACGACATAATTATAATTTGAGTACAAAGGTATTTATTTATTTATAATAAGCACACCAACAGCGCAGGCACTTACAATTCAAATTAAATAACATCTATAATTAACATTTCAGTAACCATGCAAATGACAGGTATGCATGACATTCACATGTCAAAATTAGAGTCAAAGGAGAACAGTATAAAATGTGCTTAGTAGAAATAAATCTACAACACTACAAAACAAACCGATTTGAGCTAGATAGACGGGCACTCATCACACTGTTTAAATAGGGACCGATTATTCGTGATATTACATAACAGGGAATATAATATGATACGCAAACTTGCCACTGATTAAACAAACTCAAAGCCACTCAAGAAACTCTAAGCGGAACAATTGCCAAACTTAAGAGGCAGTGGGCAGGCACATTGCTCGCAAAACAAATGGACGATGGGGCCGAAAGGTTTTTAGGGGTGACCGCGTACTTGAAGACATAGCGTTGGAAAGCTTCCAACAAGGTGGACCGATGACCTTGTGAAGGCCGCAGGAATCCGCTGGACGCGAGAAGCACAGACAGAGGCTGTCCAGCAGTAAACGTTTTTCGGCTGAAATGATGGCTAAGCGGATAACGAACTCAATAAAATATAATGTAGGATGTTTATATTATCAACATCACGCAAAGTACCGATCGATAAAACGAGCACTAGATTTTTATCAAATGTGCAAGTTATTAATGCGATAAGTCTGTGCGATGTAGGTAGTACCAATTTTCGCAAACGAGTATTTTGTTGGCACATTATTGTATATCGATTCTCGATAACTAGTGCGTGTAAACCTTGGGCTTTTTAAAATCGATTCCAACGATGAGTTTGATTGATTGCGAGAATTAAATGAAGTGGTGATTTCAATGTTAAATGAGGTTTAGCTTGTAAGTTTTATTACACGACATCTTTAAAACGTTGTACAATGCATTTGCTCGAAAAGAGCGTTTTCCAAGCAGTCAAGTTGTGTTGTTAAATTTTTGAGGCCGTCGTCAGCCCGTCTCGTCTCAGAGATTTTTATTAATTCAGAATGATGATGATGACGATGGCGATGACGATGGCGATGATTATGACAATGGTCAAAATCTAAAAGTCGAAGTCAAAGTCGAAATCAAAGTCAAAGTAGAAGTCGAAGTCGAAGTCGAAGTCGAAGTCAAAATCAAATTCAAAAGTCAAAGTCATGAATTTTGTTTTTATCATTTACGTCGTGGTATGTTAGATGTTACACATCGCAGGCGACTGCTGTAAGGCCTGCTCGTATTTTTTTTTTCCCTCGCACTATGCATAGTAAAACGTTGTATGATTCACGTGCGTAAGATGATTTCCGACTCTTGTCGACTTATACATTGCCACTCGTCGGAAATCACCTACCTTCCGCACTTATAGCATAAATAATTATTAAGTGATTAAGCGTGTTTGTGTTTATTGTTCCGAATGTAAATGTCTTAGGACATATTGTGGCAAAAACACATAAATTCGCAACCAAATCTTTCGCGTCCCCATTTTTAAAATAAATCGAATACGAGGAAAAAACGGCTATTTCGTACGAGAATCATTACGTCATCACTACAGAGTTCGGCACATCTCATTTGTGGCCTTGTCGATTGACGAGGTCACGAGTGCAGACTGACCGGGGTCCACATCCAATAGACGTCCAATTTCGTTCCATACGTCTGTCAGACGTATGTCTGTGCTATCCTTAGGATGTTAGACAGTTAGACGTCTCTGAGTTTCATTTTGATAAAGGGTAGGACTTATAATACAGGGATCTTGCGATTTAGTGCTCGTTTCGTGCTAAGCCTGTCTGAAATAACGCGTGATGTCAGACATTTATCTCAGAAATTTGGTACTGATTGAGTGTACACTTCTGGAATTATTTCATCAGTCATGTTTTTGAGTGTTTTGAGAAGATTTAAGTCTGTGTTCTTATGTATAGGTGCGCACTTAACTTTAAATAAATAAGTGGTTCAATGTAAGACATAGAAAAAAGACGTTCTTAATAAAAATATAAAGAAGACCTTTTCACGAAGTTTTAAGTATAATTTACTGTCTGCAATGTGCCGGTAATCCCCTGAGTTTTGTGTGCGGCTGCAGTGTGTATCAGAAATGTGTGGCCATATTTAAGTATGATTATGGTACAGTCCATCGAACTGGACCAATTTCGTATTCACGATAAAATAATTAGCTGTCCCATACAAAACTTCAATACCAGCCCATTAAGTTTTCATAGAAATTGTTCTACTAGAGTCGAGTCGCGCCTTTCTGAGCCTTTTTATTGACACTGACATTTTGTATCATGTACCCGATGGAAAATGTCACTGTCAAAAAAAAGGCTTTCTTTTGCGAACAAATAAAAAAAACTGCCATAGTCGGTCTAAATAATTTCGCACCTATTAGTTTTTATTTTTATCATTAGTTTGATTTCACCTGCACAAAAGCCAAATTTAAAGTTGGCTGGTTTCAAGCGTTCGCCCTGTATTCTTGAATATAGGCCATTAATGTTATAATGGGGCATAAATTCGTTTTGTCCAGGCTCAATGGGTCCAATTAGGAACAAAGAAGAGGTGACTTTGGGCACAGTATAAATAACTAACAGTATGATGTATTCATAGAAAACGGCCGAAACGGCGCGCTTCGTAATCTCAGTGTAAATCAGTACAGGTAGGGAGGTATACCGTAGGTAATTATTTAAAGGCCACTGCCTAGACATAATACTGTTACTTTATTATACTGTGCTTCGGGCCAAAATACGAAGCTTTTGCCTGTACGGATTAGTCGTGATTTTAGTTAAGTCTCTCTAGGCAATTAGTTTTATAGTTGGACTAATATTTTAGTACGTTTTTGCGATTATTTTACTGTCGATGCGGACTTCGGTTACATAGGCGTGTATAGACAAAATTTATGAAAAATCATCATCAATCATCAAAAGACCTAGGTCCAGTAGTAGCAGAAGATTTTTCATATATTACACGGCACTTGCATTTCGAGAACTTCGTGAGAGGAGTTCGTGGGTAAGTAATAACAGCCGCACGGGTCAATCCATCAGGTTAAGTTACGTTTGCCAGGGTAGGTCCGTGGATGGGTGACCATCTTTACATACCAAGACTCCTCCGTGCCTCGGAAAGCATGTTAAGCCGTTGGTCCCGGCTGTTATTCGTGGATCTTTGACAGTCGTTAAGATTCGTCAGAAGCCCGAAAGTCTGACACCTGTCTTACCAAGGGTATCGTATTACCCAGTTACTGGGTTGTGGAGGTCAGATAGGCAGTCGCTTCATGTAAAATACTGGTACTCAGCCGCATCCGGTTAGACTGGAAGCCGACCCCAACATAGTTGGGAAAAAGCTTGGCAGATTCATTGACTTGCATTACGAGAACTATGTCTCCCGTAATGAAAGCACCAGAAATCGATGATCAAATACTTAATGCTGTGAAATGTGAAATGATTTCGCCATTTGCGTCTTGATGTGTCTCCCAGTAAATAAATAATGAAGCTTGTTTTTGTTGGCCACGGATAGATTATTTTTACATTTACACGGTGGAAGCTTCTGAAAACACCGTAAAATTAGGTTTATTTAGGCATATGAAAATGGGTATTAGACCAATTATTTAAGTTTCTACGCTGCACTGTACGTTAGGAGTTTTCAATTATAAACTCTAGTGCACATAAGGTGGAGTTTATGTGCTGATTAAGTTTTCTACACGGAAGCAGGATTCACGGAAGGATGAAACTTCCCGTACGTGTGCACTACACGTACATATTTCATACCAGGTACAGTCAAACACAGAGTTGAGTATACAGGCAAAGATTTTGTACATATGGAAGCTTGTAATAGGGATCTTGACAAAAGAAATGTTTTTAGTCCGTCAGAAAGATAATGAAAAAATATCGGACACATATTTTTTAATTTTTTACGTAATTAAAAGATTACGGTAATACATTGAGTTAAAATGTGGCTTGATGTCACTCTCCGGTAGATTTTATACCAACTTGTGACGTAGCGACCCTCCACTCCCCAACTTTAATGAGTTTTATCTAAATCATTTATTAAAGCAAAAAATATGTGTCTTATATTTTTTTATTATCTGACTGACGGACTAAATTTTTTTTTTTCTTTTCCTCCGTCGACATCCCTATTAGGAAACTCTACCTATGCTTGGTATTTAAGTGTGTTATTAGTCTGTAAGCTTTCTTTAACATTAATTAATATGATTTTTTTCTTTCGTTTTTTATAAAAAATATTTATCTTTCCATTACTCTGCCAATATTTATTGTGAGCGAAATAACTTATTATTGTATGTTTAAGTATGTATATTATTGTATATTTATGTATGTATGTAATCGGTGGCATGCTTAAGTTACTTTTTGTTCGGAAATCCGGAAAGCTCGAACGATCGTGTATTCGCGTGACGATCGCTTTTAAATAAGACGCGGGGTCAGAGTGATGTAAAAGATTTGAATGCTCAGCACTCACATGTTGTTTAATAGTGGTTACAAAATTTGTGCTTTCAGAATTTCTAACGTTACGATGTTATCGTGAACGTCCACGTCCTTTAAATGTATGGAAATACGTTCACGTAATAACGTTATCGTGGACGAAAAATTTTAAACGCGTATTCATATATTTCCATACATTTTACTTCCCTGTGATATCGTGATGCCGTGGACGTCCACGATAATATGGTCACGATAAAAATGATTTAAACGCCCATTAGCTACCGGTATACCAATCTCTTTGTCCAGCAGTACAATAGACGTTCTAGAGGTAGTAGTATAAGACAGTTTTCAGAACAGGATTGAAATGCAATGCACATTTTGTGAAAATATACCGAGAAAAGATTCCAGACACATATGTTATGAGTGGGTGAAGAATTATTTAGTGAGAAACTGGAAGCAAAGTCACGTGTAAGAAGACGCATGAAGGAGTTTGAAAGTCTGAAGTGATTTTATCTTAAGAGCAAGCTCCCTAAATTGTATGTTAATTTGCATTAATATTCTGAAACAGTCATGCGTACAATCAAAATGGAACTTTAGTATATAATTTATTGGATCTTTTTCTTTCCATGTACAAGACAGTTACGTGATTGAAACATTTTCGCTCGATTCATTTTTAATTCGAAGATCTTGTCTTATTTAAGATTATATAAAATAAATCAAGATTGCTCGGCTTTTATGTCTAAAATAGGTATTCACGGTAAGAAAATATAGTCGTAGTTTATTATCCAGCCACAAGATTTTTTTCTCTATATCAATTATTACTTTAGTTAAAATCGTTTCGTGCTCGAACATGATTAAAGAGCGCATTCGATATTCAACTTTATTACTGATGTGTTAAAGTTTAGCACATATTGGAGTAGCGGGCTGCATGGGGGTGGAGCTTGCGTGGAAATCGTCTTAATCCCCCTGTTCTTAAAGTTTCGATCATAATTTTTACATGATGAAAATATTGTAAACAAATGATGAGTCTAGTAGGTATGTAAATATTAGATGAGGTGGGCAAGCTGACGAGGTGGGCAAGCTGACGAACTGGGCAAGCTCTTTGAAAGAGTAATTGCAGACCACCTTGTCGGGCGGCTGGTGCGAGTGGGGCCGGATTTGGCGGAGCGTCAGTTTGGTTTCCGCAAGGGGCCTGGGACTCGTCCTCGACAGCCGGTGGAACTTCGTGGAGCACTACCGACGTTTGGCTCCCAAACTGGAGAGGGCTGGGGCTGCTTTGAAGCGGCTTCTGCCCAATCTAAGGGGTCCAAACGCCTCCTGCCGGAGGCTCTACTCGGGGATCTTGCAGTCCATGGCCCTTTACGGGGCACCGGTGTAGGCACGTTCATTAAGGCTGCGACCAGCCCAGCGATTAAACGCGTCCCAAAGGGTCATGGCCATTAGGCTGGTCCGAGGATACCGCACGGTCTCCCGTGAGGCGGCGAGCCTTCTTGCCGGACTACCGCCATGGGATCTGGAGGCAAAAGTCCTCGCGCACATGAGGGAGTTGCGCCAGGAGGCGAAACGCCGGGGAGTAACTCCGCTGTCGCGAGAAATCATGGCACAGCGGAAGGAGCTCCGGCGGGATCTCATGGCGGCATGGAGAGTTCGATTGTCGCAACCCAGCGCTGGGCACGCCACAATTGTGGCGATAAGTCCCCTCTTTGAGGAGTGGCTAGAGAGGCGCCACGGCGTCCTCACCTTCCGCCAGACGCAGGTCCTCACTAGACACGGTTGTTTCGGGAGGTACCTGTTCCGCATAAGGCGGGAGGAAACGCCCAGGTGTCAGCACTGTGTGGATCGCACGGTGGACACGGTGGAGCATACGGTGGAGGTCTGCCTGGCTTGGGCGGAGCACCGCAGTGTCCTCACGGAGGCGATCGGCGGCGGCGATCTCTCGCGTCCGGCCCTGGTTCAGGCCATGGTCCGGAGCGAGAGTGCATGGGAGGTCCATCACTTCCACGCGCGCCTCAAAGAGATGTCAGCACCAACTGACGGGGTCCGTACGGGCCAATACCTGCCAGGGTTGCGAGTTTGTCCGAAAGGGATATCGCGGCCCCGGCACACAGGCAACGGAAGGAACACGGGTGGGTTTTAGTCAGTATAAGTCGGATACGCCTTCCCGCTCCGCCCAGAGCGGGAGATGTTATTTGATAATTTCCACACTCAAAAAAAAAAACAAGGGATGTAAATATTAAACTTTAATATAGGTACTTTTAAAGAATACAGATATTCTGTGCGTCTTTATTTTTATCGACTTAAGAAAAGAAGATTATTAATTACGCGTGACTCATTCACATGTCATAATAATTTTAATATCCTTATTAATTCATTTCAATATTTATTATATCACATTGACACAGCTGAACGCCTAGATAGACAGAAAATACTAACAAAATATTGTGTGGATATTTTTGTTAGACAATAGAATTGAAAACTTTAAAATCATATTGTGCAAAAATGATCACAATAAAAATCTATGTCCTGTTCCTAGACTATTTTGTTGTCATAAAAAACCGTATTTCAATTGAAATAAAGCTTTAGGCACTATACAGGCTGTTGATTTAGTCACCTGCATTCGTTGAGGGGTGATTCTGCCTGTCATACCTACGTACCCATATACGATTCATAAAAATAACTCTTTATACATGCATACGTTTCTAGTCCACATTAATATGTAGATAAATATCACTTCTTCCTTGTTTTGGTAGTCTCATTAAGAGTTGTAGGTTGTGGGTTTGAACCCAAATAGGCGCTTTACTTTGTGTAAATAATTTCATCACCACTGCTCTTAAAACGATGAATTAAAACATCGTTAGGAAACCGGCATGTCCTAGAACCAAACATTCGAAGACGTGCGACATCTACTAACCCGTACTGGGCCCGCGTGGTACAGAGAAGGCCTGTGTCCCAACTGTGGGAACAATATAGGCTGATTGTGATTATGCATATCAGTTGGTTCATGTAAAATACTCATATTTAAATATTTAGCCTGAAAACTTTCTAATTTGTTAGATATAATATTAAATCTCAGATCGCTACAAACAATTTTCAGGGAAAAAAATCTCACATACATTACACATTGTCAGTGAAAACAACGCAATTAGTAAATGTCCTCTCTATAATTAAAATCAACAAATACGAGCCACAATACGAAAACACCAAAGATTTTCCATTAAAAACCTTGGCAATACTTTTAACCCTGTAACAAATCCATCTAAGTCAGCTCAGTATAAACAAAAACCATTAGTTTCTGTTTGAGAAATGGACTCTGTTCTTCAAACAAGCAGCTTCTAATATATCGTTGTTGCCTATACTTAATCGGCCAATTATGGAAGGCTTTCATTCTGATTGCAAAACGTATTTAAAATGCAAAATCCATTACTTTGATTCAGGGGATCAGTGAAATACGGTTACAGGTTTACTCCTGATTTTGATAAACTTTTAAAAGATTACTAGCGACCCGCTCGGCTTCGCACGGTTATTAAAACTTAACAAAACATCGCGTTTTCTTCATGTTTAATATTAATGTATTTTTTTTATAATACATCTATGTACTCGTATTAAACACATAAACCTTCCGGAATAAATTATCTAAATGATGGCAAAAGCCACATCTATAGGTGGTCCAAATAGAGACGTCATAAATAAAATTGTACAGCACTACGGCGCGAGCATGTCAGTGACGCGAATCCATAAGTTTATCCTCTATCAAAAATCGCTCCACGTGCCTAAAGAAGTTTTCACTTAAAAAATAAACAATATTTGTTAAGGAGGATGCGCTAAGATACCTCGCGAAATTCAAATTTTCTTACGTTTTTGAAATTTGCAGGTCAGTAACAGATGTTGATTAAAATTTGATTCGTGACCGTAACAAATATGGCTTTACAGAATTAAAATCATTAGAATCAGCAATACAACTCCTTAAGTTAAATTGGCCTCAAATGTCATAATTTTATGAAATAGTCATTCAATAGGGTAATATGAACTTGTATTGATGATAAAATTCTATAAATAAATATTTGATACGGCGCGAATCATATTTAGATCAACATAAAATCGGATGTTGACCTGTAAATTGCAAAAAAACTTAATAAAATTTGAATTTTGCGGGCTACCCTGACGCATCCGCCTTAAGAACTGCTATTACCTAAATTTAAAAACCCCTCGTTAACAAGTTATTACAACTACGTTTGAAAGTTGGCCATTTAAAAAACTCGGGTAATGGATCTCATTTCGATAATTACTTTCCTTTTGTTAGTTTTTGAGAACTGAGGAGTAAATTTTGTGGTAATTTATAGCAGGCAAGTTAACAGTCAAATTGCTGATTACCTTATTATTCATTTATTATGACCCAATTGGACATTACTATTTGTTGTTTTGTCTTCAAATTATCGGACGCGTCCGTAAGCCGCGGCTGACAGTCGCGCCTTAAGGCTTGTGCAGACCAGCGCGACGTGTCGCCACCGGTTATTGTTATACTGTGAAGTTTTCTTAGAAATCGTATTGTTCGGGTCGCGTCGCGCGACAAGTCGCGCTGGTCTGCACAAGCCTTTATTTGTATCTGGACAGTACATTTAGCACTACACTGTGCAAACTATCGGTCGTAAGTTGCGGACGTGACCTTGGGCCGTCCGGACGGGCGTGAGCGTTCGGACGTCTGATAGAAATCTGACCGGCTGGAGCTGGGAACATCGTGCACACTCATCGGTCGCGACCGTCAGCCGCGTCTTACGGATGCGTCTGATAATTTGATCCCGGCTTTATTGCTGGTGTGTAGTTCACTTAGGGCGGCTTTCGCTGCGTTCAAGAGCTGTCAGTGTCAATATTCCACAACAATGATGTCTTCAGGTTTTAATGGCAGAAATCTAAAGAACGTTTGTACAGGAAGTGGGTAACGTCGCAAATAGCTGTCAAATATTTCGCTGTTTTGATTAATTTGGCAATACTACTGTATGTATGGTATGAAGTAAAATATTGATTATGAAATGCAATAATTAATATGGTAACACCGAATATTTAGTTTAAGATGTAAAAAAAGTATTTGGAAACTTTCCAAATGCTTTTTTAGGGTTCCGTAGTGAACAAGGGATCCCTTATAGTTTCGCCATGTCCGTCTGTCTGTCTGTCTGTCTATCTGTCCGTCTGTCTGTCTGCGGCTTAGCTCAGAGACGGTTAGTACTAGAAAGCTGTAATTTGGCATATGTATACATATTAATCATGCCAACAAAGTGGTAAAATAAAATCATGAAAAAAATTTTTTTTAGGGTCCTACACTTAAAGTGAAGATGTTTTTTTTTTCCTCATCTACCCCATGTTGTGGGGTAGATGAGGTTAGAAAGGTCTTTCAAAAATATTGTGAGTTTTTCGAAACCATTTCTGGAGTCAGGGATCCCTTTGCGAAATATTAAGCTTTTAATTGAATTTTTTTGTTAGAGTCAGGTGTCCCCCCCCCCTCTAGTTAAATGATTGTACTTGAACTTGTGAAAAAATTCACAGCAGTAGTATATATAACGAAATTAAAAGGAAAACTATGAAAGCTAAGTAGGCTGTACAGGTTAACGAGAAATAATCAACCAACTTAAATTTGCAGTTTAAAAAACATGATCATACATTCCGTTTGGGAGAACACGTTTTTCAACTATAATGTTAAGGTAGTTCTTGGGATAAATTCATCCCAACTACGAAACCCTTCATTGTGCGTGGTCCGACACGCACTTGGCCGGTTTTTTACTCCTAAAACGGTTACAACATCAAATTCAGTGTTATAATTGCAATTCATTATTAGTATCCCAGTTCACTAGTTAGCCATATTTCTTATTTGCATATAGTAATATTGCCGAATTAATCAAAACAGGTAAACTGCCAACTTTTTGGATGGCTAATATTCAACAGTAGATATTTAGGTTCGGTTTTGTCTGAACGTATTCAAAACCTCATACAGAAAACTGGGTTCCAAAATGCGTGAGCAAAGGGACTGAAAGCAACAACAACACAAAACAAGACTCCTGAGATAGGAATACATGAAATAACAACTCCACAATAAAGTACATTTTTCTTGTCAGTTATTTCTTTGGCGAGTGCACAGCTAGAATGAAAAAATAGTATACAATTTTATTTGCTACCAGAGAAGAAAGGTTGTTCTTTATACGTTAAATGAATTAACTGTTAAGAGAGGATAGAGAAAATGTACTTTTACGTACTGCGTCTGTTAATATGGTATTTTCTCGAAGGATTTAGAAAACCTCGCCAAGGGGTAAAGTTGTTATTCTGGTACGAATTATTTTTAGCATTTCTTGAACTTATTATATTATATCCTCTTTTAACAGTAATGAGGTCTTCTTTTATTTTCGGACTTATTTGTTTGCAGTTCAGGTCCAATTATAATGAACTATCAAATTACTCACTCTCAAAAATTCACATGACATGACACACCTATACGGAACGCGCGGCAGTTTCTGAACGTGTTCACTGCTTGACCGCCACCGACCAACTCTGCTTAGCTCCGGCCGGTCCGAGCGTTATGTTGTAGTCTTTGTCGAGCACCGCTAGGGACGCTGCCGCTCCGATTACTCGACTCAGTAACGTATTTCCGACGTTTATATATGACTACTTACTTCTGCTCGCGTCTTTCGGACGCATGGAAGGGAACCTCCAAATACCACCACATCCACAACTATTAAATTATATATTAATTAAAACATATCCAATCAATGACATTTGGAAATAATCTAGTTTTCTATTAATGAAAGATTTTTGTAATCAAAGTCAAAGTCAAATAATTTATTTTAAATAGGCTCATAAAATGCACTTTTGAACGGCAAAATTTACAAAAAAATGGAATTGTTTGGTAGAAGTATGGGCAAGAAACTCCACCGTTACTCTTTTAAAAATGTTTTACAATATTTTGTACACATTAATTATATGTGATTTACTTCCAGAGATAACCTCTTACAAACAATGAAATATTCTTCTTTCTAATATTAATTTAGAAGTTTACATGGCTTTATCGTTGTGAGTACACTTTTGTTGAAATAAGGCTTGAAATGTCATCTCACAAGATAAAATTGCTTAGCTTGTTAAACCACAGAAAGATGAACTTTTCAAAACTAGTTCATTTTTAACACGAGCAGTTATAACTATATTTGCTTCAAGAAGACGTCCATTAAAGTAAATCAAAACTTAGAATTAAACCGAGAAAATGAGAAATACTACCTCGAACAAAAATATTAGCTCGTAAAACTTTGTTTTTTCCTACCTCTAGTAAGATGAATATAAGTCAAACTTCTCGCTCCGTCACTTCGAGCTAAGGAAACAAATTTAAAAAGAAAAACATCGCTCTCCTAGCAAATATTAGTATATTTTGATAAGTTTTAGTGAAAGAGGGAGCGGTGGTGAATCACAGAAGGCGTGTCTGTGGCTTGTTATAATTAGGAATAGCTTGTTTATATCATAGAAGGTTTAGTGGTGGTGTTTGAACAATTAGTTCTGTTAGTAGTAGAGTGGTGCTGTCTAAAATTTTAACACAATATTGTTAACCATTTTATCTACACCCATGCTACAAATCCTCTATTAAAGTTTCTAAAAAAGTTAGCTAATAAGCTAACTGTTTTAGAAACTTTGACACTATACTGAACTATGACACTGGTTGTTTTAATGTTGCCAATAGGCAACATTAAAACAACCAGTGTCATAGTAACCATAATATCATCCAAACGAGTGTTATAATGTTGTACTAAATTTCATTATGCAACTCCTTTGCTTTTTTGATCGTTGCCTTCCTTACTCATCAAACAGCCACATTCTCACTACTCAATTCGTGGTATCTTTATTTATGAATTTCAAAAAAAGATCATTGTCATGCATGCGAGTTTTACTACCACAGCACCGTAATAAAAATAAAAAACGTATACATAGTTTGTTCGTAATAGATACTCAGCAAATAAAGTGTTATTGGGTTTTTCCATTAGAAATTTCTCAGTAGCAGCCCGGAGTCTGGATTTGTGCCCGGTTGCTGGCAATAGGTTCACCGTCTATTACATGGAACAAACATAACTGGCGAAATGTGGTCCACTGCTGGACATAGGCCTCTCTTATTGCACGCCATTCAGTTCGATTCTCGGCAACTCTCATTCAGCGCGCAGCGGCTCTGCGAAGATTATCGTTACGAAGACCGTCAAGAAAATCGCGTGACAATTTGTTCCTTTTCCTAAATGTGCATGGATTTGGACTCCTATAGGTATTCTGTTTTATAGACGTAATACAGTAGTAGAGTAAAATAAGATTGTTATGAACATACTCTGACAGCTTGGGGTTTTTACCTTCTATTCAAAATTATATCACTCCTTTCTTGCATCATTTATTTGTCTATCTAATATGACATTGATACTTATTCACCTTCCTTCTTTGTACCAAGTTATATCAATGCTCTTATACAAGATATTCAAACAATGTACTGAGAGTACGCGAAACTCGACAGCACAACATCTATCCTGTCCATCTTATAAACTGCAACAATTTGAAACATCTCTCCCAAAACATATACATTTCGGTAAACCCGGAAAGTTTTCAATTCTACTTTACTGCATGAAAATAGTACCGGAGCCGTGTGATTTGTTTATACCACAGAGCATGGAACGTCTCGGTAGCCCCTGTTAGAGGTGGCACTGTCAACAATTTTCATACAAACCAAGCATGTTATTGTTTATTCGCACTACGGCATAAACGATGGTATGGAAACTGATGTCTTTGAATGGTGGTCCGTGACTAGAAAGCGCGCAGTGCACTTTCGGCGTCACGAATTTTATTAGTACTGCCATCTCTATACGCTGCCGCTGGCGATTACGTGCTCTGAGGTTTATATGTTGGCAGGACGAAGCGTCGTTTCGTTGGAGTAAGCTCTCTTATATCGTACGGAGCAGATTTTATGGACTGTTTACGTTTAGTTGCGGTCGCTTTTTTTTAGCTGGCAGTACTTGTTGAAGATTGGCGGCCATATTGCAGCTTTGTGATTGGTTTTTGATTGCGATTCAAAATGGTATTGTTTGCTTTACTGTCTGCCTGTTTCTGCTTATGTTACTATTCTGTGTTTTGGTTTTGGTCGTCAAAGTTTTATATTGATTAAAAGTCAACCTAAAAATAAATTCAGAAATCGTATGATTCCTATTTCAGCACACTACAAAAGAGTTTCCCCAACGTCGTCGTCTGGCTAATGAGGTCAAATTCGCTTCGAAACTGCTTTGTTACATCCGTTTGCACTAATGTCATTTTCGAGACTCAGAAATTTTCACATAATTAATCCCGATGTGTGAAGACTTAATTTCAGAAGTCAATTAATCCAGTTAGTTTTAGAATAAAACCAAAATAAAAATAACAAAATAAAAGTGAAATTGAAAGCGAAGTTTTTCAGTACGAATATTTCTGTATTTTATAATCTTGTACCTACTCACACAAACTTGATAAATGTAGCAATAGCAATTTTTTGTACCGTCAGATAAATAATTGTTTACTTAATTGAATACCAACTTAAATTGCTTGTATATTCAAATCACGACTGTTATTCTTTGACAGTTGTATAAAATTGCTATAACACGACAAATTGACGTTGTGTTTCAATTTGATAAAGAATTAATTTGCCTGACTATACCTACTACGGAAATAGAGATGTCATATTACGACAAATATTCCATTGTATTTTAGACTTTTCTTCTAGTTATATTATTAATACCAAATTGTTTGTCCAACAGTGAAATCAATGACATCAACCTGGGTCTCTTAGTGGAGGTGTGGAACAAAGGCGTCATCTGGGACAAAGCTCTCGGCTACCACTACCTGCCTCTCACATCCGTCGCATATAACGAGGTAAGATAGAAAGAGATAGACATGGTTAAGTAACAGAGTGTTGAATTAATATAATATGGTGCAGTGGCAGCGGGAAACTGAAGGAATTGTGTAATATTTATAGTTACAATAGAGATGCTGCTGAAATTAACCTTTTTGGCGCAGCCGTGAGGCACACTTATTGTTAAATAGTACTATCAATTTTACTTTGTTTGTATTTTGTGTTTCACGAACTGTGTCACGTTGAATAAACGTTTTCTTTCTTTCTTTTCTTTACATGATGCCTGGGTAAATAAATAAAAAAATAAATTCTAATTAGTCCGTCAGTCAGATAAAATAATATATTAGACACGTTTTTTTTGCTTTAACATATGAATAAAAAAATACTTAGATAAAACGCATTTTAAGTCGGAGAGTGGGGGTCGCTACGTCACAAGTAAGTATAAAATCTGCATACACGTTGACGTCATGGAAAATTTTAACTCAATGTATCGCCGTAATGTTTAGATCACGTAAAAGAAGTAAAAATACGTATGTAATACGTGGGACTTCTTAGAAGGACGTATACTTATAGTGACTGTATTACTGATACTCTTCTGAAAGGTCAGGTGCGTAGTGCCAGTACTACGCACCTGACCGGACACTGAATCGGAGTGCGTGTATGACTAGATGTATGAATGAAAACGAAGTCAAAGGAGAATAAGCTGGTGGCATTTTGAAGTTTCTGCCTACCCCCATTGGAAGAAGGCGTGAGTTTATGCATGTACGAGTATGTAGATCCTAGCAAAGTATTCTGGTTACCCCAACATATGGGTAACTGTCACATTTTTCTGAAGAAGATGGACAAAAGCGTCTTCTTGTCTACTAATAACAATAAACTCCTATTACAAAGTACAGTTCAACTATTTTCTTAATGTCCCTCGGCAAATTTCGTGTATGAAGAGTTCTAGACTCTATATACTTCCAAGTCGATTGAGAGCGTCCAAGGGCAACTGATAGAAATAGACGCTCTCAACTGACTTGGAAGTATATAGAGTCTTGAACTCTTCATACTTCCAAGTCGATTGAGAGCGTCCAAGGGCAACTGATAGAAACCCGACGACTGACGAAACATGAAGTTTGCCGAGGGACATTAAGAAAATATTTGTACTGTACTTTGTAATAAGACTTTGTTGTTATTAGATATCCGACGACTGACGAAACACGAAGTATGCCGAGGGACATTAAGAAAATAGTTGTACTAAACGCTGATAAGGCAATTCCCTCTCAAACTGTTCCATGTACCGTTATTGGGTTTGTGTTCAGCGCTGAAAGTTTACGGGCTGTAAAATCGAGTGCAAGTAGTTTATATTGCTACATAAGTTACTTAAGTAAACTAACTGAGTTAGGAACGTTACCTACGTGTGAGTATATTGGCTATAAACAAGAAACCTGTCACTGTTTATGCTCTATTAAACATATGATGTGGTTATAAAATATGGCGTCGGCTATATTTAGTTAAAAATCCTCGTTACCTCAGGAAAAGTATGAAAACTATGACGACATGGTTAAAATCTTTAGCAATATGTATAGTACTGTCAGTACCTATGTATAGTAGGTACTGTATGTATACTTCTTACAGTACGTAAGCAGTAGCGTGGGCAGTGATAGCCTAGTGGTGTGACCGTCAGACTGCCAAGTCATAGGTCTCGAGCTCGAACCCAAGGCACGCACATCTGACTTTTTGGATTCATAATAATAAGATATGTCAAAGACATTTAAAATAATAATAATTATTATTATTGATTTGACGTAAAAAGTACACATACAGGTTGACACTTAATCATACGTGGAAATAGCCTGGTAGAAAATATTGACCAATGACCCCTATGCTAGGAAAAACCTGTGTTACAGGGGTCATCCATCCGTCCATTTTGGATGTTAGAATATAAAATTACAATTAAATAATGTGCACTTTTGTAAAAAATCAAAATAAACTAGACTAATACAATTGGTTTTGAGGATAAGAAACGGGGTGATGGAAGTAAAATGGGGTTTAATTTAAATAATAACAAGGAAAAGATAGTATCTTTTCGTGTGACGGGTGTGTGTTGTATGGGTGAGTGTAAATGTGTGTGGGTGTGAGTGTAGATGTGTATGTGTGAGTGTAGATATGTATGAGTGAGTGTAGGTATGTACGTGAGTTTGGGTGCTTGATTTGTTTAAGTTATGGTTTAAGTAATTCTTCCGTGTCGTCATAATTTAAGTTGAGCAGATATTCCTTTATTTTTTGTTTGGATTGGAATTTGTTGAAACAATGTATACTTAATGTGTTGTGGAGCTTATTGTAAAGTAATGAGCTTATTCATGTGCGTATTGTATGATTATGACTTGCTTACAAAACGGTGAAGGAAAACATCGTGAGAAAACCGGCCTGAGAGATATTTCTCGATGGCATGTGAAGCCAAGTCAAAGGCACATGGGCGGCTTTAAAACTCTACCACCAGGTTAGTCACTAACCAGACGAAAAAAAGAAGACAGTACATAAGTATATATACCTAGTACTGTCTTCTCTAAAACGACCCTCATGACCCGTATATTTAAGGGGTAAAATATGGAGTTGAACTTTCCATTTTAATTTTGATGGGGGGATGCCTCTATTAAAGGCTAATTTGACCAATGAAACTGAACAAAATCATCACATCTAAACCGAGATCAACAGCTGTCAGTGCCCTCATTGTTGTGGAATATTGACACTGACAGTTCTTGAATGCAGTTTAGTTGTGTTGACCGCGTATACGGAACGCGTGAAATGCACCTTAAGTATTGGCATATTTTCAGGTATTAAATTATTACATTCAGTTATTGATCATAATATTCGCAAATCGTGCCAGTTTCGTGACATTAGGTAGCGCTTTGTCATAAACAAATTTACTGTCGCTTCTTAATATGACTAAAAACCCCAAAAAATCATCAATTAAATGTTCCCTTCTAATTTTAACTTTAGTTTTAGCTCCAACATCGAAATCAGTTTAATAGTTTCTCTTCCAGTCGAACTTACAGTATATTGACTGAGTTCACAGGCTGGGCAATAGATGTAATTAGGTATTCAACAAATATTTATTGTTAAATTGTTAAAGTAGCAATGCAACTAAAACATCAATAGCGACTGAGAAACTATCTATCTTTCTTTATTCGATTCTTCTTAAAAAAGTTAAGTGCACTATCATTCCTTCTGTAGAAGTTGAATGCATACGACACAAACATACTTAACAAAAGACAGACGATAGAATTCTCTCACAAAAAAAATAAACCAAGACAGACACACTATCAACAGTGTAGTAAAGCCGGTTTCGTAAACATGTGTGCACTTTGTGTGGTGTAGTTTGATTGTAAAAGGTTGTAAATGTATGCGTGAGCGTCTTTGCATAGAGTGATGGTGTAGTTTTGGCATGCTTCACTGTATTCTTCGCAGCGCTCTGTCTTGGTTTTTTGTTTGGCCTCTACGAAATGTGACTTTTGAATTAATTATGTACTTTCTGAGTTTATCTTGGACATTACTGGCATCGGTGAAGAAACCTGGACTTATAGTTAATGATCTGTCTAGCCTTTTCCCAACTATATCTGGGTTGGCTTCCATTCTAATCAGATGCAGCTGAATACCATTATTTTACATGGAGCGACTGCCTATCTTATCTCCATAACCCAGTTACTGGGTAATACGATACCCCTAGGTAATACTGGTTGTTAGATTTTCGGGCTTTTGACGTCCCGTAACGACCGACAACTTCACGATTGATAGCCGGGACCAACGGCTTAACGTGCTTTCCGAGGCACGGAGGGGCCTTGGTATGTAAAGATGGCCGCTCATACACAGACCAACCGCGGCAATGGTAGCTTAACCAGTTAACCTGATCGATCGGTCCGTGCGGCTGTTATTACTTAGCCACAAGTTCTTTTTGCACTTGATATAGACCAATTCTTGAGGAAGGCTATTTAACATCACGATAGGACCTTTAGGAGCCGAGCAACAGAAATAAATAATCAAAAATAACGTTGAGCAAAAACGAAGTAATAGCTCGGGTGGGCGATGCGATGCGACGCGATAGGTCGTGGGAACAAGAAATTTCACGCGGTCGAAGTCGCGGGCAAAAGCTAGTAGTTAATTTAAGTCTGAAATGGGGCTCATGCCTTCTCTATATATATATATTACGGAAATCCATTATAAAATACAATAGATGACGTGTTGCCACGTCGAGCGCAGTGTGCAGTGTGCACTGCGCTCGACGCTTGACGTGGCAGCACATCGTGTCCGGGTTCGCAACAAGTTGTATCGTTATCCTGAGGATGCCTCGTTGAGAGGTGAAACACGTGTCAATTTCTTACACGGTTCTTTATGACTCTTTAAGAACAGTTAAGCGGATAAGGTTACTAAATATACTTCGGCTATTGTATTTTGTTAATATACTGTTATTATCTGAGCCAGTCAGTTAGCCTTAAAATGGACTATCCCTTTAACTGTGTCCTGAAATATAAAGGGGATTCGTTGTGCAGTCCTTGGTATATTGCATTATACTTAGATATACTAAGAATAGAAAAGGGGCGTATTAAAGGTTCGGGGTTAGTACGTTTTCGTGTAATGCTATTGAACAAAGATTTCAATAGATTTACCCTCACCGTACTAAGTCGCGTGAAAGTGTAAATAGTAAGAGGAGCGAGCTCACACAATAATAATGGCGTTTCCATGACATTCAAGTCAAGTATCTACAACTTTGTGTGTTTCAAAGCTGTCCAAAGGAAACAGAAACGCGATCATCTTTTGACGCGGCATCGGCAGGGCGCATCGAATGATTTAAATCTTAAAAGATAAAGATTACAAATAAGTTACATACGCACATTATTTTTTGTTAAAAAACTCATGTAGGTTATAAAATACATTATCAATTAAACTTTTTTTTTCATATTTTCTTTTAAGAGGGTTTATCATAAAAGTTGGTCGCAAATAACTGTCAAATATTTACCTGTTTTGATTCTTATAGCAATATTACTGAATAGAAATAAGAAATGTGGCTAACTAGCGAACTAGAATATTAATAATGAATTGCAATTATAATATTGAATTTGATGTTGTACCCATTTTAGGTGCCAAAACGCATTTGGAAAGTTGCCAAATAGTTTTTTTACATCTAAAACTAAACATTCGGTGTTACGATATTAATTATTGCATTTCATAATCAATATTTCTAGTTCGCTAGTTAGCCACATTTTTTATTTCCACACAGTAATATAGCTAAATTAATCAAAACAGTGAAATATTTGACATCTATTTGCGACGTTGCCCACCTTCAGAATAAACGCTCTTAAACAAAATTTCATTTAATTGCCTAATAGCTGGCGGTGACTGGTTGTATACAAGAAAAGCAGTCTGTGACTGTAGGTACTTTTATAATAAATCATATCCATATAAATGCGAAAGTAAGTTTGTTTAATTGTTTGATACGCTTTCACGCTAAAACGGCCAAACGGATTTACATGAAATTTGGCACATGGGTAGACCATGACCTGGAGAAGGACAAAGGATTTCTTTTATCCCGATATCCCGATATTCCCACGGGATCGAGACTTAAGACTAGCGTAACTTGTCGCGCGACGCGACACTGATTGTTCAACCGTGAAGTTTTCATAGAAATTGTTTTTTTATGAGTCGTGTTGCGCTGTCGCGTCGCTTCGGTCAAAACGAAGCTTTAAACTTTATTTAAAAAAAAAAAACATGTTCTTGAATGGGGACCCCGTTTAACTGTAACTTTATTTTATATTTATTATTGTTGTTGACACACACTGTAAGAAAACTCTATGTCGTCCGCACTATCTTGCGTCGACACTACACGATGCCGCTAGATAAAAATCTATCCAATCGGCGGATTGGCTTTCCTATCTGTGAATCCGTTCAGTGCCGTTCCGCAGTTGCTCGACGACACTATCGTGTCCAAAAATCCAAAATATACAATAAAATCAACAAAGACCGATTAATTTACAAACTTACTCTGCATAAGTCAAAGAGAGTTTTAAGCCATGGCAACTGTCCCTCAGTTACGAAGAAACAGAGCATATTCCAATAACTCTTTTGTAACACCAATTCTACACTATGAGCCATTACTCGAGATCCCAATCCATCTTTCCCGAACATTCAATTCAATTTACAGACACACACATACACACACACTCACACTAAACGTATACACACAATCACCAATACAGGCAATTTCTAACCATTTTTCATTGTTTTGTATTATTTTAGTCAGTCTTTTTTTATTTCTCCTTTGTTATTCTTATTGCATAAGTTTTCAATAGTATTTACTCCCGGGAGAGGGCACTGACTCTTGTAACACAGGTTAACCACCTAGCACAAGTATCAGGGACTACACACAATTTGTAACCACTTCTTGTGTAATAAAGATTATACATTACTGTGAAAATTTCGAATGTCTACCTATTATGGTATAAAAGATACTGTTCTGTGACAGATGGACGGACGGACTAACGGACAGCAGACTCTTAGTAATAGGGTCCAGTTGGCACCCTTTGAGTTACCGTGACTTATTAATTGTAAAATTTTAGGAAAATCGTCTACTTTTACAATGTTTGTAAATATGTGAGAATATGTATCTATCACATAAATAATTAATTTATCTTTCGTTGCTTCATTTTTAATTCTTTTTACACATTGTGGTATAGTAATGTTTTTTAGGTGCATCGTCTTCACATGAAACTTATTATACAACGAATAAATATTGTAAATCGTTTAAAAAGAGCAACGTGCCCATTCTTCTCCATAGGAAAACTACCTTTTGGAAGGGGCAACTAGAATCGATTCCATTTTTAGTAAATTTTGGCGTTCAAAAGTGCCTTACAGGGGCCTATTTGAAATAAATGATTTGACTTTGAATTTGAGTACGGTTCCGATATCTATCTTTTTACCTTTACGTGTGTAAAGTCGTGTACGTCTTTAATAAGTAGGTAAGCACCGCAAAATATAATAAGCGTACTTCCGCAGCCTTGTACTCAGTAGAAATCAATAAGTATTTTTAGCTCAGAATACGGTCTTTCATGTCGGCAGAATGTCTTGAATTCTTGAGAAAGCCAATTCTTTGGTACCTATTGATTGTGATTGCTTGTAGTGTATGTAATGAGGTTTCGTAAATGAGAATGTTTTTCTAAATTTTTTAGCTCTTTATCATAGTTGTTAGAAGACATTTCTATTATTATTATCACCGTAGTAGGTTCTATAAGACATCTCTATTATCATTTTGATTGTATTTGAACCATACATACCATCGTGAAACTTTCTCACAAGATAAGATGGCAGACAGGCCATAGTTTAAGAAATTACATTTTGAATAGATGTTTAAATCGCACTCTAAGGGCGTTCAAAAACGCTCTATAACCCTACAGTTTCGAGGAATATGAAGTATTCAACTAGTCAGAATTGTACCGGATAAAATATTGACTAGTTTTAAAGCTTTACACGCGTTCAAAGTTGTGCTATTAGCCAAAAAAACATCTTTTTAAATGTAGTCTGTGTCCAAAGTGTTTGGCAGCAGAAATTATTATATTAATACGTAAACCAAAAACTTTGTACCCCTTTTTACGAAAATTACGCGGACGGAGGAGTCTGAAATTTGGCACATATTTGGGTATATTTTTATATAATATACATTAGAAATAAATTAAATTAATAAAAAAAAACATAACACACACTACCATGCGTTTGACACACACCTGAATTATGGTCGAATTTCGACCTCTGGGCGACCGCCAGTAAGTTTAAATTAGAATGCAATCGGTAAACAATTGTTGCAAAGTAAGGAGACAACCAATTACCGAGTAATTTATCGAGATATAGAAGAACAAAGGCGTAGTAAATACTCTTTTGTTTTAATCCTCTTTACAAGAGGAATGGAACGTTTTTAAAAACGGACCGCGGTAATTAAATAGCTCACGGAAACTTTGAAACTCCCGTTTAGTAGCTTTTACTGAACAATGGATGTTAATTTTCATGGAAATCATTGTTTAGACCGATATATGGGGTATCCACTTACTGTGGTCCGCAATTTGTATAGAATTTGCATACATAAAGGCTGTAAGCGGGATTTTCCGTGGCGTCGACACAGCACCGCTTTTGTTAACACGGTAACCGCTTACCGGACGAGATTTTTAATGAATACAGAGTAACAAGTTGCGGGTTTTTTACGTTATTAATTTTATTATAACATATAAATTATTATGTTAAAATATTGGAATAGTTATAAAATATAACAATCTTTATAGTGTAGGGATATCAAGGTTAAATAAACCTGAAAATAAAAGTTATATTTTATGAACACGAAGCTCGGCCTTTGATCTGGCGAAAGTTACACGGGTGTATTACCTTTTTATAACGAAATCGAAATACTATACCTTCCGCAGTATTTCTTTGTAAACAATATTTTTTGTTTTTCTTTCGGGTGCTAGAATCACCAGGCTACTCTGTGCGCTTACTCTGGAGCATGCCACATACAACTGGCCGTAGGAGAAGCAGCTTTCCCTCAAGTCTACTCCCGCTACCTTAAGAGTTTGACCTTGAGCTTTGTTTATAGTCATTGTGAAGCATACTTTGATGGGAAACTGCACTCTCTTGAATTCGAAGGGGTAATTTGATGGTGTTAGGGGAATCCTAGGAATAAATACAGACCTCTGTAAAGCTTAGAAACCTTCAAATGCGGTACTAATATGTATAGTACGGTGACTTTCGAGACATTCCAATTTTAAAGAGTATTTACATTGCAAGCACCAAGCCTTTAAGTGAAATCAACTTTTTTTGAATAAAATCGGATTGACTTTTCAAACATGTCATTGTGTCAAAATAAAATGTAATTTAAATCAAAAGCACTAGGGAGTATTGATATCAACTTCGAAGCAAAGCACTCCCAAAATAAGTTTTTACCCCTATTTAACCCCGTTAGGGGATGAACTTCAATAAAATACGATACAGGTCTTTCCGTTAATTCTGTTAAAGAATGTTTATGCAAAATTTGAAGTAGATTGGACCAAGGAATCACGTTGTCCCATACAAACTTTGCCCACCTTTTTCACCCCCTTAGGGGTAGAATTTCAAAAAATCCTTTCTTATCAAATGCCTACGTCATACAAAGAACACGCCCTCCAAGTTTCAGGTCTCTACGATCAGCGGTTTAGGCTGTGAGTTGATCCGTCAGTCAGTCATTCAGGACAAAGCATTTTATATGTATAGATTATACAGGGTGGCAGGCACAGCGACGCGAACCATGGATTCAGTATTCAGTATTCTGAACCCCACTACGTTGATTTTTTTAGTCGTTTATTTAAAAAAGAAACAGCTGTTTCATACCTACGCGGTCAAAATGTATGGAAGAGCTGTTTAAAAAAAAATAACCAACGTTAAATTTCATCGCAGGAGGGTCCAGAATGCTTCGCGTCGATGTCGCTGCCACCTGTATAACTGCGTCCCGCGGTTACACCCACCTAAGTCTTGATCCCGTGGGAATATCGGGATAAAAATAATTCTACGTCCTAATCCAAGTCATGGTCTATCCATGTGCCAAATTTCATCTAAATCTGTTCAGCCGCTTTAGCGTGAAAGCGTAACAAACAAAATCACTTTCGCATTTATAATATTAGTTAGGATCATCATTACAGTAATTTTTCGTGCGTCACAAATGTATTAGTGATTGAAGTTGGTTGTTGTTAGACAAACATTTTGATCTTACGAGTCCTAAGGGTGTAATCAGTTAATATTTTGTTTACTCCTGCCCTTATCCCAATTTATTTGTCGTCGGCGTAACATGTTTTTTCTTCCATACTTCTCTATTAATGTCGTGATAGCCCAGTGGTTAAGGCCTCGCCTCTCATGCACGAGGTTGTGGGTTCAAATCCGGGCAAGTACCAATGTGATTATTCAATTCATATGTACTTTCTGAGTTTATCTTGGACATTACTGACATCGGTGAAGGAAAACATTGTGAGTAAACCTGGACTTATAGTTAATTTAAGTCTGAAATCACCAACCCGTCTTGAGCAAGCGTGGTGATCAATGCTCGTGCCTTCTCTGTATGAGAAGAGGCCTTTGCCCTGCAGTGGGACAGTAACAGGCTGGTATTATACTTCTCTATTAATCGTCATCTCGGTAGTTACACCCTTTCCGGCCATATCATCTTTCATACAGTCCATCCATCGTTTCTTTGGTCTTCGCCAAGTCTTATAGCCATCGATATTCATACTCCGAACTTTTCTCACAACATTTTCCTTTTCTTACTACTACGGACTTGCTCTTGGCCTTCACCTGATGGTAAGTGATGATCAGGCTGAAGTTGGAAGCGAGCTTCACCCGGAATCCTCAACCACAGAGGAACTGGCTATCTTACCTCTAACTGCCGAAATTCAACATTGTTGTTTTGGCGATATATTTAGAACAAGCTTTACTACTAACCAAACCGAGCAGAAAATTTATCCTGCTTGGAACCAAACCCTCTGAGTCTGAGACAGGTGGTCTTACCGCTAGACCACAGAGGCGATTTAATATACAATGTTGCCCATAGTTATGTGCAAGCCTGTATTTTTCTGAATATTCATGACAGATTATCGAAATATAACTTTAAAAGGTCTTTTTTGTTTTCTTATATATATTTTTTTTCAAGATCCCGCTGTGATTTATGGACTTAAACTTGTGTTTTTTAAAATAAATACTTACTGGTTTTTTTTTTAATGTCTCCACCTCCGTTTTATTTTTTGCATATGTTAGTTAATCCGATAAAATAACTCGGAAGATTTTAGAAATAATGAACAATCCAAATCTAGCCAATACATACAACATACATAGGAGATATGGCAAACGCTACAAAAAAAAAAATTGTTTAACATGAAAAATATTAAAGATAGAGACCACCCCTTTTAAAGTTAATTTTCGATAATTTTTCATGAATAATCTGAAAAATACGGGTGGGCACATGCCCATGGGCGACATTGTATATCTACTAATAGTTAATAAGAATGACTGCCTCCTTGGTATATTTAAATGATTGCCTCGTTCATCTAGTGGTTGTAAGCGCCACTGCTGAGCTTGAGGTCCTAGGTTTTTCCTAGGTCGGGCTGTGTTATTGGGTTTTTCCATCTGAAATTTCTCAGTAGCAGCCCGGAGTCAGGACTTTGTGCCCAGTTGATGGCGATAGGCGTATTACATGATACTTACAACATAACTGGCGAAATGTAGGTGTACTATAGATAGGTAAACCTCTGCCTAACCTTTGGGGAAACAAGGCGTGATGTTACTTTGTGAAATTTATAACGAAAATGTGTTTAGTTCTTTTTTTGAAATAGAAATACCCAATCTGTGAAAATTTCAACTGGCTACCGATTACTGTTCAAGAGCGTGATGTTATGGAATGCCATGCATAAACGAAAAAGACCAAACTCACAGCAGCTTAACTGCATCATGACAAGAACACCGCTTGCAGTTAAAAGGATGCATAAAAATTTACATTCCTATTCCGGAACCCTTCAAGTAAAACCATTATTTCACCCTCGTCTCTTACAAGCAGAAATAGAAAATATTGTTAAAAATAATTATGACTGATTGATTCCAGTACTTTGCTAGTTATGTCACTTCATTTTCAAAGCTATGAAAAAATTGTTACATATTTTATTACATATCATTTGTTAAATTCAAAATCCCCAAAACGGATCTCAGGCGTTTCAGTTTACTATGGAAAAATGAAAATATTCAGTTCCAAACTCAAACTACATCTCAATTCGCTGCGTATTCATGCTTCCATTCGTATTACCAGGAGGCCTGCTTAAAAGCACAATATTCATCCTTCGGGACCGTTTGTATTTGCATTTCCTTACCCATTTACTCTTGGGGGGTAATTGGTTCACGTAAATGGAATGAGAGGGAATTATCATAAACTTTGTCATGGAGTGTAAGGAGGATTCGTTATTTGTAGATTGCGGGTGTTATTTGTAGATTCTTCATGTCCATGTTTGACATTTATTGTTTATAATTTTTTTTGGGTGGGGAATTATCAAATAACTTCTCCTGCTCTGGGCGGAGCGAGAGGGCGTGTCAGACTCTTACTGACTAAAACCTACCCGTGTTCCTTCAGTTGCCTGTACGTTGCCAGGGGCCACGGTATCCCTTTCGGACTTTCTCGCAACCCATTGCAGATGTCTCACATCAAGCATAAAAGCAATGAAGTTTTGAAAAGAAGTCTACTTTTTCGCTTATTTCACTCTACTTTTGATGCCATTCGATAGGGCCATATGGAATGGCATCAAAGTAGAGACAACCTAAGAAAACCTACAAAATAAGGATATTTGTCTTTTTTATGTTGTAAGATTTTACCATGGTCACTAGGCAGCAACCTAAGATGATAGATGTGGCACAGGATGGTCGTCGTGAAAGTGGTGACCGTCTTTTAACGTTTACGGCAATGACAGGCGTCATGAAACAACACCGCTATACTTATAGCGATCGTCATATAGCGGCAATATTGTCATGCTGTCGACATGCTGACGTTTAAACAAAAGTGAAGTGTCATCTTCGACACGTGTGTCAGACTATATTTTCTTTTCTTAACTTTTTTGTTTCTGCTTTTTTTCATAGGGGTCAGTGAGCTTGAAAATGCAGTCTTTGACGTATAAAAGTGTCTTATAAGATCCAGTTACAGAATTAAAACGTCATTTCATTTCATTTCAACAAATCGTATTTTATTCAATCTCCCAAAATTGTATGTATATAACAATGTAACTGTGAAGGCTCGTGCAGACTAGCGCGACTTGTCGCGTGATGCGCCACCGGTAATTGTTCTACTGTGAAGTTTTCTCAGAAATTGTTTTGTTAGAGTCGCTTCCCGTTCTCGCGTCGCGCCGGTCTACACGACACTTAACTTTAAACTTTTACATCAGAGATACTATGTAGTTTATCGATATTGACCATTGATGGCAATAATAACCAAACAACATGCACCTAGTTGTGTAACACGCGATCAATCATAATCTGAATCATCTTGAAGCATATTGCTAATCCATTGCTTCATATAATTATGATTGTCTGCTCAATAACGTAAATAACGTAATGAATGTTGTTGAACTGTCAAAATGAAACTGATTGTGATTGATCGTGTGTTACGCAATATAGTGCTGGTCCTCATAAAAAGTCTCTTAAAAAAGAAATAGTGACGCTTGAGGTTGCTTCGGTCTTTCTTCTCAGATTAGTTGGATATGAAATACCAAACTCATGTAGTTTTAAAACATATTTCATTCATTTTGACCTCTAAGTGTTTGTACAAATCAACTTACAGAAATAAAATAATTTATCATTTTGACGTGACAACGTCTTATAAATTGGTTTGCCGGGTGACACTTCAAGAAACTGCGTTACGCTCCGCTCACGTTATGCGCTCACAATGAGAGCGAGTGAGAGGCACGCGTCCCTTCTACTCGGGCATGGTTAGCCCGCCTAAGAGCGAGAGAGACAGACATAAAAAGTGAAAGGCACGCGTCCCTTCCACTCGAGCACAGTTAGCCCGCCTAAGAGCGAGAGAGACAGAATTATTTCATCCTTCTTCCTACTATACGAATGAATATTCACATTAAAATTATTTTACCACTCAAAGTCGTTGTCACGTAAAACTTTCGCCCGTATACCGACTATACAGGCAACCAATTTTTTTTTATTCCAGTCAGACGGTGGGGGGCGGTGGGTGGAACTTGAGGCGCAGGTGATGATGCGCGGTGGCGCTGTCGTCGGCACCACCGGCCCCACTGGCAATGCCTTGCTACTGGACTGCAGGTTCGAGCCGCCCTTCGGTAAGTACTTACATGCATTATTATCTACTGTTGTCTATTCTGTGCATATTACGACTTCATTATGTATGAATAAAAACAATCTGCCGATAGTATGAGCACTGAATTAATATATTGAAATAATTACCTGCAGCCGCTCGGTAGATAAACCGCGTCAGTGCGTTACTGCTGCGCACTCAACACTTGTACTGATATACACTGAGATTTCGAAGCGCGTCGTTTCAGCCGTTTTGTGTGAAGATAGAATACTGTACTTATTTATACTGTGGTATGAGTTCCAGTCCTACTTGGAAAACACGTGTTTACGTTCAAAATAAGAATGTCTGTATGATGACTGAATAACCGCTGGCGGGTTCGAACATTTTGTTCATGTTTCGTAATTTCGGTCAACTTAATACGTCAGATTTTAAAAAGCTACACTCTGGTCTGTAAAGTTTTTGTGCCTCATCCTGATGCATGAGAAGCGGACCCGGTAAAATGGGGGAAAAAATAACAGATTGTGCAAATAGCTATGGTGCAGGAAAAATATGCAGAACAATACGATTTTCCATGTATATTTGTCGTCAGTTGTTGCAACACAGCTTTTGTCCGTAATATCGCATACGTTGAGGTTATTGTGCTACTGAGGTTACACATTGGTTTTTGAATGTTTTTCTACTGTTATGGAAACCTATTTCTGTTTGAAATAGTAGGTAACCACTCAATATCACAATGCTTTAATATGTGTTCTCTTCCTATTAATACAAAGAGCTATACAAACACACGGCTGGGCCAGTAACTTATTCAAAAGTATAAAAGTACCTTGCACGCCGTTCTGCCATAACACCGTTTATCCCATGGTCCAAAAAAACAAGTTCTGGCATTTCGGGAGTGACATATGCTTACGTCACTATCCAGTTGCCACTTTATTGCAACAAAACACGAATTAAGGAAAGATTTTCAGTCACCATTTTGTTATAAAATATATACAAAGCATTTAAATGGTCGCTTCCTTTGTGAAACAATAAAATTTAAACATATTCCAACGTAATTGTTAATTAAAACTTCATTGTTTTATCGGATTCGGACAGGTAATAAGGTGGTTCGGGAGTTATTATTACAAACTTCTGGTAACACAGATGTGATGACGTAGACTTGTGTCTCCCACGTGATCACTGAGTCTCGGAATGCTGTAACTGGCGAAGTATATTATTATACCTTGGTTTGTGCCAAAGCAACATAGGTATGTCACATAGTGCGCTTTTATAATTTCTAACGTCAATATATTATTATCGTTGACGGCAACGTCCACGTTCATAAAATGTATGGAAATACGTGCACGTTATAGCGTTATCGTGGACGGAAATGTAAAAGCGAAATCTTTATATATTTCCATAAATTTTAATTTCCTTTTTTGTCGTGATGCCGTCGCGTGGTCGTGGACGTCCTCGATATTATCGTCACGTTCGAAACTGTAAATGCGCACAATGGCATGCAAGCTCCTGGCAATAGACCACGACACAGTCAAGTACAGTCAAAGAAGTCAAGGAAGTCTGAGAAAATACTTTATAGGACTAGTCCTATAAAGTATAGTACCTGGGCGACCGAGCTCTCTCTGGTGAAAATAGGGAATGCTCATATTAATAGTATAGGATAATTCATACGAATTCCATGCTGCCAAGATAGTAGATAGGTACTTACTAATTCTATGCTGCCATGATAGTAGGTACTTACTAATTCAATGCTGCCATGATAGTAGGTACTTACTAATTCCATGCTGCCATGTAATGACATGGTAATGACATTCTAAACTTTGGATGACCGAGCTCTGCTTGGGTGAAAATACGGAGAAAACGAATTTTCCCAGATATCAGACCTAGCTAGATCAATTTTCGCCCCCGTAAACCCCTATATTGCAACTTTCATCGAAATCGTTAGGGCCGTTTTCGAGAACGTCATTACAAATATATATACAAATATATTAGTATATTCTCAGACTCAGAAAACGAAATAGGATATTGGCTATTAGGGTTTATGCAAAGTCGACAATTTTCTCTAGCAATGTATCTTGGGGACGATTTCCTTTAAGCCTTCCACAGCGGAAATATTCTGTCGGTGGAGATAAAATAAACGTTTTTACATTTTCTTTTTGAAATATTATTCGAGTAAATATTAAAGATATTACAAAACTGTTAAATAGAGGATGACGCATCATTAATTATATTCTGAAAACATGCTACTTGTTTGCAAAATATGCTGCTGGATTAAATAATTAATTTTATGAATTTTGCGGCATCTCTCTTTGACGTCCTGATATTTTCGCTTATTTAATGAAAAACGCAACATGCAGCGGACTTTGATTTTAAATTTAAAATGATATGTATAAGACTATGAGTAAAAACATCCTGTATGTAAATACTGGCCCCAAAAACTTTAACAGATAATGAAATAATAAATATATTCCAAATGTGATGTGTGATGTGTCTTCACCGCGTGTCAAAAGAGAACAATCGCTAAGTGTACAAACTCTTCTCTCGAAATAACACAACTTTTGAAATTCGAACTTCATTTAAACCGAACACAAAAGATTACACTTACGAGTTTCCATTATAATTTATATTATTATGAGAATATTAAAGTAATCCTGATACTTTATAAAAGGCTTTCATAATTAACGCCAATTTACGCTTAATTATCGGGTCTTATTATCTTGATATACACTCCTTTGTATATTTAACACCTTATATTTTTGTTGAAGAACATTTAATAAGTGTTTTAGGATTATAATTGGATCTTGGATTTGACGCAACACATCAGTACGCCTGTTTTTTCCCGTGGAGGTAGGCTGAGGTGCACTAAAATATCAGCATTTTTTATTGATAAACTCGAATGTTATAGACGGTGTGAGGCTATTACCATTTACTAGAGTCAGTACCGTCTCCGGGCTACTTCTGAAATATTCAAGCAACTCAGCCCATCACAGTCCTCTGCTGGACATAGGCCTCTCCCAGGCTGCGCCACAACACCCTGTCCTCCGCCCTCCGCATCCAGTCTGCCCCAGCCACCTTTTTAAGGTTGTCAGTCCATATAACTGGGGGGCGTCCAACACTACGCTTAATTGAAAAAAAAACTGGCCAAATGTGTGTCGGACCACGCAAAATGAAGGGTTACGTAATTGGGATAAATTTATCCCAAGAACAAACTTAACATTGTAGTTGAAAAACATGTTTTCCCATACATACCAACTGCAAATGTAAGTTTGTACGCACACTATTGAGACATTTACCATGTTATTTTAATCTACAGTAAAGAACCACTTTCAGTATTTTTTTCAAAATTTTTGGCTCAGTTGTTTCGGAGATAAGAGGGAATAGTCAATTTTCATGTGTTTTCTTAAATATCTTTAAAAGTATTTCTTTTAATATTAAAAAAAAAAAAATGTAAAAAATATGTGTAACTTCGGTAAAAAGTTTTTCGACCAAATGAAACGTCGGAGTAACGAAAAAAATTGAATTGATAACACTGGTCAACAGTGGATTGTTGCCCTTGATGTAAGAGTGGTTTCGAGTACCTCTTTGCCAACAATTCACAACACTATGGATGGTTTTGAAAGATTGGCTCTGGTTTTTTTAAATCTTCATTTTCATATTTTTTGTTTTATTCCGTAAAAATGAGAAAGACATAACAAGTATATTCTTAAATATTAACTTTTTACTGAAAATTATTAGCAAATTTTTAAAATTTAAACTTCAGAAAAATGCCTTTTTGGTAGCTTTTCTGTTGTATTTTTTTCGGGGACAATCTCTTTTTAAAGACCAACAGTAATCTGCCGTCATGTGACGATCCCATCTACCCTGATACCTTTCTTCCATTACTTTTAGATCCTGGTGGAAGCGCTCTCCCTATTCCTCACTATAATTTCCCAGATTCTCAGGAAATCTATCCAGATGACTGTGGAGAAAGTGTAACTTTATGCTCATATTTGCTCCTAAAATTTTAAAGCTTTCCTTGCGTACAATTTCCCTATAATTTGGTGCTTTATAGTTTCCTAGAAAATTTTCTACTACCAACACAAAACTTCTCCAAGCTTCACCTTCAGAATTAATCATAACTTTTATAAAATTTGAATCTTTCATCAATTTCCATAAAAAAAACATTAAAATCAGAGCCTACTTTCATGAATATATTCGAAAACTGTAGACTTGAAATCATAGAAATCCGCAAAGAAATACAGGGCAACAAAAAAAAAATTGTTGAGCTGTGTAATACGGTCAACTGATACAGTGGCAGACGTGACTTCGATGAAGTATAAAAAAACGAAACAATGATAATTGAAAAGTTTTAGGTGAAATGAAATTCGGTCAATAATTTTTCGAACTTATGATAGGTAACCGTTACACGGTACAGTTTGAAATACTTTTTTTTTTTTCAAAATGTCCCATAAATGTGACCGCCATATTCAAAATTTATTTATTTACGTTACACGTCCGTGTTTGGGTCACAGAAAATCACATGTACGAGTATTTAACGGCCTGATCAAAGAGATACATTTTGTTTATTCCAGTGACATTAAGGAATCTATTTTATTTTGTATTGTAAAATTACATACCATAATTCAATTTAATCAATAACTTGACATGACATGATTGTAGTTATTACCTATTCCTTATTATTATTTTATTCTACTATTTTACTACCTACTTACTAATGCAATCTGACTAAATATGACTTTATGTGTGTTATTATTGTGTATTATTGTGTATTGTTTATTATTGTTAATTGGATATCATAACGACTTCTAGATATGTATTTTATTTTTATTTTTATTCCTGAAACGTATTGTGTTGTGTAAACTTGATAAGTTTTGAATCAATATGTTAATTTATAAACTCAACAGCAAACCGACATTGTGCTTGGCAGTGCCCTGACAGGGTTCATGTACAAAAACCGACAGTAATAAATTGTAAAATGTGTGATGTGCATGAGAGCAAATAAATAAATAAATTTCAATTAAATTGGTCCGGTAGATTCGGATCAAATTGACTGTGACAGATAGACAGACACCCAGCCAGACACAGGAGTTTTTATTCGGGCGTAAGGAATCCTAATCACTCATGGAAAACTCAATAGCAGTTTGCCCCACCCTTTTTTTTTGTTTGGGAAATTACCTAATAACTTCTTCTACTCTGGGCGGAGCGGGAGGGCGTGTCAGACTTTTAGTGACTAAAACCCACCCGTGTTTCTTCCGTTATTATTTTTTTTGAGGGTGGGAAATTAAAAATCCATCCGTGTTCCTTCCGTTGCCTGTGTGCCGGGGCCACGATATCCCTTTCGGACAAATTCGCAACCCTGGCAGGCATTGGCCCTTACGGACCCCGTCAGTTGGTGCTGACATCTTTTTGAGGCGCGCGTGGAACACATCGCGCCGTCGACATGGGCCTGGTTCTTTTCGGACGGCGAGCTACCCATTGCTCATCATCCGCGCTTCCGGCCACCGTAGTAGCCGGAAGTCAGCTTATGACTCCCGACGCTCGGGGCGTCTCTTGCGGCGACTAGGGGCGCGAGGGCGCGAATCTTTCCTCTCCCTCATGCATTCCGCCTCCTCCTTCGCGAGCATTACTGCTTCGCAGAAGGAAGTGACGGCCTCCCATGCACTCTCGCTCCAAACCATGGCCTGAACCAGGGCCGGACGCGAGAGATCGCCGTTGCCGATCGCCTCCGTGAGGACACGGCGGTGCTCCTGACAAGTCGGGCAGATCTCCACCGTATGCTCCGCCGTGTCTTCCGGGCGATCCACACAGTGGTGACACCCGGGCGTTTCCTCCCGCCTTATGCGGAACAGTTTGCCCCACCTAAGGATCAAATCCTGGACCTCAAGTTCACAGTCGTACTTGCGATCGCCAGACTAACGAAGCAAACTGTTGTGAATTTGCTTAATTTAGCTATCCGAGCTTTTGTCTACGTGCTCCAGATTAATGAAGCTAGCAACTTTCTATCCTTAAACTTTTTAATTCCGTCTTTTCAACGCTCAGCTTTGTTGTTAATACCCAAGAGCATTAGACGTAAGAAACAAAAACTAATACTGAGGAAGTGTTAAAACTTTCATTTGCAATTTTCCTAAGAAACTTACGTAAATTACATACGCACATAAACATTCCGCACCGTTGATCTTGTGTCTCTTTCTGACACACGACGGGTGACAGAGACACAATCTATCTGAAACAATGTAAAACTTCAACGGTAAAACATTATTGTGACCCAGGACCCTTGTCACAAAAACTGGCGTAGTGGGTCCGAGGAGGCGTAAAAATAGTTTGTGGAGAACAATTCTTTAGGACATTTCGTATTCCATAATCGATAAAGAGATATAAAGTCGAGTTGGCACAAATCTCAAGTATGTCAGATTGGCGCCTGGTTGGCTGTTGAGCCTTGGCACGCTACATGTCCTGATTTTCGAGAATCTATGGTTAGGTCAGACCAGTAAATAGGAGTAATGTTCTCTGATCGTTTATTCCACATTCGTCCAGGTCGTACTTCTCCATGGATTGAAAGAAAAAACGTTTTTTAGGTCATAGTCACCTATATTCCAAAGATATGAATGTTTAACTTTGTGAAGATGTTTGTTACCGACTCAACCACACATAGAGTTCGTCAGTGACATAATAAAAAATGCGAGAGACGTATTTTTTGCTTTATCATGTAGCGGCATCTACATCGCTACATGCGAACTACACATCAAAGACCTGACGTCACACAACATCCTGACGTCACATAAATCCTGCATCGCGCAATTAGAGTTTACCGCGCGATAAACATATATACAAGCTTCCCGACTTCAACCTCTGGGCAGTTGCCCGCCAGACATCACACCCGTCTGGTCGGAGGATCCTCCCTTTTCTATGGGGGATGAGTGAACTTTACACCCTGTTCCTCATACCCCTATAAGGTTCGCTACGTCACAAATCAGTATAAAATCTACCGGCCAGTGACGTCATGCCACATTTTAACGTATTGTCGTAATCTTTGGATTACGCAAAAAAAGAAAAAATTGGTGTCCAATATTTTTAGCAGCATTACCACCCTAGATGATAATAGATTCTGTTAAGAGTTTTCTAAACAGCTCCACATTTTCATCATGTTCGGGAAAATCGTAGTAGGTAGGTAATCCAATTTAGTTTGGAGTAACAGACCCTGGCGATCTATTTTCTTTGCTTTTCCATTACGTTATCTGATGAGATCACATCTAAAATAGCCACTTAGAAAGTCATTACTGTCCTATCTTTTATTCGGAACATTACAAAGTTTTAGGACTTTTGAATTGTTAATGTTAAGGTTTAATGAAATAGAAACACTTAAATTATTGCTATCGTTATGGTTTTTGGGGATGTCCTGTATTTTAGAATTATTTTATACGTTTCTTAACTGAATTAAAAAAAAAAAAACTGTTTATTCTGTGATTCAATTCTTTCTGCAATCGTCAACCAAATCAAAATTCAGACTCAGTAAAACGTTTCAAAACTAGAACACACAATTTTAGAACGCAAAGGAAACAAATGACATCCAGCCAGGATGCGTCGTCACTAGGACGCGACTGTTTTTTATTTTTGTCCACAATGTAACAAACATTAGGCGCCGTCTGGGCGGCTATGTGAGACTCGTGGGCGAACGCTTCAGTGCGCGGGTGCCAAGGTCGCTGTGTCACGTGACCAACTCAGCGACCGCCCGACCGATAATGAATGGACAGCCTTATTACGTCTATGACTGGCTGTAGACGATTTGGCGCGAAATGCTACGTGTTCTATTTTTGAATGTGTGTGTTTTTTTTTTATAATGGTGTCAATACGGATGAAGTTATGGCCGGTTCTATTTATTAATACGTCTATGACTGGCTGTAGACGATTTGGCGCGAAATGCTATGTGTTCTATTTTTTAATGTGTGTGTTTTTTATAATGGTGTCGATACGGATGAAGTTATGGCCGGTTCTATTTATAAAGCGACGAAAAAAGGGTTTCAATATCTACTATTTATTTTATTTTATTGCGTGGTCGATCTGCTCTTGACCTCGATCTCGCCTAATGGAAAGCGATTGATGAGGTCTACGATGGAACGAGCGTACCCAAAATATCCTTATTCACTCTTGCTTTGAAGGCTCGTCAGCCTTCTGGATATAGGATAGGATATAATTAACCGGTAGGGAACACAGAAGCTGGCAGAAAGTTCCACACTTTGACTAAAACCAAGCATAAAAACAAAATATTTTTTTTTTACAATCGAGCAGAAAAACTACGTGACATGTATTCCATGGGTTCCATTACTGAGTTCAGGACAACTCTGAAATAAATAATGATTTTACATTTGCCACTTTTGGTAGTTTTGGTAGTTTTTCTTCAGACATGGTAAAACTCAATCAACCTTCATAATATTAAACTTAATCATAAAATATCATTCATCAAATCTGTTCTCCATATTACAGACATAATTACAAAACATGAGGTGCATAAAAGCTACCTATATATTGGCAGCGGGGTGGTTCCATCCGTCAAAATTGATGGATTGTGGTCGTATTAAGCAGTTCCTGTACTCGTACATTTATGATAAATCGAGGGTTACCAGACGATTAAGTTCGAAAGGGGGAGATAAAAGTCCCGGTGTTAATGTTGAAGCTATAAAATATATGTTTTTAAATGTTTTGGTTTGATAGACTGTAGGTACTTAATATAGGTCAGTATTTTATACTAAACGTTTTCACCCTTTATTGATTTAAAACACTCAGTACCTACTATCATTAGGTAGGTAAGGTCAACAACAAAAGTTGATTAACACTTCAGTTTTTAAAATTTTAAAATATTTAATTAAAATCGGAACAAAAGTAAGATTAAAATAATTTTAACTCATAGAAATACAATGTATCGAATAATTTTGTGAAATTAGATGATGTGTAAAAGTAGCAGTGATAATCAATTTTTGTCGCTGACCGTACCTACTTGTTTGTTCCAGCGATTATTCGTGTTCGGAACTGCGGTATAACAAAAAATATTCATAAATTCTTAAATGATTAGGCCCTTAAGTATTCATCAGTGGATATTTAGCAGATTCGCGTATGCGCAGAAAGAACGCTAAGCGAAACCAAAGTAATAGCACGAGTGGGCGATGCGATGCGACGCGGTGGACAAAGTTTACGAAAGCCATCAATCAATACAGGGGATTTTTTTCTGCTGTTTCATAGAAAAGTGCAATACCTACGCGGTCAAAATGTTTGGAAAAGCTGTTTTTTTTTAAAATTACCGACTAAAAATTTCAACGCAGGGGGTTCAGAATCATGTACCTACTGAATCCATGGTAACAAGGCTTCGCGTCGATATCCCTGACACCCTGTATAGGCTATTTAACATCACGCTTTTAGAAACGAGCAAAGACAAAAAGTCTGAAAGAACGCTAAGCGAAAACGAAGTAATAGCGCGGGCGGGCGATGCGATGCGATGCGGTAGGACGGAAGAACAAGCACGCGGACAAAGTCGCAGACAGAAGCTAGTTATTTATATAAACAAAATACAATCGTTGTATGGAATACAACCAAAGCTGAGTGACTCGAAGTTCTGGTTTACCAACCAGTATGAAATGCTTTTAAATGGCCGCTGATTCCATTTCATTGACAGTTGAGCTATTCTAGAAGATTTTACAGTGAATTTAAATACTAGGAAATGTATTTACTATTTATTTTTTCTTGATTTAACGTTTTCTGTATTGTGGGCAAGTACGAGTTTCCATCTTTGCATCATCCAGCGCTTTTATTAAGTAACTTTGGCATCCCAAATTGATGTAGTGTTCCAACTAGTCTATTTAACACACACACACACACACACACATACACAACATAACACACCTGTAAGCCCCGAAGGATTAGGCAGAGGTGTTGCCTATAATATGTACACCCACATTTTGCAAGTGATGTTTGTGTCGTGTGTGTTTAAGTTTTACACATAAAATAGCTTGTCTTATACGAATATACTTCTCATGTTGTTAGTTTAGATAAGTTCCAGCAGCACGCGCGATTTAGCAGTTTAGTTTAGTTATGCTATGAAATACACACTGATAAGTGTGTATTTCATAGCATTTAGAAAGAAAGAAGAAGGTGTCTCAAAAATCCAAATTCAAAAGTCATTTATTCAAACTAAGCTGAGAATCAGCACTTTTCGAACGTCAAAATTGCATAAGACAGTCCCCCAAAACGCCCACCCTGCACCACTTCCTAGTGCATTAGCTGGGAAGGAGAAGTGACGCTACAAACTCCCCAGCAGCACTGCTATCTGTTCAGTTAGAAAAAAACCTCTACAGTCTACATTTCTTTTTATCTACTTTCCTATCGCAGGTATGCAGGAAGAGATTTCTTTACAAATAAGCATTGCCTTTGGACGTATTTTTCTGTTCCTTTCTTCATGTCTGTTCATATGTGTATGCATACATGTTTAAATAAGAAAAACGGTTTAGTTGCCATTCCAATAATATTTTCAAGTTAAGAGAGTAGGTAAGCAACGTCAAAGTTGGCAACGTCGCAATAGCTGTCAAATATTAACCTGTTTTTAATAATTTGGCAATTTTATTGTACGAAAATATGAAATATCGGTAACTAGTAAACTAGTAATTTAAATACAAATAATGAATTCAAAAATTCAAAAGTCATTTAGTCAAACTAGGCTGAGAATCAGCACTTTTCGAACGTCAATTACATAAGACAGTCCCCCAAAACGCCCACCCTTCACCACTTCCTAGTGCATTAGCTGGGAAGAAGAAGTGGCGCAACAAACTCCCCAGCAGCACAGCTGTCTGTTCAGTTAGAAGAACAAATAAAAAAGATTCTATATAATAGTATTCAAAATAATTTACATTATATTACTAATTGCAATGATAACACTGAATTTGATAACCGTTTCGTTCCGTTTTTTTTTTACCGTTTTAGGTGTAAAAAAACCGGCCAGGTGCGCACAGTGAAGGGTTCCGTAGTTGGAATGAATTTATCCCAGGAACAAACTTAACATTGTAGTTGAAAAACATGTTCTTGCACGTTTTTCAAACCGCAAATTTAAGTTGGTTGATTCTTTCTCGTTAACCTGTACAGCCTACTTAGCCCTCATAGTTTTCCTTTTCTTTACTTTCTTTTTTTTTAAACGTTGCCCCACACTAAAAATTTCTTCCTGTGTCGTGGGTGCGTTTACAAACATAGAGACTCACACACATTAACACCCAGACCTGGAACAACTACTTGCAGATCATACAAATATTTGTTCCGTGCGGGGATCGAACCCGCGACACGTTGCGCAGCAGTTGATCGCTCAGCCACTGCGCCAACCGTGTCGTCTTTTAATTTCGTTATTTATACTGCTGCTGTGAATTTTTTCACAAGTCAAAGTACAACCATTTAGCTAGGAGGGGGGGGGGGGACACACTTGACTCTAACAGAAAAAATTATTTAAAAGCTTAATATTTCGCAAACGGATCCCTGAATCCAAAAATGGTTTTGACAAACTCCCAATATTTTTGAAAGACCTTTCTAACGATACCCCACAACGTGGGCTAGATGAGGAAAAAAAAACATTCCCACTTTACGTGCAGGGGAGGTACCCTAAAAAAAAAAAACTTGATTTTATTTTACCACTCTGTCGGCATGATTAATATGTATACATATGCCAAATTACAGCTTTCTAGTACTAACCGTCTCTGAGCTAAGCCGCGGACAGACAAACGGCTAGACAGACACAGAGACAGATAGACAAGACAGACGGACATGGCGAAACAATAAGGGTTCCTTGTTTACTACGGAACCCTAAAAAGCAGTTTTTACATGTAATACTTAATATTCGGTGTAAATATATTAATTATTGCATTTCATAATCAATATTTTAGTTCACTAGTTAGCCATATTTCATATTTCCATAGAGTAATATTGCCAAATTAATTAAAACAGCGAAATATTTGACATCTATTTGCGAAGTTGCCCACTTTCAGAATACACGCTCTTAAGTAATTCTCAAGCTGTTAATCCATCCTCAAGTTTTCTCTTGGCCATGCAAAATAGAATGCCTTAACAATAATATCCAGTTTCATTTTAATAACGCCAAAGTTTCCGACAGCTTGCTTGATAAGGAAAATGATATTCATTTAATTTTGCTACTCTGATAACCGGAGTTTCTGCCAATTAATAATAAATGGATCCAATTTATTTTTTATGCACTTTGATTAAGCGGATTGAATGTTGAAAAGATTCGCCATTTTCGAAAGTAATTATTTTGATACAGGCAGCACCGGCGGCTTCTGAAATTGCCGTGTGAAAATAATTAAGGTTGTATTTTTATGCATGGCAATCACGTGTTTTTACCATTCAGCTTTAAAAAAAGATTGATACAGGGGACAATCTCTTGCTTTATAACAAATTAATAAAAAAATATAATTTCTGATGTATCAAACAGAAAAGTACTCAATTTTTATTTAATCGATCGTTGGAAAAAATTGTCTATTACATCTTTTGAAATCAAAAGAGCGAATAAATCCTTGGCAATATTAAAATGTTTTCATTAATATCTCATGAGTAATGAAACGTATCCAATACCAATTCTGGTTTTGGTATTCCTCGTGCTATTTCCATGACGTTCAGAACACACAAAAAAACAGAAAATTACCTACCTACGTATATAAATAACTATTTCTCATTTAAATAAAATGAATGAAGTACTTCATTTTAGATCAGTAAAAAAACTTTATATTCTCTTTCATTCGAATAAGTTTTACAGGATGTGTGAATGCAGTTTTACTTACTTTAGAAAAAAAAATGAATGTTTCTTTTGAGTAAAAATTGATAGCGTCAGTATTTAGGGTACTTCACTAGTGATATATACTGGCCACCAGGTTACAACTATAGTTACTTTACTCTTTGACAACGTCTGTCGCGATGACGGTTGGTGACGTCTGTCTATCCTTCATTAATTTAAAATAAAAGATTATTGTTTTACAAAATGTGTATTTAATAAATTGGCGACGAGGATGTCGACTAATGATATAAAAAAAACTGAAGAAATCCCGCGCCTCATTACGTGGTATAATCACAAAACTAGAAAACTACGTGAACAGACAAGAAACGCTACCATTTGAAGAAACAGAGTCAAGACTTCAATCACTTCAAGAAACATTACAGAAATTACAAGAAATACTGCATAACATAGAATTAGAAACTCCAACGAACGACTAGACCAAGAGATAGAAACCAGTTACGATTTCGAAGAGAAATGTACCTATTACCATAAAGACAAAACTCCTAATACTATATCAAAATAGAGAAAATCGACGCGTTTTACCGCTACATACATCAACATCACAGCTAAGTACAAATACGCAACAAGAACGAGGCCCAAAAATTTATTTCCAACCTTTTCATGAAAAAAAGACTTTTGGAAACTTTACTAAAAGACTAACTGTATTTTTCTAACTTAACAAGATCGAAGGCGCTAAAATGAAAGTTTATACCTTACTTGCTGCTCTATCACCAGAATTACATGAAAAATTACATGATTTATGCTCACCGGATGATCCAATTGACATGAGTTTTAAGGAGCTCACACAGATACTAGACGAATACGTTGATCTTAAACCTAGCATATGGGCTTTACAACACAGATTTATTACGCGCACACAATGCGAAGAAGAGACAGTGGTAACATATGCCTCTGAATTAAAAACAAAGATCCTTGAACTGCGAATTTAAATGTCAAAATTGACAAAAACCTACATTAGAAAGCTTTCTAGCCCTACAATTTATTCGGGGATTGAAATACGATCTACGATCAAAAATTCTTCAAGAAAGGGAGACACTACCTTTTACGAAACTGCTACATATGGCCACATCCATAGAAAAAAGAAAATCGGAGAACCTAAGAATATCCGCAGACATGCACAAACATTCGGACACAGTAAACGACGAGCTCGATAAAAAGACCTAAGTATCCACGAGTCTCAAACTCACCACCGAGCGGACTGTCAACTTCTACATCTTTTTCATCTCCGATAACTATAAGAGATTTAAAGGGAATATGCTTCCGATGCGGCAAAGACGACCATCGATCTAATGAGTGTGGCGCCATCAAACCTACCTGCCTGAAATGCAAGAAGACTGGACATCTGGCACGAGTCTGTTTGAAATGAAATTGAGAACGTACACTGGAGAAATTATCAAGCCTGCAGGAGTGACATACGTAAAAGGCACTTATAAAGACCAGACCTTCAACGGGAAATTATACATAATCAATCAAAACGTTGACCCAATATTTGGAAGAAGCTGGATGAAAGAACTGAATGTGAAAATTCCAGACATAAGAGTTTTGCAAACTTCTAAACAATCCCACAAACTTGATAAATTATTAGAAGAATTTGCAACAACTGTTTTTAGATCAGACTTGGGAAAAATACCCAACTATGAAGCTCACTTAAATCTTACGGAAAATACACGACCGATTTTTATAAAACCGCAACGAATACCGTACGCGTTAAAGGAAAAAGTCGATAAAGAAATTGAACGACTATGTGCAGAAGGGGTGATCACCAAAGTAGACCATTCGGATTGGGGCACGCCAATCGTACCGATTGTGAAACCAAATGGGAGCATTCGACTATGTGCAGACTACAAGGTCACCCTTAACAAAGTCATCAGGGACGAACATTACCCAATTCCTATAATAGAGGATATATTTGCAGAAATGAACGGAGGCAAATACTTCTGCACCTTAAACATTACCCAAGCCTATCTAAATTTGGTTATGGACGAAGAAAGCGCTATCTTACAAACATTAAGTACGCACAAAGGTACTTACAAAGTCAATCGCTTAATGTTTGGAGACAAAGTAGCACCAAGCCTTTGGCAGAAATTCATGGACCACTTACTTCAGGGACTAGACGGAATAAAACGTTTTTTTGATGACATTATGATTCAAGGAGCATCAGAGGACCAACTCTTAACACGTCTAAAACAAGTCTTGCAAAAACTAAAAGAGAGTAACTTCCACGTTAACAGAGAAAAATGTTTTTTTTTTATACGTAACATTAACTACCTCGGATATACAATCGATAAAGATGGTTTACATAAGAACAAAGACAAACTAAAGGCCATCGTGAACACTGTAAGACCAACTAATATAAACGAACTGCGAACCTTCCTTGGTATGGCAAACTACTATAACAAATTTATACCGAACTCTTAAACAAACTCACTAAATGAGTTACTAAGGAAAGAGAAAGATTTTCACTGGACTTCTAAATGCGAAGACAGTTTTAATAACATTAAGAAAGAGATTTTGAGCGAAAGAGTTCTTATTCACTTTGACCCAGGAAAACGGGCTTAGGAGCTGTTCTCTCTTAAAAACTACCTGATAGCTCTGATAGACCACACGCATTCGCCTCTAGATCATTTTCATTTAGTGAAAGGAAATATAGTCAAATTGACAAAGAAGCTACGGCGATCTACTGGGGCGTTAAAAAATTGTTTCACTACTGTTACGGCAGATAATTCACATTAGTGACGGACCATAAGCCCCTTACCTCAATTTTTCATCCCCACCAGACATTACCAGCATTGAGCACAATGCGATTATTTCATTACGCACATTTCTTATCGGAATTCAACTACGACGTGGAATAAGAATACATACGTGAAATATCAAGATTCCTAGAAATAGCAAAAGAAACCTCAATAGACCAACATTGTTCATACCAACTACAGCAGATTAACGTCCTAGAAATTCGACCAGAAGTTATAGCTAATGAAACTAGAAAAGACAATGAACTTAAAACATTACTGGAAGCGCTACAAGCAGGTTACTCATTACGACAATATGGCTATGGTGATAATGAATTAACACTTCAAGACAACTGCATATTGAAAGGAACTAGATGAACTACACACCGGACACATTGGTATACTTAAGATGAAATTACTAGCTCGCAGCTACATATACTGGAAAAATATAGATAGACATATCGAGAACGAAGTAAAATCCTGTAGAGCATGCCAATTAGAACAAAATGAGTCACCAAAAGCACCCCCACACCATTGGGAACAATATACAGGGCCATGGCAACGTCTTCATATAGATTTTGCAGGACCTATTTTAGGACATCAACTTCTAATAGTCGTGGATGCCCTTTCAAAGTGGGTGGAAGTCTTCCCAACAAAGACAACAACAAGTGCTTGGTGCGTTGTTAGTTGAAAGAATTATTCTGCACATTCGGAATACCATACACACTTGTTTCGGACAACGCATGGCAGTTTGTGTCCCAAGAATTCAAGAGCTACCTTTCCAACTGCGGTGTAACACACTTGACGTCAGCCCCATACCACCCAGCCACTAACGGTCAGGCTGAACGTTACGTGCAAACAATTAAAAAAGCACTACGCGCAATGGAGGAGGATAGGGGAGATCTTACAGATAAGCTCCTTGTCCTTAAGACCCGGCTCAGACGCACACCAAACCTGAACGGACAGCCCCCTATGAATTGATGTTCAACCGGGATGTGAGAACAAAGTTGCATGTGATGTTTAGAGACTCATCTGCCCCGAAGCCGTTCAACCCAACCCACACCGCCTCCCATCAGGGCTTACTCCGTAGGTGACCGAGTCTAGGCTAGAGCCTACTCCAACCAGAGACGAAGATGGGAGTTCGGCACGATAGTACGTCGCCTAGGCAGGCTTCATTATGAAGTACAGACAGATGGTGGCGTCGTGTGGCGTAGACACCTGTAACAGTTGCTTTCAGCCCCAGGCGTAGTACAACCAGGAATGGCGGCGGAGGACTGATATATACTGGCCACCAGGTTACAACGTCTGTCGCGATGACGGTTGGTGACGTCTGTCTATCCTTCATTAATTTAAAATAAAAGATTATTGTTTTACAAAATGTGTATTTAATAACTAGCAACCTATTTCGGAACTCTAGAGCCCGCTTCAACTTTCCACCCTATATAACCAACTATGTCTTGATAAATGTAGGTAGGTACAAAGAAAGCCGGCATCCGTCTTGTCTCCGTTTCGTCAGATACTCTATAGGAAAGTAGGGAACTGGGTGAAAGGAGGGTGCACCGTCTAATCAATGTATTGTACTTCCCGTGTTGTACATATGTTCTACATTATTGTATTAGGGCGCTTGTATACAGAGATACAAAGTGAGTTTGTGCGTGTGTGTTGGGGTGTGTATATGTGTTTGAGAATGTGTTTGTGAGAGTATGTGTGTTGCTCTTTTATCTATGCCCATTAATAGGGAGGTAATAGAAAAAGGTTGATGGGATGCTCTTTATAATATCTCGTCTCAGTATTACTCAAAGACTTGTCCGATCGAATACTGCATTATACTAACATAATTACAATAAAGTAATAAGGGAGATGCGTATCTACGAGGAAGTTCGCAAAAAAATTGTGGCTATAGATTCAAAAGTCTCTCTCTAATCTTAGAATTCCTATGTCTATCTATTAGACCTGATTAAGTTTTTTCCCTTTGTTCAAAGCCGATCTTTCTGATGTCATCTTCTACAGCTATTGGGGTGCTCCTTGTAGATGTTTCTTATCTTAGTACTCCACTGTTTAAAGTGATAACATAACATATCATAACGCCTGTTTTCCAAGAAGGTTTAATAGAGGGCGTTACTTTTGCTACCTATCAGCCGGGCCCAAATCGAGAGTAGAAAAAACACTATAACACTTTGCCCGTCCTTTTAAAGTTATAAGTAACTGTACCCATCACTTACTGTAGAATTAGTTATAACAAATTAATATAATTCTATCTATTGGTTGATGTTGATTAATCTGTCTAGAAAATTCAACCTTGAAAGTTGTAAAAGCGAGCTTCTAATCTTCTATAAATAGTATAATAAATATAATAGAAATACTCCTAATTGTGTATGTAGGAGAAACTCGTGGCTAAATAATAACTGCCGCACGGGTCGAGCCATCAGGTTAAGCTACGCTTGCCGGGGTTGCTCTGTGGAAGGGTGACCATCTTTAAATAACGAGACTCCTTCGTGCCTCGGAAAGCACGTTAAGCCGTTGATTCCGGCTGTCATTCGTGGATCTTTGACAGTCGTTACGAGTCGTCAGAAGCCTAAACGTCTGACAAACAGTCTTACCAAGGGTATTACCCAGTTACTGGGTTGTGGAGGTCAGATAGGCAGTCGCTCCATGTAAAATACTGGTATTCAGCTACATCTGGTTTGACTGGAAACCGACCCCAACATAGCTGGGAAAAGGCTAGGCAGATTGATTTTGACTCCTAATTATGTAAATAAACAGTTATATGAATTGTTATACAAGTCTGAAATCGCCAACCCGCCTTGAGCAAGCGTGGTGATCAATGCTCGTGCCTTCTCTGTATGAGAAGAGGCCTTTGCCCTGCAGTGGGACAGTAACAGGCTGGTATTATTATTATATATATATGAATTATAGATAAATAAATAGTATAAAACAAAGTCGCTTTTCGCGTCTATCTGTGTGAGCGGGTTATTCTTTTAAACTATGCAAAGGATTTTGATGCGGTTGTCTCCTTCTAATGAAATCTTAGTATTTTGTCAAGTTAGTCGTAAAAATGCGAAACAGAGGCGGGTCGCTAGTACAAAATAAATAATAGATTACGTTCGTTAAACATTGCTCAATCAGAAACCTTGTTATTTCGTCCTTCGGGATCAAGTTCTTGATTTATCGTCTTCAAAGAAAATCTGGAGATGTAAGTCTTCTCGACCGTCGTGATTATCACAATCATTATCTTTTCACTCTCGATTACTGTGTTAATTTAGATAGAGCAATTATTTTTGGGTAATAGATATGTTGCCAAGTAACTGTTGTCGGGGCGTGACGGCGAATAGAACTGGGAAATTTTTTGTTGGGTACTTGGTTAATTTAATTTTTGTATGAATATCGGTCAGATCACACTTTAAATAATTATAATAATAAAATCGTTTAATCTGCCTTGCCTTTCCTCAACTATGTTGGGGTCAGCTTCCAGTCTAACCGGATGCAGCTGAATACCGGTATTTTAAATGGAGCGACAGTCTATCTGACCTCCAGAACCCAGTAACTGATACACCTTGATAAGACTGATTGTCAAACTTTCGGGCTTCTGACGACCCGTAACGACTGTCAAAGATCGACGAATGACAGCCGGGACCAACGGCTTAACGTGCTTTCCGGGGCACGGAGGAGTCTCGGTATGTAAAGATGGTCACCCATCCACGGACCAACCCCGGCAAGCGTAGGTTAACCTGATGGATCGACCCGTGCAGCTGGTATCACTTAGCCACGAGCTCCTCTAATGAAATTTACTGACTAAATAAAGTTTTTTTACATTTTTTTTAAAGTAATACAAATAAACTATTCCTAAAATTATTCTTATATAGGAAACATCGTTTTAATATTTTAACTGGTGGACTCCATACTAGGTCGACCCTGTCTCGGGAGGCCTTGAGAGTATTTAACAATTTTGAAATTTCAGAGTCGATACTGTAATGTATTTATAAATTAATGTAAAAACAAAGTCCATCGATGGTTGATCAATATTTCGAGAAAATTCAATCTCGAAAGCTCTAGCGGTGAGCTTCTAATATAAACTAAATAATTAATAGATTACATTAATTAAATATTACTCGATCAGAAACCTTGCAATTTTGTCACACAATCGTTATCTTTTCATTTTTGATTACAGTATTAATTAAGATGGAGCAATTATTTTTGAGGGTAATAGTTACGTTGTTAAGTAACTGTTGTCGGGTCGTAATGGTGTATAGATCAGGGGGCCTACCACCACCTCTAAAGCGGAATATTTTAATCTTACTTCAGTGGGGGTAAGAGATGGAGCTATACGTCCTGTAGAGCTTCATCTCTTTCCCAGACTAAAGAAATATTAAAATTATACTGTTTTAGAGGTGGTGGTAGTAGCCCAGTAGTTGGCCGATTTGATTTTGTATGGTTGTGGAGTCGAGCGAACTTCCATTATCATGAAGATAATAAAAAAAAAAAAATGAAATGACGATGATGATGATGGATTGAATTAATGAATAAATAAATAAGATGTAGAGTGTAGTCTTAACGCTACTAAATTACTAGAATAAGTCCCACGTACTTGTCTCAAGTGTCCATATGTACCGTACCTGCACTTTTGACAAACTCAAGTACTTCACTTCAATGGCTTAAATTAACGTAAAATCCATACGAAGAGGAAGCAATGTAAATAAACCATGCAACTATAGTAATAAGGTATGTAGTACCCTGTCTTCAAACGAATATTAAATTAAGTGAGATAATTAATTTGTCTCAAATGTCGGAAATGTATCTATAATTCCCTTGGTATTACAACTGCAGGAACCATTAGGAAATTCATGCAACCCCTCCTAGTACCAATGAATAATTTCCACATACTGAAAGACACCAAAAACGGCTGCAAGTGAATTAATTGTATTCCAAACTTAACTTGACTCGTCATTCTCATTTATAGGCACTGTGTTGCAAATGTTTGTTTAATTACAACCGACGTTGTTTTCACAAAGTTTTGCCATTTTATGTGCTCACTGGAGCGTGGGATATGGGTCTTTGATGTTTATCTAGGTTACACCTTGTTTATAGTTTCATTGCCGTTTCTATTCGCAGTTATATGCTCATCAGTCATTTGATTATTTCAAGTTTTGTTTAGTGTGGAAATAAAATGTTGTCCTACAGTAGAATTTCTTCTGTAGGTGTGTTTATAGACACTACGCTTGCATACAATAACATTATGACTCGGCACAACCATCTATAAATGTAGGTACCTATATACCATAAAAGTATTTGTTCCTTATGCGCAGAAAATCTGTCTCAAAGCACTGTACGCTGGGAAAAATTATTCATCAACTAACTCTGAGTGATGTTCCTTTTTATTAAGAGACTAACACATGTCATGGATACCTCCATCAAGAACAAGTTAGTGTGCTCCTGTCGGCAAATAACAACAAACTGATGACAAATTCGTTGATCCATCGCATTGCGGTAACTTAGGCAATATAGGTACCTACTTCAAAATTCTCTGTCATGGTTGTTAGGAGAACCATGTTGAGCAATTTACGTTTATTTCGTGTCGCGATAAAATCTTGTATAAATGTACGAAAAATACGAAAAGCGTGTACTTGATCTAAGCTCGGAGATTATTTATTATTTTGTTTACTTTCTTAAATTACTTTTTCATCTTTTTGATGATGGGATAGAGAGAAAGATATTGTGTAGGGAACTGGGAATGATGAATTTGTATGTGTAAATATGAGAACTTCGTTTTAAGTAAATAGGAACATAAATTGTTAGATCGATGTATGTTTTTGTGAACTTGTTATTAATGCGGGATGAATACTAAAATGTTTATTTGATGTCTAAGATTTTTGATAAGAGTTTTATAATTTGGTAGTCAACAAACAATAATTTTTTCAGTTGTATTTTTTATAGACAAAAAACAAAACTTTTGAATTAGGTGCAGCAATATTCATAGTGCACGGATTACTGGAATTTAGAAGAAATGAAAGAGAAGAATGAAAATAATGAAAGGAAAGAAAAGAAAGAAAAGACAGAAACGAAATAAAAGAAAAGATGAAAATAACGAAAATAAATAAAAGACAGAAACGAAATAAAATAAAGAAAGAAAAGATAAAAAGGAAGAAAATAACGAAAAGAAATTAGGTTTATTTGTCACAGAAACACGTGTATACAAAAAGACGAGAGTAATCAGTAAAACAAAATAGATCTAATTACATATGAAATCACGAGCATAAAACAGAAATAGTCGGCAGCTGCACGTCATGACTGTGACAAGAAGGTTTCCACTCAGCACGATGCTGTGCTATTGGGACAGATAGCACAGCGCTGATTTTCAGTGGTTACCCGTCATGTGTTAAACGGTCCTTGGATTTTTATAATTAATGATATCAAAAGAGATATCTCTAACGGAGTGTCTCAATCGCACTTTTTTGATAATGGTGCAAACCTTTTCTTAGCTGTTCTTATTTTGGTTTCAATGAAAAATATCAATAAGTAAACTTCAACCCCAATTGATAAAATTCAAACCACTCTTCTTCACTAGAATTGATCTAAACATTCATCCAAATTGTCATCACAATTTTCATTTCCCTACAAAAGATTTTAAAAGAACGCATATTTACAAAAATTACTTCACTCCCGCATACCGTTGGGTGAAATAAGTTATATATATTAATGGAAGGCCAACCACCCTCGCTCCAGCGTCCCAATCAAAATTCAAGACAGGATCCCGACTCAAAATAGCATTTCGGAACCTAATTCTCTTTTATTGCAAGCATAATACCAATTAACTTGCGCTCAAGGAACTTTGTTCGCGAATTTGTACTTTGTAGGCTTATGACAGTCGTGATATAGGTAGATATCGTTTTATATTATGTAAAGATCTTCTGGAGAAGATTTTGATAATGGGCATTTGTCTTTTGTGGTCGTGCTCTTTCGTTTCGGCACGAGCTATGTATGTAAATTGTGAAAATAGGTAATGTCGTGGTAAAGATTATTAGGGCCGAGTCACACCGGAAAAGCAGCGGCCGGTAGCGGCCGGCAGCGGCTGCCAGCGTCCGCCAGCGGCCCCCGGCGTCGCCGCTGGCGGCCTCGCGCGACCTCCAGATCCCACGCGCCTATTCTCTTCTTTACTAGTTTAGTTTCTATATTACATCCGCGCGTCGCGTCGCCGCTGGCAGCCCCAAGCAGAACCACCGACAAGATGCGCGTGGTGCGCGGCCGCTCGCGTATCCACGGGCGGCCTCGAGACCTTTCAAGCTTTTCAAGCGATACTGGTCTTTTAAGTATGTAGATAAAGTTTAAAATTATTTCACACTCAAAGTGCTCGCTGCGTCGCTGCCGGCCGCTGCCATTCCGGTGAGACTCGACGCTTATTCAGTCAGGAAGGTGGTAACGGTCGCGACTTAGAGGTTGTAGGTCTTAGGTTCGAACTCAGACAGGTGCCTTACTTTGTGTAAAATATTTCATCACCACTGCTCTCAAAGCGGTGAAGGAAAACATCGTGAGGAAACGGGCATGTCCTAGAACCAAAAATTCGAAGACATGTGACATCCACCAACCCGCACTGGGCCAGCGTGGTGGTTTACGACATCGAGGAGGCCTGTGTTCGAGCAGTGGGAATGTTACTGGCTGATTATGCAACAAGGCGGTAGAATACTGCTTCCCAAGGACCAGCAGACAAATTCACGTAACACGCCTTTTTTTTTTTTTTTTTGAGGGTGGGAAATCATCAAATGACTTCTCCCGCTCTGGGCAGAGCGAGAGGGTGTGTCAGACTTTTACTGACTAAAACCCACCCGTGTTCCTTCCGTTGCCTGTGTGCCGGGGCCGCGTTATCCCTTTCGGACAAACCCGCAACCCCAGCAGGCATTGGTCTTTCGACCCCGTCGGTTGGTGCTGACATCTCTTTGAGGCGCGCGTGGAACACAACGCGCCGTCGACACGGGCCTGGTCCTTATCGGACGGCGAGCTGCCCATTGCTCACCGTCCGCAAGCCCGCGCCTACGGTGGCCGGAAGTCGGCTCTGGACTCCCGACGCCCGGGGGGTCTCCTGCGGCGACCAGGGCCGCGAGGGCGTGCAGCTTGCATCACGTAACACACCTACAATCCATTTAATTTTTACAGTAAAACAATATTCATCTGCCTCATATACTTGTTTTAATTTTACAAATTCCGAGACGTTACTTATTATTTTTCCGATTCTCACGTGTTGGGTGCCGTGAGCAGTTACATAATTTAATATACAGAATGAGACTAGTGCCTAAAGCTTAGCCCTAAGCCAGCGTTTCTGGGTACGACGGCGACGTCTGATTACAATTTGATTATTTTCTTATATACTCTTACACTAAGAAATTCGTAGGAACTATTTGTTACTGGATTATGGTCGAAAGTCTCGGTAATTGTCAGTGGTATATATGTACTCAGTTTACGAAAGAATAGGATTCTTCTAAAACTAAGCATTGTATAACCGTTTAATATGGGCTTTCTTTTTTTTTTGGCTGGGAAATTGTCAAATAACCTCTCCCGCTCTGGCCGGAGCGGGAGGGCGTGTCAGAGGGCTGACTCTTACTGAATAAAACCTACCCGTTTTCATTCAGTTGCCTGTACGTTTCCAGGGGCCACGGTATCCCTTTCGGAATTTCGCGTGACCCCGGCAGGCATCGGTCCTAGCGGACCCCGTCAGTTGTGCTGACATCTTTGAAGCGTGTGCGTGGAACACAACACGCCGTCGACCCGGGCTTGGTCCTTATCGGACGGCAAGCTACCCATTGCTCACCACCCGCAAGCCCGTGTCAGCGGTGGCCGCCCAGGGCGTCTCCTGCGGCGCCTTGCGGCGTGAGGGCGCGAAATTTACCTCTCACTCACGCGTTCCGCCTCCTCCTTCGCGAACATTACTGCTTTGCAGAAGGAGGTGACGGCCTCCCATGCCCTCTCCCTCCGTACCACGGCCTGGACCAGGACACCGCCGCCGATCGCCTCCACGAGGACAATAAGGTGCTCCGCCTAAGCCGGGTAGACCTCCACCGTATTTAATAAAGGCCTTACAGGTTCTAAGAATAATATATCTGTCTACGATTCATGTTCATCCGATTATTATCGAAATACCAAGTAGTATGGATTCACAATCCTTCTCCATGATTAAATAATGTCCTTCATGAAGGACACACCAGACCTGTAACATCAGTGTCAGTTTGGACTTTCTAAAGATCTCCAGCCAGTTTATGTTTAGAACTAACTTGCCTTTGGATAAGAAACTTTAAATGGATTAGATACAGTCCACTTCCCATCGCAGTTGGAATTGTTTTAAGACCGTATAGATCGCTTATGATTCTAAAATTAACTTTGTTTATATAAGTCTAGGGTTGATTTTTGTTTGAGTGGTTTGTGTACAGTCCACTTCCCATCGCAGTTGAAATTGTTTTAAGACCTTATAGATCGCTTTTGTGATTCTAAAATTAACTTTGTGTTAACGAATGTAGAGTAGATTTTTGTTTGAGTGGTATGTGAGTGTATTTGTTTCATATTGGCTTTGATAATATTCGGCGTTATTTTACAAAATGTTTACGTTCTGTTGTTTTACAGTTGAGTAATTAAGGGTTGTTGTCAAGGAAGATGGTGATTCTTGTTTTATTGGTACCTATAAAATCGATATGTATGTGATAAGGTGGTAATATTTTATTTTGTAGGTTTATTACCTATACCCTATGTATGATAATTTATTTTATGATTAAACCTTAAGCTATCGTGATGTTTGATGAATACAACAGGGGTATTGCCTTGATTTAGGAACCAACTGTGAGGCTGAAAAAGTGCGATGGTCACAATATAGTTATTTGAATTGATAATATTGTTTTAAAACGCATAATTTACTGACAATAATTTCTTACAAACAATTGAAAATAATAATCCAGTTTTAGTAGGAGGCGTTCTGTAGTTAAGGTTCATAAGTGTGTTATTGAATCTTTCGATTTTGAATCGTGTTAACATAGAGTACCCGGATGTAAGTATGACTCATTGGACATCAGAAAAAGGCTGTCACATTGATTATATTAAGTGACAATGATGAAGCTATACAAAGCCAAACTTTTTCTAAGGCCGCTTTCTCATTAGGACGTTAGCGGCGTGATAGTAGCGCGGCAGAAGCAGACGCCTTCACATTATAAAAACAGCCGCGCGACAGCAGCGTAGCGCCCGCGCCGCAGTTTAGATCAGTATAGCGCACTTCATTTCAAAAATGGACTCCGACGGGGTTTCAATTTCCATAATAAATCGTTCGGTGTTAGACAGATATTCGCATAGACAATCAAATCAAATTGAGGTTGCATTCCGATACTTGCAACACTGGCTTATTGCCGACTTAGTGAACGCGGCGGCCGCGCTTCTGTTTATGATATAAATTTCTGACTGGGCGACGGTCGCGCGCCTGTCGCGCTGCTAAAGTCGTCTAAATATGAAGGCGGTCTAAAGCTCAATTTGACACATTACGCTCGGCCGCTATAGAACCGGGGCGGTAGGTAACAGATGTGGTCATCGTGCTCACGGGATTTTGTTTTCAAACTCCTTAGATATGAAGTTCTTCGATAGTACGTAAGGTATATAATATGGTTGACGGTTCGATGTGTTCCGGGTCAATGTGTTTTCAGGGAATGATTTATGGCTGTTCACTTTCCCACGACGCGTTAAATCCGTGTGCTGAGCTTCGTATTAAAATATAGGATAAAATATGGGAAAGCTTCCGCAAAACAAATTAACTTCCAGCGATCTGTGCTTGACTGTAATACTATGTAAGCTGTGTTAAAATGAATTACCGAAAGAAATAGCAAACTTTCGAAAAAAAATACACTGTTTCCAAAAATATATCTTGTGCTAAAATAATCGTTTTCTTAAGCTCTATAGAAACCAGCTTAATTTCTACTATTGGATAAAGAATAACTTATTTAACTCTCAATTTTGATGAAAATAACTACCTACCTGTAGTTGCGTTCGGGTGCAGAGGCGAAAAAGTGGGTGAAATAGGTTAGATTAGATTAGAACTTTCACCAACCGCGCGCGAGCCAAGCGAGCGCTACTTCCAAGTTGCTCGCAGATTTTTTTTCACCATTTTCTATACCGGGTTTTGGGATGAAAATGACTGAGTGTAGTTTTCGTTAAAACGCAATTTAAGCTGGTGGAAAAATATTACGTCAGCAAATGCTGTATTGCTTTTTCCGAATTTTCAGTATTTAATTTGTTCGTTTCTTTATCCATTGTTCCATGTTGTTGGAAAATTAGTATTTAAAGCAGTAAATTTCATATTTTGAGTACGCCCATATATTTTTTTTTCGGAGCTTTTATTACTACCCATAAAATATTATAACACTCATAACATAACAACATCACGCCTATTTTCCCCAGTGGGTTAGGCAGAGGCGTAGGTACATATAGTACACGCACATTTCGCCAGTTATGTTAAAATATTATACTTTTAAATTAATTATAAAGAGAAATGATTAGATTTTTTAAATATTTGTTTGTAATATATAAACTCAAAAACTTCTGTATTCATTTTTTTAAAAAACACACACAAAAACAGTAGAATGCTATATTATCAATGAATAACATAAGCTATAAATTATAAAGATATCGCGCAGGCGAAGCTGCTCGCGGAACCTAGTATTTTATAATATTGAACCGCTATCTGCGTCCCACGGTTTCACCCACATAAGTCTCGATCCCGCGGGAATATCGAGATAAAAAGTATCCTATGTCTTTTTCCAGATCATGGTCAACCTATCTGCCAAATTTCGTTGACATCCGTTCAGCCGTTTTAGCGTGAAACCGTAACAAACCAACAAAAAAACTCACTTTCGCATTTATAATATTGGTTAGGATTAGGATTACCTTTATTGTGAATTTTGTCCAATCAAAAATGATAATTATTCCTATACATTGAAGGTTACTTCCAGTCAAGCCAGCATCATCGTTAACCGCATCATCGCTTTTCCATAAAGTCAGATATTGGTCTGTCCTATATAAAAGCTTTTGTGTCTCATCACAAACAAACAGAATATCTCCCAAACAACAATAAATAATTCATTCTTATAACCTGCATTTCTTTCGAGACTCTAATACCTTATTACGAAATCTGTTTGAGTTGAGCATTCGTGTCATTTGATGCCGAGTACTCAACAGCTACTGAGCAAAGTATTGTAGTAAATCACTACAAACAACCCACGAATATGATATCTTTGTGTAGTTAATTACCTACTCTTGTATGTGTGTATACTTACTTAGTTGGTTCTATAGGCCCCGCGTTTATAACAAGGTATAAAACATGTGTTCTACATGTTGTGTCTGTTGTTTTTGTTTATCGTTTACACCTGAAACAATTTATAAAGATTTGTTGTATACAAAACTTGTCAAAAATTTCAAAAAGGTCAACAAAATCGTTATTAAAACATGTTGGAAACATCATCAATACATTATACACGACATGTTTTGAAAAATACTTGTTTGAAACAAGTATCACAACTTGTATAATTATGGTTGTAAACAAGAGGTAAGTAGGTACCTATACCTACGAGTGTAGTGGCTATTAGGTTTGTGAGTGATGATGAAGTTGCTATGCTCAAAGTTATGACTAAAACCAGTTCAATACTGATAAAAAAAGAAGATATATAATACGTTTATTTGCGGTAAACATGACGCAAAGAAAGAACATACAAAACAAAAAAAAAAACAAGTTGAGGGAAAATATGCGTCAGATCCACGCAAAACGGCCAACGTTCAGCATAGTGCTGCAACCCTATGCGAGACAGAGGCCCAGCGCTGGTTTTCTGCGACAGCCAGCGTTGATATTAAGACGTCGACCGGTGCAGCATACAATAAATAAGATATAAAAGTAAAATAAATATAAAATAATTAATTCCACATGTTTGTATAAAATACCATATTTGAAATGGCAACATTCCGTTCAGTCGGCATTGACTCGCGCGCCGGCTTAGAATAATCTGTGTGCGCGTTAATTTACCACACAAATGATGATAATTAATTACGTTAGGTGTATCCACTTTAGGCATCCCCATTTCCAGTCAAGCTTTGTGCAGGTAGGTAATCGTGCTGACAATCAGTTCTAGAGGTTCCTGTAAAGCAATATCTGCATTCTTAATATATCATATGGCTTTTGTAAAACTGCGATAAAGAAAAAACAATCTACCTAGCCTTTTCCCACCTATGTTGGGCCGGCTTCCAGTCTAACCAGATACAACTGAATACCAGTAATTTATATGGAGTGACTGGATATCTGACCTCCACAACCCAGTTACTGGGTAACAATACGATACCCCTTGGTTAGATAAGATACCCCAGTTTGACAACCAGCGATAACTATTATTAATTTCTGGTAAAATTCTGATTTTATTGACTAATTACAGTTATCGACAATCTTCTTCCGTATGTTTCGAATTATTTCAACGAATTGGATACTATCTATTAATGTTTTCATAATAGACGTGATAAATGATAGAATACTCTACCATTTATGTTATGGGCTTTAATTAGTTCAATCAAATATTGTTTTTTCGGGAAGGTAATGGGTCACCTGAATCAATTAATTACTGTGATTATATTCGATTCGATTCTAACAATGTCGGGTAATAAATAGATTGTTATTATAGATTTAAGCAGTGAAAGTTTGTTTTTGTTTGTCAACATTAAACTACTGAAACAATAGTAAATATAATTTATGTGATTGGAACGAACTCTGAACCTGTTACAAACGATATTGGTTAGAACATTTTCGAGGGTAATTCCCCCGGGAATTTGGAATATTGACTGGTACTCAGGGTATGGGAATTCGGATAAGTACGAGTATAACAGCTTTAATTCATTATTATTTGAACCACTTTTGAATAATAAAACATCACATTACCGCAGTTGACAACAGGCCAGATTTTGTATAGTATTGAGTGACAAACAAGCTAGCAGACAACCTGGGGGCCAATCTGTTATTTGTTTATTATTGGTAATTATGATAATCATACTAAGACAACACCATTACCAATGTACCGAAAGTTTGTTATCTTCTAAATTTTTAGTGGCATGTCAGCGGCCCTGATGATGTCTTTCAGTTAGGTGCTACTATTGTACACCAACAAAGTGTGGTGGGTGTAGGAGGTGTGTGTGTGTGAAGTGTAGTTGTGTTGTTGTTGTGTATTGTTGCATTGTGTTGTTGTGTTGTATTGTATTGTTTGTGTTGTATTGGTGTTTATTGTTGTGGTGTTGTTGTTGTTTGTGGTGGTACTATTTATTTTATTTTATATTTATGTATAATTCTTTAAACCTGACTTGGTTTCCGTACGTTTTTTTCGGGTGACCACTGAAAATCAGCGCTGTGCTGTGGGTCTCCATAGCACAGCATCATGCTGAGTGGAAGTCTTCTTGTCACAGTTATGACGTGCCAGCAGCTGCCGACTATTTCTGTTTTGTGCTCGTTATTGTATTGCTATTGTTTTGTTATCTACTCGAGTTTTATTTTTATTTTTATGCACGTGTTTCTGTGACGAATAAACTTATTTTTCTTTCTTTCTTTTAGGTGATTACCGAAACTTCAAAATCAACAATTTCAACGTTAGTGATCGGCCATCCTGAAACAATTGCGTTAGCAGACTAGGAACCCTGATGTAAAGTAGCCACCGCTTCTTATTGACATATTAGAGGTGTCACAGTTGCTGTACTATCACAGAGACAGAGGTGTAATACCTCATGTGTAATGCTCCTTTGAGGCGGAAATATGTAGGTATGGTGGTATTACTTCCCCGGACGACACAAAACGCTCTAAAAGATCATCTAAAACATCTAATAATTCAAGCACTTTCTTGAAGTAATTTTCTATTCCAAGCTTAAAAATAAACGTCTTGTTTACAACAAATGTCTATTGTTAAATCTGAATATACAAATCTCTTAGCATTAACCCTCTCTCACCGCAGCAGTCCGTTTAAATAAACCAACGCTCTCTAGGTAATGACAAGATGGGTCCGATTACGAGATACCGCTTATATTATTCGTGGGTTGAGTCGACGGCCAGATGTACCTACATAATATCTTCATTTCAATATCGCATGGTAACATGAGCTTTATTATAATATTCATATAAACTAACAGGGTGGAGCTCGTGGCAAATTAATTTCAGCCGAACGGGTCCAACCAGGTTAAGCTACGCTTGCCAGGGTTGACCATCTTTACATACCGAGACTTCTCCGTGCCTCGGAAAGCACGTTAAGCCGTTGGACCCGGCTGTCATTCGTGGATCTTTGACAGTCGTTACGGGTCGTCAGAAGTCCGAAAGTCTGACAAGGAGTTTTACCAAGGGGTATCGTATTACCAAGTTACTGGGTTGTGGAGGTCTGATAGGCAGTCGCTCCATGTAAAATACTGGTTCAGCTGTATCCGGTTAGGCTGGAAGCCGACCCCAACATAGAAAAGGCTAGGCAGATTGATTGATTTAAACTAATAGGAGATGATGAGATGTGGGAGGATAGTCACAAGCGCTACTAGTGAGCATGAGGTCCTGTACACTAACTGCGTAATACACGATCAATCAGAATCTGAATCGTTTTGTAACACATTGCTAATCCATTACTGCAAAGGTTCGAAAACAAAATCTGCTCAACAACGTAAATAACGCAATGAATGTTGTTAGACTGTCAAAATTAAACAAATTAGTCGTAATCGTTTACCAAAATGTGTTACGTTGTCAGATACCTGGTTTCAATTATCGGGTCGGGCAAAGTGTTGTTGGGTTTTTATATCTGGAATTTCTCTGTAGCAGCCCGGAGTCTGGATTTGTGCGTGGTTGATGGCAATAGGCTTGCCCCCTGTTACATGGGACTTTTATATAACTGACGAAATGTGGGTGGTATGTACTATAGGTACCTCTACCCCTTCGGGTATACAGGTGTGATGTTATGTTATGTTGTGTTCGAATAGGAGATTTGATTGAGAGTTGTTGGTTGTGCAGCTGTCACTTGTTTTAAGGAATACTTGAAAAGTTGTTTTGCTGATGGGGACTTGCCATTTTTTTCTGTAGGTACATTACGACACAACTTAGATGTAGCTTCGGCAAAATTCGTAAAACCGATCACCTGAACTGAGTGCGCCTTCAAAATCACCAATATTTATTGCTGCTTTAGGTGAAAATGATATTTGTGCAAACGCAATAACTTGTGAAGTCATTTATCCAAATACATTTGTAAAATTGGCATTATGAATGCAAATATTCAAATTTATGCTACATGTAAGTGGTGTCGTACTGTACAGTGTGGTCTTTTATATCTTCGTAAGTTTTCAAATTGCTTCCTTTATCAAGTCAAGACATATAAAACCTTTTGAAGCTACGGAATCAATCCTGTAGCTATAAAAGGTATTATAGGTATAATTATTTATTTACATATTTTATTTGGGACAAAAACAGTTATACATTACAGCATTTACAAAAAATAGTTAAGATACAGTCGAAAAAACGTATAACCCACACTATTGTCCACGAAGTGACATCAGAGTATGAAAACGAACGCACGCTAAACGAAAACAAAAAAAAAAGTACATATTTAGAAGAAAAAAAAAAACACCATATTATACCGACGAACCGAAGGAAGCCGATGACAAGAGCATCCGTTCTATAGGCGACTTGCAAGAGATTGAGAAACCATACTTTTAAATCTTTTAGCGAGTTATTGGATACTAGCTTCAGTCCGCGACTTCATCCGCGAGAAATTTCTTGCTTTAACTTAAGTCGTACGATGATTTCATGATTCGAATTTCGCGAAAACCCTAGAGATATTGCAAAAACACGGATAATTAGAAAATGGTGAAAACATTTCTGCGAACAACTTGGTTGAAATAGGTTAGGTTAGGTTAGAACTGTGACCAACCGCGTGCGAGCCGAGCGACCGAAGCGAGCGGAGCCGCGGGAGCGGCTGGCGAGTGCTATTTCGAAGTTGTCTGTAGAAATATTTTCATCATTTTCTAATTTATCCGTGATTTCGCAATATCCCTAGAGTTTTCGCGAAAATTTGAATTACCAAATCATCCTACGACACATACAATATACCCTATGCAACTCGACAATACTGTAGCTTCCCATTAGTGAAAGAATTTTCGGAATCTGATCAGTAGTTCCGAAGATAACCCCCTACATACAAACTTACACGTCTTTCTGATATTATGTAGTATAGGTACAGTATATTCTGTCTATATAATATGATTTCTATATGATTCCTAATTAAGCAATTTAATTGATTACACAAGGTAACCTTTGATAGCACAAGGTTTTACCTTAAAGACTAGTTTTGCTTAGTTTTTTATGTAGCTTTTCTCCGAGCATTTTCATTCAAGCTGGCTGTAAAAGCCTTACTAAAATGATGGCCATAAGTTTCATGAATTTATTCATCAAGGTATTAGGTATCTCTCACGTCCCAGTCTAAACATAATCCCAAGATATAAAGCCTAACGGATATATCCGAGTTTGGTACACAGTACTAGCTTACACGGCCGTATTTCAACGTACGTTTACAGTATAGTGTAAACAGTAGCGGAATTTCGTAGACACAGCCGATTCGGCGTGTGTGCTCCGACGTACGACGTATGTCACTGATAAAGTATTCAGGAACAGTATTCACTATTTGATTGTACCTTAGCTGTAACCAATTTCAAGGCTTGGGGTTTGTTACCACGGGACAAAATGGGACCATTATGGTGTGAGTTCGGAGTCAGTCAATCTCTTTTAGTTGTAGTAGTTAGAATGAGTATTTTGTAATTAAAACGATTACATTTTTGAGTTTTATAGATAGGTCTAGTGATCTTACTGAGCTTATTTTGCTGAACGAAGTATCTTTTAGCGAAATAAGCTTAGTGACATCTAAATGCTTTTTAAATCGGTAGTTTTTATTGTAGTTACTATACTGTTTTCTGTCCGCTATGGTTTATAGCTCGGCGGTTATCACGTGAGTACCTCTTGATAAATGGACCGAAGGCTACAAGCCACCATATCTTTCTGGTTAATAAACTCTTGCCCTAATTCGCTTTCTCTCAGAGGAGTCGCGCTATTTAAAGAACCAATCTCGTTGATAATGTTATCAAGCTATCTCTCGCATATTATAATGAAGTTTGCGTGTTTGGGTGCATGTTTATCACATGAGCTTGTGGATAAATCTGGTTTAACCAATGTCTTATTATCGTTAGTAAGCTTTCGAGAGAGTACTAAGGTACTACAATAGAGGCTTTATAAAAAATCGACTTAGTACAATGTCACCTTATTTTAGTAACAAACTTTACTAATGACTAGAAACAGAAAGGAGTTTTAAAATCTTCTAGTGCTGAAAATGTTAAATAGTTTTCAGTTCTTCGGCACTGAAGTGGAGAGCACAAAAGTGTTTAGAATTAATCCAGAATTTCAAAATCCAGGTCAGTTTATTTTAGTTTCAGCGTTGTGGTTTGTTATGAGCAGTGGTGGCCCAGTGAGTGGTATCGGCCCGACGAGTTTTAAGTTGTGAGTTCGAAGTTCGAACTTACAACTTAAAACTCGTAAGTAAACTACTAATTCGAACCCAGACAGGCACTTTACTTTGTGTATTTTAATTTCATCACCACTGCTCTCAAAACGGTGAAGTAGAACATCGTGACCGGCATGTCCTAGAACTAAAAATTGATATCCACCAACCCGCACTGGGCCCGCCTGGTGGATTATGGCTCACTCGCTCTCACAGATAGGAGGCCTGTGTCCCAGCAGTGCAGTGGCTGATTATGTTGTGGTTTAGAAAAAAAACAGATATTTAGAGTTAATTAGCTTTCGCCGTATTGGTTTTTTATATCAAGCTGGAACTAAATTAGTATTAAAGTGTGATTACACTAAATTCGAGAGAGCAGTGGTGTTCCAGTGGTAACGGCCGTGGCTTACGAGTTGTAGGTCATAGTTTCGAACCCTGCCAGGCGCTTTACTTTGTGTAAATTATTTCATCACCACTGCCCTCAAAATGGTGAAGGAAAACATCGTGAGGAAACCGGCATGTCCGAGAACAAAAAACTTTGAAGACATGTGACATCTACCAACCCGTGCTGGACCCGAGTAGTGGATTACGGCCCACTCACTCCCTCTCACAGAGAGGAGGCCTGTGTCCTAGCAGTGGGAACATTATTATATTAAATTCAATTTAAACATTTTAGCTTCGTGGTAAAATCTAAGTTAATCTAAATAAATAATGCTGTCGTGCATGTTTTGAGACCAAAGGACTTGGTTGGAATATCTTTTCATGAAACTGTTTCATTATTGTCTTCAAACTACAGTTTCCTAGGAAAGCGGTTCCGTCATATTATAGCGGCCGCCATGATCATCTGTAATTTTCACTATTCACATTGAGGTGTCAAAAACAACCGTTTTACGACCGTTCACTGCTTTCATATGAAATTAAATTACGCGGAAGTAGCAACCAATCCTGTAAGTTTACAAGAGTAAAAGTCCATACATTTAGTTTTACTCAGTGGTAAGTAACGTACAAATGTTTTGTTTGAATATATACGTTCATTTTCCTAGTTCTAACAATAATATAATTTACTTTCAAACTAGGCACATAAAACAAGGTATTTGACGTTACCAATGTTTGAATGTATAGTCTACTAAAAATTAGTTAAAAGTTCATTGTTTTGAAGTCCTTTATATTTTCAGATCTAAAGCGATATTTAGGACGATACAGAATTATTGATGTACACTTGAATGCGCCTTGCTTTAACTCCTATCTTGTTGAAGTTAAGAAAGTAAAGCTATTAATGTGGGTTCTGAAATGAAAAGCAATTCCTTTGAAAATAAAAACTTTTTACCGCAGGTATTGAGTAAAAAATAAATCGAATCGCAAGATTTTGCTTTGTCATTTACAATTCAAGAGCAATCAATTATTACGAATTAATCCACTCACCAGCACTTGAGCAAAATAATAAAAGTGATATTATTTTATACAGCGTAGAAAAATATGAACACATTACCTTACCAGCCTATTATTGTTCCACCGCAGGTCAAAGGCCACTTTTCATAATGAGAAGGCAAGATTCCCACGCTTGCTCAAGACAGGTTGGAGATTTCAGACTTATATCCTTGTCATTATATATTATGAAACAAAGTCCCCTACAGCGTCTGTCTGTCTGTGTATCTGAACGCGAAAAACTCAAAAAATACCAAACGGATTTCAAACGGTTTTCACCAATGGACGGAGTGATTCATGAGGAAGGTTTTGGTATATAATTCTTTAAGGTTTTGTGTAAATTGGCTGAAATATGACGATTATTGTTGAAGATGTCGGAAAAAATCATGCGTATGCATGCGAACTTTAGACGCGTGCGCCGCGTAAATCGTGAGGGATAAATAAAAATTATGTTCTACAGGATTATACTTCTTCAAAAGTTTAACAAAAAAGTCCGCGGTGGCATATTATGTCTATCTTCTAAGGATGACCCACAATAACAATTTTAATCTCTCAGAAATTGCAAAAAAAAATGTTATTTCCGAAGCTATTTTGACCGGTATTTATATTATTTTATCTTTTTGCAATAAATAATAATTAAAATTAAAATATGCCTTGACATCATATCATTAAAATTAATACTTTAAAAGATATCACAGATTCAAAATTACGCGTGACTAAATAATTATGGTTGACGACAACGCGGTCGCAGCAGTAGGAGTCAATAACCTTTTCCTCGGCTAGTTATGTAATCCCGGTAGTACGTATCCGTGGGATATTTTCCGATATCACGCGGGCGAAGCCGCTGGCAAAAGCTAGTTCATTTTAAATTCAGGTTTCATCACGATTTTTTTCCTTCACCGATGTCAATAATGTCCAAGATAAACTCAAAAAGTACTTACCCACGTAAGCCATAACAAAAACAAAACCTTCGAGACCAGTGACTTAATATACTGGAAAACCCAAATGCGAACCTGCAATTTTCCAGTCTCGAATAAACTTATACAAAGTTACATACACCATGTGTTTGTAACAGCCGAACATGTCACATGAGTAGATATAAACATCAAAGACCAAACATCATACTGCGTTCTGCGTAGGTATAATATCTTTATTGTGTACAATAAATTGCCTAAGAGCTGGAAGGAGCTTAATAATGTACACTTGAAAAGAAAACTGAAGACACATTTAGTAAATAAAGCATATTATTACATTAACGAGTTCCTAGAAGAAAGATTTGTATTGACATAGTAGCTACCTATTTGTTTTTTTTTTTGTGTTGTTTAATTTTAGCTTTATATTATATTTTATTGTTGACATGATTTTTGTATAACTGTTTAATTTATTTATTTTTGTTTGAATGTTGTTTGATTTTTGTTATTTTGCTCTTTAACTACATATTTTATTCTTATTCGAAGATAATGTTTTAATTAATTAATAATATTCCCTGACATTTGCACGTCACATCATGTGGCAAACATGCCTGTACCTAATAATATTCTTACCATCTTGCATGCATGTATTTTCTTGTATGTATGACACATGTTTAAGCAAATAAATATTATCTTATTGTAGCGGCATCTACATCGCTACATGCGAACTACGCATCAAAGACGTGACGTCACACAACATCCTGCATCGCGCAATTAGAGTTTACCGCGCGATAAACATATATACAAGCTTCCCGACTTCAACCTCTGGGCAGTTGCCCGCCAGACACGCACCCGTCTGGTCGGAGGATCCTCCCTTTTCTATGGTGCATGAGTGAACTTTACACCCTGTTCCTCATGCCCCCAAATTATCTTATCAAATTTTACTTTGAAAACTATAAACGATAAATGTTTTTATTTCGTGAAGTATGTTTGTACAACACTTTTATACTAGACGAGGTCGGCGTTTCCTATCCGACTGCTCTGAGAAGGAAGGACAAAACACACTCGAAGTTCAGAGAAAGTTCAGACATAATGTGAAGACCATGTAAGTTGGTGTCTGAAATGGTCTTTTGAGGGAATAACCACACAGATTTGAGTGGACCTCTCTACTTAATGCACGCATTTGTTAGTAATCGTGCTGTTCAACTCCGAACTTAAGGAGCTCAAAAATTATTCGAATTCTCAAACATTGCGATTGTTTTGTGAAATGTATAGAAAAACAAGATGGTGATGTTAGTTCCGATTTTGGTCGCGCGCCGAAAGAACCTTAAAGCGCTATACGTATTGCTAACTTTATGTTGGAAAATAACAGTTTTAAAAGGTAATTATATTAAAGCTTGAAGTGCAGCACTACTCAGTGGCAGAGCTGTGTTTTAGACATTGTTCTTTTGCTGGTCCGTATGTAGTATAGGTTAACGCGTCACTGGGAGCAAACACAGCTGGCCATGTGCAGGCCGCGCGTCAGTTTATTAGTACCATGAGGAATGTGAATAGTAATGGTATCTGTTATTTAGGAATTAACATGCAAGCATCTACAGGGTGTAAGGAATAACGAAGTGCAAACTGTTACCATGAATCCAGTACCTGATTCTAGACTCACAAGTGTTGAAATTTTCTGACGACTATTAAAAAAATTACTGTTCCATATATTTTGACGATGTAGGTTTTGTAATTTTGTATGAAAGAGCTGTTTTTTTCTTCAAATAACTGACTTAAAATTTGTACGCTGGAGGACTAGGATCATCTGCTGAATTCATGGCAACAGTTTGCGCGTAGAAATCCCTTACAACGTGAATAATTTTAGATGGTAAAAATCGAATTAAATTAAATTATTCCGGGATTTTTTCTCAAACGACTAACGCGTATAATGTATTAGTTTCCCTCTTACAAGGCGTGTACAAAACTTGGTCTATGTCGCACACCTACTCAAGCTCACATTCCGTTTACGAAATACGAATTGCGCTCCAAATACTTTTTTATTTTTCGTTTCAAGTTTTAAAAAGTTTTGTTGTTGGCACAATAATAAAGCCGCCAGCTGTTTTGAAATGTACGGGATTACAACTCGAGTGCGGCCATTTTAAAGTGTTCCGCTGTGAAATATTATGGTTTTATACATTTTTTATTTGGTGGCAACCTTTATGCTTAAATAAAAGGAACGGAATGATCATTGCACGGTCGAATGGAAAACAGACTTTGTTAATCTTTTATGGCGCAATCAGTGGAATGAGAATTTCTGGGCAGTGCTTTAATTATACTAGTGGATCGCTCTGGCTTTGTTTGGCGATTAAATATGGGGATATTGCTATTTACAACTTTTCTCTAGAAGTGTATCCTAATCGAACCATAGCAAGATGAACAAACGGAAGAGATGACGTCATGCGATTTTTTCTTTATATGCTATTAGAGATATAGCGGGAGAGAAAATCACATTAATAAAAATAACTACATAATCAAATATTCTGCAAACTCAGTTATCAATCATTCGCATCAAACCCTTTCAAGGTCATATTATATTCGCCTCAGCAACTTTAATTTTATCGCGAAATGTCACTAAGCATTTTAAGTAAACACGTTGAAAATCCTGTACAACGACGCAGATAAAACCGATTACACGAACTAACTCATTAAAACTATGGCTCGAATAAAGGTTCAGTGGTTTCACGCATTTTAAAATAGGAAACTCGCCGTGGAACCGCGCCTCCCGTAATCTAGCAAAGTTCGACCTACGTGTTAGCAAAAGTGACTTCTAATCAATTGGGATAGAGTCGTGTTTACGATTTCTGTGTGTCAATAACACTCTGGTTGGATTGTGACGAAACGAGGGCATCTTCCGAGCTGTAACGATGACCCGCCGAACTTGTTTAATAATACTTTCAAGCTTTGCCAGTGTGCTACGACAAATTCTGTTGTAATAATGTGTCTACGGCGTAGCGTGCTACGGTGCTACGAGAACTACGTAAGTGCTACGTAGTAAGAGCTTTGAAGTTATTTATAACTAGTCTTAATTAGTGTCTAAGTTTTGCCTTGCGTTTAATTACTGCGGCTATTTTAGTATGTACTTAGTACTGTTTATTAAAATGTATATGTGTGCCTCTTTGGCGAAGTCGTTTGCCTATCGTATTGTGTAAGAGTAAAAAATCTCTTCTTAATATCCAGGCATTTTGTTTTCATGTTTTTTATAGGCTTACTTTGAATAGTAGGTATTATACTGCATTTATCAGAAAGGTGTGGTCGTATTTAATTTCGCGATTACTATGTTAATCCCATGGAGAAGATGTTTAGTTTGATGGTCTGTACCGAACCTCTCGCACCTTTCTGCTTGCTGCGCTTTCTTTTGTATTTTCTTACTCTTATTTTTCCTTTTTTTTTTTTTTTTCTTTTTTCTATACTATTACTAGCTGCCCGCCCTGGCTTCGTACGGGTAGGACTAAGTACTTATCTACGGCTACGTACCCTACCTACCTTCCTAGTTACCCTACCTACCCTACCTACCCTACCTACCCTACCTACCCTACCTACCCTACCTACCCTACCTACCCTACCTACCCTACCTACCCTACCTACCCTACCTACCCTACCTACCCTACCTACCCTACCTACCCTACCTACCCTACCTACCCTACCTACCCTACCTACCCTACCTACCCTACCTACCCTACCTACCCTACCTACCCTACCTACCCTACCTACCCTACCTACCCTACCTACCCTACCTATCCTACCTACCCTACCTACCCTACCTACCCTACCTACCCTACCTACCCTACCTACCCTACCTACCCTACCTACCCTACCTACCCTACCTACCCTACCTACCCTACCTACCCTACCTACCCTACCTACCCTACCTACCCTACCTACCCTACCTACCCTACCTACCCTACCTACCCTACCTACCCTACCTACCCTACCTACCCTACCTACCCTACCTACCCTACCTACCCTACCTACCCTACCTACCCTACCTACCCTACCTACCCTACCTACCCTACCTACCCTACCTACCCTACCTACCCTACCTACCCTACCTACCCTACCTACCCTACCTACCCTACCTACCTACCCTACCTACCCTACCTACCTACCCTACCTACCTACCTACCCTACCTACCTACCTATCCTACCTACCTACCTACCCTACCTACCTACCTACCCTACCTACCTACCTACCCTACCTACCCTCCCTATTTACATCCACCTTTTAGTGTTGTATTTTGTTAGTAGTAATGGCCCAGTGGAAAGAAGGGCTCGTACCTAAAGTAATATCACCTGCACAGTACGATCGTAGGTTCAAGGGCCAAGGTCAGTTCGTGGATGGGTGACCTTCTTTACATACCGAGACTCCTCCGTGCCTCAGAAAACACGTTAAGCCGTTGGTCCCGGCTGTCATTCGTGGATCTTTGACAGTCGTTACGGGTCGTCAGAAACCCGAAAGTCTGATAACCAGTCTTATCAACGGGTATCGTATTACCCAGTTACTGGGTTGCGGAGGTCAGATAGGCAGTCGCTCCATGTAAAATACTGGTACTCAGCTGCATCCGGCTAGACTGGAAGCCGACCCCAACATAGTTGGGAAAAGGCTAGGGAGATTGATTGTACTAATTGTGTGTTTGCAATGTATACATAGGTCAGTCACGTTGTTCTGTTTTCGCAAGATAATATACATGTTTGTATGTATATGTAATGTTTACTTAACTAACCTGCATAGTTAGATGTTTGTATAATAAAGCAGATAACACGCACAAATTTGCGTTCAAACAACGAGTTAGGTAAATGATCTTTGTTCGTAGCAATTATAGGAACTAAGATTGTTTAGTAACAGGCGAAATGTAGGTGTACTATAGGTACATCTCTGCCTAACCCTTCTGGAATTACAGGCCTGATGTTGTGTTATTGTTCTGTAACTGAAGCACTTGTGGGTTTATCCCTTTATTTATAAGCGTGCAGCAAAGAAGTGATTGAGTGACATTCATACATTTACATACATACATTTCTGACTGTCACTCAATCACTTCTTTGGCATTAAAAAGACAAATAAACGTAGAATTTGGAAAGTGATTGAGTGATATTCATCTGAATGTCACTTAATCACTTCTTTGGCAATAAAAAGACAAATAAACGTAGAATTTGGAAAGGGTAACTGTTATTAATGAACGGGTTCGTGCGGCCCAAAACTCAGTCTTCATCATCATCATTTCAGCCGAAAGACGTTCACTGCTGGACATAGGCCTCCCCCAAGCACCGCCACTTCGACCATTTCTGCGCTTCTCGCGTTCAGCGGATACCCGCGGCCTTCACCAGGTCATCGGCCTACCTTGTGGGAGGTCTTCCAACGTTACGTATTCCGGTACGCGGTCGCTACTCCAGAATCTTTAAGCCCTATCGGCCATCTGTTCTGCGGGAAATGTGCCCTGCCCACCGTCACTTAAGCTCAGAAGCTCAGTATTTTTTCATAACTATTCTAACTTATCGTTCTGATAGTTATGAACTGTTTTGCCTATAGGCAAAATATTGGTAACTAAAACATAATATGAAGCACCTTTTTCTGCCCTACCTATAAAAGAACAACCCGTTTCTCTATCCAGTAAAACTCGGCCAAATTGTTGTATCTACAATTTGGCACGTGTATTTGAGTCACCATATACACGTGTCAATTTGGAGGTACAAGACGTTTTATTTGCATACATGCATATCTTTGTGTTTTACGACCAATACGCGGAGGCATTTATTACAAAACGCTATAACTTTGTATATTACTGTAAACGATATGATGCGGCGCGTATGGCGATTGCCACTTTTAGCAGTTAAGCTAGTTTTCTAGGAAAACTAGGCTTAGAATCAGCACTTTTCGAACCTCAAAATTACATAAGATAGTCCCCCAAAAACGCCCACCCTTCACCACTTCCTAGTGCTTAAGCTGAGAAGAAGGTGGCTCAACAAACTCCCCAGCAGCACAGCTGTCTGTTCAGTTGGAAAAACTTGATTCTATTTATGAGTACTAATGCAAATATAATTTATATTACCACAAATTGCAAAACAACTCATAATACGTATATAAAATCATTTTAATGAGAAGACTATGTCAATAATAAATGAAAAGAAATTGACTTGTAGTCAAATGAACTAAACAGTTATATGAGCTCATATAGTGTCATGTAATCTTTGATTCTAAAATTGTTTATTGCTTGGTGGAGGCGGGTACATTGGAGTAGCTTAATAAGTCCCAAGCCTATTTGTCGTCTAAGTAATCTTTAAATGATTTAAATTGAGGCTCAGTTCTTTGACATGGCTTGGTAGTTTGTTGTAAAAACGTATACTTTGGCACTTAAATGAATTTTAAATTTTCACATTTTCACCATTATTATTGGTGACAAAAAACGCACTGTATTTAAATAAACGTTATTATGTCACCGTTGTCCGCTTTCTTAGGAAACCGAAGCTTTACACGATTGTATAGCTTTTTAGTACAGAAAGCATACTCTATTATTACTGGTCATGGTTGGATTACGGCCTGTTAAAACTGAGGTGAGTCCCGCGCCGATCTTGGAACGCGAATGCGCGATTAGTTTAATGATAGAAAGTAATCGAACGCTATCTTCCATTGTCTCCAATTTTATACAACATTGCCTTCTTGTAACGGCGCTGGCTGTTGTATCACCGCGTAAACATTTTTCAAATCTTTTTCTCCATTTTTGCTCAATCCTAAACACTTTCTACCTCATTTGAGTACTACATTTTAGTTACACTTGACACCGTATTGTAATTTGTGTCTGAATCAAACGACATCTTGAAAATAACTGGTTTATTCTGTAAACATTATCAGTTAGTCTATGACATTAAATACTATATTAATATAGAATAAAGAAAGTCACATGACTATTCGTGTCAGTCCGAACACCTATCAGTTTGAGCAAAATCTCGTCCCGTTACCCGCACAGGATTCGCCTCAATTTGACTAGCGTTATTGTTCCGGATACATACAGTAACAATATCAAAACTATTATATCTGTTGAAGACGGAACAGTTTGTTTTGAGTTAAAATAGTTATAAGAGCAGATTTTAGACCATTGTTGACTATGCTATTGCTGTGTTGCTTCATAGCGTGTTTTTTTCTTTTTTCGTGCCGTCGAGAAATATCTCTCAGGCATGGCCGGTTTAGGGCACGCCACAATTGCGGCGATAAGTCCCCTCTTTGAGGAGTGGCTTGAGAGGCGCCATGGCGTCCTCACCTTCCGCCTGACGCAGGTCCTCACCGGACACGGCTGTTTCGGGAGGTTCCTGTTCCGCGTAAGGCGGGAGGAAACGCCCGGGTGTCACCACTGTGTGGATCGCCCGGAGGACACGGTGGAGCATACGGTGGAGGTCTGCCCAGCTTGGGCGGAGCACCGCCGTGTCCTTACGGAGGCGATCGGCGGCGGCGATCTCTCGCGTCCGGCCCTGGTTCAGGCCATGGTCCGGAGCGAGAGTGCATGGGAGGCCGTCACCTCCTTCTGCGAAGCAGTTATGTTCACGAATGAGCAGGCGGAGCGCGCGAGGGAGATGCAAGGTGCACGCCCTCGCGGCCCTAGTCGCCGCAGCAGACGCCCCGGGCGTCGGGAGTCGAGAGCCGACTTCCGGCCACCGTAGGTGCGGGCTTGCGGACGGTGAACAATGGGCAGCTCGCCGTCCGATAAGGACCAGGCCCGTGTCGACGGCGCGTTGTGTTCCACGCACCATCCGACGGGGTCGAAAGACCATTGCCTGCTGGGGTTGCGGGTTTGTCCGAAAGGGATATCGCGGCCCCGGCACACAGGCAACGGAAGGAACATGGGTGGGTTTTAGTCAGTAAAAGTCTGACACACCCTCTCGCTCTGCCCAGAGCGGGAGAAGTCATTTGATGATTTCCTTCACCGTTTTTGAAGCAAGTGATAATTATAAAATACGCACATGAATCTGAAAAGTCAGAGGTGAGGGTATTGGGTTCGAACTCGAGACCTATGACTTGGCAGTCCGACGGTCACAACACTAGGCTATCACTGCTATACGTGCTGTAGTCCCAACCCTAGGATATAATATCTCGCTCGGTGCTAGACTATACGACATAACTGCCCCTTTGAAGCCGTTTAAGAACAAATAAAACACTCACTTCGCATTTAAGATAACTTTGTTACATGAAAATGGTCTCCTTTCTTCACTCAACTTCAAAGTAGGCTATTTTGTAAAGGACAATGTAATTTAAGAGAGTTTTTATGATTTTCATATCTTATTATAGAGTAATACCCGGGCCTTGAGATTTTTGGACCTGTTTTTATATTTAATATTCGTAATCTTAGCTAATGCTTTGAAAAGATCTTTGCGACGCTTTTTGCATAAAAATACTATTAAACACTGAAGTTAAGGTTGTTACAGCTAAGCCGTAATACTCATTTGTAGTTTATACTAGCTTTTGCCCGTGACTTCGTCCGTCGTGAATTTTCTTGTTTTAACATAAAATATTATATCTTTCACTAATGGGAAGCTACATTATTTCAAAGAGTAATAACTCTTTGAAATAATGTAGCTTCCCATTAGTGAAAGAATTTTCGGAATCAAATGAGGTTATTTATTTTCAATTAATGCAGGACTCTAAACAAATATTATTAAATCATATTAATAACTATTTCACTAGGTACTAAATATAATAACTAATTATACAAACAGATACAAAAAAAAAAAAAACATAAGGAGTAGTTCTGAAGATTACCCTGTATATACAAACTCACAAATTGTACCTCTTTATTACCCCTCATGACACCTATGCCAATGTCAACCATTTTCGACTAATTTGACATTTTATATTTCAAAATGAATGACATAAAAATATCAAAAGGGTCATTTGGTTGTAAATGACCTCTCCTACATCCCCTTAATGGATTGCCGACATATACATCAATAATCCTGTATATTATATTAGTATTAGTATAGATTGTAGATGGATACAACATCGTTAACGAGAGCTTTAACGAAAAACAGTCTGTAAATCAAAATAAATTTTAGAAAAAGAGAAAAACGTTTATTTCTTCTTGACCTCAATAAGTCTGACAAATCACATGTCTGAAATATTCTTGAAAGTTATACGTCAAAGTGCAAAGTGCGACTTTTAGGGCATTATCAGCCAATAATTTTCCCAACATTGCTCGGACACATGCCTCCTCTATGTGAGAGGAAGTGGGCCCAGTGCGGGTTGGTGGATGACACATGTCTTGGAAGATTTGGTTCTAGCACGTGCCGGTTTCTTCACGTTTATCCTCACCGTTTTGAAAATGGTGTTGATGGAATAATTTACACGAAGTAAAGTGCGCTTGGGTTCGAACCTACGACTCATAATCTGCCTAGCTTTTTCCCAAATGTGTTGTGGTCGGCTTCCAGTACTAGTATTTTAAATAAAGTGACCCAGTGACTGAGTAACACGATACCGTGGGATAACTGCTGGTAAGATTTTCTGTTTTTCCTCTTTTCAGGCTTTTGGACCTGTAACGATCTATGTCAAAGATCTGTAAATGACAGCCGGAATCAACATCATAACGTGCTTTCTGAGGCACGGAGGGTTGTCGATTTGTCGTGGATGGTCTTCCATCCACGGACCGACCTTGGCAAGCGTAGTTTAACCTACAATCGCATTGTGCAGTTGATATTACTTTAGGTACGAGCCCTTATTTCCACTGAGCCATTACTACTAACAAAATACAACACTAAAAGGTTAAAGGTCAAATGTCAAAGTTCAAAGCTTGACCCTTGTTTCTCTAAATAATTTAGAACGCAGCGTATTCTAAATTGGACTCATAACATTTCCGTATTTATCCGAGAGCTTTTTTAGATAAGAAATAGGTTTTTAAAACGTTAGGTTAATTTACAAGAATAGAACATTTATTTTATTAATTATTTGCGACGGAAACGTGGAGGAAATTAAAATATTCTGACTTTTCTTCTAAGACTTAAAGCTGGCGTGCAATTGAGTTTGAGAAATGATTGTGCTTAATTACAATTTTATGCTTATAACTAGCCATCCCAGTTACTTCCCTCGTGAAGTTATTAATTATTTATACTTTGTCTTGAAAAATGTACCTACTTTCCTGAAAACTATGTAGGCACTGTAAAAAAATGTCCATTTAAAGGTAATGCTGTGTAAGTGCTCAGAACACGCACATTGCACAACATGGTTAGTAAAAACTAGGTAGTTGTAGTTGGGACATATGTGAATGTAATTTTGTTCTGCATTAAACAGATTAAATTTCATTAAAATACTGAAGGAAAACACGTAACATCACGTGCGAAATGCGTGTTATACGTTGATGGGTGCCTGAAATGCGTCCCATCCCATCTTATCAAATGCGTGCGCTATAATGCCCGCTATCAGTAAACGGATGTCAGTTTTATAGCCCGATTTTGTAAGACGCATTGAAGTTTAATGAGTGAAACATTTTTATTTATTTTTTTGGTATTTTTAAGCGCTTTTAAGAGCTGTCCGTGTCATCATTATTGTGGAACATTGACACTGACAGCTCTTGAACGCGGATTAGGTATACTGATCGTGTTCAGTGTCATTTATGAAATTAGCTCTCAGAGCATAGACGTTCGTTGAATTCTCGACTCTATTGGTTTTAGGCGGTGTACGCCAGTAAAGCTCCCAGTTGGCATGTTTTTTTCCGACATCTTCAACAATTATCGTCATATTTCAGCCAATTCACACAAAACCTTAATGAATTATACACCTAAACCTTTCTAATGAATCACCCCGTCCATTAGTGAAAACCGTATGAAAATCCGTTCGGTAGTTTTTGAGTTTATCACGTTCAGACAGACAGACGCGGCGGGGGGCTTTGTTTTATAATATGTAGTGATCATGACACCACGACGCACCGCAACGTTTACGCAACGTCCAACAACGTCATAATTATACAAAAGAAAACTAGCTCGATAACTGTATTACACTCTTTAGACAAAGGTAAATCTTCAAGGAAACAAAACGTAAGTGTTTAATGTTCATACAACCAAAAATAAATTAATTGCAACAACTCTAGTAAAAATGCGTCAAGTAAATTTCTTCGAAACCATCGACTGTAATTACATATATGGAGACAATTAAGCTACCATACACCATAAATCATTAAAGTAATTGGCAGGGTTACTGCACACGTCCAACGTACCAAGTGATTGCTTGCTCATGCTTGTTATGCAAATTCCGACCTTGTTCCGCAAAAAATACGCACGAAGAAATATTTTAAATTTTACGAGCGCAAACTCTCGTGATTGCTCTAACTTTTGATGGGATTATGGTTTAAAGTTTATATTTATGCGAATGGACTTTGAGTAAAACCTCCGTGCAAGTAATAAAATGAAGAATTTGCGTATATCTCGAAGTTAGTTATTTTCTTACGCCTTACGAGGAAATACGGCTGGAAAATCAGCCTGCTCGGTTGGGTTTGAAACAAAGCTCGATTTAATATTCCTAGTAATCTTTTCCATCTTTCGACGACGTTGTTTGTTCTATGATTCGGGAAATTTCATGTAAATTATGTTTTGAACTGGCGGTCGCCGATGCCAAGATTGCTAGACTTGTTTCGAGTGCAATGACTTATTAGGGTCACGTTCAAAGAAAGATTTGGATCGAAGGCTTGGTTACTGGGCACTTATAGACGGATATATTCATCATGCCTTATTAAATGAGGGTTGAACACTGAATTGACTTGTTGGTAAGTTATTATGTGAATGAGGTTGATGGGCTAATGTTTATTATTTATTTATTTGACCATCACACATAGAAACAGACAAGAAGAAACGAACAGAAAAATACGTGCGATCGATGTTTGTCAACAGTAATATTAGAAAGAGATAAGATTTTTATTTTTGTTCCTAATGAATAAACTTAAAAACGATTGGATCGATTTTTTTAATGTTTTCACAGGTAGAATGCGATATTATCACTGAGTAACATAAGCTATAATTTATAAAGATATCACGCGGGCAAAGGAGCTGCTATACGATTCATATAATGTTATATATTTTGTAGTGTTTGATTAATTTTTTGTAATATGTTTTAGCAGTGTACAATAAAGTACATATAAATAAATAAATCCTACTAATATTATTAATGTGTTGCTTTACATGTTTGGATGTTTGTTTCTCAATTACGCAAAAAAGGCTAATTTGGGACACAGATAGTTTATATTAACCTGAATTAACACATAATGCTTTTTATCCCGATATTCCCACCGTGGGACGCTTCTAGTAAATAAATAAAAGTATGAAAAAGTGAAGCTACTTTGAATCAAATAGTAATCGATAAGTATAACATTAACACATTGCATTTCTATAAAAATAGATGTCTTGATAAAGAAGCAGCCCTTCTACGATTACCCTCGAAACATTAATTTATCAATTAGCAACAACGTAACATAGATCGCTAATGACTTTTAAGGAGACTTGAGTCGCTGGGGAAATGAATTTAATCTAAGAGATTGGGTCGCCCCAGTTTATTAGGGACATGCTGCCGTCTTTTCTATATACTTAATTAACAACATTTATTTATATAGTTATTATTTGAGTTTTCTTATTCAGAAGTAAAAAATTAATATGAATTGATTCGTACTTACTCAACATCAGAATCTCTATGATTAATTTTAATTTTGACCAAAGCCCTATTTAAGAAAACCGACGGGTGATACGTCATAGGCGACAATCCAACAAGATTACAGATTTTTTTTAAACATGTTTAACGCTTGTCGTGAAAATGTGTAAATTTAAAAAAAAATCGACAAAGTAGCTTCCCCAGAAAATTATACAAGACTTAGACCTTCAAAAATATGCAGTGATGATGTAGTCTTTGATGCAAAGGCTTATACTTTCAAATACTATGATAGGGAGTCGCGTGTGTACACAAAGGAAACAAGATAGGCTTGAATAAGGATACAATTATTTTAAAGTCTTCTGTGTAACGGTAACTGCCAGTATTATGGCATGATATGGGCCAACTAGTTTCTGTTCTGGTAATTTTACGTTGCGTTGATAAAGGTTGTGGAATGATAACGACTTTGTAAGCGATGGTGGTTAAGCCCGACTTAATCGTATCCCTTTAAATACAATGTCGCCCATGGGCATGTGACCGCCCGTAATTTTTGGAATATTCATGAATTTTTTTCGAAAATTTACTTTGAAATCTTAATAACTATATAATTTACTGAAGGGTAATATTTACAAGTGATTAATATTTAATATTTACAATATTGAGCATTTCGTCTCGAAATGCTCAATATTTTGAGCGACAACCATTCATATTTTTGTTACTATAAAAATGGAAATTTAATCAACTAAAGAAATATGTAAAAATGTTTTTAACTTACGTAACTTTTTTTTACATTAAATTAAAACTGCAAATTAACTTCCATATTATTGACGGACACGAGATTCAACTAAAATTTTACGAATCGCCATTTTCAACCATATTTGTATACCGGGATGCACTACTATTACTTCCCGTCAGGCAATACCTAAAGATTTGCTTCTCACCGTGCCTTAATTAAAGTACTTATCTCCTTTTTCCAGACGCAGAAGGCACAGGCGGCGCGGACCTACAGCGCAAGCTGGACCTGCTCAACGGCACGCTGGACGCAGAGAGAGCCGAGCAGGCACGCAGGCAGATGCAGTACATTGCTCATTGTAAGTACCTATTAACATTCATAACATTTTATGAACCTCAGTAGCCTGCAGTGGCCTACACGAAAAGTACCCCATCGATTGCCAAATAGGCTGTTGCAAACACAATTTGGCAAAATGGGGATTATAGATTCTTTGAATGGGATGCTCCCAACTAGACCATGCCCCACTTGCTGGAGTGTCCAAAGTGTTTCCACCGCTTCTCTTTTGAGGTCATTAAAACACTAAAGATGTCGCGATAAACATGGTCACATAGGTCTGTACTAGGCTCAAGTAACATGATAAGACGTACCATCAACATGAAAGAAAAATATGAACCTCAGGCTGTGTTCCACGCCAGGGTTGCGAGTTTGTCCGAAAGGGATATCGCGGCCCCAGCACACAGGCAACGGAAGGAACACGGGTGGTTTTAGTCAGTAAAAGTCTGACACGCCCTCCCGCTCCACCCGGAGCGCGAGAAGTTATTTGATAATTTCCCACCCTCAAAAAAAAAGGCTGTGTTCCACGTTGAAGTAAGCCGAGGTACAAGTATAGCACACACGCATTGTACTGCATATCACGGATACCTATCGTCTGTGCTATCATATCGTCTGATACTATGGGGCAACTCAGTTGAAGTTTTAATGGCATTTCGGGTACAAAAGAAGTGTGTTAGGGCAATATCTGGCCCCTGGGTTTTTGGACAGCTGTAAGCCGTTATTTAAAAAACTTCACATATAACCTTTACCCTGCATGTACATAAAAGCACTATGTATGCTAGTAAAACAATATCACACTACAATACACACTATAACACTATTTTCGCATGCAATCAGAAGTCAGTCACAAAAAAGGTTGCTGCTAGAAATAGGTATAAACACGAACTAAATGTACCTCAATGTAGATTACAAATGTTTAGGAGGAATGTATATGTAAATGCCATTCAGGTGTATAACAAATTACCTAATTCACATAAGGAACTTCTCATCTCCATGTTCAAGAAAAAGCTGACAAGCTGGCTATTAGATAATTGCTTTTATAAAATTTGACGAATATATGGTATATTGTAAAAATCCAAGACTTCATTTTGACATTTTATAGTAACGATTACCTTATTATAAAAATACTAATTCATTAGACTTATAAATCACAAATCTTAAAATTAATATTGTACTTAGTTAAGAACGAAAATTTAATATTTTTACACCATATACTTTGTTGTAGAATGTATAGAACTAACAAAAACACTAACACCATACTATGTTAAACTACATTCTCACAAATAAATAAATCTGATTCTGATGCACACATTTCGCCAGTTCTGTTTTAAGTCCCATGTTATGGGATGCAAGCCTATAGAACCTGGCAAAAATCTGGACTCCGGGCTGCTACTGCCATGTGAGGTTTGCAAGGAAAAGCTTTGTTGTCGTTTTTATTTATTTTTTGACGGTGGGAAATTATCAAATAACTTCTCCCGCTCTGGGCGGACCGGGACTTTTACTGACTAAAACCCACCCGTGTTCCTTCTGTTGCCTGTGTGCCGGGGCCGCGATATCCCTTTCGGACAAACTCGCAATCCTGGCAGGCATTGGCCCTTACGGACCCCGTCAGTTGGTGCTGACATCTCTTTTAGTTTTTGTCACACCTGAGAATAAATTTGATTTTACTTCAACATATAATTTTAAGGTAATATGCTCGACCCCTCTTACACTGGATTCAAACAGAACTGGCAAAATGTGGGAGTTGAAAGTCACTCACGGTCTCACAAGCAATAAAACATATAATTTAGTTCTTACGATTGACGATTATTTTGTAAGTTAGGTGCAATAAAGGCAGTTGGCGGCCAACGTTTTTTGCTGGTATTCTGATTAACTAATCTCTTACAGCTATTTTCATATATCTCGTGTCGATACGTAGGACGTTAAACGATTCCCGCTCGACATGAATCTATGAGATGGTAGTCCCGAGTCTGAGCGTTAGTGCATATAAGATTGATGGTTCGAATCTAGCATATGTAGGTATAGGAAGGAACCTGTTCATACACATACATACATCCAAATCCAACAAACAGTGCATCGTCCGACATGACCGCGCTCGGACATACCTTTTGATTAAAGTACTTTTGCTATAATTTTGAACCACCTAATAAACCTTTTTATCTACTCTCATATCGTAATATTCGAATTATAAACTTCAAAAAGAGTTTATATTGACGTTCATTATAAACACAATACCGAGATTTAAAAATAGAATCATATTTTAACACTTTTTCTCTAACCAAATAATGCCATAAAACAATTTTTTTTCTATTACGATACAGGGCAAATCCAAGAAGTTAATATCACCAAGGAGTTTCTATCTATTTTTACAATGGAACGTTAGCGGGGGACAGCAGCACCGCTCTAGCGCATGCGCGGTGGTGTGCTGGGTGCAGGCCCCATTCATACGTTTTGTTGAACTGAATTTCGTGGGATTTTTTAATTAATGATCTTTAACTTTGATCTTTTATTTAGTAGGTTCAATCCCAATGTATGAGAGTAGATAAAGTAGTGTATGACACTGCACATAACTAGGTATTAATAATACCCCTATTATTATTATTATATAATTCTTTAAGCAACTGTTTCATAAACTACTGTTATAATACAGCCCGCTCGGCTTACTTCGACCTGGGCCGAGACAGAACCTTAATGTGTGAAGAAAAAAGAAAGAATAATGATTAACAAGAATCAAAACAAGTTCGCCTTTATGTATCTGTTTTTATTTTTATTTTTTCTTTTAATCTATGTTTTTTTTCAAGCGACGATCCTTTAGACACAATTAAAAATATTTCAGTAGTCATTACATCGCTTTGTGAATTTGAGTTTGTATGTTTATACCTTAGTTGTCTTATATACTAGCGCTTAACACCTACCAAGGGGATTAAAACATATCAATCTATTGTGCTTTCAGCTGTAGTGTGCTAGGAATATTAATTTATAGATCTGTTTATCTGTACAGCAGCTGTATGGAGCTGTATTACAGGTCTATCCATTGACGTAAGGCAGCTTAAGTTAATCTCTATACAAGCAGCGTTACATGATGTAGATAATGAGATATATGAATGGTTAGGTATTAGACTAGTCTAATCTCACACGGATAGAGTATTACCACTGTATAAATAAGAAACAGTATTATATCTTCATAGGCCAAAACGACGAGCTTCGACATCTCAGTGTATACGAGTATCAGTACGCAACAGTACCTATTGAGTACGCAGCATTTTTGCACGGACGCGAAAGGTTTATCTACCGAGCGGCCGTAGGTAATTATTGTAAGGTCACTGCCGAGATATAATACTGTTGCTTTATTATTCTGTGGTATTACCTGTTTTGGTGAATCTGTACCTTTTGCACAATGCCCAATGAGAGATCCAACGTTACGTTAGAGCAAAGTGTTTCTCGCTTGCAATTCCTATTCAACCTCAATGTAGTTACTTGTTAATTTCAAATCAAGTACTATAGTTATTGCAATTACTATAAAGTGTGTAAAAGTACCATCACGAAGCATTTTGTAGATAAAAATAAGTAAATTTAAAAATAATTGCTGGGAAATGACTTAAATTTTTTGTATGAAAATTCACTGTTTACAGTAAAAATTCAAAAAAAAATCATAATTCAAAAGTCATTTATTCAAACTAGGCTGAGAATCAGCACTTTTCGAACGTCAATTACATAAGACAGTCCCCCAAAACGCCCACCCTTCACCACTTCCTAGTGCATGAGCTGGGAAGAAGAAGTGGCGCAACAAACTCCCCAGCAGCACAGCTGTCTGTTCAGTTAGAAGAATAACAAAAAAAAGATTCTATATAGTAGTGCGCAATATAACGCACGCAAAACATTGTGCTTATGGGTGCTTGCAACCGCAACGGTACAGGGATCGTTGGAGTATTAAAGGTTCAGTTATATCATTAAAATGTAAGAAAAATAAAATAAAAAATATACATTTATTTTTATTTTTATTATTATAATTTTAATTTTTTTTTAATGATAAAAATACCAAATTATATGGTTGTACTTTTATGATGCAAATAAATAAAGTTACTATATTGAAAACTTTATCATTATCATCATTTCAGACACACGTGCACTGCGGGACATAGGCCTCCCCACTTCGACCGTTTCTGATTTAACACTTGATTTCGTAATAAAACGTCAAAAAAAGTTGAACTTCAACCTTGAATATCTCCGTAATCAGAAGATTCTCAACTGTGGTCCAATACAAAATATTTTAAAAGAGTAACGTTGGAGTTTCCTTTCCATTCATTCATTCATTCTTTTGGAGGGACAACCAGAATCAATTTAAAAAATAATCGGGAGTCATTGTCTTTTGTTTTGAATTTTCGTTATTTGCCACTGACTCCCGAAATTAAAGTAATTTTTCACTATGAAGTGTTTTTTTGAAAGTCGTTTTTTTTTGTTAAAAATTTCAATTTTACACTTTTTAGTTGTGGTACCTATACACACAAATTCGAATACAATTACCTGCTATTTATTTATCAATGAAAGGAACTTATTACAACATCATTCGCATAGACTAGGTGAGAAAAGTACGTATTATTGAAGCTAACTCAAAAACTACCCTAGCAAAATTAATAAAATTTATATTGGACCATCTAAGGTACCGCACCGCAGGTAAGGCCCCTACCAAACAAAAAAAAACATCAATATCAGTTAGTAACTGGCGGAGTAATCGCGTAGCAATTATAAAAAAAAAGTTTGTGTCGTATTGAGAACCTCCTCTTTTTTTAAATCGGCTAAAAAAGTGGCTCTCGGGTTCGTTAAGGGTATTTTTACATCCGTTGTAGTTAATGGTGATACGTTGAAATTGAAAATGGATTGTTTTTTTTTAACATGAAATTTTCACGTTAACAGGGACTATCCCGTCCTTGTTTTGCTTGATGTTTGTGCACACACATATAAATTCAACATGTATTTCTGTCTTCTCTAACCTCAATATTTCTGTCTATTCCAGCGGGTTACTCAGAGGACTCCGACTATACGTCGGACCTCAACTACCCAGTGGGGCAGCATGCCAACTGCAGCGCGTCACAGTTCCGAAGCCATGCGCACCAGATGCACACACCACAGGTAAATATGTTTATCATTTATTTATTTATTATGGCACACCAAAGACCAATTCACAAAAACATTAACAGAGAATTTAGTCTTATTATATAATTACTACAGCGAACTTGGCACTTAAAGGTGTGCACAGCACTTACATAGCTTGCCTCTGTGATTAATTAGGTAAATAAAGATATAAAGATAATCATAAAATCAAATTAGTTAACAATAATAAAATTAAGTAAATTAATTATTATAAAATCAAGTAAATTAATAAAAATAAACTCAAATTAATCAACAATAATACAGTCAAATGAATCAAATAAAATAAATTCATCATCATTGTAATTTTTATCTTGGTAAATTCTAGAGCCATAATTTTTTCATATTTCTGTGATATTCCTTATTTTTGAGAAAACTGGTTAACCTGTAATTGGGGACTGTGATAGGCACCTGTCCCACCGTCGACAAGGAAGTGACGATTTTCTGGCTCAAGAAACGTACAAATTATTGTATCGTATAAATATGACGGAGAGGGTACTTGAATCTTTTGTTATTATCAGCTATATTTTAACTACTGTAGGCGTACTGTGGGTAGTGTTGGTTATTGCACAATAGAAAAGACGTTTGCAGTTTAGATATAATTATAATTTACGATCACACTAGCAATTCACACACTGTAGTAGGTACACGACACAACTATACGGAACGCACGATAATTTCTAAATGTATTCACTGCTTGACCGCCACCGGCGAACTCTGCTTAGGTCCGGCCGGTCCGATCGTTATGTTGTAGATTCTGTCGCTAGGCGGTGGATTAGTCAGCTCAGTAACGTATTTCTGACAAATATATTAATAGTTGATTGCTGACTGTTCGCAACTCGCCAGCGAGTACTTTTTGTGGCAGTGACAAGAGCTATCAAAGAGAGTACTCGGTCAGCGACACTCGTTTGGCGGGTAAACACTCGCTGAGAGACTTACGCTTTGGTACCTGCGAGTAATCGCTCATCGCCGTCGCGCTCTCGCACTTCGTTGCTCCCCGCGAGCATAAGCTAGTAGTATTATAAAACTACAGTCATTAAATTGATAAAACATTTTCTAACCATTCCTCTTCTTTCTATTTCCAGAGATCCTTGGAGGTATCTCGTGAGAATTCGTACGAGAGGGACGAGTACCACATACACGGGGACACCGACCCGCTGTATTATAACAGTCAGCCGCGGACCAACAGGTAAATATCAGCACACAGTTTTATATAATAGAAAACCAGCGCTGGAGCTCTGACCTACATAGAGTCGCAGCATTATGCTGAGCGATGGCCGTTTTGCGTGGATTTGACGCAAATTTCCCCCCAACTTGTATTTTTTTTGTTTTTGTTTTATCTTTGCGTCATGTTTACCTCAAATAAACGTATTTTCTTTTTTTCTATTATCTAATGATAAGCTGATTTTGCCTGTTCTGTGTGATGCCGGACGTAAAGAATAGTACCATCCCATTTCTTCCTGTGGGTGTCGTAAACGGCGACTGAGGGACTCACGAGAGAATGGGCAGCAGCGTTCTCTATGCATTTTAACGCCATACTGGGTTCGCCAACCCGCCTGCCAAGCGTGGTGATTATGGCAAACTCCCCCCATTTGGGAGAGGCCTATGTCCAGCAGTGGACGTCTTTCGGCTGACATTATGATGATGATGAATCTCATTTTACTTTACTGTTCTTAATCAAGGTTTGAAAAAAATAAAAGATTTAAAAAGGCTTACATACCTGGCGATATTTAAGTACAGTATCTGTGCTTTGATATTACATATCGCGCTTTAGAAAAAGTCATATAGATTTATCATTGTCTAACGTAAGGCAAACATTTACTAAAACTGGATGTGCCTTATTAATGGTTTACTGAACCTACGACCTTGATTGCCTCGTTGGCCTAGTGGTTGCAAGCGCTACTGCTGAGCATGAGGTCTTGGGTTCGATTCCCAGGTCGGGAAAAATTGTGTTGGGTTTTTCTAACAGGAATTTCTCGGTAGACTATCGATCAATCAATCATTTATTCTCTCTTCACAAAGCTGATTTAAAGTTAATGTGTACAAAAAATGTCTCAGCTGTATTTTATTTTATTTCTTTAAGAAAACTTACAGCTAATACATTCCAGTAGTCAGCAGTAATATGTAGAAGAAAGCCAATTACAAGTTTCCACATACAAAAAGCCTATGTATTGCACCCTTGTGAGAGACTGGTGCTTGTTATAGGTTTTTGGGAAAAACATGTGTTACAGGTCACCAGGCCCCCTCCGCGGCTAGAATTAGCTTTCACAGACGTACCGTGCAAGAGTCGAAATTAAACAATATGCATAACAAAAATTAAAACTAAGTAAGAGTTAAAACAATATGCTTAACACAAATAAAAGAAGAAGAACAATAAAAAATACCTACCTATAATGCAGAGGTTATTGAGTTATGTTGTCTTCACATATAATTATATTATTAATGTATACAAAATATTGTAAAAAAAAATTATACAGTAACGGTGGAGTTTCTTGGCCATTCTTCTCCATACGAAAACTACTAAGCGGCGACTAGAATCAATTCTATTTTTTGCAAAATTGACGTCCATAAGTGCCTTTTATATGCCTAACTGAAATAAATTGTTTGACTTTGACATGTTGACTATAGGCTCGGCCCCTATTACATGAGACTTAAACATAACTGGCGAAATGTGTGTGTGCTATACAATATGTACACCTCTGCCTACCTCTTTGGAGATTACGGGCCTGGTGGTATGTTACGTTATATAAACCTACATCTCAGGGCAGTTAGGCTTGTTGGTAACCTAAGTAACTGACTCCTTGCTTGGCTCACTTCCTCTCACAGAGAGGAAGCCTGTGTCCGAGCAGTGGAAACGTTACTGGCTGATTATAATAATAATTATTTATTTATTCAATAGACAACCAGATCCAATTACAAAAAAAAAACTTACAAATAGGGATGACGCCTGGGTAAAAAAAAATCTAATTAGTCTGTCAGTCAGATAATAAAAAAATATTAGACACGTAGTTTTTGCTTTATCGTATTAATAAAAAATTACTTAGATAAAACGCATTTTAAATTGGGGAGTGGGGTCGCTACGTCACTAGTATGTATAAAATCTACGTAGTCGTGACGTCATGGCACATTTTACCTCAATGTATCGCCGTAATCTTTAGATTACGTAAAAAAAGAAAAAATACGTGTCCAATATTTTTTTATAATCTCAAAGACGGACGAAAAAAATGTTTTTGTCGTCATCCCTATTCTAGATGTTAGTAAAGAATTTAACTTATTTGCTATGTTAGTAACTATATTCTACTACAGACAGGGTGGTTTTAATTAGATGCTTCATTATGGGGCTTTCGTCAGGCCCATCAGCAATAGCCTTTAGGAGCTGTGTGCTACTGTCCCGCAACCTTGTGAGAAGAGAAGCATTCCTTTTCCGCACTACAGCTGAGAAGCTATCTACTCTGGCTTGAGCAAACATTGCAGAAGCACTGCAATAACGTGGCAGTCGCAACAGCGCTCTAAAAGCGTTGTTATTGTATTTGTATGCATTTTTTAATACACATCGCATTGTTGATTATGTTATGCGGTTTTGTTCGAGATAAACGGGTGGATTGTATAAGGAAATTAAGATCACGTCAGATCATTCCCATCGCATATATTAAAATTGTGTTCCATATCCAAACGACTGCTTACTGAAATGTGTCTTTTCTTATGTCAATTCCAGGATAGACACGTGGTCACAGCTTCACGCACAAGTGAGTGTGGAGTCAGCGATATCTTGGAGGACCGCGGCTGACTGGCAGTCAGCAGGTAAGGACAATTTTTTTCTCGTTAAATATTGCATTCTCTATTTATTGAAGAAAAACTCTTGAAACTCTTGAATGTATTAAAATTTATTTTAATTCATCTAATTTTGATCGAATAATATTTGTGTACCAGTTAATTGTGAAACACGTAGCCTGCTATGTACTGTGTTTCTGGCTAATAAATTACTTTTTGACTTTTACTTTTATAAAGTCAGACTCTTATACCAAAGATTTGTGTGATTGGTACCTAAATAACACTTTAATATCCACGCTTGGTTAACAGATTGATCATCATAGATTGTGTGATTTTCATGCAAGTTGCAATTTCTGAAACAGACGGATAGGTAGGTCATTTCTTTGCCAAAAACCGTCGATGTATGCATTGATACATTGCAAAGGAGAATTAATAAGTAACTTGTGATAAACGCGTTGTGTGATTTTCATGCAAGTTGCAATTTCTGAAACAGACGGATAGGTAGGTCATTTCTTTGCCAAAAACCGTCGATGTATGCATTGATACATTGCAAAGTAGAATTAATAAGTAACTTGTGATAAACGCGCTACACAGACACACATGAATTAAAACTGGGTTGGTATGAGGCTGTTGATGATTTACTTACCTGGATCTGTTGATTGTATTACTTACATTAGTTTTCCATCTTCCCTACGTCTCATCTCCACGCACACACGTACACTCAACACTTCCCACATAATTATGCACATAACACGCCACGACACCCCACACACACAACATACATCACCAACCACCAAAATACACTAACATACACAACTGTACTTACACTTACACATTTTCTTTTTCTTTTCTCTTCTTCTTTTCGTGTGGTTAGTGACTAACCTGGTGTCAGAGTTTTAAAACCGCCCATGGGCCTCTGACATGGCTTCACATGCCGTCGTGAAATATCTCTCAGGCATACTGGTTCCCTCACGATGTTTTCCTTCAATGTTTTTAAAGCAACTGATAATTATACAATACGCACATGAATCCGAAAAGTCAGAGGTGCGTGCCTTGGGTTTTGAATTCGAGACCTATGACGGTCACAACACTGGGCTATCACTGAACTCAGTCACTCACTCTTTTAACTAGTACATAACCGTAACTTTGACAAAATCTCATTCTAAATTTACTTGCATACTCACAATAATCGCTCGATCTTTTAATGTAATGCGAAGCCACTGCCGCCCAAGATACAGGATTTTCCTAGTTTGGGGGGCAGGGTATCTATTCTTTTTGGACTTTTGACCTCATTCCTTACCTTTTGTGTAACACCATTCTATATAACTACTTATTGTCAAAGTTTGTTTTTTTGTGAATAGCTTAAAAAAAAAAAAAATTGGGTTGCTTATTAATCTAGTTTTCGTTTCACAGAGGAGCAGCGTCGGCCAAGTCTGGAGCGTCAGAACACGCTGTACGATGACAGCATGCCTATGTATGGTTTCGAGACCTACAGCACCAGTATCACGCACACGAGGTACGTTCTAATCAACTTTCATACTATTATTATTTATTCGATGTCCTACCATTATTGCAAGGCAAAGGCCTTCCTTCTCTCTTTTAAATTTTCCAAGAGACTCTGGCGGCATCTACATTGCCACATGCGAACTACGCATCAAAGACCTGACGTCACACAAAACCTGCATCGCGCAATTAGTAGTTAGTCTGGTTTGCCGTATTTTAGGGAAAAAAATCGAAATTGCCGTACCTATTTATTTCATAAATATCTATTTTTCATTTGTTTCTTCTCCATAGAGGTTACTTATCGTTTCTATTACTTTAGATTTTTAGATTAATGTTTATCTATTGTGTACTTGTTCTTGATTCCCATATTGTCGCACATGTCGTGCGACACCTAAAACTTTTTACTTGATCTTTATCCTTGATTTTGAATCAGTTGTCATCGATTTTTTGAAGGTCATTTACAATTTTGACAATTCGTGGTAGTTTCTGGGTTAGTGGCAACATTGACAAAAAAATCGTGAGGCGCACAGCCTCTTCAGGTGACAGATATTTGAGTTTTATTTTTGTTTCATTCATAAAGCTAGTGAAAAAACGTCATAGTATAGTCAATTGTCGTATTTTGAGATACGGAAATGAGAGGTCTGCCGTATGGCCGTATTTTATTAAAAAACATCGTGGATTGCCGTATAATACGGCAATTGCCGTATCAATAACAACGCTGCTGTGATCTTTAGTATGAACCAGGGTACGTTGTATCTGAATAATTATAGATAATCAAATAAAAAGTCGATTGGCACTTGCAAAATGTAGACCAGGTGAAACTTGGTTGTAATTCCGGTCTTGACAAGTCTACCGGTTATGCACATTATCACGACGTGGGAAAGCTGTTATCCTGTTTCATCAACTTTTGTGTCGCATTCTTAACTAAATATATGATTACCCTTTATAACTAGGTGGATATTATTAACAAATATTTTAAATTTGCAGGGACCATTCGCATTTATCTCAGCAGCAGAGTTACGAGGAGTTTTACGATTCGTCATCGTACCCCTACCAGACGTCGTACGTAGGTGACGACTCTCGGCAGTGGGACAGCGGCGGCGGCGGTCAGTACTTCTTCGATGACGGGCAAGGCTTGACGCCGACTGAGTACGAGAATGTTGTCAATAAAAGAAGGTCTTCAGTTGTTCAGTTGCCGCAAGTGCCGCCTAAACCGGTAAGTTATATAAAACTAGCTGCACCTCACGGTTTCACCCTCGTAAGTCTGTATCCCGTGGGAATATCGGAATAAAAATTATTGTATGTCTTAACCTAAGTCATGTTCTACCCATGTGCCAAATTTAATTTAAATCCGTTCAGCCGTTTTAGCATGAAAGCGAAACAAACAAACAAACTCAGTTTCGCATTATATATTAGTTAGGATGCTGGAAATATCTGTAGTTTTGAACTGTAGGAGTACTGTCAGTCACGCGAAGATAGTTTTTCTATATAAACAAAACAAAGAAAGTATTGCACGATTTTGTGTATAGATGTGATAAGAACGGCGAGAATATTTTTTGTGGAATGGCTCCACTGAGTAGGGGTGTAAATGATAATTTTACTAACGTCCAAATCGAATGAAGTCAAAGTTGCGTGTTTTATTCAAACCATTTACAGGCACTTTTGTACTGTCGAGGAGTCGGTCAGTTAGTCAGAAAGTTGAAGCTTGTTGCCCGTTCCAAAACTTAGTTGTCTAGTGTTTGTAGATTTTAAAATGTTTATAATTTGACTAGTGCAGTCACATCTGGAAAAAAATGTTATTTTGTGCCCTAGTTTTATGTTGAGATACATTCTGAAATCTGTTTTGTAAAACAATTTTTAAGGCGCTCACAAGAGGCAAATGTAATAAGCAGAATTGTCTTAACAAATAATTGCCTAATCTATACAGTTTGTGGTGCCGGAAAAAAATAATTGTATGTTAAACTTGAATATATTTGGTAAAACACGTTTTGAAACAAAATCACGATGCAAATTAATGGTACCTTTTAAAATATAAAAATATATAAATATTTTTTATATATAAATATAAAAAATATAAATATTAACGCAGACCTTGGTTGTTTATTATTTTCGAATTTTTTAGTAAATAGATAATTGCTTTATATTTTGCAATAAATAACAAGCGTGTCATCGCGCTTCTCTTTCTTTTCTATGCACTCTGACAGTGACCGCGCTTTAGCTCTTGTCAGCGTCTTAAGAATGAATACATTACAGTGTTTTCTTATGTTTCAGTTGGTGCCATCGTCAAGGTATTCCGACTACAATGAGATGGCGCCGTACAGGCCACGGCCGCGAAGGTCTGCCGCTAGTCTTCCAGGTAAATCCTTTATACTCCTTGTTCTATGGCCAAAGTTATAAAGCTTTGTTAAGAATATTATTATAATAAATGTAAGAGCTTTATAAAAAATACATACCCATTAGTCGTGGCGATGCTAAGCAGGAAAATCGCCGACATTAAACCGAGATATGTAATCTGAATGAAAGAGATTCTTATCTACAAGCTTTTTCGATTCAGTTCAGTGACAAAGTTGGAAAACCCTACTAGGTGACTAGTGTTTCAAAACTATCAAAAATAATTACTGAGTATGCCGAAAAATATTGCAAGTTACTGTATTTTTTGAGGACGTAATTGAGAGCATATAATATTATTACGAGAAGAGAGAAAAACCTGGTAAACCAATAAGTAAGGAATTGATTCTTCAAAGAAAGAAAGAAAATACGTTTATTTGCGGTAAACATGACGCAAAAAATAGAACCACGCGAAACGGCCATCGCTCAGCATAATGCTGCGACCCTATGCGAGACAGAGCCCCAGCGCTGGTTTTCAGCGACAGCTTGCGTTGATATTAAGACGTCGACCGGTACAGCATACAATGAGATATAAATATGATATAAAAATAAAATAAATATACAATAATTAATTCTAAATGTCTACATAAAATATAATATTTAAAATGGCAACATTCCGTTCAGTCGGCAACGACTCGCCAAAAAAAAAACAATGCCAACGCCAAACGTAAGGTAGGGTTATGTTATAACCAATACTAGTACTAGAACGTTAATAATAAAAATACAGAAAGATACCATTGCCATACACAAAGTTTAATGGCGATTTGACTGCCAACGAACAGAAGCGTCAACAAAAAAGAGGGGATGGTGATCCTCTGGCTTTTAGAAGACTGAACCCTTAATGCTGCCTAAGCTTCCTGTCAATCAACGTGCTTCCTTTCCAGCCACGCCATCGTCGACCCCGAAGCGGGGCCGCGCGCTGCCGGTCCCGCCGGGCAGCGAGTCTGGCTCGACGCGCGGCAGTCGCGGCCGCCGCCTGCCGCAGCCCCCCACGCCACTGACGTCATCTATGACGTCGTACGGCAGCTTCACGCGCCCGAGGCGCGCGCCTTCCGCCTCCACGCTTACGCACGTGCCTTACGTACCCGGTGAGCTGTTGCTTTCAATGATTTTGTGATTTTTTTGCCTGAGAAAATTTTAATGCATAAGAGAGTGAGTCTCCAGTTTCGCTTTTTTAAGGTTCCGGGACTTGGTGTAGTATTGAGTTGCTTTCAGTAAATACTTCACAAAATGCTGTCACGTAAACGAAGCCTTTGGGCCTCAGTAACAGTATGGATACCTTCAATAAAAAAAACTACCAATGCCTGTTTTTTGGGCATTCTCATTAAAGGTAAATGTTATTTTACAGAACCTGAAAAACCCATTCCTGATGTGAGTTATGGTTACGATAGCTTCGGGTTTCAGCAAGACTTTCTAGACACTGCCACAGAACCGTATCAAGATACTAATTATAATAATACAACGTAAGTACATAAGTAATATGAATAAGAAGTTCACTTGTAACTTTTCGAGCTGATTGTACAGTACAAAAAAAACGTCATGAAATGAGACTGAATGTATGAAGATCAAAATATTTACAAAGCGCCGCTTTTATTGACGTATTTTGTTACAGTGATGAATCGGGAAAGTGTCGAATCAGAAAGCAGCCAGCTCATACTAGTTAATCGCTTAAAAAACAATTTTTAATTAAATAAGTTTTCTACACCTACCACTATATACGAGTAAATGCTGTATCGGGAACGATAATACTGACATTTTCCTGAATGCAAGTCCTTCCCAGATTCTGTGAATCTTTTTTGCGATACCATAATATGCGTTAACGAGTCACAATATCCAGGAACCTTTATACTTATCGAGAAACACGTGTTTCCTGAACTAATCAGAATCATGATTATTATCTGCATTCTGCATACACCCACTACAGATTCGCTTTACTAATAGTTCTGGAAAAGTTCCCCACATTTGTACTATTTCTACAACCAATTTAAAGTTTACTGCTGATTAGTTGAAGAAGGATAGATTAGTATACTCAAGTAAAAAATCTTTGCCGAAAGTAGCCTAATGACTGAAGAGTATACTGAACACGTTGTAGTTATATGTCAATTGCGTTGACGTCAAAAGGGCAATAGGGCTGATGCCTGGGTAAAAAAAAAAAACTGTTTTGTCCGTCGTCAGTCGTAGTAAAGTATTTTTTGCTTTATCTTAGTAATAAAAAATTACTTAGACAGAACGCATTTTAAGTTGGGAAGGGGGGGTCGCTACGTCACAAGTAAGTATGAAATCTACATACTCGTGATGTCATGGCACATTTTAACTCATTGTAACGCCGTAATCTTTAGATTACGTAAAAAAAGAAAAAATACGTGTCTAATATTTTTTAATAACCTCCATGACGGACTAAAAAAAAATTTTTCTCACCATCCCTATTATGGTGTTTAATAATTGGACATTAAGATTGAAACAGTTAATAGTTCTAAGCTCAGAAATAGCCGTTCTCCTTTTCTATCGTGTATTTTATCATAAACTTAATCATTTGTTACAGTTATGATTCGGATGGGATGCAACCATTTTTTGATGAAACACCACACGCCACTCCGCCTGCAGCTGGTAATTATGCCTTTGTTATCGCCTTTACTTTGATCAATATAGATATAGGTATAAGAGAAGCAGTACTGTTTGAAAAATATTTTCGTCGTTACGAATAGTCAAAAGTCTTACAAACAGCTTACTAGGATTCAATTCATTAGAGTCTGGCAGTAAATCCACATTGAAGTTATATCTATTTATAACAACAGTTTGCGATATCAAAATTGTGTCAATGTCAGTACAACAATAGCAAGAATTTATAATAATTCACATTAAAAATGATTTAGTTACATATAAGATAAGAACTTCCGCAGCACGGCGTATAGATTTGTTATAACCATCAGTGCTTTTTATTCGTAAACATGACGGCCCGTTTGATACACTGTCTGTGTGGTGAGTTTTCATTTAATATTTACAACGTTTTCTTCCAATTTCCAGCTCAAAAAACGCCGTGGACCGAAACAGAGACAATATCACAGTTCACGTACCCTATTACTAGTGAGATCGATTTATTGTTACCGAAAACCGTGCCATCAACACTTTCGTCTTATTTACCACAACTGTCAAATGCGAAACAACCAGATTTGTTTCAAGTGAAAAGTTATCCGGAGGTCGATTCGCAGTTCGAAGAGCAACAGTATCGGTTCGACCAGCAAGACCAACAGTTTCCGGATCATAGCCAGTATGAAGATAAACAGGAACATCTACAGCAGGATTATCAGCAAGAACAAGACTTCCAGCAACAACAAGACTACCAGCAACAACAAGACTATCAGCAACAGCAGGACTATAAGTATGATTCACAATTCGAGTCACAGTACCCGGAAGAAGAGAAACAGCCAGTTTCTCAGCAGCTTTTTACGCAACAGTTTGAACAAGACCAGCAATATTTACAAGATCAGCAGTATTTTCAACATGATGAACAACAGAAAGCGCACCAATTGCCATTCCAGCAACAACAACAACAAGACATGCAATTTCAACACCAGCAACAGCAGTTACAATTTCAACAGCAACAACAACAACAGCAACAGCAGCAACTGCTGCAGCAACAGCAACAGCAGCAGCATTTGCTGCAACAACAACAACATGCAAAACAACCTGCTCAACAGTTGCAAACAAGTGTAATAGCTGGGGCTGCTACCTTAGGTTCATTTATGGCTGGTAGTGCAAAGAAGTTGGGAAGTTTCTTCGGTGCAGCCGCCGCGGCGGTGTCGGCTCCAGCAGTGAGCCAGCCTCCACATACAGTTTCTGTGACCTCTGCTCCAACAAGCCACTTCGCTTCATCCGTAGCTCCCGTGACGCCGTTCACAAGTACCGTGTCCGCGACAACATCCATCCCTGAAGTATTGCCGCCAGTGCCAGTGTCTACTGTGACTGTGACCACTTCTGCGCCAGTTTCTTTACCGCGAACTCCGTCTCTAAGGAGACAGGAGTCCATACAAAGACCTTCGGTGCGTCGTACTCGGACGTTACCAGACGCACCCGAAGAGTTAACCCAGTCGAGTTTCGACGAAAGTGCCTACGAGGACGAGTATCATAAGACTGAATACGATCAAACAATAGACCGCGATAGGACTTCTTTGGATAGGTATCGTGACGACGACTTTCCTCATGATACCATCCTTGACGAAGTCCCCGACGAGAGGCGTTTGTCGGAAGCGCCGCCGAGCCCCAGCCTGCAGAAGCAGGCGTCTCCGACGAGGACTGTGGCTCAAATAAGGAAACCTTCAGTTGACAGCTATCACAGTCAAACGCCGTCGATTGTTGATCGTAGAACCTCGCAAAGTTCTTTTCACCCCGAAGAGAAACTTGCTGTCCCGACTACACAAGAAGGTAACTGATTTCTGTTCTTAATTTTTTTTTCAGATTTCACATGTCATTACTGCTTTCCTTACAAAAGACACCAAAATGACTGTCGTGGTTCATGACTAAAAACATGCTTATGTTAAAAAACACATTAAATAAATTCGTTCAAAAGCACTTAAACATTCCGAATATTCTGTTAAGTTTTTTCAGAACAAACCATTCTTGTGAATATTAATTAATATTAAAGTAAGGGGTAAAATTAAAGTATTATAATTAAAGTAAAGTAATTGTGCCATCAACAGTGATTATTATCATCTTCCGATACCCAGCAAAACCTCCGATAAAATAGTCATATCTAATTACAGAAAAGCTTCATTTTGCAGATTCACTCTCGGATAAAACCAAAGTTACGTTCCAAGAAGAGCGCACAACTTACCATGAGGTACCTGAAGTGACTGACGGCTTCCACGAAGCTGAACCTTTATATGACGACAATGTCGAAGAGTACCGTGATGATCACGATACATACAATGACCAAGACGATACCTTTCGGGAAGAAAGGGAGAAGTTCAATGACCAAGAACCGTTTCAAGAGACGGATGAACCGTATCAAGAAGAGGATAGTGTGTTCCGTGAGGAGCAGGACAGGCCTCAGGAAGATAGACTGGAGTTTCAACCAGAACAGCCGAAGTTGACGCCGAAGCAGAGATGGCATCGTGCGTACAACAAGATCGTGATGAAGCTAAACGTGAGTACGCTTTTCGATTATAACGATGGGTGCAGTAATATGAATTTAGGAAAACTGATTTATTTAATTTTTGATTTGATTTACTTGTTTCTTTTTCAATTTATTTCATTTTGTTACGTTTTATTTGTTTTTCAATTTATTTCATTTTGTTACGTTTTATTTGTTTTTCAATTTATTTCATTTTGTTACGTTTTATTTGTTTTTCAATTTATTTCATTTTGTTACGTTTTTTTTTTGACGTTTAGTTTTTTTAAATTTCATTTTACGTTTCTTTTTTCTTATTAAATTTTTCTATACGTATTATTTTTTATTTTTATATTACGAGAAAACTACAACCGTAAATTGAACAGAACTGATACTACTGAGTACTACAAAATCTGCAACCATCGTCACCTGATTAATATTTAATTTGTTATTTTATGTTAGGTTTTTTTTTAAACCATGGAGAATTAATCATAGCTTTCAATAAAAGGACCAGGTAAGTCATAATCACTGAAAGTAAATGTGAAAATAATTGAATAATAATAGGTACGGTCGAAACAAGGTTGAATTTGTCGTACATTGTCCCAATTTAATGAACATTCAAATACATATTTTAGCAGTATAATTAGGAAAATAATTTACTATGTTAGGGAAATAAAACAAGTTTTTTACAGCAATAGAGTCACATGAAGTGACTGACGTGAATTAATACGAAGCTATTATAGATAAATAAATGTATTTTCTTGTATGCTTATCAAGGTATACTAAGAGTTCCAGTTTCATACGTCTTTTCTTACCATATTAGAATTTGACTTTCCTTTTTTGTAATGGTGTTATAGGAGCAACGTGAATTTAAACCATATTAAGGCTTTTAATACCGTTTGTTTTGTTGTCGTCAAAACCGAAATTGAAACTTGTGATACTTTAAGATATCACATGGTGCTAAACCTAAGTTACTGTAAATTATGTTTTACAATTATTATTATTATGTAGATTTACAATTAATGTAATGCAAATGTAAAACAAGAAAGCCACGTCCACTATATATACTACAATATTTTTGACTATAAACTTACGATTAATCATAATATTTTATTCATATTTTAACAATTAATAACGTTTTAGCTGTCATCGAAGTAGATTTCGAAATAAAACAAAAATTACTCTCATACCATATGTAACGAACGACTTATCCTCAATTTATTCTCAGGATATCTCTAACCAAATCTACAAAGCACACTTATACGGTAAGTGCCAAACATAAGTCAACACTAAGAGCGTCTAGCTCAGCAGGGGTTACCCATGGGTTACCCCCTACCGTGTAATAGCCTTACTGACGATTTAATGGACATACTAATTATGTCTTAACACCAATTGAGGCTACCAAAAGTATTGTGCGCTGAAGAGGGTTGGGATACGGGTTGTCTTTATTGATGAATATTATTACTTATTGATTTAAGAGGCCATATTTTCATTGTTGCTTAGGTACTCGTATATTGATTTTGTGATCGACATGTTGCTATGCAAACTAACATTTGGTAAGGATTTTCTTGCGGGTTTTCAAGGAAATATTGATGTTATTTATATTTATTCATTAAAATACAATATTATGTATTCAAAGCTTTGTTGTGTAAAGGAAGCAACGAACTCTATTATTATATCGTGAAATTTTGAAGGTAAGGACAGAAATTGAGCTTATTTGAATATCAAAATATTGTTTGATGTTTCTGCGAGATAGTTAAGTACGATAAGTATCAAAAAGTAAATATAAATGAAAATTGAATTAAATTTAAAAAAAAATAACTGTACAGTTGGTCCTATATACAAACTTTACGCTGTAATCAGATTGTGTCAAATGGCCAACTAATTGACCTTTTATATCATAAAAGACGAAGATTTTTATCTCATTTCCTACATAATATTGCAATATGATTACTGCAGTTCTGTATGCATTTACGATTACGATAATATACGTTCTACGCTTTAACCCGACGCACGAATGCAAAACATAGCTATTCATATAATATACCAAGTGCAAACTCCTTTTTATATCTACAATACAAGAACGAAACTACGTAACTTACAATAGCATTTCAGTGCTCTACTTTATACTATGTAAATGTTGGTATCTACTTTGAAATGATGATAAGAATACTTACTCAATATAGGATTTTTATCGTTGTATATATGAAACAAATAAAGAACTTATCTAATTTAAACGTCACTTCAGTAACTTCTAATCTACGTTCGCAATTTATTTGCCAAACATGTAAACAAACACGAGTTTTCCACTTAGACAAACGTCAACTAATGTAAATAAAATTGATTTTAGACCGACAAGTACTGTTAAAAAAGTCATAAAACATATGAAGTTGTAGCGCAAACTGAACCTTATGTGTAGGCTTTACTGTTGTTTTTCCTAAAACTCATATTTGTTTACATGTTTGGCAAATGAATTGCGAACTCAGATTACCATATACATTTTCTTCAAGGTACCTAAACCGAAAATTAAACTTTTAAGCAGAACCGAAAATTAACTTATTAAACAGAACATAATTGCGGCATTCGTCATGTTTATATGCTAAACTAAGACCCTATTATTATTAACTACTCCTTTATTTTCAACAATACGCACACTAAAACGTACAACACTACGCAAAATAAAACGAAACGATACACAAAACGAACATTAAAACGTAATAAACTAAACACGTTAAGACCAATTCTAAATTCAAAACGATAATCCCACTGCATAGTGGAGCAACTGAACTTTAATCCAATGCATTACACAGTACGCAAATAGTGCAAAGTCCTGTACAATTCTGTAACAAGACAAACGCATATAGAAACAGCGTTGTGCTTTACGCCCCGCTGCGCTGTGCGGGTAGGCACATAATCAAGATGGCGGAGAAAGAAAATGGCTAAATGTTGTTAGGTACCAATGTGGCCTTCGGCAGGGTGTGACCTTGAACGGGGCAAATGGGAACTCGATAAATGGGAGATTGGGGAATTATTGATTGGGTTATTATTGCTTTGATTAAAATATGGCCAAGGAAAAGTGTGAGTTTACCGAAAAGGAAATCCTTTAATTCTCATTAGTACTAAAGATTTCAGTAGTTTGGAGTATTACATAGACCGAGCGAATTTAGAATGCAAAATAAAGGATTCCAATAACTACGTTACATTAAAAAAAGATGTTTAAAAGTTTACTTTATTTCTCAGATTTTGACATTAGCGTTCAGTTACCCCTTGCTTACCACTTGCATAAAATATATACCCAAGATACTCCATAAGTACGTAGATAGTACTTTATAATAACATAATAATTATGGATAGTATTGGCTAGTATAGAACCAACATAATAATTATAGTTAATCCCAACAATCCTAGCACAAACGAAGCTATTAACACGCCAGCTTTAGAACAGCAAACTATGCTTTAGCGAAGTTGTCCGGTCAAGTAGTTCCTAACAGTCTGCTAGTAATAACGAGTACGGAGTTTGGTACACTAATAGCCGTGCTATGCAGCGACGGAAGCTAGTAAAGTCAACAACTTTACTTTGTTGCTCAAGTATCGAGTAAGATTTTAAAAGTCAATGCGTTCAACACATGGACTTGTTTACTTTGAAGAACGTATTCAATACTTTATAGAGAAGGTGTAAGAGTAACACTTCTTTAGAAAGTATAGAACACGTTCTTTAAAGTAAAATAAGTCCGAAACTAGAGATCTATAAGTCTCTAACTATGTGATTATTAAGAATAATATGGGTAATCCTGGGCAAAGCTGAACTTCCAAAGTGTAGTTTTTAAACCATAATCTAACTGGAATATGCTTATTCTTGAAGGGGGGGCAATTCGCAATTCGCGTTCTAATCTCAGTCTCAATCTGTCAAAAATAATTTCGTCATTTTTTTGTGACTAGATTTTGATCGTTTTTAATATGGGATACGGCCTTCTGATTATGGTTGTTCCTAAAGCCAAATAATCTTCACGCTACACTTTGCACTAACTCTCCAGCATCGGTCCACTTTGTAATGCTTCGCATTTTATGTGAAACTGTCCTAACAACCCAAGTTTCAAACCAAGATTATGCAGTGCAAATACTGCCGGACTCTGGGTGGCTTTAATTGCCCCACTTCCAATCAGCTTGCCCTATGGTAGGCGTGCAAGAGATTTGCATAATTATGATTTTATCTCTATATTTTATTGCTTACATTACTCATAATTATCTAGTACGTAGAGTTGCAAAAGTAAAATACACAATGGGAAAGTTTATAGGCAGCTTTTCAGATAAACTTCCATAGATATAGGATGGAGAAATGCGTAAAAAAATCGTTATGACTTGTATCACCATCTCCGGCACCTTAAATGCGTAACACACGATCAAAAACAATCTGTTTCATTTTGACAGTTCATCAACATTCATTGCGTTATTTACGTTGTTGAGCGGACACATTTTTCGAACATATGAAGCAATGCATTAGGAATACCCTTCAAAATGATTCAAATTGTGATTGATCGTAGTTATGGTGCAGATACGTTCTGTTTATCTTATCTGGTAGATATTGACACGTAAATAAATGTCACATTATTGGTATATAATAACAGCTGCAGTAACATATTGAAAAAAATAAAAACAGGTCTCGAACGAGTCTCTTTTGTGAAAGAATTACTAACACATGAATAACCCGGCGATTCGATATTGAGCCAATATACGTACAGTTGGCATAGTTCGTGGTTGAACCATTTCAACTTTATTTCCAAGGGCATAAGGGTGAAAAATGGTCCCACGGCAACTTTGTCGAGTGTACCTATAGTATTAGACACCTGTAGCATCTGTTCTCTATTTTACAATATCGTACGTATTGTTTTATGTAGATTTTATCTATTGACCTCACAGCGCAGTGTCCGGAAAACGTACTCTGCTGTTCTGAAAACTGGTCAGTTTGTATTACTGAAAGATATACCTACATATAATTTTATTGTTATAATGAAATTAATCGTTTATTAAACTAAGGTTTTAAGCTAGAGGCTCAGAGGCTGTATTTCGACTCTAGGAAAAAGCGTATAATGTAGGTAGTTAATTTTTGTTCAGCAATATTTTTGGGATTCAGCGGGGCAAGTCGTTGTTCATATTATCAACGATTACATAAAATAGTTAATAATGTTAGGTACTAATAACTTTAAATAGATTGTCATAGGAATTAGATTGTATACAAGAAGCTTAATTTGCAAAGTGCTAACGGCTGATGAGACAAAAATAGGTAATACTCATAATTATGTCCTCCCACATATCAGATTAATTACAAGTCCGTGGGCAGTGTTTTGGATTTATTAATTGATGTGTATATATTTAATATATATGTCGCAGCCAACCAGCTTAATTAGCCGTTTAGTTAATAAATGGCCTAGCCTTTCGAATTAACGTTGGCTTCGCTCGCTCGGCTCGCTCGCGGTTGGTCACCTATTTGATCAGGGTGTCCTGGCTTAGTTACTGCGACCAATTCGGCTTGCGCGTGGTTGGTCACAGTTCAAACCTAACCGATAATGAATATCATTCAAGCCGCTAGTTGAATGACGTCGTTTATTAATAAGGCTAGGCTGATAACTGAAAGGCTAATTAAGCTAGTTGGCTGCGACATATTTAAAGACTATCTCATGCACATCAGTAGTGGGGCAGCCGTCATTAATGTCAACTGTCAGTTTACTACGAAAGGCGGGAAAGAGTTGAAAGTGAACGCCTACACGAGTTGGTGGTTGGTGTGGTGATGAGCCAGTGTAGTGACATAAGCAGCTTAAATACGGGTTCAACAGGATTCTACATGAACGCTTTTATTTTTATTAGATTTCAATTAAATGTTTATCAAGCATTGGTATCATATTATATACTAACTTCTGCCCGTGACTTCCGTCTGTGTGGAAGTCAAGTACCTATACCATAAAACATATTATCCTATGGCAACTCACCAATAGTGTAGCTTGATCAGTGGTAGAATTTTTGTAATCAGATTAGTACTTGCAGAGATTCACTCTTACAAGAGAAAGTTTTACCTTTTAATAATATTAGTCTAGAATTACGCATGTATCTTTGAGTATTTATATGTCTAGTTAGTGTCACGCTGCAAAAGAACTAAAACAAACATGCCAACTTTGTTACGTTGGTGTGTGTGACAGCTACATCTTACACTCGCGCCACGTCATTTTGCTTTTCTAGTGTGCGTGTAAGTAGCGGCGAACAGTTGGTCGCTTTTTTTTCGACGAGTTCACAGCTTTACCTGTCTATCTACACACATATTTATATATTTGGCATATCAATTGTCTTCTTCTCAGAACATAATTCAACTTAGATCGGAATCCCTCAGGAAAACAATGTTGTATCAAACAATCTCATTCTTCTTTGTAAATATTTGACCGAATCGGGTTCGTAAATTGAGTTCATATAAATGTTTGAATAGAATATCCTTTTGTTGCTTCAAATCTGAGGAAAACAATGGTTAGATTATATCAAAACAAATGAAATAAAATGCCTACTTTTGTTTGCTTATCGAATGAAGACTCCTAGCGAAATACCCTTTAAGGCCCGTCACACGTACCACAACCACACCACATCACAGCGACTAAATGTGGGAAGCAGTGTTTACTTGTGATTAGTGTCGCTGCAGCTTCTTGCAGTTGCGTTGCAACTATAAAATGAAATCACATTGTTGACGCAACGTTGTGTTTGCGATGTGGCCGGCCACTAGTGCGCGGTCTAGCTGGTGGTTGCGTTGTGTGGTCTTGATGTGGTCGGTATCGCCCACACGGTTGATTTTGATGGCCAAATGTGGTTCGTGTGAATAAACTATTCATTTTCATACAAATTATAGCCCGTCCACGTGTTGTCGTTGTGGTGTGGTTCTGGCTGGGGTGTGGTTGTGGTACATGTGATTGGGCCCTAATTCATCGTTTTTTAGAATAGAGCATAACTTATATAGGTACCCATTGAAAAGCAGCAAAGTTATGGGAGAATCTCAATATCGGTTGTGTTTTTCGATTTCTAAAGTACAGCCAAAACATAAAAAAAAATATTTCACAATATTTATGTAAAGTTACCTCAGCCGAGATCCTTTTCCTTTCCTATTTTCCGAGATTATTCCCACAAAAATACGTATAACTGTACAAACACACGTTCTATTCAAAGTTCAACATTCCCTTACAAAGCCTTAACCATACATTTCCGCAAAAATTTCTAACAAAAATAAAAAATAAACCTTTTTTGAAACACGTCAATGAATTTCTTTAACATATTCACTACTCAGTGATTTACTAAGAGCCGATCCACTTGGCCTGAACTTGTTCGGTAATTGATTGAACCCATCTCTACGAGTGCACTCGTAAAATAACACTTCATTAGCCTTTATATATCTTGTTAATTAATTTTCGCACGTCATTAGCTAAGGAATTTAGTGAAGCAGTTATCTTTTTGAAAATTGGCAAATGGGGGAAAATCTTAGCAGAACGCGGCGGAATTTCGTGGGTGTAATTCTGCCTCATTGTCCCTTGTTGAAGGTTCCCGGAATTTCGCATTGACATAATCAGCGGATTTTTCAGGGAAATTCCGCTGCATTAGCGCTGCTAGACCGGAGCGACCCGTTTTTTCCGCTCAGCTTTATCTCAAACCTAAGATTGATAAAGTAATCTTATAAGGTGTCTACCTAGTACATAGTTTTATTAAGTTTAAGCAATCTCAAAGCTTTTGTATTGGGCTTGCTGTGTTACTAAGATTTCAGCTGTAATCATGTTTCGACATTAATCTGAAATATGAAAAGCTAAAGCAATCAGTACCTTTACTCATAAGATGTTAGGAGTTAATGAAGTTTTCTAGACAGACTAATAACTAAAGTCTTGTATTTATTTGGACGGATTTAGGCCGAGTTTGCACTAAACACTTTCGAAGAATAACCAACCTCAAGTTAATAATGCCACCAAATTAAAATAACAAAAAAAACTCAAATATCGGTTACTGATTAAAATGCATAACTTCGAATAAGGCCATGAATAAATAAACGAAATTATGTAGATATTTACTGTTCCAATAACAAAACTGTTCATAGAAGAAAAACACAGCGAACCTTTGAAAATACATTTAAAAAAAATCCTTGTTTATTTTTGCGCCCGGTTTATTGCGGGGAAGGCTTCTCTAGTGAACGTATTAGTTTTACTTTTTATTTCATATACAAATTGAATATTTAATTTCTAAGGTTTTTTTCTTTAGGCCTCGATGATTGTTTCTTTTAGAGATATGGGCGCAGTTGCGGCCGACGCCTGCAGAGACCCTACCGCCTTTGAACTCGATCACTTCATTAGTCCAGCTCAGCTGCTCCATACATACGCACATAGGAAACTACGCGTTCCCGCTCAGTCCGTTAACAGACTTTGTTGCGTACGCACCCCTTAATAAACATCAGAAGAAATTCGAAAGTGTCGCTCAGGGTACGAAACATTGCGCAAGCGATGGCGGCGGAAACTCGCGAGGACGCGATAGCGGCATCCTGCGGGCGACCGTGGCCCTATTGATATCGCACCTATCACTCGTTTGTATGCAAATTCTTCGCTCAGGTGTTAACGTTCAGTGTTGTGGTAGACGTTGATGTGTCATCACACGTTTGTAAAATGTTCCGGAGCAGGAAAGGTCAAGCGATCAGCGAGGCGGATGTCCGCCGGGAGCAGGCGCTGCAATATCAGAACCGTTCGAATGTGAGCGGTTCGCGCCTCCGTGTGCGTCGCGGATCTAGTTTGACGGATTTGGACAAGTTACGTTGTGGTGGTGGTTCGAGCGGTGGTGGTTCTATCGGGGATTTGATGAATATGTTTAGTGGTAGCGTAAATTCTATCGGGAGTGACACTTTGGTGGCTCGGACTGTGCCGCTGGAGACGGTGCGGCGGAATGTGCCGCTGTCGTCGACGCCACCGCCGCGCCCGCCGCCGTCGCCGCACATCCATGTGTCCAGACCCGTGGGCCCACTGACGATGGCTCAACGAACGCTAAGATTCAGTAGACTGCTCAAGTATCAACCTTGTTCGGCCGACGTTCTTATTACTCTGGTGAGTGGCACCACTTATTTTTATTATTATGGATTTATTAACTTGACTCATAAATGTCTTTGACTAAAACTTTACACCTACTCTAGTGTTTATCTTTTACAGTGAAGTTTCTGTGCAATGTTTTACCAGCTTTTTAATCGTTATCAGTCAAGTGCATCGTGATATCGGTCGTGAAAGCTAGTCAAATAGCCCTGAAGGGTGATAATTGCGTGATTAACTCATTATCAATTGATCATTTCGATATCATTTGACATTATCACTACAATATGAAGCTTTTGATAATGATAAGCTTTGTTCTCGTTGTTTTAAACTTTAGTACCTCTGGATGTACTCGCAAATAATTCTAGTTGTTGTTGAGTGGGGAGACTGAATATTAATAAGGTTATAGGAAGAGTTCAATGACTGTCTATAGATAAGTCACAGTTTGTTTAATTTAATATGTCAAGTAACCCTATCTTTAGTGTCTGTAGAGAATAATTTATCGACGCAATTAGTTTCAAGGAAACCTTACTTACATAATTACTGAAATTATGAACATTATTGACACAATTGTTTCAATTGGAAAACAAGCGCTAACATTGATGAATTATTCAACATGTTTGAAACTTAAATTTTTGGGTATCATTTGTTTTTGGAGCTTTACGAATTAAAAATGTAAAAGGCCTTTTCTCGAAATGGCGAGATTTCGTGACTTGAATTCTATGTTTATTCAAGATTAAAGAACCTATCCAAAGAATTAACGATGAAACTTTGAAAGAAGATCACATGCGTTTTGAGATAGCAACATTTTTGGAATAGTCTTTTTCTTCTTCCTTTGAAGAACAAGAAGATGAAGATTGAACAGTATCTTTCCAGACCTTAGTTATTGTGTCTTGATGAAGTGATTCATGCGAAAGCAATCATATTGTTTTATTTAAATGACGTCTGTCGATTCTCAAACGCGTGGAGTTAGACACATAGACTGAAGCCTGCAAATTGCATTTAATAAGTACCACACTGGGGTGGAAACACAGTCATTTTGAACTTATAAGTAGGTACACTTAGCAACAAGCTTTAAACTGGCATTTTAATTTAAAAAAAAAATTTGTTGATTAAGAGCGTTCATTCTGAAAGTTGGCAACGTCGTAAATAGCTGTCAAATAATTAACTGTTTTGATAAATTTGGCAATATTACTGTATAGAAATATGAAATATCGCTAACTGGTGAATTAAAATATTAAAAATGAATTGCAATTATACCACTGAATTTGATTTTGTAACCGTTTTAGGTGTAAAAAGAACATTTCGAAAGTTTTGAAATACTTTTCTTCCATTTAAAACTATTAATTGTTGCATTAAATAATGAATACTTTAGTTCACTAGTTAGCGATGTTTCACAATTCCATATAGTAATATTGCCAAATTAATCAAAACCGCGAAATATTTGACAGCTATTTACGACGCTGCCCATTTTCAGAATGCTCACTCTTAATTTTGTATCGCTACATTACGCTGAAATTTTACATTTGGCAATCAATGCTAAACTTTGTAGAATCCAAGAGGTTACATTATTTTATGTAATTTTTGGATTCACTGATGAAGCCATCTTATCTTATTATACAATGTCGCCCATGGGCATGTGACCGCCCGTATTTTTCTGAATATTCATGACAAATTATCGATAATAAACTTAAAAAGGGGGTCTATCTTTGATTGTTTTTTTTTTTAATTTTTTCTTATTTTTATTTTTTTCAGTATCCCGCTATAATTTTATGTATAATTAACATAATGTCACTTATGTTTTTTAAAATAAATACTGTTTTTTTGGAAAAAAAAATCTTCACCTCCGTTTTTTTTTCATAGTCGACAAATTTTACTAAAAATTGTTAGTTAATCCGATAAAATAACTCGTAAGCTATTAGAAATAATAAACAGAATACAAATCGAGCCAATAACATAGAAGATATGGCAAACGCTACTAAAAACATAAGAAATTGAATAACATGAAAAATATTAAAGATAGACCCCCCCTTTTAAAGTTAATTTTCGATAATTTTTCATGAATATTCAGAAAAATACGGGCGGTCACATGCCCATGGGCGACATTGTATATCTACGTAAAGTCAATGACTTGTTTATCAAAGTGACTTCCAACTTAAGTTTTCCGTATATTAAAATCATAACTGTCTTTCTTTTAATGTTGTATGAAATGGTTATAAAAGGACAAATTGACGTAGAGACTCAATTTGTATAACAATTAATTCCTCTGAATGTTAAATCCTTAACCGTTAGTAAAGTAACTTCTAATGAAGACTAAGAAATGTCTACAACTAAGAAGAGACAATCTAAGTTCATGTGTGAGATTGGCGGTTTCTAAAGTTGGTGCAACACAAATTCGTTTGAGATTGACAAACTTTTTAATGGAAAGTGTTGTCTAGATTTAGTTTGAACAGGAATTATTTTCGTATAACTTTTCCTTAACCTATTGAACGCTACACTCTAAGACAATATTAGTATCTGACCTTCCAAATAAAGTGGTATTCTTTTCTATACTTAAACAATATTACACAATAATACTTCTTTATATATTTTTATGATGATACAACACCATATACGGACGACACGGCATTCTCTTCACAAAGATTTTGCAAAATAAGCAGAAACCAGTTGTTAGCCTCACTAAAGACAGGAAAACAGCAAATAAAGGTATTTTTCTTGATACAAATCAAATTTTTGCCTCCGTGGAAAAACATTTTTCCGTGTAATATCTAATTGCTAAAGGGTGTACTATGCCACATCGAATGACAAATAATCGAAAAAATTGATCGACCACTATAAATCGAACATCTAAATACTCGTACTTTCATAAAATCGAATGGTTAATTAATCGAACATTCAATATATCGTACACTCAATACATCGAGTGTTCAAAATATCGAATGTTTGTTTGATCGAGCGTTCAACGCATCGCATGTTCATTCCATCGAAATATCAATGTACTGAATACTTTTTTATATAGAATACAAGAAAAACACAAAACTTACTAATAAATCACATTTTAAACTTTTATTAATATCTTTTATTTGATAATTTTTTTATATAATTATAATAGTCTTCAAAAAAAGAGGTAATAATTATAAAAAGGTATTCAGGTCAGCCAGAAGGTAACTGGAACGCTGCGGGCTTGGTACCGACTGAAAAATTTACTAGCAACAACTACGAAGACAATGCTTGTGCAGTCCTTAATTTTCCCTATCATCGATTGTGGTGATGTGTGCTACTATGACCTGAATGCAGATCTCCTCAACAAAGTTGACCGTCTTCTCAATAACTGCATTCGATTCGTTTTCAATCTGCGTGAAGAAGGAGAAGTGAATGAAGTCTGTGCGGTGAGTGGGACGATGGTGATGGAGGTGAGGGCTTTATAGTCAAAGTCAAAGTCAAAGTCAAACAATTTATTTCAATTAGGCACATAAAAGGCACTTATGAACGTCAAGTTTACAAAAAATAGAATTGATTCTAGTCGCCCCTTCCAAAAGGTAGTTTTCGTATGGAGAAGAATGGGCAAGAAACTCCACCGTTACTCTTTTAAAATGTTTTTACAATATTTTGCATACATTAATTATATAATTATATGTGAAGACGATGCATCTAGAATAAGATTACTATACCGCGATAGGTAAAAAAGAATGAAAAATAAAGCAATTACAGATAAATTAAATATGTGACAGATACATGGTGCTCACATATTTACAAACATTGTAAAATTATACGATATTCCTAACATTTTAACAAGTAATACTAATAAGTCAGTGTGTGAGTTCAAGAAATCACAGAATGTAAAATCAGTGTTATAAAAAATAACAAATACATAATTAAATAAGCAACCAGTTTGATTTTGTCTAGACTCTAAATTGTCCTATGGAGCAGGACCAGCATGTTTCCAAGCATTCTTATCTTGGATAGAACCCTCTAATTTGTAATATGCTTGTTTACAGAGTGTACTTTTAATATGAGTTTTAAATTTTCTTTCATTTAATTGTAATATATCACAAGGTATTTTATTGTAACATTTAACACAGTACCCCATAAAAGATGTATATAGAAGAGCAGGTATAATAATAAGCCCTTTTTATTCTGACCATCTTTGCGTTGTGATATTTACAGTATTTTACAGAATGTCTCTAAGTTCAGTGTGCCTTTTGGCAAAGGTCTCCTCTAACAACTTCCAGTGAGTCCTATCTCTTGCCACTCTTCTGCAATTTGGACCCGCTGTAAGCTTCAATTCGTCTCGATCCCCTTTTAAGAAGAGTAGGTTGTACGTAGCTCTAAATAATGACGAGTTTGCGATCACGATCAGCATTGTTGTATCCTGTTTTTGTACTCGTAGTAAGTTAACTGAACTAAGTAGTTCCTACCGCGTTAAACAGATGGCGTTGTCATCACATTTAGGTTCGTTTTAACAAATGAGTCTCATTTCAGAGGAAATAATAATGTGTTGGATTCATAAATATTTATAAGCTGTTTAACTAATAAGAAATTATTATATTGGCAAGTGTATAAAATATTGAGGAAGTATCTCGACAGTTCTGTAAAAATGACTTCAAAATGAGTATGATTTTTTACTAAATCAACAAGTATAAGTGAGTTTTCTCATAATAAACCAATTTCAGTGTCAGTGACCGTTTTATTTTCCTTTCAAAGTTCGTTCACGACTATTTCCTAGACTGTGTTGAGATTCAATGAATCGAATCATTGAATGGAATAGAAAGCAATGCATAAGGAAGCAGTGACGTCACCGCATGGCGGGAACTTCATGAATTTTCAACTACCCTACATTTTTATTTAAATAGCTCTATTCATTGGAATGAGTGCAAACAATTTTCTGTGCTTGCATACTGCGTGATTTATTTATTAATGCAATTAAACTGTGGAGCGTGCCTGCAATATTGCCCCGATTTATTCTAACACTGTTCATAATTAGACCGTCGCGTTTGTATCAAATGGATGATCTATGATGCAGTCACCGATAGTGCACTGCTTGTCCTGAAGAAATCTAAAGATTAAGACTGTGTGCACTTAACAGTCAAGTATGAAAGGGGGGTACCACTGCTATTTTTCCCGCGGACTGCGATGCTGCCACTGGTGTGTAACACCATTATGACAAAATTGTAGGCAAGGCCTTATTCCAAAAAACTTTGTAATTACAATTTACAAGTTACAGTTTACAAATTGTAAATTTTACAAGTCCGTGTACCACAAAACTCAAAGCTACACAATTGTAGGTAACGGAAAAACTTTACAAATATGTAAATTGTAGTGACAAATCTAAGTACAATTTATACATAGCCCTCATACTTTGTGTTACACCTTTTAAAAATGCGAGAATTGTAGATTGTAAATTTGTATGTCATACATATTTGTAATTTCTGTAAAATTATACAGTTGTAAAATTCTGTGGTAGGTATAGGGCCCAGGCAACTGCAAGGATTATAATTAACAAAATATTGTTCTGGATAACTTGTTAAATTATATTAATAATTTATAAAACAAAACGATGGATAAAAATCAGATTATTTATATATTTTGAAATAAGTGTTCTGGAAAATTTAAGTAAATAATGAATAAAACAAAAGACAATTTATCTTTATTTATTCAAATATATTATATATTCTCATTAATTTTGCCAAATAAAAATAATTTCACTACAATTTAATAAATCGAATGTTAATAAAATACACGTTATTTACATTTTGATTAACCCAAACAAATCATACTTCAATCATATCTAGGGTTGCCATTTTACTAACTACAATTTTATACCAAAGTAAACTGAGCAAAATAACGTCGTAAAAAGTCGAATTATAACAAAATAACTACAACACTCAATTATTATCAACTTCACAATGATACTTCTTAATGTATAAAGGAACTTAAATCCCGGGTATAAAATAACCTACAATAACATCAAAAATCTAAAATTGGTACTTTAACACTGGAAAATTGACATGAAAATTAATTATTCCAAAAATGCACATAAAAGTTGACAACCCCGTCAGATGCAGTCAAGTGCTCAATTAGGCATATTTCTTCATGAATTTGAGTAAATACTTGAGTTTCGGCATCTCTATGTTATGGATGCATCTGTTGAAGTCTCCGATGACTTTGACGGAGTGCGTCATCATTCTGGAGATGATGTCCTTCAGGCATACGCTAAGGTCTGAAACTTCTTTGAAGCCGTGGATGGCAATTTCGGCCATCACTACCGGGAACGGTGATGTTTCGTACAGAAACTGAAAAAATTAAGAACATTTATGTACAATAAACGCAATATACTTTGCAATGCTGAGAGTATAGTATTGTGTGTCCAATATTATATTTTTAATAATAAAAAATATTTCGGTCTATGGTTAATTTTTTTATATGCAAGCAGTAATCCCGTCACCGGCTTCGAATAAAATCTTTGATTTATTTTATTTATTATCAAATTTATCATCTACGTATTTTTATACCGTGTTATCTAAATATACTTTATCAACAAAACGACCAGTGTTTCTTAACTTTACTTTTGTCAGCAGTCTCGATTTAAACGGCACTATTGGCAATAACAAGATCTATATCTATTTTTATGAAAACTGTTATCAAATCTCAAATTTTTCCTCGTCAAAATTCCTCTCCATTCATATTTTCATTGCTTAATATTCCAGAACCAGCGAGCATCCTGTTCTGAATCAAGTGTAGATACAAACTCAATTCCCGGGATCACGTATCCGGTTGCTACTCAACAGCTAGTCTCTTGGGGTTGACCTACTTAGTTATATGTATTGCTAGTTACTAGTTTCTGTTTATTTGCGTGCTATTTGATAGTCAGGAAGTCGGCGACATTGAGGAAATGTGGAGAATTTTGGACCATACAGACCAATTTTTTTTTGTTTTTTTTGTTGGGAAATTGGGGCTTTATATAGTCTTGGGAAAGTTGAAGATAATACAGTAAGTGCAAATAGTTACGAAACGATTCAAATAGTAATCGTATTTTATTATCGCTATGGTCAGAAGGCTAACAGCTGATTTTGTAGGACGGAACCTTAATAGTTTTAATATCAAAGGGAATAAATATTCTGAACCGAACACAGTTGTAATGCCAATTAGAACTCCATTAAATATGAGTCTTGTAATGACATCGGATAAAATCTAAGTCATTGACTATACTTAGAATCAAACAAATAGTTTTAGTTATTCCACAATAAACTGTAGCTTCAAATTGTATGTTGGCAGCTACTTTACCCTCAATTGGTATTGGCAATTGGTCTTGATACTTACAACGGTCCTCTCGAGATCTTGACTCTCGTGGGAGCAGTTCCCTCCAACTTGCTGCTGTTTCTGACATTCAAACAGCTTTGAGGCGGAATATTTCTTCAAATTCTCCAGCGTTTCGAAGTGAACTTGTAGTTTTTCTATAACAAATACATTTCTTTTTATTTCAAGATTTGGATTAGTTTTTTATAAAATGCAGAGTACTTTTTCTACGCATAAAGTAGCCTCTTCGTTTCAAAATTGTCAAATTGTAAATTCTATTCTTGATTTTAAGCCTGCCTACCATGTAGGTTGAAAAAGACACTTAAAACGATCTTCTAACACCTACTCTTTTTAATTCGTTCTAATTTTTGTTCCATCACATTAGCTCCGAAAAATGGATTAAACGAAGCCTCATTTATATAATACATACTAGATTTTACTACAGCATACATTGACTTTGTTATTATTACTCAACGCTACATTTGTTTTGATGACTACCTGTATTGTCACTAGCGGATATGTTGACGTTGATAAACAAGGAACGTTGTCCCAAAATAATACGGACTTATGTGGGTTGACAAAGCCGACGGGCAAACCGTAAACAATTTAGATTTAAAGTAAACACACCTAGTTTACTGACCACCTATTTACTTATGTAACTTCGGTACCCTTCTCAGTAAATAGCTGATATTTAGAGAGGATTTTGTACTTAACGGTCTAATATTTTTTTTATGAATACACAGTGCAAATCAATATTTCAATGTAATTTTTATCGTGAATGTAAAATTTTATGCAGTGTGCCGAATTATTTTATTACGCTTAAAAAATACGTACTACAAATACAAATTCTTATAAATAGAAATCAAGCCATACCAGCATGAATTTGACACAAAATACTCCATAAACAGTTTAGCATCTACTGCCAAAGTCAAACGCTCTCCAATAAACGTCACTTACAACCAAGAAATTCAATATCTTGACGTGACCAAAGAGAAAGGATATTGCCCAGTGCCAGCATAATCGATTCTCCGACAAACAGGAAGGCTGATTTAACTGAGCTCGACCGCGCATTCATTAAGCCGAAACTACAACACAGACTATGTACACAATAACATCGTACCGACCGGAAGGCTACACTGAACGTGGATATCACCTATATTGCCGTGGAAGTGGAAAACTCCATTGTATTCTGATTTTGCTAGTAACTACGTAAGTCCAAGTACAGTTAAAAGTTTTAGGATGCTCTAATTGCTATTGGATTATATCCCTCAAGAAAAGTATCCTAATTGATAAAACTCAAAAACTAAATTGAAGTATCCCTTGATGTTCCCCAAGGAGCTATCTTTGGTCCATAATTATTCTCAAACTCCCAAAATGTTTATTTTATCTTATCATAACTATAGCAAAAACTGATGAAGGAATGCAAGCTGATGACTCTATTGTCATTAGCCTTGTAACTGAAGATGTAGGTTTATTATTAATGATTTTGTTCGCGGATGAATAGAAAACGATGACATAAACAATTATATGTCAGTAATTCTGGTGTGTTGTGATATGAATTTTGTGTAATGTTTTGCCTTTTAGTAATGTAATTGGCCAATGGCTATTGTATGTTTTAAAGTAAATATATATATATATTATGTAGAACATACCTGGTAATCTCTGTACTCTCTGGTACCCAAGAGCGAGGCACAATGTGACATTTTCATCGGCCAGTTGCAAGTTCTCGCCAAGCAGCTTAACTATGCTCTCTTTGCAATATGTCCCGTTCCGAGGCTTACGGTCGTGTATTATCACCTAGGGAAGCATCAAATGGTCAGCTATAATTGGATGAACGCTTGCAGTTTGTTGAAAGTCGTTAGGATGTGTTACCCTTTTTATTGTTCGATTTTTTAATGGGAATGGTTGATGGTGATTTTGTGCATTTGATTTATCTTGTTCTGAATTGATGGTAATTCTTTGAATGATTGGCGTAATGACATCATATTTAGCCTATCATAATTCGACTGCTAGGATACAAGCCTCATTTATGTGAGAGAGATTGGCTACTGGGGCTCACTGCGAGTTTGCAGTACTAATCATCAGGGACATAGAAATGATACATTTTATCGTGATTTTTTCTTCTGAAATTATTATTATCAGCTTTCCATGCTGATAAAAATTCACTGGAAACGTCAAAATAAAGAAAGGAATAGAGTTCAGGATAAGGTTGGCCAATGTTTCGTTTGATTTGATTAAAACACTTACCTGGAAGTACAAAGATATTTGTTCGAGGTACACAGTCATGTAGTTGATAGCTTTGTCCGCCTCGTTTTTCATGAGCAATTTTATTTGGGACACCAGCGTGTCCATGTCCTCCCGGGATTTCTGTGTCCGGATCTGAATGTCCGCAATCAGGGACCGGTATCCATTTATTAGGTTATCTTGAAAATCTGTCGTCTGCAAAATAAAGGTTGATTGTTACTTTTGGTATTGTTTTTTATTTATTTGATGTGCAAGGTTTATTATCATGCAATACCTTATAAATAATAAGGTTTTAAGAAACAAAAATATCTAATGATCGTTGACCAAGGAAGTCAACAATCAAAGGATATTTCTGAAAAATGAGGTCATTAGTTGATAATTAAATAAATTAATAGCGCAAATAATTGTAAATAATCATGAATTCGAAAACAAAAATATCCATTGATTGCTGACCAAAGAAGCCAACAATCAATGGATATTTATGTTTTCGAATTTCATAATCTATAATGACTTCACTTTTCCTGCCGACTAACAGAAGTAGAGTAGTGTTTAGCTCTTAGATTTGTGTGAGGTGTAGTAGTTGAAATAATAACTATCGTCCTTTAATTATTTTTATCTGTTAAAAAGTCTTCATTCTATTTAATATCACATGATAAAACTAAAGTTGAAACTCCATTGTTATATAAAACAAACAGAAGGAAGAAAGAAACTGAGAGATATAATAAATTTCCACAATGATTGTTGGAAAGAAATATAAAATAATAATATATAACAATTTTTTATGTAAGTCCGGAAGAATAAGTTTGTTATTCAAACAAAAAAATCTGACTTTAAGGACTCATTGTCTTCTACAAATGATGTGATGTGATATCGTTGTTTTAAAACAACTGAATATACGTTTGTATTAGTCACATAATATATAATTACATAACTATTATTATTAATCACGGGATGGTATTTGTTTACACAATGTACTTACGGCAATATTGTATGATCTATTTTGTATAATGTATTGAAGAGCAATTACCTAAAACATTTTAGCAATATATTCATGCTGTGCTTAAACGTCATAATTGTATAAGGGGAATCTAGTGATTAGGATAGTAAGAGTGATGATGTTGGGGATATCAGCTAGAATACTAAGATATCTGAATGCTATTTATTATATAGGAATAGTAGAACATCTGCCTCACTGACATAAGACATTACTAACAGATAGCTGCCATATTACAATATTGGTGTCCCATCAAAAAACAAATCAAGTTCAATCTCTAATACACCGATACAAATGTCAAACCACTGTCTACTCGTTGGAAAGTCAACAAATATAAAAAAAAAATATAAAGGCTCCGATTTGCATTTGTTCGGAACCCTACATTTTTTATAATTTCGTCAAGTACAGAACCGACTGACGTTAAGAGCGTGCATTCTGAAAGTGGGCAACGTCGCAAATAGAAGTCAAATATTTTATTCGCTGTTTTGATTAATTTGGCAATATTACCGTATGGAAATTTAAAATATGGTTAACAAGTGAACTAAAATATTGATTATGGAATGTAATGATTAATAACGTAACACCGAATATTACATTTTAGATGTAAAACAAATATTTGGAAACTTTACAAAAGACTTTTTTTCACCCAAAACGGTTACAATATCAATGTTTTACTTGAAATTCATTATTTATATTCTAGTTCACTCATTAGTGATATTTCATATTTCCATACTGTATGTTTAATATTGCCAAATTAATCAAAACAGGTAAATATTTGACAGCTAGTTGTGACGTTGCCAAGTCTTAGAATAAACGCTCTTAAACAAGAAAATTAACCATTTTACTTCATTATTTCTCAGTTATGGGTTCTATTAACGACTAATTGTTCATTATCTCAATCTTTATTGATCGATTAGCCCTGTATTTATGACAACTTTGATTGTGTTTTGTTCTTTCTTAATCTGTTTTCCCATTTAATAATTAAATGGTGAATCTAATAAAAAGCATGAACTTCTACAATATGGAGACGACAATACGACTATAAATTAACGCACTGGGAATACTAATGCATTTAAGAGTTTTTGAACTATCAAATAAATCCTAAAATCAAAATTAAAAAAGCCGGCCTAGTGCTTGTTGAATCACGCACAATGAAGGGTTCCGTAGTTGGGATAAATTTATGCCAAGATCAAAATTAAAATTGTAATTGAAAACTATGTTCTTCCATACATTCCAACTGAAAATGTAAGTTTGTACGCACAATATTGAGAGATTTACCATGTTATTTGCAGACCATAGACTTCTTATATGTTTTCCTGTAATCTATGAGTAAAGAACCATTCTTTGTATTTTTTTCATGAAGGATCAGTAGTTTCGGAGATAAGCGTTATGGTCAATTTTCCTCTATTTTCTTAAATATCTTTTAAAGTATTTATTTTAAAAAATATTTTAAAAAAGAGATTCTTACAACAAGCTCTTTCATTTATTTAAAAACCGACGACGGTGGAAGTCTATGCGTTCTGGGAAGCGCAGGCACCTATTTGAGTGACGATGTATGTGGGTTAGAATGTCCTATATATACAACAACCTACATTACTGTCAGAATTAGGTTCCCATGATGACCTTCCGAAATAGAGAAGAAAGGCCCATAAATAAATAAATAATAAAAAATAAGTATAAAAAATAGATTATTAATGTTTAGTGGTTATCCATCCGTGGACTGCCCGTAGGAAGGGTAACTTAACCTCGTAGTGTCGATCAATCAACACTGGTTTTTCAACCACAAACCTCTCATATAATGATTCTGAGTTACAAGCATGTTTCCCTCTAGCAAAGAAAAGTTCTGTATTCAAAAAATTACGGCCATCTTGATTATCCAACTTTTTTCGTTTGTGCTCGTCATGGACGCTATGGCTTTTAATCGTTACAGTAACAAGCAATGATAATGAGGCTTATCTTAAAAAGATGCGACTCTGAAGTGACGCAATATTTGATTTACATTTCCTTTTATATTTAACTTTATGGGTAGGAAATTGTTTGATATTTAGGTCAGTAAGGTTGTAAAAATGTTTGTGTTTATATTTGGTGTGAGGTCATAAGATGATAAAAGCTATAAATCAAAAAACGTAGTGTGATAAATTACTTTTGTGTAAAGAAAAATTAAATTGTTAACTTGAGTAAGAAATAAAATTATAAAAAGTTGATTAAGATAATTAAATTAAAAGAATATTAGAAGAGATTACTGCTTCAGTGCTCGCAAGTGCTACTGCTTAGCGTGAGGTCCTGGGTTCCATTCCCAGGTCGGGCAAAGTGTTATTGGGCTTTTCTATCAGAAATATCTCGATAGCTGCCCGTAGTTTGGATTCGTTCCCGATTGATGGCCATAGGCTCGTCCCCTATTACATGGGACGCAACATAACTGGTGAAATGACGATGTTCTATCGGTACACCTCTGCCTAAGCCTTCGGAAATTACAGGTGTGATATTATTTTATGTTAAATTAAAAGAGGGACTTTTTACTGGGGATCATTATTTATGTTCGATTTCATGATAATTTGGCATTTTTTGGTAGGATTAGGTTCGTTGTTTTTGCACACGTTTCTATTGGCGTTCAATTGACCATAGATACGTTCGCTCCATCGTAAAATGTCTACATTTTTATCTTTAATTAGCTGCTGACCCTAATTCTTTTTCTAAAAGGTTTTTTAACTCCTTATAGCATCAGCTATTGGCCAGTGAGAGTCCCGTCAAAATCGGTCCAGCCGTTTCGGAGATTAGCCGGAAAAAACAGACAGATTTTTATTTTATTTTGTTTATAAGTATAAACTTTCATATGTATTCAATAAAAAGCTGTTATTTTGACATTATGAACAGACACTTCTATTTTGTTTATTTGTACTAAAATAAAAAAATTAAGGTGTTTATACATAACAAAGAATATTCTGTTCTACGTTACATGGTACAGAAATCTATGTTAGAGTTTCCTATATTCGTAACACATATTTTACCTACTTTAAAACTCCTAATCTTTTGTTTCTCCGCATGAAAGATAAACAAAGTGGCAAACAATGAAAACTGAAACGTTCCGTTGGTAATTAAAACTTTGTTTACCTGCCTTTATACAGAGTGAAGTCGTTTCTTTTAGAAAGGTATAAATACAATGGACGATTTGCATTACTAAAAAATAAGGGGTTTATTTATAAGCGTTACTTGAAATTAACTAGCTAAGTCTCATAACTGGGAAAATTCGTTTGGTCTATTTTCATCCAGGAACTAAACGTTTAAACGCCAAAAATGTTTGGCTAAACAATTAAAAGTTAAATCAGCGGGTAATTTAATTTTTCCATGTTTCCTAATAAGCAACTAACAAAAAAAAAAAATGTGTATGATTTGCAAAATTGTAATTATGATTGCTTAGCGGAGCAAGAAGAAAAAATTAGTTCCTATTACATTATTATGCCCACGGAATCATAACGAGCTTATATATTTTGAAATAATTTCTATAATTTTCCAAAAATAAAAGCAAGAAAACTTTAATTTAATTAAACAATAACTCACCTGTAATGTGATAACGACTGAAATCGCGAATACGAAAATTATTCTGCGATACATTTCCCGTCCTGTATTTCACATCCCGTGATCAACTATTTTCACATAACATTTTTGTATTCCTAATTTAAAAATAATAAAAAAACTGTATTTTTTATAAAATACGAGAGTACTTTTTTCAATTATTTTGTTATTGGAAGCGTGGCACAATGTTGACGGTATGGTAATCTTTGAGCTACTGATTCTTAAGCCGTCTGCCTTGTTTTGCTCAAGAGCACCGATTGGCTTCAACGTTTGTTATGTTTGCGCTGAAATCTGTATCGCGTCGATGACTCGATCGATCACTATAGTTTATGATACGAGCTAAATTGTTTTATTGTGAGCTCACAGCGCTTCGGGTACCGTTGGATAATTAAGACGGTGTTTACGGGTAATAAAAGAATTTAATTATTTGTCTCAGTTAATAAAAATAAAAAAATATAAAAATAAATAAGGGGACGCATAGATTTTAATATTAAGTTCTATGCAAAGGTTGTTTTTTAAAACATACTTTTGTTTAAAATGATTTAAAGCCAAAAAACAGTTACATACATGGTTGTCATTTGCAAAAGGACAAACTGGATGTTACGATAGAGTCAATACACATTTAGTGTGTTTAAATTCGATTGTTTCATAATATTTATACAGTAAAAAAGCTAAGTTTTTCATGTTTTATAAATTATGCTCTTTCAAACAACACACGCCTTCGGAATTATTGAAAAATATGAAACTGAATGTTTGAAAATTTTGACGTCAAACTGTGCAGTAGCACCAATACTCGTTGCGCACATAATAATGACTTAGTTTTAAGACTTTATTCATATTTATGGGTGATACTATAGTTTGACCGAAATGTAACGTAACTGTTTGACCGAAACCGCTGTACCGCGCCTTAGGAATGCGAGGCGAGGCGGGGGGCGGGACGCCGTGTGCGTTGACACCGAACGGACAGAGCGGAGCGGCCTGCACTACCCCCCTGTCCCCCCACGCACATACCTTTTTTTCTTGGGTGCCTAATTATCTAATAACTTCTCCCGCTCTGGGCGGGGCGGGAGGGCGTGTCAGACTCTTACTGACTAAAACCCACCCGTGTTCCTTTAGTTGCCTGTACGTTGCCAGGGGCCATGGTATTCCTTTTGGACTCTCCCGCCACCCCGGCAGGCATCTGTCGTAGCGTAGTCATCCCGCGCACATACCTAAGGCACGATACAGCGTTTTCGGTCAAACTGTAAATGTCCTTGCCACAAATTTTTTAACCACAATGCTTTAGGATAGCTGGTATTTTCGATAAAAAAAACATTCGAATTTGCGTTACGTGTACGTTGCGCGTTCGTGTTAGCTCCGACTACTTTTTTCGGTCTACATAATTTTGAAGTAGAAGCAAGAACTACGGAAATTCACATAATATTAATAATGACTAAAATCCGATTAAATTAACTTAAATGTACGGAACGAAAAACAATATTAGGTCTATAGTTGCACACTCATCCCTGGCATAGAAAGAAAATAAACATTAATGTTTGTTATACTTTGTCTTATGAATGAGGAAATATGTCTATCCATTCATAAAATATCAGTCAGTAGATCATTCAATGGAACTAGATACCTATGATATGAATACAATGAATACGACGTAGCCTGATGCGGATATCTGTACAATATTATAAATTAAACTCGCTTTTCATGTTTGTCTATGAGTTAAGCTCCACGATTACTGACAAATGCTTGTCCTGACTGGACAGGTTCACTCAAATCTGTGTGGTTCTTTCCTCAAAAGACCATTTCAGATACTAATCTACATGGTCCTCATATGGCCTGACCAAAATTATGTCTGGACTTTAAAATAGACTGCAACCTCTTAGTTTGTTTCGGCCTTTCTTCTCAGAGTAGTCGTATAGGAAACGCCGAACTCATCTAGCCTATTTAATTTATATTTTTAATATGACGTGTAAATAGGATATCGGAATCATATATAGATTCCGATATCCTATTTACAGAATAAACAATTTAATTTAATTTAATTTACTTTAATTTCATTTCATTTCATCGCGTTGTTCTTCTAAATGATTTGATTTTAGGCAATTTATTTTGGAAAATTACATATTTATTATAAAGAAATCCCAATGTTTTATCAAATCGTATAGACCGAGCAAATTAGGGGCGGATCGCTACTAGATAATGAAATGTTATTTTTTAAGTCTGTCTCATTGTTCTAGTGGCCGCAAGCGCTACCGCTGAGCATGAGATCCTGGGTTCAAATTCCCAGGTCGGGAAAAGTGTTATTGGATTTTTCCATCTTTAATTTCTCAGTAGCAGCCCGGAGTCTGGATCTGTGCCCGGTTGATGGCAATAGACTCGTCGGCTATTACATGGGACTCAAACATAACTGGTGAAATGTGGGTGCACTATAGATACACCTCTGCCCAACCCTTCTGGGAATAATAATAGTCCTACAGACCTAATTTCGGCCCTGGCGACCAATCTCAGCGGAGAACAGTCTTCGACGCGGGTCATATTTTAGTGCACAAGTGTGTGTGCAGACACAACCCCTACCTCCTCAGCCCCTCTGCCCAACCCTTCGGGGAATACAAGCGTGATGTTAATGTATGTATGTATGATTTAAATCCTATATGTGTATTTTTCCATCTGCCATTGTAAGTCCCGTGAAAATTGGTTCAGCCGTTTCGGAGATTTGCCGGAACAAACAAACAGACAGACAAACAAAAATTTTTTTAAAAATTATTATTACCGTATATATGTACTTTCATATGCATTTAGTAAAAAGTTGTTATTTTGACATTACGAACAGACAATTCAATTTTATTATTGGTATAGATTTTTCTGCCCAATAAAAACACTCCTCTCAATTTTTCAAATAAATCGATAGGAATCAAAACTTGATGTTTAAAGTCCAATAAAACGTTTTATTTCCAATAAAGTGTGATTTATTACAAATGAAACAAACGCATGTTATTATGTAACTACTACACAGGAGCGATAGTAAAATAAAATGTATGTATCATTTACCTACATAGAAAAATCAAATCTGGTACTTACTTAATAATACGTTGATACATTTTTGAGACACGTTACAAGAAGAACATTGGATTTAATGAATGAAGTGAAGCTGAAACAATGGGAAGGGGAAACTGAAATATTTACTAACATCATTACAGTGCGATTTTCTTTACAAACTTGACTAGATGAAATGTGTAAAACATTTCATTTGTCCGTCAGTCCTGGGTCAAATAACGCGAAAAGTAATTACAATTCTGACATCAATAATACGAATTTTTATGCTCATTCAGAAGCAACCTACCATACCTATTCATTAATAAATAGCCACTACAATCCATAGACAATTTCTCTTCTAAATCTCAAATACATTCAAAGGGAGTAAGAGTTATTCTCAATAATTTAAAGCATATATATTCGTGTGTGGCGCCGAGTAATAAATTCTCGCTTACAGCCACTGAAACTACGTGATATCGGCACTGTATGTAATAAAGAGAACATACAATGTACCTAATGTATAGTTATTTCCCCACAGAGGACATAGTTTATGGCGCACAATTTATTAACGTGGCTTCCTAAGAAATAATGAGGGTCTTTAGTTAGCAGCTATCATTTCAGTAATATTTTCCAAAAAGCAGTAAAGTTACTGGTTTTTAGACTAGATTCTATATTTTGTTGACTTAAATATTTTTATTTAGTACTTGTAGGAGTAAATTACACTTAAAGGTTGATGCAATTTTTATGTAACACATAAAGGCTGAAATTTTTGTATTTTGTGAACAGCGCCATCTATTGGAATTTTCACGCATTAGCAAGTGAAAACTTTGTGAGTTTTCTATGAAAAAATAACGCTGGGTGAATACAGATGACACCACTGTTGCTGTCTAAATATTTGACTTTGTAGAAGTGTGTTAATGAAATAAGTTGAAAAAAGTCGCAGCTATTCAGCGAATAGATGAAAAAGTTATACTGCAAATAGTGAACGAAAATCCGGACTCAATACAAATATATACATTCACGCATATTCCTCTTTGGGATTACCGAAAACCAAATGCTACGATTCCCGGGGTTTTGATTTTTTTAGCCTTGTTATACCTTTGCCTCGGGTGCGTTTACTTACTTACCCTTTGAAGGCCATCAACATTTAGTTTGGTCTTACCTACTACGACGTATTACGTCCTATACCTTAGTTATTAACTCAATAACGGTAGTTAATTTAATATTAGGTTGACTGTCTACTTACTGACTACTGACTTTAGTGTCGATTAACCTTTTAGGAACGAGGTGTAATTCCAGTATCCTGTATATTCTAGTTCAATTTAACTTCTGTTCTTCCCTATTACGGATTCACTTCGAGTATTCGAGAGGTGTACGAAATATCACGATCATGAACTGCAACGTACTGCGATTGCGATTCAACAGTATCTTGTGAGCGGGTATTGCGTTTCTCCGTATTGGGTTTAATATCTGCGTACTTGTCTAAGAGGCGAGGGTGAAATAGTGGTTTTACATGAAGGGTTACGGAATAGGTTTTTTTTTATGCCTCATTTTAACTGCGACCGGTGTTCTTGTCATGAATTCATGATGCAGTTTAGCTGCTGTGAGTTTGGTCTTTTTCGTATAAGCATGGCATTCCATAATATCACGCTGTATCTCATGAACCGTAATAGGTATCTACCTATAATACCTACAATCTGTGAAAATTTCTACTATCTAGTTGAAATTTTCACAGATTGTGTATTTCTATTGCTGCTATACTAAAAACTATATAAAGTTAATAATTAAAGCGTTCTTTGTTCGATCTTAATACGGTATGAAACTCTTCGTTCGCGAGTCCGACTCGCACTTGGCCGCTTTTTGTCACAAACCGTCACTTCAAAATAACTTAGAACTGCCTAATGTTGAAATAGTCAGTTGTGTAAGTATGGATGAAGTATAAATGATTTGAGATTACGAATTCAATCAATCTACCTAACCTTTTCCCAACTTTATTGGGGTCCGCGTCCAGTCTAACCGGATTCAGCTGAACACCAGTATTTTACATGGAGCCACTGCCCATCTGACCTCCACAACCTAGTAACTGGGTAAAACCATTCCCCTAGATAAGACTGGTTGTCACACTTTTGCGCTTCTGACGACCCGTAACGACTGTCAAAGATCCATGAATGACAGCTGGAACCAATTGCTTAACGTGCGTTCCGAGGCACGGAGGAGTCTTGATATGTAAAAAAGAAAGACAGATATATGAAATAAACTTATTTTTATTGGAAAGGAAAATCCAGGAAGTAAGTAAACACATTACTTTCTTTTACTGATCCACAGTTGCACAATTATCTCCCAACAACGTTTCATTATCATCTATATAAATTATCTTAGTCCATCTAATACGTAATTAAGATCCAGGTAATTAGTGTTACCAGATTGGTCAGCATGTCATGTGGAGTGCTATAAGATGTATTATGCGATTAGCATTAAATTAGCTTTGTGTACCGTAGAGTAGACTAACATCACGAGTGTGTTTACCGAAGGGAGTAGACAGAATTTTACAGTAAATCTACTTTTCGCCAGTTAGGACTTATGTGTTAACTAGCTGGTTTACCCGCATAAGTCTCAATCCCGATATCCTATGTCCTAACCCAGGTCATGGTTTAACCATGTGGCAAATTTTATCCAAATCCGTTCAGCCGTTTTAGCGTGAAAGCGAAACAAACAAACAAACAAAATTTTAGTTAGGAAGTTAGGATTTGATTGATACCAGGTTGGTTTATATTCCAGACTACCTGCTGCCCGCGGCTTCATCCATGTGGACCCTAATTATTTTTCTAAAATAAGACTCTTTTAACATTAGCTATCTGCCATTGAAAGTCCCGTGAAAATCAGTCCAGCCGTTTCGGAGATTAGCCGGAACAAACAAACGGACAGACAGACAAAATTTTTAACAAATAAACAAACTTACATGTATACTAGCTGCGCCCCGCGGTTTCACCCACATAAGTCTTGATTCCTTGGGAATATCGGGATAGAAAGTATCATATGCCATAATATCAGGTCGTGACCTAACCATTTGCCAAATTTCATCCAAAGCCCTCACCAAACTAACTTTTGCATTTATAATATTTTAAGTAAGGATAGAGTAGAGTTTTGCAGTACAAAATCAGGAATAATTTGTCTCTTGCGTACTTACGCTTATAAAATTGTAGTATTTAATAAACTCTGTGACCATTTTAAAATTATGAAGGAAAATATGTGGCTATGAAGCTTTCCATCAGTAGATTTCGTCAATCATTCTTCTGACTGCTCAAAACTTTGGAAACTGTAAAACAATATTATCAAGGGGACCATAATTATTAGCATAATATTAAGGTACCTAACTAAATATAAATGTTGTAATAAGGCCTACAGGAAAACGGTTAAGGTGCAATTAATTCACGGTATAAAATTGATTTAGTTAACGTTTGCGTGAATTTAAATTCAATTCTATTTTGTTACCGTATATTTGCATTTTACTTGAATGCAAATTTTATTAGGTAGCCCGTTCCGAAATGGTAAAACGATTTTAACACACGAGACTATCTTTAGCACAATATTCTATTTCTTTCTCCGTAGGTTTTTAGAATTTTTCTTCCTTTTGGCTGATTTCCTAATAGTATTTTTATGAAAAAAAAAAACAAACTACTATACTTATGTGGGTAGTGTTTGTTGGATTGGATTGGGTCAAAATTGTAACGCTCGAGGTTCAAACTCATAACCTCACTTGTGTCAACCCGACGTCTTAGCTGTTGGGCTGTTACTAGTTTTCAGCAGGTTTATTTAATGTTAATTGATTGGAGGCATATATTTTTAACAAATTTCTTGTAAAATAATGCTGACATAAAACCCTAGGAGAAAAATAACAACCTTTTTAAAAATGTAATTCAAATGCTTTTAAACAAAACAGCTAGCAATAAATGGTCGACAATTAGATTAATGCCTCGTTCAGTTTAATTTCCGCCTTCCAATTTATTTAATGGCTTCCATGATGCCCTTTCCTATTTATTTAAAAGCATAAAAATTACATTTCTTTGTATTTATTACCTTTGTGCTCAATTAGTACAGAATACTGCGCAACGTGGAACATTATTATTGTAACAGACATTTCAACGATTATTCCTTTTTGTTACGTTTGCTATTTTTCCGATATAATAAGCTTTATTCAAGCAGCGAGGAATATTATATTTTTTAATGTTTTGCTGCGACTCCGTGCTGGTGAAATTCGGCAAAAAAAAAAAATACCGAAGCAAATTCCTGCCATAAAAAACGTTCAAAATCTAGTCTCAATCTCATCTCAGTGTCATAAATTATATACAATTTAGGCTCACATATTGAGGCTGGGATGAGAAATGCAATCGTTCTTAAAAATACTGGAATTGCCCCCTCAGGCGTTTAGAAATTATGTTCCAAACGTACCGTAGTCTCGGGTTCGAAAAAGGTTTGTTACGCTTATCTATCTCTACAGTTCGTGTCTATCTGTAATTTTATGCGCATCATAAACAAAATGTACTACGGAAGTGAATAGGAATTATAATAATAGCATCTGTGACATAAAATACAAACTCAATTAACATTGAGAGTAGAATTCCAGCTAAATAAAAGTCACTATCCGGAAAAAATAAAAACAATACCCTCCCTCTCTTTGACAAGATTCCATTCAGTAACTTTTTTCCCAACATTGTCAATTTTGTTACTACTGCGAATCCGATCTGCAAATGTCGGTGCAAATTGGAATTCCGTTGCAACAGTAATGTTGGGAGCAAACATACTTGGGCCGTATAATAGAGAACTACAGAAGGTCAGGTCCATGCAACGAGCGAAAACTGGCGCATGCACACATAAACGCGTACGTACCGGAGATCCCAAACAAATGCTAGTCGCGAGTGTGCTTGCCATACGTGAAGCGTGTATAAGTTGCTTGCGATTTCGCTCCTTGTATGGAGCTGACGTTCTGTGTCAATCTGTTTTGCAGTAGCGCTAAACCTTTATGTAATCTGTTCAATGCTTACGTATTCCGGCAGACCATACGTCCGGAATTAAATCCGGAGCAGAGTGAAATTTTCGATCGTTGCTGAGGCAATGTGACTCAATTACATGGACACGTTGTTGTTTAATTTGATGTGAGTTAAGCAGATTGTATTTGATTTTGATTGTAATTATCAGAATTTGTGGGCTTTCAACAGTTGCATTATTATTTTGGAACGGATTGAACTATCGCTATTGCAGGATAATAAGTATATTTATCCCTTTGCTTTCATGAGAGAACAGATATGTCTGTTTTTTTTTACATACGTTGCGAACTTATTTCTTTAAGTTGCTTATAAGTAGTAAAAGTTGTTCTGCCCTAGTTTTTTCCTTTCGGTGGACTGCATTTAGGCAGCTTTTCTAACAATTTCTAAGATTTATTTCTAACAGAAAGTTTCGAACTACGTCATTCGTTTCTAAAAAACATTGTACTATAAAAGGAAATATAGATGTAATATTAATTTCTATATTCGTTCGGAGCCGATATGGGAACTATTATTGGGTAAGGAATACTCCAGTTTTAAACTGAATTTTTCTTTACGTGTTTTTTTCTTGAGCAAAGTATTGAGAGGCGTCGGCGGAGATCTTGTTTTTAGGCTGAACCCGAGACGATTTTGTCGAATTCTCCGCTTCAGTTTCAATTTTCAAGAGAATGCATTCAATGTTACATCTCTTCAATATATATTCAGCTGGAACTTCTGTGGCTTTCCACAAATACTTGCAACAATGTAATATGTAAATTACGGAAGCCAAATATTGAGGTAATAATATTCATATACGTATATGAAAACCAACTGTGTAGATGCAGGACATTTGAATGGTAAAAGGTAAAATAGAATTTCTGAATATAACTTTCTGTGAAAAAGTTAAGTTTTTCATAGCAAACACTTGATTAAATTAAACAAAACAATATTCCTGAAACAGACTGCAAATTGTATTCATAATCTTGATAAATGCCAGATATTTATTCTAAATTTTCACAGTCGACTATGTAAAAAATATTCACCAAAGAATTGAATTAAATTAAATGAATAAATGCATTCACACTTTAGTCTTCGCAAACAGAAATTGACCGGGAGGGAATAAATTAAAATTGTTTTATTCTGACAATGAAAAATGCTGTAAAGTTTAAAATTGGCAGGTGATTGTGAAATGGACAGCGGTAACGACCTAAAAGCGAACTATTGGAATGTTTTACTCGTATTGTAAGGTTCAAACGTCGCTGTATTTAGTCATTGATTTTGTTTTACCGATTTTTTAAGGAATAGCTACTGCAGTTACATTCAAAACTAAAGGCACTGTGTTAAGGCTTGTGCAGACCAGCGCGACTTGTCGCGCGACGCGACACCGGTTATTGTTATACTGTGAAGTTTTCTTAGAAATTGTATTGTTCGTGTCGCGTCGCGCGACAAGTCGCGCTGGTCTGCACAAGCCTTTATGTAGTTCTCTATCATTAATGTTTAACTTTTTATCGTGTGGTTCAAATTTGGCTGAATCTACTTACTGCTTTTATTTTACACAGGCCTCCTCTAAGAGGCATTGGGCCATAATCCACCACGAGGGTCCAGTGTGGGTTGGTGGATGCCATGTCTCTGAATTATTTTTTGGTAGGACATGCCGGTTCCTTTCACCGATTTGATATTGTTTTACTAGTTACGTTAAACGCTGTTTTTGTTCTTTATTATTTTTGTACCGTCAACTTGGGGTGGATAAACAGAATAACCCGTATGCCCAAAAAATCCTCCCTAAGATGGATACTCGGAAACTTATGTCCGATAATCCACCTTAAGCCTATAAATTCCGTGTATCTAACTAGGCCTTTTTTTTCTTTTTGATGGTGGGAAATTATCAAATAACTTCTCCAGCTCTGGTCGGAGCGGGAGGGTGTGTCAGACTTTTACTGACTAAAACCCACCGTTACCCACGTTTTCCTTCCGTTGCCGATGTGCCAGGGCCGCGATATCCCTTTCGGACAAACTCGCAACCCCGGCAGGCATTGGTCCTTACGGACCCCGCCAGTTGTTAATGACATCTCTTTGAGGCGCGCGTGGAACACAACGCGCCATCGACACGGGCCTGGTCCTAATCAGACGGCGAGCTACCCATTGCTCACCGTCCGCAAGCCCGCGCCTACGGTGGCCGGAAGTCGGCTCGCGACTCCCATCTAACTAGGCCTAGGGTGAATTTTTACACAAACATACGTTTCCGAGAATCCATTGTATGGTGAATTTTTAGGGGTGGTTATATGGAATAACCCTTGCAGGCATCCATAGACGGCGGCGTTGACCAGTCTCTATTTTTCCTCCCTTATACATGAAAGTATAAAAAATACAAGATTTATCTTCGAGTAACCTCTTTTATTTATTCGTTACAATATATTAATAAGGAAAGATATTGTCTCAGTATGCCCTGAGGATACTGCCATGTTTTCAATAATAATGTAGTCAGAGAATACGATAACATTTCTGTTCATTATTGTGTAGGTATAAGTGCCTTGTTACCCGTAATTTATTCGACTAAATAATATTAATTACATGAGACTTAATATGAGAACATACTTGTAAGAAAAATACCAGCTTATATTAATTATTAGTTTCTCGTCTCTTTGTTATGTTAGCTAAAGGTCATGTAAGTATTCTTATTATTCAATATTCAAAATGAATAGAGATAGGAACGATGATCAGAAAGACCTCGTTGTTATATCTTACTAACTGATATCGGTAAAAACAACGACTCGTTGTTTGCTAGCTATTAATAATGAAGTAATGTTCTCCAAACATAGATAAAAAATCGGCTTATCTAGCCAGATAGCTTCGGTTGCATCGGAGGCAGAGGCACACTGATACATTCTTAGTTTGAACTCAGAATTGCTATACTCCATTGAAAAAAGATTAGACATTTAAACAAACCTTTTTTACAGTCCGGTCAACCGATTTTAACTTCTATTGTGTTGGTGGCATGACAAATGACAGCTGCAGAAAACAGTCGGTATTGTAACCACTTTTTTGTTTTTGATGCCATCCTTATGCCTACAGTATAGAAGTCAGAATCGGTTGAACGGACTGTAAAAAAGGTTTGTTTAAAAGTCTAATCTTATTTCAAATGGAGTGATATTTTTATTGCTACTGATATTTATGGCCGGACGACTTAGTTAATAACGCGAGTGCTGTAGTAGGGGATTCCGTGCTCTATGTGTTAAAATGACATAATCTAGTAGTAGATAATCTTAATAAAAGTGAATTATTACATAAAGGGCTAAAGGGCTTTAAACAGACCGTGTGTAGCAGCTATTACAAAATACAGTCATTTCTATAAACTGAGTTATTTCTTATTAATGTTCTCAAATCACGCTTAGATTTTATGATACCTACTATGAGTCTAGAATTGAATGTCCGTATCCTTGTCCTCATTTTTGCCAGTTTTATTATAGTTATTAATATTAATTTTAACATTTTCTTGATAGTTAAATGAAGAAAACAACTTCTACTTTGTTTATTTTGATATTGTCTGTAAAAGACAAAATTGGTTGCCATGTTTTAGTTTCAGCTACATCTCCGATCCTAATTTATTTATTCTTTGAATTATATAATAATAGTTGTTTAGGATTTACAAAAGCTTTCGAATCTTTGATGAAAAGGTCACGAAAAGTTTTGAAGATAACAACTACCTAATGATCCGTTTTGTGTCTTTAGGCGCTTTAAAATCGTGTAAAGTTGTAAACTTTGAAATATCTAATGATAGCTGGGTATCTAGACAAATATTCGGGACAAATGCAGTAAAATTCAGAAGATATCCATATTCCACCGAATCCTGATAGTCAAACACATGTAATTAATAATTTTGTGCATAAGTAAAATCAAAAGGCAAAGTTATACATATGGCTCCTACAATGCTTTACGAGAGCCATACGCGTTCCGGGTAATGCTGGGGTTGCCGCGGTTTTGTAGTGCATCGGGAATATTCGCGGACGCTCGTGTTCCGAATTTCAGCTCGCCGCTGCGTCGTCGAATCGTATCACTGATACGTCGGGTGCGCGACAGCCGTAATAGCCTCGTGGCTACTGTAGCCGGCAGGGTGGACGGCCGAATAATATGTCACTGGATGGCGGCATATAGACCGTTATCCAGATATGTCAGATAATAAGTGTATTTAAAAGTGTTTTAGTTAGTAAGTACCAACCTATTTTCTCGTATTTTATGGATCTCTGGTCTGAAAATAAAGATTTATATTAATAACATTTAAAGTACTAGAAACCTGAAACTCCCAAGAATTTATAACATAACCTCTTATTAAAAGTCAGGTTTTGTTTCCTCCTTCGTTCCTCTCATTAACATAAATATTGCGTCGCCTTTCGGCCATAACTTTGACCGGGCCCTTATTACTCGCTTGTAATAGCACTCAACTATGTATGCTTCGGACGCCATTCGCAGCATTGTTCACACCTGCAGACGTTCGGAAGAATAGTTGATAAATTAATAAGATTATTTCCGGTGTGTGTATGGAATTATTTGTTGGATAGTCTTTTATGAATAGAGATGGGAATTTGAGTATATATATTTTTTTTTTTTTTAAACGTTGTCCCACACTAAGAATTTCTTCTTGTATCGTGGGTGCGTTTGCAAACATAGAACACACATACACTAACACCCAGACCCAGAACAACTACTTGCAGATCATACAAATATTTGTTCCGTGCGGGGATCGAACCCGCGACACGTTTTGTTTTTCCTTGCCTTGTTTATCAGACAGTGACAACTTTAATGAGTTTTAAATAAACCATTGTTTATTAATATGATAAAGCAAAAAATACGTGTCTAATATTTTTTTATTATTTGACTGACGGATTCGTTTTTTTTCCCAGTCTGTTGACTCTGAAAAGTTAATGATAAAATAGATAATAAGAAAGTGTGTAGTGGAAGAAAAATGCCTCTTCAGTTCTTAAACAATGGAATGAAAAATCTCTTTTGCACGTATAAAATGGCCCTTAAGTTTTAGTTCTTTTTATAACGACACGAATTGCAAGGAATAAGGAGCTTTCCATAATCACTAGGTATTCCTTATTAGAGTTCATTAACATCAATTTCAATAACTATTATAGTTACTATTAACTAGCTGAGAAGACCATTGTGTTTAATATTAACAGCTTATATAATTTAAAATCCATATTATATAATTTAATGGAAATAAGAATTAAACTATAATGACTTGACACTATGAATAGGCTTCTCTCATTGAAGGGATCAGCAGAATGAGAGGGTATAATCACTGTGATATTCACGGAGATGACTTGAAAGGGTATTTTCAGACGGTAAGGTGCTTTTGCTATATTTAAGGTGACGTAAATTTTTGTAATTGCGTAATATGTTTACAATCGCTATAGATAAAATTTTAACAAAACAAAACAGTTCATTATTTCGTATTTTGGCAGTATACTTGGAATTTTAGGATGGCTTTTTCTTAGAAGATTCTTAAAACGAACAGTTACTTAATTCGGGTCAGTGACAGCTCGACCCGAGTCAAGTCAACCCGAATAATAATACTAGATACTACGTCGTCAAAACGCCAAATAAAGTGGTGTGTACCGTCGGCATGAAAAGTATCGACCTATTAAAATATTGAAGATTGTTTAATTTTATTTATAGTTTTTTTTATTTATTTTTATGAATAAATGTAATAAATATTATTATTTTAAATGAAATTGAATGCTATGAACTTGTTCTACAATAAATACTGCTTTTATTTAAATACTTAATTATTATTCATAAAATAAACCGACTCATGTGAGCGAAAGGCACTGTAAATTATTCGCAAAAATCGCCTTGTTGTCTTTTATGTTCTACACTATTGTAAATTTGATGTTCAAGAGTGAGATAGAAAACTTTTCTATTGTCATCAGATTCGATGTCTGTGAAAGGAATGCTTGTCTTTTTTAGTCCAGACAATTTAAATGAATGAATTTAGGCTACTCATATAGGTACCATAACTGAAATAGGGGTTGTAGATAATTTTGTTTTTCGGCTTTGTATGTAAATAAAAAACCAAAAAAAAAAAAAAAAAACAAATCTGGTTTTTATTATTCGGGTTGAGTTGACCCAGGCCGAGCTGTCGCTGACCCTTAGTACCAAGATTTCTCTAAGAAAAGAACAGGTAATCATTTCAGCACAAAATAATATAGCTCTGAGTTATTCTTAAAAAAGAAACAAGCCTTCCAGTCCACCACTAAAATGATCGATGTTCAAGATAAAATCGCTATTCATAAGTACATAACAAAAGTGTCACAGACCACATTAACCTAAACAAAAAAAAACTAGCTCCACATCTATCCAGTGTGTCGTGATTTAGCTAACAAAGCGAGCCCTTCCTTTTTATATTTTTTTACACTGTGACACGACATGACTTTACCGGTGTCCGACATAAATCAGTGCCTACGATTTATGTAAGCTGGCATGTGACGTAACACGGTGGGCGAACTTTGTATGGGAATACGCGAAATGTTGACAGCCCCTGGTAGGATCGGATGTTTTGTCGAATTATGCGTATGATACTCGTAGTGGGATGAGTAGTTTGTTTATTGTAAGAAAAACCTTGGAGTTTTGTCTGGGTTTAAAATATTTTTATTTTTCTGTACTCTTTTCTTTAGATATAACATAACATCACGCCTCGTTTTCCCGAAGGGTTGGGCAGAGGTGTACCTGTAGAACACCCACATTTCGCCAGTTATGTTTAAGTCGCATGTAATAGGGGGCAAGCGTATTGCCATCATCCAGACTCTGGTCTGCTACTGAGAAATTTTAGATAGAAAAACCATATACCAATTTGCCCGACCTGGGAATCGAACGCAGGATCTCATGCTCAGCAGTAGCGCTTGCGGCCGACACAACATCGAGGCAGTCTTTAGAAATGTCATATTTATTCAAAGTAGAATGGTACTTGATAACTGAGCTGAATAAGCTCTTAAATGACTGCTAACAGAATTATCGTTGAAAGAGGTTGAAAGGCACTTGCTAAAGTATAGAATGGCACACATCGCCCAGCAATTCTATCGTTTCATAATCATTTTCTCGATTCAAATATTCAGATAATCACGCAATCTTCAGCCGATGGATCCTTAGATAACTTCTCATTTAAAATGTTACAAAGAAAAACATAACGTTCTAAAAGTTAATCTTTTGCCTTATCAGCACTTAGCTAAGCCGATGCGACGCGATGCCGTAAAAAGGGTTTTACAGTTTCGCTACCGAACTCCGTTTATTGGCAAAGGAGTTAACGGACTGACGGGATTAATTGCAATAGGATAACAGTGAGAGCTTTTGTAACTGTACCTAGGTTTCCTTTTATGTATTTCTTAAAAGTCGTTTGTACTGTGAGAGTTAAAGTTTAACTGTTAGTATCTACACTAATAATAGGAAGAGAAGAGATTAGTATTTTGATTTGTAATGATACACAAAAAAATTACTGGACTGATTTTAAAAAAACGAGCGAACCTTACAGTAGTCGCTTAGGTAACATCTGACTGATATGACAAAGAAAAGAAAGAGAGAAAGAAAATAAAGAATGAAAAGAAAGAAAGAAAAGAAAGAAAATTTGTTTAATCTGCACAAAAAAAAACGCCCATTACAAAAAAAATGTACTGACTCGTTGGTCTAGTGGTAGCAAACGCTTTTGCTGAGCGGGGAGGTCTTGGGTTCCAATCCCAAGTCGGATAAAGTGTTATTGGGTCTTTTAATCTCGAATTTCTCAGCAGCAGCCCGGAGTCTAGGTTTGTGCCCAGTTGATGGCAATAGGCTTGCCCCCTTACAAGAGACTTAAACTTGTCTGGCGAAATGTGGGTGTACTATAGGTAACCTACCTCTGCTTTCCCTTCCGGGGAAACAAGGCTTGATGTTAAGTCAAGGCACGCATAATTAATTAATTATGCCAAATTATAACTTACACGATTGTATGTATTAGGTTTTGTATGTTTTTTATATATTTATTGTTTGTACTGATGTTGTTGCTAGGTAAAGTAATGTAAAAATGTTTTCCCCAATTAGCAATAAAGTAATCACATTTCACGAGTAATTTACTTTATGAAAGCTTTATGTATAAAATATTCAATTTATCCTTGTTTTTTTTCCTTATTACTTTGTATATTTTAATACATAAAGTCTTCCTTGTATATTCTTTCTTTTTCGTGTGGTTGGTGATTAACCTGGTGTCAGAGTTTTTATGCCGCCCATGGGCCTCTGACTTGGCTTCATATGCCATCGAGAAATATCTCTCAGGCATGCCGGATTCCTCACGATGTTTTCCTTCAATGTTTTTAAAGCAAGTGATAAGTATACAATACGCACATGCTTCCGAAAAGTCAGAGGTGACCTTGGGTTGGAACCCGAGACCGAAGGTCACTCCAATAGGCTATCACAGGCTTGTATATTGTAGTTAGTACTTATTTCTATGTAGCCTTTACGATTTACTTAACGAGTTACAACACTGTGTATAACTTTAACTAGAGTTTTAAAATGTAGTTATTGCTTGGTCACTAGTTAAAGAATTTAACCTACATACAGTAACGATGCTCGTTTTAATTTAATTGAAAATGTAACGTTTTTCTCCGGAGCGGACGTTTTGTGGTGGAATATTGTTTCTTCACAAAGGTTAGTCTGTTTGCAGTTAGGTAGTTTGTTGTTTGTAAATAAATACTTCTTGGACTTCTGACTTGTTGTTGGGAAGTTTATTCATTTATAGTGGAAATATGATTAATTAATATAAGGAAAAATATTTTTTTGGTTAAAATAAATGTCAGATTAGATTCTTTGTTAGTAACGTAACAGTGGTTACTACGATGATAATTGAGTGATTTTTAGGGTTCCCTACCTCAAAACTGTAAAACAATTTACTTTCCGATTCTGACGTCAAACAGAAAAAGTGTGCTAACCTAAGCCTCTTACGTCACACATAATAATGTAAACAATTCATTCTTCTTTTCCGCAGTATTTAGGTAAAAGGGCTGGCTGATTGCGGAAAATGCTCCGTTGAATAAATAATGGGTCGTAATTAGTGGCCACTCGGCGGATTCGGCCAGGCGAGAGGTCTTTTCTTCAGGTGTCGTGAATTGGAAGTAAATGGGGTTTCTTCATAGTTCTTAATAGATCATGAATGGGTGAGGTTTAATTTGTACGTAGTCCTATTTCTTTTGGACAAGATTTTTATTACATTGAATGATATTTTCGTATAAATATGAGTGGCCTCGTATATTAATTACTAGTTGTTGATACATACCTACAAACATGCAAACACACAAACAAACTAACTCATTTATAATATTAGATATGATAGTTGGTGGATTGTGGTGGAAAATGCTCTATCGTATATTTTTAATACAAAAAAAATGTTATAATTGTTCTCTCATGTCTCACATATCTACACAAAACAATAGTATGCTCCTCAAAAGTCTCATTCATTCTTGTATCCTCCAAATATAGTTTTAACACGAATTCTCTGGATAAATAAATAAAAAAGCCTTCATGTCTTCCATATCTTTAATAGTAGTTGAGACTTTAAATAATTTAAATGTTAGTATATGGTTTTATAGTTTACTTATATCTATTTGTTAGTATACTTAGATTAAAGTTTCAAGATTTTGGTCTGAGATATGTGTGCACCCCATCAACGGTGAAGGCCTCTGCTAGCATTCCCTACAGCTGAATTGTATCGATAGTCTACCAATGCACAAAGTCGACCCATGTTCTCCATTTCAAAGTCAATCGTTCTATAAAACCCTCCAACTTAAGAAACCGTGTTTCTTTAACCTAAAGATTGAGTAAAACAACGTGTATTTCTAAGAGATTGAGTGCTTCATTCAACAACGATACGGGTCGAGATAAAGAGCTTCGGATAAAAATCGTTCAGTTCACTCTACATGAATTAGTAGCTTGATGTAACTTTAAGAATAGCGACATACCTGCCGAAAAAGGTCTGGATTTCTGCGTGGTTTGTTTACAAAGTAAATTAGTAGTATGTGACGTAATTTCGGCTTGCATAGGTGATTGCAGGCGCACAACCCAAAAATTCATCCCGTGGAAGATGTGTTGCTAGACTATGACACCATCATGCAGAAAATTGCACTTCTTTGATTTTATTGTTACGCTAATGTCTAAACGAGAATTAATTTCCACCTGATATGTTGCTGTTCTTAAAAGAATTGCAAGCATTAGCACGCCTTCATTCGCGTAATTTTGGCGTGTGTGTCGCTGCACTAAGGTCTCGAATAAATTGACTTTTATAGAGGTCGATTTGTTACGCGCTGTGTTCATTCTAGCGTCAGCATTCTTCAAGGATTCGCCGATCCACATTGCCAACACGGTCCCCGTAATACCGACAATGCATTAAAGGTATTTTTCCTTCTGTGAAATTACCGTTTGGTGTCTTTGTCGGAAGCGTTTATTGAGGAAGATGTGAGTTTGGAAAGATTTTGTGCAGTTTAAAGGAAATTGAATGTTTGAGAATTAAGGCCGGATTTTCATAATTTTTCGGGTAGGATTCTCTTAACTTGCCTCTTACATGCATTGCCTTTTTCTATGGGTTGTTTTCTGTTCGCTTTTTTACCTATATGCAATAGCTGGGCGCCTTTCGCCTTTTGGGTGGCTTTTAAACAATTATTTTTATATAGGTATGTTTATTTTATTGTATTTGGGTGGCTTACAGCTATCAATACAGAAGTAACAGTGAGGTAATTGACGACAAGCCATTTACAAGCCTCCACAGTTAGCAATAGACTATTGTTGTACAAATTTTCAAATTGAATAACAATTCATAAACTTTAAATAAACACTAAGTATATTTTTAAATTAAGTAAGTAAGTACCTGGATAGGCAAAGATGCATACGCAATCGCTATTACAATATATCAGCAACAGTAATATAGAGTTTAGATAAAACAGTAGAAATGGATGCTAAGCTGCTTGCAAACAAATCGATTGAGGGGTGTTTATTCTTACATGTTCCTGGGTTGATTATTGTTAGCCGGGATAATGCGGCTATCATTAAATTAGAAGTCTTATAGAAAAAAATCCGCCTTATGCATGAAATAATAAATGTGTCTCCATTTCAAGGAAATTCTTTGACATTACCAGAATATATATAGACGTTATTATACAAACGACGTGACGTATGTTCTCTGAATTCCTTGAGAGAGCGATTGTCAGTGTGCGTCCTGAATCCTTATTATACTAGTCCTTTATTCCTATTGTGCCACCTCATGTATTATGACTATGTGCCCTATATTTGGCTCGTCTTATATTCGGGTGACATACTCAAGCGGATTCCTCATGTGGGTACATATGTATACCTATTCGAACTTCATAACTATATGTTTGTTTGTAACATTAGAATTACTATTGCCTCATAAGTTGTGATTTTGATTCCTGGATGTGGCTAAGGGTTCGGGGAAGGCTTTGCAAAATATGACTGAACAAAAATAGTCTTATAAATAATTATGGATCTAGGCCACGTTGTACTGATTTGGATTTTGCAGACCATTCCCGTGCAACTTGAATATTTTGTGAATGCGCTCACAAAATGGCACTTTTTCAATATTCAACAACATTGTTTATTTGCAACATAATCTTGCCTACGTTATCGAATAGCTATAAAAAATGATTAAATAGTGCAAAAGTTGCCCTTAAGAAACCACCAGGGGATAATATAAATGACAATGCGACATATTTGTCAAAAAATTACAGAATTGTCACACTTTCACGACAGGTGCTGTTTAACAAAGTACTAAAACTACGACAAAACCTGTAAAATTTTCGAATTGTCGGATTGCATCAGGTGAAAGACGACAATCCGACACTGCGCTTTTTTGTTGGTTTTATTAAATAGTCCCCAGGTGTAATGATTAGGTTAGATTAGCACAGATAATGTCTAAAGCTAACAAATTACAAATGCTCTCAAATATAGAAGTTAGTTCAGCCTTTAACTTTCAAACGATCTTGAGGTTTGATACCTTTATAACGGAGATGTTTGCTTGTTACTGGTTGAATGCATCCTTTGTGGATGACCGATGGCTGCCGGTAACTGGTTGTTTTCAGGCGAATTAATACGATATTGTTGCATGTTAAGCCGTTTGTTTTAGTACTGTTTAGTTTAGTGGTTCTGTTTCTCGTATTGGCACGCGATAATACTCAATGTTTTGATTCAAATTGGTATTTTTCTTTTCTCAGTCTATAGTTTGAAAATTACCCGGTCTCTTAAAACCCATAAAATTAACTATGTGAAAAAAAACGGCCAAGTGCGTGTCGGACCGCGCACAATGTTTATTTTTGGGATGAATTCATCCAAACTACCCTCGTAGTTTGGGTGAATTCATCCCAAAAATAAACTTAATATTGTAGTTGAAAAACATGTTCTCCTATACATCGATATACGTCAATACTTAAAATATTTAATAAAATTTAAAAAAAATTGTTTAATATTTTAAACGTTTATAATTATATTATCATTTTTTTTAATATTATATTATAACGTTTATAATGATTAAATATATATAATATATTGACCGTCACGAGTCAATTTCACCGTGACACAAGTTTGCAACAGCAAAAAAAAAAATTGTGTATCAAACACAAACAACAAATTATTATTTTTTGGATATTTTCCCATACTGCTTGTGCTGTGAGACCTTGTTCCTTGCCAAATTTCATAATTCTAGGTCAACGTGAAGTACGTGTTAGTAGTGTCAAACTATGTCGCATAAATGGCCGTAGCTTTTAATTGCGTTGACTTAGAAGTTAAATTTTTTAAGGGCTTCAAGGGTCTGTAGACCTACTTATTTGATATATGATTTATTTTAACTTGATACCTTCACGCGTTTCTGAGAAAAAGGGTCTTCACAGACTGACGAACGGACAACGAAGTGATTCTATAAGGGTTTCGATTTTCGGAATCCTAAAAATGAGTACGGTGCAGCTGCAGTTGCCTCTGCCGTTGACGCATGCCGCTCATGTGTATGAGCACTGAAAAATAACAACAACAAATTAATCATATCCGTGAGTTCATAATATGACAACAATGAAATTGAATACCCTCTCAGAATCCGGCGGTCAGTGAGCTAAACATGACAAAATGCGCTGACTCTGGCATTGTGGTACCACATTGCAATCAATCAATCTAGAATACAATGTCCTATAGTCCCGATAGGGCATTGTTGCGGGTCTAAACCTAGGAAAGGACAGTTTTTACAATGACAATTCTTTTACTAAAGAGGTAAAAGGTCCTGAACTTATTGAGATTACTAAGGGTTTGATACAAGGATTAATCGGGGTACGGATTTTTGTTTTTGTTCCCTTAGGTTTTTCCGTTTATTTACTTTCTAAAGTTTTTAAAGTGATGGCCTGATGCAATTTCAGTATTTTCACAACATATTCATTGACTCAAATCAAGCAATCTGCCTAGTCTTTTCCCAACTATTTTGGTCCAGTTACTGGGTAACACGACACCCCTTGGTAAGACTGTCGGACTTTCGGGCTTCTGACTACCCGTAGCGACTGTCAAAGGTCTAAAAATGATAGCCGGGAACAACGGCGATTTGTAATGAATAGTCCCCCCCATCCACGAACTGACCATGGCAAGCGTAAGTTAACCGTCGATCGACCCGGGCGGCTGTTATAATTTAAAATTCAAATTAAAATCATTTAATTCAAGTAACATACACGCATAATAGCCATACTGGGAACACACACACATTAATTTAAACTAGTGGTCGCCCAGAGGTTGAAATTCGACCATAATTCATTTAAATGTCATGATTCTAAGGTAGCCATCTTGTGTCAAACGCATGGTAGTGTGTGTAATGTTTTTTAAATTAATTTAATTAATTTAATAATATTAGCTTTCTGCACTCCTTCTCTACATCACCCAACAAACAACCTTAACTGTGCCAAATTTCATACTCCAACGTCCGCGTAATTTTCGTAAAAAGGGGTACAAAGTTTTTGCTTCACGTATTAATATAATAATTACATACAAAAAAACAATTGCCACGAGCTCTTCAGTAAGTCAAATCATAATAATCTAATTACTCATCTCGAATGCAATAACATCGCAAATATCACACCGATTGCATTGTTTACATAAACACTAATACTCACTCATACATCACAAAACATAATTTGCTAGCTGTTCTTTAACAATAACATGAAATATTATTACGAGGCTTTCACTAGCAGACAGGTCTATTCTCCACTAGAAATGAGTTCTGTACAAAAGAATATTCACGATATTATTGCATGGATCCCATTCAGTGAGGGTTTTGTCTTCGATGTACAGTGGAAGAGGGATTGTGGTCTCAATTGTATACCTGAATTATGAATGCGAAATGAATTCGACTTTTAGTTGCAGAATAATGCATATCGTAGGGTTGCGTTTTGTTTTTTGTTGGAGTATCTATCGATGCTTTACTAACTGTCTTTAAGAAAAAAAAGGTATGTCCAGCACTCGACGCAGACGGTTGTTTTATTTTTTTTGAGGACTATTGCCCATAGTCCACAACACTCCTCAAAAGTAACGTGTTACAAACTCAAATCACGAATGAGTCCCCAGAATGTCACAGCACTAGTATTTCAATGGCAGTCCGTACTCGACGTGATTTACTAACGCGTTATTGACCAGTTGATTGGTTGCGTCATGTTTGAGCCACCATTGAAATACTATTGCTGTGACATTCTGGCTACTTATTGGTGATTTGAGTTTGTGATGCATATTGCATGTAACTTTTGAATAGCATCGTTGATGTAGGTTTAACATTAACTCAAATATTCAAGTGGAAAGTGAAGTTGTAGTTTGCATAATTATTATCACTAGAAATAAACTGAACCATGTTTTAGTATAATACCAATGGGTCCCGGGATACAAGGGGGCCCAACCTATCTTGTTACCCAGTAACTGGGTTATGATGATGTCAGATTGACAGTCGTTCCATGTAAAATACTGGTATCCAGCTGAATCCGGTTAGACTGGAAGGCGACCCAAAATAGTTGGGAAAACCTAGGGAGGATGTTTTTCAATGTTAAGACAAAGAATCTTATCAATTTCGAGAATACCAAACTCGAAAAAGGCATACTTATTCCACCTCACAGGAATGGCTTCTTACGTCACATTTTAGTGGTCTTATCGTACCAAAGTTTAAGCACGTCTAAGCTGAGGTAAATTCTTGAGGCTTTGACGGACGGTAGGTAGCTTTAGATTAGAGATAGTTTCTCTTGCATAGACGGCCATGTTAAAGGATTGTTTTAGGAATAAGCTATGTGAAGCGTGGTGCAAAACCACATACCGACTTCTTGACTTATATCTTTCGTGTTTTGTTTGTCAATGTACTCGTACATGGGTGTGTTTTTTACGACCGAGATGACTACTGATATTGAAGTATGGGAGAAAACACCACCAACTTCCAAACTCCGGGCTGTTACTAGAAATTCGTAATGGAAAAACCCAATATATCACTTTGTCCGACATGGGAATCGAACCCAGGACCCATTGCTGAGCAGTCGCGCTTGCGACCACGAGACCAACGGGGCAGTTCCGTGCCTCAGAAACTACGAGAAGCCTTGCGAGGAGTCTTGCGCCTGATCTGTTTCCGGTCGTATCGGATTACGTGCCGTCCCATCGGACTTTGAAAGTGAAGGAAGAGAGAGTGCTCCTTTGTCTGCACACACTTGTGCAATATAATATCTCCTGCGCCGAAGGCTGGTCTCCGTTGAGATTGGCCGCCGTGGCCGAAACACTCTGGAGGACTAATAATATTAAAGGAGAAAAATACATCTCTCTCTCACTCTCACACTGTCACTCTCTATATCTCTCACTCTCTACCTCTCCCTCTATCTCACTCTTTCTCTCTCTATCTCACTCTCTCTCTCTCTTTATCTCTCTCTGTCTCTCTCACTAAATTTCGATAAGAGCAAGAGAATGATGATGATGTGTGTTTTTTGCCATTCTCATTATAATACCTACACTGCTTGCCGCTGCTACGGACAGACCGTGATAGTCGTTGAACAAAAATCCAGACGAACGAAAATCATATTTTTATGTGCAGCGCTTTGCAGAACCTTTTTTTCCTAGATCATGATTTACGATATATAATTTTGCACGGTTTGTTAATGTAGGTTACTGTAAATAATAAAACTAAGTAAAAGCACTCCCCACTTAGTACTTTCGTTCCTCTTCACCGCAAATGTGGTCGGTGCAGTGTATCGCAACTAAAGCGCAGAACAATGCGACCACAAGATATTCTGATGTTATTAATCGTACAGTTTCCTGAATAAACTATTTGTGAGGAGACAGTCAGTTTAAACACAAAACAGCGTTGCAAGCTAAGCAAAATAATCAGTCTATAATTTTCCCACTGCTGGGACATAGGCCTCTTCTCTGTGAGAGGGAGCGGGCAGTAATCCGCCACGCGAGCCCATTGCGGGTTGGTGAATGTCACATGTCTTTAAATTTTTGGTTCTAGGAAATGCCAATTTTCCTCACGATGTTTTCGTTCACCGTTTTGAGAGCAGTGGTGATCAGATAATTTACACAAAGTAAAGTGCTTGCTTGGTTTCAAACCCACGACCTCTTAAGTCGCGGCCGTTATCACTGGACCACCAATGTTTACTGCTCACTGCACCGCTGCGTTACAAACTTCAATAATATACCAATATAATGAAATACAGATTCTCTAGGTAAAGAAAAAGTTGGTAAACATCCAACATTTGGTATAACATAAAGGATTTTCGTCGTGTTCTTATCATAAGCGGCGATAAAGATCTCTCGTTCCACTTTCGTCAGTCATTTGACCCTTTCATCATGTTATTCCCATACAAACATAATGGAAATAAGGAAACAAATAAAAATAATGGTCGGGTTTCTTGTCCCAAGTCTGTTTTATTTTTATTACCATAAAGTAAAAGTTCTTAATTCTCACCATCGATCAATCTGCTAAGCCTTTTCCCAACAATGTTGGGGTCGGCTTCCAGTCTATACGGATGCAGCTGAATACCAGTATTTTATTTGGAGCGACTGCCTATCTGACCTCCACAACCCAGTAACTGGGTAATACGATACCCCTTGGTAAGACTGGTTGTCAGACGTTCGGGCTTCTGACGACCCGTAACGACTGTCAAAGATCCACGAATGACAGCTGGGACTAGGGGCTTAACGTGCTTTCCGAGGCACGGAGGAGTCTCGGTATATAAAGATGGTCGCCCATCCACGGACCAACAACGGCAAGCGTAGCTTTACCTGATGGATCGACCCGTGCGGCTGTTATTACTTAACCACGAGTACCAGCACCAGCTATAATACCAGATAAACAAAAAATAAGCGTCAGGTATTATGTATTAACAGTCTGCCTTTAGCAGGATTTAAACTAAAACGTAACGTCCAACAAGAGGCATAACGTTATTGTTCTTGTTCCGGTATTCATACGGTATGTCGAGCACAAATTCCCGTGCACTTTGGTTCAGGACGTTGTACATAATAGCATCTCAAATTCTAACGAATACATGCACAATATAATATACCAACAGACTCCTGCAACCTAAGTTAGGACTAACACTTAAATGACAGCCACTTATACCGAAGTGATAGATATGTATAACGGCGCAGTCTTTACCAGTAGTGGTCATCATATTAGTGGTTCAACAGCTTCAATATCTCAGGATTGTATCGGAATTTAGCAGTTCGTTGTGGACCTGGTACGACAGCAGCTCACCTGACATCATCTATTGCATCAGAAAGGTATCATTCCGTAGCCGACCGCAGTGGCAACTGCAGGCGACGTGTCGCCGTGACGCGAGTGGTTTCTATGAATTTCTACGAAATACCTTCCGAGGCTAGCGATACGTCGGTTTCATAAAAACACATAGAGACCAGTCGCCGCCTGCGGTCGGCTATGGAATGGTCCCTGAAGACTGCCGCCACGCAACTATCGATGCAACGCTCTGCAAGAATGACAGTAATCAGCTAGTGTCAATCTTATCCGACCTCTTTAATGGTGTCTAGTAACTTCATACCGAAACTAGGCGGCGCCACTTGCTGCGCCGTCAGATAAAATATTGTATCTCTAAATGCGGGCGAAATAAATGAGTGCTATTTGTCTTCTAAACACGTGTCGCCTCGAATTTCGTTATTTGAAGGTGAAAAATAAGTAGCATTATTAACCATGAATACAAACAGTAAACGTTTCATTTTAAACCACAAAGACTGAATTTAATCCAGTGTCTGCGGTTTGAATGAAACTTTTTTGTGTGAATTTTAACATCAGTTTATTTCCTCATGTATTTCGGTTGTGTCTGTCAGATACAGGCTTCGTTAGCTATACGTGTCATTAGGACGTTGCCGGGTCATATTATGAGAGATAGGTTGACAAATACAGCGCCAGACCTCATGAATTATTTCGGTCGGATCTGCGTCGTAATTACGAGATGAAATGGCGTGTGAGGGATATTCTAGTTACGAAGGTATAGTCATGAAGGATACTCTCTGTGTTCAATATATTATTAATCTATGTATAAGTATCTAGGTGGTTTTAGGAATGCTTACCGCTTATGATACCTTTTTGACGTAGGAGACTACTGTTATTTTCTTTTTCGACTTCTATTGAATTGTATTTTCACCAGAATACCCGCGAAATTTCGCTTTGTTGCATAATTTTTTAGTTAGTCGAGAGTTTTAATTCATATTCTTTATGACACTTCTTTGGTCATGAGCCATATAAAAAATGGCCTAGGTTTTAAGGGCGTGAACATTGATTCACTGTTAAGAAAGAAAATAAATTTATTTGACTCAGGTCACGCAATATTCACACAAAAACAAAAAAAAATAAGATAACTAACTAATAATATTGTGTGCCTCACGGCTGCACCAAATAGGCCCAGTTCAGCATAAATGCCAGACAACTAGTGTCTGACGCTGACGCTGTTACAATGTAATGTAGATTAGTATATAATATGATGACTTGTATCAAAATTTTATGATTGGACTTGTAAGAATACCTTTCCAATAAATTACTATGACTATTGCCAATATTTAAAGCTTACATGCTGTTTATTTTCACATGATTTAAAGTCTAAGTTTAGTTTCTAAACCAAAATGAGTTCTCATTCGGAAAATCCTAGACACAGTGTAATGAATGTTCTCTAAATTAACTTATGTTACAAACAGTGTTTAGGAATAAATGTCACGTAAATATGAGCGCTCGCTGCGGTGTAATTACTGCCACTGATATTGCAAGTAAATGGATGATATGTGCTGCACTAGAACCTTTAGAACCTCTATATTTTGGGGAAGAGCTTCCTACTCGGGTCACGTATCCAAATCATAACCTTAGCGGTAAAATGACGGTAAAACAGCGGTAAATTGTAGAACTTAGTTTTATGCGGTTATAATTTAAACCTCGATGCTGGCCATCCTCAGAGTTCTACGAGTTAAATGATTTAGGATGCTGCCAGTAGCGTTTTGTTCTATTTATGGTTTGTGATTTTTCACAGTGGATTATTTTTTTTGTTAAAACGTTGTTGTGTTGGTTATCGAAGTATTCATGTATGCTTCTAGCCGAGTATAACTAATATAAGTATAATCTTCTTTGTACAGGAAAACAGCCATCAAAAGAGGAGTTATTTCATCATCATCATCATGTCTAGCCTTTTCCCAACTATGTTAGGGTCGGCTTCCAGTCTTACCGGATGCAGATACCAGTATTTTACATGGAGCGACCTATTAAATAGTCAAATGTGGAGGTCAAATTTTGACTTTCGGGCTTCTGACGACCCGTAACGACTGTCAAAGATCCACGAATTACAGCCGGGACCAACGGCATAACGTGCTTTCCGAGGCACGGAAGGGTCTCGGTATGTAAAAATGATCACCTATCCACGGGCCAACCGCTGCAAGCGTAGTTTAACCTGATCGATCAACTATTACTAAGCCCCGAGCAAAAGAAGAGTTCTTTGTCAAAAGCAAAATATAACGGCGTATGCAGGTTGAAAGTTTTTTAAATCATAGTAGAAAAGTACCTACCTACGTTAAATCGATTTACACGGTGTCTACGTTCACAATATCAAACCTGTAATATCCTAACCCAACAAACAACAAGTTGTTATTGTAACACATTAATAGACAACAATATGAACACATTATTATTATGTTGTTGCAACTAGTGCAAGGATAACTTTAGTTGTTCAGGTGTGTCGAACATCGAGATCGTTTGATTTTATCTTATACTACAGTGTGTTACATTGTTGAACTAGAATCTGGATTGGTACTAGTTTTATTGTATTACACTTCTATTGTTCTTTTTTATGTAGGTGTATATTTTTACAAGAAAGTGCATTTATGCAACAATTATATCAATAAGGGTCGATATAATATTTTCTAAACAAATCCTGTAAATTCGCCATATTTATCTGTGAGTTTGTTTCGGTCTGTCTTCTCAGAGTAGTCAGATAGGAAACGCCGACCTCATCTAGTTTTTAAAATTGACGTTTAAAATTGTTTGTACAAACCTACTTAAATAAATAAAAACATTTATCATTTATTTTGCAAATAAAATTTGCCAGACTATTGAAAAATTCGCAATAAGTACAGGACGTGCTATTAAAGTTGAGATTTCATCGCACCTACCGCTGCTCTTTCCGCCGCCCCGATCACGCCCTGGCGGGGACCTCATCTTGCATCAAGAGACCCATAAATCGTCTACTACGCAAGTCAAACCACGTGGTGCGTCAAATCTCAACTTTAATGGCACGACTTGTACCTATATTGAAAGCTTCTGAAATAAAAGTCAAGTATTTTATCCTCAAAGCAAGATATTCATAGCCGTAGGTAGTTTCTGTGATCCTTTTGCCTTCGATTTTAAGTAAAATAATAATCGAGCTTCAATTTTTTGTTAGTATAACAATGATATCTTTCTACGTACCTAAAAGATATTGAATAAATTAGCTTCTGTTTTTATAAGCTTGATACCCCGCAGGCATAGCTATCTAACAATTACTGTAGATACTGAAAAAACTAATAGAAAACCGGCCAAGTGAGTACCGTATTAAGATCGAGCAAAAAACGCCGAAAGACACGTTTCTTGTATTCCTTTAATTATCTTCTGTTTTTTTTGTTATAGTGACAGTAGAAATACCTACACAATATGTGAAAATTTCAACTGTCTACCTATCATGGTTCATGAGATACAGCCCGCTAACCGTCAAGCGGGCGTACGGCGGAGGCTTAGTAATATGGTTCCGTTAGCTACCTTCGGGAACGGAACCCTAAAACATTAATTGGCCTTTGGCAATTTTAAGAAAAAAGTTCTTATATTTTTTATTCTGTTGGAATTTTAAATAAGAACTTTTTGCTGGCCTCATGAAACGAAGATGGTTCCTTCGGGCCTCACGTTCGAAATTTAAAATAGAGACCGTGCATAATGTAAATGGCAATGAAGGCGGCAATTGAATGTGCCAAAGCTTTGATAATGTACTGCGATGCGTTATTCATGACATAAACTGAATCCGAGGTGGAATTAGACTGATGGTTCGGATTTTATTAAAAGTGGTGTCGAAAAGACACCTGGGTTTATTTCAATACTGAGATACAAGTATATTTTTACTTATATCAGGAACCAGCTGTTCTACCTGATTTTGACATCTACTTTTGCAATCATGTTTAGGGTATAACTAACCTTATGTGTTTCTCTTTGTATAATAAACTTATTATTGATTTAATAGAGACTGCTTTCTTCATGCACTATAACAAGGAACAAACATTATTGTTTGAGAAAATCTTATAACATACAACTTCAAAAAGTTTATAACGGTGGCTATTTAATTACAAAAATTACATAAGACGCATTATAAATGTTAAGATGATGATATAACAAGCTATTAATATAAGTACTAGTACGTAGGTACATCTAAAACGGAACCAAGCGTATCCTATAAAAGGTGCAAACACCGGATTATGTTCTCAGTTCCGAACATTAAATGTGAAAGTTACGGCGAACGGATATTCAAACTAATATATATCGGAATCTCGTACACCGTTCTACTATCCCATAAAACTTGAGTGTTTTACTGAAATATAAAGCCAGCAGTCCACAGAATGGCTTTCATCACGAATGCAAACAATTTATGCATTTGCACTGCAATAGTACCCACCGTCATGGTACGATAGCGGAGCGAACGTGACCCGATATTGAGTTATTACGATTTGCATAGCAGTAAAACTGATTGGTAGTTTAGATTGAGATAAGAAATCAGTAAGATTACGGTTAGGTAAGCTGTCTTTGTCAAAACACACGTGTAATCTTCATTTGTAGATAAAACGTATCAGCTTATTAGCACAGACAAAGGAATTGCCAATTACATCTTTAAAGTCACCGATAAATTCTCCCATTGTAGACAAAAAGTTATAAAAACAACAACCTAAAGTTCACCGAAATAAACTCCAAACTTTTTATTCTTGAGGCCATTAACCCGAAATAAACTTCTTCCAAATTAAAATCCTGCACCTTTGATAAGCCCCGCAAAAAAATTCCCAGAAAAAGATGCGAAAAAATTTGCCCTAAATATCTTTATCTTGTAAACTTTTTGACGGATCCGAAGTCCTGCTCATCATTCCAAGGTCTTTTTCTTTAGTGATCATAAAGATTTATTGCCTACCTATAAAACTTTCGGTCTGACAGAGTTATCGACGTTTAGCCAAGGCCTTGGACCTAAGTATAGGAAATTCGGATATATTCGAGTCGAAGAGGCGTTCCGAGGGATTTTAACTTCACTAACAGATATATTACGATAAACGACACGTGTCGGATGTCTGTGTATCGTTTTTTTTTTACGCAGAGGAAATTTCATCAGTCTAGTATGTTATGTTTGGGTTCAACATTAGGGTTACGTTCTGAAAAAATTGGAAACGTATCAAAATGGAGTGCAAATTGTGAGCAAAAGGAACGTTTTAATACTAAAAAAAAAAAAAATTATCGTCAATTCCAATAGTTTGGAGAAAAATCTCAATATCATATGGTTAGATGACACGGTATCAGTGCATACTTGTCATTTTCTAGCATTCATTCTTCAAACAAATTCTTCAACATTTCGACGGATTCTTAAAAATAAAGTAACTTCGACTATTTAATTTTGATTACTTAAAAAAAGATATCATTCAAGGAAATATCTACCTGCATAAATCTAAAGCTAACAACTTAAATCATGTAGTATTACAATTTAAAAGCCTGATTACATCTACGTCAGAGCAACTTTTTCATTTAAACTTAATACACCGTAAGGTTAACGATACAATAAACCAAGTTTTAGTTGCGAACATATTTTATTGTGAGAAGTAAGTGAGTTTACTTGAGTGACAGTTAAGTTAGTGTAAGTTAGAGTTGCGATCTTTTAGTAAATAAGATGTTTTATGTGGTTTTTGAGAAGTAAATCTTGTATTAGTCGTTTGATGTTAATTTGTGCAGATTTAGCAGTTTTATATTAGAATAAGTAAGAGTATTAAAATAATAGAAATTATTTGTCTAGCGACAAAAAGAGGGCAAACTTAAGTAAGCCGTTTTTTTTCAACCCATAAAAATTCCTAACATATTCAGGGCATTTATACGTTGTCATAGTCAAAATATAATAATACTGAAATAGAAATACATAGGCATAAGAATACAAAATATTACGTGTGCTCTTAAAAAGGCAGCAGAAACTAGTTTTGTGTGCAAAAAACCGGCTTAAACTGGTCTAAACCCGCTGGGGTTGATGAGATTCTCATTTTGCTCAGCACTTGAATTACAGCAAAGAGCTCTCTCCCTATGATATTAACTTTGTGAGCAGGAGTTGGAAACGGAATGATTTTAATCGCGCTAACGTCGGAGAATACAAAATATCTTTTATTACTTCCAAGGGGTCAATTCTCGAGTTGTATTTCTGGAGTGGTGTAGTAATGTTACACCAATGTTGCAGCAACGAAGTATACATTTGACGTTGCTTTTGTCACTGTTATTATACTCAAGAGCGCAGCTATAAAGTTTTAATTCCTTAGCAAACAAAATGCTGTACTGTGAGTGAGAATGCTCCGATTTTGGGACAGTGTATAAAATAAAATGGTAGTCTTTTATTACCTGCCGCATTTGAAGGGAGGTAAAATATCTTCGCGTTCTTTAGCTCGTGCAGAATTATGCGAATATCGAGCATACTAAAACTGTGAGATGCACTGCTATATTTTTTCATAATAAATAGAAATCTCCTGAACTAAATCTTTGAAGGATTTCATTGTTTTTTTCAGTGAAATGCTGAAAAATTGTAGAAGTATTTTAATATTCGACCCCTTCAGACCCTTGAAAATAGCATAAATAATTCATACGAGAAACACAACTATATTTCTTCGTAAATATCTCAAAAACATACGATTGCTAGGGTTTGATAAAATGTTGAGGACCCCGTTACCGGTGTTGAGATACCGGTTTTTGGACCTCGAGTTTGGCCGAACCGATTTAAAAGGTCAAATAGGGTACAGACGGTCGATAGGACCTCTACCATCTAATATTTAATAGAAAGACCAACAACATGCTTCTGTGAATGTAGAATATTCTCGAAAAGTGCGAAGTAGATTTGCACTTGTGAAACATAAGGGAGAGTCTCACGAGATCTTATATTTTATATGTGGGTTAAAAGTGCATCCTGTGCGAAGTAGCGGGGATTCTTTTAATGTTTGTAAGTAGTGCTGTTTGCACTTCACCTACATGTTTATTGTTTAGGATGTAGTGTTAACTTATTGGTTCTTTGTTTCAACATTTTATTTTTGTTGTTAATTCACTGTTAAAGTGTAAAGCCGTTATCTTAACATCTAGTTTTCATTTGTTTGTCTGAAGAAAAATTTAAGAAAATACCATCTATTTAGAGAACGTCAAAAGTATACCTCGCTGTATACCTAGCTTTAAAATCTTGACACTTTTCGTTATGTTGTCTTTGCCTACACTAATGGAAAATAGAAGTCAACATTATTGAGAACATAAAATTTCACACAAAAAATTTCGCGATTAGTTTGAACATTTAGAGGTAAACGTTGCTTAATGTTAAGTAATGATTAGCGACTGTTGAACCATATATTTTAAAACACATAACATCACGCCAGTAATTTCCGAAGGCAGGTAGAGGTGTATCTATAGTAAGTACACCCACATTTCGCCAGTTATGTTTAGTCTAAAACATTAACTGTAAAATTGGCAGTAGGAAAACAGTGAAACATTTGAATACTGGAAACTCTTACCAACATTAATTAAAAGGCACCGATACATTGTCACCTCCCATCGCAAATCGCACATATATTACAGGGGAAGGTGTAATCGTTCGGACATAAATACACTTTAATTATTCAACCCCGTGCAATGGCATATTACACTGCAGCGCAATCATCGTTAGCACAGTTTAATTGATGATATATGAACGACCTTACTGCATCGGCTTAGACGCTATTTTCGATTGCTCACTTGGAAGGTTCAAACACCAACCTTATCTTGCAGCGTGTATAACCTTTGTTGTCTAGGAAATAGAGTCTGGTTTAGTGTGATTCCAAGTTAGTTTAATTTTGTGAGGAGTTGGTACAGTTCTGTATAGTATTAACAATGTTAACGTGTAAATGCATTTAATTTTGATTGCGTGTAAATAATTGTTCTTCAGATTATAGTTCTCAGGATTATTTCATTTGTTTTCTTTTTTTAAATGTTTATGAAGTGTATGTTGTTTTAGCTGTTGAATGGAAAAACCAAAACGGTTTTGTAGATTTTATTGCATGTTGAATAAAAAAAATAAGTATTGTAGTGTAAAGTATTAGCCCTTAGAAAAGGGGGCAAAATAATCGAATTTGTATAATACAAGAAGAATAATAAAAAGAAACAACAAAAAGTGCTGTTCATATCTAGTTACTAATTAGACAGATATCGGTTTCACAACAATTAAGAATAAATATAACCTCATTTACTAAGAATATTTTTTCTTTGTAACAGTAACTAATACCTTGACATTATTATGTCCAGTTGTATTTTAGGAGTATGAGGAACAGGGTGTAAAGTTCACTCATCCCCCATAGAAAAGGGAGGATCCTTCGACCAGACGGGTGTCGTGTCTGGCGGGCAACTGCCCAGAGGTTGAAGTCGGGAAGCTTGTATACATGTTTATCGCGCGGTAAACTCTAATTGCGCGATGCAGGATTTCTGTGACGTCAGGATGTTGTGTGACGTCAGATCTTTGATGCGTAGTTTGCATGTAGCGATGTACTACATACAAACTATAGTATTATTTATTTATTTATTTAATACTTTTAGCACAGAAATATACAGAGGCAAACAGTGGGAGTCAACCTTTGAATGATTCAGAGACAAACAGTGGGAGGTGCAGTTACGAATAATTTTGGAATAAACATGTACCAAGACAAAAAAATACACATTATACCTTGTACAAACTATAAATATCAATAAAAATGAGGCCAAAATATCCTTCGTTATCAAATGAAAACTAGCCCAATTTCTTAAAGGATTTACGTACAAGATGCGTACATTAACGCCCTATGCATTATTGAACAGGAGTCAATGCTCAATGATTGATCGCCCTTTAAGTGCGAAATTGACTTTTGTGGTGTTAGTAATACCTACTTTAGACAGTCATCATTGTTGCTCGTTATAAATCTAGGGTTATAGGGATATAGTGATTGGTATAGTGACTGAGTTTTATTCAGGACTGTACCTAGGCAATACATTTGTTCCTCGAACTGTTTAAGTATGTATAAGGCCTATTATTTTCGTTTTTTTAAAACGAATCATAGTCATACAATATAAGCGAAAGCCTTGTGCGTCCTGTCTTATAAAATACATGATATTTATGTTTTTAGACAATGATTTACTCTAAAAAACCGTAAATTTTTGCGTTTACTCTCACAGTTTTCAACAAGAAAATAGCAAGACATTCTCAAAAACAAAACTAAAGTATCTTTAACAAAAATGCACCACTTTTATAATATTAATATACCAGCAGAAATATAACAACTCCAATGGTATTTCAACATTTTCAAAGCGCTATTTAACAGCGCCGTGACTAGCTAAAATACTACAGAATATTTCCTTACTAACAACGGGAAAGTTTTCAAATAAAAGCAAGCCACTACTGAGTTACATCGCAGTCGGGCAGATATTGGAAATGCTTCGCGAAACTCTATGACTCTCGCCTTTTTCAAAAGTTTGTGAGAATCCTTACTTTGATTTTAGTCTTTGAATAGTATTTGGAGAGATTTCATGTGACGATTCTTGATGTGACTTGTATTCTAGAACATGAATGATGAGTCTGTAAAGGCCCTAATGCAAGTCAATCAGTCAGGACACTATCACCACGCTTGTACAGTCACGAGCATAAATATATTACAATGTCCATTATACTAGGGTATATCATCTGATTTAATGACAAGATAATATGAAGATATAGAATTATATGTGATCATTTGTGGAAGGCATACATATACGTATACAAATGGCAGCACAAACATGTGACTGAGTCGATGTCGACTATTCTGTTAGAATCAAGTTTGGATTCCAGGGTATACAATTATATTATATTACCGACGGGGTCGAAAGACCAATGCCTGCTGGGGTTGCGGGTTTGTCCGAAAGGGATAACGCGGCCCCGGCACACAGGCAACGCAAGGAACACGGGTGGGTTTTAGTCAGTAAAAGTCTGACACACCCTCTCGCTCTGCCCAGAGCGGGAGAAGTCATTTGATGATTTCCCACCATCAAAAAAAAAAAAAAAAAAGGGTATACAATTATTCATATTAGTTGTCTGAAGGAAATACTAAATTAACTCCTCCTTTTTTAAGTCGGTTAATAAGATACTCACTCTATATCAGTTGCATTATGATCTTTAATTCTGGTCGCGATAGTCAGAATTTCATAATTATATGGAAGAGATTTCTTGAAACAATATATCTAATATTATAAATGCAAAGTCTTACGCTTCCACGCTAAAGCGGCGGCTCTTTTTTATTTATTTATCTTTAATTCACACACATAGTCCATAAAAAAATGTTACAAAGAAAGAAGCCGTTAGTAGGGTTGTTAATTTTTTTTTTAATAAAATGGTGTTAGTAATTTGTTAGTAAACAAAACAAGTTACGCAATAATTACTTAAGTGTATTTCTTATTCCTGTGCAGGTGTACGCCTGCCGAGTACACAGTAAATGGACTGTCAATTTTGCAAGCTAATGTTTTGAGGACAGTTTTGGTGCTACCACGAACCCTGCTCATCATCGATGCAGTTCTTTTCCTAATTACTGCAAAGAAGTCATCGTCAGATGCATCCGCAAACATTGCGGTCGCACTGCAGTATCGGGGTTTCCTTAACACTGCCCTCAAAGCGTCGTTGTACTGATCACGCAGGGCTTTGTAAGCCTGCCGTGTAAAGCTGATCCATAGACTGCACGTGTAAAAAAACTGACAGAAGGCTCTGAAACTTTTAATTATCTATTATTATTATAATAACTATTTATTAACTTTTTTTTATCTCGGTAGTACGTTCTCGTGGGATAATTTCCGACCGCTACACGAGTGAAGCCATGGGCAAAAGCTAATTGTTCATATTTTGTACCTTATAGAATAACATAATTATTATATCTTGTTCTATTGTTAATTTCCATGGTAATTGTACTGAACAGTGATAGACAAGTGGTGTGACCGTCAGACTGCCAAGTTATAGGTCTCGAGCTCGAACCCAAGGTACGCACCTCTGACTTTTCGGATTCATGTACGTATTGCAAAATTATCACTTGCTCAAAAAACGGTGAAGAAAAACATCGTGAAGAAACCGGCATGCCTCAGAGATATATCTCAACGGCATGTGATGCCAAGTCAGAAGCCCATGGGTGGCTTTAAAAACTCTGACACCAAGTTAGTCACTAACCATACGAAAAGAAGAAGATGTAAATTGTACTTACAAATTACATCTAATAAAATGTACATGTTAGATATTCTCTGCTACTACATCCACAGAAGGCACTATACAAGCTTACAGCCAATTAACTGATTCCAGAAACGGTTTCTATGTTAGAAGAGCTACATACAACATACGTTAATTGAACATGAAGTAAGTTGTAACAGGATATTACACGGAATGTATAATGTTATACATGTCTCATTATCCTTGACAATTCAAAAAAACCTGTAATAGATTTATTTGAAATAAATGCTTTGAGTTTGAGTTTGAAGTGGTAAGAGAAATCTTTCAAATTCAAAAGTCATTTATTCAAAATAGGCTGAGGATCAGCACTTTTCGAACGTCAAAATTACATAAGACAGTCCCCCAAAAACGCTCACCCTTCACCACTTCCAAGTGCTTTAGCTGGGAAGAAGAAGTGGCGCAACAAACTCCCCAGCAGCTGTCTGTTCAGTTAGAAAAACTTGATTCTTTGATAGAGTTACGTCTATTTGAAAAGCTCAGCTTGTTTTATAGACGACATTTAGGACACCTCGTTGGTCGAGTGGTCGCAAGTGCTACTGCTGAGCGTGAGGTCCTGGGTTCGATTCCCAGTTCGAGCAAAATGTTATTAGGTTTTTCTATTTGATATTTCTCAGTAGCAGCCCAAAGTCGGATCGCCCTCTATTACCTGGGACTTAAACATAACTCGAGTACAGTTTTCGAGTACATCTCAGCTCGACGCTTTGGAGAAAAAAGCCGTGATGTTATGTTATTTAAGACAGACAGGCGATGTATGAAGAGGCCTTCCAGTTTTGTTATAATTGTACCTATGTAAAATCATAATTTTTATCTTATAAACTGCTTACAGATAGTCTTTTTCATGCCGTACTGCTTCTTGAAATGGCTGGAATTGTGGTCATCAGGTTTCAAAGTATGTCGGCGTTAGTCACTGACTGTAGGAGGAATGTAGGCTTTTTCGTAAAACGTTTTTGGTAAAGTATCTTTTAAGTGTTAAGCATCACAACAATCTGTATCAAATAGGATGTGTGATTATATACATTACTAGCTTCGCCCGCGTGGTATCGTTATAAATTATAGCCTTCTTTACTTCGTGATTATACATTTTACTGGTGAAAGTATTTTTTTAAATTAGTCCACTCATTTATATAATAGAATAGAATACATAAAAAATACAAATCTTTTCTCTTTACAATATGAATATAGATAAATGAAAAAGAAAATTAAGAAGAAGGAAATAATGTCACACGACATTAATAATTTGACTGGCTCACGAAAAACATAATAACAAAAATCTCATAAACTCCAAAAGACTTCCTCAGATTCCAAGAATTTAATTCAACAGTAATGTAATGCATACTTGAAGATCACTTAAGCAAAAACGTTGACGAAATCCCTTTGAAATCAAAAGTTCCTTTAGACAAGAGACGAGTTGTGAACAAATTACCTCTCGTGACTCAAAGATTTATTACGAAGGGCGATTTTTTTTTCTGTAGACGAAATTTTAATATTGGCAGTTGTTATGATACTGATGGAATTGTGATTTGTAGTCATCATCATTTTAGCCGAAAGACGTCCACTGCTGAACATAAGCCTCCCCCAAGCGCCACTACTTCAACCGGTTTTGTGCTTCCCGTATCCAGCGGATTCCTGCGGAGTTGTAGTGATGAGAATTATTATTACTTGTTAACATTTTTTAGTCTTTTTACAAAAACAAAACAAGACTAAATGGAAAAAGAGATTGGTTTCAAAAAGAAAATCCTGGAAAAACATATTAACGCACACGTATATTAATTACCATGGTTTTAGTTTACTCTATAATTCATTCCTAGGCTAAAATATTGTTTCTATGTAAGTCCTGCATCATAATAACCACTAAATCCTAAAATACAAGCTTAATTTAGTTTGGGTGTTGAACAATTGAATTTGAAGTACAATTTTACTGTACTTCATTAAGCCAAATAATAAATACTTGTGCTAGTAATCGTTTCACTGCAAAAGTGCAACGGAAGGGCCTCGAACTCACGACCACTGGCTTGCCAGTTTTGCTCCACAACTGTAGCAATATTAGCGAATCTACCATCCTCTTAAAACCTAAAAGAAAGACAGCTTCAATATATGGGAATATAGTGCTTATGTGCTCCTTACTGGCATATCACGACAAGGATATTGACCCAATTTCAGAGGGTAGATGGCAACAATTTACTTGGAAAGATAAGCAGCTTTAGGTGGTTTTTTCTTTAGGAATAATGTTGCAGACCGGTATAAACGTCAGGGTAAAGTATTTCTTTTGTATTCTCCGTTGTGGTTTGGCCAAAGAGGATTGCACTTATGCTACGGCGTAGCTGACGTGATGAAGTCACTGGTACGCCGTAGCCGCACCGTAGCAAATCTGCTACGCTTCGAATACTTTTTCTATGATCGGTCTATTTGGTTTATGGTCATTTTTTAATTTCGCGAAGTATAAAGTAGTAAATATGTATACATTCTGCTTTTTTCATAGATGTGATATGAATAATTCACAAACCGAGATTGTTTTAAATAATTACAAATCTAGAGAAAACTGTTCAGAAAATGAATAAATATTATGTTTATTTTTATTAAGTTACAAGTTAAAATGACTTTTTGTTTTAACTAAGACTAAAGGCTGGTTTAACTTAATGCAGGAATGATTTGCTAAGTAAATAACTTTAGTACTTTCAGTAAACTTAGCCGATTTTAAGCTAGAATAGTTAAACTTTTTAATCAAATGAGTAAATTTGTCTTCGAAAGTCAAATAAAGGGTGAATTTTTGATCCATGAAGGATAATTGAGTTAAAAACTACTGAGTTTTAAAAACAGTTGAGTGAGCAGTTTTTTGGTTTTAATTTTTCAAAGGCTTTGCCCATTAAAGATACTCGTACAGGCTGATATTGTTATTCATTATTTAACAAACTTTCATCGTAGAAATCACACATCATGTACACCCTACAAATTATAATGCAGATTGATCTATTTACAATGCGGACTGTAGTCAATAACACAAGTTGCTAGTCACTTCCTCAGCAGAGAGGTCAGGTCACGACAGGTTATTAAAGATTGTGACAGGAACATTAGCACGGTCACGCAATCCCCAAGAAAAAAGTATTATTTTACGTAGCAATAAACGCAGGAAAGTGGAAATACAATTATTTAATTAGAATCTAGAAGTTACTTGAAACCGATCACGGTGATGCTTCGTGTGAATCGTTAAAAGAAAACGTTGAGCACCCTAATAAATATTTAAAAAAAAAACAATAACTTAAAAAAGTCTGTCAAGTTCGAGTCAGACTCACACACGACAGGTTCCGTACCACCGTACAATATTTAACTCTACGTATTTTTAATATTTGTGGTTATAGCGGCTAAAGTAGAAAATAACTCAAATACTCATAACTCACACACTCTGGCACTTAGTGAAAATGTCAAGTGTCTGACCTAGTACGGTTTAAAAGATGCAGCCCTCTGACAGACGGACGAACAGCGGAGGCTTAGTAATAGGGTCCCGATGTCACCTTTTGGAAACGCAACCGTAAAAACTATGAACACTAAAACAAAACAACATCGCACCTAAAATGCTAAACGCATGACCAGTAAATCCAGTAGTAACCCAAAAAATCACTAAAATCACAAAAATGTTTACTTAAACTGAACTTAATTAAAGCGTATTATGGTAATTTTGATTATGGCAACGATAACGCGGCTTACCGCGGTAAATTCTCTAGCCGTGACTGGAATCGCAAAGGAAGAATTTATGAAGCTGTTAATGCAACAGCTAATTGACCATTTGTTTAGCTTGAAACTGGGTGAATTTGTATCGGGATTATGTAACTAATATTCTGTTATGAAAATTGTATTTGAAATACTAGGAAGCATTACATAGTTGAGCTTATTTCGAGGGTTGTTTATTGAAAGTGCTGTTTTGCAGCGATTATGTTACAGTTTCAACTAATATTCTATCAAACTATTAAAATAAAAATATTATAAATATGGCGTCGAAAAATTCCTCCGCATCGCTGTCGACTGGTAATGTACCCAAGAGACTGGCGGTATTGCCACGTTGTATGGCAATGCTTAGCATGTGGCCAAGGTAAAAGTCAGCCGTTGGGTAACGGGTAGTGTCAACCAGCCGTTTGGAGATTTCGTTGCACAAACCATGAGCACTTGAACCCCACGGCCCGAGGGTTTCAACTCCAAACGCCTCGAAAATATCATTACAGATAAGGTAATCCTTTCGCCACTTGAGGTCTTCCGCAGCTGCAGCAGCAGCATAAGCACAGCACAGCTTCCGAGTTAGGAAGATGGGATGGTGCAAGAGTATCGATACCCGTTACGATAAAACACTAAAGGCCTGCTCATCTTCCATGGAAATAAAGACATGCCGTCCGGTCTCTTGCCATCGTTGCATGCCAAGTTATTGGGTTCTAATACAGCTCGAACGCTGGTGGTGACAAGAGCTCGTTGGATGATGTCATTAATGTTCGCGTGCCGCGCTAAGCGACCCGCACTTCGGCTGCAAGACAGGCCGTGGTTTACGAGGCTGTTGACAACTTCACCGCAGTGACAGCGATGGGGGGGAGAACAACAAGGATTTATTATAATAAATGCATATTATTATAAAAAATCTATATTTTATTATGAAAATCGTTAATGGAAATTCAAGTTAGGTTATTATAGGGCTTATGTCGATGACTGTTTTTGTTGGATTCACAGCCACCTTTGAATAGGTAGGTAGTTTAAAGAATACCTAAATTTTTAATTTATGCTTTAAACCTTGGAATTGCTTCTATTAGTAGATACCTAATTAATTATGCAAGTACACAGATATAAAAAATACTACAAACTATCTATTAAAGAAAAACAACTTATTCATTCTAATAAAATTGTGTCCATCAAGCACATTTTAAGAGCGTCCTTTCAAAGAAACACTGCTCAAACCTCGTTAAAAAGTCAATAAAGATTACTACAGATACAAAGAAAAAACAAAAAAAAACACTCCATTTCTTAGAAATAAGTTACCTTAGCAACAATTTTTCTTTCGTTTTGTACGCACTTAAAGGCTGCTGAACAAATAATGAGATTCTCATGTTTCAATCTTGAAGTGAAGAGGTCGGTAACCGAATACTCAGACCAGTCAACCTCTCACAGAGATCCATGGAGAGTCTAACTTTGTTATTTTTTCCTGAAGTAAGCAAGTTTATTTCATTTTTTGGAGTATTCGCTAGACTGGTAGACTTAGCTGTAAATAAATAGGTTGAGTATATTCAAAACCTCAGACTACATACAATCAATCTGCCTAGCCTTTTCCCAACTATGTTGGGGTCGGCTTCCAGTATAATCGGATGCGGCTGAATACGGGTTTTTTCCTGGAGCTAACTGCCTATCTGACCTCCACAACCCAGTTACTGGGTAACACGATACCCCTTGGTAAGACTGGTTGTCAGACTTTCGGGCTTCTAACTACCCGTAACGACTGTCGTAACGATCTACAAATTACAGCTGGAACGAAGGGGTCTCAGTATGTAAAGGGTGGCCACCCATTCACGGACCGACCTCAGCAAGTGTTGCTTAACCTTCAAAATTGACCCGTACGTACGGCTTAATAATATTTATATAGCCACAAAAGAAAATATCATCAATTAAATCGATGTTCACACTTCTCACTCAAAATGATCGGTAGCGCCTCCAAACGCCGTTAAGCTATTTGTATCTAACTTGACATCAGTTTGTCCAGTTCTTATCAAAAGAATGGCGTAATTTTTTTAAATTGAAATTAAGTTCAGAAAATAAAGACTTATATATTTTTGAAATTAAATAACATATAATAATAATTAATTAACTTGTCGGTAAAACACTTGTATATTTGTTGTGTTACCATTTTAGAAATTAAAAAGCGCTAAATTAACCGCTAGGAGCTATCTTTTTTTGTCGTGCGCTAAGTTATTCAAAAGATGCTAGATCTAGCGCCGAAGCGCTAAACTGGCAGCACTGAAAACGCACCTTTCTACCACCCACAATAAGATAGGTAGAGATCTTAGTAGATACACCCAAATTTTGCCAGTAAGTAGACGTCCACTGCTGAAGATATGTCCTAACTTCCAGGTCCCATGTAATGAATGGGAGGAAAACCTAAAGCCTAACACTTTACTCGACCCCGCACTTAACAGTAGCATCTGGCACCGTTAGACCAGCAAGGTAGTAATATTTAACAAAAATAGGAATAAAATCTCAACAGTTTTCAGGAAAGCTTTTACTCAAAACTCGAGAACATAAGATGAATAATATTCTTAAGTAAAATCCTTTGTTATGACAAGTCAGCTTAGTAAAACGAATTACTTGACAATTTCGAGACTAGATTTCTAGAAATATTTTTACTGTTTTGTTATTACTTTTGTGAAATGGTTTGATTTATGAAGAAATAGTGTGGTACGACAACTTGTCCCTTAAAAAAAAATCGGATTAGTGGTTAGTAGAAGTCTCCTTGCGACAAGGTTTGTCCGACAACATACTAACAGTTTAAGGTAGCATTCCGTTCCCGACCGTAGGATGCAACTGCAGGCGACGTGTCGCCGCGACACGACTGGTTTCTATAAATTTCTATGAAATACCTTCCGTAGCTAGTGACACGTCGTTGGCATTTACGGGCGAGTGACAGGCGACACGTGCAGCCCGACCACAGACCAGTAGTGCCGCCAACGCTCGAGCGAAAGTCACTTTTTTCTATCTTCTATCTACCGACTGGAATACAGGCAGTTGCTGCCTGCGTTCGGGATCTGAATCATGACTGCAGCACATGACGCCGCGACGTGTAGCCGCGACAACACGCCGCGACACGTCGCCTGCAGTTGCCTCCTGCGGTCGGGTACGGAATGGTACCTTTACTTATTTATGCTGCTTAACGGCCTTAGATCACATAAGATTTCTCATGTTTGTCTGTGTCCTAGGTAGGGTCTAGGCTAAACTCCACACGCAGGTTACCAATTTGAATCAGATACACCGGGAGCTAGGTTAACCCGAGTATTTTTTTATTTACGACCGGTAACGGTAATCGTTTTCTTAACCTCTAGTGTCTCTTTGCAAAGGTTTCTATGACGGGATTTGTATACACTACCGGAATTATGTACAAAAGGAATGATGACAACTTGAAAACAAATGCCTACAAGATATTCCTTTCAGTTCCTCAGAATTTAAAGCAGCATTAACCTAATCGATGGGCGTGTCCCAAAGCGAAGAATAATAAAGTATTGGCTTAAACAATTTACGATGCCCTAAGAAATGCTAGTAATACAGTGTGTTGTTTAGCTAGTAGAAAGTTGCCAGGATTAAAATTAAGTAGCTCATTTATTCTCGGATGCCTCTAACAGCTTGCGAAGAAAGGTGTGTCACTTTGCTTTTAATAAAATTAAAATGTTGTCTTGGATAGGCGAACGAAGGAAACTAGGAAAGCTACAGCGTAGGAAGCAACATAGTTTAATTTAAAAGTAGCTTTAGTATTGGATCCAGTTGATATATATAATTTGACTAATTCTTATACCTACCTAACCTTTTTTATCTATCTCATAGATACCCTCCGTCTGGGGTGAATAGAAATTTATAGTTATATAAAGTTAAGTTATTCATTTACTTACACAACAATGATCCATATGTTAGTTCGTTAGGTACAAAAAACGTAAACGTTATGTTAGTGAGTTACACTTATAACTAAGATTAACTCGCAGAACAAACAATATTTGCATACTTTCTCCGGATGTTATGAATCACTTCTGCCTAACCAACACCTGCATGAAGTGATTCGTTATGTCGGCCTCCTAGAGACCAAGGCCGCGATTTATAAATATTAATAAATGCACAAGTTGTAATTTGACAGTTGTGTGACAGTGATAGGAATAATACTGAGCCAAAGTTTGTGCTAAGCAACGTTTATAGATGTCGACCTACAATCCTACGGTGTCTCTATCCACCGTGAGTCGGAAGTGCGGGCCTCGCATCTTATAACCTAGCCCGACGAACGGTAGGTACAACCTTTCGAATCTCTTACTCACTTGTTTAATGTAGCTAAAACTGGGCGTTTTAGCTACATTAAACAAGTTTCCCTTCCTGTTACGATAGATCTTTGTTTGTATTTAATACCACCATTACCAGCCTGTATTACTGTTGAAGATACATTGATAGCTTGGTAGGTACCTACTTAATTCCTGGAGAACAAAATAATAATATGAACTAGCATAGTGGAAGGTCCCGCACTAGGACACCATGTTGTCCTAGTGAGGCATCCACCAAAATGTACACAGCTTTGCGTTGGGTTATTGAAATGTGACCATGGTTTCGCCACCACGGTGTCCTAGTTAGATAAGGACCTTAGTTGATAAATTGATTATAATAATATAATTAATGGCATAATTATGCAGGTACACGACTGATAATAATAATATAATTAATTGCAAGATTATGCAGGTACACGTTATGCCAGTCAGATTAATTGCAGCTTTGTAAACATATTCCACTAATTACTAATAATAATTACGTTTGATTAAATTAAAATTAATATTTGATAATGTTGTGATAATATCGTGTCTTGTCCACACAATTTTTTTTAATCACGTTTTCTTTTGTATTAAAAAATTGTCGGTTGTGGCGGTCAGATAGGCAGTCGACCCATGTAAAATACTGTTATTCAACTGTATCCGGTTAGACTAGAAGCCGACCCCAACATTATGTAGTTAGAAAAAGTCTAGGCAGATAATGATCAGGAGGGAAAATTTTATTAAATTCGTTGAGGGTCTGCATATATCTAAAATTTTATCTTAGTATATCTTTATGTTATGGCTTGTCCCAAACCCATAATGCGATTCAACTTTTATGGACAAAGCGGATGTCCCGTAATATATTTCAGTTATTTCTCATCAAAGGCGGATACGGATACGTACGTCAAACAGATCAGCTTAGGAATGTTTGGACTTTTAAGGAGACACGATTATATCGCAAAGGAAGTTAAGATTCGCTTTACAGGTTGTCAGGGACATCGACGCGAAAGCTGTTACCATGGATTCAGTACATGATTCTGAAACCCCCTGTGTTGAAATTTTTCGTCGGTTATTAAAATAAAAATCTGCTGTTTCATAGAAAAGTGCAATACCTACGCGGTCAAAATGTATGGAACAGTTGTTTTTTTTTTAAATAGCCGACGAAAAATTTCAACGCAGGGGGGTTCCAATTCCATGGTAGCCGGCTTCGCGTCGACGTCCCTGCCAATTCGATTAAGCCGCCGTCCATCTAAGTGTTAGTTAGATAATACCTGTATTTTATTCGGTGTTGGTTAGATGGACGGCGCTGGCCCAGAAAAAGATGGTGAGATGACCAGGACGCGTACCGCGAGGGCTGGTTAGAGGTAGCGCAGGAAAAGAGTTCCTAGAAAGAATTGGGATTTGCCCAGCAGGGGGAAAGTAGGGATAGCAAAAAAAAGGTTATGTTTCTATCGAATAAAATTTTCATTTATGAATTTTCTAGGGTCAATATCAACATAAACCTTCAAATCGACCGCTAAAATAATTGCAACCGGTAAAAATACACATCTGGGCATTATCCAAAAAAATTACGAGTTGAAGTAGTGTCAAAAATTAGGACCTTCTTTTTTTAAGCGTTTCTTACGAAAGGAAAAGTTGACACCACATCAATTATGTACAACGTTGACAAAAAAATATTTTTCAAGTAAAAAAATATGTCTTGAGCGAAATATTGTACTAAAATACTTAGGTAGGTGCTGTTGCCAAGGAAAATTCTTGAGCCATAATCTGTAGAATGTAGATGATTTTACGACCTAACTAGAAACTTAACATGGACTAAGAATATAAACAAGAAAAATATCGTTAAGATAAAAACGATAATCCGTGGACATGCGAGTAACTCTAGGAAAAAAATATCGTATATTAGTTTGGTTCGCTCTAGAATACAAGATACCTAACGTACCCAGAATAATAACAGAAAGACTCAGGCGATATAATAACATGGAGAAATATACGGAAAAGATAACATTTATTATCTGAGACAACAATTTTGGGTATTCTCATAAATAGTATTATGTTTTTCCAGCATACAATTTAACATTATTAAAAAAATAAGGCCCACTTGCACCACAAGTCACAAATGCTCGGTTTCTATAAACAAAACGAATCTTTATGCTTACCAATCGTTATGCTTTTAAATACCAAATACCAACATTTTTATTTCCCAACTGGGCACTTAGGTAGATTCGTAAGCTAATTTTATCGGTGATAGCTACTTCAATGTGGGAGGGTCTAGTATGATCAGCTATGAGGTCTTTGCTTTATTATTGGTAAAGATACAAGAATCTTAAATTTAATCAATAACGGTCTGTAAATTATAGGAATAGGCATCGGCCATCAATGAATTTAACGCTGAACGTATTTAAAATATCAATCTGTCTCTGTAATCTTTAAACAATCTGCCTAGCCTTTTCCCAACCATGTTGGGGTCGGCTTCCAGTCTAACCGGATGCAGCTGAATACCAGTATTTTACATGGTGGATCTGCCTATCTGGCCTTCACAACCCAGTAACTGGGTAATACGATACCCCTTGGTAAGACTGGTGTCAGACTTTCGCGCTACTGACAACTTGTAACGACTGTCAAAGATCCACGAATGACAGCCGGGACCTACGACATAACATGCTTTCCGAAGCAGGGAGGAGTCCCGGTATGTAAAGATGTTCACCCATCTACTGACTAACCCCGGCAAGCGTAGTTTATCTTGATGGATCGACCCGTGTGGCTGTTATTACTTAGCCGCGAGCTCCTCACTTAGCTCTGTAGGTAATCTTTAAACGATTGACAGAAATAGATCGTTCTATTTTCTCGTTCTGTTTTAATTTCATACCTCACTAGGACACCGTTGTGGCGCAACTATGGTCGCGCTGCCAGCAAAATATACACAGCTGCATGGTGGGAACCTCACTGTGGTGTCCTAGTTAGATGTGATTAGATTCGTGGTGCAAGTGAGCTAAGGAATTTAAGATGGTGTGATGATGATGACATACAATACGCCAGTGAGCACTAAACGACGAATAGGATCAATCTGGATCAAATTATCACGCTTCAAAATGTTCATACACAGGCGATAAAAAGTCTAAAAATACACCCAGCTTTCTCTTAATCGAATTATGTGCCAAATGTGGAGCTTCAAGCCTCCCACTTGAAATACTGAAGTGCCATAAAAATCGACGGTACTAACTTTTTATGGCAATAGTGAGGGCAGATATCCAATAATTTGCCACTAACTGAGTAGGATTCTGAAAAAAGGTATTACGATTTTGTGGATCGTATTATTTTAGGTCTTTCAGTTCATCGAATTTTTTGATAGGTTTTATTATTGAATGGGTTATAATGTACGCCATTTTCTTGTACACGGATCTCGATTTTATATTGAATCGGGGGGGGGGGGGGGGGGGGGGTTCTCATTTTACTATTGAAATTTTCGCGTATTCTGTGTTAACGCAACTACTAGTATTATTCTGCAAAGACCTTGTGGTTGTTTTAATCTCTGTCACATTCGTGGGGTTGGTGGTGCTATATTTTGTTTTGAAACGTGGTAACCCCAAGTGTTTTTATCTTGGTAATACTACTACTGGTGGTTAAGTTGGCAACGTCGCAAATAGCTGTCAAAAATTTACCTGTTTTGAATAATTTGCCAATATTACCGTATGGAAATAAGAAATGCTAACAAGGCTAACTAGGGAACTAGAATATTAATAATGAATTGCAATTATAACATTGAATTTGATATTGTACCCGTTTTAGGTGTAAAAAAGGCATTTGGAAAGTTTCTAAGTCCTTTTTTTACATCTAAAACCAAATATTCGGTGTTACGATATTAATTATTGCATTTCATAATCAATATTCTAGTTCGCTAGTTAGCCACATTTCTTATTTCCATACAGTAACAATACCAAATTAATCAACCAGTTGACCACTTTCAGAATAAGCGCTCTTAACGCGGAAAGCGGAGCCAGAATGGGATAGCAATATAGTTTTATAGTCTTACACAGGGAGTCGGGTGAATTCGGGGTTTCCGCGTTTAGACTTCAGCCGAGATTTGTAACAGCGTGTTATAATGACAGTATATAAAACAACGCGCTAGAAAAACATATTTTATAGTCTATAAATACGTGTATAGTTTATACTACCAGTATCGGTCTATTAATTGTTGATATAAAACACACAGAGTTTCACGTAATGTGTGAAAGTTAAAATTTAATTCAAGCACCATTTCCATATCAACATTTTAGGAAAACGCTTTAAATTAAAACTATCCGTATGCAGCTGCATCCGAATATTATCTGGTTCATTTTGATGATACGTACCATGAATATTCATATTTATACCAGGTAAATTTACTGCAACTTTACCTAAAAACGTGGTTCGTAGCTTTTCAGTGTTGACTGTAATATTTCACATTTTCTGCGAGAGAAGCCATTTTAAAAGCATTCCACGCCTTTTGATATATGGATAATTTTTCCGTGCACCTTTCCCGAGTTTGTGACATTTAAATATATATATACTTTCTATACAATTTTTCTTTGGATTCATTACTTCTTTGTGTATTTAAACAAAAGGGGTTGTTGACTAATGTCGTTTGTACTGATTCCGGGTCTTATGCTGAGTTTAATCATGTTTGTGGCTTTGTATATATTTGTACAGTTTGCATGAAGTTTGTAATATATTCTGAGTTATAGTTTGCATGCATAATACAGTTTGGAACACTTCTTAAGCACGCAGAATTCAGTTAAAGTTACGTGTTTTTCTTTGCCGTTATAAATGTATACGTGGTGTCTACTGCACTGCAATTTAAGTATTTTTGGATCTTTGTTTCCATGCGAGAGTTACGACAATGGACGAGCACATAGCTCACGAGATTATAAACGCACGAGTGACATCGTCCGGTCTAACCTAACCTTTAGCGGAACTGATTCAGTTTGTTGCTGCAACGGCTACAACGCCTATTCGCGTCAAAGAGTTCAGTGATGTGTACCTAACCTTATCCATCAAGCTCAGGCCTCAAATAATCTCCTTCATCTATAGGAAACTTCAAACTTTGTTTCAAGCTTCGTGTACGGGCTGGAATAACCCGATATTCCTTTACATATTGCGTATCCAGCAGTCTATTACGTAACAAACTTCTATTGGCAGTGGTTTTTTATATTGACAGTTTGATGACATCCATTGCTTTGAGATAGTTGTCGTGAATATGGATTTTGAAACGTACGGCGCAATGGAATTCAACAAGTATGAATTGTCAAAATGTAACAAAACAATAATACATGACTTTCTAAATGTGGGTGCACATATCTCTGCCTAACCATTTGGGGGAAACAGGTGTAATGCTTTGTTGAAAAAATGATGGTCATTAGGAGTAACGTAATTTTGCAGCTGTTTCCCTCTATGCAGTGACAGGCACAATACATGGAACAAGAATTTAGTCAACATTTTGGTCCTTTGTGGCGAAAATACGAACATTGCCCGATATAATTAAATAAATTCCGTTGTTCTAGTATTTCGACAAAATGTCACTGAAACTGCCGACTCGATTAGTAGGCTCAATTTTCACAGGCTTAAATTCATTTGAAAGGACGCTCGCTCGAAATTAGAGGCTTGATGAAAATAAGGATGTAATATTTTACGCTCTTTATGCTCTTTAATGTTTGGCTTGGGACATATACATATTTTAACTATGCTCTTCTTCGTCATTTCGATGGTACGACAGTGTATTAAATTTTGTTGGTCCAAAACTTTGCCACTTCCAAGGCATTGTCGTCGGTGGCAGCGCAGAGGTCGCTATGGCTGTATTTTTGCTTCAACTAAGTTGAATGGTCGGTATTTGGCACAAAATGATATATTGGTTTTTCCTGACATTATTAATTTTAGGTATTTAATTAAATATATTCAATTAATAAAGCGTCTTCTCACATGGTTCGTGATTTTTTATTTTTTTATTTGTTTAACACTTCAGCTGTCTGTCTGAAAATATACGTATATCTTCACGCCAATGTCACAGTTACATAAAGTTAGAGCATTATGGCGACACTGCAACCGAATTTATATTTAGTTCCTAATTCAAAGCTCGGAATACCAACACGCTTTGCCAAAGATACGAATAGATCTTAATAACATCGGAAGAATTTTAGTGAAATATTTTAGACATTCAGCCTGGCTTTCAAATATTGTATGAAGTGGTTAGCGTTATTAGTTTTAACAGGGTTATGCTTTTAGTGTGCATTCGAAAATGAACGTTATTTTATTTCAATGGGTCACTGTTGCATTTGGAATAGCTATAACGATGTATAGCTATTCGTAATGGGTATGAATTTGTATTATCGAAGAGATGAAATGCAATAATTGTATAGAGGTGTGAGGAAGAGGGTTTAAAGTTCCTCTATTGTCCTGGTACTAGACAGTTGTTGTGTCTGGAGGGCTGCAGCTGATGTCGGGATGTTGTATTATATGCTATTCGCGCAGATAAGTTTATTTGCCCGATGCTGAATTTGTGTGACGTCATGTCTTTGATGGGTCTTTGATACGTAGTTCGCATGTGGCGTTGTAGATGCCGCCACATCACTCCACTCCGGAGATCGGAGGTCGATAGTTACGTAGGTTGAGTAAGTACATCTTGTGATGCTTGCCAGAGCCAGTGCAGGTTCCAAAGAGTCAGAATCGGATGCTGCATAGTTCACGGTAAGACTGTCTAAATCTAAATTAATTTTAAGGGTTCATTTATTTTAAATGGAACGAAATCGAATATCTGCGTCAAAATTAAAATTTATATTTCCTGAAGTTAAGTGCCGAGTGAAGCGGGAAGTATTCAGTTACGCTTTTAATTATTTTGATTGCAGCGAGGTTAGATGAAACTCGGAATTTTTATATATATCGCTATAATTATTTATCTATAGCATCTATGTATGTCTATACAAATGGTCCAAACTAAAAATAATCATTACCACTATTACCAACTCTTAGCAGTCCACTGCTGCACATAGGTCTCTCCAATCACACAACCTCGATTCATGGCTACTTTTATCTAGCTGTTACCAGCCACCATGCAAAGATCACCTTTCTACTTATCGTGAGGGCATCTACCCTGTCTAAAAAAATTAAAAATTAGGTCTGTACTTATTTTCAAACCTACGTTAATCATTTAAAGGTGCAAGTCAAAATTAACCTTTAGGTGTTTTAAAATTTAACATAACATATCAGCCCTTAACGTTCCCACTGCTGGGCACAGGTCTCCTCATTCACGAATGAGCGGGAATAGGCCGTAATCCACCACGCGGGTCCGGTTGATGACACATGAGAGATGTCACTACATGTCTTCGAATTTTTGGTTCTAGGACATCCCTCACGATGTTTTCCTTCACCGTTTTGAGGTCAGGTGGTGATGAAATAATTTACACAAATTAATGCGCCTGTCTGGGTTCGAACTATGGCCTACAACTCCTAAGTCGCGACCGTTACCATTGGGCATCCCCATCTCCTCCTTAAATTTTGAATGAGAGTTCGATTAGGTGACATGCGCCAGCTCTGGGAGAAAAGTATGTTAGAAAATTGCTTAACATATTGCTCCTTTTTTCCCTCGTACGTTAGTCAGTGCTTTGGTTCTACTAATATTTTATGACTAGCTGCGCCCGGTTTCACCCGCATAAGTCTCGATTCCGTGAGGATATCGGGATAAAAAGTATCCTATATCCTAATCCAGGTCATGGTTTTCCCATTTTCCAAATTTCATCCAAATCTGTTCAGCCGTTTTAACGTGAAAGCGTAACAAACAAAAAAACTCACTTTCGCGTTTATAATATTAGTTAATACGGAAGACTAATGACTGCAATGATTTCGTTACCAAAACCAAACTAATGAGAATGTATGTCCTTCATGGATGATAACGTTAGTCTGTGTACATATGGCACATAAATATTCATTTTGTAGGCCAAATGTGTGATATGAATCGTATTTAGTATCTGTATGATTTATGGCATGAATGTATTACTTTGTTATTTGATTTTATTTTGGTTAAACTATTTTTTTTCGCAAAAAGCGAAAATAATGACATACGACAGAATGCTGCAGTGCCTGATCATTTTTTTAAAATAATTTAATAGGGGCGACCCTATCGCCGTCAACCTCAAATCCAGCCTCCAAGCTGCTACTGAGAAATTACAGATGGAAAAATCCAATAACACCCCACCCGGGAACCGAGCCCAGGACCTCATGCACAGCAGTAGTACTTGCGACCACTAGACCAACTTTGCAGTTTTTATAATTATTTTAATTATAATTTCGAAACATTGCCAAACTATCCGGGATTTCAACATACTCTATTTAAAGGTGGCACCCTACCAATATTCAATCAAAATTATTATATTAATACGTGAAGCAAAAACTTTGTAGCCCTTTTCACGAAAATTACACGGACGGAGGAGTATGAAATTTGGCAACAGTTAAAGTTTATATGGAGAAGGAGTGCAGAAAGCTAATATTTTTATATAAATTGCATGAGAAATAAATTAAATTTATAAAAAAAAAACATTACACACACTACCATGCGTTTGACACAAATGGCTACATTAGAATCATGACATTTAAATTAATTATGGTCGAATTTCGACCTCTGGGCGACCACTAGTATAAAACCACAAATAATATTCTACCAAAACCACAAACTGACCAACCAAACACAAAATTCATTCGTTGTTTCCGCTTCTTAACTTTGTACTTGTAAAATATCCTTGCGATGTCCTTCTGATTCAGACAAAACTTTGTCTTTAAGACAAGACAATGACAAAGTCAAATGTCTACACTTTAAAACTGGGACAACAGTATCATAAAGTTTTCGTTTCGAAATATATTTCGTTGTTACCACGAAATTTTGGATCTGTGTATGGAATTTAAAGTTTATTTAATCTTTCTTCTTAACTTAGGCAGACAAGAAATACTTTGCAAAAACACGTATTGTGCTAAGGTTGTATTCTAAGGATAAGTAAATAAAACAATTCATGCAAATCTTGTGAGTTCTTCGCATTAGAAGCTAGGCATTTGAGAATTTCCAGGGCTTATAGGAATTGGAATTTCTAAAATGACTTGAACATGTCTAATGGTAAGACTCGATTTAAAATTGAAGGAATGAAATACTACATAGACTACTCTCAAATCTAATAAAATATCAAGATTCCATTAAGCATGATTCTAAATACAGGCTTAAATGTATATGTACCTTATGACAATAAAGCAAAAAAGTAAGCACCGCCATTAAAATCACTGAGCAAGCGAAGGCATTACTTAATGACAAAAAAAGGAGATTCAATAAATTGGACAAACGAAAAAAAAGGCTTAAATCCGCGAAAAGTTGTTTTCGCTTTTCGCTAAAGTGTTTTTCTAATTGCTTTTATCGCTCCGCAATCTTTACGGCTTCCCGCTGAATTAATTTTAATTAAGACGAAAGATTTTTATTACGCGTTTTTTAAGATGTCACTTGATTCTTATGTTTGAAAGAAAAATAAGTTTGTTTGTGACAGAAACACGTGCATAAAAAAAAGATAATAAACTCGAGTAGAATGAGAAAATAAAACCCAATAGATTTAAATACAATAACGAGCATAAAACGGAAATAGTCGGCAGCTGCTGGTACGTCATGAGTGTGACAAGAAGGCTACCACTCAGCATGATGCTGTGCTATGGGGACAACACGGGCAAATCCAGACTCCGGGCTGCTACTGAGAAATTCCAGATGCAAAAACCCAATAACACTTAGCTAGCTATTATAATAATGGATAATAATTCAGGGTCTAAGGAACATTGACTCGCAAATTGTTACTATGACTTCAGTACATGATTCTAGACACACCAGCGCTGAAAATCATATTTCATGAAAAAAAAAAAAACAGTTGTTACATATATTTTGACAGTTTAGGTATTGCACTGTTGTATGAAACAGCAGATAAAAAAAAATAACGGACGAAAATTTCAACTCTGTGTGGCCTAGAATCATGAACAGCGTATCAGTTTGCGTGTCGATGTCCCTTACACCCTGAATGTCGGCCTGTACCACTTCATAGCAAGCCTCTACTCATGAGATAGAATTAGTTTTAATCAACACGCTTGCTGACTGGGTCTTGATGATTTCAGATCATTATAAATCCACGATTGTTATGGTTTTTTCCTTTATTAAAATTAGTAATATCCAAGATTATCTTAGAAAGCATTAACATGCATTTGAAGTAGTGCTTGAGCAACAATTCCTTTTTTTCTTGTGGTACATCACGTCAGATATAGCTATTACGAACACACTCCATATCTTTCTTTACACAGAAGTTTCTGGAACAAATAGTATGTCTCTTTTCTTCTTGCACTAATAGTTTACTTTCCGAAAGACAGATGGTGCTAGTTATCGCTGTTCGCGGGGCATTACTCGCGCTCACATTAGGAAATATCAGTGATTTTTATAGCTAATAGAAGTTTAACTTGAAAATAGGAAAGGTTAACTTTCGTCTTGGAACTAAAATAACCTACCAATGTATAAAAACATTTTTGATTATAAACTTTCGCGTAAAATCTTAATTTAAAAAGCTATCAAGTATTTTTTCAATCAGCTATATATTTCCAAATAATCATGAGTATAAATGTAAACTGTGTGTACTACGGCATACTCAGCCTATAATGTTCCCCACTTGTGGGACCTCCTTTCTTACTAACGTGAGTGAGTGGGCTGTTATCTACCACGCGAGCCCAGTGTGGGTTGGTAGATGTTACATGTCTTCGAACTTTCGGTTCTAGGGCATGCCGTAGGCGCGGGCTTGCGGACGGTGAGCAATGGGTAGCTCGCCGTCCGATAAGCACCAGGCCTGGGTTGACGGCGCGTTGTGTTCCACGCGCCTCAAAGAGATGTCAGCACCAACTGACGGGGTCCGTAAGGGCCAATCCTGCCAGGGTTGCGAGTTTGTCCGAAAGGGATATCGCGGTTCCGGCACACAGGCAACGGAAGGAACACGGGTGGGTTTTAGTCAGTAAAAGTCTGACACGCCCTCCCGCTCCGCTGAAGTTATTTGATAATTTCCCACCAAAAAAAAAAATGCCAGTTCCCTCATGATGTTTTCCTTCACCGTTTAGAGAGCTGTGGTGATGAAAATATTTACACAGAGTAGAGCGCCTACCTGGGTCCAAACCCACGCCCTAGAAATCGAGGTCGGGGCCGTAACCACTGGGCCACCACTGCTCTTATGTTTACTCACTAATATAAATTTCAAAAGCGATTTTCTCCATATAATATTGAATGGAATTTTATGTTGTTTCTGCGCTTTAATTTCGAACCCATAGGTTTATGTAATAAGTTGTATCTCAAAGTTGTAATAGTTATTTCACGAGAAAATAGAATCGTTTGAATGTTATAAGTATAGGGAATAATATTGCGCATGACTTATATAAATCGGAAGCTTCGACTTAAAAAAAAAATATAGTTTTGAGTCCTCTTAATTGAATTCCAAACACATAAATCATTGAACCTATAGACTTTTACAACATGACGCGTTCTCCAGTCTACATTTGATCCCAGGTACTACGTCATGTAACTACACCTAACCTAGATGGCCTAACACGTCATTCTATCCCGATAAAGAAAGGCTAATCCATCCACGCCATTTGCTTCCCAGTCCATATCAATCCGCTGTTACATAAAACCTTGCTTGCAAAACATTGTGAACGTTTTTTGCATGTTTTTGTGAGCTGTGTTTACGGAACCTGTATTCGCTGATTTTGACTTAACGCTGAATAAACAAAACACAATGTTCTTTTTTTTCTCATTGATAGAATACGCTCTAGAGAGCGAGCTGATTGGATAGAAATAAAATTTGAAAAATATTTTACGAGTGTTAGGTCGATTGGTTAAAATATTTTATCGGTTGGATGGATAGGATATTAAAATAAAGTGAAATCAACTTGGTTGGGAATAATTAATTATAGAACGTGACATCAGGTTTTCAAAATTTTGATATTTGCAGTTTTAAATACTATGTTCCTTAAGCAAATAATGCTAGAAGCTAAAATATTTATACAAAGTAATTTTTTTAATAATCTTTGTCAATTTAGAAGTAATGAATCACAACTCCAGAGAGGGGAGAAGAGGAGCTCGTGGCTAAGTAACAACAGCCGCACTGGTCGATCCATCAGGTTAAGCTACGCTTCCCGGGGTTGGTCAGTGGATGGGTGACCATCTTTACATACCGGGAATCCCCCGTGCCTCGGAAAGCACGTTAAGCCGTTGGTCCCGGCTGTCATTCGAAGATCTTTGACAGTCGTTACGAGCCCGAAAGTCTGACACCAGTCTTACCAAGGGGTATCGTATTACCCAGTTACTGGATTGTGGAGGTCAGATACGCCGTCGATCCATGTAAAATACTGGTATTCAGCTGCATCCGGTTAGACTGGAAGCCGATCTCAACATACGTAGTTGGGAAAAAGACTAGGCAGATTAATTGAATCACAACTCCAGAGACACAAAATTTAGAAAAATACTCTCTGATCAATGTGTAGCTGACTGGTGGTTGAATGCTGTAACTACCTATTACCTACTATTGAAATATTACTGTCTTTTTTTGAAAATTCTACTCTTTGACACGTAAATATTACTCAGCATAACGTAAGTTCGTACGCCGTTACGTACGTTGTTTTGTGAGCAAAACAATTAATCACTAAACTATGAGCATAACCAGCTGAAAACTGGCACAAATCCGCCACAAAACGGACTTTAATTTAGGACTCAGGTCACGTATGCCAGGCTCATTGTCCCAGCCAATCCCGTGCCATCACCATGCATATTAATGGCCAAAAGGCCAAATAAAAATATGGCCTACGTGCGAATTGTGCTCGTTACTATGGACTTATTGGTTAAATTGCCGAACTGTGGGTGTTTTAGGGTTCTGTAGCCAAATGGCAAAAAACGGAACCCTTATGGATTCGTCATGTCTGTCTGTCTATCACCCACATTTGAAATGAAATGAAATGAAATAATATATTTTTTTTCAAAACTGAATAGTTTGCGCGAGAAACACTTCCAAAGTGGTAAAATGTGTGGGCCCCCGTAACTTCTAAAATAAGAGAATGATAAAACTAAAAAAAATATAGGATGTACATTAATTACCATGTAAGCTTTCACCGAAAATTGGTTTGAACGAGATCTAGTAAGTAGTTTTTTTTAATACGTCATATTTGCTAAATATTGTACGGCGGTACGGAACCCTTCGTGTGCGAGTCCAACTCGCACTTGGCCGGTTTTTTTGATTACGTATGGCCGTTTTTACGGTTGATAAAATGATAAATTATTATCTGTAATTAAAATTATTTCTCAACGACTGCCTCGTTGGTAGTGGCCGGACGCGCTACTGCTGAGCATAAGCCGTGAGTACGATTCCCAGGTCACGCAAAGTGTTAATGGGTTTTCCATTAGGAATTTCTCAGTTGTAGCCCGGAGTCTGGATTTGTGCCCAGTTGATGGCAATAGGCTCGCCCCCTATTACATGGGACTTAAACATAACTGGCGAAATGTACACCCAGTACTATAGGTACACCTCTGCCTAACCCTTCGGGGATTACAAGCGTGTGGTTATGTTTATTATTTTTCTCAAGTAAATGATTTGTCGGACCAGTACCGATGTTTTTAGTTTTGAAATACTAAAGAAAATTGGTACTATAATAACTATATTAATAACTTGCAACTTGTAACATTATGTACTTATCAACGACGCGCCCACTTACCTACCCTATCCAACCTCCTCCTGCCTACCTACCTACCGGTGTGTATTGGAAAAATAAAAATGAGGTTTTTACGTTTTTCCTGACAATTTTTCCAATTTTTCTCTTCATAAGAACCTTCCTCGAACTTCGAGGAATATTTAAAAAAGGTTAAAAAAATAGCGATTTATTTTTACTTATAAGATAGACTTGGGTTATGAAATATGCATTACCAATAAATTTGGCGTTTTTTTCTTTGTATTAAACTTATTATACGTATGTTTTACTGTAATATTTGGCTGTGGTATAAAATAAATGAGATAACATCAAAAAGTCTTCATTTGTCCCTCTTCCAGAATATTTCTAGATAAAAAAACTGTATCGCAAATAGAAGAACTCAATTCGTACGCTGCGCAACGCCCCGTCAATTTCACATCCAATAAGTACTGCATACGAATTTTAAACTAATTTTGAAGTTGCCAGACTGCCACCGAATTAGCTAGGCTAGACTTTAGCTATAAATACTCAAGTTTTGCTAAGCTCATTTTTACTTCAATCGGGAAAGTTTAGGAGCTTTTGTCGGGGCTAAGTGTTTAGGGAAACTATAAATAGTAAATGCATTCAGGTTGTCCTAGATATTTGAGATGTATATTTGGCTGACGTCAGTGTGTGTGTAAGTTTTCAGGTATTTTGAATAATGTACGGTATGTTCTTACTTCTACAATTGTATTAATTGAACGTTAGCATTAGCTGCTAAAAAGCTCATTATTTTCATGTTAATTTGTGCTTTATTCGAGACGTAATGCCAAAATGAATGAATCTATTCCTTCTTATGAGTAAGTGCTACGCATTTGCTACGGCGTAGCTAAGCTACGAGGCTACGCGGCGTAGCAATATCAGTCTGGCGGTTTTATTGTATTTGAAGTGGTAGAGAATTCAATGTTACAACATTCATTAAAAAATAACCCTTAATTACATTTTATATAATTAACTATTACCCGTTTTCCAGGAACATTATTAACATAATGTGTCATATGAGTTTGTTCCTAGGGTAAATAATTAGATTTGTATGCGAGCAAACACACTAGCAAGTCATGTACGAGTAGTTTTCTTAGAACTTCCCCTTATTGCTTGTACAAACCTACCTTTACCTCGCTCTTTTATGATTTATTACCTAGCTGGTGTTGACATAATAATAGTGGAAGGAAAATAAAATAAAAAGCTATCAGAGCAGTCATTTGTAATAGCTAGTTATGCGAAATAACTGCTATTGAAAAGCTCTTACGTTATCAACAATCAGTCATGGTGGAGGTTAAAAACGCGATGCCGATTGTGACATTTCGCGGAAAAACTGAATGTAACTGTAAATAAATTGAATATGAAAATGGTTTGATGAGTAGATTTTACTTTATTTAAAATGTAAGAATAGCAAAGAAATAGTCAAACTACATTAACATTATGAATAGTTGTTTATTGCCTACATTTTCTTCATTTGAAATTGTCCTCTGGGTTGTCTGCTGGAGGGATTGCCTTTATGAACTAACCATTACCTTTGTACTCTGTATTCCTGTATTTTCAATAAAATAATTTTAAGTGAACGTCATTATAATTGCTTGAATAAAACAGAAATATGCGCTTCGTCTAGCAGTATTTTTAAATTAAATACTTTCGACAAGTCAGGTCAAAATTACGTCGCGTAATGTGGATTGGAGACGTTACGATGCACACTGAACTCCCCTTGCGTAAACAGATACATGAAAAATCCTGTTTTTAGGGTTCCGTAGCTCAACCTATATCCCATATAGGATCACTTCGTTGTCCATCCGTCCATCTCTCTGTCTGTCTGTCAAGACCCTTTTTCTCAGGAACGCGTGGAGGTATCAAGTTGAAATTAATATTAAATACGTAAATCTACAGCCCCTTGAAGCTCTTAAAAAATCAAGCTTCTAAGTGAAGGCAATAAAAACATACAGCCATTCATGCGACATAATTTGGATACTCGCAAACAAATCAAAATCTATTGGGTACTTCCCGTTGACCTAGAAGTATGAAATTTGGCAAGAAGCAAGGTCTCACAGGATAAATAAAGAAAAAGTACAGAAATTGTTCATTTGTAGTTTTACATTAGCAGTTGGAGAACATTTCAACTACAAAATTAAATTTGTTCTTAGTATAAATTCGTCCTAACTACGGAACCCTTCATAGTGCGTAGTCGGACACACACTTGGCCGGTTTTTTTAACCTTCTTAAGGTTAAACATAAAAACACAGACATTAAATACAAAGACATCATGTCCTTTCGAGCCAAGTCAATGATACAATGCCTCGTTTCTTAATTCACTACATTTGTTTGACACAATAGCCACTACATATTCCTTTGTGAACTTGCTTTCATTAAAAGTACCAGGTACCTATTGCTATTGTTTCATTATGTTACATTTTGTGTTCTTTGTTTACGAGTATGCGTAATGAAAACCGCTATTGTGCCGCGAATTGCGACTTTATTGCGTTGGTTTAAGGACGTTATATATGGATGCGGGTTTTGTAAATATAAAGAGAGGATGTATGAAATAAATGTTGTTTGTTGAGGTATGAATATAGCACTATATTCAATGTAAATCAGCCTTAGTGACATATCACACTTTATGTCAGTTATTGGCTAAAGAGCACAATGAAACAGAACTACAAGGTTGAGTTGTGTTCGACGCGGTCACTCCGCAGATGGGTGGTCATTATTTACACATCAAGATTCGATCATGCTCTGCAGAATACTAAAAATAGTCTGGTCTGGTTTCTATATAAATATCTTTTGACTTACTAGACTTTCGAACTCCTGAATACCTGTAACGACTGTTGTTACAGGTCGAAAGTCTGAGATATCTTTCGAATATCGAAGTACCTCAGTACCTCAGAGTATTTCATTTGTCAAATGGCAGTTGTTCTTGAAGTAATGGATTCAAAGATTCATAGAGTATCTCTTGATTATGTGTATCAAAACCAATTTTATTATTAAAGCTACCAGAAAAAATCTTTGCATATCGTTAAGCATTAACTCGCATATTTTATGCTCGTACAAGCTCAACTTTACACCATAACTTTGAATACATTACAACACATGAGAACTCTTATAAAGTTATTTAATTTACAAAATGTATCCAGTTGCAGATTACATTTTACGGGGCTTAAAATAACTGCACAATCAACTTTAAATAACTCTCTTGTATAGTTAATTTAAATTATTAGCATTTTTATCAACTTTTTCAAGCATTTCAACAAAAGAGATTTCTTTTACAATGTTTATTAGGAATAGGAGCTGAAATAATAAAAAAATGCAATACTAAATACGAGTACTAGACCAAATGTTCAGTGATAGATCATTGAGTTTAAAAAAAAACAATTTGAAATGTTTCAGCCGTCCTATTGGAAATCTTTAATAAGAGGTTTCAAATTATCGTCTTACAAAAAAACTAAACAGGTGTGTCCCTGAATTTGAAATTATTTATTTTCGAGTAGGTTAATCAATCTGCCTAGCCTTTTCCCAACGATATTGGGGTCGGATTCCAGTTTAACTTGATGCAGCTGAAAACCAGTATTTTACATGGAGCGACTGCCTATCTGACCTCCACAACCCAGTAACTGGGTAATACGATACCCCTTGGTAAGACTGGCTGTTATACTTTCGGGCTTCTGACGACTCGTAACGATTGTGAAAGATCCACACGAATGACAGCCGGTATTAGCGGTTAACGTGCTTTCCGAGGCACAGAGGAGTCTCGGTATGTAAAGATGGTCACCAATCCACAGACCAACCCCGGCAAGCGTAGCAGACCTGAACCTGATGAATCGACCCGTGCGACAGTTATTACTTAGCCACGAGCTCCTCCGAGTTTTCGAGTTAGTTACTATGAATTAAAATAAATCTACTCTGACTCATAAACTTAATAGTTTGCATAATCGCAATGTAGGGTAACGTAAACTTACGTCTTCTAAATTACATAGGTACATAAACTCACACCTCTTTTCCAAGGAGGTAGGCAGAAACCTTCTAACTTATGGTCCTTTTAATATACAAAACAAAACAATATTTGCAAATACACCAAAATTCTACCTTCATTTGTGCCGTTGAAAGCTAAAATAAAATTTTGTGTCGTATAACATCTGTCCAGCCTTTTTTTAACTACATATGTTGGGGTCGGCTTTCAGTCTTACCGGATGAATTTGGAATACCAGTATTTTACATAGACCGGCTGCCTATCTGACCTCCACTGACAATCATGTTACTAGGTAATATGATACCCCTAGACAAGACTAGTTGTCATTTTGAGACGATCAAACAATTTTAAACCGTCACTATGCTTTTCAAACCCATCTTTTAAACATAACTCCGTCACAAGATCACAAATGCACACCCAGTGTTCTCAAGGCTGGCTTCGTAAAACAATTTGCATTTCCCAATGTTTTGTGCGAAAACACGGCTGGTTATTGTTTCCAACCTCGTCGGTTCTTGCTATTGTGACATTATAGTAGGGGTAATTATGTTTTCTTTGGGGCTATAATCTTTTAATATTGTTTATAGGGTTGGAAGGGACGTTGCGACGCGGAATACAAATATTTTTGGTAGAGGGAATTTAGTTCCGCATTTCAATGTTTGGAAAACAACTCAGTAAAGTCCACTGTTAATCATCATCGCAGTCCAATGTAAGTCATTGGCCTCTCTTGATTTAGACTTGGTTTAGGTGAAGTTTAGAAAAAAAAATCTTTAACCGATCAGAACCGATATCATCCCCCGCGCATACTTCCAACTAAATCAAACAAAGATTTAATTTTCTGGTTCGTTTTCCTGATTTAGTAATATACAACGGATAGACAATGAAGGTTAAACATACCCCAAAACGGTTCCAATTTTACGTTTTAGTGTTAAAACTTTATAAATAGGGATTATTTTATCAGTTACATGCATAATCAACTTTAATTTATTCTACAAATATGTTTATAAAACGAACTATAAAAGCTTATCCCTTATACCTACTACGACAACACGGTATCGTACCAAAAATACCTCTGTAAATTCTCCGTTGTTCCAGAATGTTGTTTAGAGATTAGCAGAGCGTAGCACGCGTTATGTAGTACCACACACATTTGTTCCCAGGCACTTTAAGTGCTGCGGATGCAACGTCACGTTCGCATTATGTTGTCCTGAAATTAGATGTCTTTTAGAAAATAATATTGGTGGCCAAAAAGCATGGGTTGTAAGGTCATGTGATATATTCGATGTATGTGTGAGGTTTGTGATACTCGTGGCTAAGTAATAACAGCCGCACGGGTCGATCCATCAGGTTAAGCTACGCTTGCCGGGGTTGGTCCGTGGATGGGTGACCATCTTTTCATACCGAAACTCCTCCTTGCCTCGGATAGCACGTTAAGCTTTTGGTTCCGGCTGTCATTCGTGGATCTTTGACAGTCGTTACGGGTCGTTAAAAGCCAAAAGTCTGACAACCCGTCTTACCAAGGGGTATCGTGTAACCCAGTTACTGGGTTGTGGAGGTCAGATAGGCAGTCACTGCATGTAAGATACTGGTATTCAGCTGTATCCGGTTAGACTGGAAGCCGACCCCAACGTAGTTGGGCAAATGCTAAGCAGATTGACTGTGAAGTTTGTGATACATGAGATAGTTTAGCTTAATTTCTTGCATGACATCGCATCGGATCCCCCTGGTAATGCAGATGTCCATACGTGGTGAAGACCATGACGTCGATTTGATTGTTAAATAATAACATAAAATTAATTGTGACAACGTACTGCTAGAAAACACAACGACATCGGTCTTATAGCTTACCAACACTTTTGTAACATTACAAAAGCTTTACACGCTTTTGTAACATTACAATGAGGTAGTCTTCTAAAGTATGTATACTTGTATAGGTAGCCGTAATATTTTAACTTCAAATTAAAACAACTTATTTAATCATGACAAAGTTGAAACTAGAACACACCTAGTTTTAACTATGCCATGGTTCCCGCTCCTGTGAAAAGTTACATTTTCAGCTGAAAATTTTCTCCTTAAATTATTTAAAAAAATATAGCAGCTGCATATTCTCTGCGCGCGGACACCTTCGAGTCCATTTCTCAAGTCTCCAAAGATTTGCAATAAGATTTCAACGTATTGCATTTGAAATACATTCAAATTCGGGCAATGCGTGTTTGAGAATTGGAATAGTAACGATTCTTTTTACAAAAAAATCTCTAGAATTATTTGAAATGCAATTTTTGTCCAATAAAACCTGGCAAAAACAAAAAAATACGCTTTAAGTTGCGCGATTTTTCAACGATTTTATTCCAACGTTTTAGAAATTCTAAACCTTGTTTCAGTAATATTTGCTGCATTCAACATTTTATACGCAGGGTAAAAACATTTTTTCATATTTGCATACAGTTCGGGAGCAATAGTTTCGGGCAAATTGGTCGATAACGTTTAGTGTGGAAGCTAAAACAAAGCCCCAATTAATGCTAGCAGCTTAAACTACTTACTGTAGTTTTTAAATTGAATTTTAGGTACTTCGATGTTTGGGTTGTATTGTGTATAATGGATCAGTGCACAAAGTACATACGTATAAAGGTTTAGTGTTAATTATTGGAATCAAATTAATATAATACAGAAAGACTTTTTTGTCCTTGACAAAATAGTTTGTAGTGACAGATTCTAAACACAGACTACTTAGAGATAATACGTATGGTTGATGATGATGATATTATATGATATTATTTATGATTCTAAACAGTTTTACTCGAATCTTTAAAATACTGTCATGTGGGTATACAACCTCCATCAATAATAATCCATCATAGCCTTTTCCTAAAAAGGTTTTTTGCGATTTTAGATCTGAAAACTATGCAAGACCCTATACTTGGGGTTTTGACAGTAACTACTGTCAGAGTAATTTTAGCGACGAATGCGGCTAAAGCTGACTGCAGGTAAACTATCACCATTTATGAGTACTTTAACTACCATAATTTTCACTTTACCATAACATAAAATTACGTTATCTAGATTATGCCTATATCAACAAACAAGGACTTAGTTGAATTACTAAGGTTCTGTTGTGACTATAAGCTAATTGATGGGACAACTTGATAAGAATTGTTTTGCCTGCTAATTTTGATTTTTTTAATATCAAATGGCTGATATGTACTGCAGCGAGGCGTCTTTTGAGGTGGAGGAAAAGATTTTCTTCTGGTAGATAAGATTTTCTGATTGTGTGGTTTCAATCCGTTCCGTAAATCCGTATTTAATCAATTGGAAATCCTTTTTGAATAATTTTCGGGTTTCACAATTCGTTGTGCATAATTTTGTTAGAGATTATAGTGTTTTACTTTATGGGTAGAAAAAACTCTGAGCACTTTTTTGATACTTACATTTTACTCATGTTATACATTCAAAACTCTCTTGGCATATGTTTTGTGTTAAATTTATGACAAGTGATAGTTTAGAAACTAGAACTTAAAACTTAGGCCGTGATCTATTAACGATAATTGGCTCGTATTTTGGCTAAGCGTTATGCCTGTCAAACTACAGGTGCAAAATAGAGGCTTGAACATAATTATCCAAGTCAAACCACCAGATCTAGGCCTTAGTCTGTAATCGTCTTAACCCAGTGAACTAACGTAGTCATAAATGCTGTCCTTTTTCTGCATAATCTTTACCCTATAACAGCCCACTAGGGACAGTCCTCTGTGCAGGGCGTGCATGGAGGCTGAGGAAACAGTCGCGCACGTGCTCTTTGAATGCGTCACCCAGAGTAGAACAGAAACCCTTGGGTCATCCAACTCTTTCACAGACGTTCTAAACAGACCAGGAGCTTTAATTAACTTCTGGAAGGAGGTGGGCTGGTTGGAATAACCACCAAACGGCCGCCATGGCCCACGCACAATGGTCGACCTGACGGACTAAGTGCGGAAACCAAACCCAATAACATAGAATACCCCACATGAAATTTATCCCAGAACAAAAAAAAAATATTTTTGACGTATTAAATTATGTACGAACTCATATTTAGTACCTACACGTAATGACGTAACAAAGGATACGAAATACATCCTTATAATCCGACGCAAAGGAAAATTGCGAATTTCCACACGTGAATTTTTAATACCATACGAACTCATTCGTTGCGGGACGCTTCTTCATAACTGCGTATTTAAAAGGATAAAAGTATAGACACGAGTTATGATTAAGGTACGTGTACTAACTTGAATCACGTGATTGAGTAGTCACTTCATGTTTCTGGACATGACGTGGTGTATTTATTTATTAAAAATACAATACAAGCTTACAGTATATTTACATTAAACTTAAAGACGTCAAAATAAGCCTTCAAACCAACATGAGTTTACTTTCTAGTATGTGAATAGGTGGTGGATTTCGTTTGCAATACACGTTACAACGTGTCGATGATACGACGTTGACCGACACACGCCCTCGCAACGTGACAGGCGTATGGGGGACAGGCGTATGCAACGTGACAGGCGTATGGGGGACATGCGTATGCATATGTCACACGACTTCTATTTAACTATATTTTATGAGTTGTCTAATCGACGACTTTACGTGACTGAAGTATGTGCATGAACCTTTATAAGTATCTGTACCTACCTGTTCAAGTGGTTCGAGCCTTGTAAAGCTTCCTGATTAAATTTGCATCAAATCCGTTTGTATTTTAAAGCTGGGTGGCTCGTATCTGGCACCTGTGCTCGAGTTTTGAGCGTCTCGAACTGGTGTTGGAATGGAATATACGTCGCACCGTTTATAATTGTGAATTAGTGGTAAATTTACGCAAGGTCGTGGAAGCTTTATTGAAATTAATATGAATTAGTTGAATAAAAAATTGGAAACACATGGAAAGAGTTTGTGATATTTGCGGAGAGGTTTATATGGAAAAGTTGTGGAGGGTTTTAGTAATTAATCAATTTTTTAAGACCAACCTAACACAAATATACTAAGCTTATTACGTTTGCATTACTCAGTTACAGGCTTCCTTTCCTTTGACACCATTTTCAAGTGCAGTATGAAATTCTTTAAAGCCGTAAATAAATTACACAAAAGTGAGTCAATATGACATATTTCCTACAAAAAGTTACTTAAAACCAGTATTCTTTTTCCAAACGATAAATTTATAAGGCCTTGCCACGTTTATATTTTAAAGCCGATTGGCTCGAGCACCCGAGCAGCGCTTCAAGCATCTACGTACACGATGAATAAAGCGGAAACGTGAATTCCGTGCATTTCCAATTGCGTATGTGTTTTTACTTACTGTAATAAATAAATGCTGAATATGAAAATGACGTTGTACTCGTATGTGCGAACCAGCACTGGAATTTATTGACAGATTCTTGTTGGACAAAGTATGCGGGTCTCGGAAAATGCATGGATATTTTATTGGATGTAAAGGACATTTTTATATTTTCATATTGGTTACAATTTTTTTTTGTTGGTTTTTGATATTTTATTATACTGTTGCTCCTCTTTTTTTTATTTAGCGTTTGCTGTGGGTCGTTTATTCTAAAACCTCACAAGCATTTATTTCCGTACTCAATGCAAAGAAAGGAAGAAAGTAAATAGCTATCTGTATTACTATTTATTTACCTACTTAAAAAATATATATATTTTTGTTGCTATTTGTTTCATTATGCACAGGCAATTTTGCACTACCAAGGTCAATGATCCTATTTACTTTTCCCTTTTCTAACGACTCACCTTAATGCCACCCTTAAAGTCACTTAATTAAATGTTACTGTATTTATTTATGTAAGTTGCTTTCCGTTTCGCAGTCGACTACTAATATCCGGTCATTACCGGCGGCATATTAATCAATGTTACCCTTGCAAGTTGGGAGGAGGGTCACATTTTAAAACAATTGGGTAAAGTTGTGTTTTAGTACTGAGTAGCATAATCAACCTTTAATGTTCCCACTGCCGGGACTCAGGCCTCCTCTCTTCGAGAGGGAGTGGACTGTAATCTACCACGCGGGTCCAGTACGGGTTAGTAGATGTCACATGTCTTCGAATTTTTGGTTCTATAGGACATGGCGGTTTCCTCACGATGTTTTGCAATACGTTTTGAGAGCAGTGATGATGGAATTACTTACAAAAAGTACAGCGCCTGCCTGGGTTCGAACCAACGACTTCAACTTGTCGGGGCTGTTACTACTAGGCCACCACTGCTCTATCTGAACTCTAGTACTGTAGCAGTAGGTAGGTACGTACTTGTTTTTTGGGATTTTATTTTTGACATAAATAACTACATTCTTTAGTCTAATTATGCCTTCTTTGTTAGATGAAGTCGTGTTTTAACTTCCAGGCTGTCTTTATTTATTTTTCAGGTCCTTTTACCTGCTTACTTCTGAAGGCCAATCTCGTACTTAAAAAACGTTCACATTCTAGTCGCAATCTGTCAAACTTGTCAAAAATGTTGGTAAATAGATTGTATTTTTGACAGTTTGCGAATAAGATGCGACGAATACGTTCTTATAAATTACGGGAATTGCCCATCAGGGATTAGTTAGACATCTAGACAACTAAACAAAAAAATATTTTCCTGTGGAAAATAAGGCACATTTTGTTAGTTTTTAAATAACTAGGTAGTCATTTTATAAAATATAGCTTCCGCTAGCTGCTTCGCCCGCGTGATATTATAAATTATAGCCTATCTTACTCAATGATAATATAACATTCTACTAGAGTAAGAATTTTTTAAATCGGTTTAATACTTTTTGAGTTTATTCAATAAAAACAAAGATACAAATTTTTTCTATTTATAATATTAGTGTAGAATATTTTAATCATAATCTCTATAATTTAGTACTCGTAGTAACAAAATAATGAATTTGAAACGAGTCTTATAATTTACTAGCCGTCCCAGAAATTCATTACCTCTAGCCCACATTATTAAAAATTCTTTATGATAATCTAGTAAAATTATAACAACCAATATAAAATTCTGTTCTTATCAACTGTAATGGCGTCTGGTACCTAATTTTTTGGGTAAAGTCACGTTTTACCCATTCCGGGTAACTTTGCCCATTTAATTAAGGTAGCTACTGCGATAGGGTAGTACCAGGAATTGGACATTGGAGCCACAATTTCTTGTTAGTTCTTCAGTGCCACGGCTAGTTTAGTTTTCTTTTGTTTTATGGCTTAATTGACGGTAGTGGCACGTATGTCGTTTCAAAAAAAGTGGTTGCTATGTATTATAAAAGCACATATCGTCATTGTTTTTATGTATGAAAGTTACATTATTACAACCTTAGTTTAGTTTTAGTTATGATAGGATAGTAGCTAAATTTAGCAGCAACGATGCCTTCGATGAAAGAAATGTTGACGACAATACTATTGTTAATTTAAAGCTTAGATCATGACATGTGCAAAAAATGCTTAAGCAGATCCTCAGACCAAATAAAAACCAAGACAGAGCGCTGTCAACAGTGAAGTGAAACCGGTTTCGTAAACATGTGTGCATGATTGATTGTAGTGTCATTGTAAAAGGTTGTAAATGTGTGCGTGTGAGCGTGCTGATATGCACAGAGCGGCGGTGTAGTTTTGGCATGCATCACTGTTTTTTCGCAGCGCTCTGTCTTGGTTTTTTATTTGATCTAAGAGCGGACCAAACACTATCAGTAATAATGCCATCAATATTACTGTCATCCCTTCCAATATTGACGTAAAAATATTAAATTAATTAGATCACATCATCATTCCAACCACCGCTGTCAGTAGTAATGACAAATGTCATTATTACTGATAGTGTCTGGTACGCTGTAGGTTTTTAATATTTACGTCATACATACATACATAACCTCACGCCTTATTCTCATGGGGATAGGCAGAAACAAAAGGAGTATGTAAGGATCGTAGCAGATGGCGTTCTGTAATTTCCACCTACCCCCATATTTATATAATTAACTTTCCTCACATACGAGTATATAAATCTACACAAACACTATCTCCTTTTAAACCCATAAAAGTAATCAATAAACAATTCAAAAGGAACACAATCGTTAGCCGTATCGTGTATGTGGAGCGATTAGCCCAGCTCTAATTGATTCGATGCATATCTAGCGGACGGAGGGCGTAAATCAACTTGATACTTGTCCGCCATGGCGAGGAAATGAAAGCTGATTGTGTATCTGGATAGTTAAATACAACAGTGTTTTAAACTGTGAATTTGATGTACATTGATTGCTTTTTGTATCTTAGTATACTTAATTGTCAGACAGTGCTTAAAAATGGTTGTCTACGTTTTCGGGTTCAACTATAAAAAGTTGATTTTGTAAATAAATAATTTTAACTCAACGCGTGGGCTATCTGCTACGATGTAGGCTATCTGCTACTGCGTAGGCTGTCTGCTACGGCGTAGGCTATCCGCTACGGCGGCGAAAGTCAGAATGATGTTTGTGAATGTTTTATGTTTTATTGGAACCTAATTTAACTGCTCTAATTTGTTGCCATCTTTGTCTTGTTTTATGTACAAGGGAATCGGAAAGAAATAGCTTGAATAACCCCATTTTTAGGGTTCCGTAGTAAACCAGTAACCCATAAAGTTTCGCCATGTCCGTCTGTCTGTCTGTCCGTCTGTCTGTCCACGGCTTAGCTCAGAGACGGTTAGTACTACTAAGCTGTAATTTAGCTTATGTATACATATTAATCATGCCGACAAAGTGGTAAAATAAAATCAAGAAAAATATATTTTTTAGGGTACCTCCTCTACACGTGGGCATGTTTTTTTTTCCTCATCTACCCCATGTTGTGGGGTATCGTTAGAAAGGTCTTTCGGAACCCTTCATTGTGCGTGGTCCGACATGCACTAGGCCGGCTTTTTATTTGTTTCTGATAATGTCGATAGTCGCACATAATTTTTCGTGCATGATTTAAAACTGACCTTTGAACGCCAATCTAAGGGGGCAATTCCCATAAATTTTAAGGACTTGAATGTGAACGTGTCTTAGGTACAAGAATTGGCCTTTTGTTTAAATCTTACTACGCCATATTTAATAAACAAAACAATTTTCTACACCATAACAAGCAAAGGTCAGATTTCATAAAGAATTCAACTATGAACTATGTGGAAGTTGGTGACGATACAATGTTATAATAACATCGCATACTTGCGGGCCCGCAAGTTAAACTTGCAAGTACTTGCAAAACTTACACAATGTTTGAAGACTTGTTTAAACTTGAGCAGACATTCTGAGAATTGGTCATGTTAGTAATTATTTACGATGTTGTGTTTTCCGAGACAGTTGTGTTTTAGATTTAAAGAGGAATTTAAATGAAAATGGTATTATTTTCATCGAATTTACTTGTTTTGGCAGAAAATCATAAGTGTTTTAGAATTAAATAGAAACATTTTTAAGCAATTTTTTATTTATTTATTTCCTTTTCATTACGAGAGAAGTTAATTTCAAGATAGCTATATTATATATCTATCTTTAAATTAACTTCAGGATATATGTATATAGTCTATATACATATATCCTCATTCGCAAAAAAAAAAAAAAAAAACTGCCAATGAAACTCATTTACTATACACCTACATAATACTATTACTATTACTATAATGCTATCAATATTTTTGTCTATAAATATGATGATACTAGCTTTCACACGCGACTTCGCCCGCGTGGATGTCGGGATAAAAAGTATCCTATGTGTTAATCCAGGTTATAAACTCTCTGTGTGCCAAATTTCATTCAAATCCGACCAGCTGTTTTTGCGTGATTGAGTAACAAACATCCAAACATACAAACTTTCACATTTATAATATTAAGTAGGATTGTTGTCCCACATTTAACCGATACAAAATATGTCCTAATATGGAGGCTTTAAACCTATGAATAGTGACGTAAATCGCTTTCCATGAGTTAGACGGGCGATATTCAACACGGTACACATATAATGGATCCTTGACACGTCCAATATTAAAACAGGAATATTGATGGGGCCTCGTTGTTGTAAATATTATTATATAGCTTTTAATATTGAACCTCGGTGGCCGTGTTAAAGTTTAATTACGGACGAACAAATAACTTAACGGCTTTTGAAGGCGCTACCGATCATTTTGAGTGAGAAGTGTGAACATCGATTTAATTTATGATATTTTCTTTTGAAAGGCTCGTGGCTAAATAATATTAAGCCGTATGGGTAAATTTTCAAGGTAAAGCAACACTTGCTGAGGTCGGTCCGTGAATGGATGGCCACCCTTTACATACTGAGACCCCTTCATTCCAGGTGTAATTCGTAGATCTTTGACAGTCGTTACGGGTAGTTAGAAGCCCGAAAGTCTGACAACCAGTCTTACCAAGGGGTATCGTGTTACCCAATAACTGGGTTGTGGAGGTCACATAGGCAGTCGCTCCTCATAAAATACTGGCATTCACCTGCACCCGGTTAGACTAGAAGTCGACCCAAATATAGTTGGGAAAAGGCTAAGCTATGATGATTTTCTTTTGAAAATTTACGTTTTGTATAAAAATCCCGCACCCAAAGTTAGTGCGATGCTGTCCAGAACATGACCCACTAAGTGGAATGTCCCAATCGTTCACATACCTACTTCTTTGAGTATCTAATGAATGCCTCTGATGCTGCTATTAACGTGACGAGCCACTGGGCACAACTAACCCACAAAAACTACAAAACTACCATCGCCTCAAAAAGAAGAAGTACTAATGATTGTTTTTTATTAAGTTTAATTACTAAAATTTCAATAGATTCGAGAGTCGTACGTGCCCATTTGAATAAACACGTTTTTTTATTTAAACCCTTATCAACAGGGTTTTAATTAAAATCCACCGTTTTTCAAATAAAAAAGATATAAAACATAATAAATACTGTAGGGATCGTACCTGAAGGCCAATTATGATTATTATCTTGGCATTTGCTTTCATGAATATTAATTTTATTTCAGTCCAGTTATACTCGTATCTTGTTAGAATATTAACTGAAAATTTGATACAAGCTCGCACCAAGCTTTTTATTAAATAAACTAAACATATTTTTAACATTAATCTTTCCTTTTTGAACGTTTATTTTATTTTTCGTACTCAAAGGAGAATAAACTATTGCTATAAAAATAATGAAAAGGCGTACCGACTGCTGAAAATATAACTTATATTTTCACATCAAATGGGACAAAAATACAAAACGTCATGATATTTATATTTATTAGTTAAAATATAAAAAGAGTAGACAGCTAAAATTTATGGAAACATCTATTTTTTTACGAAGGCTTGTAATACATAAATCTAGGAGAGGTCTACAATAAATTGTAAATAAAATATACTAAATATTTTTCGTAATGTGCACAATCTCCCACACTGTTGGATGCACGGCCTTTTTTATGACAGTCGTTAGAAAATCGGGCAAAGTTAAATGTTTTTAGAAAAAAATGTGTTTTTTTTTTTGTATTTACCAAGATTATTATGTAACCTACTCAATCTCGTTGCATACAATTTATTTTGCACAAAGTGTGTATCTTAGATTATAGCCGGGTATAAAAACATTTGGTTTCCATTCAGGAAAATGAAAATCAGGCCTTTTCACTGTATTTATATTACAAACAATTTACGTATCCTATGAAGGTATACCTTCTAATTTCTGAAACCAAATTCTCGCAACTCTGTAATTGAGTCTGTTCGAGAATTTTCCAGAAATCCTGATTGCTTTATTAAAATATATACGAGTAGTGTTTTCCTAACAAGGCCACAGTAATTCCACAGGGTATAAATTTCTTACCGAAGCAATAACTTCGTTTTACTTTCTGAGAATTAATTTTTAACAAGTTTATGTTCCTATATTTGATGGGTCTTAGCTGATCTCATTATTATTGTATACTCATTCATTTTGTTCGTTTTATTTTACGATCCTAGATTATTTTTAGTCCAATGTAGCATATCATAATCCTCTCTGTTACGTATAAAATTGTTCACATTATTGTGGAATGGAATTTCTTTTTTAAAGCCAACTCAGTGTATTTCATTTTTTTTTTCATGACAACAAGAGTATGTCCATGTTTGTAACATCTGCTCTTTGTAAATTACAAAAGAGAATATTTTTAGTTGAAATAAAACGAATATCACTTATTGTGCAAAACGAGTTGATAAATACTGTTGGTCTTTTAAATATGTAGTAGGTACCTATGGTTTTGTATCCCAGGAATTGTTACATGTACTGTTTTTTTTTGCAAAGACATATTTTTACGGATACGATGCCGATTTTCGCGGTGCCAGTTGGAGCGTGCTTTATCTGTTTTTTATTATGCATTGGAGGAAAATGATATACTCACCGACATTAGGTTATGGTACAGTCAATAGCACATCAGTGGTAAGACTTGCACTAGTCACATTGTTACCCCTGCTGTACGGTTGATTGTACTACATACTTAAACCTTTTTTTTTCTCGTTTTGAGGGTGGGTAATTATCAAATAACTTCTCCCCCTCTGGACGGAGCGGGAGGGCGTGTCAGACTTTTACTGACTAAAACTCACCCGTGTTCCTTCCGCTGCCTGTGTGCCGGGGTCGCGATATCCCTTTTGGACAAACTCGCAACCTTGGCAGGCGTTGGCCCTTACGGATCCCGCCAGTTGGTACTGATATCTCTTTGAGGCGCACGTGGAACACAACGCACCGTCGACCCGGGCCTGGTCCTTATCGGATGGCGAGCTACCCATTGCTCACCGTCCGCAAGCCCGCGCCTACGGTGGCCGGACGTTGGCTCGCGACTCCCGACGCCCGGGGCGTCTCCTGCAGCGACAAGGGGCGCGAGGGCGCGAATCTTGCCTCTCCCTCGTGCGCTCCGCCTCCTCCTTCGGGAACATTACTGCTTCGCAGAAGGAAGTGACGGCCTCCCATGCACTCTCGCTCCGGACCATGGCCTGAACCAGGGCCGGATGCGAGAGATCGCCCCCGCCGATCGCCTCCGTGTGGACACGGCGGTGCTCCGCCCAAGCCGGGCAGACCTCCACCGTATGCTCCACCTTGTCCTCCGGGTGATCCACACAGTGGTGATACCCGGGCGTTTCCTCCCGTCTTATGCGGAACAGGAACCTCCCGAAACAACCTTGTCCGGTGAGGACTTGCGTCCAGGCGGAAGGTGAGGAGCACCGCTCTCTAGCCAGTCCTCAAAGAGGGGACTTATCGCCACAATTGTGGCGTGCCCAGCTCTGGGTTGCAACAATCGAACTCTCCACGCGATCACTCCCTAAATGTGTTATCTAAAAAAGACACGTGTGTTTTTTAACAAACCAGTTATACATATAAATCGAAATTTAAAATAAGCAACCCACTTACTAATCAATACAAAGAAACACACCAACTTATGTACGAATGTAAAACCCAAAACAGATACGTCTAAGCGTATTAGCCAATGACGAGCGTCGAAACGGTTTTTCTTTTATCTATCGCTCGAGTGGGAAATTGCTATTTGTGTCAAAGCTGTCACCGATTACAGATCTGTGGAAATTGGGGACATCGTATAGACAAATGTAGGATACATAGGTACCTACAGAGTATACAGTAGTACACAGTGAGGACTATGTGGGTCATTTTCTTTTTGAAGTGAAAACTTCTTAAGGAGCTTTGAGCGATTGTAAACTCATGGATTTGCGTGGTACTGGGCTATACAATATAAATGGCGCTAATACAAGTTTTAAGTTTTTGCTTCTGTTGGCAGTCCCCATGACTGCCTATTTTTTTTCTTAGTTTGTTTTAATGATAATCTGTGAGTACTTTAAACGGCGTACCTAGATGTAATTTCTTTATTCGTGTTCGTCAAGTCGTTGACTTCCTTAAATTCTGAGTTGATCCACACGATTATTGAAATGCGTGCACTGATTGGACTGGTCCACTCACATCTTTATGGTTTTTTCCTCAAAAGACCGAACCACACGAAAAGAAGAAGAAGAAGTATGAAAATTACGTAATCTATTTAAGTACCCAGTATAGACATAATGCGTGATACGCAGAACAAAGCTCTTGTAGCCTTCATAGGTACAAATATGTTAGCAAAACAAAGATAAAGTTGCTAACTTAACATTGTTTTATTTACCAAGTTAGTTGAGAGCGAAATACTTTTTACTTGTGGTAAAACTTGAGACGTCTTTGTAAAGTTAAATGCAATATTTAGTTATTATTTTGAGAAGTCGGTTACATAATTTTAAAAACACTAATAAGCTCGTATTTGCTTTGTACTTTGACAGCATTCCCAGCAATACCAATTAATTAAAAGAAAAAATAAACCCTGAAACTTCACTCGAAATTCGGCTTTCGAAGCACAAACAAAAAACCAGATCTATCCATTGTAGCCAAACTCATTCCTCGTACTCAAATAGGGTTGGTATTCCCTTGAGGTCAGTATCGTGAATGTAGAGCAAGCAAGACCCCTAAAGGAAGTTATATAGGTCTAATGCGTTGTTTAAATTGCGGAACATAGGAAAGTTGTGGTCGAGAATGTTTAGTTTTACGGGTTTTGCAGTGTTTTTTGGGTTTTTTAATGAAGTTGAACTTAAAACGTGAACTAAACCTCAAAAAAAACGAAATGTCATAATGTCATCTTTACATTAACAAGACACAAAAGTCTACATTCAAAGAAAGACAAAGCAGATAGTAAAAAAAAACTTATTTTTTTATTAATAAGTCAGATAGCCATCATAACCATTAAAAGACACGATCAATCTTAGATTCACAAAATAACTCAAGCATAACATTCTTCCATATTGTTATTTGTGGTCGAATTTATCACAAACCGCGATGATTTTCAGACAAAGTGCCGCAATAAGATGGGATGACAGCAAAACACTGTTTTATTGGCAATTGGCCAAGCAAACCTTTTAGCTGGATTAGGCTGAACGTTTTGGTACGATTATACTCAAACTGATCATAACATTAGGATAACTGAAATATTCCGATGAATTCTACAGTGAGGTTTTCAATCGGTGATTTGAAAGACATTAAATAGTTCGATGACATTATGCTTAGGGTGTTTTTTGAAAATAAAGATACGATTAAAGATAATATTATAGATATTACCTTTCGCAGTTGCCACTGCTATTACACAGGCCTTTTTCTGTGGGGATAGTATGGATATCGAACTTAATGTTCCTTTCCTGATTGCTGTAAAAGTGACTATTGCCAACGTAGACTAAATCGTAGGACGTTGTAGATGGTGACTAGAGAATACGTCAAAAGAATCAGCAGCATTTTTATATTATCTACTGCTACGATGAATCACCCATAAGTTTAGCTAGCTCGGTGATAGGATTACTCTTTGTCAGACGTAGCTCTCTTCGTTTATGGTCTAAGTGACTTTACTTGACCTAGAACCTTTATGATAGTGACCATATATGTAATCCTACCAAGTTAAATATGTGCAGTTTCATTTTGTGATAAAACTGTAGTTTAAACAATGTCTGACACAGTCAAAAGTTAAATTGCATACATAGGGACAACTTTCCAGACAGCTGCCTCTATATTATTTGTTTTTATGTGTAGAACAACATTAAACCCTTACTAATGTCGACGCATACCGTAATTTTACGCGCAATCTACCCTTTCCTGACCTCAAGGTCATAAGTCTCTCTTAGATATTTCTACCAAAAAGTATAGGTTTTTACTATAAAAATTTAGGTTTAGCACTCCACTGCAAGACACTGCTTCTCTAATTGCACGTCCGTGAACAAAATTTGCTACTATAATCCAACTGCTACCAGCTCCCCTTCAAATATTGACGCTTCATCTGAAGGCGACCCAATCCTACGTTTGTTAGTACTGAAAACGGTCAAATTGGCTGGTATCTGAACAAAAAAAAAACATTTTCACCCAACTCTCATGATCCCTTTTACGCAAACACCGGCAAAGAGAATCGTCAGTACTTATCAAATATTTATATTACAGAGATTTTTTGTAAGCTACCTCATACGTCATGTCAATTCGCACATATTTCCCAGTATGTAATATTGCCGCTGGAATATATACGGGGATAATCTCGTTAACAAGTTGACTCGTCCATTTTGTTCTACCCTGTATACGACCATGTCGCTTAATTTTTTGCTGAACGTCCAAATATTTTAACGATGGCATTTTGGCGTGTACCTTCATGTAATGTCGATATACTTGAAATGTGGTGCCTTGACTTTGTTTATTTCAGTCATCATCCACTGAAACCTAAATTCATGAGATATTACCAATGTTTTTAATTGAAATACCAAAAAAATAAAATCTGTGACTGCTACCACCTACAACGATGGTGCAGATTTGCTTGGAAGTTACTTATACAATCATGCCGTAAATATTTCCCGGTAGCTATCAGGTAGTTTTCAATATTACTCGATAAGATATTGAAAGTTTACCGAGAATTCTATAAAGAATATTTTCCGCTCCGTTTACGAGTTTATAGAAAAGGTCTTTAACTAATTAGAATCCATTTACAAGCTCCTTTGTATCTCCGCACCTTATTATGATCCAAAAAAAAAAGAAAAGGATAGGTCTTTAATAAAACTTTTTCCAATAAATGGTAATATTCCGTAAAATATAATTATCTCTCATAATTTAGAACAAGATTAAAACAAAGAATTAAATTAAATGTGATTCAGAAAGTTCAGCCACTTATTCGGAATGTTGGGGGTTATATCCTTTATCTTGCTTACTTTGTTTGGTCTCGTTTTAATCTTATTTTCAAAGAGAAAAGAACCGGTGTAACGGTTCTCTCATAAATTTCAGATTTAAGCGTCGTATTAGAAGATTAGAAACATTAATGACATTGCTCTCATTGACGCTTTTGGTATTATTTTTAGAGTCGTATAAAAATGTGGGAATGAGGTCGTAATGATACAGAGAATGGATCATATAGCACGTTTATTACGATGTTATGCGAAATGTAAACACCCGCAAAATAAATGGTTGTTACTGTTTATATTTTTGTGTTCGGATGTGAAATCTGAGCGATTTGCGTGACTTTTGATGGGATCATTTCGTTGTGGTTTGTGTGTCGAAGTAATTCAATTAAGCGGAATAACTAATTGTTTTTCGCTTTTTAATAGTCCGGATAATAATCGTGTTCATATTCAAATTTATTTAAATCTAAAATACTAACTTAACTTTTTTTTCCAAATGCATGATTCTACAAGTAAAAAAAAATATCAAAATATATAGCTTCGCCAAATATTTCTTCTACTACAAACAGAAGCAAGTAGGACATATTAAGCAGAGGTTAACAGTACATCACAGAGGCAGGGTGATTAATTGATGGAGATTGATCGCCACCATTAGCTAATGAGTGGCGCCCCGTCTTCCTCGCGAGATAATCTGATTTTACGCTCACTATGTACTTAGTAGCGTTAAGCTTTATATGATTATAGGTTTTAAGTACGTGTTGATGAGTTACTTTGAAAGGTATCTGTAATGTTTTGTTTAGAAGCCTTTTAACTTATATTATCATTTTAACTGGAAAGTTTAAAGAATAATGGCTCATTTACATTAGGTCGTTTTGACCGATTCGGTCACCGACTAATGTAAACGGGTTTTCGATAAGCCGTATTCGGCCGCAGACCGTTTTCAGTGTCTGTGGCAATATGTTACAATACAACATGTCTGTCTATGATGATGCTTTCATCACGAGTGTACACGTTCGGCTGAATGCGGTCGCCGAATCTGGTAAACCGACCCACGTAAAGCAACCCAATTCGGTTAAGCAATCCGGTAGAACCGTAAGCGATCGCCGAATTCGTTGAACCAGCCTAATGTAAACAACCCAAGTCGCCGTAAACGGTGGCCGACCTAATGTAAACGCGCCATAACTTGGGTTGAATTTTTAACTCCAGGATCTTTAACATAATTCTGAGTTATAGCTAGAAAGCTTCCAATTCAACCAAAAAAAGTAAAAAAATCTAAGTTCATTTACCGGAACAAATTTTCTTACTTCTCTCTACTTACTACCATACTAAAGCGATTCATAAAGTACTGTATTCACCTTTACGTCCAATTTTGTGCATGCTTTTCGTCTCCAGCTGTGACTGTGTGAGTTCCCGCGATTGGTAATAATCTTGACAGATTCCTTTATTTATGACACCCAAGGGATCCCATTGGGCGGTAACCTTTTCATCGAGAACCATAAAGGTGAATGAAGATAGAATAAAAATGGTTTATTGAAAAATCATGTTAAATCATACTATGAAGTAAATAATGATATGACATCATTCCTTTTCTCCCCGAAGCGTTAGGCAGAGGTGTAACCATGGTACACATACATTTCGCCAGTTATGTTTAAGCCCCATGTAATAGGGGGCGAGCCTATTGCCATCAACCGGGCACGAATCCAGACTCCGGCTTCTACTAAATTTCTCTAATGGAAAAACCCAATGACACTTTGCCCGACCTGGGAATCGAACCCAGGACCTCATGCTCAGCAGTAGCGCTTGTTGACCACTAGACTAATGTGGCAAATAAAAATTATGTTATTATTTAGTAAATCGGTGGTAAATAACACATTTGTATGTTTTTCGTAACCAAGTATTCTTAATTAATTTAAGATTTTTCTTCTTAAAATAATGGAAATTAAATTGTTTTTAATAAATGAAGCAAAATGGTGTATGTCAGGATCGTAGCAGGTGGCGTACTGCAGTTTCTGCCTCATCACGCGGGAAAAATGCGTAATCATCTTCTTCTTTTCGTGTGGTTAGTGACTAACCTGATGTCAGAGTTTTAAAGCCGCCCATGGGCCTCTGACTTGGCTTCACATGCCGTCTCTCAGGCATGCCGGTTTCCTCACGATGTTTTCCTTCACTGTTTTTGAAGCCAGTGATAATTATACAATACGCACCTGAATCCGAAAAGTCAGAGGTGCGTGCCTTGGGTTCGAACTCGAGCCCAATGACTTGCCAGTCCGATGGTCACACGCGTAGTGGTGTGACCGTCGAACTGCTCACAATTTATGCATGTGTGTAATTATTGTATGTATTGTTACTTTATTACTATCGACACTAAGGTTCTACCTATAATTAGGTACAAAACGGGTAATTTGCTGATAATTAGTTTTAGCTCTATAGCGACAATTATACAGTTGACAATAAAACCTTTATACACGTTTAGTCGTTGACGTGAAAGCTATTAAAATGTTAATAAGTACGATAACATTTTATTTTGACGTTTAAGTAAGAGGGAAAATAATGTTTTTTTTTATATTAACCTGTTTATTTTATGAACTAGGAGCAAGGGTAAGAGATTGCATATTGGCTCGATCGTGTAGGCCACAGCTTTAAAAATACTCAAATCATGGTCTTAATATAATTAGAAGCTGTCTACTCAGGGATAGTACTACTACAGGTTTCTAAACATAGCCAAACTTTTTTAAAATTACATAAACCACCAAAAGAACAAAAGTAATTGGTGTATTTTCTTACAATTACTGTTAATCGAAAAACATTTAAAATTTCGACTTTGCACTAAGTTCCATCTTCGTCTAGTCTCATCTTTATGGCGAACTGTCTCAACAAGTGCTCGTTTAATTATATTTACTTAAACAGGACGAGCTCAGAATGTTAATATTGGTATCGGTGAACGAAGTTCATTTGTAACTTACCCGACTATACTAACTGTACAAAATGGATAGGACCAGAAGGACGGCTCCGTAAGACGAGCGAAAACAGGCATGCGCTTATGTAGACGCGTACGCACGACGGCAATTTCAAACAAATAACAGTCGCGAGTGCACTTGCACTCGCTGCACGTGATGCTTGTTTATATGTGCGTGCGCTTTCACTCGTTCCATGTAACCAACCTTCTGTACTCATATATTTTGGGTTAATTATACCAGTAGTTTGACCCAGTTCGGCCAAAGGTAAATGAAGTCGGCAGGAAATGAGTTTTTGTACTGTAAATAATTGTTCCTACTAATCTTGAAAAACATTGGTTTTAATAATGTGATGGAGGAGGCCGGAAATTAAAGTTTGGGTGTGGGAAGTTTTTGTGACGAGGAAATTGGTTAGATTTGAAACAAACTTTTCATAAGGGTTGTTGAGTCAAGTATGTAAAGATTTAACTATACTCCTTATGTTAAGGTTGTTAAATAAACGTAAACAAACAAATCAAGTGACGAGACAACTGTCAAGTAACCGACTAAACGTAATAACCTGTCACTTCAGTTGTCATGCTACGTCACAGTCGTAATCTTCAATTTAGCAACGTTATAATTCGTTGACGTTTAGAGTTTGGGCTCGTTACAATAGACGGACTACAAAATTGTGCTCAAGCAGTTACATCTACGAAGAGAAGTTTAATAATAAATGATAAAGTTTAACATACATTAATAAAAGAGGAAACTTGTAAGAAACGAAAATAAATTCAATTTGATTTTATCGTATTTCTAAACAAGAAAGTGTCATCTATAAAAACTCTTTTTACAATTTGTTTACCTTTATTTAACTACCTAAACCAATGGAGTATAAGTCATTTATGACAGGTATGACAGTGGTCTCTCTTGATAGCAAGTTTAGTAGGCACAATCGGCCCATAGATTATAGATACCTAAAACAGCCAACCTACTTGGCATAGGCCTCTCTTGTCCACGACACAATCTTCTTCAAGTTAAGAAGAAGAGAAGCCAACCTATCTATTACCTTCTTAAGGATTGCCAATTTTCTTACACTACTCTTCTTGTACCTAAAAAATTAAATCTTTAGATTATGTCTGTTTCTATTACTCCCAAGACTTAGACCTACTTCACGACTTCGAGAAATCCTACCGATCAAAGTCCCAATGAGTTAGATACGTTTCAATTGACATAGCTGCCGAAACAGGTCGAAGACCTTGAAACAAGCAGCACTTAACGATAGATACTAATTGAATTCACTTTGTCTTAGGGCTGTGTACAGTCTGAGATAAACCAGTTTTGTCTTTCATAGACAGAACAAAGTCTTAGCCGTTTTTCAACTATTGGAATCTAGCGGAAAATTGGTGCGTTTACCTGATTTTCGTTACATCACATTTATGATGAGGTCGCGACTAGATTTGAATGTTTTTAAATAGAGTATTAGCCTGTTTGTATCAAACAAGTTTTTCAAATAGGAATTTTTTGATAACTTTGATTTTGGGACTGTTTTTGTTGCGTGTAGGCCATCAGTATTTTCATAGAGTGATAGTCATTATTGTGAACTAATACAATAAATATTAAAGAAGTAAAATTTGTTTGTTTGTGGGGGGTAATCTCCAGATCTACCAGTCAGATTTGAAAAATTCTGTTTGCATTGAATAGCCCAATTCTTGAGGAAGGTTATGTAACATCACGCTACAACTCTTAGGAGCCGAGCAAAAAGAAAAAAACTCCGAAAGGGCGCTAAGCGAAAACGAAGTAATAGCGCGGGCGAGCGAAGGGAGCGACACGGTGGGTCGGGAGCCGAACTTTCACGAGGACGCAATCGCGAGCAGAAGCTAGTTATTGATATAGTCATAAACCTATAAGATAGTCTTAATTCAGTTTGCGTACCACTTAATAGCTTATAGTTGAAGGCAAATGAACGTTTATACGCCATGTGTTTTGATGCCTGTGAAGGAAGACTTATGAAGGATATGGGTATGAATTGTTTAGGTATAAATTAATTAAATTGTTGGCAGCAGATGTAGGAGATAGGCGGCATTAAGACCTTCGTCCTAATTCTGTGACTGATCTATCAAAGGCTAGGCAAGGCAATATAATAGAATCATCTTTATATGGTGTACCACATAAAGTACCGATATAAATGAAGAAAAAACGGGAAAAAACTATTAAAAGATGATAATGAAATGTGGGTATACTATGGGTACACCTCTGCCTTACTCTTTGGGGAAATAAGGCGTGATATTATGTATGAATGAAAAAAGCAAAATATGAAAAAAAAAGAACGAATGAATTGAATGAATGATGATGAAATTATATTGAATATAGCCTTGTGATGCAAAGGCGAGTGATGCCTCTGAATATTTTACTAATTATGGGGCAGTTAAATATTCTGTAGCATTACCTCTGAATATTTTACTGCCCCATAATCACAAATGTTAGCTAGGTGGACCGAAACTGTCTATTTGTATCAAACTCTAAACTTATATTTCAAATAGACTATACTCCATTCATTAATAACGGCTAAATAACGAAGGTTATTGAATAACCTTGTGGAAATGACTGCACTTTAGAATTATTTTATTAGTGTAAATGGTAAATAGATTACATTGCTTTGTATTCATCTTGAAATGACGTTTATTATATACGTATATTTCTATCAAAATAACGAAACGGTGAAAATCTTTATTTGACTAATGTAATAAATGGAGTATAGTGTCTTTTGACCGGTGACATTTTCAAAAAACGAAAACCTTGACCAATTTGTAATCATATTTGAGTTGGAGGAGAGAAATATCAAATTCGTCAGCAACAACATTGTTAGTACTAGTAGGTAATTTTCACAACCTCTGTAAAAAAAACTCAAGACTTTTAGTTGAAATGGAAACAGAATTTCCCAGAATATTTAAAGCAAAATTTACTACAAGATAAAGTCTTCTCAAAATAGTTCGCCATTACGTAAGTCGCAATTAGGTAGCAGTGCGTTCAGTCCGTGGTTCCGTCCGTTTGTTTTAATATTTAGCGTGGCTGCGAGTGAAAATGATTGTGCTATATTTTCTCGTCCTCCATTGTGCAATAGTGCAGCTATATTTGCGTTTCTGCGTATTACGTTTCATCTGTCTTGGTTACAGGGCTTTGTTGGAGTCATTATTATGTTGTATATTTTGCGAAAGAGAGTGTAGTGTGTTTGTGATTATGTTCAGAAATATTTATGATTTTGAGGATACCCATTCAGATACCTCTTGGTGTATGGTGTCGGGGTGTAGATGTCACCGTTGCAATCTTAAACTGTGCTCAATTTTTACAATGTATTGGTAGGTATATCCACTCTTCAAACAGCTTATATCAGGCGACAATATGATAAAATTCACTCTCATATGAGACTAATCAGTTTTTCACCTTCTCACATAGCTTTCTCCAACAAGAAGGAGAATTAAAATAATCGTCTTTTTCTTCTTCTAACACCTTGTTATAAAGAAGGTTACTGGATTTACGATTTTACGATCCTTCATTGTTCTAGGCAAATCGGCAGACCCGTATTCATCCATAATTGCATTCAAACACACTTCGAAGATCCCCGGAGGAATCTAGGAGATACTACAGTTGAATGACAAATCATTGTGCTGGACGATTAGCACTTAGTCTATTGACATTACGCCGATATATCTCAGTGGATATCTCTGGAGATCTGATAATTAAAGCAATCGAGGTTAGACAGAAACTTGGTTGAATGGGTAGAATTTTGGTACAGCTCAAATTGTGGTAAATGCTGAAATGGATTACTCTATTGCTTAGGCAAGTTACTTATAAGTACAAAAATAAGTGTAATAAATAACTTTATTTCCGACTATCCATTACAGAACATCCATATTTGTGTTAGTAAGTATTTGGGAACTATGTAAGTAAACCACAAAAATATTAAATAAAACAAACAAAATCAAATAGACACGTGGACTGCGATTCAGTGTCTAAGAAAAGGACCGTCTAACCGGTTCACTATTGCTTTCAGAATGCTGTTGGAGCTTGCTTGGATACGTTGCAATATGGCGGCAACTCTCTTCCGTTCTCTTTTTTTTTTTGGTTTTTCTCTAGGCTTATTTTGGGGTAAAAATATCAGCCAGTCGGCAAGATGGTAGTGTGACCGACTGCCAAGGTTGCGTTAGACGTACATAGTTTTAAGTATTTTCACACGTGAATGCTGTTATAATAAGTCGACCGGTTTATTTAACAGCCTGTTTTTTTTGTTTTACTTTAATGTACAATTCAATAGTGGTATTTTAGGTGGAGTTATTGCCAAAGGTATTTTCTGCCAGTCCCTTTTATGACGTCATCAAATTTTTAATAAAAGAATCACAAGTCGTTGACCTTTACGAAACATTTTTAATTTCGCCCAACCCTATTCAAACCCGTTTAATATCAATGCAAAAGCCATGTAGAGTGTTCGGAAGACGTATGATCCGTTTCATCCCATTTAGAAACGAGTGACGTCGCTGACGTGTGACAGGCAGCCCGCGACCCTACTAACGTTAGCATAGGGAAATGTGTCAATTTACATCGATCTTATGGGTTTTTCATACGAATTTTTTCGAAAAGATTTCGCTGAGTTTTCAAACGAGGATTTAGGTATTTTATTTTTGAGAGTTAAGCTGCTTATATTTTTTCTACGTGTTGAATTTGTTGACGATTTCACAGAAATGAGATGTTGGGTTTATTTGTTTGGATGGTAATATTCGTGGGAATTGTTTAAAGGATTTGCAAGTTTCTCGGGAACCCATATTTGCTGCACCTTTTAGAATCAAACTATGTATATGTTGTTGGTGTTGTTTGATAAATAAATAAATAAATATTTCTTTATTCTGCCATATAGTTTTATAAAATTATTATATTTAGTAAGTATTACTGGTTATCTCTTTTCTCAGTACCCATTTGATTTATTATAAAAGGGAAAGTAATGTGAGTGATGTAAATAATGTTTGTGTACGTGTGGCTAGGAAATTTGAGTGTTCTATTTGGTACATCTCTGCCTAACCCTTCCGGTCATATAGGATGATGATGAAAACAAAAAGAGAAAGAGACAACATAAACTCACTAAGTACAAAAATAATGAATGCACCACAAAACCTTGCAAATCACCTCTTTTATAAATTTTCCTTTTTGCATTTAAAAAAGAAATTTCTTTTAATACAGCTCTAAATCTGAGTCATAGTCATAGTCATAGTCATAGTCATTTATTCATGAACAATTATTTGTATCTGAATTTACACATTTTAAATAATAATAACAAAAAAGATATCATTAATAATAAAATAGATTCAAAATAATTAATTACACGTCATAGAATTTAAAATAATTAAAACACATACAATGACAATAAATACAAATTACATTAAAGATGTCATGAAATAATAAATTAATAACAAAAAAATAAATTACACGTCTTAGAATTAAAAATAAATAACACAAAATACATGTCTTTATACCTACAAAAATTACCATTACGATGTCAAGATCAATAATAAAAAATAAAAAATAAAACTAACAACAATAAAATACAATCAGCATGTCAAAAAAAAATAAAAACGGCAAACAATACATATATACAGACATGACAATATTATAAATCTTCTACGGCATATAGACACTTACTCAATAGGAAATTTTTTAATTTTAATTTGAAAGAGCCATTATAAACTAATCTTTTTATGTCTAAAGGCAACTTATTAAATAATTTAACAGATTGATAACGCGGACTATGCTGAACAATTTTGAGGTTATGATTGGTCATATTATTTTTTAAATCCAGTCTACGGGGGCTTCCCTTATCAGCCGCTCTTCCCCTGTTTCGTATTCATGCATGTTTTTAGCCATATTAACTAGAAGTACATGCACATATATACCAGGTACTGTAAGTATGCCTAAGTTTACAAAATGTTGACGGCAACTTTCTCTTTGAGAGATGCGGATCATAGTACGAATAGCGCGTTTTTGTAGTATGAAAGCCCTTTTGCAGTTATAATCATAGCTGTTTCCCCAAAGAAGTATACTATATCTAATTCTGGACTCCACTAATGCAAAATATACCATTTTCAGCTGTTCTATACTAATTTCATTCCTCAGGGCTCTCAGAGCATAACACGCAGAAGATACTGATGCATCAATTGCCTTCAACTCTGATTTCCAATTTAAGAGTTGGTCTATATGAATACCTAAAAATTTTACTTCTTTAGCGACTTCAATTTCGTCTTCATTCAAGCTTACGTTTAAAATATCGTTGTTCCGTGATGTTGTTTTAAATAGCATTACTTGAGTTTTGTTACTATTAATTAATAATTTATTTGCTGTGAACCACTTATGAAACGCTTCCAATGTAGCATTTACTATACTAGTTAATTCCACCATGTCATTAGCAGCCACTATTGCATTTGTGTCATCCGCGAAAATCACAATTCCAATGTCCGGTAAAATAAAATTTAAATAATTGATTAAGTCGTTTATGAATAATAAAAATAAAATAGGTCCTAAAATAGATCCCTGTGGAACGCCCGTTGATATGCTAACAATTTTAGATTTAATGCTTTTTTTGTGAGTTTTTTGTGTCTTGCCTATCTCAACAAACATCTTCCTGTTTTTTAAATAGGATGAAAAAAGTTGGAGACTTTTACCTCTTACTCCGTAATGACTCATTTTAGTAAGAAGCAACTCATGGTCAATGGTGTCAAAAGCGGAGCTCAAATCCAGGAAAATCCCTGCAACTCTCATTTTTTTATTAATCTTAGTTATTACGTCATCCAGTAAAGTATATATGGCGTCAGAAGTGCCAACACCCTTTTGATACCCAAACTGTCTCTTGTTTAATACATTATTTATTTGCAAGTGAACTAAGAGTCGTTTTTTAAGGATCTTTTCAAATATTTTAGACAGTACTGGTAATAGAGAGATAGGTCTATAATTCTTAGGATCTGTCCTACTGCCCTTCTTATAGATTGGTATTACTTTAGCAATTTTTAATTGTTCCGGGAAAATAGCTTCGTCTATACATTTGTTAAAGAAATCGGATAGAGGTTTAGCCAGTATTGTAATATGGTCCTTGATCAGACAAATCGGAATTTCGTCATTACCACAAGACTGTTTGCTCTCCATGCTCTTAACAAGATTAAATACCTCATTTGGAGTAGTAGGAGTAATGCACATTGTACTACTTACATCTTGTGTATACTGTTTTAGAAAAGCCGCAGCAACGTCTCCGTCCTTAACAGTTGAAGCACTTTTATAATTAAATTGTTCGACTAATATGTTACAAATCTCCTCGGGATCCCCTATAATCCTTTCATCGACCTTGAGTTTTAGTTCCGGCTGAAAGACTTTCTCCCTATTAGTGCATTTATTTACCACCTTCCAAATTTCTTTACTTATGTTTTTAGATCTATTTATCTGTGTCATTATTGCTTGCTTTTTAGCATTGGAAACAATTTTTCTATATAGCCTTACATACATGATCTTATATTTTAGAATACTGGGCTCAAGGTCATTACCATTACGTGCACATAAAAAACGTTTCATTTTGCTAGATGTGCGTATTCCTTTAGTGATCCACTTTAGTTGGGATTTATTTGTTAGGTTAATTTTACACTCTCTCTTCCTGTAGCTATTACGAAACACTTCATTGATATTTTTGAGAAAAGAATTTATTCCCATACTAGACCAAGATTCGTTTGAAATACCCTGAGCGAATTTTAGGGCATTTTTGCTGTTAAAAACTCTTTTATTTATAACAATAAAGGGATTATCATTAGAAGTGACTCGACTTTTTAAATGAAAGTCAGCGAAAATACCTGCATGCCCGTCCGCCAAACCATTATGGTCTAATTCACAACCTACAACACATGAATCAGGCAGATTAGTTAATATATTGTCGATACATGACTTGCTATTATTACGGATAAAAGTAGCGGTAGAGATCAGATGCCTAAAATTATAACACTTCAGCAAACTAAGAAATTCCGCTTGCTTTTTATTGTCAACAAGCAGATCAATATTAAAATCACCGCAAATTATGCATTTCCTATTGAATAAGTAATCCAACAACTTTTCTAATCTTTCCAAGAATTGTTCAAAATTCTTGTCAACAGGATTTCGATAGCAACAACAGATATATAGACTAGTATTAATATCTTTAGCACCACATATTTCAAAACATTCCATTTTATACAATTTATTTACGGACTCACAAATTTCCATCTGTCCATCTACATGTCCTAATATTAAACTTCCCCCTCTTAATTTTTTTTGTCTAGTATTGTAAGACACAAGTTTATAGCCATTTAGATTAAAAAGATTTACAGAGCTTTCATTCAAAAAATGTTCAGTTATACAAATGTAGTCTAGTTTTTTATCATGAGTGTAAACTTCTAGTTCATTTCTCTTATTCATTACACCACACAAGTTTTGCTGATAAATATGAAGAGAAACATATTCACCATGATCAGTCACATCCTGGTCACACGAAATTGATGGATTAGGAACGAAAAAACATATTATTTTCATCAACACTATTTGTCTGTGTTCCGATGCTAACTGTTACCGGTTTAAAATGCTCTGATGGAGTCTCATTCTGTGTCTGTGAAAAAGAGTGCCTATGACTGCTGAACATTACAAAAGGTTTTAGTTTAACGTCATTTAGTTACACGACCCGAAAGAGCTCATTCAGTTACCGTAGATATGCACGACGACAGATCAAACTTTACTTATATTTCCAGTTTATGCATCTTCTTTCTTGTTTTCGTGTTGTTAGCGACTAACCTGGTGTCAGAGTTTTAAAGCCGCCCATGAGTCTTTGACTTGGCTTCACATGCCGTCGAGAAATATCTCTCAGGCATGCTGGTTTCCTCGCGATGTTTTCCTTCTCCGTTTTTGAAGCAAGTAATAATTATACAAAGCGCACATAAATCCGAAAAGTCAGAGGTTGTGTGTGCCTTGGGTTCGAGCTCGAGACCTTTAACTTGGCAGTCCGACTGCCACTGGACACCACTAGGCTATCACTGCTCTTGCTTGAGTATAAGCTGACCTCAAATTGTATAGGCTTTTCGTACAATGAGAGGTCATAATACATACCATAATTTTCTGCCACTAGAAACTAATGCCACTAGCCTTACAAACTCATTTTGTTCGTTTACATTCATACATCTGGCGCACGTCGGTCGTGAGTACGCCCTGGTCCTTTTTGAAGATCATTTTATTTTTATTTTTTTTAACTAGGGCTCTCGCAGGTTACCACTAAGGTCGTATCTGCTTAACCGGGCTTTCCTGTGGCTGCCTTAAGCTTCTACACTCAAAGCCTCCAGCCAGGGGCATATTATTCTAATTAAAACTAGGCGAACGCTCGCTAAGGGCACCCCCTGTGGGGTACGGACCTCGGCTTAGGGCGTTCACTGAGGGGAGGACAGCAAGAGAGACAGGCTGGATCAAAAGTATATCATGATTATTGATCGGGGAATTTAAAGCTACAGGCTCAGCAACGACGCGGGCTGGCGTAACGTCGAGCAAGGGTCGGGGGGGGGAGGGAAGAACATCACCAAAAAGGTCACTATTTATATCCTTCTAGGGCATCCCCTCCCAGCGTATCTACTCACATCTGCGCTGTAAATGTCTTTTGTTAGTCATCCTTCATTCATCCTCTCAACATGACAAAACGATGGCAGGCCAGATTTGTCAAAAAAATATAAAAAAAATATGGAACCCGTCTAACTGCGAATAAATAAACAAAAGGTCTCCGCGATTGGTTACTAACACTAAAATAACCTCCAACTTATAACCAGAGAAACTAATTTATACCAATTTGTCCTTGTATGCTACAGTAAATATATTTTCTGACAAAGTTATGAGCAATATTGAATTGGGGAAGTATTCTGAATAAAGGCTTGTGCAGACCAGCGCGACTTATCGCGCGACGCGACGCCGGTTATTGTTATACCGTACAGTTTTCTTAGAAATTGCATTGTTTGTGTCGCGTCGCGCGACAAGTCGCGCTGGTCTGCACAAGCCTTAAAGGGTAACATAATCAATAAGAAAAACTACTGAAGATATTAAGTTTCTGTCTTTGTTTTACGTTTTATTTAGCTAGCATTTTATAGTAATAATAATGTTCTTCTCTCGTGTTATAACATAACAGTACCTGGTCGACCGATATAGGATAGTTCATACTTATTCCATGGGAGTAGGTAGAATAGTACTCGTACATAAAATGCTGCCATGATAGTAGGTACTTACAAATTCCATGCTGCCATGTCATTATTCTAAGGTAACCATCTTGTTCTAAACTTTTGGCGACTGAGATCTGCTCTGAATGCTGAATTTCCCTAGATATGAGACCTAACTAGATCGATTTTTCGCCCCCGTAAACCACTATATTGCTTCTTTCATCAAAATCGTTAGCGCCGTTTTCAAGAACGTGATCACAAATATGATATATATATATACAAATATTACTCATTTAATAGTATAGGATAAAATCACGTGTTGTGTCTCCGAAGGGTTGGGCAGAGATGTACCTATAGTATACCCACATTTCGCCAGTTATGTTTAAGTCTCATGTAATAGGGGGCGAGCCTATTGCCATCAACCGGGCACAAATCCAGACTGTGGGCTGCTACTGGGAAATTTCAGATAGTAAAACCCAATAACACTTTGCCCGACCTGGGAATCGAATGCAGGACCTTAAGCTCAGCAGTACCGCTTGCAACCACTAGAGCAACTAGGTAGTCTCTTCTATCGTCGCCTACAAACTATGTTAGATTAAAACTCGTGTCGTCATTAGAGTTTATAAAATTGGTAGTGAGGCTGATTGATACGTCAGACATTCTTGGGTTAAGTGCACCACAAATTTGCATTGAATACCTATCCGGCCATTTTTATAAAAACAATAGCCTTATTGAACTCAAACAAATTATAAAAGAAAGCACTTTCATTGAGCTTCTGTCAAGGAGGTTGAAAAACTTACAAGACCACTACATTCAATTTGAAATTCCTAAGTGTCTTTAGAACTTCGGATAACACGAAATATCTTTTGAAGATACAATTTTTATTATAATATCCAATGTGCTGAAAACTTCTTGAAAGAGAATTTTCTTTAACCAGAAATTGCTTGTCAAAATCGAGATTTTCACAATCTCGGTTTCTAGGATTTCGTTTTGAATTACTGAGTTCGTATTTTCCATTTACAGGGACATAGACTCGTGTGTCCTAGAAACGTTAATGTTAAAACTATTACGAATATTTATGAAAATATCATTTTCTTAGAATAATGGGCTCACAAAATAATCCATGACATTATAAATGTTATGAATAAATCTCAGTTAGAAATAATACTGCTTCAACAATAAGGTTGTCAGCTTAAATAATACGTAGCTCTAACCTGTAATTGTTATTTTTAAATGGTATTGTATTTAACCACCTGCTGCATGGATATTAAAGAGAGTTATGGTTTGAAAACAAACGTAATTAGGGATGTTATACGTTAGTCCTAATATGTTAAACCGTTATATATCAAAAATAAAAAAGGTAATTAAATGTGATAGGTATAAAGTGAATACGCTAATGTAGCTCTATTACTATAAATTTGATAGCAGTGATAGTCTGGTGGTGTGAGCGTCACACTGCCTAGTCATAGGTATTTCGAATCCAAGGCAAGTATCTCTGACTTTCCTGATTCATGTACGTATTGTAAAATTATCACTTGCTTCAAAAACAGTGAAGGAAAACATCGTGAGGAAATACTTGAGAGATATTTCTCGACGTCATGTGAAGCCAAGTTAGAGGGCCATGGGCGGCTTTAAAACTCTGACATCAGGTTAGTCACTAACCACACGAAAAGAAGAAGACTATAAATTAAAAAGTAATTACTTTATTCTAAAGAATTTGCCAATGTTATTCTTTTTTTTTCAAACTGCTTTGTCCCACTTCTAGGTAGGCTTCTACTTGTTTTTTTTTTTTTAACTAAACATATTTTTAGGGTTCCGTACTTCAAAAGGAAAAAAACGGATCCTTATTGGATCACTTGGTTGTCCGTCCGACAGTCTGTCAAGAACCTTTTTCTCAGGAACGCGTGGAGTTATCAAGTTGAAATTAATAACACGAAGGTCTATGGTCCCTTAGAGCTCTAAAAAAATCAAGCTTCTAAGTCAACGCAATATTTTTTTTTACGAAACCAAACTTACATTTGCAGTTGGAGAATTGATCGTGAAGTGTATCGATGCATGTAGGGAGAACATGTTTTTCAACTACAATGATAAGTTTGTTTTTGGGATAAATTCATCCCAATTACGAAACACTGGATTTTGCGTGGTCCAACACGCACTTGGCCGGTTTTTTTTTTTTATTTTTTGTAAAAATTATGAAACTATTTTCTGGGTTGGAAAATTATGAAACTATTTTCTGGGTTAGAAAGCTATTCATTCGTTTTAAAGAGTCAATTAAACGATAATTTCACTATCATTTAGATAGCCTATCTAATAACCTTGTTTCACTTTTCCTAATGAGTTGAAAATCAGCTCCTATCAAGGCAGTTAGTGGAACTATAATTGCGGCCACAACTTTAGCGTTTATTTGTATACGACTATATCCTTCCTTCATAAACTGTTTGTCGCTCATGACATGAATTTCACTTAATGTTTGTATTACATTCAGACCCACACAACACATTAGGGACTGCGGAACTGACCTCAAGAAGACATTACTATATTATAGGAATATCTGGCTAAATGACACTGAGTTTGTAGGTTTATTTTTAGATAAAAGGTGTATTTTTCTGCTGTAATGCCAATAAACGCATTTTTCTTTCTTTCTTTCTATACAGTAATAATGCCAAATTAATCAAAACAGCGAAATATTTGACATCTATTTGCGACGTTGCCCACTTTCAGAATAAACGCTCTTAAATTGCGTAATAGTACCAGGATATAATAATACTGAAGAGGTACGAAAGCTTGTTTGCATAAGTGCTAACACTGTCTCTTATAACATAGAATTCAAAAAAATTGCTTCATAGAAGTGATGCGAGCCTAGTACTTTAGGGGTGAAGTATGGAAATCTTTTATGAAAATTTGTCTTTAGTTTTTAACAGACGATATGAGTACCCTGTATTACATCATATCAAAAGCCTATTTACATTTCGTCAAGCTTAGTTAAACAACGTCGTAATCTTGTCCTAAGTGATTGATAACCTTAGTTTAGATGACAAGATTCTGCGTAAACTTCTCTTTGACAAGTGTCTGATTAATTACTTATAATCAATTAATTTAGAATACTTTCCTCCTGTTTTGTTATTTTTGGGAAAGATACCCGTTACTTTTTGAAAGGCTCCAGTATTTGCCTTAAAGACGTCAAAGCGATGAGGTCGTTCAGAAATCGGTGACAGTCCCAACTAAAAAATAAATTTTGGAGGCGCGTAAATGTCGATTTAGGTTTTACGTGGAAAATGAAAATATTATAATTACAAAGTAGTTCCTAGTGACTACTAGAAATTACTTTATAGGTATAATATTTGAGTGAGTTGAGCATTAGCTGCTTAACATAATTGCAGAAGCATATTTTAGGTACTTTACATGAATGTACATTTAATTTATGTTCCTGCTTGCATGCGTAGTACCTAGTTCTGAGGATATTTAGTTAGCTTATGTAGGAAGTTCAATAAATTCATTATCATTATTGGAGATTTCTAGTGAGACTGCAATTTATTGAAGTGAAGTTTTCTTATTAGTTATGTAGGTACTTATATCTCTTTTTAGCGTTAAGTGCCAAAGTAAGTGATTTTCTATTAAGTTAGTATTACCTAATTTAAGTTAAGAATGTGATTTATCGAATTCGTTATTAAATTAAACCTTTGGTAAAGATTGTAATTACAATTGTTGTAAACATTTACTTAATTGTTACTTTGCAATTCGATTTATTTATATGTCAGAAACAACACTTCCGTTTTCCTCACACAAACACACACATCCATACATAGTCACCCTCTGTGAACAAAACAAATATATATATAGCGCCGCGTGCAAAAATGAGCAAGTCTGAAAACTTTTCAACAGAATGTGCTGAAAAAGGCACTGAATATAACCTCAGCTAATACTTCTCCGTGGTCATGGTAGCCTGTATAATATGATTTAGTTTAACCTCATACAGTTTTGACAGATTCGAATGTCCTCGGGCGTTCTTACAAGGCCGTTGTATCTATGCATAGTGCCTTGTTAAAGATAAACAGAAGGACAGGTTTTGTTGTCCACCAATTTTAACAATGATTAGTGCACACTATTTTTGGTGGAGTAGATAATGCACTCACTTTTAATTGGTTTAAATAATAATCACATAAATATAAACAAGAGAATTGCTTTAAAAACTTTACTTCTACTTCCTTTAGTATTGAAGAAAACAGTGGTAAAATATATACCAAATTTTATTTCAATTTTGTTGGTCTTTACTTGATATTCCATCATTGAAGTCAGCATACTTCTGGCGAATCTCTTCCTACAACCTCTATTCGCCTTCAACACCACAAAAAACAACTTCCAAACACATAATCTAACTGACCTACTGTTCTTCAGCCCGAGTTAAGCAACAGTTGTGAGATGCGTGCGGGGTACCGTGGGGGCGAGGGGGTGCAAAATCAATAGAGGAACCCAGCCATGCCCCGCCCCGCCAAAACATGTACCCTCTATGTGGGTTGAAGCTTTTTTATATTACTTACGTGATTTTTCATGTCTACTTAAGCATTTTTTACGTTTTTGTCACTCCGTCCTTGATAATGGCCTTGAACTAAGCGGTTGGTGGATTTTTATTTTGTAGGGCGGAGAGCTGAGAAGAAAGCTAGGTTCCTGTACAAATGTATAATGGAATAGGGTCGCGTTCAATCACTATTTGAAGTGAGGACATTTCATATGTTGCACGAATGCAAGTTTGCATGTAGCAAAAGAAAGATATATGAATACATATATAGAATACTAAGTAGTACTGTTTTATCCTTTTATCTCGTGTGCGTAATAGATAACTGGAAAAAAATTAACATTTTTTTTATTTTATATTTAGCACACTGAACCGAAAGATTTAGTACCTCCTTTCTCAATTGATCTGAAAAGCTTTGAAAAATTATTAGTTTAGGACCTAAACTAATATTTTTTTAGGTCCTAAACTTTAGGTCTTACTAATGCTGTATGCATGTACCACAAAGTATCGATACCAATAAAATACAATAACATTATCAAGTGTCCTACATAGTAAAATTCTGTTCAAGCGCCTTATAATGTGCGTGAGAGGGCAAACAGCTGACACACTATAATTCTCTTTCAATGGCCACGCTGGCCCACGTACGACGTTCGACCTGTACAAAGGTTGCTTACTCTAAGGAACACCCAATAATGAAGTGTGGTTGGATGATGTTTATAGGCATCTTGACCATATATCCCAGCGTGTAATAATACTGCGTAAAGCTATCTGTATTTATCAACTATTTATTGGTAGGTATTTAAATGTAGTTATGCCAGTTTTCAAACCCAAATATTTTTTGCTTTCAAGCAGACATACATACAGTAATGTCCACTTTCTATGTATATTTATTCACCATTTATTTGAAATTATACAAACCTTTTCGTCAATGTTGGTGGATTCATAGATTCGCGTCCTTTACATGCTTTGAGGGAAAAAGGTATCCTTATGAATTACTTTTTTTTTTATAAACTAACTTTTTTATATCAAAAGACCATTTAGGTATGTATTACCAATTGCTTTAATTGGTAATAGGAACTTGTCATTGTGCTGAAGTCAAAGTCAAAGTCAAATAATTTATTTCAATTAAGCACATGAAAGGCACTCTTGAACGTCAAACAAAGAAATAGAATTGATTCTAGTCGCTCTTCCAAAAGGTAGTTTTCATATGGAGAAGAATGGCCAAGAAACTCCACCGTTACTCTTTTCAAATGTTTTACACTATTTTGTATACATTAATTATATAATTACGTGTATATGAAAACGATGCACCTAGAATAAAATTACTATACCACAATAGGTAAAAAGAATTAAAAATGAAGCAATGACAGATAAACGATGTACTTAACATGGTGCGCACATAATTACAAACAGTGTAAAAGTAGGTGATTTTCCTAAAATTTTACAAGTAATATGTCAGTGTAATAAGTTACTGACAGACCAAAACAAAAAACTATGTCTGTGTAACTCGTGAAAGAACATATGTAATCCGGAAAGCAGCTCATTACCAGACTCAGAACCGATATCAGTAGCAATTCTGTATTAGGTTCATGGAAATATTGTTGAGTACCGGAAGGAGTATAAATCGATACGTAACTACGTAAGTCAATAGATTCCAAAATTGAATGCGCGAAGAGTTAATAGGAAGAACTGATACCTCACTTTCTTCACATTAAATACCTAAAATTGTATTTAAAAGCCTTATTTTGTAAGTTTCACTTTATATAAAACTTTAATTGTCGGTTTTATGAGTGCCCGTGGAACTAACTTAGAAGTTTTTTACTTAGTTTCTATCTTTGCTTACTGATCGTTTGAATTTTTGATGCGGTTGGAGTATTTGATTTAATTATACATTTTAAAAGGGTATTAATTTAAAAGGTTTTTCGGAATCGTTTTTCTTCTGAAAATAACAGGAAATTAGTTTAGAGAAGGATAAGGAATTTAAGAAAAATACAGGAAATATATTTATTTAAATTAAAGCTGACTCATTCGCATTCGCTGAGGCATTCTTTGTCAAATAAGGACGATGGGTGACTTCAATACTCTTTACTAATTAATCTTTTTCGGGCTGTAAATTAAGGGTGAGTTGACGCTAAACGGTTTCCGGATACCAGACAACCGTGCTATTCCTAAATTATCTTATTCCATTTATACCTAACAGCCCAAGAAACAGATGAAAATACCTGTACCTGACATAATAATAATAGTCTTACTATCTTCAATAGGCATTCATTTTGATCTAGACCTTTGCTCTTTGTCTTTCCTAGTTATGATGCACTTTCTGCTGTGTAAAGCAGAAATTTGTTCAACCATCAAGGCTTACAAGGGGCTCTTTAAAGACTTTTCCAGGATATTTGGTGCGAATAACGCGCATGTAAAAATAAAATACGCCCCGTTTTTAGATCCAACCAGTCACGTAAATAAAAAGTACGTGTGCTAGGAGCGTAGGTATAATATAGTAACACATAAACGCGCTTATAAACTCGAGAAAGATCCGCCCTTTCTGGACAAAACCTTAATACCAAGGAGCTCATTATCATAGTGTCAAAATGATGACAATTTACAACCTTTCCCACATTGTGTTTCAAGTACCTAACTTGGGTTCCGTATCTTAGGAGGGAGAGAATTAATAATATTTTAATTGGACCCTTGAATGCTCTATGCTGTTATTTATCGGTGTTTCTCTTTGAATCCTGCTAAAGTTTAATTGGACCGGTTATGTACTTTGAATTGCTCCCTGTTTCCCGAAACGGACTATAATAAAAGTCCTAGAGAGCATTTAATAAAAGTGGTTAAGATGGAGAAAAATAATTTTCTTTGCCTCCAAGGCCTTTCTTAACGAAGCCGAGGTTGGAAGTTTAACATTTATGAACTGTTTCATAATTGTGGTTGCTTCTTTTACGGATGCAAGGTTGAAATGTTAATAGTAGAAAAACTGCGGAAGAGTAAGTGAGATATTTCTTTGGACGACGTGATTTTAAGAGATCAGATCATGACAATTTCACCATCAAAAGTTTAACTTTCTTCAGTTTTGATAAAAGTGATTAGGCTTGATAAATCTTCTGCTTTAACACTGAAACTGTCGATGCAAAAAGTTAAGTACATAGTTTCTATTCAGTTATTTGGAAAGTCGCTTCTAACACATATTAGAACCCACGATGGAATAAATGTACTCGTACTATATTTAAAAGCTTGACACTGGTATAGCTTTTAAAACACCTATTATGCAGTGTGTACATTTGCCAGTAAGCAACGCATATCCCTGTAGATGTATACAGATTAAGTTTAACAGCAATGCAATTAATGCAATACATCAATGCATGACAATGATGCATAGATCAATATGAATATCCCACCCTATTGTTGATAGTCACGCATAGAGAAATACCTTATGTTTGTTTGCTATTAACTAAACACGTAGTATACATATAAATGTTGGAAACAAGGTTTTACACGGTACTACATTAATTGTTTGTTTTAGGATTATGTGCGAGGTCAGGAATGTATACTTCGTTCGCGATTTAGTTTCCAAACATGTAAAAAAATATGTGTTTTCGGAAAAACCACTTTAAAACACTTACATAAAGTTCAAATTCCACTACATTTAAAAACAAACATTTTTATTACTTTTTTATAGTTCTGGTCATTCTGAAATCAATTCAATTTACACTGACATAAAGTTGATATTCATTTAAATGGAAGGAACACCAATGTGTGTGTTATGTTATGTTACTTCTGTTTTACCATTTTGTTTTGTCAGCACTTTTCTGGAATAATGGAGGCTTAAAAATTGTTGCTAGCAATGTAGGAAACAGATTATTGGTCCTTTAAGCTTCCTTTGGTCCTTTGGTCCATAAGTTTGGATTTTAAACTAGGAGATGTCATATAGCGACCGTTGATTCGAAATCACAAACCATATTTTATACAGTCAGTATGGTTTGGTCAATATGATCCGGGCTGGGCTGGGAAAATTAAAATTTCCTAAAATTTGCGCGTACGTCTGACATACATAATCATACATGTAATAATTTCCTACCGTACGTGACGCGTGTTAAACAAATTTTATTATCCCAGAATTCGCTGATCTGTATGAGAACTAGTTAAGAGCTACTAAATAAACATTACAACGATATCAAACAAGTTTCTCTGGTATGAATACAGAGTGGGAATTTCTTTGGAAAATAAGAAAAAATGGCGCCATGACAGTTTGCGAACGAAACACAAGGGCGCAAGTGATTGGGCTTTGTTTGTTTATCTATTTAGCCATCTGTGAAGACGAGGGTAATGTTTTGATACGTATGTTTTGGCGTGTAGACGAGCTTTTTGTTTCTGTAGGTCAAGAGTATTTTGTTTTGAATACATATTGTTTTTACACGCGTAGGAGAGAAGCTTACTCTAATTTTTTTCGTTGATGTTTTTGCTTTTGTGGGGAAAAAGTATTTTAGTATGTTTTATTTTTTGTTTTCCCCTGTAGCTTTTTGGTCTTTTATCGTTCTCGTGTAACGTTACGGTACTTGTATCAAACACTAGTTGGATTCTAGGGTATAATACTTGTCAGTAGTATGTTAAAATTAAAGCTTTTCTTCTTTTAAATAAACGCGAAAGATGCTTCTGAAAATTCCAGTTTTATGTACATTACTTATGTGTTTGAGATACCTATCACTGTCTAATAATTTTCACTTGAACGATTGGCATCTGAAATATAAAAACATATATTATTTATTTATGTGTTTGAGTGAACTTTCATCGTCTAATAAAATATATAATATTACTTGAACTAATTTTGCCTTTAATTAATTACTTTTGCTAAAATAATATAAAACGTGGTTTGAGTTTGTCTGAAAATAAATGCTAAACTTAAATCTCATAAATCTACGACTTAAAAGTGTCTCCCGCGTGAAATGATACGCACTATCTAGCCAGTCCCTGTTCAGGTATATAAATTTACAAATTAAGGTAAAAACCCACACTCACCGAAAGCTCATAAAGCTACGCACATAATTACACACTTATCTACATAACTTGATGGGACGTGAAATTTTATAGACGTTTTGACTTTATGGCCTTGCCGTGAACAAATATTTGTATAGGCTGCCAGGATTTTTATGTTAACGACATATGGCCAGGCCATATGAAATAATGTTTATTGTAACTCGTTTTTTGATATAATATATACCTTTTGTTGTATTTTGTCTATACATTTCAATACGCTTATTGTTCGAAATAAAGTTGTAATAAAAAATAATGAAAATAAGCAACACTTCTGAAATGTAACATTTAGCCTTCACCTACTCTTATTTAAATTGTTTTAATTTCTGTGTTTACAAAACTTATAAACTTACTATAAGCCTGATAACGTTATGGCTCTTAGTACTGTAATAACTACTCTACTCATTATTATATTGTCGGATCATTCAAATAAAACGATTTAGTCTACAATATTTTTTATTATTTTATATTGACATCCCTGTCAGCTCAGAAAATTCAGTTCAGAAATCAAAGTCAGTTTAGAGAACTGACTTTGATTTCTGAACTGAATTCATTTCTTCTATTCTTAATTTGTATTAAGAATAGAAGAAATGAATTCAGTTAGCGTTAGCGTTTATATGCCATTATCCTAGAATTACTAGAAAAGATTGCATGTTCAAACCATGCAGGTTAAGAATCTCTTCAGTAACTCTACTTAACTATGCTAAAGTCGAAGTCTGAAGGTATACCATAATGTCCTTCAGATTCCATGAAAATACCGACTGTGACCAAGTCAAAAAGCTTGTTAAATTCCACAAATTTTTTAACATTTTAATCAAGATACATGCCCTAATAGTCGTAGACATGAATATCTTTCCAAAAAAGTATCAGGATGGTCAAAATAAAACGTACCAAAACTAAAAGTTAATTTTTCGCACAAAAATATCCTGAAAATACACGTCCCTTAATTTAATCCAGTAGCAGTCGTAATATTAACATAATTAAATTTCTGTCGCCATTCGTCATAATCATTGCCTCGTCTTCACCCCTTAATGTTTGCCTTGCCGGGTGCCGCCGTAATTAGCACTAACTGTCACTTTTATAATAATGTTTTTGTGATTAGCGGTTTGAATTAGATTAGACTAATGAGTAAAACGGACGTTGAGGTTGAGCTGTGTTACTGCGGTCAGTAACTGGGTGGGGCGCAATCTCTCAGAGGTTTTTCGCAGGGTGCTGACCACCTCTTGGACGTTTGTGCTTAGCATAATCACCCTATAATGTTCCTCTAGGTGAGAGGGAGTGGGCCGTAATCTACCACACGGGGCCATCACGGGTTGGTAGATGTTACATGTCTTCGAATTTTTGGTTCTAGGACAAGCCGGTTTCCTTAAGATGTTTTCCTTCACCGTTTTCAGCCTAGTGGTGATAAACAATTTACACAAAGTAAAGCGCCTGTGTGGGTTCAAACCTATGACCTACAACTCGTCTAAAGTCACGGCAGTTACCACTGGGCCACCAGTGCTCCTGCTGCCACTGCATTCCTACTTCAATTTGCTACCTACGTGACTTTTGTATTCAGGTGTTCGTTAAACAATTCGGACTCTGGACTCTGTGTCTCATTGCTGAGATACATAAACTTATGCGTGCAGCATAGTGTTTATCTTCTGTAGACGAAAAGGGAAATTCCATTTTAATATAGCCGTGTTTGTACTGACTAACCAGGTATTCCTCCTTTGGCATCGTTTATCTTAACTTAACTAGTGACTTAAATATTCGTTTACTAGCTGAGCTCCGCGGTTTCATATAAGTCTCAATTCCGTGGGAATATCGGGATAAAAAGTATCGTATGTCCTAATCCAGGTCATGGTCTACCCATGTGTTAAATTTCATCAAAATCCGTTTGGCCGTTTTAGTGTGAAAGCGTAACAAACAAACTCACTTTCGCATTTATAATATTTGTTAGCGCGGTGAGCAATAAGAGAGTGGACTGTATTTTTAGGCAATGGTTTATTGCCGTGCTTATAAGAAATTATAAACTGTCCCGGACAAACAATAAAATAAGTGAGGAATATCGTCCGGTGCGGTGGAGTCCGTGGAAGCGAGTGGTCATCGGGCCGAGCCATGTCGCCGTCGCGCCGCGCCTCAGCTGTACCGATGACGCGCTGATCACGATGCCTGCGCGTGCAGACCGCGTGCAAGGTGTTGTATTGTATTCGATTCCCAACATATTAGTTAGGATTTGGTCTGTTTCCTACATAGCCAAAACCAAAAGTTTATCAATGGAGAAATGTATTTTTTTAATGGAAACAGTTCTATATCTAGTCCTACTTACACATAAATACGAACGTAGGAAAACCAACGCATATCCAATAAAAAATTCAACTCAATTAAACGGACATTTCAAAATCCACGTTTCCAATTAAACATGTACAGTACACGTCCTTTAAAGGTCAGATACTGATGAGCAGATAATGACAAACAAATAATGAGTGAGCTTTATATCCCGAGACCATTCCCACAAAATACAATGGTACAGAAGGTCTGCTCCATATACGAGCTAAAACGCACACACACATAGACATACATACAGAGAGTGCAAGCGCACTCGCTACTGTAATTTATTTGACAATAGCTGCGCCCGCGGTTTTACCCGCATAAGTCTCGATCCCGTGGAAATATCGGGATAAAAATCCTAATCCTATATCCTAATCTAGGTCATGGTTTACTCATGTGCCAAATTTCATCCAAATCCATTTAACTGTTTTAGCGTGAAAGCGTAACAAACAAGCAAACAAACCGCCGACAAACTATGACGCAGTTTGGAAGGTTTATAAAATGTTCCAAAATAAATGATTTATTTATTAATTTAAACTCACTTTCGCATTTATAATATTAGTTAGGATAGTAAGGATTAGGATAGTTTGAGATCGCCACACGTACGCGTCTGTGTGTGCGTGCCATTTCGCTCGCTGTATGTAGCAGCCTTCTGTAGCAACTATTCTGTGTCACTCCGTACAATCCAATTTTTCTAGAACAAACACAAGGTAATCAGTGAACTCGACGCTAGATCGAAACTCGTTCGGTGAATTGATAAAAGGAGAACATCGAAAATTTTGGACTACAGTTTATGTTCGTGAATTATTTATTGATGGGGTTCAATCGATTGGTTGTAGTTGATTGGAGGCTTGTTCGTGATCTTCGTGATGGACTATACGTCCAAAGTCATTCTAATAACTGTTCAATATATATAACAAAGACCCGTTGTCTTTGAAAAAGGGGGACATTTTTGCCCATCTTCTTACATTAAATTTTATCACCTTTTATACAACCAATACCACATCTTTCACGGGTGAGTCAACTAACGAATTGCTATTAATAACAATCTCGCTTCTATCCGGGTCATAGATGAAAACTATCCCATAAACTTGCATATCAATATGCTCAATTTTCTCCCCTGTGGAATATCAACATTTACACTGCAGGAATTTTTCACAATAATTTCATCTCTTCACTAAAAAATATATCTCGACGAACAAAAACGTAGTACGCTACCCTAAACCCGTAGATAATTCGACCAAACGGTATTCATAGCGTGAAGGCTGAATCGATCGAGGTTTAAACTTAGTGGTGCTCAAATAAGGTTACTAAGTGAATAATATATGACTGTGTATCCCGGCTCTGCCCGGAAGCCACTGTATACGTAATCCTATTTTAGAATGTATCTTCACAAAACTCGCCGGCAAATAAATATTATAGTCGTTCGCGGTCGGCTTTAAGTACCTATCTAATCTGTTTTTAGCAATATACTCGTAACTAAGGTCGAAGCCACACAGATGAAAACTATTGGATAGCCAGGGAAATTCTAATTTTCTTACGTTTTTTGCAATTGTCAGAATCAGGTTGTACGCCGTCCGATAAGGACCAGGCCCGGGTCGACGGCGCGTTGTGTTCCACGCGCGTCTCAAAGATATGTCAGCACAACAGAATCACAGGTCTGCTAGGACCGATGCCTGCCGGGGTCGCGGGAAAGTTCGAAAGGGATACCGTGGCCCCTGGCAGTGTACAGGCACCTGAAGGAACACGGGTGGATTTTAGTCAGTAAGAGTCTGACACGCCCTCCCGCTCCGACCAGAGCGGGAGAAGTAATTTGATAATTTCCCACCCTAAAAAAAAATATTTGCGAAATATGATTAGCGACCGGATCAAATATTGTATTTACAGAATTATAACCACTAAAATCAGTAATACAACTCTCTAGGTTCAGGTTACTCGATTGAATGACTATTTCATGAAATTGTGACATTTTAGATCAATTCTTACTTGAGAGTTGTATCTATGAGTTAAATGATTTGAATTCTATAAAGTCACAATTCTTTATGCTCGCGAATTGTGTTTTGATCTACATAGGTACAACCAGACACTGAACTGCAAATTGCAAAAAACGACAGAAATTTTGAATTTCGTGGGCTAGTTCAGCGTTCATTTTTGTTAAGGTATTCCACGTTCACACGACACCGCCAAAATTAAATTGGAGTGAACGTTCATCTGTTCCTTTCATTTGGTACGCGAGTGAAAGATTTCAAGTTCCAAAATACAACATCGATGGATTGGTTCTCTAATGAATTTATTTTTCTCTTGTCAAAAAAACCAAATTGAATTAAAGATGCCGAATGAAAGGCAAAAGTGAACAAAATGTGAAGCATCTGATAACGGGTTTAGTGATTCGCTGGATGAGTAGGTAGCCTAACAAGTGACAAATTAGGCATGCAACGAGTACCAAGCTTCAGTGTGGCCATTGCTTTAGGGGCTTTAACATACTGGCGCTTTGCAAGCGTGTACCCAATAAGGCGATTGATTAACGCGCTCGCTCCATATGTAGTGAGCACGCCACGTGTGCGCAACGTGTTCGCCGCGTTTGTCGAGCGATAAAACGCGGAGAACACGTCGCGCTGTCGCGGCTAGTTCGTTTCGAACCAACGATGATGCGAGGCGACGCTTTTGGCTAATTTGTAAAGGAGTATTATATCATTTTTTGTAATGTGTGTTTAGTTAGTGCAGAATAAACAATTTTTTTTCTTTTCTTTATGAGTTGGTTCATCAATCGGATCGTTGGAAACACGCTGGCAAATCGTCAGCGCTTTTCTTCTTTTCGTGTGGTTAGTGACTAACCTGGTGTCAAAGTTTTAAAGCCGCCCATGGCCCTCTGATTTGGCTTCACATGCCGTCAAGAAATATCTCTCAGACATGCCGGTTTCCTCACGATGTTTTCCTTCACCGTTTTTGAAGCAAGTGATAATTATGCAGCGCTCTAAAACCATTTGTTAGTTCGCTAGGTGCATGTCACCTATTTATAGATACCCCCAGTCCGCGATTACTGTATTGTAAGCAGAACTTTTGTATGGAGCAGAGCAGATTAGGGCGCGTCTTTGTTGATGGCATTATCTATACATAGCGTAAAGCAAAGCACCTAATTACGTGGCTTCAGTCTAACGGTTATTCGCTTTTAAAAATTTTACCGTTTCATTTTCTCAAGTTTATGGAAGCTTTGAGTGACGGTTTATGTCGCATGTCGTATAGATATTAAAGTTTTAAAAGCGGATGATAAATAAAGGTTATGACGTAATAACACGTTAAGCACTAGCATGAGGAAAATAAAATGAATCGAAGAAATGGGGTATTCAATCATTGAAGTTTTAAGATAAGATTCATGATAATAATGATCGAAAAAAAATGTCAAACTATTAGACTACATTATAAGATTTTCGCTAGTGGTGTGACCGTCGGATTGCCAAATCAAAGGTCTCGAGTTCGAACCCTAGGCACGCACTTCTGACTATTCGGATTCATGTGCATATTGTATTATTATCACTTGCCACAAAAACGGTGAACGAAAACATCGTGAGGAAACCGGCCTGAGGGATATTTCTTGACGGCATGTGAAGCCAAGTCAGAGGCCCATGGGCGGCTTTGAAAAACTCTGAGTCACTAACCTCACGAAAAGAAGAAGAATAAGATTTTATAAAACAATTATATTCTCGGCTAGAAAATATATATGCATAGTGTAATGAAAATACTTATAGCAAAAGGTCAATCGCACGATAGTTGGTATCTATAACTTAAATATTTTATAACTAATAATTTTCCGATTCAGCTAGGTATTGGTCAGATTAGGTGCACCGGTTAACCGCAACTGATTTTGTGGCTCGAATCGGGTTATCGACATAACAGCGAATCGACATAACCGAATTAATGTTGTACCTACCGGTGTTAAAAGTGATATAGTAAACTTGATTCATAAATATGTAATTATGGGCATTTGTCATAGTGAACTTGAGTTGTTAGTGATTTGTCATTCTTTACTGTTTCCGGGACCATAACAATAAAATAATGATACGTTGAGAACATGGTAACCGTTTAGACCTTGATAATTTATTGAGTTTCACTTGATATTTCTGATACGTACAATCAAAGAAGTTCATATTTAACCAGTTTCAAAACAAAATCCCGTGAACACGATGACTACATGCTTTGCTGGCCCGGTTCTATAGCTGCCGAGCGCTGCAAGCAAGAATAGTCCTTACGGTGGTTAGATATGAACTTCTCCGATAGTACCTATTTCTGTTTTGTGCTCGTTATTGTATTTAAATCTATTGTGTTTTATTTTCTTGTTCAAATGAGTTTATTATCTTTTTTTTTATGTACGTGTTTCTGTGACAAATAAACTTATTTTTCTTTCTTTCTTTCTTTACTTACCTGACTGGTTTACAACCCAAGGTCTCGTTTTTACCTTGGGCAGAGGCTAAGCATTGCTATACTACGTGGCAATGCGGCCAGTCTCTTGGGTACATTACTGGTCGACAGCGCGGATGAATTTTTGATGCTATATTTTAGTTTGTGAATAGTTTTAGTTAAGTTAGTATATAATTTTGCTATTTTTATTAATTAATTAGTTATAAGTTGCTATGTACCCAATTAATATACAAATAAATAAAATCACATCGGTACCTACCTACCTCTTTTTTTTTTTTTGGGTGGGAAATAATCAAATAACTTCTCCCGCTCTGCGCGGAGCGGGAGGGTGTGTCAAACTTTTACTGACTAAAACCCACCCGTGTTCCTTCCGTTGCCTGTGACTCGCAACCCTGGCAGGCATTGACCCTTACGGACCCCGTCAGTTGGTGCTAACATCTCTTTGAGGCGCGCGTGGAACACAACGCACCGTCGACCCGGGTCTGGTCCTTATCGGACGGCGAGCTACCCATTGCTCACCGTCCGCAAGCCCGCGCCTACGGTGGCCGGAAGTCGGCTCGTGACTCCCGACGCCCAGGGCGTCTCCTGCGGCGACTAGGGGCGCGAGGGCGCGAATCTTGCCTCTCCCTCGCGCGTTCCGCCTCCGCCTTCGCGAGCATTACTGCTTCGCAGAAGGAAGTGACGGCCTCCCATGCACTCTCGCTCCGAACCATGTCGGGTGGCGGGGTTGACTTACAGTCCGAACTATGTCGGGGTTGACTTACAGTCTAAGCGAATGCAACTGAATACCAGTATTTTACATGGAATGAATACCTCTGACCTCCACGACCCAGTTACTGGGGAACACGATGCTCTTTGGTAAGTCGACTGGTTGTCAGAGTTTCGGGCGTCTACTACCCGTAGTGACTGACAAGGATCTACGAATGACAGCCGGTACTAACGGCCGAGGCACGAGGGGTCTCGAAATGTAATGGATGGTCACCCATCCGCGAATCGACCGATGCATGCGTAGCTTAAACTTCCATTGACTCGTGCGGCTGTCATCATTTAGCCACGATCCCCTCCAAGAACTTTATACATATTAATCATAATAAGCATAATTAGCCTACAACGTTGCCACTACTACACAGTCCTCCTCTGTGAGGGGGCCTTAATCAACCATGCTGGCCCAGTGTGAGGTTCAATTTTTTTTTCCGAAACTTAAATTCAAAGTGAGGCAACTTATTTGATGCCTAATATCTACTAAGCGACCCTATTTCAAAGCTTCAGTAAAAAAAAAACGAGCGAGCTTTTTGAAGTCGCATATGATGTGTAACATCTGACATCTTGGCTGACAGTACCTATCTCTCGGAAAATGGGTTGGTACCATCTGACGGCAAATTTTAGCACCGCGCGCGCTCATTGGTCAAATCAAATGGCGCGCGCTTCACCGGATTACTGTTACACACGTCCGTCCCTTTTCACGAAATCACTCCCACAGATTGCAGGAAAGGGAGATAAAAGATGATACACATTTAAAAAAAAAACAACGCAGCAGTGACTATAATAATATTTGGTTGCTTGATGGTAATTTGTTACAGTCACCGAATGTACATAAAAATAAACGAATGGACAAAGGTGGTCGACTACTTTTCATCATTGTAATAAGGTTGAAAAGTGGTCTATCGCCAGTGTCCGCGATGGTACCAAGCGTGAGTCTTGGCGAATTCTGCCCAGTAAGCGACCGTCGCTAAGCGAGTACTCTCTTCGATCGTTCTTGTCGCTGCGACAAACGACCCGCCAGCAGTGTGTACAGTCAGCGATCAACTATTCATAAATGTATATCTTTTACTTACACGGGACTTACAATCTTTTGTACGTTTCTTGAGCAAGAAAATCGTTGATAGCGTTGTTTCTTCTTTAGCGTTGGGACAGCTGCCTTAAGCTAAAATCTTAATCCGAACTACCAACAATAAGTTAAGTAGTTATTGCAATATTTGCTTTACTGTGTAACAGTAACTATTGACTAATGCCGCCTTAAGTTTATATTACTGGCAACATTTATGTCGTAAGTTTTAATACTGTTTTACTAGTTTAATCCGCAGCTGTATAGAACAGTGCAGTGTTCACTAAACCTCAATTTGGTTTATTTACTTTGTGCGAAAATTTTACTTGATTTGTTAACTATGAAAGGTATTGAACAATGTTAAATACACGGACGGCATCTCTATGGTGTTTTAATCGCAATATTTTTTTAGTTTATGTCTAAAAATGTAAACGACTGGACATGACCATTGTGTAGTGACACATGACCATCCCACTGATCATAACCAACTTGTAAAATTGAATCAGTACTGAATATTAGTTCTCAATTTCGCACTCTACTCAAATATACGAGCATATTTGCATTTATAACTTACTGCTGGACACAAAATAATGAAGTCACAAACAATAATTAAGTACCTATGCAATAATATTCAAACCACACAGATAAAAACAAGGCAAGATAATTCCATAACCAAGAGAACCATACGGCACAAATAGCACCCAGAATTCTACCACAAATGAAGCAAAAACCGTTCAGTTCACCGCCTGTCTTACTGACAGTTAAGGGAAACAACTGACATGCCAATGAATTAACGATTCGTTGGCCCTTTTACTATTTCTATTGTGTGGCTACCTTTGTAAATAGTTAATAATGCCTTTATTGGGTTAGTAGCGCATGGGATTATAGGGTTCGATGTACTGAGCGTAGTACCACGGGTGACCAGTGAAAATCAGCGCTGTGCTGTGGGTCTCCATATCACAGCATCATGCTGAGTGGAAGCCTTCTTGTCACAGTTATGACGTGCCAGCAGCTGCCGACTGTTTCTGTTTTGTGCTCGTTATTGTACTGTTATCGTTTTGGTATCGTTATGTTGTCGTAACTACTTTATGCACGTGTTTCTGTGACAACTAAACTTATTTTTCTTTCTTTCTTTCTAGTATTTTTGGATGCTTCAGTAAACAGATTGTATCTTAGAATTGTTTTCTTTCGTCCATCTCAATCAAAGCTTTTCCCAGCTATGTTGGGGTAGGATACCAATGTTTTACATGGAGCGGCTGCCTACCTGACCACCACAACCCAGTTACTAGGTAACACGATACCCCTTGGCAAGACCGGCTATAAGACTTTCGGGCTTTTAACTACCCTCTCTTCATTAATCTGAAATCCGTCAAAATATGCTTCATCTGAGTAAAATTTTCTTTTTGAACGTTTAATAGTAGTCTTTAAAAATAAAATTGCAAGCCGATTTGGCTTATCCCGTAAAGTAGGTACTACATTTTTAACCGTGTTAGCTTTAATGTTATCTGTTTTGTGTAAATTTTTTAGAGCTAGACTCAGCAATAGTCGTCTAGGTTGGTAGGTATTTGTTGAAGTAAGTTGGCACCTATTTTGGAAACGAAAAAGTGTTCAACATTTGAGTTTTTATTCTCATGTAGTTAAATAAATACCTTTATTAAGCCCCATTTACACGATGTAAGTTTCTTGCCTGACTTGCATCTTCCAAACACTGTTTAGACGTTGTAATTTAAATTGTTGCTTCAATTGTATGTTATGCCACAGGCAATTAAATTGCACCGTACCTAATCAGGCTTTATGATCTTTGTCGCAAAGGACCACGAAGTATGTAAATATACAGGATCAATTCAAACCGGTTTTTTAAGCCGTAGTCCTATCCTGTTTCTTTTACTTATACAAAGTGCCAAACCTGCTATCTGCACTCTAATGTCAGTGATTAACTTCAAAAATGTTTTATACCCCGCACGTTTTTTCGTTTCAGGCCACACGTACGGAATTACGGCCTCTAGATTGCTCAATCAAGTTGTATGTGAGGGAACGAATCTGTCATTCCTGCCACACATTTTTTATATTGTAATAATGAGTGTACGTGCATTGTTATTGCCCCTTTCGGAAAGGTTTTTGCGTGATGTGGATTTTTGGGAAAAGGGTGGTTTCAGAAGATATACTCGTATGTTAGTTAAGGTACAATTCCGTAGTCGACCGCAGGTGGCAACTGCAGGAGACTGGTTTCTATGTATTTCTATGAAACCGCCGTGTCGCTAGCTACGGAGAGTCATCATCATCAGCCTACAGCAGCCCACTGTTGGACATAGGCCTCTCATAGGCATGCACGCCATTCAGCTCAATTCTCGGCAACTCTCACCCAGCAGCTACCTCCCACCTTGCGAAGATCGTCGCTCCACCTAGCCTGAGGGCGTCCCACCTTACGCTTGCCGATTCGCGGTCTCCACTCAAAAATACGTCTACCCCAGCGGTCATCGGTTCTACGGCTAATATGGCCGGCCCACTGCCACTTCATCTTGCTTTTTCTGTGAGCTATGTCGACAACTTTGGTTCTCTGCCGGATCACCTCGTCTCGGATTCGATCCCTCAGAGAGACTCCAAGCATAGCCCGCTCCATAGCGCTCTGAGCGACCTTGAATTTATGGACCAGCCGTACCGTGAGTGTCCATGTTTTGGCTCCGCAAGTCATAACAGGCAGGAAGCTACGGAAAGTATTTCATAGAAATACATAGAGACCAGTCGTGTCGTGGCGACTCGTTGCCTCCTGCTGCCGCGTAAGGTCGGCTACGGATTTGTTCCTTTACTCCGACTTGTGCAAAAACGTTATCGTCTAGTGATTATCGTGAAAGAGCTAGATTTGGTCATCGATTACGTCTTTCAATTGTACCAGATACCTCTGTATTAATGGTGATGAGATGTACTCAAATACTGACGTCACTGTAAAGATAAAAGTAATTGGATCTTTAAACAATACCCAAGGTTCCGTTTTAGGAGGCAAAAGTCTGAAATTTTCTGGAACTATGATTTTATTTAGGCTATCAGTCAATCACGCTATATTAGGCAAATCCTAATCGATAGTCATTTGTTTTGATTTGTCTAGGGTCTCGATTTTCTTCAATTACTGACTATTTGCAGTAAGTAACATACTACGATGATATTCTTTAACAAATCGATAGTGAACCTTACATTGTTCCATAAATAGGAATAAACCCGTTTATTTATTTCTTAGACCCCAGTCAGAGCTAGGGTCGTTTGTAGGCTGCAAATAAATCTGACGCTATCTTAGTAAGACCTAGAGCTCCCGTAATTTAGTTACGATACTGTATGTGGTAACAAATAAAGGGGATTGTGTTTCGTTACAAGTTTATGTTACTTACTTGTTATCTTTCGTGATCAGTTTGTTAGGGCTGAGTAGAGAGTAAGCCGTGACTTTGGGAAAACTTTGTCTGTCCATTTTCGTCTACTAGGTAACTATTATAAGGAGATTCTAAGCTGCATGCTTGAAACACAGTAGACAATTTCTACAGTCACTAATCTATTATTTTTCTTCGAGCACAAACTCAAACTCAAAGCATTTATTTCAATTAAACCATTTACAGGCACTTTTGAACAGTCAAAGAGTCGACCGGTCAGAAATTTGAAGCTAGTTGCTCATTCCAAAGCGTAGTAGGTACCTATGGAGAAGAACGGGGAAGAAACTCCACGGACACTCTTAAAAAAAAAATCGGTTAAATAATTTTAATGAGCGATGTAATCCCCTAACTTATAATATGCCTGCATAGTGTACGTTTTGTACAAGATTTGAATTTAATCTCATTCATTTGAAGTAAAGAAATCAAAACTTATGAATATACCTACTCATGTCTTGTATAATATCATAATGGCGCCAGTTATATTTTTAAGTATGGGTTCTCGCAGGTAGTTTTAATGAAATCTAGTGGGCAGACATGGTGGTATAGTCGATATTTCCTTAGCACAATTTCTTTAACCAATTTATGAAAAACCAATTTTTTATAAGGATAAAGACATAAACGTGACACGTGAACGTAAGTTTAATATTAACTCTGCAATATTATAATAATATTATTAAGATGCAAGCTTGAATAAGATTTGCAGCATTATACCTGGATCCGTAATAACTTAAGCTGCTTTCCAATGCACTTTGATCTTAAAGTACATGATGCAAACTAGACTATAAAATATACACTATAACATAGAGCTTAGCAGGTGGAGGGATGGGGTATCATGTTCCTCAATTGTTAAGGGAGGAACCTTCAGCTAGATGGACTCCTCAATTGAGTAATATGACACCTGGTTCTTCGACCAAACTAGTAATCCCGCCGTGATCAGTCGCCAGGAGATCTTTAAATTATTAAAAAAGCAATTATTTATGTTGTAACTGAAGACTGGAGTAGGTACCTTACCTATGTACTGTGGGACAGGTAATTCAAGGAAAGATATCTTTGGGATGAAAATTGTAATTAAACATGGAATCGTTTTTACATTATGACATTCCTACTGTCAGCTCCATAGATTATACACTTATATGTCAGCTCTTCAGTTGACTCTTAATTTTTCGTTTTGCCTTGTAAAATCTTACTAGCGCTATCTCATAATCTTACGCCATTATAATTACTAAAAAAGGTTGCATAGTAAAACCATGCAGGTTGAGATCTCTATAGTACCCAACAGTATTCCAACACGGAGATTTAGAATACTTTTGGCTCCAGACAGTCATGAATTTGGTAGTAAGGAATATATGCTAGAATGGATGATTTTTATTTACATCACCTTACACCACAATAGATTATTTTGTTACACCATTTATCCACCAATAAACATGAATCTGGTAGGATAATAAAATAAAATAATTTGAATGGACTACTAATATATTTTTGATATTGTTGTAGGTTCATTACATTATTTGAATCGACTGCAAAAATATTCTTGCTATAATTTGATTCAGTAAAACAAATAAAAACCAACACACAATTTTAAATCAAAGTATTGACAGCTGGTTAAAGGATTTAATTTTATTGTCATGATAACAGTATTAATAATTAATCTATTCGTGATGACTGCGACTCTGCATGCTCATTGTGATTACAAATGCACACATCCGGATGTCATTTTGAGGTCAAAATGTTTGCTAATTACATAGTCTGTATTTATTTAAACCATATTTTGCGGTAGAATAATTTAAATCATTTTAATGATATTTAGTTATTTTTGCCTGTTAGGTTAAGTACTGTGATATAATTTTAACTAAGCGTCGGTTGTAATGTACACTGATATCGATTTAGCTATTCTTGAAGATAGCAATACTAGGTTCTATTGCTATATTTTATTTTGCTTGCCGAGGAAACAAGAAAGGGAACTTTGATAAAAGAATCAGTTATAAATTCCATTTACTTGTCTATGATAGTCAGTATTGTCATCAAAATATCGCGAAGAAACCACAGTGGGAACATCACAAGTAAATGGAATTTATAACTGCTTGAGAATATTCTTCCAGATAAATTTCCGTCGGATATTTCTAAACTCTGTCTGTCTCTTTCTTGCTTGCCGACCGTTGCAGAATCGGTTTTTCCACGTCTGGGGCAGATAAACAAGGTCAATTCGTGATCATGAAATCGTATAAAACCCCAAATGTGTGAGGATATTTAAACACCAGTATTCCGTTTTATCTCTCCATGCGTTATAAAACCCATGGATCATGCAAAACGACTAAATATATTGCTCTACGTGCGAAAAGCTGCAATCTTACAGCTTTTTTCCACAGACAACTTTTTTCCTCTATACTTTTAATATTCTGCGCGCACTCGCATATATTAACAATAACTTGGAAGTTGTCTTAACAGTCACTTTTTCCCTATCTTTAAGAAAATCTCGACAAAATAAATGTTCGAATTCTTTCATTTCTCCCTCATAAATTGTAATGCTCACTGATCATTTCAATCTTTTACTCGTTCTTTTACAATCTTTTCCCTGTTTCTTTTGACTTTAATTTTATATAAAAAGCAAAGTCTTTAATTTGAAAAGAAATGACAGGAAAAGCAAGCTTTAAATTAATTTGAAATGGAGCTTAGGCCCTTTGTACATACACGTTTTACTTTCCGTGTGGCGCGGTCGTCAGTGTTGTATGGATCACTATGGAAGCTTTTACAGACACGTTTTGTCTACTGCGCGGTTTATACGACGAACGGTAAAATACCGAGCCATGTACAAAGGACCTAATTGTGGAGCTGTACAAGAAAACCTTATTATTATGATAAATTTTTAGTATAAAAATATTATTCTAAAGCATGATTAGTTGGATTCGACTTGTCTGTTAGGTAAAGCCAGGTAAAAAAAAAACCACTAAATTAGGAGTCGTTCTTTTCTTGTAACATAACTTTTTCGTTTCTTTAAATATACAAATAATACAATACAACTTAATCTTAAAAGGATAAAGTTAATTTTCTTGCCTTATGACAGTAGCTGGGTCAAGTGGACTCGCTTGACGAATATTTAATCATCCTAACTTCAAGGGCAAGCTGGGGTCCCTAAGTAATTACTTTCCTAACTTAGTAGGCAAAGAAGAATGCTCATTTTTGACCTGACTATGTATAGAAATGAAATAAATCTTAAAATATAGCTTATTGAATTGTATAATAATTACGCTTATCACAATGTTAAAAGAAACGCAGGAAAAAAAGATTTTTTTACATTTATATATAAGCTAATTCTACGTCATGACTTAACGTATTGACATATTTTGAACGCATCCAAACCATCAATTTTTAAAACGTTCCATTTTACAAATTGCTGGTTGACCATATTTAACTTTGTTCCTTAGTTTTATACTTATTTTAGGTTTAATTCGATCAGTAACTATTTTTTTATTAGTCATGGGATAAAGTAAAATATTTAAAAATCACACAATAATTGAATTAAATTAATCATTCAGTGTTTCATTGAGTGTGCGCAAGTGAAATGGATTTTTTTGACATTTGACAGTTCTCTGATTTGCATCGGCGCCAATCGGCGCAGTCCTTCGTTGTTGCGCTTGCGTCTCGTTGTGTACTGTGCCATTTTGTATGTGTTTCTTCTTATTACGACCTTATTTACCGCCCCTGGACCCCGATATCTTCCTCATCTGACGACCTTTGCTTACCATACCTGATACCGTTGTAAATCCGTCCTGTTGACAATGCCGCCATCAGCAACAAGTCGACGTATACTTTGCATAAACTGCAATGTCTGCATAAATACGTTTCGACGTTATCTCGTTCATGAGCTGAACACAAGAGTTATTTCGTTACTTAGCGAGTGGATATCACCAGTAATCGTAAGTATTTTATGCTCATTATTATCAATCTAAAAATGATATTATAAGAACCACACAAAGCTCCTATACAATGTGCGACATAACACATACAACTGTTCGAAAACTCGGTATATACAAAGATTATTTACATGAAATAATCTTAGTTTCGAACTGTTGTTTATTGTTATGTGGAACTATTTCTTCAACATAACCTCCTGGCATTGAGCTATTGTATATTTTGTAATCAAAAGAAGTTTATATTAAGTTTCCTGTTTCAGATTTCTGAGGAAGATTACATTTGTGAACCTTGTAATGAACTCCTCATGAGAACCATAAACCAGCAATTAACAACAAGCTGTGATGGTGCTCAAGCTTCCGGGTCATCTCAACCAGGACGTAGACAAGTGTGCAGTATTTTTGGACGGTCTACACTTAATCGTCAGAGCCATGCTATTGTTATTGACAATCCGTCAGAAGAGCAAAGACAGATTAATGCTGTTATACAAACAAGAATTGCACCACGTCAGGTATTTATGTTTCTATATTGTTTATTATCATATTTCTTCTGGATATCAATAATTATACCTGATAGTGATTGACATATGCTGCAATACTTTTCACCATAAATAAAAAATAATATACATAATAATACTTATAACATGAAAATAATAGGTATTATTGTTTTTTGACCTTGGATGTAGTGACATGTCTTTTTATCTTTTAAGAATATATACCAACAATACCTGATATTAATTCAATGTTTTCTTTCATAGATATCATCATTTGATAGAATATGCCATGCATGCTGGATGAGTTGCAAACGTGCTGCCATACGAATTGAGCATGCTGATGATGCCCGTGGAGTTTCTACTACTGAAGAAGTTGAAGTTGAAACAGGTGACTCTGAGCCATTCACTGCTGAACCAGTTCATGAAAGTCTCGAAGTGCCTTCTGAAGTTGCATCAAGTGAAATGACAATGGAAAATTATAGACGGGCAGCAAATACTGCTTCTCACTGCCTTTTCCCTCAATGTACTAATATTAATCTGCACAATTTGACAGATTCATTTAGGGCTACAATACTCAGTACATACAAATATTACATCCCTGTGCACAGCCGTGTTTGTTCAGAACATAGACTGAGTAACCAGTGGAGCATTCTCTATGATTCGAGTAATAGCATTAGAACATTTACTTTACAACAAGTGGAACATATTTTTTCATTTGTCAATGCTTTCAAGCCTTACCTTAATTTCACAAATGTAGAAGCTATACAAGAAATTGAAGATAACATATTTTTCTTTTGGACTGGAAGGTCTAAACAAGATTTTTTCACCCTTATTAATGAAGTTCCTCGCATACAAGAAATGCACAAAGGCCTTTTGGGATTAGCTGCATTATTAATCAAAATGAGGACCGGTGAATCAGATGTACGCTTGTCTACATTACTAGATGTACCACGTAGTACATTAGAGAGGCTAATGAACAAAAGCAGGGAAATCCTGGTTCAAGATTTTGTACCTATGCACCTGGGTATTACTCACATACCGAGAGAAAGTCTAATGGATCATAATCTGACAATACCAAATGGTATATACAATGAAAACTTCACAAATGCTATAATTATTTGTGACGGTACATACATAAATATAAATAAAAGTTCCAATTACTCCTTCCAAAAGGATACATATTCACTACATAAGTATAAAAATCTATTAAAGCCATTTTTATTTGTGGCATGTGATGGTTACATTCTCGATTGTTTCGGTCCATACAAGGCTACCACATCCGATGCCGACATAATGATTTCCCTCTTTGATTATGAAAACGCTCCTCTTAGATTATATTTTCAAGAAAATGATGTGTTCATATTGGATAGGGGATTCCGAGATTCCATAAGAATGCTGGAAGGTTGCAATTACCGGCCATACATGCCTGATTCTCTATTAGAAGGCGAACACCAACTAACAACACAGCAGGCCAACCGGAGCCGCTGTGTAACAATATGTCGTTGGGTAGTTGAGGCAGTAAATGGACACTTTAAAAGGGACTTTAAGCTCCTGAGGCAAGACTATTTTAATAAATCAGTCCCAAACATGATGCAGAATTTTCAAATAGCTGCCAGTTTACTAAACAGATTTGGTGTTCGTTTTCAGGATAGAAATGATGCTAATGAAATAGTTGCAATTATTAGAGAAAGAATTCATTTTGAAAATAATTTAGCCATATTAGTTGAACAACTAAACATGAATAGAAGGTCAACTGCTTTTCAGAGTATTACTGCTGACCGAGATAATTTATTTTTGTTTCCTAGATTAAGTTATAGTGAACTAATATTATTTGCTCTAGGTACTTACCAAATAAGACAAGCAAGGTCATACTATGGAGAACATATAAGATTTCACGGATCATATCGAATAGAAGTATGTAGGGATACACAAGACTTTTCTCAATATAATCTTAGAGGAAGTGGTGATAAAACACTAATAAGAGGAAAAATCAAGTCCAGGCACATTTCAAGAAAACAATATTATGTCTATATTTTAGTAGAAAATAATGTGCCTGGCAGAAACGGGATAATTGAATATTGTTGCAATTGTTTGGTCGGTCGACGAACCATCGGATGTTGCGCTCACGTGATGACGGTAGTGTGGTACCTTGGATGGGCTAGGTACGAAAACAATATATCTGCTCCAGCAGAATTTCTGGATGACGTAGTTATAAGAGATTTGGATGAAAATGATGAATATCAATAAACTATTCCACTGTAACATAGTGTTTTATTTACTTTTCTCGTTTCATTCAACAGGTATGTAGGTTGGTAAATAAGTGATCACTTTTATAACAAAAAGAATTGAGTTAGGCTTTTTAGAGGTAGGTATAGAAACTATCTGACTAGATAAGGTGTCGTTTTTATACTAAAAATAAAATATAGGTTAGTAAGTACTTGTGAGAAGGTACTACCATTTTATACTGCTGTCTTATTATTATAAATAAATTGATCTAGTTAGTATATACCTAGGTATACTTACTTAATTAAATTAAAAGCAATTATTAGTGTGATAATGTACTTATTTAACCACAAATTGTACATATTATGTCGTGTTAGCCAGTAGGTAACCAAATGTTAGTCTTAGAAAATAAATAATTTGTCCTGGAGAATGCAGTTTTCAACTCGACACTCATTTTATAGTGACAAGTGGAGTCTTAGCATTGACTTAGGGTCAGTTAGTTTCAAGGAATTATGCATGGGTAAATAAGATGTTTTAGACCATAGTTAGCTAAATATTCCTATTTTAGACTAAACTTCGAGCGTTATTAATTAGTTCATGCACGTTTGTTTAATTATTTCTGGTGACGGCAAATCCTAACCTAAAAAGAAACATTAATATTTTTTGGACTTCGTGGCGTTTAAATCGCCGAAATGACTATAAGACATTACTTTCTAAACTTACAGGAAGTATTTCTAATATACAGTATAATTATACATATACTTTCATCATCAGGTTTTTAAATGTATGGAAGGTGGGCATTGTTCTTTACAAAGGTGCCGTGCCTCATATTTTGCCAATTAGCACGCTAATTATTTATTAATCTTTGCTTAAATTAATTACGGATGCTAATTGGCGAAAAAGACTTTTTCACTGCTGGTGTTTCATAAAAAGTTGCAGAAATTAAAGCTTCTAAATCCAACACACAGTCCAAAAAATCCACCATTTTTTGTACCTTTATTCAATTTTTCAATTATAATAGAAATATTTTCCAAATTTAACTATCTAAACATAATAATACTCTTCGGTATGGGATATTTAAGTCGTTAAAACACTATTTGAAAAAATAAAAAAACTTGTTAATATACCTATTGCCTGTAACGGAACCTTGTCTGCTTATCTAAATATCTACCTGAGTCTTTGCCAATATGGGCGGAGAATTTAACACCTGATACACTATGATATCTACCATTCTATTTCTAGAATTTATTGAAGGTAGGTATTGCTTTTACTTCAGTTCCTACTTATACAGTAATCGCTAGTGTAGGTATGTAACTTTACCCGTATTAGTTAGGGATAATATACCAAAGACAATACAATTTCTAGAAGTATGTTTACTATATTGATTTCAAACTATCAGCTTTGATATTAATCTCGAATCGGATTTCTTTGAAACGAGATGGAAGATTTTATCTTTGTTTCTTTCAGTAAAGATGTCTAAAGTCATCTCTCGTCTACAAATCAAATCAATTTACTTGATAAACAGTTGTATACAGATTGAATAATAAATATGTTATCTATACTAATAATAAAGAGAAAACATTTGTATTTTTTTTTGTAATGAATTAACTCAGAAACTACTGGACCGATTTTTAAAATTCTTTCATTAGTCGAATAATATATTATCACTGATGAACATAGGCTATATTAATAAAGATATCACGCGAGTGAAGCCGCTGGAGGAAGCTAGTTTATGACTCACTATGTCTTGCAAAAAGATGGCGGACAAAAGTCAAACAGTAAATGAAAGTTAGTACAATTACCTAATGTTTTAATAAAATAGTTAAATGAGGTTTTATTATAATATGGAATAAAATACTAATTATTATTTACATCATATGAATTACAGTTATAAATGTAGATATTTTACATAGGGTGACACAATGGGCGATTTCATCGCAAAAACGATATTTTAAAGACAACCTTTACACAATAATTAGTTCACGAAAAACTTTTACTCTCCATTCAAACTACATAAATTAATAATTCCCTTTTTTATATCAGTCAAACAATCTGCCTATCCTGTTTCCAACTATGTTGGGGTCGGCTTCCAGTCTAAATGGATGCAGCTGAATACCAGTATTTTACATGGTCCCACTGCCTATCTGACCTCCACAACTCAGTAACTGGGTACTACGATACCGACGGTCAAAGATCCACGAATGACAGCCGGGACCAAGCAACGGTTTAACGTGCTTTCCGAACCACGGAGGGGTCTCGGTATGAAAAGATGGTCATTCATCTACGGCCAACCCCGACAAGCGTAGTTTTACCTGATGGATAGAAAGAAAGAATAATGTTTATTTGTACACAGTTTGTGAAACACTAAATACAAAATAAAAAAAAGTGAAAATAATATTTTAACAATAATAGTGTGTGCCTGCGCCAAAAAGGTTAATTTTAGCATTAATGCCAGGCAGATGCTGTCTGACGCTGGTTTTCTAATGAACCTATATGTAGGGATCGAGCCGCGTGGCTGTTATTACTTAGCCACGAACTTCTCACTTACTAATATCAGTAAACTAACTAATACATTGATACCTATCCCTATTATTGGTAATTACGTCCACAGTATCCAGTTTCACGGTGAAGTGTAAAGAATTGGGTCGAGCATAAACCATATAAGAGGGTTTCGACACGTTTTTAGTGCTGTGCTCTTCAGAAACCGTAACACTTGTGGTAGAGATCTTATTAACACTTGTTTGGACTTCATTTTGTGTTCCGGATAATGTTTTTTGTGGACTACAAAGGTAGTATGGTTTCGGAGAATTCTTACCACATTAATTTTGCATTTTGTCAAAATTGTGCTTGTGTTTTATGGTGAAGTCTTAATGCCTTTTCATACGGTACGGGTAGCCGGTGCCCGGTACCCGGATGCTAAGTATCTGGTACGTTATCTTTCAAACGTACCGGCGTATAACCGCCGGGTTGCCGGCACCGGCTACCCGACAACCGGGTGGTATCAAAAGGCACTTAAGGGTGCATTCTAAAAGTTGGCTGTCAAATATTTCAGTTTCGATTAATACTAAATTAAATAATAAAATATGGCTCTGTAGTTCATTGTAATGTTCATTATGATTTGCAATAATAAAAGTGAGTTGGGTGTTATACTGGAACCAGAACCGATCGAAAGGACGGTGCTTGGGAGAGGCCTATGTCCAGCAGTGGACGTCATTCGGAAATGATGATGACGATGAGGTGATATAATAGTTTTAGGTGTAAAAAAAGCATTTAGAAAGTTTGCTTCATTCTCAATCTCGTTGGGAACGTTTAATGAGGGATATAAGAAGTTTTTTTGTCACAGTCGAGATACTATGAGGGTTTTAGAAATATTGATTTCGGTGGTCTCTTTCTCAATTTATGGAATTTTGTAGGAATTATGAGTTTCAGCTAACGTATTATTCTATCAAGAGAATATGATTTTTTATTTATTTTCAATGTCAAGCTGTATAGCGATACCACTCACTAAATAATTATAAATTCTCATTATTTGAAGAAAAAACTCATTATAGAAAAAGATTTATTCTCAAACAAAGTGGAACAATTTTCAAAGGGAGCTTAATGGTACTGCGTAGTTAGGTACTGAAATTTTAGTTCTCCATTATCTAAAATACACTATTAATTAAAATTTGTTTCAAATAGAAGCCGGATTACACTAATTAATCTCCATTTACGCCGTCATTATCGGAATAGGATCTTCAAATCGGAGAATTACCTTATCCTACGGTCGTAATTAGGTAGAAATTGAGATCCTTTATGACCTAATCCAGCCCATTTATATCTACAAGATAATCAAGAGGTCTTTTGAGGAAAATGGGGGACATTAGAAGACATATTATTGCGTAAATATAGAGGTAAACGATGGCTTTGTCCGTGGATATCTTTACTTAAATATGTTTGCTTTTTGTTCATGTACCCACAATGACCCAGATGGAGACCAATGATCTGCAACAACATCTTTGGGACCTGTCGAAGGTCAGAAATAAGTTGTCTTGTTGTAAAAGCTAACAAAATAAAATATGATACTTCTTAATTTGAAAAAATCAATCAAGTTCGAAGCGATTTTTCTTGATTTTATCAAAAGAATCGTTTTATTGAAGTGCAAAGTCACACCTCTTTATTTTATTTAAAATATTCGAATCATTTTACACAGTCTTCGTATTATTATTTTGTGAGTGAAATATGTACTCGCCTTTTGTTTTAAAGTGAAAATTTTAACTCAAAACTCTTTTAATATTCATGCTCAAAGCTCACTTTTGTGAAAACACGCGAAAAGTTTGTCGTGACGTTATTATACTGTGTAAAAAAATCCCCTATTAACTTTTTTTGTTTGTTTATGCGATCCAGTACCCTTAGCTCGATGAACTTGCAAAATAGTATAATCACCTTTATCGTTTCGCTTTCAACAAGGCGAGAGTATTACAATTGTGTCGACATAAAGGCCAGTTTCTTTTTTTAGCGTAAATAAACGAGTTTTTTTTAAAGACCTGGCTGATGAAATAAATGTTAGTAACGTCCTTTCGACAGCTCTACTCAAACCAAATATAAACCAATGGCCTAGCATGTACACACGGCTACACATAAAGCTATGAGTTTCCAGTATAAGTTGAACTCGCATTGTACGAAAATCCTATACAATACAAGATCAGCATAAACTGGAAATGTATAGCTTGATGTGTAGCCGTGTGTACGTGCGGAGTAAACGTTATGTTAATTCGGCTTTAAAGTTGAAAGTACTTGTTTAGCGCATGATATTTCCATTGTTATAAGACTATAATCATTTAATGCGGGTTACTAAGGGCGATCAGCACTTGTAAAACGCGGTCAAGAACTGTCAGTGTCAATATTCCACAGCAATTTTGACACTGACAGCTTTTGAACGCGGTTTAGATGAACTGAACGCGTTCAGTCTCATTAGTGAAATTCGCACTACTTGTGCTTGTTGAAAAAAATGTATAGGACATAGTAGGTAGTAGTATTTTAAATAAAAAAAAAAACGTTTTTCGTTATGTTAATTAACATCACGCGTTTATGCTAGTCCCACTGTTGTGGCACATGTTTGAGTGGAGTCTCAAACTGTTTTTTTTTTACGTTTATTTATTGAGACTAGGTCAAAACTAGGTTTCAAACAATGCGAGAATTGACCATCTGATTTAAATAAAAATAATATGTTTATTACATGTCCGTGAACGGACCTTAAGTCGTCAACACCGACTTTTATCGATACAGTATCGGTTTTCTATAAACGCGTTTATCTAGCTTTTACGTCCTCGCTTGTCCTTGTTTTATTTATTTATATTAGTTTGGCTAGTTCTGTTATGCCTTAATTATCTTCTGTACTGCTATCCGGGGATCGTAAATTAATAACTACCGAATCCGTTTTATTGTTCTGTTTATGCCCTGCAGTTGGCTGAAATGTCACTGTGTTTTGTTTTATTATTTTTGCCGGATTCTTAATGTCGGAAGGCGATTTGTTTTGCGTGCTAAAATTGGGTAGTTATAGCGTCTAATAATGATCATAAGTTACTAGCTTTAGCGAAAAAGAAAATATTGTGAAAGTGGCTTAGTACGATCATATATTTTCTGCATATCTTGCCTCCCACAAGACACACCGATGACCTTGTTAAGGCCGCAGGAATCCGCTGGATGCAGGAATCCGCTGGATGCAGGAATCCGCTGGATGCAGGAATCCGCTGGATGCAGGAAGCACAGAATCGGTTGAAGTGGCGGTGCTTGGGGGAGCCCTATGTTCAGCAGTGGACGTCTTTTGGCTGAAATGATGACGATGATGATATAAACTGAGATTTTGCTGTTATAGGCAAGTATTTGAAATTGGTTTCACATTTCCACCATTATGTACTCGTATTTGTCAAAATACTTTCCACTCTAGTATAACAGAGTAAACCTAAAACCGAAAATTCACTAACAAAAATATTTTCTTTAAAACTAACACCAAACGTAGTTGAAGAAAAATATTGTTCTACCGTATTAAATTCTCCACATTTTCATCGACACGGGAGCACAAACGTTTGCTCTGCTAGAGAGATGCTGCGGAAATGTTCTTACAAAGCGCAGGAAGATGCCCCAGACTTAATACAAGACCCTGGAATGAGAGACTTGGAAAAATGCAATGGGGACCGTGTATTTTTAGAAAAGAATATTTTCTTTTAAAACATTCTTGATCAACATTACAAGTGAGGAAAAATATTATTCGGTACTTGTGAGCGAGGCTTGCTTTAAACACACGCGTTTAGAGCATTTGATTAAGTGGATACTAAAAATAGCGTTGATGTACAGGCCCATTGGTCGATTTTACTAGCACCTGAGATTGTTAAGTCTTATCTATAAATGAAATTCTTATGTCTCCTTGCGAATATAATTGATATAAAAATCAATTGTCGTGCGTTAGTCTCTCAAAAACTCGAAAATGGCCCAAGAGATTTTGATGGAACTTATGTAAGTTGTAGTGCGCGTGTCGGAGAAGGTTCCTAACAAAAAAAAGGCTTCGCAACGCACTTAACTAGTATATTATTTTACTTAATTTTTAAAGAAATACGTAATCAATGTACGGCCCATGAGGTCGTGGTTTTAAAACAGGGATAGTGATTCAAAAGGCGTTGATTTCCCTCTCAAAGTAACAACCAGCAAAAAAATAACGTCTGAATTGTTTTAAGTTGTAAATTGCTTGTAAGACATTGGTACTGATTCCTAACTATCGGCAACTTTACGAAGTAATTTTGACATTTACGCTTTTCCACTGTTTTGTGGAACAGTATCATTTTGTTGAATGATCGAACTGCGTTTGTGATTTTGTTTCTCTATCATTGTCACAGTAAAGTGAAGTTTGGATTAAGTTATTGAAGATGCTGAAAAAAGTAATTTAGATCTTTTCTTTGGCGAAAAAAGACTATTAGACCCTAGATTGTGCGTTTCTATTCATCTTTTAGTGAATTAAAAACTAGCTGCACCCCGCGGATTCACCATCATAAGTCTCGGTTCCGTGGGAATATCGGGATAAAAAGTATTTATTTATTTATTTATTTTATTTTTCCAACTTACATCTATCATTACAGGGTAACCTATTGCGATAGCGTACTTATCTAAGTCTTATCCTAAATTATTATTAACTTATAATTAATTATAAGTACATTTTGTAAGTAATTACAAATAATGCATTCCTTGTGAACTCACTCAGAGAACAACAGAATAGGTCCGAGTCATTATATTATATATATATATATATATTATTGTATTATATGTCCATGGTCTATCCATATGCCAAATTTCACACAACTGTTCAGCCGTTTTAGTGTGAAAGCGTAACAAACCAACTCACTTTTGCATTTATAATATCAGTTAGGTAGGATCTACCTCTAAGATTTAATTTTGTTTTACATAAAATACGTTACATATTTTTACTTATAAGCTTGCTTCAGCCTTATTCTCCATCGCAAACCACACATATTGCGGTATTTTAAGAACTAGTTAATACTTCAGTCTTTATTCAGAGCCTTTAAGAAGGTCTGAGGAGGTGAAATAACTAAGTTCCCACACGTAACACTCATAAATCTTATGAAGCAAGTACTGAGAGGAATTTTTGCATTGAGTCTCTTTTATTTTAGACTTTTTGTTCTCGAAATTTAACCTTCGTGTGTTAAAAAGGTAACTGTGACATCAGACTCGGTCGCTCAAATTTTAGAACAAGATGGCTACCTTACTGTGCCTTTGCACTGGCGAAACATTCACGGCAAAACATATTGTAATCTCTATTTTCTGTCAATGTTCCATACAATTTTTGACAGGACCTAGAGATTTCAACATGTTTTGTTGCTATGTTTAGACAGTGCAAACATACAGTTAGAATAACATGACTTGGCAGCAAGGCATTAGTAAGTAACTACTATCATGGCAGCATGGAATTAGTATGAACTATCCTGTATTATTAAATGACCATTCTCTATTTTCACCAGAGCAGACCTCGGTGGCCCAGGTACAGTATGTTAAAAAGGTAAACGATACATCAGGTTTTTCTTTCATTTGACAGAAAGGTCATCTTATTGTTTTGACTAATATTGACCTTCCATTTCAGTAAACGTTCCGAAATGGAAGGTCAATATTAGTTGGAACCTATGAAATATTGAGATTTTTGGACGCAATTATAACTACTTTTTCCTTATATAAGATATTACCTATATTTCTTTAGAGGTAGTGAAATGAAAGGCTATGAAAATGATTATTTATTTCTGCAAGTAGAACTTTTAAAACACTTTTACATGTATTTTTTATTGCCCGTATTTTGTATTAATTGGGGCCGGCTTTTCGTAGCGGACTGATCCCTGAAAAGAAAAGCCAAAACCAAGTCATCGTAAAAATATTCCGAAATAAACCAGTAGCTTATTAATTGTCGAGCAGAAGTCTCTTTTTATACGGAGTCGAGCAAAGCATTGATCATTTCTAGGTTTGGATCAAGACTATTAAGTTCAGCTTCGTGATGTTTTCGATAAAATTCAAAAGTATGTATTACCGCACTCCCCTCATAAAACATGCCAGATTTTAACCCACAACGTTCTCAAAAATTTGCTCCATAAACCACTGCCACGACGGCGTATCTAATGAAAAAATGAAAGAAAAATATACGGAATACAAATGCTTGAAAGCCTTCAACATTACCATACCGTATATTTCTTGCCAGTTCATTCACAACTACATTGCATACATTTACTTATATTCCGTTGATTTATATCGACAAATGTGTTAAAATTTTACAGGGTGACTTTAGGATAAAATCAGAAACTGAGAAATTGGGGAATGAGTCGATTGAAGAGGAAATTATAATTGCTTTTTATGTTTTCTGATAATGCTCTTGGGTTATTCAGAAACCAAACCTGATATTTTATGTTTAAAATGTTACTTTAAGGCACCAAGTGATAGTGTTACAAATAAAGATCAATTCAAATTGCAAAAAAAGTTTTCAGACAACATACCCGTATACACCAAAAATCGAATTAATAAAAACTTTGAACTTTGAACTTTGAACTTCATTATTAATATTCTAGTTCGCTAGTTAGCCACATTTCTTATTTATATTCAGTAATATTGCTTTATGAATCAAAACAAGTAAATATTTGACAGTTATTTGCGACGTTGCCAACTTTTAGGATAAACCATCTTAACGTTTTCACTATGGGACCAACGCTGATATCGCGAAAAATAAATCGGCGGTTCCCTACATTTCGACGAGCTATGCGAACATAAATGTAGGTACAGCAGGGAACAGCAGACTTTTTTTTTGCGATATCAGCGTTGGTCCCATAGTGAAAGTTGTTCATAATGATGAATACAATGACCCCTTAAGAGGGTGTTGGTGTTTTACCAATAACCCTGTATACATAAACGCATGCCTTTTCCCATGGCGGTGCGAAGAAGCTACAGAACCACCTGTTACGATCTACATACTCATTTTGTTTCGTTTAGGTTGATACACCAGAAGGCCAATTCTCGTACTTAAAAAACGTCAAGGTTTATCCTAAAAGTTGGCAACGTCGCAAATAACGGTCAAATATTTACTTGTTTTGATTCTTAAAGCAATATTACTGAATATAAATAAAGAAATGTGGCTAACTAGCGAACTAGAATATTAGTAATGAAGTTCAAAGTTCAATGTTTTTATTAATGCGATTTTTGGTGATACAACAGGGTCTTAAAAAGTCAGTCACATGAAATTTTGTCAATGGTATAGTAGCACTTGTCTATTAAAAAAATATTTATATCAAAACAGTGAAATATTTGACATCTATTTGCGACGTTGCGTTGCCCACATTCAGAATAAACGCTCTTAACATTCAAGTCGCAATCTGTCAATGTCAATTTTTTTAAATTGATTCTATTTTTGACAGATTGCGAATGAGATGCGATTGCGAACGTTATTAAAAATTACGGGAATTGCCCCTCTAGTCATACACGCACGCCGATTGCGAGTACTGCGCACCACTATCACCAATAGGGCCACTACCACAGGGCAGGGCACTATGAGGACTTCTCATAGTCCCAGGGCGGCGTTTTTGACAAATCGAAGGGAATGTCTATTTCTTTGAATGGGTTTCAGATTTCGTTCTGAAGTTTCACCTAAAAAAACACCCTTTAAAAGAAGTAAGGTCGTGTAATGCCAAGGTAAACCATTTAAAGGCTCACAGGGAAATTAGATTTATTGAGCACTAACGTGAACAATTGGTGCTTTATTTTATTGCCCAACTCTTTATCGTCACTAGGGTTAAATGTTGGCTTTTGTATTGCTCGAACTAAAAGCAGTGAGAATAGTTTACATAAATGCACTTATATTGCTTTTTTTTAAATAACTTTTTATTGAAAAATATGAAAATATATCGATTGATTGATTTGATTGATTTTAAAAGTCTTTATTTTTAGCATAATAATATAACGTGCATACAATCAGATCCTATTATAATTGTGTACAATCTTAAAAATAACAAGTTCTTAGGCTAACTTACCTTTAAAAACATTTTACACTGAGTTTACTATTCCTAATCTCTAAACATTCTATAACAAGTCCACAAGAACACAGTAATATTCGAACGCACAAAAGTCTTAGTAGCACTGACTCTAAACTCTAAACTATACCGCTACTGTTTACCTACAAAAGGTAATGCACTCAACAAATACGAAAAACTATTTGAAGCGCAGTATAAAACATAATAGTATAGTTGAAACAAAGAAATTATTATTCTCAACTGTGGGAAATTTGCGTAACTTTTCGCCGAGTATGCTTACTGCGACCGGGTAAGGGCAGCACGGTCGGTCCGGTAGATATTGTTATTCACTCAAAAAATAGTGATGTGGTAAACGATATCGATTATATGTTGTTGAATAAGATAAGGTATAAGATCTACTTTTACCTATGGATGAAATTAATTGGTTATAATGTTTGGGATTTCAAAATAAATAGAATTTACGGGCTGATTTTATTAAGATAAAATTTGTGATCGTTGGAAATTTAATGTGTGTGTGAACTCGTTTTATATTTGTACGAAAGGCAGTGTTAAATGATATTTTGATTGCTCGATCATAGAATCAAAAAACAAAAACAAAAAAAAAAACCTATATAAAACAAAGAAAAAAAAAATTGTGAGTCCTGTATGAGGCCAAAAGGCTCCTATCTAGCATGATGCTGTGACATTAAAAAGTAAGTATTCTGATAAGGCCCGCTGTTACTACTTACCACTATCTGGTTGAAGTTTTATTAATTTCAGATTCAAAATCTCAATAAAACCATTTTCTGCCATTTATATAGTTAAAAGAAGTTAGGAAAATAATTTGTTGCCCGTTTTAACTATAGACAAAAAATCAATGGCAATACATAAACTTAAATGGTCTTATGTCATAAGGGGCTTACCCCATTATTTCTTTAGTCCAGAAAGAAATTGGTACCAATATTACCTTTTATTGTCAAACTCGTTAACAAATAGTTAATTCTTCACTGAATGTACTGACTCATTAAGCCCATTTAAACATTTTATAGCTCACTATATTTATAGCAATGCATTTAATGTGCCCGTAACACATTATTAAAGTACATCGTAAAGGTGTTATGATGTCGTTACAGCTCGTTTATAGGTATAGCTTTATAGCTTTTGCTGGATAGTGGACCTTATCAATAACTATTAACTGTGGCTGTCTAATCATGGTCAACTTCTGCATTTTGTCTTGGGACGAAGCTTTATAAGTAGTTAGCTAATGCTTCGCTCGCGTGGGGGTTGGAAATTATCCCACGGAAAGGTACTACGGAACTAAAAAGTATGCTATGTCCCAACCCCGTTATCTACGGTCAGTGATCTGCATTATCTGATCCCTCTTACAAAGAAGAAGTGGGGAAGAGAGGTTGGGTTATGCAGAGCACTGACTGTACCTGTGTGCCAAATTTCATCAAAATCCGTTATCTGTTAAGGCGTGGAAAGATAACAGACAAATAGACAGACAGACTGAGTGACAGACTGCGTGACAGACTGAGTGACAGACTGAATGACAGACTGAGTGACAGACTGCGTGACAGACTGAGTGACAGACTGAATGACAGACTGAGTGACAGACTAAGTGACAGACTGAGTGACAGACTGAGTGACAGATTGAGTGACAGACTGAGTGACAGACTGAGTGACACACTGAGTGACAGGCTGAGTGACAGACGGAGTGACAGACTGACTGACTGACAGACATTAGTATAGATTCGATGGCAAACAAGCTGATGGCCATCTTGGTGGAAGGTAACCGTCGGCAAACTTCAAGCCGGAACACAGCAACGCTGCTGGGTGGCAGAAATTGGTATGGCGGTTGTAATATAATAATATAAACACTTAAAACCAGAAATTGGTAATCATGGTGGTCGTAGGTACTTCCCCGGATCAAACTCGAAGAGCAATCAATCTGCCTAACCTTTACCCAACTTTATTGGGGTCGGCTTCCAGTCTAACCGGATTCAGCTATATACCAGTATTTTACTTGGAACGACTGCCTATCTGACCTCCACAACCCAGTAACTGGGTAATACGATACCCCTTGGTAAGACTGGTTGTCTGACTTTCGGGCTTCTGACGACCCGTAACGACTGTCAAAGATCCACGAATGACAGCCGGGACCAACAACCAAAAGCTTAACGTGTTTTCCGAGGCACGGAGGAGTCTCGGTATGTAAATGTAGATGATAACCGATCCACAGACCAACCCCGGCAAGCGTAGCTTAACCTGACGGATCGGCCCGTGCAGCAGTTATTACTTAGCCACGAGCTCCTATCGATCGAACTCGAAGAGCACCAAAGTAAATAGGCGAATAAGAAACGGAAATAGATAACTATGTTCAAAATAGTGCTTTCTTTTACAAATTTATTTCTCCACGACGTCGTATTACATCATAATATTTTAATCCGTCCCCGTTAGTCTTGTTTTACGCACAAATGCACTCTTCACGGAAATTCTTTTCCTGGGTAGAGTTGTGTAGAAACGTACCTAGAGATGGAACGGATGCACGTGACGCGAGCCTGCCGCTCTACCTAACTCTTGTAAAATGAAACGCTCTGGGAATTGAAAATTGTATGTTCTTTAACGAATGGAGAGTGGGTGAGGTTTACTGAAATATAATGTTAAAAGAAATACAAGGTATTTCCATTTTTTCATGTTTCTGAAAGGGTTTGAAAATACATGCATTGGTTTCGGGTTCCAGCTTAATAATAACATCAACTGTAGATTTCGTAAACCGAACTGGAGATAACGCCAAAAAGCAGTTTTCTGCTACTTGTCCAAGTAGTATCCTGTCTGGCAACAGAAAACTGCTTTTGACCTTTCCTTGATACATCTATGTAAACTAGTGGTTGCCCAGAGGTCGAAATTCGACCATAATTCATTTAAATGTCATGATTCTAAGGTAGCCATCTTGTGTCAAACGCATGGTAGTGTGTGTAATGTTTTTTTTGTTAATTTAATTTATTTCTAATGTTTAATATATTTAAAAAAAAATAGCTTTCTGCACTCCTTCTCCATTTAAACTTTAACTGTGCTAAATTTCATACTCCTCCGTCCGCGTATTTTTTACAAAGTTTTTGCTTCACGTATTAATATATTAATAATAATAATACCACGCGATCATAACGCTAGCTGCAGTTAAAAACTATCGATTATATAAAAAAAAAATGTTCTTATTCTATGTACCCCTCCCGGGCCTCAAAATCGAGCCACCCTGCAATTTTTAGGGTTCCGTACCTCAAAAGGAAAACAGAACCCTTATATGATCACTTCGTTGTCGTCTGTCTGTCTGTCTGTCAGTCTGTCAAGACCCTTTTTCTCGGGAACGCGTGGAGGTATCAAGTTGAATGAATTAATATCAAATACTACTCTACTACTGTTTTCGATCCCTTGGAGTTCCAAAAATCAACTTCTTAGTCAATGCAATAAAAAATACGGCCGTTTATGCGACATACTTTGATACTTGCAAAAAATCAAACCTATAGGGTACTTTCAATTGACCTAGAATCCTGAAATTTGTTAAGAAGCAAGCAGGTTTCACAGCAAAAGTAAAGGAAAAGTCCGAAAATCGTTAATTAGTAGTTTTATCACACAAAACAACTTATTTTTTGCGATTACAAAGTTACTTTTGCAGTTGGAGAATTGACCGGGACGTATATCGATGTAACGGAGAACATGTTTTTCAAGTTCTTGGAATAAATTCATCCCAATTACGGAACCCTTCATTGTGCGTGGTTCGACACGCGTTTGGCCGAGTTTTTTAAAGGGTCTATACCTTTTTAAATGATTGTGAATTCAAATTTAAAACTACATTAAAACATTTTCTTTTACACGGTCATTATTTTGATGTTTGAAGCCTGCATTCCTTAAGCGAAAAAATATGGTGGCTCGATTTAGGAGCCAGAGAGTGTACGTATAGACGTGTATGTAATAACAAAGCAAAAAAAACTATAGAAATAATGAAAATAGTTTCCCAAAAAAAAAAAAAAACAACGAATTTTCCTTCGAGTTCCAAGTTCTCTAACAAAAACCAAGAAACTCATTTAACTTGATAATTTTTTAAGCCGCTTTTTTAAAAACACATAAGGAAAACTGTTTATGCAAAAGACGGTAGTTAATTAGCCTTACCCGAAAATAATTTAGAGAGGAAAATTTCGAATAAAGGTTTGTACACATTTGGGCATTTATTTGTAACAGAACATCGCGCCGATCTAGTGTGTGACGCCTTTGACGAACCAGGCCAGTACCATCCTAATCCTAACTTTATAACTAATAATTTTAATCCGAAAGTGAGTTTCTTTGTTTGTTACGCTTTCACTCTAAAATGGCTAAACGGATTTGGATGTAATTTAGCATATGGGTAGACTATGACCTGGAAAAGCACATAGACTACTTTTCATCCTGGATCGCAAACGATGTCGCAGGCAACAGCTAGTAGTGGGCGCGTTCATTGAGGCTGCGACCGGCCCGGCGGTTGAACGCGTCCCAAAGGGTCATGGCCATCAGGCTGGTCCGGGGATACCGCACGGTCTCCCGTGAGGCGGCGAGCCTCCTTGCCGGACTACCGCCATGGGATCTGGAGGCGAAAGTCCTCGCGCACATGTGGGAGTTGCGCGAGGAGGCGAAACGCCGGGGTGTAACTCCGCTGCCGCGAGAAATCACGGCACAGCGGACAGAGCTCCGGCGGGATCTCATGGCGGCATGGAGTGTACGATTGTCGCAACCCAGCGCTGGGCACGCCACAATTGCGGCGATAAGTCCCCTCTTTGAGGAGTGGCTTGAGAGGCGCCATGGCGTCCTCACCTTCCGCCTGACGCAGGTCCTCACCGGACACGGTTGTTTCGGGAGGTTCCTGTTCCGCGTAAGGCGGGAGGAAACGCCCGGGTGTCACCACTGTGTGGATCGCCCGGAGGACACGGTGGAGCATACGGTGGAGGTCTGCCCGGCTTGGGCGGAGCACCGCCGTGTCCTCACGGAGGCGATCGGCGGCGGCGATCTCTCGCGTCCGGCCCTGGTTCAGGCCATGGTTCGGAGCGAGAGTGCATGGGAGGCCGTCACCTCCTTCTGCGAAGCAGTTATGCTCGCGAAGGAGGAGGCGGAGCGCGCGAGGGAGATGCAAGCTGCACGCCCTCGCGGCCCTAGTCGCCGCAGGAGACGCCCCGGGCGTCGGGAGTCCAGAGCCGACTTCCGGCCACCGTAGGCGCGGGCTTGCGGACGGTGAGCAATGGGCAGCTCGCCGTCCGATAAGGACCAGGCCCGTGTCGACGGCGCGTTGTGTTCCACGCGCGCCTCAAAGAGATGTCAGCACCAACCGACGGGGTCGAAAGACCAATGCCTGCTGGGGTTGCGGGTTTGTCCGAAAGGGATAACGCGGCCCCGGCACACAGGCAACGGAAGGAACACGGGTGGGTTTTAGTCAGTAAAAGTCTGACACACCCTCTCGCTCTGCCCAGAGCGGGAGAAGTCATTTGATGATTTCCCACCCTCAAAAAAAAAAAAAAAAGGCAACAGCTAGTAAAATATATATGCTGGGCACTAGAAACGTCAGTTACAGTTATTAGTTGCACCGCACTTGGTACAAAATCACTTAACACTTGCCTGCTGTAAGAGTAGTTTGGTAATCCCCCCTCCTTTAATGTTAACCAGGACGTTCAATATCTATTTCCATACATATTGTCTGTCTCTGTGACCGCGTTGTTCTTCTAAACTTATCAACGAATTTTGTTGCGGATTTTAGCATCATGTAGGTAATTTATTCCGGAAGGTTTATGTGTACATATTCATCTCTCTTATAACAAAGTGTGTGAGCAGTGGTGACCCAGTGGTAACAGCCTCCAATTACGAGTTGTACTTCTAGGGTTTGAACCCATGCGCTTTACTTTGTGTAATGTTCTGCTCTCAAAACGGTGAAGGAAAACATCGTGAGGAAACCGGCATGTTCTAGAACCAAAAATTCGAAGACATGCGACATCCACTCATCCGCACTGGGCTCGCGTGGTGGATTACGGCCCACTCCCTCTCACAGAGAGGAGGCCTGTGTCCCAATAGTGGGAACATTATATGCTGATTATGTTATCTATATGTATAAAAAAGAAATCATGATATTTTGTCAAGTACTAAAAACCGTGCCAAGATGCGGGTCGCTAGACACAATACATTTAATTTGCAAGAACGTTCTGACATTTAAATACTCAAGTGTATGCTTACCTTTATACTATCTTTGGAGGTAAAAAATTATTAATTTAATTATTTGTGATGTTTCATTTTACCCCAAGGGGTTTCGTTTTATTAAATTAATGAGGCTTAAGAAAAACAGTGGTTATTTAGTGGGTCTTACTTGGAAGAAATAATTTTGCCTGTGGCGCGTACTAATCAGACCAAAGCGCGATTTTTGCCTATAATAAAAATCTAATAATTAAGAATGGATAATTTTGTAATGCAGTTTTCACCATCTTTTAAAATTATTTATTCCGGAGGGGTTATGTGATAGATAATTGATATTAAACTAAGATATAGCACAGAAATGTTGATGTTTTGACATGTCGCCACACCAGCCTGCGTAGCATGACAACCATAGAAACGGGTTTTGTCGACGGAAGAATAGACAAAATGACAGATTGTGATTGTTTATCTGTCAGTTTGTCTATTGTTCTATCAACAAAACTGGTTTCTATTGTGATCATGCTAAGTGTGCAGTAGATTGTACTCAAGCGAAGCATGCGCGGGTTTCTAGTAAATAATATTTTCATTTTTTTTCATTAACACCCGCCAATGATAATTTCATTAACAAAATGTTCAACACGTTCTTTGATATCATCACAGTGTGGGTCACAAAGGACATTTGTGCTAAAATGCAAAGAAAAGAGGACAGTAAACGTAGATGTTGCGAGAAAACCTGCACGTTACAACATTGGTGCATGCACTTTTTAAACTATACAGATAACACGATGACATGCAATTTTCAACTTTATTCCCCAGTTGTTATGTATGATATTGCTGCAGCACTTCTAGTTTTGTTGCACTTATGACTCGTGACATAACACCAGTTTTCTAGACTCAATTGCCTTGTTTAGTTGTTTGCAGGACTGTGAATGTTTGTCGTTATAAGAAAAACGTAATACGGAGTATAATATTCCTTTTTTTTCTGTGAATAAAAAAAATGCTTTATTTTAATTTTACCTTTCATCTAAAAATGAATAAGAGATTGCTCTTCGCACAGCCCTAGAGAAATAAAACTTGAAATAAAGCAGGTTGAATTTGTATTTCTTTATTTTTATTATAAAAGTACCCAAAATACATTCAAACAAAGGTAGAAAACACAAAAACTTCTCACTAACCCAATTACAGAAGCAAAAACTTTATTCCAACCAGAGCATTTTATAATAGCACCACTTAATCGCTCCCAAGGTACGACTCGGTGGGACTCAAGTGACAAATAGCCTATTTACATTTCCCCGTTCCCGATAATAGAACTCACAGCAGTTCTATTGATCTTGAGCGTATTGCAATATTAAGAACCAATCGTACAGTCCCAAGCAGAACATGACAATTTTCACCACTTAATTTTCACTTTAATTAAAGAATAAAAATGTGCATTGAGTACGAAATTGGCTTTTGATGTAAATTACATTGTGTTAATTTAACCTTTTTATTTAACTTTTAGTACCTATTTTAAATGTCTTTATTAAACCACACATTTAAATGGAGCTACATTGTGTGATGGTTCTATAGAACATTATACTCTCCTTTGTTACTTTTGTGTCAAAATAAAATGTAGAGAGAAGTGAAATTCTACGCGTTTCGAGATGAAAATGTGATGGTGTTATGTAAATTACTTTTTTGAGATTATCCTAGCTTTCATGTTTAGGAAGTATTCTTTCTTTTTCTACTTAAGTATTTACTCGAGAATAAAACTTTCGCTGAGTGAGCACAATGTTCGCAAATTCGATCCCATTGTATTTGAGAAGTTATTGGAAGATCTTGCCAAAATCAAAGCTCTGAACATAGATTAGTGATCGCAACATTTTGTTAAGCATCCATAATAAAGCGATATTTTGAGGTATTCCACTCAGAGCACTAATTTAAACGGCACTTGACCGAACGGCACCTGAGTTGTTCCACTAACCGCACTGAAACAGAATTTTGATAAGTGCGGTTCAGTAGAACAGTTTATTTAATATAATATTCATTCCATGAACGGCAACGATAAGTATAGGAACAAACTTTATACAATTTACCTTCCACTGAAAAACTAAGATGAATGGCTGCGTTTCAAATTTAAAAGAAAATTTATTTATACAGAAAAACATTTTCAGAGGCATTGTGAGTCGTGCTGGAGTTTCGTAATTATTGTTTTAGTTCACGAAGTTTCTCATTAGTGCAGCCAAGAGCCTTTAAAAGCGCAAGTTTATTCATAACCGTGTATTTTAGTGTGCCTTTATTTTTAGGGTATTTACATACAAAGGTATTTTTAACCCCCGACGCAAAAAGAGGGGTGTTAAACATTTGAACGCTATTGTGTGTCTGTCTGTGGCACTTAGGTAGCTCTTAAACGGGTCAACCGATTTGAATGCGGTTTTTTTTATTAGAAAGCAGGTTTTCTAGCTATAGTTCTTAGAAATGTTTTATCAAAATCGGTTCAGCCGTTTGAAGATTATTAGCTCTTTTCTAGTTAATGAATTGATGTGAGCGTCTTCCACAGGTTTGATCGATTTGAAATTTGGTATTCTGTTACTTCGATGATATTTGAATAACATAGTAACCTTGAACGGATGCAGAATCACCTGGAATTTGCAGGATACCCAACTCCCTTACCCACTTACAGCACAGATATCGTGTATAGGCTCGTTGGAATGGCCTCAATGAATAGGTTATAGATAGATGATGATATGGGTCTAGCGATGGAGTAGGAAAGAGAAATCAGGAAATTTTTGTGTCGGGGGTTTTTTATAATTTCACTTGTTGCTAACATAACATAACAGTACGCCTGTATTGCAAAGGGTTAGGTGGATTGGACACCCACATTTCGCCAGTTATGCTTAAGTCCGATGTAATAGGGGCTGAGTCTGTTGCCATCAACCGGGCACAAATCCAGATTCCGGGATGCTACTGAGAAATTCCAAATGGAAAAACTCGACATTTTGTTATTGTATACGTATACGTACAATATATTATATTTACCCCCTTTTTCTTTTTTCTTTTTTGGCCTATTTGGCGCAGCCGCAAGGCACACTTTCCTGCTAGTATCATAAAACGCAATTTACACTTTATTTGTTTTCATTCTTTTTTAATTTCATTTTTGTTTATAGTATAAAATGTTGTGTTGTGTGCCTTTTGTGTGCGTGTCTGTGCTAAATAAATGTATTTTCTTTCTTTCTTTTCTTTTTACCTATCAATGACAAAAATTCGGTCTCTTTCAAGTTTTTACTTTTAATTGCAAGTTTTTGTTTTGTGAAATTATTCGCGGTGCTGCTTAGGACTTCTTTTTCTTTTTTTTGTGCATATATTTTTTCAAACCTCGGGTTGATATAATTTGGAATAAGAACCATCTCGCACAAAGATGTTATTCAGTTGACATTGCTTATTAAACTGTAGAGCAGCACAAATAAAAACATCCAAAGTTATATTGTAGAAGCTAAATAATATGACTACAGTGCAAATATACATAACTTCTTTACTAGCTTAATAACATTGCAGCAGTCGTGAATACAATGCGCTGCAAGTATTTTTTTTATTTATAAATACAACTCACCCCTGCTTAGCACGGTTTTTATGACTTGACAAAATATCTGTATTTTATGTGAGTTAAATATTAATGTAATATGATGAGACTTTAAACCAGCTCAGAGTCTCAAGACCTCTGTGCGACATGAGCCGCCTATTAATATATTAAAATTGTATCCACTTCCACAATTGTATCTACTTCTTCTTCAGTCTTTTTTGTTATTTTGTTAAATTGCTCCGTTAAATGCTTCACATCATTTGTATTTATGAACATAGCTCATTTTCGCTTTATTTTGTAATTGTCCAATTCAACTAACGGTATCTTAAACGTCCTTTAATCATTACGTTATCTGCTAGTGCTGTGCACTTCTTTAAGTGATGAATTCACAATACCTAAAACTTTAAGTGATTTTTGTATCTGTATGTTTTAGTGATTAAGTCGTTGAAGTGCCTTATCAATAAATAAACCTTCCGGATATTTTTGTTCTAAATTAGGTCAAAACCGCATCAAAATCCAGGGCATAGTTTAAAACACCGCGGTCAATCGGCAGATACGAAAAGCTACTTTAATTTATAATAATTATGTATTATACAGACAGAATATTTTCTCATAAAAAATCACTTTCCCGAAGGTAAAACATGCTGATAATAAAAATAAAATGACTAAGTATAAGTTTTTTGTCTCTCTTCTTCTAAAAGCTAATAATAAATTAGAAGCACTAATGTGACTTAATTATTAATTAAAAGTCCTTAGTGAGTACTTTTTGCTCTTCTTTTATTTACAGCGAGCTAAGTATAATGCTCTCATACTAATATTTATTTTGCACTATGTTTCACATTTTCTAAAGTTAATTTATTTTTGTTGGAGGTTTTTGGGGTTTAAAAAGAAACTTTTATGGACACCCCTTTTGATATAAATATAGTGATATTTATACCGAAAGGGCTGTCCATAAAAGTTTTACTTATGTGGTCAGAACAATTCCTGTACCTACCAAAATTACAGGCTGTTCTAATTATATTTTTTATTGTTATTTACCCTGTAAGTGCTCATACACACGAGCGGCACGCGTCAACGGGAGAGGCAACTGCTGCCGTCGACACGCGTCGACAGCCGCCGCCGATGCGTCGACGACGGCTGCAGTTGCCTCTGCCACTCTGTGTATGAGCACTATGTAAACTTTGTCCGTTCCACTCTTAAAGTAGTTTAAGGAACGAACAGTTGTAGACAATATTGCCATAATAACTTTGTTTGAAGATTGAGTTCTTCTCTGCCTCTCTGCCATATACTTAATTAACACCAGTCAGCTAGCAGTGATAGCCCAGTGGTGTGACCGTCAGACAGCCAAGTTATAGGTTTTGAGTTCAAACCCAAGGCACGCACCTCTGACTTTTCGGATTCCTGTGCGTATTGTATAATTATCACTTGCTTCAAAAACGGTGACGGAAAACATGCTGAGAAAACCGGCATGCCTGAGAGTTATTTCTTGACGGCATGTGAAGCCAAGTTAGAGGCCCATGGCCGGCTTTAAAATTCTGACACCAGGTTTATCATTAACCACACGAAAAGGAGGGACACCAGTTTTTGGCTTCTCACGCGTGGAGGTTGATATTTCAAAATTAATCTACTCCCGGGATTAAAAGTATCCTATGTGCTAACCCAGATTATGGTCTATCTGCGTGCAAATATCATCGAAATCCGTTCTGCTGTTATGGCGTGAAGGGAACAGACAGACAGAGTTACTTTCGTATTTAAGTATATTGAATTAATATATATGAATTACATAGCTTAAAATCTAAATTACCTACACTCACGATCGTAAAACCTAACACAAGAAGCAGTTATCTGGCTCTGTAATAAATAGTAACATTCGAGCACTGATGCATCTGACAATACTAAGTTAAGTAGCAAAAACGGACCAGACGATTTTAATCGTAGTCCCAGTTATGCAATCGAAGCCTTTTAGACTCAGCACGAAGATTTATTACATTCTGTGTTAGGTTGCTTTTTGTGCAACCATTGGTACTGAGATTAATTGCCTATGCATGACTGTGGGTTTTTCTGGAGGATTAAGATTTGTTTAGAGGGCAGTCTGGGTTTTTGGGGTTAGTAAACGTGTCTGTGTGTAATGTCAGGGGTTATCTTGGCGGTTCTTAGCCTATTTGAATAAAGGCTTTTAGTTTAACTTTTTCTTCATCTTCACTATACAGGGTGGCACGGACATCGACGCGAAGCCGGCTACCATGGATTCAGTACATGATTCTGAACCCCACTGCGATGAAATTTTTCGTCGGTTATTAAAAAAAAAACAGCCGTTTCATAGAAAAGTGCAATACCTACGCGGTCAAAATGTATGGAGCAGCTGTTTTTTTTTTTAATAACCGACGAAAAATTTCAACGCAGGGGGGTTCAGAATCATGTACTGAATCCATGGTAACCGGCTTCGCGTCGATGTCCCGGACACCCCGTATAATATTATAAATGCGAAAGTGTTTGTTTGTTACGTTTTCACACTAACACGGCTGAACAGATTTGGATGAAATTTAGCACGTAGGTAGACCATGACCTGGAGAAGGACATAAGCTACTTAATATCCTGGATCGTTAACGAAGTCACGGCAACAGGTAGTAGAATATAATTTTCTTTTAATTGACTCCGATAGTGCCACTGATAAAAAATAAACTCGTACTAATTTAGTTACTACTCTACAATTTTTTGTATGTAGATCGAATAATCTGACAATCTCATTACAGTAAAGTAAACTTTATTTGCATAGATACTCGTAGTGGGTGCAAATATTTTCCAAATATTCTTAAAAAAGTTAACAATGATTTTGTCTCTACAAAAACATAAAATTACACTCCAATCCAATTAAACAAATAAACATCTCAATTCCTCCACTTCCTGAAACCAGACGCCTCATAAGACCACACTCAAACTTTACACCGTCGTTCCACAATAATACACCCCATATTTTCGTAAATAACAATAGCTATTCTTGCATCTCTTTGCGCAGGACCATAGTATAAATCATTGACGATATACCGAGGATAGCGAAGTTACCCGAGTTTTATTCCCGTCCTGACCCACTTTCGAGGTACAATAATAAAAGTGCATTCTCTCTAGGTTTCCTCCGAGTGACAGGGATGCAATTATATGGACCTTCACTTGTCATCGGGACTTGTTTATACACTTTTGATTTGCATTTTTGCTGGGAGTTTATTAAACAGTGTCTTGTTCAGCTCAACATTCTTGAGAAATAAATAGATATTCCAAAACTTTACCGTAAAGACCTTAAAATTGATTTGAAATTGGAACACGACGATCAAATTTAAGGTAAAATATAAGGTTGGAATCGATGGTGGTACTTTATGTACCTATATCCATTTTATCGTTGATTCAGAATTAAGAGTCTGCAAGACGTCACACAATAAATATAAAAAAAAAAAATACTTAGCTGTTATTATAAAATCCACTCACTCTAAGTTCTTTTCGCAACTCGTTAACTTCATTACGCTTTGAATAATAAAATTATACTTTTAATTAAAACGAAACAGCATTTCAGCTAATGGTTTTACTTTTCATTAAAACTAAAAGTTAATCTATTAAAATCGAAAAATGTTTTTAATTTTTTTAAAGTTTTATCGCTCCCAAAAGAACTTTGAATTTTATTAATTCAGCCATTTTACTATTAATTGAGGTAATGAGACGTTTTAACTTCAGTTTGTCTTTCGGCGGAAAAGTTTCCGTAAGTTTGAGTGCAATGTGGGTTTCTTGAAAGTAACATATGTATAATGAGATATAGCCACAATGCTAAAATACCCTTAATGAAGATATAAAGAGAGTCAGAGAATATTTATGTTTACGCAATTTTAGCCTTTATGGTAACCGCGGCAGAATACTGTTTATTTCTCATTGGTAACATAACCGTATGGTTATTTTCTTAGGCTTACTTTCTTGACAAATTATCGTGTGGCCACCCTTTTAAATATATAGCGTTACTAAAATAACGCCCTTTACACATAAACCCCATATGGGACAAGAAATTCCTATAAAAATGGGCGGTAAATGTATGGGATATAATTAATGATGCTTTTAGTAGAAATATTTTGTACTTATGCTTTAGTCCGCATGACTCCGGTGAATAAACATTCATTTCCTTATACTCGTACAGTGAAAAATATAATATTAAAGTTAAAGTTCGCGAGCACATATATAATTAGGTGTATATGTTATATTTTATTTTATTCCGTGGTGCCCAGTGGTTAGTCCTCGCCCCTCATGCACGAGGTTGTGGGTTCAAATCCGGGCAAGTACCAATGTGACTTTTTCAATTCATATGTACTTTCTGAGTTTATCTTCGACATTACAGACATCGGTGAAGGCAAACTTCGTGAGGAAACCTGGACTTATAGTTAATATACTTATGTCTGAAATCTCCAACCCGTCTTGAGCAAGCGTGGTGATCAATGCTCATGCCTTCTCTGTATGAGAAGAGGCCTTTGCCCTGCAGTGGGACAGTAACAGGCTGGTAATTTTATTATTTTGTTATATTTATAGTTTTAAATAGGTATATTCTTAATATTTAAATAAATATTTATATTATTATATATTCCTCAAGTTTCGCTATTGCACCACCCACTGTTTGTTCGGGCATCACCCAAAGGTTGACTGGTAAAAAATGCCTCTGGCTTTAAGTCTAAGTCCGTCTCTGTACATTTGTGTGCTTGAAGTATTAAATAAATAAATATGTTATGATATTCAATGTGATTTACATAAAGTTTAATTAGGTTTGCCAGAAAAACTGATTATATAAAAAGTACACACAGTTTTTTATCACACAGATTTATTATCTTACTGAAACCGCTGCATTTGTTAACCTATCTATAAAATTCTTATTATCTATCGAAATATTTAAAATTCTTATTATTTATAGACTGGATCCTGCGACTCAGGGTATCCTAGTGCGCGATCCAGTGTCATACCTAAATATTGTAATACTTGTTTGTTTATGAATCAATAAAAGTTTTTTTTAAATTTTATTAATTTAAATAAACTTCTGACTTAGTATCCATTTTTATCAAGCTCAAAACAGCTGTTTAACTCTTGAAGTACTAAGCCAGCTTAATGTTCGTATTATGTAAGAGGCATTAGAGGAAAATAAATTGAACTGCTAAGGCTTGTAAGTAATATAATAATACTCGTAAAGAACTCTATAATAATCATTCGAGAAGGTTCTATGAAACATTATACTATAAATCATAGTGAAAAGCAGATTAGCTACTATATTTCATTATTCCACGAAAATTCGGAGCTCTCTCCTTTGTAGTTTCCATTTTAAAGGGGGAGGTATAGTTCAAACAGTTTTCGTATGAAATATGTCAGTATCACCTGCTATACCATTTCATGTTTCTGATTCTATCTGTGCGTCTGTACGTTTGAGCTAATCTTTAAGGCCGAGATCTAGACAGGCTTAGTTTTTGTTTACCCTAAACCTCTTAAGGGGTCATTGTACTCATCATTATGAACAACTTTCACTATCGGACCAACGCTGAAATCGCGAAAAAAAAAATCAGCTGTTCCCTACATTTCGACGAGGTATGCGAACATAAATGTAGGGAACAGCAGATTTTTTTTTCGGTCGGAAAAGCTAAGGTTGTATACGCTACTACGCTCGTTCTTTGACCTAGACATATTTCCGTCTCTGTCTTGCACATGTGATTTGAAAGATATGCGACAGTGACAGGAATAACGCTTAACCCAAGTACGTGCAAAGTAACTGTAAAATCCTGTTGATCCTGTATTTAAGCTGATTATATCACTATTGGCTAGCTCATCACCACACCCAGCCTCTCGTGCAGGCACCGCCTCACTTCCAACTGTTTCCCGCTATTTATTGGTGAACTGACAGTTGACATTAGTGACAGCGACCTCACTGCTTCCGTTTATGAGATAGTGTTTACATTTATCTATTAAATAGATACACTACAATATCATTTATAAATTTCAGCCTTACACGCCTGTGTAGACTTAGGCACGATTTTCTCAATATATTTGTAAAGGTGCATTTCATAGCACTCTATGTTATGATGTCGGCTATTTTGTATAGAACAGGAGGACGAGATGACGAAGAATCGTCATAATTTGATTCTTTAGGGGTATGTGGAACAGGGTGTAAGGTTCACTCCATAGAAAAGGGAGGATCCTCCGACCAGACGGGTGTCATGTCTGGCGGGTAACTGCCCAGAGGTTGAAGTCGGGAGATTGTATATATGTCCATCGCGCGGTAAACTCTAATTGCGTGATACAGGATTTGTGTGACGTCAGGATGTTGCTGACGTCAGGTGTTTGATGCGTAGTTCGCATGTGGCGATTGTAGATGGCGCCACAATACTAGCTTCCGTCAGCTGCTTCGCCCTCCTATCTTTATAAATGATAGCCTATGTTATTCAGTGATAAATGATTATACAGGGTGGCAGGGACATCGACACGAAGCCTGTTACCATGGATTCAGTACGTGATTCTGAACGCCGCTGCGTTAAAATTTTTCTACGCGGTCAAAATGTATGGAACAGCTGTTTTTTTTTTTAAATAACTGACGATAAATTTCAATGCAGGGGCTTTCAGAATCATGTACTGACTCCATGGTAACAGGCTTCGCGTCGATTTCCCTGATACCCTGTATAGCAAACGGGTGAAAGAATTTGTAAAATCAGTTCAGTAGTTTTTGAGTTTATTCATTACAAGCAAAAATACAAATCCTTTCTCTTTATAATATTAGTGTAGATAATGTTTACGTTTTTCCCTTTGTTTCGTCCCCGTTTATGTAGGTATCTTGTCATAGAAGTACCACTTGTGAGTACTACGCACTTGACCTTTTTGAAAAACCAATAAGATAATTTCTAGAGACCCCACTCAGAGGTACCAGTGATGAGTCTTTTTAACCAACTTCTAAAAAGGAAGAGGTTAGGGAATAATGTATGTCTGTATGCATTAAAAAAAAAAATTTTTTTCGTCGGTATTTTCGTCAATTCTGGACAGAATTTGAAAAAAAAAATTATCCACTTTGTGTATTTTGATGATATTATAATACTTCCTGTCACATAGCAATTAGTGGTATACGAATTGGTGCGGGGTAGGTACCAAAACTAAAAAGTGAAAAATAAAAAAGTTTTTTTTATTCCTCATGTAATTATCTATATTCATCCATTCTCATAACACTGACCATAGCATCGTAGTTCACTAGAAGATCCTACTAAGTAATCGTTCTGAATTACAACAAAATCCTCTCACATAGTGTTCAAGGATAAAATAAGTCGGCAACTAACATTTATAAAGTCTTACAATTTCAATAAAACCAACACACAGAAAGTGAGGCACATACCTTAAAAAGCCAGACGCCTATAGCGATGAACCTCTCAATAAGTCCTTAACAAGGTGACCTTCAAGAACAAGAACAAATTACCAAACTGGTAATATCCAGTTTCGATTCCTCTGACGTCATTAGTCTAACTTTTTATTTACGTCAAGTTAATGAGACGACTTAGTTTGTCAGAAGCTTAACGTGCTCTTTGCGGCACGATGGAGATTTAGTCGGAACGGTCACCAACTCGACTGCTAGTCTACTAGTTCATTAATCGATACGCCAGCCTGGATTAGGATTGAAAGCAGTAATTGGAATATTGTCTTACGTTGGTGCTAAATATGAATGGTGACTAAAGAAGTTTTGGTATTCCTATTTTGAATTATTTGAGTAACAGTGCCCAAGTTTGATTTTAGGCCTAACTAACGCTACCGTAATAAAATGAGGAATAATGTAAAAAATTCAAGAATACTCTTTTAAAACAGTAATTAGGACAAATTTTGCTGACCTTTTAAAACAGCGTACTATCTCATGAGTGACGAGAGCTAACCGACGATCTATAAGGGAATTAACTCGGAGCAACCCCGTGAACTTTGTTAATTATCTCGCTTCGTCCGCTTCCAACGGACGTTAAACTTCCATGTAATATACTGTAGGCGTTTAAGTGACGGTTTAGTTCGAGCGCACATTGAAGACACGACACGATACCGGCACCGGCACGGCGACGGCACGGCACCGTACGAGCACCGCCCGGCAAAAGTCTGCCGACGGAAACTTCACAAAATTCTCAACTCCTGCCGGTCCCTGAATGTAAATGAGCACTTGATTTCTATCGGTGTGTGGGTACTAAGGTTTAGTTTAAACTTAGATAGCGGCTGAATTTCTAATCCTCAATTAAATGCGGTTTAATTTAAAGTGCCTAAAGTCTCTTTAACTTTCTAGGCGTTTCGGTCTGAAGCATTTAAGTTCGGGTTTAAGCCTGGTAGCATGATGTGTGTCTATTAAAATCTCCAAATCTTTCCAATCAACTTAATTTTCATTCATAACAAAAGCAAGAAAGGAGTCACATAAGTAAAAATAAAACGGAATATCGGAATTCTGTTTCACTATTTCGAATGTAAAACTAGAAATAGCTTGAGCTTGCATCGCAGAAATATTGTTAAAAAATGCTTTGAATGAAACTGTCTGTCGCAGTGACGGATGAAAGCATGCAGAATGCGCGAGTGTGCGCTCAGCGTTAGTGTAAAACTATGCGCTGTTTGTAATTTGTAGTGTTCCTAAATGGGGGTAGTATCAAATCTTTGTGGGAGTTTACGAGCTGTCCTGATTTTAGTCGCAGCACTATATTTATTGTACGCTTGGGATTTGGGCAAATGGGTTTTATGATCATAACTTCAGGTCTTTATATTTACCAATGCCTGCTGGGGTTGCGGGTTTGTCCGAAAGGGATATCGCGGCCCCGGCACACAGGCAACGGAAGGAACACGGTTGGGTTTTAGTCAGTAAAAGTCTCGACACACCCTCTCGCTCTGCCCAGAGCGGGAGAAGTCATTTGATGATTTCCCATCCTCAAAAAAAAAAAGGTCTTTATATTTATATATAAAAATACATAGTCATTGAGGCCAGTGATAAATTCGGTCTAACATAAAAGTAAAATATGTACTTAGTTTCTCGAAAAGGGTTTTATTACTAAAGTTACCATTTTCTTTGTTTAAACGAAGATCACGTACGAATGCACACTTAGGACCGTCACAAAACGTTACGATGACATCGCATCGCAAAAAACAGGCATCCATAGATTATCTTAGGCAATGCTGAATTTTCTACGACGCACTGTGGATCGAAAAAAGGCAATCGACGTTTTTTTCAAAAAACAGAACTAAATCTCGTTATATAACGTATGTCAAAAATTCATAAATAAATAGTTACATCACCGTGTGCAAGGATATAACGGTTATTCTCTCCGTTCCGGGGATATAAGCATTAGCTCCATTTTTTTTTTTGCAAAAAAAATATAAATTGCTAATTTGCCTACCTGATTGTATCCTATATATTTATGCATAATATTGGCTATTAGACACCATTTTAAGCAAAAAACTGATACTTTAAAATGTAAGCTCCTATTTCTTCGAGAGCCTTCTTTCGATCCAAAGTGCGACGTCGCAATGCTTTCATATGTGTCGGCCCTTAAGGCGGATTTGACTAATGAAACTAATCGCGTTCAAGAGCTGTCAGTGTCAATTGACATTCCACAACAATGATGACTTTCATGACACTAACAGCTCTTGAACGCGTTCAGTTTTATTGGTGAAATTGGCTTTATGTCAATTAAGACAGGTATACAAAGTAAAACCTGCTTACAAACGCAATAACGCATAAGCAAGGTCAAAAACCACAAAAAAGGAGCAGGATTTTAGTTTAAATACAACTGAGTTGTTGTATTTAAACTAAAATCTTAAACACAATGTAGCAAAATTAACACAAAAACAAAAATACATATTTTTTCCCATCGTGAACTGAACCTTTTCATTAGTGAAGTAATTAAAATTTTAAATGTAACAGTCAAAGTTCAAACTGAATCTTCGAAACTTGTTATATACAAAGGAAATGTATTTCTATTTTCCTGTTTGAAGATACGGCTGTAAGAAAGAATTTTTAAAATATTCATTGGTATGAACTCTAAAGAGCGGCAAGACAAAGACCGTTGTGTTTTGTACTGCTTGGCCACAGTAAATGGGTCTTGTTCTTGTAATTACGTCCACAAAAGGGCATTTAGACTTGTGTTATTTGAATGGAATGGAAAATGTGTGTGTTTATTGTTCTGTTAATAAAACCGAGATAATTTTGAATTATGTCTTTAATGTTTAATTATTTAATTATAAGATACGAAAAAGACACGTCGGCGAGAACTTCAGTGTATGTAGGTATAGAACTGAAGTTCTCGCCAACGTGTCTTTGTGTAAAATAGCTTCAGTGTAAAAAATGGGGAATATATAAACGCACTTTAAAAATAATGTTTAGCTTTAAAATTAATTCTATGAACTATAAATTTAACACGCAAAAAAGGTTCGGATAAGTTAGAACTGTGACCCCCTACGCACGAGCCGAGTGAGTGAAGCGAGCGGTTTTTTTTTTTTTTTTCTCTATTTGGCATCTCGCAGTTGACCTCTGAGGAGGTCGTAGCTGCTTAACCGGACTTTCCTGTGGTGGCCTTAAGTTTCTACACTTAAAGCCTCCAGCCAGGGGCATAAACTATACTAATTAAAACTAGGCGAACGCTCGCTAAGGGCACCCCCTGTGGGGTACGGACCTCGGCTTAGGGCGTCGCTGGGGGGAGGACAGCAAGATGGGACAGGCTGGATCAAACATAGATTATTATGGGCTCAGCTTCGACGCGGGCTGGCGCATCGACGAGCAAGGGTCGGGGGGGAGAAGCGAGCGGTGCCGCACTACTAGAATATATAGGAAAAAAAAAAAAAAAACTTTTCGGTTTCGGAGTTGGTTTTCGACACAGTTATAGTACAAAACATTATATTTGTAGGTATTTTAATTATGTTGTTTATGAAATTATAACTTTATAGTGTATATTTATTTTGTAAATTTGGTTCATGTTTATTAAAGTGATAATATTAAATAATACATGTATTATTAGTTTAAAGTGCTGATATACAATTTTATTGCTGTTTTCATCAAATTTTAAGTGCTATTAAATACATTCTGTAAAAAATAAAATAAAATGGAATGACCGAGTCTGCAAGATCTGCGGCTTATCATCCTTGGAAAGTCGTAAAAGTAGAGCGAGGGAAAATGGTGGTGGGGTCTGGAGATAACAGCAGGGTGACCGCAGCAAGGCATATATTTGCTGTGGGTCAATTCAAAAATCAAAGACCGTGTACTAGAGTCCGCGCCACCACTCAAGCCAAATAGACTCGGCGCTAGTGTCTATGTCATTGCATTTACAAAAGAATAGTTCCACAATTTTCCGCCGGACTTAGTTGGTTATGTCAAGTAGGAGGTGGTTGTTGGACGCCTTGATCCTAATGAGGAAACTGCTCCTCTGGTTTGCTTTGCTATCAATCCGCTTGAAAGTCTGTGCGCACTATGGCTCAAGCAAGCAGACATTCTAATAGGAAAATCGGACTTTTCTTATAGAACCTTATTTTTACCATAGCTCAAACATGTTTCATAAAAGTACAGATGTTTTATAGCAAAAATTGACAAAAAATTACGACTTGCGTTCTAGAAGTCCAGAGGCAATTTATAGATATATACGTAGATTACATCGTTATTTTTATTAATAATATTTGGAATATAAATCTAACCAATAAACGAAAAATAAATCACATCATCGCAATCTTATCCAGTTAAATTGAATATATTCTGTCGCTCGCATCAAAATGAGATATGAGCCTGAATATATATTTTTTGTCTGGAGAAGTCAAGGGTAATATTAGTGCTCACATACATTGAAATATGAGTCTAGCTTTTGAAATGATTTATATCCTCAAATTAAACTGATTCTGACGCCAATGAGAAAATAGAGGTGTTAGTTTGATCCTGAGAACTTGAAATGTTAGATTTTCGTTTTATGAATTTCAGGACTCTTTAGGGATTAATTTTAATAAGAGGCTTAAGAGCCACATCTGGTTAGAGTTTTTGCTGACGAAAATATGTGTTGGAATTTTTTAAAGTAATTTAATATATAATATAGTCCTCCAGACCGTATTTCAGCCATGGCGGCCAATCTCAACGGACACTTGCCTCCGGCGCGGGTGGTATTATAGTGCAATTGTGTGCGCAGACACAGGTGCACTCTCCCTTCCCTCACTCTCAACGTCCGATGGGAAGGCAATCCGGCACGACCGGAGAGAGATCAGGCGCAGGACCAACGCCTTAACGTGCTTTCCGAGACACAGGGGCAACTTAATATAACCACATACTATTAAGAGATTGTTTAGCCACATCTGATTAGAGTTTTGGCCAGCAAAATAAAAGAAATAAAGAATAATGTTTTTTTGGAGACAGTTCGTGAAATACAAAATTTAAAAAAATTAAATAATATTTTTACAATATTAGTGTGGTGTATAGTGTTAAATAGGCTTAACTGATTCTTTAAGAGTACAATAAATACATTTTAAAATATTTCGAAGAGACATTGTAAATAACTTACTACAGCCTACACATTAATATAGATGCAGGTTAATTCAATGTATTAGTTTGTGTTAACACCGGGAAATAGAAGCGGCTGTAATTCTCAGTAAGTAATCAGCTCTGACTCTATCAGAAACAGCTCTGAGCGTAGTAAATAGCTTGTATAAAAGCGGATTCCTCAAAAATGGGACGATAGTTATTTCCAGCCAGTTGCAAAGATATATCTCACAATTTGAACTGAAATTCGAGATGCTTCTGAAATATATTTCTATAGAGAGGTATTCACAGGGATTGGTAGCGAGGTTGGGAGTTAAAACTTTTTAAATACAATAAAGCTGCCTGTAACTAACGGTTCCGAGTTTCTTTTAAAAGAAAATATCACGTGATATTGGCGGATTAATTTCAAAGTTGTGTGTAGTCAACGTTTATCAGTTTTAAATTCTAAATGATTATATTTTTCAGTTCCTTTGGATATTAGTTGAACTGAATTTCAGTACCTAGTGTTTTATCAAAAACTGTAATTTTGCCTATTTAAATGAAGTACTATTTACCTATTATTCTTCTTGAGGATATTAAAATTTTACAGCTACAAAAAAACTGAAAACACCAAGAACCTCTCAACACTATATGCTATTTAGGTACCAGCACTACAAAAGCAAAGCTACACGAACGATTCAAAAATAGAGCCTAAAGCTGCAAGCCTAAGTGCAAGGCTAGACTGATATCGCGCCGTGACTTCGCGTCACAGACAGACGTATCTTATTCAGTTTAAAAATAACCGGTATGGTAACAGAAATACACTACAAGGATCGTCTGGCGCTCGAATGACGTTGGCAGGGGGGCGCAGTTGGTAAATTTTTGCAATTGTTGAATGAAATGTATGTATTATTGCACAGTGGTGGGCCAAATGGTAACGATCTCAAGCAGGCGCTTTGTGTAAAAAATATTTTCATCACCACTGCTCTCAAAACGGTGAAGGAAAACATCGTGAGGAAACCGGCATGAACCAAAACTTCAAAGACATGTGACATCCGAGAACCCGCACTAGGGCTTTTTTTTTGGTTGGGATCGGCGCCGCCGGTCGCCTCCGTGAGGACACGGCGCGGCGGTGCTCCGCCCAAGCCGGGCAGACCTCCACCGTATGCTCCACCGTGTCCTCCGGGCGTTCCACTCAGTGGTGACACTCGGGCGTTTCCTCCCGCCTTATGCGGAACAGGAACCTCCCGAAACAACCGTGTCCGGTGAGGACCTGCGTCAGGCGGAAGGTGATGACGCCGTGGCGCCTCTCTAGCCACTCCTCAAAGAGGGGACTTATCGCTACGATTATGGCGTGCCCAAACCAGCATTAGGCCTGCGTAGTGGATTATGGCCCACTCCGATCACGGACCTTACGGTCTCACAGAGAAGAGGTCTGTGCCCCAGCAGTGGGAATATTAAAGGCGGATTATGCGTATGCTATGTATTATTTATCTTGAAGATTACTGAAATCGATATTGGCAAAATATCGTCAGAAAACCTCGACTTATAGTTAATATAACTCTGAAATCGCCAACCCGTCTTGAGCAAGCGTGGTGATCAATGCTCATGCCTTCTCGGTATGAGAAGAGGCCTTTGCCCTGCAGTGGGATAATAACAGACTGGTATTACTAAAAAAAAAAACAAGACGGCGGCTTTGATATTTGGTTTAGGAATACATTTAAAGGTAGTTTAAGTTACAAAATCTTTACAAGAATAATACTCTAGCTAGGGTATACCTGTATTTTAAGAGGTAGGTCATTAATCAACAAAAACTTATCTCAAGTGGACCGTGTCATTCTACTGTATGGTAAAAAAGAGTGGAATTGTATGTTGTGTGTGAGTGGTGTGTGTGTAGGTGTGTGTGTGTGAGTGTATTATACAAGATAGGTGAGTAAAGACTCCGTTTAAGAGTAATCCTTAAGAAGCAGCCACTCTGTTACTTTAGATTTTAGTGCATGTGAGTTGAAATTTATAATATTGAGATGTTTGTTCATATTTTTATAGATATGAGTACGTACTAAGATGGCGGCTTTAGTTTCTATTTTAGCCACACGCCAAAAGAGCGTTACAGCTTTAACAAAAATAACAGGTCGTGTTTTATTTTTATCGTTAAGATCAAACTACGGAACATCGTTTAAGCTATCGTGACCTTTTTCCGTGTAATAAATCGTGATTGTAGGTGACAACGCCAATTTTTGATACATCACGATTCGCGACTACAGTTTTCAGTACGATCGATGGCCGATCATGTATTTTTGCTACATTATTTCGACGGTTTGTCGATAAATAATATTAATGTCAGGATAGGTTCTTTTGTGATTTATTGATCATTATCTAAAAATCTTAAAACAAGTAACAAGACCCGTTTTTCAAATGTTATGGTTTCTTAATAATTCTAAAGAGTAACGCTCGATTCGGTAATGCGTATTTTACACCCATAGGATTAAGGGATAACAAAATATTGCGACAGATTCATTTCATATCTAAGTAAATATACTACTCGGGTAACGTCAAAATGCAGACGAAGAATCCCCTTAATGTAAAGCTCAAAATAATATTGTAACTTTTTTTTTTTTTTCTTTTTTGAAAAAACTTTGCCCCACACTAAGATTTTTTTCTTGTATCGTGGGTGTGTTTACAAACATAGAAACTCACATACACTAACACCCAGACCTGGAACAACTACTTGCAGATCATACAAATATGTGTTCCGTGCGGGGATCGAACCCGCGACACGTTGCGCAGCAGTCGATCGCTCAGCCACTGCGCCAACCGTGTCGTCAGAAATAGTCTATTCTTCATCTAGATTTGCTCGACGAACAAGTTTTCCATCAGTTTTTATCGCGTTTTACCGACATAAGAATAAATTTCGTCTTTCACTGCGAAACATAAATTCATCTCGTAAACTTGATAGTCTGAGCTCATCTTTTCAAGACACAATAGTAAAGACCGTAGTTAAAGGAATTCCGTTTCATATTAATATTGTCCGACTTTAAGTATTATTAAAAACTGCCTACTTTGTATGCATTCTAACTTTATATAATACGAGTATATTAATTAATATTATAAATGCGAAAGTGAGTTTGTTTGTTACATTTTCACGCTAAAACGGCTGAACGGATTTAGATGAAATTTGGCACATGGGTAGACCATGACCTGGGTTAGGACATAGGATACTTTTTTATCCCGATATTCTTACTGGATAGAGACTTATGCGGGTGAAACCGCGGGGCGCAGCAAGTATCATATAATTTGTAGAGAATTGATTCAAGTTAGGAAATTACCTAAATCATAACATAATATAACGTCACATCTTTTTTCGGGTTAGGCAGAGGTGACACCCACGTTTTGCCAGATATGTTTAAGTCCCATATAATAAGGGGCGACCCTATTGCCATCAACGGGCACAAATCCAGACTCCCGGAGTCTGGATTCTCTGTTACTGAGAAATTCGTAATGGAAAAAACCAATAATACTTTGCCCGACCTAGGATTAAAAAACCTACGACCTCTAGGAGTAACGAGGCTTAATCTAAAATCATGAATTAAGTTTACATTTATAGGTACCAAGTAAGCGCGCATTATGCAAAGAGGCATTTTAGCGCTCCAAGAACGTGTAAGACCACTAAAATGCCACTAAGTAAGAGGTCGCACGTCTGTGAAATTTAGTATCAGAGTATGAGAACATCCAGTAATTTGGGTGAATTACTGACAATATGGGGCTACGCTTCATACCAAAATAAATCGCGTATGAATACGAATCGTCTACTTAGCATCATTTGAGACGTTCTGTATTGACATCCTGTAAAAGCTATAATGTAGTACGATTGCAGACGTGACATGTTCAAAAGCCCCACAGCGAGAAATCGTAAACTTTAAGATTTACCCGTATCTGGTATACTTCGTTTCTCGCGTTTGCTGTGATTATGTTACGTATAAATTTGCATTTATGTATTTTATTTGTCTCGCTTCACAGACGTATTTCTAGCTTTTATTTCGAAGCGGGAATGGTCGAGTTACATTTCATTCTAGTTCGCTTGTAACGAATAGTTTTCCTTTTACTACAAAGCTATGACGTAATTCTCAATCTGCTTCGTGTCGACCGCAACTTTGTACGTTTAACCCCATTTTAACTCAGTGGGGGGAGCAGGGGGGAGGGGAACTTTAGAACGCATTAAAATGTGTCCTTTACATCCCGCTACAATTTAGTTACTACGTCATCTGATATGACGGTAATAAATATGAAAATCAGTTTGTATCGTTAAAACTAGTAACTAGCTGAAAACCTTTAAAATTTTATACTTTTGACTATAAACGCGTTTTATATTTCAACGTCTTATTTTAATATCCCTAACATTGTAAAAGTTTTTAAAAATGGCGTTGAAAATATAAAGTTGAACTAGAAATAGTGGACAATAAAACGCCACTTAAAATCAACGTGTCGTCAATCGTAGTTTCGTTGTGAAATGCATAAAACATGTTCTGCATTCACAAAGGTATTGTGAGGTCCCAAAATAGTTCCGTTGCTAATAAAAACCGTCACGGTAACAATGACGTTTGGTATGAACGGAACGGCGTTTTTCCAATTTGGAACATAAATCCGGACGGTCGCGGCGTATTCATCTGTCACTCGACCAGCGTAGGGTTAACGTTCGTATTTTTGAAATGCTGTAGTTGGAAAGCTGTGTGTTATGATCTCTTCGGTTTTTAAGAGAGACTTCCTGAAATGAAGCACAAAAAAATAAATATTGTATTTTATAGATACCAAATTCTGAAAGAAAGTTTCAAGGCAGAAATGAATGCATCAGAGGCGGTCCATTTACGGCGATATTTTGTTTTAGTACCTATTAAACGCTACAAAATTAATAAATGCATATTAATCATACATATTTTATCAGTAACTCTAAAGCGTAGCGGAGCTTTCCCATTTTTTTACACAGAATTCATCCTCAAATTCCTCGAACTTATAATTTTGTATCAGCATGAAGTACTAGAACTGAGCTGAAGATAAGAACAATTAACTCATGTCACTCCCCCACTAACCCTAGAAAGAGTCACTAGCAGTTAGTGCTTACTGGGACCGGGACAATAGTGACGGGACACGGAACGCGCAATAACACAACGACCTTTGTTAGCAAGTCCGGCGCACCACACGTTTGACATTCGCGCAATTTAAAACCTTTTGAGAACGCAATCGCAGAATCTGACTGTTAGTACGGAATGAATGTAAGAATCACTTTAATTCCGTGTTTCGTGCGAGGTGAATGTTTTTTGCATGCGATGCAGCAGTATTTGGGTTGGGGACTTTTTTGTTCGATGTTCGGATAGTTTGTTTTGTGATATTTCTGTTTTGTGGGTTATAGGTTTAATGATTTTTTATTGACTAGTTAAAAGCAACGGAGCTCGCGAAAGATGGAAGGAGTGGAGAAAGGCCTTTGCCAAGGAATGGAATGCGTAGGGACCAAAAAAAAAAACGTTGAGCACTAGCTTGAATGAGGAAGATGATAAGATCCGATTTAAGAATATAAAAGTTGAATGTAGGATCCGGGATTTTTCTCCATATTTAAGGATACTAAGACGAGTTTATTAAAACCTTAAATATGAATTTCTCACAGGACCACACTTATTAAGTAATATGAGAAAACTTTCATAGATATTTATTCCACAAAGCTTACGTAACTGGATTAAGTTAAACTTATCTCTTTTTCCGTGAAAGCTCTATTGCAGAGTTTCATGGTCATGCTCTGTTCCATTAAAAGTTTCTAATTCCATCCTCATTTGGACTACGCTGTATATTTTAGTGAGAATCTCATACGACCTCATTTCTTAAACATCAGTGGTACTATTCTGTACCCACAATTCTCTTCGAACCTCACTCAAGTAACAAGTGAGTGAAAGATAAAGGTTGCTCTTTAGTTTCAGAAGTGGTATTTAGTAACTCTTTGATGATTTAAATCTCGACACTGTTCGATTTTGGGTTTTAAAGTAATGTTGAGAGAATAGCAACAGTTTGCTGGTTTGATTTTTAAATGTCATTTCTTATAAATCGTTATTCTCTTGACCTTATTCGAATTTATTTGAGGTCGGCGGAACATGGTCTTTTTAACTCCCGACGCCAAAAGAGGGGTGACGCTATGAGTGTGTGTCTGTGGCAGTTTAGGTCTTAAACAGGTCAGCCGATTTGAATGCGGTTTTTTTTATTTGAAAGGAGGTTTTCTAGCAATGGTTCTTAGACATGTTTTATCAAAATCGGTTCAGCCGTTTGAAGATTATCAGCTCTTTTCAAGTTGATGAATAGATGTGAGCGTCTTCCACAGATCTGATCGATTTGAAATTTGGTATTCTGTTAATTCAATGATATTAGAAGAACATAATAACCTTGAACTGATGCTGCAGCATCACCTGGAATTTGCAGGATACCCAACTCCCTTACGAACTTACAGTACAGGTATCTTGTTTGGGCTTATAGGAATAGTCTCAATGAATAGGTTATAGGTAGATGAACAGGATCTGGTGATGGACTAGGAAAGAGAAATGAGGAAATGATTGTGACGGGGGTTTTTAAAATATTAATATAATTTCACTTGTTCTTCAATACTTCTCTATTACTTGTCATCTGTGTCATGACATGCCATTTTATATGCCTAGATTAGATTATTAAACAAGAAGCAAGCAAGCCATATAATTATTAACTTGGTGTAAAATCGTCAACACGTAATTATAAAGTGAGCCAATCAATAACAGCCTAGGCCAACGGTCGGCAGCACGCACAATAACATACCTACTATTCAATTGAAATAATATTTTTATAAAGCTACCACGTAGAATGTAATTTGATTAGTTTAGCTTTAATAAGAAGACACAGCTGCAGTTTGCTATGCTGTACTGTGCGGCGCAAGAGAGTGTTTGAGGGTGGGGGTACCGGCGCAAGTGTATAATAATTACCTTATTCTTTTATTATTCAAAATATTAAAAAAAAAAATAGAATTATTATGAGTTTTTGTTTCTGGACCTCGATATTTACCCCACTTAAAATTACTTACCGATCCCAGGGTCTAGGCCCATGCCCTGCATTGTGTCAGTAACAAGCTCGTATTATTCAGTACTAACTAGAATTCTAGGCTAAAGTTTATGAATCATTAAACATACGCACGGTTTTTTCCCATGGGCGTAGGCAGAAAATACAGAACGCTAACTGTTACGAACGTTACATGAAGAATGGTCCTTACATACTCCTTTTTAGGGTTCCGTAGTAAACAAGGAACCCTTATAGTTTCGCCATATCCGTCTGTCTGTCTGTCTGTCTGCCCGTCTGTCTGTCCACGGGTTGGCTCAGAGACGGTTAGTACTAGAAAGCTGTAATTTGGCATATGTATACATATTAATCATGCCGACAAAGTGGTAAAATAAAATCAAGAAAAAAAATTTTTTTTAGGGTACCTCCCCTACACATAAAGTGGGGATGTTTTTTTTTCTCGTCTACCCCATTTTGTGGGCTTTCGTTAGAAAGGTCGTTCAAAAATATTGCGAGTTTGTGAAAACCATTTTTTAGATTCAGGGATCCGTTTGCGAAATATTAAGCTTTTAACTGATTTTTTTTGTTAGAGTCAAGTGTCCCCCCCCCTGCCATCCAAATGGTTGTACTTGGATTTGTGACAAAATTCACAGCAGTAGTATATATAACGAAATTACAAGGAAAACTATCAGAGCTAAATAGGCTGTACAGGTTAACGAGTAATAATCAACCAACTTAAATTTGCGGTTTGAAAAACATGATCTCCCATACATTCCGTATGGGAGAACATGTTTTTCAACTACAATGTTAAGTTTGTTCTTGGGATAAATTCATCCAAACTACGGAACCCTTCATTGTGCGTGGTCCGACACGCACTTGGCCGGTTTTTTTGTTTCGGTTACGTTCATACATCTGGCTATATACGCACGCCGGTTGCGAGCACTGAGCACCTGACCTTTCTGAAGAACATCACCAATAAGGTCAGCACAAGGTCATCAGTCAATCATTAAGTAACAATGAAACATAGACAAGTAAATGTTTCTACAAAAAAACTTCTTCGTCTTTACATAAAAGCTCGAAAATTACAAAACATTAAACATTTTAATTCAGTATTTTTTATTTATTTAGCAGCTGTATATTAAGTGGCACTTGGCGCCTCAAAGATTTTTTATCGCGTGAATATTTAATCTCCAGAAAGTTTCAGACTTTCAAGAGACTTGACGAAAAAATGACACTTTCTCGGCATTATCGTCACTAACTTTTTCTCACGAATTGAGCGAACAACGTTATAAAATCTACATGAAATAATTTTAGTGTTAGAACGTGAGACTAGCTTCTCTTTCTAGTTTACAAATAACGTTGTCTCTTTTACACGTATTGTTTTAAGGCACCTTTACTCAGTGCTTGCGTCATTGCAAGTTTAATGGCCTTGTACACAATGGTCCACGATGGCCAAACTTCGACATTTATGACTCCATTTCTATACAAGAAATTGATTAATTGCCTCATCAATAGAAATAGAGGCGTGGCCGACATCGATCTTGGTGTTAAAACTCCATTAGGAATAGCAATAATAATTTGTCCAAGTGTCCAGTTAATATAGAATGGAAGAGACAATTAATTAGGTACCAGTTAAGAATTAATAAAAAATACCTACTTCGTTTTTTTATTGGCTTTGTTTTAGAAAATGGTGTATGGATTTTTCATCTTTGTGTGTACGTAGGTGATAATGGTAACCACTTCCCATTACTCGGTTAGTCAGCGTAGTGTAGTTACTAATAAACAAGGTGTAATTGAAATAGGTAACTGAAACCCTAAAAAGCGATTATTGTACTTTTCATTATGATACAGCTTTTACTATGGGATAAAACATGAAATCGCAAAAAAGAATACTCCCCACATTTGTCGAGTTATGAAAACATAAATTTAAAAAACAATATTATTATTATTTTTTATATTTTAAAATATTTGTTATATAATTTTTAAGAAATATTTAAAAATGTATTTTATATTTTTTTTTTAATAATTAAGAAAATAATAATTTAATTTCTTAATAAATAAGCAATACTTAAATTAGTGTCGTATCTGTATCTATTTTACTATGTTTACATATAAAATAAATAAATAAAAATGTAAGGAGAAACTGATTTTTTTCGCGATTTCTGGGTTGGTCCTTCAGTAACAGTTCAATGCAATGAGCCCATTTTAGGTTAATAGTTATTAGAATTACATCTTGTATAACATGAAAAAAAGACTGGGGTACGCATAAGGGTTGTGTATGTAGATGGCAATTTTCTTTAAAATCTAGTATTCTGGTGAAAACTTTCGTGCTAGGGTTAGATTATATAGACCCATTACAGTCGCGGCCTGCAACAAGGGCATTGATAGACGATCGTGAAAATGTGGACGAGGCGAAGCCGAGGCACACATACGTGAGTCCATTATATAGTACTTATAATGCGCGGAAATTCAAACTCAGTAAATTAATTATGAATTCCAAAATCAATGACGAAGAACGATAATTTTTACGCGCCATTATGTTATTTTTTTTTCTTCTTTACTTAAACAGCTTTATTTGCAAACCAAATCGAAATTTAAATAAAATCTTTGATAAGTTACCTCCTTGGTTGCCATGTATTGAAGTAAAAAGTTCGTTCCATTTTGAAATACCACGACAGATAATAGTTTTCATAGTTAATTATTTGACAGATATAGATTGTCATACATAAATTGCCGGCCAGGCGCTCCCATGTATTCGGCCACTACATATATATTTATTTATTTCAGATCAAGATCCATAAGTTGACAGTACAGGTCTTAACGTAATGTTAGTAAATAAAAAATACTCTATACACCAAATTGAAACGACTGACACCTACGTGTCCAGCCGTATCCAGTGAGCCAGCATGGGGCTGTCCCACCTATCACACAATATACTCTGGATGCTGTGAGAGCTAGCACGTACACAGTAACACAGCAATTTCGATTTATATCGAAGAAGGTTGTCAAAAATAATGCTCGACTTTCCAAGCATATTTTAGAAAATAATATTTTTGACCTTACTGTTATCCGACGTCTAGACGGAATGTTTTTATCTTTATCTCCTTTTGTTTATCTCGGCAAAGTTTTCCAAAACATATTTCTATTCGTAAGAAAATACACCAAGCCATATTATGATAGCTAGAAGCCATGTAATATTAATAAACCTGATATAGTTGTGGTGGATCGAGTAGAGCGGCACGCACAATGATTATTGACATACCCGTCCCGCATGACGGGAACCTCGTGAAAGCCGAGAAAGGTAAACCAATCAAGTATCTTGACTTGGTTCGCGAGGTTGCCGACATGTGGGATGTGGACTCGGCGATCATTGTGCCGATAGTTGTATCAGCCAATGGCTTAATTGCCAAGAGCCTCGACCAACACCTAAGGAGAGTCTAGTTGGGCAGCTGGATTAAGGGCTTGATTCAGAAAGCGGTACTCCTGAACACGGCTCGCATTGTCAAAAGGTTCCTCTCTCCTGACCGCGTAGCTTAGACCCTGTTCCCAATACCGGTGGGCTTCAATTTTTATATTATTGAATGTTTCCATATTTTTGATAATCTAATATTTAAAAACTGATTTATAAGTATTTAAATTAAATAAAGGAATAATAATACCAGCCTGTTACTGTCGTACTGCAGGGCAAAGGCCTCTCTCCTACAGAGAAGGTATGATATGATTACCACGCTTGCTCAAGACGGGTTGGTACAAACTTATATTAACTATAAAGTCCAGGCTTCCTCACAAAGTTTTCCATCACCGATGCCAGGGTTTGGCAGTTTGTTTGCGGCGCCCGACAACGCATGACGTGACGTCATGCGTGTGTATTAAATGAATTGAAAACGTCACATTGGTGGTTACCCGGATTTTAACCCACAACTTCGTGCATGAGAGGCGAGGCCGCGATCACGACATTCAATACACAATACTCACAATATTCTTGATAAAAAACAAGTATTAAAAACCTCTAGAAAATTTTGACTAACAATGATCATTCACGATTCCAACTGCCAAAAAGTAATCTTTAAACAGTAAAGAATAATAACAGACTGAGCATTATTCAAGCTCAAATGAAAACAAATATAATATTTGTGCAAAGAAAAAGGAACATTTTAAATAATACTCCCAAAGTTCTGAAAAGTTTTCTTTAGGAGCTTTTCCTCATTCTATCATATATTTTGTTTGTTTCTCTTTTCTTTTGTAACAAATCTTTGAAGGTAGGTAAACAATAGATTAATGGCCAACAAGTACTTCTAGGTATCTGTATATTAAAAGGGTTCCGTATCTATGCGATGATATAATATCCATTTTGTAACTTATAAAATTTTTCTAACATACTAAATTCGATTTGAAATACTTTTCATCCATTGGACAGATGGGTGAGGGTTGTTCCGCCGCGGATCCTCTACTATAAGGATATTGTTAACGACTTTTGATGAAATAAAGAATTACTTAATTTATTTATTTATACCAGACAGAGAAGAAACTTTGCTTGTCACCAGGACCTCAAAATAAAGTTAAATCCCAAACTCCGAACGAATAGGGAAGTAATATAAATAGAATATACAATTTTATTAAAGAAATTCATAAACACACCCCTAGGGCTGTTTTAATTAAGCTAAATTAATGTCCACAGCGTGATACTGTCATCTACCAATGGTGCCAAACGTGACTGGATTGTAGGTGAACTTTCTCTAGAAAATTATTTAAGAAGTAAGGCCGAGATCTGCAAACGTTGCGACGATATAGATCTCGGCCTTAGTAGTCACTGAGTATTTATATTATTTTATGATCGCATTGTTGACCTAGGTCTCCCTTCTTTTACTTATAGTTGACCTAGGTCTCCCTTCTTTTACTTATAGTTGACTTAGGTCTCCCTTCTTTTACTTATAGTTGACCTAGGTCTCCCTTCTTTTACTTATAGTTGACTTAGGTCTCCCTTCTTTTACTTATAGTTGACTTAGGTCTCCCTTTTTTTACTTATAGTTGACATAGGTATCCGTTCTTTTACTTATATTACGTACATACGAGTACATAAACTCACGCCTTCTTCTTATAGGGTTTGCCAAAACTACAGAACGCCACTTTCTACCATCCTAACAACCCCCTTTTTAGGATTCCGTAGTAAACAAGGAACCCTTATAGTTTCGCCATGTCCGTCTGTCTGTCTGTCTGTCTGTCTGTCTATCTGTCCATCTGTCTGTCTGTCCGCCTGTCTGTCCGCGGCTTATCTCAGAGACGGTTAGTACTAGAAAGCTGTAATTTGGCATATGTATACATATTAATCATGCCGACAAAGTGGTAAAATAAAATACAGAAAAAAAAAATTTTTTTAGGTTACCTCCCCTACACGTAAAGTGGGGATGTTTTTTTTTCCTCATTTACCCGCATGTTATGGGTTATCGTTAGAAAGGTCTTTCAAAAATATTGTGAGTTGGTCGAAAACGTTTTTGGATTCAGGGAGGCATTTGCGAAATATTAAGCTTTTAACTGAATTTTTTTGTTAGAGTCAAGTGTGTCCCCCCCCCTTCTAGCTAAATGGTTGTACTTTGACTTTAAAAAAATTCATAGCAGTAGTATATATAACGAAATTAAAAGGAAAACTATGAGAGCTAAGTAGGCTGTACAGGTTAACGAGAAATAATCAACCAACTTAAATTTGCAGTTTGAAAAACATGATCTCCCATACATTTCGTATGAGAGAACACGTTTTTCAACTACAATATTAAGTTTGTTCTTGGGAAAAATTCATCCCAACTACGGAACCCTTCATTGTGGTCCGACACGCACTTGGCCGGTTTTCTTCATTTACCTTCATACATCTTGTCATACACGCAAGCCGGTTGCGAGTAAGTACTACGCACATGACCTTTGTGAAGAACGTCACCAATAAGTTCACTATTTATGACCTTTACTTATATTCTTTGCCGCAATTACTTATTAACCGTTCCTTATGCCACAGCCGGGTGGCCATACAACTTATTCAAACCATTACTGAGTACTATTACTTATTTTACGTACATAGATAAACTCACGCCTTCTTCAAAAAAAAAATTTACAACCATATTCCAAAAGTTATAAGAGAACTACCATTTAATTACTACAAAAGAAATCTAAAAACATGGCTTCTCCAAAATAATTTTTATACACTGAAAGAATTTTTTGAATATAAGGGTAATAAATTATAGATTTATTTAGTTTTATAATACCTACAAATATTGTTGCTGTTGTGTTTTATTTTAATAGAGTATAAATGTATCTTTATATCTATAGTCTTAGTTTTTCGTATTGTTAATAGAGTTTATGTAGTAATAAGTTAGGTTTTTTATGACCATGTAAATGTAAATATTCGTATGCCGCTTTTAGCGGCGGATGTGTCTTGAACATATTATACCTAACCAACTTGTACGTACCATATCCGACGAATAAATGTCTTTGTCTTTGTCTTTGTCTTCTCATGGGGTTTGCCAAAACTACAGAACGCCACCTTCTACCATCCTAACAACCCCCTTTTTAGGGTTCCGTAGTAAACAAGAAACCCTTATAGTTTCGCCATGTCCGTCTGTTTGTATGTCTGTCTGTCCGCGGCTTATCTCAGAGACGGTTAGTACTAGAAAACTGTAATTTGGCATATGTATACATATTAATCATGCCGACAAAGTACGCACAGGACCTTTATGATGAATGTCACCAATAAGTTCACTATTTATTACCTTTACTTATATTCTTTGCCGCAATTACTTATTAACTGTTCCTTATGCCACAGCCGGGTGGCCATACAACTTATCCAAACCATTACTGAGTACTATTAAATTACTGTGTATTTCCTTGACTTCATTCGCAAGTAAGCAAAAGACTCAATTGTCAGCAATAAACAATTCTATTGCTACAATAATATCACTTTGTAAAAGGGTACTTATAAAAAGCAGAATAAAATCCACAATCCCAGGTATAACGAGATATATTTCTTTTAAAAGCCAGTGCTCACTGTCGACAAAGAAACTCGTATGCTTTGCGAAGCGCTCTTGTTAAGCCCCATTCGAGCTTTACAGCTTACTGGTAGATTTCACTGCTTGCATTTTTTTGTTTTACTTGATTAGCACTCAAGTATTTCTAGTGCAATTTGTTGCTTTTCTTTTTGTGACAAGAATAAAATTTATTCGCAGTTTTTTTTATATACTGTGTGGTTGATGTTTAAATTAAGGTTCGAGTTAGTACGTAAATATGTGATGTGTTTTCTTATGCATGAGTGCAATGACAACCTTTTGAGTACCCGTAAGACGTGAAAATTATCATATCAAGCAGTGTTTTCTTATGGCTGTTTCATACATTCTTGTAAAGCTTTCTAGTTTTACTAACTGCCAAACACCTACATACTTAGTTATCTTGATATTAGAAAAATGAAGTCAAAGAACAATAAGTCTACGTTTCACCCACCACTTTAGTTTATAATAAGTTGTGAAGGCATTGAATCATTGAAATAACATTCGCCAAAACCAGAAAACACGTGTATCAGAAATGTATTAGAGACAATCTATAACCGGTAGTAAAAATAGGTACAAAATCCCGTGTTCAATAACTCGTAGGTAACAAATACGTCCTAACCACAGCTAGATCTAACCCTATTTCGTTGGGATTCATCTGACAAGACAGATAAATCTAACACGAATCCGGTAAGGTACGTCAGCTTCGTTATTTTCCGTTCCATGTATCGCATAGTCTAAAACATTACCTTCTTATTGGGCTCCACCACAGTCAGGTAATAATACGACAGAGTTTTTCTGTGCGCCCAGCACGAATGCGGGGAGTAACCGTAACGTGAATTCGAACGATTTTAGAATTGAAAATACTCATTTTGCACATAATATTAACTTAGTTTTAAGACTTTATTCATTAGCCATAGGAGGCTGATACTAATTGTATATAAGAATAATGAGGAGACCAAAGAAACGATGTAAAAAAGATGATATGGCTAGAAAGGGAGTGATGACTAATATAGAAGTATGCAAGATAAAGATATATTGCACTGACCCCAAATAAATAAGAATAAGGACAAGCGAATTATGATGATTAAGGGGGCCCTTCCCGGTCCGTCTGTCGTCAACGCGAGTATGGTCGAAAAGCTTGTTTTTTCATCGAGCGCAAGTCAGAACTGCTAACGAACAAGCGAGAACGCGATAACATTGTCCGAAAAATAGTCTGTAAAAAGTTGTGTCAGGAAATACGTGTTGTTGAGTAAACCTAACAAGTTTGTGTTTTTTTTTTTTATATTAAGAATTTCCATTACATGTGCGAGGTTTATATGCAGATGTTTTCTTTACTTTTACCAATTATGGGTATATTATGACCGGCCAAAGTTCGGGTAAAATTTGTGCAAAAAAGCAGATTTTTAGGGGCTTATACTGAATTTGTTTCAATTTTTTTTTAGTTTTTGCTTTCATAGAAACCTAGATATAGTGTACAAGGTACATATTAGTTAAAAAATTTGAATGAAAGATGTGTTACAACGCCATAATCACGTATGAGCGTTTGTATAAAAAGTATGGCGGGTTGGCCGCTCTTAATGATACTAATTGTTGTTGTTACAAAAAAAAAACAAAATGCTATAAGTACCTAGGATAGTTACACCACAATCCTACACCACAGACTACCTTCAGTATTGTCTCTGCTTTCTCCCTTAATCTATCCAAAGGTTGTCTTTTAAAGATCGCTTTTAGCGATAACACCACCCATTGTGTCACCCTATTTAGGTATAACTCTAATATTTATGGTGTACATAAAAAAGAGTATTTTAACTATCTATAGTTGTATAGGCAATTCGAAAATCGAACGAATTTACGGCGGGTTCATGCGAGGCCTCTTATAAGACACGACAAATGACGTTTAGCAGTAGTCATTTGTTATTTCTGCAATACGGAATGCACTTCTTTTGTTTTTGTGGCAAATGGGACGTATTTTTTATGATTTGTGGGCTGGAGAGAGACTGTCGTATGTTGTGAAGTACGTTTACGTGTAGGGTTATTTTTACACATGCTAGGTTTTTGGATGTATTATGTGTTTTTTCTGCTGTGCTGTGGTCGTAGCTTTTGTTGTTGGGAAATATGATTTTATATTTATGGTTGAATATGCAGGGACTATATTTCAACATTTTTACAGCACTGTGTGGTCGTTAGTAGCCATAGATAAAAACAAGTGTAAGGAGCGTAGGGAAGCTTTTGCAGTGGGAAAATACGAGTTTACAAAAAGTACATCACTATTGTAATTCATTTTGGAGAATTCTTTATGCTCATTTTCAGTTTAAAAGATAATCGGAAACTCGAAAAAAAAATTCTTTCGGAAGAAAAAAAAATTCAACCTTCTCCTGAAATACAAACTTTCAATTTTACAATTCCTATTGCGTTTAAAAGTAACAATTTCAAACTCGTTCTTGATATTTACGTGAATACAAATTCATTGAAGTAAGCCAATTTTGTGTCTATTTGTAACATTTTACTCGACCGAATGCTATTAACGAATTGAAGCGAAAAGCAAAATTTGTATTTAAATTAAGGCGACATTTTGGAAAGATGTAGTTTAAATTAATATAGACTTTATTTTGCGAATAATGCCTACGAAACGTAAAACAGAATTTACATTGTCTTACTTATTGAGAAACGGTAAACAAGCGCAGTTTGTGACAATTTATTTTTTGCATATTTTTATTTGACTAGTTTTTGCCCGCGACTCCGTTCACGTGGAAGCCAACTATACAATAACATATATATTATAAGGTACAGTACGACACAACTTAGATGTAGCATCGGCAAAATTCGTAAAACCGATCACCATCCGAACTGAGTGCGCTTTCAAAATCACCAATATTTATTACTGCCTTAGGTGAAAATGATCTTTGCGCAAACGCAATAACTTGTGAAGTCATTTAGCCAAATACTTTCTTAAAATTGAAATGAATTAATGAAAATTTTCTAATTTATACACCTAAAAAGTTAAATTGTGTCGTACTGTACTCGGCAATAGTATACTTTCCATCTGTGAAACAATATTTAAAATGGGATGAGCAGTTTCGGAAATTACCTCCTACATCCAAAACTTAAAAACTTTACTTCTTTTTAAAATTCGTGTAGATGAAGTAGGTCCTACCTACCAATTTAAAGGAACATAATTCCTTAAGATATTTTAAAGCCTACTCAAATATATCTTCTTATTTTCTAGTATCGGCGTCATAATATTTATAATGGACCGTTGGACTGCCAAGTCATAGGTCTCCAATTCGAACCCATGGCCCATGTCATGACCCTCTGACTTTTCGGATTCATGTCCGTATTTTATAATTATCACTTGCTTCAAAAACGGTGAAAGAAAACATCGTGAGGAAACCGGTATGTCTGAGAGATATTTCTCGACGGCATGTGAAGCCAAGTTAGAGGCTCATGGGTGGCATAAAAACTCTGACACCAGGTTAGTCACCAACCACACGAAAAAGAAAAGAAGATTGTCTATAAAACTACTATGTGGCCCGAAACAATTATCAGTAAGTAATTGCTATACTAGAGTGTTACCTAATTGAAGTAATTGGTACACCATTATAATACCTTACCAGGAATCGCAATTATGGCACCTATATCTTCAATACCATTGCAGTGGTTAATTTCCTTAATAGTTTCAAGTATGGTAAGTGCTTCGGCGAGAAAACCCTTTTCTTGATGTACTTTTTAGCTAGTATAAGACTTGTGGTAGATTTGTGCCCGGTTGATGGTAATTGGGTCGCGATTACATGGGACTTAAACATAACTGGCGTAATGTGGGTGTACTATAAAAAATCAAAAGTTCAAAAGTCATTTATTCAAACTAGGCTGAGAATCAGCACTTTTCGAATCCCAAACTACATAAGACAGTCCCCCAAAACGCCCACCCTTCACTTCACCACTTCCTAGTGCTTTAGCTGGGAGGAAATGAAAGGTGGGCGAGAATGAGTTTTATCACAGATATTTTTTGCTGAAATGTTGCTCCCTTATTCGTTGTTGATATTTTTTTAAATTTAATATATTATTGTATACGAGATTGTGACTGAATACACAGAATACAGAATTGTTTAGGTATCAAATGTTTCATTAACAAAATGAAAATAAAAATATAAAATGAAGGTAATTACATGTCACAATTTCATGCCAAACGCTAATAGCTAACAAAAATAATAAAATGTCAATAAATTAAGACGGCACACAGACAAATAGTAAAAAAAAAAAACCCTATGTTCAAAAAATAAATAATCGAATTGAAGAAGAAGTGGCGCAACAAACTCCCCAGCAGCACTGCTGTCTGTTCAGTTAGATAGTATGGTAGTAGGTGCACCTGTCTTACTCTTTGAGGAAGAATAGTGTGATGTTATGTGATGTGTGTAAATAAACTTACTTATGTATATAACCAATTACAATTCAATTATACATTAACTATGATACAATTAAAACATTAAAATCTCCAATAATTAAAAATGCACCGAATCAAAATTTATTTGCATGTTTAAAGTTGTATTTACATTATTTAAAACGTTTGTTTAAAAAAGTGTAATTGGGTAGTAGAATATAATGTCCTATTTGTTTTTTAAATTTTTTAATATATGTATAAACCGCTTAGTGATCAAAGATCAGATCAGCAGAAGAGGCCTTTGCCCTTTAGCAGGACAACAGGTTGCTATTATCTTTTTAGCGTATCGATGGCAATCTATATACAATCAGTCCAAAATTTGGCTACAGGTTTGGCACCTTCAGTAGCGTCCATCAATTCCTGTAACGTACAGGCCACAGGACACGATATTAAGTGCCCCATTGTTTGTGGGACAGCACCACAAACAATGGGGAACATAACATAACAGCACGCCTGCATTTCCCGAAGGGCTAGGCAGAGGTGTACCTATAGTACACCCACATTTCGCCAGTTATGTTTGAGTGCTATGTAATAGGGGGCGAGTCTATTGCCATCAACCAGGCACAAATCCATACTCCGGGCTGCTACTGAGAAATTCCTGAATTCAATGGGGAACGTATTATAATTATTACTTGCTTCAAAACCGCTCTGCAAACTTCACTGCAGGAGGTCGCAGAGCGGTGGCAAGTGAAAGAGCCAAGATGGTTTTCGGTACACGACACCCTTTGCGCGATAACATACTCGTTTCAAAAAGGGTTAAAAGCTGCAACAGTTTCTTGAGGTGGGTTTAGATCAAACGAACATAGAACCAGAACAAGAGCAAAAGCGTTCTTTTCTTGGTATTCTTGTCATTTTGGTATGGACAGACCCACGAAAGAATGCTCGATCCCCGTTTACATAACAAAAAATTTATAGAATAGGAATAGAATGTTCATTCACTCTTTTGGTTTAAACCGACCTTTAAAGTGTGTCCTCCCACTGACTCACTAACGGTCTAAGGAAAGGTCAGTATTATTATTAAAGCATCTGTTAACATTTCCATAAATGAATAATAACAGCAAAACCAAAACCATTAACGAATTAGTCTCATACAAACAATAACGCTTGTCAAAGTTTAAAATGATTAAACAAGTTATACTGTTGAAGCAAATTTCTCGTTATTTAACTTGCAACAATTAACTCTATTCTGAGGTAGAACAACGTCCCTAGTTGAATATTTAATTATTGTGAAGCAAGATTATATTTTGACTTCCTTGTTTTGATAATTTATTCGTTTGGTACACGTTTACTACCAAATATGGGATGTTTGTTTCTGATAAGAGGACATTACAAATTGGGTTTCCTTACATATCTATAACGTTATAAAAAAAAATATCTCACTGATTGTTCGGGTCGGCACATCGATTCGGCAGTGTTGTTGAACAGCAAAGCCGACCCGAAACAATTACTAAAAATCTTTTTTACGGCTTTCATTCGGCTCACGCTGTTCAGAAAACTCCGTTCGACATCTAACCTCGCTGAATCATGTTCCCAGACATATACCCATAGATATTATTTGATTTAGCTGTGCCGAATCATGACGACCCGAACAAATGTGTAGCACTCCTTAGACCCTAAGCTCCTGTTAGAATCCTGCTCATAATAAACAAAAAAAACTGACACGCGCCATGGGATTCAAATTACTCGGAAATTAATTCACTAGGGTAAAATATTCTCTTTTCATCTAAGCTCTCGGTACTTCTTCTCATTTTGTTCTAAGCACTCCTTCGTTAGAATTTTAAGTATTTCGTAGTAGGGTCAAAAGTGTTTTCCCAGAAACACTTATCGTAAGCATCTTACCTTATAAGCAAAGTAAATCTATAATGTTTATGAAATAATATTCGACAAGAACCATAATTATAATATTCCATCCTTTTAACGACATTTCTCTTTGATAAAAGCCCAATTGCTCTCCAATTACAGTAGTCAAAGAATTATGATTCAATTAATTTTCTATCGTCACTCACTGTAGGATGGTTTCAATAAAAAAAATGATGGAATGCATCGTCAATTAATTACCTTTGTAGCTGTAAATTGATGTTATAAAAGCAAATTGTGGACTCGTTATTTAACTATTGATGAGGCTCATTTTATTAATAGTAATTAAAACTGAACTTTAATTTAATATTAGGTAATTATCACAAAATGAGGGTATTCTGAAATTAAGTTACCTAGGTGGCGGCACCGAAACGACAGGTCCGGGCACCTGTCAAAAGTGTCAAAGCGCCTATATTTTATTTAGTTATAACTGAATGATGAAACGTTATCATATTTTATATTCATTGTCGAAATGGAAGACCCCTTATCAAAGTGGCGCCAACTGGTGGCGTGAATTTTCATGAAACCCCTTATTTCCATTTGTAATATCAACTAAAGTCCGGTCGCGAAGCAGAAAGAATTTCGTACAATGACCCCTCATTACTTATCTCTATCGCTCGCGCACAAATGTATTGTCGTCGCGCTCGCGCATTTGAATGTCCTTCTAATGCGTGAGCGCGACGGCAATACATTTGTCCGGACTTTAGTAATATTTTTTTCTGTACTGAACCGAAAATAAATGAGTATCTATTTGATCAGGACATTTTTGATCACTGCGTGTTGGTATTTTAGGATGTCTATCCCATAACCTAAGGCTCAAAATAGGTCCATGAACCTCTTGGCTACAATTTTTTTATTTTTATGGATCATCATCTTCCTGCTCTAGTTCTGTGTTACGTGGGGTCGGCACAACTCGTTTTGTCTTTCCATTCTCTCCTGTCAACCGTCACGTTATCATTCACTCCCTTCTCTTTCATATCATTCCTCACACAATCCATCCATCTTTTTTTTCCCTCTCCCTCTCCATTCATCAACATTTATATTCATCACTCTTTTATGTAGTTAACTGGAATGTTCATCACATAAACAAGACATATATCCTATACTATTAAACGAGCAATATTTGTTTATTTACATATATTTGTAATGACGTGCTCGAAAACGGCTCTAACGATTTCGATGAAAGTTGCAATATAGGGGTTTACGCGGGCGAAAAATCGATCTAGCTAAGTCTCATACATGAAGCAGTATCTAAGACCTCACGAATACAAAACCGATCGAACCTACAACCTAATTAGCCAACGAGCGTGCTAAAGGCATTCAAAAGTGATGAAGTAGGTTTACGTGTATACGCTATGTCTCTCTCATTTATAATTCAAGAGTTTCGTTCTATAAATACAACAAAACCGTCGTTGAAAATACCTCATACACTTAGTTTTGACATTAGCCGAACATAAATTCATTGGTCTAGAATTTTGTAGCACACGAACTACGACACATTAATAATATAAGTACGGAGTTATAATTGCAGTACCTCGGCGACCGAGCTCTGCTCTGGTAAAAAGAGAATGCTCATTTAATAGTATAGGATAGTTCATACTAATTCCATACTGCCATGATAGTAGGTTGGTACTTACTAATTCCATGCTGCCATGACAGTAGGTACTTACTGATTCCATGCTGCCATGTAATGACATTCTCAGGTAGCCATCTTGTTCTAAACTTTTGCGACCAAGCTCTGCTCTGGTGAAAATAGAGAATGCTCATTTAATACTATAGGAAAGTTCATACTAATTCTAGGCTGCCATGACAGTACATACTCGTACTAATTCCATACTGCCATGATAGTAGGTACTTACTAATTCCATGCTGCCATGAGAGTAGGTACTTACTCATTCCAGGCTGCTATGTCATTATTCTAAGGTGTCATTATTCTTGTTCTGAACTTCTGGCGATCGAGCTCTGGTCGGGTTAAAACAACGGAGAAAACTAATTTTCCCAGATATGAGACCTAGCTAGATCGATTTTTCGCCCCCGTAAACCCCTATTATACAAATATTACTCGTTTAATAGTATAAGATGTATGCGATATTTTTGGTAACTATGTGATTTTAAGGATAAAATAGGACTTCAATGAATTAAGTAACCTAGGAGAAATTACTCTCTTAGTATTATGAGTGAATTTTTCTGAGGATCATGGACCATTATTGAACATTTTTTTGGTTGACGGTGATGTATGAGCTGTTGAGTAATCTTATGTATACATATTAGGTAATTCTGATCCTATTATAATGTGAAAGTTTGTATATTTGTATTTTAGATGATTTTTACTTAATCACGCGAAAACGGCCGAACGAATTTGGATAAAATAGTGCATAAAGATAGTTTATAACCTGGATAAACATATGGTATACTTATAATCCCGGTAGTATGTTACGTGGGATAGTTTTGGACATCAACGCGGGCGAAGCTGCGGGAAAAAACTAGTTTTTCATAAAAACGCAAACATCACAGTTGTAAAGCTATATATTATTACGGCTCCTTTTTCATGGAAAATATGGAAATTTTTCAAGAAATAATAATGTTGTAAAATGAGACGCAAAAAGCATCTCATGATCTACAGCAGAGCTTTCACCAGTCTTAAGATATTAATACAGCACTTTGCGAACAAAGAACCTATTGGTTCTTCAGATATTCAGGAACTGATATTTCAAAGGCTTCGTCTATAAATTCATTAGTGTCAATAACTCAGTGTGCAGAAAGGCGACTCCATTCATTTCTTCTACTACGCTCGATAAAATCTTCTTGTCGCATCTTTGATTACATTAAATGGGACTTTTGCTATCTGATAAAGGAATATAGGATGGAGAGGAGACGAAATACACGGACGGAAAACATATAAAGATATAAAGAATATATATTATGTAGGTATGTAATTCGTAGGAAAGCCGTGGGCGTTAAGAGTATCTTTGAGTTAAAAGTATAATCATGTAGATAACAGAATGTGGGCAAAGGTGGGTTCGTTCTCATCATCATCATCATTACAGCTGAACGAGGTACACCGCTGGACATACGCCTCCCCCAAGCACTGCCGCTGCCCACTGCCACTGAAGTTTGGTAATTCTTCGGGCTTTGTCGGTTGCCTTGGGTTTCGTCCTATGAAAACCGTTTTTTTTTTCTTGTAACCGAAAAGCAGCTAGTTAGGATTTTTTTTACTATGAATTCCATAACATAGCGAAGATTTCTTTGAGTATTTGGAAGTCCAACAGTATTAACAACAATTAGCTTTCACCCGCGCCTTCGCCCGCGTGGAGGTTGGTATTTATCCAACGGGAACGTACTACCGAGATGAAAAGTATCTTATGTGTTAATCCAGATTATAACTATCTGTGTGTCAAAATCCGTTCAGCCGTTTTTGCGTGATTGAGTAACAAACACCCAAACAAACATACAAACTTTCACATTAATAATATTATATAAATAGTAGGAAAGTAAGATTTTACGAAGCCTATATAGCGACTGCTTTCGTTTTTCTTATAAAGACTTAGTTTTTTAACTCAATAACTTTTCTACATGCGATGAAATAGTATACTTGTACAGGTAAATGTATTAGATGGAAAAATTTAACTTGTTCTCTGACCTCAGCTAGACGTTGAACAATATTTTTTAAACTTTGTATGAAGATGTTTTATGCAAGGAAAGTAACAATTTTGAATCAAGTTGACACATCTGTTATGTTTATGAATAATCAGTCTAAATAATAATTTAACAAGTAGCGATTTTGAACAATCTCTCAAAATATTATGATACGACATATCTGCACTACCAGCAGTTCCAAAAACTGCCAAGATAATGTTCCACAAAGGCACAGATTTTTACTCCAAACCAGAATATATTTATAGGCCTTGTAAAACCCGCGAACCCAATAAAACTCGCGACACAACGCTACTAGATCGTCAATATTAGCACACTTTTATTGACATGCAGTTTTCAATATCCAAACAGTAAATAACAAATATAGGTCAGGTCTGAAACGTCGTATGTATGTCGACCTCGTAAATGTTTTACCATTTTTGACAAAACTCCCAGTTAATTGAAACCTTAAACAAACAAGCGATTAAGGCGAAATTATTGAAAACGTTCAAATTCAAGACATAATCTCATCTCGCCGACAATCAACGTCAAACTTGTCAAAAATATGGATAAATTTGAGTTTTTCATGACAGATTTACTGACTGAGATAAGAATGTGAACGTACTTAATTATATGGGAACTGTCTCTCTGGTAGCTATATGATGTTCAAGTAACATTTAACTTTAGGCTGCTAAAGAAACTATGAGGTCGACTATACCTAAGTCAGAAGCAAACGAAACTCTGCCTCTTGAAACTTTATCAAAGGGAGGGGAAACTTCAAGGTGCTTGAAACCCCGTCACAGGTTCTATAACAGAAATGTTTTTATATTTACGCCTGTTCCCCTCTTGGGGAAACAGAATAAATGAGGTACAACACACAACGTTACAGTAAATATTTTCCTCAGTTACGAAAAAACAGAATAATGTGTCAGCGGGTGATTGTTTACTCAGAATACCAACTGTAGTGTTCCCAGGATGGTATAAATAAAAAAAAACGTGTGCGATCAGGAGATTCCTATCAAAAACGAAGTTTCATCTCACGTAAGATATAAAACAAAAATAAATTTTCGCAGCCGCCATCTTGGATTTTCAATTTGGCCAAATTCACACTTTTTCTCTCATGGAGTGCACAATTTTATAATTGTACACATCGGCCCAAGGATAAACCTACGACAATGTAATCACTTTACTCTTTTCATATCTTTTTTCTGCCGGCACTCTCTCTCTCGTTCTCTCTCTTTGAATTAGAAGAAGACAGTCGCAAGTATGAACGCGTTTTTGCGTGACATTTTCTGCCAGTGCACTCCTACCGCAAGCCGCGTTAAAGAACTTCATTCCAAAAATTATTCATCATCATTCATCAGGGTTTCCTGGTGATTTTGTAAGCGATGGAGTCAAGAGTTCTTTTTAAGTGAGTATATTTCTTTAAAGTAACCGTACACCATTGTTGACCATGCTATCATTTACAATAAGGTCGGGTCCTGTGTATAAAAATATTCTCCAAGAATAATACAAAAATGCTGTAAGAAAAATCCTACACAATACTTTAAACCTAACGGATTTAACCAGCAATCCAGAAAAATCTTTAACAATATTATGTAACTGATAATAATCGCTTTCACTCAGCCACGAAATTGAATTGAAACAGTACAGCCGTACTGAAAAATTAATGCATTTTCATTTATGGAAAATGTTGAAACGTTTTGCGTTCTTTCCGACTCATTTGAATTTTATTTCAGCTAATAGTTCTTTATTTATTGATACCTATCTGGCCCCAAGAGCAATGTCCCACAAATTGCTACAATTTTGGGTCCAATTTCACGCCAACTCTATTGGCAGATGGAAATCGAATACATTTCGAGGTACAGAAATGAAACGCTAGGAGATGAATTTGCGTGTGATAATATTATTTACAATCATATATTACCTAATATTTACTTCAGTTTAGAAAACTAAAACAATCTTATAATTATCACGATTGGAAGATTTATGTTAAATACGGACTTATAAGCAAAAGTGTGGGTTTTTTAAATCTCTTTAGATCTTTTGTAGTTAACTTCTATATCCATAGATAGTATATAACAAAGTCACTTTTCGTGTGGCTGCTGACTGACGTGTGTATTGGATACAAAATAGACAACGTATATTTAGTAACCTAATCCACTTAACTGTTCTTAAAGAGTCATAAAGAACCCTGTAAGAAATCGACACGTGTTTCACCTCTCAACGAGGCATCCTCAGGATGACGATTGACTTGTTGCGAAGCCGGACCCAACGTGTTGACATGTCAAGCGTCGAGAGCAGAGTGAACCACTTTGCCCGACAACCCCACTTATATACATAGGATTGATTTGGATTTGACGACACGGTTGGCGCTCGACTGCTGCGCAACGTGTCGCGGGTTCGATCCCCGCACGGAACAAATATTTGTATGATCTGCAAGTAGTTGTTCCGGGTCTGGGTGTTAGTGTATGTGAGTTTCTATGTTTGTAAACGCACCCACGATACAAGAAGAAATTCTTAGTGTGGGGCAACGTTTAAAAAAAAAAAAAAAAAAGATTACTGCCCCGCCCACCTCGGCTTGGAAAATCCTATATAATCCTATGTATTAATTTTTAACTTAGATTTAGCCCAGAAATCTCGACGTTTTGACATGTCGTCACAATAGTACATTGCACTCGTACGCAGCAGGGGCGGGTCGCTAATAAAATATAAGACTGCAATAATTTATTGTTAACAACTTGGATAAAATTAAGCCTATAGATAGCTCTCTTTATGTATTGGGTTAATTAAAAAAAAAAAAAGGTAATACACAACACAAAGTTATTATTATCCTTTATCACTGTTTACTGTAGATTCACCTTTTAGTTTACCTCTCCTAAATACCTTTCTCTAAAATCACAATTAGGTAAACTCTGGTCAAAACATTTATGAATAATTCAAATTCCTCTTTTAGACTATCTCGTAATCGAGATCCATATTTCGGTTCGGATATCCCAGAGGTGTTTAGAATATTGTGATACTAAAACCGGTCCTCTGAGTATATGCAGAATAAATAGTTCATAAATCATAGCCAGGGACATGTTAGTTAGTTTAGTTGGAATTTAACTTAGGTACTAGGTAAATGCTTTTAAGTTTATTGTGAAACAGAAATTCATCGTTGCTTATTTCTGATCTTAGATAGAGGAGACAGATTCCCATACGTGGCTGTTGCGAAAGTGTTACTTTGGTATCTGATTTAGAAATCTGATCTCGCTCCGGTCGCTATTGATTGCCATCCCGATAGGACAGCAATCAGACGCGATGAGAGTGAGGGAAGACAGGGTGCACCTGACCACCACACACTTGTACACTATAATATCTCCCGCGCCGAAGGCTAGTGCTCCGCTGTGATAAACTGCCATAGCCGAAATCCGGTCTGGAAGACTATAAGTAATAATACCCACGGTTAATAGAAATATCTTTCAGTTTTGCTTAAAATTGCAAGGCTTTTAAAAGCTGCACAAACAAAGTATTAAATCAAGTTTATAATTAACTTATTGTTAGTTAAGTAACTCCATTATCAACCTACAACTGCGGTTTCCCCACTCGCTGAAAGTAACAAAGTATAGGACCCCATTTAGCTACGAATGTCTCTATATATCAACTTAAACATCAGGTATAAACTGGTCTTGCATTGTAAAGGCTTTGCGTACAATGCAAGGCCAGCACATACTGGATGTGTAGCTTGATATGTCACCGAGTGTACTATAAACATCATGGGTCAGGGCATATTGCAACGCAGTGCAAACGCCGCGCATAAAGGAAACCGCTGTAACACACGGGTGGACATGAACAGCTGTATTGTGAGACTAGAGATGTAGTTCCAACCGCTATTCTATATTGAATTGATTTTAATTTATTGTAAATGTGGTCAAAGAAAGTGGCTTGCATTGACACCATAATTATTATCGCTATACTTTGCAGCAGCTACACCTACAATGACTAAAGGGGGATGTCAAACTGAACTGTCAGTTTTGACAGCTATAGGTATCTATCATTGTAAATAGTTCGAGTAAAACCTCAGAGTAAAACAAAAAACTAGTGTAGGTACCTACTCTGCGTCAGGACGATTCAGTGGAGACTCGTCATCTCTTAGCTGCCACGGCTTATTATATTTTTTTTTTGTTTTTATTACGGACGTTTTTAACGTGCACGTCTTTCTACATTGTTCTTACATGTATTATTTCAACATGAATTTGGGTATAATTTAAAAGAGTGACCGACGCCTTGGCAATTCAAAAGTGCCTGTAATTGGTTTATTTTGGTTTGAAATTTGATAAGAAAGATACAGCCAGAATTAAATAGGTACCTTTAGAACTTCATTATATATTAACACGAATCACAAAATAAGTTTTTTATGACTCAAGAGTTTTAAGAACTAAAAATCCACAAACAAGTTGAATACACTTCCATTTTGAAACACAATCAATCCTATTCTTATTAACGAACGACACCACGTATTCGAACTTCAAATGGCTTCCACCGATTCCAAAATTAAACCACTGTCATCGATTTTTTAACAACAATAAATTTCAAACCGTTTACTCGTTCCATAGTGAAGAGAAAAGCTTCGATTGTGTCGCATCTCTAGTGTGTAGTGTAACGGAACGCGTGACATGTCAGTTTGGCCGGGCCATCGGAAGCAACGGTAAATTATTCAACAGTCACCAGTAATAAAGTTACTATACACGTTTTATTGGGACTCAATTGAACCGTTCAAACATGGTGGTTCATTGCAAATTAGTTTTGACTTTATTATGTACGTAAATTGTTTTTTAAACTAAAAAATAATTCGAATTAACGTTTTATTACGAGATTTAGTGCCGTTTTTTTGCAAAAATACGGCAACTAATCTGAAAAAACCGGGCACGTCTAAAAATCATAAATAAATAGTTACATCACCGTGTGCAAGGATATAACGGCTATTCTCTCCGTTCCGGAGATTTAAGCATTAGCTCCATACATTTTTATTGCAAAAAAATATAAGTTGCTAATTTGCATACCTGATTGTATCCTATGATATATTTATGCATAATATTGGCTATTAGAAGCTATTTTAAGCAAAACCCGACACTTTAAAATGTAAGCTCCAATTTCTTCGCGAACCTTTTTCGATCCACAGTGCGCCAGTTGCGCACGCACCTGAAATTTCTCAAGAACACCATCAATAAAAATTAACCATCCGGTCCTAAAATAATATCATTTAATCTAAAGTAATCTTAAATTGTTTTCATGACATTCAAATAAATTTTGCTAGGTAATTAAGAGAATCTATCGCTATTAGTTCAAAAGGGCGAGGAATAATATATTCGTTATTAAAAGGTCTGTATGTTTTAACAAGAGATGGTTATAAATGGCAGAACTTGTATTGTTAGGATAATGATAATAATATCGTACATTTCCATCAATACCAAGAAATAGTTATTATCATTTCTAATGATGAAACTTCTTCGAAATAAGCATCTATTATTCATGAGAATCGACATTTAAATCGTCTGCTCAAATCTAAAACCAAACATCCGGTATCGTCACCAAAAATAACTATAGTTGTAACATTTCACAATCAGCGTTATAATTTAAACCTTATGACAATGACATAAAGATTACATGAACCACGCTCGTGGTTTCCATCCACTATACCAAAATATAAATGCCGACGCATGGCGGAAACTCCCGAAATTTTCCGAGGTCATCCTTCAAATTGCCGGGCCGGAGACACTCTGGGAATTCCTAACAACTCGTGAGGTCCCTAAAATTTTAATTACGCTGTATCCAACCATTCTTCCTCCCCCAAGTTTGCATAGCGGTCTCTTTGAATGTTATTACTCGGCCCACTCGCAAAAAGCCTTTAGAGAAACATTTGGGAGGATACAATTTCATTTTAATGCTTTTATGGGATGACTCTGGAAGAGTATTGTTCTAATGATCGGATTGTGAAGAGAGGATAATAATATCAATACCGTTAAATGCTCATTTTGATATTCAAGAATTGTCAATATACCCCAGTATATTTATTAAAAACAATCTTATTCTATTTCAACGTCTTTATCCCATACAAAAATCTTAGTATCACATTGTTTTTCAAGCTTCAATAACTCGAAGCTTTTAGACTTTTTTTACACTACCAACACAGCAATGTCGTCAAATGACGTCACAAACCCTACTTGATAAGTTTTAGAGACTTAAGCCTTGCAGGTAATGCGTCTAATATCCCTAGTTCTGACGTATTTCGTTACGTTCAGTATTCAAATACTGTCGTATACCGTTCGTGCAAGAGATTTGCGAGCATTACTCGCTTAAATTCCCCGTAGTGCAGTTGTTGCTGTAAGACGTATTTTGCATAAGATTATTTCTAAATTATTCATGGAGAAATATTATAAATTATTCCGAAATATGAAAATTACAATTGCAGTTTTGTCAGGGGTCAATTTCAATGTCAAACCAACTATAATTCGATTTTTTTAATTGTGAAAGGAGCGTGATATTTACTGATGTAATCTACCTAGTCTTTTCCCAACATAAATAGACATTCCAGTCTAACCTGATGCAGCTGAATACCAGTATTTTAAATAGAGCACCTGGTTATCTGACCTCCACATGCCCAGTTTCTGAGTAATACGATACCCCTTGATAGACTTTCGGGATTCTGACGACCCGTAGCGCCTCTCAAAGATTCACGAATGACAGCCGGGATCTACGGCTTAACATGCTTTCCGAGCACGAGTCTCAGTATGTAAAGATAGTCACCCATCCACTAAGCAACCCCGGCAAGCGTAGCTTAACCTGATGGATCAACTCGTGCGGCTGTTGTTACTTAGCCAGGAGCTTCTCAGCTTATTGTTCTAAATTAAAACAAAATATTTACTGTTGATTTCCGAAATTCAATTAAGCGATTTGAATAACTTACAGAGCGCTGAACAATTTCATAATTACACTCAAATAATTTTCAGGATACAGTAATAACACGGAACTTTTGACAACAACTTTTCGTAAGGAATTTTGCCATTACATTATCTAACGATCATAATTATAATGACATTCTACTTTCATTCGTTGCTGGGTCGATATTGGATGATAATTACACCATTGCTCATAGAGCGAGCAATGTGTTTACACGTTCGGAAAATCGCCCCATTGCTTACGTCAGAAATGATAAACGCAATATTAATCCATGTAAGCATGACCTCCTTTATGAATTTATTGCTCCTACTCTGTCAGTACATGAAATGTGCCTTTGTTCAGCATATGTTTTATAGGAAAATTATTTGCATCATTGATTTGATTTCTTTACGCTTGGTACCAAGAAGAGACTAAAGCTGCGGCGAATAACTTTGACTAATGTCTGACATAAAGAGCGTCTTTTCAATTCAAAGAATATTGTAGTAAATAATTAATCAGTGAAAATCGTAGTAAAATAAGCACTGCACGTTCATTTTACTTTCTTATGACTCTTCAAATTTCCCCAAGCAAGGTCACAATACACCAGTCGAGTTTACGTAAAAATGTACGTGAACTTCCCTCAGATTATGCTCGGTTCCTATAAACAAAACGATTCGTTTTCCTTACCAATGGTAGCGTTTTTTATAGCCACACTGGACATATTTTTTTTATTTTTTTTTTTAAACGTTGCCCCACACTAAGAATTTCTTCTTGTATCGTGGGTGCGTTTACAAACATAGAAACTCACATACACTAACACAGACCCGGAACAACTACTTGCAGATCATACAAATATTTGTTCCGTGCGGGGATCGAACCCGCGACACGTTGCGCAGCAGTCGATCGCTCAGCCACTGCGCCAACCGTGTCGTCAAAATAGATTCGTAAGCTAATTTTACCTGTGATAGCTACTTTCTTATGGGAGGGTCTACTATGTCAAGCTATGAGATCTGCTTCATGATTGGTAAAGATACAAGAGTTTTAATTTTACCCAATAACGGTCCATAAATTATAGGAATCAGACTTAAGTGACACAAAAGAAACTATATCCCATAGAGCTAACAACTTCACCAACCTTATTAAGAACTTAATTCATTGTAATGTATTGAGTTAGCAACACCCAATAGCTACTAGAATACGGGCGTGCCAACTCATCAATGTAATACGTATTTCGAAGCGTAATTAGGCGTCAACAGTAATGCATACATAACACGATTCTACATTTAAACTATTATATTAGAGCTACCAGTTGCGCCAACACTATAAACCTAACGCCAACATTAGTTTGTACGACTATTAGAATTTAGCTTCCTACTGCCAACTGAATGGTTTTATCAATAGAGAAATGGATACATGAAGTGGTCTAATTGATTACCGAAATGTTTGACTCTCCATTAGATATCTGTGTAAAATTCCGTCAATAATGGAGAATACTGTTACTCTCAGAAAAACTACACGGTACGGTTCGATAGAAATCTAGAAATAGCTACTCATCAAAATAGCCTCCATAAGTGGTGATACTTGAACATTGAGATTCAATGTAAACTAGAGTAGACACCGCGAACGAAAAATTGGTCTTGAATGTCAAGTATGACAACTGCGCGGTGCCTATTGAGCACCATAAACGTCATGTACCGTAATGTACCTACTTGAATGTTTTTGTTTGAAAGCAGGTATTCTCGCGATGGTTCTTAGACATGTTTTTATCAAAGTCGGTTCAGCCATTTCAGGGTCGTCAGACTTTTTGTGTTAGGTGCGCCCTACCGCACCTAACACAAAAAGTATAAGTAAGTATATCTTAGACACATAATAGGTATTTACTTTACTTTTTAATTTTACTTACATCCATGTATGCTATATAACTATGCAAGATTATGGAATTCTTGGTCTGATGCTGCAGCGAAGATATACAGAATACCAGGACACCCCTGAAAAAAAAAAAATCGCTTTTCTTTTCTGCGTTGGGGGTTTTTTACATTTTTACAATATTTCATAGTTAGTCGTGTGTGTATGCTAGTGAATAGATAAAACATTTCTAAACAAGTGCGCATCAAAACATATGGCATAAACATTAACCTTCTTGTATTACTTACTTCTTGTATTATCTTTAGATCTCCGTGTCTCGGAAAGCACGTTTTTCATCTTAGTTTTTTTCTTCTGTAGTCTGCACTTTTAAAACAATATTTTAATAAAAAGCAGATAGTTCTTCGGTGTTTTCTTTATTCATAGGAACTCTAGTGAAACTAAATCCTCCGGTCTTTTTATTACTGGCTCTGCTTCGTATTATCCGGCTGTAGTTACGTAACTTTACGTAAATCCAAAACTTCCTAACTGTGGTTTTCTTTTACTGAGATGCATGCAATTTAATTTCACGTCTTAATTATTTTAGAGCTGCAAAGTAGAACCTCGAATTCTTTTGTGTACAAAACTATTTAATTACCTACGTAAAATTCTCATTCCGGCTGAGTTTTTCTTTGTCTGTCTTTTTAGTTTAAAAAAAACTGCTTTTGTGCAATGCCACACAAGGCTTTTGTAACATAACAATCTAACTATAATTCTCTTAGTTCAGGAATTAAAATAAACTAACCAAACTGCTCCTCAAACTCAAATAAATACTTTTATAGCATAAAGACTGCCGGACGATTTTTTTTTCAAATCTATGATTTATACTCAAGACAATAACTGTCATGCGACACGGACACCGTGGCAATGTAATTCTTGTTGCAATTGCCCTATCAATAAAATAAAACAAAGAAGAATGGTCAAAGCGTACCTGACGACAAGTTGGTGGCGTCCCGATATGCCATATATATGCAAAAATCCGTTATTCTTTAAGGTTTTAAAAAACGTAACAAATATCTCTTTAGGAAGCCTGAAAAAAAGATATTCATATTTTTTGGTTTAAGTAATTTCTTTGAATTCGACGATTCGTTACGCATAGAAAAATAATTTGTACTCAAAGATTATAATTATTCACGTTTTTCTGAAGTTATTTAATGTAATTTAATTCTACAAATACGTAGGTATCAAATCAACTAATGCTGTTTTTATTATTATTTATTGGATTCTTGTCTTAGAAAAATAATGGTTCATACTAAGTATCAGCGTTTTGTTCAATTGTGTACAACGGAGCACATTCACAAGTCATCGACGCGCGCCATTGATTGACACCCGGTAATCATTCGCTTCCTTCGCATTGCTGTTGTTGTTGTGAATTGCGATACGAACTGTGCTATTTTGGATTTCCTTTTGTTGTTTTGACCTTGGCATTGTTTTACAGACTGATAACTACCGTCTAGTAAAAACTCTAAGTCGTTTGCCTAGCATTAAATCGACTTATTTATTTATTTATTAACCTAACCTAACCTCAAAAGTATTTTTTGCATTATTAAAATATTTTGGCTATATAGATATTGTTTTCGAACGGGATGGTGTTAACTACATAAAAACTATCCAATCTCACTATAAGTTATTTCTGGACACTGAAAATTAAAGTCAGGTCCAGCGTCCATAGAAATTTGGCCGATGTTTGTCCATGTATTAACTCTCATCACTGTCAAGACACATGTCCTAAATGTCGTATCTTTAAATACCTACAGCTTTCCAAAGGAAAGTATGCGCTTCAGGAATCATCGTCTATCTTTGATGATGATGATAGATCTGTTAAAACTATGCAAGTACTTGCCTATTTTGTATTACCTTGTTTACAAAATTATAAATTAAGAAATCTATATGCAATTCCAAAAAACTTTTGAGTGACAAATGATGATCTGAGACCGGGGTAGGTAATCCGACCGAGAGAAATCTTCGTACAAAATTTAGAAGCATTGCCTCTATGGGGAGTTACTTGGTGCCCCGATTGTGCTAATTCGGAAACAAGAAGATTACCGGAGCGCATACTTTCTTTGGAAAGCTGTATATTGGTGAAAATCCTAGAAACTTCTCGTCACAAAAGTTCGTGGCTAGGGCTCCAAATAAACAGTCCGTGGTAAACTGTCACGCGATTCGGATATCCGTGACAATGTCTTTGTTGTTCCGATTGCGTAATTAATTTATGTCCATGAATTTATTCGTAGTTCGCTGAATGTACTAATTAAAGCAGCTCTGACGGTTCTATGGCTTGATAAGTTAATTGTTGCTGTAAAGTGGCTCTGTTTGTTTTTTCTGTATTTCGTGGGGATTGTTTATCTGATGGGTTTGGAATTTTCGTTAAAGATTTCCCACGTGATTTCTTGGATATTATGGCTCAAAATGAAGATGAATTATACTGAATAAACGCTGGTAATATAATATGTGGAATCTATTGTATCGTAAATGTTTGTCAAGTTACTTTTCTTAGAAAATAAAAACTAACTGCAGCAGATTATCTTAAAGCTAAAATTGTAACGAATGCAAAAGCAAATACACATGAAAATGCATTCATTCCAATTTCTAAACCTTTGAAACAATCCTTAACCCTTTCACTTAGGACCTAAAATCTGGAACAAGCACACAGCATAAAGTTCTTTTCTCTCCCAACATATTATCTGACCGGAACAAGTATTTGCCAAGACTACAGCCTCGTAAAAGTTACGCGTGTTTACAGTACCGTTAACAAGCTCAATAAAAGCGCCTGGCAAGGTCTTGGGGGTTCTTTGGCAACGTTGCCACAACTGGCACGAACGTGCCAGTCACATCTGGCACTTGTTGCATTGCCAGCGATGCCAAATAGCCCCCGTGTCACAAAACTGTGTAAATATCAAATTTCGTTTGTACATAAATGACGGATGATCGGACAAATTTTTGATTCTGAGCTTTCCGTTGTATATTTGAATCCCCTTGTCTGTTGTTTGGGGGTTGGGGTTCGAAGGGTACCTGTACTCTCTTGGGTGTGGAGGTGTAATACACTTTTTTCAATGATCAGTTTCCGAGCCATCTATTTGTAAATGTTGAATGTTTGAATCTCTGGAGGACTACATCAATTTAACACAAGGTAGGATTTGGTATTGACATTGAAAAATAAAATAAATTTTATACGAGGTTTGAAAAAATATCCGTTTGTTTTTATATTACATAACATTACACCTGTAATCCTCAAAGGGTTAGGTAGAGGTGTACCTATACTACTCCTACATTTCGCCAGTTACGTTTAAGTCCCATGTAATAAATAGGGGGTGAGCCTATTGCCATGAACCTAGCACCAAATGCAGACTCTGGGCTACCACTGAAAAACTTTTGATGGAAAAACCCAATAACACTGCCCGACCTAGTAATTGAACCCAGGACCTAATGCTCAGCATAAGAGCTTGCGACCACTAGAACAACGAGACAGTTAGTTCATTTATTTATTATTTTCGCAATAATAACAATTTTAATAGCATTATTGTGTTTCGGCATTTAGAGGTAAGATAGCCAGTTCTCTGTGGTTGAGGATTCCGGTTTAAGCTCGCTTCCAACTTTGACTTGATCATCACTTACCATCAGGTGAGATGCAGGCCAAGAGCTTCCCGATTGTGAATAAAAAATAAATTACTCGACTTTAAAGTTAAAAAAACCCTACGTTACACTGACAAAGAAAAAGGACCAAAAGATACTCAAAATACCAATAAAAACTTTCTTTAACAACATCAAGTTATTATACTGGACTTCTCCCGGTCTAAGTTTCCTTTACAAAGTTTTTTAACAAGTAGGTTTCTAAGGCAGCTGCGATGCTTATCTTGCCTAGTCGGGGCCCCACTGATGTTAGTAGTTCCTAATTTAATACGGGCTTTATCGATTCGAGTTTACGCCAAGTCTGTCCAAGTTGTTATTTAAGGCTTGGACTAGGAATAGTCTGGTCTTAAGTTGTGAACTGAAGAAAAATTAAGGCTTGTTAGTTCTATATAGAGGTAATTGGGTTGGTTTTGCTTGGGCTTTTGATTGCAATTAAACTTATATTTAGGTGACAACAAGTTAATCTACTCGTCTTTAGATAATGATAATAAACATAATATAGGAGACACTTTTTCGCTTAACTCATTAAAAAAAACTCTAAACGGATCATCCTTATATTAGAATCAAAATTCTGTCTGTTCCTAAGTTTACTCTAATCTATCAATCTCTCACTAATTATTATAGAACTACATTATAATATTAAAGTTGCCGGTATCACTACTAACTCCGGTCCAAAACTATTCCAGGGGTTAGGTCCACCTAATACTATGTACACACACACCCCGCCTAAGCGTATAAATCGTACTGACCCACAAGAGTGTCGCCCCTTAGATAAGGCCTGCCTGCTTACGCGGCTAATTGAAACGTTCGACTCACTCGTAAAAAATAACAACAAATTTTTTAAATTTAAAATTCGCTGTTGTTTTTTAAAAGGTTATGGAATTTCAGTAATTGTTTAAGGTGTTTAGTACACTCAGAAATATGATTCCTAACTAATATTATAAATGCGAAAGTGAGTTTGTTTTTTTGTTACGCTTTCATGCTATAATGGCTGAACAGATTTGGATGACACATGGGTAGACCATAACCTGGATTAGGAAATAGATCCTATTTCCTAATCCAGGTCATGGTCTTTTTATCCCGATATTCCCACTGGGAATTATCGAGACTTATGCGGGTGAAACCGCATGGCGCAGCTAGTTCCAAATAAAGCGGTTTTTTGTTGTTGTTGTTGTTGTTATTTTGCTCTTCATCATAATCAATTAAAATCTATTTTTACTTAGACAATTATTTATAAAAAAAAAACATGATTTTTAAAATTAACTATAATTGTCACGTCACAACTATGATCGTCACGTCACAACTATGGTCATCACGTCACAACTATGATCGACTAATGTACGAAACGGTAATTGTATAATGTAATAATATATTTTAAGGGGATCTTAAAATTAAATACCAAATTATTTTGTAATTTCAACAATGTCAAAATATATACGTAATACCGGTAGAACAGAGCTGTCTGTTGGCATTGAACGTCTAGCTATCTTTAGGAATGGCAGGAAGCTGCGTCCCTACATTTCCTCCTGTATAATTATGGCTCTGAAAATAGGCTTTTTTCCTGTCAAGTATTTAACCGTTAAATAACGAAGAATATCCCACCCACATAACATCAATCTGCCTAGCCTTTTCCCAACTATGTTGTGGTCAGCTTCCAGTCTAACCGGATGCAGCTGAATACCAGTATTTTAGATGGAGCAACTGCCTATCTGACCTCCGCTACCCAGTAACTGGGTAATACGATACCCCTTGGTAAGACTGGTTGTCAGACTTTCGAGCTTGTGACGACCCTTAACGACTGTCAAAACTCCACGAATGACAGCCGGAATCGACAGCTTAACGTCCTTTCCGAGGCACGGAGGAGTCTCGGTATGTAAAGATGGTCACACATTCACGGGCCAACCCCGGCAAGCGGAGCTTAACCTGGTGGATCGACCCATGCGGCTGTTCTAAGTTTCTAAGCCACGAGCTCCTCCCACCCACATAACATTCTATGTGCTTAAAGGAAAATAAAAGCCTCTAAGTACATGCTCCTCGTTTTTTACTCACTCTTGTCCACATATCCTTAGATGTAACAAACTAATCAATAATTTCAACGTCAGAGTTTTCCATCCCATGGTTATATTTTTGAGACACCAGTAAAGATTATTATGAATATAAAGAGAGAAATAAGATTCGGAGAAACGCTATGAAAGAAGGACCTTTCGGTGCAAGTAGTAAACAGAATTTGATTATATTTTTATGTGGGCACCTGTGTTAGTTCTAAGTGCTGGTGATGAAATCTCGTTCTGCGAACTACAAGAAAGCGACTTAATTCTATTACTATAATCGGGTCAGAGATATAACTTGTTTTATTAAACTATTTGACTAGCTTACCTCTATAAAAATAAAAGTTGGGATGTTTCTTTCAGTCGAATTTGGATGAGAATTGCTGCTAGCTTGAATTTATTTAAAGGTCTCACGTAGCATAATTCCTATCTCTAAGCTTTTACTGAGTGGAGTTATAGTTACAGTCGGTTTTATCGTCTAGCCAGTTTAACATATTTAAGTTTGTTACTAAATTTTTAACCATTTTATAAACAGACCGAAGGAAAAGGTACCTATTAACCCAGATTTATTTTCAACAAAATATTTCTTCTATCCAAGAAAAGTACCCAACACTATCCTTTTAAAATGGGCAAAGGCTTTCATAAATTATTATGTTTAATGACCCTGCAAGCCATCTTCCCCACAGGGGCTGTAATAAAACGAGATAAGCTCGAATATTGAGTAATCACGAGCTTTTTATGAGATTTCAACACGCGATATTTAGAGGTACGAAGATTGTTTTTAGAATGCCCATAAATATTTTAGACTAGCTATCCCGTAAGACGTTGTTCTGTCAAAATTTCAATTTATATTTTTCGGCTGTTCCTTTGGGAATTAAAAAATAAATAATCCTAAACTACCCCTTTATTGAGGCGAACAAAACAAAAAAAAATTAAATCAGTCGAGCCATTTTCGAGTTTTTGCGAGAATAATGTACGGGAATTGATTTTTGTACCTATAGATTAAAAATAACATGATATTGGATTTAAAATAGATTTTACGGTGAAAAATATGTGTGATGATAAATTGTACACTATTTTATTAATCAATGACATCACAAGCCTTTCTTTTTTAGATGCTCATTACTCTTCTATAAATGAATCGGTCTTTCTTTTTATTAAGCTCTGGCAAACTTAAATGAATCCTGCGCAGGATAAGAACAAAATTTGCTAGACATTGTGTCAACTAACATGTCGCCTAATCATTAAAACAATCAACTAGCTTAGCCGCGTCCCGCATCCCGCGCGGTATTTGCCTCAGTGTGTCAATCGTGTAGCCCGAAGAAAAACAAATGACAATTTACAGTCAACTCAGCTTTAGCCTCAATTCGAAAAATTCACAAAGAGGATTATTCCAATAGAGGTATCATTAGAAATGACTAATGGATTATCTCAACGAGTTTGCCGGCTGAATCCACCTGTGACCTAATAAACGCTGGGAAATCCCGGGTTTTCAGAAGGCTCCGAAGGTCAGGCATCTGTCAGTCTACGTAATTCATGGTTGAAGGTTGCGCTAAGCTAAACATTAGTTATACAGTTTATCTTGAAGAAAAAGTAAGTTATAATCGGATTGGACGGTGGATTGGTATAGCGGTAGCTTTTTCGTGTTCTAAAATAATTTTGGCTGGTTGAATACTAGTTTCCAGATTGACATGAATCGCTATTTATGTTAAATATTACGATTATATTTTGGATAAAAAGTACGAAAATCCAATTTCAACTTTGAATTTTTCTGACCTGTTTTTTTTTTTTCTTTTTTATCGTAACTTTTTCGTTGTTAAGTAAGGGACATCTCAACAATCAGTCTAGAAATCATCTGAACAGGAGAAAAAATAAAAAAAGTTTTGAAGTTTTTTAGGTCAATGTTTGTTTTTGGTCCTCATGGTTTGTCCTTTACGACATTTGGAATTTCCACCGTCGATATAGCAACGCATAGTTGCTACAGTACAGTACAGTGTGTTTTTTTTCTATTAAGATTTGTGTCTCCGAAAGTCTGAAAACATCTCTGATAATATGAACCCACAGTGTAGGACAACATCTTCAATCATCAAAAAAAAGAAGCTTTTACAAAGATTATCTTTTACGAAAACCCTGGTTACAAAACAACAATCGATCAGTCCCGATCACTGTCTAATTCAGCGATACAGACAGCTACTTAATTGAGGAAATTTTTGTCAGCTAATTAGCAAGAACAGTGATGCCTTCCACAGCTGTTTGTGTTTGTAAATAATTAATCAAAATTGGGCTCATCGCTGATCCTATTTAGATCGCAGCAGTGGCAACATAGCATTTTGGGAGTAAATAATGGTATTGAGCTAGGTCTAACTTTTAATCTGTTCAGGGCTATTTAAAGTAGGATGTTTTTTTTTTCTTCAGTATATATTTAATAAAAGCTGCGTTTAACTACAGATATTAAAAAATATAATGATGAGATTGTTTAAATGTCGCGAAGTTGCATTAATATTGTAAAAATTGTGGCTTATGAAGTTTTAAAATTCTTAGGAGCGTTTATTTTGAAAGTGGGCAACGTCGTAAATAGCTGTCAAATATTTCACTGTTTTGATTAATTCGGCAATATTACTGTATAGAAATATGAAAGATGGCTAACTATTGAACTAGAATAACGTTGCCAACTTTTAGAATGAACGCGAAAAGTTTTGGCCTCATAAAAATAATGTACAAATTTATTAATATTTTCGTAGCATTCTTAAACATAACACTTACAAAAATAACAAAGAGAATAGAGAATAATCTGCAGCTAAACACCATACAAAGCACATTGTCTACACTAAAACAAACGCAGCCAGCCACGTTAACGTTTCGCTGGCGAAAGCAATTACGTTGACAATCAGTCGCTAACTTAACGCGCGTCTGAACACGCCCTAATTCTTTAATTACTTCGTAAATTACATTTTTAGCGTGTAAACACTAAATGACTTTCAGTGTCTTTTCTATTTTTAAGTGAAGAGGGTTAAAAGGTCAAAGTTTTTAAGCTTTTAAGTTAAGGGCTTAACATTATTTCTTTTTATTCGATTAAAAGTCCTAGTCACAACTATTTCGATCGAATGTACTGAATTCTTGTTTTAGGGCTGATTTTAGCAAAGTTTATCATTTATCCATACAATAAAATTGACGTCTGACAGTTTTCTAGATAATGTCGAATGTCAAAATTAAATTGACTAAGGGCGGATTTCTCAGTCATCAGTTAACTTTTATCTGAAGAACAAATATGTCAGTTTGACATAATATTTTCTATATAAAAGCTGTCAAACAGCAATTGTATTCCTCGGATAAAAGTTATCTGAATATTGAAAAATCAACCCCTATGCTAGTCGTAAAAATAATATGGTCATGCCCTTAGTTCGTTAAAACAAGTAACTACGTATTTATTTATTTATTACACTTTATTGTACAGCAGATTCTGCACAAAAAAAAAAAAAAAAATACACAACAAAACATGCAATTGGCGCCCTTATCGGTTATTGCGATCTCTTCCAGGCAACCTTAGAGCATACAGTGATTTTCTGAACATAAAATGGGGTTGTATTTGCTGGAAATAAAAAGTATATAAGTACAATATACTATAATAGATAAATACACACTAAATACTTAAACTAACTATAATTATCTGAAAAGATATCAAGTTTTTAAGTAGTTATTGCCTTTGCTGTGAGTATTCACAGCAAAGGCAATCCCGCGGGATTACTCAATCCCACGCGGGATCACGCGGGATCCCGCATCTTTGAAGTTATGTTATAAAACCAAATTGAAATACAGATTTTTGTGTAAAAATCAACTTTTATTAAACATTTCTTACATTAAGGAACATAAATTATTTATTTTCTATTAATTAAGTTTACGTAATTAGTTATCTGTTTTCTTAGATTCATCTTTAAATGTTCGGCATAGTTTAATAGTTTTGATTAATTTTACCCTTACTGCTAACAACAGTTTTATGTTTTTAATTCAGTCTTATTCATAAAATGACTAATAATCAAATCACAACTTTCTCTTAGATGCTATTATGATATCAACCTCTGGTGATAACTTCTGAAAATACGCTCTTAACTAGCAAATGGCATTTATTGTATTATCTTCGAGCCTGCTTCTGAGTGAACTGCAAATGTATCCTGATGCTGAAAACGCTCTCTCGGCTTCTAGACGCTAGTAGACTGAACCGTCAGGATATATTCATAGGCGAGCGTCAGCCCGCCAACCGTATATTAGTCGCTGGCGCGGTGCGCTGTGCAGAACGGCAACGTCGCTTACTTTTACACGAAAGTTTTAGCGCCAATATTTTATTTGCGGGATCCGCGGATCCGCGGTTTGAAGGTGCGGTCCAGCAGATTAATAAAAGCAGCGGGATCCCGCGGGAATGCGTGATCCCGTTTTACGGGGTTGCAATCCCTAGGCACATTCCACCATCTTCTACGATAACCATGTACCTATGTTCACCTCAGAGTAAGAAGCTTCCGGCCACCGTAGGCGCGGGCTTGCGGACGGTGAGCGATGCGTAGCTCGCCGTCCGATAAAGACCAGGCCCGGGTCGACGAGTTGTGTTCCACGCGCGCCTCAAAGACATGTCAGCACCAACTGACGGGGTCCCTTAGGGCCAATGCCTGCCGGGGTTGCGAGTTTGTCCGAAAGAGATATCGTGGCCCCGGCACATAGGCAACGGAAGGAACACTGGTGGGCTTTAGTCAGTAAAAGTCTGACACGCCCTCCCGCTCCGCCCAGAGCGGGAGAAGTTATTTGATAATTTCCCACCCAAAAAAAAAAAATGCAAAGGCACATTCTCTTAATATTTGCTACATACCTACCTATCAAAATGTTTACAGCAGAAATTGAAAAACAAGCCACATATAGTGAAAGCTAAGTGCGCTAAGATATAACGACTATGTCAACATACTAGGCCAGATATTCTGGCAAGTCTCCAATACTTGGAAGACGTGTAACTTTGTCCAGTGCCTGACTCTATTATACCATTAAGAAAGTGCTGAATTTCCATATTTCTTTGTTCAGACGGTCCTGTGACCTTTGCAGATTCCTAGGGTTTCATTTTTTCTGCAAACATAGCAAGGTTTTTATATTAAGTTAACACCAGACATGTGTAGCCTATATTACTATATTTGAGAGGGACGATTTGTAGACTGAAACTCATAACAGACGTTATGCTCTCACAAATGGTTATGCATTTGTATCTAGCTCCTGTATTATACTGTACTAGCTTTTGTCCTCGGCTTCACCCGCGTGGAGGTCGGGAATTATTCTAAGGGAACCTAACCTAACCTAGGTCATGGTGTACCCATGTACCAAATTTCATCCAAATCCGTTCAGACGTTTAAGCGTGAAAGCGTAACAAACAAAGCATTTATAATTTTATTAGTTAGGATACTGGATTGTGTTTCGTTTCTAGACTAAAAAAGTCTCTACGTGTTCATTCAGGTGCAAAATATAACCGAAATCGATTCTGTAGCTCCGACAGATAAATTGTGTCCTGGTGAAAATTTGAATGAAGTTTTTTCAGTAGTTTTTGAGATGAGCTCTTTCAAACAGACAGAACCTCCGCCTGAATTTTCAATATTATAAGTATTGAGCGTTAATAAATATACCTTAAAAGTATCACAATTTTCACAATTCCATACCGACCGGATAATCCGATCACTTAATATTAATCTCCAGTATTTTTACAGCATCACTATTCATTCTGTACACGCAATGCAATTTCATACAGGCCTTGGTTATTTCATTCGTGCTGTTTATAAATGCGCCGACCCACATTCTCGTACGTTGCGATCACATTGCATTTTAATATGTGCGTGATTATTTCACCACTTCCATACACGCTGTGCATATTGCGTTTTTAATACGAGCATAATTTTTAGTATCAACAACCGTTTGTTGTTGTGATTATTCGAGTGCTTTGAAAATAAAATGAATGTTGGGATGTAGATCAAGATCTTTCTTAATTTTGTATATGTCTCAGTTTTTTATGATGTCTGTATAGCTTTTCGTATTTTTAGGGTTCCGTACCTCAAAAGGAAAAAAAACAGAACCCTTATAGGATCACTCTTGTGTCTGTCTGTCTGTCCGACTGTCACAGCCAATTTGCTCCGAATCGAATGGACCGATTTAGTTGAAATTTGGTACACATATGTATTTATGTGACCCGAACATAGACGTGTAACGTAAATAAATGAATTTTGAATTTTGGGGGGCAAATAAGAAAATAAAAATAAAGAGTTTTGCAAACTGAACCGTGTGACATATCAAATGAAAGTACTTGTTGCGAGGATCTCAAATATTTATTTTTTATATTTTTAAATTAAATGCTTTTAAAGATATTTAAGAAAATTTATGAAAATTGACCATCCCCCCCCTTATCTCCGAAAATATTGAACTGAAAATTCTGAAAAAAATGCAGAGAATGCTTCTTTACTCATAGATTACAGGATAACCTATAAGAAGTCTACAGTCTTAAAATAACATAGTTAATCTCTCAATATTGTTGTAATAATGTTAAGTTTGTTCTTGGGATTAATTCATCTCAACTACGGAACCCTTCATTGTGCGTGGTCTGACACGCAGTTGGCCAGTTTTTTTTAAATCTCAGTTATCTTAATCGAAAGGAAACTGGTCAAGTGAGGTCGAAGAACCAATAGAAACGAATTTAACATTATAAAGATTATGTGACCACCAGAGCACAACAGTATTGGTTCATAAACTAGCTCCCATACAACTTTTCCTAGTGTCCTTTGTTACGTATGTTTTACTTCTGCTCGTTTAGTTTTGAGAGAGATAAATGTTTGTTTATGTACCTACTCGTGTGTATAGCTTTATTTACGTGCTTATTTCGAGCGAGTGCTTGTGACATCGTCGACTGAAAGCTCCAAGACAGGCATCCCCGAAATTTGCAATGTAAGCTCCAATGCTGTACCTAGGAAACGAGAAATGGTTAGTACCTTCTTTGGACTTAAATTTGGTGCTTTAATGAAAATGAAACGCACATCTTAAGTTGCTGAGAATGTTGTGTTGCGAGAGCCAAATAATAAAGTGGATTACGAAAAACATATCAGAATGAACCCTTAGGTTTTTGTAGCATGTCATATTTTCATATTTTCTTGCGATCCATTGAGTAAACCCTATAGATAACAATGTCTAAGGGCTAAGTTATTCTTAACACAAAAGATATTTCATTCTCTTGAAGTAAGCTCGGACCAATAATCGCCGGACAAATTCGTCGACATTTCTCCACGTCTTCTAGCATTAACTGTTCATATATCAATCTTTTTCATACAGACTCTAACGAGGGCTTTTGGCATTACTTCAAATTATCAACGTAACCCTTTTCTACCCTGTAATATATCTTGTTGAGTGCCAGTATAGGCATATGGGGGATCAAGTGGATAGGCCGATAGAAAGGGCTCTCTCGATCATCCCAAAGGTTATATATTGAAGGAATTTTTATATTGGAAACGTCTAAGTGTTTGCGCTTTTTGTTGTAGATTTTCAGTAACATCGTGTGATGTATGGGAAGATTGTTGCTCGTGCTCAACTTTTATTGTTGGTACAAAATATACAGGGTGACAGGTACATCGACGCGAAAACTGTTGCTATGGATTCAGTACGTGATTCTGAACCCCCCTGGGTTGAAAATGTTTAATATTATATTTTATAGGTACATACACTTTTCTATGAAACAGCTATTTTTTTTTAAATAACTGACGAAAAAATTTAAAATCAGGGGAGTTCAGAATCATGATAAAAGTTTTCGTGTAAGTCGTCCCTGCCACCCTGTATAGTGGCTATTGAAGTGTTACCTAATGACTGTTTTATAGATTCAAACTAAGATATATTGCGCAAAGAATGCCTAAACACAATCTTATTAAAATTTGTCCATAAAAGTCAATACAAATTAGTGTTTGCTTCCGAATTCAATTTCAAATCTATTTATTGAATCGTTAATTCGTGATATTTGAAGTCTATGTTTTACCTCGAATCGCAGCATAAAATAGGTATTATAACTAAGTTCATAGTCTATACGATCTTTCATAGCTCTCATTATGACCTGCACACCGTTATCGTCAACTCTTACTACAGCATTATAAGTAGGTACGTGTACGGCTATAACCAGCAGATATCGTTTTATCCCCAATTCAGAGATCAGTATGAAAATAAATTGAATGATCGGATAATTCCTCCGGTTTAACGACTTCTAGCTGAATGGGTTATTCATGCTTGGGCCCATTGGCTTTCTCATCAATTATGGATGATACTATTATTGCTGGTATAGCGTGTTAACTAAGAACACCTTGATTAACAAAGTTCCTACTCTCAAGTTGAAACGTTATAATCCTTATATATTATTTTTATTTATGGGTATATCGAAATTTTAAATTCTGCGAGTAAACGTCCTGAACTTTTCAGGAAAATAATTGTCATAATCACATAGCTTTAGTGAAGTAACTGTTGCCTTTTCAATTAAAATCTTTGTTATATTAAATTAAGTATAATGATTGTAGTCATAATGATCTAAGGTAGAGAATCGTTTGCCTTTACTCCAACAGTTTTTATATTTTTAAGTAATAATATATTGCAACCGTAAACTTATTAAAACACACACTTCTCTAAGTCACATAACTATGTATCACATTAAAATATACGCCTTTTAATTTGTTCACAAAATTAGATTTCCTGTAAAAGAATCAGATAATGTACGTACGGAGTTATATCCGGGTTTTAGGGAGGCCTTGACCCACAATCCGGCCGGGCAAAAGGAAGGTTATGATGAGTCTATAGAAAAACGTTCGATGGTTTCGTAAAGGGACTAAGAAAATTATTTCGACAACTTTTTGAAGGATAATCCGATTACTTTTTGCTGGTTTTGTTGGTATTTTTAATAGGGTAGTTGATGGGTTTGATTTAAGTTCAGTGGAATAAATTAAAATTACCATAATTACACCAGGACCATCACCAGGTTAGTCACTAACCACAAGAAAACAAGAAGAAGATCATAATTATACTGTAGTTTTAATATTGTCAGATGCATATACATTCGTTTCAACAAAAAACATAATGCACTCAGGCTAGATGGAGCGACGATCTTTGCGGGGTAGCACCTGGACGAGAGAAACCCAGGATCGAGTTATGACATGGTGTGCAATTAGAAATGCCTTTGTCTAGCAGTAGACAGCTATCGGCTGATGTTGATAAAGATAATTCCAACCATAAGGAAATCTACTTAATAGAAATCTGACATTCACTGACACACAACGCTCAGCCTAAGCTGGGTCAAGATGCATGAAATTTTGCTCAAGTGTTATTTTTATAATAAAGGGGGAGATTTTTGAAAATTCGTCCCCTAAAAGGGATAGGTAAGGAAGAAGGGGAAGGGGGGATATGGAAGTACGTAATTTTTGCCGATGGAAAATCCCATGGGGTTGTAAGGAAATAAGAACATAATGACATAGCCATTTTCTTAATTCCAGTAATTTTCGATCGCATCGTTGAGGGTAAAACATAGTCAACACTAATGTTAGTCTCCTTTATCACGATACCCGCATATTATAGTGTGTATAAACTTTAATATGACACTAAGCACTAAACGTAGGTATCTCTTACGTAACCTATTTAGATACCGAGCTCTGGCGCAAACTGTGACGTCACAAATAGTTATTATAACAATATAACTTTACTATGTTAAACACATTATTATATTGCTGTAAACATGTTGGTTATAACTAAACGTTAATGAGAGTGATAATCAGTGTTTGTGCTTTAATAAAGGGTAGTTTGTTGGACATTACCTGTCCTCAAGTGTAAATATTACTATCTTTTACTTGAAAGCAAAACAAAAAAGCTTTCCAAATAGTTTACATGTTTAATTGACTTCGCTGTGTCTCGGTAAATAATAGATGGATGGATTGGGTAAAAGATGATATGGCTACGAAGTAAGTGAGCTTACCTCTGATAGAGATGTGGTATAAAAGGAAAGAAAACGAAGCTACTACATGAAGTGTCGACTGAAAATAAATTAAGATTACTGAAGGATGATGAGTCTGAAGTGTCGGCTCAAACCCTTTTGAGTATTTTCATTATAATCAAAGAAGAAGAAAGAAAGAAAGAAAAATAATTTTATTCGTGACAGAAACACGTGCATAAAAAAAAAAAAAAAACTCGAGTAGGTAACAAAACAATAACAATACGTATACAATAACGAGTACAAAACAGAAATAGTAGGCAGCTGCTGGCACGTCATGACTGTGACAAGAAGGCTTCCACTCAGCATGATGCTGTGCTATGGAGACCCACAGCACAGCGCTGATTTTCAGTGGTCATCCGACTCCCGAAGACTTTCCGGCATGTCCACCTCTATCTTATTCTCAAAATACGTTCAGATGGAAAAGGAGATACTTATACATATACCGACTAGCGACGCGCCTCTGGTTCTTCACGGTTTTTACGACTTGACTAAACATGAGATTTCTTTATTACATGTAAGTTTAATATTAATATATTACACACAAAAACCTTCCGGAATAAATTCTCTAAATGATAGTGAAAAGCGCATCAAAATCCTTTGCGATGCTTAGAAGAACAACGCAGTCACAAAGACAGACACGAAATGCGACTATAATCGACGACGACGACACGGTTGGCGCAGTGGCTGAGCGATCGACTGCTGCGCAACGTGTCGCGAGTTCGATCCCCGCACGGAACAAATATTTGTATGATCTGCAAGTAGTTGTTCCGGGTCTGGGTGTTAGTGTATGTGAGTTTCTATGTTTGTAAACGCACCCACGATACAAGAAGAAATTCTTAGTGTGGGGCAACGTTTAAAAAAAAAAAAAAACCTAACTTGATTATAATTATAAATGCGAAATTGAGTTTGTTTGTTTGTTACGCTTTCACGCTAAAATGGCTGAAAGGATTTGGATGAAATTAGGCATACGTGTAGACCATGATTTAGATTAGGACATAGAATACTTTTTATCCCGATATTCCCACGGAATCTAGACTAATGCGGGTGAAACCGTGGCGCGCAGTTAGTTTATAATATGTATAGGTGGATAATGGGCCACATAAAGAACTTCCTTCTTTAAAAAAACTGTACAATAATAAATAATATAACGTGACGTCGGGTATTGGCTTTAAAATACGTATTTTTACTCAAAAAGAGGAACATTTTTGTCTTGCTCCTCATTGCTGAAGATCGTGACTAGTAATTTAAATCTATCTTGGCATGCTGTGTGCCAAGAAAGCAAGGCGTGATATACGGTTTGGGTTGGCATAATTCGGCTCACAGCCGGGCGGCAAAATATGCATTCGATTTTGCCGCTCAGCCGTGCTGAACCGAACATGTGTGTAGCGCCCCTAAGATGTGTTGCCACTGTCACTTGTCACTGCTTCATTTGGATATATACGTATATTTCTAGGATTCATTTTCTTAAATGAGCTGAATGTATTTTCAGTATGTTATATCAGTACCTACACAGGTCACCAGTAAAGGAGTATATAAGGATCTTAGCAGGTGGTGTGCTATAGTTTCTGCCTATTCCCATGAGAAATGGTGGCGTCAGTTTATGTTACGTGTAGAAAAATAGGTTGGTTACATATTTTTCTCTGGTACTAAAGATTAAATCATGTAGTTTACTAGATTTTGAAGCAAACACAATATGTGTTTATAATATTTTACACAAAATAATACGTTTATATACCTACATATTTCCAGCTCTTAATAATAATCTTGTAATACTATGTAAAAAGTTAAATACAAAAGGATTTACACACATTTACAAGGCTTAGCGATATTTCAATATTAACAAACGAATATGTGGGAAGTCAAAACACGGGTAAAAGTAAAATATAATACTTGTACACGCAGCTTTATAGCTTATGTGTTTGTATTATGTAGGTTGTAAAACTTCAGCAACGAATGTTTATGTTTTTAAAACGTTTGCGCAAAACGGTTTAGGTAGCAAATAAATGAGTGGTTTTGGCCGTTTTCCGGTTTCTGTCACAACATTTGTAAATGAAGCTGGCAATAGTAATATGAACACAGAGACTCACGCAGTATTAACTTTGATTAAAATGAGATAAGGCACCGCTTCAACATGTCTAATTTACATTTTCGTAACTAATATTACTTTTCAGTTTCACATTTAAATTAATCACCATGAACCTTATCGTTTGTAGGAGATGGACAGTCCAAAGATATTATCTTAAATAATTTTCCTACATAATATCCGGTTCATCGATCATGTCAAAAAGAACGGTCACTTTGATCCGGACGAAAAACTTCTTTTAAATAGAGATCATTTTCAAAATGGCGCCTGCAACCGAAATTTCAGAGCTGTCAAAATGTAAATTAACGTCATCGGAATAAATCAGCCGTAGATCGTATAAATCACCATCACTTGTTTAATAAATAAAAAAATATCTGCATATCCTTTTCCCAACTATACTGGGTTCGGCTTCCGGTCTAATCGGATCAAAATAATAATGTGAAATACTTCTTCTAAAGGTGCCTTAGCATTGTATCTACCCCAAGGTGCCTTAATTTGAAAATAACACTCTGTTTATAATTTACGTTTCTCAAACTCAACGCATTTATTTCAATTGAACCATTTACAGGCACTTTTGAATTGTCAAGGAGTCTGTCAGTCTGTAGTATGAAGCTAGTTGATACTTTCGAGGCTCAGTAGGTACCTATGGAGAAGAACGTCACTCTTTTAAATTATATTGTTCCAAAAATATTTGTTACAACATCATTTGAGTACCTCTCTACTATTTACTACATACAGGCTAACACTATTAATTATAAAACATATTCTCAAAGTAACATATAAATTATTTAGATAGGATCTAATAATTATAACAAAACACTAACGAGCCCCAACGGGATCAGAATAGTAACAATTAATAACTAAAGCCCTAGTTCAAATTATATCTAGCCCTAACTAGACTAGACTACATTATTTACATCGAAAGGAACTGAAAACGATTTTATTAATGAATAGTACGCGCTGCCACCGATAACGCCGTGAAAGTGGCGAAGAGTTTTGGGTCAACAAAATATGAATAATTGTCGTGCCAGCGACACGAGGAAGAAGAAGAATTAATAATTCAGGGATACGTCTTTCCAATAGAATGGAAAATATAGGAGAAAGGTGGACACCTTTGCCCAGTAATAAGACTTTAAATTTAGATAAGACTAGCGCTTCGCCCGTGGCTTGGCTCCCTGTAAAGTAGACTTTCTCATACAATTGTTTTAAATGTAGCAACGAATGTTTATGTTTTTAAAACGTTTGCGCAAAACGGTTTAGGTAGCAAATAAATGAGTGGTTTTGGCCGTTTTCCGGTTTCTGTCACAACATTTGTAAATGAAGCTGGCAATAGTAATATGAACACAGAGACTCACGCAGTATTAACTTTGATTAAAATGAGATAAGGCACCGCTTCAACATGTCTAATTTACATTTTCGTAACTAATATTACTTTTCAGTTTCACATTTAAATTAATCACCATGAACCTTATCGTTTGTAGGAGATGGACAGTCCAAAGATATTATCTTAAATAATTTTCCTACATAATATCCGATTCATCGATCATGTCAAAAAGACACGACACGATTGGCGCAGTGGCTGAGCGATCGACTGCTGCGCAACGTATCGCGGGTTCGATCCCCGCACGGAACAAATATTTGTATGATCTGCAAGTAGTTGTTCCGGGTCTGGGTGTTGGTTTATGTGAGTTTCTATGTTTGTAAACGCACCCACGATACAGGAAGAAATTCTTAGTGCGGGGCAACGTTTAAAAAAAAAAAAAACAACAGTGATTTCCATTAGTAATAATATTTTTTGGAATTGGATCAGTAGTTTCGAAGATTAGCCCATTCATACAAACACACTTACTTCTTATAGGTAGTATTAGTATAGATAAAATGATACACGCGCCGTTTTGATATCTGATTGAGGAGTTGTATTCGTCTCATAAGAATGTATATTTTTATCATAATTTTTTATCATTTTGCATTGATTGACATAGAAATAACCACACTTCTAATCTCAGTATATTGGCAGCGTAGTCCAAGTCCCATTTATTATGACTTACCAATAGTAACCGCTTGTAAGAGACTCTCATAATTCAAAATCATCTTCAGAATAATACAATTATGTTCAATGAACCAGATAGACAATTTCCAAATGGCTAAAAAAAATACAATCAGTTTCAACGTAAAAGCCGAGCCAGTATTTACGTAATATCATCCACTAGAACATTTAGAGAGCAAACTATTATATATAATAACATCTTGACTAAAATTGTAATTGAAATCGCAGAAAATACTTCAGTCAAATGGAGCCGTAAAATCAGAAAATATATCTTGAAAAGTTCTGATAGATGTTTGCTCTATTTTTATGCTTGTCTAGGCCTTGAACTGAGATCTGAAATAGTGACATTCTGTCCGATCCGATGGATCAAAGTGACAATACATTATGTTCCAGTTTTCTTGAAAAATGTACTAGAAATCTTGTTTGGAAACTTTGACGCAAGCACCATTTCGTAAGCATTAAAACTTGGGAATGTATTTCACTATTTTGTTTAAGAATAATAAACAATGGATTAATATGAACGTGTGACTGACGTTCGACGGAAGCCTTATTATAATAATACCAGCCAATATTGCCCCACTGCATGGCAAAAGCCGCTTCTCATACTGAGAAGGCACGAGCATTGATCACCACGCTTGCTCAAGACAGGTTCGCGAAGTCTTATAAATAATGTCTCCAGCAATAAACAGTACTCATTTTAAACTTACCATTTTAATGAACTTACTTAACACAAACTTGAAATTGTTTCCACTACCGTATTGCAAAACACTCCTACAGCAACTTCAATTTATTTCACATACGACTCACAAACAGAAATGCAGGTAAAAGCAATTGGATTAGCAAGTCAACACCTTCCAGCGACGCCGTGTTTGACATTTCCGCGTTCATGAAGTTAGGTCATTACTGACGTTCAATTTTGAATGCACAAATACGATACTTGATGGAATTGATAGTACATAATGAATTGAAAATTGAATCGAATCTAAGCTTATAGGTATTTATTGCGGAATTTCATATTCATTCCAATTGAATTTGATTGATATGTTGATACAAATCCTACTTTGGTTGGTTGAAGTGACTAATGCTGAAGTATCGGAATTTGAAATCCAATTAATGCCATCAATAACAATTGATTAGTACGGTAATAATGTAAACTAGAAACTTGATACTAATTAGTTTCAATGAAAGACTATAATGAATAGTTTTCAGAACTGTATTGACAATTTTTTCTGTCAATTTCCTTTGTCTCGAGATAAACAACTTCAACTATCTTTTCATAACATCGCATAAGACAACTACTTAGTGAATATCTCGCGTTAAATCCAAGACATTTAGCGAACTAGTTAAAATGGGCCCACGTATAGCCAAATAACTGTTTGTCCGGGCCTAAGGGTCACAGAAATTATTAAGTGTATTGAGCTATTATAGGCTAAGAGATAATTGACCTCATTTCGATAGTTGATACGGTAGTAAACAGTAGAGGGACAGAATCCTCTTGACATAATCCCATTTATTCACCTTTTATGACACTCTAGTGGAGAGAAAGGGTCTTTGATATTAGCGGCATCTCTATGGTAAACAAAAACCACCCTAAGTGCTGAAATTAGACAACGTCGCAAAAAGGTGTCAAATACTTCGCTGTTTTGATTAATTTCCCAATATTACAACATAACATAACGCTTGTAATCGCCGAAGAGATAGGCAGTGTATCCATAGTGCGCCTACATTTCACCAATTATGTTTAATTTCCATGTAATAAGGAGCGAGCCTATTGCCATCAACCAGGCACACATCCAGACTCCAGGCTGCTATTCAAATTCAAATTCAAATATTTTATTTCAGATAAAAATATCCATATATTGTTAATAGTAGAATAACTTAGCCTAATGTTAGTATTAAATTAGATTAATAAAAATAAACAACAAACAACATAGGTTATTTGGATAAGTGTGTGTGAACACTTATCCACTTTTGTAAGAGGGGAGAGTAGGTATAACTAAGAAGTACACACACATTTCCGTCCCTTTTCACGAAATAACTCCCTAAATTGCAGGAAAAAGAGAGGAAAAATGTTACACATCAAAAACCGATTGTTTTACAATTCCGATAGCATATCAAACCTCCGTTTCCATATTCACTAGTAATTTAAAAGTCACAAGTACTATTAAAACACAATAGTTTGTGTGATTTTGTCATGCAATGTACAACATAGACGGATATTTTATTACCTTTCCGATATATTAAGTATACTTGGGCTTTTTTTTTTGTAGTCTATGCTCATCTTTTATTTTTATGGGGCTATAATAATTTGCTTGGCTGCGAAAAAATGGCGAAACATTTCCTTATTTATTATGTGTGTTAGGGATTTGTCAGTGTTAAAGTTATCAATAATCTTTTACATAAATGGAAAAGTTAAAAAAAAATATTTGAAGATGTATTTCGAACTTTTCAATTTAGGTCCATCAGTCATGAATTAATTAATGTTAATGACCGAAGGGAAGCGTGTGTATTTAAAAAATACGAGTATATTTAAGTTAGGATCATAAAAGCTTATTAGGCCAGAATCGAACTCCGCAAAAAATAATTTATTCCGCCCAATTGAAACACTCGATTAAATAATTGATGACCGCTCTTCAGCGCAGGAGCTTTTTAACCTTCCGTGAGGAAGGCTGATCAGATTTTTATATCAGCCGCCGTTCACCCCATTTTCTCTCTCCACTAGCTTTATAGGAAATTTTATTACAAAGCCATTGCAATAAAAACCATGATACAATTTGCAGTCTTTTTAATATTTTAATGACAGTAATTACGTGGATATCAAAGAGCATATTTAAGCAACCGTAACACTTGCGCGGAAGCGAAACTTTTGATCGATTCTAATTAGTTTCATTTCATGATAAACGGTTCTGAAACTTGGTGAGTGAAATTCTGGACACGACACCTTCACGGGATCTGTGAACGTGTTTCAGCCCCCTAACGCTTGGCTATAATACGAAGATGCATGTTTACGACGCGGGGTAGATCTCACGAAACCATGGCGCGGTGTTTTGACGGTGCTCACAGGTGGTATAATGAGTCGTGTGGGGCGCGGCGCGGATATCGAGCGGGCGCCGGCGGCGGCAGCGGCGGCGCGCGCAGTAGTGCACCGGGCGCCAGCAGCCCGGTCGGCCGCGTTCACACTGGTACATGCGACCTCCGCCGGCCACAATACCGGCCGCGCGTGGCGGCCCGACCGCCCAACGCAAACCTACCCATATCCCGTAACTGTACATATTACCCACCCTATCCTGTGGTAAACAAAACCCATGTGATAGTGATGTGAAGTGACCGTTTATCATTGTAATTCAGCCACGTGAGGATTTTTAATTCGACGTGACGACCTACCGTCCGTGTAGTGTAATTAGTTAATCAATTATGTAACGACCGTAATGGCAAAAGCTTTTCAGTGGTAACGCTATAGGCGTCTATACAATATAGGGGAAAGCTTTTTATAGATTAAAAATGTTGTGTCGGTAATTGCCCGCGTAAATACGTTCAACGACATTCTATGGCGTGTGAGCGTTCATATTATTTTCTTTGAATTTTTGTACTAAAATAATGTTAAAAGTAATTTATGAAAACTGTTTATAACAGCACAGAATATGCTACAAGTAAAATTCCGATACGTCAGTGTAGGTACAACAAATCGCATACAGAAAACTTTTAAGGCTTTTATCGTTATTACCGCCTAGAGGGTAACTTAGCACTTTATAAACTATCAGCCATCCAAGCTCATATCTAACTATGTGTATCGTCTAATATCATTACGAAGTTTCATTCAAACTATCGTGAGCGTAGTCGATTCGTAGCACCTGGTCTACGACATAAGCTACGGGAGCGCTACGCGGGCGAATTATTAATATTACTTGTGAATATTACAGTTTCCGTAGCATGTGATTAGGCTCGTAGATTAAAGGGCGTTCTGATATAAGTTCTACAAATTCCTTCCTCATAATCTTGACCTATTTCCCTATGTACTGAAAGCCACCACAAAGGAATATATGAAGGAGTCGTCTAACATACCAACGTCTATATATAAAAACTAATTAAGAGCGAAGTGCGTAATAATAGGCTTGTAATTACTCGCGTAATACATTGTGTTACGCTATATAGTTAAATATATATTGAAAATTAGTTCAAGCCTCTATTCAGGTCATTCGTGTTTCCTGCACGAGCATGTAAATTATATTTTAAACAAACCCATGTATTTTTTCAACTCTTGTGTAATTATTAAACATTACAAAAAAGGAAGGGAAATATCACGTTTTTGCAATACACCTAACTGTGACACTTTTTTAAGGCGGAAACCCAGTCTTCGCATTAGATTTAGTCAACAAAAAAAAGAGAAAAAAAGTAAAAATCTCACTAACATTTTTCGTATACGTTTAAGGATTCTCTAACATCTTTTGTCTAGGGAACTAATCAAAACTATCTTGGGTTCTGCTTATCTATTTCAAGCAAAAAGCGACGGATTGTCTTTATCAAAGCATTATTCCAGACTATAAATCAAGATTCATTTTACTGAACGGATCAAAGAACCCAGCCATGCGCACATTGACCAGATTCTGCTTCCGAGGTTCGCTAAATGCAGACGATATTCACTCTTATTCATAAACATATAGATGTCTTGTAAACCAAAATGGTTTACAATATATACCCTTATATACCCTTTTACTGACATGAAAATGACGAAGACAGCTTACATTATTTACCAAAATTTTGTAGATTAGGCTGTGCTGCAGACCTGAGTCAATTTGAAGCAGTTTTAGGCAGACTATCGCTCCATACAAAAAAATCGGCCGAATGCGTGTCGAGTTGGGCTGAATTTATCCCATGAACAAACTTAACATAGTAGTTGAAAAACTTGTTCTCGCATAAATTCCAACTGCAAATGAAAGTTGGTCGATTATTACTCGTTAACCTGTAAAACCTACTTAGCTCTGATGGTTTTCCTTTTAACTTCGTTATATATACTACTGAAGTATTTTTTTTTTTACATATCCGAAAACAACTATTTGGCTTGTAGTGGGGAGGGGGACACTTGGCTCTAACAAAAATGAGCAATTTAAAGCTTAATATTTCGCAAACGGATCCCTGAATCAATAAATGATTTTCACACATCCACCTTTCCAATGACAACCCACTTATGGGAAAGACGAAAGGAAAAAAAAAATCTCTACTTTAAGTGTAGGGAAGGTACCCTAAAATCTTTCTTGATTTTATTTTACCACTCTGTCAGCGTGATTAATATGTATACCCACGCCAAATTACAGCTTTCTAGTACTAACTGTCACTGAGCTAAGCCGCGGACAGACAGGCAGACAGACGGACATGCCGAAACTATAAGAGTTCCTTGTTGGCTACGGAACCCTAAAAAATAATACACACATTGTCAACAAAACAGCCCCAGTCGAAGTTGTCGAAATGCAATAAAAAATTGTGTTGTCGTGTAAAAAAACTGTGTTGACATGTTACTCTGGATATCAAATCGCGAGCCCTAAGATGCAGACTAAGGGCTGATTTCACCAATAGTGATTAGCATTTCTAAAACGCATTCAAGAGCTGTCAGTGTCAAAATTGTTATGGAATATTGTACACTGACAGCTCTTGAACGTATTTAGATGTGCTGAACGCGTTCAATTTCATTGGTGAAATCCGCACTAACGGTCGAATTTGGGGCTCACCGGCAACTAATACTATGTAACCAGCACAACTATCACTTTTTAGGTAATATTTTAAGAGCCACTTATGACATCTCAATTTATGTTTCACCAGAGTACCTTTTTGGGTATTACCAGGTTTATCAATAATTTCCTATTTCTATTTTCTACAGTATACAATACTATTTTGACTGTGGCTAGCGCTCTGTCCAAACATAATACAGTTTATTGATTAAAGTTAAGAGACGTTTAAACGTCAAAAATGTATGGTTAAACAGTCGTTAATCATTACCTAACTTTAAGCAACGCAGAGAGCAGTGGTGGCTCAGTGGTAACAGCCCCGACTTACGACTTGTAGGTCTTAGGTTCGAACCCAGGCAGGAACGCTTTACTTTGTGTAAATAATTTCATCACCATTGCTCTCAAAACGGTGAAGGAAAACATCGTGACGAAACCGCTATGTCCAAGAACCAAACATTCGAAGACATATGACATCTAAACAATCCAGACTGAGCCCGCGTGGTAGACCTTGGTAGCCCACTCTCTCTCGATGAGAGGAGGCATGTGTCACAGTAGTGGGAAGATTATCGGCTGATTATAAGCAACGTTTAAAAATAAACTCGAATATCTATAGATATCTACGAACAACTGACTATCTCGTTGGTCTATTTTTCCAGCAGGAATTTTTCAGTAGCAGCCCGGAGTCTGTATTTGTGCCCTGTTTATGGCAATAGGCTCTGTCCCTATTACATGGGACTTAAATATAACTGGCGAAATATGCTGTTACCATAGGTACACCTCTACCTAACCTTTTGGTATTACGGGCGTGATGTTATGTTATGTTCTCCGGAACGAAAGCAGTTCCAATTCTGTCCTTATTGACAACAAAATGATAAAGACCTGTTATTTACCAAGCGTTTGTAAATGATATGTCACACACAAGGTTCAAACTATCTGACAAAACTATGCTAAGAATAGAAGAACTGTATATCACAGTCCAATGTGTGTGTGTCGGCCTCAAAGTGGACCGATGACCTTGTGAAGGTCGTAGGAATCCGCTGGATGCGGGAAGCACTGAACCTGTCGAAGTGGTGATGCTTGGTGGAGACCTATGTCCAGCAGTGGACGTCTTTCGGCTGAAATGATCATATCAGAGTCATTTCAATATCTTACGTCACGAATTTTAAGTAGCACTTAACTATTAACTTATTTTAAAATTTACGTTTAGTGTTCAGGCTTACGTAGAAGGAATAACATTATCTGTTTGGTTCTTTCCTCAAAAGACCTGCTCAGACACTAATCTGCATGATCCTCACATGACAGATCATGTGAGGATCATGCAGATTAGTGTCTGAGCAGGTCTTTTGAGTCTCTTTTAAATTCCAGACATAATCTTGGTCAGAACCAAGATTATGTCTGGAATTTAAAAGAGACTGTGAACTCTGAGTTAGTTTCGATGTTTCTTCTCAGACTAGTCGGAAATGTATTTAACACCGACCTCATACAGTTTTTAAAATATTACTGGAAAACGTGTAAAAATGTTTATAAAACCATCCTTACAAAAAAAAAAAGTAATTATCCTAACTAATATTATAAATTCGAAAGTGAGTTTGTATGTTTGTTAGGCTTTCGCTTTTTCGCTTTTTATTTAAGTTTTTGAAATGTACCTACCTTTTTATGTAAAATTGTTAACGGAACGAAGGAGCCTGGATCTCACAACACAGGGAATCCTAGTGTGAGGTCTAAGATTTCAATCCACTTGAATGTATACTTTGCGAAATAAATTTATTCTTATTCTTTCACGCTAAAACGGCTGAACGAATTTGAATGAAATTTGGCACGCGGGTAGACCGTGACCTAGAATAGGACATAGGATGCTTTTTATCACGCTAGTATGTTCCCATGGGATAATTTCCGACACGCATGCGGGCGAAGCCGCTAGCAAAAGCTAGTCATTTATAAAAATCGTATAATAGAGATTTCGGTACTTTGTTTCGGATAGTTTTAAACCAAAATTAAAAAAAAAAAAAAAACCTGGCTAAGTAAATATAAACAAAAACGAATAAAAAATCTAAAGCCGATTGGTAAAAGTGTCTCACGCACTTTGGCTAAGCATTATTCCTGTCACTGTCGTCGCCCTACACTAAACATGCAAGATGGATCATAAGCAGCCAATAATATTCCCACTGCTAGGACACTGGCCCCTTCTCTGTAAGAGGGAGTGGGCCGTAGTCGACCACGCGGGCACAGTGCGCGTTGGTGGATGTCACATGTCTTTGAATTTTTGGTTCTAGGACATGCCGGTTCCCTCATGTTGTTTTCTTTCACCGTTTTGAGAGCAGTGGTGATGAAAAAATTTATAAAAAGTAAAGCGCCTGTTAGGGTTTGAAACCACGACCTACAAACTCGTAAGTTGCGGTTTTTACCATTGGGTTACCACTGGTCTCAAGATGGAGACATGAACATAATCATAGGCAAAGAACGTGCTAAATGAACTTTATCAATCTCGGGCTTAGTCTCATAATTATCTTTATCTATTACGTGAAAGGTATCTTGCTTATCAATGATTAGTTTTTACTTGCGATTTCGTTCGAGTGAAATTTCTAGTTTTAACATCAAATATATATCCGTATGACACTCGCCAATAATATAACTTCCCATTAGTGAAGAAAGAATTTTCGAAATCGTATCAGTAGTTCCGAAGATTACACCCCTACATATAAACTTAAATACGTTTTTTTTAATATTAGTATAAAAATATAGATAATTGTTGTCTACAAGTAGGTACTATCTATTTCTTTCGCCAACCAGCATTACTGTGTTTTGGTTTAAAGGGTCATGGTTGCCGTTGTCCCCCGAGATCCCTCCGTGCCTCGGAAAGCGTTAAGCCTTTGGTCCCAGCTATCATTCTTGAATCCTTGACAGTCGTACCGGTTCATCAGAAACCCCAAAGTCTGACAACCAGTCTCACCAATGGGTATCAACTCACCCAGTAACTGGGTTGTAGAGGTCAGATAGGCAGTCGCTCGATGTAAAGTACTGATATTCAGCTGCATCCGGTTAGACTAGAAGCCGACTCCAACATAATTGGGAAAAGGCTAGGGAGATGGTGGTTGCCGTTGTAATAACATGCACATGAAACATTTCAGCTTTGTGTCTGGGATGGTTACACATCTGCGATGTGTTTGTTATTACAAAATATGATCATAGACGGCAGTGACCGCTAACCATTGGGTTAGCCAAAAAATATATTAGTTGATGGCACATAAGCCCACGGGCTTATGTGCCATCAAATAATATTTTTTAAACCTAGAATTATTCTAAATTTGGCTATTTCGAGGTCATTGAACTCTCTCGTGCACAATCATTTGGTTTTACTTGCAATATATATATCTATACTGTTTTACCGCTTCCAATCATTCTTGTAGGACGTAGGAATGTTAAAGTTAACCAATTTGAAATTGAAATTATTGTGAAATGAAAGAAAACTGAAATTAGCGTATTATATTTAAACCTTTGAGGGTAAAATAGATGACGTAGTGTTATTTATTTAAAAACCGTGTCAGTATTTTGAATTATCAATTTATTTGCACCAATATGTAAAGCGCGATGCACAAATCAGCATACCCGTACCATTTATGATAAAAAAGCAGACATTAGTGGATCAAACGGCAATGAGATAAAATAAACGCAAGGCAAATAGCATATAATGCACTCGCAAAGAAAGTTTTTTTTAAGACTCAATTTTGATATTTATGTAAGAGCTGCGAAGGAATAATTACGACAAATAAAAACCAAGTAAATTGATTACTGAGTTTTTGATACATTTATATGTATGTAGAAAGTTGGTTGATACATCCATGTTTTTATAATTTTAACGAAAAATTTGTCATGCGACAAACTGTTATTATGTACATTATTTTTTACAATTTTAACACATTATCTGACAATACAAATTATACGTCTATCACATAGGATGGACTTCCGTTCATGATCTAAATCTACATACTTTTAAAGCTGTACTGTTTTCCACATGGTATAACATAAAATGACGACTCCCCGAAGTATTCGCCAGTTAAGGGTGCTGTTCGGGTCGGCACATTCGATTCGGCAGTTTTGTTGATAATAAAGCCGACCCAAAGCAATTACTTACACATTTCAGTTGGCTCATGTCGACCGGTAAACTCTATTCGGCATATTCTACCTTCGCTGAATCATATACCGGTCGGCACAATTCGGGCTGGTCCGAGCGGCTTTTTCCCGAACATATAATTATCATGAATAAAATTTTCCCGCCTGGCTGCGCCAAATCATGGCGGCCCGAACCAGTGTGTTGCACTCCTTATGTTCACAAGGTACCTAAAAGCACATTGTAATTATTACTAACGCCGACATTTGAAGACGTTCTAGATGTTTCTGGTATCGAAGGGCGTGACGTAAGACCTATGTATGCACACGTGCAAGACGTACAAACAGGCGAATCATTGAAAAGGAACCAGGCCTATCCGGCTGACTCATTTTTCATTATTTCATAGCTAACTGCAGGCTGACTGAGTACAGTATCAGTAAAGGCCCCGGAGCGTTAAGGCGTGTCTGAACGAATTGCAAATTTGTTTAAATTATATTTTTTTAAATCAATTTTGAAGTGTCTCTCTATTTTCAAAATATAAAATTGTGTTACAGTAAACAGGTAAGTGTTACTTTTATAATTCTATGATAAGATTGCTTTTGAATACCCCGTGGCTAAGTAATTACAGCCGCATGGGCCGATCGATCTAGGTTAAACAACGCTTGCCAAGATCCGTTCGTGGATGGGTGACCATCTTTATATACCAGGTACTCTCCATGCCATGGAAATCACTTTAAGCCCTTGGTCTCGGCTGTCATTCGTGTATCTAAAATACTGGTATTTTACTTGGAGCGGCTGCATATCTAACCTGCACGAGTTACTTGGTAACACGACACTCCCTGATCAGACTGGTTGACTGGTTATCCAACTTTCGGGCTTCTGACTACCCGAAACGACTGTCCAAGATCTACGAATGACTGTCGGGACCAACGTGCTTTTCGAGGCACGCAGGGGTCTCGATATGTAATGGATGGTTATCCATCCCCGACCGCGGCAAGCGTAGTTTAACCTTCGATCGACGTGTGCGGCTGTTATCATTTAGCCACGAGCCCCATCAATACAATAACTTTGGAAAATTGATGAAGAAGGTACGTACTATCGCGGACACTCGCGCCTGACCACTTTTCGAACTTATTACCTAAGCAATAAGGTCGAAAAGTTGTCAGGCGCCTGTGCCCTTAAACTTCAACTTCAGAAAAAAAAACTTTTTTAAAAACGTATAATTATGTATAAACATTTTAACTCTTGGTATGGAAAACAATGAAACTAAATAGAATTTGATAGCGAAGTCAGTGTGATTCATACACGTGACGCGCGCGCTGCATGTGGGCGTTTTTTATCTATAATAAAATTTGCATTGCCAAAAATATTATAAGTTAATCAGCAAGCTTGTCAGCTATGGCGAATAAAATGTAATGGTTATTTTATGTAAATGTTTTATGAATACATAGGTACGTATTGACAGTTACTATATGTCCCAATGATCTTTTTCAATTATAGAAAAAATCTAACAATTTTACATATGAAACTACTATGTGAGAACACACAACACGTTTTCGAGAACAATTTAGATACGTTAGATTCTCACTATTGACACTTAATTTATAAGAGCTGAAATGTTAGTACAAAAATTTCTTGAGTAAATAACCTACCCTTATAAATTGAATGTCATGACATTCTTGTGCATACTTTTGGATGCGGGATGTTCCATTCTGAATCCAAGACTGGATCTAGTTATGCGGAATTAAAACTAAATATTTTTACATCAAGTTTATCGTCATGGATTTCCGCAAAGTAACGCCTGATTCCATAACTTGCCTTGAATGACATGATTAATTCAGTATACTTTTTCTGAATTTTTATTTAAGATTATAACTTTTTGTTTTTGTTTTCGGATGAAAGTTCCAATAACAATGGATTCAAAATCCCCATCGCAAAGTGTGAGCGCAAGCCACAAAGTTGAACGTGATATGGATAACTTAATTGATAGCTTTGCTGGTTTGGGGAGCAATAGTAAGTTCACATTCACTATTCCAATATTTAGTAACATTTTTATTTTCGTTACTGTAATAGAAATCATTAAAGTCGTACGGGTCGATCGATCATGTTCAAACAACGCTTGCCGAGACTAGTGGGTTACCATCCATTTAAATCCGAGACCCCTCCGTGCCTTAAAAACCACGTTAAGCCGTCGGTCACGACTGTTATTCATGAATCTTTGACAGTCGTTACGGGTAAGCAGAAGGCCGAAAGTCTGACTACCAGTCTTACTAAGGTGTATCATGTTACCAAGTTACTGGTCTGTGGAGGTCAGGATAGGCAGTCACTCCGTATAAATGACTGGTTTTCGGCTGCATCATGGCTAATTTGGTGTTACTAAATATACAGGGTGACTGGATCTGGACACGCCATAGCAAATTCGCATATAGAGGAGGTCATTTACTAATTATTGAACCTTACTTTCCCTAGCTAAAGTTTTATAGTTTAGGAGATATGTAATTTTTTATACTTTATTAAGATTTTTTCAAAATTTGACCTTCAAACATTCATAACTTTGTTTTGCATTAATAATAAATAATAATATCAGCCTGTTACTGTCCCACTGCAGGGCAAAGGCCTCTTCTCATACCAGAGAAGGCACGAGCATTGATCACCACGCTTGCTCAAGACGGGTTGGCGATTTCAGAATTATATTAACTATAAGTCCAGGTTTCCTCACGATGTTTTCCTTCACCGATGTCAGTAATGTCCAAGACAAACTCAGAAAACTCATTTGCATTATGTTAGTATTTTTTTTTATTATTTGTTGGTAGCCATAAACATTAGAGATTAAAATACCTAGGAACTTCCCTCAAGCTAGGGTTAAAAAATAAGATAATACGCTTATTAAAAAAAACATACAAAAAAAAATCTTTACGATCAAATAAAAAAAAACTGAAGTTGACCCTGTATATTTAATAAATAAATAAATTGGGAAAACGCTGAGCTGATGAATACAAACTCAAAAAATTAAATTTTTACAGAAGAAGGACCTTATCGTGGTGAACCTATCGTGATTTATGGGCTAGATACATCGAATCGGAACACCAGAATCAACGAAATATGCCAGGTAGAATTGTTGTAAACATTTTTTTAAGTTTTGTTTTTACGTTCTTAATCTTTTTTTTTGTACAGATTGCAGCTTGGTGCAGGGGCAATACATTCAATGAATGTATGTTACCTGAAAATGGTATACACTGGATACCTCATAAAAGTGCATTTGAAATTGATGGAGGAACCCTGCGTCTATATGGAAATGTGGTCAATGCTCTCTCTCCGAGAGAAGGGCTAGAAAGGTTTTTGGATTTCTTGAGAAACAATACTGGCCAAACTCGAGGAGTCTTCTTGGCTGGTCACAATTGTTCATCGTACGTATAATATAACTTTTAATCTCAAAATTAGTACCAATTATAACGTTAATAAATTTTACATGTGAATATTAAATAAACAATATATTTTTTATATTTAATTAAACATAGTTAAAGAAATAAAAATATCTGCTTTCGGGTATGGGCATTGTGTTCAAACGAAGTCACTTACAAATCATCCCATTACTTTCAGATATAATATATCGTAACTGAAGCCTTGGGCGCGAATGGGTTAACCATTAATTTTATTTTTTTTGTTTGTTAGGTCTCTTCGCTGGGTAATTGTACGCCTTATGAAGCAGTATCAGTTGTTCGATACTTTTCAATCACTTGTTCTGGGTTTCATCGATACCATTACCGTCTTCAGAACAATATTGGCAGATCGTGCTCAAGAAGGGCGCTCATTCAGTCTAAAAAAATTAACAACGGATTTTGTTGGTAACGCCTTTCCTGATCGACCACACGCTGTTGTAAACATTGAAATATTACTGTCAATAATTAATACTATTAATGCACGGCACGGACAGTATGCAGAATGCACGGACGCAAGGTTGGCGCTATATGCAGACTATCTTCCTGACTTTATGCGGTATTATGATTTAAAACTTGCTCTTGATAATGTGCTAACGCCACATATGCAAAATAGAATTGCAGAGTCTCTTATTTCAATCGAAATGGTCCAGAACGAATACAGAGCGAATGGGCCCGAAGGCGTTTCAAGATTTTTGCGAGAACATCGTATAACGGACAGACGGGCTATCCAGAATCTCAATGCTAGATTAGCAGAATTACTTAACGATGGCAATGCTGATCACTGAACAGTGAAAGTGTCACTTGGATCTAAGAGACAGTACATTTATGACTTGTAATCAACGTAATCAAGTACCTAATCTATGTAATCATTGTAATCAATGTAATCAATGTAATCAATGTAATCAATGTAATCAATGTAATCAATGTAATCAATGTAATCAATGTAATCAATGTAATCAATGTAATCAACGTAATCAATGTAATAAATTTAATCAATGTAATCAATTTAAATTTTATAAAAAATTGTACCCATTATATTCAATTAAAAATGTTTTTTTATTTTTTAAATAACTAGTTTTCTTTTCATATTATTCCTCACCTACATTATATAGTGGGTTGCAGACCAACAGCTAAGTTGTTTAGCTTATTTCGCATAGCTGAGGTAATTGTTTGCGGTCTGCACACAAGTATGAAAAATGAGCTCAGCTTACTTAGCTTAGCTTTTGGTCTGCAACCCGCTTTACACTTGCTTTTGTGTGTCAACTTAACTTCAATAAAATGTTCACACTACTCAGTGTACGATAACGTAACATTTGAATTGCTCAAGATGCTTTACTAGGCTATACTTATATGGATAGCTTTCATGAACATTGTCGGAACAAATATATTACATACATATTTTGCAAATATCATATAACTTATTTCGCCTGTAAGGGAGTCTTTACTATTACCAGTGAGTGGTTAGTCGTACCACCTTTAACATTGAAATTGACGTTATCTGAAATATGGAAAAGAGAGCATAGATAATGGTTTACTAGTCCATCGAGTGAAGCATTAGCTAGTTTCCTGTTGTTGATTTAGAATGCACTCTCTGGTAGATACATTTTATGAAAATATCCTGATTGGAAAAATAATTTTAATCATGATTAGGATTTTCTCAATATTGCAGCACAGAGTTGGGATTCGTGACCATTTTTTGGCAATATTTTCGCCCTCTACATAGGACTATAACATAACTGGTTAAATGTGGGTGCAAGGTTCTTATTTAGCATAACAGTTTTCGAAACATTACATAAAATATACATAAACATGACAACATGCGCTAATTTGCGATTTGTTAACTTTTCTCCGAGTACGTGTCGCATGAGCTAAGTGACGTTTATCAATGTCGGCGTTAATCTCATATCTTTATCTATTACGTGAAAGGTGGTATCTTGCTTAACAATTAAATTATCGTCTATGAGTATACTCTGTTCCTGCTGTCAAGCCGCGTTGCTATGTTCCGGTTTGAAGGGTCATGGTTGCTTTTGTAATAATTACCGGTTAAGAGACTTTGTAGGTTGGCCTCTGGGATGGCAACACGTCTGCGATGCTTTTGGTATCGCAGATAGATGGTGACCAATTACCGTTAGTAGTAGCCCGTGGGAGACATCGCTTCGAGGTATTTTATATGCCATCAGATATCAATTTAAAAACCTAGGATGTTACTAAACGTTTTTTCCAAAAATTATGATATTGGGCTGTACCGAGAATATTTAAACCACTTTCTTGCATAATGCTATGGTTTTACCAACAATTATATATATATATATATAAAATATGTATAGTATCGACGCATTGATAAGTAAGAGCTTGCAATATCTTGTATTACCTCGTATTAAGGAGGCTTGAAGGTTTATGCCTAGTTTTTCGAAAACTTTAATTTTTCGCACAAAAACTGTGACAATGGACAATAGCTGCTTTCGGCTAAACTTTTTACATTAATAAGACGTACCTACATAAAATCAAGGAGTTAAATCAAAATCCATAAGTTTATCGCTATAAATTATTTTTGTAAGATACCTACATAATAATTGAAAAAGGAACTGAAACGAACCTAATAATAATATTAAACCATAAAAAGAAAGAAAAAGCGACTTAATTATGATTAGGGTCAACGTTTGCATTATCAATTTATTTGCAATACGCGATGCATACGTTCCACTTATTTGACATAAGTACAAGTGAATCAGACGGAATTGTGATACGATAAAGACACGATATACGGCTTTAATGCACTAAACAAAATATTACAATCGGGGACGTTTTCAGTAAATATCAAATTAGTAATGCTGAGATTCCTGTTTGCAGGATTGGGAATAGACAGGATCGGGATTTCGACGGATTAAGCCGTTGGGCATTTTGGTAATAGTATTTCGCAAGCGCTTTCAAAGCTTTCGTCAGCTTTTCTTCAGCCTCTTCGAAGGTGTCAGGGCGGCTACAGAAAAAGGCTTTTGTTCCTGGTGAGCAAGGTTGGTCGGTCGAATTCATCGGTTTGTTGAATAGCATCGGACCTAGCACGCTCCCTTGGGGGAGCTCATTTTTCTGACGACAACACCTATTCTTACTATTTTTGAGGTTTACTTGCTAAATTATAATATATATTGCAAATACCGAAATATTGGCTACTTAAAAGTGTCGAATGACGTTTCTAGACAATTTTCATTATTTATATTTTATTATATTGGCGTGACCTACACTGCATGCCCACCGGACGTGCAACACATAAAAACAATCGGATAATGAATGCTGAATCATTTTTATTTGATAACTGCAGACTGATTTAGTGTCGTGTCAATAGAGGTGCAGTAAAGATTGTACATGCGAATTGCAAATTTGCATGAAATAATTATTTAAAATAAATTCAGAATTGTTGTACATTGTTTAAAAAAACTAGTGAATCATTGCAAATAGGTAAGTGGTATTATTATTTGGTTTTATGTGCTTTAAGATACTTAAATAGAAACGAACTGTAAAAAAAATCTTAAAAGTTTTTTTTTTTTGGGATGGATTGTTCAAAAACAATGGAGTTGAGCACCCCGTCGCGAGGTGAGAGTACAGGACACGAAGTTGAACTTGATATGGCTAACCGTAAGTTCACATTTGTATTTGGATATTAATTTATACTTTATACTTTAAAGTAAATTAATATACCAGTAGTATTTTAATTTACTTTAAGTATTAAAAAAAAATACGTTTTACAGAGCAAGGACCTTTCTATGACGCTATTGTAGTGATATTTAATCTGGATGTAACAGCTGATTTTAAAGCTCCAAACAAGGAAATATGCCAGGTAAAATTTTTGCAATTTATTCTTAGATAAATTGAATAGTTTCAATGTATTGTTGATCGAAGACTGCCCCAGAAGGAGAGGTCTATATATTTAGTACGGGATGTAGCCGGCTTGATGGATTTTAACATAATTATGAGATGTCGTTAGATTGATCTTTATTGTGGGAGAGACATAACCTGTATAATATTTATATACTACATCTGAAAAAAAAAAAGAGGGGCAGGTTTCAAAAAAAAAATTACAAGAATACAGGGTGTCAGGGACATTGACGCGAAAACTGTTACCATGGATTCAGTAAATGATTCTGAATCCCGCAGTGGTGAAATTTTTCGTCGGTTGTTAAAAAAATCTGCTGTTTCATAGAAAATTGCAATACCTACGTGGTCAAAATGCATGGAACAGCAGATTTTTTTTTAATAACCGAAGAAAAATTGCAACGCATTATGGTTTCAGAATCATGTACTGAACCCATGGTATCAATTTTCGCGACGATGTCCCTGACACCCTGTATTGGTATCAAATGAAAACTAGTAATTAGTAAATTCCAAATAAATAATTATACATATTTACAAAACTAATAAGCTTGAAATAAAGCACAAAGAAACCACTGGACAAAGCAATTACGTGAAATATGGTGTAACTTTTCTTTTTCCCCATCTGCAATACCAAAATTCTTAAGATGATAATGCTTGTTTTTCTCTTTTCTGATGTGATTTTGCAGTCGGATTTTTTGTTTCTTTTACATAATTTGCTGTATATTTTATGTATTTTGCATTGGGTAATGCATTTTTTTTTCAGATTGCAGCTAGTTGCAATGGCAAAACATTTAACGTATACATTATGCCTTCTATTGCTTTTATTCCAATGGCTGCTACTGCTGTTCATGGAATAAAAATAAGTAATAACAAACTGTATCAAAATAAGAATGAGGTGCCTGCACTCTCTCCGAGAGAGGGGTTAACAAAGTTTTTGGAATTCTTGAGCGACCAAACTAACCAAATTCGCAAAGTACTATTGGCTGCTCACAGTTGCTCTTCGTACGTATATAGATAGATATTTACTCTATTATTAAACAATAAAAAAAAAAAACTTAATATGTTTTCATCTTTTTAGGTTTCATCGCCACATACTTGTAAGCGAAATGAAACAGTATAAATTGCTTGATTCTTTTCAATCACTTGTGCTGGGCACTATTGATACTTTAATAGTCTTCAAAACAAAATTGAAAAGTCGTGATAAAGAAAAGAAAAAATTCGACTTAGAAACGTTGGCAAGGGATTATCTTCCAGGGAAAGCAGTTTTAGAAAGACAGCGCAACGCTACCGTTAATGTTGACATATTAGCATTACTAATTGAAGCTATTGGTTGTACCGACGCAATTATGAAGCAAAATGCTAAGGATCTTGATGTATTTCTTCGGACCATTGATTTACAACAAGATTTTAAAGATGTTGTAACATCAGATATTATAAAAAAAATTGCGGAGGCTGGCATTACATTCGATGTATTGAAAAATGAATACAGCTCCAATGGAGGTGAAGGCATTTCAAAGTTTTTGCAAGAAAAAGTGGACGGAAAAGTTCGGGTAACGAAAAATAAGGAAATAATCAAGAAAATGAATGCCAAATTATCAAAACGACTTGATATAGACCGTGGAAATGGTAATTAATCACTGAAAAGTAAACGTGTCATTTGGATCTAAGACACAGTATAGCATTTATGACTAATGATTAATCGATATAATTAGTGTAATCAATGTAACCAATGTAATCAATATAATTAGTGTAATCAATATAATCAACGTAATCAATATAATTAGTGTAATCAATGTAATCAATATAATCAATGTAACCAATGTAATCAATTAATAATTATTTTATAGAAATATTAAAAATATTTAACATTTTATAAATAACGAGTTTAATTTTTAGATTATTCCCCATCTATATCAATGATTTCTGCAAGTCAACTTCAACAAAATCTTCACACTATTCAGTGTGCGATGACGTAAAACTTGCGTCGCTCACGATGCTCATCATATAAGGAAAGCTTTCGTACACTTTTACGGTACAAAAATATGCCATATTTTTTTAGTATTTATCGCGTCCGTAAGACCTTTTTAAATAATCCGATTGAGTGGCCAACTTAATCTCCTATAATAATTGAAATCCACGCAAGCATAAATATCGATGTTTTACTAGTCCATTGAGCGAAACATTAGCTCGATTCCCGTTGTAGATTTAGAATGCAGTCTTTGGTACATAAAGCTTTCATGAAAATATTCCGATAGGAAAATTATGTTTGGAGAATATTAATCATGATGAGGATTTTTAAATTTTACTAGCACTATACGCTCGCCCCTCTATTACATTGGACTGTAACATAACAAGTAAAATGGGGGTGTAAGTACTAAAATATCACTAAAAGATAATTATCGTTGGTGATGACGTGTCTAGAGAATGGGCAAACATAAAGACGTCCTTTTAATCGTTGAGCGACAATCTTCGCAGGATGAGTTATAGAAGAGAATTGAATTGAAGGACATAATTTTGGAAAGGCCTTTATCAAGCAATAGACTGGTATAGGTAGATGGTGACAGGTTGCCTAGAAATCCTACTATCCTAAATAATATTATAAACGCGAAAGGGAGTTTGTTTGTTTGTTTATTTGTTACGAAATTATTATATGAAATTTTGACACATGGGTAGACCACGACCTAGAGAGGGACAAATTATACCTTTTATCCCGATATTCCTACGGGATCGATACTTATGCGGGTGAAACCGCGGGGTGCAACTAGAAATATATATATATATATATAATATTATAAACGCAAAAGTTTGTGAGGATGAATGTTTATTACTCTTTCACGCAAAAACTACGGAACGGATTTGGATGAAATTTGGCACGCCGATAGTTTATAACCTGGGTTAACACATATAATACTTTTTGTCCCGATATTCTTTTTGATATCGAGACTTATGCGGGTGAAACCGCGGGGTGCTGCTATTCATAATAATCTATTTAAGCAGCGCTGCGACACTTATTTTTAAATGTCGCAGCATCATGCTGAGATAGGAGTCTTTTGGCCTCGTACAGGAACTTCGGTTTTTAATTTCACTTTGTTTTTTAATTTTATAGTTATGTTTCAATCACCCAGTTGCATAAAGACAAACATTAATGCCACATTACTTAATGGATCATTAACGCTAATGATTTCATTAATTTCATCAAAGTAACATTAAAATCGAGTCTAATATTGCTTTCTGCAACAAGTTAAAACAAGTTAATGGAAGATTAATATTTAATGACATCTTTAAAAGTTAAAGTTTGTTTCTGCAACTGGCTGTATGTGTTTTGTTTTATTTGATCTCCCGTGCGATTCCCAATAAATACTTTTTCTTTCATTCCTTGAGACTGGGAAAATTACCCAAACATGTGGGGAAAATGAAATGAAAATGTTAGCCATTGAACAATTTACCCATGATCATTTTTGAGGGTCTCAAAAGGGTAATGTTAACTTACTGTTCAGTGATCAATGTCTGTTGTTTTGCATTGAATAGCCTTTTGTCTTTCAAATACATTTCCATTAATATATTTCACGATATTTCTGTCTTAGGCAGCTAAAAATATAATTCAACAACCTGTGCAGGTAGATATATTTTCTATGGGAACACCAAACTTTTGACAGAATAATAACTATGTTACCATTACACGTAATATTCCCCAATTTTTGGTGGTAATGGTGACATCATAAGTTACTAAAGAAATATTAGCAGTAAGGGTAAACGACTTCCCCAGGGTATTAATTATAATGGTTCTTATTGTTCTTTAAGTTTTCTTATCATGTCCGTGTCAGGGTCTAATTAATTGACTGATGAGTGCATGATAATAAGGAACTACATAACATAACATCACGCCAGAAATCCCGAAGGGTTAGGCAGAGGTGTAACAGGATGTTATCAATATGATAGAAAAATATACTCTTAGCTCTTTACTCTCTACAAATATAAATTTAGCATAAGCTCATATGTACTGTTCCACAAGATTTCAAATACAACAATGCTCATCTTATCAAAAACCCGTTCGATCTTCCCCCCACTAACCTTACGTATAATTCACCCACATTTCGCTGTGGGTGACTGGCTGAAATCAAGCCTCCGGGCTGTTACTGAAAAATTCCTGATGAAAAAGCCCAATAACTTTTAGCTCGATCTGGGAATCGAACCCAGGACCTCAACGAGGCAATAAGGAACTAATTAATGCATTATTGATTTAATGCTGTTGCACAAAACTTGAAGATATTTTGGCATTGTGAAGTTATGTACATTTAGCCCACGTTCCCACAGACGTACAAATATCGCGGCGAGATTTTATCGCGCACTGGATTTTCAAGTCTCGGTATTGCGCTGAGCGTTGGGAATTCAACGCGCTGGCATGCACTCTCGTCCCAGCGCGTTGAAAAAACACACTGTTGGATTTTCAACTCTCGGCGCTAAACAGAACGTTAAAAATCCAGTGCCCAAAAAAATCACCGCGGGAAAAAATCGCCGGTGCGAACCTGGGCTAAGTTAGCTATAAATACATAGTATATATCCTAGCTGCAAGATATGTATATTAAAGCATTATTGGCATTGTTGAAGATGATTGAATTACGATGGCCTTGTCTTGCTCCGTTGGCTTAGGAGCCATTGAATATTATTAAGTGCTTGGCAACTAACTATTGCATAGTCTTAGTGCGGATTTTACCAATGAAACTGAACGCGATCGGCTCTTTAAACCGCATTTAAGAGGTGTCAATGGCAATGTTCCACAAACATTTTGACAGTGACAGTTCTTGAACGCGGTTTACACGCGCTGAATACGTTCACCGGAGAAATTCACCCTTAGATTAGAGTCTGGAAGTTCAGGTCTCAGATACGGTTACAAATATAATAAGTAACTAAATCATTGTATGTCATAAATATTATTTAAAATATTATTACAAATGCTATAATTATATTATAAATATAATAAATAACTAAAACATACTTGGTATCCAAAAACCACTTGACCTAAGTTTACATTTCAGTAAAATATTAGACTATTGTAACGTTACATTAAGCTGTAAATTAAGCTAAGTTGGGGCTCATACTGTAATGTAAAGTCCATGTTTAGGAGTAAGAGTATCAGAGTATAAAAGAGGGGTTAGGAGGGTGAGGTTCTAGAAATTTGGCGCCAAAAGGTATAGTTTGTATAGTACAATTCCGCGTAAATAGGCTAAAAGATGTGGTTCTGTATAGCAGAATACCTCACTAGGCATCTAATACTTACAATGACGTCTTTTTTTTGTAACCATTCATGAATCAGCGTAATCAAAACCTTAACTTTTTAGACCAAGTACAATCTAAAACATCTGTCGAGACAGCTAATAATATTCATAGTCATATATTTATTTGCATTCCATAATGTAGGTATACAGGTGTAACAATGGCTTAGAGCTATGGTACAATTACGGACCCTGTAGGACACAGCAAAAATCATAAAATAAATTCTTAATAAAAATAAAAATAAAATTTAAATTAATAAATAAATACATAAATTATTTAAAAAAACAACACAATACATTTTTTTTTTAATAATAATCAGTCTGTATTGTTCCACTGGAGGGCAAAGGCCTCCCTACCTTTCTCCACTCAACTCGACCCTGAGCCATTATGGACCAATTCCTCCTAATAGTGTCAAGTTCGTGCCACCATCTACGCCTTGGTCGTCCGTGATGCCGTTGGACGTTTTCAGGAAGCCATATTGTGGTGATCTTTGCCTACAATACATCCGACGGCAAACTTGTCCGGCCCAGCCCCATTTGAGCTTAGTTTCTTCTAAGAAAAAAAGAAACGAAAAAAAATCTTTTGACATCTAACTTTGTGACATTCTCATATAATGTGACACACATACATTTCAGATTCAGCAACTTTTTTCTCATTCCCTATGTGATAACCGAGAATAACATTACTAAAAGAGAGACCTGAAAACATCGTCCAAGAGTTTTTTCCGCTAAACTTTTTTGTGGGGCATCCCTTTTCAAACCTTGTTATTCATCATGATGTCACATGATACAAAAAATAAATTCTCTGTAAAAGAAGTACGGTATTATATTTGTTTGAAGAGTTCTTTGATGTTTTGTTGAAAAAAGCATACCGATGTCTTTTTAAATGGATTTGAGAATTATTGTTATGGGAAAAATGGCTTTTTAGATAACTTTTAAAGACGTTTTTTTCGTTTTATAGGTTACCCCATTTTTTTCCTTGATCTATGTATCCTCTGCCATTTGTGGGCCAGATTTTTAGTAGGATTCAAGTTTGTCATTGATTCAAAACAAAAAAATAAAATTGTTAAACATGCTTTTCATTAAGATCTTATACTGAAAATACTTCGCACCACGATAGCCTTTTAAGCACAAAAAAAAATTGAAAATAATTCTAAACTTATCAAAGAAATTCTTCCACAAGATTATGCGACAACGATTTGAAATAAAACTTAACAAGTTTCTTAAGGTTCAAAGGGCGTTGCGTTAAAGATCCAATTGACACTGATGGGTATTATTCTAGTAGGGAGTGTAGGGGGCGAAAGGGGGTGTAAGGGGGAGTGACTTGATGGATGATCCCCTCGTATAATTAATGTGGCCTGACCGTTCTGCAGACAATAAGATATATATAGGTCTGAACAGTTGTCGCGATATCTCTATAGATGCTCGGTAAAATCCGACCTTGGATAGTAAAGATGCAAGTCATTCATGTTTATGTTTTGTATGTAAATATGTGTTGTTTGCCTTATATTTGGGCCCGATCATGGTCATTGCTCATGGCCATATTTTTATAAATAATTTTAATTGCTTTTAATTTCTTGTCATAGGATATATTTTATGTTAAAACATAAAATATATCCTGTGACACTCGGCAATACTGTAGCTTCCCATTCATCTTCATCATGTCACCCGAAAGACGTACAAAGCTGAACATAGGCCTCCCCAAGCACCGCCACTTCGACAAATTCCTCACAAGGTGGACCGATGATCTTGTGAAGGTCGTAGGAATCCACTGGATGCGGGAAGCTTTCCATTAGTGAAAGAATTTCGGAAGCGGATCAGTAGTTTTGAAGATTACCCCTTATATACAAACTCACAAATTTCAATACTCTTTATAAGATGTACATACTCAAACCAAAATACCTAGGAGGCACGGCTTATGTCATGAAAAAGGTGTTCCAGACTTTGTACAGTTTTATAAAATTCAAAACAACAATCATGTTATTAAACTTAACGACAACATAAACATTAATTCCCAATTTAGATTACACAACGTTATAAGGTTTTCAGCATATTTAATATACTCAAAAGTGGATTTAATCTCCTAGCATTTCGCTTTTCGTTTCAAACAAATTGTATCTATTCCGCTTAATTTGATCATAACTTTTGAAGAGCTCTGCATTTACCCTTAATTTATTTAATAATATTATTCAAGCGTGTAGGTACTGGCAACATGAAATGTACGGATTAAAATTTTCTTATCATACTTTTATGCGTTGATATTTAAAGGCGAGTGAGAACGTTAACAACTTATTTTACTTTTAAAAGGCATTTTACTTTTAAAACTAGCTAATGTAGTTTCAAAAATTTCATCCTTCTTATACAAAATGTTTCAATCGGGTATGTGCCTTTATAATTATGGGGTGGTCGTTTTTTTTTTTTTATGTTTGTTTGATTGGTAGAACACCCCCTTAAATTTTGTCGATTGTTTTAAAAGTCACCCTAGTATACAGGTTGGAAGGGACATCGACGCGAAAACTGTTTCCTTGGATTCAGTCCATGATTCTGAACCCCTCTGCGTTGAAATTTTTCGTCGGTTATTTTTATTTAAACCAGCCGTTCCATACATTTTGACCGCGTAGGTATTTTTATTTTATTTCACTTTTCAATGAAACAGCAGATTTTTTTTTTAATAACAGACGAAAAAATTCAAGCCTTGTTCAGAATCATGTACAAAAATATCTATGGTAAAAGTTTCGCGTCGATATCAATGCCACCCGGAATAGATAAATAGCTTAGTGCTTGGGATTTATTTTAAGTTTTTTATTATTTTTCTTTAAATTGAGAAATATCTCTATGTCCCCGTTGATTTGACATATGAAGCAACATTTGATTTCGTAGTACTCAAAAACTACTTAACGATAGAAAAGTTCGTACCGAAGTAAGTAAGAGATTTCTCAGAATTTATCAATTACTAAGTACAATATATGTTAAGTGACTCATTCTAAGTTATTCTTTTGTTTCCGTCATTAAAGACGAACAAAACTTTTCATCTATATACATACATATTATATAACAAAGTCGCTTCTCGTGTTTGTGTGTATGTCTACGTTATTCTTCTAAACAATGCAACAGATTTTGATAAGGTTTTCACCATCTTTTAGAGAATTTATTTCGGAAGGTTTATGTATAATACGTTAATATTTAAATTACGTTTACCTAAGAAATCTTAATGTTTAGTCGCGCGCGGGAGCGGCCGCTAGCACCAAAATAAATCGAAGAAATATATTTATGCAAAAAGTTTCGTAATAAAAGGCAGTGTATTCTTCTTATAGAACTATAGTTCTAGGACAAAAACTTCGAGTTCTAAATAGACCAAGTTCGGTTGCCTTTACCGAGTGTAATGAGGTGTGTCCTGAACAAGTTCTGATGTCATCCCCCTCTAGTTTGCTTATGCCATGGGTTATTTTACAGGCCTTTAACTTCACCATATTTAGGACAGCGTTTCTATTTATACGGTTTATCTTATCTAGGGTGAATGAACTTCGGACTCTGAGATTTAAATTGTATGTGTTCTGTGAAAGGCTATATAAAGGTGACTTGTTTTTCATAAATGATAAATGTTTTTATTCCTATAAAGTAGGTTTTACAAACACTTTTACACATCAATGATATTTTTTTAAACTAGATGAGGTCGTTTCCTATCTGACTACTCTCAGAAGAAAGGCCGAAACAAACTCAGAGGTCTTTTTTAAAGTCCAGACGTAATCTTGGTGAGATATTGTGAAGACCATGTAGATTGGTGTCTTAAATGGTCTTTTGAGGAAAGAGCCACACCGATTTGAGTGGACCTGTTCAGTCAGTGCCCCATTTGTCAATTATCGTGTAGCTCAACTCAAAACTTAACATTCGTGCTCTGTTCAGCCAACACTATATTACAGTTTATTGTTGTCGATACTGTAAAATTTATAGCGGTATTTAAATCGCCACATGCGAACTACGCTTCATATTGACGTCACGTGAAATCCAGCATCGCGCAAGCAGAGTTCAGCGATCAGCATATATATAACTTCCCGACATCAATCGCCGGGCAATTTCCACCAGATACTGGAGTTCATTTTAAACGTCATGATACTTAAGTGCTGTGATTTCAAAAATAATAAATACCAAACCACAGTTTTATCGCTGTAAAATAATAAGCTAGATTGAATGTACAAAAATCTGCAATTCCCAAAGCAAATTTTCTCATACAAACTTAATTCAGTTTTGAATTGAACTAGGTTCTAAATCTACAAAGTAATGGCCTAGTTGAGAGCGCTGTTGGATATAAACTAATTGTTTTGGAATGCTGCAATGAATGTACGATGAAATTTTCACTACAAGCCTTGTTTATTCAATTCGTTCGCTTTGCTGAAGCCAGCGAAATGGTTTGATTCAATATCCTTGAAATAGAGAGATGTTTTTCAAATACCTATTTATTTTAAAATCCTGCAATACACTTGTGGAAAATGTATTTACAATAACCCCTGACTTTACAAAAGTAGCAAATAAAAGTAGATTAATAAAGTTGTTTAGCAAATAAAGTTATATGAAATGGCATTAACACGAGAAATTGGCGTAGTGTCAATTTGTCAAACAATAAATTTCCCTGATGGTACTTTTCTATTTGGCAGACACTAGAGTTAAGCTGAAGTTGAGTAAGTTTAAGCAATGATAGCCTAGTGGTGTGACCGTCAGACTGCCAAGTCATAGGTCTCAAGTTCGAACCCAAGACACGCACCTCTGACTTTTCGGATTCATTTGCGTATTGTATAATTATAACTTGCTTCAAAAAGGAAAACATCGTGAGGAAATTGGTATGCCTGAGGGATATTTCTCGACGACATGTGAAGCCAAGTCAGAGGCCTATGGGCGGCTTCAAAACTCTGACACCAGGTTAGACACTAACCACATGAAAAAAAGACTAGAATTTAATCAGTCAGTAGATTTTCACACACGACAACTTTCACTATTTTTTTTTGTTTTTTTTTTTTTTTTTTTTTTTTTTTTTTTTTTTTTTTTTTTTTTTTTTTTTAAAAACGTTGCCCCACACTAAGAATTTCTTCTTGTATCGTGGGTGCGTTTACAAACATAGAAACTCACATACACTAACACCCAGACCCGGAACAACTACTTGCAGATCATACAAATATTTGTTCCGTGCGGGGATCGAACCCGCGACACGTTACGCAGCAGTCGATCGCTCAGCCACTGCGTCAACCGTGCCGTCAAACTATGACACTGTGTTGTTGCAAGATTTCCACCATCGTTTTCTTAACGATAGTTTGTCTGACTGTGGGTTTAGAGGCTTAGACCAAACGATCATAAAACCAGAACAAGAGCAAGGGCATTATTGTCATTATGTTTTCGATATTTTGGTACCTATGTCTACACAAAAATATTTCAATGAAGTTGGGATAGAAAGTGCAATCGCTTGTTTGCTCTGAACTAAGCCTAAGAGATAGTCTTGATTCAGCTCTGCGCATAGCCTTTATAACAACTAAGTTCTAAATCAAAACACTTCTACCCCACTAAATAATTTTTCATCAACAATTCAATCGAGGTCAGTTTTACTACGAGATTGCGCCCGATTGTGAATAGTTCGTGACTGTACCTCATTAGCGGCCCGAACCGGATTCAACCGGTTACTGAACAAAGCCTCTCGCGGATACCGCTAGAAAACCTTTCTTCGGCATTCAGCTTCAGCTAACGAGAATCTGACGAATGAATAACGCTGACACCCGCATATTGTGGTGTGAGATTAAGTTAAAATTAGAATTTTTTAAATGATGCCACTTTTTTTCGTGATTTTACATGATAACTTTTAGTTGTGACTGTATATTAACTAGGAAATTAGATAATACGATTGTTAAGAAGAGATACATTTTTGAGTATGAATGTAAATGGCTGTATGAGTAGGGGATGACCTAAGAAACGATGGATGGACTGTGCGAAAGATAATAATGGTTAGAAAGGAGGTGAATACCGAGATGGCGACTAATAGAGAAGTATGGAAGATATAGACATGTTGTGCCGACTTCAAATATATTTTGATAAGGGGATAAGGGTGAGAGAATGGTGATGGTGACGATAAGAGACTGTAGTTAATTGTAAAAAAAAAAAACTCAATTTAAAGGAGTTCCATAGTTAGCAATAAAAAAAAAATGCGTATTTGTGTGAAGTTTTCAGAATCACTTTACTTCGTAAAGATACATATTTTAGTGTAACTTATAATTCTGAAATCTTCTTCAAACAGCCTTTAAAAACCTTTTCAAACTTTATTCATGAATTAATTCAATTTGTGTTCCAATTTCCCATACATGTTTGCGAAGCCGTGTTGCCGTATAAAAACGTTGAGTGTTACGTTCGTTGATTTTGTTTACGTTAGCGTTTGATACAAGCGACATGTAACGGTGGCCTGACCTATTAAGTGTGACCCGGTTAAATTATTAATCGTCACTCCGATAAATTGCATTAAATTTATGAGAAAGAATTTCGATTTTAACCACTACATTAATAATTCATATTGGACATATTTTAATATTTGAAGAGGTTGTTTTTTTTAAATTTTCTGAACCATAACCAACTGTTTTTTTACCGTTACCAACGGTAGCTGTCAAATAAAAACAAAAAAAAAATTGCCTCTGTCATTAGGGACGTGCATAAAAGGTGAAAAGGTGTTAAAAATTTCAAGAAACAGTATTAAACGGCTCTTGGCATTAAAAACGTTTTTGTTACTAGCATATTCAGCTCGCATTTCTCGCTGTGAAAATGCATCGGAGGAAGTAAGAAAATGCCAGGAAACGTTGACCCAGATACGGCGCGGGAGACATTAAAAAAAAAGTTAACATTTTTCCTCGCGTGCGTAACAGGAGCCGATCTCAATGAGCCTTAACACAGCACGAGAAATCCATTCCCCTATAAAATAACTTGCTAAAGCTCGCGTGATACGCCGCAGCACGTAATATAACTTGACCACAATAACGATAAAAACTTAGCCCTTAGCTCACAGAAATAATTTACAGTTGACAAACCGTCCCCAATCCAACGCATAGGTACTTGTACGTAAAGTTTGTAATACACTACTGAATTATAGCAATGCTCAGAGGAAATTGCATGTTACGAGTTGTTCAAACAGGAAAGTTTTATTACCTGTGCTGTGGACTCGGGTATTTGCAAAGATTCCGAAGTAGGTGGAGTTGCGAAACTCGCCAGCATAGAATCTTGAAGATGTTTGACGATTTGGCTTAGGAGTCATACCTAAGCTACCTATAGGAACGATTTCACGTCTCATATAATTTAAAAAGAATATAGAAAAGCGCGAAATTCCGTTCAACTGAGCCTAAGATTAGGTACTTTAGAAGCGCGATCTCCATACAGTAGTCGCTAGATTGCTATCTCGTTATATGAAATTGTACTGTTACATCGACATACGTTCCAATACTCTTAGAAACAACGATACTGAAACACTAGTGGAGTGCAAAAGAATATCAATGAGGCACACGAAGCGACGACGAAATCGATACGTTAAAAAGTACTTCCGAGCGTCGTTCGGAGAAAATGCGTTAAACAAACACCCTGAATCAAGTTACGCACAACATCACCGACGTTTCCCGACACGGTGCGGTTTAATTTATGAAATTGCCACCACAGAAAACAGAGCCTAGATAGTACCGGTCGCAAAGGACACAAAGGGTGTGTGTTTGGGACCGAGGGAAAACGACGCGCTAGACGACAATTGAAAATAAACCCTTTGACACTATTCATTAAGAGCAAATTGCTTTGTAAGACCCGTTAAGGTAAGATCAAGGTGCGACCATGTTGAGCTAGGCTGTTGTCGGGAATTAATTAATGGTTTTATAATATTGGCTCTGCTATCGACGGACGACGTTCCGTAGGTAAGACAGGTGTTTACTTAGTGGTTGGTATTGAATAATAGTTGGCAGACGAATTGGGGGTGAAGGCCTTTAATAGCCGTTTTGGCAGACAAGGCAGTTCAGAGAGCGGCAGACATTATAGATTCACCCCGAGGTGCAAACTTGGCAATCTAAGTAACAATAAGAGATGGGAAGGATGATTGATTTCATTGTATCAATTTTACCACCAAATTCAATTTAAAATAAGATTCTCTTTATTAAGTAAAATGATATGGAAAAAGAACAATAAGGGAAAGGCAATTTCCTGAAATACGTTGAAAGAGTAATTTTACAGACGAATTTTAATTCCCTCACCTCAATGTTTTTGGATGAAATTCTCCATTTATCATATTCTGAGTCCAGTGATTGTTGACCTCATTTTTATTCTTATAAAGGTCGGTTTCCTTTACGATTCACAGTTGTAATACTTTAGTATTTTATTCGTCTTTCAGGGTCTGCGTTAAACCGCTTTTGTTCTGTACCAATATAAAGTTCGCCGACGATTTTATGACCTAGTTTGGCTAAAACTGTCTTGGTGTTTTATATTTCGCTCGATTCGATTTCCAACATTTTATAATACAGAGTTCATCTGAAAGCTTTTTTATTTCTGTATTTTGTTTTTAGCTTATTCTTGAAATCCCTTTAATCGTTTAGTTATCATGTTAATTATAACTATGTCATATTTATTCTTTTTATATATTTCTTGTCAATTTGTGGTTTCTAAGTAAATAAATTAACCGTTGGTTTACCTTTCTCTACTTTCTGTGAAGTGGTTTACAACATGCATTGACAGGAAAATTACCAATTTCTAGTCATGTTGGCATTGGAGACTGAAATTATCGTGTCAACGTATCGAATTATTTATATCATCAATTTTATTCTGAGTATCTACTTAATTTCGATTGAACTCATTTTAGGTATTTTTTTTTTTAAATCTTTATTTATTTAAAGGGGTTTTGTCACTTAGTGATAATGTCACCCCCGTTGAGAACTACCGACCGACTGACCGTAGGTACTTTACAAATAAAAAATGTTGTACTTTAGACTATGTGGACTACCAATACAAAAAAAAAGTATGTTTTATGTTGTAACTAGCTGCGCCCTGTGATTTCACCTGCATAAGTCTCGATCCCGTAGGAATGTCAGAATAAAAATTATCCTGTATCCTAACACAGGTCATGGTCCGATTCAAATCCGTTCAGCCGTTTTAGCGTGAAACCGTTACAAACAATCAAACTAACTTTCGCATTTATAATATTAGCTACGATTTTAATTTATGTATTATGTTGTGATTTAATTTTAAGTCATCCCTAAGGAGTAAATTGTTTAATTAGAAATACTCGTATATTACACTTGTAACATTTAAATACCTTATCATTCAAGGTTCTCCGGTCAGACTGCCAAGTCATAGGTCTTGAGTTCGAATCCAAGGCACGCACCTATGACTTTTAGAATTCATGTGCGTATTGTATAGATTTTATCACTTGCTTCAAAAACGGTGAAGGTGATCGTGAGGAACCGGCATGCCTAAGAGATATTTCTCGACAGCATGTAAAGCCAAGTCAGAGGCCCATGTACGGCTTTAAAACTCTGACACCAGGTTAGTCACTAACCACACGAAAAGAAGAAGATCAATTCAAAAACTTTTGTACATAAAATGTTTGTATAGTAGCTGTCGTGTTGCTAGCTAAACTATCGCCTGAGGGTCTCATAGCAACCCATTCTACTTTATTATTAGAACTTGCACGACTAGTCTAGACAAGTAGCTATTACATTCATTCTTTATTGAAATTCTAGAACAACAAGAAAATCTGGAAGTCAAATGAATTCTAATAAATATTCTAAAAATGAGATTCTTGTTTACATATTTGACAGGACTTGTAATTTTGATCTCGATTTGGCAACTGTCAGAGTTTTAACTTATGTTGGATCATCAGAACGACATGAAATTTAGGATTATAAAATCTGTTAACTATAAAATACATGGTTTAAAAATAAAACCGCTGTTTCATACAAAAGTGCAATACTTATACGGTCAAAATGTATGGAACACTAATTTTTTTAATAACAGTTGACAAAAACTTTAAACTGCAGAGGGTCTAGAACACACATATCGATATATAGATATCGGATACCTATGATCTAGAATCATGTGCTGAATCCATGGTAAATTATTTTTCATGATATTCCCTCCACCTGTATAATGAAATTAATTTAGACGAAGAAGATTTAGATGATATACAAGATATAACATAAGTAATTTAGCAATACGATGCTGTCTATGTGCTGGATGAGTCCGGACATCCGACTGATATAACCAGATAGTCCGCTTATGGAGTACACGAGACGGGATGGGGTGGCCTACTCTTAGTTGTGGGCGAAGCAATCGATTGTAATTAACGTTTTATCTTTCACATTTTATTTATGGATCAGATGAAGTAAGACTAAGAACTTCTCAGAGTGGTATTTGCTGCAATTAAGAGACGTCTGTGTGATCGTAAATGGAGTAGTGTTTATTATACGTGAAGCAAAAACTTTGTACTCCTTTTTACGAAAATTACGCGGACGGAAGAGTATTTTGGCATAGTTAAAATTTATATGGAGAAGGAGTGCAAAAAGCTAATATTTTTATATAATATATATTAGAAATAAATTGAATTAATAAAAAAAAACATTATACACACTACCATGCGTTTGACACAAGATGCTACCTTACAATCATGACATTTAAATGAATTATGGTCGAATTTCGACCTCTGGGCGACCACTATTTTATATAAATCAGTAGCTACCCGCCTCTAATTTCGCACGGGTGCAATCTACGTACTGATGCGGCGACATGTCAAAACGTCGAGATTTCTGTGCTGTATCAAAGTCAATAAATATAAATATATTATACACATAAACCTTCTAGATTAAATTCTCTGAATATTGGTGAAAATCGCATCAAAATTCTTTGTGTAGTTAAAAAGATCTAAGGGGTCACACAGATGAACACGAAAAGTAACTTTGTTTTATACTATGTAAGTAGGTACTAGCGACCCATGGTGCTTTCCACGGTTTTTACGATTGGGCAGAACATCGATATTTCTTTATTATTTGTAGGTTTAGTATAAATGTATTATCAACATAAACCTTTCGAAATAAATGCTCTAAATGATGTTGCAAAACCTCTTTAAAATTCGTTGCGTCGTTTGCAAAAACAACAATACGAAAAGTGACTTAATTAATAAGTCGTGTATGGAAGGTACCAGGATATTTCAGATTCCAGGTCTTGGATAGAACTGTTCCTTCTTTCAATGTCTGTCTAAACAATTCTCCTTTTATTTGGGGTACATAAATTACTGTCTCGTTAGCTGTCCAGAGCTACGGTTTGAGCCCAGATTTAATTTGACCAAGACTTAGTATTTGTTTAGCTAAACTAATTCCGGTTTGGCCTAATTCTGGGCTATATTGTAATGGTTAAGTGTGTCTGGAACTTAATCACTGGGGGCGAAGCAATAGATTACTCTGAAATTACGCAGAACAAAATTACGTCATGGGGGAAGACGGACGGAATTTATTATCTCAAAGTAATTTATGTTTAACAGACACTTATTACGTTCTTTGGTTACTTGATCAAAGGTCACTGAATGGATGTGATATTAGTGTTAAACAAGTAAAAAAAAAAACTTATTTAAAAAAAAAGCTCGTGGCGTGACTTTATGCATATATGCTTGTAATATTTTTTTAAACGAGCGAGCCTTATAGTAGTCGCTGATGATGTGTAATCTGACATCTTGGCTGACAGTACCAACCTATCGGAAAATTGGTTGGTATCATCTGACGCCCAACTCAGTCATATAAAATAGGGCGCGCTTCCCCGGCTTTCTGTTACACACTTCCGTCTCTTTTTCACGAAATCACTCCCACAGATTCAAGATTGCAGGAAAGCGGGAGGAAAGATGTTTATAATAAAATACTATATAAAATTAAAAGTCTTTACTTAGATGATAACGAAGTCCGCCGGTAATTTTTAATCAGTCAAATGAAGACAAAACCGAAAATAAGAGTATTTTTAAACGATAGCTTATTATTCTCTAGTAGCCTCATCATCTGCCTCGCTTTTTCCTGATTATCTCGGGGTCAGCTTCCAGTCAAGCCTATTCCGAGTCTTCTCTAGCAATCTATATACAATCAAAACACCGTCAAATCAACACTTAACACGAAGTTTAAAACGTTTCCCGTCATTTGCCGTTTCAGACGTATTGTTGACATTCCCGGATGAGAATCTTGGTTTGTTACATATAGAGAAAAACATCAGGAAAGGGACGGGTCCCAATGGACGAGGGGATCTGACAGCTTGGGTCACCGTGTCAAAACCGATTCCTGAACCCGTTTTTATTAAAAAGGTTTTTTTAATGTAGGAAATTTTTCGATACGTAGCGAGAGGGTTTATTTTGTGAAAGGTGTGGCGTAAATGTGATAGGTTTAGAACGGAAGGTTTGGAAGTGAATTTGGTATTTAAAATAACAAGTTTTGGATTTTCAAAGTGAAGATAAACTAGAACAAATACTGAAAAATTTAAGTATCCAAAAGTCACTTAACCAATATTCAACCCCAATTTGAAACTTCTATTCCGATAGTCCAAATATATGAGGCCGATAAGAAAGAAAAATTCGTTCAAACAAAAACATACATGAAAAATTGCACCGATAAACCGGAGCACACATCCCTCTTCATAGATATGGACATATACTCGCATATTTTCGCGATTGAAATCCATAAATTTCGTCGAACAGTAACGCTCGATCCAGAAACGGATTTTATTAGAAGCCAATCCTGTGTTACGTGATTCCATCAGTATGACAGTGAAAAATATTTTTTTTCCGTAACCCGCAAAAAAACTGGGTGTGAAAAACGTTTCGACTGAATGAAATGGGCATGAGTCGGCGATATGCTGGCGACCGACCGACGTACTCATGCTCAAAATCGTTTTGTTGACAATCCCCGCTTATACTCGTACATACTTACCTCACAAACGCTTTTTTTTTTCGCTTGTTTCCATGTTCAAACTTTTGTGCTATTTGAACAGCCTCAGTGCGGGGAAATGCGAGATTTTTTATGAGCGTGGAAGTTGAAATTCGGCTGTCTATTTTTCAACGGTTTACAGAAGACAAATAACGTTTCACGTTTAGGTATCTAACCGAAGCATGTTGCTGCGGTTGTTACTTTTTTTAAACGCTCGTTGCGTGTCTACAAAAAAGAAAGGAGAACCTTTTAAATACAACGGAGTGTTTTGGAATTTTATTAAAATTGATTACCAAGAATTCGAAGACATGTGACATCCACCAACCCTATTATGATTACTAAGATAATTTTGACTTAAGTATCTTAAAATACATAAAGTGGATATAAACACATAAACAAGAACAAATTAATGTATAAAACCGAATCATACTTACGTGAACTCCAAATAAAGCGTGTTTTCAACAACTACCAAATCATAAAGAACATTATTTGGCCCATTTAACTTCCGCCTGCAATGTGTAGAGTTGCCAACTTTAAAGGAAAATGTTCAGGAAATACCACAAAATGTTTCAATAGGAACAGCCGACACACATTTATCTTATTGATCGAACACGTAGGAACCCTTATGTGTTTATTCTCAGATCTTAGATAAGGCAGTGAATGAACATCAATTGTATTCTGTGAAAATTACTTCTTTATTACTTTTGTTGATAAGTGTAGTGCAGAGGTTCATGGTTTTGCAAAATCGTTATTATTATTGACTATAATATGTCATGTCAGGTCATGTCAAATGCCCATGTAACACCCACTCTCATGAAGATCAGAGACGCCACGCTCGAAGTTATGGACGGGTATGTTTACCTAGCACAAACTATCCAGCTAGGTAGGTCCAACTTCGAGAAAGAGGTCAATCGTCGAATCCGACTCGGCTAGGCAGCGTTCGGGAACCTACGCAATATCTTCTCGTCCCCATACCGCAGTATCTCAAGACCAAAGTCTTTGACCAGTGCGTGTTGCCAGTGATGTTTTATGGCACTGAAACGTGGTCGCTCACAATGGGCCTTATCAGAAGGCTAAAAGTCACCCAAAGGGCAATGGAGGGAGTTATGCTCGGAGTTTCCCTACGTGATCGAATCAGAAATGAAGAGATCCGTAGGAGAACCAAGGTAACCGACATAGCCCTAAGAATTGTCAAACTTAAGTGGAAATGGACAGGACACATTGCTCGCAAAACAGATAGCCGATGGGGCTGAAAGGTTCTGGAAGGGCGCTGCGTACCGGGAGACGTAGCGTTGGAAGGTCTCCCACAAGGCGGACAGATAACCTTGTGAAGGCCACAGGAATCCACTGGATGCGGGAAGCACAAAATCGGACGAAGTGGCGGTGCTTGGGGGAGGCCTATGTCCAGCAGTGGACGTCTTTCAGCTGAAATGATGATGGTGAAAATATTTCAGGTTACACCAATTCTTACTTACGTAGATATATATCTAAAGATGTCGTTGGGATAAACTATAATCATGTTCGGCAATATCCTTTCTCTTAAATACCGTAGTACCTCAATTAAAATATTAATTACTTAAGTGTAGAATAAAAATAAATAATAATAATAAATAATAAGTGTAGAATAGGTACATGAATATTAAACTTACAGGTTATAAAGAAATCATTTTTTTTTGTCAAGTCGTAAAAGCCATGCAACGCAGGGTCGAGTCGCTAGTAATACATCGGGTCGCTATAATAACGGCATTAATTTAACACACGTATAAGGTTTCACGGTTTCGTTTTATGAAGGTATTTTATTTTCATTAATTCACTTTAACTTGACCTTTTCAATATAAATTAGTTCAAGAATTACTTAGAACTTTCTAGATTTATTTAATAAATTAATGTTAGTCCTACTGTACTTGAAAACATATTGAAGGTAGGTTTAGGTAATACAATATCTTTACCCTTGAATTATGTACGATGCTGAGGTCGATAAAGCGCTCTTTACATGTACTGGGGATAATTTATTCAATTTGTGTATTCACGCCTTTCTGGGTACGTAGGAACTCGCTAAATCAATATTGTTTTGTCTTCGCCGGTGAACTTATAGAAAAGTGTAAATAATAATATCTATGGACTTTGACGTATTATTTTGGAAACTGTAAGTGAAATTAAAACTAAAATTGGTATTGAAATTAAATTAAATTAAATTAAATTATTTATTCTGTAAATAGGATATCGGAATCACGTTTACACGTCATATAAAAAAATATTAAAAATAAGCTAGATGAGGTCGGTGTTTCCTATCTACTTCTCTGAGAAGACCGAAAGGCCGAAACAAACTCAGAGATTGCAGTCTCTTTTAAAGTCCAGACATAATCTTGGTCAAGCCATATGAGGACCATGTAGATTAGTGTCTGAAATGGTATTTTGAGGAAAGAACCACACAGCTTTGAGTGGACCTGTCCAGTCAGTGCAAGCATTTGTCAGTAAACGTGGAGCTCAACTCAGAATTTAAGGAGCTCAACTCGACGAACAATACCAAAGAAAGGATATTTGGGTAGGCCGCATCAACTACTGAAACTGCCAGACCATCATTAAAACTAACTGAGAACGAAAAAATAAATGAAAGAGAAAAAAAATATATATCCACATTGGTCTCGCATCTAGCTAGCATCTAGTTACTAGCTGTTTCACCCGCCGTTTAATTTAAAAGAAGACGGATTATTTCGCTTTCGGTTTTCGATTAGCGTTCGTTCTGGCTTTTTATGTTTGCTCGGCTCCTAAGGGTCGTAGCGTAATGCTTATAGCCATAAAGCCTATAACCTTCCTCAAGAATTGAGCTGTCCAGTACAAAAATAATTATTCAAATCTGACCAGAGATTAATAAACAAATTCTTCAGCTTTATTATATAATTAGTATAGAGTATAGATTAGGCTCTTTTGTTTCTCTAATGTACAACGTTTTACCTGAAATAAAACCGTGATTAGGAAGTTCACAGGTCAAGCCAGCTACCTAATTAATTTATCTATAGAGGAGTAGAGTGTAAAGTTCACTCATCCTCCATAGAAAAGGAAGGATCCTCCGACCAGCCGGGTGTCCTGTCTCATGGGCAACTGCCCGGCGATTGATGTCAGGTCGTTGTAGTGATGGTAAACCCTGCTTGCGCAATGCTGGATTTTGCATGACGACAGTGTAATGCGTAGTCCGCTTGTGGTGATGTAGATATCACATCTAAGAGTAAATTAATGTAGCGATAGTTGTCGTCAAAATATGACATAAATAATCGTGTATGCGTTCGCATGCTTACGAAAGTAGGTTTTGGTTTTACGAAGAAAAACAAATCATCTAAACTAAACTAGGCAATCATCAAACAAATCATACATAAACTCATAAATTCATGCCTTCATTCCATGGGGTAGGCAGAAACTACAGAACACCAACTGCTACGATCCTAACGTACTCCATATGCTTTTTTTATTTTTTGTGTGTTAATTTATCAAATAACTTCTCCCGCTCTGGACGGAGCGGGAGGGTGTGTCAGACTTTTACTGACTAAAACCCACCCGTGTTCCTTCCTTTGCCTGTGTGCTGGGGCTGCGATCTCCCTTTCGGACAAACTCGCAACCCTGGCAGGATGGAGCCATATGCTTAGTTTACGTTCGTTCATATTATCTGGTCATATTTTGTTATCTGTAATAAATTCAGGAATTAAAATTTTACATTCACAAAACACCAATAAAGATGACAGTAGAACCTTACCCCAGAAACCAGCTACATTAAATATGCTCTTAACATTCTCACTACAGAACAATCTGGAGCGCAAAGCGTGACATCTGCTACGTTTGAACGACTGCCAACAACTGCATCCCGGCGCGTTGTTAATAATCTCTAGCCATTGCAATGATTACGTTGTTCAGCAAGTCTGTATTGTGAAATATTATGCACAAAAGCAACGGATTTTAAAGCTGCCAAAACTTCTGTCAAGATGCAGGGAGAAAATATCTCTTGGGAGTTGATTAGTTTCAGAAATTCTGGCAACAGTGACAGAATTGTGTTCTGAACTCCTTCCGTTCCTCGTTTCTCGTTCATCGTTCATTCCTTTTTCTCGTTTTGAAAACAACATTCAGAATGTCAATAAAGCGACAAGAAGATAAGAACAGGTTCAGAACAAAATTCTGTCTCTGTTGCCAGAATTTCTGAGACTTTTCAGTGTTTTCTATGATTTACGACCATATTGTCGAAATAATCCTTGAGACTTGATTAATTCCCGACTTATTGCCAGAATTTAGTTCGCAGTTTGTTTTTATCTTTTTATCGCTTTTTATCGGGTTCATAGCCCAATCAATCGCTGCTTATAATTACTTATTTTCTAAGTATAATCGATTGTCATAATTCGAAATTTCTCCATCAAGTATCACCTTGTTACCTCTTTTCTACGCTTTGACATCATTATTCTCATTTTTCCTTAATTTTCCGTGAATATGAAGTGTACCAGATCGTTCCAGTTGTCTTGATTCAAGCATAAAGTAACATCTGGCGTGTTTGAACGAATGCCAACGGCTGCACACTGGCGTATTAATCCCTACTCCATTTGTAGCTGGAAACTGGACTGGCTTGCGACTCCTATGATTTATTGTATTGTACCTTGGAAATGACGCCTTTTTTAGAGGAATGTAATCTGCAGCTTGTTGATTCGTGTGGCTCGGTTGCAAACAGTAAAAGGCGCTTTTATTTAGAAGATAACATTGCAGTTGCATTTATAAGGATTGAGGTGTGGTTTGGCTCTAATGTGAATTCTAACTAGGTATATAACTGCGAAACTGAGTTCGTTGTTTTGTTTGTTACGCGTTGACGCTAAAACGGCTGTACGGATTTGGTCGAAATTTAGCACACGTTTAGCCATGGGTAGACGATGGTCTGGAATAGGACATAGAATACTTTTTATGCTAGTAGTACGTTCCCGTGGGGTAATTTCCGCCACGCGGGCGAAGCCGTTTGCAAAAGCTAGTACTCGACTAATAAACGAGGCGTTCCGCTAATTTCAATACATAGATTTCATTTGTTTCATAATGTTGCTCAAACAAACGAAATTATTATATCATCACACCTACATACCCTGAAGGGTTGGGCAGAGATGTCCTTATAGTACACACACATTTCGCCAGTTATATTTAATAATATAAAGAAATAGTTACATTCACAGCATTCAAGCTTAAAACGATACTGTGTCACGAACGATAAGTTAGCCATTCGCTTTGCACAAAAACGGTGATCACTAATTACCAGACAAGCCAAAATGGATTTAAAAACTAAAACTAACTTTGCGGATTACGCTTGTGGGTTGAATAGATTATCCGTGACCACGATAAGTATACAGACTAACTTTAGATAATAAAACAATGAACATTGTACATGAAACTAGTTTTATATTGCTGATATCAATCTGCCGAGCCTTTTCCCAACTATGTTGGGGTCCGCTTCCAGTCTAACCGTATGCAGCTGAATACTAGAATTTTACATGGAGCGACTACCTATCTGACCTCCACAACCCAGTTACTGGGTAATACGATACCCCTTGATAAGACTGGTTCTCACTTCCGGGCTTCTGACGACCCGTAACGACTCGGTATCTAAAGATGGTCACCCATCCACGGACCAACCCCTGCAAGCGTAGCTTAATCTGATGGATCGACCCGTGTGACTGTTATTACTTACAGGTAATAACAGGAAGATTACTACTTGTCCATACTTCCATAATAATATTATCAATGCGAAATTAACTCACCTTTTCACGACTTTACGGCTGAACGGATTTGAATGAAATTTGGCACACAAATAGAGCATGACCTGGATTAGGACATAGAATACAATTTATTCTCGTAGTAGATACGTTTCCGTATATTAATTCCCAAACTCCACATGGGCGAAGCCGCGAGGAAAAGGTTTATACTAATTCCAGATAAATATTTAAAAGAGAAAGGGAATTTGCATGAAGGTGGTAAAACACGACACAAAACAGTCGCAAAACTTTCTTACTTATTTTACACTCTACAACTTTATCACCCATTTACTTTTACCTACTCCTTCTTGACACTAAAACGATTAGTCGTGCCTCGAATAAAGCTAGGATTAACTTGAATATTTACCGCTTTGAATCGCGTTAACGGAGAGCATTTTCAGACTGCTCTAAATTCTTGAATGCATAAATAAAGCGGAAACCTGAAATATCTTCAACGCCTTCCTTTTTCGAATATTCTTTTTGAATTTTTGAAATAACGTGTTAACAACATTTTTCACCCTAAGTTAATAGAGCGACGGTCTCATAAATTGTGTGTTAGGTTAACATGTAAGATTTATGTGTGACCACGGTGCCTTTCAATTTCAACCCTTACGGTTGAAATTGAAAAGGCACCTGTACGAAAATCGTTCACCAATCCTTTGTGTACTGCGTACTTCACGGCAGGTTTGTTTTGGTGGAAACGAAGTTTAGGATTCGATTTTATAATAACCTAGTTTACTTTGAATGTACATTGTTTTAAACGAGACAGTTTTAATTGTACATTATTAACTTCATGTTTATGCAAATACTCATAATAATAAACCTAATAATAGAAAATGATGAAATATCACAATAACCATCATCAAAAGGCAGATGAATCATTGTAACATGTTATTAATCCACGGTTACATATGGCTCATTCTTTTGCAACAATTTTCCTTATTCGCATTTAACACCGCCCAAGGGATGGATTACGTCCAAACCATGAGAAAATGATTGTTTTTAGCAGCATTGTCTCACGTGACTGCCGTATAAGTACCCGAATTATAACACCCACATGAATTCCGATACTGCCTTCACGTAATAAGTTAAGTTTGCAGGTACTCTTACTTTGCTTATGCTTCAAGTATCGGCAAAACTTTGATCGCACGCATCGAGGCTTACCGAATTGTTGCTTGTTACTGAAAGCCCTTTACTTTCGGTAATGTTAGTAGGTCCATCAAACCTTATTGACTACTTAAGTTGAAGTATCGTACCTTTGATCATTATTGGATTATTTCTCACGTGAACTTGAACCTCTTTGCTGTGAAATATGGAAGCGCTGGCTTTATGAAGTTCTGCATGTATAAAATATTGAAAATGTTAGGTAAAAGAGACAAAAATAAATCGTTTACAGCGGAGCTTTCTTTTAAAATAAAATCCATAATCTAATAAATTATGTCATAAACCTCTTTATTGATCTACAAAGTATCAATTTAGAATCTCACACATCTTCTCCATGATGCGAAAAAGTCCAGGTTTATTGTAGAATATACATAATTTTAACAGTCAACGAGTACTACCTAATGTAATTTTATCCTTTCCCCATAGATAGAGGTCTACAAATCCAATTAGTGTTGAGCAAAAGTTCCTTGGTAGATTTTGGAGAGTATCCAACAATTACAATCGGTGATTGCCAACCAGTTTTACGTTGTGCCGGTCTATTGCCACTAATTTAGCTTGGTGGCGTGCGGAGAAAGACAATTGGTCGGTGATTACTTTGCATTGGCGGTCGTAAAGGTCGTTCCGCGAATTGGGGGTTTACTTTAGCAATCTTCGAGTTTCGAAATGTCGTTGCAAGTTGCCAAGTGCATGTTCGATGCGGCGTTTAGTGCATTTGGTTTTAATTTTAAGTTGGAAACTGTTAATGAAGATGGTAATGGGTAGTTTTTAACAGCTGATTACTATCAATTCAATATAGATACTCACAAAGTTTGATTTCATTTTATTAACAAAACAAAGAAGTTGTATTTGTGAAAAACCTAAAAGAATCGAATAAAAGGATCTACTCTTACTTCATTACATTTTTTACGTTACCTATTTATATGACCAAAACAGGTATTTGGGGTCGTTACAAAAACAAAACAAAATTCTTTCGATATCGGAAGCTGATATTCTTGAATAACCCTAAGTGTAAAGAAATCAAAACACTTCGTTCTATCGATAAGGCATTTTTGTTTATTGGATCGTAGGGTCCATTTTTATCTGTACCTACCACACCTATATAGATGGGACCAACGATTTGGAAGCTTCCTTGGCTTTCGAGTGTTCTACGACACGGAAAAAGTTATTACTTTATTAAAATATTATCATCTTTCCAACAAAGATGAAAATGCTATAGCAATAAAAAATTATAATTGAAGGCTCTTAATAAAGTTGGACGACGCTCTTCCATAAAATTTCATCAAAAACAATCTTCGTAATAAACAGAATGATGAACCCTCGAGAATTAGAACATCGTTGATATACTCGTACTTACGTTGCATAACTAAGACATCGGTATTTAATAAAAATGAAAACATACAAAGGACGGTATGTAATATTTGCGTACATAATATCGGACATAAAGACTTATAGGAATATTTCTAGGGTGAAGTATTTATCATATGACAAAACGTCGACGCACATTGTTTAGATAGACGTACGTATTGTGTGTAATATACACGCTCCTTCAAATATTCCTCTATGTGGTATCAAAGGCATTCCTCCTTAGTGATCTAGTCACGCATTGCCTTATAGACGTTCTTCATTTATTTAGTTTGTGTGGAGGAAAACGTGGCTTTCTTGTAAAGTAAATACACATAAATCTAGGCAACAAATATTTCGGAGTTTTGTTTACCACTCGTAACAATGGTACTATCCTAATCCAATAAAACTCCTAAGGTAATTTAAGCGAAGCGGTGGTGGGACTCGGCTCGAATTTCCTTTCGGTTCATCCTATTTCCTCTCCTAGCCGAGCGACGCCTTCCACCTCTGAGATGCATTTGCTCACGTGGAATCAAATACGAACCGCTTAGCTGCCTCAACCAGGAACATGTAAGTTTTATTTTAAGAAAACTCGACCATAATATATTTCCGTCAAGAAAATTGGGTCGCACAGGCTACAAAGTTTACATGTTCCGCCGAGGTATTCCTTTGCCCCCCTCCCACTGGTGTGCACATAAGCCGTCTTATGCCCAAACCAGTGGAGCCCGACATCCGCTAACGAAAATCTTTCTTGTTTCAGTAAAGTGATAAGTGTAACTCAAAGTATATTTTTGATGCAAACTAATTATCAATTTCATTCCGTCGAAGTACAAAGTATACATTTTAAAAGTGTTGAAAACAGATATTAATAGATTTAGAAAGTGAACTTTAAAATAATCAATATGACGTGTTGAACATTCAGTGTGGTACAATGACTTTAGTGAGGACTGTAAGTGGCACAGGACTGTTTCGAGTCGAAAGTGTGAACAATAAAACGATATGGGATGACTCATAGTGCAAAATGTTATGTGCAACCCACTTTCCGATCCGAAGATGATGCGCGATATCCACGACAATGCTGGGGCAGGCGCAAGCGGCGGGATGGAGGAAAGCGAGGACGGCGGGAATGGGGTTGCAGAGGTCGATATGGACGACTGCGGCTCCCTTGCGCTTCCTCCCGACCTGCCCCCCTACTCCGGCGACTACATCATCAGCGACTACATGGAACGCCTTGGCACACGTCTCAATATTCTCGAAACAGAACTCAAATATGCTTGGCGAGCTCTCGATCTTCTCAGCCAAGAGTATGTCAGGATGTGGGAACGTCTCGAGAGATTGGAGACTTTGCTCGCCGATCAACAGGGTGTGATATCAACTTTACTGGACTTTTACACATGCCGAACTGTCAGTGCCAGAGATCCTATCACTCGGTTAGAAGTGATCAGAGAAATATTAGGAAATGGCACTGTCGAAGATGGCATAGAAGAAGGCTTAGATATTGGACGAAGTTCAGTATTATTAGACCACCAGGAGGAGATAATGGAATCAAACGAAGCATTTTATAAGAGCCTAAATCAAGCATATCGTGATGATTTAGTTTGCGATGAAACGTCTAGGCCACCATCACAATTAGATATGATTTGGGAAGCTCCAGAAGAACCAGATATAGAAATGATGCCAACAAGCTCTAGACAAATTTACAGTTCATCAGACTATAAAGATTACTGTGGATTAAAAGGTGGACCTGTAATTAGTGAAAGAGATTTGGTACATTTGTCTGCTTTAAGTACAATAGATCAAATTACAGTAGATAAATTACATGAATTAGATAGATTGACAACCCAATTACACAAAGATTCCAGAGAGTTAAAAGACTTGAAAACGAGGCTCCTTAGTCCTGAAACAAAACTATCAAAACATGACAGGGAAATAGAAGCAAAGGCACTGGTTGAAGATGGTAATATAATAAATGAACAACTGAAAAGCGTCTATTCAGGCGGTGACAATTGGGCCATTAACGATATGATGAAAAGCTTTGATGATTTTATGTTAGCGGCGCCTAAAGATTCTATTGTAAGAGAGAAATCCCCATCTAGGTTGTCACTAACTGATAACGTGACGGATAGAACAATAGATTATTTGCCACCAACTCTGTCTCCTCGTCGAAAATTTGTACCAGAGAGAACTACTACAGAACCTTATACGACTGTAACCGGGCGTCTGGCATATAGTTCGGCTGTAGCCAATGCTGAGATAAATGCAGCTAAAGCATCTAAATCACCTAGTGCTCTTTCAAGGGAAAGATTTGAATATAGTTCTCCGTATCAAATAACAGACACTTCCAGACAAAATTATTTTTCTAACAAAGGCCTATCTCAGCCTCTAAACGAGATTTATAAATCAGGTGGTTCAGAACAACTCTCTCCCATGTCAATTCACGAAATATACAACGGATCTAGTACTAATGAATTAAGTTATGAAGATAACAGGCTAAGAAAATCTCCGAGTCCTCCACCACCGGCTCCACCAAATGGGGCAGACGGGTTTCCATCAATAGAGAATAACAACGAACTGGTTGCTCATCAACCAATGCTATCTACAAGTAGCGTTATGCCTCATGATGGTATGCGTTTAAGTCCCAGATCTCCAAAGTCACCCAAAACTTCGCCTAAGCACGTAAAGAGGGATTCAGCAAATATTGTAGCTGCAAAATCTGATTCAGGATTATCATCTATGAGTGGATGGTCAAGTTTAGAAAAAAGTCCAGGTTCACCTAAAACGGGAAGAATTACTACGCATGGAAGTCACGATTCTCATAAAATGAGAGATCCTTCCCCACAACCAATACAAAGAATGTCGTATGAGGTCGAACCGAAACCGTATATAGAAACGCTTGTGGATTCTTATCTTTATGAAGGGACAAACTTGAAGAGCGATTACAACTTACGAAAGACAGATCTCATGACGAAAGAAATTAGCTCTAGAGATTTGAGTAAATTGCAAGGAAAAGTGGATAGTGATTACATAAAAAGCGATATTCCATATTCGGTTACAGATCAAATGACTCAAATAAGCAATATTGGAGAATATTATTACGGCAACGAAGCCCCTTCAATATATTCCGTAGCTGGAAATAGGCAACCAATATTCACAACTGTGTATAGTACTCCGAGAGGAATTTTGTCTGAGGATAGGAGTTTTTCCGAATTATTAGATAGAAATGAAATTTCTGAATCTGTTGCGAGACCCGCAGTGGATCCTTATCCGCCAGAACCTAGTTATCATGCACAAACGGTAGTCATGTCGGCGGCAAATGCCAACAAACGACCCCTGACTAGGGCTAATACGATGGGCGCGAATGATCCACACTTTTATCAAAATGGTTATAAAGGACATCGCGCCGGATATCCTCCCGGCAATCTCACTGATGCTCTCTCGTATTACCCTACATCGACTAGGTATGATTCACCTAAAAGAACATCTTTAGAAGATCAAATCTCGTGGCAAGGGGGCAGTAGATCCCCGACCAGTTCAATGGAAACATCGAGCTTGAAATCACATTCCTTGAGTATAACCGAAAGAAAACAATTTCAAAATCAATTGCAACAGGAATATTTTAAACAGCAACAATATGATCAACGAAATGGTAATGTTATGTATGAAAATCAAGGCTTCGACAAAGACGCTGTACCTGAACACAGTAAAACAAGAAAAGAGCAATATGTTGAGTCAAGTGGTATACTTGTTTCTGAGTCAGGCTATTTATCGATATCCAACAACTATAAAGGCAAGACTCAAGATAAACACCCCAAAAAACCAAAGCGTACTTCATCACTAAAGTCCGCTATGTCATCGATGAGTCACTGGCTCCCAGATTTGCATTTGCCTAAAAAACATAGATCACACTCACTGCCTTCTGGTGTTGATGCAGTAGAACAACCTCAGCAAGAGAAAACATTAAAAGAAAGGATATTATCTGCTCAAAGAAGGAAAAAGAAATATCATTTGGTGGCTTCAATGTCTGGTTTGTTACAAAAAGCTAGGCGAAAGCAGCAAGCCAGTCATCAATCACTGTCAGACCCAGAGACTTCTGAAACTGAATGGTCTGGGGGTCGATCCAGTGCTCAGTCAGAGGATAGTGATAGTGTTTTCTCGGACTCTACTCATGAAGGCAGTATGTTCCCAAAAGTAGCACCCAAACCTAAAAGAAAGATAAACAATCAAGAAATTGTAGAACAACAGCAAATGATACAAGAACGAATACAAGAGCAAGAAATGGAATTTCGTGACGATGATACTGAATGTATAATAGAAGAACCTGAAAAGTTAGCAGCACCTAGTAATATCATACCGAGAGATAAAAGTGATGATATCGACTTTCATTTTGCACGTGTTAGTCAAATGAAAAAAGACAACATACCGAAATTAGAAAAATTGGACATTGACACCGATATATCCAATGTCGATTTATTTGAAGAAGATGAAAAAGAAGATAATCAATCTCCTGGCTCACTCTTTGCTACCATTGGAGACGTGAAAAAAACTTCAAATGTTTCTGATGAAGGATTAAGCGAAAGTAATAAATCGTATAGCGGAAGCTCGCAAGAATTTGCAGTTTCGAGAGCTTTAGGTAAATATCGTTTACGTAAGTCAACGTCAGTCTCAGATGAACATTTAAACGACATTTCTCCTCCAAAAGGGGAGGCAGAACAACAAGAAGAAATAAGCGAAGAATTTGTGAATCAACAAAAAGAAAGGAGAATTCGTAAACCAAGTCCACCTGAAGTGGTAAATAATACATTAAGTCTAAATGAAGACTCTAATAATTTACCAGAAAGGAGTCCTTCCATACAAAGCACTCGGGGCCTACCAAACAAGTTTCAACCAAGACATCAGCAAAGTTTGGATATACCAAATAAACACGACGATGATGACAGTAGGAGTACCCATTCTTGGAGGAGTGGTTCCCGAGTGTCTTCCAGGCGACAGAGTACTGAAGACAGTATCGACTCTGAAGATGAATGGTATTGTTACGAACTAAGGAAATTAGAAGAAATGGAGCATCAGTCTCAAATAGAGGCTGAGCGGCAACTGACCGTGCCGAAAGTGCCAGAAATTGAGGAAATAGACGAAGACTCGGGTGAATATTTAAAAGAAAAGATGTCTTTTGTACTCAGAGAACTTAAGCTAAAGACAGCAACAACTAAACAAAAATATGACGAATCTCCAGCAAAAGATACTTGGAAAGATATAACAACTTTTCCAGTAATCGAAGAAACAATAGATGATATACAAGACAGGGAATCCGATGATGATAAGTCATTTGAGGATTCGGGGTCAGGAGAAACTTCAGGACCAGACAGTCCAGTTCAAAGTGGTGATGAACTAGATGATGACTATGATATGCCACAAATCCATCAAGATTCTCTTCCACTTGAAGAGCCTCCGCCTCAGCAGGACACTCCTGTTGGGAGCAAATGGAAGCTTCTCAAAGCATTGAAAGACCGAAAAGCCGAAGAGAAGACGTCAGAAACGCCAGCAGCTACGACGCCGCTCGCAGAAAAGGACAAAGTCAGCGCAGGTGTAAGTTATCTTATGCAAAAGTTTCATGAAATTAGAGTTAAGAGTTAAACATAAGCTGTTTAGACATATTTTATAAGCTGCAGGTTACTTCCATGGTTATTTGAAATAAATCTAATAGTTAGACTGATATACTCAAGCCATTGCTAGCGTTATTAACCCGCTTTACAACTCTAATATAAATGAAGTTACTCGTAATTTAACATACCTATTATATAAATTAGTAAGTAGGACGTGTAATTGTTATTTATAGTCGTCCATTTTAAACAACTTTTAGTGAATCATTACACAAGTAACTATATTTCGATTTCCCCGAAAGCAGGGCTCTGTTAAAATATTTAATTTTGACGTTATTTTAGGTAATTTTGACCTAAAAATCTAACTGTGGTTGTGAGAAATATTTCAACCAGTTTTGTTTTCTCCATGTACTGCTAAATATGTATTTGAATGCATAGAATAGGGTGCTCGTATATACAATATTATACTTATATGTAATTTACTTACTATTGACGCTCTTTCTATTTAATTGAGGCAATAATTAGGTATAACCAACGCAATAGGGTACTAAGAACTTTCTGTATGTATTAAAGGATTTTTACATAAAGCTTAAGATGATATTCAACCAAATAATTATACAATTTTTAATAAAGGTTTGCTTAACGATATTTATACTTGAAAAAATGGTAATCTTTACATACAAATATATACTCAGTATTATATGTGTTTGTTGCTTGATAGATATGGTTTGGTAATATTAGTGTTAAATTAATGAATTTGCTGTCTATAATTAAATTCATCCATGTATCGGCTTGGGAAGCATTTTGTCGTACAAAATTCATTCATGGTCATATCATGTCATATCAGAGAAAGATGTTCCTTTTATTTATAGAGAATCGATATAAGTAACATTTCTCAGTCATAAATAAATATTCGCTATTTTCTAAACAGTATAATATGGATATTCAAAGTGATAAGCAATAACTATCAATATAAACTCGACTACGCTACGGTTAAATAAATAGATACTAGAGAAAACTTTATTTACAACATATTTTTCATGCAATGGTAATTAAAATTACCTTCATATTATGTAATTTTATGAAGTAAAAACAGTGGAACAGGTCCAACCTAAGGACAGGTATTTTTGCTGGGAACCACCCTGTCCAGAGAAGTCACTTTCTCTATGAAAGAAACGGGTTTTGTCGACGGTAGAATAGACAAAATGACAGATTGTGATTGTTTATCTGTGATTTTTTCTATTTTTCCATCGACAAAACCCGTTACTTTCTTTACGGCGGTCATGCTACGCGTGCAGGCCACCTGCCTTTGATTGCAAAATCAAGCAAGAACAAAAATATTAATTTCATATTCTCCTTTATCTTGAATCTTTGATTGAACCGAACCGACACTTTGATATAATTCTGGTAAACGCTTGTCACTGCCAAAGATAAAATACTGACATATCTAAATCATCACATATGAATAAAAACCCATAAATTTTTAATATATTTATATCTAGACGTAGTCGAGGCAAAATATATAAAAATGATGATTTCTTCCAAAAACCAATAGTTACTAGTTTATATTCCGCTCTCTATTTTTGAAAACATTTCACTACCATTGTTACCTAAATGTTTCAATCGAGTGATTTATATTAATAATCATGATAGGATTAAAAATACATATACATTGTAACGTATTTACTAGATGTCACACGGCTTAGGTAATCGTATAGCTATTTACACCTACATAAAAATATAGCTGGCACTTTATGTAATAAACATATTTAGCGGAAAGTTTTAGATGTTGAATGATATTGCGTAGAATTATAATAATTATAATTATTATGGGCAGATTAGGTAATTTTTTAGCGATTTTTTATTATTATCTTTGCGGGTATTACTGTTTACTGTTGACACTTTGTATTGAATTGGGACAATGTTATTTCAAGCTTCGAAGACTTCGTATTATACTTACTCTATTACATTCAGTGATTATTTCATAGTTCAAAATGAAGATATCATTAAAGTCATAAACTGCCCAAGCATTATTAATATTGTGAACTATACTTTTTATCGTGAGGTTAATTCTCCATGTAAGCTGTTTTATTATAAGTGTTGAATATGTACGATTAAGTTTCCATGACAAATCTCTTGGCAGGTTCACATTTTAAAACATGTTGTGTACCTTTTGTAAAACATAATGAAACTCATATTTTGGCATGTTCAGTAAACTTACAGGTAGTAATAGAATAATAGTTACCATTATGTTTGAATTCGTAATAATCAATTTCTTTTCGCCCCCTATTACATGGGACTTAAACATAACTGGCGAAATGTGGGTGTACTATAGGTACACCTCTACTTAATCCCTCGGGGATAGTTGGCGTGATCCTATGTTATGATATTTAAACTAATTATTAATTTTGTAAATGGGAGAATCGTTTCACCTTTTATAGAAATAATGATTTGGATATATTTTTATGCATTGCAGAAATGCATTCGTCTATCATGAATCATGACTTCGGATAATTTGTCATAGAAAATTAATCATATAATAATATTACTGTATTGTTGGTTGTTATTTGTTTTTAATAAAGAAATGTTAGCTTTTTATTTTAGTTTTTATTTTGTTTTATTTATTGTTTTTTTTTTGTTTTTAGAATGGCTCCGCTGGCTTCAACGAGCATGGAGGCAGAGGAAATGGGTATGTGAACTAAAAACGTTTTTTAATTTAAAATTACCGAAAGAGATTTCCTGAAAAATTACAAATGAAATGGAATTATGTTAATTAGGCACTTAAAATTTAAAAATACATTTAGTAGGTGAAACATTCATCATTAATCTGCTTAATAACTGTCTAATAATTATACCTACTACTACACAGAAAATCATGGGACTTTGATGTACCAACACCAAATTTCAGTCAGTTACAACTTTAATATTTATCAAAGAAAAAGGTATGTAAACTTCCTTTGAACACGTTGAAACTAACTAAACCATTTTTATAGACCGCCAGGAAACGAAAACCCGTTCTACAGTAACATTGATAGCATGCCCGACATCAGGCCTAGGAGGAAATCGATCCCCCTCGTCTCAGAGCTTGTAAGTAACATTTAATTTTTTTCTTATCGATATAAAACTATCTCTATTATTACGAATCCGATGGAAGTTAGCTATCTTTCTCTCTGGCTGGTTTCAATTCGCTATCTTGAAAACTTGAATCTATTACAAAGGGCTATTTTGGCATATTAAGCCTTTATCAGCACTCAGGGTTATGGAAGGTAGATATTTGAAACTGGTCGTAAATGTTTACAGCTCGCATCGACGTACGCTTCCTGAAGCTTAGTAATATTAGGCGCGTAATAAATGTTTTCTTCTACACGGAAAATTTTCATATTATGTGTTTTGAACAATTTATGGGGAGATTGTTAAAGAAAATTGCATCGCGGTCGTTGAATTTTGCTTTTGGATAATTTTTTTAATTTTATAACACAGGAAGTTGCCTTATACATCGTAAAAATGTGACGCAGCGCGGGTGAAATATGATATTTATTCACGCTATGAGAACTTTCACCAAAATTGCTAACTCCCCATTTTTTGTTCAAATAGAAAAAAAAAAACAAAAAAGAGGCCTATTTGATCCCTTCTCTCTTCATTGATGTCTCAATGTTACCTGTATTGTGTTTTTCCTTCTGATCTTTACTACTTAGATGGCCTTTAACCTATTCTTAGATACCAACCCAACCCTTACTGTACCGTGTAAAAGATAAATTAGGGGTCACCGGAGCAAAAACTACAGTAGCGGAACCATAGTCACCGAATGAACGACTCTTATTCCTGATAAAAATTAATAATATCATTGCATTTTACCCCCTTACCACGGACCTGCAGGTTCTCAAGGTATTTCTATCCCAATAACACTTCTTTTCTATGCATGCAGTTCTGACCGACAGTGAAAAGATAAAATGTTGGTCACCAACCTTGAATCAACATTTATCTCTTTTCACTCACTGTACATAGTGTGCTTGCATTGAAATTTGATTTAATTTGATTTGGCCTCAGCATGTTTCTGCTTTTGATCATTTTTCAGATGTTGGTTACGTATAAAAGGTAAAGCTACATAATATTGTTATACATCCAACGATTGCATAACACCATCACAGCATACATAAACGAATAATAAAAATGAAAATTGAATTCCACACTGGGAACATGCACGTGCTTGCCGATTTCGTTTTCATTGCGAAGCTTCAATATCACAGCAAATATTATTTTTGCGACTGAAAAGTCTTTTTCATCACAACATCAATTAACATGATCCCTCAAATGTAATACTGTTTCAGTGTTGTACCGACTCTCACACACACACATTTTTACTTTACACGCACTTACAATTACTTTTTTGTATAATCAAACGAAATTTTCATCGGTATAAGAACTACTGAAATTTTCGAGATGGTAGATAAGATTTTGTTAAAAGACAGGCTTATAAACAGCTTTTTTCAAAGCATGAGTAGCTTCAACTTGCAAATGATATCAAACGATTCTCAATTTCTAGACAACTAACAATAGTAAACTTTCAAAATAGTAGTTAGGTAGGCAATTCAAAGCTTGATTAGAAATAGCAGACACAAGACTCAGTGCCATTACACACTGAGGATGCAGTGCAATGTTAATGCCCATTACTCATATATTTTCTGCTGTTTAGACAATGGCCGCAACGAAGAGGAATGCAGGTTTGACATCAGCTGTGCATCGAGCTACGTTGAATGACGAAGAACTGGTGAGTTGAAACCTATAAGCCACTCACTAAAATTTACATCTGCCCGCATACCATTACTGATTTAAAAAGGGCTTACAGAAAATGCACGTATACAAGAAGACTTTGCAAGCGCTCATCTACCCAATATCATCCACCACGCCTCACAACTTCGTTCTATGGACCGCGACTTCGCCCACTTATTGTTACGAGTGTGAAGGGCTACTTTGGGGCATCGCCAGGCAAGGTGTAAGGTGCACTGAATGTGGTGTCAAGTGTCACGAAAAGTGCAAGGATTTGCTCAATGCTGACTGCCTGCAGAGTAAGTGGAGCCTTGTGATGGTCTATGGGTATATTTTTTGTAATCTAAGTAAAAGGGATTTGTTTCATTACCTACCTTACAAGTGAAAAATCAATTTATTCTGCACATTATAGCTTTCAGGTATGAAACACCTTTTTTTTAATGGAACGAATTCCTGCAATTTCAATGTTGTATACCCCTGATTCAGTGTAAGTAAGTATGAGAATATCCGCTTTTTATTGCTTATACAAAAACTAAGATTGAACAATATTCTCCTACTTACAGATCACAAAATATATATTTATGTGTGCTAAGAATTTCAATGTACAGTTTTTAATCACAAAGGCAACGATTACCAAAATCTTGTGATTGAAAAATCTAATCTAAATCTTAAAGAGCGTCTCTTCAAAGATACCTTTGCGAACGTTCGAGAAGCGGGAAATGTTTAGATTTTTAGAGTTGGCTGGGAAGCGCAGTTCCCTCCTTATTAAACTCAAGTGAGTCAAGAAGCACTTGACGGGTCACTCGTTGTAGACAAGATCTTTGGATACACAACGTCGCAGTAGAAAATCAATATTTAATGCACAGTCTCTAAAGAACATTGTACTTAAAGCGCTCAAGACGGAGCACGATTCAACGCGAGCTGGGATCGTTTCGTTTTATATAATTTAATTATTTATTTACGTAATGTTGAGGCATTCGTCTTCTTTTAAGTTAGTCTAGATTGTGAGGTCTTTGAAGCCTTTAGATTTACTGCTTTATTTGGATATAACGCGAATCCTTCGCTATCCAAAAGCGGCAGTACAATTCAGGTTTTAGAATTTATTGGTGTTCAGATTACGACTGACGACAATGAAAATAAATGATTCTAAGATGAAAATTGAAATTCGGGTATGAGCGACGTTGTTACATAAGACGGAAGTGGGAGTTAGTTCACAAGTCTCACACAGAGAGAGTTTCAATGGAACTTAATGGAGAGAAACTCTTGTCGAGAGTTATGACCTTTGTGCCCGCACTTTGATCAAGTCTACACTAGATATATAATAGAGACTCATAGATTTATCATCCTAAATGCGAGTTATCTATTTGTTTGAAATCAGTTACGTAAATTATGGCAATTTTATTATATCACAGATTGTCTTCCACTGTTTGAAGATTTCGTTGATGCTTTCAAATATTATCAATTTTCAAATTTATGTCAATGTTATGAAGTGACGCTCTTTAATTTCTAAATGTTAATATAAGTTTTCTAGATGTTAATTTAATTTGTTAGCTTCCGCTCTCTAGGCGATGTCTGTGTTAAAGGTAATAAAATGGTATTCAAAATCCAGAATGTCGTTGTAGATAAATTTACTGCTATTCTAGTTCGGTTGGTATGCATGTGTAAAAAATGTTGCATGAATCGATCGTAATACATCAGTGATCAAACATTCTTCACGTTCAAGAACACAGCTAGGACCATTCGCCAGAAAGACATAACTAGCGACATCACCGGGATTCACGCAATCATAGGAATAATACATTTCTTTATATTTTTTATCGTTGTTGTAATTATGTTTCTGTGGTGTTTATTTATCTCCCTTTTTCTTCATGTTTACTCTGACCTCATATAATGCAAATAGCATGATGTGTTTTCCCTTCCCAATTAATGATTTGACCATTGCTTTATCGGTGTGCATGGCTATCAGTGAGATACACACATAATGTTATATTCCAAATTTTATTATTCGCATAATATTCGGTTCTAGATTGACATTGCACGATCATGTAGGCGAGCAGTCGTTAGGCGAACCGCGTTTGACGAATAAATTGTTAATTAACAAAATAGAAATCATCGACTGCACGCCATCTTCATTCCTAGTCTACACTTTGAAATTAATATTTGACTTTATAATATTTTATCATTTATTTAATAATGATCATTAATTATTTCATTGATTTTAGTATTCTTAATTCAATATGATTTAAGATATTGGAATGGTTATATCTTATTTGCTGACGTAAGTATATTGATTCTATTTCTTTATTTTATTGGTTAATCATTTATTTCTTTATCTAGATTGTGTTGTGTATTAATAACATCATTTTAATATTCAATGTTTTCGAAGTGTGGACATGTAGCTCACGTAGATAGGGTTCCGGTCCTGTCATCCGTTAGTTCCTTTCGGGTTGCCCCGCCCAGCGCCGAAACTTGTCAAAGCCCTATTAAACTAAATTACTTGTGTTATGTACTGTTCTTTACCCTACTTTACATTTTACACTATCTTACACACCGTTTTTCTTACAAATCGGTTTAGAAGCTTTAAGAACACGAACGCCCAAACAAATCCGACAAATGCAACGTGTTGTTACGATGTGCCTGTTAGCAATGTGTGCACGCAATCCAGTGTCTGTCCACTTCTATATTATATGTGGTCCTTTAGTTTAATTATTTTACATATTTTGATTTATAGAGTTCCACTTTTCTGTATTAATTTTACTATCTTTATGTTTCCACTTCTATCCCTAAAGATGTTCAGCGCTTTAAATGATTAAAAGTATCAATTTGTATATATGCAACGAATTTTGTTTAAAAATAATGGTAGATGGACGAACAAACAATACATCAACATACAAATACAGAGGGTGTTTTAGTGAGCGATGCAGTTCTAACGCCTTTTGGAGATACTTGGCAGCTCGTTGATACAATGTCTCACCACCTACCAATAATATACCTAATATTAATAAGCTGCCAATAGTATCCCTAAAAAGTAACAATTTAACAAAGGGTTGAACTGTATTGAGTTTTGTTTGTCAGGCGCCGTGCTCAGATCCGCTTCGGCCGGCGCCGCTCGAGGTCAATGACCTGATCAGATCTGACATACATTAACTTTGTTGAATTTACATATCGAAGTTGGAGTCTTGTCAGGTTGAGGCCAAGAGTGGTCGTAGCGGGTGTGGGCGCGGGGCGGGGGGCCGTCCCGGCGCATCCCGCAACTAACAAGAACTACTTTGGCACTGCCTGATCAGTGTGTTTCGCAGGGGCGGCCGAAAAGTCTTCCAAACATGGCGCAGAAGACAAAGCCAATTCCATAATCACAGCTATGAAGGAAAGAATGAAACAACGCGAACGAGACAAACCCGAGATTTTTGAACTGATCAGGTAATGATACTTCCAATTTTGATTTACGATAATGTTTAAAATTCCAAATTTTGTTTGGCGATTTGCTTTAAATGGGTCGGATACAGGTATACGATTTTATATTTACTTCAACAATAATAAACCTAATCACCATTTTGCCTAGTATCACTTAGCTGAAATAAAAGAATCACATAAACTTGCAATAGCTAAACTGCACGTAAATAACACCCCCTTTGAAATCCATTTTATATAACAGAAAATCGCTTTTAAGAGAGCTGTTTCTGACGATGTCATGAAAAGTAACGTTATAATCATATAAAATGCCGTTGAGTAAATTGAAAATATCGGAAAGCAATCGTTGACACGAGTGTGTATGTGACAGACGCGTGTTCAGCATCGAAGGGGACCCTCACGCAGCGCACATGAGCACAGTGAAGCAATCAGTCCTCGATGGTACATCAAAATGGAGCGCGAAGATCGCCATCACAGGTTCGATTGACGTACAGTGTTTGCACTAAATGTTCTCCTCTAGGATATAGGTACCAGACGAGGCGAAAACATCGAAAGGCATAAAAACACAATACAAACACAACACTAAATTGTATTCAATCTTTCGTTTCATGTGGCGGCCAGGCGGACTTTTAACGTCGACCCAGACACTCACATTGACAGTCTAGAACAGGCCAAGCAAGTCACTATAGAAGGAACATCAAAGTGGTCTTGCAAGATCGCCATTACAGGTTTGCGGTGGTCTTTTGCGGCTACGAACCGCACGCTCGCAATTTTGATACTATTAGACAGACTCTTCGCCTGAATTCTCTTTTCCCTTGTTTTTGATATCTGCTTCAAATTATGATTTTCGTAACATTATAATTAATAGCGTAAAAGCATTGTAAGACAGTATGATAATTATGCTAAGTTGAAAAAAGTAAATGCTTAAGTAACTGTAAGCCGCAGCTTCAGCAGATATCAAAAAAGAAATCTATTGCATATCTATACTTCAAATACTTACCCGAAAAATCACGGTCGTTAATGCACCGCCTCTTATCACTTCCATTGATAAAAACGTAGCTTGATTTAATCATTAACACTAAGGAAATTCCACGAATCTATAACACTTCACTCAACTCTGATGATAAAACAAATTCAATTATTCTTGTCACGCACACAAATTTTATACTCCCTGAACACTGAAATGACACGATTCAAACCACGTTCATATAAAATGATTGCAAAACCACAACTCGGCAGCACGTCTGCTAAATTGACACAAATTGCATGAGAGTCACAAATTAACAATAAATGTTACAATTATGAGTGGATTGTCAAAGCTCGTTCACTGTAACATGAATGGTGATAGGGATTCACATCACGAACATTAACCTGTTTAATTTTCAGTGCGACGATGATACAAAACCTATACTTCAGTAGTCGTTTGTAAGTGAATGAAATTTTAGAAGAAATAATAGCATGTCGAATGAAGGACCCCAATTATCCCGAAATTTCTACCTCTCTACTGCTACTGCAAATAACTTTTCGATTCGTGAAAATTCCAATACCATTAGACTTGATTCCCGCGCATATCTTTATACTTCTTCTTTGAAACTTTCCTCTTGGTCGAAGTTTGCATTAGAAGTTGCGATAATGTAGGCGCTATGTTCAACTTGTTTTAGAAATCGAATTTGGGCATAGATAAAAAGTTTGGTAGTTTGAAGCTATTGTCTTCTTCTTTGTCCCCGACCCGATCTGATCACACGAAACCCTGTTTATAGATTTTCAAGAGATTCTAGCTCAGAATGCCTAATTTGGTAAGTAAGGTAGAAGATAGCTTGGTAAGGTTATCTTTAGCGTAAGTTGAGGCTAGCTTTATATGCTAATAATGCTTCATGGCGAAGAATCTGAGCGTAATGTAAAATTAGTACATTGCGTAGTTTAACATTTCATGAAAACACATTATGTAGTTATAAAACAACCATGAATATGAATGTATATTACTTTCGAAAGATTTACCAGAAATACGTTTGCTGGAATGTACTCAACCGTACCGGAGGGTTTTGAATTAGTATGCTATATTATTCTTACTATACGTAGAGACCCACTGAAGCGGTATATTTGAAATATTATTTCTGTAAGCAATCTACTTTCTAGAGAAAAATTCCTCTCTATGAGGTCCTGCTAAAACAGTTGTAGTATATATGATTTTATTATTTAAAATGTTTTATATGCAATGCCATTGTGTTATACTAAATTAGCCCTTCGCGGGCAGTTATTTGTGCTCAAGGCCTCATCGCGAAAGATAAGAGTGGAACTTCAGACCCCTACGTTACCGTCCAAGTAAGCAAAGTGAAGAAAAGGACAAGAACTATGCCTCAGGAATTGAACCCCGTGTGGAATGAGAAGTTTTATTTGTGAGTATTGTATATTTACACCGAACATTAAAAACGCCGTCTTATTCATCGACACGATTTTTTTCATGTTTGACATTGCAATCAGCATTACTGTGTACTTTTGTTTTTAGTGAATGCCACAATTCATCTGATCGTATCAAAGTTAGAGTATGGGATGAAGACAACGATTTGAAATCAAAACTGCGCCAGAAATTGACGAGAGAATCTGACGATTTCTTGGGTCAGACAATCATCGAGGTAAATAAGTTTTTCTAAAATTTCTTTTTTTCGAATTTTATAAAAATAACAACTTCATTCCAAAAAACAATGAAGAAAAACATAAATAACGTAATCTAGAAACATTAATTCATCATAGTCTTGTCATATTCTTGACAAGTGATCTATGATGAAAAGCTCTCGCCGTGTCTAGTCTCAAAGGTAATAAATATTTATTTGGTGGAACAATTTGTTGGCATTTTACCACTTGTGGTGATATTTCGGTTTGCTTATATTATTTCTTTGATCTTGTTATGTATGGAAATTATGTCATATATGTGTAACGAACAGGACAAAATATGAAGATCAAAATATATACTGAATTCTTTTTTGTGTACGAATGTACGTGCTTTGTAAAACAAACAAAATAATAGATTATTGTGTTTATAGGTGCGAACCCTGTCAGGCGAGATGGACGTCTGGTACAACCTGGAAAAAAGAACAGACAAGTCAGCAGTATCCGGAGCAATTAGATTGCACATCAACGTCGAGATCAAAGGCGAGGAGAAGGTGGCACCGTATCATGTCCAGGTCAGTGATAAAATTAGTAAGAACTTTTTTTCAGAATCATTTCTCCGGTTCACACCAAATTCGTGGGACGGCTTTAGATTCGATCAAACGAAAACCGTTGGTATCAAGAACAAACGTCCCCGTCTTATAAATAAAATACTTCACAGTTTTACGGCTTCCAACGTTTTCAATGCCTACTGAAATAAAAACAGTTAATTCACATTTCTAATATTTGGTTAGGGGTTTCGAAAGGGCAACGAACGGGGTTGCAAATGTAGTTTATAGCAGTTTTCACCTTTCCTTGCGTTTTATAAACAATGTTTTCCAATTCGCAAGTCAACAGGTTGCTCGGGGCATTGGCACCATGCCCCTTGGCCTACAGCCAGCACGAGCGGTGTCGGTAATTACTTGTTATTTAACGCAACTACTGAACTTGACAAACATAATTGGATATTGTATCATAATTATTTGTTGCCCTTCTCTGACAACCAATGTTGGAACAAACATTTGATTTAAGAGAACAAATCGCAGTTTCCGTTTTATGTTTCAGCGCTAAAACATTTCGCCGTTTTTTTAATGTAAGAGTAGCACTGGCTGTGAAAGCTCGAATGAATCATTTTTATTTGCCAAGCATTTGGTGCTTTAAAGGGAAAAATATACTTTTATTGCCAATTACATTCGCACACAAAAATTAGTTTATATTATTATTATTATATTTTTTTTTTCTTTTTACTTTAAATGGGGGTATTTATTTTATTAACAAGTGGTAGTAATAAATTATTTACAAACTATTAACACTAGGTACGAAATACAATAACTAACTAGTATATTAGTTATTATTTTCGTTTTCAGCATATTTTTCATTTTAATAATTAGGTACTTCCGTAATTTCTCACAATTCCACATCCCATCAGACATAATTATTGATTTACACGTATTATATAAAATGATTCTTCCATCAAACGACAAAACTAATTTTTCAAAATTATACCATCATACAAAAGTTGTATAACAGGTTAACGAAACTAATCGCAAATTCGGGGTATCCAATCAATTTCGGGGATATAATTAAAATCTATAGAAGGCGCGAAAGTTTCCCAAACATTTTCGGCCGGTTCGTTCTTTTAGGTCATTAATTCGAATTACATCGGTCGCTTTACTTCAGTTCTGTTGAGCATACAATCAAATCTAGTTGTAGAGTTGTAGGTAGCGGCTAAAACCCAGACGCGGGAGCTGAATGGACCAACTTTTCAGAATAAATGTGAAAAGTTTGCGTAACCGGCTAACTAAGGGAAACTGCTAGGTAATGCAAAAGTATAATTTCTTGGTCACATTCAGTCCCGGTGGGGTGTTGAGGACGGTGGCCAGTTTTGTGATGCAAATAATTTAAGCTGGTTATTTTATGTCGGTTGGGCGACCTCTCCGTTGGGAATTTTAATGTTTATTTTCTAGCAAAGTTTGGGCCCGAGCACATTAAGGCTGGTGGAATTAAAATTTCTTTAGACAAAGTGAAATTGAATGCTGTTACATATTATACATGATAGATATTATGGTGACTTATGCTTTTATTACAATAATGAAAAGTGCTTAAAGTATTTTCGTTACAGAAAAGATGATATGCGTATTTCTGTTTTAATGAAACTTTGAGATAATAAGATTATCATTTTGATTGATGGTGCTACAAGATTGATTGGTTAGAAATTATCTTAAATATGTTTGGTTGCATTTATCAATCTGCCTAGCCTTTTCCCAACTATGTTGGGTTCGGCTTCCAGTCTGACCGGATACAGCTGAATACGAGTATTTTAAACGGAGCGACTGCCTATCTGACCTCTACAACCCAGTAACTGGGTAATACGATACCCCCTGGTAAAACTGGTTGTCAGACTTTCGTGCTTCTGACGACCAGTAACGACTGTCAAAAATCTACGAATGACAGCAGGAACCAACGGCTTAATGTGCTTTCCGAGACACGGAGGAATCTCGTTATGTAAGGATGGTCATCCATCCACGGACCAACCCCGGCAAGCATAGCTTAACTTCATGGATCAAGCCTTGCAGCTCTTATTACTTAGCCAAGAGCTCCTGTTGCATTTATTTAATATAATTAGCAAGATTAGTTATATTACAGTTTATGTAACAGCACACTTTTTTATCAATATCGTGGTTCTTAAAATAACGATACAGCATTTCTTATAGTTGTTATTCCTTTTGTATTAAATACGTACCTTAATTGACAATAAACATAAATTTTACTACTATCTAACACAGAACACAACCATATTTTTATACAAAAATTTACAAGTCACATAAACTTACTTCAACTTGTCTCAAGTCAGCCTTTATTTACGAGAAACTCAATTGAAAACTTCAAGACCCGGCAATTTTGTTAAATTGACGTAAATAATTTGTGAACCTTTCAACTACCGGTCGCAAATAAGAAGGCGAAACGCCAAGGCCGTAAATTCTCGGCTACGTCACAAAAGCTAAAGAATTTCAAGGAAAATAATTGGACAACAATAAATCTATGAGCGGGCCATGAATTGTTTGACGATAATAAATAGTATCGTTCGATAGATAACAATACAACGGGTAGAGAAAACAATAATATGAAGGTAAAACGATACATGATGGTCGTAGTTTTCAAGATAATGTTACAGCAATTTTGAATACACTTCATCATTTTCCGAAGGTAAGATAGAGGTATATTGATAAACAACCACATTATGCTGTCAATCTCGATCTGATTGATCAGTAACTGTGTTTTCCAACAAATAAGCCGCTAAGTAATGCTATGTCTGACATAATAATCAGAAACCTTAGGATCTTGGACATCGCATATCAATTCTGTCGTGTTTAGAGAAATGATTATAAAACTTTATGACATTTCAGAACGCAAACTTAAATTGTGTTACATTTTGATAGTCCTATTTTGATTTATATCTTTGATAGCCTACAACAAATGTAATCACTTAGTTAAAGTCTAACGATTTTCTGATAAGAAATCTATTACTAGCAAAATAGAAGTTCGTTTAAAGATAACATCATTCGTATTAAACCTACAAAGACCTCGATTTCATCGGTAATAGGTATGCTCTTAGTTGACGTCAACTCTTGAGCTTACTCTGGATTTAAATCCAATTTGAAATACACTTTTAAATCAATTTTAAGACGAAATTTATTTAAAGATACATGTTTACAGAAATATTTTATCGGGGTAGGATTTTTACATAGTTTAATAGGCTAGAGTTAGTATGAAATTAAGCTGTGCTAGTCTTCATTAAGTATTTAGAATTAATACTACCCTAGATTATGTACTAACATCAATACCTACGTCTTTTTTTGACCTTTCAATGAAATAATAACCTCCACGAGAAAGCCCTTGGTTGACAAGACATATTTAATTTAAACTTCATTAATTTACTTAGACGTATGGGTACAAGTGTGGTTCATTAATAGCATGTTACATAACGTCGTCACTAATGAAAATGGTTGTAGCTTGCATGAAATCATTATTAGACTAGAAGTTGATTAAAAAATACTTCAGCTATGAAAGTTTTTGGTATGTTTGGCTTGCAACTCGGGGCAGTAACTACATAATATTAAAAGAAAGTAGCATTATGGTGGTATAGGTTCAGAGAAACTAAAAGCACGGTCAATAAAGAATTGCTGAAATCTGGGTCAGAATAAAAGCAGGAACAGGAAAATACAATAAAGATGAATTTACAGCGACTACAATTCAGTTACGAAATACACAGTTTCAGAGAAACTTTCATACAATTACATTAATGTAAAACATCACGACAAATTGTATGCATTCAGAAATTTTACTGTGTCTACGTAGATATAGTATAGTAGCAAACTTTATGGTAAATATATGCAGGAAGTTAGACGTTAGCGTTGTATGACCGTCCTCTAAATCTGGAACAGACCAGGTGATATGCATGTAAAATTTGCAAAAGATGCTTGATGCTTTAGTTGTTGCATTTCACGAACCCGCAATAGCCATTGTAATTTATAACGTCGAGTAAATTATTTGTTTATCGAATTGACTACTGACTTCGTCATCATAACCTGCTTAGATTCTTCCCAACTATGTTGGGGTCGGTTTCTAGACTAAATTAAATTCATAAAAATGTCCATATATTCAAATCAAAAATGCTACTTTGACGGTTGTATGAAATGGCACGGTAATTTGACGTAATGTGTGAAATTGATAAAAAAAATATATCCCTAACTTTACTTTTCCTATAACAATAACATAAGAGGCAAACGACGCGCGCTCGTAAATTGCCAGGACTTATACCACCAAGTAATTCAAAATTTCTATGTCCGTTCATCCCTCAACTTTTCAACTAAATGTTTGCAAAATACACTTTCAAAAGTCGTAAGACAAAGTTCTGGGTTATGTTTGAATATTAATATTGAATTTTCGACGAATTTTGCCAGTTATCTCGCTTTCATTTTGCGTAAATTTTATACAGAAATGGTTAAGGTTATGTTGACCAAAAGGGCTATCGGCATCATTAATTAATTCTGTAACTTTGGCTAACAGATTACAACTGTACTTACTTTTGATTAAAATTGTATTTTTTATCTTTATGAATAGTGCTCCAGTACACCTAATAATATTTTTCACACATTGTTCCTGGCAGAGAATCGCCTACTGTCGCCCTGGCATCGTAAGAGTTATAAATAAATACATTCTTAATCGGCTTTTTACGACCAGAATGCTTTTATGGTTTTAAATTATTGGCACAAAAAAAAGAGTAGAGGGTAATGTGGAATAGGTAGGTACACAGAAGATTATCAATGTCGAAATCCACTTATTGTTCCTTTTTCAACCATTTCGGAATCTCTTGCGCAGTCTTTTGTTTCACAGTATGAAACACGCTACACTACGCTACTACTTTTTTTACACTTTGGACCCCTAGTCACATGAAAATATCCATCTACCCATCCACATCACAGGGTATAAATACAATTCTTAACACTTGTTTCGACTCTACATCACAGTAAAATCCAATGTTATTAAAAGTTGCGTCGTCGACCGCCTAGTCCCTCTTACCTTTTCATATTTTACGGAATTCTGCTTTCAGATTTTTAATAGAAAAACAACACAATTTGGTAGCGGTTTGCGGCTTAGGGATTTGCTCTAAACCTTCATTTACAGAACCCAATTTTTTGCCTGTAGCATACAATCAAATTGAAGCATAAAATTACTTGGATCGTTTGAACACTGTTTTTTAGACGGTACAACTTTAATTTTTGCGTCAAGTAATAGTATGCCACAGGCATTAAAGCCTTTTCCTCACTGGTCAGTACGTCAGCGGTGCAGGATCAGCATGCTCGGTATACTCGGTACCGAAAGCTTACCGAGCGCCTATATTTCAACGAGCTTTTCCTGATTGGCTCGGTATACGCTGGAGCGGGGCGGGATCATTTCAGTTTACCGCGTCTCGCTAGAGACATCCAGTGCGGTACTCGCCCACGTCACGCATTAAGCGGTACTGCACAAATTGTACCGAAAACATAACGTCAGGTCCGTAAATGAAAGCAGTGCAGTATCGTTTCGGTATACAGAGCATAGGTACTATACCGCACTGCTGCTTACCGACCAATGAGGAAAAATGAAATCAGTACGGTATCGTTTCAGCATACCGAACTTACTATACCGAAACGATACCGAACCGACCAATAAGGAAACGACCTCAGTCGCACCGTATAAATCAGGCTTTACCCTGGAAAGGTACAAGTACTTTTTTAACATCCTTCTTTGAATGGAAAGGGTGGGTGTTTTGGGGGACTGTCTTATATAATTTTGACGTTCGAAAAGTGCTGATCCTCAGCTCAGTTTGAATACATGACTTTTGAATTTGATTTTGAGAACTTATGTTTACATACTCGTATTATTGAAGGGTAGAAAATCATGTCCATAGCAAAGCATAATCATATCAAAACAAGAACTCACAAATGTAGAGATTAGATCTAGTGGACAAGTTTTTTTGTATTTTATTTTTTATTGATATCAAAACAACTTATAAAAATCCCATTTTTAATTAACTTGACTTTCAACTTTTTAACCTCCAAAAATCAAATAGAAATAAGGGCAATGACCTTTCAAGGGACGCATTTACCGAACAGCCTTGCATATCTATGTCTTTTTTAACCTTTCCGTATCATTTTTAGCATATTGAAAGGCCCTTTTTGGGTTATCGGACAGACAGGACGCTCACGTCACGAGGTTTAGCGCAAATCTCATGTCTCTCACGGGATGTTTTCGAATATAGGTATTCTGTTGTTTATATCTAAGCTATTATTGTAGGTGACATAAGAATTTGAATGGAAATGTGTACAATGTTATTTAAATCTTTAGACATCAAACTATTTTTGATTCGGATAAAATCGCTCCACGGGATGTTAACAAAAAAACAATTTTTGTCCTTCACGTAGATTATAAAACATATTGGACGCGCATTTTTTTTTGTAATCAAAAGATTACAGCAACACATTGAGTTAAAATACGGCATGACGTCACTCCCCGGTAGATTTTATACTAATTTGTGACTCCCCAACTTTAATCCGGAACTCGCGATTACGATATTGGTCCTATGGAAAAAGTTGTTAAGTTTTATGGTCTGTACCACACCCTTAAAGACCTTACCTTTCTGATACATCCTGTAGAAGATTTTACAGATTGATTTTCATCCAAGGAAAAATTACATAATTTTCGGAAGAAAATATTAAACAACACTTTACTTACATTTAATTACATTATGCTAAAGAGTTATCAGTTTAACACAGTTTGGTAATCTAAATACAACTTCATAACAAGTCCTAGGAGTAGCTCCTCGACTCAGTTTATTCTAAATTATTCTCATCTCCGAGCTAGTAAAACGAAGCACTGTTTGGGATGAAAATAAAGTAGTTTGAAGTACGTTTTACAGCTGTAGCAACATAAAGACTGAAACTAACATAATAACTTTTAATATCACGCCTATATTTCTGCAGGGGTAGGCAGAATAGCTGTACGTACAAAGGGTGTCTCAGAAAGATGTGATCGAATTAAAGGTAGCAGGGTAGGGGAACAACTTTCTCAATGGAACAGCATCGTAACCGCGAATCAGTCATCCTATACCAAACTTCAATACCTACTCGACCCAATATATGGAATGACTGATAATTTTTTCGCGATTAAGAGGGTTTATCCTAAAAGTTGGCAACGTCGCAAATAACTGTCAAATATTTACCAGTTTTGATTCTTATAGAAATGTGGCTAACTAGAGAACTAGAATATTAATAATGAATTACAATTATAACGTTGAATTTGTGTATCCATTTTAGGTGTATAAAACGCATTTGGAATGTTTCCAAATAGTTTTTTTACATCTAAAACTAAACATTCGGTGTTACGATATTAATTATTGCATTTCATAATCAATATTCTAGTTCGCTAGTTAGCCACATTTTTTATTTCCACACAGTATTCTAAATTAATCAAACCAGTGAAATATTTGACATCTACATAATATTTGCGACGTTGCCCACCTTCAGAATAAACGCTCTTAAGATGTTGTTTCCATGGAGACAGTTTTTTTTTTTTTTTTTTTTTTTTGTTTATTCAAAATCTGTATTAACAATACCATACATAAAGTCTGCCAAACTGTATAACAGTTTGTCGGCAGTCGTTCTCGTCTAACAATGAATTACAAATTTTGAATTTTGAAATATTTATGTGCTAAAACTTAATTATGCTAAGTAAACTATAAGATAACATACCTACAGTCGAGATAGGAAATCTCACATTGTACAAAAAGTTGCAAACGCGATGTTTGTTACAGATATAGCTATGGACACAATGATAGGTAATGTTTTTGTAGAACTCTTTTAAGTTGATCCTTAGACTTGACATGCGATATCAGCTTTGGGGGTAGCTCATTCACTAACGTTGGTCGTTGTTCAGCTTGATGTTCTGTACCACACACCCTGAATTTTTACCACACCTTTCTGAAACAGCCACATTTTGCCAGTCTCCTCTCCTTCAGTTGTTTGCTCATTGTTGAGCTACGTGATGTAACCTGACGAAAATTAACGACGATCGCCGTCCAATTGTGACGATATTTACATAATTATCTTATGACTTGCCAGTCTAGTCCCATGTAATAGGAAGCAAGCCTATTACTATTTAAAGGGCAGAAAACTAGACTAAGGACTGCTACAGAGAAATTACAAAAATTCTGCCGACTTCGGGACCCAGGATCTAAAGTGCAGCATTCGCGTTTGTGACGAGTAGACCATCGAAGATAAAACTCAAGTAAAATGCTAACAATTTTCTTGTTGTTGTATTTGTGGGTTTTACGTTTTCACGCCATAACGGCTGAACAGTTTTGAATGAAATTTGGCACATGCATAGACTAAGATCTGGGTTAGAAAACTTTTTATCCCGATATTTCCACGGGATCGAGACGTATGCGGTTTAACCCACGGGGTGCAGGTAGTTAAGTACTAAAGTACAAATAATAACACAAAATGAGTTACCAGAAACTTTGTAATTCCCTCACGTATTCTGTAAAGGAGTTAGCGTTTGATGAGCGAAATTTCTAAAACTGCCAGTGTTGTCTAGTTTCGTAACGTTACACCTTGTTTTAAAACTGACGGTTTTGATAACCGGTGTGTTGTTCCGAGGCTGTGTCTACGGGGAAATAGATAAGGGAGGTTATACTGTACATAGTAGGTACCTACATGTTAATGTTAGTAATTAAGTGTGTGCTTGGGTTATCACAGGCTGGTTATGTTAAAACGTGTATATAAAGTATCTTTTAGGTGAGGTGTAGCTTGAATGTAAAACACGGTTTAAAAAAAAAAACATATTTTTGTAAGCTTGCTATCATTCATGATGTTATTCTATAAAAAAACATCAAATCAAGTGAAATCTTACAATTACTTCATAAAATTCAGTAAAAGATATGTCTTTGAGGAAGAAAGGACAATTTTAGATATGTAACTGCATAGAAAGACATACTAGTATTTATACTTGCATTTGGTAACATTAGTAAGCAAGTTGACTAAGTAATAATGCTTAGTGCAACGCGGTTTCAGCAGTCGGAAGCAAGCACGTTAATTAGGAGCTACGGTGTGGATTCAACATGTATTTAATACGTTGACAAGTTGTGTAGGTACTTAATGTTTAAGCATTGCAATAAGTACCTATTTAATTTGAAGAAAACGTTAGCATAATTCAAACCTTACGAATATACCCTACTTACTTACCTATCTTGTAAATACGAAAATGCAAATGTAGCATAAGAGAAAACAGTCTTTATCTTGTGCACTTTCACAATTCAACTTTTGTAAAAAACTTAGATTAAACTTGGGAAAGACGTAGCTACTTGTAACCTACATCAGATTTCTTTAGACAGCCGTAGGCATATGGTTATCTTCATAGTTCAATAAATAACTATATTCTGTATCTATCTGCATCACCAATCGTTTTTAGGGTTCCGTACCCAAAGGGTGCTAACGGAACCCTATTACTGAGGCTCCGTTGTCCATCCGTACGTCCTTCTGTCACAGGGCTATATCTATCCGAAGGAGACGCCCCGGTCGTCGGAAGTCACGAGCCGACTTCCGGCCACCGTGGGGTTGCGGACGGTTAGCAATGGGTAGCTCGCCGTCCGGTAACGACCAGGCCCGGGTCGACGGCGCGTTGTTTTCCACGCGCGCCGCAAAGAGATGTCAGCAACAACTGACGGGGTCCGTAAGGACCAATGCCTGCTGGGGTTGCGGGTTTGTCCGAAAGGGATATCGCGGCCCCGGCACACAGGCAATGGAAGGAACACGGGTAGGTTTTAGTCAGTAAAAGTCTGACACTCCCTCTCGCTCCACCCAGAGCGGGAGAAGTCATGTGATGATTTCCCATCCTCAAAAAAAAAGGGGCTATATCTATGGACCATAACAAATAATACAAATTAATTAAGTAAAAAATTGAAGGGGGTTATACAAGAAACGTTTTTTGCGAGTCCGACTCGTACTTGGCAACCTTTTAAAGAGATGTAAACAAAGCCTTGGCTAACTTATGATCCTGTTCTTTAGTTATAGAATAATCTATGAGGATACTAAGTTAGAAAACTAGCTAAAGGGATTACATAGCCTGTCTAACAGTAGCATCTACCTCTAACTACACTAATCTAATTCTGACAACTTGATCATCCAAGTGGGTTGCAAAAGCCAATTATATAAGTTTGTTAAACAGCAGGCTGATTCACGGCTGAATACAACATTCTATTCATAAATGAAATTAATGGTTAACGGAACCGTTATCAAAAAGCTGTTCGAAATTAAGTTGACATTGTAGTCACTAATGTATTGAATATCGAACCTCAAGATTAATTTTAAGTTGTTTCAATTTTAAAATGAAAAATCTTGTAGGTGTTAGTAAGTTAATAAGTTTCTGGTAACTCATTCTTCTTCTTTTCGTGTGGTTAGTGACTTACCTGGTGTCAGAGTTTTAAAGCCGCATGCTTCTGACTTGGCTTCACATGCCGTCGAGAAATATTTCTCAGGCATGCCGGTTTCCTCTCGATGTTTTTCTTCAGCGGTTTTTTTTTAAGCAAGTGATAATTATACAATACGCACATGAATCCGAAAGTCAGAGGTGCGTGCTTTGGGTAAGTCGAGACCTATGACTTGGCAGTTTGACGGTCACACCACTTGGAGACATAATTGAAAAGACAGAAATCTTTATTGAATTGCAATTTGTAAATATTATCGGGTTTCAGTACGACACTTAAGAATCTGTGCTCATAGTGAAAGGGCAAAGATGCTTGATTAATTGTGTAGGAGTCATTCACGTAGGTTGGCAAAGAACATTTTATTGAAGGATGAAATTTTCAAGACTTCTCTTATTTCTCTATTTATTATTTCCATCTCCAGTTGAAAAGGGTTGCAGAAAACCATTCAATCCATTTGGCTTCGGAAAGTTCTCAGCTATGCTAAGCTTAAAGTTTTTTAGCGCCCGCCAACGTGACAATGTGGTCGGGAAAACTCTATTTCGTATTCGACTGCTATCTCCAATAAGCCTGACTTTAATATAGGGTAGTGCAGTTAATATTCCTAAAATAATGGTATTCTACAACATGCTAAAAAAAGAAAAAAAAATACAGGCTGGATTTTTGAGATCGGGCAGTAAGGACAGCTACGAGTACCTCAATCGTTGTAGCTACAGAAAAACGGTCCTAGGAGATTGTCCTTATCTTTTTGAGACATTTTGATCTGCAGTCACAGTTTTAGAAAAAAAAATTACAGTCAGCAAGAAAACGGGCAGTTTTCTCAAAAACTTTTTTGATGCCAACCAATCCTATTTCTTATAAGGATCAAAAAATTATATTGGACCAAATTGAGGTTTGAGTACTAGAAAAGTCAGAAATCGCAAAAAACTTTAAACGAAATGTTAAGTACAGTCTCCTAACACCATTTTCCTGTAGCTACATTGGCTAAGGTAGGCTCTTACTGCCCCATCTCAAAAATCCACCCTGTTTATCTAATGATTCGTATTACATTTGTAATATCTTCTCCACCAAACTATTTTAAAAGAAATACTACTAATTCTGAAGCCTTATATTATGGGTTTAAACTTTGCTTAAAATGATGGAGCAACATTCGCTAATCATTTATTAACTTTAAGCAATGTTTATAAATAAAGAGGTTTATGTTTTCAGTCTAAAAAGTTAAACTAATACCCGAAACATGATTGAGTAAATTATCATCTTCTCACGTTAAAAGTAAAGTCCATTCTAACGAAAAGAGAGTCAATTAAAAATTTCTTTAATAAGCCGCAGTTCATTTAGTCTTACGTGGCTTAATGCGAGTTGGCAGGGAATTCTAATGGTTGTTATATGGTTATTTGAGCATGTGTAATGGGGTGAATAATCGTCGCGTTTTGCTTGAAGAACCGTTTTTAACACTTCACCTATTTTTCGTGTTCACTGTATGAAAAAAAAAGGTGTATTTGGCACGGCATGAAATCTTTACGACTTATTTGATTTTGTTTACCTACTCATAAAACATTTAGCTCAAATAAACTGGCAATAATTATGTAGCACTATTAATGTAATTCTTCTGGGTTTTCGTGCAATTTCAAAATATTTAAAATAACGAAAGTTTCTTGATGCTCTATTTCATTCCATTCCTGAAAAAGCTCGAATGTAACCAACATTATTAGTTATTATCATTATGCGTAACCGTAAACGTCTACTTCTGAACATAGGTCATGAAACTCATTGAGTCGTCAAATCGAGTCGTGATCCTGGTAGTAAGCAAAAATCTGTCTTTATTAGAGAATGAGAATGCTGCTGAACTTACTGTTGACATATTCCACAAGCAACAAGATGGCTATTACATATATCATATCAAATCCTTGTTTCCAGCACATAAACAAATATCAACTTTATGTGTGTAAATTAGCTTGATTTCACTGTGACTCCATTTAATATAGCATTAAACAAATAACGACATGTAGTGCGTAATATTGTTGAAATTACTGCACTTTAGGGTTATTTATTTAATGTAAATTGTATTTATGGTCAAATAATGGAGTTTATTATACTACACTACATTATATATTATTGAAGAAATCATAATAAAAATTGAAGTTGTAGCGCAACTGAACTTTAATGTGGGTATTAAAGTAATTTTATCAAGACCATTATCATTTGTTCACATGTTTGGAAATTGCGAATGCAGTATACATATTTTACTTAGGAACTCCACTAGCCTCTTAATTTCCCATTTCTTGCCAAAGTATTTCTCGTTAAACTATCGGTACCTCGGAAGGTAATTTAAGCCTTCAGACTTAGATAAAGTATCTCGCTTCTTAGTATAAAATGTTCCGGAAAGTATAAAAATGCCTTCTTTGATCAACCTTTTCACTGCCGGTTGTAAGAAAGGCAGTTACTGATCTTTATGGTATTTTTATTTAGGTATGCTGTAATGAGAGAGGTAATTAAACCAGATACATTTGTGAACATAGAAAGTACTTACTCTTCTCTGTACCTTTGAGTTTATTCTTGAAGTATTGTTGTGTGATTTATTCCTAAACGAACCATCAATTCGATGTGTTTTGTTCAATGGCACCCTAGATTTATATAAACGGCTATGAGGTAGTATCTGGTCGTAGCATATAGGTACAAGAGAAGTAAGATAAAACATGATACATAAATCAATGTCCTAATATCTAGTATATCGATTGTTTGTGATTTTGTTTTAAAAAGAAGGTATTTCTTGGTTTTTTTTGCAGGTGTCTTTCAGGGCTTTAATGAAAAGTCCATGAGAACCTATATAGACTCAGCATCCTATATTGCTTGCTATTAATCACTTACAGGCTTTCTTATTTTCCTTATTTTTTGTGGTATTGTGTGTTGATATTCTGTTGTTTTCCTTAGGTCTTCCAATAAGATATGAACGACAATACGACAATCTGGTCATTTTGATTCTAAAAATATCTGTAAAAATCAAATTATTTTATTTCACATAAACATACATAGATACTTATGAAACGTCAGAAGCTACACGGTGCACGTGCAGGAGCACGGTTCAAAATGTTCGTTTCTTATGAAGAAGAACTGGCAAGAAAGCCTATGGTTACTCTTTTAAAGTAATTGGCTTTTACAATGTTTTCAAATTACAGTGTTAATAGGTATGGGACGACAGTGTAGGCTTGTCAACAAGTACCAGGTACTTAACTAAACGGAAAATGGTCTACAAACCTACAACGTTCTCACTTTTACAAAATATAAAATAATCTATTTAAAAGATAAATTAAATAAAACCTATTTAAACCAAATGACATGATTGCCATTACAACCGTAACAAATCTGAATCAATATCTTGTCCATAAAATTATTTGTATCATATTCTTCGTTACATAGTTAATTAAATTATGTTCTTTTATCTCTACCACTCTCATATTTTATTTAACAGCAACCAAGATCAAATGTCCTTTGGTTAATCACTGTGGTAAACAAGATTAACTAGGTACGTTCAAAATTACCACTGACCGTGTCTGAACGGCTTAACGCGATAGCCACGTTCAACAGCTAACCGCGGAGATTGCTTTACCGCACCGATTTAACTACATCTGTTACACCTGTAGGTATAACTATGTTAAGATTGCAAACTGTATAACTTTGTTAGAAGTCAAAGGGTTGTGGCTAACTGGGTGCCTGTAGGAGATCAATCGGTTTTACGAAGTTAACAACGGTCCTTCGAGCGGGATCCATATTGATGCTGTGCTGCTATAAATATTTTTCACAACTTGTGGAAAATATTTAAAAGAAAGAAAGAAAAAGTATTTATTGAGACTCGCACAGGAAATCACAAATTAAACTAAAAACACTCTAAACGTAAATAAAAAAGGAAAAACAAATTAAAATTAAATTTTAAAGCAGGAAGTCCTGTACGAGGCCAAAAGCTCAGCATGATACTGCGACATTAAAATAAAAATGTCGTAGTGCTGGTATTCTGATAGGGCCTGCAGTGATGTCACGGATAGATAGATACAAAATTATATATCAATCTGCCTAGCCTTTTCCCAACTATGTTGGGGTCGGCTTCCAGTCTAACCGGATGCAGCTGAATACCAGTATTTTACATGGAGCAACTGCCTATCTGACCTCCACAACCCAGTAACTGGGTAATACGATACCCCTTGGTAAGACTGGTGTCAGACTTTCGGGCTTCTGACGACTCGTAACGACTGTCAAAGATCCACGAATGATAGCCGGGACCAACGGCTTCACGTGCTTTCCGAGTCACGGAGGGAGATACAGAATTATATATTAAATAAAAATAAAAAATAAAAGTTGGTGTGTGACATACAATAAAAAGTCAAATATAGTCCGTGTAGCAGTGTAGTGTTTAAAAAGAGGGTAGTACCTACCCTTGTTTTTGTAAACGAAGAATCCAATTTCCGTAAGTTTTTATTTAACACAAATTAACAAAATACAAAGTTAAACAGGTCAAGCAAAAGACCCAGACTGCAAAGGAATAAGTAGCTTAACAGTCTGTTTTACGGTAAAAAGCCATCTCCATCATTAAGTATTTTCCAAGAGTAAAAGGGGCAGCATCCTTCGTTTGATTACAACCGAGTGCAATGACCATAAAGTGATGGTAACCCTTTAACCGTTCACTCCGGAATTCAACTTACAGCACACTATACCTTCACACACGACGATACTAACACCACTTCCCGCCGTCAAAAGCCCCCTAACTACAATTATCCCATTAAAAACTACGAACGACGCACATACGACGTTCTACCTCAAAACGTACCTTCAAGCATTATAACCACTTACGGCACTTAGAGAGGTAATTGCCGCACAAAGCGGGCAATGTCGCACGCCACCAACTTTTAATTGCATTACTATACGCTACCTACTGGGTAGTAATACCTACCTACTTTTTAAGGTTCTGCACGCGTGTGTAAAAACCCGTATCGGAACTTGCGTACAATGGAAACTTTGTAATAGGTTTTGTTTGGGCATCGCTGGGTTTTGATAGGTGTTTTCCAAAGACGTGTATTGTGTGGATGATATTGTTATGATGCTAAGTAATAATAGCCACACGGGTCGATCCACCAAGTAGGTACCGTGTCTTGAAATAAATTTTTATCGTGCCTTATAATTTAAGGAATTGCCTGTCAACGTAGGTTGATAATAGTGCTAAGGCTATTGGTAATTATTGTGCTCTTTGATAGATAAACCATGTATTTAGAGCACAAAAGCACAACTAAACGATAACAAGCCGTAAGTCCTAAACAAACCAAGCGGCGTGGAGCAAGTTAGTCATAACTTAGGCTAGTCAGTACCTACCTATTATAACCTAGATATCACTTGTTGTTCCGTTAGGAAATTCTCAGTAGCAGCCCGGAGTCTGGATTTGTGCCCTGTTGACGGCAATAGGCTCACCCCAATTAAACAGTGCGGAAGATTTATGTAACGCATGGGGAGTCCCCGCATGCTGTATATCGACCGAGTTATCGACTACTGAAAATGAGCCATAACTTCTTCGTAACACAGTAAAACCAGTACCTGTCATTCATCTTCCATCGTAATGGCACTAACTATATAGAATAGCTGATGCCGTGGTAAAAATATGATAGCTAGTGTAAGCTGGACGTATAGTCGACCTTGTTATTCCTTTGTCACACTAAGGTTGAATACCGCTTGCACGTCATAAAACAATAATGTCTATGTGACAGTTAATTTCAACCTCAGTAAAGTTTGAATTTTACTGGAAATTGTTGTCAAAATTGGCCGCATTTGCCACCCGTGGAGACGGTTTTAATTCACCCTGGAAATATCACGTGAAAATTAAAAAATTATTCACGACGGGAATCGGGAAAGCCAATCCAAATATATCATTCGGGATTAATACAATGATGAATTAAAATCATAAATATTCAATAAAGATACGACGACGAACGTTGCAATCACGGATTTCAATCAAACTTGCAAATTTGTTTAAAACAACGAAAGATGAAACATGTATTTCGTATATTCGGAAAATCTGTAAAATTACTGAAAGTGTGAGTTGGAACAACAATAAACAGTGTGTATCAGAAAGGTATCATATTTAAGGGTTTTTCGGAGACAGTTGTTCAGGTTCATGGTCTGTATCACACTCTTAAATAATTGAATCGAAACAATGTTGGTATGCCTACACAGGCTAAGAAATCACCTTATGTAAATGTTCAAAATATAACATAAAAATTTGTTGTTTATGGTGTTTTTCAATAACATAAACAACTATAAAGTTTAAGATTAAAAGGTAAGATATAATTTATTGTAGACGTCGTGCAAGGTGTTGTGTTGGGTTCGATTCCCAACAATGATGATGAAATAACCCATGTTCAAGATTAACACATCATTATCATCACGTCCACTGCTGGAAATAGTGGTTATGCGTTGTCTGTTAATAAGTAGATAATTTTATTATACCATTGACAGACCCATATAAAGACAAATCGAAATAGAATCAACGCATTTCATCGCCTAAAACATATATGTAGCCCACTCATGTAAGTACTCTATAATTGTTTATATGACTCATATAACGATACTAACAGGCTTATTTATGCTCCTGCGCATAAGAAAAGGAGCATTTTTATTCCTTTGTTGCATAGAACTCAATAACCAAGTATCTACGACCATTCATGCCATTGTTAAAGAAATCAAACATATTAATCAGTCCAATTAAATAACACAAGGAAATTATTGGAGCAGCCTTGATTAACGTCGATCGTTAATTACTAGTACTACTACCATCCTGAACAATGCCTTTGCCCTACAGTAAGGCTCATGAAATTTGAAGGGAACATTTACTTAATTTTGCTCCATATTATATATTATATTTAATTTGTAATGTTTTAGTGGGACATGATGTTAAGCACCGCTTGCCGAAGCATGTCTAAAGATGGGTGACCGTTTTTCCTCTTTTGTTAGTATAATTTCTGATTGGCTTATGTACGTGTTGTGGTCATTAGTTAGGGCCGACCCCAATATAACCTATCCGTTTTCTTCTGCAAATAAATACCGGACCTTTTATTACTAACATTATAGTATCGCGAAGAAGATCCGAGTCCACAGGTTTGTGATTAATACTAGAAGTCAAATGTTAGTCTAGCCAGACACTTAGCCACATCTGGTAGGATTAAAACTAGATCTCAATATATTTCGGTAAAAGATAAGCAGATGAGACAAAAGGTAATTTTTTCTCCCTCTAACTTAAGTACTTAAGTGCTGATATCTTGTAGGCTCCGTTCCTTAGGATTAATGGAGTACCCCGCGTTTTCCTTATACTTAACGTCTATGGTTATTTTTACGTGCGGAACTACCCCATTGAAAAGATGATGGTTCTTTAGCTACTACTTGTACGTGTATGGAAGCCTTTACTTTTGCATCAGCCTTTTTGAGAGGGATGAAATTGAGCGGTTGGTAGGAGGGCTCAAATATTATAGCTTGACATTTTTAAGTTTTAATATTTTTACTTTGTGGCATGGTTAAGTGAGTCTTAAGTTTTCTATCTGTTCGTAATTTTAAATTATCAATCTTAATCTTGAAAATGGTAACCATTTTAGTGTGTTCTTTTTTTCTAAAGTATCTTGTACAAAGTACAAGTTTAGATTCAATTATCACGTGGTTTTTTTCTACCATATTTTAGTTTCAATCTTTTTTCTATTTAATGGCATGGTTAAGTCTTATGTTTACTATATGTTCATACTTTTAGGTTGTCAATCTTAATCTTGAAAATGGTAACCATTTTAGTGTGTTATTTTTTTTCTAATGAATCTTGTACGAAGTACAAGTTTAGATTCAATTACCACGTTTTTTTTCTAGAGTTCCTTCCACCAAAAATAACACCGCTTTAGTTCCTACATTTTTACCATCTAAAAAACAACGGTTTTCTTTTTACCATCCATCCTTTCCCAAATTGATTTTAAACGACCATCGTATAAAAATGTCAGAATAAACCGGGCTAAAATTTTCTAAATAAAAAAATAACAACTCAAAATTTTACTCACGTAGGGAGTCATGCAAGACAAATGTTAGGTAGTAATTGCCAGCGCTCAAATTTTTATAAAGGACCAGCCCTAATTCCCGTGATGTGTAGTCTTCTGCTGACCGAACAAAAAACGAGGAAAAAGGAAGGGCGCCATATTTGAGAGCTGTTTTATGATGGTATTAAAGCTGGGATACTGTGGGAGTGTATAAAACATTGATAAAATCGGGATAATGTTGGGTAGTATTTAGAAAAACCGGGACAGACTCGGCAACATCGCGTGCAAGGCATTTCACGATTATCGACGCTCCATTAGCCATGCTTCGCCGAGGAAATAAAAGAATGGTGGAGTTACTGTGTTGGCTTTAATTTTTAGATAAGCTTAAACGAGAGAAAAACGAGTTGTTGACTAAGACTTTAATGAAAAATTGAAACGGCGTTTTTGGGGTTGTCTGGCCACTTATGATTTGTTAAAATAGCACAAAAGAAACACTCAAAATAAATTTGACTTGTTGTTAATAATTCATACCATTTAGGTTCGTTATCTGGATCTCTGCAATTTTCAACCCATTTAATTCCAAAAGTCCTCTTAAAATTCAAAATTGCATGCTGTAATTTCCGGATAGGACCCAAAGTCAACGTGTCCTTATTATTCATTTTAAAGAAGAAAGGTGAATTTCCGTTCTGGTGGCTATAACCAACCGAGACAAATGGTTGTTGCTTCAGGACTTAAAAGATTAATGTGTTTTAATAAACCTTAATTTCATAAACAATAACTTGCACGAATACATGACTCTTCCGCGTATTTATGGGCCTTGACAATGTCATCAAGGGAATTAATATTATTTTGTTTTGAGCATGTCTTTACCTGCCAACACCTGGGGACCAACTTTACGACGATCTTTAGGGAATGGCTTCCAGTTTTTGGAAGATTCTTCAATTTAACATGTCGTTAAACATGACAACTTGTATCGTTGTTTGTCAACACTTATCAGAGTTGCTAACACTTTCAGATCAGACTTACAAAAGCCTAGGGAAAACGACTTAAGTATATTTTATGGTGTTCCCGAAGCAATAATGTTCCTGATTCCGTTAATAAAACCGTCACAGAACAATTGCCAATTCGTTTTGAGTATAAATAAGGATGGTTATTAAGAGTAGAGAAAAACAAAAAAAAACCTATAGATAGATTGTGTGAAAGATGATATGGCTGGGTATGGATGGTGACTAATACTGAGATGATGAATAATAGAGAACTATAGAAAAAAGTTTGTAAAAAAAATAGACAACCGACTTCCAAAAAAACACTACAAAGCGAAAAATAACTTTAATTTCGGAAGTCGGTGTCTATGGTTTTGAATGTTCGTTTTTTGCCACTGACTTTTTTGGAAGTCGGTTGTTTTTTTTTTTTTTGTAAAAGGTTTTTTATTTTTCACTTTTTTGTTGTGGTACCTACCCCACACAAATTTGAATACCACTTCCTGCGTGTAAATAACAGTTACAGGAAGTTATTGTCATATCATCCACATTGAAAAAAATACGTATTATTGAAGCTAACGCTTAGGAGGAACTCGTGGCTAAGTAACAACAGCCGCACTGGTCGATCCATCTGGTTAAGCTACGCTTGCCGGGATTGGTCAGTGGATGGGTGACCATCTTTACATACCGAGAATCCTCCGTGCCTCAGAAAGCACGTTAAGCCGTTGGTCACAGCTGTCATTCCTGGATCTTTGACAGTCGTTACGAGTCGCCAGAAGCCCGAAAGTCTGACACCAGTCTTACCAAGGGGTATGGTATTACCCAGTTACTGGGTTGTGGAGGTCAGATAGGCAGTCGTTCCATGTAAAATACTGGTATTCAGCTGCATCCGGTTAGACTGCAAGCCGACCCCAACATAGTTGGGAAAAGGCTAGGCAGATTGATTGAAGCTAACTCAAAAACTATGCAAGCAAAGTTAATAAAATTTATATGGGACCAACTTGAAAGCATATCCTTTTAAACAAAAACGAATTTTCAAAATCGGTCCACAATTGACGGAGAAATCGGCGGACATACATTTAAAAAAAACATACATACGCAACGAACATATAACCTCCTCCTCCTTTTGGGAGTCGGTTAAAAAGAAGACATGCTACGCTGACCGCAAATAAATTGGGATAAGAGGCAGAGAATATATAACATGTGCCAATTCGTAAGAAAAGGAAATAAATATACAATTATTCTTTTTCGGGTGGTTAGTGACTAGACTAGGTGTCAGAGTTTTTATGCCGCCCATGGGTGACTTGGCTTCACATACTGTCGAGAAATATATCTCAGGCATTCTGGTAACGATAACGGCCCCGACTAAAGCGCAGACTACACTGGGAACGAAGCGAAGTTCGTTTATAGCTTCGTTCGTATAGCTGCCGTGTTTTCTCATATTTCGGTTCATAGTTCGCGATGTGAGATGCTGTAACTCGCGGCCGGCCTAACGCGGGCCTTTGACTTGGCTACATAGAGATATGCTACCTGACGATGTTTTCCTTCACACGTTTTTGAAGGAAGTGATAATTATATATGTCGGAAATACGTTACTGAGTTGACTAATCGGGACGCCAGCACCGCCCAGAGGCGGCGACAGACTCCACAACATAACGCTCGGATCGGCCGCCGGCCGAGGGCTCAGCACAGCACCAGAGTAGATTTCATGAGTGGCGGTCAAGCGGTGAAGACGTTTACAAACTGTCCCGCGTTTCGAATACATGTGTCGTGTACCTACAGTGTGTGAAATGCTAGTGTGATTAATGTTATCGTAAATTATAATTTGATCTGAACTGCAACGGTGTTTCTATTGCATAATAACCAACACTACACATTAGTATGCCCACAGTAGTTAAAATATGCCTGATAACGAAAGAGACACATACCATCATCTGACATATACAATACGCACATGAATCCGAAAAGTCAGAGGTGCGTGCCTTGGGTTGCCGAACTCAAGGCCTATGACTTGGCAGACGGTCACACCACTAGGCTACCACTGCTGTTCAATTAAGTAAAAAATTATGATAGGTATTCTGTAGTAAAACCGTACTTTTCATACCAAAAACCTCTATAGATAATCCCATAAATACATATATAATACATCTGATCAAGGTCAGTAGCAAAATCATAAATTATACGCATTGATAAGTCGGTCGTATAATTCGTATAATTCTAGGTTACAAATAACTTCACACTTTTAATTCCCAGGAGTGCTGTGAGCAAGAGAATGGCTAAAGAACTAAACTGGTAGACGGGCGAGTGCCAGGTTAATAGCCCATTGCAAACAGGACGCCGTCAATTGAGACTGGTCATCTCTTATCTGCTAGGACTTATTTTTAATCTCATATTTTGAATTTTTTTGATTATGTTTTGTACATTCTTCTCACATATAGAAGCAAAAATAATAATGTACCCAGAATTTTGTAATATCTATATTTAATAGAGTGTCCTTGGAATTTCTTCCCCGTTCTTCTTCATGAAGATCTACGTTTTGGAATGAGCAAAGCTTCAACTTTCTGCCTAATTGACCGACTATTTGACAATTCAAAAGTGCCTGTAAATGGTTTAATTGAAATAAATGCTTTAAGTTGAGTTTGAGTTTGAGATTGTGATGGCCCGTCTACTTATTTATTTATTTCTGTAACAATTTACATTGTATCGAAATTTTACACAACATTTTATAACAATTACAATTTAAATCATTATCATAACATTAACCAAATAAGAAATTAAAAAGTAAAACATTTACGATTCCCTGTTATTATGATAAATGTCAAAAAACAAAAAAAAAAAACAAAAACTAAGAATAATAAACCAAAACAAATAAACAAAAATGTCCCTATTACGACAAAAATATACTCTAATGTCAATAAAAATTGTGATGTTATAAATGATATGTCAAATAATGAATATAAAAACAAATTAAATAAGATTCATCCATTACACAATGTCATCAATAAAAAATAAAATCTATCATGTCAATAAAAATAGTATAATACTTTCTCGGACGGTCCTAAATACTGGCAATGATAAGAGCCTTTTTGAATGCATTTACATGCCAGTACAACGGTTAAGGTCTGGCGAGCAAGAGTCCAGTTACAACAGAACAGTCCCTAGTTTGAGTAAATATGGCAATGCTGACACAAAGTCCACACACGCCCGCATCTTACTTCACGCCTGCAATCCCCACATAGTTAAGCAGACCTATGGTAAATCCACATTTCGCCAGTTATGTTTAATGGCTCCTACACACTATGCCGGCGGCATGGCCGCCACCTTTTGAGGCGCGGCACGTACCGGCTTTTGCGCCTTCATTTCCTTTGCGAACCTTTGTGCGGCTTTTTGCGGCAGGGCCGGGCGCGCCGCGGCTTGCCCGGCGGCATAGTGTGAAGGAGCTATTAGTCTCATGTAATAGGGGGCAAGCCCACTACCATCAACCGGGCACAAATCCAGACTCAGAGCTGCTACTGAGATATTCCGAATGGAAAACCCATTAACACTTTGTCCGACCTGGGCAAAGTCCATATTGCTGCTAGTAATCTATACTTGTTATAAATTAAAGTCGCTTTTTTTGTGTGTATGTCCGCGTTGTTTTTCTTAACTACGCCATAGATTTTGATGAGTGAGTATGAATTTATTCCAGAAAGTTTGTGTATAAATACGTTAGAATTAAAGTTACGTAAAACTAAGAAATCTCGATGTTTTGTCAAGTCGTAAAACCGTGCGAAAGAGCGGGTCGCTAGTAATCTTTATATGAAAGAAGTTATTTTTACTTTGGTATCTAAATAAGCATATCTAGAGAGCTGAGGCGTCCGGCAAATATGAATGGTTAAATAAATTGTATTGCTGGAAAGTTCTCCCGGGTGTTAAAACGAGCCGACAAACAGTTGGCCCGGCGCAATATGGATACTCATCTGAACAAACCAACTAAATAACCTAGGGTATAACCTAGTAAGAACGACACAATCGGTTGGTACGCAAAATCACGTTTCAAATATTATCTACACACATATTATATAAGTTTCATATATTCGGTTGAATTTTGTATTCGTATCTTGTTACCGAATAAAAATGCGAGTACAAAGCAAGATATAAGAAAGACGTGTTAGATTGGTAGGCTATGATACAATAACTTTGTTATTTTTTTCAAACAAATCAGAACGTAACGCGAATGTTATTTTGTTTTGTTTATATGACACCCGCCTCTGCTTCGCACGGTTTCACAGCTTGACAAAACATTGAGATTTCTTTGTTACATTTTTTTTTTTAAATATTAAGTATCTGGGCGACCGAGCTCTGCTCTGGTGAAAATAGAGAATGCTCATTTAATACTTACTTTTAGGTAGACTTATTAATTCCATGCTGCCATATGTCATGATTCTAAGTTAGCCATCTTGTTCTAAACTTTGGGCGACCGAGCTCTGCTCGGGTGAAAATACGGGGAAAAGGAATTTTCCCAGATATGAGACCTAGCTAGATCGATTTTTCGCACCCGTAAGACACCTTTAATGCAACTTTTATCGAAATCGTTAGTGCCGTTTTGAGAACGCGATTACAAATATATACAAATATTGCTCACTAAGTAGTACTCGTATAGGAAGGTTTATCTGTGCGTATAATAAACCTTCCGGAATTATTGCTCTAAATGAAGGTGAAAACCGCATCAAAATCCATTACGAAGAACAACAGACGAGCTCGTGGTTTAGTAATAATTGCCGCACGGGTCGATCCACCAGGTTAAGCTACGCTTGCTAGGGTTGGTCTGTGAATGGGAGACCATCTTTACAAACCGAAGCTACTCCGTGCATAGGAAAGAACGTTAAGCCGTTGGTCCCGGCTGTCATTCGTGGATCTTAGACAGTCGTTACGGGTCGTCAGAAGCCCGAAAGTCTGACAGCCAGTCTTATCAAGCGGTATCGTACGAGTATTATCCAGTTACTGGGTTGTGGAGGTCAGACAGGCAGTGACTCCATGTAAAATACTGGTATTCAGCTGCATCCGGTTAGACTGGAATCCGACCCCAATATAGTTGGGAAAAGGCTAGGCAGGCAGGATAGAATAACAACGCGGTGACACAGACAGACACGAAAACCGACTTTAATTTATAATATAAATAAAGATAAAGATGTTTTGTTTCACACCTTTGGTTTTGTCTATTAGGTTCGCCATTTTGAATCCACACAGTGTTACCTTCGCAATTTTATATATCTCTCGCTTAGCTACAAAATGTTGCCATGCCGGTTTTCCTACGGGAATATGGGTTGACACACTTTGTCCTACCGTGTAATTATGTAAACCACTGTACATCACACGGACGGTTAATTGCATGTAGAGAACAAGTAATTAAGAGTAAAGTATAATTAGGTCCAAACCAGATAGAAATTAAACAGTGGCTTTGATTAAAACAAAGTGACCTCTATCCGTTGCATGCATCTATTTCAAATTGAGTTTTTAAGACACAAAATAACACATAACCGTCACGCTGTGTTTCCCCGGAGGGTAAGGCAGAGGTGTACCCACACACACACACACACACATTTCGCCAGATATGTTTAAGTCCCATGTAATAGGGGGTGAGCCTATTGCCATCAACCGGGCACAAATCCAGACTACGGGCTGCTACTAAGAAATTCCTGATAGAAAACCCAATAACACTTTGCTCAACTTGGGAATCGAATCCAGGACCTCAGCAGTAGGAGTTACGACCACTAGACTAGCGAGACAGCAACAAAATAATGGAGTTTTAATTGTAATACTTGCTTTATGTCAAAAATTCTGACTTATATACACGTGAAGGTCAAAACGACAGTTTTCATTTTAAAACGCGACAATTTCTCTCATTTTTATACAAGTGAAATACTGTCTAGCACAAACGAATAAATTAACCATTTAGGCTAAAACTGGGAGAAGACCAATGCCTGCTGGGGTTGCGGGTTTGTCCGAAAGGGATAACGCGGCCCCGGCACACAGGCAACGGAAGGAACACGGGTGGGTTTTAGTCAGTAAAAGTCTGACACACCCTCTCGCTCTGCCCAGAGCGGGAGAAGTCATTTGATGATTTCCCATCCAAAAAAAAAAAAAAAAAAGGCTAAAACTGGGAACATAATATAACCTACATAATTTATCTTAAGCTCCTTATAACGGACCTTAATGCTAAATTTATTTGTGACTTTAGGATATCACGATGATTCAATAAAATTAGCTTTAGAAAATAGAAAACAATTTATTACTTTACGATATAAAAATACATAATAGCAGTGTTATATAAAGAGCAGTGGTGGCCCAGTGGTATCAGCCGCGAATTACTAATTGTAGGTCGTAGGTTATAACCATGACAGGCGCTTTACTTCGTGTAAATTATTTCATTTTCAAAACGGTGAAGGAAAACATCGTGAGGAAACCGGCATGTCCTAGAACCAAAAAATCGAAGACATGTGACATCTACCAACCCGCACTGGGCCCGCGTGGTGGATCCGCCCACTCTGTCTCACTGAGAGGTGGCTTGCGTCCCATCAGTGGGAACATATAGGGTGATTAGACTTATAAGCTATGATATAAAAATGTACTAGCTTTTGCCTGCATCCTCACCCGGATGGAGGTCGAAAATGGTTCCATGGGAAGGTACTACCGGGATATCGTGTGTCCTAATCCAGGTCATAGTCTACCTGTGCGCCAAATTACATCGAAATCCGTTGAAATGAAATGAAATTGTTTATTCTGTAAGTAGCATATTGGAACCACTTTTTCACGTCACATTAAAGAAAAAAAATTGCTACATGAGTTCGGCGTTTCCTATCTGACTACTCTAAGAACAAAATCAGAGGTCACAGTCTCTTTTAAAGTCCAGACATAAACTTGGTCAGGCCATATGAGGACCATGTAGATTAGTGTCTGAAATGGTCTTTTGAGAAAAGAACCACACAGATTTGAGTGGACCTGTCCAGTCAGTGCAAGCTGTTGTCAGTAACTGTGGAGCTCAACTCAGAACATAAAGAGCTCAACTCGTTCAGCCGTTAAGACCTGAAAAAGAAGACAGAGACAGATAAACTATATGATTTTTGCGACTTTATGATCTTCAAAGCCCTTTTAAACTTTATGAAGCTACATGCACTTAGTAGTAAAAATTTATGTCCCAATCTCCGAGAGTACATCGAAGCCCTGGGTTAGAGATTCCTTTTACTGTTAAGGACTGAATGATTTAAAAGAAAAACACTTATTTTTAGATGCATTTTGTCGTGGAAAAGATATAAAAAGATCATATAAAACGTCCTTTTATTTATTTATTTTTACAAGATAAATGTGTACCTAAAAGTTAGGCACGTTTGTTTACTTGGGTCTCAAATGTTCCTATTTAAATAATTTTGCCAATATTCTGACAAGTAGCTAATGTCAATCCTTAGCCTTTTTAGGGTTCCGTACCTCAAAAGGAAAAAACGGAACCCTTATAGGATCACTCGTGTCTGTCCGTCTCAGGTCACAGCCAATATGCTCCGAATATAATGGACCGATTAAGTTGAAATTTGATACACATATATATTTCTGTGACAATGTGTAAATAAATGAATTTTGAATATGGGGTCACTTTTGGGGGCAGATTAGAAAAAAAGAAAAAGTTTTGCATACTATACAGTGTGTCACATCAAATGAAAGGGCTTAAGTGCCGCAATTTTTTTTTAAATAATTTTAATATAGATATTTTAGAAAATAGATGTAAATTAATCATTACCCCCTTATCTCCGAAACTACAGAGCCTACAATTTTGAAAAAAATACATAGAATGGTTCTTTACTCATAGATTACGTGAAAACCTATAAGAAGTCTATGGTCCAGTTAATATTGTGCGTACAAACTTACATTTACAGTTGGAATGAATGGGAGAACATGTTTTCCAACTACAATGTTAAGTATGTTTTTGGGATAAATTCATCCCAACTACGGAACACTTCATAGTGCGTGGTCCGACACGCAGTTTTTATTGATAGTACAATGAGGATTTACTGAGGCCTAATAAGAGCCTTTATAGACATTTATCCAAGAATTAACACCAATCGCAAGGATCGAATTTCCTCAGTTAAAAGAAATACGGTTAAAAGTAATCCTACAGTAACTTCATCAAACCCTCAAAACGAATGAAATTATCTACAGACACGTAACATTTCAACAAATTAATATTTGAAAAGTATAAAACCAGGTCATCGTGTCAAAGTTCATGCGTAATTTCAGCTCTTGGGAACTCAATTTTCAAGTGTCAGAGGTATGAGGGGAGCTTGATACGAAATTTATTCGAATATCAATGGTTTGCACGCTACATTTTGAGGGGTGAAGGGGGTGGCGCATAAATTATTGGTACACCACACTACCCTTGGTGTTTTATGTGATTAGTTATCGAATTCTGAACAGGTAAAGGGTTGGGGTAGGTAAATATGGTATGATGACGGTTCATTCCTGTCGGTGATTTCGTGTATTTTTCGGGTATAAAATATCTTTATACCTACATGTTAATTTAATAAGTTAATTTTCGAGAATTTTTCATGAATATTCAGAAAAAAACGGGCGGTCACATGCCTATGGGCGATATTGTATATACAAATATTGGTCATTTAATTAGGATATGACACAACTAACGGTATCTTACACGTACTTTAATCATTAAACTCTGCTAATGCTATGCACTTCTGTTACGAATAAACAATACCTAAAATTGTATGTGATTTCTGTTGTTTTATGTTTTAACGAGTAAGTCATTGAAGAGCCATAATAAAGAATAAATACAACAAAATCACAGTCTGTCACGATTTTACAAAAATAAAAGTGTAAAATGTTCTGTAAACATATAAATTTATAAGCTCAATTTCCCTAGACTTCCACCTAATTTATAGCACCACAGTATATATTTCCCAAGTTTTTATGAAACATAAAAAGTAACATGACTATTAATCATTTAATACTAAGCTACATTTCAAGGATTTCAGTCACGGAAGATCGAGATTAGATTTTTTATTAAAACATTAAAAGGAAACACGGATTGATAGAAAAATAATACTTTTAATCTTATATTAAATTCTGAAACCTTTAGGGAAAATATTTCATTTCGCTAAGGCGAGTTCAAGGACAGAAGACGTTCTTTGAAATAATATTTTATACGTATTAATATCGTCGCATGTCTGATTGTTACTCAAAGAACTTTGTTCCGCGACAGAATTGTTTCTCGTTGTTCTGGTTGGTCTAATGTACGCAAGCACTACTGCTGAGTGAGGTCCTGGGTTCGATTCGCAGGTCGGGCAAAATGTTATTGGGATATTCCATCAGGAATTTCTCAATAGCAGGTCGGAGTCTGGATTTGTGCCCGGTTGATGGCAATATGCTCGCCCCCTATTACATGGGACTTTATCTTAATTGGTGAAATGTGGGTATACTATAGGTACACCTCAGCCAAACCCTTCTGGATTACAGGCATGATGTTATGTTATGTTTTATAAGTCTTACAATTTACCTTGGTATGTATATCAAATTATCTAAGTTAATTATCGAAGTTGGAAAATGTGTGCGTATTGAAGTTTTTAAATAAGTAGTGTTAATAGACTTGTTTGAGTTTTTAAATATATATGTTTGAGTTTTAAATAGGTAGTGTTAATAGACTTGTTTGATTTCAAAGACTGACTATGGAGTTTCTCGCCTGTTCTCTTCCATAGAACCTACTATGCTTTAGAGCTTCATCTTTCTGACTGACCGACTCCTTGACAATTCCATTACCTGTAATTGTTTTAATTGAAATAAATTAAATTTGAGTTTCTAAACCTGTTTATTGCACTGCCCTAATAATAAGCTTATACCCAACGTGAATTTCACATTCATAGAGCTAAGTCAAGATCGAGAAAAGTAGTGGTTTTGTTTAAAATAAGAAATATACCTTACCTTTTACCTTCTTCTACTTTCTGTTCGGCTCTTCAACCTAAATTTTCAAACCTACATAAATATTCTTACTAAATTGCTCTTTTATTTTTCTACTGACGTAATGAATGGATATTCAGTAAACAAATCTTGTAACAATAACAATTATTTCCTCCTTACTCTCTATCCATGTATTTAAAACTTGAAAAACATTAAGTCGAAAGATCACAAAGAATCTGCGCAATATGGATGGAGTTATAGAACTGTATACTATCTGCGCTCCGCGGTTTTACCCGCATAGGTCTCGATCCCGTTAGAATATCGAGATAAGTAGTATCTTATCTCCTAACCTAGATCATGGTCTACCCATGTGCCAAATTTCATCCAAATCCATTCCGCTGTTTTAGCGTGAAAGCGTATCAAACAATCTCACTTTCGCATTTATAATATTAATTACTAAGGATGGAGAAGTGTCTTGATGATGCGTGAGCGCGCGGGATCCACCGTCTCCCGATCGATGTCCACCGCGCATAGGATGGATGGAAAGCAGCACATGAAGGATTTTTTTGCTCAGTTGATGTAATTGCTGTATGACATTCCAGTGGGAGGATAAATAAATCAATCAATCTTCCCGCAGACACGCATGGTATCTCTAATAGTCTTTCCTTCTATTAAATTATATCGGGGTTCTAAATCTAATTCACCACGAGCAGACTCCAACCAGGACGATATAAAATAACATCTTTACGTCATAGCACGTCATAACTTAAATTAATTTTCCAGGAGCAAACTCAGCAAAACTTCGCGCACATAATCCAATTATAGTTCGCGCCAATATATATTTACTATCAACATCATACGCGGATTCAAGCCTTTTAAGATGCTACAAAAATATCAGTGGTAGTTAGTGTTTATCTAATCAAAAATAACCTTTTGTTAGTATGTATCTAGTAGAAGAGTATGTGGCGGCATCTACATCGCCAAATGCGAACTACGCAAATACCTAAAATCCTGCATCGCGCAAGCAAAGTTTACCGCGCGATCAACATTTATATAACTTTCCGACATCAGTCGTTGGGCAGTTGCCCGCCAGACACGACAGCCATCTGATCGGAGGATCCTCCCTTTTCCACGAAGTACCTTGCAAAAAGGGACATATTTCAATGTCTATTTCAGTCACTAAGCAGCATTGATCGATGTGAATCCACATCAAAATGTCTTGAAAAGTTAAAGACAGTCTCCTAAGACCGTTTTCCTAATTTCCTGTAGCTACAACGAGTAAGGTAGTACCTACCCTTACTGCCTCGTCCCAAAAAATCACCTGTATACATAGGTACTAATAATATGTTCGTATATTCATGTAGGTATTTATGTGTAAAGCAATTCCCGCTTTCTTCCTTCCTCTTTGATGTGTAGCAGGTGCCTATGAGGACTCGCACGCACATAAGATATTTTGATTACATGACACGAAGATACGGCAACATTCACATACATATATAATATTGTAAATATTATGCAATAACCGTTGAGTGGGTTTTTGTACAAACGCTCATTTCTCAGGAAATTTGTTCCCTTTTTTTAAGGAAATGTATCTGATAATATTTTTAGTTTATCAATGACATCATTATATGATGTCATTAAATCTGTAATTTTTACGGTGAACATATTATAGAATATTTTATCAAAATTCAAAAGTCATTTATACAAACTAGACTGAGAATCAGCACTTTTCGAACGTAAAAATTACATAAGACAGTCCCCCAAAAACGCCCACCCTTCACCACTTCCTAATACTTTAGCTGGGAAGAAGAAGTGGCGTAACAAACTCCCCAGCAGCACAGCTGTCTATTCATTTGGAAAAACTTGATTTTATATAATAGTACTTTTCCTTGCTTATCTACTCGTATCTATCTAATGACGCCTCTTTCTCACATCTTGTTTATGAATAAACTTATTTTGACACATTCATTGTACAAGCAAATTGACATAGACAAGTTATGTAGATTTCAAGTATGTAGATTTTTGTCATTCTCCTGTCCCTATCCCAACTTCAGTCGGCGGAGCATATCTTACAAAAATAAGGATGTCTCAAACCTCAATTTATAAAGGCATTGCTACTGTAAGTGTAAGATGGATTAAAACTGACATAAAAACAGTAGCCTCGTAAAGAAACCGATACTTTTGACCTTCCTGTCTGATACTAATGTTATTAGAAAGGCAAACCAGGCGTTACAGGGCAAAGGCGCCTTTGATCAGACGTTTTCAATATCCTCGGCTACTCTCTAGGGCGTTACATTTCTACCTAGGTAGCTAGACGATGTAATAGAATTGATTTACAATCTCTAGAGATAGATCGTCTATTGATACAGATTGGTATTCTTTAGAAATATTTATTTATTCATATTTACCAAAGTTCGTGTACAATACAGAAATGACAGGAAGCAACAGAAAATAAAGAAACAGTTACAGCATTATCTTATTATCACCTACTAGGTGAACAATCTTAGAGTAGAGCAGTTTAATATTATTACCAATGTAAACCAAAACAAAGATACAGCAGTCTCATATCTTATTAAATATAAAAAATAGAAAAAAAAAATAGGCACTAATATTTTTACTATAGCCTGCGAGACTAACATAAGCTGAATGTTATTTTACAGCAGAATAGAATAGAATAACTTTATTTTGCTTAAAGAGGTCTTAAATATAAATAGTTTCACATATTTATATTATAGAAATATCCCTGGCTACTCTGTAGGGCGTTATATTTCTACCTCGGTAGCTAGACGATATAATAGAATTGATTTACAATCTCTCTCGGGAGATGGTCTATTGATTCAGATTGCTCGTTGTCTATATTTTATATAATAATAGAATAATAATAATAAAGAGGTAGAATGTATGAGTTTGTATAGGAGGCAACTACTGACCCGATTCCGAAAATTCTTTCACTAATTCAAAGCTCGGTATTACCGTTTGTCATAGGAAGGATAAAAAAATTATGTCAAAACTAGAAATTTTACGCGGATGAAGTCGCGGGCAAAAGCTAGTTTGTATTATGTTGAATGTTATTTTTCAATGTTGAGTGCTATTTTTTTATGACAATAAATAGGTATTGGAATTGCTTTGCAATCTCTAGAATTAGATTGTCTCTTGAAACCAATTGGGAGTCGTTTGAAATAAGTTAAATATTGTTTACAGCATTGTTCGTTTTTAGTTTTATTATGGATCTGATGTTACCAAAAATAAAATCTTCATCTATTCGAAACCATTTACGTCAGGCGAGGCGTACTCCGCATTTTAGGTATGTCAAGCTTAACGTAGTCAGAAGATATAAGAGTTACACGATAGAAAGAGAGGCAACATCTAGGTTAATATAACTGTAGGTAATGAGCGCAGTGCGACCTGAATTGCACTTTATTGTGTCGTAGCAAGATTCGCTATTTATATAAATGACTTTGCTGAGTGAATCTTCTGTACTTGTGTTATTATCAATTCTGTGCCAACATGGTGATTGCTCATTTGATATAGCTATTTTGGGTTAGAAAATGCATTACGTCCACCTTATATAATATGCCTAAATTATTACCGAAACTTTCTTCGGTTAAATAATTTACAAAAATAAATTGTTCCAGTATTTTTTTTACAATAACAAGCAGCCCCGAAAGAAAGTGTTTAAGTTCAGAAATCTAATTTCAGTTCACAAAAGCCAACCCATTAAAGCAGTGAAAATAAATCAATTGAAATTGAATCTCGTTTTTCCAATCGAAACCAAGTTTTGAGAGCCTCTACAAGTTTCCATTAGAACCTCAATAAATGAAAACAAATTGTAACTGAATTATTTTGTGAGTAACTACAATTTCCCAATAAGTCTGCCTATCCTTTTCACAACTATGTTGGGGTCGGCTTGCAGTCTAACCGAATGCAGCTGAATACCAGTATTTTACATGGAGCGACTGCCTATCTGACCTCCACAACCCAATTACTGGGTAACACAATACCCCTTGGTAAGACTGGTTCTCAGACTTTTGTGCTTCATATTACCCGTAATGACTGTCAAAGATCTACGAATGACCGCCGAATGAAAGATACAATCTATTTACCAACATTTTTGACAGATTGTGACTTGAATGTGAACGTTTTACCCCGGGTCCACAGTCTCGCGAGTGCGCCTTGTGGAGGCCCTTGCACGAGCCGCGGCAAGCAGAGGCTATACGAGTGCTCCCCATCCACACTCTCGTTTTATTCAGTTGCCCGACACGTCTCGCGCCTCGCGTCCTTTGACTCCGGTCAAAAAACCGACACCGAGAAGAATGCGCGCGAGGCGAGGCGAGAGAGGCCAAGAGGAGGCTAGGGCGCCATCCACAGTATCGCGCTCGCTTCACCTCGTCTTGCCTCCTGGAGAGTGTGTACCCGGGGTGATACGTACGAGAATTGGCCATCCGTCTGACATCCATTAACTGGGCTACATTGAGGTTTGATGTAAAAGAACTTCAATGGCTGCGTACCGAAAATATGTATTCTTTGTTATACAATTTACGAAACCTCGATCTTCGCCCCAAATCCTATTGTTTTGATATAATTTTATGTACAGTATTATGAGTGTACGCTTTAAATTAACTTATGAAACTTAAAAGCGTGCTTTCTGCCATTACGAACTGCGTTGATAAATTATGTTTTGTATATTTTTTAACTAAGGGTGACCCTGGTTCCGTGAAATCTGTATTTATAACAAAGCGTCGTTATAGGGTAAAACGTTTAACACGCAACCACACCCATGGTTAACAGAGATTTGGTAATTAATTGCAAGTTCAAACAGGGAGAACTTTTTTTACATACATATACTCACCCCTGCTTCCCATGGAGGTAGGCTGAAACTACAGATGGCGACCTGCTACGATCCTTAGAGTACTACGGCACCTGACCTTTCTGAAGATCATCGCCAATAAGTTCACTATGCCCTTCTAAGGGGTCCTATCCCGGCGGCCTTTCCATTCACATCTGCCTTGTAACACCTTTTGTTAGTCCCCTTGCATTCATTCTCTCAACATTACCTAACCATGTAAGCATACTATTTTAAATGCTTACCAATACATCTGCATCTTACTTTGTTTTATTTCCTCTAAAATATTAAAATTAATATTAGAGCTTACAAAATAAATTACGCACGCTGTGCAAACAATCCTTTGAATATATTTAAAAAAAGAAAGTACTATCACGACACGACTAATCAAAAAGAGAATACCTATTGTTTGTGTATCATTGGTGGCCGTTGGTAACATTACAATAGTCAAGCCATTTCAATAAATATAATCCCTACATTGACTTCTAGTGAAACCAATTAAATCCGATTGTTAAATTAATGATGCATAAATTGAACCCTTTCTCTGTAACAAATTGACCGTATAATATAAAGCCTAATGTCTAAGCCGAATGTACTAAGTCATCGGGTTTGACTTTTACTGTAGATCCTATAAATTTCCAATTTTAAATATTATTATTTCGTCTTTTTCTTTTCGAGTCTATGGTTTATACATCCTATACTATTAAATGAGCAATATTTGTATATGTACATATGTATTTTAATCACGTTCTCAAAAACGGCTCTAACGATTTCGATGAAACTTGCAATATAGAGCTTTACGGGAACGAAAAATCGATCTAGCTAGGTCTCATATCTGGGAAATCGTTCTCTCTATTTTCACAAGCTCGATAATGTGATGAAACGTTGGTATACCTGGACGATAGGTTTATCTAGTTGAACCCGAGCAGAGCTCGGTCGACCAGGTACTGTATTATGTTAAATAATTTGGGCCCAGTAGGTGGTCACGCCAATCGTGGTATCACTGACGTTGTTTATGTGCATAATTATGGGACATGGTTTGGTCAGAAGCACCGCATTCACACTGGGTATCGATGGAATCTATAATCCCCCATTTTATTAGATTGTGCTTGCAGCGGCCTACTTGAGTCCGCAGTGGTTGTGTCTTTTAAATGTGGGGGATCATTAACTCAATAAAAAATTGTCAAAAGGGACGATGCCACATTCACCATATTTGTTGGAAACGACCCAAAAACGTGTTAATTAAGAAATATCTGTATCTGATAACACGCTGCATGTTATCCATTTTATTACGAAATTGTTTTGCACCTTTAAAAACATAAAAGAACAAAAAAGGTGCATAAATTTGTTGCCACCATTCGGGACGTTTGAACACTTTATCCGCAAATTATATTATTTTTTTAATTGTTTGAAGTACCTACACAATTATTTAACTTTTATAATTAATTTCCCTCTCTGCCCATTGAAAACAAGTTTGAACTCCTGGGTCTTCGGTAAGGTCAGGTTCACATACGAATAAATTACACCGACCTAGTACTTACCTCTAGGAAGGTAGGAGGGTTCCATTTAAACCAATTTATCTTTCCTTGATTTATTAAGGGTCCCTCCAATTAAACGGAGTCCAAAATATTGGTGTGACCTCCCTAAACGAATTATACCAGAACTTACGACGAGTAAAATTGAAGCCATTTGGGCTTATATTTTTATGTTGATAAGATTTATAATCGCGTGCATGTTTATGCTTGCAGTTCACGCTAATGAGGAAGTATATACGTGATAAATTACGGTTTTAAAAATGTATGTTTGGTTGTATAATTGGGTGGAAAAAGTAGGTCAACGTTTTCAACTAATTAAGCAAGGTTAGAAGGTAGCATATGTATATGTATACATAGGTAACAGCGTCGTGATAAAACCTAATAATTATGTAAATTTACAAAATGCTGCCAAGAAGCAAATACCGAAATACCTACAGGAAAAGCTTTTAAGCTAGATAAACGAGGTGCGACAAATTACTGCTCAGAAAATTCGCCAGTTAGGCAACGCTACAAATGTAGGTGAGAATTGAGAATTTAAAGAGTCTCAACGAATAATGATACTTGAGTACGGTTCGTGTACGGCTCGTGGCGAAATAATAACAGCCGCACGGGTCGATCGTAAGTTAAGCTCGGCTTGCCGTGTTCGGTTCGTGGATGGGTAACCATCCATTACATATCGAAACCCCTTTGTGCCTCGGAAATCTCGTTAAGTTGTTGGTCCCGGCTGGCATTCGTAGATCTTAGAAGCCCAAAAGTCTGACGACCAGTCTTATCAAGGGATATCGTGTTACCCAGATACTGGGTTGTGGAGGTCAGATAGGCAGTCGCTCTATGTAACATACTGGTATTCAGCTGCATCCAGTTAGACTGGACGCCGACCCCAATATAGTTGGAAAAAGGCTAGGCAGATTTGGGTAAGGTTGGTTTACTTTGAGAAATCAGAACCAGCAACCTTACTAGCTGGTTATTTGGGTCATATTTTTGCTATGGTCTAAGTTATTCACGTATTGCTCGTGTCGATCCTAGAAAATATGAAGCTCAAAGTTGTGGAGTATTTATTTTTCCTCTGCTTTGCTTGAGCTGAAGTATATTGTAAATTGTTTTTAACTAGGTAATGTTTTGATTTAATTTTACTAGTATTTGCAATGACAATAGTTGTTGTTTTAATTACGGTAAAAGAGTTTATATTATTTCCTTGTAATGGCCATTTATTTTACAACCAGCACCCAATAATACCTACCGCTATATGGTACGTATGTTTTCAGTGTATTAACGTGCTTCATTAAATAAAGCTAATTGATTTTAACGTTTACGATCTGACCGAGTGAATGGCAACACCCGCTTCCGATAATGCATCCGAATCCACTCTGTTTTCCCTTTTATTTTCCAATTAACATTAAATAGAGGTTCGAAACCACTTTGATATTAATCTACTGCGATTCATTTAAACGTGAAGTAGTTATTGAAATTATATGAATTAAACATGTATATTTTACTCAGAGACGAAAAGAATTAGGCCATTATAGTGTAATTAAATATGATTTTTGGTACATGCAAGAAACTCCAAACGTGCTTTATGAAAGAAAAAAAAATTGCCATCTTGCATAAGGAGTCCATTAAGAACACCTTGGTTTAGCACCAAAAGATTCCTGATATAAACGTTTAAAAGAACAAATTTTTTACTTAAATGAGCGATGACTAAGATTTATAATAAAAAAATCAAATTAGAGGTATGTGTAATTGTGTAAGAAATTCATACTCAAAAAAGAACTCTAACTTCAGAAATAACAGTCGACAGACATTTTTCAAGAAAGTACCTATTAAGAAAACTTCCTTTGTATTGTTTAAAAGTGTTCCACACACCAACAAGCTAATGACTTAACTCTATACACTATCACAAAGTTTACAAGCCCACTATTTCCACCAGAAGCGTCTTCAAGTTCCACTTTGGCATAACGTATCGATTTGGATAGTCGTTTCTCAGGCGCGAGCGAATTCAGCAAGGCGTTAGATTTATATATTTTTCATCGTAACGACTCTTAAACGAGCTCTAGCTTCCACCTGGTTCCACTTTATTGATATCCCCATTTTCAATGTACGAGTAAGAACTAATTTTGTCTGTCCCTATCTATTTGGTTTTCTTAAAAAATGCGTCATGTTCGTGAACGGGCGCCGTCAGTGGGGACTGGTCATCTCTTAGCTGCCACGGCTTATTTGAATTTATTTTAATTTTTGAATTGTTTTTGATTTTATTTTTACTACTGACGCTTTTAACGTGCACGTCTTTTTACATTGTTCTCACATGTATAATTACAAAAATGGATGATGTAACCAATATTTTGTAAAAATATTCTGATTGAAAAGAGTGTCCGTGGAGTTTCTTGCCCGTTCTTCTCCATAGGAACCTACTACGCGTTGGAATGGGCAACTAGCTTCATATTTCTGACTGACCGACCCCTTGACAATTCAAAAGTACCTGTAATTGGTTTATTTCAAATAAATGCTTTGAGTTTGAGTTTGAAATAAATAAAAAAACAGTTAACTTTTGGGATAGCTAAGATTTTGTTCTGAATTTTAGGATTCATTTTCTTTTTGCTTAACAATATAAAATGTTATGAGTTTTAAGATAATTAGGATCTAGCTAGGGTGTTCATTTTACAACTAAAAGGGCTGTTGCCGAGGTACATTCTAACGACTGTTATTACAGTATTTTCTGTCGAGACTTTGCTTAAGGCTAAGCTAGAAATGCTAATGTTATGATAATAAAGGCTCGTATATTTACTGTTTAAGTTAAAGCTGATGGTTATACCAAGTAAACGTTTATTTGAGTCCACAAAATAATGTTACCATGTAAATATCACTTCGAAATTCGAATGATTCGAATGAGTTCGGGTTTTTGGTTGTCACTTACGGCCCCATTTACAAAATGCAAGTGTCTTGCCTAAAATAAGATTGAAGCAACAAATGACTTGCATCGTCTAAACACTGTTTAATGGGTACAACTTCTATTGTTGGTCTAACTTATGGTATGCCACAGGCAATCAAATCGAACCGTGTAAATCTGGTGTTTTTTAATATTTTCTATATTATATATAATCGAAAGTTTTTTTTACAGAATAGCAATAAAGAAAACGAAAAAAAAAAATACTTGTCCTGAAAATGCTTACAACGCCTTAAAATACGGAAAGGAATTCTGCTTAAAAAAGAACAACTATCTAGGAACAAAACCGCGAATTGTTCCAAAAAAATGATGCTCTATTATGTTCTAGGTACCTCTCGTTAAAAGCTTCGCAAAAAGCACAATTATAAAATAAACAAAAAAATACACTGAAGAATGGCTGTCGCTGTATTCAGTGTTGCCCACTTTCTTAACGACAAGGATGATTGGATTACCTCAATTTTGCTTAAATAGTTCTAGGGTGCTTACAGAATCATTGTCAGAATTTCTATAGATGATGAAAAAATATTTGCTATTTGTTAATCAAGTTAAGTGGGTTTACCAAAAAAAAAAAAGAGTTCAAGATCATTTAAAAATATATACCTACCTATAACCCACGCCACTAAAGGAACGAATTGAACAAGGCGGCCAAAAAAAAGCTCCTTTGTTTTTTGCATGGGTATCACGACCTTTCACTCACACAGTTTAATGAGCGAGTGAGAAGGAATGATTGGCGCCGCCATTTTGAATTCGTTTAATACTACTATTATCTAATATTAATATCTATTATAAATTATTTCAACATATTGACTTTGTTTTTTAGCCTTGAAACAAAAATTTTTTCATAAATAAATCAATTATAATATACTCAGCACGTATCAAAAAAAAAAAATTACGCTAATGATGACAACACTCACAACTAAGATACAATAATAATTTTCAAGTTTTAATTGCGTTTAGGTATGTACAAGTAGGTACCTATGTTTACAAGACAATAACTTTAACGTCTCTTGAGGATATAAACCAATTATACTGTTAAAACTTCATACATAAGGCTTGTATTCCTTTGTGGGATGTGTAGCGAAACTTGACGAGGTCTTAATAATAATTATGAAACAACTAGGAAAATCAAATCCGTAGGTATGTTTAACAATGGACCTTATATAGTGCATTTTCCCAAAAGTGTTCTTATCCTAACTATATTTATATAATATAATATATAATTATAATATATACATCGTATACATATTATATTATCCTAACTATAATATTTTATTATAAATGCGAAAGTGAGTTTGTTTGTTACGCTTTCACGCTAAAACGGCAGAACGGATTTGTATGAAATTTGGCACATTGGTAGACCATGACCTGAAAAAGGATATAGGATACCATTTATCCCAATATTCCCACGGTATCGGGACATACGCGGGTGATACCGTGGGGCGCAGCTAGTTCAAAAATAAATAGATAATTATTAATAAAATTGTGACGATGATTAATTAGCCCTCAATGTGCCCACGAAGTACACAAAAAGGCTAACACCATTATTATTCTATGCTAAAAATTCGTTCAAGAAAATTGGTATTACAAATTTTTTAGGGGCGAACTTTTTAACGTTTCGAAGTTTTCCGATAAAATTAGATGTTTATAAAAGAAAAGTTTAAAAAAGTGTATTTTTATAGTACTTTAACAGTAAAAGTGTTTCGATGTATTTATTTAAAGTTTGGAAAGTCAATGACCGAAATGTAATTTGGTTACTTTTTATACTGTTTATGAATCAGAGAAGATTATATCAGAGCCAGTATTTATGGTATGACGTAATAACGAGTTTCTGCTTTTCATATCAAGTCATAAACGAAAGCAATTGTTAAAACCATGTGTAGGTAATAACTTCCTAGAAGTAGTAATAAAAGGTCATAATATAATATTATAAGTGTTTTAATATGCAAAACATTAAAGATAATGTGTGATGTGTGTTTGTGTGTAATTTGTGCTAATGGGTGTGGGTGTGTGTGTGTGTGTGTGTGATATGTGATGTGGGTTTGTATGTAGTGTGTGTAGTGTGTGTGTATCCCTTGTGTGTGTAACTTATCCTCTTCCTTCTTTAAGCAAGCACATAAATATACCTTAACGTTTATATCGTGTAACCTAAACCAAGCTGAGCCGAAGGTTCCGTATTCCGCACCCCTTTGTGTTACAAACATAGTCGCTTTCAAAGACTTGATCGTCATCAAAGCCTTTACTGTAGTAAAACTTGGCTACTACGTAGTTTATGACCTAGTAAGCCAACAAAACTGAATTATAATAATCTCGAATTATAAGAACACATCATACATACATACATATACTCACACCGTCTTTCCATAGGGTTTGCCAGAAACTACAGAACGCCATCTGTTACGATCCTTTTATACTCGCCTTTGCTTCGTTTACGTTAATACACCGGGCTTTACAAGCACGCCGAATAAAAGAACACGATCCCAATAAATATATTTATCAATTTCCCAGTACTCCAGACTCCGTTAAAACAAACAATAATTATCTCTTTCTCTCTTAGAAATTCTATACTTCGTTCCAAAACACAAATAGCGGATGCTGGCCGCACAGTTGCTGGACTAAAGTGGAACTGGGCTGGCCACATCTGTCGCATGTCGGAGCAACAATATGCAAAAATCACCACTCAGTGGATCCCAAATAACAGGAAACGACTACGCGGCAGGCCCAGAAAGAGATGGCGGGATGAGCTGGACTCCTTCTCAAAGGATTGGCCCACAATCGCAGTAGACCGGGAAAAGTGGAAAAAGGGAAGGGAGGCCTTTGCCCTGCAGTGGGACGACACAGGCTTATAATAATAATAATAATAAATTATCTCTAAGTAACAACGATAACACACTCCGAACTCCCCTACTTGTTATACACAGCCACTAAACTTTGATTATCTCAAAACAACCTTTATAGAAATTGGATTAGATAGCAAAATTTACATACTCAGGTAAATGGTTTAGGAAACCGAGAGCTAACGATAATAGAGACCACTCCAGGAAAATGATGTTCGTACTAAAAAAATCCCGTGAAAATAAATTACTTTTGGAATTTTTTCTCGGGGCTTCGAAGTCTTGGTAACTGATATTAAAGACAATTTATGTGGAATGATGTTGTAGGGTAAGTAAATTTTGAAGACTTATACGGTTCTTGGGTAGACTCAAAATGGTTACTCATATTTTTGCTACGCCCTGCTACATGGAAGGGATGATATGTATTTTTCGGGTGACCACTGAAAATCACAGCATCATGCTGAGTAGAAGCCCTCTTGTCACATTCATGACGTGCCAGCAGCTGCCGACTATTTCTATTTTCTGCTCGTGATTATATTTAAATCTATTGTTTTATTGTTCTATTAATTGTCTTTTTGTATTGCACGTGTTTCTGTGACAAATTAACTTATTTTTATTTCTTCTTCATTCTTTCGTATTATTATGGAAATTGAGGTCCAGTGTTTCTGGTGTTACAAGATATTTAATTATTTTGACTTTCCTATAGCAGCGATAGGCTGAGTTAGTTGGTATAACTATGATTCCCTGAAACTCCATAATACCTACGTACTCGTAGGTATCGAAGGGACGATGAATTTGATACCCTGAAGCTCTAACCTATTAAAATAGAATCGTTTAAAACAGCGCAAATGCAAGCTAAAGCTTAAAGGAATTGTGTTGTATACAATGTGGAGAATTTACTTTGTGAATTTCAATGTAGATTGTGTAGTGTTCAGCCGTGTGTAAAAACCAGCGAAAACCGATGACCTAAAGTTTATTCTGAGTCGGGGCTATTGTAAGATTGTGTTTGGGTGGCCTTCCAAAGAAAATTTTGAACAAAATAAATATTGATTAGCAATAGTTATTCACAATAACAAAAGTCTGTAAATAATCTTACTTGTCATTTAACTTGTTTATGCTTTCGTGTGTAACAATTCAAATACCGATTTTGTATGTCCGAAAACAATACCGAATACCTTAGTAAAAATCTAAATTAAAAAACACAACACATCTTTCTGCATTATAATTGAGCTTATTATGCTTGCAACAAAGAAGAAGGAAGAAGGGAACATTTCGCCAGTTATATTTATGTTCCATGAAATAAATTGGGGCGCCTATTGACTATTTTTGCTTCAAAAAGACCTATTTTGATGCCCTAAAACAATACAAAGTACCCAATGTTTTGGGTACTTTGTATTGTTTAAAGGCAAAACAAAAAAACATACGTACACACTACAGCCGAAACCTTTCCACGATTAGGGTAATGGGCCCAAATGTCGGCCTGATAACGTATCGTCGCAAATTCGCCCACAAAATTCCCAGTTTTGAGCACCCAAACATTCAACATCCGTTCGGTAATGGAATCCGAGCTGTACCTATCTTTATTCTGCACGATTCTGGAATAGAGGGTAGGAACGAATTACACTTACATATTTTTCGATTTTAAGTTACCAATGTGAGAATTTCTTTGTCTCAGGACCTTTTAGACGGTTAGAAATGTTGAGTTATTATGAAAAAAAAAAAAATACGTTAACTTTATTTATTTTGTAAAATTCCAATTAGTTTTACGTAACGATTTCTGTGAATGACATTATAAATAATACAAAGCAAAGTTCAAAGTCATTTACCCAAAAATAACCACCTTATATTGATCGCGTTGTATCAATGATAGTGTCCTCCCAGGGGATAGTTATTTATAGCGTTCAATAGACTTCTTTTTTTTTTCTTTTTTTAAACATTGCCCCACACTAAGAATTTCTTCTTGTTCCGTGCGGGGATCGAACCCGCGACATTTTGCGCAGCAGTCGATCGCTCAGCCACTGCGCCAACCGTGTCGTCAATAGACGATGTATAGATATTGTATTCAACCAATACAATATGTATACACACTGTATAATATTATTTTTATAAATGGTCTTTTCACGATCCCAGTACCATATTTAGATCAAGAAACGATCTAAGAAAGTATGTCACTCTGTATCATTAAAAGCTCTAAGCGACAATACGCGAAAAGTGCCAACCCACATCCATATTCTGAAGGAATAAACATTACTCGAACTTACACAATATTCACTCATAGTAACATCTTCCTATGATTGTTGTTTAAAGCGGTCAATTGACGATGTTAGGGTTGAATACAATTTACACATACACATCCCACATCCTATACACTTTACACATTGTATAATAATTTCCTTAAAACTGCTCTTCTAACGACCGCAATTCAAGAAAACATGTCATCTGTGCCACTAATGCCCGTTTTCACCGACATCCCCTAAGTTTATGGGATCCCCTAAGAATGGCTAGGGGGCTGTTAGAAGGTGGTTTCTGTTTCACCAACAGTAAGGGGTCAGTTAAACGTTAAAAGGTCCCCTAAAATTAGGTGGTCGAAATGTGGGCCCATAAGCCGGCACATACGTAAGTGATCTCTCAAGCAACCGAACGTAATGAACGTAAAAAAAAAAAAAAAAAACTTTATTTTCTCCACAATATTACTCTTAATTGCTAGCCTTATTTCTACGGTAACATATTATAGGGGTATTATATTAAATGACAGCCGTAGACCAAAAACATATCAAGAAACTGATTTTTTCGGAGATATAGGCTGTGTAAATCTTCAGTGTTGTATTTATTGGAAAAGATTAAACTCATCTTAGAATTTCCTGATAAAAGGTATAACTAGTACCTAGTAGTACTAGGGTACTAGGTACTTATATGTAAGCAATAAAAAATCGTAAAAAAAAAAAAACATGGCCGTGGTATTTTTTCTGTTTGTTCCACGATACTTACCTACGTTGATACCTAACTAATAATGTAAACCATACACTTGTGAGGAACGTCTGTCCTTATTGTATTCGCATATTAATGCTTATTTCAGAATTAATTCTATATCTCCAATAAATCAATTATTAATAGCATTGAGGTTTTATGCTACGGGTAATCATTAGTTGGCTGTGGCAGACAAGGCATCAGCGTGCAGTCGAAGAGTATCCTCACAAGTCACACCAAATAGACAATCAAACCTCACGTCAGTACGTCACAAAAGAAAGAAGTGTCAAATATAAATAAGACCACAGATAATACGCGAAGTTTCGTTATGTATACACAGAGTAAATAAGCAAAAAAATATGAAATTAATTATAAATATGAGTGAAATAATATTTATTATTGCTATCAAAACATGATTTATTAATAACTGTATCCAAATGAGTGTATACTTTAGAGAATTTCATAAAAAGCTATCTTGTTTCAAAGTATCGATAAGTTTAAACACTATTATCGAATACAAAACGTCACATAGATATGTGTCCCCTAGTTAAGTGATAAAAATGATGGTGAAACGAAATTTAATTTAGGGGCTAGTTTGGGAGAGCTTTTAAGCTAAGGCTCCCATACGTAGGTGGTATTATAGGGGATGTCGGTGAAAACGGGCATTAAAGCTCTAAGCGACAATACACGAAACGTGCCAACCCGCATCCATATTCCGATGGAATAAACATTACTCGAACGCACACAATATTCACTCATATATTCCTCACTGTCAGGCTATGTCGGACAGGAGTGGAAATTCAATTTATTTTCGGTTTGCACCGCGATTTCCCATGCGGATTTGATTTTGTTTTAGAAGCACCAAATCAAATTGAAAATAAACGTATGGGTAACTTTTGTATGAACAGAAGTTTTTTTAATTTGTAACTTTGGAGTCCTTTGTGGTTAGGATTATGATGTAACAGACGAATCTGAAATATAGAAAACTTTTGTATCCGAAAAAAGTTTATATTTTGTGACAGATATTTAATCGAAAACTGGTTAGAAATTTTAAGTCCTTGAGCTCAATATATCCACTTTGATGATATTCTTATGTGATAGAGTGCAACCGATATTAAAAATTCTTTCGAAAATCTGAATTTACGTTAGAATGATATTTTATTGAAGGTCTAACGTTTTCTATCAAGTTTATCGCTGTGCTCTGCAATTATTTGCATATTGATCGGATGAATCTCAAAATACATTGTCATCATTATGTAACTTTATTACATATCGAGCTTTTAATATTCTAGTTTATGTTTATTGGGAAAACTCTTCGACGGAATATTAGTAATATTTCCATATACCGAATAAAAAAATATTTGCATAATATATAAGCTAACAGTCTTAAAATAATAATATTATTGATTCTCATAGGTGTGTTGCTGAAACGTTTCAATATATATATATAACTTTTTCATCTCTTATCAACTTCTTGATTATTTGGAAAGTCATCATGACTTAAGACCTTGTGGGTCACAAAATCAGCTTCCGATTATCCCAGTGCTGAGACTCAGGTCTTTTCTCTGTGTGTGAGAGAGAGAGAAAACAACGGTCCCAGTTCAAAAATTACAGTATTCATCAAGCCTTCTAAATGTTACTACAGAATCTCTTAATTTTTTTTTCTCCTTTTACAGTACACCTGTCTACACGAAAACCTGTTTCACTACCTTTGTGAGGAGAACAGCGGAGGAGTCACTTTACCAGCTGCGAGGGGTGATGATGCTTGGAAGGTGTACTTCAATGATATACCAGAAGAGATCGTCGATGAGTTCGCCATGAGATACGGGATTGAAGCCATCTATCAGGCTATGACGTAAGTATTCATGTTTATTTATTGCGTTCCATAATGTATAAAATATGTTACAAAAAGACATAGCTAGGAATCAATTATGGACATGGTTAAGGTACATAAAAAAAAAATTATAACTTTTAATAGAACTGTATCTTAAGGGTAACATGTTATTGGATACAAGAACCACAGGTAGCAGTAAGCAGTGATAGCCTAGTGGTATGACCGTCAGACTTCCAAGTCATAGGTCCCGTGTTTGAACCCACGGCACGCACCTCTGACTTCAGGTTCATGTGAGTATTGTATAATTACCACTTGCTTTAAAAACGGTAAAGGCAAACATCGTGTGGAAACCGGCATGCCTGAGAGATATTTCTCGACGGCATGTGAAGCCAAGTCACTAACCACACGAAAAAAAGAAGCAGTGGACGTCTTTGGACTGAAATTATGATGATTACAGTTTAATGTTTTGTATTTTCAGACATTTTTATTTCAAAAGAATTTTATTAATATTGTGCAACTTCTGTTCATAATTGGTTATATCAGTGATCTGTGTTAGAATAAAGAATAAAAATGATCGGAAAGTTGAAAAAGCTTTGCTTTTGGTGGCAATTTTTTTTTGAGCCTTAATTTTGACAAAATCGGGACGTTACCTAACCTAACCTAAATATTAAATTAGGCTGCGTGCGTTTTGTTGGTTTATTTTGTAAGATTACAACAATGACTCCACTGTAATTGATTGTTATATTTTTGTCTACTCCAGGCACTTCCACTGCCTCTCCACGAAGTACCTGTGCGCCGGAGTTCCAGCCGTCATGTCCACGTTGCTGGCCAACATCAATGCTTACTACGCACACACCACCGCCTCGTCAGCTGTTTCAGCCTCTGACCGATTTGCTGCTTCTAACTTTGGAGTTAGTATAATTTTCATTCTTAATATGTTTTATTTATTTAGCCATGTCTTATCAACTAAATACATAAACATCATTAACCCACAATCTTTATCGTAATTATAGATATCGCATGTATCTAAATTAAATGAAACGAAACTATTTATAAACATACTTATACATACATTAAAGAAATGAAAAAAATAAAATTCATAAACAATGTGTAGCCAAAAATACGACAATACAAGAAAATGCTGCCTAGTGGGACAGTAACAGGCTGATATTATTTCTACACATTTACTTACCTTTTTCTACAGAAAGAGAAATTCGTCAAACTGCTGGATCAGTTACACAACTCGCTGAGGATCGATCTGTCGATGTACCGGAACAACTTCCCAGCATCCAGTGCAGAGAAGCTCATGGACCTTAAGTCTACTGTCGACCTGCTTACCAGTATTACGTTCTTTAGGATGAAGGTATGCTTATGATTTTGGAATATTTTCTTAATTTTCATCAATATCATCATTTTCAGTGTGCCACGTATGGTACAGTATTTTTATTCCATGAAGCGACGCGCGCTTTACTTGTGGTTACCAAATATACGAACACGCTGTGGTACGATTCGCAGATAATCGGTAAATAGCACCAATTTACCGATTATCTGCGAATCGTACCTATCAATGCGAATCTCAATAAAAAATGGCAACATTTTGATGATTTTGATTGTCTGTTTACTTTATCAGTGCCACAAATTACTACTTATACTTTATCATTCGTCAGGTGCAAGAGCTAAGCAGTCCGCCCCGCGCCAGCACCGTGGTCAAAGACTGCGTGAAGGCATGCCTTAGATCAACATATCAGTTTCTATTCGAGAATTGTTACGAGCTGTACAACAGAGAGTTCCAGGTAATTAAATTCACATTTTGTTCATCATCATCATAACAGCCAAAAGGCATGCACTAACGGACGTAGGAATCCAAACATCGCCACAGCGACCGATCTTGTGCTGGCTGCACACAATTGCCACGAACTTTAATATAGAGCGTCAGTTCACCTTGTGGCATACCCACGCTACGGTCAAGGTCGCCAGCCACGAACATATTTGAAAAAAAATTACGGGTTCTGCAAGAAATATCCTAATGTAAAAATTCAATATTTCAGGTGGATCCAAATGAAGCCAAGCGCGATCCATCAGACCACGGGCCACAGTTGGATTCAGTGGACTTCTGGCATAAGCTAATCGCTCTTATCGTATCTGTGATAGAAGAGGACAGGAACAGCTATGCTCCTGTACTCAACCAGTTTCCTCAGGAGTTGAATATTGGACAGGTATGGATTTTACTATTTATTTGTTTCTGCACTTACTCGCCCGCCGTAACCACCAAATCTTCACTATTGCTACGTGCATGTAAGACATTCAAATATTCCAACACTCGTTCGAAGACAGTGGAATCATTGACCAGATACTCAATAAGCTTCATTGTCTCAGTACTTTTATAGTTGAAAGAAAGAGCAAGAAAGAAAAATGCGTTTATTGGCATTACAAAAATACACCTTAAAACTATAAAAACTGTAAACAAATTATTATAATGCCAAAAGGGCCTCAGCTCAGCATAATGTCAGATGACAACACAAAATGTACCACCTGAAGCTGATGTTCAGCTGCAACCCACGACTGCCATACGCTAAAATAATAAACATAGGGAAGTGTAAGAGTATAAAAATAAACTCATACGAAATCAAATAAAATGTTGTAACATACATGTGTGTGTGCGTTGTGTTGTGATTAATGAGAAACTAAACTGATGCTTAACTAAGTTGCTGCTTTATGTTCTAACTTACAAGAGTTGCAGTGGCTAATATTGAGGCTGATTTGACTCAAATAAAATATATAGAAAAGCACGTATAGTTTAAAGTAAAAAAACTTAATGTTTAGTTTAAAAGTGTTTGATCGGAATAATTGAGATGAGTTCACAATTCAATGAATGATATAATGTTATTTGCAGTTATCGGCGGCGACGATGTGGTCACTATTCGCAGTCGACATGAAGTATGCCTTGGAGGAGCACGAACAGCATCGGCTCTGCAAGTCTTCTGCATATATGAACCTACACTTCAAGGTAAAGCTAAAATATAATTCAGTTTATTTTATGATGGGTTGTACTCGAGCTCTTGATGAAGAGCTTGTCTGTGGAAGTACTGCTACCATGCCTTTAATTCTGTTCAAAATTCACTTTCACATTCAATCCCAGCTGCGATGCTTCTGGATTTGTAATGTCCATAGGCGTCAAACCTCGGCGATCACTTGACACCATTTGGGCCGTCTGAATATCTGTACTAATAATATTATAAAGAGCAAAGATCCCAAACGCAAAAACCGAAAAATTCTTCCGCCAGTAGAAGCCTGACAACAGTGATCCAAGTAGCTGGCATAGGTCTCGAGTTCGAACCCAAGACACGCACCTCTGACTTTTCGGATTCATGTGCGTATTGTTGACTATCAATTGCTTCAAAAACGGTAAAGAAAAACATGGTGAGGAAACCTGCATGCTTGAGGGATATTTCTCGACGGCTGTGACGCCAAGTCAGAGGCCTATTGGTGGCTTTAAAACTCTGACACCAGGTTAGTCACTAACCACACGAAAAAAAGAAGAATTAGAATTCTATATTATGACTAACATATGCTATAATTTATAAAGATATTACGCGGGCGAAGCTGCTGGCGGAAGCTAGTTTACTATACAAAAACAATGTATCGCCTGTTTTAGAAACAATATTCCCGATGATGAATTACGTGTTATTACTCCTCCGCTAAATACTAATCACAAGCAACTTTCTACAGGTGAAATGGCTCCACACAAACTACGTGAAAGATGTGCCACCATATTGTGGAGCTGTGCCGGAGTACCCAGCCTGGTTCGAACCCTTCGTAATGCAGTGGCTCAATGAGAATGATGACGTGTCGCTAGAATATCTGAATGGAGCGTTCAACAGGGATAAGAAAGACGGGGTGAGTAAGATTACATTTGATAATAACACCATGATCGAAGTAAATACTTATAAGAACAAGTATCAAAGAATATTAGTTTGATCCGTTGAAAAATATTGCCAATAATATACCTAATAAATGAATACAACAATAACAAACACAAGCAAAAACTAATAAATAAAAACTACCACGTTTTCAATTTTTAAAAGCAATGCCAGCATAGAAAATAGAATTAGAATCAGAAATCGTTTATTTACATTGAATTAAAGTACAACCATGATTAGGATAATATAAATTAATAAGAATAAATAGTAAAGAAAATCCAACACATTCCACCGGTAAGACATGCAAGAAGTTAAATGTACCACTTATGTCCTTCCTATCTACTACTACAAATATCAATATTACAATATTTTACTCATTCTCCTATTACTTCCTTACTTTCCAGTTCCAAAAGTCGAGCGAGCACGCCCTCTTCAGTAACTCAGTGGTGGACGTGTTCACCCAACTGACACAATGCTTCGACGTGGTCTCCAAACTCGAGTGTCCCGACCCTGAGATCTGGAAGAGGTACATGAAGAGGTTCGCGAAGACCATCGTGAAGGTCCTCATAGCTTATGCTGACATCGTGAAGAAGGAATTCCCTGAACACTTGAAGGAGGAACGGGTGGTATGTTGAACTTGAATTTACATTTGTCTCTCTCTCTTTGTGGTATTAGATTTTGGAGACAAAGATTTACTTAAAAACAATGAATTCCATTCACATTCGTTATTTTAAGTGACTTCTGATATTATAGCTATGTAATAAGTATTGGGAACACAATAAAAATAATACGTTGATGATAACAGTGATTTGTCATAACGTATAGACTTGATAATGGATTAGAATTAATCTTTGAGTTTACTGACTGTACAGGTCCTCTCAAATCTTTGTGGATCTCAAAAGTCCATCTCAGACGCTAATCTGCATGGTCCTCACATGATCTGATCAATTGAATGTCTGAAACTTAAAAGAGACTTGGATCTCTGAGTTCGTTTCGATATTTCTTCTCAGAGTAGTAAGATAGGAAAGAAAGACCTCATCTAGTTTAAAAAATATATTTGGCGTGTAAAAAAAGTGTGACAAACAAACGTAATTACAGAAAAAAAATAAACAACAAAAACTAGAGCCATAAACAAATAGTCATTGTAGCTAAATTATAAAGATGTAATTAACATGAAGAAGAATTTAACCCCATCTTGTTTTAATACAGGCTTGTATCTTGATGAACAACATTCAACAACTGCGGGTCCAGTTGGAGAAAATGTTCGAGTCGATGGGAGGCACCAAGCTGGAGCGTGATGCCGCTGATATTCTGAAAGATCTACAGAATAGGCTCAATGGAACGTTAGATGATCTGGCTTCCATGTTTGCTATTAGGTAAGGGTGTCGTACTTTGTTTGTTTTAATTTAAATCATATTTATTAGACGACAGCTTCTGGCAGATTTGTTTAAAGATGGGATTAGACCAAACGAACAACATCACGAGAACAAGAGCATTATTTTCTTGCCTTTTAAGTATAAAACCTTAAAAAGCTTAAATAACGGTTTACAATATACAATTGTTTCAAGGATTTATTCTCCAGCCAGTGCCTTTTTTGTTATTACACGATGAAAATCAGCAGTCAAGTGCCGCCGACATATTTAACCTGTCATATTAATTGATAGTTTCCTAAAATCTACGAATAATAAAAGTACCTAAAATATTGGTTCTTCAATTAATAACCATTACCTTTCCTTTGTCAGTTTGGAGACACGAATCACAGCAAGTGTGAAAGAATTAGGAGAGCTATTACAAAAGGTAGGCGGTGGCGGCGCGCCCGGGCAGCAGCAGCCGCCCGTGCACCACGAGGCCGACGAGGTGCTGCGGCCGCTTATGGATATATTGGTGAGGACTACATACAGACATAAATAGGGCTATAGTTCACTATAGAACACAGGAGAAGGAAAATACACAATGAGGCCTAAAATAAACCCCTGTGGTACTCCAACAGGAATACTGAAAATTTCAATGATAACTGTCAATTAATTACGATGTTTTTGCCTTTATTACGAGTATTAATCGAACACGCTAGACTGTCTCCTCGGTGATTATTTGCTAAATTGAATAAGAATACATAATGGAACAATAATTTAAATAAGTTTTATCTCAATGGACTTGTTATTGATATTTTGTTCTGTGCAGGATGGCTCCCTCACAATGTACGCAGAATCCTGTGAAAAGACTGTACTAAAACGACTACTAAAGGAATTGTGGAAGATTGTGATGAAGATATTAGAAAAGACTGTTGTGCTTCCGCCTATGACTGATAAAACGGTAAGACTGTTTGCTACTTAACATGAAACTGCTAAATATAAATGTTTATACTGACCAATAATTTGATAAGTTATGTGAGGAAAGAGTAAAACTCGGTAATTTTATGGGGCCCCTTAAGTCAAAATTAAAATGAACACCCTCATTGGGACTCAATCGTTTCTATTAGCAACTGGAATACCCCGTACTTACATTTATACAATATTTTCAGGGCATAAGTTTGAAGTGAGACGAATAGAAAGAAAACTAAATAAATAAAATTTTCTAATGAATAACTTTATGAACTTTTTCTTTCTTGATGCAGATGATGTTGAAGAACTTGACAAACAACGCCAAGAACTTGGCAGCGAACGCGAAGATCGAGGATATGACGCAGCTGTTCAAGAGCACGGTGGGCAAGCAGGACGTGAAGCATGCGCTCTCCGGCGTCATGGATATATCGAAAGAGGTGAGATATAAGATGATCCTAACTTACTCTTGGTGATATTAGCCATTTTCCCACTGAGCAAAATTCTCTTATCTTGTGTGAAACGTAACGGTGACATAAAATTGAGAAGCGTTTATGAATTCAGTCTTTAGTCTACTATCTATAAAACATGAAAAAAGGGATGATAATATTACTTCGTTTCATGATTATATTGAATCATTTTGCAACAATTAAGAAAATGCTTACGCCGTGATCACCGTGGTCACCACCTACTGGGCCAAAGTTAATCTAAATAACTAGACAAATGTTGTATCATCGATTCGAAACGAAGAAAACTAAAGAAAATTCTGCTGCAATTGTGTTTATAAATTACAATAGAAAACTGTTAACTAGACGTACAGAACAACTGTTTTCCTATGTCTGAAAATTGTGCAAATCTTCCCATTTGTTAATATTGGCGTACGACATTTTTTCAAAACACTAATACCAACTTATTTGACCCACAGCATCTATCAGCCGAAAAGAGTTTGACACCAAAGCAATGTGGAGTCCTAGACGCAGCTTTGGACACCATCAAGCTGTACTTCCACGCAGGAGGCAACGGGCTCAAGAAAGCCTTCTTAGAAAAGAGTCCAGAACTGCAGTCTTTGAGATATGCCCTCAGTCTATACACTCAGACTACTGACACGCTCATCAGGACTTTTGTTAGCTGTCAGCAGAACCAAGGTAATTGAGTTAAATTAAAAACCACGTCCAAAATAATTTTGAAAACATTTTCTTGCACATTTTTGCTATAATGCGTCTTAAAACTTTCCTAAGTACAGGTCCTAGGTTTCTATTGAACAGTTCACTAGTTTCCGAAGAATACGCTAAAGGTCGGTCTCGTTAAGATTTTAATACACTATCTGATACATTCTTTTGCCGTACGCAAAATACGCGGTTATACGTAGAGTTACAGACACCAACTAGTTATACAATACAAAACATGACTTTGTGTATAAATGTAAATCAAGGAAGGTCCACTTACGAAAGAATTAATGTTTGAAAGTCTTTGACAATTGGAACCCCTAACTGTGCATACGATGCTACGTAAATCTAATACCACCTAGTCAGTCAGAACAGCAAACAGCAGCATCAACAACCCCTTTGAACACATCTTGGAGCAATTAGATAATTATATTTTGTGTATGTTTTTGTGCTAAACTTAAATATTTTTGTGATTCTTTCAGATGCTGCAGTTGTGGAAGAAGGCAGCGTGGGTGAGGTCTCATTACAAGTGGATCTGTTCACGCATCCCAATACAGGCGAACATAAGATCACAGTGAAAGGTAAGAAGTTACTTTTTTTAAATGACACAATGGGAAATCATAAATACGTTTCGGTCTTTACCGAAGATATGTCTCGTTCTACCATATTTTGGTTGAGTTTAATTCATAGCACCAAGAATGTCATAATGGCCCGAACGAGGAAGTCCAAGAATATTACAAAAAAAAAAAAAAATACAACCGTGTGTATCCTTGAGCAACAATTCACCAGTGATGTTGACTGGCCAAGTCACGGAACGGTTGCCAAAACACATTTTTGACTAATACCTCTAACAAACCTTACAGTGGTAGCAGCGAATGATCTGAAGTGGGTGATAGCGAGCGGTATGTTCCGTCCGTTCATCGAGGTCAACCTCATCGGGCCTCACCTCGCGGAGAAGAAGAGGAAGTTCGCCACCAAGTCCAAGAGCAACAACTGGAGCCCCAAGTTCAATGAGACTTTCCACTTGTGAGTACATTTTTGGATTTCTAATTTACTTTACAAACTCCAATTTGTAGATAGGTACTGTATGCTCTTTTTTTGAAGTGAAAACTTCTTTAGGCGCGTTTGCCTGTCAGGGTTGCGAGTTTGTCCGAAAGGGATATCGCGGCCCCGGCACACAGGCAACGGAAGGAACATGGGTGGATTTTAGTCAGTAAAAGTCTGACACACCCAAATCAAATAACTTACTTAACAACTAACTAACTCCGACTAGAGCGGGAGAAGTTATTTGATAATTTCACAACCTAAAAAAAAGAAAAAAAAAAGGCGCGTTGAGCACTTTTTGGGTGAACAAAAATCATGGAACTCGCGTCATCGTCACCGAACGCTTTCCATGAGCTTTAGGTATACTGTGTATACGGGGTGTCCGGGACATCGACGCGAAGTCGGTTACTATGGATTCAGTACATGATTCTGAACCCCCCTGCGTTGTAATTTTTCTTCGATTATTTAAAAAAAATCTGCTGCTCCATACATTTCGACCGCGTAGGTATTGCACTTTTCTATGAAACAGCAGATTTTTTTTAAATAACCGACGAAATATTTCATCGCAGGGGGGTTCAGAATCATGTACTGAATACATGGTAGCCGGCTTCGCGTCGATGTCCCTGCCACCCTGTATATGTGTACTTTTTGGGTGAACAAAAAGCGTGAAACTCGCGTCATCGTCACCGCACGCTTATATGTTACAAGTTACTTAGTTTTCACTTCTATCGGTAGTCCCCAAAGACTGCCCCGGATGTTTTTTTAATAATAGTACATACCTTTTTTATCCGTTTGACAAGCAAATTACCAGACAAGCTGCACCTAAGGAAGGAGCTAAATATCAACATGTTTTATGTCGCGCTTATTTTTTATCATTTAAACTTTTTTAAAGGCAGTCTGCTGCACTACAAGACTCTTAACTTTGTGCCTATTGCATTGGTACCATGTATCTACCGAGTAAAATTCCAAAACCTGACGGAGCTAAGAATTCCTCAGCCGAAATCTCAAATACATTTTGAAACAAATGACACACTGAATTGTTTGCCGGTCCAGAAGAAATTATCATCACCACAATCAACAAAAGTGTTTTTATAACGTGGCGTCTAAAAAATCATGTAATTGATGTTCGTCTTCAAGTGTATAGTCATTTTCTCAGACACCACATTCCGGGAGGACCTGCTTATCCTTGTAGTACAGAGAATCGAGAATATTGCAGTGTTTTCAAATATTTACTCGTTGTTTCTAGCATGGTGAGCAACTCGGAGCAGCTGGATCTGTTCGAGCTGCACGTCTGTGTGCGCGACTATTGCTTCGCGCGAGAGGACAGACTTGTCGGCGTCGCTATCATGCGCATGACCGAAATTGTTGAACAGGTACGCATCTTTCCAATTACAATTAGAAAAGAAAGAAATAAAAATAAACTTATTAGGCACACGCTCATACAAAAACACAAGATAATTCAAGTCATCTTCTATTACAAAGGCCGCCAATCTTGAGGCCCTCTGAGGACTAAAAGGTTTAAAAGCTATTATTTTAAAGTGCACAGGACAAAGAAGATCACAGTTTCATAAAAAGTATTAGTCCAAGGCAGTATTTTTTCTTTAATGTGATAACTACTATTGAAAAGCGCACAAGTAAAACAGACCATTTATGAACTAATCAAAATTTCAGGGTGCCATCGCGTGCTGGCTGCCTTTAGGCACCCGAATCAAGATGGACGAGACAGGCTGGACGATACTAAGAATACTGTCCCAGAGGCACAACGATGAAGTAGCCCGGGAGTTCGTCAAGCTCAAGTCAGAGATGAGGACCGAGACACCCGCCGGGGCACAGGGCCCAGCGTGAAACATTTAAACAAACCCCACGTGCCACAGCATTCTACACAACCTACCAACTCCAAGACTGCGACTGGACTGACAGATCCGGTTGTGATGTCCCTTAGTATTTCAAAACAGTTTTATGTGCGCAAGCGAGACAGAACCATGTTCTGCACGATGCGTGCGAAAGAGACGAAGCCACTGCAACGGAGTAAGGAAGTGACATTCGGCGCTCCGGCGGCTCCCGGTCAGTGCTCGTTCGTTTTGTTTCGTAAACTCTCGACGGAGATGCGTTTTGTAAATAAAATTTATCTTTGTTAAGTTACGCGGATAGTAGAATATTTTGCACAAATTCGTAAACATTAGCAGAAAAGACTGACCGTAGGCGGCCGGGCGCCGCGGCGGACGCGACTTAGGGATCCAGCTACTTCTGCATTCTCATCTCAAGAGACACCTTGAACTTTCTCAATATACGGCAATAATTTACTTTGCCTACCATGTTTGTTGACTTCGCTCTTTTTTCATTCTTTATCGTTCAGTAGCGAAGTTATTTCCTTCCAATTCAAACTGCCCAACCACTTTTGCTGGGTACCTAAATTCGCGAACGCATCGTTGACCCACGATTTATGTAATAATATTTATATGGACCAAACTGTCGTAAATACGGATGAATTAATCCTTAAACATTAATATTAAAATGCAACATAATTATTTATCTAATTAATCATCTACTCGTTATACATACGTGTACAGTAAAATATATGGCCTTATGTAAATTATTTCCTTCGTTTGTTGGTTCATTGCTTCTGTCGAGTCGGTTTCGTGTAAAAGTGTTAAGGATGTGTCCCGAGTGCTACGAGGTATGCGTTTCTATATAATTTCCTTTCGGTAATTGCGTGGTGTATAGAATTATGCGAAGTACATAAAGCATGTTCGTTTAGGTGATGAGTGTTATATAAAATGGAATTAATATAGTCATAGCCGTCGTTTGTTCTTGAGATCCTTTACGCGGTGCTTTTTGACGTCTGTACGTAAATATAGAATTAGAAACAAATTATCTTGAACCGTATATCTCTATTCAAACGCAATATATAATACTAATGGCTTCCGCGATACATATACTGGATCAACAGAGGAAATAATCGGTTTTGATTTATTTCTCACTCTCTGTACGTCATGTACTTTTGACAAAAATATCGTCCCGAGAATCAAATATTCAATGAATCTAAATACTACAAAGAATATGACTTGTCCATAAAATACTACCAACTTATGTTACCTCAAAAAGTATCGCGTAACACAATGGATAAAAATGTGCGGTATTGTCATCTTTTATAAAATAATAAATAAATAATTATTTTACGTGTCCCGTTTTGAGTGATTATATCTATGTGATCCATATTTATTACAGACATGTACATAAAAATAAGTATATGTTAATATATGTGTATATCACAATATTTGCTATTACTTTAATAAGCTTGGCCTGTTTGAAGTGTAATCTAAAATCTCCAAAATCTTTTTGTATATTATTGAAAATTGTGATATTGTTATAAAAATTACGTAACATCGTAACTGTCGTGTTTATCTGTTTAATAAATCCGATGTTAATTGTTAATAATAATAATATAATAATTTTTGTTGTCTATTGAAACATTCCATTTGTAACATTTCATTCCATTTTATTACTTTTGAGACTGTTTATAAATAGAAATCTTATTATGTTAATCATTTAGGTATTTTACTGAAAGTTTTGTTATTAATAATGAAAAAAAAAACCTTCCAAGTTAAGGCCCCAGTGCTCAAAAATAATTTGTTAAGGCTATAATATTATGGCGAATAACAATAACGAATCGTTGATTTATTAACATAATAATTAAAATATACTTAAAAAAATATCACAGTCCAAAACTCAAACACGTTTGAAAGTCGTCACATAAATACATTTTAATGTGTGTACATTTTCAATAGCATTAATTAAATAATATTGATTGTTTTAAGTGCACCTAAGATGACTTTTTTATTTTCTTATTCCGACTTATAACTTTTTTATAATAGAATGATGATCCCCTTTGTAATCAGTATTTTTGACCAGTGTATCGTTTTTTAAAGAAATTTTCTGAACATTTTAAAGTCCTTCGAGAAGATTAGTATACCTGTAATAAATCTTTGATGACGTTGAAAATGCACACGATGTGTAGGTAGGCACATCACTAACTGACACGGGACATAGATTTTCTAAATATTAGCATTTATCATGGATTACATATCTGTAGATAGAGAATGTGGTTTGTCTAGTCCAAATCTCAATAATATATATTAATTAATTATATATTTACTCGTCTTATTATAATATATAGAAAATACTTTTATTATTTCTAAATTGCATTTCCGAGTTGACTGAATCTGTATAACTGTAGCGTAATAGAAAATTGCAACAATAATTATTAAAAAAATATTTTTTTGTTATTTATTATCTCAAAATAATAAAACATTCTATTCAATGTAATAATGTGCGCAATATTAAACCTTTGAATTAGATATAATACATTCTTTGTCCACGATAAAGTAATTAAATAATTAATAAACAGTTGCAAGTGCATTACTGCGTTGAATAGACCTTTTCAAGAAAATATTTTGGAAAAATATAGTGACGCCCATCAAATAGAATTTTTGATTGTGTTATTTTAAAATAAACATTACATTATAACAAAATCATTATTGGATCATACATTTGTAAATAGTTGCAATTCGTAATTCCACCGTATGTGAAGAGAAGACACTATATTGATGGGATCGTGGGATATCTACATATTGATGGAATCGTGGGATATCTACATAAACCAAAATATATCAGTATTACTTTTCGTGTATTTAATTTAAAGTATATTGTGTATGAGTAAAGTTCTGTGACCAGTAACAGCGTTTATGAAGATATTGCGATTCGAGCTAGTATAAAGAAAAGCGCACAGTATTCATTATAATCTCATCAAAATATATAATAACTAACAAATCGTATTGACACATAAACCTTTACCATTTGACAATACTTGGTAAATATTATTTTGTAAGTGTAATATGTGATCGTCACATGCATCGGCATCATTGTAAGTCTGTTACGCTCCAATTTTAGGATTAAATATCACTAACATTGCATACATCTTTGTATAAATGCATATATGTAAATGTTACATGTTTAAACACATTATTGAATTTAGAATTTTTATGAAAAAATAAATAAATATCCGTATTTCAAATATATTTCGTTTCGTTTCATTATTCCCACTGCAGTTTGCACAACAGTATAGTGATTGACAACCATTGCCAAATCGAAAATGATCATATAATCAGCCTGTAATGTTCCCACAGCCACAGGAGGCCTGTGTCCCTAAGTCCCAACACAGGCCTCCTCGAGACATTAATAATTTGCCTTGCCTTGCTTGAAGAATGGCGGTCGTCTCATCATTTCAGCCGAAGCACGTCCACTGCTGAACGTGGCGCTCGTATATTTGATTTGACTGGTTTAGGATTTGTTAACAGCCTTTAGAGGACTCTTTTGATAACACTGATTGATGTTGATGTTCGATTCGGGACGGAAGCGTATCGAACGGTTGTGAATAGCTATGCTGGTCAATTTTATTTCTGAAAACTGCTTGTTTCGTCAGTATTGCTAAAAACAAATCAATATCTGGAAAGTTATCGAACAAAATGAAGTAAGTGCTGTTTTTCTACGCAGGAGCCAAAACTGACCAAACCAACTTCCTGTTTTCCAGATTTTTCCATCAATACCAAAAAACACAAACAAACCTCCCACATCTTTAATCCATACTAATACTATAAATTCGAAAATAAAGTAACTCTGTCTGTCTATCTGATAAAGACAAAAATATTTATTCGTCCGATAAGTTATAATGAGAGAGAGAGAGATTCTTTTCAAAACTTGACTAATCCATTTTCGACAGAACACCTTTTTTTTTCTTGGTAATTTTGAAATTTACAAAAGTTTCAAAACGTGATTGATTCAGCCGAAAATAAAAAAATATATGTTAAAGGTTAAAAGTAAATGGCCAAAATTTTTATTATTTCTCATTTTTTATCATTCAATATTCAGGAACAGACACAGGTATCTTATTTTACCACAGACAAGAAGACAAGAGACAATATAAGACTTATTAAATATCATTCACAATCAAAGATAAAATATAATTGAGTACATTGCCTTTTTGCCTAAGACAATTTGAACACTCCCCCTTACTCAATTATGTAGGCATTAAAATAATTTTACAAACTAGTTACACTCTTTGTTTAATAAAATAAATTAAAATGAATTTAAACTAAACCAAGAATTTTAACAAATTGATTATGTTTGCACTTTAAGAGGTTTTGTTAGTATATCCGCAATCATACTTGCTGTGGGTTTATGAACTATTTTAATAAACTCAAACTCAAAGCATTTATTTCAAATAAACCAATTACAGGTACTTTTAAATTGTCAAGGGGTCGTTAAGTCAGAGAGATGAAGCTAGATGCCCATTCCAAAGCGTAGTAGGTACCTATGGCGAAGAACGGGCAAGAAACTCGACGGACACTCTTTTAAATCAAGACATGGTTACAAAATATTGGTTACATCGTTCATGTTAAAGTTATACATGTGAGAACGATGCAAAACGTTAAAGGCGTCCGTAATAGAAAAAAAAAGAACAATTCAAAAAAAAAAAATTAATTAAAATACGCCGTGGCAGCTAAGAGATGACCAGTCCCTACTGACGGCGCCCATTCACGAACATGACGTATGAATTAGCACCATTCAACTCAACCATTTTGAAGGGAGCTAAATGGTCCAACACACGCACCACCGTCAGCGAGACATTAGAGTGAGCATGACATACTCTCAGCCGCCAAGGCACATTCAAGGCAATGAAAGACATACCCAGTACCTAAATGGCAGCTTTATAGTCGGTACATAGTACTCACACATGTGCTATGCAATTATACAATGCTAAGAGATTGAATTTATACAATGCAAATATAGTTTGTAAAATCTTCAGCAGCTCCAGCAGTATTTTCAGATGCTAATCAATTAGTTTATGCGCCCTTGTGGAGCCAGACCAGCGTTGAGCCAAGCATTTTTATCGGCGATATAATCCCCCAACTTATAATATGCTTGGCTGCATAGTGTGCGTATATTCCGTTTCATTCAGTTGAAGTATGTGGAGAGGTATTTTATTGTAACAATTTAAACAATACCCCATGAAAGACGAGTCCACTTTAGGCAGCCTGAAGCCGGGTTGAACTATTTGGTCCCTATTCCTAGTGATATAATTGTGTCTCGCACCTCTCTTATTAAAAAGATGTAGATTTTTCCTTACGTGCATAATGTGTTTGTTCATAGATATATTGACAAGGTACCGTCATGATGTTAATATCTTTAAAGAGTTCCCTTAGAGAGTCGCGCCTGCGGAGGCCATATATGGCTCTGATGGATCTTTTCTGCAGAATAAAAATAGAATTATCATGAACAGCATTTCGAATAAAATGATGTCGGATATCAATATGCTTAGTCTTTCGATGACATAAATTATTCTCAACAATATTATGAGCACTTAAATGATCATTGTAAACAGTGATTGCAGGCAAACATGAACCAAATATATCAATGAAGAAATTACGCAAATATTTTCTTTCTTGTACTGCTTCTCCTCTAATATAATACTGAGCTTCAGTGCTTGAATATACTACTGATTGCTGTTTGCGTGCTTCCCAATTAATAAGACATTCTTAATACTTAACTACTAACCCACTAAATGATTTTCTGTCATCTTTAGCATTTCCCCAATCAACATCAGCAAATATGTCAAATTTGTTATTTCCCCTTTTAAATTGTAACCCATAATTAGATGTCCCAGCGAGATACCTTAGTACCCGTTTGGCAGCTTGCCAATGTATCTCAGTGTAACAATTATTATACTGTCCTAACTTACTACCAACTGAAATGTCTGGACGTGTACATACCGACAAATACATCAACCCACCTATCAACTCTTGATAAGGATATTTAGAATCACATTTGTTAGATTTTTCAAATACAATATTCACTTGCATTGGGGTGGAAACTGATTTACATTGTGTCATGCCAAATCGTGTTAACAATTTTTTTACATATTCCTCTTGGGATAACTTCAACAAACCATTCTTTCTATCTCTTTCAACCTTAATTCCTAGACAACTCTTAACTTCACCTAACTCTTTTTTGTCAAAATTTTGTTTTAAAGTATTCAAAAGCTTCATTCACTTGCGTTGTTGCAACTTTTTATTGCTAAAATTGTTAACAATAAAAAGTATGATTTCATCAAAAGTAGTTTAATCCAGTTTATGTGGGGCTTGTGGCTAAGTAATAACAGCTGCACGGATCGATCGATCAGGTTAAGCTACGCTTACCTTGTTTGGTTCGTGGATGGGTGACCATCATTAGATACCAAGACCCTCCGTGCCTCGGAAAGCACGTTAAGCCGTTGGTCGCGGCTGTCATTCGTGGATCTTTGACAGTCGTTACGGGTCGTCAGAAGCCCGAAAGTCTGACAACCAATCTTACCAAGGGGTATCGTATTATTACCCAGTAACTGGATTGTGGAGGTCAGATAGGCAGTCGCTCCATGTAAAAGCGAAAAAAGTTAAAACTGGAATTCAGCTGCATCAGGTTAGACTGGAAGCCGAAAAGGCTAAGCAGATGATGAGTTTAATCCAGTTCGAACTTTATTCCTAAAAAACTATTTTCTCAAATTTTGAAAAAAAAAATAAGTGGAAAAGTCGTTTTTTGCAAAGAACCTCCTCACTGTTATATTCAGGACACATCCGCCGCTAAAAGTGGCATACGAATATTTACATTTACCTACCTGTGCCAGCGAGTAGACCGTGATACATGTAAAAAAAAACATGCGACTTGTTACCAGGTCATGACCACCTGGGTGCCTAGCGTGTGATGAATTGCTCGGAGGTTAGAACTAGTGTGATGATACAAAACAAGTTAATTAATTCGATTCTCACTTTTTTTATACGTATATTACAACAATTTCTAAATTCTACCTTTGCCAGCATTATCGACATTTTCGTCGGCATCTTTAGGGGTATGAGGAACAGGGTGTAAAGTTCACTCATCCCCCATAGAAAAGGGAGGATCCTCCGACCACACGTGTGTCGTGTCTGGCGGGCAACTGCCCAGTGACTGAAGTTGGGAGATTCTATATATTTTTATCGCGCGGTAAACTTTAATTGCGCGATGCAGGATTTGTGTGACGTCAGGTCTTTGATGTGTAGTTTGCATGTGGCGACTATAGATGCCGCCACACATCTCTAAATATTTTTCTAGACTTTTGTACCTTGTTAGATAACTGATTAAATGAAGATGTCTTTCTCGCAATTTTTATGCTTAATGCCATGGTAAAATTTTGAGATAACTGGTGTCAAAGTTCAAGTACGTAGATGATTTTAGAAAATTGTTAATAAAAAATTGTTTTCTCGAATCCCATAAATTTTTGCCTTGGGTGTCTACCCAAGGCAAAAATTTATGGGATTCGAGAAAACAATTTTTTTTTATCTTATCACGAATACCCAGAAGGAATACGTCAAATAACAAGTCACCCTGTAGTTAAATGACAGTTTTTTTTTGGCATAGTTATTCAAAAAACCGCTCTTTCACCGATATTAGAATATTTTATATTAGGAACATGTTTTAAGAACAATTACGTTATAAAACATTATGTCAACATCTAAAAACTAATTCTATTTGTTACCTTTACTCCTAAACAACTGAAAGGATTTTCATATTTGTCAACAAGATAAATGGCATCCTGAAGAAGGACATAGGCTGCTTTTTGTCACAAAAATAATCCTAAAAGGCATAATGAGAATGAAAGTTTGTATCGGAAACTTAGCATTTGTTAAGTTAGGAATATGAAAATTCAAATCTTCTTTTCGTATGGTTAGTGACTAACCTGGTGTCAGAGTTTTATAGCCGCCCACATGCCTCTGACTTGGCATCACATGCCGTCGAGAAATATCTCTCAGGCATGCCGGTTTCCTCGCGCACATATGGGAGTTGCGCGAGGAGGCGAAACGCCGGGGTGTAACTCCGCTGCCGCGAGAAATCACGGCACAGCGGACAGAGCTCCGGCGGGATCTCATGGCGGCATGGAGTGTGCGATTGTCGCAACCCAGCGCTGGGCACGCCACAATTGCGGCGAAAAGTCCCCTCTTTGAGGAGTGGCTTGAGAGGCGCCATGGCGTCCTCACCCTCCGCCTGACGCAGGTCCTCACCGGACACGGTTGTTTCGAGAGGTTCCTGTTCCGCGTAAGGCGGGAGGAAACGCCCGGGTGTCACCACTGTGTGGATCGCCCGGAGGGCACTGTGGAGCATACGGTGGAGGTCTGCCCGGCTTGGGCGGAGCACCGCCGTGTCCCCACGGAGGCGATCGGCGGCGGCGATCTCTCGCGTCCGGCCCTGGTTCAAGCCATGGTTCGGAGCGAGAGTGCATGGGAGGCCGTCACCTCCTTCTGCGAAGCAGTTATGTTCGCGAAGGAGGAGGCGGAGCGCGCGAGGGAGATGCAAGCTGCACGCCCTCGTAGCCCTAGTCGCCGCAGGAGACGCCCCGGGCGTCGGAAGTCGAGAGCCGACTTCCGGCCACCGTAGGCGCGGGCTTGCGGACGGTGAGCAATGGGCAGCTCGCCATCCGATAAGGACCAGGCCCGTGTCGACGGCGCGTTGTGTTCCACGCGCGCCTCAAAGAGATGTCAGCACCAACCGATGGGGTCGAAAGACCAATGCCTGCTGGGGTTGCGGGTTTGTCCGAAAGGGATATCGCGGCCCCGGCACACAGGCAACGGAAGGAACACGGGTGGGTTTTAGTCAGTAAAAGTCTGACACACCCTCTCGCTCAGCCCAGAGCGGGAGAAGTCATTTGATGATTTCCCATCCTGAAAAAAAAAGAGGGCATGCCGGTTTCCTCACGATGTTTTCCTTCACGTGTTAAAAAAAATAGGGGAGTATTTTAAAATTCCCATGATTGTTGAAATATTTGCATACTTACCTCTTTTTAAGAAATAGGAAATATAGTCAGAGTCCGTATATTGAGGTAATATTTATTTAATTAAAATCGGTCCAACCGCATAAAAGGTATTAAATTATTTAAAGTTATAAAATAACTTAGCTAGGTATTACGTAGTCAATGGCGGCGCTAGAGTATTTTATATTAATGGTGATAATATTAAAATGAATTATTATTTTTAAGTTAGACATTTTAAATCTTAAAAACCTGTTTAATTTTAGAAAATATATAATAATTTATATAATTTTGTCTGTCTGTCTGTTTCTTATCTTTTACGCTTTAACATCTGAATGAATTCGGATGATAGGACACTTTTTATCCCAGTAACATGTTCCCGTGGGAGAATTTCCGATATCCACGCGAGAAAAGCCGCGGGCAAAAGCTAGTCTTTTATATCTTATAAATAACATTGTTTATAAACCCAAAAATAAATCAATTTGCTTTCTAAACCAAACTATTTTGGACTAAAAGGCAATAAAAACAAGATATTCGTATTTGTTTATCTTCGTGGCTCCGGCTCAATTTCCTGTTATTATTATTAAATGTATATGTACGTATAAGATATCTTAATATAATTATTGTGAGTAACGAGAATAGAAGTCATAGAAATACCTATTTGTTTTAATTAAGGAAGGTAGAATCAACGTACAGATGAGAACGTGGGCAAATGTTTGCTTTCTGAGAAAATCGGATCACGTTCTTGAGATAATTTTCCATTTATATAACCAGGTCATTTCATTCAATATGTCCATTGAATACTCATTTTTTTTCTATTTACATAATATACAAGCTATACTTGTACATACTATTATCAATATGCACAATAATGTGTACAAGTATATAAAAAAGAAGGGGAAAGACTCATAAGCCATCAGAAAATTACCCAAAAGGCTGGCAACATTGCCACGTTGCCACGCCATAAAATAGTCCAAAATAGCCCTCTGGTCAAGGTCACGTGAAGAGGCGACCAACCGCTTGGCAATGTCTCGAAAAACTAAGTGGGCACTCGGACCCCATGCCCCTAGTGTTTCAACCCCAAACGTCTCCAAGATATTATAAGTCCCCATACCATTTCAATAAAGCAGGAAATTATTCTGACAATTTATACTTATACAGGGAATGTGAATATCTGCGTAAGTGTTTCTAAATTTGACGTTTCCCATAAACCTGGTTTTTATACACCAATCTTTTCACTGAAAATTTAAATCAAAGTTATGCAAATGGTCTTCAAGTATCTAAATCCTTCTGGATTGTTTTGATTACATTATTTACATGGAAAATGCATGATAGAAATTGTTTTATCTATTGTTATCCTTACCTGCGTCATTTATGGTTAATAGTGTTTTTTTTTTCCAGCCGGTGTGTTTAGATTCTGATCCATAGGTCCTAGAGAAAAACGCTGGAAGAAATTACATATGGGCCGAAATGACAATATAGTTGGAACCAACCTGGAACTAAACAGTTTGGTGCCACATCGTGTTCACAGTATGTTTGCATGTGTGTGTATGCATGTGTGAAAACGATGGATGGACTGTGTGAAAGATGAAATGGCTAGTTAGGGAATGACTATCGAGATGACGCGAATAGAGAAGAAGTATGGAAGAAAAAGACATGTTGCGCCTACAGCAAATTTATTGGTAAAATGGCAAAAGACCTACTCTTTACCAATAATATAATAATAATAATTTATTTAGCAAAAAGAAGAAACCAATGCATGTTACGTTATTATGGTATTACATTTGTGCTCAATTTTCTGAATAACGACCCATATGCTAGGAAAATCCTGTATTATAGGGGCCATCCATTCGTCCGGTGAGATTATTTTACAAAATTAGGGAAGCTAAAACGCGTAACAGTGGCAATAGTTTGTGAGTAAGCGCGTGTGATGTGGTGTAATGGGGAAAGTGTATGAGTGTGTAGTGTATGATGTGTGTATAAGTGTGTGATATGTGATGTGTGTATGAGTGTGTCATGTGTGTAGTGTGTGTGTTGAAGGGGAGGGTGATTTGGGGTGTCTGTGTAAGCAAGCGTTCGTAATACTAATAATTATTTATTTATTTGCATAAAGGGGTTTCGTCAGTGCTTCTGTTTTATCATAATCTCATGTATCATCAATATATTTATGGTATATGTTTGTATTGAGTGTGTATACCTTATGATTAAATTTTCTGGTGTTGATATGTACAGGACATGCTATTGCTCATACATTCCTCTCGAGATCCGCCAGCCTTGTCACCAGTCACGGGATGTGAGGGGGCAGCGTATTCAAAAATACGAAGCCGTGACCAAATAAATTATTTCTTTGGAATAATGAGTCAACTGTTGCTGTATTCAAAACAGCATTTATTTGTCATCGAGTCAATCGAATCGGGGAAGAGAGTAGTTTGTGCCGCAATGATCCTCAATACTCCAAGGTCGTTCTCCGAGCATTGGAATTTATATTTTATCTCGACTCTGTTAGAGTTAAAATACAGTAATACCCCTGCATCTATTTTGGCTAGGCCCAAAATGAAGCTTTTTTAAACATTTCATAAAAACATGTTTTTGTTCATTGCATGCTGTTTGTTTGTGTAACCTATCCATTATACTTTTCGTCGTGCTGTCAATCACTCATAAAACGGCAGGCAGGCATCATGAAACATCCAAATGAAGGTCAGAACGCCCATTTTTTACATCAACCTACTAAAGTAAATTGGTTGGAATCGATCTCATATTGAAACGTTGATTTGAACTTGGTCACTATGGTCAATTTGGCCTTTAGAAGTTTCTAGGATCGGTACAGTACAATCTCGCTAATCCGGTACTAATTCAGACACAAGGGTGCCGAATTAGTGGAAAATTCAGATTAGTGGAATATGGGAAAATAATGACTGATTATGCGTATGAAATTGAAATATCAGCGAAAATCAATTGTCAACATGTTTACGGTTTTGGCGCGCACCTGCTTTATCGCCCACATGGAAACTAACCTTTTTTTTGGGTGGGAAATTATCAAATGGAGCGGGAGGGTGTGTCAGACTTTTACTGACTAAAACCCACCCGTGTTCCTTCCGTTGTCTGTATGCCGGGGCCGCAATGTCCCTTTCGGACAAACTCGCAACCCTGGCAGGCATTGGCCCTAACGGACCCCGTCAGTTGGTGCTGACATCTCTTTGAGGCACGCGTGGAACACAGCGCGCCGTCGACCCAAGGAAACTGACCTAGCATTACAAAAAATGCGAACTAATACTGCGCCGCATTACTGGACGTGCCCGTGTGTTAAAGTGCCGGATTACCGAGATTGTACTGTAGATGATTCCCTTCTTGTGGAGTAAGTAGCAAAACAATACAAAAAAAATCCTAAAAGTTGGTAAGTAGAAGTCGCATCGTCACTTGTCTTGTTCGAAACCGGTAACCGCAAACTCTACGAAAAGTGAACAAAGTACGTAAATATTATTGTCCTGATTCATGCACAAATCCATTGAGGAAAACAATACTGAAGGAGTGACGTGTGACCGAGGTAAATAGGTCAGCATGTCATTACCACTGTGTCATTCTACTCTTGAACCTGCATGAAATAGATAGAATTATGTATATTGACTGAGTCTGACACGGTCAGTGTTGATATTTTATAAGTTCTACTTTCTCAAGAGCACGAGTGAAAGAGTAAGAAAGTCTGAATTAAGTTTGCGGTCGAAGATATAATTATCGGGAACACCCAAATACTCCGAAATATTTTATTCTTAATTTATATATATATTTATATATTCTTAATGTTCCGATTTTCAAAAGTCCGAATTTCATAATACCTAAGAATTATAATGTCTATTATTAAAAATCACGAAATTTATTTTACCGAAAGTCGTAAATGCGATTTGTTAGTTTTCCGATATTCATACGTTCGAAGAATCAAATGCTCGAAGGGTTCTCGGTCCGAAAAACGATATTCCGATTTTCAATACTTCGAATAAACTAAAAGTCAACATGTTGTACTACAAAATTTAGTGACAGAAACTAATCGCTGCAGAACCGACTTCACGCATGTCTTGTCCGCCCTAACCCTAGAGTGTAATTTAAGCCCGCGTAGGCGCGGAGGGGTGGGGCGGGCCGTGAGCTGAGGAGCAGGAGGTTTGAAGGCCCGCCATCGCGGCTGAGGCTGGCGCGGCCAGCAAGCCGAAGCTGCGGTGGTGAGCGTTAAAACCATCTGCGACGATAAGCTCGCATGGGGCCGCCCAAACCCCGCAGCGCCGGACCCGTGACAGAAACAATGCTTGCTGCATGTTGCATGTCTGCTTGCTTGCTGCTTGCCTGCTTGCATGCTGCATGCCTGCTTGCATGTTGCATGCCTGCTTGCAAGTTGCATGCTTGCTCGCATGCTGCATGTCTGCTTGCACACTGCATGCCTGCTTGCATGCTGCATGCTTGCATGCATGCTGCAAATCCCCTGTATTTTTGATGTTTCGAATTATTATTAAGTCGGTATTTTTCTTATGCGATCTATTGAAACTCGGTTTTTTGAGAATAGTAATTATAAACGTTAGGAATATTGAAATTTAAGAATTATAAAAAATAGGAGTAAAAAAAAAAAGTAAAAAATGGGAGTCGGCGTTGTTATATTGGGAATTTTGAACCATTCGGAATTATGAAAATCGGTATTTTGAATTTCGTATTTGTGACTGACGGAATAAAGGTTTTCGTATTTATGTAGTGTACCCATAATTATCATGCAGAAGACTTTTGTGTTAAAAATCACTGCTTCCAGCATCATCTTGGTAAAGCTTGTCCACTCTGAAAATAAGCACACGGTAATGTGGATTTCAAAGGGTTTACTTTATTTTTTTTATTTCACATTAATATTTCATAAGTGCCGTTGTACTGGGCACTTATGAAACGACAGAAGCTAGGTGCACGGTTCCAATTGGTCTTTTCCTATGGAGAAGAGCCGGCAAGAAAATTCACGCGGTAGTGGGACGCGTCATTTCAGAGTGGACAAGCTCTAAGTTCATTTGAAATATCTATTACGTTCAGCATACTACTAATTTTGTTATTTGATGATTGTCTAGTCGACAAATGTACTTAAAGCATTAAAATCAGAAGTTTATCCTGATTTTCTTAATGATTATATCGAAATTGCGAAAATCTCCTAGCGGAAAACAACTGGGGTAATAAAACGAAAAATGTATTCAATTCTATCAATGATATAAATTACAAAGAGTTGAACAAAAACTCACTAACGTACCATAGTAATCAACCTCCATCCGGATTTATTTGCGTCTATCCAAACATTCTTGATTGCCAATAAACTTTCGACATTATGAGTTTGAGCCATATCAATTACACTAGTATTTATTTTACTTGAAATCCAATAAAACTAAATCAGAAAACACTCCGGATTCCGGTGAATTTTCGCAATAACATGCAGCCCGATGACGTCAGAGACTGTGTACCGTCACTGACAGGAGCTTTCCATGCAGTACCCACACAGCTGATCGTACATGCTATTTGTGTAACAATTCGATCGGAACGCAGACACTCCTACACGGCCCGGCTACAAACCGTAAACGTCACTATACTCAAAAGTGGGGGGAACTATTTAAAACGTCACCCATTCATAAACTCTTGATACTTCATTTGAACACAGAACGCGATCGCGTGCGCACGTTCGAAATTCCAAATCCCGCGCTATTTTTAAACAGTTACAAAAACAAAGTGTTTTTTTTATAAATTGTGTTTTATCAAAATTGTGAAAATGAGCGGAAATTTCCTCACGATACCCGGAGATGACCCCATTCAGAAGCGATCAAGGGTAAGGCTTCCTTCCATGTTGTTGTTATGTAAACAAAGATAATGCATGTTCATTTTCTGAATAAAAAATATTATATTCTTTATGGATCGAATTTTATATCAGTTCTGGGTTAAAGTAGAAATATTTTGAGTACCGAAAATCTACCGAAAAACAATCTAATCACACATCAATATTTTGATATTATTATATCGATTTTATCAGAACATCTGCTATTCGTTATCTTTTCCTCAAAATAAAAACACCCGAAAATAATCATAGCCAGACATACTTTCCTTTCAAAACATCCGACACAACAATAGAACGAGAAAAATCGTCCGTGACTGAGTGAATCCGGAACTTTTGGCACGGGAAACACGTGTTAGTGTGCCAAATATTAGTTCATTTACTTTTCCCCATAACACTGGACCTTCTAATTAGCAGTTCATTAGCAAAGATCCAAGGTTTTACTAAAACATAGGATTGTGTATGCGGGTGGAATGAGAATTCCGATATCGTTTTGTCATTTACCGCGCTCTAATCTTGGACACACAAAAGTCGGGTAGGTACGCGTTTTCCCGCGTTTTGCAAATGTTAAAATTTAAGTGGATTTTATATTGTGAAATAATTTTCGGGAACATGTTAGCTTGACAATTAGCTTGTTCGGAAATACATAGAATGGTGAATAAAACTTTGAATATTATTTCAGTAACAAACTAAAAACAAAGTTTAAAAAAGTATTGAAATATGTTTGTCGCTTTACCACCATAGACATATGGCGTGCGTTTCGGTAGTTATGGTCAATTCCAAAAGTATCTAACGTAAATGTAAACAAGTGATGTCATTTTGTAGTGCCAGTTGCAAAATGTAGTGCTTTGGTTTGATTATTCGAATACTTAAAACCGAAATTCTAATTTTAAAATCACCATGGATGTTTTTCGTTTGCTAATTGAGGTAAATTTTGTAACCTGAATAATTTAAGTCGATGATTTTTCAATAATAATTTAATAATGTTATTTAAACAAAATTATTGTTGGAAAAAGTGGTGATAATATAAAGAAATACAGATGAATGTGTTACTAATTCCCTTTTATAAGTAATTGCGTAAAAATTTGCAGGATTTTTGACATTTTCATTAGATAATTACAATTATTTTTAATTATGTTTTCAGTTTCAAAGATTAATATGTAGGTAGGTACGTGTTTTCTGACAATATGAAATCGACAACATATTCAGCAGTATTTCTTGGAAACAGTCTCTGAAAACAAAAGTTAAGTGCTCTTGTATTTAAATTTTCAGATTCCACATCCTATGTTTTTTTTTTATCTTTATTGGCTGGATCAAAGAAAACGTTCAAAATTAATGAAAAACATTGTTTTTTGTTCTGTCAAACTCGCTTTATAAAATATGTTTTGACTACGGAATATAATCAGTTTTAAATGAATTGTATTTCGGCTTTTAATAATCCTAATTTATATCTACCATTATTGTCGAAATACTTGGCTTCATATCCAAAGTAAATAATATTTGATACCTCTTTGTTTAACACCTCGTGTTTATTTGAGTACGGACTTTATAATGATAAAGCACGTATTCAAATAAACACGAGGTGTGTGTAAATAATATTAGGTATTCTTAACGAGTAAAACAATGAGTCAGTGAATTGGTTAAATAACAACCGATCCAATTAATATCAAACGAATATGATTCATTTTTATGTTAACATTACTGTCTTGATTACAAAAGACGTTATTATTTAACACAGACTTCCTCACAATGAAATAAATACTTCTGTTAAGACTCCGTGCACCAAAAAATACCCTCTTTTGTCAATTACTTTTCTAATTGTGAGAAAGCTTGAAATAATTGAAAGATTAAGTATGTCTGACTATAAAAGTACAGTTTTCATGGTGGTAAACCATTCGTGTCAGTCACTGCACCTATTAATAGTTGCATCACTTTTGCGCTCTCGAAAATATGGTATATTTCGCCCTTGATTTACTTAATGAAGATATTGTATAATCATTAAAAATCAGATTTTATCTCAAGGACAGCTGAAGACTAATAATGTCTGATTTTGATTCTGCTAAATAATAGGAAAAAATACATTACCGCCTAGGTTTAAAAAAAAAACCGGCCAAGTGCGTGTCGGACCACGCACAATGAAGGGTTCCGTAGTTGGGATGAATTTATATCAAGAACAAACTTAACATTGTAGTTGAAAAACATGTTCTCCCATACGGAATGTATGGGAGATCATGTTTTTCAAACCGCAAATTTAAGTTGGTTGATTATTACTCGTTAACCTGTAGAGCCTACTTAGCTCTGATAGTTTTCCTTTTAATTTCGTTTTATATACTACTGCTGTAAATTTTTTCACAAGTCGAAGTACAACCATTTAGCTAGAGTCACGTGTCCCCCACACGTGACTCTAACAAAAAATTTCAGTTAAAAGCTTAATATTTCGTAAACAGATCCCTGAATCCAAAACTCGTTTTGATAAACTCACAATATTTTTGAAAGACCTTTCTAACGATACCCCATAACATGGGGTAGATGAGGAAAAAAAACATCCCCACTTTACGTGTAGGGGAGGTACCCAAAAAAAAAAAACTTGATTTTATTTTACCACTTTGTCGGCACGATTAATATGTATACATATGTCAAATTACAGCTTTCTAGTACCAACCGTCTCTGAGCTAAACCGCGGACAGACAGACAGACGGACATGGCGAAACTATAAGGGTTCCTTGTTTACTACGGAACCCTAAAAAGGTTTGTCCAACATTATTTTTCTGCTTTATTTTGTATGAAAGTTGAAAAGAAGTGTTTCAGCTACATGTAAGTAGACCATAAATTATAATGATGTTGATGATATTTTTTAAATTTCATAACCATAAGTAGTTTTTTAGAACAAAATGATCAAACGTCAGTCTCGCGTAATTTTTTGGAAAATTTTATGCGAATATAAGTGATTTTCCATGAATACTAAATTTATTTGAAAAATCCCTTTCAGCCACATGCAAAACAAAGAACTCAACTTTTCAAATCATAAATAGTTTTGCTTAAATTCTTTTTTCCTTTCTCACAACAAACGAACAAAATCGGTCGATTTCGTGCACGGCCCTTTAATCTTATTCAAGGATTAATTTCTGTTTTTAACCGACGAAGAATATAAGGAAGAGGTTTTTCTAGTCGACGCACTCTTTTTTTTAAAAGTGTATTTGCAATTCTTCCTAGTATCTATCTTGAAGATCTCTGTCGGGCCGTTGACCTCGATTCGAAAATATGTACTTACCACCATCAAAATAACTAAATTTATTTAAGTTCTTCGACCTCTTAATTTTAAATTAACATTGTTAAATTAACCGCAAAACACCTACATCTTACAACCAGTTTAATTCTGCAATACGTTTCCCGTCGAACCAAGTTCAAGACCGTTCTCTCGACTCGTCGACTCGGAGCATCATTAACACTTGTACGGAATCCGGTCAAGTCCACGTTCGGTTTCTTCCGTGTTTCTTGTAGGTCGTACTTCCCGACTGTTTCACATTACTCGTTCTTGTTTATCTTTAAAACTAGCAAACCGACCTGTTTCGCACGGTTTTTACGACTTGAGAATTTGAAAATTAACATACTTAGGTTCTGGACTCGACTTGGGTCATGCAAAAAGTAATTGAGAGTTTTGATGTTTTTTGTAGATACCTTCCTGTACATAACACGGGAGCCGCATCGGGGCGCCGGACCAGATGTTTGTCATGCGAATGAATATCGCCCATGTGCCGCACCGGGCGCGCGCGCGGCGTCGCGTAGATTTTACACTCATTCTGAAATGTTCTGAAATTTTTTCATCTTGCGGTTGGGCGGCGGTGCGGCGTTATGTAGACAATACCATAATGAAACTTAGTGAGTTTCGCCCTAGGAATACAGGGTCTTTGTTATGAAATATTTTAAACAAATTAGTGCTTAACTTGTTTATTCATAAATTAATGTTGTAGCTACGCCTCTGAGTTTAATTTCGTTTCAGTGATTTTTACGCTCGGTTACGGTGCGGTTGAGCAAAACAATGTTTACAAAAGCACTGTGAAAATCTTGTTAGCAAAATAATACTGCACTTTTAATATTCTTTAAATTACAAAACAAATGAAAATTCCACATATAAAAATACCCTCTCTAAATAGTTTGCACAATAACAATACTCTGCGTGGCTGCGTGGGCCGCCCCATAGTGACGTCATTTTATGAAAGTAAGTTGGTATGTTTTCTTAGAAAGCGTTTTTTGACACCGTAAAGTTAAAACCCGGTGCCATAATTTTCATGACGGCCATCAATACGGCCGCTATTTAGCGGCCACCACTCTTCTAGGAAGCCATAACTTTAGGGTGCATATCCACCACGGATTTGCGAGATAAGGGCGTGATGACCACATAGCCCAATTCTGGTGAAAAAGGGTTAGCGGAGGCGAGGTCTTGTGCATACAATATTGGACTGTACTTTTTGCTGAATAAATTCTCAAGTTGTTGACACAACTAATTTATTTGTCAAAAACAAGAAATGAACACATGTTATTTTTTTAAATACATACTATAAAAAATTCAACTTAAAAAGAAAGGTCACAACATTATCCCTCCTTGTAGCACAGCTACACAACTACTGGAGTTCTTCAAATAAAGTCAACTTTCTGGCAGGCCCCGTCAGAATCCCGTCTTTGGTGAGCACGTCCATAGTTTCTCACTTGTTTTGTATATATAAGTCCTTTCCGCTTCGCCCGCGTGGATGTCGGAAAATATCCCACGAGAACGTACTACCGGGATTACATAGGTACCTAATAACCGTGAAAAGGGTCATTGACTCCTACCGCTGCGCCCGCGTTGCCGTCAACCATGATTAGTTTGTTACGCGTAATTTTGAATCTGTGATGTCTTTTAAACTACCTACTCATATAATATATGATATGATGTCAGGAATATTTTAATCTAAATTAAATGTCCAATTTAAACAACATATTTTATTGGATCAGGATAAATATAATACCGGTCAAATAGCTTTGCAAATAACAATGAAATTTTTATCAAATTCCGAAAGATGAAAATGGTTATTGTGGGTCATCCTTAGAAGATAGACATATGTCATCACGAACTTTTTTGTTGAACATGTTTTAGCCAATTTACACAAAATCTTAATGAATTATACACCAAATCCACCCTCATGAATAACTTCGTCCATTAGTGAAAACAGTTTGAAAATTTGTTCGATAGTTTTTGAGTTTATCGTGTTCAGACAGACAGACGCGGCGGGGGACTTTTTTAATAATATGTAACGATTAGTAATTACATGAAAATATCACCTCCTCTCCGCTCTCGACGCTTGACTTGTAGACACATCCACACACACCCCGGGGCAACGTTTGCAACAAGTCAATCGCCATCCTGAGGATGCCTCGTTGAGAGGTGAAACACTAGTCGATTTCTTACAGGGTTCTTTATGACTCTTTAAGAACAGTTATACGGATTAGGTTAGTAAATATACGTCGTCTATTGTGTTTTATCACCTCCACTTTATTTTTATTTTGTTTTTTTCTTTTATTTCTCCTTTCCATAAAATTGAATTCAATGTAATTTTCTGACAATGCCAATGAGCAAGCGCTAAATTATCTTACAGATTCAACACAGAAAGAAAACTGTGGTGAATCTATTATATAATTTAATACGCCATTCTGATGCAGTATTGATTCTGCAACGGTAAGTGTAGTGTAGTCGAGTTATAGCAAAGATTTTGTTGGCTATGAAAATTCAAGCTTGTCATTTTTCAATCCGACATTTTTAGTTTCAATCCACAATTTTTATTACCGCAATATCCGCTTACATGACGTACATACAGAAATACGATGGTTTTCGCCAATACACTAATAAAATTCAAATGTAAATAATCTGATTTTGTTCGCGCAATTTCCTTCAGTATTTTTTTATAAATAGGTACTCCTAAATATAACAGATATCAGACGCTTGACTTTTCGTTATTTTCGTTTCAATCGAAGTGAAAGGTCTAAACACAAAATTAATCAAAAGTGAAAAATGAATTCATTAATCCGATCAAACAATGTTGGATTTTATCACTCAGCATCTTTCAGTCGCATACCAAATGATAAAAAATGGCATATAAAGGAGCGGATGAACGTTCAATTTTAAACGGCATGTCCCAGAATTAACGCACGCCACCAAACACCCCAATTAAAATATTATGTTTTAATCATAATACATACACTGAATTTTTACTATCATGTATAAAACATTGCTTATTTATAAAATTTTCTATACTTACTGATTGTGGGAGAAAATTATAGTCACATCACAAATCTACGAACATAGACGCACACGTTTATGAGTCTAGCGTTGAAGTTATTTCGTCCATTTTGGTTTGTTTTGACTGTAGGTACAGCGGATTTCTGACTATAATTTTTTAGTTAGTTTTAATTATTTTTAGGTAAAAAATTACCTATATTAAAAATGATAGAAATCATTTCAGTAAACGATTCTGAATAAACTACACTGACGAGCAATGTAAAAAAGCTACTAACTTATCATGAAATATTTTTGAAACCACGCAAGATAGCTTCTTGAAGTAAAAAGCAACATTCAAGTGTATTTAATGGTGCTTCACACTAAGATTTTGTTTACTTCATATATATAACTTCACATATAGCTAGCTTGTGTGGTTTAGGAGATATTTAGATTTTTGCTGGCTTTTTTATATTGCTCGTCAGTGTACTTTCAGTTACAAATTGTATAATAGTCTCGTCATGTCGTGTGAGCGTCGCATGAAACAAAATCAACCAGCTAAGTCTGATATCAGCTAAGTCTGATATCAGCTTTAGTTCGATACGTTTACCTACGACATACGATTTTCTGAATCATTCTTACAACCATTGATTGGTTTTTTCAGCTGTTGTATCTACGTCAGTAATGTTTTCCTAGTGGTTTAGTTAAATGTTTATTTATAGTTGTCTAGACATCAACAATGACGTTCCACATTCTTTCAAACTCGAGCCAAAAATAAGAGGAATGTCTTCATTCATGACAATGTTTAAATTACATTTTAATGCTTGTGAATCTGTGAAAATGTTTATTTAATTCAGTTTAGTGATCCAATCAGAAATTCAGAGATCCGTAGGAGAACCAAGATAACCGACATAGACCGAAGAATTGCCAAACTTAAGTGGCAATGGGCAGGGCCCAGTGGTGACCGGGTACCGGAAGACGTAGCGTTGGAATGGAAGGCCTTCCCTCAAGGTGGACCGATGACCTTGTGGGGGCCGCAAGAATCCGCTGGATGCGGGGACCACAGAACAGTTCGAAGTGGCAGTGTTTGGGGGAGGCTTATGTCCAGCAGTGAACGCCTTTCGGCTAAAATGATGATGATTGGGAATTTGACAAGCCTAGCCTATTTTGGCGTGTGATATGGAGCAATATATATACAATGTCGCCCATGGGCATGTGCCCGCCCGTTTTTTTTCTGAAAATTCATGACAAATTATAGAAAATTAACTTAAAAAGGGGGTCTATGTTTTATTTATTTTTTTAATATCCCCCTATGATTTTACAGACTTACACTTGTGTTTTTTTAAATAAATACAGATTTTTTTGGAAAAAAAATGTCTTCACCTTCGTTTTTTTTATTTCATAGTCAACAAATTTTATCAAAAAATGTTAGTTAATCCGATAAAATAACTCGTAAGCTTTTAGAAATAATAAACAGAATCCAAATCGAGCCAATAACATAGGAGATATGACAAACGCTACAAAAAACAAATAATTGAATGACATAAAAAATTAAAGATTATTTAATTTAAAAAAAAAAATATGCATATTCAGAAAAATACGGGCGGGCACATGCCCATGGGGGACATTGTATAATTATGGATTATATTTTACATGGAGCAACTGGCATCTAATTAAATTAATAGAAATCCGAAATCCGGTCTAACATTAGTATATTAAACCGTTTTGCTTTCTTTCGGAATCCTGAAAACCCATAACCACAGTCATTGATATAGGCACGAAGACCGTATGACAACCTGAACCGGTAGTTTACATATCGGTATATTTAGAATGGTCACCCATCCCCGGATTAACACCACAGATTGATTGATATCTGTTATGATTTAGGCCGAGATCTTTAAACGATACTTAGCATTTGCGTTGAATTGGACATGTTTCCGTGTCTATCTTGCACTTGTAGTTTGACAGTGGGAGGAAAGAATAACGTTTTCAGTTATGGCTCCCGTGGACAGGCACGACGCGATGGCGCGACGCCACACCACTGCACCGGTAGAACAATTTCCGGGAAGTTTTCATAGAAATTATTCGACCAGACTCGCGTCGCGCCTGTCTGTTGGAAGCTTATATTGCTTCTGACTGGAACCCAAAAGCAACTTTAATACAATGAAAATAAAGATCACTGTCATTTTATCAGTGATGCAAAATCAGAAGTAAAATTACTGTGAATGGACTGTTTAGCCGAAGTAGGTACGTGCTTAGTAATGTTTATCGATCTCGGCCTAAGTCGCAAGCCCCAAGCCTCATAATACACACAGCTACACATCAAGCTATACATTTCCAGTATAAACTGACCTAGCATTGTACGGAAATCCTATGCAATGCAAGATCAGCTTATACTAGAAAATATATAGCCTGATATGTAGCCGTGTGTACATACATATATTCGACATGTTGAAAATTGTTGAAGAAAATTTTATGATAATAGCTATTGTCCTCGACTTTGTCTGCGATCCACGATATAAAGTACCCCATGTCCTAACCTAGGTCATGGTCTACGAATATGCCAAATTTCATCTCAATCCGTTCAGCGGTTTAGAGTGAAAGCGTACCAAACAAACAAACTCTCGCTTTTATAATTTTATAGTTATAGTAACTCTCGTGAACACAAAGTTTTAATGAACGTGGGAATCTGACTTAAAGCTTTTGTTTTATTTTATATACAAGGGAAACAAAACCGAGTTTGCAACTGAAAAAGTTTAAGATAGTAACTCAAGATGAACAGCTGTTTGTAGAATACTTTATTACCACATCATTATGGGTATTTAAATAACAAAAAGTTTCTTTAGCATATCATAAGATTATCTTACATAAACGTACATAAACTCACACCTAATGCCCATGGGGGTAAGCAGAACTCCACCTGCTGCGAGCCTTACTACTCCTTTTGCGTCGTTTCATCGGTCATGTATGGTCACACACACACGCCGGTTGCGAGTACTACGCACCTGACGAAAATCACCATCGATATGGTCTTAAGATACCACTAGGCCTTTCCACTGGAGTGGAGAAGAGAGGAGAGGAGCAGAGCGGAGCTGTACCAACATTAACCAATAAAATCTTAACTCCACTAAACTCCGGAGCGGAGTTCAGTGGACAGGCAGCCATGCTCGGTTCCTATAAACAAAAGCGAATCGTTTTGCTTACCAATGGTAACATGTTTTATTGGCACACTGGGCATATACAGGGTGTCACATCGACGCGAAAACTGACACCATGGATTCAGTTCATGATTCTGAAACTCCCTGCATTGAAATTTTTCGTCGGTAATATTTTTTTAAATCTGCTGTTTTTTAATAACCGACAAAAAATTTCAACGGAGGGGTTTTCAGAATCATGTACTGAATCCATGGTGTCAGTTTTCGCGTCGAAGTCCCTGCCACCTTGTATATAGATTGGTAAGTTAATTTTACCTGTGATAGCTACTTCTATGTGAGAGGGAGGGTCTACTATGCGAAGCTATGAGGTCTTTGCTTCATTATTGGTAAATATACAAGAGTATTGATTTTAACCAATAACGGTCGAAAAAATACAATAATCAGCCAGTAGCAGCAGTAGAAGCACTGGGAGATGGTATTTCCCTTTTAGTTATTTTTGTATCAGCAAATCTGTACGGTTTGCTGTTACAAAAATAACTACACCACTCAACTCCGATAGACGTTGCATTAGTGTCTATGTCATTGCATCAAATTGCATTTTTTTTTTATGTAGTTCCACAGTATTCCGCCGGGACTTCAGTGGTGGCGCGGACTCTATAATAGTAGATTATTCAATCAGGGGATAAAGTTGTGTCTAATTTCACGAAGCAATTCTATTATCGAACATTTTTTTTTTTAGTTTTTTTACATGTTTTTAGGTTAGGTTAGTTAGGTTTGCATGACATATAATTTGACATTACCGAGCAAGTGTTGTAAAATATATATTTTAAAATTCATGGTAATGACATTCGTTCAAAAACGTAACAAAAACATCTTGCAAATGAAGTCCGTCGGAAAATAAAGTTGTCACCTAGCTCGATAGATGGCGTTGGCGTCGAATTAGATCTCGCTATGGTTTCGTTACCGCGCCGCATATAAGTTTCAGCATTATTTAATCTTAAATATGTTAACATTGGTTAACGAATAAGAAAAAAAAAAAAAACATTTTTGGAAAATCGGTCCGTTGGATGACGGTACGATTTTAATATGAAATTAAAAATAGTAACATTAATATTACTTCCGTCTCGGTATTCCTATTATTTCAATTCATTGTATTTTAACTGACTTCGAGGTTGTCAAATTGGATGGCTATATATATTTCGCACCCCCAGTGCGACACAGGCGTAAGCAGAATATACTAACTTCACAGGAGAGCAATAAAACTGGTCTGGTATATCTATTTAGCATTTGATCTTATGATCTTTTGTTATATACCATTAAACAGTAAAACAATCAAGCTTTTTTTCAACAATATTTCAGATACCTCAAATTGTCGTGTTTAAAGAATAATTAAAGTTTTACACACGTTTTCCTTATTTAATTAGGACAAATTCTCAAATGTAATGTTGTTTACTTCAATCATCGTTTTATAAATTTATTTCTACACTATAACTGCTCGTGGTTGTCTTTTACGAACTTTTAGACCATGATAAAATGCAAAGGGTAAACACTACTTACGCCTTTTTTTGCTTTATTTTGTTTTATATATGAATTAACAAGAAGTTTTTACAGCGTCTGAATAGTGGTTTTTTTTATATCTTCGAATCTATCCTTAAATTGTAAGTAATGTTAACATTACCTCCAGCCTCCAGGTAAAATATATTTTAGCGGTGTAAAATGTATTTTTTGATATAAGGGCTTAATTTTTCGTCAGATCTTAACGGTCAAATTTGAGCATTGTGTATCTGCGCTATGCGAAACTGCAATAAAAAAAAAGTGACGTATTCTTACTTACGCCTTTATCGCACTGGGGTTGCGATTTATGTTTTTTTTTCCGACTTCTAATCGGACTTTTTTTTTATGCCTAAGTCCGTCAGTTATAGACGGATTTGCAAAATTCCTTTTTTTGTTTGAACGGATATAGGTACTTTCAAGATGGTCCCATTGTCATCAGGTCAGGATCTGATGATGGGATCCTGGAGAAATCGAGGGAACTCTTCAAATATTATAGGCACAAGTATAGCGATTTGGGTATTTTTTATAGTAACTCGTCCAGTTGTTCTCGGAGAGCACCATTTGGTGAAGTAGAATTGATGATTAGACAACTCTACTCAATAATAAGTATTTTACGGGTTGCGATTACTTAAATCTTAATCAATCAGAGTGACGGTACTGAGTGCGTAACAGTGTCAAAATATTTCTTACTTATCTAAAAAAAAAAACAAGTACTTGTTTAGCAAAAACTTTATTTTGAAAAGACAGTAATAAGTGCAACGTACAAGTGACGCTATTTTCAGTGATTCTGTGCTGTGTACAACATAAAAAAACATTAAAAACTGTATTAATTTTGGGAACTGGTATTTTTCTACCCTTTATGTACAAATAATAACAGACTTTAGGACACTTAGTTGCTAAAAATACTGTGTGACCATCTTTCAGTGTTTGTGCATCTTTACGGTGACGCTGTGTTTCGTCTTATGGTGTCACAAACACCGTGATAACTGCCATAAACGCGTTTATTGAAAACAGCGCCATCTAGTGATTTCTGTGTAAACTGCTTTGTGGATTGATTGCGCAAACGAGATCGCAAAATCTCACCATGGTAAAGTGTGTTGGCTGCGGTAAATTTCTCGCGGCGGCGGATGCGGCTAAATGCAACAACTGCCGATCTTGCTATCATTGGCAGTGCGTTGGGATACAGAGAATAGGCCTTCTAACATCCCCCTGGCACTGCCCGGAGTGTAACAAAAACATTGTTCGGGACAACCGGGCCGAAACGCCAGTTAGGGGCCATTCAGAGGCACCACTCAAAGACAATATGGCTAATCTCATGGGCACGAGTCCTATAAATACCACCGCTCTGGATGTCACACATGAGCTCACTCAAGACATCACTGTTGAGCTGAGAAAGTTTAAAGAGGAGTTTCTTAAAACGGTACGGAGTGAATTTCAACTACTGCGTAATGATATAGCCGACTTGAAAATTTCACTAAAGTCCACTAATGACCGTATGAGCAGTTTGGAGGAGAGAGTGGCCGTTATGGAAAACCAAAAATCATTACCACCCCAAGTCTCGCCGGATGTGCACCAATTAATTGCCCAATTAAGGAGCGATTTGAACGACCGTGATCAGGAGCTGCTAGCTACTGATATACAGATTTCGAACGTGCCAGAGCCGAGTGGTGAAAATCCCATACACACGGCTATGCTAGTGGCGTCAAAGATGGGCGTAAAAATCGAGGCGCGAGATATTGTGAGTGCCGAGCGCGTTGGAGGTAGACGCATAAATGCTACGCAGCTGGCGCCTGTGGAGACCCGCCCTCGTTTCCTCGTCGTGCGCCTTGCGCGCCGTGATCTACGCGATGAGATGTTGGAGGCCGCACGAGTACGTCGTGGCATGACTTCTGCTGATCTCGACATGCCCGGTTTGCCAGCGCGATTCTACGTCAACGAACGTCTTACGAAGAATCGTGAGTTGTTTCGGATGGCGCGGGAGGCCGGGGGCCGGCTTGGTTGGCAATTTGTATGGTGCAAACGAGCCCGTATTCTTGCCCGATACAAACCCGGAGACGCCACTTGCCAAATCCGCTGCGAGGCTGATGTTCAGCGCATCTTTGTACCCATATCTGTACCGGTTACCGTCGGCAAATAGGGCTAAATATTTTCTTCAAACTATTATCATTATTTTTTATTATTTCTGCTCTTTTTGTTTAAATTTTTACTGTATATTTTTAGTTTTTAACAAACCAATGACACGTATTTTATTGTATGTTGCAAAAGTATCATGGTTCTACAATTATTATCTGTTGTGTTCGCTCTGCCCGACCCTCCGGGGAGACAGGCGTGATATTATGTTATGTTACATTGTTTGTCTCACGGCGGCGGCGGCACACGCGCGTCTCAGTGGGCTCCTAAACCGGTTTCGACATACTCGTATTATATTTATTATTTACAACATTACCCTACAACTAGTAATATTTTTAATTCTTTTAACATTTCTACTTTTTATTGTTATAACACATATTCACATTATTAACTAAGTATCCATTATTTGCTATACACTACACACTATACAATTATTATATTTAATTCAGATCCAATAATATTATTGAGGACTACGATGGAAACTGAACTGATTTTTAATGAATGCAGATTGAAAGTGTTAGCAAATCAAGTGATATCTGTAGTAGTAATTTTACATTATAGTCATGATGCTTAAAGGTGGGAAATATCTTAAGGTTGGCTTCCTTAACGCAGGGTCTCTGAGTACAGGCCATGATGATTTGATTTGTGCAATTGACAGGTACAGTTTCGACATAATGGCTATAAACGAAACTTGGCTTTGGCCGGGGGAGGAGGGGCGCGCGCCCGTCGTGCCCGTCTATCGCCTGTGTCACACTCCGCGGCCGTTAGCTGTTCGCGCGGGACGAGGTGGGGGCGTTGGGTTTTATCTACGGCGGGGTCTGAGCGCGCGCGTGTGTACTGGCACGGCAGATCCCAGGTTCGATTCTGTCGAACAGATGTGGCTGACAATCTCGTTAAGTGGTAAAAAAATTGCCATTGGTACAGCGTACCGGCCACCGTGGTTTGACATAGATGACTTCCTTGATGCCATCACGAACACTTTTGCTACGTTGGGTAACTGTGATCATTATATATTGCTCGGTGATTTCAACGTGAACATGCTCAACATAAACGAGACTAAAGCCAAAAAAGTGCAAGAATTTTTAACTTGCGTAAGTCTCGTTCAACTTGTCACGATGCCGACTCATTTCACAGATACGAGTGAGACTCTTATCGACCTACTGTGCACAGACCTTAGGGCAAGGTATACGACGGTAGGATCCTTTGGTTCCATAACAGGCCATTCTATTATAGTCAGTGAATTTCATATAAAGCGGGAAAAATTTAAACCATATGTAATCAAATTTAGACCGACGAAAGACGTATGTATGGATAGCTTTTATACGGATTTGTCGCAATCAAACATAAGTCGTGTTTCTGAATTTACCGATGTGAATGACATGGTTGATATTTTTAACCACTGTATAATATCATTGTTTGATGTTCACGCGCCACTTAAGACTTGTCGTATTAGAGAATTATCGTATCCCTGGATTACGGACACTATCAAGCTCATGGTGCGGTTACGGGACAATGCATTAGCCAAATATAGGAATACTAAAGCAGGACCCACAAAAAATCACTATAAACAGTTCAAATCCTTGGTAGAAAGTTCCTTGTATCATGAAAAAATTGCATACTTTAGGCACAATACACACAATACAATAATAAAATAAATAATCCACAATTACTATGGAAGAACATTAAATTCACATTTGCACCCTCTAAGCATGGACAAGACCTTCCCCCACATTTTAGGTACCCAGACCTAATAAATAACACTTTTTTGAATGTCCCTGGCAACCCGGTAGCTAGCACGTCGCTTATATTATTCTATGAGACCCACAGATATAGTGAAGCAACTTTCACAATTGCTCCAGTGGACCAAAATGATGTCTCCCGCATTATTTCTGACCTAAAGTCAAATGCAGAAGGCTACGACAACATAACCTTAAGTATGCTTACTCTAACTTTGCCGCACACTTTAGCAACTTATTACCTACATAATTAATTGTTCCATATGGACATCACAGTTTCCTTACCAATGGAATATTGCCACAGTTAGACCCCTACCTAAGAGTCCAAACCCTATAGAAGTTAAAGACTTGCGGCCGATCAGTATTCTGCCTTGTCTCTCAAAAGTAATGGAGAAGGTAGTATGCCGTCAATTAACTCGGTTTTTAGAAGAGAACGAAGTGTTACCTGATCTGCAATCCGGTTTTAGAAAACAGCGTAGCACTTCTACGGCGTTACTAGATGTTACGGACAATATTCTATCAGCCCAAGATAAGGGCATGTGTTCACTGATGGTGCTACTCGATTTTTTCCGTGCATTTGACTGCATTAACGTCTCGCTATTACTGTCAAAGTTAAAATACTACGGTTTTGACGACAATGCCATTCAATGGTTCCACAGCTACCTCAGTAACAGGAAACAACTTGTAGAATTGCGTTTGTCGGATGACCTTGACTTCAGCCCTTACTTCTATAGAAAGAGGCGTTCCTCAGGGATCAATTTTGGGTCCGATTCTTTTTATTCTCTACTGTGCAGACATAATAAAGTGCCTTCAGAAATGCAAGTATCATATTTATGCCGATGACGTCCAACTGTATTTATCTTTCAGTCCAGATGATTATGAGGCGGCCATAAGAGACCTAAATGACGACCTAGAAAGACGATTCTTTCCACATGGTCTAATGAAAATTGTCTGGCATTAAACCCATTGAAAACCAAGTATATGTTGTTTGGTACGAGGCAGCAGTTGAAGAAAATACCTTCAAGCCTTAATTTAACCCTAATGGGTGAGCCTATTGACCGTGTGAACGAGGCGCGAAACCTTGGATTATGTATGGACAACAGCCTTAGATTTGAGAAACACGTTGCTAACTCCGTAAAAAACTGCTTCTATCGTCTTAAAGTGCTTTACAAAATGAGGCCGTTCTTGTCTGAAAAGCTTCGCGAACAGCTAGTCGAAACCCTTGTTCTTTCTAAATTAAATTACGCTGATACGGTTTACGGCCCACGTTTACTGGCTCGTACCGATCGACTTATACACAGAGTCCAAAATGCATGTGCACGCTTCTGCTACTCTGTTCCCCCTAGAAGTCATGTCACCCCCTTTCTTAACAAACATTTTATTCTCAAGATGAAGTCGAGACGAAAGTTACATCTAGCGTGCCTGCTTTTTGGTGTCGTTAAGTCACAGAAACCGAAGTATTTGTACGAAAAGTTTAGTTGGATGGCTAGTAGACGGGATTGCGCGCCCAGGCAATGTGCACAACAACTTTCAACACAGTCGCATAGGACAGCAGCTTTCAGAGGCACTTTCCGATACGCTGCATCTAAGGTGTGGAATAACATCCCACCACCAATAAGGGTACTGGGCACTATCCACACGTTCAGAACACGTTTACGACAGTATCTGATAGATTCGCAACAGAAACTAGATATGGTCGCCCTGAATGTTTTACTTATATGAAATACAATACAATACTTAGCTTAAAACATAATTCCTCTTACGTCAAAACAATATATTTGGTGGTTGTGCACGCTCGGTGATTTTCCGTCCTTTGCTGCCTGAAAAGTCAAACAAATACAGTTCAGCACAAGAAAATTATGGTAATAAACGAATGATGCTTACCTTCTTTTATTAACAGTGTACCTACTTCATCTATTGTTATATGTACTTCACTTTCTTATTATACTTTCTTCACTATTTTATTATGTTATATTATAATATATAATATTCATATGTTTTATTCAAACACCCCACTGTATTTTTTTTGCATGTCTTAAAACTAAATAGCAGTCGGTGTATCTGTCCGCCGCGTTTGGCGGCCGGTTGCGTTTTGTGAGTTCACGAATCAATCTAGTAGTATAGTATCTAGTAGTTCACATTAGGCTATTGTAACTTAGATAAATTACAAACTGACTCAGTAAAAAGCGAAAAAGTTAAACTGTCTCAGTTAAAAAAACATTTCTACAAATAAAAAAACCTACTTCCAAAAATACACTACAACGAGAAAAATTACTTAAATTTCGGAAGTTGGTGTTTTTGGTTTTGTATTTTCGTTATTTGCCACCGATTTTGATGTTATTTTTTCTTTGTAGTGTATTTTTGGAAGTCGATTGTTTTTTTTTTTGTAAAAAAGTTTTTATAACTGAGACAGCACGGGAGTCACGGGGAACGGGTCCGACTTCTTATGAGATATGGGGAAACTGTTTAAGGTACGATTGGATTTCATTTCATGGAATAAAAATTGGCATACTAACTTATTAATTAATTTTTAAGGTCAAGTCAGAGTTTTCCTTAAATATGAGTAAAATTGTATTTTTTATGCGGTTCGACTCTGTTTCCAGTAAGTATCCTTTCATTGGAACGGAAGAAAAAAATCTGGACACCAGAAGAGTTTCAATAAAATAAAATATTATTTCGTCCATACATTTTACACTGGTAAATTCGAAAGTAACTCTGTCTGTCCGTCTCTTATCTTTTCACGCCTAAACCAGTGAACGCATTTCGATAAAATTTGGCAAGGAGATTGATTGCATCATGGGGAAGGATATAAGCTGATTTTTGTCACAAAAATAATCCTAAAGACGGTGAAAGTTTGTATGGGAAACCCAGCATTTTTTTTTATTAGGGATATTATGAAAGTTCAAATTTGTGCATTTGGTAAGAAATACGCGTTGCAGCATTTTTGTAAAATCACCCTCAAGGGGGTAAAATAAGGGATGATTTTAAAAATCATATGAAATTTTTGTTCTTTTTAAAAGATTTGAGGGATTTGAAATGTAGTCATAGTCCGTATCTTGAGGTAAAAAAATGTCTTTATTTCATCAATATGAGCAATAAAGATTGGAATCAAATAACTAGCAGTGACGATGCTCTCACTTACCCCACTTTCCCGCGGACTAACTCAAAATTGAATCAGACACTTCTAGACTTTATCTACGTAAATAACCTCAAACAAAGTAACAATCTTTGTAATATAAAAAATAGACTCCTGGATTTGGTTCTTGTCAACCTCCAGGTGATGGAAGCCCCCAATAGTCTGACAAAGATCGATCCATATCAACCCGCTTTTGAAATGTCCCTAAACTCAATAGTAAATAATTGCTTAAAACCAGAACCAAACACTAGATTCAATCAGAACTAGATAACATCGATTGGTATACATTACTCTCAGACAGCGACGATCCGAATATAATTTTAGATAATTTTTATAACGTAATTTATTGGAGAATAAAACGGTTTGTCCCATCGACCATAGTGACAAGTAATTCATGACCACCATGGTTTACAAAAAAAATACAGGTATTGCTGCGTGAAAACAATAAGTTTAGAAGGAGATATAATATGTATAAAAACCCAATGGATAAGCACTTCGTTGGTGTAGTGTACTAAGCACTCTGACAAGCTGGTAATAGAATGTTACAATTCCTATAAAAGTAACATAGAACAAAAAATAACAACGAACCCCAAGTTTTTTGGTCCTACATCAAGTCTAAACGGTGGTGATGCTAATGCACACCCGGCTTCAATGTCTAATGGCGTTAGCAGAATCTGTAATGGTTATGATATGTGCAACATGTTCGGAATGTACTTCTCTTCAGTGTACAGTCCTTTGGACCAGTTCTTTTGGTGGCAGGTTCAGTGTTCAGTGGCAAAAAACGACAATTCAAACCCCAAGACACCGACTTCCGAAATTAAAGTTATTTTTCACTTTGTAGTGTTTTTTTTTCGGAAGTCGGTTGCTATCAAATCACTGAGCGTTGGAATCTTCCCTAAAAAATGGAAGTTGGCCAAGGTGGTTCCCGTTCATAAAACTGACGTTGAGGATTTGGTTAGCAACTATCGTCCTATCTCTATTCTCCCGACACTGGCGAAGGTTTTTGAAGCATTAATATGCCCGGACATTCAACAATATTTTAAAAAGTATCTTTCTGAGCAACAGCACGGCTTTATTGCTGCAAGATCCACCTGCAGTAATTTAGTCACTTTTTTCGAAAATATTGCAGATCGCTCGACTGTAATCAGCAAGACAAGTCGAAGCCGTCTACAGATTTTAGCAAGGCTTTCGACAGTTTCCCTGTTCGCTTATTAAGAAGCTTGGTGCTTACGGCTTCGCTGGTTCTCTTCTTAACTGGCTTCAGTCCTATCTAACCGACAGATCCTTTTATGTGGTTGTCAATGGTTATACATAGGAAACCCTGAAAATAACATTACATGCATGATGCATCCAAAGGTTAAACTCAATCCAACATTCGTTCTGAATCACCGGGAAGATAGGTACCTAAAGAATTTATATGACGTCACACAGCATTTGTTTCGCCTCATCTCTCTTTGTTCTCCGAAATTAAACTGTCATTGAAACCGAAATAACGCAAGGAATACACAATTACATTATGTCAGTAAATTGCACAAAAGTTTTCATGTAGCTTACATGGCATTGTGCTTTCTGATTGTATCACACAATGACAAAATGACATTGTTCATTCCGTAAATAGGATATCGGAATCACTTTTACACGAGATATTTAAATAAAAGGTATATGGAGTCGATATTTCTTAATGATTACCATTGAGAAGAAATGACGAGACAAACTCAGGGGTAAAATCCCTGCCGGGGTTGCGAGTTTGTCCGAAAGGGATATCGCGGCCCCGGCACATAGGCAACGGAAGGAACACGGGTGGGTTTTAGTCAGTAAAAGACTGACACGCCCTCCCGCTCCGCCCAGAGCGGGCGAAGTTTTTTGATAATTTCCCACCCTCGTCACTTTTTAAGGCAGGAAATAATCTTGGTCAGATCATGTGAGTACCATGTAGACTACTTAGTGTCTGAAATGATATTTTTATGACTTTTGACAAGACAAGCTACTGGCATACCTTTTTGCAAGTGGATTACACTTTAATACGTCACAACAATGGCGAAGCTTAAAATTAGCTCCAAATTTAAAAATCAAACGTCATCGTTTTCTTTACTAAGAAATAAAAATAATCCATTTAGTAAGTTTTTAACAGCATTAACAGCAGTTTTTTTGCATTAAATTACTTATTTAAATATTTTAATACGCTATTTAACAAAATTAAACATATTGTACTAGCACAAGATATTAAAAGTTTTTTTGCAATAACGGAAAAAAACAGGTAAAAATGTAACAGAGTTAAATTTAGTTTAACTTTTATTTATAGGCTCTATCTCACTTAATTACAAGAACAAATTAAAGCATTGTTTGTTTTTAATAGATAAGTATATAACATTTTGCTTTAATGTTTGAAAAAATATTATTTGAAGAGCTAAGTTAAAAAACACGATTCAGGAAAAAAATCGCTGTTAGGATTTAATGCAGGGTTCAAACCTAATTTCCCCGGCCTATAGATATACAGGGTCAAATGAAAGAAGTTAGCAAGACAATATGATGCCCATCACGTTTGCGGTGTTTCGCTACTTGACCCTGTATATGAGTGCAAGACGTAGCTGTCCAGTGACACCAACCAGCATAACAAAGTTGGCCTGTTTGTTTTAGTTCTTTTGCAGCGCGACAGTCTATCTAGACATTCATACAATGGGCATGTGCCCATGGGCGTATTTTTCTGAATATTCATCACAAATTATCGAAAATTAACTTAAAAAGGGGGGTCTCTTATCTTGTTGTGTTTTTCTTTTTAATTTTTTCTTATTATATTGTTTTTTTTCAATATCCCGCTATGATTTTATGGACTCACACTTGTGTTTTTAATTTTCATTTTTTTTTTCTGTACCTTCGTTTTTTTTCATAGTCGACAAATTTTACAAAAAAATGTTAGTTAATCCGATAAAATAACTCATAAGCTTTTAGAAATAATGAACCGAATCCAAATCGAGCCAATAACATAGGAGATAATGCAAATGCTACAAAAAAAAAAATTGAATAACATGAAAAATATTAAAGATTTTTTTTTAGACCACCCCTTTTAAAGTCAATTTGCCATAATTTTTCATGAATATTCAGAAAAATACGGGCGGACAAATGCCTATGGGCGACATTGATATAAAGCAATTTAGTTTCCCCTCATCCAAAAATTACAATAAATAGATTGATGTTTAAAAATACTACCTACCTCGTTGGTCCAGTGGTCACAAGCGCTACTATTGAGCATGCGGTTGTGGGTTCGATCTCTAGGTCCGGCAGGCTTATTGGATTTTTACATCTGAAATTTCTCATTAGCAGCCCGGATTCTGGATTTATACCTGGCGGCGAAATGTGGGTGTAGGTACTGTAGGTGCACCTCTACCTAACCCTTTGTTTGACACAGGCGTAATGTTATGTTATGTGGTTATGAAATAAGACGTAAATCAGAACAGAATTTGTTTTCGGATCATTACTATAAAATTAATACGTGAAGCAAAGACTTTGTACCCCTTTTTACGAAAATTACGCGAACGGAGGAGTATGAAAGGCACAGTTAAAGTTTATATGGAGAAGGAGTGCAGAAAGCTAATATTTTTGTATTACATACATTAGAAATAAATTAAATTATAAAAAAATTACATTACACACACTACCATGCGTTTGAAACAAGATGGCTACCTACTTTAGAATCATGACATTTAAATGAATTATGGTCGAATTTCGACCTCTGGGCGACCACTAGTTACTATAAAATCGTATACAGTCGTGCAGAACATTTGCTTACATAGAATATAAATAATATACCTTTGTAATAAAAATCATTAGGTACTATGTTGTATTTGTTTTATGTATTTTACTGTGTGTACATAAATATTAAAATAAATAAATACTTACAACAGAATTGAATAATCTTTATTAATACCTATGTCGCAGATGGATTACAGAATTCGCTGTATCATATAACCGCTAGTCGCGTTTAGCCATTTTCCATAATTACTGAAGTTAACACGTAGAATTGCTAAAAGTTTTGCATTTATCAATGTAGCGGGTCAACGATTACAGGTTATGTGCAGCGTGAAATGAAACGTCAGATTGTAGATTTTAGTTCTAAAGGATGTTGGTACTCCAATAAATAACACTTTGCCCAATCGATTTATCATTCTTATATAGCGCTACATGGATAGATGCATGAAGTATAATAAATTGATTCATTTTGATTATAGATGAACTGTGAACCTACTTAGAGTCCGCGCCACCACTCAAGTCCGTGTATATGTCATTGCAACAAATTGCATTTTTATAAATGTAGTTCCACAATATTCCGCCGGGACTTCAGTGGTGGCGCGGACTCTATAATAGTAGATTATTCAATCAGGGGATAAAGTTGTGTCTTATTTCACGAAGCAATTCTATTTTCGTTTTTGTACTTTTTTTTAATATTTCACAACTTTTTAGTTTAGGTTAGTTAGTTTTGCATAACATATAATTTGAAATTACCGAGCACGTGGTGTAAAAAAATATATTTTATAATTCATGGTGATGACATTCGTTCAAAAACGTAAGAAAAACATTGTGAATATAAAGTCCGTCAAAAAATAAAGTTGTCCCCTAGCTCGATAGATGGCGTTGGCGTCGAATTAGATCTCGCTATGGTTACGTTACCGCGCAGCGTATAAGACTCAGCTTTTTTCGGTCAACTGTACTGTTAACAATCGTTAACGTAATTCGAAAAATAGAATTTTTACAAAATCTGTCCGCTTTCGGTACGATTTTATCTAATACTGAATTACTGAAATATAATTAATAAATTAACATCCGTGTCTGTACACTGTACAGAAACAGATATTATTTACATAGGTATGTAACACTATGTACACAGTATTGGTATTATTTCAACGCAATCTATGACGCATTTTGGTTCATGATTAAACACTGTTATAACACTGTTTATTATACGACAAAAAAAAAAAGGAGGTTATCATTCAATTCGGATGTTTATATCTATTTATCTAAAAGAAAGTCGTGCTAGTTACACTATTTATAACTCAAGAACGGCTGAAAATTGGTGGGGAGGTAGCTTAGAACCAGGATACAGGAACATAGGATTTTTTTGTAGGGTAGGTAGTGCAGATAGGTAGGTAGGTGCGCCGTAGATAAGTACTTAGTGCTACACGAGCGTAGCCGGGGCGGGCAGCTTGTAAAATATACTTAAGATTTTTTAATATATGTTCGGGCATAACTCTGTTATATATATAGACGGTTTTGCAAAATTCCTGTTTTTGTTTGAAAGGGTATACTTCTGAGATGGTACCATTGTCATCAGGTCAGGATCTGATGATGGGATCCTGGAGCACTCGAGGGAACTCTTCAAATATTATAGGCAGAACTATAGGGATTTGGGTAGGTCACCGGAACTACTCAATAATAAGTTTTTCACAGGTTGCATTACGATTACTTTAATATCGTTGCTAAGCAATTTATGGTCATCACAATGCATATGGAGAAGTGGAGCTGCTGTTGAAGTACCAGGAGAACTCCTCAACGATTAACATCCCTGGATCGGGAAAAGCAATATTTTGTAAAAGGTGATGAGTAGTTGCCAATATGCTATTGTAACTTATATAAATTACAAACTGACTCACTAAAAAGCTTTTTTCGTGGGTAGGTGTAAAAAACGAGACATCTCAGATTTTGAATTTATATTTAAAATAGTAAAACACAGTTATTTGCCATAATTTCGATCAATTATAAGTGTGTAACCTCCACTAAAGGGGTACTCACATTTGTGGCACATTTATGTGGCTCGAATATTAGAATAACACCACCTGCCAGCTCATCATCTACATAGTCACTTCACTTTCACTGTAACACTGGTAGATCACTATGTCACAATTTGCTGAAATACTATCTGCACAAAAGAGTTTTGAAGAGAACTTCACAAGGGAGATGGAAGCATTGGAAGTCCAAATTCAGTGCGCTGTACTTGCCAAGGATACCATGGCGAGGGTGGCTGAGGAGTTCGAGACTTTCAGGGAGCTTATTTTCAGCATGCTCGGCTTGCTCCGGACTCAGATTAGTGAGTGTGCTAAGCAAGTTGACGAAATGCAGACAATACCTAGGTGGAAAGCACTGATTTTTCAAGGTGTTGCCAAAAGTTGAAAATGAAGACAGCACCACAGCATCATCCTTGATGTTATCACCAACAAGCTGGCCCTCAAGAACTTCTCTGCATCTTCCATTAAGGTCTGTCACAGACTTAGTGCTACCAATAAAGATAATCACAGGCCCATACTGATTAGGTTTTCCAGTTATGATGACAAATCAGTGGTCTGAAAAGCTAAGACAGGGAACATCTATCGCAGTCAAGGAGTTCTTGACAAGAGCCCGGCAATCTATCTTTGGGAAGGCGCGGCATCACTTCGGAATGCGGTCGTGTTGGACTCAGGACGGTGTTAACGTTCTGAAGGCTTCTGACGGAAGTAGACATAAACTAGCTTCAATGAATGAGCTCATTCCTCTGCTTCCAAAGTTTCCAAAGATCCAAGATCCAAAGACCCAAGGCACTGGAGATAACCTGCAAAGCGGAAAGGGTCATTAATGATATATATTACAACATTTTAAAAAGATTCGCAAGCAATTGTTAATATGAAATTAGTTAATTACCTTTGTAATTGCAATTTTTATGTTCTGACTAGTCCTTCTATTATTAGATATATTTCTTCTTCATAATCTCTTGTGAGTTGTGGATTTTAGTTGACACACTATATATATTATTTATTTATCCTCAACTAGTTTGAATAAAACCATTTCAATTTTATTTTCTTTACGAACGCAAATGTCAATAATTTGTCCATAGATTAAGTTTGACAAAAAGGAAGGCTCGATTAGAGTACTCACTAATTCCATGGTTCGTCGATTGTCATACATAATCGGATACATTCACAACATGTTCATATTTTAACGGGTGATTTTTTAAGAGGATTTGATTTTCAAAAAAAACAAAAAATTTGAAAAATTTGATGAAATCTTTATTGGAATCGATAGAACGATCAATATAATTTAATGTTTGAAGATGATTTCATGCAAATGCTGGCCGCGGCTCCGGTTTAGATGGCCCATTCGCAAGGCCCAATTTCGGCACACTCTCTCCAACATATCAGCCGGTATATCACGAATAAATGCTTCAATATTGGCTCCCAGTGCGTCAATCGTTGCTGGTTTATCCCTGTAGACATGAGCCTTAACATGGCCCCACAAGAAATAGTCCAAAGGCGTTAGATCACACGATCTAGGCGGCCAATTGACGGGCCCAAAACGTGAGATAAACTGTTCACCGAAGGCGGCTCTCAATTGGGCCATTGTTTCGCGTGCCGTGTGGCATGTGGCACCGTCTTGTTGAAACCACATGTCAGGCATGTCCAATTCTTCCATTTTGGGCAAAAAAAAATCGCCAATCATCACACGGTAGCGCTCGCCATTCACAGTAACGTTTCGGCCATTGTCGTCTTTGAAAAAGTACGGCCCGATGATGCCACCGGCCCATAATCCAGACCAAACAGTACATTTTTCGGGATGCAGTGGTAGCTCTTGCAATGCTTCTGGCTGGTCTTCACTCCAGATGCGGCAATTATGCTTATTGACATAACCATTCAACCAGAAATGAGCTTCGTCGCTGAACACAATTTTTCGATAAAAAAGTGGATCTTCCTCCAACTTTGCCAATGCCCATTCACCAAATGTTAGACGTTGTGGGAGGTCGTGTGGCTTCAATTCTTGCACCAGCTGTATCTTGTAAGGTTTTATACCCAAATCCTTTCGCAAAATTTTCCACGTAGTAGAGTAACAGAGGCCCAATTGCTGCGAACGGCGGCGAATCGATATTTCACGGTCATCACTAACACTGGCGGATACAGCCGCAATATTTTCTTCGGTCCTCACTCTACGTATGCGTGGTTTAATGTCCAATAATGTAAACTGGGTTCGAAATTTAGTCACAAGCTTCCAAATAGCTGCCTCAGTAGGCCGACCAAACTGCCCATAAATTGGAAGAAGTGCGCGATGCACTCTCTTAACCGAGCATGCATTTTGATAGTAAAATTCAATAATTTGCAAGCGTTGTTCGTTCGTAAGTCGATTCATGGCATTTCATGGTTAAATTATAGACCAAACTGAACAAGTTTGACAATGACACAAGACATGATTCACGCGTGATCTGTCAAAAACAGTGTTGCCAAAAAGATACCAGCAAAAAAATCACCCGTTATATCGCCATAAATAATAATTTATAATAGTGTAAAGTTGGTTTTTGACTCAGGTTTTTGATCATGTTGCTATTATTATTTTATTTCATATGGCAGTTGTGCTGTTTAGAGATTTTGCTGTGTGCTTTCAATCATTTTATTAGTTTAATATCCGATGGTTAGAAATTATATCATGTTGTGAGCTGGTGGGTGGTACAGATGAATCGTCGCACCAGTCATTTGCGTAACAAAAACCGACTTCTTTGTAGTGTTTTTTTGGAAGTCGGATGTTTTTTTTTGTAATTTTTTTTTATAGCACGGGGGCCACGGGGAAATCAAACTTCTTAAGAGATACCCCCGATACTGTTTTAGGTAACATTCGATTCCATTTCATGAAAAAAAAAATTGCCTCACATATTTTTATCATATTAATTTTTAAGGGCAAGTCCGAGTTGTCCTTAAACATGAGTAAAATAGTTTTTTTTTTATGTGGTTCGACTCTGTTTCCTGTAGGTAAGTATAATTTCATTGTAAGGGAAGAAAAAAACTGGAAAGCAGAAGAGTTTCAATAAAACAAAATATTATTTCATCCATACATATACTTAATAATATAAATTCAAAAGTAACTCTGTCTGTCCGTCTCTTACCTTTTCACGCCTAAACCACTGAACCCATTTCAATAATATTTGGCAAGGAGATAGACCGCATCCTGGGGATGGACATAACTGATTTTTGCCTCAAAAATAATCCTAAAGGGGGTGAAAGTTTGTATGGGAACCCAGCATTTTAAATTAAAGATATTATAAAAGTTCAAATTTGTGCATTTGGTAAAAAATACGTGTTTCAGCATTTTTGTAAAATCATCCTCAAGGGGGTAAAATAAGGGATTATTTTGAAAATCATATGAAATTTTTGTAATTTTGATTGCGGACGTTGAGCAATGGGTAGCTCGCCGTCCGACAAGGACCAGGGCCGGGTCGACGGAACGTTGTGTTCCACCCGCGCATCAAAGAGATGTCAACCAACCAACCAACTGACGGGATCCGTAAGGGCCAATGCCTGCCAGGGTTGCGAGTTTGTCCGAAAGGGATATCGCGGCCCCGGCACACAGGCAACGGAAGGAACACGGGTGGGTTTTAGTCAGTAAAAGTCTGACACGCTCTCCCGCTCCGCCCAGAGCGGGAGAAGTTATTTGATAATTTCCCACCCAAAAAAAAAAGGGACGGGCTGAACAGAAGAGACGTGAGAGGAGAACGGGACGCAAACGCGGAAAAGCTAATATTTGTCAGATCATGTAAGTACCATGTAGGTAGATTAGTGTCAGAAATGATATTTATGATTTTTTGACATGACAGGCTACTGGCATACCTTTTTGCAAGTGGAATGCACTTGATTCATGCACTACGTCACAAAAATCGCAAAACTTCCAAATTAAATTAAAAAAGTCACAAAATAAAAGATGGCCGATTAATTAAAATATTCCATTAGCACTTCGCGAAACAATGGCTTTTATATGTAACACGTAATAAAAAACTTTTTCGTTCTCTTCGGGATGGTTGCCAAGAATTTCTTGAATACTTTCGAAGTTTTGTGATATCGTTGTAATTGTCACAAAGTGGGACAAAATTGATACACAGCAATAACGTTTATGAAGTGGGAATAGTAACGTGAGATATTTTTGGAAGGAATTTTACTAAACTTCGATGTTTTCTTCTATCATGAAATACCTCAGAAAAATATGGCTCGGTAAAAATGTTAGCCAGCAAGTTGGCTCTCCAAGATACGTCGGACGGACAATCGTGCCCGTTTGCAATGTAGCACCTTAACAAAATCGCACTTAGATAGATGCATTTTTAACGCTAGGCTCAGTAGCAAGAGTTGAAAATCCAACGTGCAATCGTATTTAAGCATAGTGACATCTACACCTAATGATAGGGAAATCGGGCATCAGACTCGTGCAATGTCTTATGATGTATATACTTAAAATTCCAATAAACTAAAATACACTTCCTTTTTATGAAAGGAGACTGACTGCATAAACAGCGTCAATCCTTGAAGAATTTTATTTCAGAATGCCAAATATAGATTTTGACAGCCGATTTGTCGCCAGTGACGTCAAAATCTGTACGTGGACGTGAAATTTTGAAATCGCAAGCTAGTGGCCGGTGACTAGTCACTGCGTGTGTAACTAGCATAATATGTAAAGTGTTTTTGCACGCCTCACAACGCTGCGCTTTAGCGTGTGAGAGTGCTCTACCCTTGCTATAACGCCTTGTCAAAAACTTCCAACATAAAATCGTTTGTATACTCTCAATTAAACATGGAATTCATATTAGCTGGGAAGTTTAAAAAACTAGAGACTTGACATTATAAGATTAATTTATGTTTAGATAGATTTACCTTGATAGGTGTATGTCGCTGTAAGATTGTTACAGCCGTGATATAGTTATATCCCTAGGGATATAGGTTTATACCGTAAAATAGTTATATGAAAGCAGTTCATATCTGACGGAGTGCCCTAATTTTATTACTGCGACTAATTTCGACGTAGTTGGTCACAGTTCTAACCAAACCTAATCTGCGTTCGCAATTCATTTGCCAAACATGTAAACAAACACGAGTTTTTAGGAAAAACAACTGTAATCGCTACACATAAGATTCAGTTTGAGCTACAACTTCATATTTTTTATGACTTTTTCAACAGTAATAGTCGGTCTAAAATCAACTTTAATTACACTTGCAGTTTACTTTCACTTGCAACATTATAGTTGATGTTTGTCTTTGTGGAAAATTCGTGTTTGTATATATGATTAGCAAATAAATTCCGAACGCAGATTAATCTATTTGGTCGGAGTGCCCTAATAGTTATATTACTAGATCGTGCACGTATCATAGTTATATTCCTAGTAAGACAGTTATGAACCGCTTTCATATAACTATATTACGGTATATAGGTACATCCCTAGGGATATAACTACATCACTGCTATAACCATCTTATTGCGACATATATTTAAGAAAAAATTAAATTAATAAATTACGTGTAGTGCTTTCTGTTGGGAAGTGTATCTGTTTGTCGACACGATTCAGCTTTATTGTTTTTCGTTATCAAACGCAAACCTTTCAAAAGATGTTTACAAAAATCGATGAATTTTCTTAGTTTTTTTTCTGTAAAATTTTTCGTTAACATGATTGTGTCTGAGAGGTGTGCATTTTTGAATTTTAATTTTTTGTTTAAATTAGTGGGTATTTAATTTAGTTTTTCGCTACAGTAATTATTTGTTAGATCATTCATTAATGTCTTACTAACATAGCGTAAAGTAATGTGTATTACTAACATCATAAATCAGAGAACAGAGATCAAGGTGTGAATTCAAGTTTTTTTATTTAATAGTTGTCACTAATCAAAGACCGGCAAAACTGGTGGCCCATCACTATTATTTAGTTACAAAAAAAATTGTTGAGACAGGCGCGACGCGACTCTGGTGAAACTTATTATTTTCTATTTACTAATCATCAATCAATTTATTGTAACTTTTGGATAAGGGGGAAAGAAATTGCTTTCTATTAAAATGTATTACGTACCTACCACGTGTACCACACTTGCTGTCCTTGGGCCGGGGTCACGGGTCTTGATAATTTTATTATGAAGAAAGACTATACCTACCGTTTTGTTTGTCATTATTTTGATGTAATATTAATGAAACTCATGAATAATTTTGTATACTTACGACATACACGTGCTTCTAGAAGTTTCAAAACATTCATAAATTGAACAATTAAAGGTACTATAAAATCTTCAATAGATTATATAAATACAAGAGTAGTTATGAGATACAACGAATCAGAAATCAGAACTGAATTGTTTTTGCATCGTCACTATAAAGTCTCATCGTGTCTTGTTGGTCTACTGGTCTTAAGCACTACCTACTGCTGGGCATGAGGTCCTTCTCGTAGCGCTTTACACTGAACCCAGGAGGGTTCTATTCGGTTGGAGTTGGAGTGTTACTAGGTTTTTCCATCTGAAAATTCTCATTAGCAGCCCGGATTCTGGATTTGTGCCTGGTGGCAAAATGTGGGTGTAGGTACATTATGTGCACCTCTGCCTAAAACTTCGTGTAAAACAGGCGTGATGTTATGTTATGTGGTTATGAAATAATACGTAAATCAGAACAGGATTGTTTTTGCATCATCATTACTATAAAATCGTATACAGGGTTTAGAGCCGTGCAGAGCATTTGCTTACTATAAATATTGCTTACTATAAAATATAATAGAACAGAATATAATACTCTCTATTAAGTGTATGTTGCAGATGGATTGTAGAATCCGCTGTTTTACAAAACAGCTCCGTTATGTAAAACAGCTGAACGATGATTAGCTATTTTCCATAATTCTGAAGTTAATACGCAGAATTGCATAAACGTTTTGCGTTTATCAATGCAACGGGTAAAAGATTAGAGGTAAAACAGTGTGAAATGAAACGTCAGATTGTATACATTAGTTCTAAATTTTGTCCCTCGTGGATCTGTGTGTCATAACAAAAATAATGGCATCCGGACAGAATAAATAAAATGAGTGATATATGAGTTAAATCAGTGATTTTATGGAAAATTTTAACATAAAGTACTATGCGGTTTTATGATCCTAAAAATACGACATGAACACCATACGGATTCAAGGTACATAGTCTAGTTTGATCCGCGTTTACGACGTCCGCGATGCGCATCTATCTAATCGTGCATTTATTAGGATGCATAATACTCTTACGTCATTGCGGATTATCCATCTTTACTGAGACCTAGCTTCTGCCCGCGGCTTCCCGCGTGGACACTAATTATTTTTCTAAAATAAAAGTAGCTCAAGACACAGATGGACACTCTACATTTTTGGTATGAAGCTACAAGTAGGTACGCGGCGGGATCGACTTGACGAATTCAGTGAGCGTAACGTAGTCAGAAGATATAAGAGTTACGCGATAGAAAGAGAGGCAACTTCTACTGTCGGTAATCAGCGCTGTGCGACCTGTATTGTGTCGTAGCAAGAGTCCCTTTTTATTTAAATGATTTTGGGGAGTGCCCCATCTGTACTAATCTGTGCTTAATTTTAGTGGTTGGCGTAGCGTGTCATCTTCTTCCTTACTTCTTTATCAGCCGCCATTTTAGTGTGCATCCTCTTTCTAGCCAAATCATCTTCACTTTGATATTGTAAATACAAAAGTAAGTTTGTTTATTATGTTTTATAATATCTACTATCTTCCAGTGAAAGTCCCGTCAAAATCGGTCCAGCCGTTTCGGAGATGAGCCGGAACAAACAGACGGACAGGCAAAAAAATGTTCTTTTGTTTAATAACAAAAGAACATTTTTTTTTATTTTTTTTTACGGTCCTAATGTACCGTATATACTCGTATATGCATTTAGTAAAAAGCTAGGCTGTTATTTTGAGATCACAAACAGACACTTCAATTATATTTATTTGTATAGAAAGATGGTGGCCCACTAGTAACAGCCCCGACTTACACCTACATATAAGATGTCACGTGTTTGAACCCAGGCACTATACTCGTATTTGTGCAACTTATTTCATCACTACTGCTCTTAAAAACATCTTGAGGAAACCGGCATATCCTAGAACCAAGCATCAGATTAACTGTGATATCCATCAACAACACTTATATTGGGCCCGCGTGGTGGATTTACCTATAAACCTGTTACAGTGTTGGGAACATTATATACTGATTCCAAATAGAAAGAAAAATGCGTTTATTGGCATTACAGCAGAAAAATACACCTTATACGTAAAAAAAAAACAGAAAACAATGATTATAATGCCAAAACGGCCTCAGCTCAGCATAAATGTCAGATGGCAACACAAGGTGTACCACCTGATGCTGATTTTCAGCTGCAAACCACGAGTGCCGTACGCTAGAATAATAAAGACAGGGAAGTGTGTGTCCGTTTTAATAAATTATCAGAATTATTGTTGTGACATACATGAGTGTGTGTGGTGTGTTGTGAATGAGAAACTAAAATAAATAAATACCCAATATCTGTGCCATAAAAGATACATTAAAAAAAAAATACAAATAAATACAGATATCCTCCTAAATACGTACAGATTACTCAGTGATCTAGCTAGGAGAGCAGCGATCGTTGTACCTACACCATTTTATTAATAATGCACACTTGTAAGTCCCTCATGTACTAAAAAACCTGTATGTACCTAAATAAATGATTATAAATTATTATTCTGCTTTGTTATTATAATGTTTATGCTATCCATGATGACTCTAAAATGTATAAAAATATATATTTTTAGATTAAAACAAAGTTCAATAAATTCGGAATAGTTTATGAAATACTGCTCAATTCCTGTGAATACTCCAAGTACGTAGACGGAAGCATGAATCACAGCTCATAAGAGCGTCAAAACAGCAATCATTCAAACGTAATGAGTGTAAAATTACGGAGGTCGCAGGCGCAACGCCAACCAACTATTCGCTCTGTCATTCACTCGAACAATGACAAATTCTGGTATTTCTGTCTTCATTCTACTCGTCTAGATTTGTGGTATTTGTGGGTTTCTAGACTTTTCGTCATCATCATCCTTTTGCCCTGATCACGATTTAATTGTATCGGTGCAGAATATCTTCTGGTTAACTTACTTGATACTTGATGAGTGACCATTCATTACATATTGACACCCCTCCGTGCCTCGGCAAGCAAGCTAAGCCGTTGGTCCCGGCTGTCATTTGTAAATCTTTGACATTTGTTACGGGTAGTCAGAAGTCCGAAAGTCTGATAAACCAGTCTTACCAAGGGATATGGTATTACTCCTAGTTACCGGGTTGTGGAAGTCAGGCAGTCTCTCCATGTAAAAAATACCGGTATTCAGCTGCATCCGGTTAGACTGGAAGCCGACCCCAACATAGTTGTGATAAGGCTAGGCAGATTGATTTGTAGATGCAAAACCAAACACACCATGTGGTTTATCCTTGTATACACCTGATGTAGTATCCAAATCATTTTTGATATTTTATGGCATACTTTAAAAAATATTTTTAGAAAATTCAATCAATCAACTCAGCCTACCGCAGTCCACTGCGCAACATGGCTCCTAGGCTGCGCCACAACACACTGTCCTCCGCTTTCCGCATCTAGTCTGACCCAGCCACTCCATCTAGCTAGGAGGCGTCCCACGCTACGCTTGCCGATACGTGGAGATTATATATTTTCTGGCGAATAATATTTGAATCTCATAGAAGAACTGTCAAGTATCACAGTTTGTTCTCAGAATTTAACTTTTTAGGGTTCCCAGACCACCCAGAGTGTCAACGGGACCCTATTACTAATGTCCGTCGGTCTGTCACGGAGCTGTATCTTATGAACCGTAATAGGTAGACACTAGAAATTTTCACAGAGTGTTTACTACTATGATCGCTATAACATCAAATCTATACATATAATAAAATTGTAACGAAGGCAAAACTGCACAATAATTTTTTTTGAAAAAAAAAATTGCTACGATATGTGAAAAATATAGTTTTTAGGATTTTTGTCCGTTTGTCTGTTACTCTGGATGTATGTATGTTCGGGATAGGCGTAAAAACGGATGGACGGATTTATATGAAATTTGGTACACATAGTTTTATTATTAGTTAGAAACATAGGGTACTTTTAATCCCGGTACTACGTTCCTGTGGGATATTTTCCGACATCTCGCGGCCAAAAGCTAGTAATAGTAAAATAAAGGAAAAATGAAAAAATATGCACCTAGTAATCAATATTGTACGCTGCTATGTATGGAACCCTTCGAGTGCGATTCCAAGTCGCACTTGGCCACTTTTTTTTGTTTTGTGTTAATTCTAGCGTCAAAATTGAGTAACTTTTCAGACCACTTAAAAGTTCGCCGACTCATGAATCAAGCATGATTAACTGTCAAGGAATATTGGCCCTTATGTACTAACTTGTTTATTTCTTTTATCCCATAAATCTTTTTCTATTATCCGTCTCAATGTTTGAAATGGATTTCGCCTTTGGTTGCTATGTATCGTGTCGAACTATAAGATAGAGCTACTTTAAGTAAAGTTATAAGCTACTTCTACATCTTGAAATGAAAGAAATAGTTAAGTACAGTACAACTATTTTTTTTATGTCTCTCGGCAAACTTCGTGTTTCGTCAGTCGTCGGATTTCTATAGGTTGCCCTTTGCATTTGCTTTTATATAACCTAACCTAACGTGCTTATTATTATTACTATCTGCGAAAAGGGTAATCGAAAACCGCAGAAGATTTAAATTTCAAACATCGCAGCCAAGAATTCCACTAATTTAAATTTATATTCTGTCAATATAAACGTTTTATTATATACACATTCTCACACCATTCAATCCGAAATTGGCATAGACTGTGAGCATCTGTACTGAACGTGACTCAAGCTTGGGACAGCTGCCGGGTTTCTGTCAGATATAAATCTAGATGAGTTTAATTAGAGTACTGCACTATAATATGTTTATAAAGTAGATTTGAGCATTTCCGTATATTTTGGAACCCTCGTTTCTTATTCGAGTAAAACAAAGTCTGTTTCCGAATAAAACTATGTAGATTAATGCTTTTAGGTATTTAGTTTATGTAGATGACGCAATAGTGGCAACTCTTACTAAAACCGTTTTGATTGTCTCGTTGGTCTGTTGTCGCAAGCGATTGTTCCATCAGGATTTTCTCAGCAGCAGCCCGGAGTCTGAATTTGTGCCCGGTTGATGGCAATACCATAACAAGCCTATACTGTTCCCACTGCTGGGATCCCCCCAGGCCTCCTCTCATTGAGTGGGAGTGGGCCGCAATCCACCACGCGGGCCAATGCGGGTTGGTAGATGTTGCATGTATTCGGATTGTTGGTTTTAGGACATGCCGGTTCCACCACGATGATTTCCTTCACCGTTTTGAGAGGAGTAGTGATGAAATAATTTACACAAAGTAAAGTGCCAGTCAGGGTTCGAATCAACTACCTACAATTCGTAAGTCGCGGCCGTTATCACTGTGCCACCATTGCTCTACTGGCAATAGGCTTGCCCCTTATTAGATGGGACTTAAATATAACTGGTGAAATGTAAGTGTACTAAAAGACTTGAATGTGCCCCCGGCAGCTGAGAGTATTTCATGCTCACTCAAATATCTCGCTGGTGGTGGCCTGTGTGTTGCATCATTAAGTTTCCTTGGTTGAGCTGAATGGTGCGTCATGTTCGTGAATGGGCGCAGTCATCTCTTATCAGCTATGGCTTATTTTTTATTTATTTTTTGTGCACGTCTTTCTACATTTTTCTCACATGCATAATTTCAACATGAATGATGTACTTAACCAATATTTTGTAACAAGATATTGATTTAAAAGAGGGTCCGTGGAGTTTCTTGCCCGTTCTTCTCCATAGGAACCTACTACGCTTTGGAATGGGCAACTTCATCTTTCTGACTGACCGACTCCTTAACAATTCAAAAGTGCCTGTAATTGGTTTATTTTAAATAAATGCTTTGAGTTTGAGTTTGGTACACTTCGGCCCACCCCTTTGGGGAAAATTGGCGTGATAGTGTTAAATTGTTCTTTGTGAAATTTCAATCAATTTCATACTGTCATACTTTCCATTATTTATTATCATTTATAAGAAGTTATGGATCGAACTACAAAAGCCGATTTAATTTGAGATTTAATCTACCAATATAAGTTTTGTAAATTGGAAAATAATCTTTAATTTACTATCTCTAAAAAAAACGAAGTGTCGAACCGTGAATTGCTGAACTTACTGATATAAAATAAAAGACATGCGACATAATAAAATGAAAATATTTATCAATGAAGTTGATAACAGGCTGACACGCCATTTATAACCGTTAGTGGATTTATATTAAAAACTATGTGCCAAGGTTCCGTGTGGAAAACAAACATCTGGGCTTTGAAACAAAATATCTGAACTATTTGATCATAAATCAAAGATCTTTGCATTTAATTACATCATCTACAAAATGAAAACCATGTCGTGCCAAGCTTTTAAACAAAAATCAAACACGACAAACAAATAACCTCCAATATTTTTTTTTAATCGGTAAAAAGAATGAATTTGTTGAATTCTCTTTGTTTTTCATTTCTTTACTTTACAGTGATAGCCTAGTCGTGTTACTGTCGGATTGCCATAGGTCTCGAGTTCGTACCCAAGGCACACCTCTGACTTTTCGGATTCATGTGTATAATTATCACTTGCTTCAAAAACGGTGAAGGAAAACATCGTGAGGAAAACGGCGGCATACCTAAGAGATATTTCCCGACAGCATGTGAAGCCAAGTCAGAGGCCCATGGGCGGCTTTAAAACTCTGACACCAGGTTAGTCACTGACCACACGAAAAGGAGATATCTCTCGATTGCCTCGTTGGTGTAGTGGTTGCAATAAGCGCTACTGCTGAGTATGAGATCCTGGGTTCGTTTCTTAGGTTGGGCATAGTTTTATTGGGTTTTTCCATCAGGAATTTCTCAGTAGCACCCCGTATACACCTCTGCCTCCATCCAGGTATTACTTGCGTGATGTTATGTTATGTGTACTCTCTGACGTCATACCAATATTTTTCTCATCTCTTTATCGTGTACATAAATTATGCAAAATCCTTGACATTTCATACAAATCCATTCATACATTGAATTCTAGACAAAACAAAACAGTGTTTAGCGAAAACTCAAACAATCCACAAAGAAAACATCTTAAGCGTTGGCAATAAATATCGTTTACACAATGTTTTAGGAACAGCTGGCGTCTAAACATAAGTACAGGATACGCTGAAAGTTGTATAATGTTCTCTTAATAGTGAAACGTTTGGATGTTAACGAATGATTCATGCGTGTGGAATAAATTCCTGAAGAAACTACGGTTTGGGCAACTATTATTCGTCTATTTCCATAATTCTGTTCATAAAGCTCGTGGCTAAGTACGTAGCACGGGTCGATCCATCAGGTTAATCTACGATTGCCGGGGTTGGTCTGTAGATAGGTGACCATCTTTCTATACCGAGACTTCCGTGCCTCGGAAAGCACGTTAAGCCGTTGGTCCCGGCTGTCATTTGTGGATCTTTGACAGTCGTTACGAGTCGTCAGAAGTCCGAAATTCTGACAACCAGTCTTACCAAGGGGTAGGTATCGTATTACCCAGTTACTGGTTACAGTTACGCGGACAAAGTCTCGGGCGGAACCTGGTTTAACGTAAAGGTGATACAAATTTAAATAAAACTCAAATATTCATGAAGTTGATGTTGGAAGTCCTAACTATACAACAACAAGTATTACCGAAACTTAAATAACTTAAATGTGGAATTTCATACTCAATGTTACCTTGGTAGTTTTTAGATTTTTCTTATTTTCATTTATTGTTTTTTTTAGGTAGGTATAATTGTAATCAGTAGTGTAGGTGAGGTAAAAAACCGGCCATGTACGTGTCGGACTACGCACAATGAAGGGTTGCGTATTTGGAATGAATTTATCCCAAGAACAAACTTAACATTGTAGTTGAAAAACATGTTCTCCCATACATTCCAATTGCAAATATAAGTTAGTTCGCACAATATTGAAAGATTTACCATAATTATTTTAAGACCATAGACTTCATAAAGGGTTTATTGTAAACTACGAGTAAAGAACCATTCTATGTATTTTTTTCAAAATTTTAGGCTCAGTAGTTTCGGAGATAGGTGTTGGGATTGGTAAATTTTCCATAAAATTCATTCATTTTTGGTTTTGTTTTTCACCATTAAAAGTATTCATTTTGAAATGATTAAAAAAAATATTGAGATCCTCGCAATATTTTCCCCCCTTTCATTTGAAATCTCACACGGTACAGTTTGCAAAACGTTTTTTTAATTTTCTTATTTGCCCCCCAAAAGTGACCCCACCACAATTGACGGAGAAATCGGCGGACATACATAAAAAAATAAATAAAATAAAACACATTATATACGCGACGAACATATAACCTCCTCCTTTTTGGTCGGTAAAAAATTACCCATCTCACTGAAAAATTGGTAAGATGGTAATGGTGGTGGGTGGTGGGGATATAATTAAGTAAACACAACACTTACAGACGTTTTTAGATGTAATAGATAAAGACATCTGTACCTAATCCGCGTTCGTAATTTATTTGCCAAACATGTAAACAAACACGAGTTTTAGGAAAAACAACTGTAACGCTCACACATAAAGTTCTGTTTGCGCTACAACTTAATTTTTTTATGACTCTTTCAACAGTACAAGTCAGTCTAAAATAAACTTTATTAACACTTGCGTAAAGTTGATGTTTGTTTTAAGTGGAAATAACCTTACGTGTTCTGTTCTATGACAGTAGTGTCACGGAACAGTTACTAAAGAAATAAAGAATAATGTTTATTTGGACACAGTTCGTGAAACACAATATAACAAAATAAAGTGAACTCTACTCGTATATATGAATTTTAAATCAGTAATCAATAATAACATCAAGTTTTGTATTTAATACCTACTTACGGTATTAAATTCAAAACTTGATGTTATTATTAGGGTTCCGTAACTCAAAAGGGAAAAAACGGAACCCTTATAGGGTCACTTCGTTGTCCGTCTGTCAATCTGTCAAGATCCTTTTTCTCAGGAACGTGTAGAGGTATCGAGTTGCAATTCATATCAAATGCGTAAGTCTACGGCCCTCGGAGCTATTAAAAAAATCACGCTTCTAAGTGTAAAAAAATACGGCCATTTATGCGACATTTTTTGATACTCGCTAGTAAATCAAATCCTACAGGTTATTTCCCGTTGACCTCGAATCATGAAATTTGGCAAGAAGCAAGATCTCACAGCACAAGTAAAGGAAAAAGTACGGAAATTGTTCATTTGTAGTTATATCACATAAAAAATGCGATAACAAACTTATATTTACAGTTGGAGAATTGACCGTAGAGTATATCGATGTATCGTAGACCATGTTTTTCAAGTATAATGTTAAGTTTCTTTGGGGATAAATTCATCCCAACTACGGAACCCTTCATTGTTCGTAGTTCGACACGCACTTGGCCGGTTTTTCTTACTTGCCGCCTAGGGATGTGCAAGTCTGAAAGCTTTCTGATTTCTTTAAGAAATTCTTTGGAATGTTTGGTATTAAAAAGGCCAAAAGGTGCTTAAGCCTCAAATTTTTCAAGTAGCGGTAGGTTATATTTTTTGGTCTTGTTTTTTTTATTTTTTTATTATTTTCCCTATTATTCCAGTCATAAATTGCAAACCAAGTTTTTTTTATTGCTTCTTACTCTAATAAAGGTGATGTGTTTTTTGTTTTCGTTTCTGTGCTCACACCATAAACTATTATTCTATGTCTATACGTGAGGATTTGTAATTGGCTTTACCTGGTGACTATGGTATCCTTTTTTTTTGGCTGTTTTTACTAGCTGTAAGTTCTCCATGAACTAAAAAAAATTAAAAAAATATTTAGTGGTATTCAACAACAAAATGTGAATAACGTAAGTTAACAGATCATTAGGGTTCCGTAGTAAACAAGGAACCCTTACAGTTTCACCATGTCCGTCTGTCTGTCTGTCCGTCTGTCTGTCCGCGGCTTAGCTCAGAGATGCTTACTAGAAAGCTGTAATTTGGCGTATGTACACATATTAATCATGCCGACAAAGTGGTAAAATAAAATCAAGAAAAATATTTTTTTAGGGTACCTCCCCTACACGTAAAGTGGGGATGTTTTTTTTCCCCTCATCTACCCCATGTTGAGGGGTATCGTTAGAAAGGCCTTTCAAAAATATTACGAGTTTGTCTAAACCATTTTTGTATTCAGGGATCCGTTTGCGAAATATTAAAGTTTTAACTATTTTTTTTTGTTAGAGTCAAGTGTTACTCCCCCTCCTTCTAGCTAAACGGCTGTACTTGGACTAGTTAAAAAATTCACAGCAGTAGTATAAACGAAACGAAATTAAAAGGAAAACTATGAGAGCTAAGTAGCCTGTACATGTTACCGAGTAATAATCAACCAACTTAAATTTGCGGTTTGAAAAACATGATCTCCCATACGGAACGTATGGGAGATCATGTTTTTTAAATCGCCTTTTAACATGTTTTTCAACTACAATGTTAAGTTTGTTCTTGGGCTAAATTCATCCCAACTACGGAACACTTCATTGTGTGTGGTCCGACACGCACTTGACCGGTTTAAAAAAAAATAATTTTCATTAAAATTATTATTCATTGTTTTCCTCTTTTCTTAGAATATTAAAAGCTTGTTTAAAAATTGCTTATGTTGATATCTTTTATTACGTTTCTGTCAGAAAAAAACATTATTTTAGGTACTTTAGACACGGTGTTAGAGTACTGTACTGGGACGATATCAACTAAAAGCTTCTTGCGGTAAAACCCTTAACTATTATATATTGGTTTAAGAATTCAATCAAACATTTTTATTTTTTAATCGTCCGCTTGATGCCCAGCGACTGTCTACCTTTTTCTATTCTAATTATAAACTCGACCCGGTTGCACACCTCTGCCGCGAAACCATAGCAGCGAAACCGCAGTAGTTCAATTCAACTGGCTCGCGTTATGTTCCGCTACGCGAAATTTGAGGAGCGGAACATGACGCGAGCCAGTTGAATTGAACTACTGCGGTTTCGCGGCGGAGGTGTGCAATATTTGTCTAAGTTTAAGTGCCAACAATTTGAACACACTAAGATTTTATTCCAAAACCGTATCGAAGTAAAGCCTCTCCAGTAACTAGGTGTAGAGCATGTATCAGAAAGGTGTGGTCTACAGACTTGAGACCTAACTTGGTCTCATAAAGAAAGTTGTTAAGTTTGATGGTCACTACACCCTTTCTTTTGGGTGGGAAATTATACATTAACTTCTCCCGCTCTGGACGGAGCGGGAGGGCATGTCAGACTCTTACTGACTAAAACCCACCCGTTTTCATTCAGTTGCCTGTATATTGCCAGGGGCCACGGTATCCCTTTCGGATTTTCCCGAGACCCCGGCAGGCATCGGACCCCGTCAGTTGTGCTGACATCTCTTTGAGGCGCGCGTGGAACACAACTCGCCGTCGACCCGGGCCTGATCCTTATCGGACGGCGAGCTACATTTGTACCACACCCTTAAAAAAGGATAATGGAAACTGGCGTCCCCAAAATTGAAACTTATTTATTTATTTATTTATTTAAACTTTTCACACTCAAAAAAGTACAAAGGCGGACTTAATGCCTTAGGCATTCTCTACCAGTCAACCAAGGGTGGTGAAGAGATTAAATGGCAGGTGCTCTATATGAGAGGAACAAGGATAAATTAAAATTAAAAACTAAAAACTTAGTCAAATTAAAAACTTAGTCTACGGCCTTGAGACATATCTCATTTAAAAGGTCTTGGCTTACTGATCATTTTTTACTTTACCCACCCCTTTCTGATACAAGCTGTATAATATTATAAATGATGCACAAAGGAAACAAATTTTTTCATTATTTGTTTCCGTATGACCAACTTTGGACTACAATCAATTGTTCAAACAATCCGCCTAGCCTTTTCCCAACTATGTTGGGGTTGACTTCTTGAATACCAGTATTTTACATAGGGCGACTGCCTATCTGACCACCACAATCCTGTAACTGGGTAATACGATACCCCTGGTAAGACTGGTGTCAGACTTTCGGGCTTCTGACGACTCGTAACGACGGTCAAAGATCCTAGAATGACAGCTGGGACCAACGGCTTAACGTGCTTTCATGCACGGAGGACTCTCGGTATATAAAGATGGTCCCCCATCCACTGACCAACCCCGGCAAGCTGCGCGCGGCTGTTATTACTTAGTTCCTTAACAACAATCAATTGTTATTGTAGTTTTAATATTATTGTTTTTTTCCTGTCGTAGATAGGAAACCTCATCCATTCAATTAACTTGTCAATTGAAGCGTATTATCAGGGCACAATAAATTAAACACAATGAGCTCTTTTGATGGTAGTAATTACCAACTTTTGGAGTTAATGAAGCACGCACATAAGCCTCTGATTACTCTCATTAATTTGCCGTAAATAAAGGTTCCCTTTGTTCAAAAGCGCCATTTTTTTGGGCAATTTAAACAAAGTTAGAAAGAAGTATTTAGTCGGAAGGATACCTACCAAAGACCTATTGAATTGAATAACTTTTGTTTTACAAAAGTTTAGACAATGACAAATATCTGTTTAAAGATTTCACGCACAGCCCTTACCTTTCGATGGAGGCAGAACTTGTAAAGGCGTTTTGAACTTTTTCGTCGAGGTACTACGGTTTTATTGTAATACTAACTGCGCCCCGCGGTTTCACCCGCATAAGTCTCGATCCCGTGGAAATATCAAGATAAAAATTATTTTATGTCCCAATCCAGGTCATGGTCCTTCCATGTGCCAAATTTCATCCAAATCCGTTCAGCCGTTTTAGCGTGAAAGCGAAACAAACAAACTCACTTTCGCATTTATAACATTAGTTAGTACTAAGTTTTTACTTGACTTATGATTATGTCGTGTTGTATGCCTAATTATTCGACAAAATTACATATTTGATGTTGAGTTATGTTATCCGTAACCCTTTACCCAACTGCTTAACGAGACCCTCTCGTTAGTAGAGACTCTTGACCATGCCCCATTAGCCAACGGCTCCAATGACTCGAGTTAAGGTAAATTGATTCTACAGATCTCACAATAGTTACTTAAATGAAGAAAAGAAAATATCAGCAGTTTTTGCATTGACTACGTTTTATTGAAAAACATTCTAGAACGTTAAAACAAATATTTCTACTACAACGTTTGTCATATGTAAACTGATTAGTTAATTAAAGGAAATGGTCTTGTATCTGAAATCTATTTATCAGTTTTATTTACTCAATCTGTTAAATACCCTGAAAGTTTTCGGAACAACTGGCTTTAGGGGTGTACGCACGAATGGACAAAAACATGATGAACACGAACATCACTTTGTTCCCAGTAACGAACATCAAACACTGTGTTCGTCAAAAATGTTCGTTGCGATCCCATTTTGAATCCACCACCATCCACCAAAAGAACATCTACCATCCACCATCCACCACCAAAGAGACCCACCATTTCATCTACTAAAGAGAGCGGGGCGGTTGAGCGCGAACTGTGTTCGTGTTCGATTTGCTAATTTACGTCCGCACGTAGAACCAAATGATCCGTGTTCGATGTTCGTGTTCACCATGTATTGTTTATTTGTGCGTAAAAAGAAAAGAAAAATATTTTATTTGGGACACGCACAGGAAATACAAACAGTAAGTAATAATAAAAAAAAAAAATATTATATAAAATAAAAATGGATTATGATATGATAGCATTCCAAAACTAACAGAATAATAACGATCTGTGCGAGGCCAAAAAGGCCCCTATCTCAGCATAATGCGGCGATTAAAAAAAAAAAAAACCGCAGCGCTAGTATTCTGATAGGCCCACTGTGATGTCACGGACACACCTACGGACTTAGATAAATCCCATTAAGGGATAGACCAAAATAAAAACCAATAAAAAAATTGCACAAATAAAAACTAAGTAACTAAGTAATAAATAAATGAATCTATTACTTTATTAGCGTAAATGCCTTTAGATAAAGCAAAAGTCTATTCAATCTATGGTAGTAGTCGTGTGGTTCTGTCTACAACCGTCATTAAGAGCGGCCAACCCGTCATACTTTTCATACAAACGGTCGTACATGACTATGGCGTTGTAACACATCTTTCTTTGAATTTTTTAAAGTAATTTGTATCTTGTGCACTATATCTAGGTTTCTATGAAAACAAAAAATTAAAAAATCGAGAAACAAATTCAGTATAAGCCTCCAAAAATCTTTTTTTGTACAAATTTTACCCGAACTTTGGCCGGTCATAATATACTCATAATTGGTTAAAGTAAAGAAAACATCTGCATAGAAACCTCGCACATGTAATGGAAATTCTAAATATCAAAAAAACAACTTTACTCAAAACCACGTATTTCCTGATACAAATTTTTACACACAATTTTTCGTACAATGTTATCGCGTTCTCGCTTTTTTGTGAGCAGTTCTCACTTGCGAACAACAAGCTTTTTGACCATGCTCGCGTTGACGATAGACGGACCGGGAAGGGCCCTCTTAACAGCAGACTGGGTAAGAATATAGATCTTCGATCATCGGAAAACAAATGAATGCAACAAATGAAATTTAGTGTGAAGAACGTTTTCGTTATTCAAAACATGCCAAACCGGGTTTTTTTCGAAAAACAAATAAATTTCTGAATTGTGTACTTTTATAGATGCATGCAACGGTACAGGAATTGTGGCAGTATTTAAAGTCATAACATTTAAATACGTTTGTGGAGCTCCTGGCTAAGTGATAACTGCTGCAACGGATCGATCCGTCAGGATTACCTACGTTTTCCGGGGTTGGTCTGTGGATGGGTGACCATCGTTACATACCGAGACTCCTCCGTGTCTCAGAAAGCACGCTAAGCCTGACAACCAGTCTTACCAAGGGGTATCGTATTACCCAGTTACTGGGTTGTGGAGGTCAGATAAGCAGTCGCTCCATGTAAAATACTGGTATTCAGCTACATCCGGTTAGACTGGAAGCCGATGCCAATATAGTTGGGAAAAGGCTAGGCAGATTGAGTCTGGTGAACGTTTTCTTTAGGTATTAAAAAAATGCCAAATCTGCGATATTTCGAAAAACAGAAACACATCGATCTTTGGCTTGTATAAAATCAAACAAAGGTACTCGTATCAGAATTGCTTTTGTATTTTATTTGTTTCATATGATATGTACTGCTGGATATTAATATAAGAATAAATCTTGTTGAAGTCGTTTTTCATAAACTTTTATGTTTTTGGATTCCTTCCGATTGCATTCTCAGAAGCGGCTGAAAGAACAAACATTTAATCAAAATCCATTTCGTATGTAACTGAAAACTTCCAACTTTATATCATCAAAATGTCCAATTTATTACAAACAAGATAACTATTTATTTCTGGTTCTGGCTGAGATTTTATTTATTTTCTGGTTCTTCAAAAGTATTTATTACTAGCTGCAGTGGACCCTAATTATTTTTCTAAAATAAAAGTAGCTTAAGTTTACTCCTTATAACATCAGTTGCCTGTCAATGAATGTCCGGTCAAAATCGTTCCAGCCCTTTCGGAGTCGGAGAGATTAAGTACTGTATATACTTTCACATGAATTTAAAGTTCCCGTCACGAGAAACTATAAATTTTGTAAATAAATAACTTCTACGTAGTTACGTAGCGACAATTCAATTAACAACAAATTGTTCCAAATTCACTCAGACCCGTTCCAGTACCACAAAAAATTAGACGACAGCGCTTTCTCGTATATCCCTAAAATATAACCCGACCAAGTGAATTTGCTCGTTAGTTTCGTATTACACGTATGTTACTTTGAGTTGATTGAATTTGGGATTATTTGTTTCGCTACCTACGTAGCTTAGTAGAAGTTCTATATTTACAACATTTATAGCTTTTCGATTTTGACACTTGATTTGTTTTTACTTATAGATTAGTAGCTATAACAAAAAAAAATAGGGGAAGACCTGAAAAACGATAGATGGACTGTGTGAAAGATGATATGGCTAGAAAGGGGGTAACTACCGAGATGACGACTAATAGATAAGTATGAAAAAAATACGTTTTACAAAAAACAACCGACTTCAAATTTGTGTGGGGAAAAACTGAGTGAAAAAAAAAAACATTTTCAAAAAAAAAACAACAAATTTTCAAAAAAAACACTACACAGTGAAAAATTACTTTAATTTCGGAAGTCGGTGTTTTTGGTTTTGAATTTTCGTTTTTTGCCACCGACTTCCGAAATTAAAGTATTTTTTCACTTTGTAGTGTTTTTTTTGGAAGTCGTTTGTCAGTTGTTTTTTTTGGAAAATGTTTTTATTTTTCACTTTTTAATTGTGGTACCTACCCCTCACAAATTCGAATACCACTACCTGCTATTTATGTAACAGTGACAGGAAGTTATCATCCACTTAAACTAAGTGGGAAAAACACGTATGATTGAAGCTAACTCAAAAACTATCCAAGCAAAGTTAATAAAATTTATATGGGGCCAACTGGAGAGCATACCTTTTCATACAAAAACAAAAAAAAAACGGTCCACAAATTGACGGGAAAATCGGTGGACATACAGCCTCCTCCTTTTCGGAAGTCGGTTAAAAAATACATTTTGCGCTGACCACAAATAAATCGGGATATGGGCCGGAGAATAATGAAACACAAACGACTTATACTTTATTTATACAACACAATGCTAGGTTGTCGAACATACAAAGTTCATCAGACGTCTATTTCTAAATCCCAGTCGATGCCAAGTCGTATTTATTAATTTATAACGCATTTCCACTGCGTTAATGAAAGCATTAAATAAATGAACACCCGATATTGTTTATGAATCATTAAAACAACCGAATGTTTTCTTAAAAACATCTGAAAACTTTATTATTATAAGCCACGCATGGGTGCTCTACAAATTCAGACAGATGTATTTAATTCGGCAAGCGGAATATCTTTAAAAAAAATAAAAAAATATTTGATAGTTTGTTGACTTCAGTATCGATATTTTGAAAGTAAGCAAACATGTAATATTTTAGTCAGTATTTGAATTTGATATTTGCTCAAGATAGGTCAATTCATTTAATTTAGAACTAACTAACGTCAGCCCGCGACATCGTTCGCGTGAAAGTCGTAAGACACCACAATCAATATACTAAAATAAGAGCCACAATAGGGCTAATATAAGAGTTATTTCATTTACAATTAAATATTTGGCTCAAAGTCGTCGTGGTCTTTTTGAAATAAAATTAAAATAAGTACTCCATTATTAAAAAGGGCCAAAAGCCGCATAACAGTTCAACATCAATATGATTTCAAGGAAATTACAAAACATAGGATAAGCAACAATAAGATTTAAACCTTCGAAAAGCAAACGCTTCAAGTACATTCCGGCAATATAATTTTAAAATGCTGAGACTTAGGGAACCCACAAGATTCGATTAAACTGAATTGAAGTATCTCAGATAAAAGGAAAATAAAAAAAAAATACTCAGACTCAACGATTTTAATAGCATTACTTACTGCTGGAATAAAATTACAAAAAGAAAAAGAATTTGTTTAATCATTTAATCGTTTAATTTAATCATATTATCAATGTGAAAGTGAGTTTCTTTGCGCTTTCACGCTAAAACGACTGAACGGATTTGGATGAAATTTGGCACATGCGTAGACCATGACCTGGAGGAGGACATAGTCTACCTTTCATCCTGAATCGCAGACCAGGTCACTGGCAACAGGTGGTATTCACATAAAAGAGTGCAACGATCGCTTTTCGAACCTTGCAATCGACACGCGAGTATGCAATCGTCGCGGTTATTAATTTATTTAGTTCGGTGATCCCAAATGCGTGGTCGAGTCGCCAGAGGGCTCCTTCCGGTTTTATCGAACAAATGAGTGACATAAACATTTGAACGCGACCATTTTTTTCGGTTACGTCGCGGAATCCAGCCTGATTTACACGATACAAGTTTCTAACGTTCAAGAGCAATAATGGTAGCTATTTTTTTTTTCTGTGTTAATAAGAATATAATAGTTCTTAGTAATGGATTGCAATCTAGCCTAATAGGCTGATAAGCAATGTAACTCTAACTTAATATATTACGAGATAGATTATGTTATAACTACGAATAGTGTCAATTTGCACTATATCACAATTTGCACTATATCACAATTTGCACTATATCACAATTTGCACTATATCACAATTTGCACTATATCACAATTTGCACTATATCACAATTTGCACTATATCACAATTTGCACTATATCACAATGTTTTATCACTTTCTTAGGGTCTGATAATTGATGAAAACACTTTGTTCATCTGTTAGTTGTATGGCACGGCTAGTTACCATTATTTATTCACTATTTATGCACTACACTAACTCAAATGCTTAAGGTCTCTTTAGCCGACGTACTATGAATATAATTGTATCTCGGACATAAAGTACGTGCAGCAATAGTCGTTCAAGAATTGCCACAAGCTTCGCCACAAGATGGTGGGATTGCCCTTTATTTTATATTGTTTTGGGTGGGAAATTGTCAAATAACTTCTCCCGCTCTGCCCGGAGCGGAAGGGCGTGTCAGGCTCTTACTAACTAAAACCCACCCATGTTCCTTCAGTTGCCTGTACGTTGCCAGGGGCCACGGAATACCTTTCGGACTTTCCCGCGACCCCGGCAGGCATCGGTCCTAGGGGACTCCGTCAGTTTTGCTGACATGTCTTTGAGGCGCGCGTGGAACAAAACGCGCCGTCGACCCGGGCGTGGTCCTTATCAGACGGCGAGCTATCCATTGCTCACCGTCCGCAAGCCCGCGCCTACGATGGCTGGGAATCGAGCTGCGATTCTCGACGCCCAGGGCGTCTCCTGCAGCGGCTAAAGGCGTGAGGGCGCGAAATTTTGGTGGGATGGCCCTTGCTTTCATTTTATTAAAATCTATCTTCTTTTATTTTCAGAGCTCTTCCCTCACAGACCTGATCTCGGCATTCGACACAAAGGCTCAAGCACATACGGATCTACAAAAAGTGACGGCATTCAGCGGATCTTTCGACAAAAACCACAAACCTACATTCTCAAAGGATGAATATGGCAAGTGAGTAGATATCCCACAAGACTTTTTACCGTAGGGATGCCTTTCCACCAGAGATGTGGAACCACCAGCTTCCCATGTAAATTTTATTACATTTTCTTAGGTCGTTTTTGAGTTAGCTTCAATAATACGTATTTCTCCAACTTAGTAATGGATGATGTTATAGTTCCAGTCACAGTGGGGTTTGTGTGGCGTAGGTATCACAACTATAAAGTGAAAAATAACTTTAATGGCTTCTCACAGGTCTGCCTAGTAGGTTGTTGGTTGCTTAACTGGGCTTTTCTGTGGATGCCTTAATAAATTCAGGTGTCCATCGAGGGCATAAAACTTCTGAACTAAGTGACTACTCCCCAGGGCAGCCTCTGTGGGGTACGAACCTCGGCTTTGGGCATTGATGGGGTGGTAAGCATAAGGGACGGGCTTGATTGAATTTATATTATTTAAGGAATATCAGCCAATAGGATCGTTTGATTTTTATAGCGTAGTTTCGCTTAGCTCTGGTGGAAATGGCAACAATGAAGCTAAGTTTGTCTTTACATAGGCGCCTCAATACTCCTCTTAACTCAGCACGCGTAAAATGACAACCCTAGAAACGCGTTTTCTTCGGGTTTTGTCAACGGCAGAATAGACAAAATGACATATTGTGATGGTTTATCTGTCATTCTGTCTATTCTTCCGTCGACAAAACCCGTTTCTATTGTGGTCATGCTAAGCGTGCTGGTGGAAATAAACAAATAGTTTCGCAGCTTTGCTACACCGCTTAGGCGCTTACCTTCCTGGAAATTTCCTTGCTCATTGGGAATATTTTACATCACTGGGGCCAGGATTACGACGAACCTTCTTTAGCACTGCCTTTTCAAAGTCATTAAAATGTTATTTGTTAGCAACTCACAGACACCACAATGACTAATGATGAAGAAAATATCGTAGAAGACTTACTTTGTAATCTTTTTGTATAGGCCTTTGGTCTGCTCAACAAAACAGGCCGGTTTTATATTGAAAATAATATTATTCCCGTCCTACTTTTTTCGATCGTTCAATGAACACGCATGATTTGTATCTCACGATAAATAGATGTTTAGGATTGTTTTCATAGAATTGACGGTAGATTTTTGTCTGAATTAGTTCCAGCATTTATTGAAGTGAACCAGTGCAGAAACACAATAATAACTTTTGTTGTCCGTATTGTGTAGGAGTAATCATGAAATACCGATATATTGAGTCCAGCCACGCGCGTTTCAACTCGATCAAAGCCCTGGTATTTATCATTATTAGGTAGGTAGGTAATAATAATAATGAAGCTTTAGTTCATTCCACACAATTAAATAACAATTAAAATGATGTATAACATTAAATCACAATAAATTAATCAAATAAAATTTTACATTCTTAATATTATTATTTGATTTCATATTACTTACAATCATTATTGAATTCAATTTAAATCATGCATTAAAATAAATACATTGATTAATTCAGATTAAAATAAAATAATTATGATTAAAATACATTAACATAAGTGTGTGGACCCCGTTCGATAAAAGCACAGAATTCCACTTTTCTCTATGTCTAGGTAGGTAGGTCTCAGGTAGGTAGGTAGGTACGGGTGTACAGGTACATTATGTGGACTGATTTTTGTGGCGTTCTTTCATGCATCATTTATTATTACAACTTTTAGCCAAAACGGTGTGTTTTTTTATCGATTGTATTAACTTCTCTGTCGTATTATAATGAATAATATTTAAAAAAATGTATAAAAAATATATCCAAAGTTCAAAGACGTTTTCAAAAATGAAGCAAACATTTTTCAAAAAAATTCTGCATATTATCTACAAACTTAAATACTTATTTAAGAGAGAATATAATATTTAAATTTTAGAGAACATTTAATTGGATTTAACATCAGTTGGCAGAAGATTTAAATGAATTTCATTTTCAACAAATAATAAAATTCTTTGAACAATTATTAAAAAAAAATTGAGTTCGTACAACTTAATGATTCTTGGAAAAATAAGGAGCCATTATTAAAAAATTATGATGCTTTATTCTAGAAAAGGAAATTTTTATTCATCATTAAAATAATTGTATTGTGTAAATATAATAAACATTCATTAAAAAAAAAAAAAAAATTATGTCCTGCAATTTTTAATCTCCAAAATTTTTTTTGTCTGCGGAATATGTTTGACGTTTTGAAAGCTGTTGTATAGAAAATATGTCAAATCGACATTTGTTTATTCCTTTGGCAAAATTTATCTGACGATTGAAAAATCGGTCCTAACTTAAGTAAAACTAATTAATTCTTACATAGAGATAGTTACTGTAGCGCAATGACAGCAAAGCTAAAATTCTTTGTATTAGATACTCCAGAAATAGATAACATTATTAAAGGATAAATAAAGGTTGACATACCGGTACACAATTATCCGTGACTGGCATTCCATTAACTCTGGACTAAGGTAGCAGAAATACTCCCGAGATTATTATACCTAGAGGATCAATAACAACCTAATCATCCAAGCAAGTGATTTCGTTTTTATAAGGATGAGATGCTGAGGCAGATTAGGTCTTACGTTAAATTATAAAAATTAATATTACCATCTTTGTGAGCAAAAAAACTTTTACAAAAAACAACCGACCTCCAAAAAAAAGACATTACAAAGTGAAAAATAACTTTAATTTCGGAAGTCGGTGGCAAAAACCGAAAATTCAAAGCCGACATCGACTTCCGAAATAAAAGTTATTTTTGAAAGAAAAAGAAAGAAAGAAAATACGTTTATTTGCGGTACACATGACGCAAGGTAAGAAGAAAACACGAAAATAAACAGTTTGGGGGAAAACATGCGTCACATCCACGCAAAACGGCCATCGCTCAGCATAAAGCTGCGACCCTATGCGAGACAGAGCCCCAGCGCTGGTTTTTAGCGACAGCCGGCGTTGACGTTAAATGACGTCAACCGGTGCAGCAGAGAAAAATAACAAAAGATAAAATGAATAAATACAATACACAAGTCCTAAATTTTTATAAAAAATATAATATTTAAAACTTGTTACTTGCTTATTATTATTTTTTTATTTTTTCACTTTGAAATGTTTTTTTTTGAGGTCGGTTGTTTTTTTTTTGTAAAAGTTTTAATTTTTCACTTTTTAATTTTGATACAGCTACCCCACACAAATTCGAATACCAGTACCTGCTATGTAAATAAATGTCAGTGTGACAGGAACTTATCATATCATCCACATATAGTACAAGTGGGAAAGATACGTATTATTGAAGCTAACTCAAAAACTATCCAAGGATTAAGCTAAGTTAATAAAATTTATATGGGACCAACTTGGGAGAATACCCTTTCATTAAAAAAAAAAAAATGTTCAAAATCGGTCCTCAATTGACGGAGAAATCTGCGGACATTAAAAAAATTAAAAAAAAAAAAACATGCGTACGCGACGAACATATAACCTCCTCCTTTTTCGAAGTCGGTTAAAATCTGAGCGTGGTGTTGTAGGTCATAGGTACGAACCCAGACAGGCGCTTCACTTTGTGTAAATTATTTCATCACCACTGCTCTCAAAACGGTGAAGGAAAACATCGTGAGGAAACCGGCATGACCTCGAAACAAAAATTCGAAGACATGTGACTACCAACCTGCACTGGGCCCGCGTGGTGGATTATGGCCTACTCCCTCTCACAGAGAGAAGGCCTGTGTCCCAGCAGTGGGAATGTGGCGGCATCTACACCGCCACATGCGACCTAAGCATCAAAGACTTGACGTCACACAACATCCTGACGTCACACAAATCCTGCATCGCGAAATTAGAGTTTACCGCGCGGTGGACAAATATACAATCTCCCAACATCAACCTTTGGGCAGTTGCCCGCCAGACACGACACCCGTCTGGTCGGAGGATCCTCCCTTTTCTATGGTTGATGAGTGAACTTTACACCCTGTTACTCATACCCCTAAAGGATAGGCTGATTATACTGAGCAAAAACTTGTAAAATAAAAATCACGGTAATCAAATAAAAGTGAAGAATTTAAACTTATAGAATTGTCTGAACGAAATAAATGCCATTAATATTCCTCATACCGCATTCTCGCGGAGGCGATTTTAAATTTCACAAAAGAAAAGAACACGGAATTGTACTTTCCAGGATTTGCGTTCCGACCGATATTCTTATAATCCAACAAAAAGTAAAATTATTTGATAAGTTTTTGTTTGACGAAACTCTTTGCATTAGACGGATTTGTAATTTGTTAAGGGTCCCAGAAACAATCAATTCCAATTGTAGTAATATTATTGTCAATCGCTTCAATTACATTCAGTAGACGATCAATTTGCGCATTAATGTGTATTAATCACGTAAAAATTGACAATTGCAATTTGATCGTTTCGAGGACTCAATATGGTGTAGTTTCTTAGTACGGTGGAATTTCTTGCCTATTCTTCTCCATACGAAAACTACCTTTTTGAAGGGGTGACTAGAATGAATTAAATTTTTTGTACATTTTGACGTTCAAAAGTGCCTTACAAGGGCCTATTTGAAATAAATGATTTGACTTTGACTTTGAAATAAATGATTTGACTTTGACTTTGACTTTGAAATAAATTATTTGACTTTGACTTTCACTTTGTCTACAATAAAGAGTATTCTAAGACAATGCGTCAATAGCTCCTATCTGATTTTTTTCGCAAAATTCACTTTTTATGGTGTGGATTTAAAGGTCAAATTCCCATGTTCTAGTAAAATCTCTTTGAGAGCAGTGGTGGCCGTGGTAATGGCTCCGCCTTAAGAGTTGTAGGTCGTGGGTACCCCAAGCAGGCGCTTTACTTCGTGTAAATAACCCATCACCACTGCTCTCAAAACGATGAAGGAAAATATCGTGAGGAAACCGGCATGTCCTAGTACCACCCACCCTACCCACTCCTAATACATTTTTAATTCCAAGTATTGCAGCAAGCGTATACAGCATAAATCAAAATGAAAAAATACTTTCTAACTAAACCACCACGTTTATGCATTACCTCCTAACTTCTAAGGGACACGTGTTGACTTCGACAGTTAGAAGTTATGGGCATTTCGATTAATCAATTTAACTTGCCAAAAAATATAAAGACTTTTTCACTCTTTGTAAATTGTTAACTTCGGCAGTTAGGATTTCTTGAATCGAATGATCGCATTACTGTAAAGCTGCTAAAACAATTTTGAAGTATCACTTCTGTTCCGTTAAGAGTCTATAATACCTTAAATTGCTTAGCATGATCCTCCGTTACATCGAACAGACTGCAGCATTAATAAAAAATATAAGGTAAAGTTGAGGATTAATATTATGTATATTTGACGAAAAACACGATTCAATAAAAAATTCTCTATGGAAAAAAAATCCGAAGTTACCTCCAAACCGAAAAATAAACCGCTGGTATTAAAAAAATACTTCAAACTAGATCATGAAACTTTGCATAATAACTGAATTAACTATAAAGCACATACTATGTTATTTATTTATTTTTGAGTACCTTTATTTCCGCCATAAAAATAAATTACCTAAAGTATTGGCGCCTAGAACCCTTTTCCCCACCGGTCAGTTTTGCTCTCACTCAGTCCACGAGCAGTATCGTGCGAGCGAAATAAGAAGTGAATTTGTGCTGAGGTATTATGGACTTTTAAAAGACAAATATAATAACCTTTTTTGTTTTTATCTAGACCCATTCCCGGTTCGATGACGGAATTCCGAGGGGCTGAAGCGCAGGCCAGAGTCTGCACAGAAATGAAAGAATTATGTCAAATCATTAACGACTACGGCAAATCGCCTTGCAAGAGTCTTCTACCTCCTGAACTGAAAGATGCTACCAAAGTCATCTCCTTTGGGGAATTATTTTCGGTAAGTGCTAAGTTATAAGATTAATGAGTGGTCACGTAAAACTTTGTCAATCAGGGAATTGAAACTCCGAAACTTCATGGTAACTTTGAGTACATTACATAAACAAGTTTTAAAAAATATCCTATAACTTTAACAATTACTTCAAGTCGACGAACATATTCTCTTATTTGCCAGCTTTATTCTGAGGCCGCATTGTTTAGACTTATGAGACACATTCCGAACAAATATAGCTCGAAGTCGGACTAGCATGTAGTTCTCATAGTGCAGCCAAAGACCGTCCCTGATATTGGACTTCATCTTATTAATATTAAAGCGCTCATAATACTTGTATTAGAAGCTTGGTGGCCACAGTCCATATCCTGAGTCTTATCTCAAGACATGGCCTGTGTCCTCCAAGCCTTTCAAAGGACCTAAGCTGTCGCTCCCAGATAATTATCTGTAAAATTATCATTGATGCCACAGTATAGATAAGTAACAGTACATAGAAAACGGTCGAAATGACGCGTTTCGAAATCTACATCAGTACGCAACAGTTTCCAGTGCGCGGTAGTTACGCACGGACGCGGAAGGTTTATCTACAGAGCGGCCGTAGATAATCATTTCAAGGTCACTGCCGAGACATAATATTGTTACTTTATTATACTTTGGTGATAAAATTCAATACAAGATAAGATTACCAAGGGAATAATAACTTTATCTGGTTCCTTAAACTATCTGATTTACAATTGAACGTCCATCATTTCTCTAGGGGGTCGTAAATCAAGGATCAAAGATTAACGCAATGACGGATAGGGACGATACATCGGAATTAAGTAGCAGCACAATAGGTACAGAAGTTCAGCTCCATACAATTAGTGAAAACGACAAGAATCATGTACAGGAGTGCAAGCGTATTCGTGACTGGTATTCGTTTGAGATCTCTGTAGGTATGTTCAGGGCCATAATTATATCACAAATTTTACAAGTCTACAATTTTACAAAATTGTTAAATTGAAAAAAAAAAACGTAACACAGTAATTACAAATATAGTTACAATTTACAATCAACAATTCACACACATAATATAAATAATACAAAGCATGAGGGCTATGTCACGACGCCTTACATAATTGTACAATTTGTAGAAATACAAGTCTACAATTCGTGCAATTGATGTAATCTTACAAGGTTTTACCGTTACAATTGTGTGGCTTAGAGTTTTGGTAAGATTAACAAAATTGTAATTGTAAAATCTTGTGGTTTATGGCCCTTTTTTTTTTTTGGGTGTGGGAAATTATCCAATAACTTCTCTGGCTCTGGGTGGAGCGGGAGGGTGTGTCAGACTTTTACTGACTAAAACCCACCCGTATTCCTTCCGTTGCCTGTGTGTCGGGGCCGCGATATCCCTTTCGGACAAACCCGCAACCCCAGCAGGCATTGGTCCTTACGGACCCCGTCAGTTGGTGCTGACATCTCTTTGAGGCGCGCGTGGAACACAACGTGCCATCGACCCGGGCCTGTCTTTATCGGACGGCGAGCTACCTATTGCTCACCGTCCGCAAGCCCGCGCCTACGGTGGCCGGAAGTCGGCTCGCGACTCCCGACGCCCTGGGCGTCTCCTGCGGCGACTAGGGGCGCGAGGGCATCTTGCATCTCCCTCGCGCGCTCCACCTCCTTCGCGAGCATAACTGCTTCGCAGAAGGAGGTGACGGCCTCCCATGCACTCTCGCTCCGAACCATGGCCTGAACCAGGGCCGGACGCGAGAGATCGCCGCCGCCGATCGCCTCCGTGAGGACACGGCGGTGCTCCGCCCAAGCCGGGCAGACCTTCACCGTGTCCTCCGGGCGATCCACGCAGTGTTGACACCCGGGCGTTTCCTCTCGCCTTATGCGAAACAGGAACCTCCCGAAACAACCGTGTCCGGTGGTTATGGCCCTGATATTAAAATATTTGATGAAAATGTAATCAAATCAATCAAAAAACCAATGGATGCCAATTCTTGCCACTTACAAATTGAGTGCTTTGATTTGATTATTTGAACACTGAAATCCGATATTCTAATTTTAAATCACTTTTAAAGATGTTTTCCATTTGACAATTGAGGATAATTTTATAACCTCAAGTTTCGTCAATGCTTTTTCAATTACAAATTAATTAAATAAAAATGAATGAAATGAATGAATTAATGAATTAATTATTTAATTAAATTGCTGGAAATAGTGGTAAGATGTTGAAATCCCCTAAATATAGGTGAATGTGTTACTAATTCCCTTTAAAGACTGAATTCGTAAAAATGAACAGGGTTTTTTTACACTTTCATCAGATATTATAATTATATATTTTTTAATATTGTTTTCAGTTTGATTTGGAACAGATTATAATGTAGGGAGGTCAGTGTTTTCTGACAATATGAAATCGACTACCTACCTATTCAGTATTTAAGTATTTCTAACTCCTTTTAGTGAGTGATCATGTAAGAATTGAACTTGAACATTGTTTACACTTTTATCTGATAATTTTGGAACAGACATCACGCGTGCGGCCTGTTTTCGCCCATTGTAAGGAATCGACCTTCTATTCCTATCTCTTCTGCGCTAGCAGGGTGAATCCCTGACCTCTTCGGTGAATGAGAATTGGAGATAGAAATGTAGGTCAGATGTCATTCAGGGAGACGAAGAACATGCATAGACATGGTTTCTGTTATCTTTTGTTCATATATTTAATAACATTTAATAACATTTATTCAAAAATAAAAATTGGTAAAATACAGTATAAATCTTAGAAATAATGTTGGTATTACAAAGTATGATGCCTGTACTAGGATAAACCTGTATCACAGGCGGCATGAGTTCTTACAATTACTATTTGGCCAAATGATTTCTTAAACAATATTTAAAAAAATTAAGAATAGTTACATAGTTAGTTAATTTATTATGTTATAATCTACTTAAATACTAATAATTAAGGGAAAAATGTATATATTATTTACGGAAAATACATAGTAGTTAGCACTTAGTTACACGATTATGATTGTGTTTGCAATATTATTAACTAGGTTGAGACAAATAATGCATAAACCTCCTTCAAGGCTACGTTAGATTTTTGAAGTGGTCGGCTAATGTGCTTAGACAGCGACAAATCGAAGGTAAGTTGGACAGTGCAGTGGCCAGGGAAATTGTTGAGTCAGCAACAAGCGATATGACGCACTAGGTGCCCTCATAATCGGTGGAGTTAATGTATCTGTATTCTGCTATTTTCCTAGCGGGACATTCAGCGTCTCCCGTTTTGTGATCACTGGGCTTTTTAAAGCGTGACCAAGTTGCACATTTCGGAATGTCGGCCTTCTTCGCACATTCGGACATCGAATGGCCTGCATCACCACAGTGACCACACGTAGTAATGATCTCTCGGCAAGTTTTTGCTGCATGGCCATATTGTTGGCATTTATAACACCTTGTTACCAATGTAAAGTCCCTGACAGGACGTCCAATTTATAAAAAGCCTTGATTGAAGGATTAGGGCTTTACGTATATCGGCTGAAACTTCAACAACGTAGTTACAGGTCGTAGCATCTCTCTTCCCCGATTTGTGGCTTAATTTGATCAAGGTCAAGAAGGATTCCAAGGACAATGCTGGTAACTTGTCGGCTACGTTTTGTTCGAAAATGCACCTGAACACCTCATTTTCAGCCAAGGAAGTCGGCAGTCCTTTTTTTTTTTTTTTTTTTTTTTTTTTTTTTTTTTTTTTTTTTTTTTTTTGGATGGGAAATCATCAAATGACTTCTCCCGCTCTGGGCAGAGCGAGAGGGTGTGTCAGACTTTTACTGACTAAAACCCACCCGTGTTCCTTCCGTTGCCTGTGTGCCGGGGCCGCGATATCCCTTTCAGACAAACCCGCAACCCCAGCAGGCATTGGTCTTTCGACCCCGTCGGTTGATGCTGACATCTCTTTGAGGCGCGCGTGGAACACAACGCGCCGTCGACACGGGCCTGGTCCTGATCGGACGGCGAGCTGCCCATTGCTCACCGTCCGCAGGCCCGCGCCTACGGTGGCCGGAAGTCAGCTCTTGACTCCCGACGCCCGGGGCGTCTCCTGCGGCGACTAGGGCCGCGAGGGCGTGCAGCTTGCATCTCCCTCGCGCGCCCCGCCTCCTCCTTCGCGAGCATAACTGCTTCGCAGAAGGAGGTGACGGCCTCCCATGCACTCTCGCGCCGAACCATGGCCTGAACCAGGGCCGGACGCGAGAGATCGCCGCCGCCGATCGCCTCCGTGAGGACACGGCGGTGCTCCGCCCAAGCCGGGCAGACCTCCACCGTATGCTCCACCGTGTCCTCCGGGCGATCCACACAGTGGTGACACCCGGGCGTTTCCTCCCGCCTAATTCGGAACAGGAACCTCCCGAAACAACCGTGTCCGGTGAGGACCTGCGTCAGGCGGAAGGTGAGGACGCCATGGCGCCTCTCAAGCCACTCCTCAAAGAGGGGACTTATCGCCGCAATTGTGGCGTGCCCAGCGCTGGGTTGCGACAATCGCACACTCCATGCCGCCATGAGATCCCGCCGGAGCTCTGTCCGCTGTGCCGCGATCTCTCGCGGCAGCGGAGTTACACCCCGGCGTTTCGCCTCCTCGCGCAACTCCCACATCTGCGCGAGGACTTTCGCCTCCAGATCCCATGGCGGTAGTCCGGCAAGGAGGCTCGCCGCCTCTCGGGAGACCGTGCGGTATCCCCGGACCAGCCTGATGGCCATGACCCTTTGGGACGCGTTCAACCGCTGGGCCGGTCGCAGCCTCAGTGAACGCGCCCACACCGGTGCCCCGTAAAGGGCCATGGACCGCACGACCCCCGCGTAAAGCCTCCGGCAGGAGGCGTTTGGACCCCCTAGGTTGGGCAGAAGCCGCTTCAGAGCAGCCCCAGCCCTATCCAGTTTGGGAGCCAAACGTCGGAAGTGCTCCACGAAGTTCCACCGGCTGTCGAGGACGAGTCCCAGGTACTTCATCGTCGACTCGACGCCGATGTGAACCCCTCCCGCCGTTATCTGGGAACCCGACAGTGGCGCGTTCCGAGGACCATAGAAACACATGGCCTCGGACTTGTGCAAGGCCACCTCGAGTCCCAGTTGCCGGATCCTATCGACGATTGTCGCAACCCAACGTGTCGCTAGTTCGGCCGCCGCCTCATGCGACCTCCCCTGCACCAGGACCAGCGTGTCGTCAGCGTAGCAGACCACGCTGACGCCGCTAGGGAGGTCGGCGCGCAGCACCCAGTCGTAGCCGATGTCCCACAGATGCGGCCCCAGGACCGATCCCTGCGGGACACCGCACGACATCTCTCGCCGGTTCCACTCTCCGTGGTGACCGGGGTAGATGACGGCCCTGTCCGTCAAATAGGCCTCGACCACTCGACAGAGGTAGGTCGGCATCCGGTGATACCGGAGTGCCTCCCTAATGCAACTCCAGGGCAGGGTGTTGAAGGCATTGGCGATGTCGAGAGACACCGCCAAGACGACCCCACCCCGGGCAACAGCATCCCCCGTCGTGAGGGCTCGAACGCGCATGATGGCATCCACCGTAGAGCGCCCCTTGCGGAAACCAAACTGGCTGTCCGCCAAATCCGGCCCCACTCGCTCCAGCCGCCCGACAAGGCGGTCTGCAATTACTCTTTCAAAGAGCTTGCCCACCTCGTCGAGCAGCACGATGGGCCGGTAAGCGGACGGAGAGTCCGCCGGGCGCCCCGGCTTCTTAATGAGGACCAGTTTCCCTGTCTTCCAACGAAGTGGGAACTGGCCTCTCTCCAAGCATGCGCTTAGGAGCCCCCTAAGTCGAGGCCCGAGAGCCTCTAAGGCCAGAACCCAGGCTTTTCCAGGTAAGCCGTCGGGTCCTGGGGCGGTATTTTTGGCACTCAGCCTACGTACCGCCACTCTCAAATCTACCTCGGTCACCTCCGGAGGTTCATCGTCGTCGTCAGTGGTGTGGTCCGCATCGGGCACCGCAGGAGGCGGAGCCATGGGCGGGGGAGTGTGTTCCCCTCGCGAAGGGAACAGAGCGCTCACCACGTCCTCCACGAGCTGGGGCCGGAGACTCTGCGTCAGCGGGGGAGCCCATGGGCGGAGTTTATCTCGCACCCATTTGTATGGGCGTCCCCACGGATCTCTGTTCAGAGTCTCCAGCGACTCCTCGCGGGCCACTCCTCTGGCCCGCGCGATCTCCGCTCGGAGGGCGGTCTTCGCCGCTCTGTACCCTTCGTACAGCTCCGCCTCAATGGCTTCCGTATCCGGAGGGCGGATACGGAGCCTGCGGTGCCTGGAGTACCGGTGGCGCGCATCAACGCACGCCGCGCGTAGAGCGGTCAGCTCACGCGACCACCAGTACACCTGGCGCCGAGCACTTCCGGGCTGGACCCGGGGCATTGCCACGTCACATATTACGGACATGGCCTCCCGGAACCACTCCGCCTCGTCATTGATGTCGGCAGGCCTGTCCGGTGATGACACCCAGGCCTGCACGATCGAGGCCTCCAGGAGGAGCTCCCGGTCCAGCTGCTTCAGCGCCCACCGCGGACCACTCGGGGTCTGTCGGACCGGCGCACCCGACGTCTGGGCGGAGACCTCAAACCGAATGTACCGGTGATCGGAATAGGTCTCCACCCCCTCCATGACGCGCCAGTCGATGACACGCGGCGACAGAGCGGGGCTGGCGAACGAGATGTCCACCACTGATTCACCCCGCATCCGCACACACGTGGGGACAGAACCCCGGTTTAGGACGACCAGGCCCGTCTCCAGAGCCCAGTCCTCCACCATCCTGCCCCGTGTGTCCGTATACCGGGAACCCCAAGCCACGTTTTTGGCATTGAAGTCCCCGAGGACGATCACGGGCAGGGGATGGTACCCGACGACGACGGATCTCAACTCCCCAAGGGAGTTGTGGAACTCGGCGAGAGTTCGGCTCGGGGAGAAGTACGCTCCTGCCACGACAATCTCCCCGAACCGTGCTGCCACGCAACCCGGTCCCCTCTTGACGGCCTCGAGGGACGTGGTACCGGCGGCGGCCGACGAAATTATGGTCACTGAGCCGCTCAGGTCCTCCACCCAGTCATCCCTGGGCGGGACAAAGTACGGCTCAGCGACCACGGCGATGTTAATCGACCACTGCGCCATGCTCTGGAGCAACAGATCCTGAGCGGCGGCGCAGTGGTTGATGTTCGCCTGAAGGAGGCGTAATGGGGCCATCAATGGCAATCCATTTCAGCCTCCTCCCGGGCCCCCTGTGATGGCCCTGCCGCGGTGCTAGCGGCGACGACGGCGCCAGTAGAGGCGGCAACGGCAGCGGCAACGGTGGCGGCTGCGGCGGTGACGGCAGTGGCGGAAGGCTTGCCCCTGCCCCTGGATTTGGCAGGTGGAGCGCAGGCCTTGCTCCCGGCCCGGTGATCGGCCGGCTTGCCAGCCGCCGCACACGCATAACAGTGCGGCGTGGCATTGCACGAGCCGGCCTTGTGACCGGGCCGACCACAGCGGAAGCATTCCTCGCTGCGGTCCACCTCCGAGGTGCACTGCGCTCCTACATGGTGCCCCACCCGGCAGCGGAAGCACCTCAGTGGTCTGGGTTCCAGCAGTTTCACCTGCGCGGATACCCAGCCCACCCGGAGCCTTTGGCCCTCCCCGGCTATCTTTTGGGCCGCCGACACGGGGCAGCTCACCGTTATGGTTTGCATGCCCGTGTTGTCAGGACGGATAGTGCCTGCCCTCACCTGCTCGGCAGAGCACCCTCCGGTCCTAGCCACGGCGGCCACAACATCTTCCGCCGTCACGCAGTCGTCCAGGCCCAGGATGCGCATGTCAGCGCACTTGGTGGGCCTGGAGACTCGGGCCTCCTCCGCATTGAAGGACGCCCTGAGCCTTTCGGCCAGGGCGTCCGCGGTCGGGCCGCTGGCCGCACCGGGGATCTCCAGCATCCGAGCCCCCGTCGCAGTGACCTTCATCCGGAAGCCATCGGCGACGCCGATCTCCTCCAGGTTCACTGCCGCCCACGCCTTAGCGAGCACCTGACGGTAGGTCACGCCCTTCTTCTCCGCTTCCGGCTGTAGTGTGATTACTACAGCTGCGGACTTCGGGGCGCGGAGCCTAGCCGCGGCGCTTCGCTTTTTGCGCTGCTGCTGCCTCTCCTTCCGATTGGCCGCCCTTTTGGCTTTTCCCGCCTGCCTTTTCTCTCCGGCTACTTGCCATTCGGCGTCGGCCAGAGAGGAATTAAGAGGCGGGGCCTGGGGCGACCGTCCTGCCGCCACAGCTGGGGTCCCCTTTCGCGCAGCCGTCCCGCCCTTTGTGGGCTTGGACGGCGCAACTTTCGCCGGAGGCGCCGGCTTGGCCGCGGACTTGGCCGCTGGCTTAGCCGCGGGCTTGGCCGCTGGCTGTGCCGCGGACTTGGCCGCAAGCTTGGCCGCAGGCGTGGCCGGAGTAGCCACGGTGGCGGCAAAAGTTGCCGGCCTGCTCGCCGCTAGCGGAGGGCGCAGGACAATGCCCTCCATCACGGAAAACCGGCTGCTGAGTGCGGCCAGCTCCTGCCGCACCAGGGTCAAAACCCGGTCCTCCGCCTGCGACTGCATCGCTCCCCCCTGGGGCACCTCCCGGGGGCCAGCTCCTCGAAGCCGGGCCAGGTCCGCTCGGAGCTCCTCGTTCTCCTTTCGGAGAAGCTCGATAGTGGCCGTCAAGCGGCCGACCTCCGCCCGCATCTCGGACAGTGCGTCCGATAGAGGCCCGACCTGAAGGGCCTTCGCTGCCGCCATTATGGAGGCCGTGGCAGCGGGCATGGCCTTGTCTTTAGAGGACTGAATCCTCTTCAAGCCCACAGCCCGGATGGCTGTTGCCACGACCTCCTCGAAGCTGCTGGCCGCCTCCTTCAGCTCGGAGCTGCCAGCGGCGTCCGGCTCACCGCCCGAGGACTCAGAGCCTCTGTTCGGCTCGCTGTCCTCCGGGGTAGTGAGCCTTCTGGCCACACCCCGTTCCCGAGGCCCGCCCCGCTTTATCAGTTTTTTGCGAGCCGCATTTAGCTCGCCGTCAGAGGACGACCCCTCTGGTTTGGACCGCTTGAAGAAGTCGCTCTTCTTTGCGGCCCCCGTCTCAACGCGCTCCGGGCTCTCAGAAGAGCCCTTCGCGCCAGATGCGGAGTCGGATTCCGACCCCGAATCGCTCACCATCTCTACGCTTTTTATTTTATTTTTAGTTTTTGGTTTCGTCATACTTGATCCCACGAGTGTGGGGGATATAAAACGTCATTCCTAGGGTTACCCCCTGTCCCTAGGTAAGTGTACATTTGTAACCCAACCCAAGGATTCCACTGGTCCCCGGCTGGGGGTGCGCTAACGACTGATGCACCACCTGCAACTAAAAGTCACAGATGGCACTACTCCTCAGCCATCCATACCCTCGCCACGCACCAAAACTTGGTATTAGAGGAATTTTTTATAGAGGTTTACATCCTCGCGATCCGGGCGGTTAAGCCAAGATCCTCGTCCCGTTCCGAGTCACAAAACATGACCGTGAACTCTTTCCGGATTACGATATCGACGGGTGCAGTCAGGAGAATAAATTCTCCCGCTGCCAGCTCGTTGGCAGGGTGAGTGCACAACGAGCCCCGCCCTGCTTCTCCAACATGGAGATCCCTCCTCTACGGACCTCCAGGTCCTAACCTCGCCCACTCGACCGTCCCTCTGTAAGCAGAGGGGGGAGTAGGCCACCATCCAACCTGGAGGAACGTAACGCTCTCCTCCTCGCAGAAATTCGCCATAAACAATACCCTCGCCAAAAAACTCCGCTACCTTTTTCGAAGAGTGTATTGTCCATGCCCAGAGTGCACCGGCCCAACGACTGCTCTTCCCCTCGGACGTATCCATAAGGGACCAGCAGGCATCAGGCACACGGGGAGGTTTTCTGCTCGCACCCCAAGTCGGCAGTCCTACAACCACAATCCGAGGTTTGCGCTTGCTGGGCTCGTTGGCGGTAAGTCCAGATGTAGAGAGCTGGACTGCGTGCTTTAGTTTCTCAGCGTCATGTTTCGTCTCGGTACTGATAATAACGCCTCCATTTTTTGTTTTCCGAACACCACGAACATGCAGCTTCATTTGCTCGGGCCGTATGATTTTTTGCACGAGTTCTTTCGTTTCGTCGCTTGATTTAAATTTATCATTGGGATAAATGACAACAGAGCTTAGATTGTTGGGTCAAACGAAATCATTTGATCCCTTTTTCACCATATCGGCAAAAGAAGCATTTTCCGCAGAGCCAGAGTCTTGATATAGAATGAGCTATGTCATCATAGAGCTGTCTCATCGCGCACTCGCTGTTCATTGCTCGCCAACTCGTTTTTGGTTGCTAGCTCCACTCGTTTCTCGTTAATTACCGGTGGTGGTGCCTAAGAAATGTATTTCCTCCATTATAAATACGGTCAGAATCGAACAAGTTATTAGATTGAGCTATGGTTTTAATAAGTACATAAAGCCTGTATTGTTAAAGCCTTTTTAAATCGGGAACTTGTTTTGATTTCTAAGATGCATAATTTAAATAACATAATTAGTGTATAAAGAATACGACCATCCGTTCCATCACAATATAACTGATGTCACTTGGAAAGCTGCCACGCTAAAATGTTTTTTTTTTTTTTTTTTAATTAATGATTTGAGCTGGACATAATATCTGCCGCATGTCAGACGACCAATGGGCCAAACCTGCGACCGGGGTCCCTCTTAATGGCAAGCGACATCGTGGCAGGCCCAGACGTAGATTTCGGGATGAGCTGGACTCCTTCAACAAAAACTAGTCCTTAGCAGCTTTAAATAGAGAGAAGTAGAAAGATTGTAGGGAGGCCTTTGCCCTGCAGTGGGACGTCACAGGCTTCTAGTAAGGAAAATTCAAATTAATCATTTATTGACGATTTAAAAGTGTGTTTTGGTAATTTGTGATTATAAACGCGGATAGTATTCCATGAAGTGTTTTATAATGAATTGGGTTAAGTAAATAAGATATACCTATTTATCACCAACATTTACTTATTTTTGTAGTAATAACCTTTTTTACGAGCGTACTCTTTGCATACAAATCTGTTATAATCCTGTGTATCCATATAGATTTAAACGATTCTCTGGTATAAAATTGACATAGTATCTTAGCTTCACATTTTATGTACAGGTTTTAAGTTCATTGCTCCAGTATCATAGTTTTTTTTACATTGGTTATTAATTGGCTGTTAAAAATAAAGCTTTTAAATTGATCCTTGTGTATCTAATAACAAAGGCCAATCATATTGATTGAGGCTTAAATCCTAACCTCTCACTGATCATTAATCATCTTAACGAACTTTATCATAGGCCATTCACCCTTACATCGTTTTAAAGCGTTTGGAGATAAAATACATAATACTTTTACCGTAGGATCCGATTACTAATTAAATCGTAATTAAGGTTTAAATATGTATCTAAAGGTTAAGACCAAAGACGGCGCGTTGTGTTCCACGCGCGCCTCAAAGAGATGTTAGCACCAACCGACGGGGTCGAAAGACCGATGCCTGCTGGGGTTGCGGGTTTGTCCGAAAGGGATATCGCGGCCCCGGCACACAGGCAACGGAAGGAACACGGGTGGGTTTTAGTCAGTAAAAGTCTGACACACCCTCTCGCTTTGCCCAGAGCGGGAGAAGTCATTTGATGATTTCCCATCCTGAAAAAAAAAAAAAAAAAGGTTAAGACCAAAAAAAAACCAAGACAGAGCCCTGTCAACAGTGAAGTGAAGCCGGTGTCGTAAACATGTGTGTATTTTGTGTGGTATAGTTTGATTGTAGTGTCATTGTAAAAGGTTGTAAAATGTGTGCGTGTGAGCGTATATGCACAGAGTGGAGGTGTAGTTTTGGCATGCTTCACTGTATTGTTCGCAACACTCTATCTTGGTTTTTATTTGGTTTGAGTGTAAAGTTTCATAATTATAACTATCGTAATTTGCATGGATGTATAGATTCATAACATATCATTACGCCTGTAATCCACGGGGTTTGGCAGAGGTGTAGGTACTATCCAATAGTAGGTACACCTATTCGCAGACAGTAAATATACATAAGTCCCATGTAATAGGGGGCGAGCCTATTGCCATCAACTGGGCACAAATCCGGGCTGCAACTAAGAAATTCTTGATGGAAAAACCCAATGACACTTTGCCCGACCTGGGAATTGAACCCAAGACCTCAGGCTCAGCAGTAGCTCTTGCGATAGCTTCACTAATGAGGCATGTGAGAAAATAGAACATCAAATATTTTTACCAAGAAATAACCACATAGCAACGGCAAATTATTTGTAGTACAAAGGCCGTAAAAAATAAGACAGTCTAGCTGGGCAAGCGCAAGAGCCAAAATATGACAACATCGTATCGTGTCAGGTTTAAAAATGGCAATATCGAGTATATATTGACTGACAGGTTTCATAGTAAAATTAGAATGAACCGAAATAGGATATTGGTAAAATATTATTTTAGGAATTTAATTAACTCTAATCTAAAATAAACAAAGAAACTATTTTTAAGATAGTTAATTGACTCAGGCGTGACTTTGCGGAAATCCATTATAAAATACAATAGACGACGTATGTTTAGTAACCTAATGCGCTTAACTATTCTTAAAGAGTCATAAGAACCCTGTAAGAAATCGACACGTGTTTCACCTCTCAACGAGGCATCCTCAGGATGACGATTGACGAAGTATTAATAAAGTGAACGGATAGGGATAGTAATGTGCGCGCCGCCGGGTTTGGGAATGAATCGGTGGTCACGCTGCGCGCGGTCTTACATGGACTCGATCACACGTTCCGGGCTGGCCGGAGGGGTGTAGGTTGGAGATGCAGCTAACAATTTCATTTTTGATTCTCTTTAGTTTTAAAGTGCAATATAGTATGTGCCAGTCGTGGGCGTAGGTTCCTTTTACCATTTAGAAATCCTACTGAATCTAGATGAGTCCGAAACATTATGACCAAGAGCAGCGATAAGAAAGACCGCCATTGTACCCAAAGAATCTATACCAATCTATACATCTCCTATATATAGACACACAGATTACAACAGATTTACTAAATTCATATTAAAGTATGCACCGCACCTTTAACAAAAAAGGCAATTTTTCAATTATCTGTCTATTTGTTCCGGCTAATCTCCGAAACGTCTGATCGAATTTCGATTAAACTTGCCACACAGGTACTAAGATCATGACCTGGGTTAGGAAGTAGGAAACTTTTATGCCGTAGCATATTCCCGTGGGATAATTTTCGACCACCACGTGGGTGAAGCCATGGGCAGAAGGAATTTAGTAATATTCTACAACAGCAGTGTTACAATTTCAGTGTACAATAAAGTATATTCTGTCTGTCCGTGTCATACTCCTTCCCTAGACTGGACATAGATGTGGCACAGACATGATATCACCCATCCATCTCCGGGTACTTCTGAGAGCTTTGCGCCATTTAACATGCAATAGATGACCAAAGGTCGGACATTCCCACATCGTCCTTGTCTGTTAGCCGCACCCGTTGTCTGTGTGTTCATTGTGCTGTAGGTTAGTCCTTTGTAAGGTTTTTTCTAGAGGATAGAAAAATTCTACCCTCGTGCCAAAACCTCTTTTCATAATAATTATTTTCAAACTAAATTGTACCTTTAACTTTTTATAGATTACCCGTAGTTTCAGAGAAAACTGAAAAAAATAAACAATATACTGCCCTGAAAACTGTACAAAAATCGAGTTACTCGATTTGAAGTTAAGGCAGACAGGCGCGCCGCGACAATTTCCATGAAGCTTTAGTCATAAACGTTGTTCTACTAAAGTCCTGCCTGGCTTGTATGCGGGAGCCTTAAGAGCTTTTTTTAATAATTCAAGTTTTAATAATTCATGATGCTATTAAATGTATATTACAAACAGCTGTTTATTATTGTTGTTACGAAGGGAATGATGATGAATGAAAAATATTTTTTGAAGAAAAATAAACATTTATTTAACTACCCACTCGTTTCACAATGACTCACATTTCCGCTTCTATCTTCTCTAAACACCTGTGAACCTGTCAAAATTATGTAAAGATCATTGTTTTATTTATTTCTGTCGCAAGGTCAGACTGCCGAAACGAAAATAAATTCTCAAATGTTCACGTCAAAATAATATTTTGTTTAGAGCAGGCGATGACATGTGGTGGTAACAGTTTAAGTGGATAATATGAAAGATGTGAATATTTTGAAGCAAATTGTTATTTTCCGTATGGCCTCTACTGCGTATTTAGCGGCATACAGCAGTGATAGTCTAGTCGTGTGGCCGTCGGACTTCCAAGTCATAGGTCTCGAGTTCGAACCCAAGGCATACACCTCTGCCTGCTGCGGTTGCGGGTTTGTCCGAAAGGGATATCGCGGCCCCGGCACACGGGCAACGGAAGGAACACGGGTGGGTTTTAGTCAGTAAAAGTCTGACACGCCCTCTCGCTCCGCCCAGAGCGGGAGAAGTCATTTGATGATTTCCCATCCTCAAAAAAATATTTAAAAAGGTATACACCTCTGAATTTTTGGATTCATGTGCGTATTGTTTAATATAACTTGCTTCAAAAACGGTGAAAGAAAACATCGTGAGGAAACTGGCATGCCTGAGGGATATTTCTCGATGGCATGTGAAGCTAAGTCAGAGGCCCATGGGCGGCATAAAAACTCTGACACATAAAAAAGAAAGACAAGAGAGAAGAGCGGCATACAAATAATTGTATTAATAAAGAAAAAGAGTACACGCTTATCTACCTACTAATACGTTTTCCAAAATCTACAATGCCTCGTTACCGGTATCAACAGAAAAGTAAAGTCACTTCCTACATTATTGTTTTACGTTCCTCTGGGTTCGATTCCCAAGCCTTTGCCCAACTTGGGAATGGAACCCAGAGGAACGTGTTATTGGGTTTTCCTATCTGGAATTTCTCAGTAGCAGCCCGGGGTCTGGATTTGTACCCGGTCGGTGGCAATAGGCTCGCCCCTTATTACATGAGACTTAAACATAACTGGCGAAATGTGGGTGTATTATGGGTACATTTCTTCGGTGATTACAAGTGTTATGTTACGTTCTTCTGAGTGTCAGTTTGTTCGGTAGTGCGCTCCACCAGTACGTTTCAGTAAATATAAGTCTACACGTGCGGAGTAAAGACAATCTTAGATATACATTTACGTCTTCTGTTTACATTGTGTGTCATGCTTCGTTGAACATGCTATATCGGCTATATCGCTGCTGCAAACACTAAAACAAAATACAAAACATTATTATTAATATTCGTATCTTTAATACACATGCCAAGTGTAATAGCTATGGCACTATGCCCCGAGACTTTTGCGTTCAAGGGGAAGGCCAATGTTCTTTAATGGATCTTTAATGGCAAGAGATGTGTTTGTACAGCGTTCGAAAATATTTTGTCGATATTCACCGTATTGAATATCGTTCCGTTTTATGAAAGTTTTCAGTCAGATTATTGGTATTTTTAAAGTTCTTACTGTGAATCCACTGCAACGTTGTTACACAAAATAATTTTGTAAAAAATAAGAAAAGGTTGTTAAAAATTAAATTTCCATAATCCGTGTTGATCATAATTCTAATTATTATAAAATGACACATTTTATTAAACTTTCAAACTATATAAAATTTAGCTCTTAATAAAATTATATATTATTTCATAATTATATTACTGCTAGGAAACTATTACATGAATATGAAGTGGACGATGATATTTATAATAATTATTTTTATTTAAAAACCTTCGTTATAACCACATGTTTACCACATTTTTATAACTCTACGTCGTCGGTAGATTAGGTATTAATGTTTTCAGCGCTAAATATTCTAATTTACATCTCAAATTCCCGTCTGAGAATTAATTTGACCCGAACTCTAATCTATCTAGCTTTGATTAAGTAGGTACTTACATTTATTTCGGTTTTTCGTTCGGCTTTTCAATCTGAATGAATTACATTAGTCTTAAGGATATTGCTTTTGTAGATCCTATCCTTTGTATATGAGCTTTATCACTCTCGCAAGATCTCGATCTTCGATCATGTAATTTCAACAATAGTGTACTCTCATATTTATTTGAATTATAATGAATTTGAGTGTAATTGTGTTCGTACCGGAAGATGGAATGAACGGAAGGTTGGAAGGCCTCCCATAAGGTGGACCGATGACCTTGTGAAGGCCGCAGGAATCCGCTGGATGCGGGGAGCACAGAACTGATCGAAGTGGCGATGGTTGGGGGAGGCCTATGTCCAGCAGTGGACGTCTTTCGGCTGATGTGATGATGGACGTAATTATTGCTTTTCTCTGCAAAATTAATTAATCTCGTCAAAAGTTAAGCACGTGTGAACTAAAACAAAAAGTTATACCTAAACTTATTTTATTCTACATGTCAGAATTGATTATTTTTATTTTATTGTTAAATTTGAATTAAGTTATAACTTTTTTTTATTTCAAAACCAATTTACATAATGGTCCAGAATAACTGAACAAATTCGATTTATTAAACATTTTTATATGTAAATAAGGCATCACAAATAACTTGATTTACCTCGCAACTTTCCCGAAATGGACATAGAAATACAAAAAAAAAAAACAAATCCGTTAAAAACGACGAATACCTACATAATTAACGAGTACATATTCTATGGAATTGCCTGAAGCAATTTTCTGTTTCCATCGAATTTGTCCTGTACCACAATTGCGTAACACACAATCAGAATCAGAAAAATGTTGAAGGATATTCCTAATTCATTGCTTCATATTGTTTGAAAAAGTGGTCTGGTCGACAACGCAATTAACGCAAAGAATATTGTTCCGCTCGAGGCCCAAGCGCCGCCTGTCGGCGACGCAAACTCATCCGGCACGCGCCGCGCGGCGGGTCGGGCGGGCCTCCAGCGGCTGTCAAAATGGCATTGTCATCGTTTAGTATGTTACTTACGCAATTACCCAGCTAACCCTTTTACCCTTACAACAGAGATGTTATCTATATTGTCTATAATAATAAAAAAAAGAGGTAAAATTTCTGATTGTACATAACTATTGATCCGATTCCAAAAAATCTTTAACTAATGGGGACCTACAGTATTGCCTTGTGTCATAGGATTATATTATTTTATATTAAAACAAGAGGTTTCATGCGCACAAAGTCACGGGCAGAAGCTAGTAATAAATAATAGGTCAAACAATGTTTTAAACAGATAATGGCTTTATTTTGCCCCACTGCTGCCTTCATAATAATAATAAATAATGTTCATAATAATATTGTTTGTTGAAATCAGAGAATTTTCTTGAACTATCCAATGTCATGAATTCACTGAATATCAATAGAGTCTTACTGACTGACCATACGATAAATTATACCGTTATTATGGACGTGGAATTTGTTTGTCTCGACTTATATAATCGACTGTCTCTCAGCTTGTGGAGTTTCTTCCCCATTCTTCTCCATACGAAAAGTACCTTTTGGAAGGGGCGACTAGAATCAATTCAATTTTTTTGTAATTTATGACGTTCAAAAGTGCCTTGCAAGGGCCTATTTGAAATAAATGATTTGAATTTGACTTTGACTTGTCTCTAGGTATTGAATTCTGAGGCAAGAATTTTGTCTCTCTCTATAACTGCTTTTGATACAGCTATATAATATATTGTATCAAAAGCAAGTTTAGAGACAAAAATCTTCATCAAAAAGTTTTTGTATTGGTTCATTATTACTTATGGCTGAAGTAATTCGAAAAGACTAATAATTGTTTGACGATATTATTGCTTTCATCCACCAATGTACATGATCTTCACATGATATGACCAAGATTATGTCTGGACTTTAAAAGAGACTGTGAGTGACCTCTGAGTTTGTTTCGGCTTTTCTTCTCAGAGAAGTCAGATAGGAGACTCCGACCTCATCCAGTTCTTAAAATATAATTGACTTGTAAAAGTGTTTGTACTGTGGCGACATCTATATCACCACATGCGAACTACGCATCAAAGACCTGACGTCACACAAATCCTGCATTGCGCAAATAGAGTTTACCGCGCGAACACAAATATACAACTTCCCTAACATTAATCGTTGGGCAGTTGCCCGCCAGACACGACACCCGTCTGGTCGGAGGATCCTCCCTTTTCTAAAGAGGATGAGTGAACTTTATACCCTGTTCCTCATACCTCTAAACTACAAATAAACCTATACAGAAATAAAATCATTTATCATCTATACAAAATGATACCTGGATACAAGTAAGTACATAGTATCTAAAATATTTTGGCACAAGCACAATACACATTGAATCTATTTATCAAAAATCGTTTAGATTCCTCACACATACCAAACTTGTCTGAATTGTCAGAATTAATGATAAATTGTTTCATATTTCGAGTGTTCTGATTCATCTTTACGGCTTCCAATTATTTCATACCTGACCACATCAAGCTATAGTACGTTACCAGTATAAACTGAGCTCTCATTGTTCGGAAAGCCTTTACAAAAAGAGGTCAAACTTCAGACTACTTCTGTCATGAATCATACGAATGGTTGAGTCTTATAATTAGCTGAAATGTTTGTTTTAAAATTAACAATAAATGACGCAAACGTGGTAATGAGTCTTTGTATACACAGGTCTAAATTAGAATTGAAGGAAATAACTCTTCAATGAACATCCGACTTTTGAATTGTCAGTTGTTCTATTTTTTTTACTTTGATTTTCGTTGCTCGTTGCAAAATTGAGTCCCTCACAGTAATACTTTTTCCGATAAAATCAATTAACGAAAATCGTTTATTTGTATTTTTTAGGACATATAAATCTGAAAATCTTTCATATTCTCTTCTTTTCAATTGACAATGAATTACACTTCTAGCCGCGCAAAGAACAAAAAACTATGAACAAAGAAAAAAACTGAACAAAGAACTATGTTGGTATTTTAGTAACAAATTATAAACTAGATAAATACCACCCAAACAGCCAAATATTTGTAAACTAGAGCTTTAAACATAATTTTCATACTATCTATATTGTGAAGAGCTATTAGGTACTCATTAGTTGCTTTTGAACTGAATTTATGCTACAAGTACAAGAACAATCCTTTGTGAATTACGTGAATCCACTTTACGCCAAATTCGAAGAAATTATTCACTAATAATGTTGGAATTTCTGCTTCAGTATAATTAAGGTAGCAATGAGAAGTTACCAAACAATGTCGGCCAATACATTTTATTTGAGTGAACTCGTTTAACCGTATTGGACTGCTGAAATATTTATTTATTTCGTTAAAAGGTCAGTGCAAAGTATATCTTCTAGTAAGTAAGAATAAGAATAAGAATAATTTATTGGTCCATTGTTACAAAATAAATTTCAAAAATAATGATATTGTATGCTTACTGTAACTAGAATATTTAACATAGTATTAAAACAGTGGTCCCCAAACTAGGCAGCGCCTGTATCTTGGGAGCCTGAGTTGCGTGATCTTAATTTAATTCGAAACATTTTTGCGTTAGCTTAAATTTTATTTCAGGATGTTTGAAAATGGACAGAATAGTTAATTAAATAAGGGTAGCGAATTACCAAATAAAAAAAATTGAACAAAATAAAATAATTCTAAATAATATTATAGTGAGTGTGTGAGAGTGTGTGTGTTAGCGTGTGTGTTAGTGTGTGAGTGAGTGTGAGTGTGGTGGTGAGTTGCTGGTGTGAGTTTTGTGTGAATGACTTGCTTGTATATTTTAGTGTTAACTCACTATATCCTCCGTGTCATTGTATGACAGGGAGAGAAGCCAACTTTTTATCATTATTTTATACGAGTGGGTGTTAAGACCTTTAGTATTATAGCGCTTGCTTATTTTATTGTAGATATAAGTGTGTGAGTAAGAGGGGCACCGTCGGGCCAGAAGACTGTTTGAATTAGGAAGAGGGACGTGTAAGATACGTTTTGAAAGCAGGCTTTGGTAGTCAGGTCTGTTTTTAGTAGATTTGTGTGCATGCGGTGCGGCACTGGGTGGGTATAGTTGACGTACTCGAAGAACCGGAAATTGGTTGTATAGCAGATCTGTCGGGAACCTAATGGCTTTCTAAGCATCACTTTAATTACGGCTCTTTGAGCTCTTTCTATTTCAATAAATATGCTTTTCCAGGTACTGTAGTACCGGTACTGTAGTAAGTACTTGCTACTTTTACACATACATAATTTAAATGAACACAAGTTAATTCGATACATTGTATTTTCGCATTTCATATAATAGCTAAACATAATAAATATTCTTTTAATTTTACTTCTATTCCGTATTCCGTATTCCGTTTTAACAAAAACAAATTAGCTTCCTATAATAATTATGATTTAAAAACTGAAGTGTTAATCGACTTTTGGCGCTGCCTGTACCAGCGGGCTTGCATCTACCCTGCGCGCGTGGCATGACCACATGAACGGAAGAAAAGACAAAATGACAGATAAACAATCGCAATCTGTCATTTTGTCTATTCTTCCGTCGACAAAACCAATTTCTACGGTGGTCACGCTACGCGTGCTGAACATTCACCTCATGGAACCACTTCCCCTATTATATGATGGACATCTGCAGTACAAAGATATCGCATGTACGTAGCTGAGAGAGGTAAAGCTAAAATCACATGCTTGTAATTACACTAGCCTCCTAAATTCCCATCCAACTAAAACACAGCAGCGGTGGTTGGTGTTATATACAGGATGGCAGGGACATCGACGCGAAAAGTATAACAATGGCTTCACTACCTGAAACCCCCTCCGTTGAAATTTTTCGTCGGTTATTATTATATAAATCTGCTGTTTCATAGAAAAGTGCAATACTTATGCGGTCAAAATCTATGGTACAGCTGATTTTTGATCATGTACTGAATCCATGGTAACAGTTTTCGCGTCGATGTCCCTGCCGCCCTGTATACTTCCCCGGACAAGTTCGTTCATAAAAAGCTCGACTACTATTATCTATTTAGAAATCCTTGAAAACCTACAGAGAAAATCTTGACAAATGAGGAATATAATCAACTCATCCAACATCCGATGCAATGCAAAACACTCGCGGGAACAATTTGCCACCTATTATGGTCTCCTTTGTGCCCACCATTCCGGGAAGACTTGATGGAGTCTGCATATAGTGGCCATGTATTTTTAGGTTTGATTTGTTCCGCATTCGCCTCACAAAGATCGCCCCACATTTGAAATTCCTAGTTCGTCCCACATTTCATTCCATAGTCGCCTATTTTTTTCTTGTATTCAAATTAATTATTTAAATTTACTGCCAGATAAAAAAATTGCGTTGCTGAAATATTTTTACCCGACTGTAAATAAGTGAGAAGTAAAAATAAAACAATTTTTATAAGAAAAATCTCGTATCAATTAGGTCGTACTAACACCTTGTCAGTTCTTTCTAAATAACTTCTACACTAAGTTTATTATTATGTTATCGTTATTCAACGCAAGTTTCATTTGGCCCAACAAAATATTTTTTCTCTAAGCGTAAGCGCTAATAACACTTAATACCACAAAACCTTTTTTCTCTTAAATGAGAATCAGCCTTTTTTCGAGCTTTTTCGTGAAGTCGATACCTGCGGACCTACCCAACCTTTTATTAAAACAAATATTGGTTCACACATTGTACGTACCCAAATCTTTAAAATAAAAGGATCTATGTATAAAAATCCAAACTAAAATAAAATCCTTGAACTTTTACAGCGAACATTTTGAAATTTCAGCGGTGTCGTGAATGTTCATAGTTTTCAACTTTACCCCAAAACTATTTCAAGACAATTTGAGACACTTTCGATTTAATTAAAGTTTTATAAAGAAGGTTTAAGTTCTTCACAAATCTTCCGACATTATTTTGAAAGGAGTGAGTTAAGCTTGGGTTTCCTAAAAAGCAGTGCTGCCATATAACGGCCGCTAAATGTGGCGCGGAATGTAAAGAACGTGTTGGGAAGGTGACACCATAAAATAAAGACCGCTTCCGTTATCTGACGGCATTGTTTTCTTAGAATACCCAAGCTTTACTGAAGAACGGAGGAGCTCGTGGCTAAGTAATAACAGCCGCACGGTTCGATCCATCAGGTTAAGCTACGCTTGCCGGGGGTGGTCTGTGGATGGGTGACCATCTTAACGTACCGAGACTCCGCCGTGCCTTGGAAAGCACGTTAAGCCGTTGGTCCCGGCTGTCATTCGTGGATCTTTGACAGTCGTTACGGGTCGTCAGAAGCCCGAAACTCTGACAACCAGTCTTACCAAGGGGTATCGTAATACCCAGTTACTGGGTTGTGGAGGTGAGATAGGTAGTCGCTCCATGTAAAATACAGTATTCAGCTGCATCCGGTTAGACTGGAAGCCGACCTCAATATTGTTGGAAAAAGGCTAGGCAGATTGATTGAAGAACAAGAGACATAAGACGCCTTCTTCACTGCCGAAATTGAATGTAGTTAGGTACATAATATCTAATCCCATATTAGGGATTACATATCTAGACACAACGTTCGAAAATGATGATAACATTACCGGGGTACTACGTGTGTATCGGGATACACGTGTTGGTTTGTACTGTAGACGGAATATTCTGAGGTGATTAGTGCTACCTACGTGTTACATAGTTTTAACAACGTGATATGATAATATTCTAAGTTTGAGTTGAACTGTTATCACGTTTCATTATATCCCGAAGCGCCGTACGCTTTCCATTAGGAAACTTTCCTTTGAGTTTGATCACTTAATAACAAACAGCTATTTAAACTTTTATACGAAGGGCACTTCGATGTTTTCACATCGCTTTTAGTAAAATAAAACAGGTACAAACTGGTAGAAAATTCTTAACGTTTTCTAAAAGCTGGTTGTAGAAAAAAAATCTTTATAAATGTTTACGATGATGTTTCAAACAGATTAAACTAGAAACAAAATGTTTATTGTAATATATTTCAAGCATAATAAGCATTGATAAAAATAAAATAAAAATTTGGAATATGGCAAATCAAATAGGTGGCTAAGTAATAACAGCCGCACGGGTCGATCCATCAGGTTAAGCTACGCTTGCTGGGCTTGGTCCGTGGATGGGTGACCCCGGCTGTCATTCGTGTATCTTTGACAGTCATTACGGGTCGTCAGAAGCCTGAAAGTCTGACAACCAGTCTTACGAAGGGGTATGGTATTACACCTAGTTACTGCGTTGTGGAGGTCTGATAGGCAGTCTCTCGATGTAAAATACTGGTATTCAGCTGCATCCGGTTAGACTGGAAGGCGACCCCAACATAGTTGGGAAAAGGCTAGGTAGATTGAATATGTACATGTATATAAAAAAATAGGGGAAATCTCAAAAAATTCGTCAGCGTCGCTGTCAACAGGAAAAGTGCCCAAAAGTCTGGCACCATGGCCACGTTGTATGGCGATGCTGATTCTTTGACAAAAAAATTGTCAAGCCCTCTCGTAACGTGAAGAGTCGACTAAACGCTTGGCAATGTTTTGAAAAACCAACTGGGCACTCAGACCATATGGCCCTAGTTTTTCAACCCCAAACGGCTCGGACATATAACTGCCAACAAAAAATTTGCTGTTTGAGGTTTTGCACTCTGCAGCAGCCGCCCCAGTACAACCTACCGTGCTAGGAATATGGGATGGTGCAAGGATATCGACACATGTTGCATCCCACACCTAAGGTTTGCCTATCTTCCAAGCTTTATGGTCATTCCGTCTGGTACCTTCCCATCATCGCGTGCCGAGCAGTTGGGTTCAGCACCCCGGTGCGGTGACAAGAGTACGACGTACAATGTCATAGGTACTTGTGTATCCGCCATCCGGTGCTAAATTCCGAAGAATTTTAAAACCTAAATACCCGTTTACTGGTCTGTGTGCAATAAATTACTCATAATTTGATGTTTATATCATTAAACCAGTTTTAATTCTATTCGGACGGTAATATGCAAAAATAATTATTTACACAAGTGTTCAAATAAACAGGAGGCGATAAATCGTGCAAAAAAGTTAAATAAATCGAATAACGAGGTTATTACAAAGTATGTTTTGCACGAAACGTAGGAATGGTATAAAATTTTGCACAGTGATACTGATTTACTGAACTGGAACGGAAATACATTAAAGAATTCTCATTTCAGAACTTTTAGCATTTGCTATGTAGGTCTACATCAAAAACCCAGTAGATCAAAAACAAAACACATCTTCTTCTTCTTTTCGGGTGGTTAGTGACTAAACTGATGTAAGAGTTTTAAAGCCGCCCATGGGCCCCTGACTTGGCTTCACATGCCGTCGAGAAATATCTCTCAGGGATGCCCGGTTTCCTCACGATGTTTTCCTTCACCGTTTTTGAAGCAAGTGATAATTATATAGCACATGAATCCGAAAACTCAGAGGTGCGTGCCTTGGGTTCGAAATCGAGACCTATTCTTGGCAGTCCGACGGTCACACTACTAGACTATCACTGCTACAAAACACATCATAAGTTTTGATAAGCTTTTTAAGAACGAATTTAGGCTCTTTGTACACGGCATGGTTTCTTTACGATACGGCGTTTATAGAGCATCGTAAAAAAACTTGTTTGTCAACAAGCTTCCATAGTGATCCATACAACACTGATGACTGCGCTTACACAACATGGCGAATAAACAACAGCTTTTCACGGCAAGTAAAATAAATACAGAAACCGGGGATTAAACACTATGGCCCTTTGGCCTTTTTTTTTTTTTTTGAGGATGGGAAATCATCAAATGACTTCTCCCGCTCTGGGCAGAGCGAGAGGGTGTGTCAGACTTTTACTGACTAAAACCCACCCGTGTTCCTTCCGTTGCCTGTGTGCCTGGGCCGCGATATCCCTTTCGGACAAACCCGCAACCCCAGCAGACATGGCCCTTTGGCCTTAGTTAGTTATTTGAAGTTGAGAACTTATAAATAATGCTAAAGTAGAGTTACATTATTTAGGCGATTGCTTCAAAGTAGGCCGCGAGATTAAAAATCACTTACATTTTTAGCGAATAAATTTTGAATTTCGCGTGGAATTGAAAGAATCACCAATGCTTAATTAAATTTGACAAATTCTCAATTAAAAACCGGGTGTAAGCACCTATACAACCTGTAAAACAAACCTGTCTAAGAAAATGACGCTGTTCATGTTACCATAATGCTTTATAGCAATATTATAGTAGGCAGTAGTAAATAGTCTCTACTAAAACCTAGTTAAGAATTCTAATTATGCTCTCAGCATATGTCAAAACCTGCCAGGGTTGCGAGTTTGTCCGAAAGGGATATCGCGGCCGCGGCACACAGGCAACGGAAGGAACACGGGTGGGTTTTAGTCAGTAAAAGCCTGACACGCCCTCCCGCTCCGCCCACAGCGGGAGAAGTTATTTCGAAAAAACAAAACAGCATATGTAAAAAGATTCTTAACATAACATCACGCCTTGTTACGCCGAAGGGTAGGGCAGAGGTGTGTACCTACATAACCTACATAATTATATTAGAGTACACCGACATTTCGCCAGTTACGTTTAATTCCCATATAATAGGGGGCAAGCCATTAACCGGTCACAAATCCAGACTCCAGGCTGCTACTGAGAAATTCCAGATAGAAATACCCAATAACCCTGCAAGAAGTGGGAATTTTGCGACACCACTATACCTAGGAGGGAATCATATAAAGACTCTTCACGACCTTTTATCGCTTCAACATCACGAACGGGGTTCATGGCAACCACATGAAATGCATTCCTGAGTAAGATACCTACTTACGTCGCTATATCAGATTCTTAAGGAACACACAAATCAAATGTGAAGACTTCAAGTATTTGGCGCGTAGTGTCTATCCAATATTTCATCGTCAAATTTAATTAAAACAACACTTCATTTGTCTAATAGACAATTTTATTTAATGGGGCATGATACAATAACAATTTAGGAGCTTTGTCTATCAAAAATGTTGACGCATTGAAGTCGCATAACCTATCATCTAAAGCTGGGTACCCATTATGTTCGCGCAGCAAGCAGTAATTAACTTCTGGAAGGGGGTGGGCTGGTTGGAATGACCAACAAACGGCCACCATGGTTCATTTGAAGGACTAAGTGCGGAAACCAAACCTAATAATTAGTGGGATATAATATATTAGTAGGATTTAATTCTATAAGGGGCATGCGCTAAGGTAACCAGCGTAATTCAAATTTTCTTTAGTTTTTTGCATTTTGCAAGTCAATGTCAGTGATTAAAATATGATTCGCGACCGTAACAAATATGACTTTACATAATTATAATCATTACAATCAGGAATACAACTCCATAAGTAAGCACAAACGTCAAATGTCATGATTTCATGAAATAGTCATTCAATGGAATTATATGAACTTAGAGAGTTGTATTGCTCATTTATATGATTACAATTCTATAAATATACATTTGACACGGCCGCGAATCATATTTAAATCAACTTACAACATGATACTGACCTGCAAATTGCAAAAAAACGTAACATAGTTTGAATTTGGCGTCCTACCTTGACGCTTCCGACTTACAAAAAAAAAACAATTGATTCTTTATCTTTAGAGGCCTTTAACCTAATGCGATATTTAGGACAGTTATATAAAGGTTTATTATGCTTATAATGAACTGGGCAAATGTGGGTTTGCTAAGCAAGTCTTTGGTATCAGCGATCAAGGTTCAGATCCTATGCCTCTGGTCAAGTTGAACGAAATATCGCTTGTGAGGGCAAAATACTTGAGAAATCTTTTGACGGCTGACCTCAGAGATGACGATGCTATTGAAAGAGAAAGGGTAAGAAGAGAAAAAGGGCGCAGTCGGTGAGAGCTAATATAGGTCGCAGGTTTGTACGTTATTCTAGAATAATCTAAAGAACCTTATTTCGTGCATATTGCACCTCATTTTACACGTGCAGCCTGTGGACAGATAACACTCAAAAATCGTACAGCGCCCTTCGCATTCAATATAAGGTATGGTACTGATGGGGCCGTTTCGCTTCTGTAGCGTATCATGGATGTTTGCAGATACTCGTGTCGATTGCTTCTAAGCGACGATGCGAAAAAGATGCACTTCCCTGATGCGCCGGTTGCGGGCCAGTCCCAACATTAAACGAGCAGACTGGACTGCTTGTTGAATCGCTGTTGCAAGCTTTCCACATCGCTGTTGAGCTTGTAGCAGGGATTCTCATAACTATACGGCAGTGGTGGGTTAAGTGTGTAGGTTAGTTTACTAAAATAGTTTTTAGGAAATACTGATAGGTATTTACATAATATTGAGTCCATTGTTATTTGCTAATTAAATATAAATTAAAAAACCTTGCACCTTTTTTGTATTTGTAGATACAATATATTATAGAGCCTATGTCACTCCCATAAATAAGACGAATCCAACGACACCTCTTATGTTAAAATCCATCAATCCGTTTAGGCTACAGAGCCTGCCAAATAAAGAGATACATACTCTCGAAAAACATTACCCTCCTTCTAGGGCAGTCGGGAAAAAAATACACCTCAGCTTACCTCTTTGGTCATGATGTGTCTATGTTTAGATGGGGCAAGGTTAAAGAAGTCTTTCACGGTGAAGGTCGTTGTGAATTGGTATTGATCCTCAAGGCCTTTCGAACTGGAACGCAACGGTTTATATTCTGTGCTGCATTGCGAACTAATTTGTTACAAACTAGGGCAAGCATAGATAACACGTTGACGTAATTGTTTTAGAGCGTATTGTTTTCTCATTTGATCATAAGAATATATCCAAATTACTCCCGTTGCAACCAGTCCCCCAAAAGGCACTGGAGAGGGCTATGCAGTTTGCAGTTTCCCTACATGATCGAATCAGAAATGCAGAAATCCGCGAAAACCAAAGTAACAGACTCAACCCGAAGAATTTCTAAACTTAAGTGGCAATGGGAAGGGCACATTCCTCGTAAAACAGATGGCCGATGGGGCCGACAGGTTCTGGAGTGGCGTAGCGTTGGAAGGCCTCCCACAAGGTGGACCGATGACCTTGTGAAGGCCGCAGGAATCCGCTGAATGCGGGGAGCACAGAACCGGTTAAAGTGGCGGTGCTTGGGGGAGGCCTATGTCCAGCAGTGGACGTCTTTCAGCTGAAATGGTAGTATTTTTTAGCTAGTTGTTTTTGAAGCAACGAATGTTTTCATTGCTTCAACTTATGGCATGACGCAAGCAATTAAATCATACCATGTAAATTTGTCTAAAGTCACCAATATTTTTCCTAAATACTTCTTTGTTTACTTTTCTGCTTGTAGTAAAAAACATGAAAAATATACATAACTAGCTTTCGCCCGCGTGGAGGTCGGAAACTATCCTCGGATCGTAATACCCGGATGAAAAGTATTCTTATTGTTAATCCAGTTTATAAACTATCTGTGTGCCAAATTTCATCTAAATCCGTTCAGCCGTTATTGCGTGATTGAGTAACAAACATCTAAACATAAAATTTTCAAATTTATAATATTATATACGTATATATATATTAATTATATGTATATATATTAAGTAGGATTCCGTTACCTTGCGAAACCAGTAGGGAGGTACCTCCCACAAGTTCAAGGACGAAATTCTTAGCAAAACAAAACATTAACGGAAATATCCAGGAATCACACGTGCAATAAATAGACTACGCAAATGAAAACAGTCCTCCTTTGTCCACTCACCAAGAAGCAAGACTACTAAGAATTATTCAGCGCAAGTGTACAAATAAACATAGGAGAGATGATGTATCATCGACGGGCCGCGACACCGACCGGCGACCGCTCGTAGTCTATGACGTCACGCGCATTCCGCGTGGCGACTCGCTCCGTCACGGCCAGTGTTATATTTGGAATCAGTTTACCTACTAATGGTAGGGCTGGCAGTTACTGGGGATTTTTTAAGAATTGATAAAATATCTACATTTTTCAAGTGAAAACTTTTTTAGGCGCGTTAAGCATTTTTGGGTGAACAAAAATCATGGAATTCGCGTCATCGTCACCGAAGGCTTTCCATGAGCTATATGTATACTGTGTATATATGTACATAGATATACAATTCACAAGTTACTTAGTTTTCACTTCTATCGGCAGTCCCCAAAGACTGCCACGCATGTTTTTTTTTTAAGTTCTCAATATTTGCTTCGTACAGAGATGTATCTGTTAACATTTAGATTCTCTTTGCTTTTGAAAGTACATTTACCGTCTCAAAAGATGAACAAAAGGCGGTTTTACATTTTTAAGCAATCTCTACGAGACAAACTTAAGTGCCTACCTGTAAAGCCAAACGTACATTACAGCCGCAGAGGACCGCAGTGCAACGCATTTTTATACTAAAAAGTGCGGTGCGGCCCGCCTGAATATTTACAATGATTAATTTCAGCTCGGCCTGAGATGAAAAAATGAAAGGAAAAAATGGTGAATCCAGGAATAGTGATTTAAAACTACACTACTACTTTTAAACATATATTTATTTCTAGATATACATAAGTAGCTGTTAACATGTGTGATCTAGGACTTGATTGATACCTTTATGTAACTAATTGTAATAATCCTTTAAAGGGAACTTCGTCGTATACTTATTTCCTATGTAACTGATCTGTGATTTACTGTACTCAAATTAAAAGAATTAATGTGGCGGCCCGCGTGCGTTGGTTTATAGAAAATGTTCGAAAATGATGAAGGAGGACTTTGGCAATGCGCTGCGTTGCGGTGCGGGTCCAATCTGCGTTAGCCTTAACTGTGACGTCAATACGAAAAATTACTATCTAAATCTCAAAGGAAGATTTCAAAATCAAGACTTAGAAGGCTAAGTCCAAATTACTAAAGTATTACTACTGAAATGCCCAATATTTGTATTACAAACATTTGTAGCATACCTACATGGATGCAGGCAAAATGCTAATTCTTTATTTTCTTCGTAAGAATGGTTCAACCTTATTTCAGCAACCAACTTAATGACGAAACAACAACATGAGATCGGGCACTTAGAAGCTTAGCCTTTTGTCTGCTAGATACGGAATTTCTACAAAGGAATGAAATAATTCGTTCGACGTTGTTAATCCAGCAAACAGAGTGGTCACCTTAAAGTAAATAGTACAAAGGGATGACCTCGCTCTGCAAACTACAAATTCCGTTTGAACGACATTTGAATGGATTCCAGCCATTCACAGGAATAAATTGAATCCGATTCAGATGTGTACAAACGAGATTGTGATTAAAATGCGGTCCATTCATCTCTACTCTTATTCATGGAAATGATACATTTATATTACAATCCGTTTACGCTTGAAAGCACAACTTATTGTGAGTGTACTCGTACCTTACCTACTTGAGTCGTATTGAAATTTTAGAGGTTTGAGAAACAGGGTGGAAATTTCCTCATCTCTCATTGAAATTTCCTCATCTCTCGTTGTATGAGGTGGTGTTGTGCCTGACGGTTGTAGCTGGGTTTCTGTATACAAAGCCGCCCGTGATCGCCTGTATTTTTTGAATATTCATGAATAATTATCAAGAAATAACTTAAAGAGGGGGTCTCTTTAATATTTTTCATGTTTTTAAATTTAAATTTTTTGAGTAACGTTTGTGACCTTGCTTTACATTTTTTGCCTTATCGCCGATGTTATTGACTCGATTTGGATTCTGTTTATTATTCCTAAAAGCAGTTAAGATTTCACATGCCCATGGGCGCCATTGTGTTATGGTAATCGCGCGGACAACTCCGTTTGCAAGATGATGTAGAATTTGCGTGACGTCAAGTGCACTGAGAAGGTGGCATTATATTTGCCGCCACAAAATAAACATAAGTACCTTTTCCCGTTTCGGGTGAAAATCGTCCTGGATCATCTGGGATGGAATAGCATATATATTCTCGTGTGGAAGTCATCTCTATAATAATCATCAAGAATGAAATGGCGTAGGGGTATGTCAGAGTTCACCTTTTTAACCGACTTCCAAAAAGGAGGAGGTTATAATGTTCGACGCGTATGTATGTTTTTTTTTTTTATGTATGTCTGTCGATTTCTCCGTTGATTGTGGACCGATTTTGAAAATTCTTTTTTTTATTTGAAAGGGTATGCTCCCGAATTGGTCCCATATAAATTTTATTATTTTTCCCACTTAGTAGGTATATGTGGATGATAATAAGATGATAACTTCCTGTAACTGATAATTACATAGCAGCTACCACAACTAAAAAGTGAAAAATAAAAACTTTTTACTATCCTATGTTACTTTGCACTTTGTAGTGTTTTTTTTTTCGGAAGTAGGTTTTTTTTTATTTGTAAAAAGTTTTTTTAATAACACAGTGGTCATCATACGATAGAAGATTCGTATAATTATCAGGGTATATAATGGTACCAGTAAATTGTAGGGTAACTTATAAATGTACTTTCTGTATTTCTAATGTCCGCTCTGTAATCCATTTCTGAGTCTCAAGGCAAACATTGAAAACCTCAACCACAGATTAATACAGATAGTTCACTCTGCAAAATCATCATTTAAATAAAAAACGACTCTTGCTACGACACAATAAAGTGCAATTCAGATTGCACAGTGCTATTACCTACAGTTATATTCACCTAGAAGTTGCCTCTCTTTCTATCGCGTGACTCTTAGATCTTCTGACTACGTTACACTCACTGAATTGGCCCAACAAGTCGAGCACGCCGCGTACTTGTCGCTTCATACTAAAATGTGGAGTGAATGATCTGTATTTATCTGTGCCTCAATACAACTAAATCACATTTAGCGAAGTCTGATTAATTCCAGTATTTATTTAACCCGTAATGTCACTAAACAGGGTTGCAAAAATTTCAAATAAAGAACCTTTTTAAGCATCATCGTTCTCTAAATAAATTAGAAAAGGGTTTTTTGGCTCTGATTTCCACTCGTTTTAAACCTTGTGTTAAATTTCGTGTTACACAAAGTTTTTCGTCCACTATTTTATTTAGAAAGGGTTCACAAAATCTAGTCAGACAAACTGGGTTGCCTGAATGGAATAATTAAAGTAGGTGTGATAAAACTCTGGGAGATGTTATGTGAGCTTGCTTTTATCCTTTAGAGACCAGTGTTGAAATGGGTTGAACTGAAACTTGGCAAAACGAAATAAATGCATTAGAAAAAGCTCGTGCTACATTTTTGTATTTCGGAAGTCGGTGTCTTTGGATCTGTTTTTCAGTTTTTGCCAACGACGTCCGAAATTACAGTAATTTTTCACTTTACCCTTCGGATGATGCAGAGACAAATCATGGTACCTATAACTCAATCTGAAATAAGATTAGACATTTAAACATACCTTTTTTACAGCCCATTCAACCGATTCTGACTTCTATACAGTAGGCATAAGGATGGCATTACAAGCAAAAAAGTGGTTGCAATACCAACTGCTTACTGCAGCTGTCATTTGTCATGCATCCAACGCAATAGAACTCAAAATCGGATGAACGGACCGTAAAAAAGGTTTTAGTTAAATGTCTAATCTTATTTCAAATGGAGTATAGGAGCTACATAATAGAAAATTACCATGACATAACATCACACCTTATTAACTCGAAGGGTTAGGTAGTGGTATACCTATAGTACACCCACGTTTCGCTAGTTGTTTCAGTCCCATGATAGAGAAATTACTTGAAAATAATCCATAGGTTATCAATGCGAAGGTACCACTCTGCTGCCTGTCTGTTGTTACCTTTTTACGCCTAAGCCACTGAACAGATCGTTGTGTTTAATTAATTGATAGGTAGCATGTGACTGAGAGCCCACTGTTAGGACACAGGCCTCTTCTCCGTGAGAGGGAGTAGGCCGTAATCCACCATGCGAGTCCAGTGTGGGTTGGTAGATGTCACATATGTCTTAAAATTTTTGGTTCTAGGACGTGATTTACCTCACGATATTTTCCTTCACCGTTTTGAGAGTAGAGTTATGAAATAAGTTATATAAAGTAAAGCGCCTGTCTGGGATCGAATCTACGACCTATACAATCCGTAGGGCGCGGCCGTTACCACTGGGCCACTACTGTATATTGATGTGATTCCACTCAAATCATGTTTAGCTCAGCCGGAGAGGTAAGTAAATACAGCTGGCTGCATCCATTAGTATCACGCCCCCTCACCCCTTTACGGGGTGATTCAATGTGTAGGGGGACCTATTAATTTAGTACAGTGATATTTTTAACTTATGTAATCTAAACTTTATAAACTAATATTATTATTGGTTTGTTGATTTGTAAGAGGTAATCTCGGGAAGAACTGATCCGATTACAAAAAATCTCTCACTGATAGAAAACTACTCTATTGCTGAGTACCATAGGAATATAGTATACTAGCTGCACTCCGCGGTTTCACCCGCATAAGCCTCAATCCCGTAGGAATAACGGGAATAAAAGTATCTTGTCCTAACCCAGGTCATGGTCTACCCTTGTGCCAAATTCCATCCAAATCCGTTAAGCCATTTGAGCGCGAAAGCGTAACAAACAAACAAACTTACAAACTTACTTTTGCATTTAAAATAGCAGATGAAATCAAGCGCAGAAGGCGGTTAGAAATATGGTACGAATCTTAGCTTTAAACTTATACAGTGTGGCGATAAAGTCAGCTGCAGCGGTCAAGGGGGTGATTTTACCCGTCATACTAAACAACTTACGCGTTGAAACTCATATATCTTGGAGTCGTTAAAAAAAAAACACTATCTGCGGTTGAATAGAAATTGTTTTTTTTTATAAGAATCGGATATGAGTATTATAGCGAAAGTTGTTCAGTATGGCGGGTAGAATCACCCCCTTGACGGATGTAGGTGACTAAATCGCCACCCTGTATATGGGGTGAAAATTCAATGGTACATTACAAACTTTTAATAGTGAACCTAGAAGTTTGAAACCTACTGAAACAGGTATATTTCGTCCACAGGATCCAGTCCCAAGTAATGTAATAAAAGCATCAAGCCTCACGTAGAAGGTAGTTCCCATGAAATAATTAAATCAAAACCGGATGTGAACGGAGTAAACCTCACGATATAATTAATGCGGAAGTGATGTTTTATAGTACTCTGCAAACATAAACAGTAGATCATAAAATTCTGCAATGGATCTAACCAAACAGTAGAGGAGCTTATATCTAAGTAATAACAGCCGCACCGGTCGATACATCAGGTTAAGCTACGATTGCCGGGGTTGGTCCGTGGATGAGTGACCATCTTTACATACCGAGACTCCTCCGTGCCTCGGAAAGCACGTTAAGATTTTAGTCCCGGCTGTCATTCGTGGATCTCTGACAGTTGTTACGGGTCGTCAGAAGTCCGAAATTCTGACAACCAAGAGGTATCGTATTACCCAGTTACTGGTTTGTGGAGGTCAGATAGACAGTCGCTCCATGTAAAATACTGGTATTCAGCTGCATCCGGTTAGACTGGAAGCCGACCCCAACATAAATGGTAAAAGGCTAGGCAGATTGATTGGATCAAACCAAACACATACCTACATACAGCTTTTAAAGTTGATCGCAAACGCTTCCAACTTCTATCATAAGTCAAGGCCTCTCGAATCTGTTTACAAACCAAGGAATGCACTCAACATATAAAATAATTACGACAACATGTACTATGTGGTCGTTAATTTTAAAACTTGGCAACCTTTGCGTTCTAAACGCTCGCCAGTGCGTCCAATGACGCGTAATAACTACATAACATAAACACACTGGTTCCGTACCCATCCTAATATGTAAATAAAAACTCGCGTGACAGAAATAAACGTTGGAATACACCACGAGCGTGCGCTTATATTATTTCTAACGCAACGACATTATCGTGGACGTCCACGGCCATAAAATGTATGGAAATATCAGCACGTTATAACGTTATCGTGGACGGAAATTTAAAAAAAGTCTTCATTATATTTCCATCAGCATTGCCAGATTAGATTTTTTTTCTGGCAAAACGGAATTTTGAAGAGTAAAACAAACCCAACCTCTTTCGTCGACGAGACATAATAAAAAACGTTTATAAGTAGTGAATTTCAAAATTACAATAATGATAGATAGCCATAAAAAAATGAATTTTAATGAAAATACGTTACTTTACTATACTAGGTAATAACAATAACTGTCTGATTTACCCTAAGTCAGTTAAGTCTTCACAGGAATATAATATAAATATTCATTGCCATATGGAAAAATAAAATAAAATAGAATATAAATATCGAAATAATAGGTACTTACATTACTTAAAATTAACGTATTTATTTTTCTATTAATTATGGGATCAAAGTCCCGCCAAAATGGTCGGGACGTCGCGTTATGACGTGGACGTGTACATCCACGATAATATCGTTAAGTCAAAAATTATAAAAGCGCACAATTGGTCAGTGTTTACGTCTGTTTATTGACGCTTTATATGACGCGTTTATTTATTTATTTATTTATATATACTTTATTGTACACCAGATTATAATTACATAAAGAAAAAGTAATACACTACAAAATATACAATGGCGGCCTTATCGCTTACTGCAATCTCTTCCAGGCAACCTTGGAATGGACAGTGATTCTCTGGACATAAAATGGGGCTGTCTGTGGCGTTTATAAATGTTAATAATAAATGAATCTGTTTTGTAATACATTTTGAATTAAATTTACTCAATAATGTTGTTGAGATAGGTCAGCGACTTACAGATGTTTTGCATACCAAAGAGTTTGATATAACGCAATAAAATATAGATCACGGGTCGTGATTAAAACTCCTTTCCAAGAAATATTTATAACTTTTGATGAACATATCCTGACAAGGGTTGCCAGGTGCCCGGCTTTAGCCGGACATGTCCGGCTTTTTATAATCGTGTCCGGCCAAATAAACACGTCAAAAGATGTTGATTGTTGATTGTTTTAATTACTTACAATGTAAATTACAAATTACTTTAGTAAGAACAAAATGTGATTCATAGATATCTTTTTAAGAGTAGAGTAAGTTTCAAATGGATAACAGTAATAAATACACAAACGAAAATATAATCATTTTTAACCGACTTCAAAAAGGAGGAGGTTATATGTTCGTCGCGTATGTATGTATTTTTTTTATGTATGGCCACTGATTTCTCCGTCAATTGTGTGGACCGATTTTACAATAAAAAAATACATACGCGACGAACACATAACCTCCTCCTTTTTGGAAGTCGGTTAAAAAACAATCGACTCCCAAAGTGAAAAGTCACTTTAATTTCCAAAGCCAATGTCGTTGGTTTTGTATTTTCGTATTTTGCCACCGACTTACGAAATTAAAGTAATTTTTCACTTTGTAGTGTTTTTTTTGTTGTAATATTATTCTGACGAATAAAAGCGTTTGTTAAGACCATATTACAGAAAAAAAAACATCATTTATCATAACAAATCTACCAGGGGTGTTGAATGCCTCTGGCAATGTACAGGCAACGGAAGGAACACGGGTGGGTTTTAGTCAGTAAAAGTCAGACACGCCCTCCCGCTCCGCCCAGAGCGCGAGAAGTTATTTGATAATCTCCCGACCACAAAAAAAAGGGGGTGTTCAATGTTAGCCACTACTTGCAAAAATTAAAAGTTGTTTTACAGCTTAGCAAGGAAGATGCTTTCATCCTTCAAAAGAGAGCAACCGACAACGGGTGGTAAGATTAATGGGAATAGTAAGATAAAGGTTAGTATGGTGCGCAGAACTTTTTAACACGAAAAGTTCTTATAGAAAGAAAGAAAATACATTTATTTAGCACAGACACGCACACAAAAGGCACGCAACACAACATATTGTACTAAAAATAAAAACCAAATTAAAAAATAAAGAAAACAAATAAAAAGCGTAAATTTCGTTCTAAGATACTAGCAGGAAAGTGTGCCTTGCGGCTGCGCCAAATGGGCCTATAGTCTACTTCAGCAAAAATGCCAGACAACTAGTGCCTGACGCTGGTTTTCAACTAGACCTGAAGTGTGACGTGACGGATGTAAATCAGTTTTACATACTGCAATGTGTATATGTATACTTAAATATAATAAATTTGTGTAAGATAATAATAATAATGAATATTTCAATAGATAAATAAATAAAATTAAATTGCAAGACAACAAAACAGAAACCAAAGTGACAAATAAATGAGACGGACGCATGATAGATCTAGAACTCATTCGAAACGAACAAAACCTGTTTTGAACGTTGCCAGACTTCCATTTTCGAACACATAATTTATTAATCCGTGCACTTTATCGCACAATACGCTGCAACCAGCCGATCGCGACGGACTATTTATCTACGGACAGTTTTGCAACTTATTAGTTTTAAGTTTGCCTCACATATGTTTAATTTAACTTATCGAATGGGTTGCATTGGCATTGACACAATACGATGGTATTTACGTAGATAAATAAGTCAGCCAAACATTTTTGGCGGAAGTGGAGGTGAAAACGGCTTGGGAATAATTAAGCTACTACAATGTACCCCCCCCCCCCAAGCAGCAAACAAATGTTTTAAAATCAACGACTAGATAACACTATATGAGTTCATATAATTACTTAGTTCATTTTATTTGACTGTATAAGTCAATTTTTTTTTTTAAACTTGTTATTGACATTATCTACTTATTACAGTTTTTTTTTTTTAATGAGTTGTAATGTTTTACGTTGCATAATGTAAATTACTTTGCATAACTACCTACTATTGTATAGAATCAAGTTTTCTAACTGAATAGACAGCTGTGCTGCTGGGGAGTTTGTTGCGCCACTTCTTCTTCCCAGCTAAGCACTAGGAAGTGGTGAAGGGTGGGCTTTTTTGGGGGACTGTCTTATGTAATTTTGACGTTTGAAAAGTGCTGATTCTCAGCCTATTTTGAATAAATTGACTTTTGATTTTTTTTTTGAATTTTTGAAAGTAAAAAAAATGAATATCTAATAAAAAAAATATCAACCTTATATTCGTTCCAACAGTGAATGAATGAAAGTTCTATTACAAATTGTTTTACTTTTTGATGTATTGTATCTCAAATACATCAAAAAGTAAAACAATTTGTAAGTTCTTCTTTGTGATTCAGATTGTCTGAAATAATTATTAATTATTTGCGACTCACTGAAATAAATGCAATACCTAAATCTAGACTAAAATTACGTTTTACAGACATTAAATAAAATTAACAGAGCATCCATCAAAGGTGCTGCGAACCACATTATTTAATTAAAATAATACCCTTTAACGAAATTATTAGTCGTAAGAGCCTCGAGTCATAATTGGCTTTCATTAAAATATAAATTATAGCAAGCAGGTAAGATTTAAAGAGATAAATGGTTTTCGCACAAGTAATTACAATGATTAAAAATATTAATGATTATTCAAGATCGCTTTTCACAAATCTCTACATTTGTGAAAACCTTTGAAATGAAATAGAATTAAATAAAATCAAATAAAATGAAATTAAATCAAAAGATATTGTAGTTCTGTAAATAGGATATCGGAATCACTAGTACGAGTCATATGAAAAAATATTAAAAATAAGCTAGATTACTTCGGCGTTTCGTATCTTGTAGGTGATCATTCTTCCACGACTTTTCCAATTTAATTTAGGGTTAAATGACATATCTTGCGATCGCCTTTTCATTTCCGAACATGTAAACGAACATTGTGTTTTGGAAAAACAGCTTTAAAGGGACTCATAAATTTCAGTTCGCGCAACAACTTTAAATTCTTTTATGACTGTTTCTATAGTAACTATAGTAATTCTTGAGAATGACTAGCACAATTGAAAAAGTCATAAAAAAGTTTAAACTTGTAGCACAAAGTTAATTTACAGCCTACACTATCATAAAGTTTATATATTAACGGTTTAGGGTGGTGGCACATCTGACGAAAGATGAGTCCGCGTCGGGAGTAACTTCTGTAACTTCCAGTTATTATGCTCCACGCAGTTATGCTCGGTTTCTATAAACAAAAACGAATCGTTTAGCTTACCAATGATAATTTTGTCTATTGCCAAACTATATTATTATACTAAACCATCATTCTGGTTGATGTTTCAACAGAAACATCAACCAGAATGATGGTTTAGTTGTATTTGTCAACAATAATTTAAGTACAACTGTAGAAGAACCTTTGCTACAAAATTGTAATTGCTTACTCATTAAAATTAATACAGATACGGTAGTTATGGCTATATACAGACCACCTTCTCAAAATGTCGCAAATTTCTTAGATTCACTAAACGTACAGTTACAAAGTCTTACAACTTTTAAACACATAATTCTAATGGGGGACATTAATATCAACATTGCTTCCGGGAAAATGGACATTCATGCACATAACTATGTTAATATCTGCTCATTCCACGGACTCTTGCCAGCTCATTACCACCCCACGCATCAAAGTGGTTCATGCTTAGATCATTTCATTATAAAAACAAATAAACCAGCCAAAACATTTGTTACTAACTCTTCGCTTACTGATCACCAAGCAGTTTTACTAATATTACAAGTTTCTTTACCAAGAAAAAATTGTTTACGCAGCAATACCAATGTCAACATGACACACCTCGAAAAAGACATACGTAATATTAATTTTGACCCAGTTTATAATTCCACCGATGCAAACTTTGCTATTAATTATTTTATAAATTCACTTCACTCTGCAATAATAAAGCATACAGTCGCCAAAATAACGCCAAGGAAGTACAAGTGCATTAAACCTTGGATTACACCCGGACTTGTTCGATGTATTAGGCATAGAGACAAACTTCACATAAAGTTCAAACTTGAGCCTGAAAATGAAATTCTTTCCATTACTTATAAAAGATATAGAAACTTCTGCAACAACCTTCTGAAAAAAATAAAAAATGAATATGACAGAAAAGAACTGCAGAAAGCAGGCAAAAATAGTAAACTTATTTGGAAATTTATAAAAACAAATACATTTAGATCAAAACAACTTGAACCTCCACTTGACTTATTGACTATAGAGAACAACCCAATAGAATCAACAAATATAGTTAATTACTATTTTTCTAACGTAGGCAAAACCTTAGCAGAAAAGACCATACAATCTAGAGGTTCTTTCTCTCAAAACCAACCTAAATCTTTCCCCAGACTCAAATCTTTTGTCTTACTAGATACGGATGTCGATGAAGTATTAACAATCATTTCTGGATTAAAGGACGTTTGCGCGGTTGGGTGGGACGACATATCAAACAACATACTTAAACATTTCAAATACCTCCTTGCTCCGCCGCTAACTCATATTTTTCAGTTATGCTTAACGAATGGTGTATTCCCTAAGTCGCTTAAAAAAGCAGTGGTTACTCCTGTATATAAATCTGGTGACAAAAAATGTGTTAACAACTACAGACCCATTTCAGTTTTAACAGGGCTCTCCAAGATCTTAGAGAAAATCATTAATATTAGATTAATGAAATATCTAGAGGATAACAAATTGCTTTCGGATAGACAATTTGGCTTTAGGCCCAAAAAATCAACTAATCAAGCAGTACATCAAATGACGGATTATATAACAACTAATTTGGATCAGGGCATGCACTCCATTGGGATCTTCCTAGACCTCGCCAAGGCCTTTGACACAATTTCCTGTCCTTTATTATTGGGCAAGCTTGAAAGACTCGGAATAAGAGGAACAACGCTTACACTGCTTTCTGATTATTTAAGAGACCGCGAACAATGTGTAAAAATTGGTCAGTACGTCAGTTCTGAGCTTCGAAATAGTAATTACGGAATACCACAAGGTAGTATATTGGGTCCTACTTTATTCCTAGTATATATTAATGACCTGTGCAGCTTAACACTCCAAAATGGTGTCATAATGTCTTATGCAGATGACACAGCTCTATTGTTTTCAGACAAGTCTCGAGAGGAGGTGTATAAACAAGCCCAGAACGGTTTTAATATAGTGTCTAATTGGCTACATGAAAATCTCCTAACACTAAATGCAGAAAAAACTAAACACATTTTATTCACTATGAGAAATACTAACCTGCCAACTACTAACATAAAGATTTATGCGCATAAGTGCGGCAAGTACGCTGACAATGCATGTAATTGTCCTACTTTAGCAAAAGCCGATCATATGAAATATCTTGGTGTGACGATTGACACAAATCTGAACTTCCGTAAACACATTGATTTATTATGCACTCGAATGCGTAAATTAATATACATTTTTAAGAATTTACGATATATAACGGACTACAAATTAATTAAACAGGTCTATTTAGCTTTGTGTCAATCCATTCTTACATATTGCATAACTTCATGGGGAGGGGCTGCAAAAACAATCCTACTACCATTAGAACGTGCGCAGAGAGCTATCCTTAAGGTAGCCACCTTTCGCCCATTTAGATTTCCCACATACGAGCTTTATACGGCATGTAAGGTTTTAACTGTGCGTCAACTATTTATATTAAAGATAGTATTACACCAGCATAGCAATCTCCCTTATACCCCCATACCTATACATAAGAGAAGAAAAGACTTAGTTTGCATAAAGCCTCAAACTAGACATACTTTTATAAATAAATTTTATGGTTTTTTAGGTCCGTTCTTATATAATAAAATCAATAAGTCTCTAAGTATATATAGTGTAAATTGTAAAAAATGTAGTGAAATGTTAAGTGAATACTTAGCGACATTAAATTACTCAGACACTGAAAAATTGCTAGAAATCATGCAATAAGTTTATTAATGTTAAGGCAATTTTTCGTTTATTCCCGTTGTCCCCGTACGCCGTGTCCCCGTCCTACGGGGACAGCGGTACTTCAATTCAATATTTAATAATACTTCCCGTTGTCCCCGTGGTTTGGTTTTACATTCAAAAATATGTTTCTGGCACTCGCCGGCCGCTACCGCGGCACCGCTCGCTTCGCTCGCTCGGCTCGTGCGTTGTGTGGTCACAGTTCTAACCTAACCTAACCTAGCTGTTTCGATTTAAAAAAGGTTTACTTCCCGTTAGCCAAATGTACGTTATGGGGACAACGGGAAATAAATTAAATCACGTCCCGCTGTCCCCGTGACGGGGATATGGCATACGGGGACAACGGGAATAAACTCAATTTTTATTTAATAATATAATTATTATGTATCAATGCTAGCTCTATGTACATTCATTTAATAGTCCAATAAAACACTCAGCGTTGTTACGTGAAGGCCTGAAACACAGGTTTGAATAAACCTACATCAGGCAGGTCGCTATTGTTTTTCATTAGGCCTTTATCCAATATATTATATAAGTTATACCTACACTAGATTTATTTTAGGCATAGTTTAATATTTGCTTAATAATTTTAATATGTAACTCTGTACTGATGTCACTTCTATGTAATTTATATGTGAACTTATGAATAAAGAGTATTACTTACTTACTTACTTACTTATATTAATAGATTCATAAGCAAATTTTACTTGTGATAGCTAGTTCCTTATGGGAAGGTCTACTATGCAAAGCTATGAGGTCTTTGCTTCGTTATTGGTAAAGATACAAGAGTCTTAATTTTAACCGATATTATTATTATTATTATTATAAGCCTGTGTCGTCCCACTGCAGGGCAAAGGCCTCCCTTCCCTCTTTCCACTTTTCCCGGTCTACTGCGATTGTGGGCCAATCCTTTGAGAAGGAGTCCAGCTCATCCCGCCATCTCTTTCTGGGCCTGCCGCGCAGTCGTTTCCTGTTATTTGGGATCCACTGAGTGGTGATTTTTGCGTATTGTTGCTCCGACATGCGACAGATGTGGCCAGCCCAGTTCCACTTTAGTCCTTTAACCGATAACGATCCCTAAATTATGGGATCAGCCATTAAGGGCTGGTATTTTCAAACGGTTTATTAACATAACATACGTATGTCAAATAATAATGACTACGTAAGATGTTAACGTTCGTTAAATACAAAACGTTCTTTCACTGCTTGTTAGTTGTCACTTGAAATTTTGACGCGAACGGCGTTATGTTGCCATAATATAAAAATGGTTGAGGGACATTTTATTTACCTATATTATGGCAACCAGATATCAATGATTTTCTTGCTCAAGAAACGTACAAAAGATTGTAGGTCCCGTGTAAGTAAAAGAGGTACATAGATTTTTAGTTGACCACTGACTTTTCACACCGCCTGTGAGTACTCGTTTGTTTTAGCGAGAAGAACTATCAAAGAGAGCTCTCACTCAGCGATGCTCGCTTGTCGGGCAGAACCAGGCAGAACATGCGCTGGAAGATAAACGTTTGGTACTTATATGTATATACCAGCGAGTAATGACTTGTCGCCGTCGCGCACTCGCTGGTCGTAGCTCGCCAACTTGTTTTTATTACCTAGCTGTAGAGCAAAGCGAGTAGCCATGTCTCATGACTCGCCGTCAGTGGGACGGATGTCTGTTACCAACTCCCCGCGGCCCGCATGCGTGTGACAGGAAAAGTAGGCTGCGGGTGGTGCGCATACCCACTGGCCCGACACGCACGCGGCCTCAAATCTGCATGATAGGAAAAAGGCCGTTCTTCTTAACGTGTCTGTGGCAAAATAACACAATACATATTTTATATAATATATTCATGAACGGCTCGGATCTCCGGTACGTTTGCGGCGTCTCTCCACTGCAGACAATGGCCCACCTTCCATCTGGTACCGCAGTCACCAGCTGCAAACGTGGGATCTAAAGCCTGCGTACGCAAACGGTATTAGCATTGCTAAATGGGGCAAAGAAATAAAAAAATACCCAATAGTTATATTATAATCGAGATAAATGATATAAAATTGTATGTTCGCATTTTCAGCTTCCGTCACCATTTTTCAAACCTCTTAATTCTCAAGATGCAAACAAACCCACTATGCATGCTTTTAAATAATGTTTTTTTAAAGACAATCCGGAAAACCATAATATTTTGAACACAGATCTTATGATTTTTCATGATTTATGTAAATTATTCTAATACCATTTTTTCATATTAATCTTATTTTCTTTTTGAAAATTGAAATTATTATGAATCAATTTTACATTTCGTATATTTTATTTCGGTCCGGCTGAGTAGGCTCAGTTTTTATTAAAATATGATTTATTGCACCCATTAAAATATTCTCACAAGCTAGAATGAGTCAATTTCATGATAAAAAAGCTCCAAGCCTGAATGATATTTATGACCAATTTGTGCAGATTCAATTGTCTCAAAGTGATCCAATTTTGGAGGTCAAATTATAAATTATATAACTCGTTGGGCGACATTTTACTGATGGCATCTATTCACTCAAAAATGAGTTGAGTAATTGAAAATAAAAAACAACCATGTTCTGCATTCAAATAAGACCTTCTTGTTATTAATGAAATACCAATGTACGTTGATATTTAATACAGATATTTTGGATTGGAATTGAAGTTAAAAGGTTAGTTAAGCGTTAATTTATATCGAGAGGTGTTTGGTTACAACGAACTTCTAAGAAATATGTTCAAGATTAACATATATTTTTTCCGCTACCACAAACAATATGGCTTTTTTTAATATACGAACCTACTTCGATGATTTGCCTCTTGTCAGCACCTTAACGAAAATAATATCATCCAATTCCTATATCGCTTTTGTAACTTATCGTGCGAAAAGATAAACACAAACCCTGAATTCTCTCGGTGTTCGTTGTTTCGTTAGTCTTTCCCGGACCTCGATAATCCCGTATTTCTTAAATAAACAGTGCTTTTAGTATAATCGAAAATGTATTGTTTTGGTGTTACATGCTAAATGTAGATACATTATATATAATATTTAAAAAAACCTATCCAATCCGAAAGGGACACATAGGTACTGCAATAGCATTATAGCATTACCAAAAAGTAATAAACAATAATGTAATTTACTACATTCTATCTTTATCTACACATGCGTCATCCTATACCCTATTTATTGCAGCACTAGCGACACCCCGCGGTTTCAACCGCGTAAGTCTCGACATCGTGGTAATATCGGGATAAAAGGTATCCTATATCCTTCTCCAGGTCATAGTCTACCCATATGCCAAATTTCATCTAAATCTGTTCAGGTTTTTTTGCGTGAAGGCGTAACAAACAAACTTACATACTTTCGCAATTGTACGAAAGGTGACCTTTCGTGATTTCGATATAAACGTATAATAAACTTCGTTATTTCACGATAAATCCAAAGCAATGTTATCTATTTAACACACACATTTAAAAAATTAACCTAAAGTGCAGTGATTTCATAATAAATATACTGTAATGTAAACACAAACCAAATTGGTTCTCTAGCAGAAAGTAAACATTATTATGGACTATCCCGTCCATAATAATGTTTACTTTCTTTCAAATGTCTATTTTGATCTTGTAAACTTTTTATGCGTCTGCAGGCCTTTGGAACTCTGAAGAGGAAAAGGATTCGGTCATAAATGTGTTTGGGAGCGCGTGAAACACATTTGCTCATTTTCGAAAAAAGCGCGCCGTTGTACTTTCAACGGTCGGCTTAACGCTGAAAGTTAAAAATGCAACACCACGCTTTTATTTAGGCATTCGTTTCGGTGTCGCCTAAACTTTGTGAAAACGGGCAATTGAGGCGTCCCTTTTGCCTTTCGCCTCCATATTGTGATCTCGGGTTGAAATGGATACGAGTTTTTTGTTTAAACTGACCGTTTTCTTGTGAGAAAACCAGGAAAAAATCCTTGAGAAAAATATATGTTATCTCAGTTTATTTGCTAGTAAATTTCACAAGGGCTCATAGCTTTTAGCACATTTAATATAGAAACTTATGTATATCTAGATTAGAAAATTGAATTGTCAGAACAACTTAGATAAATTATAAAAGGTTCGCTGAGTAGGTACTAGTGGTACTAATATTATGTAGAATGATTGGAAAAATTGTAAATTAGTGAATTATGTATTTGAAACAGGGTGGCAGGGACATCTACGCGAAAACTGTTACCATGGATTCAGTACATTATTCTGAAATCCCCTGCGTTGAAATTTTTCGTCGGTTATTAAAATAAGACTGCTGTTTCATTGAAAAGTGCAATACCTATGCGGGCAAAATGTATGGAACAGCTGATTAAAAAAATGTGTTCAGTGTTCAGAATCATGTCCTGAATCCATTTTTTTTTTTTTTTGATGATGGGTAATCATCAAATGACTTCTCCCGCTCTGGGCAGAGCGAGAGGGTGTGTCAGACTTTTACTGACTAAAACCCACCCGTGTTCCTTCCGTTGCCTGTGTGCCGGGGCCGCGATATCCCTTTCGGACAAACCCGCAACCCCAGCAGGCATTGGTCTTTCGACCCCGTCGGTTGGTGCTGACATCTCTTTGAGGCGCGCGTGGAACACAACGCGCCGTCGACACGGGCCTGGTCCTTATCGGAAGGCGAGCTGCCCATTGCTCACCGTCCGCAAGCCCGCGCCTACGGTGGCCGGAAATCGGCTCTCGACTCCATGTACTGAATCCATGGTATCAGTTTTCGCGTCGATGTCTCTGCCACCCTGTATATTATAATCTTTTACCTAGGCAACCAAGCTTTATTGTCAATGCCATTTTATCCACATGAAATCACGTTAAGGGGGATGCGCTAAGGAAGCTCTCGAAATTCAAATTTTGTTACGTTTTTTTGCAATTTGCAGGTCAGTGTTAGGTTGTATGTTGGTTAAAATATGATTCGCGTCCGTAACAAATGTGGTGTTACAGAATTATAATCATTAGAATCAGCAATACCCTACCTATACCTACCTATACCTTAAGTTAGAATAATCCTCAAATGTCATGATTTCATGAAATTGTCATTTAATAGTATTACATGAACTTAGAGTTTTGATGATAATAATTTTATTAAAAAAAAATTGATACGGCCGCGAATCATTTTATTTAGATCAACATACAACGTGATACTGACCTGCAAATTGCAAAAAAACGTAAGAAAATTTGAATTTCGCGAGTTACATACACAATCAAATCTAACTCGGAAGCAAATGTTCTGTAAACAAGTTACTTATAAAAATATGTTATTTCGTCATGTTATTTATTTTTATTAAAATTGACTATGCCATATAAGTCCTTATTACATTTTTTTTTTTTTAAGATACACAATATTTAATTTGCAGGTACATGCATAGTTATTGTTAAAGTACATACATTACAGTAATTTTTTTTTTTTTTTTTTTTTTTATAATGACCTCTTTACGTTTATAGGCCTCCTCCATCTTGCTCCACCCCTTTTGGCCTTTGGCCTTTACCATTAAATCTGCGGGACTGCATTATTTTTATTTCGTTCAACCAACCGTTCTACAGGTCTAACCTGAAAAAGAAAATGCAGTCTCACAGTCAAAAGTATAAGAAAGTCGAATGAAAAAAGTAGAACGTCCTTCCTGCACAAGAATCTTCTTCGACAAACTTTCTAATTAACTTTGTATCTCTTCTTTCACAGATATACACAGTTATCAACGACAAACTCGTGGGACTACTTATAAGGACTAGAAAACATCAGCTGACTTATTTCGAAGGCGAAGTTTTGTTCCAGGTATTGTTTTATTTTGTTAAAATTCAGGCATTATTCTTAGAATTATTTTTACCTTGTAAATGAGGCGTTATACAGGCTGGCAGGTTCATCGACACATAACCTATTGCAGGTTATGTGTCGATGAACCTGCTGGATTCAGTACATGATTCTGGCAGTTTTTTTTTTTAATAACCGACGAAACATTTCAACGCAAATGTCCAGAATCATAATATACTGAATCCATGTTAACAGATTAAGGCGCGGTGTTACCTTAATATTCACAAAAAACTGGTTTCTTGGATAGTCGAGTATGACGTAACGCAATGAAAATATACAACGCAAAAAATACAGTGGACAGAGAAGGGTTTAAATAATTTTTTTAACTGAATAGAATAGTTTGATATTCGCAATAAAAAATACTTCACAAAAATAAACTTTGGTGTCGAAGATCTCTGTATTTTCAGCGACAACATTTTTCTTTTTAAGAATTCAATAGAATAAACATTATTTTATAACTTTAGCCAGACAATTATTTAATTTAATGTGTATGTTCCGAATAATCTAAACAAAACCCGTAAAATAAATGCCCATTCGCAGCTTACTGACATCGTCAACCCAAATATTTATTAAATTTTCAACCTTATTTAATGCTCTGTAATTGTGAAAATAGATATTGCGGTCATACTTTAGTCGTTGGGCTACCGTATAGCGCGCAGACGCGGTTGTGTGAGTGCAGCATTTTAAAATCGTAGTCAGTCCGCGCCTTAAGCGTCGATGTCCCTACCACCCAGTACATAGATATAATATGGCGATAAAGGAAATAATCCTTTTCTTTTTCCAGAAACGTGATGACGATGTTCCAGTATTCCTTATGCAGACGATACAAGACGTAAGAGCGTACTGCGATAACAAGGCCACGGCAGCAAGGAGATCCGTATCACCTATGCCTCAATAATTATTAAGATAATATTTTTATTTATTAACTAAATATGATGACAATACTGAGTTTCTGGAAGCAAAGCAAGATATGGGAAAAGTACACAGTAATGTGCTTGAAATTATTTATTAGAATTAAATGTAAATAAATAACTTTGTGCCTTTAAATGATTATAAATCACAAGCTATTATCAGAAAAGAATATTCACTTAAAAATAATTCCAGAATGTTTTATGGTCTTTTAAATATTAGGTACATTTTCAAGAAAAAATTAGATTAGCTGTTGAAAGTAACTAAAACTGTTATTAATTATATCACTTCAAAACATTTTTAATTGTTCATTTTCTATCAATTTAAGATAATTTTCTCTGATAAAGCTAAAACCAACTAAGTACTCCAGTAACTTTTAGTAAAAAGTAAATATGTATCTCTCAATTTTCCTTTCTGTGTGCCTAGACGAAGTTTATATTGCTCATTAAGGAGATTTGCAAAATCCTTTGCCAAGGCAATTTAATACACTACTTGGAACAACAAAGAGATGTTTTTACAACATCATCTCAACACTTACATCCGGTTTCTGAATGTCTATTTGAATTCTGAATCTTGGATACATATCAAGTTTTAGAAAAACAAACTTAATGTCATACAAAACTAAGTTCAACTTCCATTCCCAGTAAATTTTATTTAAGGTTTCGGTCGGCACGGGTGCGTTAACAGTACGTGACCGGTTAAAACCTTTTTATTACAAGCGGTTAATTAATAATCAACTTTGACTACATAACGCTAAAGTAGATAGTTGAATAAGATAATTGATCTAATATGATGATAAAAAGCAACTGCTGTGATTGGTTGACTTAAATGCTCGTACACACGGCTACACATCAAGCTATACATTTCCAGTATAATCTAACCTCTCATTGTACGGAAATCCTATACAATGCGAGATCAGCATAATCTGGAAATGTATAGCTTGATGTGTAGCCGTGTGTACAACAGCCAATCATGACGTGAGATTTAAAAACAGAATAAAATTCAAAAGGGTTTTAGAATCCAGCCGGCCTATTCTGAAATCGTACTGTGAACATTTTGGTGAGTTGGGCTGTCTGTGAGTCGTCGTTGATTAGATGGAGTGATAGCCCACGTCACCTAAGTATTCACGGTGAGATATTTACTGAATAGGCAGGTGTAAGTAAAACAATGTAGTCTAATAAGAAGATGTTATTTGGAGATCTTGAAAACAAACTGAATTAAAGAAAGTTCTGGGACGAGTAAGTAAGTAATTATTTCGAAATTAGGGCTTCATTCATAAATCGTTTCAAAAAGATAAAAATTACGTAAAATGTTGCTCAATTGTTACGTCAATTTTTGTCCCAACAATTTATGTTAAAATATTTGATTATTTATATGTCTAGATAGAGTGTCGCGCTGCAAAAGAATTAAAACAAACAAGCCAACTTTTTTATGCTGGTGTGCGTGACAGCTAAGTCTTACACTCGCGCCACGTCATTTTGCTTTTCTAGTGTGCGTGCATTTAGCGGCTAACAGTTGGACGTTATTTTCAACGCTTTGACAGTCTATCTAGACAATTATTTTTTTGTTAAAATATATTGTTCTCTGTTTTGTAATACACCTGTTTCTTCTGTTATCACATAGTTTTAGTTGATTTTAATTTTACATAACATTGTTTGTGATGAACTTGTAATGTGTAGAATGCCCGGTTCCTATATCCACAAACCGGTCGTTGCTTACCAGTCGTAGGTAATTTGATTTGTAAAATGCTTCGGAATGATGCTAATGTTTGCTATGCTCTCTCCAAAGGCTAAAAATCAATATTAAATCAGTATATTTATGAATATAATACGCAGTACAGAACTGGTCGAAGTGGCCGTGCTTGGGGGAGGCCTTTGTGATAATGATATTTAGGAATCAGGCATTCCACGAGGAATCTTCTGCCGTAACATAAAGCTAAAAAAAGTAATAGGTAGCCTAATAGCAGTCCCTGGACTACACTTAAGACTAAGCTGGACTTAGTCTTTTATTATAGTCACGTTATGACTAAAATCCTCAGCAAAAATGTAAAACGTGTGTTTATTGACAACCAAAAGAGGAAAATTATGTACGTACCATCGAAGAATTTCATATCTAAGCAATTTGAAAACAAAATCCGGTGAACGTGATGAACACATCTGTTACCGCCCCGGTTCTATGGCGGCCGAGCACTGCAAGCAGAAATAGTCCTTACGGTGCATAGATATGAACTTCTTCGATGGTACGTGTGTACAGTATGTTGTATGTTATTATAACCCTAAAATAACAATGTTTTATGACTTGCTAACCCCTTAAGAAAAAAAAAACAAAACCAGCACAGAATAGTACATTACTACCGCGGCCTGCAAAAGGGGCATTGATGAACTCACGTTTGTGTGTCATGTTTTCATGTTCGTCCAGCAAAGCCTGGTTTGCGGTCAAGGATTGTATAGTACTTTTCTCAAATAATGCGCGGGAATTCGAACTAATTAAATTAATTATAAATTCCAAAATCAATGACGAACAACGATTCTTCAAGTACCAATATGTTCATTTGTTTTTTTTTTTAACTTTAAACAGTTCTATTTGCAAGCCTAATCGAAATTTAAGTAAATGCAATATTTCATAATTTAACTCCTTGGTTGCTATTTGTTGAAGTAGAAATGTCGTTCCATTTTTAAATTACATGAGTTTTCACGGTAATTTATTTGGCCGTTAAACACGATAGATATGGATTTTTATACTAGCATTGCCGGCCGCCTGCTTGCATGAATTTGACCTGTACAGCATTTTCGATTTATCTCGAAGAGGGTTTTCAAAATAATGCTCGAATTTCCAAGCATATTTGAGAAAAACTAGTTTGATTCTCTTTTACCAATTCATTGCTTCATATAACCAATTAAGTGCACTTAAAAAGCACTCGTTTTATAAAAGCATGGAAATGAAAAACAAAAATTGCTTCGAATAGCCATTTCCAGTTAATTGAACGTAATGTGCAATTTTACTGATGCAATTAAAAATGTTGTATTAAGCCTCGTGCAGACAGGCGCGATGTGACACCGATAATTGTTCTACCGTGAAGTTTTCTTAGAAATTGATTTGTTAGGGTCGCGTCGCACCTATCTGCAAGAGGCTTTAACCAACTTATATCTCGTAGTTCTATATCTAAAGACCCAAAATAGCTTCATTCTTAATTTATTTCACTTCCTTAAAACTCTCTGTCAGCCTAAACATAGTTTAAAATTCGTGTATAAACACAGTCACGAACTATCAATATAAGGGTTTCGTATTGACCTTGAGGAACCCCGAAAGTGACGCCCAAAAACAGCCATTTCATTAGACAGTCACCCAGTTGCACAAAGACTAACAGAATGCTCCATTACGTAATGGATCATTAACACTAATGATTTCATTAATTTCTTCAAAGAACCACTATAATCGAGTCTAATGTTGCTGTCTACAACAGGTTAAAACCAATTCATGAAAGATTATTATTTAATGACAGCTTTAACGTTCTAACTTAAGCGTACACTAGTCGACGGCTCGAACCCGTTGGTGACTGAGTTGGTCACTAATATGCATACTAATTAGTCTAATTATTTATTTATTTAGTTTTTTTTTATTTAGTATTTATTTATCTATTTATTAATGTATTTAGTGAAATAGACAATAATTTAGAACGAAAACCAGAGCGTAAAATTTCATGAACAGACTTTTGGGCGTATAGATGTTATGAAAAAACTACTGAATGAAAAAAATAATATTTTGAGTAAATACTCAAAATAAAATTACTTGAACTATTGAATAAATTATCTATCCATTAGCTCGTGTTTGGGCGTAAATAACACGAGTCAAAATTTGTGTTGATTTACGGAAGTTTCGACGCTCATAACTTCCAAACCAATTATTTTTTTTCCTATTCTGCCTCCATACAAGACAAATTGATAGAATTTTTAGTTTTGAACGTACACCGTCAAACAGACAAGTAATCACCATACTAAGTTTGTATGGAAGAATAACCGGCTAGCGTACCCTTAATAACGTTCGTTTCTGCAACTGGCTGTTAGTCTATTAAAAACGAAGCGACACAATTTGAGTAATCTTAATTATTCTATAAATGAAGTTTAATTAAAATGGAATTGAATTTCTCCATCTTTGTAGTTTGGAAAATTAGGTTAGGTTATAGAAAGATATTATGTAAAGAAGGGACCTTTTGTGTAGTTTTTGCAATTCGCTTTTGTTTGCGATGTCAAAAATCTTATTGTTTAAGGCTTTTGTTGCAAAAAAAGCTTGTAAAAATGTAAATTTTGTTTGTACAGATGGTGACACTTTTATTCGCCGAGATGATTGATGTCGAGAAATATTTTTTGCAAGGTTGAACATAAAATTAAATTAAATTGTTTATTCTGTAAATAGGATATCGGATTCAATTTTACACGTCAAACAAAAATAAAAAGAATAAGCTAGATGAGGTCAGCGTTTCCTATCTGACTACTCTGAGAAGAAATACCGAAACAAACTCAGAGGTCACAGTTAGGGTGTTGTTCTCGGCATTCATCCATAAAAGAAATATGATAAGAGGATATTTGCTTACTAAAAGAATCGTTTGGCGTTCTGCCAGCCCTCGAAAACCACGGTGTCAAATGTATGTTCATACTTTTGAATATATTTCATGGAGTGATGGCACATTAATAAAAAATGTAACTAAATCTTCGGAGACTAACTTGCAACGTTTGTTTGTAATGTAACATTCGAGGCGAGCTTGGTTACAAAACGGCGATACAAAAAAGCGGCGAACGCTCACTTCGAGCACTTGACTCAAGCGCGCTCCATTTTTACTCAGAATGGCGGACTTAGAGATGGACATGCGCTGCAATGCTCGCATCTAGGCTTGTGCAGACCAGCGCGACTTGTCGCGCGACGCGACACGAACAATACAATTTCTAAGAAAACTTCACAGTATAACAATAACCGGTGTCGCGTCGCGCGACAAGTCGCGCTGGTCTGCATAAGCCTTCTAGCGTCTGGGCTTGCTGCACTGACTATTTTAACGCGTTACAAAAACTCGATACATTAAAAACAAACGTTGCAAGTATGTCTCCGCCTTTAGAATGTGTGCCATGTGCCAATTCTTTTTCTACCACCAAACAATATTAAATTCCATACAGCAAAAGAAAACATAGACTAATTTTGGGCGAAAATATACGCATTTCAATTCTTTCGGGACTAAGACTAATTATTTGGTGTCTAGATTAGCCAAGTATTAATGTAAAAATAAATGTGTTTGGCAGTTCAGTGTCACCTTTTGTACAACACATTGTTTTATTTTACTAGATCGGCGCTAAGTTATGAAAATGCCAATGTTTTTTTTTTCATTAATTTGTTTCGATGACGCGCCATGTTGATGTAAATATCTTAGGTAAATAGAATTTCTCAGAAACTTTCGGTGTAAATACGACCGTTTTCAGAATCGCAATTTGTACGTGTCCGATCTAGTAAAATATCGGATAGTTTACTAAATAATATCATAGTATTAGGTATAAGCAAATATTAATATATTTTAATGAAAAGCTAATATATTATTGTACGAATATTAACGAAAAAAATATATATGTTTATATTTTTGATAAAGATATTTAGGTAAATTATTTGAATATTAATATTTATTTAAATTTAATATGAATTTAAAATAACGTTTTACCATTTTCATGAATCTCGGCAATAAAAAAAGCAAATGTCAGTTAGAGGTGAAAAAATAATAAGTAATATATTTTTATTTATTCATAAAAGTTTTTTTTATGTATAAAAAATAAAATATTAAGTGTATATTCTCGAGATTTCTTATGTTTTTATTAAAGAATGTTGGTAAGAAATGATAAATCTATTAGCTTTATTTAATCTTAAGTATTGGAATTGAATATCATAAAATGTTTGGTTTTCAAATGTGCTGTATGTTCTTTTAAATATTAATGCGAGTATTTTTTAAATCAACTAACAAACTATTTAAAGACGTTAATTAATAATCATTTTTCAACTATTAATCATAATATTCTAGTCAATCTAGTCGATTGAAAGCTGTTAAGAATAATTAATTGTGTTTAATAAACTTATAATATTTAAGCTTTTTTTTTATAACATAACATCACGCTTGCATTCCCCGAAGGGTTAGGCAGAGGTGTCCGTGTCCCCACTTCCCCAATTCCCCACCCACATTTCGCCAGTTATGTTAAAGTCCCATTTAACAGGGGGCGAGCCTATTGCCATCACCCGGGCACAAATCCAGACTGCGGGCTGCTACTGAAAAATTCCATATGGAAAAACCCAATAACACTGCGCGACCCGGGATCGAACCCAGGACCTCATGCTCGCGTCGGGAGTCGCGAGCCGACTTCCGGCCACCGTAGACGCGGGCGGACGGCGAGCTACCCATTGCTCATCGTCCACAAGGACGATGAGCAATGGGTAGCTCACCGTCCGATAAGGACCAGGCCCGGGTCGACGGCGCGTTGTGTTCCACGCGCGCCTCAAAGTGATGTCAGCACCAACTGACGGGGTCCGTAAGGACCAATGCCTGCCGGGGTTGCGAGTTTGTCCAAAAGGGATATCGCGGCCCCGGCACACAGGCAACGGAAGAAACACGGGTGGGTTTTAGTCAGTAAAAGTCTGACACGCCCTCCCGCTCCACTCAGAGCGGGAGAAGTTATTTGATAATTTCCCACCCGCAAAAAACAAAAAAAAAGTACTTCATGCTCCGCAGTAGCGTTCGACATGTGTGTATGTAATATTATTGGAACTGCGATATATTCACTTAAGATAATCTGTTAGGGCTTCCAAACAAATATACAATTTATATACAATATTATTATTTATATTGCCAAATTAATCAAAACAGCGAAATATATGACAGCAATTTGCGACGTTGCCCGCTTTCAGAATAAACGCCCTTAAAACCAGCTGATTTGATTAGCAACCAAAACTCCAATAATATCTGAAAACCAGTAAGTAATTTAAAAATCCTTTGGCTGTTTTCAATTCAAGCTCGAACGGGACTCTCTTTACTAAGAAAAATAACTCCTTGTTAAATATGAATTGGGGTTGAATTGGGCGAGTTTTCTCGTAATTTAGGGTTTTCTTTGAGGGTGAACCCTCTTCTGGCCTACTGACTTCTAAAAATGGGTATTATTTCTTTAAAGACTTATTTCTGTAAACGAAGACTAAATTGCTTCTCGGTCGTCTTGCTTGAATATCCGCGTATATAGGAGCAATTGCGGTCACGTCGCCGTTGGTGTTTATTGTTTCCCTAGTTATAATCAATATTATTTTACGATAATGTAATGTAATGTAATTATATAAATTTTAGAAAAAAAATATGCCGTAAACAAAATGCGACACTGGTAGAATACATTATATCGTGAAAAAATATTAAAACAAGCCTCTTATGAAACAAATCTAACTTAGAGAGATGAATTAATGATTCTCATGATTATAATTCTATAAATACATATGTATTATAGTCGCTAATCATATTTTGATGAAGATACAACCTGACACTGACCTGCAAATTGCAAAAAACGTATGAAAATTTGAATTTCGCGGACTACAACTGTGGATCCAGCTTAAGACTTTTATTCAGGCATAGAGCAGATTTATATCAGATCGTTCTGTCGCATGTCGGAGGAGCTATGGGCTAAAATAACCACACTGTGGGTCCCAACAAGCAGCAAACGGGCAACGCATCAGGCCTAGGAGGAGATGGCGGGACGAATTCGACTCTTTCATTAAAGATTAGCCACATACAGCAATAGAAAGGGGTAAGTGGAAAAAATGGCCAAGTGCGAGTCGGACTCGTACACGAAGAACCCGTATCTTCGTAAAATATTTAACACTCTTTTTTTACTTTAGTAAAAAAATAAAACGTTTCTTCTTCTTTTTATATTATTTTTATATTGTTTCGTTATAGTGGCAATATAGAAATACACAATCTGTGAAAATTTCAACTGTCTACCTATTATGGTTCATGAGATACAGCCCGCTGACAGACAGACGGATAGCAGATCTAACTTGCACTATGATAATTGCAACGCAGTGAAAAGGAATTGTGAATTATGTCTAATTTTCATTACAGAAACTCAAACTCAAAGCATTTATTTCAATTAAACCATTTACAGGCATTTTGAACTGTCAAGGAATCGGTCAGTCAGAAATATGAAACTAGTTGCCCACTCCAAAGCGTAGTAGGTAACTATGGAGAAGAACGGACAAGAAACTCCACGACACTCTTTTAAATTAAATAAATTGTTACAAAATATTGGTTACAGCACTCATGTTGAAATTTTACATATGAGAACTATGTAGAAAGACGCGCACGTTAGAAGCGTCCGTAATAAAAATATAAAACAAAGCAATTCAAAAATTAAAATCAGCCATGGCAGCTAAGGGCCGTATTATAGAAGGAAACTCAAGTGTTGATCTCTGTTTAAAACTTGAGCATAGATTTTCATGACAAATTGATAATTTTTGTTCTGTTCATGCGTTGTCGACTTTTTATGTTGTTGTTTTTTTAATTATTATTGTCAAAATGAATATAATTAAAGAGGTAGATCATTATAATAATTTATTCAATGGTCATTCAAACAGAAGGCTGAACTTTAGCGTTCCTCTCAGATTTGGTGACCCAAGATGTGGTGTAATATTAAATTCTACCTATGTTATACCACGATTTAAGACAATCACACAACCGTGGGCATCCCATAGCCCCAGAATTGCAATTTTTTGTGAGTACGTTTTTATGCAACGGCTTCAACAAACTGGTGTTTTCACATAATTGACCTGACATTTTAAATAAAGTACCTGTAGGTATAAGGCGATAGATTTTTAAGTTAATTAGCAGTGGATTGGTACGAAGTAAAAGGAAGGAATAGATTATTAATAATAATAATAATATGTTTATTTACTTAAAAACAAGGCATTGTAGTACACGTAAAATACAGTTTTACAAAATAAGTACTATATCTACAAACGTGTGGGTGAGCACTGCTCTCCTAGCTAGGTTATTAAAACCTGTGTTAAGGAGAAGCAGTCCGGTCCCCTAAGGTATAATAACGTAAAGGTTACATAGTGCTTGTGATGTTACTGTTACAATTTTGGAGTATAGAGATGGATAATATTAAAGTTTAAAGATACGTTTTATTAAAAGTAAAAATAAAATAATTTTAAGGTAAATAAATGTATGTGTGTTTGTGATTGTGCGTGTGTGTTTGTTTGTGGTGCGTGTGCGTGTGTGTGCGTGCGTGTGCGTGTGTGTGTGTGCGTGTGTGTGTGTGTGTTTGTTTTTCCATGTTGTTTATGTTAAGATTTTTTCTGTTTCGTCATATGACTTATTTTGGAGGTACGATTGCACACTCTTTTTGCATTTGTGATACGGTAGTCCGTAGATTTGACACTCTTCGTTTATTTTATTATATAGGAATGGACCAAGAAAATGAAAAAATCTTTTTACAAAAATTGAGCGTACTCGCGGTAGGATGCAAATCCCATCTTTTCGACGTTTACTACAATTTTTATTTTCTATAATTCGGTATGGGGTTTTGCGGTGTTGCAGAATGACTGTCTGTAGTATGAAGTGTTGCCGAACATTTAGAACTTTGCAGTGATTGTATAGTTGGTCGGCTGGAAAAAGAATAGGACGAAAAGTGGCCACTTTTAAAATGGCCTTATGTGCTACTTCTAGCGGCTTAAGAGTGGTTTTTGCTGCGTCGCCCCAACAGGAAATACAATAAGTTACGATGGATAGGCAAAGTGCGAAATAGACATTGCGTATTATAATGGGATTGGCAATACACCGAAGTGTTTTAAAGATGTATATCAGTTTGCGAACTCGTCCAGTTAGCAGACCGATATGTGATTTAAAATTGAGATTCCTGTCTAAGACTATTCCCAGGTATCTGATGCTTTCAACAGAGGTTAAGAGAGGACATTGACAATGTGAACCCTGTATTTGTGGGTGATAAGTGTGAGCTTTGATTAAAATTGGATTCTGGGGTTGAGAGACCGAACTGTTAGAATAGGTCAGAAATTTCGTTTTGGACGTATTTAGGGTGAGAGTGTGGGAGTTAAGCCAATTTAACGCAACGTCAAAGCCAAGTTGAGCTAGATGCTCGAGTTGTGACCAGGAATCGGGATTATTGCTTGTTTAATTTTATGGAGATTATTTCTCTAACTGGAAAATAGAAACGAACCCTTGAAGTGTGTTGCCACACGGTATTATTAAAATATAAAATGTTGCCATTAAATTATTCAATAATAGATACACGTCTTTTTAGCTTGACAATATTGCTTACAAAATTACTAAACTTTACTTCAAAGAGCTTTACTTCAATAAATGGGGGATTGTACTATTCGGGACCGAAATAATAACGCTGATTTCCTTAAATAATTGTTCTTTTATAGTATACTTTAATCACAACCAAGTTACTAAATAAAATAATTCGTAATCGAAAACAGGCTGATGCACATCTCTGCTTGAGACTCGATTTGAGTCTCGATTCAGCTGAGTAGAGATTGATTACCGTTCTGGAATAAGACCGATGCTCAGGTACTGATTCTACTGATTGAAGATCAAACTGGATTTGAGGAACGTTCTGTAATACGGACCTAAGAGTTGACCAGTCCCAACTGACGGCGCCCGTTCACGAACATGACGCATGGATCAGCACCATTCAGGTCATAGATCTGCGACACTGTGTTGTAATTTTCACAGTAGTACTTCTTCTTAAATTGTGAATTCATTGGATTTCTCTGAAAAGTGAAAATTAACTCATGAATGTAGATTAAAACATTAATGTAAAGTGTCCTCTTGATAAGCAAAAGCAAGATACAAGAATGTTGTGTTTCTCAAAATGGCAGAAAATAATTTGCTTTGCTGTAAGCAAACAATGTTGCATGTATAAATCTTTTCTAACTTACGAGTCATCTACATCACAATTTATACTAGATTTAGCCTGCGGCTTCGCCTGCGTGGATGTCGGAAAATATCCCACGGGTATGTACCTACAACCGGATTAAAAGTACCCTACGTGTTAATCTAAGTCATAAAGTGTCAATCCTTTCAAACAAAAAAAGAATTTTCAAAATCGGTCGACAATTGATGAAAATATCGAAGAACTTATCACATAATGATGAGCATAATTATAGCTTATAAGTAGTGATTATTATGTAAAATAAATTATTATATAAATATTAATACATACAGACGAACATAGAACCTCCAACATTGTAGGAGATTCTGTAAGGTACATAACTCAATGACGTCATTCACTCTCCACTGCCATCTGTTTCAATCCTAAACTTCAAGATGCAGCTAAGAATGTACCTATAAATAGATACTTCTAATAACCCTTTATCCAATGAAAGTAAGAAAAATCAAGACGACGGTCACGCAGGAAAAGGGACTATTTCCTTTTGCTATTTCGGTAGGTCTGCCGAATTACGCCTAGAGGCTAATGACGCCTATGCTAAATAACTCAGGTTACATGATAGATAAAATCAAATTAAATACCTACGCATCAAGGATCATACATCCCGAAACGAAGCCGACTCACGCCTGCGGCGCTCCCCACTCCGTAAGCTAGTAGTTGACTGACATACGTGGTGAGTAGCCACGGTGCCGTTTTTAACAACAGAGAGTGAGTTTTTCGCGGTAAGTTTTAATGAAATTTATAAGTTTAGTTGTAAACTTTATGGCTTATTTGTTAGTATGATTATTCTACCGTTCATAACCAATTTTTCTATAGTATTAAGCAGTCGATTTTCCATTATATTTGAAACTTGGGCAACCCATCGCTGGTTTCCAGAAAAAGATGGTGTTCACGTTATGACGTCGACCGGTGCAGCATACAATGAGATATAAATGATATAAAAACTAGGTTCCCTACTTGAAATCGATTGACGAAAGATCGAATAATACTTGCTCGAAAACGTTAGCTCGATAGTACTTGAAATCGATAAATTATGAGCGTGTGAGATTATTCATATTTACAAGAGAATATCTAATTGTATTGATCATAATATTGATTGTTTACAACAATAAATCACAGTGTGAACGTCAGCTGTCAGAATGATAGATGACATTGACGTATGGAAACGATCCATTTCAACAATATTTTAAAAAACGTAAATTAATGTTTAATTAATTTATAGGTTGCAATATTTGATTTGCATTTCTATAATTGATATTTCATAGACAGTTGTATTATATAAATAGTTTTTAATGTGACTCAAACGGCTGTTTCATAAACAACGATTCTAAAGTTTTCGAACAAGTCATGATTTGTGGTTTTATGAAGATCAAAATAAATGTTTATTAACATAACAGTACAATAAATAATTAATATTGAATAAGTAATAACTAATATGATATTAATAATATTACTCACGATTTTATAATGCAATTTTAAAGTAACATGGTGTTTCAAACGATTTTCAGAACATCCAGTTGATGTTATTATATTATGACATTTTAAATAAAGATTACAAATAAATACATAATATATTGCTAAATAATGTTATTCAGATTTAAGATAGTTCTAAGTACTACATAAGATTTTTAATTATTACTTTGGTTAGAAGTTATTTAACATTTATCATACATTGTATGACCATCTATGATTCGTCTAAAATGGCGGGAGAATGAGCGGCCATGTTTGAGGGACTGGTAGGATTGAGAGGCTTTAAGATGGTGTGACCGCCAATCTTAAAAAGGAACTTGGGTTAAACGGTTGGACGATACAGGACCTCCGACTTTTATAAGACAGACCCTGAGTGGTGTCCATGTCCGTAATATAAAGTGGCTAAAAGCCAATGTAAGAATAAATCATGTTGCATAGCGGAAGCTCTGCCATTATTGTAAAAAGGATTGATAGTCAGATCACTTCTTGTGAAAGATCGACAGACTACCTACAATGTTCATGTAAGTTGATTGATAATTATTATATCTTGATTATTGCTGATAACTATGTTGTTTTGTATGTGTTTTAATATGCCTAATAATGCTAGCTTGGAGAAATGGTCCAAGAGATTAAGGTGATATTATAATGATTTATGCAAATGTAACAATGAGTTGATTAAATAATATAAAAGAAGCTGCCACGGAGTTTCTTGTCCTTTTTCTCCGTGATGACCTAGATTAGGAACAACTAGCTTTCTCATTAAGGATACCTATGTATCGACAAGCCTAATTGAAATAAATGCCTGCTCTTGTCTTTCTGTGCTTTTCTTCATAAAATCCTTTCCCTACACACCTTATTCATAGAAAGTACCTACATACAAAGTAAATAATTAGTAGGTACTTAACCATCCTGACACTCAAAACTTAATAGTTAAGTGGATATCTATACCTATTTAATGTAGCTATAATCCACTTTCTAACAAGCGCGACAGTTCACTACCTCGATGCATCAAAATCTCGAATAACTTTAAGCTCGAATGATCGGTAGCGCGAAGCCCATTATCTTGAAACATCATTTCTCGAATGACATCTAATCGATTTACAAAATAGTTTTAAGGATTTTTATTGGAGTACAATTTATTGAACCAATTTATGCGTAGGATTTTTTTTTTTTTTTTTTTTTTTTTTTTTTTAAAACGTTGCCCCACGCTAAGAATTTCTTCTTGTATCGTGGGTGCGTTTACAAACATGGAAACTCACATACACTAACACCCAGACCCGGAACAACTACTTGCAGATCATACAAATATTTGTTCCGTGCGGGGATCGAACCCGCGACACGTTGCGCAGCAGTCGATCGCTCAGCCACTGCGCCAACCGTGTCGTCATATAATATAAATCAACTATAATCATGAAAAAGAATGATGGTAATAAAATAACATTACAAATACCTAGTTATTTTACCAAATAGGTAGGAATTAGGTACACTTATCTATGTCATAATTGCCATAATTATTTAAAAATAATAATGACAGCTATTATTTAAAAAAAAAATATGATAATAAATTACCATGTCCATGTCATAAGATTTTTTTTTTCTTCTGACACTTATTACATATTTCGTACATAAATAAGTTTTCAACACACTAGCTCGTAAAGTAGCTCTTATTGAACCGTTTTTAGGTTCATAATTCAGTGTATAAAAAACGCGTGTTTTTTACTTTATATTATCGGACTAGTGCTGTAATGCCACAGATAACTAATCAGGATTTGGTTGCGACTCGCTAAAAACAATAACATTGGACTTGCCTGGAATTGAAAGCGATATCTACGTGTCACTGATTAAATACTCACTAAATAGGATACACGTATTAACACACCCACTTTAACATCATGCGTGTTTCTTATCGTTTAATTAAACTATTTTAATTAATAATAAAAGCAAAACTGGAATAAATTTTGAATTTTTACAAACGTCTAACATCCGACCATAAGCAACCAACATTCTTTTTAACTGGTCTAAATTTATCTTGTCATTGAAAAGTTAGTAATTGACACAATAAATAATCGACTATTTGTTCAAGTAGTATTTTATTACTTCTTTATTTAAAAAAAAAAAACTATTTAATGTATTTATAATTATTGTACTGACATACTGACAAAAATCGTGTTTTTCGGCTAGGATTTTCAAGATGCTGTTGGAGCTAGCCCGCGCTTAAAGATGCGGTCTTATTTCCTTATTAAATAATGTCGTAGGTTTATATGTAATATGGGGACCCCTCATGTTTTAGAATATTATACTGCTTTAACACTGAATTTGTTAAGAATCATGATGAATATTCAATAAGAGCACGGGTTGGCGAAGTATTGCCCGCCATTCAATATCGAATGTTAAAAGGAATTGAACTGTTTCTGGGAATTGAAACTCCAATCATATCCCCTTAAGTGATCCTCCGAGCTAACTAGACGAATACAATATATCGTTACTGTTAGAAATATTATAAAATGTTTTTGTCTTTGACATTCAAAATGTAAGTGGAAGTACGAGCAGAGAATATGACCTACACCAGGGATCACCAATAAGTTTTATTTAGGGTCTATATAAAAAAATAATATGACTTGCGGTCCGTTTAGAAGACATTACCTACTAGCAACCAAGATTAAAAGATGACCCTGGACCTTGCGTATTTTTGTGTTTTTTGGAAATCGATTATTTTTATTTGTATCACCACCACTCACCCAGCTAGCTCTATTACTCCCGAAAACATTTGCAGCTTCATGCGGCTTGCGTCTCGCGTCGTCCATTGTCGTATCGACGGCACAAAATATAAAGCGTGGGCTTAATTCAATTACTCCATTTTTTTAAATTAAGTTTTTGTTATAAATTTAACTGTTTACTTAAAGTCCGTACAAAATAGGTCGGCGGTCCGCCATTTGGTGACTCCTGAGCTACACCATCTGTAAGCTCGTCTCGTATTATTTGTCAGGTAGGTATTTAGTTAGCTTAAGTTTTTTTTTTTAAATCTTTGACATACCAAACGTACGTCAGTACCTGTGCTATCAAAGAGCCTTCTTGCCTTCTATGTTCTATGTTATGGGGTTTGGTTTCCACACTTAGTCCTTCAGGTGGACCATTGTGCGTGGGTACTTCTCGCCTTTTTTATGCCTACTGTGTAAATAAATAAAATATGATACATTAAGGCGCAGACTGACTACGATTTTAAACGCTACAGCTGCACTCACACAACTTCTCTCTGCGCGCTATACGGTAGCCTGACGACGAAAGTATGAACGCAATATCTATTTTCACAATTACAGAGCATTAAATAAGGTTGAAAATCGAATAAATATTTGGGTTGACGATGTCAGTAAGCTGCAAATGGGTATTTATTTAACGGGGTTTATTTAGATTATTCAGAATATACACATTAAATTAAAAATTTGTCCGGTTAAAGTTATAAAAAAATGTTTATTCTATTAAACACTTAAAAAAAAAATGTTGTTATCGCTGAAAATACGGAGATGTTCGACGCCAATGTTTATTTTTATGAAGTATTTTTTATTGGGAATATCAAACTGTTTTCTACTATTCTATTCGGTTAAAATTTTACTTCAAACCGTTCTCTGTCCACTGTATTTTTAGCGTCGTATATTTTCAGTGCTTTACGTCATACTCGACTATCCAAGAAACCAGTTTTTGTGAATATTGAGGCAACACCACGCTTTAATATATTTTTCACTACATATTAATCTTAATTTGCGTATTAAAATTATTATTTTGTGTTTATCATATTTTTATATAGGCTGTTCAGCGGTTTTTCCGTGCCTTTATTTACAACTGCGCGCGCATCGCTAGCGGAAAAAATAAAACTTGCGCGCCATTTTCCGTAAATATTTGTTATCGTTTTTGTTTTGTTAATGTAAAAAATACGAAATCTAAAGTATTTTCACCAACCGACGTATAAAAGTTTTTAAAAGAAGCTCCGATTGACAGTACTTGGCAACAAATGTCAGTTGAACTTTATAAATCTTATCATCTCTATAGTTACGTTATTTCAGCATAAGTTCTTACAAAAAGTCTGTTTTTATCCTCGCAAGTTTGTTGAAAAACGTCGTATGAAACGCGTGTGCTTTGATCATTACCCACTCGGCTAAATTATCGCGCTCGCCTGCGGCTCGCGCGCCAATGCCGCCTTATGGGTAATGACCAATACAGCACACTCGTATCATAATGTACTATTACCTAATTCCTACCTATTTGGTAAAATAGGTAGGAATTAGGCAGGTATTTGTTATGTTATTTTATTAACATCATTATTTTTCATGATTATAACCTAACCTAACCAAACGAAACACACATGTAAATTTGACTGGTGCTATGAAAAAATATGGACCGGTAGGGTTTTTGCGGAAAAGAATACCACTTAATTTGTAAAACACTGCTTTTTAATTACTTCAACTTAAAATAAAACAAAGTATAAAAGATAAGTAAAAATCAAAAAGGAAGTCAGACCTATGAGGTTTGAACCATCACAAGCACCCTATACTATTCGACCTTGGAAAGACTACGAAGGAGCAGCCATGCTGCGTGAAATGGATGAGGAATTAGACTGGCCTGAAAGAAGAATGGCAACCAAGTCTTTGGAGGAAGTTTTTTTTTTTGTGTTCCACCCCCGGGATATTTCTCTACAGATGGATGACCTTTGATTGACCTTGCCGTGACATTTCCCATTTTTTTTACATTTATGTTGCATGAAACTGTGTTACCGTTATCAGTTATCACTGTTGTACTTCATCGAATACAAGGAAAACAATCATATTAAACAAATTGGCAATATCGAACGTTTTCAGCAGAAGACTGACATCAAGATAAACAACCTTCAACAGTATCCCATTTTTAAAGTCTGTGGGGAAATATAAGATATTTTACTCGTTATAAATTGCCTGTACTCTCAAAGTGAACTTTATTTCTCGGTAATAAGTCATACTTAAGTCATTTATTTCATAGCAAAATACATTGTGTTGAAAATATTAAACTGATGATAAATAAAATTATAAAAAAGCATAAACATTACATTCATATTTTAAATTTAGTACGCATTTGAAATATATATATACTTAAATAGTACGTCCGAATGAAAAAACGGAGGTGAGCGATGGGCAGCTCGCCGTCCGATAAGGACCAGGCCCGTGTCGACGGCGCGTTGTGTTCCACGCGCGCCTCAAAGAGATGTCAGCACCAACCGACGGGGTCGAAAGACCAATGCCTGCTGGGGTTGCGGGTTTGTCCGAAAGGGATATCGCGGTCCCGGCACACAGGCAACGGAAGGAACACGGGTGGGTCTTAGTCAGTAAAAGTCTGACACACCCTCTCGCTCTGCCCAAAGCGGGAGAAGTCATTTGATGATTTCGCATCCAAAAAAAAAAAGTATCACTCGTGTGTCTGTCTGTCACACGCAGTCAATTTGCTCCGAATCTTTTGGACTGATAAGTTGAAAGCTACGCATAAAATACAATAGACGATATATTTAGTAACCTAATCCGCTTAACTGTTCTTAAAGAACCCGTGAGAAATCGACACGTGTTTCACCACTCAACGAGGCATCCTCAGGATGACGATTGACTTGTTGCGAACCCGGACACGACGTGTTGCCTCGTCAAGCGCCGAACGCAGTGTGAGCCACACCGCTTTTTTTTAATTTTTTTTTTTATATAGGGCATCTCGTAGCTGACCTCTGAGGTCATGACTACTTAACCGGTCAATCCTGTGGTTGCCTTAAGCTTCTACACTTAAAGCCTCCAGCCAGGGGCAAAGAGCCACACCGCCTGTCAACCCCACTTATATAGGATTAGTGCTCGGTCCACCTCGGCTAGGATCATTATCAGCCCGATAAGGAGCTGCAAATAATGGCAGCAAAGGAGGATGCCTCGTTGAGAGGTTAAACACGTGTCGATTTCTTACACGGTTCCTTTAAGAACAGTTAGCGGATTATGTTACTAAATATACGTCATCTATTGTATTTTATAATGGATTTCCGCAAAGTCACGCCTGAGTCAAACATAGCATTGCACATGTGTGTGCGTCATAGTTGGGTTGGGAAAGTCCCTTGACACTTTTTGGTTGATTTTGATACATTAAAAAACTGGTCAAGTGCGTGTCGGACCACGCACAATGAAGGGTTCCGTAGCTAGGGCGTGTATGCAAATCGGACAAAATTATGCTGTTTTTCGAAATATTCTAATATTTCGAAAGAAACCTCAGTTCGAGCTTGGCCGCTGTCGTGAGTGGACCCTGTGTTTTGCGTGTTTGCAGCGGCTCGTGTGGAAAAAGCTCGCTGTACAAATACAAAATAAACCAAATTTGATACTTGCTATGGTAAGATAATTTTGTATTCACAGATTTTTATTATAATTATTATTTTATTTCGGTAAAAGTAAGTACGGTTTATGAATGCCTATTCGACTGGGACTTGATGGAGTGACCTGAAGGTGTCCTTGGTCAATTTTCATCAATTTTATTAAATATCTTTAAAAGAACATAGTTTAAAATTACAAAAAAAAAAAAATGAGATTCTCGCAACAATTCCTTTCATATGATATGTCACACGGTTCAGTTTCCAAAACTTTTTATTTTTATGTTCCAATTTGCCCGCAAAAGTAACCCCAAAATTCAAAATTCATTAATTTACGTTACAGTTCCGTGTTTGGGTCACATAAACACATATATGTGTACTAAGTACTAATCAGTTCATTAGATTCGGTGCAAATTGGCTGTGCCAGACGGACTGACAGACAGACAGACACACAAGTGATCCTATCAGGGTTCCGTTTTTTCCTTTTGAGGTACGGAACCCTAAAAAGGGACATATTAAATTAACGATAAAAAAAATACTTGACTTTAATCGCGATTTGAATCACTGATTTAAATCATCTCAACCTTAGGGGATTCTACCTGTCATATTAAACAACTTTAGCTATGAAACGTATATCTGACTAAGGGAAAATACTTACAAATTCCTTTACAACAGTAGACAGACAATTTCGATGCATTTATGTTTTTTTTTTACGAATCGGTTATGAATTTCACAGCGCAAGTTGTTCAGTATGACAGGTAAAATGGTAGAACAGAAATTGACGGTTGCAGGTGGCTAAATCACCACCGTGTATTATCTTCTGTTTCAAGTTAATTATGCTACCTACCTTTAATTTAAATATTAACTTTTTTATTTTTCGTCTTGTTTATTTCAATATATTTTACCCTTATCACTTCTGTGCGCCAGTGTACTTTAGTACTACGTATCGTTGGAGTTTTCGATTCGTTCACAAATAAATTGAATTCTTGTGAATCGCCTCAAGAAAAACATGCCTTAGGCATTAAGTCCGCCTTTGTACTTTTTTGTGTGTGAAAAGTTTAAATAAATAAATAAATAATAAATATTTATTAAAATCGTCCATTCACCCGGATTCGGGCGCGTCACCAGCAGAATGTACCTAGTTTTGAACAAATAATGTCTTAGAACTGAAACTTTTCAGAATTAGCTTCCTTTGTAAATGAAAATGCAGGTTTCGAAAAGTATAACTTATTTTAATTTACACTTTTGAAACAACTTATAGAATAATGGATTTTTGTGTTTTACGGGGTAATATACCGATTATAAAATACATTTGGGGACGCCAATTTAGATTATAAACATGTTAATTTGGATGACAATATTTCATATTATTATATCTTATGTAAGTCAGTTTAAGAACATCTAGTAACAATTCGGAATCATTTCAGTCCAGCCGTTCCAGCCGGAATTCGCAGAGCCATTAATGAATGTCTCAGTACCAATTGGTGGAGATCAAATTCAAATAATTTATTTTCTCTTCACAAACATTGACATGATAAATTATTTAAAACAAGCTTAAAAATTACGTGACAAAGTTTTTGAGAGACTGGTGTCTGCACTAGGAATACTTGTATTGCAGAGCACCAGGGTCCCACCACGCGGAATGTAAACATAATTAGTTATAGTTGTGAAGTGTTATAGTAAATGTGAAGGAGCTGAGCATAAAATATACTTATTTAGGGGTATGAGGAACAGGGTGTAAAGTTCACTCATCCACCATAGAAAAGGGAGGATCCTCCGACCAGACGGATGTCGTGTCTGGCGGGCAACTGCCCAGAGGTTGAAGTCGGGAAGCTTGTATATATGGTTAAACTCTAATTGCGCGATGCAGGATTTGTGGCACGTCAGGATGTTGTGTGACATCAGGTCTTTGATGCGTAGTTCGCATGTAGCGATGTAGATTCCGCTACATCACTCCCCTCCGGAGACCGGAGGTCGATAGTGGGCTGAGTCTTGAATCTTGCGATGCTTCACAGTGCCAGCTGTGGTTCCAGTGAGTCGGAACCGGGTGCCGCATAGTTTGCGGTGAATCGGAACTGTCTGCGGTGATTCCCCAGTGACTCGGGGTGGCGCTGCGTCTTGATCCAGTGGGTCGGATGTGGTACAGCGCCGGGTTGTGGCTGAGGGTGATGACCAGGAATGCGCGTTCGCTGCATGCTGGTGGTCAGGTTACCCGTTGAAGCCGTGGGTGCTGACTGGCTGTGTGACTCTTCACGAAAGCTTGCGGGAGTGATGATGATGATGACGTCACGCTGAAGTAGTTGCACGAAGGCTGCGTTGACGTTCATATTCGGGGTCACCAATTTAGGGGCATGAGGAACAGGGTGTAAAGTTCACTCATCCCCCATAGAAAAGGGAGGATCCTCCGACCAGACGGGTGTGATATCTGGCGGGCAAATGCCCAGAGGTTGAAGTCGGGAAGCTTGTATATATGTTTATCGCGCGGTAAACTCTAATTGCGCGATGCAGGATTTGTGTGACGTCAGGATGTTATGTGACATCAGGTCTTTGATGCGTAGTTCGCATGTAGCGATGTAGATGCCGCTACACTTAAATTAAATATAAATCAATGGAATTAATAAAACCAAATCAAAGTGAAAAAAAAACCATAAAACAAAACAATAAAGAAGTGGAAAAATGCGTGAAATACATATGATGTGTGGGGAAATTAGTAGGACGGACTATTTTGGATGTGTAAGTAATTCCTCAGTTACTTTATAATCCAACTTAAGAGGCCATTCAACTAGAGTACTCTTACAGGTATTTTTTATTAGGTGATAGATAGCGGTAATGCGATTAATTTTATTATAAAGAACCCAGGAATGTATAAAATCATTGTGAGAAGCTCTTCTTAGACCCTTAGCTGTATTGCAAACAGAGTATTTTCTGCGTTCACTCGAGACAGCAAGAGGAGATGCAACGTTTAGATGTCTAGTGCAGATCTTAAGCGGATACAGAGTAAGTTACAAATACAAGGAAAAAACTTCGAAATTTTAATTTTCCTTTTAATTACAAACTCAATTACAATTCACAGATCGTATGGGTAAAAGCAGATACTAAAGTGATTCAAGGGATACATGTTCACGTAATAAAAAAAAATCTCCGAGTAGGAGTTCGCATAATGGTCAGACGGTTTGACATTCATGACACATTAGAAATGTCCAAGAGGAGGACCGGGGTCAATAAATGTGTCAGATTAATACGTATCCGATGAAAAATCAGGTACTGTAAGCATTAACTTAATAAACCTATAATTAGACTAATTTGACGCCATAGCGCTCCAAGATAACTCTTCACCAAGCGACTCCACGCTAGAAACTCTCTCTGCCTGCGTTTTATACACTAGATTCTGTTTCTTGTAATAACCACGTAAACGGACTTATCGGTACAGAAACTCTCTCGTCATTATTTCAGGCACAAACATTTTCCTACTTCTATATAATACCTTATCCCTGGGCCCCCAATTTCCTTTAGCACAAAATAGTGCATGAAGCTCACCACGATGATAAAACTTTATCACTTGTGCTATTAATCCGACCACAATGATAACGAGGTACATGATTAATATAGTATACAGTAAAAACAAATCACAAGTCATAGAAACTGATTCAATAAAATATGAGTCGTCAAACTCATACGTTTCCATAACGTCCCAGCGAGCGTAAATAATGAAGCAAATAAAGATCGGATTTAAAAGCCACGCTAGCTTCCAAAAATAATTAGTTTTGATCCCTATCATGAAAATAATGTCTACGCTATGGTTTTTGATACCATAAAACCAATACAATGAAACAGAAAGTAATAAACAATTAAGTGATTGAATAATTCCTGTTGCATCTGTAAGTATACCTGTCAAGTCGGAACATAGAAATGGAAGAGTACACACTATTAAAAATATTAAAATGAACATACAAGATATTTTTGTGTACTTTCTTGCCAAATCCATGTGAAGCAATAATTCTTTAAGAAACAAATACAAAATCCAAAAATTTATATATAAACTGCAGAATACGATGGAAAACCAAAAAAATCCCCAAAGCGGCAACGCATCAAAGTAAGTCATGATTTCGGACATTGAAGCAAACATTGGAAAAAATGAACTGCGGCTGATTTCTATAATGTTTTCTTCTTCACCGTGATAGTAAGACATCGTTTTAATTCCATTAAATGCAATAAGTGCGAACATAAATGATACAAATACTGCAAGTAATGGCGTACTTATAGCAGTCATCGTGGCAGGGCTCCGAAATGATACGTCGCGAGTTAAGAAAATTAATATACCGTACCCAGTGCCTACCGACAGAAACCCTCTGGTAATCGTGCTGTAACAATTGAGAAAAGTAAAGTTAACCCAATTTATAGTAATCTTTGTAGTGTACCAAGTACCGCTCGTCGACTGGGCTACACAAAATAAAACCAAGATAACACCCCCAACATACATTGCTGCTAGTTTGACTGCTACTTGAATTAATCTTTCTTGCTTAATTGAAAAAATGTAAACTGATGCGCATATTGCAATGACCGCTAAGATTGTTTTCCAGGGAATAAGGCATTTTAATCCAATTTCTTCAGTACAGTTTCCGCCTATTTCACGTTCAAAAAAGCAGTTGTTCGCAGTTTTCATGCCGCAATCTTCTTGAAAAGTATTTTGAGCTTCTAGACAATGTTGGAAAACAGAAACGTTCACCCTTTTCACCATACATTTGGTATCACCGTAGTCATCACAACTGAGCCAGGGCGGGACGTCCCAGGCCGCATAAAATGTGTACACCAAATACCAAGAAGTTAACACCAACAAATATAATGATTTCAAGAAAATCAAAAATAATGTGCCATATCCAACATTCCGAAACAGCGGGAAGAAATTCCACATGGTGAATATGTTGCAATTCGTGTACTGAGCCAAACATATCTCTGAATACGCCAGTGGCATGCCGACCACGATTACTGCCAATGTGTGCAGAGCTGCATATGCATAAAATCCATTATGTGATATGTCGGCAGGAGAGAACATTACTGTGATTTCGTTCATCATCCACGCCCATACGATAAGTCTGTAATTACCGTAAGTATTCCATCGACTGTTCACTTCAGGGCAATAAGATCCATTAAATTGGATTTTTTCTTCGCGACATGCCAACTGACTGAATCGAATCGTGACCATATAGATTGAACATATTCTAGTTGATATCTTATCGTGTCATTGATATAAAAGAGGAATGCTACCCTGTAAGGAATAAATTGGAGCAGCATACCAGAGAAAATTAAGTTGCAGTTAAAATAAACATTGGATGATAAAGTGAATTTAGCTACGCAGATGGGAGCGAGGCGAGGAACGCAGCTGGTAATGAATGACTCGGCAATGGTGCACCTGCATTATTGCCCTGTGCTGTAATTTATACCCGGAGCATGATAACGACATATAAGTCTCGTCCAGATTAGCGCGACGTGACACCTGTAATTGTTCTACCATGAAGTTTCCTTAGAAATTGTTTTGTTAGCGGCAGTCTGCACGAAGCTTAAATCGTCTGCGGCGACAGCGCTCGAGGTTTCAACTGCGACGTTGATGCGGCATGACGTCGCTTGACGCTATTTACCTACTTTCGATAATTGTTTCACGTTGTTTCGTAGGCAATGTTTAATGTACAATAGACGACATATATTTAGTAACCTAATCCGCTTAACTGTTCTTAAAGAGTCATAAAGAACCCTGTAAGAAATAATTTTATTTCTTGCAGGGTTCTTTATGACTCTTTAAGAACAGTTACGCGGATTAGGTTACTAAATATACGTTGTCTATTGTATTTTATCATGGATTTCCGCAAAGTCAGGCCTGAATCAATTAATTACGCAATGTTTAATTAACATCAACAAATGCTAAACAACAATCAACAATTGTTATACACTGGTGACCTTTTTAACCGACTTCCAAAACGAGGAGGTTATCAATTGGGATGTTTTTGAGTATTATAATTGTGATGTAACTTAACTCTTTTTAACCGACTTCCAAAAGGAATTGATGTTATCAATTCGGATGTTTTTTTATATATATTTTATTTTTAATGTATGTTCGGGCATAACTCCGTCATATAAAGAGAGATTTTCAAAATTATTTTTTGTTTAAAAGACTATACTTCCGAGATGGTGCCATTGTTATCAGGTCAGGATCTGATGATGGGATCCTGGAGAAATTCAAGGAACTCTTCAAATATTATCGCCACACCTATAGCGAGTTGGGTATTTTTTATAGTAACTTGAGCAGTTGCTCTTGGAAAGCATCATTTGGTGAAATGGAGCTGATGATGAAGACCACAGATGGCCACCGGAACTGCTCAAAAATAATTATTTCACGGATTGCGATTCGATTACTTACTTTAATATGCAAGCAATTTATGCTCATCACAATGCATATGGAGAAGTGGAGCTGATGGTGAAGTACCGGGAGAATTCCTCAACGACTGACGTCCCTGCATCGGGAAAAGCAATACTTTGTAAAAGGTGATGAGTAGTTATCATTAGGCTATTGTAACCTAAATAAATTACAAACCGACCCACTAAAAATAGATAAAATAAAAACTTTTTTATTAAAAAAACAACCGATGTCCAAAAAACACTCAAAAATTTTAGTAACCGAAACCATAACAAAAAAAGTGTGTAGTGTTTTTTTGGAAGTCGGTTGTTTTTCACTATGTAGTGTTTTTAAGATGTGGGTTGTTTTTTTTTTGTTAGTGTTTTGGTTACAAAAATTTTGTGTAGATAAATATCTTCTGTGATTCGAGACCCTTCTGTGGCTCGGAAAGCACGTTAAGCCGTTGGTCCCGGCTGTCATTTGCAGATTTTTGAAAGTCGTTACGGACATGTGTTCCCAATGACTGGGTTGTGGAGCTCGGAACCGGATGCTCCTGAACACAAGTATCTGCTCTATGTATAGGTACCGGTATTCAGCAGCATCCGGTTAGACTGGAAGCCGACCCCACCATAATTGGGAAAAGGCTAGGCAGATTGATTGACATGTCTTTTGTGATTGAAATAAAGCGAACTATTTTTATAGAAATTATTTCAATGATAACGCGTGTTTTTTTCATCAAAATCTTGTCAGCCGTTTTACTGCTAATTAAGCCCTTTCATTTTTGATATCCAAAATGGAAAATTTTTTTTTTTTTTTTTTTTTTTAGTTCATGACTTCCTGTCCTGTAGAGGGCGCCAACCATTTTTTATTTAATATAACTTCACATAACCAGCGGACGCTCAAGACGCTTCCAACGATAATTTGTCAAATTATGATAAGTAGTTTAGAAGTAATGAGGGAACAGATGAACATACATACCGGTCAAAATCATGACCCTCTTTTTTGTTTCACCGTGGTCACATTTGTAATATTAGTTAGGATTCAATTTCTCCTGTCATTTATTTATATTATTCAAATTATTTGTGTGTAATTCTCAAGGGTACTTACCTATGCACAATATAAAGTGATTGATGTACCCAAGACACTCGTATGCATAAAACTATCGCGAAAACCATTATGTAACACTTTGTAGTCGTTTCTCTAAGCCCTAGGGAGTATGGCGTCGCTGCGAATTTTCGACGGCTTACGTCAGTTTTCTGAATTGAGAATTTAAAGTTTAGAAAATTAATAAAATAACAGACCCAATTTCGGCCATGGCGACCAATCTCAGTGGAGACCAGCCTTCGGCGCGGGAGATATGTATTATAGTGCACAAGTGTGTGCGCAGATACAGGTGCACTCTCTCTTCCCTCATAGTCCGATGGGACGGCAATCCGACACGCCCGGAGAGAGATCAGGCACAGGACCAACGGCTTAACGTCCTTTCCGAGGCACAGGGTATCACACCGCCAACTTCAAAATTCCTAATGGAAAAACCCAATAACACTTTGCCCGAACCGGGAATCGAACCCAGGACCGCTCAGCATTCCCGTTTACGACCACAAGACCAACGGGGCGGTGTAGCTAATAGCATGTTTCAAGATTACCTAATCTCAATATAAGCACGTGAACGAAATGAAACCATCCTTATAAAAAAAACATAACGTTATATTGGGCCGTGTTCCCCAAAGGGTTGGGCAGAGGTGTACTGTCGAAGAACTTCATATATAAGAAGTTTGAAAACAAAATCCCGTGAACACGATGGCCACAACTGTCACCGCCCCGGTTCTATAGCTGCCGAGCGCTGCAAGCAGAACTAGTCCTTAAGGTGTATAGATATGAACTTCTTCGATGGTACCTACACAGGGTCAATTTAAATTAGCTAGTGAAACTTCGTAGACGTGATGGGTATCTAAACATGATCAAACAAAGAAAAAAATGTTGGTGTTTTTTTCGGGGGTCAATGACCAATGCTGTAGTTACTTGAAGTACATAAGGTTGCACTAGTCGACGGCTCGAACTCGTTGGTAGGGGTGGCTACTATGCATGCTATTTTGTATAGGTAGTTATTTATTTATTAAGTATTTATTTATCTAGGTTTTATTTATTAACTATGACGATGATTTATAACAAGCGCGTAAAATTTCATGAACAGACCTTTGGGCGTATAGATATTACGGAAAAACTACTTAATGTATCTACTCAAAATAAAATTATTTGAACTTTTGAATAAATTATGTATCTATTTATTTATTTTGCCATTTAAATACTACATAAGCTATTTATTTGCACCCAAAGATAAGTTTAAATTAGTTTTGAAATATGGAAGTTGCGACGTTTATAACTTCCGAACCAATATTTTTTTCCTATTCTACTTCGATAAAGGCCTAGATCATAACAAGACAAATTGATATAATTTTAAGTTTTGACCGTACACCGTCAAACAGACGAGTAACCGCCAAACTACGTTTGTATGGAAGAATGACCGACTAGCGTAAGCTTTTTTGTTTCATCGTATTTAGATATCGATACCTATCACGCCTGCGGAGTTTTGCTAGCTTATTTAATTTGCCCCTGTAGTACTGGTCCACCCTTTATAGCAGATTTTTTATGTCATAATATTATTTTGCATAGCAGCGCATAGCATAAACTTAATTTCGCAGAAAATCGTTTGGCATACACTCATTTATCATACATTCAAAACTCATAATTTTGTAAGTCAGAATCATCTTTTGGCAGACATTTCATATCCATAATTATTAAAAAGTAGAACCATCATATAGCAGAAAGTACACAGTCAGAGTCGTCTTTTGGCATACATATTATCTCAGAAAGTTTACAGTTAGAATCATCTTTTGGCATACATTTCATATCCATAATAATTGGAAGACTCATTCTATCACATTATGCAGCATGCAAGCAAGCATGCAGCATGCAAACAAGCATACACCATGCATACAGCAAGCAAGCCAGCATGCAACATGCAGCAGGCATGGTTTCTGTCACGGCTCCGGCGCTGCGGGCTTAAATTACACTCTAGGGGTAGGGCAGACAAGACTACGTGGAGTCGGTTTTGCAGCGATTCGTTTCTGTCACTACCTTTTATAGCACAAAGTATTGACTTTTAAGACACTATTTTTATTTAAGGTTAAAAATGCAATTTTATAGAAATGACAATATGCCTAATAAAATTATTCCAAATAAAATACTACCATCTTCATAGTATGCCAAGTGAAATTGTACCAAATAATCGTCACTCTAAATAAACGTTATGCTAAACGAAATTATGCGGAATTTTAACTTTGCCAAAGGTAATTTATGCCAAATAAAATTCTGCCATCTTAAAGGTATGCCATTGTAAAGTCGGACATACAAACATTCGGCCAAACAATAATTAGTTAAAATATTTTTTTATGCCTTTAAAATATTCGTTTGAAGAAGATTATGCAAAGTGAGATATGCCAAATAAAATTTCGGAGCATCAAAATTCTGCCAGATAGAGGGAAACCCTGTAGTACATCTACATTTCGCCAGTTATATTCTAGTGACATGTTAAGACTAATACACACAGTACCGGCGGCACAAAACGCTGGCCGCTCCGCGGTTTGCCGCATTGCCGCCACTGAGTCACATTTGTACTGTTCGTACATTTGTACGGACGTCCGGCACTGTGTGTAGGAGCGTTAATAGGGGACTAGAACATAACTGGCGAAATGTAAGCATGTATTACAGGGTCAAATTAATAAGCTAGCAAAACTCCGAGCCTATTACCATCAAACGGGCACAAAAACAAATCAATAAATTGAAACGAGACAATGTCCCAAACAGAAGTGTAACGGTCTAGCACAATAAAATATTTGTTACTCCCAAATACAGCCTGATTGGCTACCACCATCTGACCTTCTGATTCCATAGGGACCCCAGATTTATCTCCGTACCATCCTAATACCGTAGGTAACTGACCCTTGGTCACTTTTCACGACTCCGTTGGGAGAAGACTGAGAAATTCCAAGCCAAAATTACACGGTACTTTACCGGAATAAGTTAGTCTTGGTAGATATCCATTAAAATGATTGATGCAGCAATCATCTTACGATATTGGAATATTAAGATGAGAATCGATAAAATCGAATGAAGTTTTTTTCATTCATCTCGGTGTCGTAAAATTCTTTCATTATCTTGAAAGGTCAGTGGACGGCAGCCATTATAGATTCTCATTTAAAGGAGGACCGGGCAAAATGGTCCCCACGACCAATAGCAACCACATATATCATTAGATAGGCATTTTAATATAAAGCAAAAACTATTATGGCAGCTCATTTAAAATCTTGCAAGCTCACAGGACTGACTTGGACGGTAGTTAAAGGAATTCTTGAATATAAATCACTTTTAGTGATCTAGTTTGAATATTTTCAAATGTACGCATTGCGATGACAAGACAATAGTATGGTACCATTGAGCTGATCTGATGATGAATCTGGATGCTAGATAATGGAACTGTTGAACAGCTACTATTAAACCCATCGAGTGTGGGCTCATTAGATGTGTCTCAACGAGTCCTTTTCATTTTACCAGATTACGAGGACCTGATGACTGACCTGGACGCTAGATAACGAAACTCTTGAATAGCTACTAGTAAACCCATCTAGTATGGACTCATTAGATGTGTCTCAACGTGTCCTGTATATTTTACCCGATAACGAGGACCTGTTGACATTAAGATTAAGATCACCAGAAGTGATTAACTATTCAAAGGGTCCGTTAACTACCGTCCAGGTCAGTCCTGCTAAATATCGCCAAAACTTTTTTCACACAGCGAAATGAGCTGCCATAGTACATATTGCATAATATTAAAATACCTATCTAATGACATATGTGTGGTTGTTATTGGTGCTTGGACCAGCTTCCATACATTTTTGCCGATTCTCCTTTGTTTCGATTGTTTGAGTATCTTGGCATTCGTTTGAGCGTATAAAACGAATATTAGGACATATAAAGACGTTTAGTACTCGCTACCGGCTTGCGTGTATCTAGCTATCGAATTACGCAACACATTTTCGTAAACGATTACGACTAATCTGTTTCATTTTGACAGTTCAACAACATTCATTGCGTTATTTACGTTATTGAGCAGGTTTTGCCGAACGATGTTTCAATTCAGATTCTGATTGATCGTGTATTACGCAATTAGGGTACAGATGTATCCTATACTATGTATTAAACGAGCAATATTTGTATATATATATGTAATCACGTTCTCGAAAACGGCTCTAACGATTTCGATGAAAGTTGCGATAAAGGTGTTTCCATAAAACCCTTTATTGCAACTTTCATCGAAATCATTCGGGCGAAAAATCGATCTACCTAGGTCTCATATCTGGAAAAATTCGTTTTCTCTGTATTTTCACCCGAGCAGAGCTCGGTCGCCCAAAGTTTAGAACAAGACAATAATGACATGGCAGCATGGAATTAGCAAGTACCGTACTATCATGGCAGCATAGAATTAGTATCTACTATCCTATAAAATTACATGAGCATTCTCTATTTTGACCCGAGCAGAGCTCGGTCGCCCAAAGTTTAGAACAAGACAATAATGACATGGCAGCATGGAATTAGCAAGTACCGTACTATCATGGCAGCATAGAATTAGTATGTACTATCCTATAAAATTACATGAGCTTTCTATATTTTCACCCGAGCAGAGCTCGGTCGACCAGGTACTACAAAATAACTACGAACCAATTATATAATAATAAGATGTTTATTTTCTCAAATACTTATTTATAAACAATTTACGACATTAAATGATACAGTCGAGCTTAAAGATGTAACAAATTGGTACAACAAGATATTTTCGAGTGATTGCCGATTCTATGAAAAAGTCGGCCATTCTCTTGAATTACTATAATTATTTACAAATATGTACAATATTTTTCATTATAAATGGTGTTGGCACAAAATACATTGGAAAAATGAGCTAACTACGCACGGGCGCTTTTTTTTACGCGACGTTTCTTGCCGCGCATTGAATTTTCAACGCTCGACCGCAGATAATATGCTCGTGCTCGGGTTAGTGGCGTGAGTTGAAAATCCAACTGTGTACTTTTTCAACACGCTAAGCATGCACTCTGTTGGAGTCTCAATGCTCGGTTCAACGCCGAGAGTTGAAAATCCAGAGTACGGTCAAAAACTACGCGTTAAAAAAGCTCCCGTTCGTATGTGGGTTTACTACATTTAAGTACTAGTAGCTAGACACACTGATGTGCTAATCGCGTTCAATATTATTGGTAAAATTGACCGCGTTCAATATTATTGGTAAAACTGACCGCGTTCAAGAGCTGTCAGTGTTGAAGACCTTTTCATACCGTAAGCGCTTAGGGCGACGACGCCGTTGCCGCGCCACAACCGTACCGCCACCGCGCCCCTAAGCTGTGTGTATGCAACGTTTCCAGCTTGCTGTCGCGCCGCCGCCGCGTCAGAACTTCTTTTTTTTAGTTAAACTTAATATGTTCATAATGCTACACTTGTGTGTGGCTAGCAATGTATTACTAAAAATTTATAGTGATATGACAAAATCAAGCAGAGACGGCGCCGGCGCGGCGACCGACGGGCTTGGCGGCGTACTGTGGATAAAAAAGGCTCTCGAAGAAATAGGAGCTTACATTTTAAAGTGTCGGTTTTTTGCTTGAAATGGTTTCTAATAGCCAATATTATGCACAAATATATCATAGGATACAATCAGGTAGGCAAATTAGCAACATATATTTTTTTTGCAAAAAAAAATAATGCTTAATATTGCTAATGCTTATAAATCCGGAACGGAGAGAATAACCGTTAATCCTTGCATACGGTGATGTAAATATTTATTTATGATATTTTGACATACGCCATGTAACGAGATTTAGTAATCTGAAAAAATCAAGTATGTATCAATTTTTTGGTTACAAGCGTAAATAAAGCAATGATTAAGCACGAACATGACCTCAAAAGTCTTTAACAAACTTAAAAAAAAAGCATTAAAAAATCTAAAGTGAAAACGAAATAAAACGAAGTATTATGAACCCAATACAATATAAAAGTATTTGCCAAAACCAATTACATTCATACTTTTCTATCAGTATTTTTCATGAAAAATCAAGAGAACTATTGTTTATGGAAACAAAAGCTAAAAGCGCGAATCGATTTTATTACTAAGGAGACCTTTATTTTATTTTTTACCTTCCTTGATAAGTAGGTACCTAGGTTCTCTTAGACTCTAAGAGAAGCTAAGTCTCTATAAGACTCTCAGAGAAGAGTAAGTCTCTCTAAGACTTCGAGAGACCAAGTTTTGATTTCTAAGAACAAAAGCTTAGTACAATAAATCTTTAGTAGAAATCAGTTTCTGAAGCTAAAATCCACCATTCTTCCCAGCATCTTTTTTGCTTCAATGGATAAGTTCCAAGAATTTTCTTGCATGAGCGTTGGCTTAGAATGCTTGTTGTGAAAATAGCAGGTGTTATATGGAAATTTTATTCTATTAAAATCACATAGAGAATAAAAACAAGCGTTATAATCAATATAATTTTGGTATTGCAGGTGGGACAAACCAATGACCTGAAATATGGTGTAACTTTTGTTTCATCAAAAGTTTGAACAGTCCAAACACATAACCCTCCTTTTAAGACTTCGCCGCGGTCGGGTAAAAAGATAACAATTTTGCGAACACAAAGACATGAAAAAAATGTTTTTTTTTAATCTGTAGCTACTCTTTTTTACTCGATTGTAGCGTAGCCAAAAAGGAGGGTCATGTGTTTGTTTATCACATTGATATCTTATTTACAATTCACTTGCGAGATCTCTTTTAAAATAAAAGTAGGTACAATGTTTACAAAATCAACACATAATATTTTTATCAAGAGTCCAACAACAGTCAGAAGATGTTGTTTATTTTTCATAGTCTCACAAACCTACCTTAAAAATACTCTAAAAACTAATCAGTTTCCACTCTCAAAGTTTTTTGGTACAATATTCTTTCTTTAAAAATATTTTGTTCACAACCTTTTTTTAATATTTTTATATTTACCACTCAAAACACCGACCAACTACGAATAGTAGCAAACATAGATTCCCATTTTTATTTTTCAATTTAAAACTCACTTTCCTGGACAAATTCTCCAGGTATTGCTGAACGCTACCTAAAGTTCCTCTTTGGAGAGTGCAGGACGAATATTTCGCAGCTGTGAGAGGCTTTCACAGTTTTCTCGTCAATGGAATGGTCAGCCCAATGAGGTATTGGGTCGGAATTGACGCTCGGTCTCACAGTTGACATCTCCTCAAAGCGAACTTTGTGACGGCGTACGCAGTTTAGACGTATCTGAGGACAAAGAAAGAAACATTTTAGATATTCTGTCTTGTAAAAGTGCAGACAGCTTTTAGAGACATGTAGGCTTAGGGCACTGGCGTTCCTCAGGACATCACATAGTCATTTTATGACTACACGTTTTTATGACGAGCCAAAATTTTTTTTTTGGGTCGGAAATTATCAAATAACTTCTCCCGCTCGCTCTGGCCGGAGCGGGAGGGCGTCAGAGTTTTAGTGACTAAAACCCACCCGTGTTCCTTCCATTGCCTGTGTGCCGGGGCCACGATATCCCTTTCGGACAAACTCGCAACCCTGGCAGGCATTGGCCCTTTCGGCCCGTAAGTTGGTGCTGACATCTCTTTGAGACGCGCGTGGAACACAACGCACACTTATGAGCCTCACAACACTTACTGTTCCAAAAGTAACTATTACTTTGGTAAGCGCATACGAAGGTACGTAGTACCAACGTTAGTGAATGAGCTACCTCCAAAACTAATATCGCATGTCAAGTCTAAGGACCAACTTTAAAGAGTTCTACAAAAACATTATCTATCATTGTGTCCATAGCTATATCTGTAACAAACATCACGTTTGCTTTAATGCCTTTTTGAATAATGTGAAATTTCTTATCTCGACTGTAGGTATATTATTTTATAGTTTACTTAGCATAATTAAGTTTTAGCACATTGACTTACAAAATAAAAAAATTGTAATCCATTGCTAGACGAGAACAACTACCGACAAACTGTTACACAGTTGGGCAGACTTTATGTGTATGTACCGCATTGCCATACAACGTGGCAATGCGGCCAGTCTCTTCGGTACATTACCAGTCGACAGCGATGCGGATGAATTTTTCGATGTAGCTTTAGTTAAGTTAGTATATAATTTTGCTACTTTTATTAATTACTTAGCTATAAATTGTTTGTACCCATTTAAATAAATTATAAATTTTATGTACCAAAGTCAAAACCATCATCGTGTTTCAAAATTTGTATTAACAATAGTTAAGAGGGTTTGTCCTAAAAGTTGGCAACGTCGCAAATAACTGTCAAATATTTACCTGTTTTGATTCATAAAGCAATATTATTGAATAGAAATAAGAAATGTGGCTAACTAGAGAACTAGAATATTGATAATGAATAGCATGAATAATCAATTAAATAATAATTAATTGATTATTCATGCTATTGGAATATTTGAAAAAAAAATATGTGTGAGGCGGATACTTAATGCACCTAAAAGATAGTCAATAGTCCAGAAGATGAAAACCTTTTTAACCTCAAAAAGCGAAGGGAAAACTAGAAAAACACAATATTGTGACCTCAAAAAAAATTGTAGGCCCCTAATTTGTTTCGTACCTACTTTTGATTTCGTTTTGTTGGCTAATTTCGTGTAGATATAAAAATATTATTTCATAATTTTGAGTTAATTTCTTTCGAAGTCGCTTTAGTTTTATTAAATTACTTTTTATTTCGTAATTTTTAGTTTTAAGTAAAAACTGGAGTTTGTTTGGAATGAGTTTTTTTTTTGTAAGTATTTAAAGATTTCAATGTACTCGTAAGCATTGATAGATTTTTTAAGTAAAAAAACTATTATAGTTTGTTTTAAATATGCTTGCCCAATGTTTAAAACGGGGCTATATGTATAATTAGGCTACAGATGAGTCAAGAGAAGCAGCTCTTATGACAAAACGCCACCAGAAAACGTAATTTCAACCGACCCAAACAAATGTGTTGGACTTTTAACTCAACTTCAAGTGGCAGTGGGATCAAAAGTCCAAAAGTGATGCTGAGAAGAGATGTTTCGAAGTCTGACGGCTTGGTCAATGGCAGCATGGGTGTCGTAAAAGGATTCCGATGGCCTGCACTAAGGCGTGATCAACTAGAAGAAGGAGAGTTGCCTGATGCAGTGCTAATTGTATTCGATGACACTTCAATCAGTGAGAAATCAAAATATGCAGATAGTTATGTGCCAATATCTCCAATCACGGTAACGTTTCAAGCTAAACCTAGTTAAGGTAATGTGGAACGACGCATTATACCGCTTAAAGTAAATTTAAGCCGATAAAAAAACAATGGTCACAATCCGATTAATAGTTTCGGAGATACACGTGGACAAACATACATACAAGCATACATACATACACCTATAAAATTTTGCATATTTGTTTGGAAGCCCTAACAGATTATCATATGTGAATATCTTGCAGTTCCAATAATATTACATACATACATGTCGAATTGATAACCTTCCTTTTTTTGAAGTCGGTAAAAAATTAATCATCGGCTACAGTCTGTGTGTAGTGATCAACGAGTCCACAAGTACTCACCTACATACAGTCCCTGAAAAGGGGTAACAAGTATCAAAGTGTGCATAAATCCTAACTATTTTTCTTATGTGTGCTGAATATGTAATATACGTACACGTACGTATCCAGTACAACAACGCATACAGGGCGCTGTTGGCGTTGCCACGACACTGTAGCGCATCAGGAATGTTCGCAGAGGAACGTATAGCCATTATTAGAAATAGATGTGCATCCCTGATGACTCGTGTTCGCGGCAGCACCAACAGTATTCTCAGCGTATTCGCAGATCGGTGGGACTCCCCGATGTTGCGGAGGTGGGTGCGGCTCCATGCTGAATTTTAATTGTATATTTTCATGTCTGTAACCTACTAACACTAGAACTTAAGTAAAATTGTTACTAACCCTATGGACTCCGGTCTGAAATAAACACTTTCTATTCTATTCTATTCTATAGACGACTTTTACGCAATCATGCGAAAGCGTGTCGCGTCCATGATGCGGCGGGTGCGGCGTAGCGCCAACATCCTCTTGGTCACTGTGGCTGATAGGATCGAAGGTATAACACTCAGGCACTGAACCAGCACACAGGTATTACCTTCAAATCGTGCCTTGAAGTAGTGGTTTTGTTAATGATTGCATATTTGGTTATTGTCTTGTAGTGATTTTGACCATCGATTTATATCGATCAATGACTTTGACAGATTTTGACATTATACTTATGATTTTGGCATTATTATTGATGATGATTTTGCCATTATTATTAATGGTGATTTTGACATTATGGTTGTGATTTTGACATTATTATTGATGGTTTTGACATTGCTAGTAATTAGGACCAAAATTTGCCAAATATTATTATGAACGAACACTAGTGCTTAAGATGTATATGTAACTAATATATTGGATTGTATGATCTGTAAATTAAATAATTTGTTTTTATTCGACATAAGTTCTCTTATTCGTTACGGGTCACCAAATAAGAAAAAAATGCTTGGATCTTGAATGAGGGTATACCTGTTATTTTATGATTGATTCTAGTATTGTTTGATCCACTGAACCATAATCCGTGGGGTGCCAGACTGGCACCCTTGGGAAATTTAAAATATCGAAGATCAAAGGGAGCAAAAAGCCACCAATTTTATTGCGAACTAGCTTCTGCCAGCGACTTCGCCTGCCTGATATCTTTATAAATTATAGCCAAGGTGTGTCTGTGATAATATAAATCCTTTTATTTTATCGTGTTTAGTTATCGATACCTATAGCTTCTGAGGAGTTTAGCTATCTAATTAAAAATAACCCTATATTTTCGGCACTCGATTACACACGTCGTAAAAATGACATTAAAAAAATGTATTAAATGTACCTACTGTTTTGACTTTGATACTATTTTATTATGTGTATACTTAACTGCCCCGTTGGTGTCGTGATCGCAAGTGCGACTGCTGAGCGTAGGGTCCTGGGTTCGATTCCCGGGTCGGGCAAAGTATTATTGGGTTTTTCCATTAGGATTTTTTATACCCGGAGTTTGGAAGTTGACAGTGTGAAGCTGTTTGTCCTGCGCCTGATGTCTCTCCGGCCGTGTCGAATTGAAGATCGTCTCCGGACTATGAGAGTGAGAGTAGAGACTGTGCACCTGTGTCAGCGCCCACACTTTTGCATTATGATATCTCGCGCGCCGAAGGCTGGTGTCTGTGATTGGTCGCCATAGCCGAAATTCGGTTTGTATATAATAGATGTGAACGCAACTCAGTCTGTCTCTCTGTTAACTTTTCACGACTAAACCACTTCTTCTTTTTTTCGTGTGGTTAGAAACTAACCTGGTGTCAGAGTTTGAAAGCCGCCCATGTGCCTCTCTCTGACTTGGCTTCAAATGCCGTCGATATATATCTCTCAGGCATTTCGGTTTCCTCGCGATGTTTTCCTTTACCGTTTTTGAAGCAAGTGATAATTATACATTAGATACCCACATGAATCCGAAAAGTTAGAGGTGCTTGCCTTGTGTTCGGACTTGAGACCTGTGACTTGGCAGTTCGACGGTCACACCACTAGGCTATCACTGCTATGAACCACTGACCTGATCCTTATGAAATTCTGACAGGTAGGCAACCTGGGATCTGAACAAGAGACATAGGCTACTTTTCATTCTACGTAGATATTTTTTATAAAAAAATTATAAAATTACAAAATATACGCAAACGAAGTATATCAATGTAGGTTAGTCACGTTTTAAATTTATTTTATCCTAATTATACGTTTCACAACAAAAGCTCCGACATCAAACTAATTAGACTTAATTAATTGCGATTTAACAGTTCCTCCCAAACACTCCCCTAATTGGTTTTACCCGCTCGAAAATACTTTCGCGTCCGATAAATGCCGGAAATGTCGAAGTCCGGAATTCTTTTTATTCCTCTAATTACTCCTGGAAAAACTGTATTTTTTGTTCTCTCTGGCCATCCTCTGACCAAATGGGAACGGATCGTGGGAGGATAAGGCAAAAAAGTACGGTCCTAACTATCTCTTCAAGCAACGTCCTCAAATGAAAAAGTAATTTTTAAACCAAACTGCTTTTCACTCATAGGTTTCAAAAACGCGTCGCAACGTAAATAACGCAAAGAATGTTGTTGAAATTTCAAAATGTAAGGTATTGCCCTTGCAGGCCAGCACCCTATCCCAAGGTGGTGTCGGGTTTATTGTCCATAAGTACCTTGTGAGCAACGTAGAGAGTGGGTCGAACAGGGTGGCGTACCTTACACTCAGAATATCCGCCAGACAAGACAAGAAACAGATAGTCTTACCACTAAACCACAGAGGTGGTTAAAACTGTGGTCAATAAGGAAGGTTACTACTAGGTAACTACTGCTTAACTACTGCTTAACTACTGCGTAACTACAGCGTAACTACTGCGTAACTACTGCGTAACTACTGCGTAACTACTGCGCAACTACTGCGTAACTACTGTGCAACTACTGCGTAACTAGTGCACAACTACTGCGTAACTACTGCGCAACTACTGCGTAACTACTGCGTAACTGCTGCGCAACTACTGCGTAACTATTGCGTAACTACTACGTCACTTCTGCGTAACTACCAGGTAACTACTAGGTAACTACCAGGTAACTACTAGGTAACTACCAGGTAACTACTAGGTAACTACCAGTTTACTACTAGGTAACTACTAGGTATTTTTTTTTTCAAGTAATTAGGTACGTACCGGTAATTTTTTTTAAATATAGGTGTCATCTTTTGCCTTTGTATCGGCACAATCTAGGCGGACTTAGAATAATCCCTGCACCAACGAAACCGAGACGAATAATAACAGAGTAATATATGATAATCTCTTTTAATTTCACGGGACCTACAACCCTTTGTACGTTTCCTGACCGAGAAAATCGTTGACAGCTAGTCGCTTCCTCGTCGATGCCTTTAAAGCTTATGAGCGTTTATACAGAAAAAGGGCAACGTCGCAAATAGCTGTCAAATATTTCGCAGTTTTGATTAATTTGGCGATATTACTGTATGGAAATAAGAAATATGGCTAACTAGTGAACTAAAATATTGAATATAAAATGCAATAATTAATATCGTAACACCGAATATTTAGTTTTAGATATAAAAAAGGTATTTGGAAACTTTCCAAGTGCCTTTTTACACCTAAAAGGGTTACAACATCAAATTCAGTGTTATAATTGCAATTTATTATTAATACCAGGGGAGGTGCCGATAGATTAGGTACTTAATTTCTTTTTACGATGAATATAAACACCCATTGCCAGACATAGATCAATAGAAATCATCAGATAATACCAAATAAAATAAAATAAAATACAATCAAATCAAAATTCAAATTAAATAAAATTAAAAATAAACTAAATAAATTCGATTAAATGGAAACAAAATATATCAAATTAAATGAAACCAAAATAAACCAAATCAATTTAAAATAAATACTTAATCAAAACAATAAAATTAACTCCTCTCCGACACTGGTCTGTCGGAGAGAAGGAGTTAATTTTATTGTTTTTTTTTTTTTTTAAGGTATTAATTTCAGCAACAACAACTAGCGGTTTATTTTTCGGTTTGAAGGTAAATTTGTAATATTTTTCTGTCGAGAAAATTATATGGTATCGGGGTTTCGTCAAACATAGTACTTAGCATTAATTCTCCACTTTACCATATATACGTATTTATTTCAAAATTAATGCTTTAGTATTTTCCCTATCACGGAGGATCATGCTAAGGATATAAAGGTATTGTGACTCTTAATACTGCTCGCTGGCGAGAACTCGTTAGTTGCAGCAACAAGAGCTATTAAAGGGAGAACTCTCTCAGCGACACAGACAGGACAGGACAGAATCGAAATCATCATTTAGTGATAGAACGATTCAAAACGTCTAATTCTGAGAACGGATTGAATAGTGACATTGTAGGTAAAGGAGTAATCGCTATTCAGACCAATTCGAGATAATCGATTAATTATCTCGAATTGGCCTGAAATGTTGGCAAACGTGGCATGACAATTGATAATTAGTTGTAACTCTAGAATTATCATGACTGAAGCACAATGAATAATGAATTAATCTCTCCGTGGCCGCAAGATTGACGAGCAAGAGTAATTAATGCATGAATGATTTATTCGTAGCGAACCCTGCACGGTTTTGACAACTTGACAAAACATCAAGTTATCTGTATTACATGTCAGTTTAATATTAATGTATTATACACATAAACTTTTGTTGTAAATAAACCAAACCTCATCTAAATTACGTTGCGTAGTTTGGAAGAACAATGCGGCAACGCAGACACACGAAAAGCGAATTTAATTAATGATATTGAGAAAGATTAGTTCTTTAGTGAATTCAATGCAGAATGAACTTTACGCTGATGAGGTAGCTGGCATTTACCGATTAATGGATTTTGCTTCTCGAAATAATACATTCTAATAGCAAAAGTCAGTGCAAATTTGGTGGCCTGGTGGTATCAGCCGCGACTTACGAGTAGTAAGGGTTCGAATCCAAGCAGGCACTTTGTGTAAATTATTTCATCACCACTGCTCTCAAAACGGTGACGGACAACATCGTGAGGAAACAGGCATGTCCTAGAACTAAACATTCGAAGATATGTGACATCCACCAATCTGCACTGGGCCCGCGTGGTGGATTACGGCTCACTACCTCTCACAGAAAGAAGAGGCCTGTGTTCCAGCAGTGGGAACATTACCTATAGGTTGTTTATGATTATGTAGTGCAAAATTATAACATAAGGCTTACCAAATGATTAGAGCTTACACGTGCTATTGACTCAAATTACCTAGAAGCCAGAATGACAGCATTCCTAAGCATTCCTAAGGTGATTTGAGTTTGTAACACGTTACTTTTGAGTAGAATCGTGAACGATGGGCATAATTGGTAGCAAGCCGGGGACTATCGTTGGTCCTGCTGTAAACCCAATCAATCAACCAAATATTCTATTTCACATAAACCTACATTGGCACTTATGAAACGTCAGAAGCTAGGTGCACGGTTATAATGAGTCGTTTCCTTTGGAGAAGAGCCGGCAAGAAACTCCACGGTTACTCTTTTAAACATAAATGGCTTCTACAATGTTTTCAAATTACAGTGTTAATAGGTATCGGAGGACAGTTTAAGCCTGTCAACAAGTACCAGGTACTTAACAAAATAGAAAATTGTCTACAAATCTACAGTTTATTAAGCCTTCTAACTTAGCTCATAATGTTTGAGATAATTATAGGCTCAAGCTACATCCTGGGCTTCAGTCAATAGGCTCAAGTTACTGCGTGGGCTCAAGCTAATAATGCCAAGGGCGGGCTTCGTAGATACTGACGACCTCTCTCTCACTTCTCTATCATCTTAGCTATTAACCTATAATCAATTAAGGCGACGATTACCAACTTTTAATGATTTTATACTAAAGTTCACGTCGAAACGAGTAGTGTTAATGATTTGGGAAAAATATATGGTGAATTAGAGCATTTTATGAATAAATTATCATATGAAAATTTTAGATTATGTTTATTTAGTAGTGAAATTTATTTGTTAAGTTATTTATCTGAAACCTTCACCATTTTAAAGATAATTTAATTATTGATCTTTTGGTATACGTGTTCTATTAAAATACCTTTTTTTGTATGTTTAATAAATTAATAATGCGTCTAATTTGGGACAGCGCTCCTTGATGGGCGAGTCCTATTATTACTGGCTGGACGTACGACGCGTTGCGTGAGCTCAGTACAGAACACGCTAGCTAACCACTCAAAGTCACTCGCATATATCTGCGTCTTAAGTACTTGCACCTTTCGAGTATTCTAAGATACTCCGTACATACTCCCACGTAGTAATACAAATGTAGAAGAGTTTCTTAGCCGCAAGACATTTACATTTACGTAGATATTATATTTATTATGCATTAAAGCGACCGACTTAGATATTCATTCGATATCTGCTCACAACTATAAAATGACAACAATGCGACCGAACCCTTTGATGGTGAAACCTTTATTGAGTCATAAATCCCTTTAGGGAAAACGCTGCCAGGGAAATAAAACTGTCTAATAGAGTTTTTTTATCGCTGGTCTTACATAAAAAATGTAATGACATCCTACTGCTATGAAACCACAAAATTGATTTCGAATAGCAGTCGTTATTGCAATGTCAAATTATATTCAGGAAGTTTTTCATGTCACAGATATGGCATTTTACATTTTCATAAAAAACGTGTTTTATAAATATAACAAGTATTAAGAACATATCCTTAGGATATAATCCTTTATTCCATATCAATCGAAAATATTAAGAAAATATCACTTCTTCTTAGGAAGAAATAATATTTTCTTAATTTGTCCTAATTTTTTCGATTCACCAGAAACTACCAATCATGTTCATGTTCATGTTTCGTCCACTCAGGGCGTTTCGCCACCGCAGTTGTCACAGTTCCGTTACCGCGTTACCGAGAAACGAGATTATTTGAAATGAGCGGAATGTCCCGTTGGTGGCGAACGTGTGTCCACCGCAATCGAACCCGCGATTCAGTTTGTTATGATAGATAAAACAAAAACCGGGTGAAAGGCGACGGCGATGGCAGTGTATGAACAAGATCAAACGTGTTTTGTTATTACTAGTGCATTGGTCCGTCACAATCTCGGTCCAAGTACTAGCGGTCGCACCGTGACGGCGCTCAGGTGACGGACGTGCGGTGGTCACGCGGCCATAGTAAATGTACGTATCGCTACTTCGATGCCATCGTCTCGTTTTCAGTGACGTCCCGGTGACGGCTGTGGTGGACAAAGGTACTAACATATAATGTAACACACGTTGAAACAAATTCACCTAGTTATTGTTAAAATTCATTTGCTTCGGTTGCATTTCATAAAACTAGGACGGCTAATCTGTGTTACATTTGATGTTACTTTTCACCTGTACCTGACATAATAATGTCACCTTCTACTATAGACTGACATAATTAGAAAACTGTTTCAGGACAACGGTTTATTTTCATCGATCTATATAAGGATCGAGTAATGATTTATCGGCACGCTTGCTCACTGTGTAATGGTGATTCTAGACCATTCAAATCTACGTTGTCCTGTCATCATCATCATCATTACAGCCGAAAGACGTCCACTGCTGGACATAGGCCTCTACCAAGCACCGCCACTTCAATCGGTTCTGTGCTTCTCGCCTCCAGCGGATTCCTGCGTCCTTCACCAGGTCATCGGTCCACCTTGTAGGCCTTCCAACGTTAAGTCTTTCGGTACGCGGTCGCCACTCCAGAACCTTTCAGCCCCATCGGCTATCTGTCCTGCGAATAATGTGCCCTGCCCACTGCCACTTAAGTTTGGGAATTCTTCGGGCTATGTCGGTTATCTTGGTTCTCCTACGGATCTCTTCATTTCTGATTCGATCACGTAGGTAAATTCCAAGCATAGCTCTCTCCAGTGCCCTTTGGGTGACTTAGAGCTTTCTAATGAGGCCCATTGTGAGCGACCACGTTTTAGTGCCATAGTTCCATTTATATCTGTACCTTAAATCAAAGCAGTAACTGGATGGTACCTAAAAGTACCTAATAATGTGATTCACTTTGGTGCAAGCTCAGTTTCCATTTCACTACTTAGTACTTGAGCACGGCCGCTTAACTTAAAGCCACTACAGTTTCTTGATAAAGAAACATTTCTATTTAATTGCTAACTAACAATGCAGATAAGCTATGCTAATATACTCACAGAGGTAAACGTAAGTCAAAACATAACGTTTTCACTTTTCCCAGAGCGTTTGCGGCAACAAATTTTCTTTGGCAAATAAATCTTTTGTGCGATAACAGGCGCTGAAAATACACTATGCTTACCTACTTCTGATTTACAACGGAGATATATTAATTTATATTTTGTTATTGATTCTTCTCCTTAGAGTGTCGATGGCAATCTAAATAGACTCGACCCAGAATTCGGGCACGTGTTTGGCGCCATCACTAGCATCCATCAGTTCCAGTAACGTGCAGCTGACAGGATGCGCAGGACACGACATTAAGTGTCCCATCGTTTGTGGAACAGCACCATATTTCATGTTTCATGAGTCGTCCATGATTGTCCACCTGAACAGATTTTTCCCGTATCTGTCAACCAGGGTCAGGTGGTCCTTATGTCGTTTTGTTTCTGATCATTCGGGTCCAATGGCTGGCGCAGCGATTGTCTGCTATAAAAGCTTTGCGAGTTCAATTTTCGCACGGTTTTTATAATTTTTTTAGCCCCTTGGTCCGTTGTTCGTGTGGGCGATTTTTGTGTCACATTACTGCTTGGCTACGTTTCATACTGATTTTTTTAAAAATAAATCTCGGTTATATAAATGTTGGTACAGTTACTCAGTCCTGTATCGAAAATGCCTCCATTTAGTCCCAAAAACTGTGAAAGTATCACATCGCTAGAATGTTTGTCAAAGGGACTTAGTATTGCACCGATTTACCAAACGATTTCTTTCGGTACATACCACACAGGTGCAAATAAACTGGTCCGTTTTTATGAGCGGTTTGATATACCGCGTTTGGTCCTATTTGTAAGACCGCGTATTCAGCTACCTGGATTCCTATTTTATTTATTAGACCCGTTATCGTTGGATGGTTTTCTCGAACAGTATTTTTTAGATTTCTGCATATAAAAGTGGTCGGGAAATTGATGGCTTATAAGAAATTTGCTGTACTTTTCGGGTCATAAATTACCAAGATTACTTCAAGCTATTAGTGAAAAATTTCTATTACTTAACACCAAAAGATTGCTAGATGCCTTACGCGTCCAATATAATAATGGTTTTAGGATGCCGTTCGGACTGCCCCGTTTCTGTAGTGCATCAGAGATGTTTTCGCAAAACCGAACTGACGATTTCCACGCAGCCATACGCAAAAAAGTTGCATCACTAATGCATCGAACGCGGGTCAGTAAAAATAGTATCCTGAAATTAGTGGCGGAGAGTCCTTACTATTCTGAGGCATTTTGTGGAGAGGATGGTCAACTAGGTAGCTGATCTCCTGCTTGATCGTTTTCGGAATAACCTGCCTCGGACACTTAATTCGTTAAGTGTTTGCCGGTGTTGATTGTGTGTTTTCTACTACTAACATTAGTTATAAGGTATTTTTTCACTAGCAAAATGGATTACATTGTTGTTCGAAACTGAATAAAAAATTTAAAAAATTATATCATAAAACGCCTGTAATCCCTAGGGGTAGACAGAAGTGTACCTAGATACACCCATATTTAGCCACTTGTGTTTGAGTCCTATAACAGTCATCAACCAAGCACAAATCCAGACTCCGGGCTACTACTGAGAAATACCTGATGGAAAAACCCAATAACAGTTTGCCTGACCTGGGATTCGAATCCAGGACCTTGTGCTGAGCAGTTGTAACCCTTGCTACCACTAGATCAACGAGGTAGCTATGTTCTATTCGATTCACACTTGCATACACAACAGTCTTACCCCCGAGGGGAGCCAATAGATGTTTCACATTCAAAATATACTAAACGTCCCAACTTTCTAATCACCTAGACTAAAGTATGTTCTAGACATATTTTAACGCATCAACTGGTTTAAAGAATCCTACTATATATCCTACTAATATTATAAATGTGAAAGTTTGTATGTTTGGATGTGTTTGTTACTCAATCACGCAAAAACGGCAGAACGGATTAGGATGAAATTTAACACACAGATATTTTATAACCTGGATTAACATACAGGATACTTTTTATCCCGGTAGTATGTTCCTGTGGAATAATTTCCGACCTCCACGCGGGTGAAGCCGCGGCCGACAGCTAGTATCCTACTAATATTATAAATGTGAAAATTTGTATATTTGGATGTTTTTTACTCAATCACGTAAAAACGGCTGATCGGATTGCGATGGAACTTAGCACACAGATAGTATATAACCTGGATTAAGATACATGATACTTTTCATCCTGGTAGTACGTTCCTATGGGATAATTTCCGACCTCCACGCGGGTGAAACCGCGGGCGAAAGCTAGTAATATTTAATATTATAAACGCGAAAGTTTATGAGGATGGATGGGCGGATGTTTGTTACTCTTTCACGCAAAAACAACTACTTAATTGAATTTTGATGAAATTTTCCACCCAGATATTTTATAACCTGGATTAACACATAGGATACTTTTTATCCCGATATTCCCATGGAATCGAGACTTATGAGGGTGAAACCGCGGGGCACTGCTAGTAAAATACATATATCTCGCAAGTAAAACGCTCATTAGTTTGAAAATCAATATTAAAGATCAAAGGATCTGTTTATACATGTGAACAGTTTAGTTCTGATCAATGCTTTACTAGACAAACACAGAACGTAAACATAGAGTAAGTAGAGATCACTTTAAAACAAGTTGAACCTTCGTAGACCGATTTAAGGTCACTGCATACGTAAACGTGTTCTAAACCCGGACGGATCGGTACGAAATGTTTGCACACATCGTTGCATAGAAGTGTATACGAAAGAAACATACGTCACGGGTCCACAAATGGAACGGCAACGTGGCATCCAAGGGATGGGAAAAATATCGCCGGTGACGATGTTTAGCACCGCCCTGCGCGCGCTACGTCCCATCTGTGGTTCTGCTGCTACGCAGTTGCTCCGATCGCAGTCCAGTCCATATTTTCTTGTTCTCCACGCTAGCATGTTAGTTATGCGTCGCTGTCGAGGTGTGTACATATGTGTCGCAGTAAGATGGTTATAGCCGTGATATAAGTTATAAGAAAGAGTTTCATAACTGTCGGAGTGCCATAATTTCGTTCCTGCGTGCAATTTCGGCGTAGCGCTCGCCGGCCGATGCCGCGGCACTGCTCGCTTCGCTCGCTCGGGTCGCGCTTAGTTGGTCACAGTTCTAACCTAACCTATTTGGTTGGAGTGCCCTAATAGTTATATACTAGATCGTGCTCGTATCATACTTATATTCCTAGTAAGACAGTTATGAACCGCTTTCATATAACTATATTACGATACATAGCTATATCCCTAGGGATATAACTATATCACGGCTATAACCACCGTACTGCGACATATGCATTAAAGACCCTTTTTTCATTAAACGCCACGTTCTATCTCCGCCCCGTTCACGTCCTGACGCCGTATGTAACGACCTTTACACACAAGATTTGTATGCATTAGCAATCGATTTGTGGATGCTTGCCGACTTTGTTAGTTGGCCAAAGAAACTGTTTATACATGGTATTTTGGTAAAAGCGTGGGTGTGCGAACGTGGGCTATTTTGGACATATTTCCCTGCATCGTTTTTAGCTCAGATTCTTTTATATCTGTACTTTGGTTTGGAAAAAATATGCACCAACTTAGAATAGAATAGAATAACGTTTAATGTCTCCAGTATTACAGCCAGTAGTAGTGGTACATACACAAAACTATAATACCGAAAGCAAAAGATACATTTTTTGCGTCAGCATTTTGCTTAAGTCCCCTAGCACGTCTCCAAGCACTGGTTTTCAGTACGCTAGTCGGTCATTCTTCCATATAATCTTAGTATAGTGATTACTCGTCTGTTTGACAGTGTACGTTCAAAACTAAAAATGATATCAGTTTGTCTTGTCATTATCTAGCCCTGTAGAAGCAGAATTGAAAAAAAATTATTGGTTTGGTAGGTTTGAGCGTCGAAACTTCCATATTTCAATACTAATTTTAACTCGTGTTTGGGCGTAAATAAATAACTTAAGTAGTAAGAAAATGGCAAAATAGAACGTACATGTGGCTACGACGGTAGCCACGGCTGCTGGCGGAGCCGCGCGCTCGGACCAATCTGTTAAGTGAGGCGCCGCTGATGCGTGCACTCCGCACTCTCAACCTCATAGCTAATGATTCGTACCTATTCTGTTGTTCTCCGAATGAGTTCACAAATAATGCATTATTTGTAATAACTTACAAAATTTTATTATAATTATAAGTTAGGATAACAGTTAGATAAGTACACTATCGCAATAGGTTACCCTGTAATGATAGATGTAAGTTGGAAATAAACTAATTGGCAAATGGAGAATGGGCAAAAATATATGACACTCAACACTAACGCCATATATGCTACAGAAAAGATTATACCGAATCATAACTAATAGTGTGAAAATACTAAGGGCTGGCAGAATTTAGAAGTTTTTTTAAGAATTAAGTTAGTAGCTGAAGGCAGCCACAGCATAGCCTGGTTAAGTAGTCACGACTTCAGAGGTCAATTACGACATGGGACAATTACGACATGCCAATTAGAAAAAAAAAAAAAAAACCTTGGGGAGTTGGTCGCCAGACACTGAACTTTAACGCCCTATTCCTCATGCCTCTATACCCTGTCGAACTGTAATACAGTAGATGTAAAGTCTGTTATAAGTAAAAGGGAGGGGAAACCCTATATTACTAATATTTTTGACGATTACACAAAGAACCCCATGAGTTAGACATTTGTGGTCATATAAAGAAATAAAGTAAAAACAATTTCCTCTTCATTGATGTATAGCTTGTTAGTGTTGAGTAAGTAGACCTACTTGCTCATCCTCCTTTCTCTCATAATAGCAAAACTTACAATTCCCACTTCACTGAGTGCGCTGACGTTCATTGGAATCGATTAGAACTAGTTTCGCATTGCATTAAAGTTAATTGACGTTTAGATGGACATGTACGATTATGCATTCTGTTTCATGTCCCTTTGTGGTACATCTAAATATCGATCACACGCATGGCAGCATACAACCGGCTGCTGAATTTTAAGAATGTTCCTGTATTTGAAACTGTGCTGTACATCGGTTGCAGCTGCTGAAATACATAAATGCATATGCTCTGCGCTGCGCTTTCTTCCGCATTGACGCGCATCGAAGCGCTGTGACGCACTACCCAATGTGAGAGAACGTTTAGGCCCATCGTCCAAGACGCATTGTGGATCGAAAAAAGGCTCTCGAATATTGGAGCCATAATTTTAAAGTGTCGATGTTTGCTTGTAATGGCTACTAATAGCCAATATTATATATAAATATATCATTGGGTACAAATTGTAGGCAAATTGGCAACTTTAATTTATTTTGCAAAAAAAAAAATGGAGTTAATGCTTATATCTCCGGAATGGAGAGAATAGCCGTTATATGCTTGCACACGGTAATGTAACTATTTATTTACGATTTTTTGAAATTCTTCATTTAACGAGATTTAGTGCGATTATTTTTGAAAAAAATACCACCTAATCTGGAAAAATCAAGTACCTATGTCAAAAACACTTTGTATTCGAGAAGCTTTAGTCGATTCACAGTGAGACGGTAGGTACTCAAAAGTATCCTAATACAATATAATATTTATTTTATTTTCCAAAAGAATAAACAACCTTACAACAAATTTTACACTAGTGCTTATTTTCTATGAATCTAAAAGATTAGATACCCAATTAGTTACTCAGTGCATAATAAATTCAGGTTGTTACGAAACCGATTCACCCTGACCCCCGTACTAGTTATAAACTGTATTACGGTGGGAGGGTTTCCTCGTTCCCTTTTTACAATAATATAATTGATGTTTGAGAGAAAATAATCTGATAATCTCACTTTCAACTAATACAAAGCAATACTGTGGGTAAAATGTATAACACATTAAATTTGTTATTTACTTGATTTTTTACTTTGTAGGTAGTAGCGTAAGTTCACATAGTATAAGTAAAATTTTTAGATGCTAATTTTGTTTACAAATATTTGTATTGTTTGCTTGTTACATTCTTTATATACGACAAAAAACAGATTTTAAGTAATTATAAGTAAAATTAAAATAATTTAGTTAAAAAAATATTTAAAATAAACAAACTTAGATCTCCAATGAGTAGCCAGAATGACACAGCACTTGTATTTCATTGGTGGTCCTTAGACGACACGACTTAAGGTAGCCACACACGTAACTGCGAGAATGACGAGACATTTTTTTTTTGCATACTGCATGTACAATCACTTTGTGCAAGCGTGCACAACTTCCCTATAGGCTAGACACTGTAAAAGCAAAGTTTTTGCTTGAGCGATGGACGACGACGCGCTTGCTTTAACTGCATTAATTATGTGCACTGGCGTGCGTATGCGTTCAATCATGCTTGCAAAAGGTTGGCTTGTTCAAGCCGCATAATGAATATTCTATCAATCTGCATGCCGCTTACATAAACAAGATGCTTGCAAAAAATCATCATACAGACGCACAAGCACGCTTGTACAAAATGATTGTTCATGCAGGCTTGTCATGCTTGCAGTTATATGTGTGTGGCCACCTTTACTAACTAGTTTGTGATTGGTTTCGTCGAGGACGATGGGCCTTATTCATTCAACGTGTATTGCGAATAGTGTTTCTACGCAAAGCATTGTAGTTGTTCACGAATTCGATCGAATGCAATTGTCCTACAGTCTCTTATTTTGCAAACCCATTGAAGATGGATAGGGTTGTCCATTATTGCATGGGACCCTAGTATCCGCACCGATTTTTTTATGGCACACTAGATTTTTTACGCACAAATCCAGTGCGCGATAAGAATCATCGTAAAAAAATCGTCAGTGCGTCTCTGGGCTTAAGCATAAATCGCCAAATAATGAAAAATTAGAGGTACCTCTAACACACCTTTACCTTTTTCTCGAAGATGGCCATGTTATGATAGAAGAAGAAAATCTCTTTCAAGATTTTCATTAATGAGATTAGCTTAGTAAATGAAATTTGCAAAAGGGTTTTTCTCTGGCTCGTTTGAACCTGGTTAAGCCTCTACGATGATTAGATTTTTAGCACTTTGATAATACCTACAGCCTCTTTTATATCAAGCGAAGTCTTATAATTTCCGGCGGGATTTCTCTTCAAGCAACAATTTATTCAAGGCATACACTTTCAGAGCACCCGTTCTATTCTGTAAAACTCACACCGTGAAAATTGAGATGTTCTGAGCGTGAGCTCGATATGTTTGCATATAAGTATACCCCGTACCTAATAACGACTTTATTAAACATTCTTTATAAATAATATTAAATTTTTTATGTAAGATAACATCACGACTGTACAGTTACGTGCAGAAATACCTTATCCTAGCTAGGCGATTAAGCACGAGCCGAGCACTGCACAAATTAACGTAGTAAGGCATGCTCGTTCTCGAGACACCTAAGTACGGCTACGCTACGAGAATTTAAGCTCTGCTTATGCTCGGTTCGCCTAGCCTAGACGCAGCTTTACACTTATGCAAGATTTCAAAGCGATTTTCTGCTCAAGTTAGAAATTTGGTGGTGTAAATCGATACTAGATATATACAATGTCACCCATGGGCATGTGACCGCCCGTATTTTTCTGAATATTCATGAAAAATTATAGAAAATTAACTTTAAAAGGGGGGGTCTATCTTTAATATTTTTCATGTTATTCAATTTTTTATGTTTTTAGTAGCGTTTGCCATATATTCTATGTTATTGGCTCGATTTGTATTCTGTTTATTATTTCTAATAGCTTACGAGTTATTTTATCGGATTAACTAAAAAAATTTAGTAAAATTTGTCGACTATGAAAAAAAAACGGAGGTGAAGATTTTTTTTTCCAAAAAAACAGTATTTATTTTAAAAAACATAAGTGAAATTATGTTAATTATACATAAAATTATAGCGGGATACTGAAAAAAATAAATAAGAAAAAATGAAAAAAATTACAATTAAAGATAGACCACCCTTTTTAAGTTTATTATCGATAATTTGTCATGAATTTTCAAAAAAATACGGGCGGTAACATGCCCATGGGCGACATTGTATATAGAGACGAGATGGGCCATGGTCATCACGCAGTGACGCTTTGGAATTCAAAATTCAAAATTCACAAATCATTTATTCAAACTAGGCTGAGAATCAGCACTTTTCGAACGTCAAAATTACATAAGACAGTCCCCCAAAACGCCCATCCTTCACCACTTCCTAGTGCGTTAGCTGGGAAGAAGAAGTGGCGCAACAAACTCCCCAGCAGCACAGCTGTCTGTTCAGTTAGAAGAAAAAAAAGTTTCTAGTATTCAAAATAATTTACATTACGCAACACAAAACATAATTTAAATTATTAGCCATATGTTAGCTAGCACACGCCAATATACCAAACAAAATCATCGAGAACTATACTCAGGCAGAAATAAAACTTAATGTAAACAGAACTTAATATCTAAATAAAAGCCCTATTAAACTAAAAGCATAAAGGCCGTGCCCGCTTACATATAGTTGTAACTGGAAGTTATAAATGATAAACTAGGACCATCGAGGTAAAATAAATAAGACAAACAGTTAATTACTAATAACAATAAATAATATGATCAATTGTCGAGATCACTAGCTAACCACATATTGCAATATAACTCATTAAAAAACATTGTAACACACACATGAGTACACATGAGTAGATTATGTCAAAAATAAATTAAAATAAAATTAAAATAGCTTGACTTATAAAGTCAAATAAAAAAAAAACAATTACGTATTATAAACTCATATAACTTGTCAGTAGGTAATCTGGAGAAAGAACATCAACATTATCTTGAGTTAATCACAGCGACCAACTATTCTTATCATTTATGTAGTCGTTGATAGAATATATTTTTTTTGCCTTTTTTTTTATTATATATCGAGAGCCCTCTGTGCAATTGGCACATTTTGAATCTTATGCAATAAAGTTAGTGACTTAACTGCATAAAATTCAAAATGTACCAATTGCCTACTAGGTACCATCGCGAACACTGGTGGTTGACTACTTTTCTACCTTATTGCTTAGGCAATTAGGTCTATTTCCGTAATTATCGATCCACCCACAAATTATTTAACTTCGTGCGATTCGCCTCAAGAAAAAATAATATTATTTAAAAGTGTCGATACGCCCGTTTCGTGCGAGTAAATTCGTGCGAATCAACCAATAAGCCATTTTATTTGGGTAGGCGATGGTTGCAGAGGTAATTCATATTGACATAAGTATTTTCGTCCTTCCGCATAAATCAAGAAACAAATCTGTTATTTTATACCTCATAATTATCATTATTGAATAATTAATGGTCGATTCTTATTTGAGCCAATTATTTATTTTGTTTCCACAAAATCTTAAGGTTTTATTCTAGGAAATATCATTACATTAGTTCTATACAAATATCATTACATTCGTTCTATACAAATATCATTACATTCGTTCTATACAAATCTGGAATAACCAAGTGGACCGTAATTGCCAAGATTTTCCAGAAATTATTCTCTTTATGAAATAAAAAATAAGAATACCATTTTTTGTTGTTGTATGAGTACTATTTTATTAAACCCTACTGGGAATCAAAATAATTACCAACTCAGTAAAAATAACCTATTTTATTTTAAAAGTAGGTAAAATATAAAAGAGAACACAAATGACAGAATATTTAATCCCACAGGTCGTTCCAGCTTATGTACACAAACTCCTTAACCATCAAACGAAATTGTTTTATAAGGAAAATTCATACAATCTTGTTCAAACTCTAATAGTGTTATTTCTGCAGCAATATTGGAATTTGATTCCACTGCCCAAGGACAAAATATTCCGTAGCATAATGTTCAATATTCAATACTCAATATAATATTTATTGCTTCCACATGTCAACTTATGTGGTAGGTTTTACAAAATATTATCATTGTTATGTAAGTTTAACCTATTTTTATGGCGTAACTAGCAGCACCCCGCGGTTTCACCCGCATAAGTTATATAACCTATGTGTTAATCCAAGTTATAAACTATCTGTGTGCCAAATTTCATCCAAATCTGTTTAGAAGTTTTTGCGTGAAAGAGTAACAAACAGCTACGGTTTCAATTCGATCAGGAAAAGTGTTATTGGGTTTTTCCACCTGGAATTTCACAGTAGCAGTAGTGTGCCCAGTTGATGGCAATAGGCTCGCCCCCTGTTACATGGGACTTTTACATAAACCACTGTTATCTGGCGCACGCTGACTGCACGACATCGTCACTCCTATCGTGCGACTACGACGCTTGTTTTATCCTAATAGTTGGCAACGTCGCAAATAACTGTCAAATATTTACCTATTTTGATTCTTATAGCAATATTACTGTGTGGAAATAAAAAATGTGGCTAACTAGCGAACTAGAATAATAATAATGAATTGCGATTATAACATTGAATTTGATGTTGTACCCATTTTAGGTGAACAAAACGCATTTGGAAAGTTTCCAAATTGTTTTTTTACATCTAAAACTAAACATTCGGTATTACGATATTAATTATTGCATTTCATAATCAATATTCTAGTTCGCTAGTTAACCACATTTTTTATTTCCACACAGTAATATTGCTAAATTAATCAAAACAGTGAAATATTTGACATCTATTTGCGACGTTGCCCACCTTCCGAATAAACGCTCTTAACCCGCTAGGAAAGAAGAGAGTTGAGATAATTGCCGTCGTACTCACACTTTGTAGAGGACTGTTGCCGCCATACCCGTACTGCGTAGCTTCTTTCTACAAAACTGGTTTCCACTACGAAGCTGCTACGGTGACTATCGCCTCCTACGTACACCGGCTACGCGAAGTCGCCGTGTAGTAAGTTACTGCTTAGTATTTATTCGTAAAATTACATCACTTTACGTTTGAAACATGAACACCGTCCTAACGCCACCACAAGGATTCTCGACTTCGGACCCGAACATAAGGAGGTCTGTAAACAGCCAATCGACGCCCCAATCTAATTTCACTACAAGAGGCAACTAAACGCGCCCGCTTAGAAGATGATGACGGTATCAGTTTCAGTTTCGACTTGTTTAGAGAGGAGATTATGGTCAAAATTCAAAAAAAAAATTCAAAATTCAAAAGTCATTTATTCAAACTAGGCTGAGAATCAGCACTTTTCGAACGTCAAAATTACATAAGACAGTCCCCCAAAACGCCCACCCTTCACCACTTCCTAGTGCATTAGCTGGGAAGAAGAAGTGGCGCAACAAACTCCCCAGCAGCACAGCTGTCTGTTCAGTTAGAAGAACAAAAAAATAAGATTCTATATAATAGTATTCAAAATAATTTAGATAATTTAGATTACGCAACACAAAACATAATTTAAATTATTAGCCATATGTTCGCTAGCACACGCCAATATACCATACAACATCATCGAGAACTATACTCAGGCAGAAATAAAAACTACACGTAAACAGAACTTATCTAAATAAAAGCCTCCAGGCATAAAGGGCGTGCCCGCTTACATATAGTTGTAACTGGAAGTTATAAATGATAAACTAGGACCATCGAGATAAAATAAATAAAACAAACAGTTAATTACTAATAACAATAACTAATATGATCAATTGTCGAGGTCACTAGCTAACCACATATTGCAATACAACTCATTAGAAAAAACATTGTAATGAGTAGATTATGTCAACAATAAATTGAAATAAAATTAAAAATAGCTTGACTTATAAAGTCAAATAAAAAATAAAAAAATACAATTATATAAACTCATATAACTTGTCAGTAGGTAATCTGGAGAAAGAACATAAACATTGTCTTGAGTTAATCACAGCGACCAACTATTCTTATCATTTAAGTAGTCGTTTATAGAATAGTATGCCTTTGAACAAAGCTTGGATTTTACTTTCGTTTTAAACGCATCAAAAGGCAAATCTAGCAAAGAAGAGGGTAGCTTGTTATAAAAGGTTATACCAAGCCCAACAAATGAGTTATGAACCTTATGAAGCCGGAGAAAGGGAGCTCGTAGTTTGTCCTTATTTCTAGTGTTAACATTGTGAAAATCACTGTTTTTAGTGTATAAGTGTATATTTTGCCTAATATATAAGATGTTGGCGAAGATGAATTGGGACGCCACCGTGAGGATACCAATATCTTTGAAAAAATCTCTCAGAGAAACTCTGGCACCTAGCTGGTAAATAGCTCGAACAGCTCGTTTTTGAAGGACAAATATATTTTGAATATCAGCAGCTTTGCCCCACAGCAGAAGACCGTAGGACATAACGCTATGAAAATAACTAAAATAGACTAACCGAGCTGTATCGACGTCAGTGTATTGTCTTACTTTCCTGACGGCGTAGGCGGCCGAACTGAGCCTTCCCGCTAGGCTCGATATATGTGGGCCCCACTGAAGTTTAGCATCTACTGTTATGCCCAGAAAAACTGCCGAGTTTACAGACTCAAGCACCTCTTTATCTAAGACGATGTTGGGTCCTAGATTTCTAATATTTGGTAGGGCGAACTTTACACATTTCGTTTTCTTGGCATTGAGAACTAGGTTATTTGTCGTAAACCAATCCGTAACCATTGAGAGAGCACTGTTTACATCGTCAAAATCTTGTCTATTCCTGTCTACTTTAAAAATAAGAGAGGTATCATCTGCAAACAGTACAACTTCACAGATACCCTTTAAATAGAATGGTAAGTCATTGATATACACTAAGAACAAGAATGGACCTAGTATTGAGCCTTGAGGTACACCTAACTGAACTGGTAGACCGGAAGATTTCACACCATTAACATCTACACATTGGGACCTATTGTGTAAATAAGAATTTATAACGTTGAGAGCTTCGTTTTGAACACCGTAATGACGCAGTTTACGCAAAAGCGTGTCATGGTGCACGCAATCAAAGGCTTTGGAGAGGTCACAGAAAACCCCAATAGCATTTTGCGAGTTCTCCCATGCGTTAAATATGTGTTTCAGCAGAGCAACACCCGCATCTGTAGTCGAACGACCTTTTGTAAAGCCATATTGTTCATTATGAAGGAGGCTATTTGAATTAAAATGTCTAAGTAACTGCTTGAGTATTAACTTTTCAAATATTTTGCTAAATGCTGGTAAGATAGAAATAGGCCTGAAATTGCCAACGTCGTTTTTATTACCTGATTTAAATAGTGGTATGACTTTACTATTCTTCATGAGGTCAGGAAAAGTTCCTAAATCAACACATTTATTAAAAGTAACAGCTAGATAGGGGGCTACGATGTCTATTATATTACTTAAAAGTTTAATGGAGATGCCCCAGTAATCACCAGTGTTTTTAGACTTGAGTGTGTTAAAAACATTAACTACATCACGAGGCGTTACATGTTCGAAGCTAAATAAGGGACTATTTTTAGATACACTACTAAGCAAAAGGTTTTCAGCTTTAGACGGGGATGAATTTAAGGAGCGAGTCGTAGTTACAGGTATGTTGGCAAAAAACTCATTAAACGCCTCGGCTACGTCAGCTGCTTTATTAACTAATTTATTGTCGACCATAATCTCAAGTTGTTTATCTTGTTTAACCGACTTACCCGTTTCATTGTTAATAATTTTCCAAGTGGTTTTTACTTTATTATTGGATTTTTTAATTGTATCGCTTAAAAATTTAGATTTAGCAAAAACACAAACCTTTTTAAATAATTTTGAATAATTTTTTACATGCTCTAGGAAAGGAGTATCAAACCTGATTTTTTTCAAACCATATAACTCGTATAGTCTCGCTCTACTTTTATAAATTCCTGGAGTGGCCCATTGGTTAAAGCCAACGGAGGTGCCATTAATTTGAATAGTTTTGGCCTTGAAAGTAGATTGGTACTCTTTTTGCACAACATCAAAAAGGGCTCCATAGATTTCATTGGGATTCTCGTGTTCTACTATAGATGGCGTAATTCTATGAGCTATATTATTTTTAAACTTATTGCAACGACTAGCTGTATAAGGCCTGCATTCTATTTTATGCGGTTTTTTATGTAATGGCATGGGGAAGCTAGCTAATAAACCACAGTGGTCAGACGTTAAGTCACTTAACACTATTTTATTTTTGGCATCACAATCACTAAATATATTATCTAGACAAGTTGAAGAAGATGCTGTGATCCTGGTAGGTTCAAAAAACAAGTTTATTAAATTATAAGACCTAAACAGATTAAGGAGTCTAATACTTAATGGAGTAACATCTAAAATATTAATATTAAAATCTCCACATAAAATTATACTTTTATTAATTGATTTTAACCTATTGAGTGAATCCTCCATTACCGATTCGAAACTAATAAAATCACCAGAAGGGGGTCGATAAACGCAAATTATAACGTATCGCTCGAGTTCAACACAAGACAACTCAATAGTGCGCTCGATGGAAAGATTAACTAAATCTAAACGTTGTTTACATTTCAACTTGTTTGAAACAAGAACTAAAGATCCACCGCGAATGGCGCTTTTCCTTACAAACGCACTTTGTACAGTAAAATTATGATCATTGGTAAACACTACTTCATGTTCTTTCAACCAGTGTTCAGTCAAACATAACACCTGAACATCATAGTTCTCTATAAATAAACTTAACTCTAGCTCTTTGCCGGACAGACCCTGCATATTTTGATGAACAACATTCAAAATATGCGGCTCACCCGTTGTCGCTCCTAATAGTTTAAACTATAAGGCGTATCAAAAGTAGTGTTAGTACCACTACTAACAGTAATCGGTGGTACACTACAGGTACCTGTGTCACACTGTATATTGTATGCTAAGAGATTAGCAATTTGTCTCCTACAACTAGGTGGCAAATACATTGTATAATATGTCAGTTTATAATCAGTAATTAATTGATTACAATCAAAATATAAAATAGCGTCACTGTGACGACATGTCCTATTATAAATTAACATATTTAAATTATAAATGTGCCTATTTTGCTCATCAGACAAATATTGAGAATAAGGCAAGGCACAGAAAATAAATTTACAACTATTGGTCTCATTAAGATGTAACATCAAATGGACACATTCAATTATGTCCTTTTTTCTTACAGTTAAACTATCCCCATATAATAAAATAACAGTTGAACTGGGGTTTATTTTTGTCAATTTAATACTACTAATTAATTGGCTAATACTGGCACCGGGTAAACAATTATTTATAACATATTGTTGTGAACACTGATTAAATACTCTACCAAAACCTTGACCAAATTTGTCAGAAAATACATAAGTTGTATTAATCAAATTATTCCTACTATTATTAACATTATTAATACAGCTACCTACATTCTGAACCACTGAGGGCATGGGCGTAAATACTTCAGGCTGAGTTTCCTGAGAGGAGGTGCAGCTAAAAGAGAGGTTATTTGTCAGAGACTCGTACCTCTCTGCATTGTACTTGACCAGGTCTGCCAACTCATTGGCCTCCTGCATACGCTTACTTAGGTCTTGTTGACAAGCCTCATATTTTCTAAAGATATCCTTTAGAGCATATTCCCTGACAAACAATTCATCCTGTAGGTGCTGAGTGTCAGTATCATACATAGTATTACATAATTGTAATTCACTATTACACTTCTTTAATTTTTGAATTAAATTTAGATTTTTTTGCCTAAGTTTTGTATTTAACTTGTTAACTTTTTGGCGTTTCAGTGATTTTTGAATTTTTCTAATTAATTTATTAATTTTAATATATTTTTTCAACTTATTATGGCTAGTAAACAAATTGCATTTAGTGATAGTATCATCAGTTAAGTCTATTGTAACCATTGGCTGAACACATGTGGGTCCAGACCTGCTACCAACCAATTCATCATAAAGACTGCAGGTGATCGCAGACTCTTCACTAGCTTTGAGAGTTTCCAAATGGGTTATTGAGTTGTGGGCCTTGCTTAATTCCAGTTCCAATTCAGATATCCGTCTCAAAGCAAGTTCGTAGGTGTCACTACAATGCTGGAAATTTGACACAAGTTGACGGAGGTGTTGATGCTGGTCGAGTATGTCCACATGCTGAATATGTAGTTCGGCCAACTGGTTCTTAAGTTCAGTGTTCTTGTTATTAATGTACAGTACTTCTACCTCGCTGTCTTCCCTTTCCTGTAGCAGCTGATTGCACTGGCTTTTACTACATTCCAACTCTTTCAATGTAGCCTTCAATTTTTCCTCCAAGGATGCAGCTCTACGGGTCAACATATTGACAAGCCAACCCTAGAGGCACCCTAGAATGAGAGAAGAGAAAGCCAAGTGAGTAAAAGGAATAAGAGAGAGAGAGAGATAAGATGTGGATAGTAAGTACTAAGATGAAGGGACTATTGGGAGAATAAAATTATATATTATTTAGAATTGAAGGAAAACAAAGCAATAGAAGTTATGAAGAGTGTGTAATGTCAAATAAGGGAGGTTATTTTAATTATTCTAAATAAAAAAAGGGAAAAACCACAAAATTATGTTTACAAATTGGTTGGGGGTAGGTACTACCTACTATTTTAAACTGATTGAAACTCCAGTTTTAACATTAATTTCATGAAATGGCACTAATACAGTGATTTAACGTATCAGAGGTATTTCTAGTAACATTATACAGTTATGTGTAATTGTAAACAAAAGTGAAGTTACAAGGAATAAGTACCTACACTGCTTTTATTAAAGAAACTAGATTAACAATACAAGTTTATAACACAAACCTGTAGGTTTAAAAATATGAAAAACAATAAGGCCTAATGAGCCTATTTTTTGTGGAGTAAATTATGCAGTGTTTATTGTCTGGGCGAATGTTTTCGTCTTCGATTTTGCTTCCACTAGTTGTCAAGCAAAAGGAGGCATAAACCGTGCCAGTGTGTGATGGACGTGGCTCAGAAACCTGAGCAGTATTTTGTGATGTTCTGGGTTATGTAAATATTATACAGAATAAGTTAAATAAAAACAAAATACTCCCCGGGATTGAAGAAATTTTGAAATCCGTCACCGTTGGGTAGGTTGAGTTGACAGCCAGTTTACATAAATCCTTTATATGCGAAGTTCACGCAAAAAAAACACTGTATAATCACTGAATATACTAATTAATAACTAGGTAGGACTATAGTACACTAATTTAACATAATTATAACACTTTTACTAATTTTCTAAATTAATTAACCTAGGAGGCCGTTTTTTGACGACCGGCTACCAGTATTGCCAGCAAAAAAAAAAAAAAAAAAAAAAGTCATGTTCTCGGACTGGATAAATCAACAAAATTTAGGACTAGAAAAGAATCTGTTCGAAATAAATAAACACTCCTGTAGCATTCAAGCATCTAACAACGGAATTGAGAAATCTCTGGCAGACATCTCAGCTCAAATGAAAGACCTAGACAGAAAGATGGACTTGCTGGAGGGTGAGCGGAACAATACACGCGCAAAAATCGCTGAGTTGGAAGAAAGTAGTGAAAGCCGAAAATAATTGTTAGAAAAACCAGCTTTGAGATCAGGGGCGTTCCCAAGAAGAAGAAAGAAAACAAGAAGGAATTACTGAGTATGGTCGAGTCTAATCAAAACGATTGGATTAGAGTACTTCCCCTATGATATTAAACATATATATAGGCTACCCTTAAAGGAGAATGCATCCACAATTGTCACTGAATTTTCAAACAACTTTTTCAAGGAAAAATTCTTAAGTAGCGCGAAACAATATAACACCGCCCAACGAGGACAACTCAATTCATCTCACCTGGGTCTTGATGGGCCTGAAATGGCCTTGTTTATTTCAGAACACACAAATCTCACACACTAACTTAACTATTTTCCTATCGCAGGTATGCTGGAAGAGATTTCTTTAGAAATAAGCATGACCTTTTTACGTACTTTCTGTTCCTTTCTTCTTGTCTGTTTATACATAAACTGTTAAATAAAATAAAATAAACATTTAACCTCAAAAGCAAAAAGACACCACTTTCTTGCTCGTGATTTCGCTAGAACTGAACAATTTCAATACTGCTGGATTGCAAATGGACGAGTGTTTCTGCGTAAAAAGCAAGGAGAAAAATATAGCTGTCAAAAATGAAAATACTTTTCAGCAACTACGAGAAATTTACAGAAGTTATAATTAATTGCAAGTATAGTGTAAAACTTTTTGTTTTTATACAAACAAACAAATCTTACCTCTTTATAATATGAAATTAGCATAGACAAAACGGAAAAAAATAAGGTAAACTAGTAGTCATCGGTTTTAATTCCCATTACCTGCATAAAACCGGGCATTGCGTTTCGCTTACGGTCAACTCGACTGTGCAAATGAATGAAGCGGTTGCATGAAATAGCCCGTGTTACTGTAGTGACCTACACACTTTATTTTAATCAAATTATAAAATTAAAAGTAAAACATAATTAAATATAAATTATACATTTCTTAAATAAAATTAATTATAATTTATATACGCATATTTACTAAAGAACTTAAAACTAGACTTACTTACAATCAACATGTAAAATAAAACTATTTACAATAATTTAAACTAATATTCAATGAACAAACAGACAAGTACAAACATTGTATTAGTAGTTAATTCCTTATCAGTTGGCGGCGTAGCTATGACGCGTCTATTGTTCTAGCGACTACCGGGCGCTCGCGCTACGTCATGCGAACCGTGCGCGTGAGCGGGACAGCGTCATCGTGCGTTGCACTCACACACCCGCGTCGTACAGGCGACGCGCGCGCCGTGACTTGCAAATCAGTCTGCTCACTGCGCGCATAGCTTTATGTTAAATAATCTCGCGATCCTAGTTTCGCCTCGCTAACCAATAATCCTTGGAACCTTCTCGTGTTTATGTTTAGCCGATTATCCGTGCTGTTCTCTGCTATCTATATTTCTACCACTCCTTCTTAACTAAGTGGAACTCTTGTGTGTGTGAACTCAAACCTGTGTCTGTGTACCTAATAAACTTTCATTCTTCTTCTTGTGTACTTGGGACTTATTACTTCCTACCTATCTACCTACTTCTATCTACCACACACACCCTACTACTACAACTACATTGGTGACCCCGATCAAGAACACAAAGATGCCTGAGGACAAACCGTGCACGAGCCAAGATGTGGCAGCGGAAACATTTCGCGTGGGTGTGCGCATACCGCCATTCTACCCAGAGAAACCAAGTCTCTGGTTTAACCAAATGGAGGCGCAGTTCATCCTGGCGAGCATCAAGTCGGACGACACAAAGTTTTATTACATAACCGGCAACCTAGATCCGCAATACGCTGCTGAGGTCGAGGATATTATCGGCAACCCTCCACCCACCGGAAAATACGAGAAGCTTAAAGGTGAGCTTATCAAAAGACTATCGGCATCGCGTGAGAAAAAGGTAAAACAGCTTCTCATGCATGAGGAACTCGGCGACCGCAAACCGTCACAATTTTATCGCCACCTTCTCAACCTCGCTGGCCCAGGTGTACCGGAGGAATTTCTACGAAGCATATGGACGAGCCGCCTACCCGCAAACACACAGGCCATCGTAGCGTCGCAGTTGAGGATGGACCTGGCAGAACTCGCAGAGCTGGCGGACCGGATCCACGACGTAGTCGGTACCCATTTGGCATCAACAACTGCCATATCTACTGCTGCATCGGTGAGTACTGCGGGTACTAGCGCATGCTCGGAGATCGCCGCTCTGACCAAGCAGATGGATAAACTGGCGGATAAGGTGGAGCGACTGTCTCGCTCCAGAGAACGGTCCCATAGTCGCGCGCGACATCGGTCAAGCTCATCCCGATCAGAGTCGAGCTACAGGAAGTTCCCGCAGTGCTGGTACCACCAGAATTTCAGAGACCGAGCCAAAAAGTGTGTGAAGCCATGTGACTACCCTACATCGGGAAATGCGCGGGGCAATCAATAATGGCGGCCGATGATTGTCCGAGTGCTGGTCGCTTATTCGTCACCGATCAAAGGTCGAAGATGCAGTTTTTGGTCGACACCGGCAGCGACCTCTGTGTCTACCCCCGATCGGCATTATCAAATCGACGAGAGAAGACCAACTACCAATTGTGCGCGGCCAACGGAACAACGATAAACACATACGGGTTCATAAACGTCACTCTGAACCTACGATTGCGCCGTGACTTTGCTTGGCGATTTATCGTTGCCGATGTTACAAGGGCGATAATAGGCGTAGATTTTTTATCTTTTTATAATTTGGTTGTTGATTGCAGAAATCAACGCCTCATTGATAATCATACAACGCTCTCAACCCCGGCGTCGCCTGTCCGTCGGTCTGATGATGTCTCCTCGGTGAGGGTAAGTTTGGGTGATTCCGCGTATACACACATACTACGGGAATTCCCCGACATCACTCGCCCACATGGTATATACCGCACTCCCAAACACAATACAGTACACCACATCCGTACTACACCAGGGCCACCAGTATTCTGTACACCACGCAGATTGGCCCCGGACAAACTGCAAATTGCCAAGTCCGAATTCGAGGCCATGTTGAAATGTGGAACTTGTCGCCAGTCCGAGTCACCGTGGTCGTCGCCTCTTCACCTAGCGCCGAAGAAAGATGACGGATGGCGCCCCTGCGGCGACTACAGGATGCTGAACGCACGTACCATCCCGGACCAGTACCCCATTCGACACATCCAGGACTTTGCTCATAGTTTGTCTGGCTGTACCGTCTTCTCTCAGATTGACCTGGTGAAAGCATACAATCAGATTCCTGTGAATCCAGATGACATCCCGAAGACCGCGATCACTACGCCGTTTGGTCTTTTCGAATTCCCATACATGACGTTTGGTCTTCGAAATGCCGGACAGACGTTTCAGCGCTTCGTGGATGAAATGCTCAGGGGTCTGGATTTTACGTACGCTTACCTGGATGACTTCTTGGTCTACTCGAAAGACCCGAAGACCCACGAGCACCACCTGCGTCAACTTTTCACCAGACTCAGAGACTACGGTATGGTCATCAACAGTTCCAAGTGCGTCTTCGGAGTGTCGGAGGTAAACTTCTTGGGCTACCACATCTCAGCCAAGGGCACAAGACCATTATCAAACAAGGTCGAGGCCATACAAAATTTTCCCGCTCCCAAAACCGTAAGAGAGCTACGGAGATTTCTTGGGATGCTCAATTTTTACCGCAGGTTCATTCCAGGCGCAGCAAGCTTCCAGGCACCCTTGAACGCTCTGCTTACCGGCTCAGTGAAAGGTGCACACCCGGTCAATTTTTCACCCGAGGAACATAAGGCATTCCAGAACTGCAAGGACAGCCTTTGCCAAGCAGCACTGTTGGCGCATCCGGACTGCAGCGCTAAGTTGGCGTTGGTCACAGATGCTTCCGACAAGGCCATTGGCGCAGTCTTGCAACAGCTGAATGCAGATGCATGGGAGCCACTTGCTTTCTTTTCGCGTAAGTTGAGTCCAGCTCAGGTTAAGTACTCTCCATACGACCGCGAATTGCTTGCCATTTACGAGAGTATCAAATATTTCCGACACATGCTGGAGGCTCGTGACTTTGTGATTTACACAGACCACAAGCCTCTAACGTTCGCATTCCACTCTCGTAAGGAAAATTGTTCCCCTCGGCAGTTCCGTCACCTGGATCTAATAGCCCAGTTTACAACGGACATCCGGCATATTTCTGGGAAGAACAATGTCGTGGCAGACACCCTTTCGCGCGTCGAGGAGATTACACAACCAGTGCCCGTCGAAAGAATCGCTTCAGCTCAACTTGACGACCTCGAGCTGAAGCAACTACTGGATGGCGTTACCGCATTGCGCCTGCAACAAGTCAAAGTACCAGGTTCACAAGAGCAACTATATTGCGACGTTAGCACCCCTACGCCAAGACCATTTGTGCCCAAGGAATTACGCAGACCAATTTTTACAAGCCTGCACTCCTTGAGTCACCCAGGTACCAAGGCATCCGCAAGGTTGGTCGCTGACCGATATGTTTGGCCTGGCGTTAAGAAAGACTGCCGTGATTGGGTACGTTCCTGTTTGGCTTGCCAGCGCTCAAAAACCACTCGGCACGTCTTTGCTCCCATAGGAACTTTCAAATTACCGCAATCGAGATTCGCTTTCATTCACATTGACCTCGTGGGACCTTTGCCACCGTGTGAAGGGTTCCGCTATTGTCTCACTGCCGTCGATCGCTTTACGCGATGGCCTGAGGCAATACCGCTCACAAACATAACTGCAGAAACGGTGGCAAAGGCCTTACTGAGTGGCTGGATTGCTCGTTTTGGCTGTCCATCCGATATAGTAACCGATAGAGGTGGACAGTTCGAATCGGCGCTCTTCAAATGCCTGTCTGCAATCGCTGGTTTTCGACGTCGCAGAACAACGGCATATCATCCTGCCTGCAACGGTTTGGTGGAAAGATTTCACCGTCAACTTAAAGCAGCAATCACTTGCCATGCTAATGACAGTTGGGTGGAATCTCTTCCACTAGTCCTGTTAGGCGTACGCAGCGCTTATAAAGAAGACGCCCAGGCTACTGCTGCCGAGCTTGTTTACGGTCAACCCATACGTCTGCCTGGCGAATTCTTCGACCCTCAGGCTGATGAAACGGTTGACATGACCGACTACCTATCAAGGCTCCGGAGTATTGTCAGGAGACTGCAACCGTCACCAGCAGCCAGACACAACAGTAATTTTAAAACATTTATTTACAAGGAATTAGCTTCCTCTACCCACGTTTTCCTTAGGGACTGCACTGCTGGTGGTCTGAAACCGGCATACTCTGGTCCTCATAAGGTCATTCAACGAGGTGACAAAGTGTTTAAAATAATGGTAAATGGAAAACTAATCACCGTATCGATTGACCGCATTAAGCCGGCCTTCATACTGCGTGATCCTCACACATCATCCTCACCACCAACCACTAACTTTCATCACAACACACCACAGTCACCACTCAACACTAACACTCATCAATACACACCCGACGCGGATAACCGAAACTTACCTTCCCCAGACGAAAGCGTCGTCAGAACGACGCGGTCAGGGCGTCGCGTTAGATTTCCCAACTATTATCGCCCTTGACGGTCTCTGGAAGGGGGTGATGTAGTGACCTACACACTTTATTTTAATCAAATTATAAAATTAAAAGTAAAACATAATTAAATATAAATTATACATTTCTTAAATAAAATTAATTATAATTTATATACGCATATTTACTAAAGAACTTAAAACTAGACTTACTTACAATCAACATGTAAAATAAAACTATTTACAATAATTTAAACTAATATTCAATGAACAAACAGACAAGTACAAACATTGTATTAGTAGTTAATTCCTTATCAGTTGGCGGCGTAGCTATGACGCGTCTATTGTTCTAGCGACTACCGGGCGCTCGCGCTACGTCATGCGAACCGTGCGCGTGAGCGGGACAGCGTCATCGTGCGTTGCACTCACACACCCGCGTCGTACAGGCGACGCGCGCGCCGTGACTTGCAAATCAGTCTGCTCACTGCGCGCATAGCTTTATGTTAAATAATCTCGCGATCCTAGTTTCGCCTCGCTAACCAATAATCCTTGGAACCTTCTCGTGTTTATGTTTAGCCGATTATCCGTGCTGTTCTCTGCTATCTATATTTCTACCACTCCTTCTTAACTAAGTGGAACTCTTGTGTGTGTGAACTCAAACCTGTGTCTGTGTACCTAATAAACTTTCATTCTTCTTCTTGTGTACTTGGGACTTATTACTTCCTACCTATCTACCTACTTCTATCTACCACACACACCCTTACTACTACATTACCACATTCATTGGCAATCCATCTGACTACCCACCTACACAGTTCTGCTAATACGTCCTTAATTTTCGTTTTAAACCAGAACCAATGTAGAGGACGATCGCATATAAGATTATTAATGTCCCGAACCCGGTGGTTGTCCGCTTGGTTTATAGAACTTTATCCGGATTTTTTGACTATTCATTCATTAATATAACAAAGAATTAAATCGTTAGATTCGTTTCTGTTTTGTTTTGACACTTCGGACACACACAGTGACTTGACTTGATAGTCATGGAAACGCTACGCAATTTACCAGCTAGGTGCCAGGTTTTCTCTAAGAGATTATTTCAAAAGATATTGGTATCCTCACAGTGTCATCACAATTCATCTTCGCCAACATCTTATACGAGTATATTAGGCAAAATATACACTTGTACATAAAAGCAGTGATATTCACAATATTAACAAGAAATAAGGACAAACAACGAGCTCCCTTTCACCGGCTTCATAAGGTTCATAACTCATTTGTTGGGCTTGGTATAACCTTTTATAACAAGCTACTCTCTTCTTTGCTAGATTTGCCTTTTAATGCATTTAAAACTACAGTAAAATCCAACCTTTGTTCAAAGGCATATTATTCTATCAACGACTACTTAAATGATAAGAATAGTTGGTCGCTGTGATTAACTCAAGACAATGTTAATGTTCTTTATCCAGAATTAGCTTGCCTACTGACAGGTTATATGAGTTTATTTAATTGTTTATTTTATTTGACTTTATAAGTCAATTTATTTTAATTTATTGTTGAGTTATTCTACTCATTACAATGTTTTTTTATGAGTTGTATTGCAATATGTTGTTAGCTAACGACCTCGACTATTGATCATAAACATTTTTGCCTGAGCAACCGGCAGCAAGTTCGTCATGCTCCCTTAGATGTCACTGCTTGCGGTAGCGTCGGGGGCCGGGTTGGCTCCTTCCCTCAAATAGGGCGAGGTAATGGCTGATCTTTGCGTTATTCTCGTGAACGGGAGCTGCTTGTGGTGTCTGGTCGTCTTGCTGATCATAGTTTTGTTATTGTTATTAGTAATTCACTGTTTTATTCTACCTTGATGGTCCTAGTTTATCATTTATAACTTTCAGTTACAGCTATATGTAAGCGGGCACGCCCTTTAAGGCCTGGAGGAGGCTGGCGTGGCTGGCCTAGTGGAGGCTTTTATTTGGATTCTGTTTACGTTTTTTTTTTTTTCCGGCCCGAGTATTGTTCTCGATGTTATTTGGTTGGTATGTTGGCGTGTGCTAACTGACGTATGGCTTATCATTTAAATTATGTTTTGTGTTGCGTAATGTAAATTATTTTGCATACTATTATATAGAATCAATTGTTTTCTAATTAAACAGACACCTGTGTGGCTGGGGAGTTTGTTGCGCGACTTATTCTTCCCAGCTAAAGCACTAGGAAGTGGTGAAGGGTGGGCGTTTTTGGGGGACTGTCTTATGTAATATTGACGTTCGAAAAGTGCTGATTCTCAGCCTAGTTTGAATAAATTACTTTTGAATTTGTTTTTTTTTGCTATTATTAATGTGCGAGCTCACTCTTCTCAATATGGTCCTTTTTCGAGTAGCTTAATACGGGCAAATTTTGCGATTTAAATCTTTGGTCAATATTATATTAATTATAAAATTACTACGTTCCTACTTATTTACTTTGGTGTGGAAAATTCGTTCTAGGAACTAGCAAAAGCTAAGATTAACTTATATACGTACATCTGTAATTGACTCGACCCTGAAATTTGTGGTTGTTATTAATTAAACAATAGAAGTTTGTTAGGCAATACCCGGAAACCATGACCAGATTAATAATATAATTTGATCAAAACAAAATTATGCTTAAGTTTATGAGATGATTTCCTGGAAAAGATTGATTATATTATTATGTAATTGACAAATAACTCTTTAGGAGCTATACACACCGGAGAAATAATTGAAGTTTCGATTTTGTTTCATTTCTTGTTCTTCATTTTATACAAACTGCATCAAAGATGAGATACACCGGCTACTGCAAAACGTTTTTTGTATGTCCAAACTTCCTAACTAATATTATAAATGCGAAAGTGAGTGTGTTTGTTTGTTACGCTTTCACACTAAAACGGCTGAACCGATTTGGATATAATATTATAAACAAGCTGCACCCCGCGGTTTCAACCGCGTAAGTCAAGATCCCATGGGAATATCGGGATAAAAAGTATCCTATGTCCTAACCCAGGTCATGATCTACCCATGTGCCAAAATTCATCCCAATCCGCTCAGCCGTTTTAGCGTGAAAGCGTTACAAACAAACAAACTCACTTTCGCATTTTTATATTAGTTAGGATACGAAAGTACGTCTGTCTGTTACCTTTTCACACAAGAAGACCATGACATAGATGTTTTTACCCAGGTAGTGCGTTCCCGTAGAATAATTTCCGACATTCAAGTGGGCAAAGCCGCGGGCAAAAGCTAGCGGTATATAAATTAATATCAAAAGCATGTTGAGAAGCGAGCGGCGGAAAGGAAGTTTAAAGTAAAACGACCATGCCAGATGTTTGGAGTTCCAATATTCCCACAATTCTATTTCTGAACTACGGAATATTTTAAAGTTATATGTTTCTGTAATACACTCCGCTATAGAACTACAAAGTGAGACAGCTAAAGAAGGTGGAAGGCGAGGTTCGCACACGACGCAATCAATTGCAAACTAGTTAATAACGCGTTAGTAAGTCGCATCGTAAACGTGCCGCCAATAAAATAATTACTTGTACTGCGAACTTCTGGCTGAGTAGAATTTCGTGTTACAATCAAACTTGGTTTAGTCCCATCTCGGCACCTACCCAACTCGGCACTTATGAACTTATTTATCATGCCCACGAAAACATAACTCAGCAGCCCTGTCATAAATCATTGCTACAACAACAACATACAAAAATCAATACATAAAAAAATGGAAACATTATCTAGTGATTATTTATTATATCAACATAAATATTTTTCAAAAGTTACTGTTTAATAAATAAGTTTAATTTTAAAATACTAGTGTCAATTTGCCTAGTTTTTTCTCAACTATGTTGGGATCGGCTTCCAGTCTACCCGGATGCAGCTGAATACCGTATTTTACATGGCGCTACTGCCTTTCTGACCTCCACAACCCAGTAACTGGATAATACGATACCCCTTGGTAAGACTGTTGTCATCTTTCGGGATTCTGACGACCCGTAACGAATGTCATAGATCCACGAATGACAGCCGGGACCAACGATTTAACGTGCTTTCCAAAGCATGCAGGAGTCTCGGTATGTTAAGATGATCACCCATTCACAGACCAACCCGGCCAAACGTAGCTTAACCTGATGGATCGAACCGTGCGGCTGTTATTACTTAGCCATGAGCTAACTAGATACGCGATACTAGTGTATTGTGGACAAAGTATAACATATTTTTAGGGACTTTCACAGACAAGCCCTTGAATCGCTGTAATTAGAGGCTCCATTATCTCTGCCTTGGCAGTAACTCGGCAAAAAATATAAAAAATCAACGGTTCATATGAATAATCATTTAAAAATATCTACAGCAATTAAGTAAAACCATATAATGTACAATAAACAGCTTAATCTGCATATCAGTACCAGTATAATGGAGACATAGGCAAGTATGGGCGCCCATATTTTGAGGGCTTTCACACTGGTACTGAATGATACACTTAATTACGCGTTTACTTTATACATTAATTTTCAGTGAAAAACTAAAAAGGCACGATGAGATTCAATTTTTGACGACTTTGTACCTAAAAATTATTTATGACAGGGTGCCGAGTTGGCAATTTTTCGTGGATATGATAAATAAATTCATGGGTGCCGAGATGGGACTAAACCACAAACTTTTAACTTAGTCCCGTCTATAGTCTTGGACTTAGCATTTGCATTTTGCCAATGAGACTGTTTGCGAGTGTGCAAAATAGCAATAGTATGTTTTAAAAATGATTTATGACAGGGTGCCGAGTTGGCAATTTTTCGTAGATATGATAAATAAATTCATGGGTGCCGCAATGGAATTTAACCACAAACTTTTAACTTAGTCCCGTCTATAGTCTTGGACTTAGCATTTGCATTTTGCCAATGAGACTGTTTGCGAGTGTGCAAAATAGCAATAGTATGTTTTACTCAGGTCTGCACGGAGCCATAATGTAAATAAACTGCATATTGTTACACGTTCCAATATTCACCCAAATGTATTGAAAACAAAAGGCATTTGCCAATTTTCTTTAAAAATAAATGAAAATATTTTCACATTTTTAACAGTTTGGAACGTCGAGCGGAGTTGATACTTCGTTTCACCTTTTTTACACGAATTTGATTTTGCCCAAAAGGTTAAGGAGAAATGAATACCTATTAGTGTGGTGAACATTTTGTTTTTTTTTTTTTTTTGTGTATTAATTTCGAATATAGATTCTTAGTTAATATTTTTCGCAAAATGTTTGTTTAATTAATTTTCATCTAAATTTTTTCACTAAGTTTAAGTTTTTCCGAAAATTTGTTATTGAAGAATTTAAGCACTTACGTATCCTTTGGCATAAAACAATTTCAAAGAAACCCCTTCAATTTCATTCTTAGAAAATCTTTCAGAATTTTAACATTATGGCGTTTATGAATTTTCTTACTTATGTTTTTAAATATTTCCTAAAATAAAAAACAATAAAAAAATAAACAAATAGAGGTCCACTGGTGTCGGGAGCAGGGTCCAAGCTACCGGCGCGGTGGTTAAGGCTGTAGAGACACAAGAACCTCCTCACAATGAGAGCCGTATCGAGGAGTACGGAGAGACTCGTACGAGAGCCTGAAGAGATGTTGATCGAGGCTTTCGCTTTGGCCATCGGGCCATTAGCCGTTACGATAATCGGCACAATGAGAGCTGACCTACCTCACATTCCACATCTCAACAACCTAGTGTGCTAAGCCTAGTATTTGATTTGTTTCTCAATAATATTATTATTGTTATAATTATTGTATATTTTAATAAGCTTAAATTCTTGAAAATCGATTAAGCGTAGGTGTCTAACCCTCTGAATATTTCTTAACAATACAAAAAACATACTTAAGTCGTATTATTAAGAAATAATACAGTTTCCATAGAAACCGGACAAGTGCGAGTTGGCAGTTAAGGTTCCGTTTCAAAGCTGTGACCGGCCGCCCGCAGCTTCACTCTATTTCGATACAGCCTACAAATTTCCAATTCCGTAGGTACTGAAGGACAAACTTAACATTGTTGTGAAAAACATATTATCCTAAACATTCCAACTGCAACTATAAGTTTGTACGCACACTATGACGGATTTACCATGTTATTTGAAGACACTTCTTACAAGTTTTCCTGTAATCTATAATAAAGAACTATACAAGGCAATGGTAAATTTTCATATATTTTCTTAAATAGCATTAAAACGAATATATTACAGTTATTTAAAAAAAACTGAGACCCTCACAATAAGCCCTTTCCATTTTATATGTCACATGTTGTGTACAGTTTGCAAAACATGTTCTTTTTAATTTTCTATTTTGCCTACAAAACTCCCAAATCCAAGACCCCCATATTCAAATTTCGTTTCTTTACATTACACGTACGATTTTAGGTTATAGAAATTCACGATAAGGGTCCCGATTTTTCATTCAGACGTACGGAACCCTAAAAACTCAATAATACCTAGGGACCTAAGTTGTAGTGTTTGTCTATGTCTTTCAAAATAGTCTATTATTGTATGAAGATGGTTATTTGAAGTAACCATAGCGACATAGCCGATTATATTTCTAGTTTTTGGAATTGTTTTGATGTAATAAATAATATTTATTATATTTTAGGAAGCTTAATAATAAACCCTAAAATAATGTATCATGGTATAACTGTAGCTATCCTTCTAAGACTCTAATTAAGCTTTATGATTCATTATCGAGTTGCTCCTGCTTCGAGCGGTTTTTACGATTTGATTTCTCCTTTTTATTTTTATTTTTTATTATATTTATTTGTCTGTATCTATCTATCCGTGACATCACTGCGGGCCCTATCAGAATACCAGCGCTGTGACATTTTTATTTATTTTTAAATGTCGCGGCATCATGCTGAGATAGGAGCCCTTTGGCCTCGTACAGGACTTCCTTCTTTTTATGTTACTGTTACTTTGTTTTTAATTGTTTTTGCTTTTTTCCTGTGCGAGTCACAATAAATACTTTTTCTTTCTTTCATTTGACAAAACATCGAGATTTCTTTGTTTTATGTAGCTTTAATAATATTTAACGTATTATTCACATAAACCTTCCGGAATAAATTCTCTAAAGTTTAGAGAATTTATTCCGTAAGGTTTATGTTTTAGAGTCTAAACGGTGGTGACAAAGTCATCCAAAGGAGGTCACCCATTCTGGGAGTTTTTATTTTTTTTGCAGCCATCTATAATAATTACATGTTTTTAAAGTACACATATAACGCATTAGTTTTTACTAAGGCGTGAAAGTCGAGAAAAATGTGGGTTCGGTTATACAGGTTGGATTTCTGAGATGGGGCAGTAAGGGCCCTTATCCGTTATTGCTACAAGAAAATGGTCTTAAGAGATTGTCTTTAACTTTTTGAAATATTTTGATCTGCAATCACAGATTTTGAAAGAATCGTACAATCTGCATGAAAATGAGCCTTTTTCGCTTTTTTTGATGCCAATCGATTATGTTTCTTATAAGGATTAAAAAAAATTACCGGACCTACTGAGGTTTGAGTACTAGAAAAGACAGAAATCGCAAAAATCTTTTTCTAGGAAATAAGACACCTACCTACTTTTTTACGATGGATGGACTGGTTGAAAATGTTGTATTGTATTGTATTTGTGAGGTGGTGCATACGGGATGTTACATGAAATAGCGGGAGGACATAATTTATTTAGTTTAAAGATTGTTGTATATCTTTGTTCGCAAATAAATTACAGCGTTGTCGCTATACAAAGAAATGTTTTTACTACTGCCACCGTTCAAATAAAATGTAATTTATTCCTGGCCGCCGAATTTTGTTTTTTTATCCCAAATCGTCAAACAAAATGAGTGATCTCCTTTGTTACGTGGTTTAGAAGAACAACGCGGACATACAGACAAACACGAAAAGCGACTTTAATTTATAATAAGTATGTATAAATGTGGAAATTCTCATGTCAATCAGTGCCCGCGAGGTGCTAAGTAATAACAGCCGCACAGGTCGATCGATGAGGTTAAGCTACGCTTGCCGCGGTTGGTCCGTGAATGGGTGACCATCTATACATACCACGACCCCTCCGTGCCTCGGAAAGCACGTTAAGCCCTTGGTCCCGGCTGTCATTTGTAGATCTTTGACAGTTGTTACGGGTCGACAGAAACCCGAAAGTCTGACCACCAGTCCCACCAATGGGTATCGTGTATATCCATTAAGTGGGTTGTGGAGGTCAGGTAGGCAGTCGCTCCATGTAAAATACTGGTATTCAGCTGCATCCGGTTAGACTGGCAGCCGACCCCAACATAGTTGGGAAAAGGCTAGGCCAGTGGTCGGAAAACTCAGTGTTTATAGAGCCAAATATCAATACTATACCGACTAAGATTTCTTATGAGAGCCAATTCTTTCTGTGTGTCCAAACTGTCTCAATACACTTTTCTTAATCCTGAAAACTCCTCCTATCCTCTTTCACTCATCGTCTTTCACTCCACAAAGCTTCCTAAAATTAACTTCCTAAGAAGTAGGATGCCTTCATTATCATCACCATATCGGCTGATAATAATATGATGAAGGCATCTTACTTATTAACAAGTTAACCTTGACAAAGGTACAGTAAATGATTAATTATCGATGTCCTGTTAAGTTTGAATTTTGAATAATGATGATTCAAAATATCTTGATATTTTGCATTGACCGAAACCCCGACCCCCGCGCGTATAATATCTACGCTCGCACTTATCGACATTTGTGCTCTATAGGCCAACAAGCCGCATGCGGCTCGCGAGCCGCGGTTTGCCGACCACTGGACTAGGCAGATGGAATCCCTGCCTAGAAAAGCCCACCACACCACCACTACCCCTGCCTATGTTCTATGTTATAGGGTTGGTTTCCGCACTTAGTCCGTCAGGTAGACAATTGTGCGAAAAACCTTTAAAGTTAAAGTTCGCGAGCACATTCGTAAGAAGCTGGCAGTACACCACTTATCACCACAACGGTAATATTTTACCATTGTTTGTCTTATTTGTTTTAGTATATTCGTGTATTTATGTGTATTTATCTGTTATTGTGGTAGTTATTCCAACCAGCCCACCTCCCTCCAGAAGCTAATTAAAGGTCCTAGTCTATTTAGAACGTCTGTGAAAGATCTGGGTGACCCGAGGGTTTCTGTTCTACTCTGGGTGACGCCTGTGCATTCAAAGAGCACGTGCGCGACGTTTGCGACGGTTTCCTCAGCCTCCATGCACGCCCTGCACAGAGGACTGTCCACGCCTGCCTAGGAAAGTAGGAAAGCGGTGCGTCATATTGGACTTAAGATACATAACATACCATCATTTCTTTAATCTCCGAAGGGTTAGGCAGAGGTGTACCTATAGTACACCCATATTTCGCCAGTAATGATTAAGTCCCATGTAATAGGGAGCGAGCCTGTTGCCATCGACCGGGGACAAATTAAAACCAAATAATACTATGCCTGACCTGGAAATTGAACCCAGGACCTCATGTTTAGCGGTAGCAGTTGCGACCACTAGTCTAACGAGGTAGTCTATAAAGGTCGAGGGTCATATTGGACGTCTACTTACTAACAACACAGTGAACGTATCTACTATACATTGTAACAGCGAATCTGTGGCGGCATCTATATCGCCACATGCGAACTATGCATGAAAGGCTTATTTTGGGAGGAGGGCGTGTCAGACTCTTACTGACTAAAACCCACCCGTGTTCCTTCAGTTGCTTGTACGTTGCCAGAGGCCACGGTATCGGACTTCCCCGCGACCCCGGCAGGCATCGGTCCTAGCGGACTCTTTCCGTTGTGCTGACATCTCTTTGAGGCACACGTGGAACACTACGCGCCGTCGACCCGGGCCTGGTCCTTATCGGACGGTGAGCTACCCATTGCTCCCCGTTCGTAAGCCCGCGCCTACGGTGGCCGGGAATCGGCCTGTGATTCCCGATGCCCAGGGCATCTCCTGCGGCGGCTAAGGGCGTGAGGGCGCGACATTTGCCACTTCCTCACGCGCTCCGTCTCCTCCTTCGCGAGCATTACTGCTTCGCAGAAAGAGGTGACGGCTTCCCACGCCCTCTTGCTCCGTACCATGGCCTGGACCAGGGCCGGACGCGAGAGATCACTGCCGCCGATCGCCTCCACAAGGACACGGCGGTACCCCACCCAAGCCGGGTAGACCTCCACCATATGCTCCTCCGAGTCCTCCGAGCGATCCACACAGTGGTGACACTCGGGCGTTTCCTCCCGCCTTATGCGGAACAGGAACCTCCCGAAACAACCGTGTCCGGTGAGGACCTGCGTCAGGTGGAAGGTGAGGACGCCGTGGCGCCTCTCAAGCCACTCATCAAAGAGGGGACTTATCGCCGCAATTGTGGCGTGCCCAATGCATCAAAGACCTAACGCCACAAAAATTCTGCATCGAGCCATTAGAGTTTACCGCGCGAACGACATGTATAAGACTATGCAACATCAATCGTTGGGCAGTTGCCCGCCAGACACGACACCCGTCTGGTTGGAGGATCCTCCCTTTTCTATAGAGGATGAGTGAACTTTACACCCTGTTCCTCATACCTCTAAAAATGAATTTTCACGTCTAAGTTAAGTCCTAGGCCAAATATTTTTTTGATATTCGGATAGGTCGAGGAGGTGCAATTAAGAATATGAATTAAAAAATAAAAATTCCCGACTGATTAAAAAGTGTTTCTTACAATTGTGTAAAGTTAGCCACCGAAATGTCCAGTGGAACGCACAGGCACGCATATTAAGCAAAGCAAAAATTAATTTTCCGTACCACAGTTCGTGGTAAAAGCGGTATAACAACAAATGTGCCTTTCTCGGCAGTGAGCGATGGTTCATTAATTCTCTGCAATGTATTCCGTCAGATGTTAGAGTACAGTCAACTAAAGAGATTGGTACACACGGTATAAGGGATATTACATGAATTCAGTACCTCATTGTTTCTATCTCGAGGGGTTTAAAAAAAACAGCTGTACCATACATTTTGACCGCGTAGGTTTGTATGAAACAGCAGATTTTCTTATTTATGACCAACAAAAAAATTCTGCGCTCGGTCTATGTAGAATTATGTGCTAGATTCATGGTTACCGTCTGTGCGTCGCATCGCACAACGCGTATAAACGTCCATGTAGTACGCAGGCAAAATTGGACCTTATTGCTTATCTAATACAGATCAGTTTTGTTTTTTTTAACTTGTTTTATCTTTTTTGTAAGCACGTAATTCGTTGACAAATAAACCAATATTTCTCCGACCATTCTGCCTTAATACTTAGCAATCTCTTTTGTTGTCTGTACATTACTCCTGCTAATTAGGACAAGGTATGAGTTATTGAGTCGTATATTATAAATAATTATTAAGGTTGAGTAACTTACGTTCTCCAGTTGCGTAATTTCTCTGCTTGGCTGTCGTATGCTCACTTTCGTTCTTATGTCGGGCCCAGTGATACCTGTAGGTACAGAAAATAAATATTTTAGGTAGGTACTTAATAAAACATGATGAAGGTATACAAAATCGCGTTGTTTCACTTGTGGGGACTCAGGCATCCCATTGCCGCTGCAACAAGGTTATAGCGCGTTGAAAGAAAGGGTCCACTAACACTTGCTCTTTCTACTGGTAGATTCAAAAATATTATATTCAAAACACTTAGTAACTAATCATTTTAAATAAGATTTGCATGGTGAGTTTTTCTTTACTTTTGTTTTAATATTTAGCACAAAAAATGTTTTCTTAACTTAAATTATTGTAGTTTGTAGGTTTTAGTTTAAATAGCATAGTTTGTAAAGATATATTTTTATGTGTATTCCGTGGAAAATGTTGTTGATTACACGTTTGGCCGTATCTTTTTTGTATTTCTTCCTAAAAAATGTAATGTGTCAGTGTTTGTTTTCCCTAATAAAATAAATAAACTATTTCATCTGCGTCAAAGACATTTGTCAAGATGAAACTGTCAGTAGACATGGAACGACAGCCGCAAAGCGCGCATTTACATTTTTATTTTGTTTTGATGTATTATATTACCAGAATACCCGTGAAATTTCTCGTTCGTGCATAACTTTTTAATTCGTTGAGATTTTTCATTCATATTCTATATGGCACCTCTTTAGGTCATGAGCTATCCGAATATCAAAAAATATTTGGCCTAGGTCTTAAGAGGGAGGCGTGAAAATTGATTCGCTGTTACAATGTATAGTAATAAAAAAAAAGCAAAGAACAATAAAGTAGGTATACATATGGTTTCATTGGAAAAGGTCCATGAAAGATTCAACACCTCCTCTCGATGAGAGGGAGTGGGCTGTAGTCTCATCCGCCATGCGGAAAAGATATTTTATGTTACATTGATCCTGTTTTGCCCGAAAATTGCTACATGAAACAGTCGTATTTATCACAAGGCAAAATCAGTATTTGAATTAAATTCAGTTTCCTTACCTTACAAATAGCAATCTACTAAATCCACTACTACAAAGAGCTTAAGGAAGTCCTACAAACACTGAAGGATTACCGACAGAATACTCAGCCATCTCGAGTCTCACCTAGTCGTTTAAGTCACTCAAAGCAAATCGAATTGTAATCCTTGTGAAATATTTGCAGAGACGGCTGCTTATTTGAAGATTTTCGAAAGGAAATATGGACTCGTGTAAAAGCAAAGTATACGACAAAAAAAAATGAAAACTTGATCCGGTGGTAAATGACAAAATCAAAATGAAAAGTCATTAAAATTGATTCAAAGTAGGCTTAGAATCGGCACTATTTGAACTTCAAAATTAGATAAGACAGTCCTCTAAAACGCCAAGGTTATGCAGTGTGCAGTTATGCCCTTTTGATGGGAAAACAAAATAAGATAGAGGTTTCGGGCTGTGTCCTAATTAAGTGATCGCCGCGTGAATACGCGATTGATCCGATCCAGCCTGTCCCTTGCTGCCCTCCCCTAGCAATGCCCTTAGCCGAGGTCCATACAGTACGACAAAACTTAGATGTAACATCGGCAAAATTCGTAAAACTGATCACCATCTGAACTGAGTGCGCCCTCAAAATCACCAATATTTGTTGAGTTTGTTGAGCTCCTTAAGTTCTGAATTGAGCTCCACGATTACTGACAAATGCTTGCACTGACTGGACAGGTCCACTCAAATCGATGTGGTTCTTTCCTCAAAAGACCATTTCAGACACTTATCTACATGGTCCTCACATGGTTTGACCAAGATTATTTCTGGACTTTAAAAGAGACTGCGACCTCTGAGTTTTTTCGGCCTTTCTTCTCAGAGTAGTCAGATAGGAAACACGGACCTCACCTAGCTTATTTTTAATATTTTTAATATGACGTGTAAAAGTGATTTCGATATCCTATTTACAGAATAAACAATTTCGTTTCATTTCATTTATTACTGCTTTAGGTGAAAATGATCTTTACGCAAACGCAATAACTTGTGAAGTCTTATAATCAAATACATTCGTAAAATTGAAATGAATGAATGCTTTACTACACCTAAGTTGGGCTGTACTGTACCCCACAGGACCCTTAGCGTGAAATTGCATAATTTATAAGTTTTATGCCCTGGCTCTCATGCATAAGGTTATGGGTTCAAATCCGGGCAAGTACCAATGTGATTTTTTCAAATCTTAATTGTACTTTCTGAGTTTATCTTGGACATTATTGACATCGGTGAAGAAAAACATCGTGAGGAAACCTGGACTTTGTAGTTAATAAAAGTCTGAAATTGCCAACTCGTCTTGAGCAAGCGTGGTGATCAATGCTCGTGCTTTCTCTGTATGAGAAGAGGCCTTTGCCCTGCAGTGGGACAATAACAGGCTGGTATAATGCCCTGGCTGGAGGCCTTCATTTATTTAGGTATCCACAGGATGCAATTTTTTAAATGTAATTTTATGTAATGTAAATGTAATGTAATTTTGTTATAGTTATTTTGCATGTACGTTTTAATTCGTATGTGTACATAATATTTGAGCAAATAAATATTATCTTGTCTTATCAGTCGAAGTTATGAATTAAGGTAATTCTTATTTTATGTATCCCGTAGATTACCATAATTAAGTCAATAGGGATTAATAAGGCAGTTTAATTGATCCCGATAAACTTCGACAAAGCCCTTGAGATCAGCTAGCAAACTTCAGAGAAAAGGCTTTAGAACAAAGTGCCTCACGAGTTTTTAATGAACTATTTGTCTGCGGCGATTATTCTTTGAGCATCGTGACTAGCATTTAGAATTCAGTTACTTGGTATTTTAATTCCTTTGTAGTGTTAAGGATATTAATAGATATTTTAATTATTTAATGATTTATACTATTAGATAATATTCTTCCTAAGAGCTAAGTAATAACAGCCGCACAGGTCGATCCATCAGGTTAAGCTACGCTTGCCGGGGTCGGTCCGTGGATGGGTGATCTTTACATACCGAGACTCCTCCGTGCCTCGGAAAACATGTTAAACCGTTGGTCCCGACCGTCATTCGTGGACTTTTGACAGCCGTTACGGGTCGTCAGAACCCCGAAAGTCGGACAACCGATCTTACCAAGGGGTATCACATTACCCAGTTACTGGGTTGTGAAAGTCAGATAGGTAGTCGTTCATGTAAAATACAGGTATTCAGCTGTATCTGGTTAGATTGGAAGCCGACCCCAACATTGTTGGAAAACGCAATATAGGCAGATTGAAATAATTTAATTATTTCACACTTTTAGTCGGTGGTATATCACAGCATTATGTGGAGTTAAAGTATTTTTCGTAAAGCAAGACTAATGATATTGCTTAAAATGAGTACCCGAAATCAAATAGTCGAACATTTGGTTTTAGCCAAACTCGTCGAAAAAATAAACACCCATTTTTTTGTCGCATATAGTAAGTGCATGCTCATGCAAGTCAGACTCGGTATTTTTACAACAAAATTTTGAATTTCAAGGCTTTCACATTTTCGTAGGTAATGCTAAAGTACAGCTTGACAAGTTCTCATCTTCAAATTCCAAATTCATAAACCAGCTATCTAATTACGCAACACGTTTTCGTAAGCGATTACGACTAATCTGTTTCATTTTGACAGTTCAACAACATTCATTGCGTTATTTACGTTGTCGAGCAGATTTTTTTCGAACTTATGAAGCAATGGATTAGCAATCTGTTTCAAAACGATTCAGTTTCTGATTGATCGTGTATTACGCAATTAGGGTACGGGTATAAATTACAGAGAGCTAGTTGAAGATAAACTGGAGATGTTTCGCTTGAAATTCACAGTTACACAGGCTTAGCTGCTGTGGCAGCAAATCCTTCAGAGCGAAAGCAAAGCGGTCATAAGCTGTCTGGCTGCTGGCTTAGCTTCTACTCCAAATGTAAATTCATTGGCATATGTAATATTCTGTGTTACCTAACCTGTGGTGTTCAACATGGATGTTATTGCTTTATTACGGAAGTTGGAATTCAAGTTTTACTAAAAGGCAATGCTCAGCAACCCAAAGCATCGCCCACGCTGTCGCATCCAGTGTGGGCGTTTGTCAAAGCAAATCCAATGGTAATCCTTGTGAAATAGTAGCAGAAACTGCTCGTTATTAGAAGATTATGTTATCGAAAGGAAATATGGACACGTGTGAAAGTAAAATACACGACACATAAAGCCATTGCTAAAAATCGCTAGGTCTGGTGGTAAATGACTAAATCAAAAGTCATTAAAATTTAATTCATAGTAGGCTTAGAATCGGCAATTTTTGAACGTCAAAATTAGATAAGACAGTCCTCCAAAACGTCAAGGTTATGCAGTGCGCAGTTATGCCCTTTTGTAAAAAGTTGGTTGGAAATTCATTTCCTACGATATGTATGGAAAAAGAAATCGCAAAAAAGATTTCTGACTTTTCTAAAACTCAAACCTCAGTTAGTCCGGTAGTTTTTTTACCTTTATAAGAAACAGAATCGATTGGCCTCAAAAACAAAATTTGTGAAAACTGCGCATTTTCTTGCTGTATTTTTTTTTCTAAATTTGTGCGTTCAATGAAAATGTCTCAAAAGTTAAGGACAATCTCCTAAGACTAAAAATTTACTACGGAGCAGGTAAATCAAGACTTGAGAGCAACATTAGGGGTTCATGCTCCTCCATATTCTACGGTTGCGCGTTGGTGTGCTGAGTTCAAGCGAGGAAGAACTTCCACTAACGACGACCCACGAACGGGACGCCCCATATCGGCAGTGACTGAACAAATGATTAAAAAAGTTGAAAATATTGTCTTGGCGGATCGTCGTGTTACTGTTCGTTTTATAGCTGTAGAAGTAAAGATTTCGATAGGAAGTATCCATAATATTATAAACGACCATTTGGGTATGAAAAAAGTGTCAGCGCGCTGGGTGCCCAGAATGCTTTCTGACGCGCAGAAACAAACTCGACTGAGAATTTCACAAAGCTGTTTGGATTTGTTGCAACAAGATCCTGACCGATTTTTGGCTCGATTCATAACTATGGACGAAACATGGCTTCACCATTATGACCCGGAAACGAAACAACAGTCCATAACTTGGAAGCGACCGTCATCTCCAACTCCAAAGAAATTTAAAGCGATTCCATCCGCCGGAAAGATCATGGGCTCTCTTTTCTGGGACAGCCAAGGGGTGGTAATGATCGAATATCTTAATCATGGAGCCACTATTACGGGGACTATGTACGCAGGACAAGTAACAAAGTTGCGTGAGGAAATACGCAAGAAACGGCGTGGCAAACTCGCTAAAGTTGTTTTGTTTCACCAAGATAACGCCCCTGCGCACAAGTCCAGAGTTGCGATGGCTGCCATTCAAGAAGCTGGCTTCGAATTGATGGAACATCCTCCATATTCACCGGACCTTGGTCCTAGTGATTTCTACCTATTTCCGCGCTTAAAGGAACATCTCAGGGGCCAGAAATTCGAAGATGATGACGGAGTGGTCCCCGCCGTAAATGATTTTTTAAGGGATCAGGAAGAAGATTTTTATAGAAAGGGAATTTTAGGTTTAGAGAAGAGATATACAAAGTGTATAAACCTGAAAGATGACTAGGTCTAAAAATAAAATAACATATAATAAAAGATAATTGCATCTTACTCATTCTCACTATTTATTGAACACCCCTCGTACATTATTCAAATATAGAAATCTCGTTGTTTTGTCAAGGCTTAAAAACTGGTCGCTACTAAATAGTATAAAATAATGTCGTATTCCGTGTCTGTCTGTGTGTCCATTTAATTCTTCTAAATTACACAACAGATTTTAATGCAGTGTTCACATCATCTATATAATTTATTCCGGAATATTTATGTGTACAAAACATTAACTTAGTTATAGCACAGAAATCAGAATGTTTTGACGTGTCATCACACCGTAAGATCACAAGCGTGCACAGCAGGGCTGCTAGTTTTTTTTTTTATAACAAAAACAAAGACAGAGAAACTTGAAATAAGCTGGAGGAAGCCTATGCCCAAGAAGGGGTTCCTATCGCTAAGATATAGATATATAGAAACAAAATAATATAAAAGAAAAAAAAAAGACACAAAAACAACACAACAAAAAAAAACTATCTTATTATTATTATTATATTAATACGTGAAGCAAAAACTTTGTTCCCCTTTTTACGAAAAATTATATTAAATAATACATGAAGCCAAAACTTTGTTCGCCATTTTACGAAAATTACGCGGACTGAGTATGAAATTGGGCACAAGTTTATATGGACGAGTGTAGAAAGCTAATATTTTTATACAATATTTTTTTTTGTATACATTGGAAATAAATTAAATTAATAAAAAAACTTTACACACACTACCATGCGTTTGACACAAGTTATTAGAGTAGAATCATGACATTTAAATGAATAATGGTCTAAGTGGTAATTATATATTTACGATGTACCCACAATGTAAATATTTATGTGAATGAGAAATGTGGCTTTTTTATTTTTAAATCCAACCGCAAAAAGAGTGGTGTTAAAATACCCCTCTTTTTGCGTCGGTTTGGACGCTATGTGTCTGTCTGTAACACCGTAGCTCTTTAACGGGTGAACCGATAGGAATACGGTTTTTTTAATTTTAAAGCAGGTTTTCTAGCACTGGTTCTTAAACATGTTTTATCTAAATTGGTTCAGCCTTTTGAAGATTATCAGCTTTTTTTTAGTTGATGAAAGATGTGAGCGTCTTCAACAGGTGTGATCGATTTGAAATTTGGTATTCTGTTACTTCAATGATATTGGAAGAACTTTGTTATTTATTTATTTTATTTATTTATTTATTTATAACAGCTTAAACTATCATTACAGGGTTTACCCTAATACGACAGATAAGAACCTAAACTAATAAACTAAACTATAAACTTACTAACAAATTAGGAAAAATTAAAACTAACAACATTATTAAAATTAAATAAAAACAATTAAATTAAAACACAAAAACACAGCATTAAGTACATAATTACTAACATAACATAGTATAAAAATTACTAAAAAGAAAAAAAACAAAAAAAGAAAAGTTATAATTAAGTATTATTTTGCTTGTAGCATGATATAAATAGTGATACCCTTGCGAATTCACTAAAACAACATGTAAACACATCAATCTGAGTAGTAGTAACTTAGTAACCTTCATCATCACCTGGAATTTGCAGTAACCTAACTCCCTTACCAAATTGCAGCACAGAATGGTTTCATTGAATAGGTTATAGATAGATGATGAACAGGGTGATGGAGAAGCAAAGAGAAATGAGGAAATGTTTGTGTCGGTACCTTAAATTTTAATATAATTTCATTTGATATTTATTTATTTTAGTAACACAGCCTTTCACGTACTATTAATTACAATTATTATAACCTTTCTATTTCATCCCAAAATATAACCCACACCTGTTTATTCATTCTTCGTTTACACATCCACCTGCCAAGGCCAGTTACGTGAAAAATGTAACGTGACGAGACGAACGTGACAAAGACATACAGGCATTGTCATTCCATGAACTAGTGTGAGCGAAATGATCTTTGAATAAATATTACATACTATACAGCTCTTACCCGCGGTTTCACTTGCATCCTAGAGAAACTTATTCATATACCTGAATAAAAAGTATCCTATGTTTTAATCCAGGTTTTAGACTACGTGGGTGCCAAATTTTATTAAAATTGGTTCGGTCGTTAAAGCCTGATTGAGTAGCAAACATACAAACTTTCACAATTTATTTCGGACCTGCTTTCGCCCGCGTGTATGGAAATTATCCTACGGGAACGTACTACCGGAATAAAAAGGGATCCTTTATGTCAATCAAACTATCTGTGTGCCAAATTTCATCCAAATCAGTTCAGCCGTTTTTGCGTTATTGAGTAACAAACATCCGAACATATAAACTTTCACATTTATAATATATGCATATACAGGGTGTCCAGTAAATAAGCCCGACATACTGCAGGAGGTGATAGCTTGGGTCAATACCTACCAAAACAGATTTATTTTGAAATTCTTTTTCTAGTTTTTTAGTTTTTTACATCTAATTATTCGTGAATAGCCTGAACTTTACCCATTGGTAAGTCTAAAACTAGAAAAGGAATTTTTCATTACGAGATGCTTAAAAATCTGTTTTAAGGTAGAGATTTTTCGATGTTTCGGAAAATTTTGTAAAACTGTAAATCCGTAAGATTTTGCTGACTTCTTCCACGTGAAACTTCTTGTCCCCCCGACCCATCCCATCGCATCGTATCGCCGGCCCGCGCTATTACTTCCTTTTCGCTAAGCGTTCTTCAGGCTTTTTGCTCGGCTCCTAAGGGTCCAAGCGTAATGTTAAATAGCCTTATCTTATAACCTTCCTCAAGAATTGAGCTATCAAAGGAAAACATATTTTTCAAATCCGACTGGTAGTTCCAGAGATTTGCGCCTTCAAACAAACAAACAAAAATACAACTGTTCAGCTTTATTATTAGTATAGATGTGGTTGAAATGATGAGTAATCGTGTTGTCAGTAATTGTGGTATGTAGGTTGTGGCTTGAGGAGAAGTACCGTATAGCGACGGAAAAGGGAAGGCTCTTTTGTGTGGCGTGTTTTCGTAACCTTTTTTTGTTGTGTTCCATATTAAGACGGATGAATAGGAGTAATTGGAGCCATCTTTCTTTTTTCTTTTTTTTTATTGGAATGGGCCTGCTCTTGACCTCGATCTCACCCGATGGAAAGCGATGGGTGAGGTCTGTGATGGAACGTGCGTGCCCACAAGATGCCTGTTCACACTTGCTTTGAAGGCCAACGGGTTATATATGGAAGGGAACACAGACGCTGGCAGAGCGTTCCACGTTTTGCCTGTGCGCATAATAAATGTGGAGGAGAAGCGCCGAGTACAACTGGACAGGATATCAACCAAGTTCGGATGGTCTTATAATAATACCAGCCTGTTCCTGTCCCACTGCAGGGCAAAGGCCTCTTCTCATACAGAGAAGGCACGAGCATTGATCACAACGCTTGCTCAAGACGGGTTGGCGATTTCAGACTTATAAATATACGGATGGTCTTGTAATGCAAGAATACTTTTGTTTGGTTACCAGTTAGTTACCAAGTTATAAGTAGGTCAATCAAATAATTTATTTTCTTGGATATACTTACTTCTCTCATATAATTAGCACGAAATGCTCGAAGCTTGCTTAAAGGCTTGTTCAGACCAGCGCGACTTGTCGCGCGACGCGACACGAACAATACAATTTCTAAGAAAACTTCACAGTATAACAATAACCGATGTCGCGTCGCGCGACAAGTCGCGCTGGTCTACACAAGCCTTAACATGTGTTTGAACTTCAATTAAAATTACTTATAGTTTTAGGTTTTTGAAAGCATTAAAAACAAATTACAGCACTGCACCTGAAAAAGCACAATAACACAGACAATAAAGTAGGTATTCTGAGCACGTAATTTCTTTAAATTTTCTTTTAAATGATCAACATCAAGCATACATAGTGGCCCAGTGGAAAGGACTGCGACTAACGAGTTAAAGGTCGTAGGTACTACTACAACCCAGGCAGGCACCACTGCTCTCAAAAGGTGAAGGAAAACATCGTGAGGAAACCGGCATGTCCTAGAACTAAAACTTCGAAGACATAACATCCACCAACCCGCATTGAGCCCGCTTGGTGGAGCATGGCCCACTCCCTCTCACAGAGAGGAGGCCTGTCTACGAGTACCAGCAGAGGGAATAATATAGGCTGATTATGCTGGAACAAATATGAAGGGAAAAATACCAAGAAGTAAGTAAGTAAGACTTATAGCAAACAATACTGTAAACGTTCTGGTCTAAAATAAGTCAGACAAAACGTTAAAGTGCGCTATTCCACCAAGTCAAGAAATGAAAAGTTTCGCGTTATTGATTCTTTAGGCAAGATGTTTTAATATTCACCCCATGTCAATGTTGACTTGATATCTTATTTCGTAACAAAAACAATATTATATTTATTTAGGGAAGGCGTTCCGTTAGCTAGGTTAAGTTATGATCCCCTTTATAACCGATTTCAAAAAGGAGTAAGTTCTCAATTCGGTTGTAATTTAATGTTTGTTACCTCAGAAGTCCGTCATTTATAAACCGATTTGGAAGCTTATTTTATTTTATTTGAAAGGATATACTTAGAGATTGGTTCTATTAAAACTTGGACAAGTTCTGATAAGTGGTTTTTGAGTTAGCTTCAATAATACCTACGTATTTTTTTCCACTTAGTGTTTGTTGATGATGTTATTATTATAATTTCCTCTCACTGTTATTTACCTAGCAAGTAGTGGCACGAATACATACGAATGTATTTGGCGTAGATACCACAACTTAAAAGTGAAAAATATAAAATAAACATTTTTGGAAGTCGTTTTTTGATGTGGTTTTCCTCTCGCTTTCCTGAAGTCAAAATCTAAATCTAAAAAAATCTAAATTATCAAATCTGTGGGAGTGATTTCGTGAAAAGGGACGGTAGTGTGTCACTAGAAGTCTGGGAAGCGCGCGCTATTTGATTTAACCAATGAGCGCGCGCGGTGCTAGAGTTGGCTGTCAGAAACGACCTTGACGAGGCCCCGCTCCTTTAATGTTGCTTATTACCAAGGTGATATGTCAGATGTTACACATCTGACTACTGCAAGGCACATTCGTTTTTTTTTTTGTTTCAATAATTATATATCGAGAAAGAAAGCTAGTTAGGTAAGGTAAATTAGTTGTCTTATTATTGTTTCCTCAAGTGTGGAAATCGGAAGTGCTCGAATTGTTTCTGGTTCAAACGAAGCATCATTAGCTTTTTATCCAGTGAGAAGCACCATGAATGATGTAACTAACCAAAATGTAACATAATATTCTGATTTAAATGAGTGTCATTTATCATGATCGAGTATCGTGACTATTCTTCTTATTAGGAACCTACTACGCTTTGGAATGGGCAACAGCTTCATCTTTCTGACAGACCAATTCTTTGACAATTAAAAAATGTCGGTAAATTGTTTAATTGGAATAAATGCCTCTTTTTTAATTTGAAGTTGCGAATCAATTACACACATTTTAGTTTCAGACTTGACGAATGTAAAATAATTTCAATTTGTAACGTAGGGCAAGTTTCCAGACACAACTCTGCATACAACAACTTCTATATCCGGAACAAAGAATTTGTAGGGCAGATATTACTTCAAGGGGGACCCGCGGCTCAAATCACAACAAGTCGAGCTTTCATCGCTTAGTGTTGCGAGGCACCCGCCCGGGCTTAGGCACTGCTGAAACCGAGTCTTAAAACTAAGCTAGTATTACTAGTATGTAGTATTATCGCGTCGTTATTTCTGAGGGGCTTATGGCTAAATTATAACAGCTGCACGGGTCTATCTTCAAGGTTAAGCAAAGGTTTCCGAGTTCGGTCCGTGGATGGGTGACCATTACTGACCATTAATTACATATTGATCCCTCCGTGCCTCGGAAAGAACTTTCAGCCGTTGGTTCTGGATGTCATTTGTAGACCTTTGACAGTCGTTACGGCTACGGGTAGTCTGAAGCCCAAAAGTCTGACAACCAGTCTTACTAAGAGGTATCGTTTACCCAGTAACTGGGTTGTGGAGGTCAGATAGGCAGCCTCTGCATGTAAAATACTGGTATTCAGCTCCTTCTGGTTAGACTGGAAGCCGACCCCAACATAGTTGGGAAAACGCTAGGATGATGATATTTCTGAGCCACAGTGTCACCAAACTATTGCTAATAATCAAATTTATCTATACTAATACTATAATTTAATTTAAGTATAAAGACACATAGAAAAAAAACATGGTTGAATAATTAACTTGAATTAAAAAGTTCCAATTAGCCTCGTTAGCTTCATATTTTCATGTTTCTTTGAAGTCTGTCTTTGTAATACGTGACTTAAATTATTTCTTTGCGATGTCAGTTCTTCATTGAGACTGTTTTTTTTTTAATTTTTAGTTCTTTGTATTATTGCAGTCAAAAGTCATTTTTTCTGTTTTTTCACTTTTTTATATTTATACCTATAGAAATAGCCGAAAAGAATATTAATAAATATTTATTCAGGTAAAAACATTAATATCAAAATCCTAGAAATAATTTACAAAAGTATTATAAAGTATTTATTTCGATTAAAGCATTTACAAGAAACTTTAAAGAGTTGCAATACACATGACACATGAGATCACCTGCAGTGGATATTTTTTTTCATCATCATGATATTTCAGTTAAAGTATAAAATAAAATTATTGCTACTTTACCAAATTCAAAGTCAAATCATTTATTTCAAGCAGGCCATTAAAAGGCACTTTTGATCGTCAGAAACTTCCAGAAAATATAATTGATTCTAGGTGTCCCTTCCAAAATGTAGTTTGGTATAGACAAGAATGGGTAAGAATCTCCGTAGTTACCTTCTCTTTTAAAATGTTTTACAATATTTTGTATACATCCTAACTATATCATTATAAATGCGAACGTGAGTTTGTTTGATTGTTTTTTTGTTACGCTTTCACGCTAAAACGGCTGAACGGATTTGTATGAAATTAGGCACATGAGTAGACCATGACCTGGAGAAGAACATAGGATACTTTTTATCCCAATACTCTTACGGGATCGAGACTTATGCGGGTAAAACCGTGGGGTGCAGCTAGCTTTATTATATATATATGCGAATACGAGACGATGTACCTAGAATAAAATGACTATGGTACAATCGGTAACAAAAAATTACATACATACATAATTCCCAGTGGAAATCACATAAGCCGAGCCGTATCGCTTGGAACAATACCCACTAACAAAATAGTTCAAGCTTAGGTATACAGCAACATAAGACATTCATTCTAATTAGGTCTAAACACATTAAACACCGCTAAAAGTGTGTTCAATGTTTTATGAACCTGGCTAAACAGGCTGACTTTAAATTAACTGGAAATATTTCAGGGGCTCATGAATATAAACAACTTTTACTACGACTACAACTCTGAAATATTGAACAAATGATTTGCTTACTACTTCAATCTGCCTAGCCTTTTCCCAACTATGTTGGGTTCGGCTTCCAGTATAACCGGATTCACTTAAATACCAGCAATTTACATGAATCGACTGACTATCTGACCTCAACAACCCAGTTACTAGGTAACATGAAAACCCCTTGGTAAGATTGGTTGTCAGACTTTTGGGCTTCTGACCCGTCAAAGATTTAGACATGACAGCCGGAACCAATGGCTTAACGTGCCAAGGCACGGAGGGATCTCCATGCCTTATGTGATGGATGGTCACCCATCCACGAACCGACCACGACACATCGATCGACCCGTGGGGCTGTTATCATTTAGCCACGAGGCTCTTTTGCTTACTACTGATCAAATGAACTTTTTGGTATTTTCTAATCGGTGTCATTTTTTTTTTTCACCTTTGTCCGTATTTTTACCCCTGTTAAGATCGCAATGTATTCATAGTCATCTTGTACAAATACAAAATTTATCGTTTGTAATATATAATATACTCCGCATGTCAGAACCACAAAATTCATGCTCTCTTGTAGTAACGAGCCTGTTTCATTTTCCTTGTTTTGTCATTTTAACAAAACAAAGGACTTGTTTTATTAAAATAACAGTTCCCTCTAAATGTTTTACGAAAGAATGTTAGTAAAGGAAACTTAAGTAGAAATCGTAATTGTTCTTGCAAGATAATGTTTGAACGTAAATAAGTTATTTAAATACTGAGTTGAATCAAACTCAAACTCAAAGCATTTATTTCAATTAAACAATTTAAAGGCACTTTTGAATTGTCAAAGAGTCAACAACTAGTCAAAAAGTTGAAGCTAGTTGCCCATTCCAAAACGTAGATATCTATGTAGAAGAACGGGCAAGAAACTCCAAGGACACTCTTTTAAATATAGATATTACAAAATCCTGGGTATATGTTATTTATGTTGCTATAAGCGAGAACAATGTAAAAAAAAACAAAAGTAATTAAAAATATAAGATTAAAATTAACCCTGGCAGTTAAGAGATGACCAGTCTGAACTGACGGCGCCCGTTCACGCACATGACGCGTGCCAACAATGAATGAATGAAAATACATAATTCATGAGATTATGGGGAATGTTATCCGAAAATATTGCCAAAAATCTCTGGAATATCATAAACAAGTTCGACTAAAATGAAATTAAAGAGATTGTAGGAGTTCAGTCTTCAAATATAACAAGCACAAAACTCTAGTTTCTGAAAACCCGTAATTTAATCTGATGTTATTTCAGACATCCAATCGCAACCGCAACAATGAGATTTATTAAGCCTATGTTGTTAACCCTTTGTTGCTAATATGACTTTTTAGGGTTCCGTACGTTCGAATGAAAAACGCAACCCATATAGGATCACTCGTGTGTCTGTCTGTCTGTCTGTCCGTATGTCACAGCCAATTTGCTACGAATCTTATGGACCTGTTAAGTTGAAATTTGGTACACATATGTATTTCTGTGACCCAAACATGGACGTGTAACGTAAATAAATTAATTTTGAATATGGGGGTCACTTTTGAGGGCAAATAAGTTGAAAAAAAAATTTGCAAACTGTACCTTGTGACATATTAATTGAAAGGACTTACTGTGAGGGACTCAAAAATATAATTTTAAAATAAATAGTTTTATAGTTATTTAAGAAAATAGATCAAAATTTACCATTCCGCCCCTTATCTTAGAAACTACTGAGCCTGAAATTTTGAAAAAATACTGAAAACTGTTCTATACTTAAAGATTACATGAAAATCTATAAGAATGGTTTTTAAATAACATGGCAATTCTCTCAATATTGTGCGTACAAACTTACATTTATAATTGGAATTTATTTAGGGGAGAACATGTTTTTCAACTACAAACTTTGTTCTTGGCATAAATTCATCCCAACTACGGAACCCTTCATTGTGCGTGGTCCAACATGCGCAATGTAGGCCGGTTTCTCTTGTAAACAGGAGTCAGGGGCTTAACCTGAAAACCAGCGCTTAGCACCCCACTACTCGCTACCGACCTTAGCATAATGCTGAGGATTGCACCTTTTGCTTCCGGTAGTCGTTTTGTGTATGTACCTACTACTACTAGCTGTAATCAAATCAATCTGCCTAGCCTTTTCCCAATTTTATTAAGGTCGGCTTCCAGTCTAACTGGATTCAGCTGAATACCCCTATTTTACATGGAGCGACTGCTATCTGACCTCCACAACCCAGTAACTGGGTAATACGATACGCCTTGGTAAGACTGGTTGTCCGGGACCAACAGTTTAACGTGCTTTCCGAGGCACGGAGGAATCTCGGTATGTAAAGATGGTCACCCATCTACAGACCAACCCCGGCAAGCGTAGCTTAACCTGATGGAGCAACCCGTGCAGCAGTTATTACTTAGCCACGAGCTTCTCTACGACTAGCTGTAATAATGGAGACAATAAATGTTTATTCTATCCTATTCCAGATTTGACGTAATAAGATTGACCAATCAGATTTGTTCGGCCATTCCAAAACCGGTTTCGGGTCCGGATGTTTCGAATTTTCGCACCACACACCACACATCCATCCGCACCTAAATTGGGATGATAATTTTTGAACAGGGTATATCAGGAACAGGAATCAGCCCGTCTATCTTTGATCTGACCTAAACCTTAATGTAATTGAAGGCCTAAAAATTTACGTTTGGATATTTTATCTGATAACAAATCCCAACAAACCATAGTGTGGTCCTGTCGAATCTTGGCTGCCCTTTCAAAACATCAAAAGATAACAAAAGTCAAAACAAATTTGTAAAATGCATTAACAGATCCTATTGAGTGACGAAATTATGTTAATCGGTCGGTGCACCCTAGGTACTCTCTGCAACCGACCCGCTGAATGCAGGTTTATAAACTAATCCTTTTTAAACCAATTTCAAAAACGAGGAGGTACTATTATGTTCTTCTGCATGTAAGGTCTATTTAAATCTTTCTTTCCTATTGCTGTTATTTCCACCTAAACAAACATCAACTTTCTGTAAGAGTACATAAAGTTGATTTTAGACTGACTAGTACTGTTGAAAACGTTATAAAAAATATGAAGTGGTAGCGCAAACTCAACCTTATGAATAGGCATTACATTTGTTTTTCCTAAAACTCGTGTTTGTTTACATGTTTGCCAAATAAATTGCGAACGCAGATTAGGTATGTTTGTTTTTAAGTGAAACCGGCTTTAGACGCGTTGAGCGATTTTTGTTACGGGGTAAACTTATGGATTCGCGTCACCGACGACGCCCCGTAATGCTTTACTATAGAATATAGACGGCGTTAATACCAGTTCTTTAAGTTTTCACTTCTCTCGGCTGTCCTCATGACTGTCTAGTTTTTTATGTACGTTCATCGATGTTTTCGTCAATTGTGGACCGAATTTGAAAATTCTTTTTTATTTGGTAGAGGAAGCTTGCGCGGTGGTCCCACAATTGTATTAAATTTGCTTGGATAGTTTTTGAGTTAGCTTCAATAGTACATATTTTTCCCATACTTAGTCTATGTAGATGATGTTCTAACTTATATTAACTTCCTGTTACTGTTATTTACATAGCAGGTATGGTATTAGAATGTGTGTTGGGTAGGTACCACAGTTCAAGCTGCCTAGCCTTTTCCCAACTGTATTGGAGTCGGCTTCCAGTCTAACAGGATGCAGATGGAACCACAGTTAAAAAGTAAAAATAACCTTTTACAAAAAAATACTTTTATTTAGGAAGTCGGTGTCTTTAGTTTTGTGCTTTTGTTTTTGCCACCGACTTCCGAAATTGAAGTTATTTTTCACTTTATACTGTTTGTTTTTGGAAGTCGGTTGTTTTTCCATGCCATAAAATATTACTGTATAGCGTATAAAGATACTATAGAAATAAGTCTCACCTGGTATTTCCGAAGGGCTGACATGTATGCAGAAGATCTTCATAATAGTCCTCTTGCAGGTCCGTGGATCTATAATATAGGAGCCGTAGACCAAAGGATCCATGCAGGAGTTGGAAACAGCCATGATAAAGAACAGGTCCTGGACCCTTGCGGAGACGTGGATTGCTGACTTTCGATCTAGCATGTACCTGTTGAAGAAGAACTGGTTAATTATGTGGAAGTTTAGATAATATTAGGAAATACCTGTGGCAGCTGTGCCTGTGGCAGCGTAATTGTAGAATAATAAATGTAGAATGAAATTCTTACAATACAATCAACTTTTGATAAAGTAAAGACCAACAGTGGGCCACAATGTTTTACAATACTTTGTATAGGTACATCTATATATATAAAAATCAATTGCTGTTCGTTAGTCTCGCTAAAACTTGAGAACGGCTGGGCCGATTTAGCTGATTTTGGTTTTGAAATGTTTGTTGTAGTCCAGGGAAGGTTTAAACGGTGAGAAAATTAGGGTAGGTAGGGTAGGTAGGGTAGGTAGGGTAGGTAGGGTAGGTAGGGTAGGTAGGGTAGGTAGGGTAGGTAGGGTAGGTAGGGTAGGTAGGGTAGGTAGGGTAGGTAGGGTAGGTAGGGTAGGTAGGGTAGGTAGGGTAGGTAGGGTAGGTAGGGTAGGTAGGGTAGGTAGGGTAGGTAGGGTAGGTAGGGTAGGTAGGGTAGGTAGGGTAGGTAGGGTAGGTAGGGTAGGTAGGGTAGGTAGGGTAGGTAGGGTAGGTAGGGTAGGTAGGGTAGGTAGGGTAGGTAGGGTAGGTAGGGTAGGTAGGGTAGGTAGGGTAGGTAGGGTAGGTAGGGTAGGTAGGGTAGGTAGGGTAGGTAGGGTAGGTAGGGTAGGTAGGGTAGGTAGGGTAGGTAGGGTAGGTAGGGTAGGTAGGGTAGGTAGGGTAGGTAGGGTAGGTAGGGTAGGTAGGGTAGGTAGGGTAGGTAGGGTAGGTAGGGTGGGTAGGTATTTAGGTAGGGTTTAGTGCTACCCGTGCGAAGTCGGAGCGGGTAAAGCTAGTTAGTTATATAATTAATTATATGTGAAGACGATGCATCTCCAGTAAAATTACTACAAACTGATGAGACTTAAAAATGAAGCAACGACGATACATGGTGCTCACATATTTACAAACATTTTAAAAGAAGACGATTTTCCTAAAATTTTACAATTAATAAGTCAGTGTGTGAGGAAGTAATCACAAAATGGAAAACCAATATCGATACGATCGATTCAACTCAGAATAGGAACAACAATGCCCTTGATCTGTCATCTGACATGAAATATGCGGCTTGCAAAGACATTTTGTTGACATCCGTTATATTTGTTGTTATAAGTTTTTGTAATTTGTTTTTGTTATATCTCACTGACTTTGCTCCAAAATCAGTAAACAAGGTGCTGTTTTGCTAAACGTCACAATGTGGCGCAAGGTCATTCCTATTCTTAGCTGAATCACAACGAATATTCTGGGAAACCGTCTGTTGTTGATAACTTCAGACTTAACACAACTTTAGAAAAGAAGATTGTACGGTTGGACAATAAGAAATTTGAATTTTCTTCTTATCCGATGAAAGCTTTTAGAAGTTTTAGCGTAGTCGCTAGTTTTTTCATAAGACTAAGCTTATTATTATAGAAAAATTATATTATTGGTAAGCCCACTGATTATGTTTTTGGGAAAAAAGAGACGAAGAATAAATACTCGGAATATACGTAGATAGATAGAATAAAATGTATTGTACACGAATCTGAGCCATGCTATACAATGTAGAGATAAACTTAACTATTAGAGATAGTTAATTGACTCAGGCGCGACTTTGCGGAAATCCATTATAATAGTAGTGCGGCGGCATCTACAATCGCCACATGCGAACTACGCATCAAAGACCTGACGTCACACAAAGCCTGCATCGCGCTATTAGAGTGTACCGCGCTATGGCTTCAACCTCGGGGCAGTTGCCCGCCAGACACGACACCCGTCTGGTTGGAGGATCCTCCCTTTTCTATGGAGGATGAGTGAACTTTACACCCTGTTCCTTATACACCTAAATTGGTGACCCCGAGTATGAACGTCAACGCAGCCTTCGTGCAACTACTTCAGCGTGACGTCATCATCATCATAATTCCCGCAAGCTTTCGTGAGGCGAGTCACACAGCCAGTCAGCACGGCTTCAACGGGTATCCTGACCACCAGCATGCAGAGAACGCGCATTCCTGGTCATCACCCTCAGCCACAACCCATCGCTGTACCAGATCCTACCCACTGGATAATAACACAGCGCCACCCTGACTCACTAGGGAATCACCGCAATCACCGCAGACAGTTCCGACTCACCGCGAACTATGCGGCACCCGGTTTCGACTCACTGGAACTACAGCTGGCACTGTGAAGCATCGCATGATACAAGACTCAGCCCACTATCGACCTCCGGTATCCGGAGGGGAGTGATGTGGCGGCATCTACAATCGCCACATGCGAACTACGCATCAAAGACCTGACGTCACACAACATCCTGATGTCACACAAAGCCTGCATTGCATAGTAAAACTTCGTATGATACACGTGCGTAAGTTGATTTCCGACGCGTGTCGATATATACACTCGTCGAAAATCACCTACCTTCCGCACTAGTAGCATAAATAACTATTATAGCATTATTTTGTTAGCGAAAAAGTGTTATAATATGATTCTATTTTTAAATGTCGGTATTGTGTTTATAAAGTATGTCAATATAAACTCGTTTTGAAGTTTATAATTCGAATATTACGGTTTATGAGAGTAGATAAATATAATACACGACGTATATTTAGTAACCTAACCTAACTGTTCTCAAAGAGTCATAAAGAACCCTGTAAGAAATCGACTCGTGTTTCACCTCTCAACGAAGCATCCTCAGGATGACGATCGACTTGTTGCGAACCCGGACACGACGTGCTACCTCATCAAGCGGCACACGCAGAGTATTATTCTGCGTTCGGCGTGATAAACACGTCGATTTCTTACAGGGTTCTTTATGACTCTTTAAGAACAGTTATGCGGATTAGGTTACTAAATATGCATCATAATTTTTTTTTTTTTTTCACTTTTTGGCACAACATGTAGACTACATTGTGTCAAATAGTTTCGTTTATCGTTTACATCTAAAACAAGTTGTAAATTTTAGTTGTTTATAAAATTTGTCAAAAATGTCACCAAAATAGATCTGAAACAACGTCACTACATGTATGATACGAGTACACACGAAATGCTTTTGATTCGTTTATGGGCGTTAACTGTCAACGTGGAGTAAAAATACTAAAACGTACAATAACTTCTACATTATAAAACCTTTGCTGATTATTTTATGCATTTTAAATCTGCGGCCACCATCTTTCCCCAAAAGCGTTTGTTCAAACTAAGTATGTCCAAGACCCTGAATTCCTTTCACCCTATAATAACAGTAAAATCGTGACGTCGCATGTTCAAACAAAGTAATACGGTTCTAAACAAAGATGTCCCAGATTCCCATACATATTTTATGATTTACGTATATTTTTATTGCATTATGGTGCTTTTATATTAGCTGTTTTATTTTATGTCGTCAAAAACATTGCACGATTTTTTACAGTTACTATCACCGACTCGTAGGGCAAAGTGCCCAGGTTAGTCTCTAACCACACGAAAAGAAGAAGAGAAGTGCAAAAATATGCGGTGCAATAAATGATTGCTTGACTTACGATCTTCGCTGATGAAATCGAGCTTGGACCGAATGGTGGCCAAGGTAAGACTTAAGAAATCAGGGCCGTCCAAAATCGCCTTGAGTTGACGAGTTAAGGTTATAGGGAACACCAGGATGAGGGACGCTTGAAACCAGGAAGTATGACAGAAGAAAGGTGGAGAAAACTGATACAGTGGTGATACATATAGTAGTGGGTGATTCCGAGCTGAAATGACGTTCAATTTTGTAATTTATATTTAAATCAGATACAGTGAAGAAGGGCTTGTGGCTAAGTAATAACAGTCGCACGGGTCGATCATTCATTCAGGTTAAGCTACGCTTGCCGCGGTTCGTCTGTGATACCAAGACCCCTCCGTGCCTCGGAAAGTTGTTGGTCACGGCTGTCATTCGTAGATCTTTGACAGGCGTTACGGGGTTGTCAGAAGCCCGAAATTCTGTCAACCAATCTTACCAAGGGGTATCATAGTATCCAGTAACTGGGTTGTGGAGGTTAGATATGCAGTCGCTCCATGTAAAATATTGGTATTTAGCTAAATCCGGTTAGACTGGAAGCCGACCCCAACATAGTTGGGAAAAGGCTAGGATGATGAAATCAGTTACAGTGATCAATATTTAGGTTATTCCAAAACTTTGACAACTTTTTGTTGGGTTTTGCATTAGTAAGGCTCCAGTCAGGCGGAAATTCTACGTTAAATATTCAATTGTGATAATATTTCAGATGGTTATCATTGGTGATAACCATCTTGGAGATCGAGAACAGCAAAAAAGTTTTGCAATTCAAGAAAAATGGAAGTAAAAAACTAGGCCAGCCAAGAAAGGATGAAATATTATCACAATTGAATATTTAACGTAGAATTTCCGCCTGACTGGAGCCTTACCAAAACAAAACCCAACAAAAAGTTGTCAAAGTTTTGGAATGGGAAAATATTTAACTGACAGACTTAAAATAACCGCGGAATTTATTCTTTGATAGAAAGTTCTTAACTTTTACTTAGTTAACGGTTCAATAAGAAATTATTTTGAAGGTTCAAGCTGGGTTCATGAAACTGGCTTGTGGAGGTCAGACAGGCAGTCGCTCCTTTTATAATACTGATATTCAGCTGCATCTAGTTAGGCTGGAAGCCAACCCCAATATAGTTGGGAAAAAAGCTAGGTAGATGAGGAAGCTGGAATCAATAAATTTTATTTTCGTCTTTAAATGTCAGGTTCCACAACCTGTATTTTTTTTGACAAGCTGTATTGTATGAGCATTATTCTTGTAACTAACCACAGCGTAGCACAACCAGTCTATAATGTTATGTGAATGTTCCCACTGCTGGGATACAGGCCTCCTCTCTGTGAGAGGCAGTGGGCCGTAGTCCCAAATGGTGGGGTAAATCACAAGAATGGTTCAAATCTTATCTAGAATAGAGCACAAATAGTAGAAATAGAATACTACAATAACAAAATAAACGAACTTCAAAAGTTTCCTTCTGACAGGAAGGCAATAAACGTATCAATACCACAGGGAAGTGTTATTGGATGTCCTTCATTTCTCGTCTATATAAAATATCTACCAAAGTTCATAGCAGAATCTGGACCATGCGTTTTGTTTGCCGACGACATTTCAATTCTCACCTCGTGTCATGACAACCTAAACCTAAACAGTACCCTTAAAGATATACTTAGCAAAATAATAACTTGGATGAACGAACACAACCTCGAAATTAATTTTACTAAGACTAAACTCATAACTTTCCATCCACACCAAAAATATCCTTTAAATGTAACTTTTACATATAATAATCAAAAAATGCAAACAGTCAACGAATTCACATTAATAGGCATAACCATAGACAAAAATGTAAATTGGAAGTCACACGTACAAAAAATAAAATCGAAACTTTCAAAATTCCTGTATGCTTTTCGAGAAGTTAAAAGTACCACAAACTTACAGATTGCCCTGGTAACATACTACGCGTATGCTTATGCATGGCTTAGTTACGGCATAATTATGTGGGGGAATTATAGTACAGATGCACCTACACTGTTTACAGTTCAAAAGAAATTTGTCCGCATCTTAGTAAATATACAATAGATAGATAGCTGCAAACTCTATTTTATAAACCTAAACATTTTAACTCTGCCTTGTTTATATATACTTGAAATATGCAAATTCGCTCATAAACACCAACACTAAACGAGAAGACATACAAACAAGATACACACTCCGATACAAAATGCAACTAAACTTACCAAAATCCCGCCTAAAAATACATTCTACAAGCCCTCTGGTTATATCAATTAAACTATATAATAAATTACCCGAATCAATCAGAAATGTAAAACAGCTCCATCTATTCACGAATAAATTAAAAAAAAATATTATTAAGTAAATGGTACAGTGTAAACGAATATTTAAATGATCAATCTCTGAAACTCATAAAATACAAAAAAAAAGTTTTTGTTTTTAGAATAAGTTAGATTATAAGTTAGACGATAAGTCCTCATGTCTACCTTTCTACTATCTTTCTTTTGCTGTGCCCGACAGGGTCCACGATTGTTCCTTAAGCAAATGTTTACAACCTAAGCACATACATTGTGGAATGCAATAAAGAATTGAGTATTGAGTATCTATCATGCGGGTCCAGTGCGGGTTGGTAGATGTCACATGTCTTCGACTTTTTGGTTCTGGGACATGCCGGTTTCCTCGCGATGTTTTCCTTCATCGTTTTGAGAGCAGTGGTAATGAAATAATCTATGCAAAGTAAAGCGCCTGTAATGGTTCGAACGTACGACCTACAACTCGTAACTCGCGGTCGTTGTAATTTAATAAGAAAACTGATTAAGAATAATTGTGTCATAATATTCCAATTGCTCCCCTCACATGGTTATAATACAGTGTACCTTATAAACCTTTCTAACATCCTCTGAGCCTGTCTACGCAAATAAATGATTTGTTTTGATTTAAAACTGGGCCCACACTACTTAGTACGTACATACTTAGATATACAGAAATATTACTAAGTTGAGATCGACAACATTTTATGCAATTCATTGTCAATTTGGGTCAGATTTGGTTGTTTGGTTTTTTTTTATTTTTTTTCTGTTTTTCTGTGAATATTTTGTGCCTTAACCTTAGTCAAATAAATGTATTTTCTTTCTTTCTTTTCTTTTTCTTGAACAATAATAAGCATTAATTCCTTTACTCTTTCTGATTCATCATCTTCCTGCCCTTGTTTCATGTTACTTGGGGTTGGCGCAACTCGTTTTTTCTTTCCATTCTCCCCTGTCAACTGTCACGCTATCACTCACCACCTTCTATTTCATATCATTCCTCACACAATCCATCCACCTTTTCTTTGGCCTTCTACTCCCTCTCCATCCATCAACATTTATATTCATAACTCTTTCTATTCATGTAACAGTTGTCCTATGCTTGTAAAACTTTTAATCAACTTTCCTCTTTCACAGTCACACAAAGAAAATTATTCAGTAGTGAACTTGTCAGAAATTCATTAATAACGGAATTTTATTCGGTGAGAGAATTTTGTGACATTCAGACATGAATGGAATATTACTAAAGGTACTCGCCTGAATTATGAACAAATATATTTTCTTCCCGTGTTACATTTCTGTGTGCATTGTTTGTTATACCTGACATGACAAGATGTTTACAAAATATGATAACAATGAAGAGATTTTCTTTGTCTCTATTGCTTTTGTTAGGTTAGCTGCGAGGGGCTCATGGCTAAGTAATAACAGCTGCACGGGTTAATCGCAGGTTAAGCTACACCTGCCGTGCCTGCCTGGTTGGTTTGTGGATGGGTGACGAATGGGACCATTCATTATATATCCACACCCCTCCGTGCCTCGGATAGCACGTTAAGCCGTTGATACCGGCTGTCATCGTAGAACTTTGACAGTTGTCACGGGTGTTCAGAAGTCCGAAAGTCACATGGATGAACAGTTTATTTAAATACCACAAACAATTAGTCCGGGGCCAAACCGATTTTAAAAACCGGAATTGAAGATTTTTTTTTTAGCAGTATGTCGTCAGTCGGAAAATTAAGTATAACTTATATGTACCTAAATTAAAAAAATAAACCGGCCAAGTGCGTGTCGGACCACACACAATGAAGGGTTCCGTAGTTGGGGTGAATTTATCCCAAGAATAAGCTTAACATTGTAGTTGAAAAACATGTTCTCCCATACGGAATATATGGGAGATCAAGTTTTTCAAACCGCAAATTTAAGTTGGTTGATTATTACTCGTTAACCTGTACGGCCTACTTAGCTCTGACTACTGAGCTATAGTTTTCCTTTTAACTTCGTTATATATACTACTGCTGTGAATTTTTTCACAAATTCAAGTACAACCATTTAGCTGGCAGGGAGGGGGGGGGGGCTCTTGACTCTAACAAAAAAAATCAGTTAAAAGCTTAATATTTCGCAAACGAATCCCTAAATCCAAAAATGGTTTTCACAAACTCACAATATAAAACGACTTTTCTAACGATACCCCACAACATGGGTTAGACGAGAAAAAAAAACATCACACTTTGCGTGTAGGGAAGGTACCCTAAAAAAAAACTTGATTTTATTTTACCACTTTGTCGGCATGATTAATATGTATACATATGCCAAATTACAGCTTTCTAGTACTAACCGTCTCTGAGGTAAGCCGCGGACAGACAGACGGACAGACAGACAGACAGACGGACATGGCGAAACAATAAGGGTTCCTTGTTTACTACGGAACCCTAAAAATGGAGAGCCTGGTGAAATCCCGGAAGAGGGGTGAAGAGAGGAGTTTGGGAAATGGTCGTTTTGAGGGGTGAATAATGATATTTACGACTTGCGGCTAAGCTATACCTCCTATCGAAAAAGGTTAAATATAATTCCAACATAACCTCAAATTTATGGAGATAAACGCAAAAAAACGTTTTTTTTGCTCCTCTTCCGGGTCTTTCACCAGGCTCGCTCCATTTTTTTAAATGTAATTATAATTTATACAAAACTTTCCGACCAACCACATACCGATATGGTTATTTTTTCTCGCAAATATGTTTGGCCCTGGACTAAACATTGACAATATTAATTTATTGTGTAAATCACAAAAATACATAACAAAAAATAAATCAAACGCTGCAAAAACAATACCTACAAATAAAAAGTTTTCAAAGCTAATATAGAGCTTTAATATCAAAGGAACGACAGAATCAAGATGGAATCTACAATAATATCGTTTATAACAACTACTTTTTCAATAATACTTGAAGCGAGAAAAGTCAAATGGCAATTTAGGTTCCTGGAAATGTATTTACTTTGGCTGTTACCAGCCTATTCATAGGAATAGGTTCAAACAGAACGGTTCAGTCTTCAAATCTCGCTCATTGAATTTAGCTATTGTTCATAGCTAAGCATACTTGTGAACAATAGCTAAATTCAATGAGTGAACATTTCTCTTGATTACGTTTATAAGTAACTAGCTTTTGCCCGATACTTCATCCGAGAGAAATTACTTGTTTTAAGTTAAAGTATATCTCCTTTTCTTTTCAGGTACGGAAAAACGGTAAAAACTTACTAAACAGTGATTTGTTAAACTTATGACAATGACATGCTTGTTAAATAATTATTTAAAAACTGTAAGTACTTTTGTTTTTTTAATTAACAAATAGTTAATTAAAAAACAATAATGATGATTCATTAATGAACAGAGTAAGTAAAGTGTCCCTCAGCTTGGGTGCGTGAAAATAATATTTCGTTCAAAATCCCTCCAACTGGATTAAAATATCAAACATATAATTAGCTAGTGACCGACCGTAGGTTCGGTTTCGGTTTCGTCAAGTTTCGGTACAAAAAAAAATTTGGCGTCAATTTCGGTTTCGGCAGGAAAACTGCCGAACCTACAGCCGCACCAAAACTCTGCGTTTGTGAATTATCTCGCGTCGTTCGGCTGACTGCCGGAGAGTTTGTGGCTCGTGTGTCACCCGCCATTATCAGCTTTTAGAAGTAGTTAAAATGTTTTGTTAATGGTTATAAAAATTGTTCTATGAAAATTAAAATTAAAATTATCACTTACTTTAATTATTGTTTTTATTTCATTTAACACGTGTGAACTGTCTGTATAAGTGTAAAAAATAAGCCAAATTTCAGTAAACAATCGCTTATAACATGTCAATAAAAGTTTCGGTTTCGGTTTCGGCCGAAACTCAGACAGATACCAAAGATTCGGTTTCGGTTTCGGTAGAAAGTCCTGTTACGGTCGGACACTAGTAGTTAGATACTTACCATAAAGTCATCGTAGCATATGGCAACCAGCAGCAAGCGAACACTGTCACTATGGTAACAGTCATCCTGAGCGTTCTTCTCCTGGCTCTGGCCAGTGGTCTCTGATCAGATCTCCTCAGCATCACTCTACTGTGGTCGGACTGATGGTATTTTTCTGAAAACGGTTATTATATTAGAACCTTTAAGGTCGCTTTTTGATTTACCTAACTACTATGTGAAACACACACTAAAAGCGGTACAGCCTAACTTTTAGCCTAGGTTTACAAGTTTACTCGGTGAGTGAGCGTGGGCAATAAATCACGGGGCAATAAACTGCCAGGCGATGTTAGCTTACGAGTTTCGCATAGAGCTTCTCGCCCCTCGGTGGTCGAGAAACCCCCAGTGTAAACGAGGCTATAATTATAGTAACAAAGGCAGTTTAACCTTTGAATACACAGGAGAAGTCAAAAGTTCAAAAGACCCCTTTTTGAATTTTACAACTTTAACGAAATAAAACAAAACACAACCGCGGAGCCAAGGGTGTGGAGCCCCCCCTTAGGTCTTTTGAGATTAGTTAGGGCAAACGAAATTTCTTTTATTAGTCAAATTATTTGTGAGCAAAAAGTTTTCATTTATAAATTCAAGTCAACGACTAGCCTATGACAAGTGTTCCAGAAAAGAACTCATGAATAACAAAATTCAAAATTCAAAAGTCATTTATTCAAACTAGGCTGAGAATCAGCACTTTTCGAACGTCAAAATTACATAAGACAGTCCCCCAAAACGCCCACCCTTCACCACTTCCTAGTGCATTAACTGGGAAGAAGAAGTGGCGCAACAAACTCCCCAGCAGCACAGCTGTCTGTTCAGTTAGAAGAACAAAAAAATAAGATTCTATATAATAGTATTCAAAATAATTTAGATAATTTAGATTACGCAACACAAAACATAATTTAAATTATTAGCCATATGTTAGCTAGCACACGCCAATATACCACACAACATCATCGAGAACTATACTCAGGCAGAAATAAAAACTAAACGTAAACAGAACTTATCTAAATAAAAGCCTCCAGGCATAAAGGGCGTGCCCGCTTACATATAGTTGTAACAGGAAGTTATAAATGATAAACTAGGACCATCGAGATAAAATAAATAAAACAAACAGTTAATTACTAATAACAATAACTAATATGATCAATTGTCGAGGTCACTAGCTAACCACATATTGCAATACAACTCATTAGAAAGAACATTGTAATGAGTAGATTATGTCAACAATAAATTGAAATAAAATTAAAAATAGCTTGACTTATAAAGTCAAATAAAAAAATTAAAAAAATACAATTATATAAACTCATATAACTTGTCAGTAGGTAATCTGGAGAAAGAACATAAACATTGTCTTGAGTTAATCACAGCGACCAACTATTCTTATCATTTAAATAGTCGTTTATAGAATAGTATGCATTTGAACAAAGCTTGGATTTTACTTTCGTTTTAAACGCATCAAAAGGCAAATCTAGCAAAGAAGAGGGTAGCTTGTTATAAAAGGTTATACCAAGCCCAACAAATGAGTTATGAACCTTATGAAGCCGGTGAAAGGGAGCTCGTAGTTTGTCCTTATTTCTAGTGTTAACATTGTGAAAATCACTGTTTTTAGTGTATAAGTGTATATTTTGCCTAATATATAAGATGTTGGCGAAGATGAATTGGGACGCCACCGTGAGGATACCAATATCTTTGAAAAAATCTCTCAGAGAAACTCTGGCACCTAGCTGGTAAATAGCTCGAACAGCTCGTTTTTGAAGGACAAATATATTTTGAATATCAGCAGCTTTGCCCCACAGCAGAAGACCGTAGGACATAACGCTATGAAAATAACTAAAATAGACTAACCGAGCTGTATCGACGTCAGTGTATTGTCTTACTTTCCTGACGGCGTAGGCGGCCGAACTGAGCCTTCCCGCTAGGCTCGATATAACATATAACATCCAATAACTTGCGTTACATATAATCTTGTTATTAAATGAATAATGGTATTAATCCTGTGTCATATTAAATTTCTATGTGGTCTTGGGTATATAATAAAACCGTAACCCCTGAAAACCCTGTCGGCGTTGGAATGCTAATACTTTCCCTATTAATATAATATGATACCCCTTTTATTAAAATGACTAACCATAAGCATCTTCTTGCGTCCGTGGCTAAATTACACCATATCTCAAGACCGTTTATACACAAAGTGGGCAACAACGTCGTAAATAGCTGTCAAACATTTCGCTGTTTTGATTAATTTGGCGATATTACTGTATTGAAATAAGAAATATGGCTAATTTAATAAAATATTGATTATGAAATTAAATAATTAATATCGTGACACCGAGTAGAGTTTACAGAGTTTTAAATGCAAAAAAAATATTTGGATTTTTTCAAAAGCCATTTTTTACGGTTACAACATCAAATTCAGTGTTCTAATTACAATTCATTAATAATATTCTAGTTCACTAGTTAGCCACATTTCTTATTTTCATACAAAAATATTGCCAAATTAATTAAAACAGGTAAATATTTGACAGCAATTTGCGATGTTGCCAACTTTAAGATGAACGATCTTAAATAATGGTCTTCAATCTTACTAAAAACTACTGTTACCTATAAAACTAGTTTGACTATGAGTTGGTATTCCAATTTTTTTATTATACTTAAGTACGACTACAAAGATTTAAAGCATAGATTCGCCCTACCGCGTTAAAAGTATCAAAATCATTGTATTTTGTTATTGTTGTTTGGGCTCGTGTAGACTCTAGTTTCAATTCAGGCCAGTGCTGACTTCGCTTCCTCAAGTCAGTCAAACAATCTGCCTAGCCTTTTCCCAACTATGTTGAGGTCGGCTTCCAGTCTAACCGAACGCAGCTGAAATACCAGTATTTTACATGGAGCGACTCCCTAAGTCAGTCAGTCTAGTTATATAACCCACCCGTATATTTTCGGGCCCAGTAGCTTCCCCCGCCTGACTTAATGACTTACTGCCGATCTCGTCTACATGAACCCACTGACTGGGTCTGAAATTCCGAGTCATTGGGTCCAATACTGCCATCGTAATAAACCAGGCATGAAACCGGAAAAAATGTAGGTCTACAACCAGCAACAAAAGTTGATTAACAGTGAAGCTTCTACATGTATTATCTAAATTAATTGATACGAAAATATTCGATAAAATGAATATTTTGCTCAATAATTACGATGAAAGTGTCTATCGACTTTTTTTTGTTACTTAATTGACTCAGGCGTGACTTTACGGAAATCCATTATAAAATACAATAGATGACATACTTATATTTAATGACGGAACAGTCGGTCGATTCTGTAAAAATATTAACGTGAAGCTTAGGTGAAGTGAGCGTGAAGTGAGCTGTCACTGCCACAGAATCGACCGGCAGGATGCTAGGGATTAACACTATTGACAGCTCACTTCACACTCACTTCACCTAAGTTTCACGGTGATATTTTTACAGAATCGAACGGAGGATCCAGTTAAGCGGATTAGGTTACTAAATATACGTCGTTTATTGTATTTTTTTGTTCCTTCCGAATTATCAGAGAAAACGTGTGAAAAATCAACTCACCTGAATTTTCTTTAGAGTTCTTCGATATTTCATAAAAAATGCAGGCGTAACACACTGATATTATCGTCAGAGGTAGAAAATATACAGCTCCGAGACAAAACACGTTATACGCTAATTCTTGATGTTGGTTAGCGAATGCCTCAAAAGACACACATTGCTGAAAATCCGGCACTTTCGGATGACTCATGACACGGAAGACTAGACTCTGAAACAAAAGGGATAAGGTTAAAGTTCGTGTGTTTCAAGAGTATGTTACCTTAATTAAGTTCTTGGATAACGTGTATAATGTTGCTTATGTTATCATAAGATATTCCAGAAAAAGTTCTTAGAATTCTAAGAAGTATATGTGCGCTTCTTCTTATGCATTTTAACAGCCTTAAAAGCTAGGCAAAGGAGGCTACATCAAGTTTAAAAAAATACCATAATCTTAGCACCTTGGCAGGCCAAGGCTGTTTCCTCATCTGTCGGTGCGGTATCGTTTCGGTATACCGAAACGATACCGCACTGCTTTCATTTTTCCTCATTGGTCGGTAAGCAGCAGTGCGGTATAGTATGCTCGGTATACCGAAACAATTTCACTGCTTTCATTTACGGACCTGACGTTTTTCGGTACAATTTGTGTAGTACCGCTTAATTTATTAAAATATAGTAGCTCGGTAAGCTTTTGGTACCGAGTAGTACACCGAACATGCTGTAAAACTCGTGACGTGAGCGCGTACCGCACTGGATGACTACCGAGACGCGGTAAACCGAAACGATTCCGCTCGGCTCCCACGTATACCCAGCCAATCAGGAAACGCTCATTGAATTATAGGCGCTCGGTAGGCTTTCGGTACCGAGTATACCGAGCATACTGATCCCGCACCGCTGTCGTACCGACCAGTGAGGAAAGGGCCTTAATAACGCAAGGGTTTATTTATTTTAAATTTTTTCATAACTCAAAAAATACCAAACGTCGAGTCGGTATCCCGCTATGCCAAAAATATTTAATTAACCCTTCGAGGGAAATTTAAAAAGGCCGTAATACAGAATTTAATGAATACCCGACAGTGAGGACTTAATAACCAAGGCCGCTTAATTTATAATGATGAAGTCTCATATACGGCCATACTCCAGGATAATGAACCATTATCTCACCCCAAAATTAAGGGCGGCAGGTATTAGGTACACCAAACGTAATAAAAAAGTCTAATATCAAAAATATCTAGAATTTTACTAGACTTTTGTTCACTCCAGCTCATATTCGTAGGCTTTATTAATTTATACGTAACCTTTGATTTTCAGAAATGGCACATATAAATAACGTGATATTGTAAGATGACACGTAGAAGTAGGACGGCATGTCGTAATTATCGGGAGCAAAAGAGAGAAAAGTATATGTATATAGCTACACGCGTTAATTGAGTTCAGGTTTGCTAATTAGCCAAGTTTTAACATGCCACTTGCAGAGTTCGTTTGTTTATTGTTTCTTCAAAAATCACACAATCGGTATTTGCGGAACTGCAAAACAACCTCTTTTAACCAACTTCAAAAAGGAGGAGGTTCTCAATTCGCCTGTTTTTTTTTTGTGTGTTTGTTATGCGATTACTCCGCCAATAATGAATTGATTTTGATGATTTTTTTTTTTGGTACGACATACTTTAGAGGTGGTCCGTTCATTTACTAACTTTGCTTGGGTAGTTTTTGAGTTTACTTCAATAATACGTATTTTTCCCACTTAATCTATGTGGATGATGTTATAATAAGTACCTGTCACAGTTATTTACATAGCAGGTAGTGGTATTCGAATTTGTGTTGGTACCACATCAAAAAAGTGAAAAATAAAAACTTTTTACAAAAAAATCATAACAAAGTAAAAAATAACTTTTCGGAAGTCAGTGGCAAAAAATGAAAATTCAAAAACAAAGACACCGACTTCCGAAAATAAAGTAATTTTTAACTTTGTAGTGTTTATTTGGAAGTAAGTTGTTTTTTTTTTTTTGTAAAAAGTTTTTATTACTTATAATATCAATGGGTATAGGTACCATCGAAGAAGTTCATATCTAACCACCGTAAGGACTATTCTTGCTTGCAGCGCTCGGCGCCTATAGAACCGGGCCGCTAACAGATGGTCATCGTGTTCACGGGAATTTGTTTTGAAACTGGTTAGATATGAACTTCTTTGATGAATTCTATGAAAGGACGTCTTCTTTCATGTATATGCTGTGCCGATCCCAAAGGACAATGCCCAAATCACTATGAGAAGTAGCGCATTTGGTTTTATACCGCGGCCATCGTTGAACTTTTAGTCGGCATTGGAAAAACATTTATCACAAAAATGAATTGATAAACGATTTTTCTACAAATGCAGTCCTAAATGATAATATACTTGAACTTGAATTTTTATGTAATTAACTCGGTAAATCGTCTATATAACTCGGTTCAGACTGATTTTAGGTTATGTTACTGCATATTAACCTTGTTCGTCATATTATTATTGAATGAGGGAAGAAAAAGAAAAAAAAAGCACCATTGTTGGTCATTGGCTTTTTGATTAGGTTAGGATGATATTTTAGTTTTATGAGTAGCATTGGTATCATAAAGGATTTATCCTAAAGACCTCGAAAGAAATCATCAGGAAGAAAACCCTCTCAATTTTTTAAATATTTAGTTGTCATAAGTCCTGTAATAAATGATAATGCGCAGTCGTTTGTTATATCACCGCAAAAATGGGGTGATTTGTATTTTACGAAAGAGGCCATTTAGGTTATTAGTCGCCTCTGTGCGTGGGAGCGAAAAGAAGGAGAAAGATAAATATTTACTGGCATAAACTATACGAAGAGTAATAACAATTTAAGGAAAAAAATACAGGAAAAATGTTTAATGCGAAAGGACCACTATAATCACATGTGGTGGTACACCCACACGGTACTCATTTATAGCTGAGAGTAACAAAACAGTATTTTGTAAATCTATACTAATGTTATATAAGGTCCTATTAAAATAGATGGACAAACTTTTAGAAATCATTCAGACCACAAAAATAAAGCCAATGGTAAAAAAAAATAATAAGAAATACGCATTAGATACTCGTACTTACAAGAAAAAAATCTGGTAACGAAAATTACACTAAATATGTTGGTTACCCAATGCCATTTATCATTTTAGATCAAAATAATATTACTTTAATCAGTGTATATTTTTGCTTAGATATATTTGGTTAGACGTACTGAACACTGTGTCTAAATTCGTCCATCTATTTTAATGGGACCTTGTCAGATATCCGAGCATTTGACGATACCTATCAGCGCTGCACTCCACCAAGCCACTGATCGTAACAGATGGAAAAAGACCGAAGACAATTTCATACGGAGTCACGATTCTCAGCAGTGCGAGAGCGATTGAAAAGATGAAGACTTATGTTACAAGGAGGTAAAATTTGTGAGTTTGTGAGGGAACTTCGGAACTATACTGATCAGATTTCGAAAATTCTTTCACTAATAGGAAGCTACAATATTACCGAGTGTTATCTTCTATACATAAAAACACTTTTTACAAAAAAAATAACAACCGACTTCCAAAAAAAAACACTACAATGTAAAAAATAACTTTAATGTCGGAAGTTGGTATCTTTCGTTTTGAATTGACCGGAAGTTATCATCATATCATCCACATATACTAAGTGGGAAAAATACGTATTATTGAAGTTTACTCAAAAACTACCAACTTGGGAGCATACCCTTCCATACAAAAAAAGATTTTTTTAAATCGGTCCACAATTGAAGGAGAAACTGGTGGGCAAAAAAAAATCCTCCTCCTTTTTGGAAGTCGGTTAAAAATGAATCCCTATTTCTCTTAGTCACGGCATAACGCGTGAACAGCTGGATCAATTTCGCTAATTCTTTTTTTGTTGTGTTCGTTATTATCAGGAGAAGGTTCTTAGGATAGGTAGGTGATGGTAAGCTAGGTAAGGTAGGTATGTAGGAAGGGTAGGTAGGTAAGGTAGGTAGATACGCTAGGTAGGTAGGTAGATACGCTAGGTAGGTAGGTATGTAGGTAGGTGTAGGTAGGTGTAGGTAGGTGTAGGTAGGTGTAGGTAGGTGTAGGTAGGTGTAGGTAGGTGTAGGTAGGTGTAGGTAGGTGTAGATAGGTGTAGGTAGGTGTAGGTAGGTGTAGGTAGGTGTAGGTAGGTGTAGGTAGGTGTAGGTAGGTGTAGGTAGGTGTAGGTAGGTGTAGGTAGGTGTAGGTAGGTGTAGGTAGGTGTAGGTAGGTGTAGGTAGGTGTAGGTAGGTGTAGGTAGGTGTAGGTAGGTGTAGGTAGGTGTAGGTATGTGTAGGAAGGTGTAGATAGGTGTAGGTAGGTGTAGGTAGGTGTAGGTAGGTGTAGGTAGGTCGGTAAGGTAGGTAGGTAGGTCGGTAAGGTAGGTAGGTATGTAGGTAAGGTAGTTAGGTAATATAGATTATGTAGGTAGAGTAGGGTAGGCAGATAGGTAGGTGCGCCGTATATAAAGTACTTAGTGCTACCCGTGCCAAGCCGCGGCAGGCAGCTAGTAGGATATATTTTATGTTAAAAACAAGAAATTTCACGCGGACGTAGTCGCGGGCAGAAGCTAGTGTATAAGTTCGCCCTCGTGCATCGTTGGGGTAGTGCCGTGGTCGGCAAACCGCGGCTCGCGAGCCGCATGCGGCTCTTTGGCCCGTAGAGCGCAGCTCTTTACTTGCTCTTTACTACGACTTGTCGCGCGACGCGACACCGGTTATTGTTTGTTATAATACTGTGAAGTTTTCTTAGAAATTGTATTGCTCGTGTCGCGTCGTGCGACAAGTCGCGCTGGTCTGTACGAGCCTTTAAAGATTTACACAAGTGTATTGAGACAGTTTGGACATACAGTAAGGATTGGGTCTCATAAGTTCTCTCTTAGTCGTCTCTCAAACTCATTAGTCAATAGAGCCAAATATCAATACTATATATTGATATTTGGCTCTATTGACTAATGAGTTTGCCGGCCACTGGTCTAGTGGTCGCAAGTGGTCCCGGGACGGGCAAAGTGGTTGGGTTTTCCATCTGGAGCATCTCAGTAGCAGACTTTTTTTTTGGTGGGAATTTATCAAATAACTTCTCCCGCACTGGGCAGAGCGGGAGGGCATGTCAGACTCGTACTGACTAAAACCCACCCGTGTTCCTTCAGTTGCCTGTACATTACCAGGAGCCACGGTATCCCTTTCGGACGTTACCGCGACCCCGGCAGGCATCGGTCCTAGCGGACCCCTTCAGTTGTGCTGACATCTCTATGAGGCGCGCGTGGAACACAACGCGCCGTCGACCCGAGCGTGGTCCTTATCGGACGGCGAGTTACCTCTGTAGCAGCCTTTTTTTTTTTTTTTTTGAGGGTGGGAAATCATCAAATGACTTCTCCCGCTCTGGGCAGAGCGAGAGGGTGTGTCAGACTTTTACTGACTAAAACCCACCCGTGTTCCTTCCGTTGCCTGTGTGCCGGGGCCGCGTTATCCCTTTCGGACAAACCCGCAACCCCAGCAGGCATTGGTCTTTCGACCCCGTCGGTTGGTGCTGACATCTCTTTGAGGCGCGCGTGGAACACAACGCGCCGTCGACACGGGCCTGGTCCTTATCGGACGGTGAGCTGCCCATTGCTCACCGTCCGCAAGCCCGCGCCTACGGTGGCCGGAAGTCGGCTCTGGACTCCCGACGCCCGGGGCGTCTCCTGCGGCGACTAGGGCCGCGAGGGCGTGCAGCTTGCATCTCCCTCGCGCGCTCCGCCTCCTCCTTCGCGAGCATAACTGCTTCGCAGAAGGAGGTGACGGCCTCCCATGCACTCTCGCTCCGAACCATGGCCTGAACCAGGGCCGGACGCGAGAGATCGCCGCCGCCGATCGCCTCCGTGAGGACACGGCGGTGCTCCGCCCAAGCTGGGCAGACCTCCACCGTATGCTCCACCGTGTCCTCCGGGCGATCCACACAGTGGTGACACCCGGGCGTTTCCTCCCGCCTTACGCGGAACAGGAACCTCCCGAAACAACCGTGTCCGGTGAGGACCTGCGTCAGGCGGAAGGTGAGGACGCCATGGCGCCTCTCAAGCCACTCCTCAAAGAGGGGACTTATCGCCGCAATTGTGGCGTGCCCAGCGCTGGGTTGCGACAATCGTACACTCCATGCCGCCATGAGATCCCGCCGGAGCTCTGTCCGCTGTGCCGTGATTTCTCGCGGCAGCGGAGTTACACCCCGGCGTTTCGCCTCCTCGCGCAACTCCCACATGTGCGCGAGGACTTTCGCCTCCAGATCCCATGGCGGTAGTCCGGCAAGGAGGCTCGCCGCCTCACGGGAGACCGTGCGGTATCCCCGGACCAGCCTGATGGCCATGACCCTTTGGGACGCGTTCAACCGCCGGGCCGGTCGCAGCCTCAATGAACGCGCCCACACCGGTGCCCCGTAAAGGGCCATGGACCGCACGACCCCCGCGTAAAGCCTCCGGCAGGAGGCGTTTGGACCCCCCAGGTTGGGCAGGAGCCGCTTCAAAGCACCTCTGTAGCAGCCTGGAGTCTGGATTTGTGTCCGGTTGATGGCAAAAGCTCGCCCTCTATTACATGGGATTTAAACATAACTGGGGAAATGAGGGTGTACTATAGGTACATCTCTGCCTAACCCTTCGGGGGATTACAGGCGTGATAGTATGTAAAATAGTACACTCTTTATTATGTACACCGTTTTTGTTTAAAATAGGTTTTTATTTTTATTAATTTATTCATATTTTTTATAGATTCTTTTCATTTTTATGAATGTGAGAACGCTGTAGGCTTAGTGGACTGTAGATTTATTGACCATCTTCAATTTTTTTAAGTACCTGGTACTTGTTGAAAGACCTACACTGTCCTCCCATACCTATTAATACTGTTATTTGAAAATATTGTTAAGGCCAATTATTTTTAAAAGAGTAACCGTGGAGGTTCTTGCCGGCTCTTCTCCATAGGAAACGACCGATTGGAACCGTACACCTAGCTTCTGACGTTTCATAAGTGCCCATGTAGGTTTATGTGAAAAAAATAATTTGAATTAGACTACATATAAGTAAGTAAGTAATATTGATAAATTAATCAAAACAGTAAAATATTTGACAGTAAGTTATTTGTGATGTTGCCAACTTACGGAATGCACTCTGACAAAATCACCCTCTGAAAATATAGATAGTCATTGTCAAAGTTCCCAAAAATCTACAACAAAAAACTTTTGATACTAGACAAAACTACGACGCGAAAGTCTGTTTTAACTCTTGTATTTGCACTGTCTCATTTTACGAAACTCATATTGCTTATAGTTTTTATAAATACGAATCTGTTTGTACAGAAAACATACATATTATTTTATATTTAACTGTAACCGAATTCAAAAAGGTACAGTCACGAACATACGAGTACGTACCGTACAGTTACGCAAGATTCAAAATAGATTTTCTCCTAAAGTGTTGATAGCTTTTTTATGGTGTTACGAACACAATATTATCGAGACCGTATTATGAAATAGGTTTTTTCTAATGGTTTCCAATTCTTATATCACGAGAAAAACGCTTTTGAATTTTGCGTAACTCTAATCCTGCGGCCGCATCTGCGTCTATCGTGACGAAACTTCGCACAGTGATACGATACACGCAGATACTATATTGGGGTCGGCTTCCAGTCTAAGCGGATGCAGCTGAATACCAGTATTTTACATGGAACGACTGCCTATCTGACCTCCACAAGTCAGTAACTGGGTAATACAATACCCCTTGGCAAGACTGGTTGTCAGACGTTCTGGTGTCTGGCGACCCGTAACGCCTGTCAAAGATCCACGAATGACAGCCGGGACCAACGGCTTAACGTGCTTTCCGAGGCACGGAGGGGTCTCGGCATGTAAAGATGGTCACCCATCCACAGACCAACCCCGGCAAGCGTAACTTAACCTGATGGATCGATCCGTGCGGCAGTTATTACTAATCCAAGAGCTCCTCACGATACACGTAGATGTGACCAACCATTATGGATTATCGTCGCGATAGTTCGGGCTGCGTAGCACTTATCCCCCGGGTGGCGGTACATAATAAACGTGGCGAAGCCGCTTTTGTGACCACCGCATTAGCGCTATAACGAGCAAAATATACGAAGCTTCGGCACGCATTGCTTTGTCACGATAGACGTAGATGCGGCCGCAGTATTACCGTAGGTACCTTATAGTACCTATTGATGTTGTACGTCTACTGAATTAACTACATAAACACACATTTCGTGTAAGCAATTTATTCATTACCCATACATAATACCCACTAATGAATAAAATCCAGAAATACACTGTCAATGAGAAAATATTGATGAAGTTCTCTACCAAGATGAATAGGCGTAATATATTAAAGCCATAAATCGATAGCAGCCCTTATAAGTGAAAAGTGCTAAAAAGCATCGACTTTGTGTAGAAAAGTCAGATTAATTTTGTCACCATTTCAATACAATTTATAGGATTTTTAGGGTTCCGATTTAAAGAGGCAGTTGGAAATAGCGGTTTTCGTAAGTTAAAAATTATAAATGGCACGTTTAATAACTAGTTCAGTAGTTAAAACTAAGCAGTAAAGTAAACAAAAATGAGTAATAAAAAATAATGAAATGGATCAGTGAATATAATAATTGAGCAGGAAAATAATTAAATGGGCGGTAAAAATTATTGAACGAGCGGTTACGTGTGGGCAGTTATAAATCGGAATTTGTCTGCAAGAAATCTCATTCTAAGCAATTCTATAAACAATGAGGTGGTAAAGTAGTTTTCGAGATATAGCGGTGTGACGGATGGAACCCAAATGATTCACCAACAATAGAGTGGATCTGGCGCTCGGCGGCCACTACCGCGGCACGCTCGCTACGCTCGCTCGCCTTCACGCGTTAATGGTCACTGTTCTAACCTAACCTAACCCAAATGATTCACCAACAATAGACCATCATTTTTACCGCTCATTCAGTTATTGGACTGCTCAATTATTTTTACAATTGACATTGTATGATAAAATAACCGACAAATTGATTTTTTATTACTGTCCATGTTTTACTGTCGCAATAATTAATCAACCGCCATTAAATTAAATAACTGCTCAATATGTTTTTCAACTGATCATAATAAAAACTCGAATATTTAAATAACAGCTCAAAAAAATTGTTACTTACTGAAGAAAAATGGGACCTTCAGATTAGATCACTTTTTTTGTTCGTCTTTCGCAGAGGTTTGGATTGTGGCATGGGTAGTCTTAGGTCCCAATGACGTGACTTCAAATAGTCAATAAAATACCAAAAAACTTGAATTACTGTACAGTTGGGTTGGTGGTCGAGCTTGTTCTAAATCCGCCTGGCTAGCTACCATCGTCTTATCTAAGTCTGTCACCATAACAACAATGTAAACAGCATTGTTGTGTTTCGGCTGTTAAAGGTAAGAATAGCCAGTTCCTCTGTGGTTGAGGATTCCGGGTGAAGTTCGCTTCCACCTTCGGCCTGATCATTACCATCAGGTGAGATAAAGGCGAAGAGCTTCCCCGAAGAGGACAAAAAAAAAAAAACTTTCTGCCTCTGCCTCTGCCTAAGCAGTCAATTTCCCAACTATGTTGGTGTCAGCTTCCAGTCTAACCGGATTCAGATGAATACAGTATCTTACATGGAGCGATCTAGAAAGAAAAAGAAAAGAAAAAAAAATTGTTTATTCTGCACAAACAAAACGCACATTAAAGACAAAGATGTAAAATACACACATACAAAAGTAGCCAAAGGCCTCGTATTCAACCGATAAATAAAACTAAAAAAATAAAAACAATGTTGTTCATTGGTTGAAGTCAAGGCCACGGACCAAAGACAATATTACGTAATTTACTCTTGTGACATATGCAAATGACAACAAAAACAAAATGCTGACATCCACGACCCAGTTTCTGGGTAGCACGATACGTAACCCGTGGTAAGACTGGTTACCAGACTTTTGGGCTTCTGACTATCCGTAAGACAGTTAAAGATCTACGAATGACAGCCGGGACCAACAGCTTACTTAACGTAATTTTCGAGCTAATGGATGGTCACCCATCCACGAACCAACCGCGGCGTAGCTTAACCTTCGATCGACGCGTGCGGCTGTTGTCATTATGCCACGAGCCCCTTTTATTACTATACAGTCATGGAAATTAATGGTTTATCAAAATGACACGCTACGTCAATTTGCCGTGTTATTGCCATTTCATACATCTGTCAAAGATTGTTCAGATTTGAATATACGGATAAGTTAAGTTGGTAGTTCATTTGCTTGGCAATTAATTTACCTGAGTTTGCGTAGTGCTTAAGTTGGTGATACATTTGGTATCAAAAATCACCATGTTGCAGACAAATCGGTGATAATCGAACGCAAATTGTTAAAAAAACGAAATTGGTGCGACAAATCCCGTCGACAAAGTCCCTTTGTCATCCGTTCAGACACTCAAGGCTGAGAACTCCATTATTTGTCTGTAAAGGCGCGGAAATTATTTTATACAAACTTAGACCTATGTATGTTGCCGTCGTCATTCACAAATTAATAGTCTTTGAACTAAAAGACTAGGCATTTAAGAAAATGCGGGTAGACAAAAGTTTCACCCCATATTTAAGTTTCTAATTGATTGAGTTTACCTACGTTGCGACTTAAGTAAACTACGCGTCGTTTAGGTGCCTAAAAGAAAATATTCATTGGGCTGAATTTAGACAAAGATTTTTATTTTTTCTGATAATATTGAAGAGATGAATAGAGTTCATGAATTAACCAAAGAACTTGTTTGTTTTGGGATGAACTATTATTCAACGAAAATAAATCTACGTTTCTTGCTATTTGTATTACAACACGATAGTCACTATTAAGTTTTGATTGAGATATTGTGTCACTTTTGGAACTTCGACTATAATTGTTATTTGTTTTTGACGCTGAGTGTAAATAGTTGACTCCAAAGTCAAAGACAAACAAGATCTAGACAAGCTGGTTACCTAATCTACGTTCGCTATTTATTTGCCAAACATGTAAACAAACAGGAGTTTTAAGAAAAACAACCGTAATGCCTACACATAAGATTCAGTTTCCCCCACAACTACTTGCAAACTGAACCTTATGTGTAGGCATTACGGTTGTTTTTCCTAAAACTCGTGTTTGTTTCAATACTAACAACAACTACTTCATATTTTTTATTACTTTTTCTTTACTTTTTACTTAACAGTACTAGTCAGTTTAAAATCAACTTTATTTACACCTCTATAACGTTGACGTTTGTTTAAGTGGAAATAACATCAATCGAAAACAAGGTACTATCAAATAAGTTCATATCTAACCAGTTTCAAAACAAATTCCCGTGAACACGATGACCACATCTGTTAGCGGCCCGGTTCTATAGCCGCCGAGCGCTGCAAGCAAGAATAGTCCTTACGGTGGTTAGATATGAACTTCTTCGATGGTACATATATTGGATACAATAGACCTTAAGTTGAACAAGTAAGCAGACCAGTGGGCCTAGTACGAACGCACGTAATAAACGTAATGTAAATTAGAACGATTTTAAAATTCAAAATACTCGTTTCGCACATAATATATTCAAGTATTAGTTTTTTTTTTTTTTTTTTTTTTCATATACTGTTTAGCTTTATTTACTCCATTAATAATCAACACCTAAATAAGCAGGATAGTATACAATCTTAAATATAATATATATCTAACACTAAAATATATAAATTATGTACAAGTATAGGAAATAAAAATAAAATAAAAATTATAAATATTTTATTCTTATATCCATGGGTGATACTAATTGTACTGTAATGTAATTTTTTTTTTTTTCAGGAAAGTCGAACAAATTTACGTTACATTTATGTAGCGCGTTCGTACTAGGACCTCAGAGTGAGTATAGCGTGCACCGCCGTGTCCTCACGGAGGCGATCGGCGGGGGCGATCTCTCGCGTCCGGCCATGGTTCGGAGCGAGAGTGCATGGGAGGCCGTCACTTCCTTCTGCGAAGCAGTAATGATCGCGAAGGAGGAGGCAGAGCGCGCGAGGGAGAGGCAAGATTCGCGCCCTCGCGCTCCTAGTCGCCGCAGGAGACGCCCCGGGCGCCGGGAGTCGCGAGCCGACTTCCGGCCACCGTAGACGCGGGCTTGAGGACGGTGAGCAATGGGTAGCTCGCCGTCCGATAAGGACCAGGCCTGGGTCGACGGCGCGTTGTGTTCCACGCGCGCCTCAAAGAGATGTCAGCACCAACTGACGGGGTGCGTCAGGTATCTAATGCTTGCCAGGGTTGCGAGTCTGTCCGAAAGGGATATCGCGGCCCCGGCACATAGGCAACGGAAGGAACATGAGTGGGTTTTAGTCAGTAAAAGTCTGACACGTCCCGCTCCATCCAGAGCGGGAGAAGTTATTTGATCAACCAACACTCAAAAAAAAAAAAGTGTGAGTATAGCGTAACAGAGGAGCGGAGTACTTCTGCCCATTGAAGAGAATAAAAGTCCCGGAACAAAAGTCCCGGAATAAAAGTCCCGGAACAAAAGTCCCGGAACAAAAGTCCCGGAATAAAATTACCGTAACAAAAGCCCGGTGCAAGAGTGACAAAGCATTCGACGCGGAGAAAGTGCGTGGAATTAACTCTGCAAAAATTCCGCGGCTGGAATCTAAAATAGCTGTCTGTCTATTTCAGCAGAGAGAAGCGAAGAAGTGCTGGCCTAGAAAAACATTGAACAATAGAACTTTTTCAATTCCATTCATAGTTCACACTTCAGTGTACATGGACACTGTAACACACCCCAGCTACCTAATTACGCAACACATCTTCGTAAAAGATTACGACTAATCTGTTTCATTTTGACAGTTCAACAAAATTCATTGCGTTATTTATGTTGTCGAGCATATGAATTTTTTAAACATAAATATGAAGTTCTTTCAAGGATTAGGAATTTATTTCAAAATCCTTTGGATTGTAATCAAAAGTATGTTAAGCAATTAGGGTGCTGGTAATCTGAATCCAACCCTTATCAAAACTAAGACAAAAACTTATGAAGAACGGGATAGAGTTTCAAACTAGCGCGAAATGAATTCCGAAGTTATCATTTGATTTGAATTTGGGCACCTACGCTGGGTGTTGGGTTACTCACATGATTAGGTGACTTTTCGGTGAATATACCGAAGAAGAAATATGACATACGATGAACCATAAAGGACTATTTCTGAATTTTTCAATATAATAATGGCAAATGTTAGCATGTTCGGGGCTTTTGACGTACAAAAGTGCTGATTCTCAGAAATATTTTATTATATTGTAGATATCAATAAATTATTATCCAACCTTTCTTAAACGTTACTTACATGAAAATCAAATGTTTCATGAAAGAAAAACATTGAAAGCAGTCTAGCGGAAAAACGGCAGACGAGAAAATATATTTTTCTTTGAGAAATTCAAACTCAAAGCATTTATTTCAAACTAGCCGTCGCCCGCGGCTTCACCCACGTGGAGGTCGGATATTATCCCACGGAAACGTACTATCGAGATAAAAAGTATCCTATGTGTTAATTCATGTTGTAAACTATCTGTGTGCCAAATTTCATTCCAATCGTTCTGTCGTTTTTGCGTGTAACAAACATCCAAACATATAAACTTTCACATTTATAATATTAGTAGGATAGTAGGATATATATATATATTGGGTGCCAGGGACATCGACGCGAAAACTGATACCATGGATTCAGTACATGATTCTGAACTTTCGAAAATTTTCCATGCAGGGGTGCATGGAAAATTTTCGTCGGTTATTTTAAAAAAAACAGCTGCTCCATACATTTTGACCGCGTAGGTTGCACTTTTCTATGAAACAGCAGATTTTTTTGTTTTTGTTTTAGTATGCGACTCATAGGAATGGGAGAGGGTTAAAATGCCATAGGATAACTTTCGGCCCGGAAATTAAAAACTTTACAAGCGAATGGTGCCATTGGGGACATATAACCCTCACTCATAAACGTATAACAACTTTCAAGTTCAAATTCATATAGTTTTAGGTGTAGTATATCACCCTCTCGCTTAATTGGGATATAAATGACAAGGGCAGGTGCTTTTAGCGCGTCTATAAATGTCAAATTATATAGAATGACTAGCTTTTGCCCGCGACTTCGTCCGCGTAGAAGTCGAAAATGGTTCTAATTGGATTTTGTATTGGGTTTTTACGTTTCTGTTTTTGTTATACCATCTAAATTATTATGTTGAAATAATTGAATACTTATAAAATATAACAATCTTTATTATAGTGTAGGGATTTAAAGGTTAAATAAACATTAAAATAAAATAAAATTTTGTTATATTTTATGAACACGAAGCTTGGCCTTTGATCTGGTGAAAGTTACACGGGGTATTATCTTTTTACAACGAAATCGAAATACTACACCTACCGCAGTATTTCTTTGTAAACAATATTTTTTGTTTTTCCTTCGGGTTCTAGAATCACCAGGCTACTCTGTGCTTGAGAGGCGCCATGGCGTCCTCATCTTCCGCCTGACGCAGGTCCTCACCGGACACGGTTGGTTCGGGAGGTTCCTATTCCGCATAAGGCGGGAGGAAACGCCCGGGTGTCACCACAGTGTGGATCACCCGGAGGACACGGTGGAGCATACGGTGGAGGACTGCCCGGCTTGGGCGGAGCACAGCCGTGTCCTCACGGAGGCGATCGGCGGCAGTGATCTCTCGCGTCCGGCCCCGGTCCAGGCCATGGTATGGAGCGAGAGGGCGTGGGAAGCCGTCACCTCCTTCTGCGAAGCAGTAATGCTCGCGAAGAAGGAAACAGAGCGCGTGAGGGAGAGGCAAATGTCGTGCCCTCACGCCCCAAGCCGCCGCAGGAGACGCCCTGGGCGTCGGGAATCGCAGGCCAATTTCCGGCCATCGTAGGCGCGGGCTTGCGGACGGTGAGCAATGGGTAGCTCGCCGTCCGATAAGGACCAGGCCTGGGTCGACGGCGCGTTGTGTTCCACGGGCGCCTCAAAGAGATGTCAGCACAACGGAAGGGGTCCGCTAGGACCGATGCCTGCTGGGGCCGCGGGAAAGTCCAAAAGGGACACCGTGGCCCCTGGCAACGTACAGGCAACTGAAGGAACACGGGTGGGTTTTAGTCAGTAAGAGTCTGACACGCTCTCCCGCTCTGCACAGAGCGGGAGAAGTTATTCGATAATTTCCCACGCTCAAAAATAAAAAAGGCTACTCTGTGCGCTTACTCTGGAGCATGCCACATACAACTAGCCGTGAGAGAAGCAGCTTTCCCTCAAGTCTACTCCCGCTATCTTAAGAGTTTGACCTTGAGCTTTGTTTATGGTCATTGCGAAGCAGACTTTGATGGGAAACTGCACTCTCTTGAATTCGAAGGGGTAATTTGATGGTGTTAGGGGCATCCTAGGAATAAATACAAACTTCTGTAAATCTTAGAAACCTTCAAATGCGGTACTAATACAGTACGGTGACTTTCGAGAAATTCCAATTTTAAAGAGTATTTGCATTGCACCAAGCTGTTATGTGAGTTCAACCTTTTTTTAATAAAATCGGATTGAGTTTTCAAACATGTGTCAAAATAAAATGTAATTTAAATCAAAAGCACTATAGTATTATTGATATCAACTTCGAAGCAAATCACTCCCAAAATAACTTTCTACCCCTATTTAACCCCGTTAAGGGATGAATTTCAATAAAACACGAAACACGTCTTCCATCAATTCTGTTAAAGAATGATTCTGCAAAATTTGAAGTAGATTGGACCAAGGAATCACGTGGTCCGATACAAACTTTGCCCCCCTTTTTCACCCCCTTAGGGGTAGAATTTCGAAAAATCCTTTCTTATCGGATGCTTACGTCATACAAAAAACACACCCTCCAAGTTTCAGGTTTATACGATCAGCGGTTTAGGCTGTGCGTTGATCCGCCAGTCAGTCATTCAGGACAAAGCTTTTTATATATATAGAGATAACGCCTATGGGTACATAGAAAACGTTGGAAGCGTTGCTTGCCGTTGAATGTCACCAATTTTCATGTATCACATGGAATCTGGTGACATTTACCAACGTTTTAAGGATGGACCTATTGTCAAGATTCCAGAATTGGCTTCTACATATCTACGGTTTCTACTAAGAATAATGTCTTCAAGGAACAATCAAATGGGTAACATTGTGCCCAACCCAGGGATCGACCTCACTACTCCACGCTCAGCAGCCCCACTTACGACTACTATACCAACGGGACAGTAATTCTGGGTCAGGATGACAACTGGGCAAAGGAGAAAGTTAGGCATATATTGATTTAAAAAATAGGCAGTTATGGGGAAGGTCTGCCGACAGAAATTAATTCATACACAAATTAAACTTTTCACGTGGTCAATTTAACTTCACTTACTGCTACTACAGCATGTCGACGCGGGCATGTCGGTGTCGCGAGCCCATACATTTTTCTCCTACCAAAAATCGCTCAACGCGCCTAAAGAAGTTTGCATTTCAAAAAAAACGTTTATTCTCTAAATAATCTGTTCCCTTTTTAAAGTATTTCTCATTTTCATAACATTTATGAGTAATGTGTAAGCAGTTATCCTCGTCGTAAATCATTATTATTCTTTTGCAAAGGGGCGGATATATCTTGAATGTTGTTAAAAAAAACTGGTTTCTTCCTCACTTGTAAGGTTTTCGTTTCGAGATGGGTATTCTATTCATTCATCATGTTATGAATAGGGAGGACATGCTTTATATGGATTCGAAAGTGGTTAACAATGAAATGAAAGAAATGTTACATACATTATCAGGTATTGAATCTGTATAAATGTTTCAACATAATTTGCTCGATGTTTGACGATCTTTACCTTGCCTTTCTACCAGAGATGTGGTATACGGTGCTATGGATGCGTTTGATGACGTTGATTGTTCCTTGAAGACATTATTCTTAGAAGAAACCATAGATATGTAGAAGCCAATTCTGAAATCTTGACAATAGGTTCATCCCTAAAAGTTGGTAAATGTCACCAGATTCCGTGTGATACATGAAAACTGGTGACATTCGACACCAACCAACACTTCCTACGTTGTCCCACAGGCGTGATGTCATTCTATGTAATTTGACATTTATAGACGCTCTATAAGCACCTGTCCTTGTCATTTTTATTATCCCAATTAAGTGAGAGGGCGATACACTACACCTACAACTATATGAATTTTAACTTGAAAGTTGTAATACGTTTATGAGTAAGGGTTATATATGGTTATAGTGGCACCATGCGCTTATAAAGTTTTTAATTCCACAGATAGTTTGTAACCTGGATTAACATGTAGGATACTTTTTATCCCGGTAGTATGTTCCCGCGGGAGAATTTCCTTCCGACCTCCACGCGGGCGAAGCCGCGGGCGAAAGGTAGTATATCCCACAAATATTATAAATGTGAAAGTTTATAGAAATCGGCGTTTTTTTCTCACAAATATAGAGAACCTCGTCACTTCTATGATTTAAAATATTCATCAATTGCTTGGTATTATAACGAATAATGACCATCATAGACAACTACCAATAGTAAAAAAACCTTATTACTTATAGTTTTATAACATCAAAAATACCTTAAAAATGACTCCTCATTTTTTTAGCAGAATTGACCACTATTTGTTTTAACTTAGCCAAAACTTATTTTTATCGCTTAATCTAAGTGGCTTAGACGTTAACTTAATTTTTAAACATTAGTGCATAAATGTTTTAAAACATTCGTGTCCATGGTTTTTTTTTTTTGAGGATGGGAAATCATCTAATGACTTCTCCCGCTCTGGGTGGAGCGGGAGGGCGTGTCAGACTTTTACTGACTAAAACCCACCCGTGTTCCTTCCGTTGCCCGTGTGCCGAGGCCGCGATATTCCTTTCGGACAAACCCGCAACCCCAGCAGGCATTGGTCCTTACGGACCCCGCCAGTTGGTGCTGACATCTCTTTGAGGCGCGCGTGGAACACAACGCGCCGTCGACCCGGGCCTGGTCCTTATCGGACGGCGAGCTACCCATTGCTCACCGTCCGCAAGCCCGCGCCTACGGTGGCCGGAAGTCGGCTCGCTACTCCTGACGCCCGGGGTATATGTCATATTTCTTCTTCGTTATATTCACCGAAAAGTCACCTAATCATGTGAGTAACCTAACACCCAGCGTAGGTGCCCAAAGTCAAATCAAATAATAACTTCGGAATTCATTTCGAGCTAGTTTGAAACTCTATCCCGTTATTCATAAGTTTTTGTCTTAATTTTGATAAGGGTTGGATTCAGAGTACCAGCACAATAATTGTTTAACACACCTTCTATTACAATCCAAGGGATTTTGAAAGAAATTCTTTATCCTTGAAAGAACTTCATATTTATGTTTAAAAAATTCGTATGCTCGACAACGTAAGTAACGCAATTAATTTTGTTGAATAAGGATGATGACAATTTTTTTTTAAAGTCCGTCTTTGAGATTATTAAAAAATATTGGACACGTATTTTTTCTTTTTTTACGTAATCTTTTTTCTTTCTATTCTTATTTCTTTTTTCTTTTGATTACGGCGATACATTGAGTTAAAATGTGCCATGATGCCACGAGTATGTAGATTTTATACTTACTTGTGACGTCGCGACCCCCACTCCCCAACTTAAAATGCGTTTTTTTAAGTATTTTGTTATTAATATGATAAAGCAAAAAATACCTGTCTAATATTTTTTTATTATCTGACTGACGGACTAATTAGAATTTCTTTTTTTTTTACCCAGGCGTCATCCCTATTGTCGAGATGAATGGCACTGCCATTGCGTGTTACGTAATTACTCTGCAGGAGCCCAAGTCTGCTAATGCAATTCTGTCAGAATGGTTTGTTGACACCGTAATGATTGATTTTGACCAGAGGAACAGCCGAAAAATCGAAATAGAAAATTTGACAGGACAACGCCTGACGGGTCAGCTAGTTTTATTATAATATTAATTTAAATAAACAGTTTCACATTATTTCAAAGAGAAGACTTGTTTCTAGCTTAATAAGCTGAACTAAATGAATAAAATGTAACGTAAAATTTTATTCTAAATACAAGACTTTTTACTAATTGAATCTTATTAGTCTCTCGTCTTTTGAATTGGATGACTATTTACTCTACGTAGTTATAAAAAGTAAACATAGAATATTTGTTTGATTCCGCAAAATTGTTCAAATAAGGAATCTCGGAGTTTGTTTTTTGACTGCCAGACTTCAAATAACTCATGTTTAGTAAAAAGGAACACAGGCGTTAATTATTCTCTAAAAACGAAAACTTCGCAAGCAATGGGAAATTGATACTTGAACGCTGTGAATGTCGACCTCAGCACGAGCTGGTCCCACACGGACAACTGTACGTCGTACTCTCGCGTCACCAGTCTTGACTCTCTGTATATATTTTTTTCTGCTGAGACCAAAACTACAAACGTTTTATAAAAATGTGGCTGTTATTTTAGTATATTGTGGTGTCTTACGATTTCCACGCGATCGAAGTCGCGGCCAGATGTAGTGCAAAATATTTTTTAAGCTATTCCGATTTTTTTTATTATTTGTGTTATCAAAAAATCGAGATAGCATTAAAATTTATTATACAATTCTACTGACGATATTTAAAAAAACTGAAGAAATGAAATACTGTTCGATGGTAAGCGGCATCACTTCAAAACGGCTGGACCGATTTACATTTTTTTTTTTTTGAAATTTAATTATTTTCAGTTTCATACGGAAAGAAAAAAAATTAAAAAATTCGGGAAAACTGAAAGTGCAGTTTTTATGGTAATTTGGGATAACTTAGTGTTTGGACAGGAGAACGTCGGTCTGCTAGAAAAATTCAATGATGTTCGTTGGTAAGCGCATAACTTGAGAACGGCTGAACTGTTTTGGCTAATTTTGGAATTCTCAATAATTCTAATAACAATGATATTTAATTAAAAAAATACTAAGGGAAGAAAAATGGAAAAACAAATTTGGGAATACCTGCTGACCCCCTATACTCTGCTGATTCCTGCTGTGAGCGTCCCTTTTTCTCTAAGATTTTTAAATGTATTTATTCAATTTGGATTTGATTTTTTACAGGTATGAGGAACAGGGTGTAAAGATCACTCATTCTCTTTAGAAAAAGGAAGATCCTCCGACCACACGGGTATCGTGTCTGGCGGGCAACTGCCTAAGGATTGATGTCGGATAGTCATATGTCGTTCCCACGGTAAACTCCAATTGCGCGATGCAGGTTTTGTGTGACGTCAGAATTTTGTGTGACGCATGCGGCGATGTAGATGCCGCCACAAATTAGACCGGGATACATCTGTCGGGTCAGCTTGTCTTTAATAAATTTTAAACATAATGGTTTTTTTTTTGGTATTTAATTTATAGAAAAGATATGAAAGAACGAAAAAAAAAAAATCTGCACCAAAAAAACGCTCATTACAAAAAAAGACACAAAATACAAAATACAAAGTAGCCAAAAGCCTCGTATACATATTAAAACGATTGAACGGTCTGGTCTGGAGCTGGACACGCATGCTATTTAGAAAATAGAGGCCTTTTCCCTTTAGTGAGACAGTTACAGTCTAAAGCCGACTGTACACGGTACGGTTTCTTGACGGTACGGCGTTTTTCATTCAAAATTTTCATATTAATATATAATAATAATAATAATTCATAATCAATATTCTAGTTCGCTAGTTAGCCACATTTCTTATTTCCATACAGTAATATTGCCAAATTAATCAAAACAGGTAAATTTTTGACAGTTTTTTGCGACGTTGCCAACTTTTAGGATAAACGCTCTTAACACCGTGTGTATACACGGTCATCAGTGTTGTATGGATCACTATGGAAGCTTGTTGACGGACATGTTTCTTCTACGGCACGGCTTATACGCCGTACCGTCAAGAAACCGTACCGTGTACAACCGGCTTTAGACTGTAACTGTCTCACTACAGGGAAAAGGCCTCTATTTTCTAAATAGCATGCGTCTCCAGCTCCAGACCGTTCAATCGTCCACATATAGGGGAACCACTTAGTAAGGGCAAATGCAATACTATTACCCGTGATTTAACAAAAGCGTAAGGTCACGCGAATACGCGATTGTCGTGTAAATATGTCGCTCATTTATTCAGAAAACCGGAAGGCGCTTATATCGGCGCGACCAGGTGTTCGGGTTCACCGAAAAAAATGAACAGGACACTCGCATGTACGCGCGACGATCGCGTTTAGGATGCGGCCTTAGCAGAGCATGCCACATTGTATTCAAAACACACACCACAAAGCACAGCCGTGTGACTTGGCACTTATAATATTCAGGGTGTCAACAGTCCAACGATCAAAGCTATTTATTTAGAATTCCAACAATAAACACCAGAAAAATACTGCTGTCACTCCGATTTAAAAGTTTGCAATATTTGCTATTCGCATAGTTGGGGGAGCATTTTATCTCCCGTGTCATACAGTTTTCCCTTGTGACATGTCGGGCAGAATACCGTTTTATTATTTATTTGCTGATATCTATACTTAATATTTTAAAGAGGTAAAATTTGTTTGTAAGTTTGTATGTAGGGGGTAATCTCCGGAACTACCAGTCGGATTTGAAAAATTCTGTTTGCATTGGATAGCCCAGTTCTTGAGGAAGTTTATAGGCTTGCGGACGAAGTCGCGGGCAGAAGCTAGTGTGATATATGTTTACGAACCCTTTTTAGACTTCGTTTGTATTTACAGAGAGGATAGGGATGTTGACTGGAAAAAAAAACTATTTAGTCCGTCATTCAGGTAATAAAAAAATATTAGACACGTAATTTTTGTTTTACAATATTAACAAAAACTGATTTACATAAAACGCATTAATGTTATAATAAAATAAAAATTATGTTTATTTATCTCCACAAATTACATTCTTATACTAATTAAACACAATAAATTGTAAGATATTTTGAAAAAAAATTGTAATTTGTGGAAGTCTAAACTAAGCCTAAATTGGAGAGAGGGGGCTCGCTACGTCACAAGTCAGTATAAAATCTACCGACCAGTGACGTCATGCTACATTTTAACCCATTGCCTACTCAATGTAGTGCCGTAATCTTTTGATTACGTAAAAAAAGAAAAAAATACGTGTCCAACATTCTTTAATAATCTACCTGACGGACAAAAATATTTGTTTTTTCGACATCCCTATTCAGTTTGTTTGTTAACCCGCAATTTTATTAGTGACTAGATAATTAAACTATTTGGAAAATATTTGTGTATCAGCCGAATATATGTCTAGAAGACAATCAGCCTACAACGTTCCCATTGCTGGGACTCAGGCCTCGCCTCTGTGACGGGGACTGGGCCGTACCGTAACCCACCACGCTACTAAGTGTCAATTGGTACCACTGAGTATGCTCCAGCCAAACTAGCAAGTACATGCACTTGTATGTAGCTTTTATGTAAATAACTATCACCTCATGAATTTTAGTAACGAAAATATTCGAGTTAAGAAAGTTAACCTAAAATGTGGTAACGTTACCGTTTGACCTTTAATTTGAGGACTTATTTTACTTTGGGTGGTTCTCGTTGAACTCGTAATGTGAATCAAAAATCGAATGAATTCTAGTTGGGTTAAGTGGAATACGTTAATATACTCGTAGCTAAGTGAAAAACAAAATACGACCCTTCTCTTATTGTTAGGTAAAAATAAATCCGAAAATATCTAACCGTCTTCAATATTAACGTTTATGGAGAAAAGAAAATTGATTAAGTATTGTAGAATAGCCTAGTTTGCGCCTCTTGACATTTTGCCAAAGGTTAAAAATTAGGCTATTTTCCTATGCTAAAATTCCAGTGTTTTATCAATAAAAAAACCGTTTGTCTTATTTTGTTTTGTTTACCAACATTTTTTTTGCATGTATTTTGTTTGACCAATTTTACACAGTGGTGATATTTTAGTGTATTATTTTGGAATCATATGGCAGTTTAATACTGGTCTTTTTACCCGACTACGGCAAAGCCAAAAGAAAGGGTTATGATTTTAACAGTCTATGTATGTATGTTTGTTTGAATTATTTACGTGTGTTCCATCGTAGCGCCTAAACTACTGAATCGATTTTGATGAATGAGGTATCAATAGATTCGTTATAATGGTCCGGGTGACATGGTTCTATAAAAACTTCCAAAATATGATAAAGGTGTAACAACTTTACACGTAACTTCTAACCAGGCAAAAAAAAAAAAATGATAATCATGTCATGTTTGATATAAAAAGAAAGGCCTTGACGAGCACATTATAAATATGTATATATATCATATTATCAAAGTACATTTAAATATGTTTTCATTAAAAAAAACAAGCTAAAGTGAGAGTGCGCAACGTACGGCGCAAGATGATACCAACGCGCAGTTAATCAAATATTAATAAATAGCAACGATTTGTAATTCCACTCTCAAGAAGAAAAACAAGTCCAACGAAATAATTATATTATAGATTTCTTGAAGAGCGATAAATGGTGTTGGCGTCGAAATAAATCGCGCTATGGTTTCGTTCAAGGCACGATGCACTGCTATTGGAATTTAAACTAGGCTAATTACTGACCTATATTGTATTAACCTTATTTATGTTGTCGTAACGTTTATCAAGCGTATTAACGGAAAAGTATAAAATAAAAAATTAAGCTTAAAAAACTGTAACCCCAACTAGGGGAAAATAAAAAAGATATAAAAAGTACGAAACAAGAAAATATTTCAGACAGAAATCAAGACATAAGTACAAAAATGATCAAGATAAAGCGTGTGGGTGCCAGGAACATTATCAAAATTATAATGGCATGCGACGTCGGGTTTACCTTGACCATTTTTGTACCTTTTTTTTTTTTTTTTTTGAGGGTGGGTAATCATCAAATGACTTCTCCCGCTCTGGGCAGAGCGAGAGGGTGTGTCAGACTTTTACTGACTAAAACCCACCCGTGTTCCTTCCGTTGCCTGTGTGCCGGGGCCGCGTTATCCCTTTCGGACAAACCCGCAACCCCAGCAGGCATTGGTCTTTCGACCCCGTCGGTTGGTGCTGACATCTCTTTGAGGCGCGCGTGGAACACAACGCGCCGTCGACACGGGCCTGGTCCTTATCGGACAGCGAGCTGCCCATTGCTCACCGTCCGCAAGCCCGCGCCTACGGTGGCCGGAAGTCGGCTCTCGACTCCCGACGCCCGGGGCGTCTCCTGCGGCGACTAGGGCCGCGAGGGCGTGCAGCTTGCATCTCCCTCGCGCGCTCCGCCTCCTCCTTCGCGAACATAACTGCTTCGCAGAAGGAGGTGACGGCCTCCCATGCACTCTCGCTCCGAACCATGGCCTGAACCAGGGCCGGACGCGAGAGATCGCCGCCGCCGATCGCCTCCGTGAGGACACGGCGGTGCTCCGCCCAAGCCGGGCAGACCTCCACCGTATGCTCCACCGTGTCCTCCGGGCGATCCACACAGTGGTGACACCCGGGCGTTTCCTCCCGCCTTCACTCCTCAAAGAGGGGACTTATCGTCGCAATTGTGGCGTGCCCAGCGCTGGGTTGCGACAATCGCACACTCCATGCCGCCATGAGATTCCGCCGGAGCTCTGTCCGCTGTGCCGTGATTTCTCGCGGCAGCGGAGTTACACCCCGGCGTTTCGCCTCCTCGCGCAACTCCCACATGTGCGCGAGGACTTTCGCCTCCAGATCCCATGGCGGTAGTCCGGCAACCATTTTTGTACCTATGTCTTGATTTCTGTCTGAAATATTTTCTTGTTTCGTACTTTTTAGATCACCTTTATTTTTCCGTAGTCGGGTTACAGTTTTTTAAACTTATTTTTTTTATTTAACCCTCTGAACAGTGTGATGTTGACGGGTGATCCCATTTTTATACCATAAAATATTTTGTACAGTACAGCCCGTGGGAACTGCCGCTTATACCAGATGTCTTGCTCGATTGCACACTTCGCGTTGAATTACATTTTCTATACATTTTCTAATAATGTACATAATTTAAACAGCGTTTCCAAGGTCAATAAGCAATAACTAGTGGTCACCCAGTGTTCGAAATTCGATCATAATTAAGTTATATTTTAAGTTTGATAGGACAGTTTAGTACTTACATACTAATTCCATGTATACATAGAGCAAACTGAAAGTTTTGCGCTTCTGGCCGCTCTTAAATGTTTGAACTTCGAATGTTATATTTTTAAACATAAGAAATTCATTCTTAGATTAAAATATTTTTTGGCAAAAAGTCGCGTCTCCATTGTTTTTATCACAGTTTAAGTTCGTCGTCCGTAGCAAAAAATAAATAACGCGAAAAGATTTTAGGACAATGATTTTTTTATGATTTTAAAAGTTCACTGTCTCCGCAAGACTGCACCGCTCGTCTTAAAAATGCTTTTAGGAGGGAAACACCTCAATTGACCTCATTTGACATTTCAACCGTAAGGCGTTGGTACGCAGAATTTGATCGTGGCCGTGTTTCTCTCCATGATGAAATTCTTGAAGGTCAGCGCACCACTGAGATCACTGAGGAAAATGTGGCTACTGTTAGGCAACTGATTGAAGAAAACCGTTGTATCACATGTGAGGAGATTGGAGGACATTTGGGGTTTGGTATGAGGCGAAGCGTAGGCAAAAAAAATATTGCGTTTTTCTCCCAGACGGGAGAAAAAGGTCCTGGGGTCCTGTCTGCACGATCCCACTTGAAGAACAAAAACCGGCCTAGTGCATGTCGGACCACACACAATGAAGGGTTCCGTAGTTGGGATGAATTTATCCCAAGAACAAACTTAACATTGTAGTTGAAAAACATGTTCTCCCATACGGAATGTATGGGAGATCATGTTTTTCAAACTGCAAATTTAATGTTGGTCGATTATTACTCGTTACCTGTAAAGCTGAGTAAGCTTTGATAGTTTTTCTATGATTTTCATTATATATACTACTACTGTGAATTTTTTCACAAATCCAAGTACAACCATTTAGCTGGCATGAGAGGGGGACACTTGACTCTAACAAAAATTAGCACTACCGGTCACGTACTATTAATGTACCCGGGCCGACCGAAACCATACCAGCTTAATATTTCGCAAACGGATTCCTGAATTGAAAAATGATTTTCAAACACCCACAATATTTTTAACGACCTTTCTAACGACCACCCCACACGATGGGATAGACGAGAAAAAAAACATCCCCACTTTACGTGTAGGGGAGGTACCCTAAAAAAAAATATTTTTCTTGATTTTATTTTACCACTTTGTCGGCGTGATTAATATGTATATCATGCCAAATTATTACATTTTTAGTACTAACCGTCTCTGAGCTAAGCCTCGGTCAGATAGACAGACAGGCGGACATGGCGAAAATACAACGGTTCCTTGTTTACTACGGAATCCTAAAAAACCCCATTTGTGTGCCCTGTGTCTTTGAAAAACTTAGGTAACAACGACCACGAAGTCGCATCGTATTGCACCATGAAAATGTTTTGGCGCACACCGCAAACAAGACAAAGTCATTTTTGAACGAATGAAAAACTGGTTAGGTTGATGTAATGGAGAATACTTTGAAAAGCATTAAATAATTACTTTATATGTACGTAAATTATTTTATTTATGAGTTACGCAAAACTTTCAGTGTATCCCCACGTATTACAAACTAATTCCATGCTGCCATGTTATTATTCTAATGCGGTGGTCACATTGGGTGCGTCTCATATCATATAAATTTATTTGGTATAGTTTCATTTCAATTTAAAAAAATAACATGAACCTACATGGGCACTTAAGAAACGTCAGAAGCTAGGTGCATACATATAACATTTATACACTCTAAACCTTATTTCGTATAACGTTATTGGATATAACGTTTATTTAATCGAAAATCATTAGATCTATTGCTTAAAATAATTATATTGATACCATCATTATAGTTAACCCGATTCTGAGCTCGAGAGCTTGGATAGGTTAGGTTAGAAGGCTAAGGCGGAAGCGGCTGCCGAGCGCCCCTCTATTGACAAAATATATCATATAATTACAAAATATAACAACTGAATCTATAATTTTATTTGATATAATGATCAGTTAATATAATAAACGATTGATATAATTTTAAAATAACAATTTTTTTATAAGCATAACATAAATTGAATGTAAAATTGTTTGATCGTTTATGTTTTTTTTTATCAACTTAATTTATTTCTAATGCACATTACAAAAAAAAAAATAGCTTTCTGCACTCCTTCTCCATATAAACTTTAAGTATGCCAAATTTCGTACTCCTCCATCCGCGTACCTAACTTTGGTAAAATGGGGTACAAAGTTTTGCTTCACGTATTAATTATAGGGTAGGTATATATGGGCGTCTCCAGACAGCTTTAAACATTATATGAATACTTGTTTCAAGACGTGATGGCAAAGACCAAAATACCTATTCGTTAGAACTTTTCATCGCGACTTTCAGGTAGTTGGAATGTTTAACCTTGTTCCAAAACCCTTTCAAAACACGCTTGATTAAAAACTTTAAAGTCAATACTAGTCTTCCAGGAATTTAAATCAAAAGATTTTCTTAGTCGTGGTTATTAAATAAACCCAAAGATTAATGTTGAACTCTAAAGAGACCAAAATGAAATACGAAGATTATAATAAAATAAAATAAACGGCCCACTTCTCCAAGAGATTTTTTTTTAAAGCGGTACAAATAAATATTCCTTAGTCTACCAAGCTAAATTGGAGCCAGAAACTCATTTATCTGTGTCTCTGTATTAGGGGTTGTCAACCGCAGGAAGTAAATGGTTTTCAGTTAGTTATGACGACAAAAATAAAAAAGCTGCACTTGGGTTATATAACGTAGCTTAACTTTATCAAATTACATTTACAAAGCAAAGGTACATAGGTGTACCTACTTTTCTTGTTATTTGGGGCCGACGATAAATAATTACGTTTTTATCTTCCCATTATGTTATCGGCTTATCTCGTATATTTCACATAATATCGCAATCATCTTCAATAACATGTCAGATCGATTTTCCCCAGATCTAGGTCAGACGCTCTGTTTAATAATATGTCTGATAGGTTTCTTGTAATTTATGGAATCACTAGCTTCAACCCGCGACTTCGCCCCGTGAAATTTCTAGTTTCCGCTTCCCTCCGCGTCGTATCGCGTCGCCCGCTCGCGCTTTAACTTCGTTTTTTCTTGGTTTCTTTCTGACGTTTTTTTTATATTTTTCTCGGCTCCTAAAAGGCGTAGCGTGATGTTAAATGGCTATAACCTTCCTCAAAAATTGGGATATCAAATGCAAAAATATTTTTTTCAAATCCAACCGCGTTCAAAATAACGAACAAACAAACTCTTCAGCTTTATTACTTTATAAATCTGAAGAGTAGTAGGTATTAGTATAGATAGATAATTATTTATATTAATACTAATAATTTGTTCTTACATGAACATGAAACGTCCAGCCACCATTATGGTGGCTGGAAAAATATACGTAGAGGGCAAAGGACGTAGCGGCCGAAGCCTAAAAATGAGGTCGGATCAAATATCCAAGCATTTGACGATACCTATCAGCGCTGGCCACCAGGCCACTGATCGTAACAGATGGAGAAAGCCAGTTGACAATTTGATACCTAGTCACGATTCTCAGCGGTGAGAGAGCGATTGAAAAGAAGAAGAGACAATAGTCGTAGATTGTTCTTAATTTTTCATGGCAATTTAGAAAAAAATACACAAAATAAACTTAAACCTAAGATCGCATGTCTGAAACGCTTTTTTTTTTAATCTTAATCCTGCTTATTTGCGCAATTCTGTTTAAATCAGTAATTTATTATTGAAAGCTCTTCACCGCTAAGAGTTTCGTGAAACACTAAATCAGATTATATCCAGTTCAGTTATCAATTTAATAATAAACTTGTGTTTTTTTTTTAACTTCAGTGCAATAAATTCTATTTGATTTTTCCGTTCATTAACTTGATTGTGTTATGAGCTCCAATCTCATCATTATTATGAACAGATTATTAGAAATTGTAGAAATAATCCTACTATAATATTATTTTAAATGGAGTAGAAGAAATAATTATTGCAATAATTGAGTGAAAGAGCTCAAGACTACAAATAAAAAAGAAAAAATGGTTCTATTTTTAAAGGTTACGAAAGGCTTATAATCAAATCAAACTACGAAAACACTTAACTGAAGTTGCTCAAATAAAACCTTTGTGCCCACAAATTCTCATTTCATCGCGTCAACGAGATTAATTTAGAGGCTACACAAGGATTTGTGTTATTTCAATTTACTGTCGTTCTGTCGTTGTTATAACCAAAATAATACGTTATTAGATTGGCTCAAATCCCGCTGCCTACCTTAGGCTGTGTAATTTATACTAATATAGGTTCAGAAATCAGAAAGCAAGACGTCAAGTAGGAACTTCACAAAATCTTATATATTTCATGACAATAAATAAAAAACGTAGGTTTGTTTATTAGAGTCTGAGAATTCGTGATTTTAAAATAACGTCATTCTCATTTTCCTATCCTTACTCATAAATAATTCGGGCATTAAAATCAGCGCAGTAGGTAGGTGCGTCTTTTTTCTCCCATAAATATGTAATATCACAGACAGTCGTCATCACAAAGTTAACTTCCTTCATTGCCATATTTTCTGTCAACGAGGTGTATTTAGGGTTCCGTATGTCCGAATGAAAAAAACGGAACCCTTACATAATCACTCGTGTGTCTGTCTGGCTGTCTGTCTGACTGTCTGTCTATGTGTCCATCTTTCACGGACTATTGCCCCGAATCTAATGGACCGATAAAGTTGAAATTAGGTATGCATATCAATTGCTGTGACCCAAACACGGACGTATTACGAAAACATGCATTTTGAATATGAGGGTCACTTTTGGGAGACAAATATGAAAATTTAAAAAAGTTTTACGCACTGTACCGTGTTACATATCAAATGAATGGTGATACAATGATATGTATATGTTTTTTATAATTTTAAAATAAATAGTTTTAAAGTTATTTATGAAAATAGATGAAAATTATCTTCGAAATTACAGAGCCAACATTTTTAAAAAACAAAATACAGAAAATACTTACATTTGTAGTTGGAATATATGGGAAAACAAGTTTTTCAACTATGATGTTAAGTTTGTTCTTGGGATAAATTCATCTAAAATACAGAACCCTTCATTATGCGTGGTCCGATACTCACTTGGGCGGTTTTTTAATACGTACGTATGTACTGTTAGCAAAAGAAAATTGTTTATCAAATTGAACCACTACGTCAATAGCCCATGTAACTCATGACAGGCAGTATGGAAGAGCTTTCCGAGGCCAACAATAAATAAATAAAAATAAAGCAGATAAATAAAAACATCGACATAACGAAGAAGAGCCATTTCATACAACCGCCAAATTAGTAATGTAGTTAATGTATTCCCTAGTTTTAAATACCTATCAATAAATTGCTACTCCCCAAAGTTTCATACAGGCAACTATCGCCAATTTTTTTATCTACTGACAGTAATTCTATCGAATTGAAAGCAAAATTCGCGGAACTATGGCGAATCATTTCGAAAACATTTCAACGAGAGCTTTTTCAAAGAATCACTTTTACGCTTCACAGATTCCCTGTAAATTGCCCCTACGTTTTTCAACAGATCGGTTCATGAACTTTAATTAAAACCCTTTTATCCTTTTAGACTGGCTCGTGTGGATTTAATAGCCAGCTGCGTTCATCAATATCGAAAATAAAATCCTGAGGCAATTCAAGTTTTATTTTTTACAGCAATTTACTATAGCAAATTTTTAAACGTTTTAAACACGCTGTTGGACAGCTATACGGCAAAAAGAGAGCAAATTTTCTGATAAAACGAAGCCATTTTTATTATTCAAATACGTGCACTGACACGGATTTGACTAAAAAATCCGAATAATAAGTACAAATGACACTTAAATGTACCTTTTGTTGGTGACGAGGAATTAATAGCAGGCAAATATATCGTCCTTCCAGAGTTTCGAGTTTGTCCGAAAGGGATATCGCGGCCCCGGCACACAGGCAACAGAAGGAACACGGGTGGGTTTTTGTCAGTAAAAGTCTGACACGCCCTCCCGCTCCGGCCAGAGCGGGAGAAGTTATTTGATAATTTCCCAACCTCAAAAAAAAAAAGGGGTAATACGAGTATATCGTTAGTTTCTTTTTTACCGAATTTAGAAAATTATTCAAAGAGAATCAAATTAATCAAATAATTTATTTGTTTTCAACATACACAAATGTTTTTCAGGGTTTCGTACGTCCGGATGAAAAAACGGAACTCATAAAGGACAACTCGTGTCTCTAAGGTGTCCGTATGTCACAGCCGATTTGCTCCGAATCTACTGGACCAATTTAGTTGAAATTTGATACTCATATGAATTTCTGTGACCCGAACACGTACGTGTAACGTAAATTAATTAATTTTAAATATGGAGGTACACTTTTCGGGAAGATTTGCAAACTGTATCGTGTGACAAAAACCGAAAATGATTCCTTTAATCATAGATTACAGGGGAAAAAAAGCAAATAAAATGGGCAAGCATTCATTATCTCGAAAATCGGACCAAATCAAAGGCATCGACTTCTGGGATTGTTGCGCACAACAAAATATTATAACGTATGTTACCTATGTCACAGATGAATATCGATGGGCCACTCCGCATTTTAGGTATGAAGCTACAAGTAGGTACGCGGCGGGCTCGATTTGTCGAATTCAGTGAGTGTAACGTAGTCAGAATATATAAAAGTTACGCGATAGAGAGAGGCAACTTCTAGGTGAATATAACCGTAGGTAATTAGCGCTGTGCGACATGAATTGCACTTTATTGTGTCGCAGCAAGTGTCCCACCTGTACAAATCTGTATCTGTGTTCTATTTTAACCCTGTTTTACTAGTAGCATTGTTGAAAAGTATATTTTTCAAATAAAATATGTACAAACTAGCTACGTGTTGCACAAATTAAAATAGTTTTCGATACTCGATGCCTTCACTAGATGTTTGGTACTTGACGTAACATCCGTATTCAAACTAAACACTCTTAAGCTTATAAATTACTTAAGTTTCTTAGTTAAATAGTTTATTAAAGTAATAAGTGAATCACCTGTGGAAGGCTGCATAAGAGAGCGATGATCCACGCAAGAGACAGCATTATTTTGCTTCTCTTTCTTGCTATGGGTAGCCTTAGTGGGTAGAGGATGGCGAAAAATCTGAAAGGAAAAAAAATGAATGTTAAAATTGGTCAATGCTGAAAGCTAGGACATCCGTTTTTCCTCCGTAGAGTGGTAAACATGAACAGGCATCTCTTAAAAGTTGGAATTTATAAAGTCACCCTGGGACAACTACTTATATTTTGGGTCGCCAACTTTTATTATGCCAAATATAGTATTTTTGAAGCCATTGCCTGTAAAAATAAAGCAGATAGCGTAAAAAAAAAGATATGTCTCAAAAATATGTTATTTTTTAAATGCATTTTTTACTACTTTGAGCCTTTAATAATAGGTTTAAAAACCTTCAAAATCTAGTCGCAATGTTATCTCAGCAGCAATCAATGTCAAGAACTTGTCAAAAATGTGAGAATACTACCTCTACTATCCCCACATTTTTAATTTCACAGTCTGATCCCAGTCACAATCTGTCAAAAATAGAGGTATTTCTTAAAATTACAGGAATTGCCTCTTTGTTACAAAATCAATTCTTCAAATGTTTCGCCGCCCGTGTTTCCTCTGAAGCAGTTTACCTCATCTTAATCACTATCGAACCATACGAGATGTATAACTTCTTGATCAAAAGATACTCCATTAAATAACTTTTACGAATCAAAGTTGTTATTTTCAATAAGACTATTATTTACTATTATTATTATTTTATGTTTATTCCAATATTCATGGTTAATAATAGCCTCACGGGTCGATCCATCAGGTTAAGCTACGTTTGTCGAGGTTGGGTGACCATCTCTACATACCGAGATTCCTCCATGCCTCGGAAAGCACGTTAAGCCGATGGTGCCGGCTGTTGATCTTTGACAGTCGTTACGGTCGTCAGAAGCCCGTAAGTCTGACAACTAGTCTTACCAAGGGCTATTGTTTTACCCAGTTACTGAGTTGTGGAAGTCAGATAGGCAGTCATTCCATATAAAATACTGGTATTCAGCTACGTCCGTTTAGACTGGAAGCCAACCCCAACAAAAAAAAGGTTAGGCATCTTTACTACTTAATATTTTCTTCATTATTAAAATATCATTCAATTAATTAGCTACTTTTTGATTCCCAAAAGTGTGTAGCGGCATCTACATCGCTACATGCAAACTACGCATCAAAGACCTGACGTCACACAACATCCTGACGTCACACAAATCCTGCATCGCGCAATTAGAGTTTACCGCGCGATAAACATATATACAAGCTTCCCGACTTCAACCACTTGGCAGTTGCCCGCCAGACATCACACCCGTCTGGTCGGAGGATCCTCCCTTTTTTATGGGGGATGAGTGAACACCCTGTTCCTCATACCCCTAAAAGTGATCTACAGCTTTCTTTTATAGTAATAATAATCATTTACTTTACTGAAAATACAATCAAATTTGTTAGTAATTAACAACTTAAACATTAGTGTTAGTATAAACATCTGGCAATTAATCAGAATTTCAAAGTTATCATTAAGACGCAGATATATGCCAGTGACCTTGAGTGGTTAGCTTGCGTGTTCTTTACTGAGCTCACGCAAATCGTCGTCCGTCCAGCCAGTAATAGGATTCGCCCATCAAGGAGCGCTGTCCCAAATTAGACACATTATGATTTTATTATACATAAAACTAATGGTATTTTAATAAAACACGTATACTAAAAGTTCAATAATTAAATTATCTTTAAAAATAAGAAAGTTTCAGAAAAATACGCTTAATAAATTTTGCGTGATTCTCCGTTTTTTATCTGCGTTAGACATAACTTTACAAATTAATTTCACTATGTAATATATACATAATCTAAAATATTCCTAAATTATGTTATTAATAAAATGCTCTAATTTAACATATATTTTTCCAAATTAACACTACTCGTTTAGATGTAGCGGCGTCTCCATCGCTACATGCGAACTACGTATCAAAGACCTGACGTCACACAACATCCTGACGTCACACAAATCCTGCATCGCGCAATTAGAGTTTACCGCGTGATAAACATATACACAAGCTTCCCGACTTCAACCTCTGGGCAGTTGCCCGCCAGACACGACACCCGTCTGGTCAGAGGATCCTGCCTTTTCTATGGTGAATGAGTGAACTTTACACCCTGTTCCTCATACCCCTAAATAGACATGATCTTCAGTATAAAATCATTAAAAGTCGGCTATCGTCGCCTTAGTCATAATCAAATAATAGGTACATTAATTCAATAAAAACATTATTTCACGGCACGGTTTGGAGGCAGTTCCTGCGACCTAGTCCAGTATCTGTATCCTATCGGCCACAGAGCCCAAGAGGCTGTTTGCGCTGCTGCATCAGGGAGGCAACACGTTTTCGCATGATTTCATAATCGTCGTCAATACGCGCCTTTGCAAACGTCCCTGATGCGCTAAAGTGTTGTGGCAAAACCAACAGCGTGCAACATTTATTTATTTAACAGAATTATTATTGCAGTTGGTGATGTTTTTTGTTTCCTGTCAACGTACCGACCCGTGTCACAAATGAATACAGATGGGACACTCCGCAAAATCATTTAAATTAAAAGCGACTCTTGCTACGACACAATAAAGTGTAATTCAGGTCACACACCTTCAGTTATATTCACCTAGAATTTGTATCGCGTAACTGTTAGATCTTCTAACTACGTTACACTCACTGAATTAGTCCAGAAAGACAAAAAAAAAAAAAAAAAAAAAAAAAAAAAAAAAAAAAAAAAAAAAAAAAAAAATTTGAAAGTGTTATTATTATGTAACGAATGACCTGAATCGATTAAGCTTTGTGCAAAATGGGATTTTTCTGGATAACTATTCCTGTACGCTGCAATATGTTCTTTATATCTTGTTTGAAAATTACGACCAGTTTGACCTAATTATGTACATACCATTACAATCATCGCAATGAAACTTGTAAACACCTGATTTTTTATGGTTTTCTAATGGATCTTTTCCGTTACAAATCCGTCGTAATGAATTATTTGTTTTAAAAACTACCTCCATCCTAAGGATGCCTCGTTGAGAGGTGAAACACGTGTCAATTTCTTACAGGGTTCTTTATTACTCTTTAAGAACAGTTACGTGGATTAAGTTACTAAATATACGTTGTCTATTGTATTTCACCCTCTATGAGAAACAAAAGTGTGTGCGTTCCGACCCCCGTCAGGAACAAAGTTCCTTCTCACGTATGATTTAAAACAGAAAACAAAATTTTGCAGCTGACATCTTGGATTTACATTTTGACCTCACTATCGACTCTAACATTCTCAAAAACTATGAAAATGACATCAATGACGAAAATGTTGAACATTTTCGCAGCCGCTATCTTGAATTTACATTTTGACCAAAGTCACACTTTCTCTCTTGCCAGCCTGTTACTTGTTAATACAATGTTCGTGATTGATCTCTTTGGTGATTGGAACTTTCACAAAAAATCCACATTCTAAATTCAAATCACTTTTAGTCCCTAGGGATTAAAAATCTATTTTAGTTCCTGTTTACGAAGAATAAACTAGCTCTTTTTGAATACATGTGATAAAAAACAATTTTCTCTGAATTCAAACTGTTCTTCTACTGTGCCTATTAAGATGACAAAACAATTTCAAGGATTTAAAGTGTTTCAAGAACAATCAAACTGTTCTATCTTCGTAACTGACAGATGTCAAATCACTTTTTGAATACTAACAAAAAGTGATTTGACTCTGATATTTCTCTCTGGGCTTTCATCATTTTATTACCTTCAAAATTTGAATGCCCATTTCTTAGTCTTTCTTGTCACTTTCGAATGACTGTTTCAATAAAGCTTGTTACACGAACAATTCACCGTGATTTTATTGAATTCATATTATATTATCTAAAAAACCTACCCACACAATATTATATTGCCCCTAAAATCTCGACGAAAACAGTCGAGCTAGAGACTCCAAGATAACAAGACATACATATATTACGGTTTCTTATCGAATATCAAACGAAATTCGACTAAATTGACGTTTGAAGCCACTGTGGCACATTCATATCAGTACTTATCCTATCTACATGTGCTCATTGTTATAAAATATTTATATCATTCGATTTGCCCTCAACGTACTGCATATATAATTATATAACATAACGCCTTGTTTCCCCGAATGCTTAGGCAGAGGTGTACTTATGTACCTATAGTACGCCCACATTTCAGCAGTTATGTGTTTCACCGTACTAAGTCGTGCGAAAAAGTGAGCTCACTCAATAATAATGTCGTTTCCATGATAATCAAGTCAAGTCTCTGCGACATTTTATGTGTCAGAGGCGTTAAACGAATCAGAAACGCCACCATATTTTAACACGGAAGGGCGAATCAACGATTTAAATCTTTGAATTTATACACGTCTGCATAAATTCATACTTTTTTTTTACTACAGAACAGTCGCTAACCTCATTATTTTGCTTTTACACATATTTTTATACGAGTTAGATCAGCGCCCAATAGAGATGTTGACTGCGGAAAAAAAAAACTATTTAATCCGACAGTCAGATAATAAAAAAATATTAGACACGTATTTGTTGCTTTATCTTATCAATAAAAAATGGTTTAGATAAAACGCATTAAAGTTGGGGAGTGAGGGCTCACTACATCACAAGTCGGTATAAAATCTACCGGGAAAAAAAATATTTTTGTCCAATACGTTAAAATGTGGCTTAACGTCGCTCACGTTAAGCCACATTTTAACGTATTGGACAAAAATATTTTTTTTTGTCAACATTGCAGAACACACTAAGAAAAATATTCTTTATATTCGTAATCCATCGCTTCATATGTTTGAAAAATTCGTCTGCTCGACAACGTTGATAAGCCAATGAATGTTGTCGAATGGCCAAAATGAAAAATTGTGAGTGTGTTACGCAATAACCCCACAGTATCCTACCTGACGGAAAGCGACGATTCACCGTATTTAATGTATTTTAAAACTAAACCTGTGATATCTTCTTCCCAGAAGATATCTATAATGTTCCAGACATTGTAGATTGATTATGCTTATGCTATTTATATGCTAAAGAGATCGGGCACTTTAGTATGGAGTTTGGTCCAAGTGGCGTCGGATGATGGAACCTAGTCCATTTTGTAGGATTTCTTTTTACTATGGCACCACAAAATTGGTTCATGGAGTAAAAGTTATACAATCCAGAAAAATGTTATTTTAGGTTAACTCGGAAGTGGTCCAAATTGGGGTCGGCTGATGAAACCTAGTCCATTTAATAGTTCATGAATGTAGGATATTTTTTTAATATGGGCACTATAAGATTTGCCTACGAAAAAAAAAATTTCAACTACAACTCAAAGCATTTATTTCAATTAAACCATTTACAGGCACTTTTGAATTGTCAAATTGTCGCGTCAGTTAGTCAGAAAGTTGAAGCTAGTTGCCCATTCCAAAACGTAGATCTTTATGGAGAAGAACGGGCAAGAAACTCCAAGGACACTCTTTTAAATATAGAAAATTACAAAATCCTGGGTGCATTATTCTTGTTGCTTCTATATGCGAGAACAATGTCCAAAAAATAATCAAAACAATTCAAAATATAAGATTAAAAATAAGCCATGGCAGATAAGAGATGACCAGTCACAACTGACGGCGCCCGTTCACGAACATGACGCGTGGATCAGCACCATCCAGCTCAACCATTTTGTAGGGAACCGAATGATCCAACACACTCGCCACCATCAGCGAGACATTTTAGTGGCATACTCTCAACTGCCATGCTCTTTCAAGTCAACATACATCTTAAATTAATAACATAAAAAAAAAAAAAACAATTCAGTAAAAGGTTAGGTTGGTTAGTTGGTTCGTTGCGGAAGATTTTTAAGTTCCCGCGACCCCCGGCGTAAGTGTGAGTTGGAACACCGGGGTAGTTTTTAGTCAGTAAGAGTCAGTTCAAAACTGCACAAACCTTTTGACACAGTTTCCATAATATTCAGAATGTCCTCAGTGAAGCATGCGCGGTCATCATCATCACTTCAGCCGAAAGAAGTCCATTGCTGAACAAAGGCATCCCCCAAGCATTGCCACTTCGACCGATTCTGTGCTTCTCATCCAGCGGATTCTTGGAGCCTTCGCATCAAATTGGATTGGATTGATTCTTGGATTCAAGAAAAAATTTAAGTTTTGGAGTTTTAAAACGAATTATCGGCTGAATGGGTCAGCATTCGAATGGTTTGAGTTTACTTGTGAAACTTATTTAGAAGACACTCGATATCTCTTACACCCTGTTTTGAATTAGATACCGTACTTAAGGTGATTCCTTCGATGAGCCCGCGATATTAAATATTTCTCAAGTTTTCGGCTCTCACCTTAAATAGAGTTAAAAAAATCTTCAGAAATCGGGTAAATCATTATAAATCGGATGTCAAATACTCGATCGCTTCCTGCATAACGTCTGTCGTAACGACAAGTCCCAGAAGCTTTCGACAGCTCTGCGTCTAGCCTCAGCGCCAAGACGCAGATACAAACGACAACCCTGCGTCTTATTGCAGCGACTAGACGCAGTGAGAAGACACACAGTTTGCACTGGACTTAGGGACGTCGCGTACTACACGGCCCCGATTACGACTGGTGTCTCGTGTCGTGGTGGTCGAAGAAGCTCCAAAGAAGAAGAATGTCCTGCTTGGACACACGACCGGTCGTCCGACCAGTTATGGCCCAAGTTTCTTTAAGATTGAGAATGCGTGAGATCCCTTAAAGACAGGACTATGCGTCTAGATATTCACATAGTAAGCCGGCCACATATGTGGTCCCAAATACCTGAGGGGCGAGTCTGTAAGTATAGTCGACCGCAAAATTGCTTTACCACTAAAATGTCACTAAATGTCCCTAAATGTCACTTTCACGGACTATGTAACAGTAAGATAGTTATAACCTAAGTGAAATGTCAATTTACTAGGCATTATTGTCAAGTAATTTAATAATGTTGTAACGGTGGTAACGGCTCTGACCTACAAGTTGTGGGTTGTTGGTTCCAACCCAGACAGGCGCTTTACTTTGTGTAAATTATTTCATCACCACTGCTCTCAAAACTGTGAAGGAAAACGTCGTGAGGGAACCGGCATGTCCTAGAACCAAAAATTAGAAGACGTGTGACATCTACCGTTCCGCACTGGGCCCGCGTGGTGCATTACGGCCCACTGCCTCTCACAGAGAGGAGGCCTGTGTCCCAGTAGTGGGAACAATATAGACTGATTATATTTATGCTAATTTAGTAATTATACTTATTTTATATGGCCTTTTCCCAACTATGTTGGGGTCAGCTTACAGTCTTACCAAATGTAGCTGAGTACCAGCATTTTACATGGAGCGACTGCCTATCTGATTTCCACAACCCAATTACTGGGTGAAGGCTTGTGCAGACCAACGCGACACGAACAATACAATTTCTACGAAAACTTCACAGTATAACAATAAACGGTGTCGCGTCGCGCGACAAGTCGCGCTGGTATGCACAAGCCTTAACACGATATCCCTTGGTAAGACAGGTATGACTAACTATTTTCGAGGTAAAATTCCAAATTGAGAATTTTCTTACAGGAATATAATACCTTCCATACAATAGAACTTGGAATCCAACACCTGTTAAACGTCTTTTACGTAAAATCAGGCTTTAAAAGCCAAGGCAAAGATGATAAATGGAAACATTAATAGGCACCCTATTCAATACCTATTTATAATTAAAATCGTAGACTGTTCTGTGCAGAATTTTGCTAGAAGCGGATAATATTTTTCATTTGAAGACAGCCCTGATCCCATTTCCTAAAATTATTTTAAGAATGACTTGGTATTTCTCGTCCTTAGCCTTAATGATAGTCTCTCATAAGATTTAAAGTGAATAACAACTATAAATCTTTTGTAAATAAGAGCAATCTTACACTCGCATTCACAGAGGCTCATTTTATTTCTTTATTCAAAATCTGTATTAACAATAACATATATAAAGTCTGCCAAACTTTATAACAGTTTTTCGGCAGTGGTTCTCGTCTAGCAATGGATTACAAATTTTGAATTTTGTAAATTAATGTGGGTTAAACTTAATTACGCTAATAAACTATAAAAAATATACCTACAGTCGAGATAAGAAACCTTACATTATACAAAAAGGTACAATAGCAAACGTGATGTTTGTTACAGATATGGCTATCTTAGTTAATGCCATACCATAATTATGTTCTTGTGGTGGATATATGTACCCTAATTGCGTAACACACGATCAATAAGAATATAAATCGTTTTGAAACAGATTGCTAATCCATTGCTTCATAAGTTCGAAAAAAATCTTCTCAACAACGTAAATAGCGCAATGAATATTGTTGAACTGTCAAAATTAAACAGATTAGTCGTAATCGTTTACGAAAACGTGTTGCGTAATTAGATAGCTGGTGGCCTGAAATACAGGTTTCGGCTTAGGGTAGGCACCAGTCTCCCACAATATTTTTCTTTAAGCCTATAACTGTACAATATTGTTTTTTGTTATTACTTTGCAAAGATATAGTGGTGAGAAAAACTTATCAACTAATAAATAATAAAGAGCCAACACTTTCTTATATCAGCAAAGTTATAGCCGGGGAACGGGTGTAAGAGAAACGCAGGTGCTTAGGAATTACACTATAATCACATAGATCACACATGTTACAATCTGACAGAACTTTCGAGTTAAAGCACGTGCACATTCGCTCGCTGGTGGATAGGTTACATAGACTAACTGACGATTCCAATGAGAATTTACTGGAGCTTACGCGGGCGCCCTCAGACGGGCGGCCGGGTAACCACTGTATGCCATCGTGCCCATCGTAGCATTTACATTCTGCCGCACGCTATACACTCCCCCTCGAGTTCTAGAGAACGTTCCTCTCTCATGAACTCGCTTAAAGGAAGCTGAACAAACTGAACAAACATGTTTTCGTGGACACACGTGACGTTTCTGAACCACGGGACAAGGAGGTGCACTGATAAAATAATGCTTTTTTGTTGACTGGACAGACTCGTCTATCAATGGCATCGGATAGACATACATCTTAGTTACCGCCTTGAGTTTCCTATAGTCGACACAAGAATGCAGCTTAACGTTTTTCTTTGGGATGAGAAGCACCGGAGAACCCCACGTGGATTCGCATTCCTCAAAACTGTCGTCTACCACCATCGTATACAATTCGGCCCGCATGACCTCTTTCTTAGCAGGCGTCAACCTATCTGGTGGAATAGCAATGGGGAGGTGATCGCCGGTATCAATAATGTGTTCGGCAGAAAGAGTGGGGTCTCCCCTTGGCTTAAAGATATCTTGATGCTCTACAGGGAGTTGCGCAAGTACCTCGCATTGACTATTGTTAAGCGGAGTCGCCTCGTCATTTCGTAGCACCTTTACAGCGGCAAACAAAGATACAGGTGACCATAACTCCCTCTCTAATTGGGTATCAAACTTTCGATCACTATTTTCAGCAAAGTGCCAGGTGTTATTACCAAAGTTGAAGATGAGATTTAATATTGAAAGAAAATCTATGCCTAACAGACTTTCATTATTATTCGCTTCGGGAAAAATTAAAAACTTGACAAGTCTAGTCTTGTGTTTGAGTGTCACCTGTACCTCTGTGGTTAGTACATTCGTTTCCCAACTAACACCATCGGCCAACCTAACAATTTGTGTTGACGGCGCTAAATGATGTCCTAATTTGAGTAGGAGAGCGTAGAGCGTGTGACCGGCAATACAGCTTTTTGCTGCAGAATCTACCAAAGCAGTGCCACAATGGCCTAAAACGCTTATATCTAACACAGGGCGACGAAAGGGTGTAATATCGTTTGCTTTTTCGATATACTCACAACTGTTATAAGAATTAAAATTATAATAACTAAACGCAGACGTATTACTATTTACATTAACAACATTATCATAACCAAAACATTTATCCTTAGAAAAAGGCACGGAAATGTTTACATTACGAACATGATCGTCCAAGACTAAACAATTATTATCGTTTTGAGTCCGCCGAAAAATAATTTACGTTATCAACATTATTGTTATAAACAAAAGTGTTACTAAGACCCTCTACGACATGCGTAGCGTTACCTTGATCCGGCACTTGCTTTGACAGGTTTACCGGCGGCTGCGCGGCGACGTGGGCAGCAGGGGCCGAGCCAGCCGAGCTGCACCGATGTTTGCGCGAGTGCGCGAACTCCGCCGCGCTCGAATTTCGCAGCGATACGACCGTCTTGTTATTGTTTACAGACGTATCTGTTTTCCCGTCGTGAGCCGTGATGGAATAAAACGCTGACTGCTGATTACCCGTCGTACAGTTTTCACACTTAGATTTGATAACGTTCGCGGCACCACAACCGTAACACTTTATATCACTTTCCGACTTAACCTTTTGAACGCCATCGTCACATATACGAATACGTGACAAGCAAGCGCGTGCCCTGTACGCCAACGACACAAATATGTGACAAAAAATGCGGTGCACTTTATCACGAAATAAACAATTGAATCATTACCTTTGTGTGTTTTTATTTGTATAACTTAAATATTTAAGCTCTTGTCCATATTTCATTGCTGGAAACGAATTAAATTATACCATGGATATTGAAAAAAATTATGACAAAAAGGAGAAATTAAACGTTTAAAAAGGAGTGTTCTCACACGCCAAAGTCGTCTAAATGTGACCGCTAGTGACGTGACGTATGATTGATAATATCGATAAATCCTTACTAAAATTAATGTGAAACTTGCGCAACACTGATTATCAGTCCCTTGTACGCCATGGTCACAAATAGACGACAAAATCGTGACGTCATAAGCGCGGAGATCATGTTTAGTGAATCCAGTAGATATTTTATAGTAGTATTATTAGTACCTAGTATATTATAATAGTGATATTTCTATGAACCCATACTATATATATCTATGTTCTATGTTATGGGGTTTGGTTTCCGCACTTAGTCCTTCAGTGGACCATTGTGCGTGGGCCATAGCGGCCGTTGGTAGTTACTCCAACCAGCCCACCTCCCTCCAGAAGTTAATTAAATTTCCTGGTCTGTTCAGAACATCTGTGAAAGATCTGGGTGTCCCGAGGGTCTGTGTTCTAATCTGGGTGACGCCTGTGCATTCAAAGGGCACGTGCGTGATTGTTTCCGCAGCCTCCATGCACGCCCTGCACAGAGGACTGTCCGTTATGCCTATTGTGTGAAAGTGTTTGTTCAGCGAGCAGTGGCCCGTGATGGTCCCCGTCATCAGGCGCAAGCCGTTCCTATCCAGGCGTAGTAAACCGGGTTAGCCTGGTATCCAAGGATGACATGGCTTCCTTGGACTGCCTGCAGCCTGGTGTCGAGGTCCACCAGTGCCTCCGCTTGAGTGTGGGTGAACTCCTGCAGCCATCTGCGTATCTGGTTGAAGGGGATGGGTACGATAGGCTCGGGTCCACAGACTGCCGTGCTGGATCCTCGTCTGGCAAGTTCGTCAGCAGTGTCGTTACCTAGCGAACCGCTGTGTCCTTTTATCCATTGCAGTGTCACCGTGTTGCGGCTAGATACCGTTATTTGTTCTAGTGCATTGTGACATTCTAGTGTCAGCTTTGAGGTAATATGTTTTTTTTGTAAGGATTGAAGAACTGAGGCGCTGTCGGAGAGTATGCGTATGTGTGTGTCCGTAACTCTCCTGGCTTTTAGGGCGTGGACCGCTTGTATAATCCCTACACTCTTCGCCTGGTAGACGGTATTGTACATTCCCAGCGGGCTGGATATCTTTATGTTAAAGTCGTGTGAGAAGACTCCAACTCTAGTCCCGGAGTCGGTCTTCGATCCGTCGGTGTATACTCTCATCTCTTTCGAGCCTGACTAGTCACACTGTTCTTCTGTAAGTATTATGTTGTAGTGCCTATGAAAGTGGTATGTTTTCGGAGCTTTATCACAGGGTGATGCCATCATTGGTCGTCGTTTGATCGCATCTTCCTTTATACGTGTGTGCTTAACTCTGGAGTCTTTGCTTAGGGTTCCTGATACATGGAGCCTAAAGGCGGCTAGGGTCGCCTCCTTTCGCACGATGAGGTGCAGAGGAGGTAGTCCAAGCATTACCTGCAGGGCGGCAGTGGGTATAGTTCTCAAACTGCCAGTGATTGCAACACAAGCAAACCGCTGCAGTTTTTCTAAATTCCTTTGGGCTGTGCTCAGGTCTGTCCTGGGCCACCAGACCAGTGAGCCGTGTGTGATCATTGGTCGGATGATTGTGGTGTATAACCAGTAGCTGACCCTGGGGCTAATTCCCCAGTTCCTGCCAAGCAGTTGCTTGCACTGCCACAGGGATATACTGGCTTTTGTAATAATGTCGACACACAAATTGTAATGTCGTCATGTTGACGACACGGTTGGCGCAGTGGCTGAGCGATCGACTGCTGCGCAACGTGTCGCGGGTTCAATCCCCGCACGGAACAAATATTTGTATGATCTGCAAGTAGTTGTTCCGTGTGTCTGGGTGTTAGTGTATGTGAGTTTCTATGTTTGTAAACGCACCCACGATACAAGAAGAAATTCTTAGTGTGGGGCAACGTTTATTTTAAAGAAAGAGGAAGAGGGATGTAGTTGGTGTGTTTTGCCCAGTTCAGCTGTTTGTCTAAAAATATGCCCAGGTATTTAGTTTCAGTTAATAGGCTCAGGGTTGTTCCGAAGAATCGTGGTAGCTGTAGTGTTGTCAGTTTCCTCTTTTTTGTGAAGAGAATCAGTTCAGTTTTTGTAGGGTTCACTGAGAGTTGGTGCCTGTTGCACCATTCCTCTACTATTTTTAGGGCTTGACGCATGAGGTTGCATAGAGTGTTTTCGTGGGTGCCGTTTATTATAATGGTTATGTCATCGGCGTAGCCTACAGTGAAGTAACCTTTGTCGTTGAGTGTTTTGATGAGGCTGTCAACTACAAGGTTCCACAGAAGCGGCGAGAGGACGCCCCCTTGCGGGCAGCCCTTCGCAACGATGGCCCTCGTAGTGTCATTTACTGTGACTACTATATACATTAGTTACTTGTATTATTTTTATTTATTTAAATTATTTGTTTGTTTACTTTACGTAAATAAACAACATTTTTTTTTTTTACCTAAAGAAATAGCCTTTATTTTTTTATTGTTTTACAACTACATACAAAATGTATCCACCTGTCAAAAGAACCAGGGGGCCTACTCCCTAAGCGAAATCCGTTCGTTCGGCCGTCATTACGGGCGCTTGGCTCTCTGTCTAACTTACGGTATGTCCGTAAGTGAGACAGAGAACGAAGCGCCCGTAAATATATATATATATATATAATTTATTATAAATTAATATCATACCAAAGTACCGATAAGCGAGATGTTGATGTTATGTTGCTAGATCCCTAATTTCGATATATATCAAATATCGGATATTTTGATATTTACTATAAATACTTATCAGTTTTTTACGAAACCTGATATTAGATAGAATCGATAAGCGACATTCTGTAATGCTACATCCCTAAATCAGATGCGAGGAAGTCATCTATCGGCTGACAGCCCACGCCATTGTCACAATATCTTGATATTGTGACAATGGCGTGCAGCATATCGAGAATAGTGCTGTACCATAATATACGAATATATTTATTATTTATTTTTTGTCTCCTGATGCCTGTTTTTACATGATAAACTCTGTAAATGGCGGCTAATGACTACTATAGTGGGAATTAGTGCGAAGTTAAATAAAATTTCAATGTCACGAGTAGTGTTTATTCGAAAATTACAGACAAAATGTGATAATAATATTGTTTATCGATAAACTTTTGGAATCCCTATTCTTTTTGTAGGTGAAATTGTGGCTTGGCATGGAGGGCACGCGCGTGCGTTTATGCGGAGCGGCCGGTACTCGACGCGTCGGTGACTGTGGGTACATCCCGCTGTGACGTAGATGTTGCGCGCTTGCTCGATTGCGCGTGTGACTTCGATAGAGATGCCTGCTCTTTTCCTGTTTCCTTTAGGGAATCCTCAACTAGGCGACACTTATGAAGTAGCTCGTCGAAACTATTTACGCATTCTCTCGTCACTCGTTTTCTAATGCGCGGGCTAAGCAAACCGTACGGCATATTTAATTGGACTTTTTCCGAGTGGTCGTCTTCTGGAAATTTTGCTAATAGGCGATAAATAAGTCCGTGTGTTCGTCTTCCTGATTTTGACAATGTTTTGTCTAAATCTTATTTCTCTTATTTATTTCCAGTAAAGTTGGTGTGGTGGGTCATGCTCGCTGAAAGTCCCTTTTATTCTAGTAAGGGCCTCTGACCACGTACTCGTCGACATTTTCACACCTTGCCACCACACTGCAGCAGGCCCCTCCAACAACTTTGAAAAACCACGGAGAGCATTTCCATCGGAAACATTCACGCAATCCTTATAGGTAACAATCGCGTCTAAAAAGTTTTCCAACGACTCGTCCGCACGACCACCATAACGCGTCGAGCAATTTGCGAAATTTCCGTTCGCGTCAAATGCAAAGCCCGATTCCTGCTGGGCCTCAGACACGTTAACGTGAGGTGTTGACGATCGTACTTCTCGTATTAATTGTTGATAAAACTCACTTTGGGTTTGTTAGATTGATGTGATAAAACTCGCAAGAGTTTCTTGTGACATAGTTACTCGTATATTCATGGCGGCACCGGCCTTCGGTCTTCTGCGACATCTTCCGATCGTAGCTTCGGCATTTTTCTTTAGATTTACACGTTGGGCAGCCACTTATAGCCGGGGAACGGGTGTAAGAGAAACGCAGGTGCTTTGGAATTACACTATAATCACATAAATCACACAAGTTACAATCTGACAGAACTTTCGAGTTAAAGCGCGCGCACATTCGCTCGCTGGTGGATAGGTTACATAGACTAACTGACGATTCCAATGAGAATTTACTGGAGCTTACGCGGGGGCCCTCAGACGGGCGGCCGGGTAACCACTGTATGCCATCGTAGCATTTACATTCTGTCACACGCTATAAAGTTGAATAACGACACCCAATAATCGTAAATCAACGTTATTAAGAGTCTCTGAGTGTGGATGCAAATTAATCCCGTTCCCATCGCAACTGAGCACAAAAGAGGTTCTTCAAATAAGTTGTTAAGCTTCATTGTACTCGTATATTGTATTATGGTTAACATCAAACGCTAAGTACGTAGTTAGGTACTTACTAGCCAAGTTTCAACAGAATGGACTCGGAACACTTTATATTTTTTCTGAGAAAACACTTTTGTGCTTTCTCAATAGAAAAATTAAACAATTGAACCTGACCTTTAGCCTAAAAAATAGAGGCTATTCAGGCTATATTACAGATACTTTGAATCTTATAAAACGTTTTTTTGACGAACAAATATAACCTAGGTATTGAATTTTCTGTTAAACGACAACAGATGTTTTATTTATTGATGTGTGTTTCCTCTCGCTTTCCTAAAAATCTTTCCTCTCGCTTTCCTGCAATCTAAGGGAGTGATTTCGTGAAAAGGGACGGAAGTGTGTAACAGGAACCTGGAACAGGAAACCGCGCGCTATTCGATTTAACCTATGAGCGCGCGGGGTGCTAGAGTTGGCCGGCAGAAACAACCTTGACGAGGCCCCGCCCCTTTTCGGACCACTTGCATTTGAATCCCAATTTCTCGCTATTTTACTGTGAACCCCATACAAAACTGATGAACTGTAACTGTTTCGTAACCTATCCTATAATATTTCCTATATGACTTAGAATTTGGTTTACAATAAAACGGGCATGTTGACACTAAAAGAAGTTTTGTTATTTTCACCCATTTTTTCAACAGTTTTAAAATCCTTTGAAATCACAAGTAATATGTCTCATATTTTAGTTATCATAAGTCTATTATCTCCTCTCTCCCCCAAATTGAACTGTCTTCAATTAAAGATTGCATTACTCCTAGTGTTCATGAAATAAAATACAATTTTCATTCAAAAGAATATTATTCTTCGTTACGAAAAATCATTTCAAATAATACCTGAATATTTTTTTTCAGGATACAATGTTAACGTTGCTTATTACCAAGGCAACCCCTCCAAGTTTACGAGCTGCGAGCCTTACAGTAGTCGCTAATGAGGTGTTCATTAGCGACTACTGTAAGGCTCGCTCTTTTTTAACCGACTTCCAAAAGGAGGAGCTTCTAAGTTTGTAGCGTATGTATGATTTTTTTTAATGTTTCTCGGTAAATTCTTGACCGATTTAAAAAATATTTTTTTTGTATGAAAGGGTATGCTTTCAAGTTAGTCCCATATAAATTTGATCAACTTTGCTTTGATAGTTTTTGAGTTTGCTTCAGTAATACGTATTTTTCCCACTTAGTATATGTAGATGATATGATGATAACTTCCTGTCACTGTTATTTACATGGCAGGTAGTGGTATTCGAATTTGTGTGGGTACCACAACTGAAAAGTGAAAAATAAAAACTTTTTACAAAAAAAAAACGGGGTTAACTTTGGTTTAGAATGTTCGTTTTTTGCTACCGAATTCCGAAATAAACTTATTTTTCAATTTGTAGTGTTTTTTTTAGTTGAAGTCGGTTTTTTATTTGAATACTTCAAGCCACATCAAGAACAAAATGTACAGAAGCGGCCTTCTTATAATTTAATTCTACAAATTGGTTTATCATGTCTTTTATTAAATAACTTTTAATAGCCCTCCTGATAACGTCGTTGGTTTAGTGGTGGCAAGGACTACTGCTGAGCATGAGGTCCTGGGTTCGATTCCCGGGACGGGCAAGGTCTTATTGGGTTGTTCCATCTGCAATTTCTCAGTCCGGAGTCTGGATTTGTCCCCGGTTGACAGCCATTGGATCGCCCTGTATTACATAGGACTCAAACATAACTGGCGAAATGTGGGTGTACTATAGTTACACCTCTGCCCAAACCTTCGATAAATGAAGGCGTGATGTTATGTGTTTTTAATAGCCCATTAATGTGAGATCGAAGATTCTTTCCTACAATTTTATTTTACTTCGGCACGACATCTGGAAATACTATCATGTTCCGACCCTCTCATAAGAGGCTTCGTATCGACCGAAAACGGACGAAACGAATTCATGAAACCGGTATTTTTTGTATCAAGCAATATCTCTTACAGATACGACCCGACCCGCTCCGCCACATGTAACAAAAAAGCATTAAAGTAAATTTGATCTTAATGATTGATCTCATAAGATCGAATTTCCGTTAATGCTTTTGTTATGTTACTGTAGGTATAATTCATTATACAGTGTTACAGAATAATAAACTGGAATATCGAAAAACGGGGTGCAGATCTATAAATTTCGTACACATCAATATTCAAAATTCAAAATTCAAAAGTCATTTATTCAAACTAGGCTGAGAATCAGCACTTTTCGAACGTCAATTACATAAGACAGTCCCCCAAAACGCCCGCCCTTCACCACTTCCTAGTGCATTAGCTGGGAAGAAGAAGTGGCGCAACAAACTCCCCAGCAGCACAGCTGTCTGTTCAGTTAGAAGAACAACAAAAAAAAGATTCTATATACAGGGTGTCCCGTAAATAATGGATCAAACGTAACCGGTAGGTAGCTTACCTCATTTCCAACAACTAATTTGAACAGTAAAAAAAAAACCGATAAGGTAGCCAAGATATTGTTTTTTTTAGATTTTTACTGTTTTCTGTACCAGCATTCAGTGTTTTTAATGCTGTTGCTGCAAATGGTATCATATTTAGGTGTGATTTTTGTCAAACATTTCTGAATAGTTTACTAATGTTATAAGATACCATTTTTTTAAATAACATTTTATTTGCCTTAGAAAAAAAATCTTGAATTGAAAAGTTTTGTTTTTACGATGAAAAGACCAGAATTGGAAAAATTCTCCTGTAAAAAAAATGTATGACACCAAAGTGTACCATTATTTTAAAAACTTGTAAAATTACTAAGGTTTGCAAATTGGTATAAAACTTACGTCTAGTGCTTGCGGTTACAAAGATATTGCTATGAATGTGATGAAGAAGACAGAACAGAAATTAAAATGGTACAATCTAACTTTTCTTTCTCGTAATGGCTTATGCTTGTAATCTAAGCATGTGGTTAAGCGTGTAGCGTAATTCCGAGCCGATGACGTCATCTGTTCGGAATTTGGGACCGCTACCTGCGGAGTTGCACCTCACTCAGTGTGAAAGGGATAGATAGCGCCGCTTTTGTATTTTTGGTAAATCGGTGTCTTTGTGCAAGTATTTTTTTTCCTTCACCCTTCACTCATACAGGGCTTCATTGTTGCATGATTTTATTTGTTTAGTTGACACGAATCTCTCTACGAGTTGATACGTACGTCAGACTACTTTCGCTCCCGCTGTGCCAAACTGTTGTGTTCCTTAAAATTAAACTTGTGCTGTGTATTTGGACTTTGCTTTGCCTAAGGATTTCGAACTGTTTGTGTTTTGGACGAATGATTTGGCAATCCTACGGACTTCGAAAACATTCGTTTGTGTGAGGTTGTACGTGTGTGCAGTAGTACGATGCCTCGTTACGAGTACACGCCACGGGAGTATGCCGAAATGCATTTTATCTACGAAGAAGCAAGAGGTAATGCCAGTGCGGCCGCAAGATTGTATCGTGAAAGATACCCGAACCGGGATCGACATCCCGACTATCGCGTATTCATTAGAGTGCATAACGCTTCTTGAGGGAAGAATTCTTGGCACCGGAGTTGGGGGTGCCAGTGAAGGGCGACCGTCACAAGTCAATGACGAAATTATTATTCGAGAAATCGAGGAAGATTCGTCGGTCTCACATTTGATGCGAGAGGACAGGAGCCAACATCAATTTAAAATAAATTTATGGGCAGGAATAATAAATGGGCAAATAATAGGGCCCTTTGAACTGCCAGCAACTCTAAACGCCGAATACTATCTGCATTTTTTAAGGAATGAGTTGCCAACGTTATTAGAAAATATTCCAGAAGACGTGCGGCAAGCAATGTGGTTACAAAATTATGGTTGCCCCGCTCACTATGCGACGGCAGTAAGGGCGCAACTCAATGAAACTTACCCTGACAGATGGATCGGCCGATTAGGACCAATTTTGTGGCCTCCGCGATCTCCGGATTTAAATTCCTTAGATTTTTTTATTGGGGATGTTTAAAAGACAAAGTTTACAAACAACGAATAACGTCGGAAGAAGAATTACGTCAGCGCATCCAATCTGCTGTATCAGAAATAAACAACAGCCATTTTGTCCGTCGGATAAGAGCTACCTTTATTAGGAGGTGCAGACTTTGCATTCTCGTAGGGGGACGTCAGTTTGAACATTTACTGTAAAAACAAAATAAACGATTTATTTGTATTTTTTTTTAAATTTAACCTCCTAATTTTTTTCATACGCTGAGATACCTAAACATTTTTAAGAAAATAGTTGAATTGTGCACACTTTTTCAAATTTTATTTTATTTCGTAATTTGGCACCTCTGTCAGATTCATAGCAATATCTTTGTAACGACAAAGACTAGGCGTAAGTTTTATACCAATTTGCAAACCTTAGTAATTTTACAAGTTTTTAAAATAATGGTACACTTTGGTGTCATACATTTTTTTTTACAGGAGATTTTTTCCAATTCTGGTCTTTTCATCGTAAAAACAAAACTTTTCAATTCAAGATTTTTTTTCTAAGGCAAATAAAATGTTATTTAAAAAAATGGTATCTTATAACATTAGTAAACTATTCAGAAATGTTTGACAAAAATCACACTTAAATATGATTCCATTTGCAGCAACAGCATAAAAAACACTGAATGCTGGTACAGAAAATAGTAGAAATCGAAAGAAAAAAAATTCTTGGTTACCTTATCGGTTTTTTTTTTACTGTTCAAATTAGTTGTTGGAAATGAGGTAAGCTACCTACCCGTTACGTTTGATCCATTGTTTACGGGACACCCTGTATATTCAAAATAATTTACATTACGCAATACAAAACATAATTTAAATTATTAACCATATGTTAGCTAGCACACGCCAATATACCAGACAAAATCATCGAGAACAGTTCCGCTCAGGCAGAAATAAAAAATATTTCGTAAACAGAACTTAATATCTAAATAAATCATCGTATTACAGATAGGGAATATCGACATAAACGGGATGTAGAGTGTAAGTAAAAAAGGAGAACGTAATGCATTCGTTGGGTTTTTTTTTTCCTGTATGTACAGTGAATTTTCTGTGATTTTTCCATTTACTAGTCCTCTACCAAATGAAAAATACGTTGCCTGTTCATTGTATTATAGAATAAACTTGCCTTTGCTGACGCGCACTCGGGTTAAAGGTGCGGTGCGGTCCGTCTGTAGTGTGCGATGGTTCTATACAAAATGTACAGCGGAATTTTAGCTACAAATGTGAGCCAGTTTTTACTCTTCTAAGTACCTTCATAGTCAAAGATTTCAATTACCGATAATGAGAAATTAACTGCACTGTATACTGTTTAAATAATTTTATATGAGGTCTGAAATATTAAACATTAATTAGGTACACATGGTTACATATCAAACTATACATTTCCAGTATAAACTGATCTCGCATTATACAGGGCGATTGGATCTGGACCCGCCATATCAAATTCGCATATAGCGCAGGTCATATGCTAACCTTACTTTCCCTAACTAAAGTTTTATAGCTTAGGAGATATGTCAATTTTTTTATTTTATTGAGATTTTACCCAAAATTTGACATTCAAGCATTCATAACTTAATTTTTTTTAAAACGTACTATCTTATTTTTTAACCGTAGTTTTTATGAATGCTTGAAGGTCAAATTTTGGAGAAATCTCAGTAGAGTATAAAAATTGACATATCTCCCAAACTATAGCTAGGGTAAATAAGATTCAATAAATGACCTTCTCTATATGCGAATTTGCTATGGCGGGTCTGGATCCAGTCACCCTGTAAAGGCTTTCTGTACTATGAGAGGTGAGCTTATACTAGAAATGAATAGCTTGATATGCAGCCGCGTGTACAACTTAAAAGTTAATATAATAGCTACTTTTTTTGATGTAAGATACCTAATACTTTATTAGTTAAATTAATGTTAGGTTAAGTAAACTTAGCAAACTGTAGATTGTTTTAATTTTATACTTTTCTTTAATTATTTACTTCCACAATTACTGTAACAGTCATATTACGACAAAATATATAGATAAACATGACCTAAGCTAAAAATTACCCAGAAAAGCTGTGACCAAAATTTGGTCACAACTCTGGGTAATTATTAGGTTTTTAGGTTTAAAAAGGAAGGCTATCTGTGAAGCTATATTTAGTATAGCCTCACTGATAGCCTTCCTTTTTTATTCCATTGATTCAATTCACGCCGCGTGATTGATGTTCACGTTGACAAAACCTTGTCCTGCGTCGAAAATTTGTACTGCGTCGTTGTCAAAAAATTGCTTTGAGATATTGATTGAAGTGTGAAAATATTGTATCATTTAAACTACACACATTTTGTGAAGCTAGTTAAGTATTTATTTAGCTTTATTATTCTAGCTTTTCCATTTGTGTGAAAATCCGTATAAATGGGCTTGTAACTCCCCCACTTACCAACCCCGCGTGGACGTGATAGTCTGGACTATTGTTTCACGTACTGTTAGGCATGATGGGATTAAACGAATCCACATACAGGCTACATACGTGCAGTTATAACTGACGCCCCTTTTTTCTACACCCGGTGAGCTTCATTGTTTGTTGCTTCAGTTATAATCTGTTAGCACTCGTAGCTACCGTTTGCTACGTGTCAACTCCAACTCAAAGCAACTCAAAGAATTTATTTCAATTAAACCATTTACAGGCACTTTTGAATTCTCAAATAGTCGTTGGTCAGAAAGTTGAAGCTAGTTGCCCATTCCAAAACGTAGATCTTTATGGAGAAGAACGGGCAAGAAACTACAAGGACACTCTTTTAAATATAGCAAATTACACAATCCTGGGCACATTATTCTTGTTGCTTCTATATGTGAGAACAATGTACAAAAAATATCAAAACAATTCAAAATATAAGATTAAAAATAAGCCCTGGCAGATAAGAGACGACAAGTCACAACTGACGGCGCCCGTTCACGAACATGACGCGTGGATCAGCAACATCCAGCTCAACCATTTTGTAGGGAACCGTGTCTCCGGAATCATGGCATCGATGGATGATGCCATGGCAATTATTGGGTTACTTTGCGTTTTGGAAAACAATAAAAGACGAAGCAGAACAGTGTGGTGTAAAGATTGGCTTTTTCATTTGATTGATAAAAAAAATATAAATTCTTCTAACCATTTTCGTCAATTCGACATTGTCACGATGAAATTGCGCTAGATTCGAAAACGAGGGACCGTGAGGAATAAAATACGTGTACTCGCTACGGTTGCTATGGCATAACTGACAGCTGCACAGTTTTCTGCTACAGACATTCAGCTTTAACTGTACAGTTAAATCTGTTCAGTTTGATCTTATGATAATTTGATTAGTTATCAGTTCAACTGTACAGTTCGCAGTTTTTTCTGCACACGTTACGATTTTACTGAATAGTCAAACTGAACAGTTAAAACTGTCAGTTATAACTGCACGAGTGTAGCCTATTATGTTGATTCAAGTACCAACATCAGATCATTGCAAACACCAATGTAACGTTCTTAATCATAAGTACTTTCTGAGTTTATCTTCGACATTACTGACATCGGTGAAAGAAAACATCGTGAGGAAGTCTGGACTTAAAATTAATATAAATCAGTGCTTCTCAAAGTGGGCGATAACGCCTCCTTGTGGGCGCTGGAGGTCAGGAGGGGGACGGTTAGGGGCCCAGAAAAAATTGGGGCGTGTTGAAGTGGTTTAGGGGGTAGCTGATTTGTAATTTCATCTACTTAATATTTTCAAATTAAATCTACCTACTGCGCAACATCGATTATTTAGTTCATATTTCTGCTCTGTTTGATTATATAAAATCTAAAAATATTTAACATAGATTTCGTAGGATAGCCCATGAGCAATCAAGTTTTAACAAGTTTCTCTTAAGTTTGTGCTATCCTGTATCAATCGGCTGGTTCATCGATACTTGTTCTTACTTGCTCAGTACGATTGAGCGTACAATAAGATAAACGAGTCTGCATTCTAATTGCTCTCACTGGTAAAAAAAAGTCTCGTTTAGAATGTAAGTTTAAACTCCCGACCAGACTAATATAGCAAACTATAATTAAATGAATTAATGTCATTGTAGTTTTTAAGCTATGGTAATGTTGGGAATCCAACACAACACCTTTCACGCGGTATGCACGCGCAGGCATCGTGATCAGTGCGTCATCGGTACAGCTGAGGTGCGGCGCGACGGTGACACGGCTCGGCCCGATGACCACTCGCTTCCACGGACTCCACCGCGCCGGACGATATTCCTCACTAATTGTGTTGTTTGTCCGGGACAGTTTATTTTTTTATAAGCACGGCATAAAACCATTGCCTAAAAATACAGTCGACACTCTTTCATTGCTCACCGCGTTAACAGTAAAGAAAAACAAATGGGGGGCGCTAAAAAATAATTGATTTTCAACGTTGGCGGTTGATGAAAAAAGTTTGAGAACCTCTGATATAAATGAATGAATGAATTCAACAATACTTTAAGCTATGAGTACCCGGAAACAGCACGTATCTAATAGAGTAAATAATACTTCCATTCCCTTGTGAATTCAATTGTATACAAACTGATTACCTACGTTATTAAATTTTACTCTGTAGAAGTTTTCATTATATTTGATATATTTTGTTCAGAGACAGTATCAATATGGGTCATAAAATAACATCTAGCGCGTGTCCGGAGCTCTGGTGGCTCAGTGGTAGCGGCCTCGACTTACGAGTTGTATATCGTGGGTTTGAATCCGAGCCTACACATACATTGTATAACATAATAGGCTGATTTTCCTACGTGCCCCTAGAATTGAAGAAAAGGACAGATAATATGAGATGAATAAAAGTCGCAGGAGTTTATTGTCAATCACTGCGAAGAACCTCATGTGGCGCAAATATTACGTATATATTCTTGTCAGAAATTATATTTTCGGGCCGTTTGTGGTTGAAACTCTCGTGCCGTGGGCTCCGACAGCTCATATTCTGTTTGACGAAATCCAGAAAAGATTGGTTGATACTTCTCGTGACCCAAAGGCTGGCTTTTTACCTTGGCCAGAGGCTAAGCATTGCCTACAAAATGGCAATACCGCCAGTCTTGTAGGCACGTTAGCAGTGGACAGCGATGCAGAGGAATTTTTCGACGTCATATGTCGTGATGGCCCAGTGGTTAAGGCCTCGCCTCTCATGCAAGAGGTTGGATCAAATCCGGGCAAATACCAATGTGACTTTTTCAATTCATATGTACTTTCTGAGTGGGAAAACATCGTAAAGAAACCTGGACTTATAATTAATATAAATCTGAAATCGCCAACCCGTCTTGAGCAAGAGTGATGATCAATGCTCGTGCCTTCTCTGTATGAGAAGAGGCCTTTGCCCTGCAGTGGGACAGTAACAGGCTGGTATTATTATTAATATATGTTAGTTCTTAATGATATAGTTAAGTCGGGATATATTATTGTTTGTTTTTATTATTCAATGTGTTCAATTCTATTTCTAGAAAAACAAAATGGATGTTATTCGAGGTTCGATAAATCGTCGCCCTCCCGGCTAACTGTTGTATCTCACAAACTGACGTACTTATCTGACCTACGTGTTCATTTTTCGAAAATGTTTTCTGTAATTGTCGTATCTGTGTCGTTTACCGTTAAGAAGATAATCACGTATTTTATTTTGCGTATGTGCAAAAGGAGGGAAAACATATTCTCACTACCTCTCGTATATGAACACTTATTACAGTTAGTGAGATTTTTTTTTTCCACATAGGGCTAATAGTTTAAAATTCAAAAGTAATTTATTCAAAATAGGCTGAGTATTAGCACTTTTCGAACGACAAAATTACATAAGACAGTCCCCCAGAAACGACCACCGTTCACGACTTCCTAGTGCTTTAGCTGGGAAGAAGAAGTGGCGCAACATACTCCCCAGCAGCACAGAATTGTTGTCTACAATGTTTACACATTTTTTTCATTTACGTCGTTCAGACAAATTACTTTTTTTACGAATATAAAACCCTTTTGGAAAATTGGTCCTTTTTATAAAATCGTCTCATTACTTCTAGTCATTAAGGACATAGTTAAATAGCCTAAAATTTTAAAACATTCTTTTTTGTAACTTCTTAAACGTAACTTGTAACTTTTTAAGGTTTCGAACGAGCATTTTTATTACTTTATTAATAGAGTTTTATTTATTTTTGTAATACCAATCACGTCATAACAGACACAAGGCGTAACACAAAGTTCTCACAGAGTGACGTATCTGCTTCAAATGAATAGAAATTAGGCTTTAGGGCAACTACTAACTTAAAGAGTAAGCCAAGAGCAATTTAAAAAGTTAATAATTCATTAATAAAGCCATAGCTAACACAACTACAGTAACATGGTTGGAGCGCCCGAACGAAAAAATGTTGCCCAGGAAAAATATCAATTTCTAGTTAGGATAGTTAGAAGGCGACGAAATGTCTATATATTTTATTAATAAAGATTTTTAATATTGCTCGGGAAAATCAGAAAGTTCTTAACTTCTACTGACAATTTCGTCACAGCTATTATTTATCTCTGGTACTAGGAATTTCCTATAAACAGTATCCGCTTTTATAACAAGTTGCCAAAGTCGGTTACGGAACTTAGCGATGGGAAGTTCAAAACCCACATCAAACGTGTCCTTATCAAGAAAGCATATAAAATTAAAGACTACGTTGAAGACAAGGAAGTTTGGCAATAATTCCTTCTGCACATGTGGCTTCCCCCTGGTACATCATTAACGGCATGTTATGTAAGAGTCTATTAACTGCTCCCAAATTACCATGTTTATTTGTTTTTTACATTATTCCTTGACATAATCATCCCAATATTTGACATTATATACCTACAGTTTAATTTCAACACTTTATTAGTGGCTTTTGTGTACATGATAATTATTCAGATTTGTTACAGTTGTAATAGCAATCATGTCATTTCGTTTAAAATAGGTTTTTATTTTTATTAATTTATTCATATTTTATATACTCAGATTTCTTTTTTCTATTTTGTTAAGTACTTGGTACTTGTTGAAAGACCTACACTGTCCTCCCATACCTATTAATACTGTTATTTGAAAATATTGTAAAAAAAAACAAAAATTTTAAAAGAGTAACCGTGGAGTTTCTTGCCGGCTCTCCTCCATAGGAAACGACCAATTGGAACCGTGCACCTAGCTTCTGACGATTCATAAGTGCCCATGTAGGTTTATGTGAAAAAATATATTTTGAATTTGGATTTGAATTTAAACTAGATTTTTTTCCTTACTTTGCTATCAAATAAAAAAAACTTACGCTCCAAAGACTTGCTATTGAAGATTTTGAAGAAATTATTTTTCATAAGAAAATAAATTATTTCCATTTCCATAACAAATAAATTCAAGCACGATTGCACGTGCTTGCATGTGAACAGTTCAATCAAATTCGCAGCACTACTCTTGCTTGGTGGTGTAGGTGCATGCTCCGTATGTCCAGGAAATAACAAATCTTATCTTTGTAACGTGGGCGTGTGCAGAATGAATACCACGATGCCCTCATCGCCTTAGATAAGACGTCCTTGGCGAGGAAAGGTCAGGAAATATGAAGTCGACCAATATGTAAGTAATAATTTACTTTTATTGCGATTAGTTGATACAGGAGTATGGCAGCCATTCAGGTCGACAGGAAGTTACGCCAGTGTTGCTACACTAAAATAATGTGTGGTAGTGTTGTACCGCATAACAATCTTAAACCAATATTGATTGTAGAAGGCTGACCAGAAATATCATTTCAAAGTAAGCAATGTGTTTTCACATATTGGCACTAAGTCGTTACGCAATAAACATTATTCTAGTCCTCTGTATCGATTTCAATAACATTATCGCCTTCAGATAAATCCAGTCACAACTATCGAACCGATACAGGCACATCACATAATCTTCCAGGGCTTTATACCACAACACTTAACAGTTACAGTTTACAAAATTAAAACTTGACAAGTCCGTGTACCATAAACCTCTAAGCCACACAATTGTAACGGAAAAACCTTACAAATACATTTGCGGATTTATTGTAGTAACACGTCCAATTTAATATCCCTCATGCTTTGTGTTACGCTTCTATAAATGCGAAAGAATTGTAAATTGTATATTGTAATCTCTTTCATATTTGTAATTTTTGTGTTACCCGATTTTTTTCGACAATTTAACAATTTTGTAGAACTGTAGACTTGTACAGTTTTGTGATATAGGGCCCAGATCTTAATTTATTTTGGGATTCAATAGGTTCAGTCATACATCACCCTCATGCACTGCTACAGGTATCTTTTGGCGCTCGAGTGACGTTATCATGGCGCTGTTAGTAAACATTTGCGCAATCATTTTGTGAAATGTATTGGAAAAACAGAAAGGCGATGTTACTTCCTATTTTGATCACGCTCCAAAAGAACTTTTATAGAACTTTTTGCCGCGTATATTATATACTATATATGAGTAACATCTTAAAAACAACGCCTGTATCTTCCAAGGGGTTAGGCCATAGAAATATAAATAACAGGAGAAGTGGCATGGGGGCGTGTCTGTGTCCGCGCGTCCTGATCACAATGCTCATGCCTCAGGCAAATGGCCGTCTCCGCTAACTAGTGCGCTTTCGAACGCGACCGTGATAACATTTAAGAATACCGTGTTGTTCAGTGGTTTCTTGTAAAAATCGAACCTAAACTAGTAACTTTATAAATCATAGAACCACTTTTCAAAAATCTGCACAAGTATTTTACTATATTTGTGTTGAAAATCATGAAAAACAACAAATCGTAAAATATTTCTTGCCTTTACTACGTTATTTTTGTTTTCATATATCACAGCGACTGTACTATTATTGCAGTAAATCGGCATACCTACCTATTTTGCATACCTTCTTTTTTTGTAATCTAAATGTGGAAGCTTGTAATTAGCAATTGTCAGTTTACTACTTCGTTAACATTTACGTGTATTAGTCTGTAAGCTTTCTTAAACTTCTAAAAATAAAATATATCGTTTTTAATTTATTATTTTTCAGAAACTCCCAAAATTTTTAATAAAATAATAAAAGAGAGAATCGATAACTTTCCGATTTAATCAATCACTAGCGTATATGTAAAATAAATGGCTTTTACATAGCACATATATAGTACACCCACTTTTCGCTAGTTATGTTTAAGTTCCCTGTAATAGGGAGCGAGCCTATTGCCATCAACCAGGCACGAATCCATACTCCCTTAGACCCAATAACACTTTGCCTGACCCGGGAATGGAAACCAGGACCTCTTGCTCAGCAGTAGCACTTGCAAACACTAAACCGACGAGGCAGTCCCAACGACGGTCAACGAAGAGATTATTATATGTATAGATATTTAATAGTATTAAAGAAAGAAAGAAAGAAAATAAAAAAGAAGAAAGAAAGTTTATTAATTTTTTTTTTTTTTTTTGAAGAGTTTCTTACCTGTCGAGAGATATGCAGACCAGAACATTTGATGACAAGTATAGACCGAAAGCCCTTAGGACTAGGAAGAATTTGCAAGCCAAGTTGCCCGCCAGCCACGCGTTTGTTGTTCGCCACCCAATCTGTAAAGAAACAAAGAACAAATGAGAGTGATGATTACGATAAGTAATTTCGATAATTAATTATTATCGTTATAATATTATTATTCGCGATAAAGTACCGGCACCTATAACGGTACATACGTAGGTGTAAGTAGAAAAATACATTGTATTTAGTTCTTATGAAAAAATCAAAATATTTGCTATTTAATACTGTAGTTTGCACATAAACGAGGCCCATCAGTTTGCTTAAAGTCCTCGGCAAGGTCTACGAGAGGCTTATTTATAAGCGTCTCAGAGACTACGCTGAGACCAAGGGCTTCATCCCCAACGAACAGTTTGGGTTCCGCACCCATCACTCTAGCGTGCATTAGCCCCACCGGATCATCGAACACATAAGCGCTGGCTTCCAGCGCGGTTTGTTGACCAGTGCAGTATTCTTCGATATAGCGAAAGCGTTTGACAAAGTCTGGCACAACGGCTTAATATATAAGCTGTACCAACTCGGTGTGCCAGATCGTCTCGTGCTCATCTTACGAGACTTTTTGTTGAACCGCACATTCCGCTATCGCATCGAAGGTGCAATATCCTCTCCCCGTCCCATCCACGCAGGAGTCCCTCAGGGCTCTGTGCTTGCCCCACTCATATTCACCAGCGATATCCCAAAGAGTAAAAAGGCGCAGTTGGCTCTGTTCGCAGACGATACGGCCATTTACTACAAGGGCGCTGGTCCCGATTCGATAGCCCGCATTCTTCAAACCGCAGTCGACAAGCTTGGCAACTGGTTTAGAAAATGGAGGATCGAAGTAAACCCCGACAAAAGTCAAGCGGTTTTATTTTCTAAACCGAAAAGACGTAACTGACCCCCCCTGTCCCGACCCATCACCATGCTCGGCAAGCCGATCCCTTGGGAGAGGCGAGCCAAGTATCTAGGTGTGGTTCTCGACCAATCTCTCACATTCGCAGAGCACATAAACCAGGCCCGCGCGCGGGCCGCTTTCGCTCTCGGAAGACTCCATTCCATGTCAAATGCACGTAGCAAAATGTCACTTAGGTGCAAATTACGAATCTACACAACGTGCATTCGCCCCATCATGACCTATGCGGGCGCCGTCTTTGCACGAGCAAAGCCCCGACAAATCCATAGATTGCAGGTGATACAGAACACATTCCTTCGCCAGGCCACGGGCGCCCCTTGGTTCTGTAGGAACGAGACCCTCCATCTCGACTTTAAACTCCCCACAATCCACTAGTTTCTCAAACGCAATTCCAAGCGTTTCTGTGATTCCGCCGCCACCCATCGCAACCCTCTGGTTGTCGAGGCCGCCAGTTATGTCCCAAGTCAAATCAATAAGATCCGCCGCCCGAAGCAAATCCTTTCTGACCCAGACGACCCCATAATCCTCCTCCAGGAGAGCAATAAGGAAACCAGTACAGTGAGAAAACACACACACCGACACACTTTCCGACCTCGCCGCAGAGGTCCGCGATCGCGACCCTCCCGAGTAAATGATACTCCCCCCGACCCTTGCTCGACGATGCGCCAGCCCGCGTCGATACTGAGCCTGAAGCTTTAAATTCCCCGATTAATAATTATGATATACTTTCGATCTAGCCTGTCCTTCTTGCTGTCCTCACCCCAGCGGTCGCCCTAAGCCGAGGTTCGTACCCCACAGGGGGTGCCCTTAGCGAGCGTTCGCCTAGTTTTAATTAGTATAATTTGGCCCCTGGCTGGAGGCTTTAAGTGTAGAAGCTTAAGGCAGCCACAGGATTAACCGGTTAAGTAGTCATGACCTCAGTGGTCAGCTACGAGATGCCCTACATAAAAAAAAAAACGTAAACGAGGCAAAATGAGTGTGTAAGGATCGTACCGTTCTGTAGTTTCTGACCATGGCAAGAAGGTGTGAGTTTATGTATACAATATGTTTTAAAAAAACCTGTCCGATTAGTGAAGATGTTGTAAGTTACCGTACTGACAGTATATTGTGTAATTTATGAGGAATTTTCCAGGAAAAACAGAAAAAAAAAATCCCCACTTTTTTTTTTACTTTATTGGGTATTTTACAGGGTTATTTACATAGGGCGCGGGCGGTCGTCGTTTTTTTTTTTATCAATTTGTAATTTTTTTATTGATTTGGGTACCAAAAATGAGAATTTTAAATAGCAATAACTTTTTTTATTTTTTATTATTACTTTTCGGTAATGTTATTGCAGTACCTATTATGCCCCTTTCGGATTGGACTGGGTTTTTTTTTACATACTGTATAAGTATTTAGTTTATAAGAGTATTTTCCTAACAAAAGCCTCTTGTAAAAACAGATTAAAAGAACAATTTTTTTTATCAAAACCAGGACCTCAAGATAATAAAATAAGCAGCAGGTGTTCACTTATGGAATAAAAGCAGTACGAATTATGACCCAAGGGAGTCTGATAAAAAATATTTGCCGCTAAGTATTCGTTTTTTATAAATTTTGGGTAACAAAAACGCTTCAAAGATTTTAGTTAACTAGCTAAAACCAACGATTTTAGTGAACTACCTTTACTATTATCATACCTAACTCTGTTTTTACGTAATAATAAAAACCACAGAATACATATATTGAAGTAGAATAGAAAACTAAGTATTTTAAAAACACAAGTTACAGAGACAGTAAAAATATCACCCGCGCATCCTTGCACAGTGCACGTCCCCCATTTGTCAAACAGATATGCTTGTACTTCCCGCAATATAAGATGGAAGACGACTTCTTTCTCGAAATAGGAACGTATATAAAAGTGCTGAAAGCCTGGTATCGTCATAAATCCAAATATAAAAGGAATTTCATAAAATGCCTCTTTGTCGTGTGCTAAGATATCCTATTAGTCATTAGCATATTAAGTACACGTGTACTTAATATGCTAATGACTAACACGGACATGCCTGGAATTTTGAGTAAACTTCGTAATGTTTTTCTACAGATATTTTTTTTAAACAAAATACATGGGAATAGACGACACGGTTGGCTCAGTGGCTGAGCGATCGACTGCTGCGCAACGTGTCGCGGGTTCGATCCCCGCACGGAACAAATATGTCTGCAAGTAGTTTTTCCGGGTCTGGGTGTTAGTGTATGTGAGTTTCTATGTTTGTAAACGCACCCACGATACAAGAAGAAATTCTTAGTGTGGGGCAAAAAAAAAAAAAAAAGTATCATGTAGTAAACTCATATTATTTTTATTTTATGACTAAGGCTAGCAAATTTCATGAAAAATCGAATTCACGTTTAGCAATTTTGCTTTAGACCTTGCTACCTTGCCTTACCTTAGCAACCCAAGAAACGTGGGGATAAAATCTTCAACTCTGCTGTCAGAGTTCCACGGGATCTTGATAGCTCTATCAGTCATCTTTAAAATCGATGTTTATTTAGGCAAACGAAACATTAGTCAATCAAATCAGTCTGCCTAGCCTTTTCCCAACTATGTTGGGGTCGGCTTCCAGTCTAACCAGATGCAGCTGAATACCCAGTATTTTCCATGGAGCGACTGCCTATAGGACCTCCACAACCCAGTAACTCGGTAATACGATACTCTTTGGTAAGACTGGTTGTCAGACTTTCGGGCTTCTTGCGACCCATAATGGTTGTTAAAGGTCCACGCATGACAGCCGGGACCAACGACTTAACGTGTTTTCCGAGGCACAGAGGGGTCTCGGTATGTAAAAATGGTCACCAATCCACAGACCAACCCCGGCAAGCGTAGCTTAACCTGATGGATCGACCCATGCGGCCGATCCGAGCCGATATTACTTGGCCACGAGCACCAAACATTGGTAAATATTACTCATTACTCTTCTGAGCTGGCTCACTCATCATAAACTTCATACATGGGTTTCCACCGGGCGAGGTCGTGGTCGTGGTCAAGAGCAGGTCCTTTCGCAATCGTCATCTTCGTCCTTGTTCCATGTTACTTGGTGTTGGTGCAACACGTTTTCTCTTTCCATTCACCTCAGTCAACCGTCACGCTATCATTCACGCCCTTCTCTTTCATAATCATTCCTTATACCGGTCCTTTCGCAATCCGAATGTATGTCCTAACTAATCCTAACTTTAATATATATGTATTAATTTAATTAAAATATAATATTATAAATGCGAAAGTGTTTGTTTGTTTGTTACCTACGCTTGCACGCTAAAACGGCTGAACAGATTTGGCTAAAATTTCGCACATAGCTAGACCATAACCACCAACCAACCATAAGCCATGACCATAAGCTTACTGTCAGTCCTTCTACACGTGCGGCCTGTGGGTCAACTTTACTCAGCGGACATACAGCGACCTACGCGTTCAATACAATAATGCACTGAGAGTGCTGCTGCGGCTGCCGTGGCGTAGTAGTGCGTCGGGGATGTTTGCAGATAATAATATTGATGGTTTTGCAGCCATTATTAGAAATAGATGTGCATCCCTGATGACTCGTGTTCGCGGCAGCACCAACAGTATTCTCAGCGTATTCGCAGATCGGTGGGACTCCCCGATGTTGCGGAGGTGGATGCGGCTCCATGCTGAATTTTAATTGTATATTTTCATGTCTGTAACCTACTAACACTAGAACTTAAGTAAAATTGTTACTAACCCTATGGACTCCGGTCTGAAATAAAAACTTTCTATTCTATTCTATAACCTGGGTTAGGACATAGGATAATTTTTATCCTGATATTGCTACGGGATAGAGACTTATGCGGGTGAAACCTTGGGGAGCAGCAAGTAAAAAATTAAAAAAATGCTAAAAGAAACAACGAAAAACAATGCCCGTTAAAAATCATTGGATTGTTTCCACCAAAATTGTAAACAAAATACTTAACTAAATCTCAGATGAAGGACGAAAACCACTTAACTTCACCCACTAAAATGAACAAAATCCTGAAAACTTTGTAGACGGTGAAATATCCTCATTATTTCATATAGTTTAGTCTTGAGAAGGGAATTAAGAGCCACTGAAGGATAAAGAAGGACCAAAATTATTATTATTTACTAGCTCGGCCTGCGGCTTCGCACGCGTCTCGGTCGGATATTATCTCATGGGAACATACTACCGGAATAAAAGATATGCTTTGTCTTATCTCAGGTGATAGTCTACCTTTGTGCAAAACATCGGAATCCATTTAGCCGTTAAGACGTGAAAAGGTAACATACAGACAAACAGTTACTTTCGCATTTATAATAATAGAATAGATACATTGCAATAATTCTTCGACAATTCTTTCGTCTATTATATTAAGAGGGTTTATCCTAAAAGTTGGCAACGTTGCAAATAGCTCTCAAATATTTACCTGTTTTGATTCTTATAGCAATATTACTGAATAGAATAAAAGAAATGTGGCTAACTAGCGAACTAGAATATTAATAATGAATTGCAATTATAACATTGAATTTGATGTTGTACCTATTTTAGGTGTAAAAAGGCACTTGGAAAGTTTCCAAATACCTTTTTTATAGATAAAACTAAATATTCGGTGTTACGATATTAATTATTGCATTTTATATTCAATATTTTAGTTCACTAGTTAGCCATATTTCTTATTTCCATACAGTAATATCGCCAAATTAATCAAAACAGTGTAATATTTGACAGCTATTTGCGACGTTGCCCACCTTCAGAATAAACGCTCTTAATAGTACCTGGTCGACTGAGCTCTGCTCGGGTGAAAATACGAAGAAAACGAATTTTCCCAGATAACTAGCTAGATAGATTTATCGATTTATCGCCCCCATAAACCCGTATATTGCAACTTTCTTCGAAATCGTTAGAGCCGAACGAGAACTGTGACTACATATATACATATATATATATGTATATATATTTAAATATAAATATTGCTCATTTAATAGTATAGGATATGCGACCAATGGCTGACGATACAAGATACCATTATATATAGATGTCTCGGTATTTCTAATAACCTATTCTGTTCGGCATGTCGGATTGTCTGACATATTCCTTCCACATAATAAGAACAAAAGGATAATTTTGTGTAGATATTCACAATCGAACAGTGCGTTGACTGCGATGGGTTGTAGGTAATACATAATACCAATGTTATTCGAATAACAACTACCTATCTATGTTCTGAGAATATATGTTCTGGGAAGTTGCGAGGTAGCCCCAACACAAGTATCCTTCTAACTTACCGGGGCTGCCTCAATTTTGTGCTGTGGAACAGTTTTATGAGAAACAATAAAAACTATTTATGTATTTTTTTATGTTCTATGTTATTATGTGTGGAATAACCACCGACGCCTGAAGGACTAAGTGTGGAAATCAAACCTCATAACATAGAACATAACAATTACCTAATATCTACTTAAAATTGTAACTTGTGCCTAAAAACTGTTTTACAAAAAAAAACAACCGACTTCAAAAAAATAATCCACAACATGAAAAATTACTTCCATTTCAGAAGTCACTATCTTCGGTTTGTACTTTTGTTTTTTGCTACCGACTTCCAAAATGAAAGTTCTTTTTAATTTGTAGTGTTTTTTTTGGAAGTCAGTTGTATTTTTTTGTAAAAAATGTTTTCTTATATTTCACTTTTTAGTTGCTGTTCCTACACCACACAAATTCGTATACCACTAATTGCTATATAAACAACATTGACAGGAAGTTTTTTATCATCATCGACAAAACAAAGTGGAATTAAATACGTAATATTAAAGCATATTTAAAAGCTACCAACGCAAAATTAGTCAAATTTATATGGGACCACCGCGGGAGCTTTCTTTACCAAATGAAAAACGAACCACGGACCAGTAATAACGGAGAAGACGATGAACATACAGTTAAAAAAATACATGCTGACAAACACAGAACCTCCTCGTTTTTTAAGTCAGCTAGAAACTGATTTATTTCAAGCAACTGTAGTCAAAATACACTTCAAAATTATAATTTATATAACCTGTCATTAAAGGCAAGAAGCGTGTATTTCTTATACCTACCCTCATATCAACCCTTACCCGTTCTATAAGGCTCCCGCAGACAATAGTGACGCGACTCTGATGGAACAATTTCTATGAAAATTTCATGGAAATTACTGTTCTACCGGTGTCGCGGTTTCCGGGAGCCTCAATACGTCCATTACAAGATCTCCGTTTGGGTCAAAAGCTGACATTTAATTAAGGACTAAATAATAATGCGCAGGAAAGCCTATTGTCTGACCCAACCCATACCCGAAGGTACGCCGTCAAAGGACCGGGGTTTACCCTAACTTGAGTTGAATGTGTTTGTCAAGAAAATCTGTAGGGATATATATACACAATTGGTTTAGGTAATTTAATAAAGGTGAACAAATCGTAAAAAGGGTTTTTATAAATTACACTTTCTTGTTTAAACATACGTTGTAACTTATAACCAAATTTAATTTATTTTAGATTTTTACGATAGTTTCCTCTTTTATTAATGTATGTTAAACTTTATCATTTCGTAGATGTAACTGCTTGAGCACAATGTTTTAGTTCGATTTATAATAATACTATGATATTTTGTAATATGTATATTGTAAAGAGCCCAAAATTACAGGTTCTCTAAAAATCACGAAATATCGTTGTTAAATTGAAGAGTACAACTGTGACATAGCTTGACAACTGAAGTGACAGGTATTACGTTTAGTCGGTTACTTGACAGCACTCTCGTCACGTGTTTTTTTTTTGTTTACCTTTTTTTGACTACCTAAACCAACGGAGTATAGGTCCTACGTCATAAAATCAAGCATCTGATAAGGACGAAACAGATACGCAAGATTGGTAACAGATAAAAAAACAACAATATTTAAGATAAGCGGTTTGAATATTTTAGCGAGTTAAACAGAGGGCTTAAAAGACAGCTCAGGCAATGGTGAGCAAACGATATACAAGTTTCCCAGTACAAACGCACAATAATAAAAAACCGGCCAGTGCGAGTCGAAGTCGCACACGAAGGGATCCGAACCGTATTAAGAACGAGCAAAAATGCCCAAAAATCACGTTTCTTGTATGAACCATCCCATGCTACGGCCTGATGCGGCTGTAGCGCTTAGTTTTTAGGGTTCCGTACCCGAAAGGCGCCAAACGGAACCCTATTACTAAACCTCCGCTGTACGTCTGTCCGTCTGTTTGTCAGCGGGCTGTATCTCATGAACCGTAACCTATTACGGTTCATGCACGTTAAAAGCGTCCGTAATAAAAAGATAAAACAAAGAACAATTCAAAAATTTTAATCAGCCATAGCAGCTAAGAGTTGACCAATCCCAACTGACGGCGCCCGTTTACGAAAATAACGCATGGATCAGCACCATTCAGCTCAACCATTTTGAAGGGAGCTAAATGATCCAACACACGCACCATCATCAGCGAGATATCTGAGTGAGCATGACATACTAACAGCCGCCAGGGCACATTCAAGTCAATAAAAGACGAAACTCTCTACCTATTACGGTTAATGAGATTCAGCCCGCTGACAGACAGACGCACGAACAGCGGAGGCTTAGTAATAGGGTTCCGTTTGGCACCCTTCGGATACCGAACCCTAAAAACTACTACTCTCGATAAAAACTCCTGATAACAAGCGTTTATTTATTTATTTATTTAATACTTCAAGCACAGAAATGTACAGAGGCGGACTTAAGGCCATAGGCATTTTCTACCAGTCAACCTTTATCGTTTATCGTCGACCTAGTTTAAGAACAACGTTATCATGACAACCATTTAAGACAGCATAACGATCAAGATATCTCTGCTCGATTTACATTACTCATAAAAACGGGAAGGGATTTAACAAAGATTTTCTGAGAAAATTATTCCGTAAATCTGAGATAGACAACATAAATTCTTCAATCGTAGTCACTGTGGTTCAATTTAGCGTTAGATAGATACCATAAATATTACAGACTAGCTGCCCGCCCCGGCTTCGCATGGGTAGCACTATGTACTTATCTACGGCGCACCTACCTACTTACCCTACCCACTTACTCTACCTACCTACCTAAATACCCTACCGATCTACCTACCTACCTATATACCTATCTACCTACCTACATACATACCTACCTACCTACCCTACCTACCTATCCTGCCTACCCACCTATCCTACCTACCTACATATCCTACCTACCTACCTACCTACCTACCTACATACCTACCAACCTACACTAATCTGCTAAATTCACATCCCTCCATACGTGTAATTGTCCAACGCACGAGGTTAAAATAGTCGTTAAGTTTTCCAATTTTCTGCGCAATTTTCGTATTTTTTCTTTCCGTAAGAACCTTCTCCTTACAATAACAAACACAACAAAAAAAGAATAAGCGAAATTGGTCCAGCCGTTCACGCGTAATGCCGTGACCAAGGGAAACTGAAAAGAAAAAGAAAGATAAGATGTTTATTCTGCACAAACAAAACGCACATAACAATTTTTTTTTACAAAATACACATACAAAGTAGCCAAAAGCCTCGTATTCAAGTAGAAGATTGACAATCTTATCTATTGCTTGATGTCAGCGCCAGGGACCAAAGACAATTTACATTGCGTAATCTGTGTTACTACACTGGCAAATGGCAACAATCCAAAACATACAAAATGCCGATTGCAGATCGGAAAAATAACAACTTTTACAAACAAACAACAATTATGCTATACGTCGTATCTGTGCAAGAACAGGTCATTGCTCAGCAAAATGCTGTGACTTCGGACGAACCTATTGTCAACAGCGCTGTTTTTCAGCAACTACATCGCGAGTGACATAATGACGTCCCCCTGTGTAACATAATATTAGGTAAGTACAATTTTTACAGAAACTTATTGATGTTTTAAAGACAACCTTTGGATAGCAGCGATAGCCCAGTAGTGTGACCGTCGGACTGCCAAGTCATAGGTCTCGAGTTCGAACCCAAGACACGCACCTCTGACTTTTCGGATTCCAGTGCGTATTGTTTAATTATCACTTGTTTAAAAAACCGGCCAAGTGCGTGTCGGACCACGCACAATGAAGGGTTCCGTAGTTGGGATGAATTTATCCCAAAAACAAACTCAACATTGTAGTTGAAAAACGTGGGAGAACTATTTTTCAAACTGCAAATTTAAGTTGGTTGATTATTTCTCGTTAACCTGTACAGCCTACTTAGCTCCCATAGTTTTCCTTTAATTTCGTTATATATACTACTGCTGTGAAATTTTTCACAAGTCCAAGTACGACTCTATCAAAAAATTTCAGTTAAAAGCTTAATATTTCGCAAACGGATCCCTAAATCCAAAAATGGTTAGGACAAACTCACAATATTTTTGAAAGACCTTTCTAACGATACATGTTGAGGACATGGGATAGATGAGGAAAAAAAAAACATCCCCACTTTACGTGTAGGGGAGGTACCCTAAAAAAAAAATTTTTTGCTTGATTTTATTTTACCACTTTGTCGGCATGATTATTATTACGTATACATATGCCAAATTACAGCTTTCTAGTACTAACCGTCTCTGAGCTAAGCCGCGGTTAGACAGACGGACAGACAGACAGACGGACATGGCGAAACTATAAGGGTTCCTTGTTTACTACGGAACCTTAAAAACGGTAAAGGAAAACATCGTCAAGAAACATATCTCTATGCAACCAAGTCCAGAGGCCCGCGGTAGGTAAGCGCGCGAGGTACCGCCGTCTTTTCTTCGGTTCAGGGGGCCTACTCCCTAAGCGAAATCCGTACAGACTTACCGTAAATGAGAAGGAGAGCGAAGCGCCCGTAACGACGGCCGAAACTACATATTTCGCTTAGGAGCCTCAGATCGCGAACTATGAACAGAAGTATAAAAAGACGCGACAGCTACATGAATGAAGCTATAAACGCACTTCGCTTCGTTCTCAGTGTAGTCTGCGCTTTAGTTGGGGCCGTTACCACTAGGCCACTTCTGCATCATAAGATGTCGTACCTACCTATAAAACGTCTACTAACCCCAAAAATCTACAAATTACTATTGGTAAACGTAATAAAACGGGTCATTGATATCGGAACCCTTATGCTACTATTGAATAGCATCACAAATAGAGTTTCATTTGTATTGACAAATTACCTTTATAATTGCCCGCGTGGAGGTCGGAAATTATTACGGGAACGTACAAACGGGTTTTTTTTTTTTTTGTAAAACATGAGACTAGTCCTAGCACCGCGGTTTCACCCGCATAAGTTTCGACTCCGTGGGAATATTGGGATAAAAAGAATCCTATGTCGTAATTCAGGTTATGGTCCGTTCAAATCCGTTCAGCCGTTTAGACGTGAAAACGTAACAAACAAAAACACTCACTTTTTCATTTATAATATTAATTAAAATGTAAAAAAAAATCAAAAAAATATATATAATTAGGATTAGGATGAAACTCTATTTGCATAATTATACGAAGTAGTTTTTGCAAACGTGTTCAGGCATTAATTGTGGCTCAGCTGAAGTCATAACGGCTAACATGGATGTATGGTTATTACGTAGATAGGATTACAATGTACTAAGTTAACCTTACATTAAGCGTGTAACAAAAACCCTGGCCGATCCTTGAGGGTGTTGTTAACACTCTGGAAAAATTTAAAAAAAAATCGCTGCTCATTTTTTTCAATGGGGAATTTTACCGGGTTTTTACATGGGGCGCGGGCGGCCGTCGTTTAGCGGGTGTCTACAAGTCATAAATTATGACCCCTGTTGAAAATTTACCAATTTTTTACGGAATTTGGATAATTTTGGTTCTAAAAACGTGAATTTTAAATAATATTAACTATTTTATTTTCAATAATAATTAGTTTTTTATTACTTTTTGGTAATGTTATTGCAGTAGGTACCTACCTATGTGCCCTTTTCGGATCGGCCATGGTTTTTGTAAGACATTTTATATTATATTCGCCGTCTCATTATAACATGAAAATAAATTGAAACCCAAAAAGGCTAAAATTGCCTTTTTTAAACTTTCAGTATACTATTTATTTATTTATTTATTTGATAGGAATAACAAACAGCAGTATATTACACAGTAGGCATACAATATAAAACTTGCAATAAAAGTAACAAATACACTACTCAATACGTTATCCACAGATTACAATACAGAATAGCTAGCTGTTAGCAGAGCTAGTTAAAAAAGCACTTATTAACTATATACTATATACTAGGGCTATCTCTTAAAATAGTTGTAATCTCACTCTTAAATACAGCTTTGCTGAGAAACATAATATCAGTAGAGCCAAACTGTTTATTATAGGTGTCAACCAAGCGATGTAACGACGAGCGAGCGCCTGAGTTCGTTCGACAAAATGAAGTAGCAAATAGGCGTCTCGAACGAACTTCTCGACCGATTACAGTACGAGGGATCAGGTAGCACAGACTGTTCACAAGATCAGTACAATCAAATTTATTGCGGCATATACTAAACAGAGTCATCATTTCAAGTAGGGTGCGACGGGATTGTAGGGTCATGAGGTTATATTTTTCAAGTAATAATTTATAGGACATTTTGGTTTTACAGCATCTGTAATGCATGGAACGGAGGTATTTACGTTGAACCAACTCAATGATCTCAATGTACTTTTTGTAATAAGGGTTCCAAATGGGTACTGCGTATTCAAGTTGTGGCCTTATTATAGATTTGTATAGATGTAAGTAGGTAGAAGGCCGATGAAATTCTCTAGACGCCCTCATAACGAAACCAAACATTTTATAAGCCTTGTTGACTATGTTGTCCACATGGGTGTCAAGATGGAGCTTTGAGTCAAGATTTACGCCTAGGTCACGGAGGGATGAAACCTTGTTTAGGGTAGTGTTTCCAAGAATGTAATTGAAATTCAGCACATGTTTTTTTTTAGTAAACGTAATGCTGTAACATTTAGAGATACTAAGGTGAAGCTTATTAACAGAGCAGTATTTCGAGAAACAGTCAAGATCCTTCTGAAGGTCTAAACAGTCGGTTTGAAGGGTAATATTTTTGTAAATTTTTAAATCGTCCGCGTATAGTAGGAACTTTGAACTTTTAAAGCAATCTTTGATGTCGTTGATGAATAGGATAAACAGAAGGGGCCCTAAAATTGAGCCTTGGGGGACTCCTGAAGTGACCTTTATTGTATGAGACTCAAACCACAACCTTCTGAGTCCTATTAGTGACATACGACACGAACCAACGCAGTAAATCTCCTCTAATACCGTTGAATGCGATTTTGTTGAGTAATAGCCTATGATCTACCTTATCGAACGCCTTTTGAAAGTCTGTATAAACAGCATCAATTTGCTGCCTCTTGTCTAAGCCTTCAAACAGATGTGTTGTAAAAATAAGGAGGTTACTTATACAGGACCTTCCTCTGACGAACCCATGTTGTTCTTTTAATAGTACACGCTGAATGATTGGATATATCTCACTATGCACTAATCTTTCAAAAAGTTTTGAAAGCCCCGACAACAACGAGATTGGACGATATGTAGATACATCACTCTTGGAGCCGCTTTTATGGATTGGAACAATATTTGCTCGTTTCCACACATCAGGGAATACGCCATAGGCAAGGCATTTATTATATAATATAAACAACGGAAAGCACAATGTGTCACAAGTATTTTTTAAAAAGATCGAGGGAATACCATCTGGCCCGGGACCCTTAGAAGCATCCAATGATTTAAGTTCTTTTTGAATGTTGTATACCGGAAAGTGCAAATTACAAAGATTAATATCTTTATCAGGATTAGCGGGAGGTGGTACCCATGACTTATGATCGAAAGTAGACGGTTCATAAACAGATTGGAAAAACATTGAGAACAAGTCGCAAGTAGTAGTAGGGTCATTGGAAGACTGTTGGAGATAGTGAACTGTAGCTGGGATACTATTACTGGAGTTCCGATTAGAAACGTACGTCCAAAATGCTTTAACGTTTTTTCCCACGCTGTCCTCTATAAAATTCATGTATTTTTTATAACATATGTCGGCCTGTTTTTTGAATTTTGCTCTGTAAATAGAAAATAGTTCGTAGTCACTAATGTTTCCATATTTCTTCCACTTAATCCACGTTCGAGATTTCATTTTAAATAAATGCAAAAGAGATTTAGTGAACCAGTGTGGGAATTTAAAGTTTTTGGTTTTGTGAGTGGGAGTATGTAAATTAATAATTTCGTATAATTTTTCGTAGAAAGTAGAGACCGCTTCATCAGGTGGTAAATCATTGAGTAACATGTTCCATTCAGCGTTTTTAATGTCTGTATTTATTGCATTGTAATTAGATTTGTGATAATTTAGTGGTTTTACATTTGAGTGTTTAGGCATTCGTGAGGGTTTTTTAAATGGTATTTGTATATGAAATGCAGGATGGTGACTGTCTATAGGTAAGAGAGGAGTATTAGGATTACAAGCCACAGTATGTGTATTGCAAAAAAACAGATCGAGAATACGTCCGTTACTGTTATTAACATTGTTAAATTGATTCAAATCAAATCGTGAGCAAAAGTTTAGTAGATGCCTACTTGTATCCGAATAGGTGTTATTAGTGGCACACACCATGCATGACGATGCGTTAATCCAGTTAAGTTCTGGTAGGTTAAAGTCGCCTGTTAAAATAATGTGTTCTATGTAAGGATCATCAAATAATTTCGATAACGAATTCATGAAGTTTACATAAATGTCTTCTGACGTGTTTGGAGGTATGTAAGTGGCACAAAGAAGTAGATTTTTACAATCATAAAGGGGGACTTTAATTATTTGATGTTCTGGTAGAATTAATGGGGGAGACAGTGTGAGAGAAGATGGAATAAGATCCTTGAAGATAGCTATTAGGACTCCTCCCCCGTCTTTTTTATTTGAAACTGCTCGATCGCGATCGTGTCTGAAAACTGTGTATCGAGAGTCAATGAATTCGTTTTCGGAAATATCCGGCGTCAACCACGTTTCAGTCAAAATTATGATATCGTATGCATGCGACAATATATTAATGTACAATGTGTTCAGTTTAGTCCTGATCCCTCGACAGTTCTGATAATAAATGGAAAGATTATCCAACATTTTGAAATTTAGTAGACATTTGAGTATTCATGATAAGTGGTAAATTGGAAGATTTGTAACATAAATTTAACAAGCCCTGTAATAATAGTGTACAAAAAGTATGCAAAAATAAAGCAACAAGGATTGAAAATAGAAAGATCAATGTGTCACACTAATACTAATAAAAATACTAATTGAACGTTTTTAGAATGTTAAATAAGCGGTTTAAATGATTATCATAATTATGTTATTACTAGCTGCGCCCCGTGGTTTCACCCACATAAGGTCGATTCCGTGGGAAGATCGGGATAAAAAGTATCATATATGTCAGGTCATGGTCTACCCATGTGCACAATTTCATCCAAATCTGTTCAGCCGTTTTAGCATGAAAGCGTAAAAAATCAATCAACAAACAAACTCACATTCGCATTTATAATATTAGTTAGAAAAGCAAAAGGTCCGTAGAACCTTAAGCCCCAGTACACGTTGGGCGAACCGGTTGGCTAAGCGCGCTCGGCCAACACGCAAATCAAACGGCAAATCACGCAAAAAGGTGGGCCTTTTTGTGTGATTTGAACATTTGTCAAAATAGACATTCAAGGTTACATTAATTCGCACAAAGCTGAAAATTGCCATGAATGTTGGGAACACTATTAAAAACAATTTGTCAAAAGTCCCAATCGATCCGCCGTGTGAAAAAAAATATATTCAAGGTCAAATGTTGCAAAAAACGTTCGCGGCCCCGGCACACAGGCAACGGAAGGAACACGGGTTTAGTCAGTAATAGTCTGACACGCCCTCCCGAAAAAACAAAAGCTTTTGGAGTAGAGGTACTTTCTTTAAAAACGTCTGCACAATCGACTAAATCTTGTTTCTCAAACAATTTCTGATGCATCGCTCTTTGAACAATTTACTTGTACCTATATCTCCAAAATGGTGATTCTTTGGAAAAAAGTTTATAAACAATTTTTATAGATAATTGCATGATAAATAATTTTTGTCTCACCTATTTTTACGATAAAACTTGCCGTTTAGCTGAAAAATGCAAAAGACCGATTTTTGCAACATTTGACCGTGATTTTTTTTTCCACACGTCGGATCGATTGGGACTTTTGACATGTTGTTTGTAATAGTGTTCCCAACATTCATGCCGATTTTCAGCTTTGTGTGAATTAATGTAACCTGGGTAAGGTCACATTAATTGCTATTTTTGAAGCTAATTTGACCGAGCTACAGTATACGTTGGCCGAGCGACGGGCTCGCCCAACGTGTACTGGGCATGGCTTTAAAATTTTGTTTTGAGTTTCCATCATCTTGCTTTTGTGCAAACCCACACGTGGACCAAGAAATATTTAATTATTATCTATTATTACGTATTTGACATTTGTCGGGACCCTGAGGTCCCGAACCTTTGGAAGGCGTACGAGGGGTTGAAGTCAACTCCCAGAGGCCAGTTCAATGTTTTTAATTAAATGTGGCACCAACCGACGATTATCCATGTATGCAGTGTGTACCTAAGTGCACCCAAGGACAACCCTCGATTGGTGTAAGACTATTGCAAGATATAAAAACAAAACATTTTAGGCTATGGTTTTGGGTGGCTATAGTGCATCGGTTACTTTGAACTCAAACTCAAAGCATTTTTTATAATAAACCAATTACAGGCACTTTTGAATTGTCAAGGGGTCGGTCAGTCAGAAAGATGAAGCTAGTTGCCCATTCCAAAGCGTAGTAGGTACCTATGGAGAAGAACGGGCAAGAAACTCCACGGACACTCTTTTAAATCATGATATGGTTACAAAATATTGGTTACATCATTCATGTTGAAGTTATACGTATACATATGAGAACGGTGCAAAACGTTAAAAGCGTCCGTAACAAAAATAAAAAAGAAAATCAAAAATTCAAATAAGCCGTGGCAGCCAAGAGACGACCAGTACCCACTGACGGCGCCCGTTCACGAACTTGACGCATTGATTAGCACCATTCAGCTCAACCATTTTGAAGGGAGCTAAATGGTCCAACACACTCGCCACCGTCTGCGAGACATTAGAGTGAGCATGACATACTCTCAGCCGCCAAGGCACATTCAAGTCAATGAAAGACATACCCAGTACCTACATGGTAGCTTTATAGTCGGTACATAGTACTCACACATGTGCTATGCAATTATACAATGATAACAGATTGAATTTATACAAGGCAAAGATAGTTATTAAAATCTTCATCAGCTCCAACAGTATTTTCAAATGCTAATCAGTTAGTTTATGCGCCCTTGTGGAGCAAGACCAGCGTTGAGCCAGGCATTTTTATCAGCGATATAATCTCGCAACTTATAATATGCCTGGCTGCATAGTGTGCGTTTAATATAAGATTTAAGTTTCGTTTCATTCAGTTGAAGTATGTTGGGAGGTATTTTATTGTAACATTTTAAACACCCATGAAAGACGAGTCCACTTTAGCCAGCCTTAAACCGGGTTGAACTAATTGGTCCCTATTCCTAGTGATGTAATTGTGTCTTGCACCTCTTTTACTAAAAAGATGTAGATTTTTCCTTACGTATATAATGTTTTCATAGATATATTGACAAGGTACCGTCATGATGTTAATATCTTTAAACAGTTCCCTTAGAGAGTCGCGCCTACGGAGGCCATATATGGCTCTTATGGCTCTTTTCTGTAGAATGAAAATAGACTCGATGTCTGCAGCCCGTCCCCATAGTAGAATAAGATACGACATAATAATATGAAAGTAACTAAAAATAGACTAGCCTCGCGGTACCTACGTCAGTAAATTGACGGATTTTTCTCACAGCATATGCTGCTGAACTTAACCTTCCTGAAAGTGATGTTAAATGAGGACCCCATTGAAGCCTTGAGTCGAGCGTGATCCCTAGGAAAACTGTTTTATCGACGAATTCTAGTTTCTCTTGATTCAATACTATCTCACAACTACTACTTTTTACATTTGGTAAAGAAAATCTTATGCACTTCGTTTTTTTCCCATTTCATACTAAATTATTAGCAGTGAACCAATTTTGGACCTGCTGTAGGGCGTTATTTACGTCGTCAAGATTTGATGCACGTCTATTAATTAAAAAAAATAAGGAAGTATCGTCAGCAAATAGCACCATTTGTGGTTGAGTTTTTTAACAAATGGGGTAGATCATTAATATAAACTAAAAAGAGGAAAGGACCCAATTTTGATCCTTGTGGTACACCCATTTTTGCTTTTAAACCGATTGAATTGGCACCATTTATTTGAACTTGCTGTTGTCTATCATTTAAATAAGATTTTACTAAACTGAGCGCAAGTTTTCCAAGCCCGTAATGCTCAAGTTTCAAGATTAAGGTTTCGTGGTCGACGCAGTCAAATACCTTCGAGAGGTCACAAAAAACTCTTATGGTGTCTTGGGCCTCTTCCCACGCCGAAAATATGTGCTTTAATAAGGTGACACCGGCGTCGGTCGTACAACGTCCCTTGGTGAAACCATACTGTTGATTGTGTAACATTTTATTGGTGTTAAAATGATTGAGCATTTGATTAAGCATTACCTTTTCAAACACTTTGCTTAAAACTGGCAACACAGATACGGATCTATAATTATTAGTGTCTTTACTGTCCCCGGATTCGAACTATGGAAGAACTATGTCCCCTACCTGACCAATGTTATAAAATATAGGTACACGGATAAAATGGCAGGCGGTGACTTGCACACTCAATAATGGGCCCCTGGAAACTGTCGCTAACACAAAGTGATGTAGTGACAAGCGGGCAACATGTCCTGAGGTGCTTGAAAGGAGAGGTATTCCACCACGGCTATCAGGACAATCCCAAAGCATCCCAGCATCTTACTCGAATAATTCCTTCGTCCGAGCACGTTTGCTCTTGCGAATGTCCACTCAAGCCGGCCAATTAAAAAATCTTCGTCAGTGTTTACTCCAGCCGACCAAAAAAGGCAAGCCAAAGGTGTGGAATAAGACCTCTCCCGGGAGATAGGGTCCGTGGGATCGCAACTGCCCAACAGCTCGTACCTACGATGTTGCGTTTCAGTGACGGCATCGCACGTTTTTTGGTTTATATCATTCTACTCTGAAACTAATCGAATAAGAAAGGTACATTTATATTCGAAGTCAGTATAATATAAAAATCAAGAAATGATGTTTTAGTGTTCGGGGCATATTTTGATACGTTGTCAGTGCCTGCATGTCAATCACAGACATTCGCGAGATGCCGACGCGTTTTCATCCACTAAACCAATAGAAATTAGCCCCCTATTTTATTCATATTTTTATAAATGGCATCTCGCAGGTCATTCTAGGAGGTTGTCAGCTACTTAACAGGACTTTCCTGTGTGCCTCAGTAAATTAAGGCCTCCAGCTAGGGCATAAAACACTTGAAAACTAAGCGTCAACACTCTAAAGTCACCCCCTGTAGGGTACGGACCTCGGCTTAGGGCGTTGCTGGGGAGGGCAGCAAGGGACAGGCTGGAATGGATTAATTTGGGTCTAATTTAAAGCTACTTGATCATTGGCGCGGGCTGGCTCGAGAAAGTGTTGGGTCCGGGCCCCCTAAATAAATGTTCGCCTATTTATACTAGCCTAAGTTTGAAGTGGAAATGTCATGTTTATTTTGTTAACTTGACTAACAACCTTTATAATTAATATATTCCCAAGAAACTTCTGAGCTCATTATGTAGGAAAACACCGAACTTGGAATAATCAATAATTTTCCAGAGATTCAACAGCATTAATTTAAGATGCTGCTATGCTTCGCATAGTCATATTTTCTCTTCTTATTCTCACATACTATTGTCTTTTTTCATTTCTCCTTTCGCAGGTCTGCGGGAAGAAATTTCTTAAGAAGTAAGCAGTACCTTTGTACTCAAAATTATAATTATGTTGTATATACTCGTATTATGTATTTTACTGTGTGTACCTATGTACACACAGTAAAATATGTAGTATAGACTATCTGTAGTACAGAGTATATACAACATAATTATAATTTTGAGTACAAAGGTACTGCTTACTTCTTAAGAAATTTCTTCCCGCAGACCTGCGAAAGGAGATAGTAAAATAAATAAATACTCGTAAATGCTGACAAGAGGCAGATGTTCTGAGTAGGCTTGTCTTAAAAACAAATAATGCTAAATCTATATGATTTGTGGAAGCGGATAAATTATACCTATGTTAATCTTGAATATCAGGACTTGGTTGCTACCAAAATACGGAAAGTGTCCGTAGAGTTTCTTGCCCGTTCTTCTCCATAGGTACCTACTACGCTTTGGAATGGGCAACTAGCTTCATATTTCTGACAGACCGATTCCTTGACAATTCAAAAGTGCCTGTAAATGGTTTAATTGAAATAAATGCTTTGAGTTTGAGTTTGACGGTTTGTATTAAATATCAACATACATTGGTAGTAAATTAATAACAAAAACGTCTTATTTTAATGCAGAACTTGTTTGCTTTTTATTTTCGATTACTCAAATCATTATTTTTGAGTAAATAGATAATTGTTTCATAATAATATTTGCCATAAATTACAAGCGTTTTGTCATCGCAATTCTCTATAGCTTCTATGCAATCCAAGAGTGACCGCACTTTCGCTCTTGTCAGAGTCTTAATGTAGTGTCTACAACAATTTTCATGTTAGAAAAAGCTGGTACAGAAAAACTCAAGTTATTAAAGCAATTTCCTTGGACGAGAAAATTAATTTCCTGCATATAATTTTTCTTCTCCGTTTGCCAAGTCAAATCAATGGTTAAATGTCACTTGCATAAACGACCAGAATCTGAATCGTTTTGAAACAGATTGCTAATCCATTGCTTCATAAATAAAAATAGAAAAATCTGCTCAACAACGTAAATAACGCAATGAATGTTGTTGGGCTGTCAAAATTAAACAGATTAATCGTAATCGTTTACGAAAATGTATTGCTTAATTAGATGACAGGATTTTTATAAGACAGTTATAACTAAAAATAAAATATTTTATTGACCAAATAAAGAATCTTTACATTTCCTTAAAAGTAATACAAATAAACTATTCCTGATATTATTGTCATAAAGGAAACATAATTTTAATATTTTAATTTATGGACTCCATACTAGGTCGAGCCTGTCTCATGGAGTCCTTGAGAGTATTTACCAATTTAAAATTTCAGGGTCGATACCGTATTGTATTTATTACATAATGTTTTAAAAATTTAATGTAAAAACAAAATCTTTAAAAATAAAACAAAATCGTGAAACAACTATGGTTTTACGATTATAGAAAGTTAGTGAGTATATATATCAGGCAAATGTAGGTATACTTTGATGTTTAGCAAGGGTGCGTGCGAGTGAATGAATATGTAGGAGTATATATACGGGGTTTAGGTGGTAGTGTGGGAGTGAAATTGTGATTGAGGATAAGAGTGAGAGAGTGTTTGTGGTAAATATGTTATGACAATACACGAACGAAGGCTTCTGACTCTGAGTAGGATTGAGCTAAAAGCCATTGTTTATTTTTTTTTTTACTTGGTTGGTCCTACAACTTCTGATGTCACTGATTTTTGCAATTTTATTGTAAAGGAAACTGAGCAAAAATTCTTGCATACGTTGTGCAAAAGCGGTTTTTTTAACTATTTATAACCTTTGTCAAATTTCAATTTACTGGGAATTGTTGTCAAAAGTAGTACAGTAATTGCAAGGTATAGTAATTTACTGTAACTACTTTTGCCCAGGGCTAGGCCTGAGTGGAGTTCGGAAATTATGCCACGGGTACGTACTACCGAGATAAAACGTATCCAATTTTTTTATTGAGTAATAAACATCTAAACATACAAACTTTCACATCTATATATATAAAAATGAATCCCTACTTCCCTCGGTCACGGCATCACGCGTGAACGGCTGGACTAATTTCGCTAATTAGTTTTTTGTTGTGTTTGTTATTGTCAGGAGAAGGTTCTTACGGAAAGAAAAATGCGCAGAAAATTTCAAAATTTCAGAAAACTTAACGACTATTTTAACTTCGGGCGTTGGACAGTTAGCGCGTTTGATGAATGTGAATTTAGCAGAGTAGGGTAGGTAGGATAGGTATGTAGGATAGGTAGGTAGGTAGGGTAGGTAGGTATGCATGTATGTAGGTATGTATGTAGGTAGGTAGGTAGATAGGTATATAGGTAGATAGGCAGGGTAGAGTAGGTAGGGTAAGTAGGGTAGAGTAGGTAGGGTAAGTAGGGTAGGTAGGTAGGGTAGGTAGGGTAAGTAGGGTAGGTAGGTGCGCCGTAGATAAGTACATAATGCTACCCGTGCGAAGCCGGGACGAGCAGCTAGTTTATAATATTAGTTAGATTAGATTACTTTAGATATGTTACAGTTATCTGTAAGTACTTACATTTAATTGTTCTATTACTTAACTTTATAAGGATTTAAAGTAAAAAAAAGTGTTTACTGAAGTTTTTCAAGCTATGAAATGATAGCCTTGATATTCTGAAAGCCAATCTTCAAAGTGAATGCATTAAGCTACATCTTAACTTTATTTTTGTACATCGTAATAAATACATGTTTTTTTATTGCACCACTAAAATACACCTTCATATTTTATTTGCTTTTTATTTTAACAACAGTATTATGGCTGAGCCTCTCTTAAGTATCATAAAACAGTCTGTACTACAACCTTTTCTGAAAATAGGGTACTTACTTAATACATATATTCGATACAACATAGGTACTAAAAACGAGCGTAAGAAACTCAAATACGAAATAAAAACCCTGAAACGGAAACTGTTATTATACATTTGCATTACTTTATGTTTATATGTAAGGTTTTTGTTTACTATACAAACAAAATAAATTGGAAGTTATTTTGAAATGCAGTGTGTAGCCTTTTATGTCTTCGACAGTTGTCATGTTCTATCCTTTACTAACAGCCGTTCGATTCTCTAAAAATATCACCGTGTAACATAGGTGAAGTGAGCGTGAAGTGAGCTGTCAATAGTGTTAATCCCTGCATCCTGCCGGTCGATTCTGTGGTAGCGACAGCTCACTTCACGCTCACTTCACCTAAGCTTCACGTTAATATTTTTACAGAATCGACCGACAGGACCTAAACTCTAGTTTTATAATGCCTAAAAGTATATGATCCACAGCAGTAAACAAAATCAGAAAAATATATGATATTCTTCAGGCTAAAAGCTAGTAAGATAGTGTATTGAAAACATATTACAACTAATTTGATACGATGGAAAAAAATCACGAAGATACCTCTAAAAATTTGTTTAACGATTAAAAATCATATTAATATACATGCAATCATTCTGATTTTTTGTCAGATTATTCTACAAGCAACATATTACTGTAATAGTGTTTTATTTTTGCCAGTCAATAGACTTTTTGTAAATAAATATGGGCTTCATATTTTACGATAAATTACCTGCGTTGTATCATCGAACTTCTTTTTCTTTTCTACGCAGTCCGACAGTGAGCGCACTTTAGCTGTGACAACACTTAAAATACTGTAGCTCTGAGCAGTCTGTTTGCATAGTAAACTTTAATAACTTGATGACAAAGATCAAAATAGCAGTCCATTGCCGAGTTAATACCATCTTAAATCCTTTTTGATAGCCTGGCCATATTATGCTATGAAATACAAAGCGTTTTTAACATTGAAAAGGTTTTTTCGATCGCTTCAATAGTGGCCCCTTTTCCAGCGAAAGTGCGAATCGATTATGTTAAAAGTAATAAAACTACAAAATGGAGACCAAAATACGCAGAATTTGATGCTCCAAAATGCCGAGGCCTGAGTTTCGTATCAAAAGATGGTCATTGTTGAGTTAATTTTCAATGTACCTCGAAGGTCGTGTAATGCACGAGGTCTGTGAATATTTTATTTAATTATCTGTCAGTGTTAAAATTTTTCATTCGGTCTGATATTTATCTCTCTCTATTTATCTAATGTTTAAACTAAATCTATGTTATTAAAATCACTGGCGAAATGTTAACCCTTCAGGGAATATAGGCGTGTTGTTATGTTGTTGTTGTTGTAAATTAATGAAGCAATATATATAATGCTGAGTCGGTAAAGCAGAATTTATCATGCAATGATAACGAACATATTTTGGATGTGACCCTTACTATCTACCTGATTACAGTCACTGAAGAGTGTAAATAACAACGCTAAAATCTAATTTAGCTTAAACGAAAACACAAAATTGTTTTTTGTCAACATCACGTAGCCACCGTAACATAAATTGGTAGGTATGTGCTTAAAATTCGGCCCAAATAGTCTCAATTCAATAAAAATAAATATTTCTATCGTAACCTTCAAATTTATGTGTTTAACTTATATTATATGTCGCAGGATGATTTGATAATTCGAATTTTCCCAAAAACCCTAGGGATAGTCTAGGGATACTGCGAAAACACGGATAATTAGACAATGGTGAAAACATTTCTGCGAGCAACTTGGAAGTAGCGCTCGCTGGTTCTGCTGCGGCACCGGTCGCTTCGCTCGCTTGGTTCACGCGCGGTTGTTTACAGTTCTAACTTAACCTATTTCAACCTGTTCAAAATGACGAATCATACAATCTGCCGCAGAAATGTTTTCACCATCGTCTAATTATCTAGACGCAGGCAGATTGTATAATTCGTCAAATTGAACTGGGTGAAATAGGTTAGGTTAGAACTGTGGCCAACGGCGCGCGAGCGTTTTTGTTCGACCGTTTTCGCGTCGATGTCCGTGCCAACCTGTGTAATATTATACATGTTTTCGTGAAGAGACTTCAGGCCAATAAAACGAAGTCATTACAGAAACCATGAGCTCGATTTTGAAATTAAAAAGTTCCTAGTTTAACCAGTAAAGTCTCTAATAAAATACAAAGATCAACCTGCACCGGGCCCGCGTTTTGTATTATGGCCCACTTCTTCTCACAGAGAGCAGTCAATCCCAACTAGAATTTTTGACAGAACCATTTATTTTGACATAGATTTCTTTGAATTATTTTTATTTACTGCTGACATTTATAATTTATTCATGTTTGCTAAATTCAAGGTAAATTAATGATATTGACTTGACTACCTAAATTATTAACAATCATAATTATTAATATTTGCACGCCATAATATGTGGCAAACATGTATGAACCTGTATTTTTTTATGTTATCCTGCATGCACGTTTATATTTCTTGATGTGTACACATGTTTGAGCAAATAAATATATCTTATCTCAATTAAAAAAACTTGTTAAAATTGTAGGGAAATTAGAGGTATTTTTGACAGATTGAGGCTGAGATTAGATTGCGGCCGTTCTTAAAATACGAGAATCTGATAACTTGTTTTGGCAGGTTTTATATAGAAAATATATCAAACCGCCATATTTATTTTTCAAATTAAACATTATCTGACGAATGAAAAATCAGCCTTTCTGAAGTAATGCTATAAAAAGCTAGAAATAATGCTAGAAGTGTACGAGTAGCGGCTAAGGTTTCTGATAGTAAAACAAACAATCGACAAGAAAATTAACTAACAGTCTCAAACTTGTGTCCTAAACAGCTGTGGTTGGTGCAGCTAACTGAAATTAAAAGCCAATCAAATCACTTGATATATTTCATTATGACATGTGATTGTTAATTAGCCTTTCAGAAATCTGGCGTAACGTACGCCTAAGGCCGAGGCTACAGTAGGCAGCGATTTGCGATGCAACTGGAAGAGCGAAACGAGATGTATGAGCTAGCAAGTGCTACGTCATGACTTACGGTAGAGGGCTGCGACCAATTCATTATGACTATAATTTGGGTGGTGAAGTAAATTACTCGTGTCACCAACATAAAGGACTTGGGAGTGACTTTCGATCGGTGTCTAACTTTTAGAGATCACATTTCTACCCTTGCAAAGGATTCTTTCAGGCGCCTGGGATTTGTTTTGCGAAATGCTCGTGACTTTCGCAATCCTAATGTTATTAGACTATTGTACACCACTCTGGTTCGAAGCAAACTTGAGTCCAGTGCCTGTGTTTGGCACCCCTTTACCGCGACCCAAACACTGATGCTTGAAAAGGTACAGAAAACCTTCCTAAGATGCCTCTTCCAGAGGTTATACCATTTCTTTCCCTATATGTATGTACCCCACCAATTTTCTTTTAGGGATGTTGGGCTTTAATTCGTTGGAGGTTAGAAGAGGCCTTGATCAGCTCACGGTAGCCTGTAAAACCTTACGGGGACGTATAGACTGCCCAGACCTCCATGGCCTTTTTTGCCGACTATTTGTGCCCGACAAATATATCGGACACCGTCCCAGCCGCCGGCGTAATCTATTTGCGCAACCGTCATCCAAAACTATCGCCAGAGCTGAATCTCCAGTGTGTCGTACTTTGAAGATGCACAATGCCCGTCTGACTGCCAACCCTCAATGTGATGTGTTTGCGGATGAATGGAATAAAATTATACGTATATGTCTGGTGTTTTGTGAGAGACAGTATGCAAGGGAGTCCACTGTTCCATGTTAGTTTAATTAAATTATATAATTTTCAATATTAATCTTTCTTTATTTCTATGTTAATTAATGTAATTGGTGTTGTACCATTTTAATTAACTATAAATAAATAAATAAATGATAGATAATATATAATCGATTAATAACTAGGTACTTTATTTTTGTGTGCTCCATGTTTAGCCATCCATATTACAGGACGTGCTCGTATTTCGGATACAAACATCTCAACGACCATCGTAGATAAACCTCTTTAGGAGAGCGATCAAAACAAACTGGTTTGAATGTGTCACAGCGTCATGAGCGAGCGCCGAGTGCACAAATGATTATGTAGCCACTTGACAGCGGACCCAGTAAAACTGTAACTTTGAACTTCTCACAAAATCAATCGCTCATTTATTTCAATTCGCTCAAATAATGTAGCAACTTAATATACCTGACGAGCATTTGTTTTTTTACGTTCTGAAGTACAGTTGTAATTTAGCCGCTATCATAACAAAGAGTCAATTTAATAATAATAATAATAATAATAAAAGTTTATTGATCCAAAAATATAAATAGACACAGGTTGTACACTAGTTACATGCTAAGACTTATTCAACTAACAATGGACACAAGGGGAGAAAAAATTATATAAAGAAAAACAATTAATTGTCTATACCAACAAAAATTAATCCTGTCTCCTAAACTAGGGATGGCCTGTATCTTAGGAGACAGTGATTCGACAGAGCTGAGTTGTAAATTAATGATGGACCTTTTTGAGTGTCGATGTTAATCTACCACAAGACAAAAATATGAGTTAGCTGACTAAGACTAAATTAAAATTAAGATTTATTTGAGCATGGATGGATGGAGAAAGAGTGGGGTTATAAATGGGAGAGAGGTGTGTGTGTTTATGTTCGTGAGTGTAATGTTTGTTGTTATGTATGGGTGTGTTAGTTTGTGTGTTGTTTTGTGTTTCTATTTAATAGTGATTTGTTAAGCGATGTATGCCAGTAAAGATTCGGTGTTATTGTAGTCCTGTTGTATGAGCCAGTCTGTAATTTTAGATTTAATATTGAATTTATTTAAGTTTATTATGTTTAATTTCTTTTGTATAATTTTATATACGTGAATACTTAACACGTAGTAATGGTGTTTCGCAAAAGAGGTTTTGTGCTGTACACCAGAGGGGACATATGTTCGCTTCCTTGGGTCAGGTAGGGGTAGGCAGCCGTGTACTCTGAGGGCAGATCGAAGAACAAACAGCTGACGTACCGTCAGTACTTTGCAGTCAGAATAGAGTTGTGCTGTGGGGTATCTAAACGGTTTCCTGGTCAATTTGAATCGGTCGTTTTCTTAAAATGCGATCAAATCATCCATCGCAGTTTACTATACGCATAATGTAGCCACACGCATATTTAGTAGCACGTAGCAAGTAGTGGAAATGTCCATTTTTCTTCATGCGGTTCTTGGTAACCAATGTTTCCCTCTGGAAGTTTCCCGATGGTTCAGCCACGACTTTTAACTACTATTTACAAAATATTCCGACTACAAAGTGCCTATTTTAAGCAGTCAGGGATATTTCTGTCCATCTTCTCTACATCAATTTAAAGTCAATTAAAATTAAACCACGATCAATATCCCCTGACCTCAAGCTCGCCACAGATTTCTCAATAAACCACAGTGAAGAGGCTATTTCAATTATACCTATAAATAAACTGTCGTCAGGTCCTCTACCGACGTTTAACAACAATTAAGTACTCAGCCTTCAAAACGAAGGAAGTGGAGTAATTACTTTATCCATCATAAAAGGTAAAACACAAAAGTTCAGAAGGCCGACTCCATACAACGAGCGAAAACAGGCGCACGCACACATAGACGCATGACTTACGAAAACCTTAAGATATTTGTCTAAAAAGGTTAAGGTTTTCGTAAGTCATGAAAAAGTCATGTAATGGAATGGTGTCTACCATTCCATTAAATGACTTTTTCATGAAATCATGACATTTCAGAACAAATCTAACTTATAGAGAAGCATTAATGATTCTAATTATTATAATTCTGTAAATAAATATTTATTTTGATCGTCGCTAATCATATTTTGATCACGATACAACCCGACACAGACCAGCAAACTGCAAAAAACGTAAGACAATTTGAATTCCGCGGGCTACCACTGCGGATCCAGCATAATGTGACAAAGTCCAAAAGTGATCAACGTTTTCGTAAGGTGATCGTGTAACTTGCTGAGATAACAAACTAAGAAAACTAACAAATGCCAGACGCGCTTGCGCTCACTGTACCTACGTGAAGCATGTCTATGTGCGTGCGTTTACGCTCATTGTGTGAAACTAACCTTCTGTAGGTACCTATCTATTCTGTGGCTAAAAGTTAGAAGGATGTGAGCTTAGATCGTGGTATAGTAATATCTAACCTTATTTTACGCCCCTATATAATTTTAAAGCCTGAATTTTCGTTTAATGACACATGTCTGGGTGGCAATTCCCGTAATTTTGAAGAACGTTCGCATTCAAATCTCTTTCGCAATATGTCAAAAATACAATCAATTTACCAAAAATTTTGACAAGTGTGACACATTGCGACTTGAATATGAACGTTTTTTAAGTACGAGAATTGGCTTTCTGATGTGTGTTTCATCCGTCACGTCGTCGCCGCAGGAGACGCCCTGGGCATCGGGAATCGCAGGCCGATTCCGAGCCACCGTAGGCGCGGGCTAGCGGACGGTGAGCAATGGGTAGCTCGCCGTCCGATAAGGACCAGGGCTGGGTCGACGGCTCGTTGTGTTTCACGCGCGCCTCAAAGAGATGTCAGCACAACTGACGGGGTCGGCTAGGACCGATGCCTGCCGAGATCGCGGGAAAGTAAAAAAAGGATACCGTGGTCCCTGGCAACGGACAGGTAACTGAAGGAACACGGGTGGGTTTTAGTCAGTAACAGTCTGACACGCCCTCCCGCTCCGCCCAGAGCGGGAGAAGTTATTTGATAATGCCACAACCAAAAAAAAAAATTGTGTCTCATCTGTGTTTGATGTTACTTTATTAGCTTAGTGAAATGTCTTGGACCATAAAATTTAATATATCTTGCGTATTTAACAGCGTTATTTAAGCGATATAATTATATGAAGTTGTCTATTTGTTTTCTCTGTATTACGATTAAATAGAAAGCATTTTTTTTTATCATTCTGTAGTGGGGAGCAGTGGTGGCCCAGTAGAAACGGCCGTGACTTATGAGTCATAGGTTCAATCCCAGGTCGGCACAATTATTTAATCACCACTGCTCTCAAAACGGCGAAGGAAAACATCGTGAGGAAACGGGCATGTCCTAGAAAAAAAAATCGAAGACGTGACATCCACCAACCCGCACTGGGCCTGCGTGGGTTTACGTCCCACTCCCTCTCACAGAGACAGGCCTGTGTCCCAACAGTGGGAAAATTATAGGCTGATTATAAGTGAAAATAAATACACATCATTAAATATGGCGTACTTTATCATTTCATGCGTCAACATTTGAATCTCTTTGTTTATTCGTGTGAATACGCACGCTTATTGCTAGCAAATGTCAAATGTGTACAGCCAGTTAATCAGAAGGTCGTCCTATTTATAAACATGGCGAGTCAGTGTCATTTGATTACTGTCATGCAAATTTCGTGACACTAGCGGATGGACCCGCAGTTCACAAGCTAAAAAGTACAGCTATGGGAAATTTGTTTGAAAACAATGTGACTTCACGTAGCCTTAACCAGTGGACGATCAAGACGCTTCCAACGATGCCTCATTTGTCAAATTATGATGAATAGTTTAGAAGTTATGAAGGAACAGATGAACATACATACATACCGGTCAAAATCATAACTTTCCTTTTTGCTTCTCCGTAGTCGGGTAAAATTAATTGTTAAGCAAATACTTCGTCAATTTACCATGTTACAGGCATAAGTCATAGGTTTCAAGTTCGAACCCAAGGCACGCATCTCTGACTTTTTGGATTCATGTGCGTATTGTATAATTATCGCTTGCTTCAAAAACGGTGAAGGAAAACATCGTGAGGAAACCGGCATGCCTGAGAGATATTTCTCGACGGCATGTGAAGCCAAGTCAGGGGCCCAAGGGCAGCTTAAAAACTCTGACACTCATCAGTCACTAACCACACGAAAAATAAAGAAGAAAGATAACCATTTCAGACATCTGTCAAAGGATAACAGTTGTGATTTAACAGGCAATTTACTTAACAACTAATTTCCCTGAAGTAACAATCTGCAAACACCCTACTGAACTTAGCATCCATGTTAATTAACATCTGAAACTTTGACTGCATTCCAAGGTCTTGTCTTTAAGAACGTCAAACATGATGTGTGAAAAAAGAAAGTAATCAAAAATGTTTGCTGTCTCTATGCTCTCGAAACGTATGTAGGTCAACTGTAACGCTTTTGACCCCTGACCTTCATAGTTATATAGAAACTAGAAATCGCCCAGAGGTCGAAATTTTGCCATAATTCATTTAAATGTCATGATTCTAAGGTCACCATGTTATGTCAAACGCATGGTAGTGTGGTAGTGTGTAATGTTTTTTTAAATTTATTTCTAATGTCACATAAAAATATTAGCTTTCTGCGCTTCTTCTCCAAATAAACTTTAACTGTGCCTTTCATACTGTTCCATCCGCGTAATTTTCGTAAAAAGGGGTACAAAGTTTTTGCTTCACGTATTAAGAGCGTTTATTCTGAAGGTTGGCAACGTCGCAAATAGATGTCAAATATTTCACTGTTTTGATTAATTTAGCAATATTACTGTGTGGAAATAAAAAATGTGGCTAACTAGCGAACTAGAATATCGATTATGAAATGCAATAATTAATATCGTAACACCGAATGTTTAGTTTTAGATGTCAAAAAACTATTTGGAAAGTTTCCAAATGCGTTTTTTACACCTAATATGGGTACAACATCAAATTCAATGTTATAATTGCATTTCATTAGTAATATTCATCACTTAATAAAATTACATCTTAATATAATCAGTTAAGGTTTGAGCCTACTTTTTTATTCTGATTTCAATTCTTTGTGTACAATAATACACACAACGTCTGCGAAGCCGAAATCAGACGCTTCACTCAAGAGGCTTCTTTTTTTTAATTCCATGTTCACACGACACCGACCAAATGATATAGGAAAAAACGTTCATCTGCTCCTTTCATTTCATTTTTCGATCATTCAGTGGGAAAATTGCTGCGGGCACAGATTAACAAAGATGGGACACTCCGTAATTTAGGTATGGAGCTACAAGTATGCGGCGGGCCACGTAGTCAGCAGATCTAAGACTCACACGATAAAAAGAGAGGCAACTTCTAGGTGATTAGCGCTGTGCGACCTGAATTGCACTTTATTGTGTCGTAGCCAAAGTCACTTTTTATTCAAACTATTTTGCGGAGTGTCGCGAGCCATCTGTACCGCGAGCCAAAATTCAACATTCTTGGATCGGTTCGCTCATTAATGAATTCGTTTATGACTTTTGATTAATTTTGTGTTCATACGTTTCACTTCGAGTGAAATATGCCAAATGACACAACCCCATCATGCACAGGTGTAAGCACAGTAGGTACTGTAACTGCGCCCAGTGCTTACTTAGAGGAATATTTATGGGGCGCTACATAAAAGTCAGATAGTAAACGCTAATCTCATCTAGTTGAACAAATATGATTGACGTTTAAAAGTGTTCGTACAAACCTACTTACAGAAATAAAATCATTTCATTTCTTATGAAAATAAGAAGCGATACAGAATTTTTGCTACTTATTTCAAGATTAAGTGCTCTCTTTTACACGCCTCTCTCATTCATAACTATGAAGTTATTTCAGTCCCAGGGTCAAAAAAAAAAACGATGGTCTTGTACCTTGGCTCAACCTTGGCTTGGGAGGGAACATAGTATCGAGCACTGAGCACTTCGAATAATTACAATAGAATTTCATGTAGGTAAGTTCGTTTAATTTAGTAATTATACTCATGCTTAGTCCTCGATAATTATCCTGATTAGCCTGATTATCCTGTAGCCCCACTATGTTCCAATAAAATCAATCTGCCTAGCCTTTTCCCAACTTTGTTGGGGTCGGTTTCCAGTCTAACCGGATGCAACTGAATACTAGTATTTTACATGGAGCGACTGCCTATCTGACCTCCACAACCCAGTTACTGAGTAACACAATACCCCTTGGGGATTCTAACGACCCGTAACGACTGTCAAAGATCCACGAATGGCAGCCGGGACCAACGGCTTAACGTGCTTTCCGAGGCATGGAGGAGTCTCGGTATGTAAAGATGGTCACCCATCCGCGGACCAACCCCGGCAAGCGTAGCTTAACCTGATGGATTGACCCGTGTGGCTATTATTACTTAGCCACGAGCTCCCCCCACTATGTTCCAGTAGTTTTATGAAAATAATCACCGCTTATTCAATTTTGAATAGATCGCTTGATCGATCGAATGCAACCATTCATTTTACTACCAGCCTGCATTATGTAAGGTTCCCTTTCGCAGACAACCTTTACAGTACCTACGTAGTCACTCGTTGACCTGATTACGTCAAAACCATTAAATTGGGGGCCTATTTACCATCAACTCCGGGCTGCTACTGAGGATCTCTTATTGAATAATCTTAATAACATTTAGCCATACCTGGAAATTGAATACCTCGGTCATACGACTGCCGAGCAGGCCACTGAGGCAGTTAATGACTTTATTGTAAGCTATTTCTCATCCTCACTTTGATGTTTTGGTAAAGTACTCACAATGTAATTAAGGTATTTTTTTGAAAGAGAGATAAAATGCTTTGTTGGCACAGAAACACGTAAATATACAAAAAACAAGTAAGCTCGAATACCTACTTAGTAAAACAACATAAATAAATAATTAAAAATACAGAAAAATAAAGCGGTCGGCAGCTGCACGTCGTGACTGTGACAAGAAGGTTTCAACTCAGCATAATGCTGTGCTATGGGGGACGCACAGCACAGCGCTGATCTGCACAGTGCTTTTAACGTGCACGTCTTTAGATCGTTCTATACCGGGTTAGTTTTCAATGACCTGCCAAATTTTCACAGGGTGTTCTACCCATGAATATGAACAACTTTCACTAAGGAACCAAGCCTAAAATCACGAAAAAAATATCAGCTGTTTCATAGATTTTGGTCTAGTAGGTATTGAACTTTTGTATGAAACAGCTGATATTTTTTTGTTATTTCAGACTTGGTCCCTTAGTGAAAGTTGTTCATATTTATGGGTAGAACACCCTGTGAAAATTTGGCCGGTCATTGAAAACTAACCCCGTATTTTGTAACAATATAATTTAAAAGAGTCTCCATGGAGTTTCTTGTCCGTTCATCTCCATAGGCACGCTTTGGATTGAGCCACTAGCTTAATCTTTCTGAATGGGCGACTCCTTTGACAATTTAAAAGTGCCTGCACCTAAATGGCTTAACTGAAATAAATGCTTTGAGCTCTGACGGACTAAAGGGGGGGCGGCAGGTGCGGTTCGCCACGCCCCCCCAAATCCCCCAAATCACAAGTAAAGGCCCTAACAAGGCCAAAATATCTTATGTAAGTAAAAGGTTTGTATTTGGGGATGTTGAAGACGATGCTGCGTATGCTAAATGTAAACGTGGGGTACTAACATTTTTGAGCTTTGAAGTTTCGAGATTGCTTCGGTATTTCTCAAACTTTTCTGCATACCTGGGCGGACCTCCATTTAGTTGTCCGCCACGGGCAGTCGTGTTTTCGCAATATCCTTTCGCGAAAATTCAAATTATCAGATCATCCTACGACAGGTACACCATCACATAATTATATATTGCAGGTGCATACCCATTCCACACGAAAGGCTGAACCCCTGTAATTAGACCGCGCACCGGTCGGACTCTAGCTCTTTGCGAGTTAGTTCGTCCGGTGCGCAAAGGGCTAGTTAAGAGCGTTCATTCAAAAAGTTGGCAACGTCGCAAATAGCTGTCAAATATTTACATAATAAATTTTCGATTAATTTGGCAATATTACTATATGGAAATAAGAAACATGGCTAACTAGTGAACTAGAATATTAATAATAAATTGCAATTATAACACTGAATTTGATGTTGTAACCGATTCAGGTGGAAAACAGGCATTTGGAAAGTTTTACATTATAAAATACTTGAAAATGCTTAATGCGTATAATAATTTGAATTGAAAAAAGCTACCTAGATACTACATTAGGTTCATCTTATGATAATTTTCGTTTTAAAGGTTTTTTTTTTTATGGGTTCCTTTAACGACTCTGAACTCACCCTAAAGCTATGGCACGCAATAACTTTAACATCCTGTATAGTTCACACGGAAATCAAAACAAAACAACAATAAAGTACTTAGTTCTGAATTCAAATTACACGATAAATCTAATAGTTGATGGACATGGAAATTAGCATTCGTTTGTATTCGGAAATGCGATGATTCCCGAGGAACATTAAGAAAATAGTTGGACTGTGCATGTATGAAAAATGCCAATTAACAGCTGTTTGTGACCGCTTCCTATGAGCAAGCGTTAAAGGGCTGAACCTAAAGTAATTTTCCGCGCGAGCACAGCTAGTTTAACCGCTAAAACACAAACTGACTTGGAAGTCAATTAAAGCCTAAACCTATTTTGTAGTCGCTTCAGAATATTACCTAATATTATAGGTACCAGACTTAGGAATCCAATTCATGTTTCTAATTTCTGAGGTTCAAGTGACATCCACGTCATATACAGGTTGGTTTTAATAACATTCACAAGCCTCTATTACTTGATTAAATCTCTGGGTTTGATGCAAATACAAAACATACTATAATAATATGGTAGGCATCTTGACATTGCCCTTGGGGTGGAAAAGCTGCTTCACGACATGTAATCTGTGGCATTGGAAATTATTTTACCCACACGTTGCTATTCGTGTATTTGCGCTAGATGCTTGCACGTTTATCTTGTTCGGTATAATAAATAAATAAATTAATATGGGGTATAATAAATAAATATATGAAATAAATAAAACAATTGGGGATGATTATTACACTAAAGGCTTGCATTAAAAAACCCGGTGCAGCCCACCTGTAGTGTGCGATAAATCATACAAATTGGACGAAAATGATATAGGGGGATTTTTCAAAGTGTTGAGTCACTTCGTTGCCCGCCCAAATTAAATTATGGTTAGTGTGCTCTTGGATCAAATTTTTTATTGTATATTTAGTTAGTTAATTAAGTTTAAGTTGTTATTTGGCATTTATATTAGATAATAATAACCAAAAAAAAAAACAAAAAAAACTTATTTATAATAACAAATATTCCCGTACACAAAACCTGCAAATCCACTAGGTTGTTACTTTTTTATCGTTTCCATAGATTAGTCGGGTTTTCATTTTATAGAATTTTCAGACTTTTTTAATTGCTTAGAAAAACCGCGTTCATGTTGAATTTCGGAATCCGCGTTTGGAAAAACTGCTAACTGCAAGTAATATTTACAGTTTTCCTCCAATATTTATTTTACATAACATCACGCCAGTATTTCCCGCCCACGAAGGGGTAGGCAGAGGTAAATGAAGACTCCGTTGAAAACAGAGTCCGTGAGAAAACAAAAACGGATGTCCTAACCGAAGTTTTTGTTTAAACTGTTTCAATATTTGTGAAAGTTATCTAGGGACGTACATCCTGTATATCGCAAGCTTTAACTAAATTACAATATTACCCGTGACCAATCGACCCCAAGATTGCAGTGACTCTTACTAAAAGTTCGGACACCTGTTACAATGTTACCCCAAAATTCAAATTAAAGGCAGCTGTCAGTAACTGTACGCCTGTGTTCTCTAAAAGGATAGAGAGAGATAAAAAATACACCCAAATGTTGCCAGTTTTGCTATAAGTAGGGTTGCCATAGTTATTCGGCACGTATACGGGTCAAAACTGTTAAAATTAAATAAAAATGTGAATTAAAATCACAATACTGATAATGGTTTATTAACATAAAATAACCAAGTTATAATAATCAAGTGTAACCAATAATACTCTAAACAACTTAAATGAAGAACACAACGGGATAAAAACGGGACAAGTAGTAATACGGGACACGTCATACAAATATGACAGTCCTGTATTTATGGTACGTATGGCAACGCTAGCTAAGTATAAGGTCCAGTAAAATTAATGTAACATCTTGCATTACATGGGCATGCATACTCATGTTTTGGACACATATATGATCTTATGTATCTTCTCTTTGTCACTCTTGATAAAGAACAATCCTAATTCCATTAATCGAGAAAAAATCCACACTTCAGGATATTAAAAAAAACTAAAAAAATAGCTCGGTGTAATTTTACTCTCCCTTTCCATCTCTCACAAAGTTAAGGCTTGTGTCTCAGCAGCAGGGGCGTAGCTACCGCCATATCATCTCTATAATGATACGAGGCCCCAAGTTAAGGCCCCGACACGACGTGTGTAAACAAGAATTTGTAAAATATTATCCGAATCCTCAAATTATTATTGTTGTGAGGCCCGCCCGTAAAGAGTGTTTAGGGGTATGAGCAACAGGGTGTAAAGTTCACTCATCCACCATAGAAAATGGAGGATCCTCCGACCAGGTGGGTGTCGCGTCTGGCGGGCAACTGCCCAGAGGTTGAACTTGGGAGATTGTATATATGTCCATCGCGCGGTAAACTCTAATTGCGCGATGCAGGATTTGTGTGACGTCAGGTCTTTGATGCGTAAATCGCATATGTGGCGATTGTAGATACCGCCACAAGTGAATACCAAATAACGTAATTTGTTTATTATTTTTATAAAAAGGTTTTCAACTCTTCAACAACAGCCGCGGCCTAATTTTAACTCTTGCATTGTCGTAGTAAAATCACAATGACAGCTCAACCATCCAAGTTAGTTTACTATTTAATATATTTTGTAAAAAAAAAACAATACCTATTTTGGGCAGTCCGATAAAAAGGGACCCCGAAAAAATTGATACGGGGACCCCTGATAACTAGCTGCGTCAGTACCCAGCAGCAGGAGCATTAGGTGTAAGCTGATGAACTGCAGCTTCTGCGAAGAAAGACAAACACTAATGTCCTTCTATTCTATTCTATTTTTCCTTATGGCAATGGTGCCGATGTCGACAATTCTGCCAATGTCAATGTGTGGAGAAAACGTGCGGTGGGAAACAAAATAAAAAATAAAAATTGATAGAAGCTAAAATTAAATACCAATAAGTAATTGAGATTAATGCGAAACTTGTTGACGGATATTATTAGTACACTGAAACAGACAGATAAAAAATATTGTTATCTATATGATCATATTGACGTAATCATACATATTTTATCTTTCACATAACTTACCCAAAGTTGACGAGAAATTGGCTAACGCTTCATTTGTATTAAAAAAAAATTGAGCTCACCCCTATCTGACCTCAAAAATAACGCAGTTTTTTTTTCTCAATCAGAAATAATACTTCAAGCTTTAAAAATCATAATCGTAATCACATTTCCCGTTGTAAGCGGAAAAACGTTATCTCCTTACTCTAAAGCATTTTACAAGGCACCGTATAAAATGGCTTCCTTTAATTTTATTAAGTTCTAAATTATCCATAAATTCTCTCCTTAAGATTTTCCTGAGATCTTATCTAAGACATTTTAAGTAACTCAAGTTCAAAAGCACATAACAGAATTTTTTATGAATGGTATAAAATCGGAATCTTTTTTTTTGTTGGCTTATGTTGGATAAGCTGGACTCCTTCTTAAAGGATTGGCGAGCAATCGGTCAGTAGACCGGGAAAAGTGGAAAAGGGAAGGGAGGCGTTTGCCCAGCAGTGGGACAACACAGGCTTATAATAATCCTAACTAATTAAAATGCGAAAGTCAGTTTGTTTGTTACGCTTTCACGCTAAAATGGCTTTGCGGATTTGGATGAAATTTGGCACAAAGGCCGAACGCGTAGACAATGACCTGAAGAAGGACATAGGATACTTTTCATCCTGGATCGTAGACGAAGTCGTTGGCAACAGCAACAGCAAAATAATGTTCGCTGCTGACCAAATATCTTCCCCATATTTTTCCAGTTCTCTTTAAGCGGAAAAGCGAGTCCAAATCGTCACGCCAGCACTTCTTAGGCCTGCCTCGGTGATGACCGGGCATCCATTGTGTGTCAGCCCAGTCTGACTTTAGCCTCCTAAACTTTATTCAGTTGCCTTTATAAAAACTACAATAATAAAGGCATCTTAAAAACCAATGTTTTTATACGATTCACAGTCGCTTTTCATTTCATAAAAAAATTGAAGTATAAAAAATTCAGCGTCAGCGTATTCGGTGAAGTTATTGCATTCTCGAACGCAAAACAATCATTGTAATTCATACCTTATGTCGATAGGTATAGATTTCATGTCATGCTAGTGATTGGAAAAGCCTACGATTAAAAAGAAAATAATTGTCAAATTAAAACATATACATACATGACATATTATACCTCACGCCTGTAAAAAGTAAAATAAAAAAGGCAATATTCTCTCACATATTTCTATGAAACACAACTCAAAGATTATTCACAATTCATCCTCATTTTATAAGCTGGGCATGATAATTAGAGAGACTCGTTAAATGTTAATTATTGCTACGTAACACAAAAGAGTTCAGTGGTAAAAATTTACTTCAATTATAATTCAAAATATGTTCAAAAATTACGATACAAATGTGGTTTTCACAAACGTTCATTTTCATTCATAAAAATGTTAATTATTAATTAAATTCGCGTTGGTATTGTATCGGGAAATGCTCACTCGAAAACGTATTCATATTCAAAACGATGTTATATAAAATAATATCAAGTAGTCGTATTTATTTCTTTTACTAGCTTTTGCCCATGGCTTCGCCCGCGTGGAGGTTGGTAATTATCCCACGGGCACGTAACTACTGGGATACAAATATATAATAGTATCCTATGTGTTATTCCAGGTTATAAACTATCTGTGTGCCAAATTTCATCCAAATCCTGTCAGTAGGATAATATTAATGATAGAAATATCGTGAATTCATGCAAGCCTAAGACTTTTTGTTAGGTTACTGCTCAGAAATTATACATAATGTGTCGTGAACAGAATACTGTCTTGTGCTTGCAGCGTACTACCGAGATAAACACGTATCCTATGTCCTTCCTTACCCAGCACCTTAATTGCGTAAAACACTTTCAATAACAATCCGAGAGTTTTGAAGGATATTGCTAATCCATTGCGTCATAAGTTTCCAAAATTCGGATACTCGACAACGTATATAACTTAATAAACATGGATAAACCAAAGATCAACCGTAGATATGCCCTGCCGCTTCAAAAGATGGATGGAATGGCGTTTCTGTTTCGTTTTGACACCTCTGAGACAGACAGTATCGCAGAGACTTGACTTGGTTGTCATGGAAACGCCATTGTTAATGTGTGAGCTCGCTCCTCTCATTATGGACGTTTTTTCGTGCGACTTAGTGCAGTGAGGGCAAATCTACGATTGAAATCTTTGGTGTAAACTGTCAAAATGAAAGCAATTGCGATCAGTTGTCATTGTATGTGTATTCCGCAATTACGCAGGTCATGATCCATCCATGTGCCAATTGCCATTTCATCCAAATTCGATCAGCCGTTTTAGCGTGAAAGCTTAACAATTAAACAAACTCACTTTATTTATTTATTCATTTAAACTTCTCGCACACAATAAGGTAGAAAGGCGGACATAATGCCTTAGGCATTACCTACCAGTCAACCAAGGGTTGTGAAGAGATAAGATGACAGGTGCTCCACATTTATAATATTACATTAAAGTTAGGACCGTACGATAAAACCTTGCGAATTTCTTTTATAAAATATTTCAATGAGTTACTCTGTCCTACCCTCCATAATATACGACTGCTGAATCATCGCCAACAGCAACGCATATTTGTATAGTAGAGTACAGTACCTACCCTAAATCATTTAATTGCTTATAATGTAATATAAAGATAAGATGGAATTTTTATAATTAATAATCTAGATACATTTTACTTTAGGCATGCAACATTTTCGAATAATAGAATTTATAACAAATAATAGATTATTGTACCAATATTAATATTAATGATTACAAGATTTTTTTTGAAGGACCTTTTGGAAATACTTTTTCAATACCATAGTTGAGTAAAACGATTCTTCCAGACGTAACGGCCATTATGGAATAAAATATTTCTAGTAGTAACCAATAATAACTTCGTACATTATTATTAAGTTTCGCAAGATACTCAAGTGGCTCCCTATTCGACTTCGCAGGAACTCTGGGGTATTGCGTCTGCTATTTAATCTCCACAATCCTAGAAATCCATCCCATCTGCGGGAGCGATTTTCCTACGCCCGTCTTTCTGATGAGCTTTGCAGGTCGCTTCTAAAAAACCTCCTTAAGTCGCCTCCCCACTCCACTAACTTCTACTCCTACTCCTTCACTATGCATGCGGTGCGGTTGTGGAATTCAATTCCGCACGACATTAGGGACAGCCAAACTGTTGCTGTATTTAAAAAAGTGAAAGATCACTATCTTTCCACAGCGTCATAGTTGCGTAGGTATTTATTTTTTATTTTTTATTACATTATAATTAATAAAATCTTAGTAATATTTATTTTATCTCTGTCTACTTTCCTGTCGCAGGTATGCTGGAAGAGGTTTCTTTAGAAATAAGCATCACCTTTGTACGTATTTTTCTGTTCCTTTCTTCTTGTCTGTTTTTTTGTGTACATAAATGGTTAAATACATAAATAAATTTTGAAAGCTACTCATGACATTAAACATACTTTATTTACCTCAACTTCGGCCTAAACTATTTGACCTTCATTCAATATACTAGTTCAGTCCGGGGAACCGGGGAACTTTCGGGGAAACAAGACGTTGTTTATATGTTATGTTATAAACACAATTCTTAGTGTAAGTTGCGTTTAGTTGTGTATAAGTTATGCAAAAGTGTGTCTACTAAGTTCAAAAGCAATCTATAAGACTTTGACTTTGGCTTAACAGAAAACACGTAGCCCGATATTGCGTAGCGACAGAGCGGCGTAGCAGTCGTAGCTATGATTGCTACGAACTTCGTAGCAACTGCGTAGTGATTAATTCTGTAGCGTCCATTTGAGTGTTTGAATAGTGTATAAGCCGTTTGACCACCTTCTACCAGCATCCTACCTTCCACCACTTTGTACCACAGGGAAGTACTCTTGGTCACACATTATTTTTGACGTTTATCAACGACCTCTGTAACCTCAAAATGCGTGGTGGCAGGATCGTCACCTTTACGGACGACACAGCTCTGCTTTTTCACGCGGACTCATGGGAAGAAGTTCATTCGAATGCTCAGCTCGGTTTCGACATGGTCGCAGAGTGGTTAAAAAATAATAAACTCACCCTTAATGTATCTAAAACTATGTATATTCCCTTTTCCATAAAAAATCATGCGACCACTTCTTCTTCAAATCTTTCATTAACATCACACACATGCTCCTTCCTGCGACACAATTCTTGCTCATGTCCTGCTCTTAAAAAAACGAATGTTATCAAATATTTGGGTATCCAGATTGACAGTGGTCTTAGTTTTCAACCGCACGTAGACGCACTTACAGCGAGAACGCGAAAATTGATATTTGTTTTCAAAAAATTACTTCATGTGGTGGAAACTAGGACTATTGACATCGTTTATTACGCACTAGTTCAGTCAATCCTATCATATTGCATAACAGCATGGGGCGGAGCCCCAAAGACATCTTTGCTTAAGTTGGAGAGGGCACAGAGAGCTGTCCTTAAAGTTAGTCGTAACCTTCCATTTCTTTTCCCAACGAAAGAACTTTACCAGCAGTGCAAAGTACTAACAGTTCGCCAATTGTTTATCTTAAGTACTATCATTCAAAGGCATACTCAACTTCCATACAATCCTTTCGAAATCCTTAACAGGAGACGCAAACACACAGTCTGTAAATCAAGGTCCTTCAAAACCAGCTTTAGCCGTAGATTCTTTTGCTTCCTAGGAGACTACCTTTATAACAAAGTTAATAAAGAAATGTCTATTTACTATCCAAATTCAATTGCAAAAATAAAGTAAAAAATTGGCTTCAATGTCACGATTATGAAGCCACCGAGAGACTCTTACAAGTCATTTCATAAAAAGCAGCTCGACATGTCCTTCCTACACGACATTAGAAGACCAGTTTGGAGTTTCACACTCACTACACACCCACACACCCTTTTTTGCTGTCTAATCTAATTAATTATTTGTTTTTTTTTAAGTTTATGTTTAACTTCACTTGTTTGTTTTAAATTTGTTTTTATCTTTCTTCCCAACATTAACGTCTGTTATTATGTTTGTATACTGTGACATGTCCGGGTAGTTTGGAGGCCTGGATACCTGTAACACAGGTATTCCTAGTACAGGCTCCAGTCTCCACAACATCAATGTATTTTTGTATACACATTTATGTACTGTACTGAGTGGTCATTATGTGGTGGAGAGAATAAACGGAATAAACCTTCGGCTTAGATCCAGTTCCGGTTATCTAGCAGATAGTTTAATACAAATTCTTATATATTTTGGCTATTCCTATACCTGTGTTGTACGAATAATTTCGACGTTCAGTTTCCAAATTATCAAGAACCTCTTACTGAAGAAAACGATAGAACTTGGGTATGTCTCCGTAATATTAAAGATGCTATTATTTTAAATATACCAATAAAATGCTCACTTTACCATAACAGTGGTATAAAGATGAACAGGCTTTATACAATTTATATATTGGCATTTAATATATTATGATATTACGCATAATAAGAGTTTGTCAAATGGCATCATCTTAATTCGTGGTATTAAAGCAGTCTCAGAAAATTTATGAAGGTAACAGCTGTTGGCCGTGAATTTTGTGCGATAAAACTTCGAACATTCAGAGGTTTTGAAAAATTAATTTAGTAACAGACACATATAATTATTTTTATATGCTGTCTATAAGCTTGGAGTTGTCTATCAGTTAGTTTTGAATTCAAAATTCTAAAGTCATTTATTTAAACTAGGCTGAGAATTAGCACATTTCGAACGTCAAAATTACATAAGACAGTCCCTCAAAAAACGCCCACCCTTCACCACTTCCTAGTGCTTTAGCTGGGAAGAAGAAGTGACGCAACAAACTCCCCAGCAGCACAGCTGAATATTAATAATGATAGATTACCTTTGTATTATTTTAATTACTCCACTGCCAATAACCAGAAACCAAATCTGTTCGAAAACAATAATAATTTATACGAATGCTGTTGACTTAATCGGCACGGTTTAAACTGATAATTCATCCTCATTACTTATGTAAATTGTATTCGAAATTTTATATTAATTAATTTAATATTATGCAACTCAGTATTCCATTAATCGTATTGTCACTATACATTACGATTAATGGAATACTGAGTAGATAAACCTGATAATGTCTGTCATTCGTGATACTGGGAATTATAGTGGCACCAGTAGACAGAAAAGTTGAAAGGAAATCGTTTGACTTTGTATAGGCATGAAACGCATGTAACTACTAAAAGAGTTATGAATATAAATGTTGATGAATTGAGAGGGAGAGGAAGACCAGAGAAAAGATGGATGGATTGTATTCGGAATTGAATATTAATTAATTTAATATTGTGCAAATAGTGACATTACTATTAATGGAATATTGAGTAGATAAAGCTGATAATGCATTTGTCATTCGTGATACCGGGAACTGAGGACTTATTATTGAGTATTTAAGGGGAAGTTTGAAAGTAGCATCAGAAGACAGAAAATTTGAAAGGAAACGTTTGATTTAAAAATAAAGAAAAATGTTTATTTGGACACAGTTCGTGAAACACAAAATAAAAAATGAAAATAATATTTTAACAATACTGTGTGCCTTACGGCTGCGTCAAAAAGGTAATGCTGTATGACGCTGGTTTAGGTTCATTAGAACCTATAGGGACAAGTGACGGGACTTGATATGGGCATGTGATGAGGAGGGATGAAACGCATGTTACTAAAAGAGTGATGAATATAAATGTTGATGGATTGAGAGGGAGAGGGAGGTCAAAGAAAAGATGGATGGATTGTGTGAGGAATGATATGAAAGAGAAGGGGGTGAATGTTGGTCTGATAGGAGAGAATGGAAGACGAGAACGTATTGCGTTGACCCCAAGTATCTAGGCTCTAGGGCAGAAAGATGATATTTTACTCCCACTTCATAAAGTAATGTCTGAAGATGTTTGTATAAGATGATATGATTACGAAGGGATCCCCCTGACAACTGAAATAACGCGACTACCCCATATCAAAATACAACAGCCTTGTTATGACGTATTAATGCTATCATTTTTCCAGTGTGGTAGAGAGACGGAGCTATACAACGCCGATAATACTTCATAATACGGCTCCAGGAGGTGATTCAAACAAAATTTTCTAGCAGAATAACAGTTATACAAAGAAAAAAAAAAACATGCGGGGCAGTCTTTGGGGCTGCCGATATAAAGTGAAAACTAAGTAACTTGTGAATGAATTGTATATCTACGTACTTAAATACACAGTATACTATATAGCTCATGGGAAGCGTGCGGTGCCGATGACGCGAGTTCCATGATTTTTGTTCACCCAAAAAGTACACATATACGTATATACACAGTATACATATAGCTCATGGGAAGCGTTTGGTGCCGATGACGCGAGTTCCATGATTTTTGTTCACCCAAAAAGTGCTCAACGCGCCTAAAGAAGTTTTCACTTCAAAAATGGTTTATTTCTCACAGAATCACGGTAGACCGTGTGACCACCACAAATACATTGGAATAAGGTCAGGAAAATGATGGTGATTATGTTTGTAACTTAAGACCAGGCACTCTAAAGACAATTTCCACGCAAGCTCCATCCCCATTCAACCGCCACACCACTATGTGCTAGACGCTGACGCTAAGTTACTCTTGTACATGTAAGAAAAATATCCAATAAATCATATTTATACTTCCATTTTGATTGTACGCGTGAATGTTTCAGAATACTAATGCAAATTAACATACAATTTAAGGAGCTTCCTCTTAATCATGCTTAAACGGCTAAATTGATTTAGATAAAATGTTGTGCACAAATTAATTATTTAAATCTGGGTACTTAAAAAGTTTCCCTAATATAAAAGTAAAGCCGCGGGCAACATTTGAAAGCGCATTGTGCTCTACTCAAGTTTTATCAGAAATCCAGGCGTGGAAAAAGGTAAAGTCGAAAGTGTAAACAAAATGTTTGAACATTTTAAGTCTTCTTTAGACAATCGAGTCTAAAAATAATCACATCCGCAAAACAGTTCCGAAAATTATCCTTTTAACTAATAATAATGTCTCAGCATTGGTTACAATTAGTGGGTTTTAATTAAATCTACGTTTTCCAAAGTGTACATAACGTACGTTAGTGTCCATATCCACGATCCTAAATCAATAATTATTTAGCGGTCATTACTCTTTTCCTTATATCTTCTGTCTTTATTTACTCTCTAGGAATCGATACGACAAAAAATGTGACTTTTTCAGGCGTGAAATTTTTTGGCATCAAACATACGTATGGATTCAGGATATCAACGGATGGGGTTGCGGGTTTGTCCGAAAGGGATATCGCGGCACACAGGCAACGGAAGGAACACGGGTGGGTTTTAGTCAGTAAAAGTCTGACACACCCTCCCGCTCCGCGCAGAGCGGGAGAAATTATTTGATAATTCCCAAACTCAAAAAAAAAAAAAAAAGATATCAACGGAATTTATGTTTTTGATCGCCTTCGTAATTACTGTATTACTTTTTATAACAGTCACTACACATATATTATCATAATAAAATAAAGTTTCCCCACTGCGTCTGTTTGTCTGTCTGTCTGTCTGAACACGATAAACTCAAAAACTATCAACGGATTTTCATAAGGTTTTCACCAATGGGCGAAGTGCTTTATGAGAAAGGTTTAGGTTAAGTTTTGTGTAAACCAATAGAGTTACATGAAAACAATGTATTACGGAATCAATACATTGTTCACCTTTTTTTTTTTTTTTTTTTTGGATGGGAAATCATCAAATGACTTCTCCCGCTCTGGGCAGAGCGAGAGGGTGTGTCAGACTTTTACTGACTAAAACCCACCCGTGTTCCTTCCGTTGCCTGTGTGCCGGGGCCGCGTTATCCCTTTCGGACAAACCCGCAACCCCAGCAGGATACATTGTTTACCTGGATTAACACTTTCCGGGGCAGTGAACGAGACAGAATAGAAGTTTTATTGTTATGACGTGATGTTTAGTGTCACGGAAATTGTTAACACATAGGGTACTTTAAATCCCGGTAGTACATTCCCGTTGGATATTTTCCGACATACACGTGGGCGAAGCCGCGGGCAAATGCTAGTTCATACTCCTCCCACCGCCGACCAGGAAGCGACCAGCTATCAACGATTTTCTCGCTCAAGAAACGTACAAAAGATTGTAGGTCCCGTGTAAGTAAAATAGATACATATATAATAATTTATCGCTGAATCTTCACACCGCCGCACTGTGGAATGAAAAAGGCTCTCGATGACATTGGAGCTTCAATTTTAAAGTATCGCTTTTAACTTGAAATGTCTTCTAATAGCCAACATTATGCATAAATATAATTATCATAGTATACAATCTGTTACTTAGCCATATTGGCAGCTTATTTTTTTTTTTGCAAAAAAATATGTGTGGGGCTAATGCTTATATCTCCGGAACGGAGAGAATAACCGTTATATCCTTGCACACGGTGATGTAACTATTTATTTATAATTTTTGACGTACTTGATTTATTCAGATTATATGACGTATGTCAAAAAATCATAAATAAATATTTACATCACCGTGTACATCACTCGTTTTGTACTCACTCAGCGATGATCGCTCGGGCAGAACACTCGCTGAAAGACACGCTTACGTACGCATAACAGCGAGTAATCGCTCGTCGCCGTCGCTGTCGCTTCTCGCTTCTCGTTATTCGCCGGTGGTTGAAACTTTCTAACTGTCACAAAGACAAATAGACCTTCTCGTTGTATGACGTACAAGTGGCATTCATCCTTAGGCGCTTTGTACACACACGTTTTTCTTGCCGTGACAACCTACGGTTTATACGCCGTCTGGTGTCGTGTACGGTCGTCAGCGTCGTATGGATCACTATGGAAGCTTGTTGACGGACACGTTTTTTTCTATGGCGCGGCATAAACGCCGTACCGTAAAGATAGGAATGCCAATGCAATCAAATGCCTTGGATAGTTCGCAAAAGATGCCTATTGCATCTTGTGCCTCTTCCCATGCGTCAAAGATGTGTTTTAATAAGGTGACACCGGCGTGGGTTGTGCAAAGTCCTTTGGGGAAACCATACTGTTGATCGTGTAGGATATTATTACGATTAAAATGATGGAGCATTTGATTTAACATTACTTTTTTAAACACCTTGCTGAAAACCGGAAAAACCGATATGGTAATTATTAGTGTCTTTGCTGTCCCCGGATTTGAATAGTGGAAGAACTTTACTGTACTTCATTAGATCCGGGAATACCCCTTGATCTACACACAAATTAAATATTAAAGCTAAATAGGGTGCAATTGTCTCAATAATTGATTGACAAACATTAGTAGACATACCCCGCAGAGCCTCGGTTATTTGATCTTAAGTTGCTTAAAAGCCTTTACAACGAACTTTATATGTTTAAATTTAAATTCCACGGAAAAGGCTGAAAAATTCGCTCTTAATAAATCAATAGCAAGTAAGGAAGAGGAATTTAAAGTTTCTGTAGTTTTAATTGGAATATTGGTAAAGAAAGTTGCAAATGCCTGAGCAACATCGATGTTATCGCTAATGAGACCGCGGGAAGTGTCAAGTGTGTAATCAGTATTATGTCTTTTGTTCTTGTTCGTTTCATTGTCAATAATTTTCCAAAATGCCAAAGTGTACATAACGTACATTAGTGTACATATCCACGATCCTAACTCAATAATTATTTAGCGATCATTGCCCTTTTCCTTATAACTTTCTGTATATCTCTTCTCTCTAGGAATCAAAACGATGAATGATGTTACTTTTTTCAGGCGTGAAAATTCTTGGCAACAAAGATGTTTATCGATTCAGGATATCAACGGAATTTAAATGTTTTTGGTCGACCTCGTAATTACTTCATCAAATTAGACAACAATCACTACATATGATAAAATAAGGACCCCAGCGGCGTCTCTTTGTCTGTCTGTTCGGATTGGTATAGGATTTCACCAATGGACGGAGTGATTCATCAGGAAGGTTTAAGTGTTTAATTCATTATGGTTTTGTGTAATCACTCGTCGCCGTCGCTTCACGCTTCTCGTTAGTCGCCAGTCGTTGAAACTATCTAACTGTCACATAATGGACAAATAGACCTTGTCGTTTTATGACGAAAAGTGACATTCATCCTTAAGCCCTTTGTACACATACGTATTTCTTGCCGTGAAAAACTACGGTTTATTCCCCCGTGTGTAGGCACGGTTGTCAGTGTTGTATGGATCACTATGGAAGCTTGTTGACGGACACGTTTTTTTCTATAGCGCAGTTTATACACCCTGCCGCAAAGAATCCGTGCCGTGTAAGGGAGATAATGTAAAAACTACAAGATCGACTACAAACTGGTATAAAAAAATTGAACCATTGTCTGTAATAACAGTTTAAGTAATCCTATAAAATAATTAAAACGAAACTAATAAAGGACAATTAAGAGTAACAACTACCCAAGCATTTTAGAAATATTTCGCCGCCCCCGCAGAATAAACGCGTAAGTGTTGTTGCGGCGGTTTTGATGTTAATCCATATTCGTAATGGTCAAAATACATCACCTCAATTTTTTCCAGCATTTATTATCAAGTATTTACGAAGTTACGAAAAGTTATTACTTTATTCTTTATTTAAAATCAAAATAAAAAAATCTGCAATATACATATGCGTACCATATTTAAAGCTTTACATTGTGTGAAGTATATTACCATACTTATCAGGTGCAACTGACACATCACTTTAACGGTTTTGTCCATTGCGTGTTTGTTCTGGTGCAGATTTTAATACTATAATTCCGCAACGTACAATTGCAGAAAACTTCAAGAACTAAATAGTAGATCCTTTACATTTCGTTTCCGTCTTAATTGTTATTGTAAACGTAGTTGCCAACCAAATAATCGTATTTTAGACTACGCAAGTGATATCGTTCTTACTTTTTATTGTGGTTCAAACTCTTTAGCCGTTCGCAAATGACCTTAAGCTTCATACACTCGCGGCTGGAAGGCGGGGTCTGTTATGCTTTGGAGTTTGTGGTCAACAACAACAGCTGTTGAGTGCATTTCGTAGTTACCTAATTATGTATTGTGATATAATTTTTAACAAGTGAAATGGCTACACAACGAAAACTATGTTATCGCAACATAAAACTACGAGCACAAAGGGTGTTAATAATATCATGTGGACCAGAGGAGCAAGGTAAGATAAATTATTTACCTAATTACTTATTTACACATCCATATTTTCATATTCAGTAGGTACCTACTTCATACCTAACTTAGTCCCTTTCTATTTATTTTCACTCTTGTGCAATACCGATTTTGTATAAAACACGACACACAAGTGAAGTAGGCCATCATGGGAATTGGATCTCATATATTAGATCTCCTGTTTTATGTCTCTCAAAATCAGTCCCTGTAACGTATAAATTATAAGAATAGGACTCTAGGTATTTAAAAGAATGTAAACAAACCAGATCACGACACTCTGTATATCACCTAATTAAAGCCGTTCTTACCAACTTCCACATGTCAGTACTCCCGTTTTACTGGGTAAATATGGATTTGTTTGATTATATTCCCTAAAATATTTTTTTTTTTTTTTTTGAGGATGGGAAATCATCAAATGACTTCTCCCGCTCTGGGCAGAGCGAGAGGGTGTGTCAGACTTTTACTGACTAAAACCCACCCGTGTTCCTTCCGTTGCCTGTGTGCCGGGGCCGCGTTATCCCTTTCGGACAAACCCTTAACCCCAGCAGGTCCCTAAAATACCTAACATTTGTTTCAGTTTTACCTACATCACCGAACATATCCTCAATCTAACGTTGGTGTCTTCCATTATAAACGAAAATACCCAGTTTATGACTTCACAATCCATAATAGTTTAACAAAAAAAAGGTTACTGTTACGTATGGCATTTGCAAATAGCCAAATGAGGTGCCAATGAAATCGGTAGTTGCCTTCTAAATGTATTCATCGGGAACATAACAGAGGCATCAATTTATTTTCTTTTTATTCCGATAGCTGGCCTGGCCAAAATAAAAATAGATTCATTTTTGCCCTTTATCTATAATAATAAAATAATAATACCAGCCTGTTATTGTCCCACTGCAGGGCAAAGGCCTTTTCTCATACAGAGAAGGCACGAGCATTGATCACCACGCTTGCTCAAGACGGGTTGGCGATTTCAGACTTATATTAACTATATAAGTCCAGGTTTCCTCACGATGTTTTCCTTCACCGATGTCAGTATTGTCCAAGATAAACTCAGAAAGTACATATGAATTGAAAAAGTCACATTGGTACTTGCCCGGATTTGAACCCACAACCTCGTGCATGAGAGGCGAGGCCTTAACCACTGGGCCATCACGACATACCCCCCTTTACCGCCTTACTTACTGCCACTTACTGCTTACTGCGCTTTTTTACTGCCTTTATCTATACCTTTAAAAAAATAAATGTAAATACTACTCATCGATCTTTTAGTCCGAAGTAGACTCGATGCATTCATGTATAGAGCGAGCCATAAACCTGATCTAATGTAGGGCATCATAATGAACGCTAAGACAGAGGGGCAAAAGATGATTTGAAAGAGATGCAACAGGCGGAATTATTTGATATCAAACTGTTAGAGGACGGCACAAATTGGGATCGTGACAATACTAAAGAGAAAGTTAAATGGTCCCTAGTAAAAGACATTAGTATATCAATCACAACGCCAGACCAGCTCATGTTCAAATACGATTTTACTGAAAACTATCGCACGCGGGTTCGCGCGCTTGTTCAATCCTTGATAGTGTCGAGGAATAGCCTCAGCACGACACCTAGGCACGGGAAGAAGCTGGCTATAAACTGGTTTTAAATTTTGCAAGATACCAGTAGCTTCGGTGTCTGAGCCCAAACCAGCTGACTGCTGCCGGTATTAGTTGTAGCTATTCAGTTAGTATTAGTAGCTATCTCGGGGTCAACCCCGAGATAGCTACTAAACCCTCAAGCGGCAGCGCAAAATTACCCGGAGGAAGAATAGCTACAACTAATACCGGCAGCAGTCAGCTGGTTTGGGCTCAGACACCGAAGCTACTGGTATCTTGCAAAATTTAAAACCAGTTTATAGCCAGCTGTGAAATGTTAAAGTGTAAGTGTTAGAAATGTTTATATTTGACTATCTAAAATTATTCAAATTCAAATTGTTTATTTGCAAGAAAATACATGGTGTACAAGGGAAGATCTTACAGCCTTAAAGTCATTTTATTCTGCCTGCAAGCAAGCGTGCAAATTAATCATGTTCAAAAGTCATAATCACAATATTAAAGAAAAGATTTCTTTTTTTACGGATTTTTATTGCTTTATTTATTTATAGTTATGTTCCTACCGATATACCGTAACATAATGTTATAATTCCGACCTTGATGATATAATATCCCGAACAAAAACTTAATCAGCTATTACATTATCAGAAACTTTTCGACTGCACCAGAATAAACGCGTAATAGACCATTAACGTTATCACTGTACTGCGAAAATCACAAAGAAAATTCAAGTTATATTACATTGCAAAATAAAAAAAACAATAGTTGACAAGAAAGAATCTCAAAGTAACATTAACGATTAAAAAATCTAAAATATTTCCGTAAAATGTTTTTTTATCAAAAACTCTAAAACGGTACCTGTTTAGCACTTAATATTAATTAATTTTAACGACATAAAAATCAAACTTGTACTACGTGTAGTCATAAAGTAATGGATCATTTGATTGTTATTTTTCCTGTAAAATTGACTTTTTGCACTTGCACGTTTATTCTGCGGGGGCGGCGATTTGCCAACACTATTAATTACAAACAGTAACAAAAAGTTATTTCTGAACATAACACTTAGTTACTGAATCCCTTTTATTAAAAACTTTGAACTAAATATTAATCGGGTTTCACAGAAAGCTAGTGAAATCTGACACCATGAGTTACCTTTTCATTCAAACTAAACAATTTACTAACTTTATATTGTTAAATGTAATTAAACGGTTTATTTATTTATTTAACAGTTTATTTACACACATATAAACAGACAAGAAGAAAACAGAAAAGTACGTACAAAGGTGATGCTTATTTCTAAAGAAATCTCTTCCAGATACCTGCGATAGGAAAGTAGATAAAGACATGGAGACAATGTGTGTAAGAGTAGAAGAGAAAATAAAATACAGAAAATAAAACCACTTTACTATTCACAAATTATTATAACTATTATGTTAATACGTGACACAAAAACTTTTTACCCCCTTTTTTACGAAAATTACGCGGACGGAGGAGTGTGAAATTTGGCACAGTCGCTCAGCCACTGCGCCAACCGTGTCGTCAAAATTATTTTTTACACACTACCGTGCGTTTTACACAAGATGGCTAACTTAGAATCATGACATTTAAATAAATTATGGTTGAATTTCGACCTCTGGGCGACCACTAGTTAGGTTAAAAAAGGTTTAGTAGTACAAGATACACTTAAGGCTCGCTTGCATCACAAATCACTAAATATTTTTTAAAACATCATTCTGTTTCACTAGAAACATTTGAAGATGGCAGAGAGAGACGTTTTAAAAATGTTTCGCGCTAAATGTATAAATATAATATATGTAACAGTGCATACAGGGATAATCGTCGGTTGGTGCCTCATTTCTTTGAAAGCGTCTCGGGCCTGTGGGAGTTGATCGGCCCCTCGTACGCCTTCCAAAGGTCCGGACCCCAAGGTCCCGACAAGATATGTCAAAGACACAATAAAGATAATAATAATAACCGTTAGGAGGTTCCTCTCGTTGGAGCCCTAACCACTGGCAGCTTTGACCCTGCCCCCAACACCGGCGGAGCATAATTTTTTATATTTTTTAACGTTTTTTACGAAATATTTTAACATGTAGGTATTTTATATGTAAACAATTAAATAAACTAATAGTAATAATGTTTTTTTGTGAGGAGGTTCCTCTCTCTGGGGCCCTGCCGGTAACTGGGACCCTGGTCCCGATACCGGTAGGCTACTATTTTTATATTTTTAAATCAATTTTTTATTTTTTACTAAAAATATATTTATGTAAATAATGAAATGAAGGAAATAATAATAACACCGAATCAAACTATAGTAGTCTAATACTGCCCACATTAAATTCATGAAATGAAATTCATGAATGACAAAATATTTTTTTCTCATTTCTTTTGTTAAATATAGTATATACCTACAAAAACGGTTCCCATATCACCAGTAAACGACAAACTACTATACTTCTAAAATATCTGACTACGCTTTTTTTTTTTGGGTGGGAAATCATCAAATAACTTCTCCCGCTCTGGCCGGAGCGGGAGGGTGTGTCAGACTTTTACTGACTAAAACCCACCCGTGTACGTTTCGTTGCCTCTGTGCCGGGGCCACGATATCCCTTTCGGACAAACTCGCAACCCTGGCAGGCATTGGCCCTAACGGACCCCGTCAGTTGGTACTGACATCTCTTTGAGGCGCGCGTGGAACACAACGCGCCGTCGACCCGGGCCTGGTCCTTATCAGGCTTATCCGTAAGCGCGGGCTTGCGCACGGCGAGCGATGGGTAGCTCGCTGTCCGCAAGCCCGCGCTTACGGTGGCCGACTCCCGATACCCGGGGCGTCTCCTGCGGCGACTAGGGGCGCGAACTATGCCTCTCCCTCACGCGTTCCGCCTCCTCCTTCGCGAGCATTACTGCTTCGCAGAAGGAAGTAAAGGCCTCCCATGCACTCTCGCTCCAAACCATGGCCTGAAACACTTAAACCCTATTTACACAGTGCACGTTTCTGGAACGTTCAAGAGCAATAATCGCATGCCATAAAGCATGTTCTATTATTGGCATTCAAGAATTGCATGCAAGTGTATACACACGTGCGATTTCCATAGAATGGCATACAATAATAGAATGCAAGTTTGCCATTCAATAATTGCATGCGACTTCTGATTTCACAGAGGCAATTAATGCATGCAACTTTTTCCTCGTCTAAACACAGAGTTGCACGTCCTTGTACAATTGATTCGAGTATTTCCCGTATTTGCGCTATCAAATATTTCATTTAATTTTATTGAACGTCTTCTCAAGATTTTATTTAACTTTGAACGATAGAATATTTTCGTACCAGCAATGAATGCGATTTTATTGTACGTGCTGTTTACACCTATACCAGTTCTGAACGGCAACTAACTTGTCCGTATCGTGCAACAACTGTACGTGTTGTTTAGACGGTGTCGGTCGATTGTTACTTCAATTTTATAGTATGCCACAGGCAATAAAATTGCACCGTAAAAGTGGGGCTTTAACCTCAAATCCAGGCTTTCCGACGGAGGAATTACGGATAAAACGGCCCAATAATAGCCTACTATTATTGAACCGTTTAAAGCCTTATTGTGACCGCTGAACGGAATTCCATCTAATGTTATATCGATCATACACACTTTTGTATTTTCTTTGTTATAGAAGAATTGTTGTGTAATGAATAAAAGGTCTTATTAAGAAAGAAGGAATTAGAAGATTTAGCTGCCGGGACAGGCAGCTAAATCTCCTAATTCCTTCTTTTATTTTTATTTCTTTAACAAGAACTTACAACTAGTTTAACACAATCGTGTTTAGTAATAATATTTAATGTCGCAGGCAATTTGTATGATTCTAATTTTAACAAACGGCGTCGTCCGATTACGAATGCTCGCAGTCATGAAATATGCTGAAGGCAAAATGTAAATTGCCTTGTCAGTTTATCATATGCCACAACATTTGATGGACAATAATATAACCCACAACGCTGCTAAAAAATTAAAAGTATTTGCTGGGAGTTTTAGTAGTAGTACGTACAGTAAATTAGTAGTATAAACAGCATTAAAAAATTAAATTTAAAATTTTATAAAGATTTTTTTAAACTAAATTTATTACAAATTAATTTAATCATGGAATTTATGATCCTATGGCCATCAATTGCATTAGGAATTTCTTTCTAGTAACAAATGAATGGGTATATTAGCGGAAGTTTGAGTGTGCTATGTGCCGCCTCCATGGTCTAGTGGTAAGACCTGTCTCAGACCCAGGAGTCCGGGGTTCGATTCCCTTCGGTGGGAAAAATTTCTGCTCAGCTTGTTCTAAATCCGCCTGGTTAGCTACCACCATCTTATCTAAGTCTGTCGCTATAACAACAATGTTAACAGCATTTTAGTGTTTCACAGTTAGGGGTAAGATAGCCAGTGATAACCAGTTCCTCTGTGGCTGAGGATTCCGGGTGAAGCTCGCTTCCACCTTCAGCCTGATCATCACTTAGTATCAGGTGAGTTGAAAGCCAAGAGCTTCCCCGTTGAGGTAGAAAAACAAAAAAACTGTAATGAAACTTGCAGTTCTAAACAATACTTTTTAGTCTTTTTCTTTCACGAACAAAGCTCCTATCTGCACGATTCTGCCACAATAACAAAAAGAAATAAATTAATCACTTACTTTCATTCTCCGATCCTCAATGTATCTTCGTTAGGAATGTATTTCATGATTAATGTGACATGAGAGCACTACTTTCTATTCCTCTTAGAGTACCTACCTCTGTAGAGTTGGTTAAAAAAAAGGTATAGAAAAGTTGAAAGGAAATCGTTTGCCTTGTTACGGGCATGTGATGAGAGAGGAGGGGTGAAAAACATGTAACTTAAAGTGTGATGAATATCAAATAATGTTGATGGATGGAGAGTGATAGGGAGACGGATGGATTGTGTGAGGGATAAAATAATTATATCAAACAAAAAAGAGCGAAGAACAGAGTGACAATGTGTGGAAGAAAAAATGTGTTGCGCCGATCTCAAATAACAGAAGACGATGGCAGGAAGATGGCCTGACAAAAACTCACCCCATAATATAGAAATCCTAAAATTAAGTAATCGATAACACTATAAAGCTATGCGCATATTACAGTCGCATCTAGCCGCAGCCTGCGATGGATCATACAAAATGTATGAAAGAGATGTAGAACGTATTTTGCGATTAGGTACGGCCCGCCCAAATACTGGGTCAGCCTTAAATGTACAAAGGTTACTTAAATAATAATGTCTGCCAAATCATCTGTCTATTTAAAAGGAGAAACTGACTGACTGACTGACATATGTACGCAGAGCCGAGACTACTGGGACTAGAAACGTGAAATTTGCACACAGCTTCCTTTTATAATGTAGGGGAACACTAAAAAGGAGTTTTTGAAAATTCACCTTTATGGGGGCGAAAAGGGGAGATTTCGTTTGTATGAAAAATCTTATTCCTTGTGTTAATAAACTTAAAAATTGGCTCAAAAAGTACTAACCTTGCATGAATTCAAGATAGTATTTCAATAATTAGACGTTGTGCACAATTTCTGAGCAGTAACCTAACAAAAAGTACTAGGCAAGCATGACTTCACGACAGTATTCAATCATTATATTATGCTACTAATAGGATTTGGATGAGACAGACAGATAGTTTGTAGTACATTCCCATACGATAATTTCCGACTTCCACGCGAGCTAAGCCGCGGGGAAAAAGCTAGTCTCTTATAAACCTGCCGTCCATGAACAATACCTTAGACACGCAGCATCGCCCGCGCTCATTAATAGATCTCCAATTACATTGGTCTATTGTACTTAAACTACCACAATACGTGTTAGAAAAAATTTGAATATAAACCTGAATATGATCTATAGGAGAATATTAGAACAAAAACACGGGAAAACAAACAATTGTTTTGTGCACATCAGGATCTGCCTCGAATACCCCGAGAGTTAGTTGTTCTTCTCATTATTATGAAAGAAAAATGTACTGGACCATACCTGGGAACTTTCTCGTTACAGAGTATTGAAGGTCTAAGTTCGAACTTTTTTTTATGAAAACACGTTTTAAATGTTATTACTTAAATTTAAATACTCCGCCGATCGTTGGTTTTTCTTTTTTTTTTTTTTTTCGTCCATACTTATCCCTACTTCGAACTCGCCAGGTCCGTATATTATCTACCTACACAACCATCGGGTGACCACTGACAATCAGCGCTGTGCTGTGGGTCTCCTTAGCACAGCATCATACTGAGTGGAAGCCTTCTTGTCACAGTCATGACGTGCCAGCAGCTGCCGACTTTTTCTGTTTTGTGCTCGTAATTGTATTGTTATCGTTATGTTGGCGTTATCTACTTGAGTTTATTAGCTTTTTTTTTATGCACGAGTGTTCTGTGACAAATAAACTTTTTTTTTTTCTTTCTACATGTATAGCCAGCAGGCGCAAAAGTACTGATGTTAAGATAAGTGTTAGTATTTTATTTATGGACCGTTGCATAAGCACAATGTTTTGTTACCGTAAACAGCGTATTATTACACCAAAAATAAAAGTAATTTCCAAGCAATTCTTTAGCACAGAATGCGTAGATGACGGCTTCCTTAAGGGTTACGGTTTTTATTTCTATTTCGGCACTGTTACTCCTTAATACAGGCTATTTCATAGCCTAGCTAGGAGAGCAGCACGTCACCCACTTGATTGTCAGAGATTAAATTCTATCCACTTTGTGATAACTGTTACACGTACTACAGTCTGTTTTTTTATAAATAAAGATTATTATTATTTCCTTTATTTAACATTTTAACATATAAAATACAATTTAAAATATTTCTTAAAAATTATATCAAAAACATTTAAAAATATAAAAAATAGTGTTCCGCCGGTGTCGGAAGCAGGGTCCAAGCTACCGGTGGTTAGGGCTGCGTAGACAGGAACCTCCTCACAATGCAAGCCGTATCGAGGAGTACTGCCTTATTATTATTATTTATTTAATTACTATGAAAATCGTCGCAGGCAGTCTGGACGATAACAATTTTCCTACACGGTTACTAGGCGAGAACTTAAGGATCACTGAACGAGAAAAAAAGGAAGAAAAACAATCCTAGAATGTCTGCTACTATACACAATGTCCACGAGAAAAGACGAAAGAAAACAATTTCAGGACATGTCTGTTACAATACGTAATGTCCAACGCAATCATGATATGTAACAGGTGACATGAATCGCGGGATATTTTTTCTTCTCGACAACGCTGACGAGTCCGTTTTCTCGGAGCCGTATTCGATTTTTAACCCTTTTTTTTTGTAGTACCGATTCTTGTGCTACGTCTGGGTTGAAGTATTGAATGACAAATGTTCTTTTCACACCGACTTTTTACGGGCTAATTTTTTACGGTCGTTTGAGTTTTCTCTTGGAAAAACGAGGCTTTAGTTTTTAGGAAGAGTCCGACCGAATTTCGTTTTCGGTTTTCGGTGTAATATCCACTTTTAATAATTCAATTCATTTATTAAGAAAAAATCTATAGTTATAACAGCTAAAAGCATCATAACATGCAGAAAAAGTCTTATTCTCCCGTAAAATATAAGATTGTTTGATTATTATTAAATATATCGTTGTTGTCTGGCAAAACGTGGGTGTACTATATGTTTTTGAATAAGTATAAATTTTCGGTCAAATATATAATGATTAAAAAATTGACACTACATTTATTTTATTTTTACCAAAAAAAATCTCGAAAATATAAATTTGGACGAATTCCATATTCGTTTTCGGCCGAATAAAAACACCATTTTCGGTCTCTAGTTAAGGTTACCAAGGTATGTTTCTGAATGGAAATTTCTTGTTTAGCTTTTTATTGCTACAATTCCTTCTCTTTGAGACTGAAATATGCAAGGAACATTTTAATATTTCTCTTTAATATCAAATATGCAAAATTATCTTTTGCAGCTGAGGTATTCAAGCTTCCGTTTCATCTCCAAGGCTAGTTAAATATGCTTTTGCAATCGTTTTAAAAATAAAAAGTATCCCTTGTACCTCGTTGGTTTAGTGATTGAATAGAATAGAATAGAATATTCTTTATTATGTACACCATAAAAAATACAGATTTAAATGTAGACATTTTACATAGGGTGACACAATGGGCGGTCTTATCGCTAAAAGCGATCTTTTACAGACAACCTTTGGATGGATTAAAGGGAGAAGGAGAGACAAATACTGCAGGTAGTCAGTGGTGTACCATTTACACAACACATACATTCATAAAGCATACACTTATCTATATATATATATTCGTATATATATATATATATACAATAATAAACATGAAACAAGATCAAGGAACTATATGTAATGATGATGTGATGTGTGATGTGTTGATGATTGCAAGGGTGACTTCTGAGCTTTGGAGCCTGAGGTTGCCCAATTTAAATAACATACAGGATAAATCCCGACCGATCTCATCTGCTCGACGTCCGTATGTCACTGCAGGGATCCAGCAGAATATCAGCGTCAGGTATATTTGCCTGGGTAACTCGCCGTCCGATAAGGACCAAGCCTGGTGGACGGCGCGCTGTGTTCCACGCACGCCTCAAAGAGATGTCAGCACAACTGACGGGGTCCGCTTGGACCGATGCCTGCTGGGATTGCGGGAAAGTCTGAAAGGGATATCGTGGCCCCTGGCAACGTACAGGCAACATTGAAAGAACACGGGTGGGTTTTATTCAGTAAGAGTCTGACATAAAAAAAAGTGTTATTGGGTTTTTACTTTGGGAATTTCTCAGTAGCGGTCTAGAGTCTGGGTTTGTACCCGGTTAATGGCAACTGGCTCGCGCAATATTAGGGTTATAAAAATAACTCACAAAGAGCGCGCGTAACATTGACCTCTGTCTCCCCTTTTAGAGAATACAGGGATGATGTTACGATTTCTTAAAAACATTCCCCTTAAGGCGAGTATACAATAGAGCATTTCCATGTAATGTAACGTTCTTACGAATGATACAATACAAGCAAAAGCTCAATCATTTAAAAACGCCTTTTCATGTCATGTAATGTTCCTGCGTTTGACGTAATGCTCACGGCGAGTGAGCATTTAACTGTAACACTTCTTTCTACCTTCCGTTCATTGTAACGGCCTGCCCTCGATCCGCGCACCTCACTCCTCGAATGTTACACCAAGACGCTCGTTGGTTTTTAAAATCAGGCTGTAACAAAACATCGAGGGACGGCGAATGCTCGATATTCTGTTATAAGTAAATGCTATAGTCTTTCTACAGAAAATTCAAAATTCAAAATTCAAAAGTCATTTATTCAAACTAGGCTGAGAATCAGCACTTTTCGAACCTCAAAATTACATAAGACAGTCCCCCAAAACGCCCACCCTTCACCACTTCCTAGTGCATTAGCTGGGAAGAAGAAGTGGCGCAACAAACTCCCCAGCAGCACAGCTGTCTGTTCAGTTAGAAGAACAAAAAAATAAGATTCTATATAATAGTATTCAAAATAATTTAGATAATTTAGATTACGCAACACAAAACATAATTTAAATTATTAGCCATATGTTAGCTAGCACACGCCAATATACCACACAACATCATCGAGAACTATACTCAGGCAGAAATAAAAACTAAACGTAAACAGAACTTATCTAAATAAAAGCCTCCAGGCATAAAGGGCGTGCCCGCTTACATATAGTTGTAACTGGAAGTTATAAATGATAAACTAGGACCATCGAGATAAAATAAATAAAACAAACAGTTAATTACTAATAACAATAACTAATATGATCAATTGTCGAGGTCACTAGCTAACCACATATTGCAATACAACTCATTAGAAAAAACATTGTAATGAGTAGATTATGTCAACAATAAATTGAAATAAAATTAAAAATAGCTTGACTTATAAAGTCAAATAAAAAAAAAAAAATACAATTATATAAACTCATATAACTTGTCAGTAGGTAATCTGGAGAAAGAACATAAAAAAAAAAAATATTCAGCAACATCATCATTATTCACAAAACTCAAGACATATGAAGGAAAATGCAATTCTTTACTAAAAGGGCACTTGTCGGGGAACGAAAATGGTACAAGATAATAAATGTAGGTGAATAATGGACGCAGCCCTACGAAATTCGGAAGAGGAAAGAAAATAGACAGACGTTACTGTGGAATGTGTTTACGTTGCAAGCTGCGAAGGTTTTAGTGAGATATTCTGGTCCCTTGGTTTTTTGGTTATGTTATTAAACTCATTGTATTATCACGCCCACTGCTGACCTAATATAATGAGGTTGGCAACTGTCAAAATGGCGCTAGCATAATAACTATATCCAAAACAAAAGAATGTTCTAAGGAACATTTGATTTGACATTTATTTGACATTGATTTGACATTTATTTGACATTTTTTTGATTTTTTTTTGACATTTTTTTAACATTGATTTGACATTTATTTGACATTTGATTTGATTTGACAAGGTCTACTTTCGTTCCTCGTAAAGATGCACCTCGTTTCTTTTCATTCAACCTTTAAACTCACATATCTACCATGTCGAATACATGTTTTCTCACAACAGTTCTATCAATATTCTTTAAAAAAACATAAACTTGACAGGTGAATAGCGCGCTAGCATAGCTTGCGCTATCTACCTATCCAAAGTTTTTCACCGGCCACCTCATTAAATCAAAAAAAAAAAAATCAAGGAATAAGCATATTAAGTAAATAATAAACTTGAAAATTTCACTCTTATTAACTGAAAATGACATACCTATTTATGTCAAAGCTATTCCCTCATTATATTCAAGGCCATGGAATTAGTGAGTACAGCGTGTATCACAAAGGTATGGTCATAATTCAGGATGTGGTACAGGGTTTCTCCATGGCAACAACATCGTGATACCGAAAAATTTAATCAGCCGTCACATACATTTTCGTCGAGTAGGTATTGACGTTTTTTATGGGACAGTTGATAATTTTTTCAGGATTACGCCGTTGGTCTCCATGTAGAAAGTTGTTCATTTATCGTCTGTACCACACCCTTAAATTTGACCACACCTTTCTGATACATGCGGTAACCAACCAAACGTGTCTCTAACCAAACGTGCTGCGGCGGCATCTACAACGCCACATGCGAACTACGCATCAAAGACTGGACATCACACAAATCCTGCATCGCGCAAGATGAGTTTCCCGCGCAATCATATATATATAACTTTCCGACATCAATCGTCGGGCAGTTGCCCACCAGACACAACACCCGTCTGGTCGGAAGATCCTCCCTTTTCTATACATATATGAGTGAACTTTACACTCTGTTCCTCATACCTGTATACTGTTGTTTTATTGAAGAAATCCTTTAATTTATTTTTATATTTAAAAATGTTGATGGAAAATTGTTGCCGCCATTGATATAGACAACTACAGCATCTTATAAACAAAGTTCATTACGTCATTATTCATATGCCTTTAATTGCACCTTCACGGCTGCACCTTTGCCCTTTCAAAAATACGTATGGTTGTACGTTTTGGTACTTGACCGGACAAGCCTCTTTATCAGGGGATATATTAAACCGGGGTCGTGATAATAATATTATCATGTGGTCATCCACGTATTGACCACGGTAAAAGCAACTTAACCTCACACATCGATCAAACAAGCCCATTTACGTTTAGCCTCGAGCCCTTTTACTAAAAGGATTGTAATTATATCATAAGCTACGGCTCGCTACTACTGACTATTCACTAATTAAGCGTGAAATGCCAACACAAATCAAAGGGGCCACCAAATTAGACAGCGGTTTTCATCCACACATCAACATGTACATAATTATTAGCAATTAGTATAAAGCAGTATATATGTCACCGTAACATTGTGAGAACCTTTAGTTTATAATCTATCGGTATTGGGTTCCCTACTTCAAATCATCAGAATAGATTTAAGGATTGATAAATTGAACTCAAATAAAAATCCATATATTATCTAAACAGTAGCCGGATAAACTTGAGTTCATTTTTGAGGAAAGGCATCCATCTTTAGCGGTGACTTTAACACTGCTGCACGGCTCTTTCGGCGCTCGAATGACGTTGTCAGAACGCTGTTGATAAATAATTGTGCAATTGTTTTGTGAAATGTATTGAAAAACCGGCCAAGTGCGTGTCGGACCACGCACAATGAAGGGTTCCGTAGTTGGGATGAATTTATCACAAGAACAAACTTAACATTCTAGTTGAATAACATGTTCCCCAAACATTCCAACTTTGCTTCAAATTCAAAATATTTTATTTCACATACCTAAACCTACAAGGGCATTTATGAAATGTCAGAAGCTAGGTGCACGGTTTCAATTGGTCCGTTTCCTATGGAGAAGAGCCGGCAAGAAACTCCACGGTTACTCTTTTAAAAGTAAATGGTTTTTACTATGTTTTTAAATTACAGTGTTAAAAGGTATGAGAAGGTTGTGTAGGCCTATCAACAAATACCAGGTACTTAGCAAAATTTAACCTACAACGTTCTCACATTCACAAAATCCAAAAGAAAATAATAAAATTTTAATAGGTAATAAAAATAAAGACCTATTTAAACCAAATGCCATGACTGCCACTACAGCTGTAACAAATCTAATTTAATAAAAATTATAGAATATTGTAGGTATATAATGTCAAATAATGAAAAGATTATGTCAAGGAAGTATGTAAAAAAAGGGTTTAATAAAATAATCATCGTAATTTGGGAGCAGTTAATAAACATTTACATAGTTATGCCGTTAATGAGGTACCAGGGAAGCCACATGTGCAGAAGGAATAATTAATGTCAAACTTCCTTATCTTCAACGTTATCTTTAATCTTGCAATATGCTTTCTTGATAAGGACACGTTTGATGTGGGTTTTGAACTTTCCATCGCTAAGTTTTGTAATCGACTTTGGCAAATTGTTATAAACGCGAATACTGTTTATAAGAAATGAGTTACTAGTTTTAGTTAAACTAAATTTGAGTATCATAATTTCATGTTTACTACGTGTATATATTATGGAAATCACTTATTATTTTCAAAAGTTCTAAGTTTTTGCGAACATACAAATACTTTCTAAAATATTAAGAGAAGGCTAAAGTTAATATATCAATTTCTGTGAATTTATGTCATAGATATAAGAAAGAAGGAGATATGCCCGGTAGTTTAAAAAAATATTGAAACCCAAAGTCTTCACTAGATCCCCTCTACCTTGCTTCAACTACACATGCAGATCAGTAAACCCAATAAATACGAGGTCGCGCTCACACTTGCAATTTATAAATCAGAACGTACTACACAATTAATTATAAACCTTATCCCATCAAACACAGCGTGCATGTTACCATGCACCGTACAACTCACTCACACGAAAACATCGAACGCTATTGTTGTGCTGTGCAAAACCCATTTATTTTACATATACGCTAGTGATTGACTAAATAGGAAAGATAGCGATTCTCCCATTTATTATTCTAAAAGTTGAAATTTTTGGAAGTTCCTAAAAAATAATAAATAAAAAACGATATTCATATAACAAGATTATATAAATAAACAATACGTGGCAAAAAAAAAAAAAAAAGTTAATAAAAAATGTCAACATTATGAGAAAACTAAATGATCAAGATTTCACATCTGTCTTCCAATCAGGCTATAACTGTTGACAAATTGAAGAATAAACTTTAATAGTAATATAAATTCATACGACAATCGACATTGTTGTCGATAGCCTACGTTTGTAGGTCTGCACAACCACATCACTAACTCGTCGCAAGACACAGCTACACGATGCAACCGCTTAAAGAACGTATCGTTTTGTGATTTTTACATTGCTTGTCCAGTTACTTAGCAACATAATTTGGTAGTGGTAAAGAAGCAATGTATTTACTACAAAAAATAGTACAGTCACTGTGATAATGAAAACAAAAATAACGTAGTAAAGGCAAGAAATATTTTACGATTTGTTGTTTTTCATGATTTTCAACACAAATATAATAAAATACTTTTGCTGATATACAACGTGTCCCAAAATTCAACGATAAGCGGGCACCACACGGTGGACCTGCTCATCACTACCCGAGAAAAATAATGAGAAAAAAAAACATTTTTTTAACAAAAAAAAAATGCGTACTATTTATAAACAAGATTCCCTTGCCGGTAGATTTTTGTGTAAAAACTACAGGCATTCTGGGATTTTTAAGGGTTTTTTTCAATTACCAAAAAAAAAAGATATTTTTTTTTCATTACTTTTTCTCGGGTAGTTACGAGCAGGTCCACCGTCTGGTGCCCGCTTATCGTTGAATTTTGGGACACGTTGTGTATTAAGTGGTTCTATGATTTATAAAGTTTCTAGTTTAGCTTCGATTTTGACAAGAAACCACTGAACAACACAGTATTTTTAAATGTTATCACAATCACATTCGAAAGCGCACTAGTTAGTGGAGACGGCTATTTGCCTGAGGCATGAGCATTGTGATCAGGACGCGCGGACACAGACACGCCCCCATGCCACTTTTCCTGTTATTTATATTTCTATGATTTATTTGTATGGGATTCACGAGGACCCATTTTATAGATTGCGTGAATTGCCTTTTTTTTGTACAATGAAAATTTAATCTACGTCAGCTGCCGATCCCCACAACAGAACGCTACAAGACATAATACTGTGAAACTAAGCAAAGTATACTAACCTAGCTGTGGCTACATCAGTCAACTGCCTTATTTGTCTTACTGCATATGCAGCTGAACTTAATGTAGATAAGTTCAGCTGCATATGCATTATGCGCTGCATATGCGCCTACATTCGAGCACTTTCAGGTAGCTGAAAAAGCTCTAATGTGGGCGCCCCATTGCAATCTCGAATCCTAAAGTTATTCCTAGAAATACAGTTTCCGTAATAGAATCTAGTTTCTTAAATTTTATTATTTACCCCCCAAAAGTGATATTCAAAATTCATTTATTTACGTTACACGTTCGTGTTTGGGACATAGAAATACATAAGTGTACCAAATTTCAGCTAAATTGGTCCATTAGATTCGGAGCAAATTGGCTGTGACAGACGGACAGACAGACAGACACGCGAGTGATCCTATAAGAGTTCCGTTTTTTCCTTTTCGAAAATGCATAACTAGAAAAAAATAGCGGAAAGGAGCTTTAATAAGTTATTTTACACTTATACGAGACTAACAAATACAGATCAGCACAAGAAAATTATGGTAATAAATGAATGATGCTTACCTTCTTTTATTAACAGTGTACCTACTTCATCTATTGTTATATGTACTTCACTTTCTTATTATACTTTCTTCACTATTTTATTATTATTTATAACTATTCATATGTTTTATTCAAACACCCCACAGTAACATTTTTGCATGTCTTAAAACTAAATAGCAGTCGGTGTATCTGTCCGCCGCGGTTGGCGGCCTGTTGCGCTTTGTGAGTTCACGAATCAATCTAGTCTAGCTAATCGTTAAGAACTGGTTTTGCGTGGACAGTTCCTGTTGTTTTCATATACATATTTTTTATTTTTGTTTTTGTAATTTAGATTTGATTACTAGTTTATTTATTTATTTAGAAGTATACAAATTATGTATTAGGTATGTTGAAACTGTTTTGTACTCGCCGTCACTTGTCCCTACTTATAGGTTCATTAGAAAACCAGCGTCAGACAGCATCTGCCTGGCATTAATGCTGAAATGAACCTTTTTGGCGCAGCCGTGAGGCACACACTATTATTGTTAAAATATTATTAGGTTAAGAATGAGTTTCTGTACAGCTGTCATCTGAGACGTCACTCCAACGCCTATAAAAGCGGTTGTCAACTGAGCCGCGCCCTTTTTTTCCTGTCAACGCTCGCGCAGAGAGGTCGTTGGATTTCGTCTTGGATCACAGCTAAGTTTTTGTTTGGCGGTCATTTCCTTTTTATGTGCAAATATTGCCCTTGTTTATTGTGTTTTGTTGAAGTTGATTGTTTCCTAATAAATATTGCGTGATTATTTGTGTTAATTATTTAGTTTGCTATTTAAATATAAGTTAGGCCGACTTGACGGTTGTTTTTTTATTTAACTACCGCTCCTGGTCCCTAAGATCAGAAGTGGGATTCGCCCTGGTCCACTAAATTTGATTTACACTAGGAAACAATCAACTTACATCGTTGTGTTGAAAAATGCCTCGATCAAGATCGCGTAGTGTGTCGTCCGAATCGAACTACCCACAGAAACGCATACATAAACGTAAACGGCATCGTTCCCGCTCCCGCGATCGAGCCCGTTCCCGTTCTCATTCTCACCGCGTTTCACGTTCGCGAGCCCATCATAAATCGCGTGAACGATCGAACCGAAGATCTCGTAGTCGGGAAAGCTCCGTAAAACAGGCATTGCAAACGATCGTCTCGCGTTTGAATGCAATCGAGGAAAGTTCCGCAAGCGTACCTCAAACTCCACCGCGGCCCGCTGGTCACAGCACGCCTCAAGATGTCAGTGTACCCTCAACGACACAAACATTAACGGAGATACTAAACATGTTAAATCCTGCAAAGTCACATGGTTATTACGTATCCAATTTTGATCCCGCTATCCACGACATTGAGGTGTGGTGTGAAGAGGTGGAACGCGCAAAATTATCAAATCATTGGAATGATTACGAATGTATTTCGCGAGTGTGTAACTGCCTTAAAGGCGATGCAAAAACCTGGCTTAGTGAGTGGAATACCAATGACCGTAGCTGGTCTAATTTTAAATTGGAATTTAAACCGTTGTGCCCCCGCAAACTTGACTACGCCAATATTTTGTTTGAGGTTATGAATTCTACTTCAGATAAATATTCGACTTATGCAGAATATGCCCGGCGTTCGCTGTTACGGTTGCGTATTGTGAAAGGTCTGAGTAATGAGCTAATGGTGCAAATCGTAGTACGTGGTATTACCGACCCACATGTTCGTGCAGCGGCCGCGAATGCCGACTTAACAATTGATAATTTGGTATCGTTTTTAGCAATTTATGTCAAGCCTGCCCGTTCCAAGAATGAAGCACGCGTGTCTTCCTCTAACACAATAAAAAGGCGCCACATTTCTACTAATGATAAATGCTTTTCTTGCGGTCAGACTGGACATAAAAGCTACAAGTGTCCGAAAAATCAGAAACCTCCTGAAGGTACGGCAAAATCTTCGGAAAGTCTTTCGAAACCAACATGCTCATTTTGTAAGAAGATTGGGCATAAGGAAATGGACTGTTTTGCTAAACAGCGTTCAGAGGCACGGAACGATAATCAAAGAAAAGTACGCGGGTAGTTCTAGTAGCAGTGATGTATGTACCGCTGTCGTTCAGGGTATTCCAGTAGATGTTCTGATAGATAGCGGTGCGATTAATATTTCTTTGATCTCTTCAGACGTCGCCAAACTATTTTCCTGTCCGCGTAGGTCCACTTTTTGCGTTATTAAAGGGGTGAGCGATAGCGAAATAGTTTCTCGAGAATACGTGACTCTCACTATCGAGTTCGAGCACATTTCACTCGAAGTAGACTTAGTAGTCATACCCTCGTCATGCATGAATGCTCCAATTGTTATCGGCACGGATGTTCTTAACAGGAACGACATTGTTTACGTTCGTACAAAACACAAACAGTACTTGAGCCGTGCCCCAAATGAACTTTTTCAAGTAAACTCCATTCAAACTGATATGCGAATTAAAGTAGATACGCCTGTTCAGGGAGACGATCTTGCTGCGTTAATGGTCGTCATTAATGAGTTCTCTGAGTTTTTAATAACTGGCACTGCTACCACTACGGTGAAAACAGGACAGATGCATATCAGTTTGACAAGCGAGACTCCTATAGTTTATCATCCCTACCGTCTTTCCTACCAAGAAAAAATTAAAGTAAGAGAGATCATACAAGATTTGTTGGATAAAAACATAATTAGAGAATCGGAATCTGAGTACGCCAGTCCTATTTTACTGGTCAAAAAGAAAGATGGCTCTGATAGGTTATGCGTGGATTTTCGTGCTCTCAATCGGATTACCGTTAAGGACAGATATCCACTCCCTCTCATAGACGACCATATCGATCGCCTAGGATCCTCTAAATACTTCTCCTGTCTTGATATGGCCTCAGGTTTTTATCAGATTTCGATTCACGAGGATTCTATCCATAAAACTGGTTTTGTTACCCCCGAAGGCCATTTTGAATTTTTGAAAATGCCATTTGGCTTATGTAATTCCCCCACCGTTTACCAGAGAATAATAAACAGCACTCTTCGGAAGTTGATTGAGGCCGGGAATGTCCTGGTATTCGTCGACGATGTCCTCCTAGTGAGTAAAACAATTGCCGATGGCATAAAATTACTACACGAAGTGCTTCAAACACTCACTGAAGCCGGCTTCTCAGTCAATATCCGAAAATGCTCGTTTCTAACCACCGAAGTAGAGTACCTAGGCCGCATCATATCACATGGTCAGGTAAGGCCGAGTCAGCGCAAAATCTTAGCCTTAGTAAACACCCCGGCCCCAACCAACGTTAAACAAGTCCGGCAATTCTTGGGTTTAGCTGGGTACTTTCGACGTTATGTCGAAGGTTACGCAACGAAAACAGCAAGTATCTCGCGTTTAACTAAAAAGAATGTAAAGTTCGAATGGGGTCCCGAACAGGAGGCTATTCGACAAGACCTATTAAAGAGACTAACAAGTGAGCCCATACTTGCTATTTTCGATCCTGGCCTACCCACGGAGCTACACACTGATGCTAGCAGTGCTGGATATGGGGCCGTTCTAATGCAAGTCCATATCGATGGCACTAAACGAGTTGTAGCTTATTTTAGTAAAGTTACACAGGGCGCTGAAAGTAGGTACCACTCCTATGAATTGGAGACGCTTGCAGTCGTCAGGGCATTGCAGCATTTCAGACATTATTTGATTGGGTTAGAGTTCAAAATTATAACTGATTGCAACGCCCTGAAGTCAACCGAGCGCAAAAAAGACTTGCTTCCTCGAGTGGCACGCTGGTGGATTTACCTACAAGATTTCAACTTCACCATCGAGTATCGGAAAGGCGCACTTATGTCACATGCCGACTATTTAAGTAGGAATCCACTGGTGGTGCATGTAAGTCAGGTTGACAGACCTCGCAACTGGGCTCAGATTGCACAAAGTGCAGATAATGACACCCAGGAGCTCATTCAAAAGTTAAATGAGGGTAATTTGGATCCACGGCGTTACGTCTGTCAACATGATGTCTTATATTACCGTTTCTCGCCTACCGGTGAAGAATCTCGCCTATTGTGCTATATCCCCAAAGGCCACAGGCTAAGCCTGCTACGGATATATCACGATGCGCATGAACACATTGGGGTAGAGAAAACATTGGATCTTATCCTTAAGCATTTTTGGTTTCCCGGACTTAAAGCTTTTGTGTACAAATATGTTTCCCATTGTCTTACTTGTATTTCTAAAAAACGTGTACCTCGAGCCCCATTACAACCCATAACATCATGGGAAAAATCTGATATTCCATTCAGCACTATACATGTCGACGCTTTGGGTCCTTTGCCAGAATCGAATGGTTACAAATTTGTGCTAGTGTTGATCGATTCGTTCACAAAATTTTGTCTGCTTTACCCTTTGAGTCGACAAGACGCAGAAGAATTAAAGCGCGTGTTTAATAACGCGATCTCACTGTTTGGTGTTCCAAAATTAGTAGTTTGCGACCGTGGTCGTATGTTTGAGGCATCTAGTTTTGTGAGTTTAGTAACCGAAATGGGCTGCAACATCCACTATATCACACCCGAGATGCATCATGCAAACGGCCAGGCGGAGCGTTATATACGCACTGTTTTGAATATGATTCGCATCGAAACGAGTAATAAAAATACTCGTTGGTCTGCTTTGTTATGGAAACTTCAATTAGTTTTAAATATTACGAAACATAAAACCACGAAATCATCCGCTTTAAACCTGTTAATTGGAACTGAGGCGACCACACCTATAATTCGTGCGTTGGTCCGAGACTTGGCGGTGGAGGACGCTAACCCAAATCACGAGGCTTGGCGTGAGATATGCAGGAGCCGCGCCAGTGAGCTCCTTAAAAGGAATCAGGACGAACAAGATTCTCGTGTTAATCGACACCGTAGAGCTCCTAAGGGATTTAAATTAAATGATTTAGTGTTCGTAATTAAGTATTCACAGAGCACTGGAAAATTGGACTCCGGTATGAGAGGCCCGTATAAGGTCACAAAGATCTTACCAAGTGACCGATATGAGCTCAAATTACTGACCGGTGCTCGAGGCAAGACAACCCAGGCTGCGGCGCAATATATGGTGCCATGGAAAGGAGAATGGTGTCCTGATACCTGCTCAGCCTTTTTTGAATGTGAGTAATTGTTTATTGGTCACAGATTGGTTCGTGTATGTGATGCTTATCGGCGGCTGCTCTAGCGGAGCTGCGATAAAATGGCGCGACCGCGAAGCCGGCAAACTACTGGTTTGATGCGCGCTGCGGGGCGACTGCTCAGCCTCGCCGCCATGTGTGGTGACTGGTACTGCGGTGCTGGTTGAGAAGACAGATATGCGCTACGGTGCTTCTGTCTTATGTGTTAATGATGGATTAGTGCTGCGGTACTCTTCCACTAGTTTTTGGACATGCGCTGCGGTGCCTCTGTCTTGCAGACACGGCCTGTACGTGTATTATCGGACATGTGCTGCGGTATCATGATCTCGATATTGTGTAGAAATGCGCTGCGGTGCATTTGTTCCGTAAACACTGTTTAATAATGAGAATGCGTTGCGCCGGATGATATAATATGATGGATGTGAGAACAACATAACTGTGATTGACTGAAAGCGATTTGATATCTTAGCTGGAATGTTTCATTGAAAGAGGGCCTCAAATGTGTGATGAATGATTGAGTAGGCAAAAAGAATTTTGGGTCCTCACTAATTATGTCATGATTTCAGGCGAAGATAATGGTGTCGACACGCAGGCAGGACTCTCGGCTGATCCACCTGCGAGCCAAGACGAGGAGCCAGCTCAAGATGCCGCCACATCAGACGTGCCCGAGGACGATGCACAGTCAGGAGAAGCCGTATTAGGTTAAGAATGAGTTTCTGTACAGCTGTCATCTGAGACGTCACTCCAACGCCTATAAAAGCGGTTGTCAACTGAGCCGCGCCCTTTTTTTCCTGTCAACGCTCGCGCAGAGAGGTCGTTGGATTTCGTCTTGGATCACAGCTAAGTTTTTGTTTGGCGGTCATTTCCTTTTTATGTGCAAATATTGCCCTTGTTTATTGTGTTTTGTTGAAGTTGATTGTTTCCTAATAAATATTGCGTGATTATTTGTGTTAATTATTTAGTTTGCTATTTAAATATAAGTTAGGCCGACTTGACAGTTGTTTTTTTATTTAACTACCGCTCCTGGTCCCTAAGAATATTATTTTCACTTTTTTTTATTTTGTATTTAGTGTTTCACAAACTATATCCAAATAAACATTATTCTTTCTTTCTTTCTTTCTTACTTTTGAGGTACGGAACCCTAAAAACAAGATTGCGGCATTAGTTCCGATTTTGGCCACGCGCTGAAAGATCCTTGTACAACTATATATTCCAACTGACTGGCGAATAACGCACAGATTAAACCAAAGTCAGAGTCTTGGGAAAATTGGTTTTTAAAGTCTCCTTTGGAAACTTGGTTTTTTATAGGTATATTAAGTTTTTTGAAGTGAAAACTTCTTTAGGCGCGTTGAGCGATTGTCGATACCGGTAAACTTTTGGATTCACGTCATCGACGACGCGCCGTAGTGCTTTACTACAGATTATAGATGGCGCTAATACCAGTTTTAAGTTTTCATTTCTCTTGGTAGTCTCCATGACTGCCTATTTTTTTTCGACTAATTTAAGTTGTTATTTAAAAATAAGCAAGTATAATCAGGGAAATTAATTGTTAAGCTAATGACTACCTACGTCAATTTGCTGTGTTGCCATTCCATACAACTGTCAAAGAATGACAGTTGTGATTTCATTATACGGATAATTTAAGCTGGTAGTCCATTTGCATAACAATACATTTTTTCTCTGACTTTACTTAAATTCTATGCAAGATATATACAGATAAACTTGAAAAAAAATATTTATATCTAATTTTCGTAATGGAATGCAGTTAAGTTATTAAAGCTTCAAGCTAATATATACCTTGGCCTTTTATAAAATTTTATCAGCTAAATTTACTTTAGAGATCGCATTCTTCTCTCAACATAAATAAATTGTGTTTATAATCTTTGTAAACTGGCAGATGCTCCATGAATCATTACTAAAATTGCTACAACATTAGTAACATTCATAGCCTGTCATTGAAACGCAGTCAGCCATTAACAATTTCGTTGTAATTTCAATTTATTTAATATAAACGATAAATAAAAAACAATTTTAGTGTTTTTTTGGCGTTAGTTTAATCGCGTAATTATTTATTTTGAGAAAATAAGGTGTTAAGGCGACGATAATCGACTTTAATGATTTTATACGAAAGATCGCGTCTAAACGAGTAGTGTAAATGATTTAGAAAAAATATATGTTAAATTAGAGCATTTTTTTAATAACTAAATATTGGAATATTTTAGATTATGTTTATATTACATAGTGAAAGTAATTTGTAAAGTTATGTCTAACGCGGATAAAAAACTGAGAATCACGCAAAATCTATCAAGCTTATTATTCTGAAACCTATATTATAGATAATTTTACTATTGATCTTTTAGTATACATGTTTTTTTTTTCCAAAGGACATTCTAACTGTAAACTTTCTGAGATATGATAGTTCTACTTTTTAATAATTATGGATATGAAATGTATGCCAAAAGATGATTCTGACTTACAAAATTATGAGTTTTGAATGTATGATAAATGAGTGTATGCCAAACGATTTTCTGCGAAATGAAGTTTATGCTATCCGTGTTATGCGAAATAATATTATGACATAAAAAGTTCTGCTATAAAAAGTGGTCCCGTTTTAATTCCGTCAATGAATTTTTAAATCATAATTTTTGATATTGTAATTAAAATCTTAATATTGACATTAGTACTTTGACATTATTATGAATTCTTGGACATTGTAATTTTTATTTTGATATTATGAGTTATATTTTGACATTATGATTTATTCTTTGACACTATGATTCATATTTTTCATTTAACTATTAATATTTTGACATTATAATTAATGCATTTTTGATGAATCTATTTAATCATATATACACAGTATATATATAGCTCATGGGAAGCGTGCGGTGCCGATGACGCGAGTTCCATGATTTTTGTTCACCCAAAAAGTGCTCAACGCGCCTAAAGAAGTTATCACTTCAAAAAAACATAACAAACATTAACATAACATCACGCCTGTATTCCCCGAAGGCATAGGCAGATGTGAACACTATAGTTCACCCACATTTCACCAATGGTTAATTTTTCAAATATAAACGAGAGCGAGCCTATCGCCATAAACCAGGCACAAATCTAAACTCCGGGCGGCTATTGAGAAATTGTAGATGGCAAAACAAAATAACACTTCGCCCGACCCGAAAATGGAACCCAAGACGTCATTTTCAGCAGTAGCGCTTGCGACCACTACACCAATGAGACAATCAATAAAAAAAGACATGCTAATATTATAATGCAGAAGTAAGTGTGTCTGTATGTTACCTTTCCACGCCTTAACGGCTGGACGGATTTCGATGAAAGGCACATAGGCAGAAAAAGATCTGTGGACATAATCTGAGTTCGCAATTAATTTGCTTAACATGTATAGAAACACGAGTTTTAGGATAAACAACTGTAAAGCCTACACATAAGGTTCAGTTTGCGCTACAACTTCATATTTTTTATGACTTTTTCAACAGTACTAGTCGGTCTAAAATCAACTTTAGGTGCACTTGCATAAAGTTGATGTTCGTCTAAGTGGAAACTCGTATTAGTTTAAATGTTTGGCAAATAAATTGCGAACGCTGATCAGGATACTTTTATCCCAGTTGTAAGTTCCCGTGGGATAAATTCCAACCTCCACGCGGGCAAAACCGCGGTCAAAACCTAGTATCTTATAAAGACGATGGCACAGTATAATAAAGTAACATTACGTCCAGGCAGTGACCTTGAAATAATTACCTACCTCGGCAGAGAAACCTTCCGCGTCCGTGCGTAACTAACGCGCACTCGAGACTGTTGCGTACTGGTACACCTTTTTTTTTTTTTTTTTATAATAACTTTAATAACTTCTCCCGCTCTGGGCGGAGCGGGAGGGTGTGTCAGACTTTTACTGTCTAAAACCCACCCGTGTTCCTTCCGTTACCTGTGTGCCGGGGCCGTGATATCCCTTTCGGACAAACCCGCAACCCCAGCAGGGTACTGGTATAGCTACACTGATATTTCGAAGCGTTGTGTGTGTTGGTGTTACTTATTTATGTATACTGTGAAAATAGTCCTTCTATCCGCTAATATATTATTAGAGACAAGGTAAACAAACTAACTTCAGAATTTATAATACCAATATTACTTGGCACACGACGTTCCATATTCGTATATTGCTTTCCGTATTTTTTCCTCATGCGTCCTTGGAACCTCATCTGTTTACCAACTAAGAAAGCTCATGGCCATATACTACTTCTACTCCATATTAAACTTAATTTTCCTAGGAGTCCTAGTGACCTATATATTTCATTTCGAGCCGACTAAAGCATGCTCTCCTTGAATTATGTATTACTAGCTTTCGCCAGCGGCGTCGCCCGCGTGATCCTAACAATCCAAACCATAACCATAACTTAAAATATAATTGCGTGAGTAAGTGTGTTTGTTTGTTACGCTTTGATGCTAAAATTACTGTACAGATTTAGATAAAATTTGGCACAGATTTACGCGGGTGAAACCGCGGGGAGGAGCTAGTAATATTATAATTTATAGCCTATGTTACTCAGTAATAACATAGCATTCCACTGATGAAAGAATATTCAAATCGGTCCAGTAGTTTTTGTGTTTATTCATTACAAACAAACATACCAATCTTTTCTCTTTTTTATTTATTAGTGTGGATAAAATACATCTGGCTAAACTAGGGATTTACTCAAGGACGCGGAAAGTGACAATTTGTATCTATTTGTAACAAATATAAGTATCAAAATCAATATTGTGTTATCAAATATCATTTTGGCAACGAAAACTTTAATGAAATGATCGTAATAAGATTCGCAAACTTTGTAGCCTTGCGTAAACGACTGCACTGGGTCTATGCACATTGATAAGCCAGGAAGGTGGGATCCGTTTAATCTCTCACCAGGCGGGACAAGTCAAGAGGACTCCCATTTATGTTTTTTTTTTTTTAAACACATCAGCGAATCCGGCGCGGGATGCAGGATGAAAGTCGCATACGCCGATTTTTTCAACTAAGGTGCGGGAATAGTTGCGTGACTTTTTAAAAATTTTGGCCTCAACTATGGCGACTCCCGCGTGGGATAATTTAAGTGACGCAAGTGCTAGAATGAGCACTTGCGCCACTTAAATTATCCCGCGCGGGTAAAAAAGTTTTAATCTAGGCCTAGTTCAACAAAAACGCGAGTTTACTTTATTGATGCATTTTATTGGATAATTAGTTCAAATATTAAGTTCCTATTCCCACCAGTCAACCAGTTAACCAGTCTTACCAAGGGGTATCGTCGGGGAGGTCAGATAGGCAGTCGCTCCATGTAAAATACTGGTATTCAGCTGCATCCGGTAAGACTGGAAGCCGACTAAAACATAGTTGGTCTACTTCTCTTCTTCTTTCTTCTGGCTATTATCCCAATTGATTTGGGGTCAGCTCCTAGTACTTCTGTGCCACACCGTTCGGTTGTGGGTTGTCTCTTTTGTTGTGTTGCTCGTCATCATATCGTTTTTTATGGTTCGTATCGAAGTCATTGGTGATCATCCACGGCTTCTCTTTCCGTCTTCTTTATTCATGACTATTTAAGTTATATTATCATCATCTCGCCTCATCACATGTCCGTACCAGCTCAAGCGGTTTTCACTAAGTTTTTCGTGAATCTTGGCGACTTTAAAAGTACCACGGATATACTCACTCGTTTCTTATTGAATCTATTTTCGAAACTTCACCAGAACTAAGTTCCTATTCTACATGTGTTAAAAAAGAACCGAAAAGCCAGTTTTGAACAAGCCCTTCGTTTATCCATACAACAGCCTGCACAATGCTGAGACGATTTTAATCGATAACATTTTCCTGTGAGTCCTTGTGACATATATTTAATTTCGAGCCAATATAGCAAGTCTCACCTTGAGGTATAAGTTTCCCAGGTCACATCAAGTTTAGATTGAATCGAGATCGAGATTGGATTTTTATGACATGGTTTTAAATCAAATGCCATTTAAAGTTAGAAGCAATAAATCCTCCTCTTTATCTTGCAGTAAATAAATAAAATGCTTCACTTTTTAGAAATAATGTGAGCTCTGTTCAGTATATTCGAAACTAAAATACTTGGAAGTTTGATTAATTTGCAAAAAGGTCTCGCGTAAACACGACCACACATCAAACTATAATTTTTTAGTATAAGCTGACATCGCATTGTATAGGCTTTCCATACAATGACAGGGCAGCTTATACTGGACATGCTTATTTTGATGAGTCGTGCCTACCCTCGGATTTGCCGTAATAACAGCAGCACGGGTCGATCGATCAGGTTGAGCTACGCTTGCCACGGTTAGTCTATGGATGGGTGACCATCTTTACATACTAAGACCCCTCCGTGCCTCGGAAAGCACGTTAAGCCGTTGGTCCCGACTGTCATTCGTGGATCTTTGACAGTCGTTGCGGGTCGTCAGAAACCCGAAAGTCTGACAACCAGTCTTACCAAGGGTATCGTATTACCCAGTAACTGGATTGTGGAGGTCAGATAGGCAGTCACTCAATGTAAAATACTGGTACTCAGCTGCATCTGGTAAGACTGGAAGCCGATCCCAACATAGTTGGGAAAAGGCTCAGCAGATTGATTGACATGGCTTGCTCAGTAGAGTGCGGAGTTTTATCTACGCATAACATTTATTGATAATTAACACAGAGGAAATAAAAAGTCGCTGCTGCCGTCAACACGTCTATCTTTGCGTTCAGATTAGCAAAAATATTCTTGAATGTTCGGCATATTCACTGTTCATGAGGATGTGTGGACAGTGTGTTCAAGTTAATCGGCCTTCTACACTATGTAGCCGAAAAAAACAGTAAAAAACGCGAATCCCGAATAGCAATGTGCAGTGCCATCATGAGGAGAAACACCGAAAACTAGAAAGGGCTAGGCAAATGTATATGATGATATTATAGGCTTTCTAATCCTTACAATAAATAATCACAAGCGATTATGGCAATAAGAGAACCGTTTCATACATTACCCGACTTGGGAATCGAACCTAAAACCACATGCTAATCCACCTAACCATTCAACGGAGATAATCCACTAAAGTAGACAAAAAGTTCAAAACACAAAATTAAAATTCGCTTTTCTAAATTATTATTCGCTATATTTAGGTAGCGAATTATAATTTAGAATAGTTTTCATTTGGTATAATTCGATTTCGAGTTCACTAGTGTATACTAGTGATGAGAAATTCAATCTGGCTTTTAAATTCACAACTAGAACCCGCGTCGACTTTGAATGGGCTAAAAAGGGATATTTACAAAACTTCGTAACGATTCAAATGTTTAATGTGATCAAAGAAACTTGTGGCAAAACAGAAAACGGATAAACTAATAAACTAGCTTTTAGCGACTCCCGCGTGGAATTCGGAAAATATCCCGCGGGAGCCTACTACCGGGATTAAAACTCCCCTAAGTGTTACTCCAAGTAAACAATGTATTAATTGCGGAATACATAGAACGGATAAACTAATAAACTAGCTTTCTCCCGCGGCTTCGCCCGCGTGGATGTCGGGAAACATCCCACGGGTACATACTACCGGGATTAAAAGTATTCAATGTGTTAATCCAGTTTATAAACTATCTGTGTCCCAAATTTCATCCAAATCCGTTCAGACGTTTTTGCGTGATAGAATAACAAACATCCAAATATACATACTTTCACATTTTTATTATTAGTAGGATAATATATAATACATAAGGCGCTCGGTAAGCTGTCGCTTCCGACTATACCGAGCATGCTGTCAAACGCGTGACGTCATGCGCTAATACCGAGACGATCCCGCCCCGCTCCCGCGTATACCGATCCAATCACGAAACGCTCATTCAAATATAGGCGCTCGGAAAGCTTTCGGTACCGAGTATGCCGATCATGCCTATCCCGCATCGCAAACGTACCAACCATTACGGAAAGGGCCTAAAGACACTACAGCAGCTTTGGGGCGCGTTGTTACATTTTCAACTTTCGGCGCTGAGCTGAGTGTTGAAAATACAACAGCCCGCTCTAATTTAGGTATTTAGGCTTAGTGCACACGGGCATAAGCCATACCAGACTACTTTATCAGTAATTCAGACCAGGCACAGTCTATGCCTCTAAAGCTTAGTTGTTTTGTCATGTAGTTCAACTAATAGTTAAATGGAATATTCGACTAGAAACCTGAAAAAGACATTGAATTTCAATCAATCAAACGGAAATACTAGAATTTAATCGCGAAAAGCCTCACTCCGGACTGTTACTAAGAATTTCACAAACTGGATAACACTTTTCGCGAACTGGATGTTGAACCTAAGAACCCACTCAACGGTCACTAGAACAATAAAGTAGTCACATTTTCATTTCCCGGAAATGTCTTTACATCTATACATAGAACCATAGAATCCGGTGTATGTCTGTCTGTCTGTTTGTTTGTTCGCACTCATCTCCAGAACTATTGAACAGATTTTAATGTTGCTTTTCACAGGTAGACAGAGATTATTTTGGAGCAGAATATAGGCTTTTTTAGGGTTCCGTAGTAAACAAGGATCCCTTATAGTTTCGCCATGTCCGTCTGTCTGTCTATCTGTCCGCGGCTTAGCTCAGAGACGGTTAGTACTAGAAAGCTGTAATTTGGCATAATGTACGAGTATACATATTAATCATGCCGACAAAGTGGTAAAATAAAATCAAGAAAAAAAATGTTTTTAGGGTACCTCCCCTACACGTAAAGTGGGGATGTTTTTTTTCCTTAGAAAGGTCTTTCAAAAATATTGTGAGTTTGTCGAAACCATTTTTGGATTCAGGGATCCGTTAACCGCGAAATATTAAGCTTTTAACTGAAATTTTTTGTTAGAGTCAAGTGTACCTCCCCCCTTCTAGCTAAATGGTTGTACTTGGACTTGTGAAAAAATTCACAGCAGTAGTATATATAATGAAATTAAAAGGAAAACTATCAGAGCTAAGTAGGCTGTACAGATTAACGAGAAATAATCAACCAACTTAAATTTGCAGTTTGAAAAACATGATCTCCCATACATTCCGTATGGAAGAACACGTTTTTCAACTACAATGTTAAGTGTGTTCTTGGGATAAATTCATCCCAACTACGGAACCCTTCATTGTGCGTGGTCCGAAACGCACTTTGCCGGTTTTTTGTTTAATTAAAATCGGATGTTTAAAAAATAGATTATAGTCATACAAGACAATTTCTGAGAGTAACCTAAAAGGAAGTACTAGGCTGGCATGAATTCACGTTTAGTTTATGTTGACATACAAAAAAAAAAAAAAAAAACTATTGCCGCATGTATGAAAGATCATCATTAGAGAATGGCTCGACCGATTTGGCTGATATGTTTCTGTTATATTCGTAATTGTCTATACAAGGTTTGCAAGAAAGAAATTTTTTGAAAATCTACCGGAAAAGTCTGAAATACACTCGAGCGAGGCCGTAAACCAACAGCTAGTCTTGAATAAGGGAAACCTGTTTTACGATATCATGTACTTTCAGGCATCCCAAAATGTACTTCTACCTTAACGGTCCGTTACTTTCGCCTTCCGTACATAATGGGAAGTAGTTTATTGGAACGTAATGTGTCCCTTGTAGGTTGTAAACGGTAACTTTACAACAATCGTGTCTTTGGTTACGTAAGGAAGCAATAGGAAGGTAAAATTGTACTTGTGGTTTCTGTCTAAGCCCGGTTTAGTGATGTGGATTTCACGAATTGAATTGAACACGATCAGCTTTTCTAAAACGCGTTCAAGAGCTGTCAGTGTCAAAATTGTTATGGATTATTGGCGCTCGTTCAAGAACGCCACTGTCAAGTGACGCTCTTGAACGCGGTTAGATGTACTGAACGCGTTCAATTTAATTGGTGAAATCCGTGAAATCAGCCCAGGTCTCTTGTTTTGTAATCTCTGGCGATTACTCTGTAAAATTGTATCCTGAGGTCCAAGCAGGAACGCGCGGTTTAGGTACCTAAACATTTCATACAAGTTTGTTATCATTTTCTGGATTTAGACTGGCACAAGGCGTATTGTTTATATAACTCAATACACAGATGACAGCCGACCATAATGACAGTGCGTGGTACATAATTAGGAAGGTACAGTGAAGAGGGTGACGCAGGAAAGGCCGAAATAATAAAAAACCAAATGCATCGCATGGCATTCGTAGTAGCGAATGTGAAATCATATTGAATGGAGAAAAACTGGAATTTATTCATCAAACGGTTTTTCTAGAAATCACGCTAGACGAGAAATTACAATGGGGACCTCATATAACATGCGACCTGTAGCGGGTCGGCTAAGCTCGGTCGCTTATGCTGTTAGAAAGATAAGACAGTTAACAGTTGTAGAAACCGCGCGTTTGGTCTATTTAAGCTATTTCCACAGTATAATGTCGCATGGCATTTAAGTGGTTTTTGTGGGGTCGGGCTGCTGACATTGAATCCATCTTTATTTTACAAAAAAGAGCTGTGAGAGCCATTTATAATCTACGTCATCGCGAATCTCTCAGATAATTATTTTATATAATAGTTCTTTGAGAGATTTTATTTATGAAAATATTATGTATGTAAGAAAAAATCTACATCTTTTTAATAAAATAAGTGATAGACATCATTTGTTAAAGATAAAATAGATCAACAATTTTTCAGATTATCTAAAGTACATACATATTGTATGTGGTACTGTGTTAAATGTTACAACAAAATACCTTGTGATATATTACAATAAAATTAAATTAAATTTAAAACTCATATTAAAAGTACACTTTGTAAACAAACCAGCTTATTACAATTTAGAGGATTATGTCCAAGATAAGAATGCTCGGAAACAAGCGGGTCCTGTTCCATAGGACAATTTAGAGTCTAGACAAAATCAAACTGATTGCTAATTTAATTTTATAATTTATTATTTTTTATAAAATTGATTTTACATTTTGTGATTACTTGACGTCATACACTGACTTATTCGTATTTATAGTTGTTAAAATGTTACGAATATCGTATAATGTTACAATGTTTGTAAATATGTGAGCACCATGTATCTATCACATAATTAATTTATCTGTCATTGCTTCATTTTTCATTCTTTTTTACCTATCGTGGTATAGTAATCTTATTACAAGTGCATCGTCTTCACATAATATATTATTATAATTATATAATTAATGTAAACAAAATAATGTGACGACATTTTAAAAGAGTAACGGTGGAGTTTCTTGATCATTCTTCTCTATATGAAAACTACCTTTTGATAGGGGCGACTAGAATCGATTATATTTTTCGTAAATTTGGACGTTTAAAAAGTGCCTTTATGTGCCTAATTGAAATAAATTATTAGATTATTGTTTTTTTTTTTTACTTTTGATGCGAACAATTTTTTTTTAAGAAATCTTAAATTTGTCGTCATAATTATTATGATAGTTTAGCTTTAGTAATCTAGGTTTAAAATTGAAAATAATCGTTTCGCACATAATATTGACTAAGTTGTATTTCAAGACTTTATTCATATCTATGGGTGAGTTATGTTTGTCGCAAATAATTAAACCGAAATGCTGTAGGTGTAAACAAATATTTTAGATTAAAAAGCGTTCTTATTTACGTCATTTAGCTCATTCTCACGGGACCGATACGTCATGACGGATACACGTTCATATCGCATACGGAAACGAGTTTTTTCACGATTCGTCAAAGCATCCGAATAGATGATGACACTTAATTCCTGATTCAGAGGTCAGTCTTAGACGAGCGCTTCAGCGGATCCGTCATAAAAAAATCTCGATTCATGTTTTTTGACGAACGTGATTTTAAAAGACGATACGTGGTTTAAGACATGTCCGTAATTTTTCGCGATTCGTGATGTCCATGTTCACAAGCATCACGAATCGTAAAAAAAGACGATGCGTCAAGAAACACGAATATCCCTGTGAACGAGCTCTTACGTGTACGTTGCGTGTTACCCCCCACAGCTAAATATTACGAGGTATGTCTGGTTCCACCCGTCACACCGCCGACAAGGAAGCGACTATCTACTATCAACGATTTTCTCGCTCAAGAAACGTACTTACCAAAGACGGTAGGAATCCTTTCGAGAAAAATATATGTGATATCATCTTATATCGTACGTGCATAAGGCAAAATTCTCATGCACACTGTGAAACTTGCAACTCAGTGTACGAATTGTAAGTTTCTTGTGTCAAGTCATGTGTACAAGCGTTTGCCACTTTGAGTTCGACCCTTAATTCGAAAACTTTGACATCTAGAGTTAACTCAGTTCGACGTAACAACCGTTTACGCTGAGTACACAGCCGCCAACCTACATACTAAACTGCAACCTAGCAATTTGATGAATTACGTGTAGCTTGGGGTTCAAAATGAAATGCGGTTTCTTCAGTAAAATGCTTCTTCTTTATTTATAACTTTCACAGTCTTTATTCTTCGTTCAAAATCAATGTCCACCATATTCTATTCAACTCCTTCCTGTATCCTTCACTCCCTCACTCTCTACTTTCACTCAACGCTTCATTCATAAATTATTCATTCAGAAACACAAAACAACATTTTTTACATTAATTTATTACTATATACGTACATGTTATTCCATAACATTGTTTGTGAAGTTAGTTTTTAGCTTATCAGCTTTCAGCTTAACACACCGTTTTTATACTATATTTTTTTAACTAAATTCCTGATAGCCGAAACATAACGTTGCTCGTCAGCAAATTATATTTAAGTTCCGAGGCAAAGTTAAGTTTGTTTTAATCTTTATTATACATGGTATAAAACAAAGTCGGTTTTCGTGTCTATCTGAGTGACCACTATGGTCTTCTGAAACTCAATCAATCTGCCTAGCCTTTTTCCAACTATGTTGGGGTCGGCTTCCAGTCTAACCGGATGCAGCTGAATACCAATATATTGGGTCTCCCTTGTTTCATCGAAAAGAAATTGCCAAATTATCACTTCCCAAACAATTTTCCGCATAGTTTCATTTGCCAAATTATTACTTAGCAAAAAATCTCTTCACAAATAATTGTAATAATAATAATAATAATAATAATAAATCACATTCTGTGGCCCGACTGTCAAGCCGACTGTCATGAATTTTTTTTCTCCGTCTTATATTTTTAGTATTTTACCGATTTCTTTGATTTTTACACATTAAATATGACACAATGTTGTGCTATGTGTTCCTACATCTCATTCCTGAAGAAACTAAAATTGGCAGCAAAACCGAAACACATACCAGGATGTAAGAATAAAAACTATAGACGGAGAACAATGCAATGCTGACGCGAAGTCGGGCACGACGACTGCTACAAGACACACACCCAACATCTTCGGGTTCGTCGCTCAGCTCCGCCTCGCAGTTGCCGGATCCTGCTCCAGACGAGAGTCCAGTGATACCGGCCGCTGCAGTTGCGTCGAGCTCGAGCGACGAATACTTCTCGCCGCCGACGTCACCACCACCAGCACGTCGCGGAAGAGGCCGACCACCGGCCAGTTTAGGACCCCGAGGCCCACCGGCCTCTGATAGGGTCCCCGCTCCCGGTGGAAGTGTGCGGCGCATGAGATGGACACAAACTGTCAATGAAAATGTCATGCGCGCATACTTTGGGGCTACAGAGGGAGGAAGTAACTTGACTGCGTACCGTGGTCGGATGCTCTCTCTGTTTCAGGTACTTGAGCCAGCTGTCAACGTGTCGGCCCAACGACTGTCGGATCAGGTGCGGGTCATCCAGCGTAACCATATGCTGGATGACGCCGTACTTGATCGACTACGCGTCGAATCACAGAATAACCGTGTAACGCCTGCCTCGCCACTGGTCGCGGTGCAACTACAAAATTCACCCAGTGCGGTGATTCATACACCGCGACCCGACCACGTTGGTGAAGAGGATGATGACGGGGTTATATCTGTGAGTTCCCAATGCAATGTACGTTTGAGGAGCGCTTTGGAGGATGCTTTCCGTGAGTACCGCTCCACTCCACCTGAACTTAGACCACGTTTACCTCGTTTGCCCATGCACAAGAAAAACAAGGCGCTGGTGTGTACTCTAGACTCGCTGCTGTCAAATTGTTTTGAGACCAGCAAAGACCTCGCCGATACCCACTCGATCTTGTACTGTGCAGCTGTAGCGGCATGTCGTGTAGCTCATGTTAAATTTCCCAACAGTGACAGAGCTCCACGACCAAAACCAGCTGTACCAGCTTGGCAGTGCAGAATTGAGCGTCGTATCGGTGAGGCTAGAGTGCTCATCGGCAAGCTAATCTGCTTCAGGGAGGGCAATACTCGCCCTAGAGTGATGCGCTTTGTGAGGCGGGCGTTCTCGGGTACTGATATTAGCTCTCGAGATTATCTGACCCGCGTCACAGAGCGTATCGACCTCCTGAAGCAGAAGGTCTGTGCTTGGGCAAACCGTATTCGACGATACAGGCGGAGAGTTGAGCGGTACACTCAGAATCGCACATTCCAGAGCGATGAAAGGTGGGTTTACAGGGCTTGGGAGCGACTAGATCAAGGTGTGACTGACACGCGCCTGCCGGATGATGACGCCATGTGTTCGTTCTGGCGAAGCATCTGGTCGGCGCCTATCAATCACACCGAAGGAGATTGGACTAGGAAGATCGAGCGGGCGTGCGAGGGAATACCAGAAATGGGGGCACTTACCATCAGCCCCCAAGATGTAGCTTGTGCAGTCCGTCCGTTGCCTAACTGGAAATCTCCAGGGCCGGACGGGTTGCACAACTTTTGGATAAAATGGTTCCAGAGGTCGCACGCCCGATTGGCATCCCAGTTCCAGTCAGCCTTAGAATCAGGGTCGCTGCCCCAGTTCCTAATGACAGGAATAACCCACCTGCTCCATAAAACAGGTAGTACTGCGGAACCCAAAAATTATAGGCCGATCACCTGTTTACCGACGGTCTATAAAGTTTTTACATCCATTTTGAGAGCTAAAATTAACAAACATATAGACACCAACTGCATCATGTCTGCCTCTCAAAATGGATGTAGGAACGGGTCCCGCGGTACTAAGGAGCTGCTCCTCATTGATATGGCCATTAGCCAACAGGTTCGTCGTTCCCGAAGGGATCTGTCGACATGTTGGATAGATTATAAGAAGGCCTATGACTCGGTGCCCCATACATGGCTCATGAGGGTGCTGGAGTTGTATAAAGTAGATGCAACTCTACGCACCTTCCTGATGTCATGTATGGGGCAATGGAGGACGGTTCTTCGCTATCCAGGATGTCGACATATCCAGAGGAATAGCGAGCCGATAAGGATCGAGCGAGGTATATTTCAGGGCGACAGTTTGAGTCCACTTTGGTTCTGCCTGGCCTTGAATCCTCTTAGCACACTGCTGGAGGACTCAGGACTAGGCTATCGATTAAGGAGAGGTGGTCAGGTTATATCTCACCTCCTTTACATGGATGACTTGAAACTCTTTGCCCCCAACAATTTGCAACTGGTGGAGCTACTGAAGGTAACCGAAACTTTCAGTAGTGCCATCAGGATGGAATTTGGTGTGGACAAATGTGCGGTCATGCATGTAAAGCGAGGGGGGATTGTGGAATCCGGGGGAACTCAACTCTCGGACTCCATACACCTAAGATCCCTCTCCTCAATCGAAACCTACAAGTATTTGGGTATGTCGGAAGCGTTAGGTATCAACGCTGCTGACATGAAGCAATCGCTGAAGGAGCGCTTCTTTGGCCGCCTGAATAAAGTATTAAATAGTCTTTTATCAGGCGGAAACAAGGTGCGCGCCTTCAACGGTTGGGTCATGCCGGTTTTGATGTACTATTTCGGCATACTCAAATGGACCCAGACGGAACTTGACGCCCTGGATAGGAGGGTCCGCACACTGCTGACTATAAATCGGATGCATCACCCACGTTCATCGGTGATGAGACTGTATATCCCGCGGAAGTGTGGAGGTCGAGGCTTCTTAAATGCTAAGACCCTGCACAACCGTGAGGTATGCAGTCTCAGGGAATACTTCCTAGAAGCCGACGTGGGGATGCACCGAGATGTGGTCTCAGTGGACAAGGGCCTTACCCCGCTATCCTTGGCTAACGAGAACTGGCGCAAACCTATAGTATTAGATACTAATGACCGCAGGGAGGTATGGCAGAGCAAAGAGCTTCACGGGCGTTTTTACCGGGCCTTATATGGGCCCGATGTAGACCTACTAGCGTCCGTATCCTGGCTGCGATTCGGTGATCTCTTTGGGGAAACCGAAGGTTTTGTCTTTGCGATTATGGATGAAGTTATGATGACGAATAACTACCGGAAATATATTGTGAAGGACGGCACGGTTGACATCTGTCGGGCATGCCACCGTCCGGGGGAATCAATCCGACACATTATCTCTGGCTGTTCTCGTCTGGCTAACGGAGACTACTTGCATAGGCACAACCTTGTGGCCAGGATTATCCACCAGCAACTTGCTTTGAAATACAGTCTTGTGGAACCGGAAGTACCATACTATAGATATGTGCCCGACCCAGTTCTCGAAAATGACAATATCACGTTGTATTGGGATCGATCTATCATCACTGACAGGACTATTGTTGCCAATAAGCCAGACATAGTGGTGATAGATCGATTAGAGCGTCGCACAATGATTGTTGATATAGCGGTCCCGCATGACGAGAACCTCGTGAAAGCTGAAAAAGATAAACAGATCAAGTATCTCGACCTGGCCCGCGAGGTTGTCGACATGTGGGAAGTGGATACAGCAGTCATTGTGCCGATAGTCGTGACTGCCAATGGCATTATAGCCAAGAGCCTCGACCAACACCTAAGGAGGCTCTCGTTAGGCAGCTGGATCAAGGGCTTGATCCAGAAAGCGGTGCTTCTAGACACGGCGCGTATCGTCAGGAGATTCCTCTCTCAGGAGCCCTGACCACCGGTAGCTTGGACCCTGTTCCCGATACCGGTGGGCTACTATTTTTTATATTTTTAAATGTTTTTGTTTTCCGTTTTCTTTTTATGAAAATATTTAAAAATGTAAATTATATGTAAATAGATGAAATAAAGGAAATAATAATAATAATATACTAGAAAACGAAACACACAAAATGTACTACGATCGCGCCATACTTACAGATAGAACTATCCACTACAATAGACCAGACATAACCCTACAGGATAAAATAAGAAAAATCACTTACCTTATAGACATTGCAGTTCCCAATACCCATAACCTACAAAAAACGATAACTGAAAAAATAAGTAAATATGCTGACCTTAAAGAAGAAGTCTCAAGAATCTGGAGACAAGAAAAAGTATACGTTATCCCTATAGTTCTCTCAACGACGGGCGTTATCCCGAACCACCTTCTCCGTAGCCTGAAATTAATAGATTTAGAAGAATCAGTTTATATCAACCTACAGAAAGCTGCCATCTTAAACACCTGCAGAATAGTTAGGAAATTCATGCAGTTGGAGGAAGAAAACACACCCTCATCTTAATCACACCACACGCTGCATTTACTTGGCTTTGGCCCGTAAATGTAGCTAAAACCAGCCTAAGAGCTGAGAAAAAAAAACACTCCCCAAAATAATAATAATAAATTTATTTCAGACCATAAGTCCATAAACAACACACATTACAATTTTATACACAAAACATACATATATACATGAAAACACATACCTACACAAAAAATACAATAAAACAACTTATTTTAAATAATGGAATGACGCACGATGAGTGGTCATCCATTGCCACATAATTGGACTGTCCATCCTGTCGGCTACTATAGCTACCAAGTTGTTGGAGCTGTCGCGCACTCGCCGCATCAGGGATGCTATCCGTGTCCGCATCAGTGCGTAAAAATCTGGCACGCCATTCTCCGCGAACATCCCCGATGCACTGCAAAAGCGCGGCAGCCCCAACATAACTCTGAAGGCATTATTGTATTGGACTCGCAGAGCATTGTACGAGCTTTTTGTATAGTTGACCCATAGGGCACACGTGTACATAGATTGGCAATACGCTCTAAAGAGTGTAATTTTCACCTCCCTAGTACAACGTGCAAACCTACGAGCCAGCATGTTACATCGAACTGCCAATGCTCTGCGTTCCCTCTCCACGTCCGCATCGTCGGACAGACTATCGGTGACCCAATGCCCCAGGTACTTGAACTTCGTGACCCTGGAAAGCTGAGCGCCCCCCAAGGTGACTGGTGGGACAGTATTATAACATTTGTTACCCGCTTTGAAAACCAGTAGCTCGCTCTTGGTCGCATTATACCTGAGGCCGTGAGCCACCGCATAGTCCTCACAGATGCGAAGAAGCCTCCTAAGTGCACTGATCGATGGGCTCAGCAATACCATATCATCCGCGTAGCTGATGTTATTGACGCAGTGTCCGTTAATGGAGCACCCGATATTGGTATTGCTGAGCTCACAGATCAGCTCGTTTACATACAGGTTGAATAACTTGGGTGAGCTGATTCCGCCCTGCCTCACACCGCACTCCAACCCGTATGCATCCGACAGGACACCCGCCCACTTAACATAATTGTATTGGTTTTTATACCAATACTTTAGCATCCTAATGATATCGCTTGGGAGGTTCTCAACATTTGACAGTTTCCTCCATAGGCAGTCATAAGATACGAGGTCGAAGGCCTTGGAGAGGTCCAGAAAACATGCATACACAGGTGTTTTCCTACTTGCATAGTATTGAACAGTCTGTTTGAGGCATAGTATAGCTGTTTCCGTGGATAAACGTGGCTTAAACCCAAACTGCGCGTCGTTGAGTGTTAAGTGCTTATCCAGCTGCTGATCAATCAGACTGTCCAACACCTTTGCAATGATGGTAGCCAGGGATATAGGCCTGTAGTTGCTCTTGTCACTCGCATCTCCAGTCTTATTTTTAACAATGGGCACAACAATAGTTTTAAGTAAATCAAGTGGAAGATACGAGTGACTCAGGCACAAGCTAAAAAACATTGCTAGCACTCGCGGTAAGTGCTTACCAGCATAAAGTAAATGCTCTATACTTAGGCTGTCGTGACCCGGCGACTTGCCTCTCTTTAAGTTGCGTATGACAGTAGCTACCTCCCTGGCCGCAAACCTAATAGGCATGTCCTTGGACCCCCCCAACACCTCCGGCCCGCCAGACGACGTACCTAGGGGAGACCCAACTTTAAAAGCTCTGCTGAATAGGTTGGCGATATCATTAGGATCACTAAGGCCCTCAACACTCACAGGCAGACCCGACCTGGGATTCAACCTGTTCGTGGCTTTCCAAAAACTACCAAAATTCTTTGCGTCATGATGACTTGCAATGATGTTCATTTTTATTTGGTCCTTATTATTTTGACACCATTTCAATTTACTTTTAAAAACCCTTCTACTTTCCACCATTTTTTCATACAAATCACCATGTTTCGGCCTACCAAACAACGTCCAGGTTTGAAAATCAAGCCGAGCCTGTCCGTGTGCGTCCTTTACATATTTATTCCAGCCCGTTATGTAACGCTTTTTGCGCTGTATTCCGTTCTTACAGTTACTGGTGATTGCACCTTCACAGAGAATACGCACAATTTCCGCATACATAAACGCAAACCCAATGTTTTGCAAGTGAAGGTTTAAACAATAACTTGTTTACCAACTAGTACTTTTACCAATCTTTATGTAGTCAAATATTTCAGTTGGAATAACTCATTTTACGCAAAATAAAGACGTTTTATTACAAGGGTGTTTTTTCCACTTGGGACAAATTCTAAACAGGTAATAATAATATTAATATATATATATATATATATATACCACCTCCGGACTCTTCGCTCAGCTCCGCCTCGCCGCCGCCGGTACCCAGCCTCACTATGAGCGCTGTGACGACACCGGCCGCGGTAGTTGCGTCGAGCTCGAGCGACGAGTATTTTTCCCCGCCCACGACGCCACCACCTGCTCGCCGACGGAGAGAACGCCGGCCGCCGGACGGCTTAGGACCTCGAGGCCCACCGGCCTCTGATAGGGTCCCAGCTCCCGGCGGAAGTGTGCAGCGCATGAGATGGACACGATCCATTAACGAAAACGTCATGCGCTCATACTATGGGGCTAAAGAGGGGGGAAACAACCTGACCGCGTACCGTGTCCGGATGCTCTCTCTTTTTCAGGTGCTTGAGCCAGCTGTCAACGTTTCGGCACAACGACTGTCGGATCAGGTGCGGGTCATCCAGCGTAATCATATGTTGGATGACGCTGTACTTGATCACCTGCGAAATGAAATGCAGAGTAGCCCTATCATCGCTCCCCCGCCGCGGAGTGTTATTGTAGTGCCATCACAGGACACTACAATTCAAGCTGACGAGAGGATTGATGACAGGGCTACAAACGTAAGTACCCAGTGCAATGAGGAAATGAGGAGTGCTTTGGAGGGTGCGATTCAGGAATATCGGTTCATGTCGCCCGAACTTAGACCACGTTTACCTCGTTTGCCCATGCATAACAAAAATAGAGCGCTGATAGCGGTTCTGGATTCGCCGTTGTCAAACTATTTTGATGACTGCGAAGACCTCACTGATACTCATTCAATTCTGTACTGCGCGGCTATAGCAGCATGTCGTTTAGCTCACGTCAAATTTGCTGATGCCTCTAGAGCTACACGACCGAAACCTGCTGTACCAGCTTGGCAGTACAGGATTGAGCGCCGTATTGGTGGGGCCAGAGCGCTCATCGGCAAACTAATCTGCTTCAAGGAGGGCAATAATCGCCCCAGAGTGATGCGCTTCATGAGACGGGCGTTCTTAGGGACTGATATCAGCCCTCAGGACTATATGGCCCGTGTCACAGAGCGCATCGACTTCCTGAAGCAGAAAGTGTATGCATGGGCGAACCGTATTCGTAGGTATAAGCGGCGAGTAGAGCGATACACTCACAATCGCACTTTCCAGAGTGATGAAAGGTGGGTTTATAGGGCTTGGGAGCGACCGGACCAAGGTGAGACTGACACGCGTCTGCCGGATGATGTTGCCATGTGCTCTTTCTGGCGCAGCATCTGGTCGGTGCCTGTCAGTCACACCGAAGGTGATTGGACTCGGGAAGTCGAGCGAGCCTGCGATCCAATACCAGAAATGGGGGCTATTACCATCTGCCCCCAAGATGTAGCTCGTGCAGTTCGTCCGTTGCCTAACTGGAAATCTCCAGAGCCGGACGGGCTGCACAACTTCTGGATAAAATGGTTTATAAGGTCGCACGATCGCTTGGCGGCTCAGTACCAGACTGCATTGGAGTCTGGTTCGCTACCCCAGTTCTTAACGACAGGAGTTACCCACCTGCTCCATAAATCTGGTAGCACCGAGGAACCCAAAAATTATAGGCCGATCACATGTTTACCGACGGTCTATAAAGTTCTTACATCTATTTTGAGAGCTAACATTAACAAACATATTGACACTAACTCCATCATGTCTGCCTCTCAAAATGGATGTAGGAACGGATCCCGCGGTACTAAGGAGCTACTCCTCATTGATATGGCCATTAGCCAACAGGTTCGTCGTTCCTGAAAGGATCTTTCGACATGTTGGATAGATTATAAGAAGGCCTATGACTCGGTGCCACATACATGGCTCATGAAGGTGCTGGAGTTGTATAAAGTAGATGCAACTCAGCGCACCTTCCTGTTGTCGTGTATGGGGCAATGGAGGACAGTCCTTCGCTATCCAGGATGTCGAAATATCCAGAGGAATAGCGAACCAATAAGGATAGAGCGAGGCATATTTCAGGGCGATAGTTTAAGTTCGCTCTGGTTCTGCTTAGCCCTGAATCCTCTAAGTACACTGCTGGAGGGTTCAGGCCTAGGCTATCAGCTGAGGAGAGGTGGTCAGGTTATATCTCACCTCCTCTACATGGATGACCTAAAACTCTTTGCCCCCAACAATTTGCAACTGATGGAGCTACTGAAAGTAACTGAAACTTTCAGTAGCGCCATCAGGATGGAATTTGGTGTGGACAAATGTGCGGTCATGCATGTAAAGTGAGGGGAGATTGTGGAATCCGTGGGAACACAGCTCACGGATTCCATAAACCTTAGAGCCCTCTCCGCATCCGAAACCTATAAGTATTTGGGTATGTCGGAAACATTGGGCATCAATGTTACTGACATGAACCAATCGTTGAAGGAGCGCTTCTTTGGCCGCCTGAAGAAAGTATTTAATAGTTTTCTATCAGGCGGGAACAAGGTGCGAGCCTTCAACGGTTGGGTCATGCCGGTTTTGATGTACTCTTTCGGCATACTCAAATGGACTTAGACTGAACTCGACGCCCTGGATAGGCTACTGACTGCATATCGGATGCATCACCCACGGTCATCGGTAATGAGACTGTATATCCCGCGAAAGTGTGGAGGTCGAGGCTTTTTAAACGCTAAGACCCTCCACAATCGCGAGATATGCAGTCTCAGGGAATATTTCTTAGAAGCCGACGTGGGGATGCATCGAGATGTGGTCGCGGTAGATAAGGGTCTCACCCCGCTCTCCTTGGCTAAAGAGAACTGGCGTAAACCTGTAGTGCTTGACACTAACGATCGCAAGCGGCGCACAATGATTATTGACATCACGGTTCCGCATGACGGGAACCTCGTGAAAGCCGAGAAAGATAAACAAATGAAGTATCTTGACTTGCCTCGCGAGGTTGTCGACATGTGGGATGTGGACTCAGCTATCATTGTGCCGATAGTCGTATCAGCCAATGGTTTAATTGCCAGGAGCCTCGACCAACACCTAAGGAGGCTCTCGTTGGGCAGCTGGATCAAGGGCTTGATTCAGAGAGCGGTACTCTTGGACACGGCTCGCATTGTCAGGAGGTTCCTCTCTCTGGAGCCCTGACCACCAGTAGCTTGGACACTGTTCCCGATACCGGTGGGCTACTATTTTTTATATTTTGAATGTTTTTATATTCTTGTATTCTAATATTTAAAAATATAATTTATATGTATATAGTTGAATAAAGGAAATATTAATATTAACTATTCTGGTAGTATTTTTTTTAGTTAGTAGCATTTTTTTAAATAATTATAATTTATAATCTCGTCTAACTAGTTCAGTTTAGGGTAGCCTGTTTTTTTTCCATATTTTTTTTCTATATAATCTAGTCGTTTCTGGCGTAGGAGGTCACAGTTTTAACCTAACCTAACCTAACCATTTTCTTTTTATAATTAACCTACTCTACTCGTAACTAGTTCCATAACTAACTGACCAAACGTTTATTGTCTAAAGATTGTTTGCTGTAATAAACTATTTGATTAAAGACCAAATGGCTAAATGGCATTATCCTTGATAATTTTCTGTTAAGTAAAAATGTTACCAAATGAAAAGGTGCGTACTAAAATCATTCCAAACATTGCATTGGTATAAAAAAAGTTGCTAAAGTTTGTTTGGGTAGTGAAATTTTGGCAAAATCTTTTCGGTAAAACGGCAGGATCCCCAATATATTACATGGAGCGGCTGGCTATCTGACCTCCACAACCCAGTAAGTCCAGAAACTGGGTAATACGATACCCCTTGGTAAGACTGGTTGTCAGATTTTCGGGTTTCTGACGACCCGTTACGACTATCAAAGAACCACGAATGACGGCTGGGACCAAAGGTTTAACGTGCTTTCCGAGGCACGGAGGAGTCTCGGTATGTAAAGATGGTCACCCATCCACGGACCAACCCCGGCAAGCGTAGCTTAACCTGATCGATCGACCCGTGCGGCTGTTATTACTTAGCCACGAGTTCCTAAGATATTCTAAACTACACAATGCATTTAGATACAGTTTACACTATCATTTAGAGCATTTATTCCGGAAGATGGTATGTACATAATTACTCGAACAGAAAACTTGATGTTTTGCTATGCCGCCATAACACTCGTCCGAAGCAGGGGCGGGTACACTAGTAGAACTATTGAAAACTTGATTGACATGCAAAGGTTCATTTTCACACTTTTCTTCCAAAATTAAATCAAAGTTAAATCAACGTACTTTTTTTGCAAAAGCCGAATGGTGGGTAAAACATAAAGTTCAATAAAAAAATTGATCTTATTTAGAATTTTAGATTTTTTCAATGCAAATAAAAAATCGTTTAATGAATAGATGTCAAACAAGAAATATTGATTTCAAAGTAAAAAAAATCTCGGAATTTTCAGATCCCGAAACGCGACTGACTGAGTTTTAATAAAAGCTCTTATTCATCCTTTTGAGTTCTTGTTGGGAATTAAATAAGTAGGTATTACGGTAAGTGCTCGAAATGTACCTAAAAATATTTCCTCATTTCCTCGAAAACATTAATATTAATACTTCTAACTAAGTATAGTTTTATAAACCCTGATCCTAAGTGGTAACGTCACCGAAAAAAGGAAAACATTTTGGCTCGAAAATACTCGAAATATAAGTTATCGCCTGTGATAGCAATATTTTATTTTCAATAGACAGCAATTTCAACCTACCCTCACTTTGTAATAAAAACAAAATGATGCACGTACTCATACGTTTGCCGAAAATATTCTACCAACGGAGAAAAAATATTACCTATCTTGATTTTCTATCAAAGATTTTTCTTTTTTCTGCTGCTTTCTTCGGTAACAATTTTTTTTTTCAAATTATCACTTTCACCTTGTCCTCATTTGCGAGTGATGGCACTTTCAATATGAATAAAAAACATAATTATATTTTTTATAAACAAATATTATTATACTATTTATTAGGTCTTCATGCTCGCATCCAGATGGGCGTTTATTATACACGATTATTTTTAAATCGTTCTGGAGCCAAAACACAGTGACTCCAGACGATTAATAGGTACTATTAGCATTGTTATTGTTTTTTTAAGACATCTAATATAGAAGTTAGAAATTTATCACTTTTATTCTGTCATTCGAATTAAATCTTAGTAGCGCTTACACTATTTCATTCATAAACGCAAGATCGTACGCGATCCGCTCGGTGATGACGTAGCGCGGCACAGCTGTGCGTGTGCGAGTCCGGCTGCAAGTAAGTACCTGCAAGTAGGTATTTCATTTCTGGTACGATAGGTTGGTGTAAGTTCATTCACCTCGTTATCTCTCGTTTGTATCGGAAGCACGGCACGGTGTTTACCACTATCACATCTCCTCGTAAACGAGAGAAACTAATTGAAATTTCATTCACCACTCTCGCATCACGAAATCACTAGTACTCGTACCTTTTCAACTAGACACGACGAGTACGCTTGGGAGTTGTATTTAAGGCCTTGAATCGAGTGTCGACCAATCGAGCTAATAGGTACTTAATAAGCATACCTACCTACCATATTTATGATAAATAAAAAGAATACTGCCTAAACCAATTTTTATGCGACAATGCTTGCTTGCGAGTAGCTACGCGGCTTCTACAAAGGCAGGCAATGTAAACAGAAAAAATGAATCGTTTTATCTGTCGAATAGAGTTCATTATAAGATGGTGGTGCCCTTTTCTATGAAAATATTGGACCGAATTAAGACCTTATTTTTATACACTTAACCGCGGAATTCGGTTGTGCATCCTTTTGAAGTCCGGTCGGACACTTCTCAGAATAATTTTAGTAAACTGCGTACCTACTTACCTTGTACCTAGTTTGGTGAAATTTCTATTTGATACCGTTTACGATTAAGAAATAAAGTCTGAATTCGCTTTTCGTATTTTTATCTGTGTACCTATTTATCTATTGCGTATGTGTTTTTATGCTGTCTGATCGATGAATGGATTTTTCAATGGGTACCGTTCGCAAGTGTTGTCGTTCGTCGATACGTTTTACACACATATGCATTGATCGCAGTTACTTCGAGTTCTCATTATTTCACAAAAAAAACAATAAATTAGATTTTTCGTGTTTTTTTAAATTGTAATTTATTGAAAATAATAGTCCCAATCGTTTCGAGTTCGATGATCGAGTCTATGGCTTTTCGTTCCAGAACGAGCTAAAATTAACCGTGTATTTTTAAGTCATAGGAAAAAGAAGCAAAGTACATTTGTTTTTGATATATGTGATTTAGCCGTAGTTAAAAGCAGCAAAGTATCTTAATTTTGATGTAGGTACCTATGTCAGCACCATCTGCTTAGCATTTTTCCAACTATGGACGGGTCGGCTTCCAGTCTAACCAAAAGCAACTGAATACCAGTATTTTAAATGGAGCGACTGCCTATCCGACCTCCACAACCCAGTTACTGGGTAACACGATACCCCTTGGTGAGACTGTTTATTAGACTTTCGGGCTTCTGACGACCCGAAACAACCGTCAAAGATATACAAATGACAGCCGGGACCAACAGCTTAACGTGCTTTCTGAAGCTCGGAGGGGTCTGGAATTGTAAAGATGGTCACCCATCCACGGACCAACCGTGGCAAACGTAGCTTAACTTGATCGATCGATCCGTTCGGCATACTCAAAGCATTTATTTCAAATAAACCAATTACAGGCACTTTTGAATTGTGAAGGGGTCGGTCAGTCAAAAAGGTGAAGCTAGTTGCCCATTCCAAAGCAAAGTTGGTTCCTACGGAGAAGAACGGTCAAGAAACTCCACGAACACTCTTTTAAAAATCAAAATCAAAATATTGTTACAAAGTATTGGTTACATAATTCATGTTGAAATTATACATGTGAGAACAATGTAGAAAGACGAGCACGTTAAAAGCGTTCCTTAATAAAAATATAAAAACAAATAAAAAAATAAAATAAGCCGTGGCAGCTAAGAGATGACCAGTCCTCACTGACGGCGCCCGTTCACGTCATTTCGCATAACTCAGCACCACTTAGCTCAACCATTTTGAAGGGAACGCAATAATCCAACTCACACGCAACCACCAGCGAGACATTTGAGTGAGCATGACATACTCTCAGCCGCCAGGGCACATTCAAGTCAATGAAAGACGTACCCAGTAAATGGTAGCTTTAAAGTAGGTACACAGTGCTCACACATGTACTATGCAATTATTACTTAGCCACAAGCCCCGCATGTAGGTAGCTATGTAAATAAATAAATAATAATTGGACTTTAAATTGTACAGAAAATAAACAGGAACATACTCGTATAAGAAGGCATTCGACATGAACGTTATTTCAGAAAGAAATACCTACAATCATTCTTAGCACTAAGTTTTCACCGTCGCTATAAATAGATTTCACACTCATGGCGTGTCCATTTCTTTCAGCGCCAGATCTCCACACCTGACAGCGCAACAACCTTAAACCCAATAATATATTGACTTTTAAAGCTTTCCTAACATATACTTACAGACTACTCTACAGAGGTAGGTACTCTAAGAGGAATAGAAAGTAGTGCTCTCATGTCACATTAATCATGGAATACATTCCTAACGAAGATACATTGAGGATCGGAGAATGAAGGCAATTGATTAATTTATTTCTTTTTGTTATTGTGGCAGAATCGTGTAGATAGGAGCTTTGTTCGTGAGAGAAAAAGACTAAAAAGTATTATTTAGAACTGCAAGTTTCATTACAGTTTTTTTGTTTTTCTACCTCAACGGGGAAGCTCTTGGCCTGCATCACACCTGATGATGGTAAGTGATGATCAGGCCGAACGTAGAAGTGACCTTCACCTGGAATCCTCAACCATAGAGTAACTGGCTATCTTACCTCTAACTGCCGAAACACAACAATGCTGTTAACATTGTTGCTATGGAGACTGAGATAAGATGGTGATAGCTAGCCAGGCGGACTTAGCACAAGCTACCACCAACCAAACTGACCAGTTTTTTTTTTTTTCTCTTTATTTTGCATGGCTGAAAGGGATTTTTCGAATAAGTTAAGTATTCATGGAAAATCACAAATATTCGCAACAAGTTTTCTGAAAAATTACGCAAGCCTTTGATTTTGAACATTTAAAATATTATCAACATCGTTATATGGTCTACTTGCATGTGGCTGAACCACTTTTCTACTTCGATACTAAATATAGCAGAAAACGAATGTAGAAAAACCATTTTTGTTTATTTCGTGCACGAAGCCTAAAAACTTGGATTCATTTCAACATGGGTAGTGTTTTTCGTTTCAAAGCATAGATTGCTATGGAGGAGAATGTGTTTCTGGAGTATCTCTAAAGGATTTATCTTTTGGGACCGTACACCTCGTTTTGAAATTTTGCAAGTACCTACTGTAATCTGTTCTATATAAAATACTAACTTCCGCCAGCGGCTTCGCCCGCGTGTTATCTATATAAATTATAGCCTATGTTACTCAGTGATAATATAGCATTCTACTGGTGAAATAATGTTTAAAATTGGTCCAGTAGTTTTTGACTTTATTCGTTACAAAAAAAACAAAAACTTTTCTCTTAATAATATTTATTAAAGGCAATACGTAATCTTTATCAGAAGAGGTCTTATTGTCTGTTATGCGTGGGGTTGAAGGAGAGATGTAACTAAATGAAACACAATAATATTCTGAATAATCACATCTCTGATCACATTAGAGAATGAACATTGCCCCGAGTACGTAAGACGCAAGCACGTACAGTTTTATTGAAATAAACGGTTGTTTAAATAAAAACCCATTGTTTTATTTTTCAATTATTTTTCACATGTTTGAACTGGAGAGTAGAAAGGGGGTGCCATAGAAATCTCGCCCCAGGGCGCCGTTAATGCTAAAACCGGCACTGGGTAAGTCATACACTAAACATGATTATACAAGCAGTGGTCAAAAGCAGGTTGAATAGCTAGCTCCTGAACTATGTAAAAATATGTGAGCAGCTATCTCTTGAGATACTTGTATCTCAAAAGCCAAAGTTCCTCATAAACATTGATTATTAAAACTTAAATGCAATCTGGTTAAAGTGACTCAGTAATTACATGTAACATGTATTCATGAGGCGATCGTTAAAATATTTTCTATAAAGTCGTAAGACAAATTTTGCAGCTAATTAGTATGCTTTGCTCTCAGCATAAACTTGATCAACGTAGATACCAATTAACCGATGTACCCTATTATAAAGACTAGCGCGTAGGACTGAGTAGACTGGACTGTTCTGGACGGACATTGGACGGAGTCATAGCCCGAACAACTTCGACGTCCTAGAAGGATGTAAACAGTCGATAGGTAGGATGGAGTGACGGCGTAAGGCTCGTGTAGATGGCACCGCAGCCGCGCCGACACCGCTTCGCGTAACTATGTAGACTGATCCGCTAGCGCGCTTCCGTCGGCCGTCCGCCGCCTCGCCGTCGCCGTGTGATTTTGCTATATCACTCTACAATCCGCGGTGACGGTGCGGCAGCGGCGAGGCACCGTTGCATATCACAGCGGAGGCGCGGCGGCGGCGCGGCGACGGGCGTCGTGTCACTGAGCACTAAGACTACACGTAAAATGAAAGATGTTGCACAGTGAGAACTTAGTTTCAGACTACAGCAGAGCGGAGTCTCTACGCTTGCAATGCATAACCTTTAGAATCGCCCTTTGAGCACGTTCTTTTTTAATTAGAAGAGATTTATGAGTGACTCCCCATACTGTAACACAGTAGGTGAAAGCTATTTACCTTGAACTGGTAGTCAGTTAAGTCAAGATGCTTTACTTAATTAGGACAACGAACCTTTGTGTTTATAAATGCGCAAATTATCTTGAAACCAGTTAATTAAATAAAATTAATGAGTTTTCAGATACCTATTTATCTTTATAACGTTTGTCGATAAACATTACCTTTCCTGTATCCTTTCCTCGAAATAAGCATCTCTCAAAGAAATCGTAAAGCACGACAAACTGAAATAAATAAATAATTTATTTTGGACCAAATACTTGTATACATTTTATAAACCTGCCAAACTGCGTGACAGTTTGTCGGCAGGATTAGCGCTCGTCTTAAAACATTTGGTATAAAACATCTATGTAGGTAGATTATAGCATTAGTAGTTAATTTAGTTTAGGGATTTCTTGTATTTTTCTAGCGTGTACCTGGTTATTGTGCATAATTAATAAAATTTAACAGTTTTCAGAGATTCAACTTCTCGTGTTTTATGATTTAAAATCGCCTTTATACATTAACCCAATACCAGAACCCATCACAGACCGGTTGACAATTGCAGATTGTTTGGTGCCCTGCAAACAATTTGCAATAGTCAAAGTCTATCCATTTCTTTCACATAATAATAGGGAATTCCTACTTAGAATACCTACCACATGGATATTAAAAAACACGGAAAGAAAAATAGGTTTATGTGACGCAGAAATCAATCAATCTGCCTAACCTCGGAGGAGTCTCGGTATGTGAAGATGGTCACCCATCCACGGACCAACCCCGGCAAGCGTACCTTAACCTGATAGATCGGCTCGTGCGGTTGTTATTACTTAGCCACGAGCTCGTCTCTCTCTCTCTCTTATTTGTCACAGAAATACGTGCATCTAAAATCATCTTTTTGACTTTTGACTTTTTTTTTTGACGACAACGGCACGGCAACAGCACGGTGACAGCTCAGAACGGTCTGTTTCTTCTTTGTTTTTTTTCAGGTAGGCAGAAGATTCTCATTTAATACATGACATTTAATTTTTAATTTCTAGGGACATTATTATTTGCTAATGTTTAATTATTATTTGCCACTGTGAAATTATCCAAAATTGTGTTATTAATTATAAATGATTGTTGCAAGTAATGGTTTAATAATATTGTGATACAGTCAAAGCTTGAGATTTGCATGCCTCAAGGCGTAATATGATTGAACTTAACAACCCTTTGTTTTTTAACAACTTTATGTATTTACCCATATTAGCAAATAAATGAATTTGAATTTAAATAGTCGGCAGTTACACGTCGTGATTGTGACAAGAAGGCGGAAGCCTTCGTGAGACTATTGCTATTTATATGAGTGGAAACTCAGCACTGTGCTGTGCTACGGGAGACTCACAGCACAGCGCTGATTTTCAGTGGTCACCGGAAAACGGCGTATGGAAACCAAGTCAGTTTTAAAGGTTTTTACAGATTAAACAAATGCTGAAGCGTTGAAAGGCCTCCCTCAAAATGGACCGATGACCTTGTGAAGGCCGCGGGAATCCGCTGGATGCGGGAAGCACTGATTCGGTCGAAGTGAAGGTGCTTGGTGGCCTATGTTCAGCAGTGGACGTCTCTTGGCTGAAATGATGATGATGAAACAAATCCTAACTATATCCTTACTAATATAATAAATGCGAAAGTGAGTTTGTTTGTTTGTAAAGTCGTCACGCTAAAACGGCTGAACGGATTTGAATGAAATTTGGCACATGGGTAGACCATGGTTATGACATAGAATACTTTTACCCCGGTAGTACGTTTCCATATCATAATTTACGACATCCACGCGGGCGAAGCCGCGGGCAAAAGCTAGTAATATTATAAATGCGAAAGTGGGTTTGTTTGTTACGCTTTAACGCTAAAACGGCTGAACGGATTTGGATGAAATTTGGCAGATAGGTAGCAAGGAACCTGGAGAAACACATAGGCCTTTCATCCTGGATCGCAGATGAAGTCGCGGGTAACAGCTAGTATCTATAAAGTAAAAAATTAACAGGACTTAGAATACAGTGTAACTATGTATATTGCGATACTATTTTAACATTCACGTACCTAAGCATGTGCACACATTGACGACGAGAAGCGACGGCGACGTAGCAAGACGCATATTCTAATAAATATCGAATATCGCATCGCTCGATTTCCAAGCGAAATAAGTACAGTCAGCTTCAAAAAGGTGTGTGCTTCGACAAGACTTCATTTAATAGGGATGATGACTAAATTTTTGTTTTTTTGAGATAGTTTTTTTAATGATTTTGTTGGGAATTAAAAAAATATTGGACACGTATTTTTTCGTTTTTTACGTAATCTAAAGATTACGGCGATACATTGAGGTAAAATGTGCCATGACGTCACGAGTATGTAGATTTTATAGTATACTAGTGACGTAGCGATCCCCACTCCCCAACTTAAAATGCGTTTTATCTAAGTTATTTTTGAATAATATGGTAAAGCAAAAAATACGTGACTAATATTTTTTTAATTATCTGACTGACGGACTAATTAGAATTTAATTTTTTTTACCCAGGCATCATCCCTATTGTTTCATACATATGTGGTGTTACGTATTGTGCATTTGTGAATGCACATTAGTATACGTGGCGTCACCTGTATTAGTTTAGATAAGTATTTATAAGTTAGTAAGGAACGCACCCTTGTTAACTGGCAACACTAAGCCACGACCCGGGGCGTTACCCATACCAGAGCGTCCCTTTGTAGAAGGTCGCTGGCTTGCTTACCAACCGTAGCGGGACACAGACTAGATTTTAGATCATTAGTTTATTTTGTCCCTACTAGTTTAATTAGTTATATGTGTACTAGTGAGAGAGTTATAAAAGGAGACAGGTGGAATACCCTCCACATACGTCCCAAAATCAATACATAAACATAATAATAATAATACCATTTATTTCAGGCGACACAGGCCCATAGAAAAATACCTTAACCTAAACATACATATTTTAACAAAAGCTAAAAAATAAAACTTACTTGTGTTAATAAATAAGGCTTAGACTATGTTAGTAGCACTTCACTTCGCACTAGGTTGAATTTGTGCTGTCGTGTGGAATTTGTCCTCGAAAGCGACGGAACACCACGTCCTGCGGCCAAAAATCTTCTTCCATGACGAGGGGCAGATAACAGTTCGGTACACGCACGACGAACGCCTTGAAGTTGACGTTCCGGTGCGATTCTGTTCTGTTTACGATGTCCGCCGCCTTAGTGGTGTAATGCAGGCGGGAGATGTACACCGGTGTGTTCGGCTTTGCGGCACGCAGGCTCACTTCGGGATCCGTAGGAGCTTTGCCGCAGCGGTTCTTGTTCGTTCCCCACGCCTTCTTTCCATGGAGGTAGGCAGAAACTACAGAACGACACCAGCTACGATCTTTACATACACCACCTCCACCTCCTTTGTACCATAATATTGTATACACGTGTTGCCACAAAACATATTACAGATTGGGTACTTTATTGTAGCTAACATTGATATATATTCCCATGCCTATTTCGGCTACGATGTATATTTCAGGTTTTGGCGGCAGTTGTTACGAGCCTGCGCTCTTACGTGGCTAATGAAGCGTATTTTGGCTGTGAAGGTGCAAACACGCTAGAATATCATTTCGATAATGGTATTGTCTGTTTGTGAATCCCCCTCTTCGCATAAAATTTTAAGGCATAATATTGTTTGGCATAACCTTTTCGCATAGCTTTTATTTGCATAATAATACTTTGGCATAATGTAAAGGTTAACATAACTGTCATTTGGTCTAATTTGTTTTGGCATAATTTGGAGTTGCATAAATTTTTAAGGCATACTATATTTATTCGTCTATTAATCATGAGCAATAAATATAAACATTATTTATTATAATTTGGGTATTACTCTATTGGATTTGGTAAATGTACGGCGGGGGTGGCACTCGGGCCACCCCTGAGCCGCGAACATGTTTGTCTTTATATTTGCTATATTAGGATTTATTATTTTTATTCCAAAGAACATTATGAGTAAATAACATCATGCTTTATAAAATTATGCTTCATTATTATTATTGGCCAACATATGGCAAAACATGTATGCCTAATAATATTATGCGTAATGATCATTATGCTGAATTTCGTTATGCCAATATATTTTATGCTTATCATTAGTAAACTGTATGTTCGAGGGCTTACTCTTGCGGTACGCCACCGCGCCGATACCTGACAGATATTTCTCGATGATATGTGAAACCAAGTCAGAGGCCCATGGACGGCATAAAAACTCTGACACATGAAAATAAAAGAAAGATTCTTGAAGTACACATTGATATAGTATTATAGAAAATAAATTGTAGACTACAAAATGAATTCTTGTTTCATGTATATATCTTTTTGAGGCTCACTGTGCCAACTACCCAACAATCGCTACATGGCGTCATGTCGCCAGTGTACTTCTACACTTAATCTCTGCCAGAACGTAAGATCACTATACAATTTTCTTAAGTGTTTTGTTCTGTAGTCTTGCAACTGACATTTGTTAGTTGTTACTATAAATACAGACACAGAACAACACTTAAGTCGCGAGCGCTTTCTGTAATCATACTTAGAATTAATAACAATAATTTCACCCCTCTTGTATAGGACGTTGGCCTGGTTGTGCGAAGCGCGACTGTAGAGCGCAAGAGATTAGAGGCCCTAAATTAATTACAATTTACCTACATAAAAAAGTAATTTAATAAAATTCAACTGACTTCGAAAGAAATTAACTCAAAATTATGAAATAATATTTTTATATCTACTCGAAATTAACCCTGTCGACCCGTAGCTCGTATCAATAAGCCAGGCCGTCGCACTTACACGTATTAGTCCATATCTTGAAGACGACTAAACCGATTTTGATGAAACATACACTGTATCCTAAGTTGAAGTATATGTAAGCTAATAAAAAAACAATGGTCACAATCCGATTAATAGTTTCGGAGATATGCGAGGACTATTTGTTTGGAAGCCCTAACAGATGATCATATGTGAATATCTTGCAGTTCCAATAATATTACATATACCTTCCTTTTTTTTGAAGTCGGTAAAAAAGTAACTTATAATTCAAAGTTTTGTAATTTAGAAAAATCTTTTATTAAGTAATGCTTAATCCGAGAAAAAACAAGCTCCCCTATTTAATATACCTGACAATGCTACATATTTGTAAAAAAAATACAAAATTGTTATATTTTCTTGCGGTTAAGAGAAATACATGAGAGAAAATTGTCAGATTGCCACCTGTTGTCTCTACACTCCTACCAACTTATCTGTGAAATGGCGAAAATTGGAACTACGGCCGTCATCTTGAAATGTCATTGATTGTCAGTGTCTACTACATTCGGGTTCTCTGGTTGTTTTGTCGTGATATTACTGAATTTATAAAGTTAAATATGCCGAAATCTATTAAAAGCGATGCTCGAAACATTATTCTAAAGGTTAAAACCTTTTTTGAAGAAGAAGCGCGGGCGGGGTCTTCGATTATTCCATTTAATCAAATATACAAACGAATTTCGGCAGCGACAGGTTAGTGTCGTAAACTTTCTTGTTTTAAATTACCCGATACTTAATTATTTATTTAAGTCCACGAAATATTCGTTTCTATTCTTGCTGCAGGTTAGCGTAACGGTAACGTACATCTATTAGGTAACCTGCTAAGTAAGTGAGCCAACTAACTTGCCAGATTTCAAATTTCTACTAACATTTATTTCATTATCTTATATTTCAGGTGTGAGTCAAGGACTAATTTCAAAAATAGATAAGGAAGGGCACGCAGCAGAAGAAACTGGTACAAAAATTCGGACACCAGGCAATGAGAGAAAACGTAAAAGTGGATTTGTGCATGTTGATGATTTTGACATGGGAATTATACGGAGGAAAGTACATGAATTTTATTCTGCTAAAAAGAGGTCCCTACTGTTAAAAAGCTTCTAGAGGTCTTAAAGACAGATATAAATTACACAGGACAGCGAGAAAGTCTGCGAAAGCTGCTTCACAAGGTGGGATTTCGTTTTAAAAAATCTGAATCCCATCGGAAGGTTCTTATGGAGCGTAATTAAATATCAGCTTAGAGAGCTAAGTACTTGCATGTAGTGGATAAAAATAATAAATCTCCCCAGCCCCGGTCCATAATTTATTTAGATGAGACCTATATTCACTCTTCGCATACATCGGGTAAATGTTGGCAAGGAGAGGGAGAAGACGGAGTATTGGAGCCTGTATCGAAAAGGCAAAGATATATTATTGTTCATGCAGGAGGAAATACTGGATTTGTTACAAATGCACTACTTGTGTTTAAATCAAACACAAAAAGTGGTGATTATCATGACGAGATGAATAGTACCAAATTTAAAAAGTGGGTTATTGAAAAACTTGTGCCTAATTTACGAGAGCCATCCATAATAGTGATGGATAATGCTCCTTATCACCGTATTTGTGTGAATAAAGTCCCAAATACGAATTCCTTAAAGATATGCAATTATGGTTGACCAAAAAAAAATTACTATGGAGAGAATTTGATTAAACCTCAGCTTTTAGAAATAATTAAGAGAAACAAGCCTGAACCTGTATATGAGATTGAAAAAAATTTAGAAGACAATGGACACAAATGCTTATATTTATTTATTTATTTATTTCTGTAACAATTTACATTGTATCAAGAAATTAAAAAGTAAAACATTTGCGATTCCCTGTTATTATAATAAATGTCAACGAAACAAAAAAAAAAAAACAAGAACTAAGAATAATACCAAAACAAATAAACTGAAAATGTCCCTATTACGACAAAAATATACTCTAATGTCAATAAAAATAGTGATGTTATAAATGATATGTCAAATAAAGAATATAAAAACAAATTAAATAAGATTCATCCATTACACAATGTCAAAAATAAAAAATAAAATCTATCATGTCAATAAAAATAGTATAATAATAATTAAAGTCTAGTTGTATGTGTCACAGAGAAACTCATCAAGGGTGTAATAGCACTTTTCTATCAGAAATGATTTTAGCTGCTGCTTAAACTGATTTAAGTTGTATAATGACTTGAAGTGTACAGGTAGTTTATTAAATAGTTTAATTGATTGATAACCTGCTGCATGACTCACGACTTTTAAATGAGGTTGTATCTTATTTTGTAAGTCCCTACGCCTAGTAGCTTCCCGCTTACCTCTTTCTTCTGGTGTTTCGAAAGGCTGCAGCTGTTTCATAAGATCCATGAGAAGAACTAAAATATACAAACAAGGGACCGTTAGTATCTGAAGTTCTTTAAAGTACTCCTTTCACGATACCCACTGCAGAGTTCTCACCATGGTTCTTAATGCCCTTTTTTGTATAATGAAAGCTGTATTTATATTGTACGCGTAGCTACCTCCCCATAGAGTGATACTGTACGTAAGCTTTGACTCTACAAGCGAGTAATATACCACTTTTAGTTGCTTGATTGCGATCACATCTCGAAGACTTCTTAGAGCATAGCAAGCTGAGCTAATTGAACTTTCTATGGCTGTCAATTCTTTTTTCCAGTTTAGGCTTTCGTCAATGTGAATACCTAAGAATTTTACGCTGTCTACCAATGTTATTGTATTTTCATTTAAAACTATGTCAATATTTTCTTTGTTTCTCGACGTCGTCCTAAATAACATGGCATTTATTTTACTGACATTCAATTTGAGATTATTGATGTTAAACCAATGATGAAAGCGAGCAAGAGCATTATTTACTTTACTACAGAGAGTATCAATATCTTTAGCGGCTATAATAGCATTCGTATCATCAGCAAAAAGCACAAGTTCAGCATCATTTCGTTCCAGCATATAGCTAATTAAATCATTAACAAATAAAATGAAAAAGATTGGTCCTAATATCGAACCTTGTGGAACTCCTTGTTTTTTTTTTATTTACTACCTTATCACTGTGATCTCAATCCCATTGAACTCATATGGAGCACAATGAAAAGAAAAGTTGCTGATGTAAATATTAGATAAGATAAGATAAGATAAGTCTTTATTTGCCTTAAACATGGTATAAAGTTGTTACAGTCAGATATTAATCTAAAGTCCGCATGTTCAGCTATACAGGATATGTATCAATTGCATGCAAAATAATAATTATAAGTAAATTTAAAAGTTCAATGTCAATACAATAATAATAGTTTTCTCTCAGCATTATCTGCAATTACAGAAGTCCAGAAATTTATAATTTATTGTTGAGAAAATCTTTAATGTCATAAAACATGACGACGCCCCCAAGCAACAACTCGGTAATGTGCTATTACCATGGTTTATGCTGTTATGTCAAATTCGGCATCTATGGACTAGAATACACATTGGCAATTTTTTTCAGATTTTTCCTAATGATAGTTACAAAAATATCATGACACACGTGTTTGTTGTTGGGAATTTAGACACAAATTTAAATCGACAAAAAACCAGTAATAGATCTGTACGATAAAAAAAAATGTATTTTATTTAGGTAAGTTGCGTTTACCGAGTTATTGGCGTAAATAACTTTCATTAAGTTTTTGGTAAACGTGTGTACGTAGTTTTTGTCAAATAAATTTTATAAAACGTATTCCGTAATACACACTAACAATGTTATTTAAGATTGATATTGGCTCATAAATGTACGTAATATTTCAATACGGTCAATTTATTTCAAATTTTAATACACCTAGCTCTGCTCTGGATTTTACTGATTTTGTCGAGCCGCGCAATAGTTCGCAAGATGGAATTGTCTCTTTCTTTTTTTATATGAGAGACAGTAATAGATAATGCCCCGCCCCCCACAAGTGTCCTTGACCGTTGGCCTGTTGCGTAATGTTTGTTTACGTAAACAGTTGCACTCAGATTTCTGGATTGCGTGCAGCTATTTCCGCTGCGCTCGATATTATTTAAGTTTTATTAATTGTGAAGTTATTTGTGAAGTTATAGAGTGCACAGTGATAATGAATTCTAGAAGAAATAGACTATTAAAAAATGAACGTGTGAAACGAATGCTTGAAATGGTTGAGGATACAATATTTACAAGTAAGTAATACCTAATATTACCGAGTACCATTTTATTGGAGTTCTTTATGATTGTTTGTTTAGTAACGTTGTTGTTTACTATGTGATAGGAGCCCATCAAGAGTTAGAATGTCCAGAAATAACTCCGAAGGCATCGACCAGTGCAGAGTCTGACGTCCAAGCATTATCAAAAGGTTTGTAGATTTTTTATTACACCTAATAACTCATTATATAAAGAATAATAAGTTGTATTTTAGGTAATTGTGACAATATGATTGAAACTTTACGTCGTGAATTCGTCGTTATGTCGTAGGTCATGCTAGCTAAGTCAAGTGTAAAAGGGTAGTCGGTAAGGTTGACGCAATAGCTTAACGCGGGTTTGATTCCCGTACGAACCAAACATTTGTGATAACCTACAGATAGTTATACCTGGCCTGGCTGTTTGTGGCCTTGAGTTTAAACGCACCCCTGATACAGGAGAAGTCTCCAAGGCTGAGGCAATGGTTCTCAATTATACTTTAATTTAACACTACACAACAATATTTATAATTAAAAAATATAATGATCAGATCAGATTTCAATTCGGTGCCAGCTCAATCTAATAAATACAAAGTTATGTAGGTACCTGTGCCAGTTGATAGTTTTAGAACGCGTTTTAGTTATTGACAATATAAATCTTTTTGTCTCTCTGACAGCACGGTTAGCGCAGTGGCTGAGAAATTGGACTGCTGCGCTGCGTGTCGCGGGTTCGATTCCCACAGAGAACAAATATTTGTAAGACCTACAAATATTTGTTTTGGGTCTGGGTGTTTTTCTATCTATAATATGTATATATTTACAAAAAAAAAAAACGTATATAAGTAGTTTATCAGCCATCTCGTCACCATAACACAAGCATTAGGTTGCTTAGCTTGGGACGGATGGTGTTGTGTTAAATGTTCTAGGATATTATTATTATTTTAACATTTCAGATACGGATTGCAATATTATTGCAGTTGATCCCGAATCTAGTGTAAAAGAAAAATTTTCAAATGCAGTTTTGACAAGATATGAGTTACGAGGTACGTATTAGATCCTAACTGTAGATAGTCTTAATCATCACATTTTTTTAGAGATTCAATGCATTACTGGTGTAACAATAATTTGGCAATGATGATAACATAATTAGATGATATCAATTTGTGTCATAATCCTTTAAATGGAATAAAATTAACAACTCAGATAATTTTATCGATTACAGCCAGAATGAAACAAAAGTACGTTGCTCCCGATCAGGAATCCGATGAAGATTTTTCGCCAGACGACTCAGAATATGCCCCGAGTCCACGCCCTAACATATTGGAAAGTCCATTAAGTAGCGTTTCAAGTCTAAGCGGAGACTCAGCATGTATTAATAAAATAATAAATTTGCCAGAAATAATTAGCACTCCATCAACAATTTCAAATCTATCGCTATATTTAACCAACACTGATTTTGTGGCTTCTTCTTCAGAAATTTATATAGCAAACTTAGATTTATCTCAACGAAGTATTGAAAAGGAAATTCAAATAAGTAGCCAAGAAAATATGGATGATACATTAAGACCAGAAGAAATTTCAGCAATTAATCAGAACGACACATTAACTGGTACAACTTCAAATGATTGCTCACCTGCCAAGGGAATTAATAGCGACAATAAGGTCACTCCAAGCTTAATAATTTGTAGTGAAGAAGAAAAAAATGAAACATTAAGACCGGAAAAGCAATTAGAAAGTAACAACGACATAACAATGGCCGGTAGAACTTCAACCGATTGCTCGCATATGGTGGCAATGGAAAGCGATCATGAGGTTGAGGTTGAATATAATTTATTAGTAAATATTGAAAACATAGATACTAGTATTGAATCTAATCTAGAAAGTCAACCCCATTCATTGGAAAAACAAAATAAACTGACTAGGAAACGCAAGCAGAACAGAAGTGAGTGGCGTAGTAAGAAAAATAAAACCCTCAAAAATTCTGGTAAAGCTTACGAAGGGTGCAATTCTAAAAAAAAGTATCCTGAAAAATCTATAGGCTCCCCATGTACATGCAAAAAGGGTTGTAGCCAAAAATTTAGTCCATCAGAACGCCAAGCTATATTTGACAAATTTTATAGTCTGGTTGATCGCGAACATCAATGGTTGTATATCAGTAGATATGTCCAAGCACAAACAATTAAACGAATGACGTTAGACCGTAAAAACAACCGCACGCAAACTTTGAATTATTTTTTCTGTAATTCAAATAATGAAAAAATTCCTGTGTGTAAAAATTTTTTTTTGAATACTCTACAAATTGGAGAATTTGTCGTTTATACAGCAATGGAAAAAGTTATGAAAGCAGATGAAGGACTTCAAGATAAACGTGGAAGACATAATAATAGGCCTAACAAAATGAACAGCTTGACAGAAGTCACTGTTAAAACACATATTGAATTATTTCCTAAAGTCAAGTCGCACTATACTAGGTCGAATTCAAACCGAGAATATCTTTCAGAAACCTTGAATATTTCAAAAATGTATCGATTTTATACTGAGTGGTTTACGCAACAAAATTACACTGATGTTGTAATGGCAACAAAACGACAATACGAAACAGTTTTTAAACTCCCAATATAACTACTCATTTTTCAAACCCAAAAAAGACCAGTGCTTTTCATGCTCCGTTTATGAACAAGCAGACGACACTACTAAAGCCACCCTTGAGGAAAAACAAAAACTCCATTTACAAAGAAAAGAAAAAGTAAGAGCATTAAAAAAAGAAGAAATAGAAACAGCTGACAAAAGTAATATGACAGTAGCAATATTTGATTTGCAAAAAGTGTTGAATGTGCCTCAATCTGAAGTAGGCGTATTTCATTATAAAAGAAAATATCCATGCTACAATTTTACCGTTTTCGATGCAGTACGAAAAATTGGATATTGTTATGTATGGCAGTACCAAATTGCTAAAAGAGGTAGTTCAGAAATAGGGAGTGCTTTGTTATCTTTTTTTAAAACTGAACGTGAGAAAGGTATAACAAAATTTTCATTATATTCTGATGGATGTTATGGGCAGAACAAAAATCGTTACATTTTCGCCCTTTATCTATATGCTTCCAAGCTTTTGGGTGTTTCTATAACCCATCGTTTTTTTGAAACTGGACATAGTCAAAACGAAGGAGATTCCATGCATGCATGCATAGAAAAAAACTTAAAAAATAAAGTTTTATACACCCCTGACCAAATTTATAGCAATATTTTAAATGCAAAGGTTACTGGCGAAAAATATCGTGTCAAAGAAGTAGAGCAGTCCGAAGTTTACGACTTAAAACCACTCGTAGAAGACAAGTATTGGCGGTGCGATAAAGACGGAAATGTAATCCGCTGGGCTGACATCATGGAAGTAAGTGTGGTCGATTCACAAGTAAACAAGTTGTTTTTTAAATATAATTTTGAAGACACTTATTCAGAGCTTGAGTTAAACTACACTGCTACCTCAGCTAGACGACGAGGAAGAAAAGGTACAAGTTCTCAAGATGCAGCTGCATGTATGAATAATGTGCAATTGCAACGCGCATATCACCAACGTTTACCAATAAGTAAAGCTTTGCATAATGACCTTATGAGTTTATGTAAAAGTGGAGCTATTCCTCAGAGTTACCATTCTTTCTATCAATCCTTGTCCTGTTCTGAAGCTGGGAATGAAAATACTTCTGAAGAATTATTAAATTAGAAGAGTTTATGTGGTTAAAATTTGATTACAGGATTTGATTTATTGGATTATTTTTATTAATAAATGTTCCCGTTAAGTTACATGTGCCAAATGTCATTCTTTGGTTTAATACAGTATTAATTGATTAATCTAAAATATTGTTTTTTTATCGTTTCTACCTTCTACTGTTACATTTAAATGCTTGAAAAAAGTCAGTATCGATTGATAACAATAACAATGTATATTCTAATTTTCCTCATAATAATTATGTTATTTATCAATACCGTATCTAAAATTATTGGATATTACCACAATAACTCCGTAAAAGTACGTTGCGTATCAGCCCAACGATAAAAAAATAACGTCGTAGAACTCCATTATATAATGTTACGAAATAATTTATGCGATAAAATTACTGCAATAACCCCTTAAGTACTATTACTGTTATATTTAATTTTTTTTTTTTAGGTTTTATTTGATTTCATAAATTACCAGGTTTCTAATCAAAGGAATTTAATTTTGATGTAATAGTCACATTGCGCAAAAAAATAGCTTTCATTTAACACATCAATGACTTCAATAGTCTTACTCGATGAAAAGATATTTGATAAAATCAGTAAATCTTTTCTCCTGTAAAATTTTGATTTTTCGATTACCGAGTTATTGCTTGGGGGCGTCGATGTGTTCTTTCAACCATTTCAGTAATCTGATTTTAAATGAGTTAATATTAAATAACAATTTTATTTCTTTAGGAATTGTGTTATAAATGCGTATACACATGACTAGGAAACTTTTCGCATACTTGGCTGATTTAGGAGTATCCTGCAATGCAAGTCTGCATGGATCTCTATTTCGAGAGTTCAGTTGATAAGCTTTTTTGAACAATCCCTTATTATTATAAACATAACTACAAATTTCAAAAATGTACAGTGACGGAAGTGGTAATATACCTAGCTTTTTAAAGAACGGTTTACATGACTCGTCAGGACGGATACCACAAATGGCTCTGATGCATTTCTTTTGCGCAATAAATGCTCTGTGTCTATCTGTGCTGTTACCCCAAATGATAAGCCCGTATCTTAAGATGGATTCTATATAGGCGTGATATGCTGTAATAGCGATATTTTTGTTGGTTATATTCTTTATTTGTCTGAGAGCATAAACAAACTTATTAATCCTACTGCACAAACTGTCCAGATGTACTTTCCAATTCAGATCTTGATCTATGAGTACTCCTAAGAATTTAGTTTGTGGAACTTCTTTTAACCTGTCAATATAAAGTTTGAAATTGTATTTACTATGTTTTGATTTATTGAACTGTATATAATTAGATTTATCTAAATTAATTTTCAATTTATTTGCCTGTAACCATTTAATAATGTCATCAATAGTATTATTAATGTCGATCTCATGATCAGATTTAGTTCTACACTTTTTGTCAGATGTCACAATCATTGAAATGTCGTCTGCAAATAATACACATTTATGGTTCGTCACTAGCGGTAAGTCGTTTATGTATAATAGAAACAATAAGGGTCCCAATACACTCCCTTGGGGGACGCCGCAATTATTAACTCTATAGTCAGATGAATACGAGGTTAGTAAATTTTCATTAACTTTATTAATAACAACATATTGCTTTCGGTTGCTTAGATAAGACGCAACCCACTGCAGTACTAAACCTCTTATTCCACTTTTTTCTAATTTTTTCAACAAGATGTCATGTGCCACAAAGTCGAAGGCTTGTGACAGGTCGAAGAATAGTCCTGTCGTTAAATAATTTTTATTTAGGGCATTATGAATATGCCCCAAAAGATTAGCAATAGCTAATGTTGTTGACTTTTGCTTTTGAAATCCATACTGTTCTTTTGTTATGATATTGTATTTGCTACAGTAGTCGGAAAGTCTCTTTTGCATACATTTTTCAAATAATTTAGACACTATGGGTATAAGGGTTATCGGACGATAGTTTTTTACATCATTTTTATCGTTTTTTTTGTACAGAGGTTTAACGACTGATAATTTTAGCGTATCAGGAAAAGTTCCAGAAGAAAATGAGAGATTAATCAAATAAGTCAAAATAGGAATTAATTCTGTACTGCAAGTTTTAATTACTTTTGTACTTATTCCATCGTAACCTTCTGAGTTAGTGTTATTTAAAGCTATTATTTCCTTTTTAGTCTCGTCTTCAGTCATAGGACTGAGAAACATGGAGTTAGGTATAGTCATGGTTTTATTAGGCACGTCATTATCATGTAAATTATTAAATGTCACAGTTCTAGTCGAATCAATAAAATAATCATTAAAAGCATTAGCTATGTCAGAGGGATTAGTCAGTATTCTCCTATCTAATTCTAGTTGAGAAATATCATTGTCACATTTTGTATTTCCAATTTCACGGTTAATGACTGACCACGTTGCTCTGCATTTGTTTTGACTGTTATTTATATATTTAATGTTTGAATTATTTTTGGATTTAAAGATACATTTTTTCAGTATTTTTATAATAGAGATACCGTAAGCATCGTTTAGTTTTGCAACTTTTTCTTTTTCTGCTTATCCATTTTTGTTTACTTGCATTAGAATTGTTTATTTTAATCTTAATCTTTGGGAAGCATAAATTATACAGTATACATTAAAACTCGTGAAATTTATTGAATGCATTATTTATATCAGGTTCAATATGTACCTCTGACCACGTTAAACTTGCAAGGCATTTTTTGAATTTACTAATATTTTCACTACAATAGTCTTTTTTGTACATAAAATATGATTTGAACTTTAAACTTTGCTCTTTTACTGGGAAATCTAAGAGTTGCGCTGTTTCGTGGTCTGATAAATATAGGGGTAACACCTCAGTAGAAGATATTTTTATGTTACTTAGTATGTGGTCTATACACGAGTCTTTACGTGTGGCAACTTGAACGTGAATCTGCAAGTTATAGTTATTGCATAGGTCCTTTAAGTAGTTGGTGACTTTCCCTTGTTTAAAAGTATTTATATTGAAATCACCAGCAATAACTATTTTTGTACTTGATCCGTATTTTTTTACCGTTTCGCACATAAATTGATCAAGTTTATCCAAAAATATGTTAGGATCAGACTTAGGCGTTCTATAAAGACACACGATTAGTAATTTGTGCAATGGAATTTCAACGCCACAGGCTTCAAATAATTTCTGGGTTGAGTACTTTTTAATGAGGGAGAGCTCGTTATAAACAATACCCTGTTTAGTGAGTATACAGGTCCCCCCTCTCTGTGTCTCTCTACCAAATGCAGCTGCTACGGTGTAGTTATTTAATTTTAAATATTTCTCATTTCCGGCACGCATAAAGGTTTCAGACAAACATAATATGTCTGGTTCTTTATTTGTGTCTCGTAACTCTAGCAATGTTAGTTCAAAAATTTCCTTTTTTGAAAGGATACTAGCGATGTTTTGGTGCAATATTTTAAAAGTTTTAGGTTCATTTGTTACGAAATTGTTATTCACGAAAAAGCTGTGTATGATCTATGACCTTAAAATAGTATGGAATAGTACCTTTTTTTGTATGAGTAGAGTTTTCAATATCAGGACCATTTGTAGTAGAGCTTTTCGTTTGATGACGTGCAAAATAATAAGGGATTGTACCTTTCGAAGCTATTACATGTTTGCTATCAGGTTTTTTACAGTTAGTTTGATTACGCAGTATTATTTTCTTCAATTCTTTAACATTTAAATACTTATTTTCGTAATCGTAACAGTCAATAGCATAGTTTATAGACTTACATGCATTATATAATTTGTATTCAGAATCAATATATTTACAACATTTGTATTCACTGCAAATATTACGAATAGTTTGTTTCAAATCATTTATATTTATATACATATTCTTAAGTGGGCTCAATAAAATTACAAAATGATTACTGAATAAGTCGAGAATTTGGCGTAATTGTGCAGATAAGATTTTTGTATCATAGTCATTTTCCCCCACACAAATTATGAGTTTGTCGCCACTTGATTTAGAAATATTTTGACAATTCTTAATGATGTCACTAGTGAGCGCGTGTGGTTTTGTTTCCGCCGTCACAGTATATTTTATATATGAAGTAGCCGCTCTCGACTTTAACAATGCAGAAGAAAGCCCAACACATTGTTGTGTGCCAAAGATAAATATCTTGTTAGTACGTTCTTCTTTTAGTCCAATAGAAGTTTTCTTTTCGTTGAATATTTTACCGCTCTCTTTTAAATCTAATAGCTTCTGTAGTTTTAGAATTTGATCCTTGAGGTGTACTATATCGTTTCCAGCCTGTTTCAACTGATCCTCCAAGTCAGCGATGTTTTTTTGTAGGCTTAGGATATTTCCGTGTGTATCTGTTGTGTTATTTGTAGTTCTAGACAAATTTCTAGGCGGTGTAAAGAATGCTTGCATATCTGAATGTAATAAAGAGTACGACGCATTTGCTTTTTTTGTGCCTTCATTGCTGTACAATACTTTTTGTGGGGACTGGCCTAAGAATCCTTTTAAAGTGATATTATCTTTAAGGAGTTTTTCATTTTGTTTGCGGAGCTCATTATTGTCTAGTATGACATTATCAAGTTCGTTCTGTGAGCTTCTAAGTTCTATCTGGAGGTGTTCAATTGATTCTTTGAGCTCAAGGTTCAGCATAGGATCAATTGTTGTATAGTCCATACTTCTTGACAGTGTTTTATCGGATATAGCAGTAGGATCATCGTACATATGTTCCATTGTTAGTATATGTGAGTCATAAGCTTCAGAAGTTGTGCTCTTTGGGGTGGACCAAGGTGTAGTCTCTTCTGGTACGTTTGGTGTGATACATCTACTTGATTCTGCTTTAGGTGATGAGTGTTTTTTCCTCAATGTCACATTGGATACTCTAGGGGTAGGTATATTTTGTTCTTTTGCTTTTTGAGAGCATGATTTGCACACCCACCTGAATGTTTTTCTCTCCTCTAAATTCTTCAAGCGATATACTTTCTCCGGATAACCAGCACAATCAAATTCAAAATGGTTTTTACAAGATGTGCAAATTAGCGTATTTCTGTGTTCCGCTAGTTTCTTGCATTTATAACAAGTGACTAGTGGCTGCTCTTTTCGGCCGCTGTTGGTGCACTTAGTTTTTGAAGACATGTTAAGTTTCTTTCTTATTTGGTCCTAAATTGTATTTAATTTCCCGAATCGTTCGTTCAGTGTGTTGGCAGTTCAAATAATGTTTACTTCACTAGTCATTTAATTTAACTAGTAATTTCATTTAACTAGTCATATAATATTGTTTTTGTTTATAGTTTATGTTTTTATAAATTTAAATAATTTTAACTTCCAAAAAGTGCTGGTAGATGCGGGACTCGAACTCGAGACTTGACGCGTTGTCGTGTAGCGGCCGGCTTACGCCTATACACCACCGAGGCTCTAATGACCACAGCAAAATTAGACGCTCTGTTGCTAATACCTTAAGGAATCCAGACGTGTGTCATTGGTCCGTTCGAAGGTCAATCCACTTCGACACAAAGCACAAAAATGCTGAAATTCCCCGCCTAGTTTGAGAAGCTTTTGACGCTACTACAGTTCATGAGTGGGCACAGCATTGTAAACACGTTCGCAGATTAGAAGGAAAATACTTAAAACATGATTTGTATTTAGATAAACCTTTTATTATAGAAGTGGTAAGTGACACTGAAACCGAAAGCGATAGTGATAATGATGATAGTGGTACGGAAATAAGCGGAGTATGGCCTCACAACCAGGATGAAGTTGTGTATGCAGGTTCATCTAATGATCACAATTACTGTAAACCTGGTTTTCAATAAATTATTGTAAAGCAATTTGTTTTTTTTTTTATTACACTACACTACCACTAGGTACCACTGCTAATTATAATTAGTCAAATCTGATGTACGGGGTTAGGTACAGTCATAACTAAATGCTAGACATACAGGTACCTCTTGCAGGGTAGGTACCTACTAAAATATTGTATCCTCCCGTGGAACACTTTATCTGCTGAATTTCTACTTCATTGGATTACTTTTTAGATAAAGCCATTGTTGAGAGACGAAACTGTTAGCGTACCTACGTAACTGTAAATTATCAAATTCTTTTTATTTATTTTATTATTTTTATATAGGTATCATTGTTTTTAATATGTAAAAACTGTAATTCTTATTAAACGATTATGTCTAATGTAAATTTCCTTCTTGAAAACTTACTCAATTTTGGGCAAATTATATTAATTTGCAACACTGAATCGACGGTGCCGTCCTCTTTCAGTTCACAGATAAGTTGGTAGGACTGTAAGTTTTATAAAGCATGCCATAGGTTTATTCACGAAGTTTTCAGTCACCGTAACTCCATGGTTACAAAGATTTCAAAACGTAACTCTGACATTGGAAATGTCATATTGGCAGGCCTGTGAACCCCTAAATTAACTTCAGTTAAGTAGACACAAGTAAGATTTATTAATCCTGATTATCATAATGACGTCTAGGTTATCTTATTAATATTTGAAACGCAAAGTAAGAATAAGCCTGTTTAGTGTCATGAAAATTAAATATGCTAAGCCAATTTACTTGATTATATATAGTTAGTTTTATTATGAAAATGGCATAGATTTTAATTTTAACACCTTTGAGTACAGTCATAATAACTGTTACTATAAATGTAGTACAGTAGGCCACTTTATGGTAACAGTTGACCTAGAGCTGGCCTAGCGTACGGAATTTTAATAAAACAACTGGCCAGCGAGCAGCGGTCGCCCATTGGTAACGGCCCCCGACTTACGAGTTATAGTTCGTGAATCAAACCCAGGCGCTTTACTTTATGTCAGTCAATTTATTTTAATTTAGTTTTCATTTATTGTTAACATAATCTACTCATTAAAATGTTTTTATTTTATGAGTTGTTTCGCCATTTGTGGTAATGGAAATTATTTTAGCATAAGCACTATTATATAGAATCAAGTTTTTCCAACTGAACAGACAGCTGTGCTGCTGGGGAGTTTGTTGCACCACTTCTTCTTCCCAGCTTAAGCACTAGGAAGTGGTGAAGGATGGGCGTTTTTGGGGGACCGTCTTATGTAATTTGGACGTTCGAAAAGTGTTGATTCTCAGCCTAGTTTGAATAAATGACTTTTTAATTTTGAATTTTATATATGTAAATAATAACGGTGAAGGAAAACATCGTGAGGAAACCGGCATGTCCTAGAAGCAAAAATTCAAAAAATCTGACAATACACAGGCGTCCTCTCTGTGAGAGGGAGTGGGCCGTAATCCACCACACGGGCCCGATGCGGGTTGGAGGTGTCTTCGAACTTTTGGTTCTAGAACATGCCGGTTTCCTCACAATGTTTTCTTTCACCGTTTTTAGAGCAGTGGTGATGAAATAATTTACACAAAGTAAAGCGCCTGTTAGTGGTCAAACCTACGACCCACAACTCGTCAGTCACCATACCACTGCTCTAACGTATTACTGAATAATGACATACTTTCCGTACAAAATTAGTCAAGTAGACTTTTTTCTGCCTGTAAAATTTATCTTCAAACACAAAATATGTGGTTTTGACTTTCAAGCGACGTTATACGCGCGTCACTTATCTTTCTTGTCAACTGTACTCAAACAAAACAATATCTCCCGTGCTCTACCCCAGTTGAAATTTGCTCTAATTATTATCTGGAGTCTGTCCGTAGGAATGACTGGTTCTGTAGGTAATCATCCGCAAAATGGAGGTACAAAATTAAACGTAGAGTGAATGGGAATATCCTCATTTTGGTAAATTGTCTTTACATTTGCTCAGGAGGAGAGTACGCAGGCATTTACGCTTGTATTTGTTTTTAAGCGTTGAAGGAATTTCCTCCTTATATTAATGATAATACATCCACGATAAGGGAGAAAATTCAGAGAGTATTCTCTACGGACATAAATCTCGTTCGCATTATTAACTACAAAAAATTGTCTTACAAATGACCTATCTTTCACATGTTCAACCAATGGGTCGGGCATAAAAAGTATCGTAACCTATTAGCGGAAATCGAACTGTATTTTTCAGTCCGAAAAGTTCAAGTTACACTGTAGGTATCTACACCAAGGGAAAAGACGTTTTGAAGTCAAAAAACTTTTTATATCAAGAACATATAAGATGGTCCGTGCTTGAATTAAATCAAGACCAGTGGTACTTACACCGCTGAATATGTAAAAGGAATTGCTGTAAAACGCGTGACGTCATGGGATACCGCACTGAATGTTTCTACCGAGACGCGAAACGATCGCGCCCCGCTCCCGCGTATTCCGAGCCAATCAGGAAACGCTCATTGAAATATACATAGGCACTCGGTAAGCTTTCGGTACCGAGTATACCGAAGATGCTGATCCCACACCGCTGATGTACCGAACAGTGCGGAATGGGCTTAACTCACCCGCGCACCCTTGCACACCCCCTGTGCACGATGCCCTAAGGTCAACTCGTACGTGGGCGCAAGTAACATGTCAACCGCATACGAAAAACGCAAAATGTAAGACGATTTATGTTTAAGATTCATACGTTTCATGTACATAGCTTATATTCCTGCCACTATTTAGTATTATAGCTAATATATAAGGTTAGTAGAATCTGTGATCGTCATTTGCAATAAGAAATTAGGATGTTTTGCTGTATAATTTACTAATAAAGACTATGTAAAGTGTTAAAAGTAGAGAATAAGATATTGTGCATTTTTATATGGTTATTAATTAATAAAGTTTATCGTGTTACGTTATTAGAATAGGAGAAACCTGTAAAATAGGCTTAATATAGCATTATTACCTTGTCTGTTTCATTACCTTCCCTCTGCGACCTCCGAAACCCAAATACACAGAGGGCGCCCGCAACAGAGTGCTTTTATAGTAGTGAAGTGGGAGGCGAGGAAAATGGAAATATATCCTCACGCCACTGCCAAATGGGACGTCGCAGAGAATAGAGCTATATGACATTAGTTAAGAATAGGAGTTAGCTCTAAGCATGTAATAAATGTAGTCATGTAAGAATAAGGTTTATTAAATAAACAATAAAAAGAGGGTAACGGGGGTGAGGAAGGAGGAGTGCCGGCAGAGAGGGAAATTTTTGCTATAAAAGACGGGCCATTTTGGCTAGCAGACACACTCCGGTCCCAGCGCTCAATAAGAACAGAAATAAGAAGAAACTGCCAAGCTCCCTACTAGTTCCTCGACGCCGTTTGCCTCCAGAACAAATCCCTACTACGCGTTTTATTCCATCAAGGCTCAGCTATCCCGAACACCCCCGATTTGTAAGATAAAGATATGCTCATAGTTCAGCATTATGCGACGGAAGACTTTTTCCTTGGAATAAGAACGTAGTACGTAAGTGCTGAAAGCATTTTATGTGCAAAATAAACGAAACCTCTTAAAACGCCTGCACAAATGTTTTCGTCTTGTATTAATACAATTAAATATCAAAAGTCATTAGCATATTTAAGTACCAATAAATCTCAAATGCAAGAAAATTTGTGGTAACTTCGTGATGTTTTTCTATCAAGAATATTTTATTAATTTGTTTCTGTTCCACAAAAAAAATGGAAATATCATGCTTACTTGTATTATTTTAATTTGATACCTAAGTCTCAATGTCATGCTTTCGGCCCGCTCTTAAGCTGAACTCTGGGAACAATGGGAGGTTCTGGAAATTTATAAAATTGTATGACAAACACTATACAGAATCCAACGCATTTTAAAAACACGTAGTAAATCCATGGTTTTACACGTGTCTGGTAAAAACCATTACGCCGCGGTTTTCAGCAAAAGTGCGACGCAATATTTTCGTTTTTATCCTACTATTTGTTTTGGTAGTAACCTTTTTACACACGTTCAATACAACTCGTCACGTCACGGTTGAGTAGACACGACCTATTTACGTTCGTCTTACAAAAAGTTTCTTATTTTTAGGAAGGGCACGATTTATACGAGACAGCTCATGATGTGATGAAAAGCGTAGCGAGTCACCAAGATAGTCTCAAGGCTGACTGCTTAAGAGCCGTTCTTTTAGTACGTAAAAAACCTCATATTCATGAGAAACAAAAGTTGCAAAGGAATGTTTAAGCAACAGGCTTTTGTGCTATAGGAAACATGTTGGTGGCCACATAGAATGTTGCAGTGTTTTGATGAAATTTGGCACACAGATAGTTTATAACCTGGATTAACACATAGGATACTTTTAATCCCAATAGTACGTTCCCGTGGGCTATTTTGCGGCATCCGTTCAGCCGTTTTAAAAACTGCTCTAGATAAACATCCTAACATTCAGACAAACGGACAAAAATTCTGTTTATAAGTTTCGTTAACGTGGTTAACAAAAGTCGCGCAGGATTGCTTCCAGCAGAATATGTAGCTTGACACCAATGTTTAAACAATGTTTACCATGACGAAATTCATGGTAAACACTATATTCTTACTACCTAGGCTTTATGGACTGCCTATAATATGCTCCTAATATCTGTGGTTCAAGTAGGCGTGTAGGCGGTTTTTTACAACATACTTAAAGGCTCTTGAAAAACAGGTCAAGTATATCATTATTCTGTAAATGACATTTTATAGCGGCGTTTTATCGTAGTCGTCTGGTATAGCGCGAAAAGCGCGAATAGCAAAAAAAAATCGTTTGCCACGTTGGTGTAGTGGTCGCAAGCCCTACTGCTATTCGATTCCCAGTTCGGGCAAAGTGTTATTGGGTTTTCCATTCAGAATTTCTCAGTAGCAGCCCGGAGTCCGGGGATCGTCCTATTACAGGGTAATTAAAATTACTATATACCTGTTGGATTGCGGAAGATGTAAAGCAATAATTGTGGTGCAATTTGAGAACTTCTTTAGGGGCGTTGAGCGATTTTTGGTAGAGGAAAATCTTATGGGTTCGCGTCATCGACATGCTAATGTTAACGGTATATCTGTTACTATAAGAGTAAACACTGTTATATATATAAAAGTTTTAAGTTTTCACTTCTGTCGGCAGTCCCCATGACTGCTTTTTTTTATCGATCATCATGCTGTGTAACCTTTTTTGAGAAATTCTTTATTAAAATCTTTGTTCTGGTTGGTCAAAACATGATCGAGAGTAGCTATTAACCAATCAGCGCCTCCGTCAGTGCATAATGTCATATCAGCTAATCAGCGTTCATACTCATCGTCGGTGTTCGCAATTTACCTAAGATAAGCGGTTTTTTTGCTATTAGCTCGTATTGTTACGTAAATCTTTCGATTACTGAATCCGGCCCTGAGAGAAGAAACGATTTAAGTATTCAATTATACTTTATCCAGCACCATCTATAATTAATACAAATTTAACATTGTTCGTTGGCAAACGCATCACGATTTAAGACCAATGGCTGAACCAATTTGGTTAGTTTTTTTTTTCTAGTAGGCCATATAAGGTTTTTAGGGCAAAGAAAAATTTTAAAAGTTTCCCGGAAAATAGGAAAAAACGGAAACCTTTTTTAATGGAAATTTGTAGAAATAATTGAAATTGGGACATGACAACTAGTACATAATTAAAACAAAGCACGTACCTCCAACGGTATAACAATGAACAGCACAATCATATCAGCAACAACTAGATGCGTCATCAGCAGATTAACGCGCGATTTTCGCCGGCGCGAGCGCATGAGCGATGCGAACACGCCCACGTTGCCGACTGCCCCAGCAGCCAATAGCGCGCTGTATACCCCCACAACAAATCCCTGCTCCGGCGCAGGTATCGTAGTATCGACCACTTCTGTCACATTGATTATCGAAGTTCCCTCCATATTGAAATAATCCCAGAATTGTTGGTCGCAGTCCACTTCTACATCTGGTGGAGTGTCTTGGAACATTTTTTTTACGGATTTAATGTCATGTTTGTATGGTTGGTGATGCTAATGTTTTGATGCACACATTTTTCTTAGATAAAAGTTTTGTTTTTATGGATAAATTTTTAAGAAGTACACATCTTTAGAGACACTTTATTGACAAAATTGTATTCAGTTTAATAACATTTCAATCGATTTACATTTAATTATTTTAAATTTATTAATCAATTAGGAAAAAAAAATTGTTTCACTAAATAACTTCTGCACACTTCACTCGATACATAAAAAAGAAAGCCTATTTAATTATTTTATTTTACCTATATTCTACTAGTGCTTAAAAAATATATTTATTAATAAAATTTGTAATAATTGTTTTAATCACAATTAAACACACTATTCATTTTATTTAAAAACTTTAAATGTGTTTATGTTTTTATTTTAATTAAGCACAACACACTACAACACCACGAATAATATCTAAAATATTAATTTATTTATTTATTCTATTATAATTTTTATTCACCTACAACATCCGAGCGAAACTTTATTTCGACGCGTCGTCGGAAGTCTACGAAAGCTCGTAGCGCTACGAGACGTGTAACCGCCGTAGCGCCGTAGCACGATGTGACGTAGACCGCGGATATCGTAGACAATGAATGAAACTCGTAGTTCAACAGTCACTGATTGATAAAACCCGGGTTTTAGGTATTTTAAAATGTTGTGTCGGTATTAAAGATATAGTCAAATCTAACCTTAAATTATAATTTTGAAAGTGTATTTCTTGGTTTGTTCTTATATTCGGCAAAAACGGAACACAGTGATTTTTTGCACAGATATCTCTATAGTTCAGAAAAAAATACGATAGACCACGGGAATTAAACCGCGGGTAAAAGCTTGTTAATGATATTAAAAGCTATTCAGAAATTCTCTTCGGCATACAGATAATCCATTAATTATCCCTCGTCACATACGACAGAGGTTTGTTGGCTTTAAGTCTTATAGACTAAATATGCCTGAGGCCAGGACCACGATACAGGACGGTGCGTCTTGCGGCGCGGGGTGGAGCTAGAAGGTTCCCGCGCCGCTCTCCTCTCGCACTGCGGCGACTCATGGCACACTCTAAATAAATTCTAACATTTGTACTCGCCGCGGTCGCAAACGCAAGTCGCAAGTCGTGCGAGCAGTGATCTCGTGGCCAAGGAGCAAATATTCTTAGGCATGTAAACATAACTTTGATTGTTTGCAGTTTAGTAACTGAACGAAAAGCAATCCAGTTTTTTCTTATCCAGCTCGGTTCAAGTATAAATACTAACATTTAAAATAGACTTTGAATTGCCGTAATTGATTGTCGCTTTGAAATGGCTCGAGCTATTCACATCATGCTGAAACCATCGTTACATTTCAGTGTGAAGCTTTAAAAGGTTTTTGATTAATGTTTCAGCGGCCGGATGATGTACGTTTCTATCTGAAATTCAGTGCTACTGAAGTTATTATTGTTGTTATTCAGCATTTGGTCAGAAAACGGTTGGAAATACTGCAAAATTCATTGATGAGAAATGCCAACTTAATATTCATTTTGTACATTGTTCGTGTGTATATTGGCTTTATGTAGTTTTCATTCCGGTAGTACATTCCCGTGGGGTATTTTCCGACAGCCACGCGAGCGAAGCCGCGGGCAAAAGCTAGTCATGACTAAAAACATATCAACTTCACAGAAACCTTCTAATTATTTTACAACCACGTAACATAACATATAACTTTATTTAAATTAATGAGATAAAGTTGTTGATGAGCTGTTGATGAATACTTCCAGAGATAAATTTATATATAATATTGCTTCCTGTGGAAATCACCATGTCGGTAAAACCGCGGCGCGCCATCAACCGGGCATATAGCCAAACTCCGGACTGCTACTGAGAATTCCCTGACGTAAAAACCCAATTACACTTTGCTCGACCTGGGAATCGAACCCAGGACCTCATGCACAGCGGTCAGCAGCGCTTGAAACCACTATACCAACGAGACACTGTCAATTAAGATTACATTCTATGAAATAATCATAGTCGTATTAATCTAGAACCCCTTGAACCAATAAGACGTCAAATTATGTTAGTCACGTTACGAAACCATTAATTAATCAAAATTAATTACTATCAGACATTTCGTCGAATCTATTTTAAGTTATTAATGACCACCCAACATAGATCACTGAGGTCCTTAATATTCTGATCTCGGTACGAACCACTTAATATTTATTACATACTCATCTCCTGTAGGATATGAAGTGGAATGTAGCATGTCGACGACCTCTTTGCACCAAATGTGTTACCTAAATAATATGTTACTAAGGGCACATTTTTTAATCGTGGACAAAGTAAAAAGAGTATAAAAGGATAAGGATGATGCCTGGGTAAAAAAAAAAAAACTAATTAGTCCGTCTGTCAGATAATAAAAAAATATTAGACACGTATTTTTTGCTTTATCATATTAATAACAAAATACTTAGATAAAACGCATTTTAAGTCGAGGAGTGGGGGTCGCTACGTCACAAGTAAGTATAAAATCTACATACTCTACATGCAATTCCATACCTATCGATCAAAACCGCTGACTCTAAATATATCTTATAAAGGGGTCGCCCTGGCGAAAACTGACTCTGTTAAGTTCCTTGGTACAAATTTAGATAAATTTTGCTCATGGAAAAATCATTTAAATGACATTTGTGTTAAAATAAATAATTTTATATACCCTTTGAGCCGTATTAGCTGCGAGGTATCTAGAAATGCCGCATTAACGACTTTGCATGGCTATATAACCTCCACTCTAAGGTGTGGTATTATCCTTTTTTTTTTCTTTTTTTTTTTCAGTATGGGAAATCATCAAATGACTTCTCCCGCTCTGGGCAGAGCGAGAAGGTGTGTCAGACTTTTATTGACTAAAACCCACCCGTGTTCCTTCCGTTGCCTGTGTGCCGGGGCCGCGTTATCCCTTTCGGACAAACCCGCAACCCCAGCAGGCATTGGTCTTTCGACCCCGTCGGTTGGTGCTGACATCTCTTCGAGGCGCGCGTGGAACACAACGCGCCTTCGACACGGGCCTGGTCCTTATCGGACGGCGAGCTGCCCATTGCTCACCGTCCGCAAGCCCGCGCCTACGGTGGCCGGAAGTAGGCTCTCAACTCCCGACGCCCGGGGCGTCTCCTGCGGCGACTAGGGCCGCGAGGGCGTGCAGCTTGCATCTCCCTCGCGCGCTCCGCCTCCTCCTTCGCGAGCATAACTGCTTCGCAGAAGGAGGTGACGGCCTCCCATGCACTCTCGCTCCGAACCATGGCCTGAACCAGGGCCGGACGCGAGAGATCGCCGCCGCCGATCGCCTCCGTGAGGACACGGCGGTGTTCCGCCCAAGCCGGGCAGACCTCCACCGTATGCTCCACCGTGTCCTCCGGGCGATCCATACAGTGGTGACACCCGGGCGTTTTCTCCCGCCTTACGCGGAACAGGAACCTCCCGAAACAACCGTGGCCGGTGAGGACCTGCGTCAGGCGGAAGGTGAGGATGCCATGGCGCCTCTCAAGCCACTCCTCAAAGAGGGGACTTATCGCCGCAATTGTGGCGTGCCCGTGTGGTATTATCCTGTGGGGACGTTGTGCGGAGATTGATCAAGCATCCGTAATGCAAAAAAACTGTCTAAGAGCTATATTTGGGTTGAAGCAAATAGAGTCATGTCGTCCATTCTGTAGGAAATAATATACTAAGTCTACCATGTATTTATATATTAGAATGCTGTGTATTTGTTTTCAAACATAAGAGACTTTTTCACCAAGCGACAAGCTACTATCCCCCACGATCTATGTATACTAATAAGTTACTTCAACTGAGGACGAATCTCACATTTACAGCTATATTGTGTGCATAAAATTGTATAGCAAAATACCAAACTCCATAAAAACGCTACCATTTTCTAGATTTATAAATAATTTGAAGAGGTTTTTTATTGAAAAATGCTTTTATAGTGTACATGAGTTTTTAGACTTTAAATTATAAAATTGCACGGTCATTTTAAATTATTTGTGTTATTATTATTATGGCGAATCTCTCCTATTATTGACATGATTATTATTGACATTTAAGATTTCTTTGTTTTTTTTTTCTTATTCTTGTATTGACATTTATTTAATTCAATAATACAATTTTAATGGGATTAACTGTTTAATGACTGCATGATTATGATTAATTAATTTTTTAAATTATGTAACTTTATTTTATATTTGCACGCCGAAATTAAAGGCAGAATACGATAACAATTTTGTACGTTTTAACAACCTTCTGTACCTTATTTAAGCAAAAAAATGAAAATACTCGTGACGTCACGGCACATTTTAACTCAATGTAACGCCGTAATCTTTAGATTACGTAAAAAATACGTGTCCAATATTTTTTAATAATCTCCAAGACGGACTAAAAATTAAAGTTTTAGTTATCATCCCTATTGTATAAGGTAGCGTTCTATAGTTTCTGCCTTATTTTTATTTTCCCCGTGGGAAACAGCGTGAGTTTATAATATGTATGTGTTTAGCGCGGAATCTGGATTTGTTCCCGTTTGATGACAGTAAGCTTGCCCCCTGTTACATGTAACTGGCGAAATGTGGGTATAGGGACATCGCCTTGCAAACTGTTACCTTGAATTCAGCAAATGGATTTTATGAGGCTTACAACAGCTAAAACCGGCCACGAGAAGCGCGATGACACAACGCAGGTAACTTATTGCAAAATATGAAGCAATTATTTATTTACAAAAAAACTATTAATTGGACTAAAAAATTAAAACACTATTACGGTAATATGTTGCTTGTAGAATAATCTGATAAAAATCAGAATAATTACATGTATATAAATATGTTTTCGTTAAAAGAAATTTTTAGAGGTATCTTCGTGATTTTTTTCTATCGTATCAAATTAATTGTATTATGTTTTCAACACATTATCTTACTAGCATTTAACCTGAAGAATATCATATCTTTTTCTTGTTTCTATATGTTACTGCAGTGGATCATATGCTTCAGGCATTATAAATCTTGCGTTTAAGCACGTTTAGCTCAGCGGGGCGAAAAAATCTTCACGTTGGTTATTCAAAAAAAAAAAACTGTTTCCTACAAAAGTGCAATACCTAAACCAAAGCCTGGTCAAAATGCAGATTCTTTTTTTAAATAACCCAGAATAAATTTCTACGCTGGGGGGTTTAGAATCGTGTGCTAACTTCACGGTTGCACATCAATGTCCCTGCCCTGCTGCAGGTCACCTCTGCCCAACCCTTCGATGAAGCAGACGTCGTGACATTATGTTGTGTTTAATTTATTCGAGAAATAATTAAAACTCACTCGTTTACAAATTCTAGTACAAAAACAGAAATATATTATTTACATATCCTGGATCGATCCCTATCGGGGTCGAGAACATTTTGACAAAAGAGAAACGATACATAGATACATGGGTAGGTAGTTTGTCCTTCGGATTCCAGTAGTTTTTTTTGTTTTTTTTTAATAAACTTTGCCCCACACTAAGAATTTCTTCCTGTATCGTGGGTGCGTTTTACAAACATACAAACTCACATACACCAACACCCAGACCCGGAACAACTACTTGCAGATCATACAAATATTTGTTCCGTGCGGGGATCGAACCCGCGACACGTTGCGCAGCAGTCGATCGCTCAGCCACTGCGCCAACCGTGTCGTCAAACCGCTAAGTTACCGCTATTTCCACATAGCCGTTATCTACGCATTCTGTACGTTAAACTATTAATTAGTTTGATGTACGGAAAGTGTAGATAACGAAGATGAAGTAAAAATATTTCTGGGAAACGACTTATATATATATAAGTTATAACATTTTAAACTTATTTTCGTAAAAACAAGTAAAAAAACCGGCCAAGTGCATGTCGGACCACGCACAATGAAGGGTTCCGTAGTTGGGATGAATTTATCCCAAGAACAAACTTAACATTGTAGTTAAAAACATGTTCACCCTTACGGAATGTATGGGAGATCATGTTTTTCAAACTGCAAATTTAAGTTGGTTGATTATTTCTCGTTAAACTGTACAGCCTACTTAGCTCTCATAGTTTTCCTTTTAATTTCGTTATATATAATATTGCTGTGAATTTTTCACAAGTCTAAGTACAACCATTTAGCTAGAAGGGGGGGGACACCTGACTCTAACAAAAACAAATCAGTTAAAAGCTTAATATATCGCAAACGGATCCCTAAATCTAAAAATGGTTTTGGTAAACTCACAATATTTTTGAAAGACCTTTCTAACGATACCCCACAACATGGGGTAGATGAGGAAAAAAACATATCCCCATCTTACGTGTAGGAGGTACCCTAAAAAATATGTTTTTCTTGATTTTATTTTACCACTTTGTCGACATGATTAATATGTATACATATACCAAATTACAGCTTTCTAGTACTAACCGTCTCTGAGCTAAGCCGCGGACAAACAGACGGACATGGCGAAACAATAAGGGGTTCCTTGTTTACTACGGAACCCTAAAAATGAAAACAATGACGAGGAGAACAAGTGACTCTCGGCTTCGTTAAGCGTCTTCTTACACCCATGATATGGAACCAAATTTTGCATGCACATGCTTTAGCACCTGCAACCGCTGCTCAAGTTCGTATAAAAAAAAAAAGTTGCAAAGTTATAATCTTGTTCATGTAACCTCAAAGAGATCCCTTCTAAACAGCAGTGGATATAAGCAAATATAAATGAAACAAATAAATCTTCAAATAAATTTGAAGATTGCACGTTACTTTAGGAGACTAGTCATAACAAGCGCGCGCGCGTCTTATACGCTGCGTTTTGAATAAAATTATATGAATTTCTATATAACGAATTATAACAAATTATATTTTGTGTAATTTATTTCCATCAGTACTGCTCTCAAAACGGGAAGAAAACATTGTAAGGAAACCGCCGAGGAAACTGCCTCAGAACAAAAAAATCGAAAACATATGACACCTACCTACCCGCACTGGGTCCGTGTGGTGGGTTACGGCCCACTCCCTCTCACAGAGTGAAGGCCGTTGTCCCAGCAGTGGGAAAATAAAGCTTCGGTTTCCTAGAACAGCGGTCGCCGCCCCATAATAATACGTCACGTAATATTTTATGCATTTCGTTCGAATGGGGTGTAGTATGTGTTGTTGCACTTTTCAAGTATTCTTGCCTATCCCTCAAACTAATTTCAGAGTGGGGTCACGTCAATACTAGCAGAACAAAGCATCAGACGTCCGTTGCTCCCTTTTACGATGTCTCATACAAATAGTACCATGCGTCTTATTGCATTCTACGATCTACAATAACAACGCGACATGTATGGAAAACAAATGGCGCTTGACAGTAGACTGTGACGTCATAGTATATATTTGTTCTTGTCTCGTATGAATATTGTTGTTCAAGGAATTTGAAAAGTCAATGACCTAAAAGAACATTTTCTTAGTAACGTTAAGCCAAGTGCCTACCAATTATACGTTTAACTATTTATTATAACTTTTCTCCCTTTTTTTTTTTTTTTTGGATGGGAAATCATCAAATGACTTCTCCCGCTCTGGGCAGAGCGAGAGGGTGTGTCAGACTTTTACTGACTAAAACCCACCCGTGTTCCTTCCGTTGCCTGTGTGCCGGGGCCGCGTTATCCCTTTCGGACAAACCCGCAACCCCAGCAGGCATTGGTCTTTCGACCCCGTCGGTTGGTGCTGACATCTCTTTGAGGCGCGCGTGGAACACAACGCGCCGTCGACACGGGCCTGGTCCTTATCGGACGGCGAGCTGCCCATTGCTCACCGTCCGCAAGCCCGCGCCTACGGTGGCCGGAAGTCGGCTCTCGACTCCCGACGCCCGGGGCGTCTCCTGCGGCGACTAGGGCCGCGAGGGCGTGCAGCTTGCATCTCCCTCGCGCGCTCCGCCTCCTCCTTCGCGAACATAACTGCTTCGCAGAAGGAGGTGACAGCCTCCCATGCACTCTCGCTCCGAACCTTGGCCTGAACCAGGGCCGGACGCGAGAGATCGCCGCCGCCGATCGCCTCCGTGAGGACACGGCGGTGCTCCGCCCAAGCTGGGCAGACCTCCACCGTATGCTCCACCGTGTCCTCCGGGCGATCCACACAGTGGTGACACCCGGGCGTTTCCTCCCGCCTTACGCGGAACAGGAACCTCCCGAAACAACCGTGTCCGGTGAGGACCTGCGTCAGGCGGAAGGTGAGGACGCCGTGGTGCCTCTCTAGCCACCCTTCAAAGAGGGGACTTATCGCCACAATTGTGGCGTGCCCAGCGCTGGGTTGCGACAATCGAACTCTCCATGCCGCCATGAGATCCCGCCGGAGCTCTGTCTCCTGTGCCGTGATTTCTGGCGGCAGCGGAGTTACGCCCCGGCTTTTCGCCTCCACGCGCAACTCCCACATGTGCGCGAGGACTTTTGCCTCCAGATCCCATGGCGGTAGTCCACCAAGAAGGCTCGCCGCCTCACGGGAGACCGTGCGGTATCCTCGGACCAGCCTGATGGCCATGACCCTTTGGGACGCGTTCAACCGCCGGGCCGGTCGCAGCCATAACTTTTCTCCCTAAGGCTCTTTTTTTTAAATTACATTTCGTAATATACACATAGAAACAAATTAATTTTCAAAGTCAATGGCTTAATAACATTTTCTTTAACCTGTAACTTTTTCTATATAAATTTGTAAGTACCGATTTAATGTAATTTCGTGGTATTTTTTTATTACTTCAGGCTCTTTTAATATTATAACTTGTAAGATACATTAATAAAAAATCTATAATATTATACAGTTTTGTACTCATGTGTTTCTTTCGGATTTGAACTCGATTAGTTTAGAACTTAGAACTCTTTACACTCAACTCACGACGAGATCGCGAGTTAGGTATAGCCAGAAATGCCGGAACTCAGTGTTCAGATGCCAACGATAATTTCCGATTGAACTTCGGTGATGGTAAGCCGGAACTTTAGATTGTAGTCGGTAGGTGAACCGGAACTTCGAAGATGTTAATCCGGAACTTTGGACCCTGGAAATAATGTCCAATGTCACAAGATGGCCTATGGTCATCTTCGCTGTTTGTGACACCAAAGCATAAGCAAAGCGAGATGTACCTACAGTTTAATTTCAACTTTTTATTAGTGGCTTTTGTGGACATGATAATTATTCAGATTTGTTACCCTTTTTTTTTTTGAGTGGGAAATTATCAAATAACTTTTCTCGCTCTGGGCGGAGCGGGAGGGCGTGTCAGACTTTTTCTGACTAAAACCCACCCGTGTTCCTTCCGTTGCCTGTGTGCCGGGGCCGCGATATCCCTTTCGGACAAACTCGCAACCCCGGCAGGCATTGGCCCTACCGGACCTCGTCAGTTAGTGCTGACATCTCATTGAGGCGCGCGTGGAACACAACGCGCCTTCGACCCGGGCCTGGTCTTTATTGGTCGGCGAGCTACCCATTGCTCATCGTCCGCAAGCCCGCGCCTACGGTGGCCGGAAGTCGGCTCGCGACTCCCGATGCCCGGGGCGTCTCCTGGGGCGGCTAAGGGCGCGAGGGCGCGAATCTTGCCTCTCCCTCGCGCGCTCCGCCGCCTCCTTCGCGAGCATTACTGCTTCGCAGAAGGAAGCTCCGAACCATGGCCTGAACCAGGGCCGGACGCGAGAGATCGCCGCCGCCGATCGCCTCCGTGAGGACATGGCGGTGCTCCGCCCAAGACAGACCTGGAGGTCTGTCTTGGGCGGAGCCCGGAGGACACGGTGGAGCATACGATCCACCGTATGCTCCACCGTGTCCTCCGGGCGATCCACACAGTGGTGACACCCGGGCGTTTCCTCCCGCCTTATACGGAACAGGAACCTCCCGAAACAACCGTGTCCGGTGAGGACCAGCGTCAGGCGGAAGGTGAGGACACTGGGCGCCTCTCTAGCCACTCTTCAAAGAGGGGACTTATCGCCACAATTGTGGCGTGCCCAGCGCTGGGTTGCGACAATCGAACTCTCCATGCCGCCATGAGATCCCGCTGGAGCTCTGTCCCCTGTGCCGTGATTTCTGGCGGCAGCGGAGTTACGCCCCGGCTTTTCGCCTCCACGCGCAATTCCCACATGTGCGCGAGGTTTTTTGCCTCCAGATCCCATGGCGGTAGTCCAGCAAGAAGGCTCGCCGCCTCACGGGAGACCGTGCGGTATCCTCGGACCAGCCTAATGGCCATGGCCCTTTGGGACGCGTTCAATCGCTGGGCCGGTCGCAACCTTAATGAACGTGCCCACACCGGTACCCCGTAAAGGGCCATGGACCGCACGACCCCCGCATAGTGCCCTGGGGTTTGGACCCCCTAGATTGGGCAGAAGCCGCTTCAAAGCAGCCCCAGCCCTCTCCAGTTTGGGAGCCAAACGTCGGAAGAGCTCCACGATGTTCCATCGGCTGACGAGGACGAGTCCCAGGTACTTCATCGTCAACTCGACACCGATGTGAACCCCTCCCGCCGTTATCCGGGAACCCGACAGTGGCGCGTTCCGAGGACCATACAAACACATGGCCCCGGACTTGTGCAAGGCCACCTCGAGTCCCAGTTGCCGGATCCTATCGACGATTGTCGCAACCCAACATGTCGCCGGTTCGGCCGCCACTTCATAGATTTGTTACACTTGTAATAGCAATCATGTAATTTCGTTTAAAATAGATTTTTATTAATGAATTTATCTTTTTTATAGATTCTTTTCTATTTTGTGAATGTGAGAACGCTGTAGGCTTAGTGGACTGTAGATTCGTTGACCATCTTCTATTTTGTTCAGAACCTGGTAGTTGTTGAAAGACCTACACTGTCCTCCAATACCTATTAACGCTGTTATTTGAAAATAATGTAAACGCTAATTATTTTTAAAAGAGTAACCGTGGAGTTTCTTGCCGGCTCTTCTCCATCGGAAACGACCAATTGGAATCATGCACCTAGCTTCTGACGTTTCATAAGTGCCCATGTAGGTTTATGTGATAATTTTTTTTCACAATCAGTACGGAGTTTACAAATGGAAGTGGGAAGCACGACATAACTTGCACATTTTGAGTCAATGGAAAATACATATGCCTAAAATGCACGGGGCTAAAGGGGCAGAAATAACGCAGAAGGTAAACTAAGCTTAAAACAATAACAGATTATGAGTAAATAGGCACACGCCCTAAAATGATCTAAATCAAGGATTCCCAACCAAATTTTGGGGGGTATGTTAAAAGGTTGGGAACCCTGATCTACATAGACAAAATATAAAAGCAACATTGTTCAACACTTACCCGTGATTAAACACAGAGGTTAGGTAATAAAAAATCATGACCATACACGTAGTGGATTAGAAATGAAAAAGCCGTTACAACGGCGACAACCGTGGCTAGAGGGACGGGACACACGTATGAAAGTCGCGCCGCTGTTGAAGAGCAACGCGAATACATGTGCTTGACACACCAACACCGTGAGTCTTGTCACCGGCGTGTGCGACGATACTCAGGGCTCCAGCCTGGCGGGTCAGCAGCGGGGGATGATAGGAGAGTGAGAGAAGAGAGGATCGCTAACTAGACGAGTTCTCCTGTAGCGACCCAAGGTCACACGCATTGCGTCTGTTATCAAACTAACAAAATGCTTAAAAGAAGCCTAATCTACTGTTTCCAGTTCCATTATTCTATGTAAATATAATTTATTTAAAAAAAACGGAACGTTACAGCAAACTAAAAAAAGACATATAGGGACTGATGCATTGAGAACCTCCTCCTTTTTAAAGAAGTCGGTTAAAAATACTGCCGAATGTAATGTGCAACACACTTTTTTCTTTTTTTTTTTGAGGGTTGTAAATTATCAAATAACTTCTCCCGCTCTGGGCGGAGCGGGAGGGTGTGTCAGACTTTTACTGACTAAAACCCACCCGTGTTCCTTCCGTTGCCCGTGTGCCAGGGCCGCGATATCCCTTTCGGACAAACTCGCAACCCCAGCAAGCATTGGTCCTTACGGACCCCGTCAGTTGGTGCTGACATCTCTTTGAGGCATGCGTGGAACACAAGGCGCCGTCGACGCGGGCAGGTGAATTCAAATTAAACCGGAAACTTTTCCGTTTAATTTGTATTTTCCTACATTGTCTAGGATAAAGGCGCGACGCGAATCTGGTGGAACATTTCTATGAAAATTTCACGGAAATTGTTCTACCAGTGTCGCGACGCGCCTGTCTGCGCCTTAAAGCCGGTGGAACACGAAACACGAACGCGCGAAGTAAACATAACGTAAATTCGAACGAATTTGAAATTGAAAAATGTCGTTTCGCACATAATATTTACTTCATTTTAAGATTTTATTCATATTTATGGGTGATACTAATGTTACTAGGTGAATTTACATAAAGTTTACGTCGCGCGTTCGTGCTAGAGTCTCAGAGTGTTATAGCGATTTGTGAACGCGGGTTGGACGCCATACAAAGGACAGCTCCCAAAAATCCCACCCCTCACCGCCTTATTTAATTTAAGCGGAAGAAAAACAAGCCGCAAAACAAACTTCCCTGAAAAACAGTGACCTGTCCCTGCCTGAATCTCAAAACACCGTGTTCTGTGTGATATCAGAGTTAAATACTTAATATGAATGCCTTGTACACATAGTCCAGAATGAAGTGAGAAGGGAGTGACAGCGTGTCGGTTGACAGGGGAGAATCGAAAGAGAAAACTTGTTGCGCCGACTCCAAAAGTAACATGGAACAAAAGCATGACGATGATGGAATGAATTCTTTACATGACGGTGAAAACCTCACCAAAATCCATTGCATATTTAAGAACTACACGGACAAAAAATGTTCTGAAGTCTAAATTTGTACCCGTTTAATGAAAAAGGCTGCTACTACCTACTCTACCAGGCTAATGCCCACGATCGGCTGTAAAACCATAGATGATGATGGTACATGTGGGTGTGCTATACGCCTTTCGGAGATAGCAGTCGTGATGTTGTGTTAGAAAAGCAATATGGGTACAGTTTTATAGATAGATAGAAAGATAGAACATTTTTTATTATGCACACCATACAAATTACAGAAATAAATTTAGAAATTTTACATAGGGTGACACAATGGGCGGTCTTATCGCTAAAAGCGATCTTTTACAGACAACCTTTGGATGGATTAAAGGGAGGAGAGATAATACTGCAGGTAGTCAGTGGTGTACCATTTACATACACAATAAATACATAAAGAATAAACTTAACCACATAAATATATACATATATATACATAGATATATATAAAATAATAAACATGAAACAAGAATAAGGAACTATATGTAATGATGATGTTTAAGGAAAGAGGAAGTGTTTTTTCACCAGAATTTTAAAAGTGGACAAAGATTGAGCACGCCTTATCGACACGGGTAAGGCATTCCATAACCGTACTGCTTGAACTGTAAAAGATTTGTCATAAAAGCTAGTGGAATGCATCGGCATCTCTAGTCTCAAGTCCGATGACCTCAGATATCTATTATGTGTGTCATGAAGGAACTGGAAAGGTTCTTTAAGATAAGAGGGGGTTGTAGGATTAAACAGAATACTGTAGAGCTGAAATAAGATATGAGAATTCCGGCGAAGACGTATGGGAAGCCACTTGAGCTTTGTACGAAATTCAGAAATGTGATCATATTTGCGCAGGCCAAATATAAATATTATGCAAAAGTTTTGAAGTCGCTCAAGTTTATCTAGTTGTGCCTCAGTGAGATCGAGATAACTGACATCAGCGTAGTCAAGGATGGGAAGTAAAAGGGATTGTGCAAGCGCAGTTTTAGTGGCAGTTGGAAGAAAGTTCCGCAAACGTCTCAGGGACTTACAAGATATAAAAGTTTTGCGACTTACGGCCTGTAGCTGGGGACCCCAAGAAAGATGTTTGTCGATCCAGACTCCAAGGTTCTTAACCTTTTCGCTTACTGGAATAGCTGTTCCGTTAAATTGAACTCGGGGAAGCTGCGACCAGTTTATCTTGGGGGTCAACCTTGAGCTGCCAACAATAATGAACGGCAAAGGAATTATTCCCAGAAGTTATAGTACCTACAGATTAACACAGAGCCTGCATCCTAACCAAAAGAATTGGTCGCGCAAACACGCAAATTTTCCCAGATATAATTCCTAAATCGAAATCAAATATCGAAATTCGATTTTTCGCCCCCGTAAACCCCTATAAAGCAACTTTCATGGAAATCGTTAGAGCCGTTTTCGAGATTGCTCGTTTAATAGTATAGGACAGGGTTTCCCTAACTGTGCGTCGCGACGCCCCGGGGCGTCGAGGCACTATCCCAAGGGAGTCATGAGGCGATCCACATAGATTAGAAACCCTTACCATCAACACTTTTGACAGAGGAAGAAGAAAAATTAATAGAATTATCCTGTAACTCCAGTCTTAAGCTTTTTTTTGGATGGGAAATTATCAAATAACTACTCCCACTCTGGGCGGAACGGGAGGGCGTGTCAGACTCTGACTAAAACCCAGTCGTGTTCCTTCAATTGCCTTCTCGTTGCCAGGGGCCACAGTAGCCGTTTTCCGACTCTCCGCGACCCCGGCAACTCCAGTCTGAAGCTCCAATACGACAAAGACAAACTGCTTGAATTTCTCACGAATATCGTGCATTAGCACTGCAGCATTGAGGGTCCTATTACCATTTACGACATCGTACTTCTGCGACATAGACTTTTCTGCAGTTGCAGTAATAAAGAACAAGTACAGATCGAAAATAAATGTAGAGAAAGAGATGAGAGCTATGATTTCCAAACTTGAGCCCCGTTTTGAGAAGCTATGCTCAGAAAAGCAAGGACATCCTTCTCATTAGTAGCCAGCCAACTAAGTAAAATGAACACCTCTTTTCATTTTTATTCTTATTATGATTAGTTTTTGTTCTTATTTTCTAATAAAAATTATAAATTTTATTTTGAGTTTTTCTTATAACTTGTTACTAGGCTAGAACTACAATTGGTAATTAGTAGGTACTTTTTGGCCAGAAGGGGGCGTCGCAAAAAAATTGCAATTTCCCAAGGGCGTCACAGTAAAAATAATTTTGGGAAGCCCTGGTATAGGATATGTCTTATTTGTTCGAACAATCGATAGGCGCCCCTCTGTCGGCGCGACCACGCGTTCGGGTTCGTCGAACAAAGTGCAAACGACGGTCATTTGTTCGCGCGACGATTACTTTGGTTAGGACGTGGCCTATATCTATACACATCATACCTAAGGGCCATCGTCACAAACTCAAATCAGTAACCAATAACAAACTAGTTAATAGCACGTTAGTAAGCCAGGTCGTGAGCGGACGGCCATTGACATAGATACTAGTGCTTGTGACATGGACGATGGGCCTACGTGTCAAGAGACACTCGGAAGAGCTAGAACAATAGTCATCCAATGATAAAAAAGATTTAGTTATTATATAGACAGCCTCTTGCAGAAGATTCTCGTTTATTTTCGTAGTAGCTACTCGTATAGACAACTTACTACTTCTTTAAAGACACTTTACTGTCTTCTGGCTATGTTGTTATTAAAAGAAAGAATAGACGTTTATTTGTGGTGAACATGACGCAAAGAAAGAACACAAAAAAAAACAACTATTAGCCGACAAAACTGTACAATAACGTACGATTATCGAATGCTTTGTTAACTTCATATAATTTACTAAAACACTACATTTCCTACAGAATCCTACAGAATCAAATCGAGTAAACCGTCGTTCAACAAATGATAATTGCTACATTCACGCAATCAAAAGATAAATGGATCGTTAGTAAGGGCCTTAGTTGTTATAGCTTGTCCTAATGCATTCGGAATTCCGCATCTGTTAGATAGCTGTGGTATTGATGTTCGAACATCCGATTTACTGAATGGGGTTTCATTTAGGGAAGTTTCCAGTATCAAAACAAGAATGATTAATGTCTACAGCATGGTTTGTTGCAATAGCTTAGCAATTGTTACACTGACGATTTGACGATTACGAACACGCAGCGAAAAATCTGAAAAATCGTCTCACTGGAAACACGTTCGCAAATCGCCAGTGTGATATGATCGGCCAAGGCCCTAAGCCAAGCGCACATGACAGCCGTAACGGGCCGCAGCGCAATACATTTTCATACAAAAAGTTCGGTGCGACCCGCCTGAAGTGTGCGATGGTTCACAGAAAATGTAAAAAAGTGCGGAGAAGGATTTTTGCAATGCATTGCGTTGCCTTGCGGGCCACCCTAATTTGCGGTAACCTTAACACTACTGCGTTTAATTATTTCCACGTGGAGTACCTAATTAATGTATGGTCGGGGGTTTTGTGCATGTGGTAGTGTGGTATAAGTGTCACAGATGGTTTGTCGAATCCGCTGTTTTACAATAGCGGTTATGTAAAACAGCGGATTCGACAATCTTGTCTGTTGTCCTGCTGTCTTACAAAACAACTCCGTTATGTAAAACATCTGAACAATGTTCTGCTGGATTGTCATTGGTAACGCAATGACGATCCAGCTTTGTTTACTACATATAATTTAATAAAACACTTAATTTAGAATGCACAAGCCTACAAGATCAAGTCGAGCAAACAGTCGTTCAAAAAATCAAAATGATAATTGCTTCATTCACGCATCAAGACATAAATGGATCGTTAGTATGGGGCCTTAGTTGTTATTGCTTGTACTGATGCATTCGGAATTCTGCATCTGTTAGATAGCTGTGGATGTTGGAACATCCGATGTACTTAATGAATGGGGTTTCATTAAGTCTGAATTGTCATCGCGTTACGTTTAACAAAACTGCTACCCACGTTTACACGTAATGCAGATTGGCTAATCTGCAGCCAAAAAATTGGTGTGGCTTCTAATACCGAATCGGTTGCAGTAACTAAGCTACACCCTGACCAATAGTTTTAAGTTACTTGCAAGTTGGTCACAGTTACTTGGCTATTTACTATTGTTAGGACTGACTTTCATAAAACTCTGATATTTTTATGTTAAAATAGTCCTTAAAATCACTGTTTTCAATTGAGTTAGGGTAATTTTCACTCATATTACTCGTTAGTAATAGTTAGTTGGTATTTCGGAGACGATTATTGTTGATATGACACACAGTGCCACGAGCGAAAAAGTTTATAATTAAAAACAAATTTTCAAAATTTGAAATTTGCAATCCATTGCTAGACGAGAACAAATGCCGACAAATTGTTGTTATGATTGTTGATTTTATGTATGTAAATACAGATTTTAAAAAAAACCGAAGTTTCATTTCACGCTGTATTACATAACCTCTATTTGTTGACCCGCTGCATTAATAATTGCAAAACGTTTATGCAATTCCGCGAGTTAAAGTTCAGTAATCATGGAAATCGCTAAATGTCGTTCAGCTGTTTTACATAACGGAGCTGTTTTTAAAACAGCTAGTGGTTATGTAAAACAGTGGATTCGACAATCCATCTGCGACATATGTATGCATTTAGTGACTGTACACACTATTAATGAGAGATCGTATAATGGCATCATAACATTCTTTCAAAAGAGGAAAAACACAACAAAGATGGTCCTTTTTATAACTTCCGAACATAGCAGCCAAATTAAAAACCTTAATTTTTCTATAAAACAAGTAACATACATCCACTACTGAAGGTCGGATTTTTTATGTTCCAAGAATTTACATAAGAAACAGCATACCAAATGTGTAAGTACTACACCTACACCATACAATCCAGTAGAGTGTCCAACACCAACGCATTAGCCTTACACTGCATACTTTTAAAGTAACAGACAACCTATAAAACGCAAAGTAAACCAACTGAGCTATTGCGGTCACTGCGTTGGGGTTATGGTTCTCAGCACTAAACTCGGAGTGGTGAAACAACATGTACCCTTCTAAGTCAACCAATATGCCTAGCCTTTACCCAATTATGTTGGCATCGACTTCCAGTCTAACCGGATGCAGCTGAATACCTGTATTTTACATGGAGCGAGTGCCTAGACCTCCACAACCCTGGAACTGGGTAATACTAGACCCGGATATAACATGTACCCCTAAGTATCATAGAGATTTTTAAGTAGATACCTAGTTGTTAATGATAATTCTCGTACTTAAAAAAATTAAAATGGAAATCGCAATTTCATCGCAGCGACAACCAATGTCAAAAACTTGTCAATTTAAAAAAAAAAATGAGATTTTTTTGATAGATTGACTCTGATATTAGAATGCGAATATTCTTTTATATACGGGAATGGCCTCTCTGAAAACGATTACTGAGTAACGTCATAATTATGAATTACGTGCAAATATCAGTGAATGTACCACCACCTCATAGAGCAGTATTATTTTATTACTAGTTCAGTGTGAGAAAGAGATGAATCTATACAGGAGGCTCCATCTCTTCCCCACTGTAAAGCAATATTGAAATAATACTGGAGTGGAACAATAATGTTTCACAACCACTCCAACGCCCGGCTCGCGCGACAATTTCTGGTCTAACGTCCATCATGTCACCTTACACCGAGGGTAATAATAAGCCATCGCTCTTATCAGTCGAAACTGACACATAGTACAATCAGCCTCAAAAAAATGCATAGGTACATCGAAAAGTATTCATTTAATTGTATACAATCTTTGTTCCATAATATTGTTTTAATGAAAAATCAGAAATGAAGAGATCCGCAGGAATACCAAGGTAACCGACACAGCTCGAAAAATTGCCAAACTTAAGTGGCAATGGACACGGCACATTGCTTGCAGAACAGATGGCCAATGCCGAAAGGTTCTGTAATGGTGACCGCGTACCGGAAGACGTGGCGTGGGAAGCCTAGCCTCCCACAAGGTTGACCGATGATCTTCTGAAGGCCTCAAGAATCCGGTGGATGCGGGAAGCACAAAACCGGTCGATGTGGTGGAGCATGGGGGAGGCCTATGACCAGCAGTAGACGTCTTTCGACTGAAATGATGAATGATGTGTAGCCACAAAACGTATTACACGCTGGGTACCTAATTTTAGCTACACATTGATATACTTTCAATCGAACAAAAAACTCAGCCTACCGTAGTCCACTGCTGGACTTACTCCCAGGCTGCGCCACCACACCCTATCCATCGCCTTCCGCATCCGGTTTATCCCAACCACTTTTCTAAGGTCGTTGGTACATCTAGCTGGGGGCATCCTACATTAAACTTGCCGATTCGCGGTGTCCACTCCAAGAATCGTCTGCTGCACCGGCCATCGGTCCTTCGACAAACATAGCCAGCCCACTGCCACTTCAGCTTGCTTACTCTGAAAACTATGTCGGTAACTCCGGTACAGTTTACGGAATACAAATTGCAGACAATCAAATGAATTCTTGTTGATGTATATACATCTTTTTGACTGACTGTACCGCAATTTTCAATGAGTTTACTTAGATGTCGTTATTTATCACTTTGAATACTACGCTTCCACGAACGTAAGATGGCGTTTGCGAGTGATTTTCTATAACTAAATTTAGCCGAGAATTAAAAATGATCGTGCAGTAGCACGCGTTAGTAATACCCTCAAAAATGTACACAATGATATATTTGTTCAAAACAAATCACTATCAATATATTCAAAATATAACACCACTATCAATTTAACATCTAATCGACTTCCTTTTCAATAGGAATCCACGTTATCAGTAACAGTCCTATCCTTACATTAAATCAGTAATTATGATAATCAATATTCGTCATAGATAACACATTATTGAACAAAGAACGTGTGTGATTGTATTGTTTTCACTAAAATTAATTTTAATTATGAATTTAAACATAGTGTCGTTTTAAAAGTGCATTTCTAAATTGTTCGGTCCTTCGGCACGGATTTTTAAAACAAAGTAAGTGAAATTAATCTCTTTGTAGATCGTAAAGTGTCTGGTCCATAATTGATGTAACAACAAAGTAGAAATTATGTGTAAGACGCTGTGTAGTGAAATTGTATTTAAGGATAGAGTTTTCTTTTAATATAGTAAATGAAGAGTGATTTTTATTAAATTCTATTGAGTTGCTTTCCTTGATCGAACCGGCAAACTTTACATTAAATTTTGATAAAACTCAGGAAAACTTGAACAAAATATTATGACACGCAGTTTGGGGAAAAACATGTAAGTAGGTGTCTACCGATTCATTTGATTTGTCGATTAGATACTTAATTCAAGGACTAAGAAATAATGTATTCAAAATTTGTGAGTTCTAATCATGTGTTAACACTGATCAAAACAGTACTATACCATTCGTATGTATTCAGTATTAGGTAATGAGTTTTAGCTCGTAACAAAACTCATCACAAATTTTGTAACAGTACCTAACTAAGAAAAAATAATAATCTTTTGCATTTAGTTTTTGGGCAAAGAATATTTTTTTGAAAATGCAAAATGTCGTCAATGCGCATAAAAGTTTAAATAGTTTAACAAAAAGCGTCTCATTTTATATAAGTGTAATAATTCATTTTAGATGATAATATTTCATGTTTTTTTTATCTTATTTATTTATTTGTGTATTATTTTATGTTGTTTTTGTGCAATCTTGCTACTTATAAGATGAATATTATTTATGCCACAGACTAAAACAATACAGTTGACCAACGTGAGCACTTCCGCAAAGCGTTGCTGAACACATTATCACAATGTGATTTGATTCAGAAAGATTATCTCGAGACGATAAGCACTAGCGGCATATTTGAACATACACGACCCGTTTGTCATGTGATAATGCAACTATTACCACGACCAAGGAAAAAATCAATAAGTTGTGAATAATTTGTAACTTTACTGGCTTATGTGCAGAGGACAGGATATCTTTAACTGTTTTTTGTCTTGCAATCAAGACTGCCACGCTATCACGTAAATGCATCTGCATTACAACCACGTTCCTGTCGATATTTTTAAGGTTCCGTGCCTCAAAAGGAAAAAACTGAACCCTTATAAGATCACTTCGTTTTCTGTCTGTCTGTCTGTCAGTCTGTCAAGACCCTTTTTTTCAGGAACGTGTGGAGGTATCAAGTTGAAATTAATATCAAATACGGTCTATGGTCCCTTGGAGCTCTAATAGCGATAAAAAATACGGTCATTTATGCGACATATTTGGATACTCGCAATTAAATCAAAACCTACAGATACTTCCCGTTTATCTAGAATCATGAAATTTGGCAGGAAGCAAGGTCTCACAGCACATGTAAAGGAAAAAGTCCGAAAATCGAGAATTTGTAGTTCTATCACACAAAAAAAAATTGCGGTTGCAAATTTACATTTGCCGTTGGAGAACTGACCGTGACGTGTATCGATATATGGGAGAACATATTTTTCAACTACAATATTAGATTTGTTTTTGGGATAAATTCATCCCAACTACGAAACCCTTTATTGTGCGTGGTCCGACACGCACTTGGGCGGTGATTCTGTCTTACAGTACAATGAGTCTTAGTAATTCGATCACACATTTTAAAATATTCAGCCTTTAATTTGTAATGGAAGCCAAACAAAAAGCAGTCTTTAGAAAAGAATAGGATGAAACAACCTAATGTGGTCGATGTCACGTCTAACTAGACGCGACAACAACAATCGTGGTTCACTGCCTTTGATATTGATGAACTCCAAACTTACAGATCATCAATATCAAAGGCAATGAACCACTCAATTGATATACGGTGGATTTAGTTATACTGTGGTAATTTGCTTTTAACCCACATAGTTATAAATTATGCAGCAGGTACGCAATCATTATATTGGGAATATATAAGTTTCGTTTCTTCTAGAACCTACCTGTTAATTGATGTATGGGGTAAAGCTATACCTATATAGCCCTAACAGGGTGACTTGTAATTTGACGTATTCCTTCTAGGACGTGATAGTGTGACCCATTTGCAACAATTAGTCTAATTTTGTCTTTATTTTTTCTGTTTTTTTGTGTGAATATTGTGTGCCTTAACCTGATTCAAATAAATTTATTTTCTTTCTTTCTTTCTTTCAAGGAGCCCATAAAGCCTATGCAAAACTTCATCGGATTCGAGAAAACCCATGTTTTATGTTTGTTTTTTTTTTTAAATATCCCAGATATCGACACTGAATATCCCTTTTTTCTAAACTCTCAAATTGAATGGCCTTTATTGTGTACCTATTCCATTGGGTACCTAATACTTTAATAAACCTATCCATGTAACCAAATTTTCTAAAACATCAAACAGTTAAAAAATAAAGGAAGAAGTTTATTAACCATTTTCAAAAATCGTTTACGTACTTGAACTTTGACACAAGCTATCTCAAAAGTTTTACTATGGCATTAAGCGTACAAATTACGAAGAAGACATCTTTATGTAATCAGCTATCTAACGAGGTAATACAATTAAAAAAATATTTAGCGGTGCCGATGAAAATCTCGATAATGCTGGCAAATGCTGAATTTGTAAATAGTTGAAATTAAAAAAAAAAATTGTGTGATAATCGAATTAATTAAATGGTTTATGCCAACCCCACTACTTTCTAACCTCCCAGCAGTTCTGACATGACTGACGGGCTACTCGCTTGTCACTGTTCAGTCGTCGTCGTTTAATTTGCGTGTATTTAAACATACAGCTCTAAAAATTTGACAAACATCGACTTAAAAAAAAAACCTTTATACATTGACCTAAGTTTCATAAAATTTCCCATAATGCGTCACAAAATATGAATTCTTTAAAATATGTATTTTCACGCGGTCACACAGACAGTCATGAAGAGCGACTTCAATTTTTAATATGTATAGATTAAAGGTTTTATCCGGGTAAATAAAGTGGATAGCCTTAAATAGGAGTAAAACCGCGGGTAGCAGTTATAGGTGTACCAGCAACAGTTTATCTCATAATTATTTAATATGCCAGAATATTATATGAGTGGATCTATAGATAAATCCCAGTTCCGCGTTGACGGGTTCGATCCCCGCACGGAACAAATATTTGTATGATCTGCAAGTAGTTGTTCCTGGTCTGGGTGTTAGTGTATGTGAGTTTCTAAACGCACCCATGATACAAGAAGAAAATCTTGGTGTGGGGCAACGTTTTTAAAAAAATATAAAAGAAGGAAAGTTCTTTTTGCGTCCATTTTACGCACCAAAACATAGAAAGGACGATTGTTAAACGTAATGTTTTTCAACTGCTCGTGTGTGTTCAATAGAAAGATAGAATATTCTTTATTATGTACACCATAAAAATTTCAGAGAAATAAATCTTACATAGGGTGCAAGATAAAGACCGAAACATATCTAAGAAAAAAGTGCGTGCTAGGTAACGTTAATTTATCTGTTTATGAAATTTTTTCAACATAACGGCCGCCATTTAACGGCCGCCATATAACGGCCGCCATATAACGGCCGCCATATAAGGGCCGCCATATAACGACCGCCTAATAACGGCCACCATATGGCCGCCATATTACGGCTACTAAATAACGGCCGCCATATTACGGCCACTAAATAACGGCCGCACTATAACGGCCGATAAATAACGGCCGCTAAATAACGACCGCAAAATAACGGCCGCCACATAACAGCCGTCCGCAGTAACGGCCGTCATGATAATGATGGTAGCGGAGTTTATTGTGTGGCAAAACGCTCTCAAGGAAAACACACCCACTTCATTGAATAAATAACGTTTCAGTGACGTCATTCGCCGGTAAATTGCAGACGCTATGTGGCGGCCACCGCTCTTCTAGGAAACAGTCGCTTCTTCTTCTTCATTTTCGTGTGGTTAGTGACTAACCTAGTGTCAGAGTTTTTATGCCGCCCATGGCCCTCTGACTTTTCTTTACATGGCGTCGAGAAATATCTCTCAGGCATTTCGAATACAATTGCAATAGATTGGCATTCGAGAATATAATTGCTGTACTAGCTACTACTGCTAGCTTTTAAGCGTGGACTTTCAAGCGAAAGAACGTGAGATCTTATGAACAAGGAATTCTACGTACTTACTTTCGACCCACTCTTAACACAAACATAAACAAGCATACCTTCTTGGAGAAACCAATAATGAATAAATGCAAGTCTACCTAAAAAATGTGGTCAATGTGGTTATTTCTGACTTTTCTAGTCCTCAAACCCAAAGATCAAAAACTACCGGACCAACTGATGATCCGGTAGTTTTTGATCTTTGTAAGAAACAGGATCGATTGGCAAAAAAAAACCAAATTGTGAAAATGCCTATTTTCTTGCTGACTGTATTTACAGTGGGCTCCAGAGAAACCTCACCCCAGCAATGTAAAAACAATGCAAGGGGGTGTGAATGCGCGCTGTTTTCAAAGAGCGATATGAATTGGTCAGATAAAGGCTGTGGCGGACAGTTGACAGTAATTGTGCCATCTGACATCATCACCCCTTGCCCTAATCCCAATTTATTTGAGGTCTTGTTCTTCCATACTTCTCTATTGGTCGCCATCAGTAGTCAACCCGTTTATAAGAGATATCATCTTTCACACATTCCATCCATCGATTCTTTGGTCTTCCTCTTCCTCTGCGGTTATAGCCACCCACATTCTTACTCAAAACTTTCCTCTCGATGATTTCCTCATTTCTCACACACGTCACAAACGTGACAATTATGCTATCTCACATAATGTCATAGAACAATTACTGTCAACTGTCTGCGCCCGCCACCGCCAGCCACCGCCTACCGCTCTTTTTCCTAAAAGAGTGATAGCTGTCAAATAATATCCGTGATTTACCATCGAATGACGTTATCAAAACGCTATTTATGAAAGTAAGTTAGAAAACTAAGAAAGAAAATACGTTTATCACGTTGTTACGTCGTTTAAGTTGGTGTGTTTTCCTAGAGAGTGTTTATTGACACCGTCGTCATACCCCGCTGCCAATATTTTCAGCCGTTACGTGGCGGGCACCGCTGTCGTAGAAAACCGTACCTCAATAGTCGGTAACTGGCACACAGATAAAAGCAGATACCTGCCATGTGAATGCGGAAAATAAAGAAAATGTTAACGTGTCCTTTTTAAATCGAAAAGAGCCTTCTACCTTTTATGTGATTGGCTGTAACAATGTTAAGAGCGTTTATTCTGAAGGTGGGCAACGTCGCAAATAGATGTTAAATATTTCACTGTTTTCATTAATTTAGCAATATTACTGTGTGGAAAGCAAAAATGTGGCTAACTAGCGAACTAGAATATTGATTATGAAATGCAATAATTAATATCGTAACACCGAATGTTTAGTTTTAGATGTAAAAAAACTATTTGGAAACTTTCCGAATGCGTTTTTTACACCTAAAATGGGTATCACATCAAATTCAATGTTATAATTGCAATTCATTAATAATATTCTAGTTCGTTAGTTAATCACATTTCATATTTCTATTCAGTAATATTGCTATAAGAATCAAAACAAGTAAATATTTGATAGTTATTTGCGACGTTGCCAACTTTTAGGATAAACCCTCTTAATGTTCTAATCTTCAATCCATACTTATCCTAACTATAATAATATAATACCAGCCTGTTACTGTCCCACTGCAGGGCGAAGGCCTCTTCTCATACAGAGAAGGCACGAGTATTGATCACCGCGCTTGCTCAAGACGGGTTGGCGATTTCAACCTTTACTATAAAGCCAAAAGACGTCCACTGCTGAACATAGGCCTCCCCAAGCACCGTCACTTCGACCGTGTACAGTGAACGGTGCTATTCAACTAATTACAATAATAATTTCGTATTTACAGAAATAAAGAAATGAGAGCAATGGTGGTCCAGTGTTAACGGCCCCAACTTACGAGTTGTAGGTACATGGGTTCGAACCCAGGCAGGCGCTTTACATTCTGTAAATAATTTGAACAGTGGCTCTCAAAACGGTGAAGGAAAACATCGTGAGGAAACCAACATGTCCTAGAACCAAAAATTCGAAGAAATGTGACATCGACCTGGTGCAATGAGCCCGCGTGGTAGATCCCCACTCCCTCTCGAAGAGAGGACGCTCCTAGCAGTGGGAACATTACAGGCTAGTTATGTTATGTATTTACAGAAATGTCAGCCTGATTACAATAATAAAAAAAAAAGCTAAACGGTAACAGTTTACGCTGACAAAATTGCATCGACGCTGGTGTGCGCACTGCCTAAGCATTCAAACATGTAGGTACTACTCAGTTGCAGCACTTACGATGAAGTGCTAACAACATAGCGTCCAGGCAACATTGCTGGGTTTGAAATGTGCCAGGCACACACAATACAGGTACCTGAGAAATTTCAATTTCCTCTTTGTTTAGCAAGGCAGTAGAAAACCTATGAGTTTTGCAGGTGTCTGACAGGTAGTTGGAGGTAACCACTTTCCATTAGAGTTACAAAGTGAACATTAAGTTAAATACTTTGTGTCCTTTGTGTCCCTATTAAGTTAAATAGCCCTGTTTTTTTAAATGTTTCTATTTTTTTTTTTTTTTTAATATTAATTAGCACAAATAGTAAGTTGTATAATATTGATAGAATACTTAAATAAGTACCTATAAATTATTCAATTGATTGAGAAATAAATAATTCATTTAACATACAAACCTGATTTAAATCTTTGACCTAATGCAATAAAACTTAAATAGAATAAAGAAATCTGGATGTTTTGTGATGTCATAAACACCGTGCGAGGCAGGGTTGCGTCACTAGTTCAACATCGCTAGTTTGGCATCTACAACGCCACATGCGAACTACGTGCCTCACTGACTTCACGCAAAATCCTGCATCGCGCAAGCAGGGTTTTCCGCGCAACGAGTATGTACAATGCCGCCCATGGGCATGTGAGCGCCCATATTTTTCTGAACATTCATGAAAAATTATCGAAAATTTACTTTAAAAGGAGGAGGGGTGTATACTTTTGTTTTTCAGTTTTACTAATAGTTTTTTTTTTTAAATGCCCCTTTGATTTTATGGACACCTGTGGTTTTTAACGAAATACTGCTCTCTTGTAGAAAAATAAGTATTTTTTTCATAGTCGACAAATTTGAATGAACAGTGTTAGTTAATCCGATAAAATAACTCATTAGCTTTAAGAAATAATAAACAGAATCCATCCAAATAGAGCCAATAAAATCGGAGATATGGTCAACAACACTAAAAAAAAAAACAAAAATAACGTGAAAAATATTAAAGATAGACCCATTTAAAGTCAATTTTCAATAATTTTTCATGAATATTCAGAAAAACACGGGCGGTCACATGCCCATGGGCGACATTGTATACAATGTCCCAACATCAATCGTCGTGCAGTTGCCCACCAAACACAACACACGTCTGGTCGGAGGATCCTCCCTTTTCTATGGAGGATCAGTGAACTTTACACCCTGTTCCTCATACCTCTATACTGGTAACCCCGAACCGGCTATACTCCATTTGAAATAAAATTTGACATTTAAATAAACCTTTTTGGTGGCATGACAAATGGCAGCTGCAATAAACAGTTGGTATTGTAACCACTTTTTCTCGCTTTTAATGCCATCCTTATGCCTACAGTATAGAAGTCAAAATCGGTTGAATGGACTGTAAAAAAGGTTCATTAAAATGTCTAATCTTATTTCAAATAATACACCTCTATAATACATATAATAATAATTTGATAATGAGCTCAAAACCCCTGAAAACGCCAAACATTATGTGCCAGTTCTAGAATATTCTCAGGTTCTTTAGAGTGTTTATATGTATTAAGAGCAAAGGAATATTTTAACACTCTAGGAAATCTAAACCGTAATACATATTTTTTTACAGCTTTTTGTAGGATAAATGCATAATGAAAATCTGATCACATACCTACTTACAAATTCTTTTACGTTATTTAGTTCAAAGCCCGACTTCGCATTCAATTTTTTTTTTCTCAGCACGTTCTTAGTCCTTGATCTTTCCAGAGGAAAATTCCCGTAATTTTTAAGAATTTTCGCATTCTAACCTCATTCGCAATCTGACAAAATAGTAGATTATTAACCAAGGGGATAAAGCAGTGTCTTCTGTCGCGGGTGACGATTTAAATCGCGAGCGTAACGAAGGACTCGAGGTTTACTCCCGAGCGTAGCGAGGGTGTTAAAAACTTAAATCACGAGCGAAGCGAGGGATTTAAGACGAGTCCTGAGTGTAGCGAGGGATTTAAGTTCACCCAAGACTAAGACAGCTTTATCACCGAGGAAAATACTCTACTTTTCGTACCATTTGCGAAAAAAATAACACAATAATAATATGAGATAAGCATTTATTGAAAATAATGACAATTAAAAGTAAAAGTTAACATTCGAAACATTGGCCCAATTATTGATAGAGAGAGTTACATTTTTGTTTGGTACATTTATTGTTGATGAGTTGATTTGAGTATTTCTCTGTTCTTGCGTCTGAGGAACTTGCGTTTCATTGTAGATGGTATACGTCGGAGATAGTGGTGGTGGTGCATCGTGAGTTACGGACGAAGATAAGATGCCGAAAGTTGATGGTTGTGGATCTGATGGATTAAGTTTTATATTTTTGTTAATTTGACTGCTTAATATGGTTTTATTCGCCATTGAGCTTTCGATATAACCCTCAGCTACTCCATCAGAGCTCCAACCACCGTGTCTTTTTATTGACGTAATATCCGCCCCTGAATCCGCCAAGAAAGTCACCGAAGTTCTTCTAAAGCAGTGACCGGTGTAGAGTTCAACATCTTTAAGTTTTAAATATTTAGCAATTTTCTTTGGCATATTGCTAATTTTATTTTTGCCGATGGCTTGTCGAGTACATTTCCCATTCCGATAGTTTATAAAAAATCTATTGTTTTCCATGTTGGTGGGACGTAATGCTTGGTATTTATGAATGATTTTAGTTTTTTTTTTTCTTTGTCTTAGTTTCCAGCAACTCATTGGAATGATTTTCAACGTCCTCCACCTTTAAGTTTACAAGATCACATCCGCGGCAAGCACCATTGAGTCCAAAAATTAAGGCCACCTATAACAAAGATAAAAAACAGGTAAATATATAGAATAATTGCTATTACTAAGATACGAAATATTCATAGTTAAATGATGTATACTTACTTTTGTGGCCAGAAAAATTTCGTCAGGAGCTTCATTGAAGAAGTACTGATTCTGAAATTGATAGGCCTTTCGCACTTCTCCACGTTGAAAATTCTTCATAAGTTTTTAAATAATTTTCCTTGGATTTTGTTGGAAGCAAATTATTTATAATCGCGGCAGCATTTGCACTGATGGAATCCGACAATTCACTGTCACTGTCGCTTTGATTTAACATCGTAACGTATTTTTAGAACATTAACTTATTTATAAAAATAAATTAAAATAAACTTAACGTTTATGTATTTGAAGAAAACAAAAACGCGGCAAATTCCTAGACTAATATTTTTTTGTCAGAAAAGCAAAGGCATCAAGCTCATACGGCCTCGTCGGTTTTCGTAATTTTATTTAATAATCATAACTGCATAATAAATGCGTGTTCCTTTTTCAAAAAAAAATATAATGCTTTATATACAAACTCAATGGTGTAAACACAGATGTAGTTCAGTATAAATTTCGGTATGTATTCCAAATTTAAATCACATTCTCCCCCTAGAGGATGAATGAAATTCAGTACAATTTTCTTTCCCTGTTTTTAACAGATTAAAAATGACTATTGTTATGTTCGCTTTTTGTGGCATAGAATGTCACTTTTTTGAGCAAGTGGTACGAAAATACAATTTATTCATTTATATAATTTTTTTTTTTTTTTTTTTTTTAAAAAACGTTGCCCCACACTAAGAATTTTTTCTTGTATCGTGGGTGCGTTTACAAACATAGAAACTCACATACACTAACACCCAGACCCGGAACAACTACTTGCAGATCATACAAATATTTGTTCCGTGCGGGGATCGAACCCGCGACACGTTGCGCAGCAGTCGATCGCTCAGCCACTGCGCCAACCGTGTCGTCAATTAAACTTTTCAAACTCAAAAAAGTACAAAGTCGGACTTAATTAATGCCTTAGGCATTCTTTACCAGTCAACCAAGGGTGGTGAAGAGATTAGATGGCAGGTGCTCTGTTTGAGAGGAACAAAGAAATTTAAAAAATATATTCTAATGCATTATAACTAAAATAGGTACAACAGTACATAAATAGGTTACAAACTACATACACATACATACATAATACGAAATTCGATATACGAATCAATACGAATTCAAGAGAGAGAGGTGTTGAGATGACTCTACTCTATTCATTTACACATTTACACACAATTTACAATCTATTTACCAAAATTTTTAACAGGTTTGACAGATTGCGACTTGCCCCGCATTCCGAGTTAGGCTGTAATCGATTTGAACGGCCGTTCCGAATAAGCCTTAGCGCGATAACGATGTATTGTGAATCGTCATAGATGACGTCATGACATGCGCCATCTTGCGATAACGCCGACCATGCCTTTTACTAATATCACCGTGAGCGCTGTCAAAGATGACAGTTGTGCTGTTTTGTTTTGAGTCGCATCATAACTTTAGACAAACGTGGCATCTTCGAAATTGTGCTTCTGGCTACCGTGGCCACCTAACCAACGGCAACGAAGAAGATGAAATGTGTAGTATAAACACAATGAAATATGATATGCAAGTTTTGACGTTGAGCGAGCACCGTGAGAACGTTCACGGGCGTTCCGAATTGATGGCAGCCCTCAGCTGTCATAATCGTGATATCTAACTCGGAACGTCAAATATTGATGTCAGCGCTGTGAGCGATTACATTCTTATTCGGAAAGCGGCCTTGGTGTGAATGTTTTTTTATGTACGAGAATTGGCCTTGGTTATTTCCAATAAGTATAATCTTTTTATTCAATTGAAACCAAATTAAATTATAATACTCGTACAAGCCTGAAAATTCCACATCATTCTTAGCACAAATGAGGAAAGGATAAGTCAATCAGTAAGGAGGTAACCGAACTTTGCGAATAGGACTCGCATGAAAAGAGTTCCGTACCGGTACAATATTTAGCAAAAAACGCCGAAATAAACACGTTTCTAGTTAGGGGAGCCCCTTTAATTTTTAACTTTATTTAATTTTTAATATTGGAAGTATCCCGTGTCAGTGTCCCTATCGGATAAAATACCGCTATTTGCGGCATAATAGTGGCGCTGCCTCGCCCCACTAAAGTGCCCTAAGTATTGCATTGTCATTGTCACTGCCCTTTATATTGATTGATCGAATTTGTTTTAGATAATTTTATCAAAAGTTACTACAATGACCGCATTTGCGAAAAATGAAGTAGCAAATGAAAATGGCTGGCTGAAAGGTAGATTAGGTTAGGTGAGGTTAGAACTGTGGCCACACAATTCCAGAGTCCGTTTAGGCACAAGAGAATGTGGTGTTTTACGGCGAACAAACCTCAACAATCAAACAAAATAACAAGTGACAGTGACTCAATGACAATGCAATGCTTACGCCACTATTATGCCGCTAGCGGCATTTTATCCCTATCGGATACAGTGCTGGTAGCGGCATAATAGTGTCACAGCCTCGTCACCAGTAGCGCTGCAGGGCTGCAGCGCCACTATTATACCGCTAGTGGCACTCTATACACTGCCTTTATTATTTGTTGTTATAGCGGCAATAGAAATACACAAATCTGTGAAAATTTCAACTGTCTACCTATTACGGTTTATGAGATACAGCCCGCTGACAGACATACAGCGGAGACTTAGTACCTAATAGAGTTCCGTTTGGCAGCCTGCAGATATGGAACCCTAAAGACGTTACTTAAGTCGTGTTTAGACTTAGATAAATGTTTCCGTCTTTATCTTGCAGTTTCAGTTTGACAGTTGTGCGGCAGTGACAGGAATAACGCTTGCCAAAATACGTGCAAAGTCACACGTCTAATCTCAGCCTGAGTGCAAGGATTCAAAGACTGACGGCCAGTTTCTTCATCAACAGCTAAAGTAATCAGTAAAAGCATTGACTTTTACTTGACCTTTACTGATACTACGGCAAATGTGTAAAGACAAAATGCAGTCTGTGAATGTTGCGATATAAAATTAAATTCAGTCTTTGCATAAGACCTATGTGCACAAACCTCTAGATGTATTTCACTGACCACCACGATTCTGTGCGTTTCCATCTCAATATTACATTACGCATGTTCCAGTTGCCTTTCTTGGAATTACAAACTTTATGCCTTCACTTTAGACAAAGCATCTTGTTATGTGTCTGTGTCTTGTTATGCGAGCAGCACAAAACCGGTCGAGGTGGTGGTGCTTGAGGGAGGCATATGTCCAACAGTGGACGTCTTTCGGCTGAAATTGTGATGATGATCTTGTTATGTAAGTGGTGTGGAATAATCTAGTTTGAGGAATGAAGTGCGGATTTTCACCAATGAAATTGAACGCGTTCAGCACATCTAAACGCGTTCAAGAATTGTCAGTGTATCAATTGATAAGGAATATTAAGTAACATTCCTTATAAGTTTTGACAATGACAGCTCTTGAATCAATTTTGACAATGACAGCTCTTGAACCCGTTTTAGAAATGCTGATCGCGTTCAGTTTCATTGGTGAAATCAGCCCTAAGTCTTACCACAATTTGATGCTTATCTCGCATGACAAAGTCATATGTGAATGCATTTATAAGAACGCAGCAAAGTGTTTATTAGAGTTCCGTATTCAATTGCAAAAACGAAACCTTTATAATTTCATCATGTCAGTGTCCATCCGTTCGTCCATCCGTCCGTCCGGATGTTACACGGCCATTTTACTCGGAGACTTTTTTGCACTATTTCGATGAAAATTATGAAAGGTGTATTCTATGCACCAATAAACAATGTCATATTGAAATTACGAAAAAAACAAATAACGATGGCTCTAAAAACAAACAATAATTGCACATACATTTCGCGTCAAATAACTTTGCCGCTCTGAAGTTTCATGCGCGCTACTGTTTTTTTTTAGGAAGATTGACTACTGCGCAGTCATTTGTAGCCTACTTCAGAGCGGCAAAGTTATTTGACGCGAACTGTAAGTGTGTGGGGTATCGTTGGAACCCATAATTAAATAGATTATGAAAATAAGTAATAAATCTTTTTTTTTTTTAAGTGACAACTTACATAAGAAGTGTCTTAAACATAGGTCCCAACAATTACGCTCCAACAATTATGTACGTTAGTATTTGTTAAAATTTAATTATTTCGTTTGATTAGACAAACGAAACGACAATTTAAATGCTTTGCATTATTTTTTAATAGAATGGTGACTGAAAATATTTCCTTAATTCGTGTTTTGTTGCAATAAAGTGGCAACTGGATAGTGATGTAAGCATGTATCACTCCCGAAACGCCAGACCTCGTTTTTTTAGACCATGCTAAAACTCAAAGAAACGCTCAAGTTTATTGCATCTATTATTTATTATACTTATCTTCGTCTTAGAGTGAAAACCTCTTTTATGCGAAAAACTGGTGGGCAACTAGGAAGTTATATATAAGCTGATCTCGCAGTAAAATCTGCTTACGCGATGCAGTATGGTGCGTAGGTCGCATGTGGCGATATAGATGCCGCCACAAAACTTAGGCGTGCGTTGCGAGATTTTGTTTACCAAAAATGTAATAAAATAAAAAGTCAAAGTTGCATTCCCGAGCTTTTCACTCTAAGGCGACTTTATATGCTTTTGAAAGTTGTCATTGCAAAATCAACTTTCTCCTCGTGCTTTTAAAGTAGATATTTGTGTAATTAGCTTAGGTTTATTTCATTATACTCAAAAAGCCGTTTCGTTCCAGGTGCAGCTGATATGAGCCATGTTACCACACGTAAATGGATATCAAGAAGGTGTAGATGAAGACGACATACCGTTCGATATTGAAAATGTGAAAAGTAAGCAAGATTTTGTATTACCTTTTTATTTAATCAGTATTTTATCAATCGTAAGCAGTTCACATATTTTACAAATTTTAAAACATTGTAAATGATTTTCTTATGATGCAGACTGCTAGGTAGATGGAATCTGATGAATATACAAGACTTATCTTAATTATTAAATAATATATAATGGTTAAATTTATTTTCTAATTGAATACCATAATTATGCATGATTTTCAAATGTTATTAGTGTAGCGGCATCTACATCGCTACATGCGAACTACGCATCAAAGACCTGACGTCACACAACATCATGACGTCACACAAATCCTGCATCGCGCAATTAAGGTTTACCGCGCGATGGACATATAAATTACGTACAAGCTTCCCGACTTCAACCTCTGGGCAGTTGCCCGCCAGACACGACACCCGTCTGGTCGGAGGATCCTCCCTTTTCTATGGTGGATGAGTGAACTTTACACCCTGTTCCTCATATTAGTAAACTTTAATTTGTAATCCTCAGGTAGATTTGCACACAATATTTTTACGCCTCCTGGCATAACATAGCGCTCTGTTTACCGAACATAAGATCTGTATTTCTTTACCTATGTTAACAAATAAATAAATAAACTAAACTAAACTTAAAATACACGTCGTCTATTGTATTTTACAATGGATCTCCGCAAAGTCACGCCTGAATCAATTAACTATCAAACTAAACTTATTACCGTATTGCTTTTTAGGGTTCCTTACCCGGAGGGTGACAAACGGAACCCCATTACTAGGCCTCCGCTGTCTATCCGGCCGTCCGTCCGTCTGTCTGTCAGCGGGCTGTATCTCATAAACCGTAATAAGTAGACAGTAGAAATGTTCACAGCTTGTGTATTTCTATTCCCGGTATAACAACAAACAATAAAAATAAAATAAAGTTAAAAGTTAAAGGGGGACCCTTTCAAACAAACAAACTCACTTTCGCATTTATAATATTAGTATGGATTTGGTATGTTTTCCTAGAGAGCGTTTTTTGACACCATGAAATCAAAACCCATCATGGCAGCTGGGTTTTGATTGTCATGACAGCCGTCACTGCGGCCGTAATATGGCGGCCACGGCTCACTTGGGAAATCATAACTTAACCTTCTTATATCACGGTGTAGGAACGCGGAATCCACAATAACGTGAAATCACAATGATTTCCACGTAAACTCCGAACTCGAACGTAGTCTGAAACGCAAGTAACATTTCTGTTACTAACATTCAGCTCAGCTTGTCTCTAAAAACAGAACAGATAGACTAGCATTCAAATTTGTCGGAAAAAAACTCCCCCAAATTGGAAAGCGTTTATGAACCAATAAAAAAAAACTAAATTACTTCTCCTGCCAGACAGTTGAGGCTTTATTTAAGTGCCATGACGCTCCTCCAGTGAAAACAAATCGTCAATTAATCTAGTATGTTCTAAGCTTTGGAACAAAAACTTGGGTGATGAATAGGCTTTCAATATAACAATGAAAATTCCAGTCAAAATTGAAGTCTCCTGCTGTGGTATTCTTCCAAATGTTTTGTTAAAACTAAATAGGTAATTCAGGATTTCCAATATTATATTACATAACAAAACATCACGCTAGTAATTCCCGAAGGGTTAGGCAGAAATGTACCTATAGTACACCCACCATTCGCCAGTTATGTTTAAGTCCCATATAATACGGGGCAAGCCTATTGCCATCAATCGGGCACAAATCCAGACTCCGGGTTGCTACTGAGAAAATTATGATTCCATTATTAATGTTTTATTAAATTTCTTTGCAGCATAACTTAATTATATAGCGGCATAATAGTGACGCTGCGTCGGCCCGGCTAAAGTGCCGTAAGCATTGTATTGTCATTGTCACTTGTTATTTTGTTTGATTATTGAGGTTAGTTCGCTGTATAGAGCTATTATATAACAGAATTCCTAACCTTCTTGATAAATACAGCTTTCAACACAAGTTTCAAAAGAAAAAAATTATGCTCGTGTAAAGAGCGAAAATGTAATATGAGTAGGGTAGGTAGGAACGGTATGTTTGAGTTTATTACACAAAATGATGATAAAAGCCAGAAACTTCAATATTACAACTGGTTGTACGTTGTTTTGTAGATAACAGTTTTATAGAATTTCGTTTCACAGATTTTTTTTTCTCATAATTTATTATCATTTCATAGAATCATCAATACGCAGATTACTTTCTTTAAAAAAATCTTAATAATTGATTATTGTTGCAAATAAAATTTAATGTTCGATAAACATATCATAGAATAACAAATCAAATATTCTTTATCGTCATGTTGATTAGTTGACTCGTATAAAACTTATTACCAAGAAAAACATTTTATCGAGTGACAGTTTCAAAACATTTCCTTTGACAAAATGCGCACCCTCCTATAATATTACAACACCGCGATCACAAAACCTACTACTTGTTAGACTTGGTTTTACTTGGACTATTTTATAATTGATAACACTATGTACCATAGTATAGTTATATGAAAGCAGTTCATAGCTTTCGGAGTGCCCTAATTTTGTTACTGCGACCAATTTCAACGTGAAGCACGCCGGCCGCCACCGCGGCACCGCTCGCTTCGCTCGCTCGGCTCGCACGCAGCTTGTCACAGTTCTAACCTAACCTATTTGGTCGGAGTGCCCTAATAGTAATATTACTAGATCGTGCTCGTATTATAGTCAGAAGATTGAACACTTTTTTTGTTTGAATATTATTGCGTTTGTTTGTTGTCCAATACAGAACTTTGATTTGCAGAGTTGATTGATTGAACTGTTCAAGTGTATTATGACAAATAATCTACGTGACCAACACACCAGGGCTTTTAACCATTTATGATTATCACACATGATCATCATAATGAAATTGCCAACTTACGTGATTGTTTATGTACAAAAAATTATGGATAGCATAACGTCTATTTTTACTTTTCTGTTGAAATAAAATGCCATGGAAAAATACACCGAAAAAACAATATTCATTAAAAAATAATTCTACTTTTTGCTAAACAAATAAATGTGATTATAAAATTAATTGAATTGTGTTCCTGTGTATGTTTCATTCAAGTAAATTGTAGTTAAAAAAAGAACCAAATATTATTTGAAACATTTGCTGCGAAACGAGTTTCTATGAAATTTCTATCTGCAAAACTTGGGAACACCGGTACAGACAAATACGTGCACTGACTCGACAAGTCCACTCAAATCTATGTGATATTTTTCTCAAAAGACCATCTCAGAAACTAATCCGCGAGGTCGTCGATCATCATATGATCTGACCAAGATAATATCTGGACTTTAAAAGAGACTGTGACCTGTGAAGTAGTTTTCTGTGTTCCTCCTCATGTTCCCCACAGTCGCTGCTGCCGTCAACACGTCCATCTTTGCGGTCAGATTAGCAAAAATATTCTTCTATGTTCGGCATATTCGCTGTTCATGACGATGTGTGGACGGTGTGTTGATGTTATTCGGACTTCTACACTATATAACAGAATGAAACACAGTAAGAAACGCAAATACCGAATAGCGAAGTGAAGTGCTACCATCCTAGTAGTCGGATAGGAAACACTTACATCACAGACTAAGTAGTACTGAACTGAATCATAGACTGTACAATATATACTGTGTCCCTATGTTTTTCTTTTTTCATGAATAGTTGTCAAATTTGTACACTAGACCTCTGTTGACAGCGGTCTAAATAGGCAATTTTGAGCATTTTTTGAGGGTGCTTACAAAGTTAATGTATCATCAAAAAGGAACAAATAGGAACATACATAGATGTAGTAGATATTTATTTTACTGTAAAAAATCATTGCTTTAAGGTCATAAACCAGAAAGAAAACAGGCGACAGCATTTTTATAGAGAAAAGACCACCTGCATTTTCACTTAAGTCCCATGTACAGATCGTGTCACCCACGAAGACACGCCCACTCAGCGATTACTGCACTATAAACTGTACTTTATTTAGTACGGAGCGAAACGGCGCGGGGCGCATCTTCGTGGATGGCACTATCTATAATACCGAGCCTATTGCCATCAACCGGGCACAAATCCAAACTCCAGGCTGCTACTGAGAAATTCCAGATGGAAAAACCCAATTACACTATGCCCGACCTGGGAATCGAACCTAGGACCTTATGCTTTAGCAGTAGCGCTTGCAACCACTAGAAAAAACGAGGCAGTCATAAAATAAATACCTATCATTTACCATTTACACCCGTATTTGCAGTTCCTTTTCCTCAATTTTTGGAATAGCTGTAGGCTTAGTGGACTGTAGATTTGCTGACCATCTTCTATTTTGTTAAGTACCTGGTACTTGTTGAAAGACCTACACTGTCCTCCCATACATATTAATACTGTTATTTGAAAATATTGTAATGGCCAATTATTTTTAAAAGAGTAACCGTGGAGTTTCTTGCCGGCTCTTCTCCATAGGAAACGACCAATTGGAACCGTGCACCTAGCTTAAACGTTTCATAGGTAAGTGCTTATGTTGGTTTATGTGAAGTAAAATATTTTGAATTTGAATTTGGAACAGAAGTTACGATAAATCCTATCCAACTGGCTTAGCAAAACGATGAGTTACTATAAAATCCTAGATAAACACAGTGACCGTTTGTCCAATTCTGGACATAAAAATAAAAAGACCCTTCGTCTTTTTACTTTTTATCCCCGATATAAATTTTCGTCTCGAATTCGAGACATCGGACACGACCTACCGAAGTTATATTGTAAGTACTGAGGCCGATCGTCCACAACGCTACTCAAAAGTAACGTGTTACAAACTTATTTCACCAATGGTTCGCACACGACTCGTTATTAACTACAATCCGGCCGTCGATGGAATGCGTTCCTGACACCTGTCAGTGGAAGTAATTCTAGTAACTTAAGGACCAAATTCGCAAAACACTTATTCGTTAATATGAAACTGACAGGTGTCAAGTATGCATTATCTCGTCGGCAGTACTGTAGTTTGAGTTTGGTTACGTCATGTAAAGAAAGAATAAAGTTTATTTGGATACAGTTCGTGAAACACCAAATACAAATAACAAAATAAAAGTGAAAATAATGTTTTAACAACAATAGTGGGCGCCTCACGGCTGCGCTAAGAAGATTCATTTCATCATTAATGCCAGACAGATGCACAGACCGACATTGAAATACTAGTGCTGTGTCATTCTAGCTACTCATTGGTGACTTTAGTTTGTAAATTTTATATAATACAATGTCGCCCATGGGCATGTGACCGCCCGTATTTTTTTGAATATTCATGAAAAATTATCGATAATAAACTTAAAAAGGGGGGTCTATCTTTAATTGTTTTTTTTTTCATTTTTTCATATTTTTTTTTTTCAGTATCCCGCTATAATTTTATGTATAATTAACATAATTTCACTTATGTTTTTTAAAATAAATACTGTTTTTTTGGAAAAAAAAATCTTCACCTCCGTTTTTTATTCATAGTCGACAAATTTTACTAATTTTTTTTAGTTAATCCGATAAAATAACTCGTAAGCTATTAGAAATAATAAACAGAATACAAATCGAGCCAATAACATAGAAGATATGGCAAACTCTACTAAAAACATAACAAATTGAATAACATGAAAAATATTAAAGATAGACCCCCCTTTTAAAGTTAATTTTCTATAATTTTTCATGAATATTCAGAAAAATACGGGCGGTCACATGCCCATGGGCGACATTGTATAATTTCATTGATGAATTTAATGTAAATTTTATATAATATAATTTCATTGGTGACTTTAATTTGTAAATTTCCCGTTATAATATGACGGAACCGATCTTCTAGGAAACCAGAAGATCGGTTCCGATATATTATAACCGGCCGTCATGAAAATCTGTCATTTTCACCAGTATGTGACATTAAGTTGTCAAAAACGTTCTGAATTTGGACAGCCATTATTTTAAGACCGTTCGTCGCTTCTTTAGAAACCAAAGCTTTAATAGTATACGTTTGATGGACGCCTACCTTAGATACTTAAGCTGGATTCACATGTCTGTGGGTTTCGGTAAAACGAGGTGACTTTGAAAATCTTTTTTCGAACACCAAAGCTGGTTGCTTTTAAATAGCGTTGTGGACGATATGCTTAAGGCTAGGTGTTTATGTCTGGTGCCGTTCCCAAAATGATAAAAAAGGGCGGATGCTTAATCTTCTTTTTAACCTTGATGAACTGTTTGTCTAGTACTGGGATTAAGGGCTGAAAGGGAAAATTTATAAGGGTTGAATTGGGAAAGGCATCAACGGGCTTGTGGCTAAATGACTATTTAGCGGGGCTATTGACCGCAGGCGACTTTGATGGGTTACTATTCTTCAGTAATTAAGACCGCTCGTTTCGTTCAGGCTTGGTCATAAAGTATGTAAACATTTCGTAGGATATTATAGAAAGAAAGAAAGAAAAATATTTTATTTGGGACACGCACAGGAAATACAAACAGTAAGTAATAATAAAAAATTATAAAATTAAAATACAAACAGAATAGTAACGACCTGTGCGAGGCCAAAAAGGCCACTATCTCAGCATAATGCGGCGATATTTAAAAATGAATACCGCAGCGCTGGTATTCTGATAGGGCCCACTGTGATGTCACGGACACACCTACGGACATAGATAAATCCCATTATGGGATAGACCAAATAATTAAATAAAATAGCAATAAAAATAATAAGAAATAAAATAATACAAATAAAAACTGAAACTAAGTAATAAATAAATGAATGAATCTATACACGCCCGACGTTCCAACATCACTTGTCCATAGTTTTATTTTATATTATATATTATTTCATTCATTATTCATTATATATTTTATTCATATTATACAGTACGCTAGCTAGCAAAATAATAGCATATAGCTTATCCAAGGTTTTTAGGCCGATGTCTATAAACGTTACTTAGCGCGTACTTTGGCTAACCGTTATTCCTGTCAATGTCGCACTACTGTAAAAGTACAAGTGCAAGATAAAGACGGTAATATTTCGAAGCCAAAACAAATGCTAAGTGACGTTCATAGATCTCGGCCTAAGAGCGTTTGTCCACCGCAGCAGCCACCGTAACGTCACCGAGAAACGAGATTATTCGAACCGAAAGTGACGTTCCGCCGACGGCGATTGTTTATGTTATGATAGAAAAACAAAAGCCGGGCGAAAGGCGCCGGTGCGATGGCACTATGTGGACGAGATCAAACGTGCTTTGTATTGCCGGCACATCGGTCCGGCCCGAGTCTCTGGCCGAGTTCTAGCGGTCGCGCCGTACTACTCGAAACTTCAGCGGCCGGGATGACGGCGGGCGCGGTGCTCGGGTGACAGACGTGCGGTGGACACGCGGCAATAGTCAATGTATATATCGCTACTTCGCCACCGTCATCTCGTTCTTGGTGACGGCTGCGGTGGACAAACGCACTTAGACTTAGATGCAGAACCGTTGACCTTTTTCCTGAAGGTGCAACTTGAAACTTACGCAAAACTAACAAAGTTGATAGTTTAAAACCAATAATAATGAATTATGAATAAAAAATACACACATTCTGGTATCAAATATTATGTCAGTTCAGCCTTCGAACTGCTTCTTTAATCAAATCGTATAAACCGTGCGAAGTAGGTAGTAAGGTAAGGTAGCCAAGTAGCGGTAGGTAGGTTCAAGGTTGCCTGGAAGAGATCGCAGTAAGCGATAAAGCCGCCAATTGTATATTTTGTAGTGTATTACTTTTTCTTTATGTAATGTATAATCTGGTGTACAATAAAGTATATATAAATAAATAAATAAGGTAGCTAGTTTCTTATAAGTTAACCCTTAAAACCTACCCTGGGGTCTAGGACGGCTTGAAAATGTATTTTCGGAAATAACTTTAAAACAATGAAAAACACGTTTGTGGTATTTTAGGTAATCTCATGTGAGTCGTGCGCAAGCACAAGTGAAGCACTGACGTAACTACAGCAACTGGGTCCTCAAATACCCCTGGTTAGTAATGATAGGTCAAATTATTGTTAGCCCTTTTTTTTTTTGAGGATGGGAAATCATCAAATGGCTTCTCCCGCTCTGGGCAGAGCAAGAGGGTGTGTCAGACGTTTACTGACTAAAACCCACCTGTGTTCCTTCCGTTGCCTGTGTGCCGGGGCCGCGATATCCCTTTCGAACAAACCCGCAACCCCAGCAGGAATTATTGTTAGCCTTGTGTTGCGATTTTGTGAATATTATCTAGTATTTTGACTGATATGATGGGAAACTTGATTTGTCAATACAGTACCCATTGGGGCAATTTTAATAGAATTTCTTTGTTTTTACTCAATGCCTTATTCAGTAAAGTAATTTTTATTGTTGTTTGAGACCAACTTTGCCCATGCACCCATCTCCGGGTTATATTGGGTGATATTCTGAAAAAGAGACGTTCATTGCTAGAACAGGACCCTGCTCTACTAACGAAAAAAAGATGTATGCTCTACCCAAGGAACAAGGACCAGAAAACTGAAATTATGTGTGGCATGTGCCGAAACCTCTTGCGCAAGGAACATACATAGAATATACTGGTAGTGCTGTGAAGTTTGCTTTGTGTTTGAATAAGGTTAATTGACTACTGATCTTAAAAAAAAAACAGAAAAAAAACAAACTTTTCAAACTAGCTGTTGCGCGCGATTTCGTTTGGGTTTTTCGTTTTGCCAAATTTCATCTAAATCTGGTCAGCCGTTTTAGCGTAAAAAGGGTAACAAATAAACTAACTTTCGCATTTATAATATATGTTACGATATATTGACCAAAATATGTTGGGGTACTTCTGGATCCCAAGGTAGTAATTATAGCGTTACTCTAGGGAAGAATAGGGTTAGAGGTAAAGTATTTACTGAACATACACAACACTACAACTTTACCGATAAAAGCTTCTACAGAAGCAGAATTTGATTAAAACGACGGCAGCACACATGATAAAATACCAAGTGTACCTACCTTGTTTCTACGTAAAACCTTATTAACGTTCACATGCTCACAAATTAATTAACGAAGACAGATTAATGGGAGGTCTACGGATCTTCGAAATCTTATTCAGATACGGGAAAACAATTTATATCAAATGAGGGGTATTTGTGCTTATATTCCCTCTGAAAACTCAGGAAAATCCTCTAAATTTTTTTTACAATGTTTGAAAATATGTGAGAACCATGTATCTATCACATAAGTAATTAATTTATCTGTCGTTGCTTCATTTTTAATTCTTTTTACCTATTGTGGTATAGTATTTTTTTTTAGGTGCAACGTCTTCACATATAAGTATATAACTAATGTACCTACATATACAAAATATTGAAAAACATTCTAAAAGGTTAACGGAGTTCTTGCCTATTCTTCTCCATACGAAAACTACCTTTCGGAAGGGGCGACTAGAATCAATTAGAATTGTTGTGAATTTTGAGGTTCAAAAGTGCCTTACAAGGGCCTATTTGAAATAAATGATTTGACTTTGACTTTGACTCAAACGCCACAAACTAGAAATTTTTCTGGAAACTCTTTCTGCCGCGGCAGAACAACTCAGGTAATGGGACACTTAATATCATGTCCAGCGTGTCCTACAGGAACCGATGGACGCTACTGAAGGTACCAAACTGATAGCCAAATTCTAGGCCGAATCAATTTAGATTGCAGCGACACGCTAAGAAGAATGCAACTGATAGTGATAATGAAGTGTCTAATGATAATGCGAGAGATAGCATAAGACGCGTGATGACGTCGTCTGATGCATATGCATTTACAAGCGCCAGATACACAATATTGTCGATGTCCTAAACGAACCTCAAGGAGTATGTGACGATCATAGCAGATCAATCTTTTTGTACTGAGGTTTTAATTAGACTCTGGTTTAGGGCAGATTATAAATGAACAACATTTGCATAAATATTGAAATGATAATGATTTCTCTACGGGCAGTCTTCGGTACTGCTATAGATATGGAAACGTTCTGTGAATAAACAATCAAGTTGAGAGACTCAATGAAATAACATAGTGCCGACAGTTGTATAAACGTGTTTTCTTATTGTGGATGTAAAAGGCAGGTAACGCTCTGTAGTTTTTACTGACACCTATGGTAAGAAGGCGTGAATTTATTTATGTATGTAAACATATATTTTATAAACAAAATAATTGTTTTTTTATTTTTATTCAAAATTATAAAAAAATACAGTGAACGAGTATTTAAGAGAAATGTCGATTATTAAATAAAAAGTTATTGATAGTTTCAGAGAAAATTCAAAACTGATTTATTCAAACTAGGCTGAAAATCAGGACTTTTCGAACGTCAAAATGACATAAGACAGTCGCCAAAAACGCCCACCCTTCACCACTTCCTAGTGCGTTAGCTGGGAAGAAGAAGTGGCGCAACAAACTCCCAAGCGGCACAGCTGTCTGTTCAGTTAGAAGAATGGAAACGGAACAGCGGCTCGCGAGCCGCATGTGGCTCTTTGGCCTATAGAGTGCGGCTCTGTACAAATGTCAATGAGTGCGAGCGTAGATACGCGCGGGGGTCGGGGAGATATCAAGTTTTATAAAAATTTCAAACTACTTTACTTTTACTTTTAGTATTTTCACCAAAAATTTATAGGACATCGAAAATTAATCATTCCTTTCATATTTTTTTTTTCATGTTTTATTATTTTGTATTTACCTTTCAAAGTTTTCCAAGGTTAACTTGGTAAAAACGAAGATGCCTTCATCATATTGTCATTAAAGAGCGGCTCTCCTAGCTCAGGTATATCGTTTACTTAAAAGAAGGTCCCTATGTAAGATTTACTGTAAAAGTTGTACAAGTTACTCCAATAAACCTTTTTTTTTATATGATGATGATAATGAAGGCATCCAACTTCTTAGCAATTTAATATTAGAGGAGGGTGGAGTGAAAGAGGTTGGGAGTTTTAAGGATGAAGAAAAGTGTATTAATTGATACAGTTTGGGCTCACAGAAAGGATTGGCTCTCATAAGAAATCTTGGTAGTCATACTATTGATATTTGGCTCTATTGGCTAATGAGTTTCCCGCCCACTCGAGTTGTAAGTACAAAAAATTCCTTATGAATTTTATATTGTAGGATGGTTGTGAGCGAAAAACAACGTAGATCAAGTTAATTTTGTAAATGACATTAGATAAATATTTTTGAGAAAATATTGGGTAAAAATAAAGTCATTGGTCACGTGATATTGAACGCGAATCAGAGTGCGACACGTCACAACTTCCAGACAAGAGTTTTAAATTGTAAATACTTAGAAACAAACTTTGTATTTCAGACATAAAGTTTCTTTTGCTTTACCAATAGACGTACGAAACTATGGTGTTGAAAGGAACAACACTGATTGGTATGAACCCCCGTACAATGTGGCAGTGTTCATTATTCATGTGCTAAATAAGAATTAACTAACTTATTGCCAACAAACGCCAGATGCGAACACACCCTTAGGTCAACACACTCGTTATTAAAAGCGATTATTTAGCAGGTCAGATTCTAACACCCCTATTACAATGTACACACCACCCTACCAAATTGGCCAATAAGTATAAAATTGTCGTTACAAACGGGAACCAACGAATTAAACTGTTGTTAAACAAAGAAACGTAAATAAAGTAAACAGCGCATTGTTTATGATGTCAACAACCTTTTGTGCGTAGAATGATCCACGCACGGTAATAGAATGGCATCAGACGCACGTAGGGTTACCAACCATACTTTAGAATATCCAGCTAAATACCATATTTAAAAAAAAAACAATATATGTAGTAGGCGAATGTACTATATTTTCATATCAATACAAAATGGCGAAAAGAGCGCAATAGGGCCAGTATCTGATAAAAGCTGAATTAATGGTATTTAGTTTTTTCATTAAAAAAAAACCTATTAAAAAAGGCTCAAACTAACAAAATGTTTAAAAATAAAATATTTTGAGACATACAGGGTTTTTGTAATACGTTGTTTATAGTAGTATATATAACGTGTAACAAAAACCCTATTCGATCCGTGAGGGTGTGGAAAATCATACTGAGAGACTATTTATGTGGTAAGTTTATGAAAAAAAAAAAACACCGCTTTTTTTGCAATGGGAAGGGGATTTTTACTGTGTTATAACATGGGACGCAGGCGGCCATCGTTTAGTGGGTCTACAAGTCATAATAACTAATTAGTTATTACCCCTGTTGAAAATTCAACAATTTTTTATGGAATTGGGATCGTTTTGGTACTAGAAACGTGAATTTTAAATAGTAATTACATTTTTTATTTTCAATAACAATAAGTTTTTTTATTACTTTTTGTTAATGTTATTGCAGTACTTACCAATGTGCCATTTTCGGGTCGGACAGGGGTTTTTGTAACACATTGTATTATTTTTTTTCGTTATCTACTACATTTTATCAGGCACTGGCTTCAAAAATACAGTTGTTGATATAAAAAAAGTTGGCAACCCTAGACGCACGAACGTGACGCAAAATTAATTTGAACTACCCTTTAGGCATAGATTCCATAGTTTTTTTTATGGACCAATAACGAACTAGTACAGAAAAGAATAACAGTAGGGTCGGTAAAGTATCAGTAACTATAATTAAACAGCAAAGAATTAATAAAAAAATACGTCTGTAGGTACTTGGTAATTTATTTATTACCTTGGTAACAGATTGGAAAAACGCGGATGGGGCTTTAATACTATGTAAGTCACATATATACATAGATGTAACTATGTGTGATTTAAACAAGTTAAGGGTTCAAATACATTTTTGTAAGGTACTCGTAGGTACAATCAGCACTTTCGCAAAAAATATTCTTTGCGTTAAGGCTTGCGCAAAACCAGCGCGACTTGTCGCGCGACGCGACACCGGTTATTGTTATACTGTGAAGTTTTCTTAGAAATTGTATTGTTCGTGTCGCGTCGCACGACAAGTCGCGCTGGTCTGCACAGGCCTTTAACAACAAAGTTAAACTCTTTCAAAGCAATCAAATAAAACGTATTCATATAGATAGGTATACGAGTATTTTCTAAGTGACACGTGTGATCGTCATTCTTTGACGTTGACGAACATCCGGTAATTTAGATAAACCGTAAAGAGAACCCTTTTCGAACACGAATTTACGATTCAGAATACATTGCAGAGAGTTGTTAAAACGACATTGCTCGAATTTTGAATCGAGAACCTAATCGACTCTGTCATCGGTTCATTTGATGTCAAATAAGTGGCTATGATTGGTTGACCAAAATACCTTCAACAAATCACATAAATCAAATAGGCTTTTCACTTCATTGAAGAATCTTGAAAGTAACTGTGGATACGCAATGTAGGCAGGTATAGGTACTCAATGATGTGAAGGACTTACAAATTAGGAGTAGGTAATACAGAATTCGTCGAAAAGCTTTGACATGCATTTACGCTAAATTAGGCATGCGAACTTTATATGGGAAAGCTAAATATTTTATACCTTATTTATCCCTTTCTAGAAGTGGTTGTATGAGAGATTTCAACCTAATAAATTATTGGTAAAATGGTACTTTGTATAATAAGTATTTTTGCTTTAGTACATTAATTCTGTGGCCTGCAAAAGAGACGTTGATGGACGAACGTGAATTCAACTTTATTATTCAAAAGTCAAAAGTGTTTATTTGCTTTTCAAAAGTAAATTCATTATATTAAACTGCAAATACAACGAAATAGTAACTCAGTAAATAAACAACATCGTGCTTTGTAATAATCCTCATCCTCTTATTTTGAAACTAAATATTAGCCACGACTCAACACTCGACAGGCGTAACAAAGAATTAGTTTTAATTAAGTTAAATCTTCTGTGTAAAATTTCAACTCAAACAAGAGATTTCAACTCAAAGATTACTGAATTAATAACCACTCAATAAACTTAATATTTTCTTCCATTTCAGATATAACATGGTACGACCGGATCCTGCTCAACAGACCTCTAAGGGTTGTCCTTTTATTGATAATAGCTTCAATCGTCGCCCCACTTTTAGTATACAAATTCATAATGCTCCCAAGCCTGGAGCTACCACCACCTGATGGCTTATCAACTGGCTCCTGCCTTGTGCCAAGAGCTGCTAGACTCCCATGTGGCATAGAGGCAGTAACACCCGAGAAATGCCACGAACAATGCTGCTATGATCATCACCACGACCTATGCTTCCATAGATACCCTTCAAGATTCTCCTACGTATTCCGTGGACAATGGACAGAGGACACATATTTGAATCCAAGGATGCTGACAATACCGTATGATGGTGCACAAAATAGCTATAGAAACATCAAACTGTCTATCGATGAAGTAACAGCTACACATCTTTCCTTCACATTCTACCATTCCAATATTATTAATGGCCGAAGACTTACCGAGAAGAATTATTCGTACAGAATAACAGAACCCGATATTAGACATCCAGACAGAACGGAATTAAATATCATTGTAAATTCAACTCAAGGAAATATTTTCAACACAGCACGAGGACCCTTAATAGCTGCAGACAACGTATGGGAGATATCATTTAAACTCACAAATGAAACAATGTACGGGCTGGGAGAAATTCCTCTAAAACCAGATACTGTAAAAGTGCTGTACAATCATAAAGGCGGATTGAATTCGATTCCGTTAATATTTGCTAAACTGAACGGGTCCTACCATGGTTTGTTGATTGAATCAATGGCCCCTACAGAAGTAATTGTCAGAGGAGATAATCAATTGGTACTTCGCAGTATCACGACTTTGGGACTGAAGTTTCATTTGTTTGTGGGACCGAAGCCCAGTGATGTAATGAAAGATGTCATGGCTGCTATAGGGGTGAAAAAGAACCTCGAATATTGGATGCTAGGTGCACACGTTTGTAGGTGAGTCAAACCGAAACTAATCAAAATTAGTTTCGGTTTGTCGGGCGAAAAATGGCGATGTTTATTGGGTTTATTTCAGAACTGCAAGGACATTGTACGATAATAAATTTAGCCTGTCAGGTAGAATTTCCGTTAAGTTTTCTACAGCCAGTAGAAATAAATCGCCCTCATTTAAATAAGTTTCCTAGTATTCAAATCTTCGTCACGGCCGTAGGATTGACAAATACTTAAAGTTCAAACTTGTAGAATACGTCTTTAAAAATCTTCGAAATAATTCAGACTCCAGGCACGTCGTTCGACAAGTTTAATTTCGAAATTATTGATACTAGACATATGAATAAATACCTAAGAATTCCAACTAAAAGTAGTTCACAAAGTAATAATTAAGAAACTGATTAAATTCATAATGCGAAATTCAACAATAACTCTTCTTGAACGCAAATATTGATGTTTTCGCAAAATGAGAAAAGTTCAGTGACCTCAAAGTTTGAGGCGCTTCTGAGAATTATCTTCAAGTTTTTCATAATTTTATTTCGCGCTGCGTAAAATATTTGAAGATTTTTGTGAATGTTCTACTTAATGGTGGACTTTTCAGAAACTAACTTTTTAAACAAGTAAAAATACAACCACTCCCATTTTTGTTTTAATGAACTGCTATTACTGCTGTTACTGCGATACAGTAGTAGTGGTAAGCACAGCCGCCTTGTCTTCGGTCAGTTTTGACCCATTCGGTAGTTTGTACCTTCAAATCCGTAGTTCAGTAAGACAAACACCCATTAGGTAAATGGTAGAACATGACCATGGTGGGGTTTCCCATAAAATTCAATTTAAGTTTTTTTATAAATCCCGACCAAAAATCAAATTTCAGGGAAGCAACATCAAACGACCCACTAGGAGAACTCCAAACCTTCATAACGACAGCGACTACCCAAGCAGTGCCATATGAGAGTCACTGTGGCGCTGTTCCTGTGGTCTTCGAAACCGAATGTAACGATACCATGGTCTATCTTGTTGACCAGAGTGAACTGCAGATCAGGACTGCTGGGAAGAAGTTTGTACCTCATGTTTCACCATATGTAAGTGCCATCCTTGTATTCCTTCTTTCAAACGTTCCAAACAGACAGCTGTGCTAGTGGAGAGTTTGTTGCGCCACTTCTTCTTCCCATCTAAAGCACTAGGAATTGATGAAGGGCGGGCATTTTGAAGGACTGCCTTATGTAATTTTGTCGTTCAAAAAGTGCTGATTCTCTTATTTGAATAAATTATTTTTGATTTTTATCAAAATCATGAACATATCAAGCTCCTATTCCCAAAAAAAAATAACAAAATGGCGTACGTGTACATACCATTTTATAGAATAAAATGAAGATCATCATTTGGGAGGATTATATTTTACCAGAATCCTGTAAGGCACCAGCGAACTGATGATGAGATGTAAAAGTACAAATTACAACACCATGGAATATAAAATGTATTCACCACAAATAATCTACCTTATAGAAAGTCACGCATTGATTTCAATATGATACTTTTCACTTACGTTAGCGAAAAATTTTGTGACCTTAGTTGATAGCCTATAACGTGTCCTAGTGATGGGTTTGCCCAGTAATGGGCTAACGCATCTCTCCGCCCCTTTTTCGTTCCAAACCTCCCTGTCTTGTGCGATCTCTGGCCATGTTGGCCTTGCAAACACGTACACGGAACGTCACACCACCTTCGCCGCGGTCTACATCGATGGCGATGTCCTCAGACGTCTAGTGAATGACGACTTTGCCCACCTCTCCGGGAGCATTCGTGCGCTGTGTCCAGCCCACCAAATTTTGTATCGCCCATAATACCAACAAAAAATATTAAATTATGTAGGTACTTGAGCCTTAATTAAGACTTGCCTGACTGCCTATATTAATTTTTGTCGCACGCCTTTTAATTTCAGCCTTTCTAGAACATTTTTCACAGTGAAGAATCTTTTTAGCTTAATTTGCAAAGAGTTTAGTTAATTATCTGACTGAGTTCGTTCGTAGAAATGATTAAATATGAACTTATCTAAAGGTTAAGTTTAGCTATAAATAAATTGGCAATTAAACGAATTATTATTTACGAGGCGAATCGACGGAGCAGAGGCTTCGATTCCCAATCAGGACCAATATTTGTTCCGGTCTAAATGTAGCCTTTGTGATTTACTGTAAATGGAAGTATTAAAGACGGAAAACAGTAGCAGATCATTATAAAAATGAATTTTATAGGTAGCTGCAGTCGTCTAGATAATTTTTACACGACAGTCCATAACCGCAATTCATTTTGTGGTTATAGTAGTATGGGTATTGCAATTAAAGGATCACTAAGTAACTTTAACCGATGACATGAAGTAAGTATCTATCCGAATCATTTGGATTTTTAATTCACCAAACTATAAATACCAACTAAAGTACCAGTACTAAGTACTGGTGCTTATAAATGCCTATTAGAATTTCTCGGAAAACGAGTGGAAACTTATTTATAACAAAGTTACAAATTCATAAAGAAACGAATTTCCAAAAGACCTGAGAAAAGCCAGCCTGAAGAATTATTATAGAAATGGAAAATAATTTGTCGATATCACTTTCACAGATAAGATACACGGCACCACCGGAACCTATAGTGGAGGAAAGCCAAGAAGAGGATAATTCAACTACAGAAGCGGAACTAGCAAATACAGAAGAAACTACAGTAACAAACGGGCGTTGCTTTGATGACGAAAAGTTTGCACCTTACAATATCCGTGATTCCGATTCCTACCATCTTTATAAAGGCACAGTTGACACACACGACGTCATTTATCCTGGTTACATTTGGGCAAGCGAAAAATTCATGAAGAGCTTGTGGGTTTTTAACACTAATTTTGAAGCCGTTGTTTTGGAAAACAATTGGCCTTTAGACGAATCTGAAAAAGACCGTGATGCGTTTTATGAATATTTGCCGTATTTCAATGAGGTAAGTTACAAAACGATATTCTGCAAATATTTAAAAATTATGTCATTTGGATAAAAAATTATTAAAAGGGACCAATTTATCGGATGACTGAAGTCTTCAAAACATCTATTAATTATCCTAAGTGATAAATCATCGTATAGTAATAAGAAACTCGATTCTCTAATTTAATTATTATCCCAAACAACCGAAACTTGAATTTTAACTTAGGGGAGCGCGTTTCATAGCGGCATGGAGAGTTCGATTGTCGCAACCCAGCGCTGGGCACGCCACAATTGTGGCGATAAGTCCCCTCTTTGAAGAGTGGCTAGAGAGGCGCCACGGCGTCCTCACCTTCCACCTGACTCAGGTCCTCACCGGACACGGTTGTTTCGGGAGGTTCCTGTTCCGTATAAGGCGGGAGGAAACGCCCGGGTATCACCACTGTGTGGATCGCCCGGAGGACACGGTGGAGCATACGGTGGAGGTCTGCCCGGCTTGGGCGGAGCACCGCCGTGTCCTCACGGAGGCGATCAGCGGCGACGATCTCTCGCGTCCGGCCCTGGTTCAGGCCATAGTTCGGAGCGAGAGTTCCTGGGAGGCCGTCACCTCCTTCTGCGAAGCAGTTATGCTCGCGAAGGAGGAGGCGGGGCGTGCGAGGGAGATGCAATATGCGCGCCCTCGCGCCCCTAGTCGCTACAGGAGACGCCCCGGGCGTCGGGAGTCGCGAGCCGACTTCCGGCTACAGTAGGCGCGGGCTTGCGTACGGTGAGCAATGGGCCGCTCGCCGTCCGATAAGGACCAGGCCCGGGTCGACGGCGCGTTGTGTTCCACGCGCGCCTCAAAGAGATGTCAGCACCAACTGGCAGGGTCCGTAACGACCAATGCCTGCTGGGTTTGCGGGTTTGTCCGAAAGGGATATCGCGGCCCCGGCACATGGGCAATTCCGTTGCCCATGTGCCGGGGCCGCGATATCCGCGGAACACGGGTCACACCCTCCCGCTCCGCCCAGAGCGGGAGAAGTCATTTGATGATTTCCCAACATCAAAAAAAAAAAAAAAGGGGGAGCGCGTGAAAAGCGGGGTTTCGGACTGCATATTGGCAGAATTAGATTTTCGAATGGATGGATTAGTTATGATAAACAGAAAACCAGTAGAACAATAATCAATATTATTGAAATATTGTATTGATCGCGTTTTCATATTGTATCTTTATCGTATAATCTGATGTGATTATAGATAACTTATACAAACACAATGTATTAATCATCATTAATAAAATTCTCTTTCAAAATATCAGTAAAATAAACTGACCCAGTTACAGAGAAATTAAATTCAGGAGAAAGAATATTTTCCACTTGTAAATTTAATGAAATACCATTGGGTTTCAGAATTTTGAAGCAGCTTTTAATATCACTCCCAAATGGAATGCTACGCGACCCACTCGACCTGTTTCCAGAAACACACGACTTACTAACGAAACAGAGTTTCCAGGAGAAAATTATTTCATCAGACACAACGAATATGGAAACCAATTTATCAATGCATTTGGAAAAATCAAAGGGTCCGTCCCAACGTCATCCACAAGTCAATGGATGAACGGAAACGTTACCATAAATCGACAGAACATAACAACTTCGTGGACTAATCTACGAAAGGAACTCGTAGAGGCAAGTTTAGGGGGCGTTTCTGGTCACTGGTACTGGTCATCCCCCATTTGCGGCGATACAGAAGAATTCAATAACGTTACACAAATTAGACTATGCGCCAAGTGGTACATGGCAGCGACATTTATGCCGATGATCAAGATACACTCGAAAGTAATTCCAAGAGATCCTTTAGCATTTGTTGGTAACGTTAAAGTTCATATGATAACAGCATTGAACAGACGGCTGAGTCTGCTACCATACATCTACACGGTTCTTCAAGATGGTCCTCTCCTGAGGCCAATGTTTTACCAATTTCCATCGTCGAAAAACCTAACAGACTTGACGACTCAATTTTCCGTTGGAGATGATCTGTTGATAGTTCCAAATTTGGAACCGAGCCAAACCCATGTCCACGTATGGATGCCTCCAGGAAAGTGGTATGAATTCTGGGGTGGTTTAAAGATCATTGGAGAAGAGGGATCTGCAGTAACTATGACTACGACAGAATCTGACTTCTTTACTTTGGTGCGCGCTGGTTCCATTATTGTTATGCAGAAGGTAATTTCAAATAACGTCAAGTACCTGGGTGGTGGTTTTTTTACCTAATTTAAAATTGCTATCTCAATCTCGAATAACTATTTCGTCTTTTTTTTGCAAATTAAATTGCCAACGACAACTTGCGGATTAAAGTCATTTGAAAATTAATATTTCGCGAGTATACAAGTACCTACTATTCAACTAAGTATGCAGATCAGTTTTATGAAATTATAACCATGTGACGCAAAGTACAACTATTCTCGACACACTGACCCAAAAAAATAAATCCCTCAATCATATCCATTACAGTAATTTCCCTTTCCATATATCGTAATCAGATCACTATTATTATTCGAATCTTTAGGACCTTGGCAAATATTCTTCATTTCTTCATACATTTATCTATAACTAACAAAATAACTTTCTTTTAGGAGGTACAACTATCGGCAGGCTTAACTCGCCTTCGATCCGGATACTCACTCATAATAGCACTTGAGTGTGAAACTAAGATAAGCACAGAAACTACAAAAGTAACTAGTACTACTGAATCTATAACCACAGAAGATGATGATAATACTAGTTTTACACAAGACACTACACATGCTGGTACAGAAAGTACCAGTACAAGCACAGGAACTACTAATGAAGATGTATCAATTAGCACTGAAGAAACCACAGACCAGACCGATGAAGATGAAGAAATTACAACTACAACAGAAACACCTATTAATACAGTAACAACATGTAATGCTACTGGCAACTTATTTATGAACGAAAATATGACTCTGACATTCAAAGCTAATGCAACAGCCATTACAGTTACTGCGGCATATAAGCAGACGGTTGATTTTAGAGTATTTTGCAATGTTGCTGCAGCTACTTGGGCGGGAAGTGTCAGAGAATTAGCGATATATGGTTTAGATGAAAAAGAAAATAACTATGATGTAAAGAAGCTTATTAGTAGTAAGACGCCATTAATAGATTTGTGCCAACTAGTAGACAATGATGAAATCGTTTTTAAGTTTGTAGATTGATATTGTACGGCCGTGTCCTAATTGAAAGTGATCATCGCGCTCGTATATATGAATATGACGTACGCGCGCGATCAATAAAGTCGCATTTGTACGCCATAATTTATGTAATTCGATCGCGTAATCGCGTATTCGCGCGGCAGTCGCTTTCGGTTAGGACCCATGGTAACATTGTTCAATTTGCCATGTATTGAGACTTGTAAAATTAAAGAAAGAAAAATGCGTGGTATATAAATTGGTGCTTTGGTAAGTCATTATATTTTAAAAGCATAATATTGCACTTTCAGTATTATTTATTTATCCCTCATTATTTTACATAAGTACCTACTTATCAATAAAAAAACATCAGGCTTCCAAAAAAAAACACTACAAAGTGAAAAATTTCTTAAATTTTAAAGTCTGTGGCAAAAAACTAAAATACAGATCCAAAGACACCGCCTTCCAAAATTAATAATATTGTGTTTTTTTTTTTTTTTGTTTGTAAAAAAGTGTTTTATTTTTCTCTTTTTAGTTATGGTAGGTATCTACCCCACACCAATTCGCATATCACTACTTGCCATGTAAACAACGTGACAGGAAGTATCGTAACATCATCAAGATACAAACAGTAGATTAAATACGTAGGTAATATCGAAGTTAACTCAAAAACTACGCAGGCAAGTTAATAAAATTATTTTTTGTGACCACTGCGCAAGCTTCCTCTACCAAATGAAAAAAATATTTTCTAAATCTGTCCAAAATTGACGAAAATATCGATGAACATACATACATTTAAAAAAAATACATACAGACGAATAATAACCTCCTCCATTTGAAGTCCGTTTAAAAATAAAACACAATTTCTTTTTTTTTTTCTTGAAATCTAAATAAATCTCCGAGCTGTTCAATCAGTGCATGCTTTGAAGAAATCATTATGAGCGTAAAATCAAATTCAGTTACGTAGGTACACTGAAGTTCAAAGGATTCAGATCTATCAATTAAATTAAATCACTTTACTGCTTCATAAACTCTTTCAAATAAATAACTTTACTGCTTTCGAATTTAAAATAACTTGACTGAACCAAAGTGAATAGTATCTAGAGTTAAATAAATAACCGCGAGTTTCTTCAGAAAACATGAAGCAAAATTTAGTTTATATAATTTAATTTTAATAGTAAACAAATATTCACGTCCATAACAGTCTGAACACCAAAAGTAGGACATTGAATAAGAAACCCCGCAAAGTTCTGATGTGAGAAGGGTCTAATGAAGCATTGTTACATTCAAGGCTAAACCTACTTTTCCGTACCTACCTGGAAATTAGTTATTGACACAAAATGAAATACAATATTTATTCTGACACAACTGTTGTTGTTTACTGCAACACTCCATGTTTGAAGCAACATGCTCCTCATCACAAAATGTACGAAACTTTTTTATGACAAAACTTTCGTTTACCATTAAGAGCGGCCAACCCGTCATACTTTTCAAACAAACGCTCGTACGTGATTATAGCGTTGTAACACATCTTTCTTTAATTTTTTTAAACTAATATGTATCTTGTGCCCTTTAACTAGGTTTCCATAAAAGCAAAAAAAAAAAAAAAACAAATTCAGTATAAGCCTCCAAAATCTGCTTTTTTGCACAAATTTTACTCGAACTTTGGCCGGTCATAAAATACTCATAATTGGTAAAAAAAAGAAATATCTGCATAGAAACCTCGCACATGTAATGGAAATTCTAAATATCAAACATTTTTTCACAAACTTGTAAGGTTTACTCAAAAACACGTATTTCCTGATACAAATTTTTACACACTATTTTTCGTACAATGTTATCGCGTTCTCGCTGGTTTGTTAGCAGTTCTCACTTGCGCTGGATGAAACAACAAGCTTTTCGACCATGCTCGCGTTGACGTTAGCCGGACCGAGAAGGGCCCTGTACTACCAGGAAGGCTTGGAAATGCATCTCTAAAACAAGTTCAATAATAAGCCGTAGACTTGACGAGTATTTTGAGTGACCTTAAAGATAGAATTCCAATCGTGTAAAAAATATACCTGCAGTTTAATTGCGTAATATACGATCAATCGCAATCTGAAACATTTTGAAACAAATTGCTAATCCACGGCTCATAAGTTCGATAAAGAATCTGCTCAATAACGTAAATATCGCAATGAATGTTGTTGAACTGTCAAAATGAAAAACATTAGTCTTAATCATTTACGAAAATGTGTTGCGCATTTAGATAGGTAGCTGCTCAATTTGTTGGTAAAATGGTAATGCTAATGGTTTTGAATTCATGTTCAATCTCTTTGGAGACACCACGTAGGTATACAAAGTGTCACGGACATCGACACGAAAAATGATACCATGGATTCAGTACATGATTCTGAACCCCCTTGCGTTGAAATTGTTGACTAGGCTTCGCGTCGATGTCCCTGCCCCCTGTATTGTTTTCCACTTCTTGTTACTGTGTTACAGCGATTCAATAAAGCTATTTCCCTTAAAATTCAAGGCTTGAAATTCTACCACGAAAACCATTATCCTATATATCAATACGATAAAAGTCGCCATAGCACCGAGCACTACTACCCACGGTCGGTAGTTTTAGGTTCGTCAAAGGTGTTCATTTTCGTATTTTTCGTCTACGGAAAAAATAGCTTTTTGGCAAATTGAAGCTGCGCTTGCACAGGCGACTTTTACGCCAATTAGTGCCTGAAGTTGTAAAGCAATTTTTAGTGGGGCAATCTAGTTTTCGGAATTCGGAACGTGTTCGGAAATTTCTGATAGAAAATTCAATAGCACATAATGAATACTTAGTAAATAAGGCTAGAAAGTTGCAAGGATTATTAGAACTAATGTCAGGGTCAATGAAGCTAGTATGCGAGAAGGGTCACGGGCCACAGCTAGTATCACTCATATGGCTTCATAGAAATATAAGCCTCCATTCCCACTGCATCGTGACTTGTTTTTACTGTCGGGGAGATATTTTTTGTTTAGTGATGTGACGACAGATTCTGATAGTCACCCTGTTCAATGTATGAGGAACTTTTCCTATCATAGAAATATAAATAACAGGTTCCTATAGATAGTAAACCGCACGTCGACGTGGAACGTCCGTCCCGGAACGGAGACACACGTGAGACGCTAGAACATTGTTTCACAGCGACACGGATTGGTCCGTACGCGATCCGCTCCGGGTACAGCCCGTACAACGTATCGTACTACTCCCTCGTTTCAGGGGTCCTACTCCATAAGGGGAATTGCACAAAAATAAATAAACTAATAAGGTGGACTAAATGCCTGAGGCATTCTCTACCAGTCAACCAAGACTCATATGAATTTGGCATAAGCTTGATTTTTTTCTGGTTTTAGTATCTAGTAATAAGGTTTTCGTCATTCAAAGTTTACTTTGTTGACTGTACATACCTACATAATAGATACAATAGCGAAAAAAAAAAGGATTTCGCCACATTATATTGATCAATCACTGGCCATCGAACCCAGGATTATGAAGAACGAATAATGAAACATACCAAGGTTGAAAACACAAAGTATATTTAGTTAAATGTGTTAAATAAATTAAATTAAAATTTCGGGAGTATAAAAAAAAAAAAAATTGGTGTCGTCGCGTTTTTTTTTTAATGTTAACCGAAATATTATTACGATAGGCAGTACCCTAGAAGCACGACAGGTTCATCAAGAAACAAATTATTCCCGTGACTGTTTCGCGGCACGAGGCGAAATAGCGCCGGCCAGGGCTGGGTGAGCTCACGTGCGTTAAAAAAATCACGTCTAAGTATGCGCCGCGAGGAACTGTTGCGCTTAATAGGTAGGAAGCCTATTCACATATATATGCCGCTATATAAATGCCGATTAGTGTAACTAAAAAAACTTAAAATTACGGAAGCTAGAGGTAGAAACAAACAACGCGATATTGAACAAATTAAAAAAATAGAAAATAGTGATGGCAATCGAGGCTGGGGATGTTAGTTGCCTGCAGTGGGTGAGGGCGGCGCTCGACCTACCGTCGACGCTGGATGGCTGGTGGGGCCACGCGGAGGCGTGGGGTTTGGAATCCGCGCGCTATTGCCTCAGCCGGCGTGGAGCCGGGTAGACCGAGGGCCTCAACGAGGCCTTTTGCGTAAAAATTTTAATATATTTTTTTTTAAGAAAAAAAATACATGTTAAGCCTTCTTTGCAAATAATGCTGCAGATTCACTTGGCAGCGGAATGCTGCAATACGTACTATCGAGGACTGGAAAGGTAAGCCTTTCCAGTCCTCGATAGTACGTATATTTTTTTTACGCTGAAAATAGAATCCTTTTCCTTATTGACCGCAAGCCAATTGACTTTTAAATAAGCAGCCACGCAGCCACAATCATTCAGATTAGCTTCGTTTGAAGAGGGTATAAAAATAACTCTTCCAAGGTTTTATTTATCCAAATAAATAAAACCGATAAGGTATTTTTCTATACTTGTAAGAATAAGCGTAATGTCCTTGATCTTATATAAGTATACGACTGAAATAGTTCCTTGATGTTTCTGTGGCAATAAACCAATTTTTCTTTATTTCTTCTTAGATAGCACATTGTGGCGGCATCTATATGGCCACATGCGAACTACGTAACACACTGACGTCACGCAAAATCCTGCATCGCGAAAGCAATGTTTATCACGCGACTGGCATATATTGATTTATTTACTTATTTATTTAATACTTCAAACATAGAAATGTACAGAGGCGGACTTAATGTCATAGGCATTTTCTACCTTTGGGTGATGCAGAGAAAAACAGTGGTAAGTGGTATATAACGAAAAATTTTTGAATAAAAAAAGTAATATAAAGATATACTCGAAAATAAGTTTTTTATTATCAATTAATAAAATCTACTGGTTTATTTTTATTTATACAGGACTATATACAAATATTATCAAATCATATTAATAACTATTTACACTACGTACTAAATATAATAACTAACTATACAAATAGATACAAAAAACAAAAGGATACTTAGGCGTCGAAGTATTCGTCCCCATCGCTGTCATCCGGAAACGTACCCAGAAGACTGGCAGCATTGCCACGTTGAATGGCAATGCTAATTCTTTGGCCAAAGAACGAGCCCGCCCTCTGGTCGCGTGAAGTGTCGACCAGTCGGTGAGAAATTTCCTAGATATAATATACTAGAAAAGTCAGAAATCGCAAAAAACTTTTCCCATACATTTCGGAGGAACTGTGACTCCAACTTACTATTTTACGATGATAGACTGGCCGAAACTCAACTGAAACAAATTGAACTTCAAATTTCGAACGAATAGAGAACAAAATTCAAAACCATTGTTGCTTTTGAAAAAACTTTTTACATAAGTAGTTTTTTTTTTGCAATGTCTGTCTTTTTTAGAGGACAGTCTTTTTTAACGTTTTCCAAACAAGTCTGAAAGTTCTAAATAGTTTGAGGTCATTTTTAGAGTTCCGTAGGTACCTAAAGGAAAAGACGGTAGGTACCCTTTTAGGATCACTTCGTTGTCCGGCCGTCAGTCTATCACGACCCTTTTTCTCAGGAACGCGTGGAGGTATCAAGTTGAAATAACATCAAATACCAGTACCCAATACTAGGTCTGTGGTTCCTCGAAGCTATAAAAAATCAAGCATCTATGTCAACGCAATAAAAATACGGCCATTTACACGACATAATTATTTTGAAACTCGCAAATAAATAAAAACCGGGTACTTCCCGTTAGCCTAGAATGATGAAATTTGGCAAGAAGCAAGGTCTTTTCCCTTTACACAAGTAAATGGGAATGTTGTAATGGATCTAAATCCATTACAAATTAGCGATTTAATTTTTTTAATTTTTTCGGGTCACGGGATCGATTCCCGCACGCAATTTGTGTACACCCATAGGAGTTTTTAGATTATGTGGGACAACAATTAGACACATATATAGAGATTGCTGATAAGCGTGATTTCTAGTTATTTTCGAGAACTTAACTCCGGATAAAAATAAAACATTATACATAAAACATACACAACAAACAAAACCATAAAACAACATGAACATATAATATCATTTTATAACCGAAGTTAAATTGTCGAAAATAACAAAAAATCGCTCTTCTTAGCAGTACGCCCTTTGGCCTTTGCCAAAGGATGCTCAGCAACTCCTCCCACACGCACATTACTCGTTCAAAGACCTTCCCTAGATTCTAAAATAAATGAACCCACTTACTGTAGACATAATATTTTATTTAGATACATTCGTCAATACAATAAATTCTTTAAATCTTTTGGCAACAGAAACAAAACGCTATCGATTGTTATTTGTATCCATGCCAACGCACAAACAGGTTATTGCGAGTAGGTAATTATTTTATCGGCAATGATGCAATTAGTGGCAGATCACTATACGACCCCCTTATCTTAACACAATAAAATAGTCTTATGTGTTCGTACTCTATTCTTACACGCGCTGTCGTAATAGACGGTACATTTTACGTAATACGGCGCGCAATCAATAAACAAGTACAGCTCTCAGTGTTTATATGCGTGTTTACAGTAACATGGATAAGACCGCGGACAGTTCCATTGCGGGGGACATAGATTATATTGAACTGACCCCTTAGTGAACCCAGATATATCTACGATTATATCAAATAACAAGCTATTTTGTGGTGAAACGCAGCCAGTGAAGGTAGTCTTCACTCTCGAACCGAAACTAATGAAACCAGAGAACAATCTGCAGGAGCCTAAAGAACAACGTAAAACAAGTTTCAATAACCCTGGTGCCAGAATGCCGAACATCAAAGTGTTTACCGGGAGCTCGCATCCAGAGATGGCGAAGAGAATTGTTGCGAGACTCAACATCAATCTAGGAAGAGCAACGACTAAGAAGTTCAGCAACAAGGAAACTAATGTTGAGATCGGAGAGTCAGTTAGAGGTGAGGATGTGTATATTGTTCAAAGTGGCTGCGGAGAAATCAATGACAACCTTATGGAGCTGTTCATCATGATCAACGCGTGTAAGATTGCGTCGGCTTCACGCGTCACAGCCGTGGTACCTTGCTTCCCGTACTCCAGGCAAGACAAGAAGGACAAGAGCAGAGCACCAATCACAGCCAAGTTACTTGCGAACCTCGTATCAGTTGCTGGAGCAGACCACGTCATCACAATTGATCTGCACTCGTCACAAATCCAAGGATTTTTCAACATTCCTGTGGACAACTTATACGCTGAACCCGCAATCACAAAATGGATAAAGGAAAATATTCCTAACTGGCAGAGCAGTGTCATGGTGTCACCCGATGCTGGTGGTGTGAAAAGAATGACAGCTATTGCTGATAGACTGGACATTGACTTCGCGATAATCCACAAGGAGAGGGAGAGAGCCAACGAAGGAGATTCCACTGTCCTCGTCGGTACTGTTCAAAACCGAACAGCGATAATGGTGGACGATTTAGCCGACACATGTGATACAATCGTTAAGGGAGCAGAAGCATTACGTCAAGCCGGAGCGACAAAAGTTTACGCGATATTAACACATGGAATATTTGCAGGAAATGCTATCGAAAAGATTAATAACTCATGTCTTGAGGGCATTGTGGTTACAAATACTATCCCTCAGGAGTCTAATATGAAAATGTGCCCGAAGTTACAAACTATTGACATATCTGTGATGCTTGCTGAGGCAATAAGACGTACTCATTACGCCGAATCTGTCTCATATTTATTTACTAACGTGCCTTATTAGAGTTTCTTAGTTCTTAAGATGTTATTACATATTAGCTTTCTTTATTTAGCATAGAAAATTCTGAAAGGTTACATTATAACGCATTGTTAAGAATCTACTATTTATAAGCGTATTATTGTAATTTCTTTGTTTTAAATCACAATAATCACTGGCGAATAAAATCTAATTTACTAAGGTAACTCTTTAGTTCGATTTAATTTTTAAGATAAGACAAGAAATCTCGCACGTAACTAAAAAAAAAATACTATTTCTTTTAATAGCTTTCCTTTTTTCTCCCTTGGATTATCAAAAACGTTGTCAGTAAAATATATTTATAGAAATTCCGAGTAATTTTATGATTTTCAGTTATAAAAGGCTAAGAAAATTTAGGCAATAAATGAAAATGAACCTAATCATAACGGGGTAATCAGGCATAATCAATATAATTTTCAAGAAAATGAGTATATATACGTAGGTACTTAGCTATTTAGTGTTCCACGTGTAAGCCTTGTTTTCGATTTACACACTACTACAGTTATTTTATATGGTATATAATATTAGTAGTAGAATATTAAATAACAGTTCAAAATCCTGATAATTAGCATATTTATTTGGTATTCACCTTCGTTCAGAAATCTATGGTATTCACTATTCAGTACTCCCTCGGTAACAGTTAGGTGAGTGAAACTCATGTTGTTTTCCAGTAAGCGCGAATATTTGAAAAGCAGACAAGGTAGTTAGAAACGCTGTAGAAACGAATAAAAAAAACTTATCACGGAGAACAATTGTAGCTTACACTCAATTAATGATTATTTACAAAAAAAACAAGCACTATAACTGACTTCGTCAGAGTAGTCCGCGAAATTCGAATTTTCTTACGTTTTTTGTAATTTGCAGGTCAGTATCAGGTTGTATGTTGATCTCAAGGCCGTATAAAATATTTATTTAAAAAATTATAATCATAAAAATCATTAATACAACTGTCTAATTATAACTTAAGGAATTGTATTGCTGATTCTAGTGATTATAATTCTGTAAAGCCATATTTGTTATGGTCTCGAATCACGACCGGTAAATTGCAGAAAACGTAATGCTGGGGCTACATTGTCACGTTATCGCGAACTTTACTTCGCGCGCTCTATCTCGCACACCGCTCGACGTCTCGCTGAGCAACAGAGAACGCGCGAAGTAAAGTTCGCGATAAAGTGACAACTGTCACTTTATCGCGAACTTTACTTCGCGCGCTCTCTCGCCCTTCTCGCTTTTCGCCCCAGAATAAGAAAATTAATTTCGAGGGCTGCCTTTGCGGATCCTCCATAAGAATGGAATGTTTATTTAGGTACAGCATTGCAGCCTCAGACCAAATAAAAAACCAAGACATAGCGCTGTCTACAGTGACGTGAGGCCGGTTTCGTAAACATGATGTGTGCATTGGTGAGGTGTAGTTTGATTGTAAATGTAAGCGTGTGAGCGTGTACCTATGCACAGAGCGGAGTTATAGTTTTGCATGCTTCCCTGTATTGTTCTCAGCGCTATGTCTTGGTTTTTTATGGGGAATATATAAACGCACTTTAAAAATAATGGTTTCTACTATGAGCCGGTTCCATTTCGAACCCCCAAAACCACCCCCCCCCCCTGCCTACGGCCCTGTCTCAGATTGCAGCATGAATTTTATGACTGCTGATTTTGTAGAAACAATAATTAAACTAAGTAGGTACCTATAGTTCTACCTTGTCATTAAAGTGTTATGAAAGGAGTTCTACCTTCATTTTACGGTTGGCTATCTAAATCTACAACCCGTGCGAGTCGATGCGAGTTACTAGGTACCTCCCTAGACACAGACAGACACAGTGGAAGCGCGCGCACTGCGAGAAAATAATGGCATAGGTACGTAATCAAAGCAGGATTTTATTCGTTGCGGCGAAAAAAACGCATCGTAAGTCACCGCTCCGCAGTGCGCGGTAGGGCTTCTCCTTGTTAAATTACCTAGTTCCTTTCTACAGTTCGGCCGTCGAGAGAATGAGTTCCTGACACCTGTGAGTTGAACATTTTCTAGTAGTAATAAGGATCAAATTCGCAAAACACACATTTCGCACCGAACTGTAATCATTTACGTAGGCTTTAGTAGTAGCCTTTAGTTTCTTTCATGTAGGTAGGTATTTTGAAAGATATAGAGGGGAATGACCAACGTTAATAATTAATGTTTATAAAGGTTACATTTAGATAGGCAGAACGTTGAATAACAAAACGTAATGAAAAATAAACGTTACATCTTACCGCGTAATCTCATTAAAGACGGAGATTATTGCTACGCTAAACACATAGCGTAAACAGCACCTATGCACAACCACAGAGGAATACTTCACTCCGCAAAATCATTTAAATAAAAAGCGACTCTTGCTACAACACAATAAAGTGCAATTCAGTTCACACAGCGCTTCTTCTACTTCTTTTCGTGTGGTTAGTGACTAACCTGGTGTCAGAGTTTTAAAACCCCCCATGACTTGGCTTCACATGCCGTCGAGAAATATCTCTCAGGCATGCCGGTTTCCTCACGATGTTTTCCTTCACGGTTTTTGAAGCAAGTGATAATTATACAATACGCACATGAATCCGAAAAGTCAGAGGTGCCTTGGGTTCGAGCTCGAGACCTAGGACTTGGCAGTCTGGCGGTCACATCACTAGGCTATCACTGGTCCACACAACGATAATTACCGACAGTTAATTCACCTAGAAGTTTCCTGTCTTTCTGAAGCGTAGATAACTCCTATATTTTCTGACTACGGTACGGCCACTGAATTCGGCAATTCGAGCCCGCCGCGTACAGTAAGTACAAAATTTAGTCCATCTTTGAGATTATAAAAAATTTTGGACACGTATTTTTTATTTTTTTACGTAATCTAAAGATTACGGCGATACATTGAGGTAAAATGTGCCATGACGTCACGAGTATGTAGATTTTATACGTACTATTGACGTAGGTAGCCACCCCCACTCCCCAACCTAAAATGCGTTTTACCTATTTTTTTTTTTTATTAATATGATAAAGCAAAAAATACGTGTCAAATATGACTGACGGCCTAATTAGAATTTCATTTTTTTACCCTGGCATCATCCCTATAGATTTGAGGTCAGGTGCACCAGTTCCAGGGTACCATAATCTATTAGGTAGGTATCTATACAGGGTGTCAGGGACATCGACGCGAAGCCGATTACCTACCATGGATGCAGATTGTGAACCCCCCTGCGTTGAACTTTTTCGTCGATTATTTAAAAAAAACAACTGTTCCATACATTTTGACCGCGTAGGTATTGCACTTTTCTATGAAACAGCAGATTTTTATTTTAATAACCGACGTTAAATTTCAACGCAGGGGTTTTCAGAATGGGCACGCCACAATTGCGGCGATAAGTCCCCTCTTTGAGGAGTGGCTTGAGAGGCGCCATGGCGTCCTCACCTTCCGCCTGACGCAGGTCCTCACCGGACACGGTTGTTTCGGGAGGTTCCTGTTCCGCGTAAGGCGGGAGGAAACGCCCGGGTGTCACCACTGTGTGGATCGCCCGGAGGACATGGTGGAGCATACGGTGGAGGTCTGCCCGGCTTGGGCGGAGCACCGCCGTGTCCTCACGGAGGCGATCGGCGGCGACGATCTCTCGCGTCCGGCCCTGGTTCAGGCCATGGTTCGGAGCGAGAGTGCATGGGAGGCCGTCACCTCCTTCTGCGAAGCAGTTATGCTCGCGAAGGAGGAGGCGGAGCGCGCGAGGGAGATGCAAGCTGCACGCCCTCGCGGCCCTAGTCGCCGCAGGAGACGCCCCGGGCGTCGAGAGTCCAGAGCCGACTTCCGGCCACCGTAGGCGCGGGCTTGCGGACGGTGAGCAATGGGCAGCTCGCCGTCCGATAAGGACCAGGCCCGTGTCGACGGCGCGTTGTGTTCCACGCGCGCCTCAAAGAGATGTCAGCACCAACCGACGGGGTCGAAAGACCAATGCCTGCTGGGGTTGCGGGTTTGTCCGAAAGGGATAACGCGGCCCCGGCACACAGGCAACGGAAGGAACACGGGTGGGTTTTAGTCAGTAAAAGTCTGACACACCCTCTCGCTCTGCCCAGAGCGGGAGAAGTCATTTGATGATTTCCCATGCAAAAAAAAAAAAAAAAAAAAAGGGGATTTCAGAACCATGTACTGAATCCATGGTAACAGTTTTCGCGTCGATGACCCTTACACCCTGTATACCTATGATACCCTATGATTATGGGTATTTTTGAAAACCTAATGTATGTACACAAAAATATATCAAATTTTAAGAAAATGTCTGATATTCATAGTTTAAATACCAGGAATAAACACAACCTTGCTGTACATCGCACTCGTCTCCACAGAGTAGGCAACTCGTTCATGGGTCAATGTATACGCTTTTACAACAAACTTCCCATTGACATTCGAAACTTACCCATTAAACGATTTAAAATTTGTATTAAAACCAAACTTTGTAAAAAAGGGTACTATAAAATTTCAGATTATTTAGAAGATAAAAAAGCTTGGGATTGAGCTGCTCGCTCTGCTAAACCTTGTGATAAAACCATAAAACTTGACATTAGAATTATTTAGTAAAATCATTAAAATATACCAGTTTTATTTAAACATTAAAACAAAATGACATGATTACTTTGTAAAGTATAATATTATTTTAATTACCTATTGTGAATGTGAGGACTATGTGGATATTTTTTTAATTTAATTTTTTTTTTCTCATTACTCCTTTTTTATCCTCTCTCAGTTAGTTTTAATGATGGTCTGGCAGTTTGAGTAGTTTATGCGGCCTACCCAAATGTCCTTTCTTTGGTATTGTTCGTCGAGTTGAGCTCCTTTTGTTCTGAGTTGAGCTCCACGATTACTGACAAATGCTTGCACTGACTGGACAGGTCCACTCAAATCTGTGTGGTTCTTTTCTCAAAAGACCATTTCAGACATGAATCTACATGGTCCTCATATGGCTTGACCAAGATTATGTCTGGACTTTAAAAGAGACTGTGACCTCTGAGTTTGTTTCGGCCTTTCTTCTCAGAGTAGTCGGATAGGAAACGCCGAACTCATCTAGCAAAATTTAATATATCTTTAATATGACGTGTAAAAGTGATTCCTATATCCTATTTACAGAATAAACAATTTCATTTCATTTCATTTCATTTCATTTCATTTCATTTCATATCCTGGAACTGATTCACCTGACCGCAAATTAATTGCGATGAGGGACAATGACGTCAAATTCAGTATGACGTGATAACATCAGCAAAGTTTAGGTCAAAGTTTATTTGCAGATAACATATGAATAAACAAAATTGCTTCGATAACATAAACAAAAATATTTTTCCAATACCTATCAGAAGATTTATACCTATTTTGTTTTATAGGCTCATCGACCGTAAGAACCAGAGAGATACCTAAATATACCATACATTCGGAAGAACTTCTTAGCAAAATATTGGTGCAATGCAGGTTGCGTGTTAAGTTCTAGCCAGGGGCGGCAGTATCGACATACTCGTAGATAGCAATCGCTATACGACCGAATTCGGTCGCAAAGTTCTAATGGCTTTCCTCGACGGTCAAAAGAGCTTGACACGCACGAAAAAATCACGTGCTTGTCAAGCACGTCGCGCGCGTCTAGGGACGCCATTAGGACTGCGACCGAATTCGGTCGTATAGTCGATACTGCAGGGCCTGGTCCAAAATGCAGATAGATTGTGGTCCGCAATAGTCAAGCGTACACTTTCCCCCCATATCTTTATATATGATGTCGCCCATGGCCATGTGACCGCCCATATTTTTCTGAATACGTATTCTTGAAAAATTATCTAAAATTAACTTTAAAAGTCTATCTTTAAAATTTTTCATGTTATCATTTATTTTGATTTTTTGAGTAGCGTTTTCCCTACTCCTATGTTATTGGCTCGATTTGGATTCTGTTTATTATTTCTAAAAGGTTATGAGTTATTTTATCGGATTAACTTACAGTTTTTATTAAAAATTTGTCGACTATGAAACAAACATGGAGGTGAAGACATTTAAAAAAAAGAAACTGTATTTGCTTATATAAACACGAGTGTAAGTCCATAAAAACAAAGGGGGTTCTTGAAAAAAATAATACAGAAGAAAAAAAAATGAAATCAGTAAAAAATATCTAAGAATTTTTTTTAAAGCGGGGTCCTTTTAATAGTAGATTATTAACCAAGGGGATAAAGCAGTGTCTTCTGTCGCGGGTGACGATTTAAATCGCGAGCGTAACGAAGGACTCGAGGTTTACTCCCGAGCGTAGCGAGGGTGTTAAAAACTTAAATCACGAGCGAAGCGAGGGATTTAAGACGAGTCCTCAGTGTAGCGAGGGATTTAAGTTCACCGAAGACTAAGACAGCTTTATCACCGAGGAAAATACTCTACTTTTCGTACCATTTGCGAAAAAATTAACACAATAATAATATGAGATAAGCATTTATTAAAAATAATGACAATTAAAAGTAAAAGTTAATATTCGAAACATTGGTCCAATTATTGATAGAGAGAGTTACATTTTTGTTCGGTACATTTATCGTTGATGAGTTGATTTGAGTATTTCTCTGTTCTTGCTTCTGAGGAACTTGCGTTTCATTGTAGATAGTATACGTTGGAGATAGTGGTGGTGGTGCATCGTGAGTTACGGAAGAAGATAAGATGCCGGAAGTTGATGGTTGTGGCTCTGATGGATTAAGTTTTATATTTTTGTTAATTTGACTGCTTAATATGGTTTGATTCACCATTGAGCTTTCGATATAACCCTCAGCTACTCCATCAGAGCTCCAACCACCGTCTCTTTTTATTGACGTAATATCCGCCCCTGAATCCGCCAAGAAAGTCGCTGAAGTTCTTCTAAAGCAGTGACCGGTGTAGATTTCAACATCTTTAAGTTTTAACGTTGAAAATTCTTCATAAGTTTTTAAATAATTTTCCTTGGATTTTGTTGGAAGCAAATTATTTATAATTGCGGCAGCATTTGCACTGATGGAATCCGACAATTCACTGTCACTGTCGCTTTGATTTAACATCGTAACGTATTTTTAGAACATTAAGTTATTTATAAAAATAAATTAAAATAAACTTAACGTTTATGTATTTGAAGAAAACAAAAACGCGGCAAATTCCTATACTAATATTTTTTTGTCGGAAAAGCAAAGGCATCAAGCTCATACGGCCTCGTCGGTTTTCGTAATTTTATTTAATAATCATAACTGCATAATAAAGGCGTATTCCTTTTTCAAAAAGATGTATAATGCTTTATATACATACTCAATGGTGTAAACACAGATGTAGTTCAGTATAAATTTCGGTGAGTATTGTAAATTTAAATCACATTCTCCCCCTAGAGGATGAATGAAATTCAGTACAATTTTCTTTCCCTGTTTTTAACAGATTAAAAATGACTATTGTTATGTTCGCTTTTTGTGGCATAGAATGTCACTTTTTTGAGCAAGTGGTACGAAATAGTAGATTATTAACCAAGGGGATAAAGCAGTGTCTTCTGTCGCGGGTGACGATTTAAATCACGAGCGTAACGAAGGACTCGAGGTTTACTCCCGAGCGTAGCGAGGGTGTTAAATACTTAAATCACGAGCGAAGCGAGGGATTTAAGACGAGTCCTGAGTGTAGCGAGGGATTTAAGTTCACCCAAGACTAAGACAGCTTTATCACCGAGGAAAATACTCTACTTTTCGTACCATTTGCGAAAAAATTAACACAATAATAATATGAGATAAGCATTTATTAAAAATAATGACAATTAAAAGTAAAAGTTAACATTCGAAACATTGGTCCAATTATTGATAGAGAGAGTTACATTTTTGTTTGGTACATTTATTGTTGATGAGTTGATTTGAGTATTTCTCTGTTCTTGCGTCTGAGGAACTTGCGTTTTCATTGTAGATAGTATACGTCGGAGATAGTGGTGGTGGTGCATCGTGAGTTACGGACGAAGATAAGATGCCGAAGTTGATGGTTGTGGCTCTGATGGATTAAGTTTTATATTTTTGTTAATTTGACTGCTTAATATGGTTTTATTCGCCATTGAGCTTTCGATATAACCCTCAGCTACTCCATCAGAGCTCCAATCACCGTGTCTTTTTATTGACGTAATTTCCGCCCCTGAATCCGCCAAGAAAGTCGCCGAAGTTCTTCTAAAGCAGTGACCGGTGTAGAGTTCAACATCTTTAAGTTTTAAATATTTAGCAATTTCCTTCGGCATATTGCTAATTTTATTTTTGCCGATGGCTTGTCGAGTACATTTCCTATTCCGATAGTTTATAAAAAATCTATTGTTTTCCATGTTGGTGGGACGTAATGCTTGGTATTTATGAATGATTTTAGTATATTGTCCTTGTACAATGAATGACCGATTTTTCTTTGTCTTAGTTTCCTTTACATTAATCAGCAGCAACTCATTAGAATGATTTTCAACGTCCTCCACCTTTAAGTTTACAAGTTCACATCCGCGGCAAGCACCATTGAGTACAAAAATTAAGGCCACCTATAACAAAGATAAAAAACAGATAAATATATAGAATAACCATTACTAACATACGAAATATTCATAGTTAAATCATGTATACTTACTTTTGTGGCCAGAAAAATTTCGTCAGGAGCTTCATTAAGAAATTTTTCCACATTTTGAGTCGTAAAAATTTTAGACTTCTTTGCGCAATTCCCTTCTGATTTTCTTTTTAAAAAAGCCAGTTATTTCGTGAATCTATTTATTTCAATGCTGTGTTTGATGCTTATTGTAGCTTTCAGTTTTGAGTATATGCACCAAAGTGTATTCGGATTCTTTGTCTTGGATAAATAATCAAAATAGACAAGAAGTACTGATTCTGAAATTGATAGGCCATTCGCACTTCTCCACGTTGAAAATTCTTCATAAGTTTTCAAATAATTTTCCTTGGATTTTGTTGGAAGCAAATTATTTATAATTGCGGCAGCATTTGCACTGATGGAATCCGACAATTCACTGTAACTGTCGCTTTGATTTAACATCGTAACGTATTTTTAGAACATTAACTTATTTATAAAAATAAATTAAAATAAACTTAACGTTTATGTATTTGAAGAAAACAAAAACGCGGCAAATTCCTCGACTAATATTTTTTTGTCGGAAAAGCAAAGGTATCAAGCTCATGAGGCCTCGTCGGTTTTCGTAATTTTATTTAATAATCATAACTGCATAATAAATGCGTATTCCTTTTTCAAAAATATGTATAATGCTATATATACAAACTCAATGGTGTAAACACAGATGTAGTTCAGTATAAATTTCGGTAAGTATTCCAAATTTAAATCACATTCCTAGAGGATGAATGAAATTCAGTACAATTTTCTTTCCCTGTTTTTAACAGGTTAAAAATGACTATTGTTATGTTCGCTTTTTGTGGCATAGAATGTCACTTTTTTGAGCAAGTGGTACGAAAAATTTATTTTACATATTTTTTTTTAAGAATATTCAGAAATATACGGGCGGTCACATGCCCATGGGCGGCATTGTATTTATCATATTATTCCCTTTAATGTTACATATTACCAAGGTGAAATGTCAAATGTTACACATCTTAAGCAACTATTGTAAGGCTCGCTCGTTTTTTTTTTATCAAATTAGGAAGCCGCTGTGCTGCTTAGTCATAGGTGACCTTGATCATCTCTTAGGATTTTGGATGAAGAGAAATTTCTTCACCGCTATACACTTACACATGCAACATATTCCATCAGCAGTCATGCATATCGTGCAATTTGGAGACCCACCCCGGGGGTCAATTTACCACCTACTTACTATCTTTATCTTATGGAGGATCCGCAAGGGCTGCCCGCGAAATTCAAATTTTCTCACGTTTTTCGCAATTTGCAGGTCAGGATAAGGTTGCATCTTGATCAAAATATGATTCACGACTACGTATAACAATGTATTTACATTACAATTATAATACATCTCTCCAAGTTAGATTTGTTCCGTTACATTTGAGATAAGATTCTGTAAATACATATTTGATAAGGTCGTATGTATATTTTTACATATTTTGATCAAGAAAACCTGACTGATACTGACCTGCAAATTGAAAAAAACGTAAGAAAATTTTAATTTCGCGGGCTACCTTTGCGGTCTTTCTTGACCGTGCTGCCATCTATGAGAAATGCATGGCAACTACTAAGATATCAGCTGGTAGAGAAATAAATGACAACGACTTCAAGCAGTCAATGTTTGTGATGCTAATCAAAAATTTACAGAAGTGAACTTTTCCATAACTCGATTCTTCATTGGCTATAACTTTGAATAAAGGTAAGTGTTTATTAGATAGGTACTTATCGCCTGTTCGTTTGATATGAATACAGAAAGCAACTATGGACCCATTGATAACTCACTAGACTTTAAAATGCTGTAACTTGTAAGTGTACCGTAAGTAAAAATAGTGCCGTAAGTACCCAGTGGACGGACCAGTTATGTTATTCATACTGGCGTATTTTTTGTACCATCTTCATTTTCTTTTGTAAGTTATCTAGGTAATTCAGGTTTTTAGGTTAAGTTCCTGATACTTACTAACTTGTTTAGGTACTTCTCGAAGTGTCTAAAGAACCTGCTATGATACCTGTGTCCTGTGAAAAGTATAAATAAAGATAATACTTAATTATCTTTTTTACTGTTGGTAGATAAAATTGCGATTCTTTTCTTCGTGCTCTCAGTTACAAAGGTCAATTAAATACAATGAAACAAACAAAATATTAGGCACCTTCGTAACATTAATAGAATTCTCTGTTTTATTTTGTTTTTTAGCAACCAGTTCTTGAACTTTCATCGGTCTGTGGAGGGAGATAATAAGTAGCTACCTATACCTACAATCTTCTTTCTTTTTATCTATAAATAATATTTTTATTAAGTAAGATGAAAGGTTATCCTGGTTCGTTTCATTTATACGAGAAGTGGGTGGCTAACAGTTGTTTTTTTTTTTAATAAGATGTAAGACTTGAGTGTATGTAGTTAGTAAGTGCATATATTTATGTATACTAGGCACATACGCTGCTCCGCACTTATGGACCAGACCAGAGACAGTAATATCTATCTAATCAAAATCATCTTAATCGGATAAGTGTTCAGTAACAGACAAATAGACGTTTATTTATTTTAATATATTCTATGCCTATGCTGTCCAACTGCAGGGCAAAATCCTCCTTTCTCTCTTCCCATTTTTCCCGGTCTACTGTGACTGTGGGCCAATCGTTTAAGTCGCGGGCTCGTGGGCATGGCCAAAAAGCACGCTGTCTCTTCTGGCATCGTGTCCGACAGAGATAGTACCAGTGATGAGCAGTTAGACGCTGGTCTACATGCACGCTTAGTTCGCACGCACACAAACACCGTTCCGAACAATTTTAGTAAAATGAGCGTGTAAAAAATTACGAAAAGTAATTGAACTAATTACAAATAAAGTTTATTGAACTCCTTTTGTTAATTGAGGTTTGTCGGTGCCGACTTTGTTTTGGAGATTTTACACTTCTTACTTATTTACGCCCAAACTTGCGTTAAAATTAACAAGAAAATCGAATCTTTGTTAGCTCCTAACTTTTTAATGGCTTATTATTTTACTATTCTGTTTCCGCACAGACAAAATTAATATTGAGGCAAAACGATATCATGTACCTTAACTGTGACTTAACTTTGGATGTACAATTTCAAACAGTGGAGTACCTAAAACCACCCGAAATTTGGAAAAAATATCAACTAGTTCCACCTTAAGGAGTCCAGCGAAACCCGCCATCTCTTTCTGGGCGCGTTAAAGTACGGTTTATCAAATAGTCCTTTGCCGTAATGTTGGCTCCACTGTTAAACTTTAGCAACGGACCTATTAGGCAGCGCCGTAGCATATTCGTGTACGTCCTACCACAGTGGAACCAACATTACGGCATAGGAACTATTTGATGAAATTGACGTTGTTTGATATATTCTATTCTATTTTTCTTTATGGCAATGATGCCGATGTCGACAATTCTGCCAATGTCAATGTGTGGAGAAAACGTGCGGTGGGAAACAAAATAAAAAAATAAAAATTGATAGAAGCTAAAATTAAATACCAATAAGTAATTGAGATTAATGCGAAACTTGTTGACGGATATTATTAGTACACTGAAACAGACAGATAAAAAATATTGTTATATGATTAAATATGTGCATGAATGGTCACAGATCACATACAAAAAAAACATCATAATTTGATGTCATTGACACGAATAAAAAACATCAAAGCTGCAAAGAGCTTTGGGGAAGAATGTGTTAGTAGGGATGGAAAGTTAGTTGGGACAGGGATTTTTAATTTAGGAAGATGGCTATATAAGTCATGAGCTGGGTTATTATTGGAGCAGTTAAAAAAGATGTGCTCCAAAGTACCTTCATCCAACCCACATTCGCAGAGCGATGAGTCTCTGACCCGGATTTTATGAAGGAAAACCGGAGAACAGCAGTGGCCAATACGGAGACGACAAAGAATTGAAATTACTTTCTTAGATATTTTTTTGTAGGGATAAAACCAGGGCTTGGGTGTAACATTGGGCTGTATTGCGTGATAAAAGGCTCCTTTTTGTTTACTTGAGTTTTGCCACTGGACTTGCCATGAGGTTAGTAAGCTCTTTTTGGGAAGGCTCAGCAAGTCGTAGCCCTGACATTGGAAGTGTTTAAGGTCAGAGTCTTGGGACGTAACAGCATCCTTAGCAAGAGCATCAACATATTCGTTTCCTCTTATGCCACAATGACTTGGAATCCAAACCAAGTGTACAGTTTTGTGATTCTTGACACAAGAGAAAAGGGACTTTTTGATTTGAAGCAGTACTGCACTATGGAGTTTACTCTTAAAAGGATTCTGCTCCAAAGCTTGTAGACAACTAAGTGAGTCCGTAAAGATGACACCAAGTCGAACGCTATGAGCCTCTATAAATAGACATGCTTCTAATATGGCCACGCACTCACCCGTAAACACTGAAGATTGTGGAGGGCACTTGAATTTTAGAACAATTTTAGAGTTTTGGTAATATACCGCAGCACCAGTGCAACTTGCATCTGATAATTTAGAGGCGTCTGTGAAAAACCTTTCAAAATTATACCAACGCTCACCAACCGCCGCATTGAAAATAGAGTCCGCCGAAGAAGACTTTTTCGATATGCCAATATTGTAGAATATATCTGGTTTAAAGCAAATAATTTCATAGTCGAAACTGAAAATGGGGAGTTTCGGAAACTGAATAATGGGGTAATCTAAATTTTTATAACAGACGTTGTTTGATATAGGTAAATAGATAAATAATAAAATATTTATTTGACAAACAGGTACCAAAATGCCGGCAATACTCTACAAAGCGGACGCCAGTCCTCCTGCTAGAGCTGTGATGATGATCATCGACATTTTAGGGTTAAATCATATCGAGCAAAGGGATTTGAATGCTGTGTTACGGGAACAAGACGTACCGGAAATAAAAAAGGTAATCGAGTGCTTGTATTTCATATTGAGATGTGTTTGGAACTGTGGAGTCGACCTAAAAAGTCTTTCGTTGGCAGATATGTCTAGCTTAATACAGAAACCAGTACCACTTAACTATCAAATGATGGTCTTCTTGATTGCTGCAATCCATTTACTTACCTGTTTTAACAAATTTATTTGTATCTATTCTATCATAACATTCAACCAACAAAGTAGAATCGTATTTCCCGAAATTGTCTTTAAAACTCCGTAGCGAAGCCTGATTGGAATATATGACATGCTCGTCTCGTAAGACTTCTCCTAGAACTGGGACCCAATCCTCAAAGCCGATGTCTTTTTAATTTTATAGCAATGCTAGACGATATACAGTGTACAATACCTTTGTATAAAAATTACTAAAATATAACATGTTTTCAGAAAAACCCCATGAGAACTATACCTATGTTAGACGAAGGTGACTTCTGGTTGGCTGACAGGTAAAACGATGTTTTAAAAATAACCCTTATTGTTCTCTTGTTGTTGTGTTGTTGTGCATAGAATTGTTTTTACTGCAGTTGCTTGATCCATTGTTAAATGTTTCGTTCTTTCAGCCATGCAATAATGATCTACCTTTTAGAAAAGTATGGAAAACCAGAGCATTCACAGCTGTATCCAGTTGATAGCAGAAAGCGTGCAACTGTTCATCAAAGGTTGTTCTTCGACTGTGGAATTCTTTTTCAAAGACTGAGGGCTGTTATGGTAATATTTTTATTTAAACAACATTAAGTTTAGGGAGACAAAACGAGAATGTTATTAAGTCCATGGTAAGAATCTACTGAATGCAAGCAGACTTGGGTGTATGACTTACCCACAGACTTTCCATTGAAGTAATTCACCTTAGTTCCTGCAGATTCCATACTTCGAACTATTACAATTAAAGTAGCCCGCGGAATTCAACTTTTCTCTAGTTTTTTTCCAATTTGCAGATCAGCGTCAGGATATATGTTGATTAAAATATGATTCGCGACCGCGACTAATATGGCTTTACATAATTATAATCATTACAATCAGCAATACAACTCCTCAAGTTAGCATAATCCTCAAATGTCATGATTTCATGAAATAGTCATTCAATAGGCTTACATGAACTTAGAAGTTGTATTGATCATTTTTATGCTTATAATTCTATAAATTCTATAGATCAATGCTCGTGCCTTCTCTGAATGAGAAGAGGCCTTTGCCCTGCAGTGGGACAGTGACAGGCTGGTAAAAAATAAAAAACTATAAATTTACATTTGATACGGCCACGAATGAAATTTAGATCAACATACAACATGATACTGACCTGCAAATTGCAAAGAGCGTAAGAAAATTTTAATTTTGCGGGCAATCTTGACGCTTTCGCCTGAAACAATAATACACACCCTGGGTTAACACCACTACTAACCTTGCTGACTGGTAATTTTTTGGCAGTAGCGGCACTCTATCCCTGTCAAATAAAGTGCCGCTAGCGGCACAATAGCGGCGCTGCCCGGCTAAAGTGCCGTAAGCATTGTATTGTCGATGTCACCGTCACTGTATCATGTTTGATTGTTGCGGTTAGTTCGCTGTAAAACGCCACATTCCCAAAACATAACATTATCTTGTGCCTAAACGGACCCTGGTCACAGTTCTAACCTAACCTAACCTACTTTGCTTTCAGCCATTTTCATTTGCTACTTAATTTGTCGTAAATTCAGTCATTGTAGTGACTTTTGATATAAGAATTATCTAAAACAAATACGATCAATCAATACAAAGGGCAGCGAACTAACCTCAACAATCAAACATAATAAACAAGTGACAGTGACTACGCTTACGGCACTTTAGCCAGGCCGAGGCAGCGCCACTAAAGTGCCGCTAGCAGCACTTCCCAATTTTTTCCACACAGCTTGAGTTTTTCTCGACAGGTCGCGGCGACTCGAAATAACGTCGATTCCTTTGACAAAAATTGTGCGTGTTTTATAATACTATGTTTAATTCCTTTTATATCACCAGGCACCAACCTACATGGGAAGACTGACAGAAATGTCTAAAAGCATGATAAGGAACATTGTGGATGCATACTCCATGCTTGAAGATTATTTATCAGAGAACTTGTATATGGCAGATGATGTGATAACTATTGCAGACTTGAGTATAGTCTCCACTATGGCTACTTTTGTGGGACTAGTTCCTATCGATGAAAAGAGGTTCGTAAATCTTTAGTTTGTATGCTACGCTATACTCAACTTTTTTGGCGCGAGTTCCCACGCCTATCAGATAGTTAAAAGTATCGCTAGTAGTAAATGTTAGCCTTCATGGCTACATAAAGACACATTTTCTTTTAGAAGCGTCAACATTACAAATATCTACGACTTATTAAAACAATATCGGTTTAGCCAAAGGAATTTGGCATACAATTTTCTATCAGGAAATTAGTCACATTTATGAATGCAGTTAAAATCTGTAACAATGAAATAGTAGATTGTTTGCCTAGGGAGCAAACAACTATTTTAAAGGCGAGTGTTTCTTTGAATCCAGAACATGGCGAGGGATTCTAAAGTAGACTCCTGAGCGCAGCGAGGGATTCAAAGTTTAGACGACACGGTTGGCGCAGTGGCTGAGCAATCGACTGCTGCGCAACGTGTCGCGGGTTCGATCCCCGCACGGAACAAATATTTGTATGATCTGCAAGTAGTTGTTCCGGGTCTGGGTGTTAGTGTATGTGAGTTTCTATGTTTGTAAACGCACCCACGATACAAGAAGAAATTCTTAGTGTGGGGCAACGTTTTAAAAAAAAAAAAAAAAAAAAAAAAAAAAAAAAAAAAAAAAAAAAAAAAAAAAAAAAAAAAAAAGTACGTCACTCGAGCTTAAAATAGTGTTGCTCCCGAGGTGGACACTACTTTTTATCACCCTCTATGATAAAAAAGTAAGTGCAAGTGCAGTGAAATAAGAAGAGTACCTAAGTTTATTTATTTAATTCTCACTATTTGAGGAAGACACACAATTATTTTATAAAACGTAAAATTCTAATTTGAGTAAACAAATACGAACGAAGGCGGAATTAATTTCCAGTTATTTTTTTTCAATCTTTTTATTATTTGGCTCGCGCGCGGTTTACTTTATCATTCAGCCTGTAACTTGTTCATATAAAGTTCGTGAGTGATCTCTTTGGTGATTGAAACCTTTTCTAACACTATCCACATTCCAAATTCAAATCATTTTTAGTCCCTAGGGATTAAAAGCTATTTTAGTCCTTGTTTACCAAGAATAAACCAGCTCGTTTTGAATAGATGTGATAATAATGATAATACATAATCAGTCTCTTCTTATTCCAGATTCCCCAAATTGAAGCAATGGTACAATAACATGAACGAAACCGATTACTGTAAAAAGATTAATATTTCTGGTGGCAAGGAACACTCAGACGGGCTAAAAGCCTTGATGGCGAACACGAAATTTCATCAGACATCTAAGCTAATAAAGGCTAAGTTATAAAGCAGTTTCTTGAAGAGAAATGCGATCTAAGACAAACGCCTAAATATAAAAGGAAACAAGATTAAAAAGAATGTGATAACGTCGAATTTCCAGTAAACGCCTTTATGAGATTGAAGCTAAATGCAGTATTGCTAGATCTCAACTCAATTCGATAACGTAAGCGAGGTTATTATGTTAGTGCGCTTTTAAATGATGGTCATAAAGAGCAAAAACTTTTTATAAGATAAATTGTATATTTTATTTTGTATCATTTATATTTATAATATTTTAAATAAACCAGCTATTTATATTACAAGGTCCAAAGCAGGGTTACCAAAAAACAAAATACAGTGTAAGAATCACAGGTTTTTTATTTCAATAACTAAAAAGAAATGCAAAGAATTTTTTTTTAACTTTACACTCCAGTAACGTCTAAGGCTACCATATGGATAACTTTTTCTGAGAAAATTAATGATTACAAAAACGTTACACAGTTAAACATTTCCTATAAGTCTTGTATAGTCTCTCGCGAACGCCCGCACATCGTAAGAACAATAGCACTTAACGATTAAAGTACACGTGGAATACTCGAGATATCGACGTAGTCCCTCAGTCATACTTAGCACATACATAATTGCGTTTCAATAATAAACGAACATCATAATGGAATCATAATGCAAAGTTTCACGCAAACTCATATTCACTTGTCAGATTTGGAGTGGTTGTATGTTTGTTTGGGCGTTACTGTCAATGTTGCACGTTTAGTCTTAAATGTAACGGCAGGGAGATGGCCTGCATTAGCCGTCCTCCTTCGGTGGTGTGAACCATCCTGGAATTACACACAAAATTATGTTAATGGGTTGAATAACATGACGTGCATACACAGACGGACTGCATTCAATCTGGTAAATGCGACAACAAGGCTACAACTAAGAGATCTATCGCACTAGATGGCCACGAACACGACAGCGACCAGATAAACCGATACCAATCGCTCAGTTGGTCGCAACGGCCAACTAGCCGCGAACCATACAACACCATTTAGGGGTATGAGGAACAGGGTGCAAAGTTCACTCATCCCCTATAGAAAAGGAAGGATCCTCCGACCAGACGGGTGTCGTGTCTGGCGGGCAACTACCCAGAGGTTGAAGTCAGGAGATTGTATATATGTCCATGCGTCCATCGGTAAACTCTAATTGCGCGATGCAGGATTTGTGTGACATCAGGTCTTTGATGCGTAGTTCGCATGTGGCGATGTAGATGCCGCCACAACCATTACACGGCCACGGCTGGTCGGATTCGTGGCCGTCTAGTGCGCGAATTCCCTTAACGGCTACGGTCCGCGTTACCTTGCAGTAAATGCAGTCTATCTGTACGTGAACACTTTAACATGGTGTATTATAAAAATATATATAATTCAGTATTTCATTAAATTGAAAGAGTAGATTTAAAAATTGAAATTAAATTTTAAGTTGCAGTTGTAAGTAAAAGGGACCATGACCTCTGAATTTGTTTGGGAATTTCTCCGAGATCAGCACGCTCTTAGCATGACCACAATAGAAACGGGTTTTGTCGACGGAACAATAGACAAAATGACAGATAAACAATCACAATCTGTCATTTTGTCTATTCTTCCGTCCACATAACCCGTAGAAAACCCGTTTCTATGGTTGTCATGCTACGCGTGCAGTCACCTAGGAAAAGAAATACCGTCATTTTGTTTTAAAATATTGACCGGCGCTGACGAATTTGATTCCCGCCCTGTTGAGGGCACAGAGCATTCGCGAGGGAATCTCCCACTTTCTCCCGCTCATGATAACAGAATAAAAGGTACTCCCCAGTCCATGAGAATTACCTCACAAAGAATAAAAATTATTCCCACTCCAGGCTCGGTATTTTTTCTGCGAGTTTTCGCCCAGGACCCTTAGCGATGACGAAGACCCAGGACGATTACGCTCAGCCGCCTAAATTTAACAATTTGTAGACCAAAGAAGCGATATTTTATAGGAATATTACATGATGTAATAATTTACTAAGTTTAATTATAACTATTGATAATAACAAGGAAATATATTATATCAGTGTATGTAACATTGCAAATACCAGGAATCTTTATAATTATTAGCGAAGTGAAACACATTGTTAGGTAAAACTGTCTAATAAGAATAATTAGGTACTTGTCAAGTAATCATTTTGTAAAGAGTACCGATATCTTACAGTTACGCAGCTCACAGCCGTGGCAAGTGACTGTTTCACAACAGATAGATACAAAATAATCTTGGCTATTATTGCTATCTCGAACTGATCACAGTAATTTCAAATTACCTTGAAGATGCAGAAAAAACAGCCATGAGCCCCTTATTTTTAAATCTTCGGCCAAATAAACGCATTCGCGATAATAGCAGCTATCAATATCAAATCGAAGACTACGATCATTTTCCTTAGCATATTCAATCAGCTACCACCAAAAGGCTCGGCCGCTGGTTCTTCGACAAACATCTGTTTACCCGAAAAAATATCAACTATCTAACCTTATTACGTATTGGGGGCATTAAAAAACTTACCTATTAAGTATATTTTTGCTTAGTAAGTTATTTCAGCTGTGTCTATTGCGTCAAAATCTGACAAAACATATTTAGTAAACATGTTAGCGAATCATTGCAATACCAGACGAGACATTTGCGAGGTTCGAGACGGTGGAATCAACATATCACACTGCAGCACGCGTAACATGACCTCGATAGAAACGGGTTTTGTCGACAGAAGAATAGACAAAATGACAGATTGTGAATCTGTAATTTTGTCTATTCTTCCGTCGACAAATCCCGTTTCTACTGTGGTCTTGCTTGGCGTGCTGGACGCGGAGATGTTTTCTATTCGATTTGAATAAAAAAATTGCGTGTTTTCTTTGATCAAACTTTTAGCCACACAACCCAGTAACTAACTTCTGACTAATTGTTAGAAAAATTTAACATGTAATGGGCAATTTCTACCTAAAATCGGTCGAAGTTGTCCCACGGGGCAATTGCGTACCACAAACACAATCCCAATGCCATTCTCTCAACATCTTGCAGTGTACTTATATGTATTGTGCTCTGCAATAAACGTTTGATTTGATTAATTTTGACAATTCTTTGTGTTGTGGAGCAGACGAATTTTTCAAACATAAAGCAATCGATTTAGAATTTTCTTTAAAATCCTTCGAATTGTGATAAAAAGTGTGTTGCACAAGTGGGGTGCCGGTACCCTACCTTCTCAAAATCTACAAAAACAATAAATCTCACCATTCTTCTCGTGTATCTGCACGAGGCATTTGAAGCTCTGTTGCGCGCGCGCGAGGCTGTACTGCGACTGCGACACGACTTTGGTGGCGCCGAACTGGATCCGCGCCTTGCCCTTCACCAGCGTGGCCGCGATCTGCATGATCACGGCCTCCACGGTGTAGGCGGACGACCAGCCCTGCTTGGTGAGCAGCTCCATGCATATCGCGCCGCCCACTAGCACGTAGCCTCCTGGAAAATGGTGATAAAGAAGATTAGAATGGAAAGTAGTTTAAAGGCATGAGGAACAGGGTGTAAAGTTCACTCATACTCTATTGAAAAGGCCTCCGACCAGACGGGTGTCGTGTCTGGCGGGCAACTGCCCAACGGTTGATATCGGGGAAATTTTATATATATGCTGTTCGCGCGGTAAACTCTAATTGCGTGATGCAGGATTTGTGTGACCTCAGAATTTCGCGTGACGTCAAGTCTTTGATGCGTAGTTCGCATGTGGCGATGTAGATGGCCGTCACAGTAGAATTAGTAAAAGTAGCATTTTTTTTGGTTAAGAGATTTTTAGACTGAATCAACTAAATGGTGAGTTAGAACTAATATGGGGCAGTAGCACGTTGAAGTTTTTCTAATAATATTGTTGTTTCAGTGACTGAAACTTGTGCGTAAATCGATTGTCATTGTGATGCGGAGGAATGAGGAAAATATCGTGAGGACAGTTCAGAGTATTAATGTCGATGGCTATAAGAGTAGGGGAATACCAAAGAAACGAAGGATGGACTGTGTGAAAGATGATACGGATGGAAAGGGGGTGACTACCGAAAAGATGGCTAATAGTGAAGTATGGAAGAAAAAGATATGTTGTGCCGTCCTCAAATAAATTGGGATATGATCAGAAGAATGATGGTGATGTTGTTTCATTGTTGAACTGGGTTCTTGGCTTTGAATGGCTTTGAATTCTTGAGGGAGATCAACAGATAATAGCCCGCAAGTATGGCACGGTACACTGTGGATCGAGAAAAAATTCTCGAAGAAATAGAAGCTTAAATTTTAAAGTGTTGGTTTTTTGCTTAAAATGGCTTCTAATGGCCAATATTATATATGCATAAATATATCATACGATCAGGTAGTCAAATTAGCAACTTATTGTTTTTTTGCAAAAAAAATGTATGGACCTATACTCTAAAGGTTTAGGTAGTTAAAAAAGGGTAAACAAATCGTAAAAAGGGTTTTTTATAGTTGACACTTTCTTGTTAAAAAATACATTAGAACAAAATTAAATTTATTTTCGATCACATGATAGTTTCCCCTTTTATTATAGTATGTTAAACTGTATCATTTATTCTTAAACAACTTTTCGTAGATGTAACTGCTTTAGTACAATTTTTTTGTTAGATTTATAATAATAATATAACATTTTGTAATCTGTCTATTATAAAGAACCCAAAAAGACAGGTTCCCCAAACCTTTTAGAAAATACAACTAATTAGATAACATTGCTAAATTGAAGAGTACAACTGTGACGTAGTCTGGCAACTGAATTGGCAGGTATTACGTTTAGTCGGTTAACCAGACGCCTTTGTTGACAGCGTTATCGACATTGCGATTGTATCCGTGCGTTTTGGTTTTGTTGAATTGTGATAATATTAGCTTGTTTCCTTGTTTTGTTTTTGTTATTTAGTTATTGTTCGTTTTTGTTATTTATCGTTATTGGGTTTTAAATTCGTATCGTGGAAAAATGAGTGAACCCGAGGCTGGTACTAGCCAGACCAACTTCGCACAAACATTTCCATCACCGAAGAAGAAACGCTTCAAAACCGGACCTCTTTCGTCATCTGAGAAACAGACATTGATAAATGTGTTCAAATATGTGGAAGAAACATGGCCCAAAGACTGTTTTCCGTCAAAAACAGACATAGTGCAAAAAACTGGTGAAATAATGGGTATGTCTGTACCAACTGTATACAGGGTTATTAAGGAATACAAAATATCGCATAGAGTGCAGTCTCCTCCTCCACCGGCAACGAAACCAAGCTTAATCGACAGTTTCGATGATATGGATTTAGCCGCAGTGAGGAGAAAAGTACATACGTTTTTTTTTGCAAATGAAATGCCAACTATTGAAAAAGTAATGGAAAGTGTCAATAATGATGACAGTCTACCTAATATTAAAAGAGATGTAATGTTTAAGTTGATGAAGAAATTAGGCTTTAAATACTCCAAACGCAGTCGCAAGAGTATGCTTATTGACAAACCAGACATTGCAGTATGGCGTGTAAAATATTTGAATGAGATTGCAAAATATAGAAGAGACGGGAAGAAAATATATTATTTGGATGAAACATGGGTCAATGAAGGTATGACAACAACATTAATATGTTATAAAAATTAATATTGTACTCTGTTACCTTTGTAAATATCTTATTACTCATTAATATTGTTTTATTGCAGGACACACCAAATCTTCAACATGGCAAGATACGACAATAACATCCTGCAAAGAGGCTCACAGGCAGGGTTTGTCTACCGGATTAAAGAATCCCAGCGGGAAAGGAAAACGCCTTATCTTAGGCCACATTGGTAAGAATATTACTTTATAGCCTTTAATAGAAATGCCAAGATGACAATTTTATTTTATAAGCTTGTGATAAACATCATGTATAGTAAACATAATAAATCACACCTTGTTTCCCCGAAGGGTTGGGCAGAGAACACCCACACCACACCCGGTGGGTGTTCACCTATAGAACACCCACATTTCGCCAGATATGTTTAAGTACCATGTAATAAATAGGGCACGAGCATATTGCCTTTCCATTAACCGGGCACAACTCCAGAGTCTAGGCTGCTACTGAAAATTTAGATAGAAAAACCCAATAACACTGGCCGACCTGTGAATCGAACTGTGAATTTCATGCTCAGCAGTAGCGCTTGCGACCACTAGACGAACGAGGCAGTCAATTTATAATAAATTAACATTTTAAGTTACTTTAACTTATAAGAAAATAATGATTATTAGTCAGTTGTTGAATATTATTTAAAACTTTGTTTCAGGTTCATCAAGTGGTTTTGTTGAAGGAAGTGAATTAATATTTCAAGCAAGTAAGGGTGATGGCGATTACCACTCAGAAATGGATGCACATAATTATGAGAAATGGATCACTACAATTTTCAAGAAACTGGAAAAAGACTCGATTTTGGTGATGGATAATGCACCCTATCACAGTCGAAAAAAAGAAAAAGTGCCAACAACCGCATCAAGAAAGGCTGATATTCAAAAGTGGTTAAAAGAAAAAAATATTGCTTATGAAGAAGCAGAATTAAAAGCACAATTATTAATAAAAGTTAAATATGAAAAACACAAATACCAATCCTATGTTGTGGATGAATTGGCCAAGGAATATGGTGTCACAGTATTGCGCCTGCCACCATATCACTGTGAGCTCAATCCAATTGAGTTAATATGGGCTCAAGTTAAGGGGTTTGTAGCCGAGAAAAATAAAACTTTTAAAATGGCTGAACTAAAAATTCTTTTGCCAGAGGCTTTAGCTAATGTGACTGCTGAGAATTGGAAAAATTGTGAGGGTCATGTAATAAAAGAAGAACAGAAAATGTTTAAATTAGACAAAATAATTGATGATACCACTGAACGCTTTATTATTAATGTGACAGAGTTCATCAGAATCAGATTCAGAATAGAGACTATAAATATATATGTGACTATAATTAATATGATTTTAACATTTGAAATAAAAGGTTTAGCATCTATGAGTCACGTGGTTTTTTTTGTTTACCCTTTTTTAACTACCTAAACCTTTAGAGTATAATGCTTATATCTCCGGAACGGAGAGAATAAACGTTTTAACCTTGGATACGATGATGTAACTATTTATTTATGATTTTTTGCCAAGATGAGAGAGACGAGATTGAGATGATGAGATGAAGCTACACGTCCTGTATAGCTCCATCTCTTACTCACACTGACGTAAAATTAAAATAATACTGCTATAAAAGGTGGTGGTTGGCCCGGAAGTATATTTTATAACATCATCGAGATACACAAAGACGATTAAATACCCTAACATCGAAGCTAACTGAAAAACTACCCAGGAAAGTTAATAAAATTGATATGGGACCACTGCGCAAGCTTCCTCCACCCAAATGAAAAATTTACGGAAATGTCGATGAACAAACATAAAAAAAAACATACAGACGAATATATAACCTCCTTTTTAGAAGTCGGCTATAAAATCATCTTCAAGCTTTCACTAACACATCATTCATCAGAAGATGCCAAAAGAAGTCCACTGCTGAACATAGGCCTCCCCCCAAGCACCTTCACTTCGACCGATTCTGTGCTACCCGCATCCAACGATTCCTGCGGCCTTCACAAGGTCATCGGTCCATCGGTGGGAGGCCTTCCAACGCTTCGTCTTCCGATACTAAAAAATTTGATTAGTTGGGTCTCACCTGATATAATCGGGTAGACGACCCTAACGAACGGTGGTTCGAAGGGGTACGTCTCTTTGAACATGATGTTGAGTAGTATCGAGTCCTTGCCCTCTTTTTCTTTGAGGACCAGCAGGTCGTTGTGTAGCGGACTGTCGGGGTCCACTGAACGCAGCCTGATGTTCCACTCGTACAAGGAATCGTTTACTAACTCTGGAATAGGAAGAGATTGGAAAATATTAGCATAATTTGGTACATTTATTTATTTATTACAAGGCAACTACAACAGGTAACAATCACATTATATCACTAGATTCACATTATAGGTTTCGACCTAATTATCACCCAAAGCGTAATCCCACAACATGACTAGCAACAATAATAATAAAGAAGACCACTGTCGTAAAAAAACTTAGTTCAAAATTACAGCTGCAAGGTCCGTGCGTCTGCCCTCCAACACACTTCTACTTAGGCAGGGAATGTGTAGGAGACCAAACACGCCAGGTTAAAGTACATACATAATTGACACAAAGTTACATTATATAAAGAAAACAGTATTTAAAATGTTACAAGATCAAAAAGAGTACATACGTGTCTTTTGAAAGCAGCGGCACGAGAATCGAAGATGTCAATACTGTTATTCTTTTGAAATTTCATTGTAAAGTCGACACATTCTTACGATAGGGTAGTAATATGAGGTGTTATTTGTAAAGACCAGAAGTGCAAAAGTTTTACATTGACTGTGATAACACAATTACTCCTTACAATCTACTTTGTTGAACCAATAATTATAACTGAGTGATAAAATTCTTGAATATTATATATCAATATTCAAATAATAATGGTGAGAAACAATTTTGATATTATAAAGGACAATTTATGTTGAACATAGTCGTGTTTACATGACTCTTGTATCTTACTAAACCGACTTAGATTTTCTGCTGTAACCATGACTTCCCACGGCCACGTATATTGACTTGCCCTCTTACATAAAAACAATGAATAAACTTATATCATGAAAAACGTCGGCACTACCTTATTTTCCTGGATGTTTATGGCTGTAATAATGACTTTTTACTGCGTTTATTAGTTAGCGTCTGAATGTAAGTATTTTATTGCTATCCCTGGACGCCTAGCGTGACAACCATAGAAACGGGTGTTCTACGGGTTTTGTCGACGGAAGAATAGACAAAATGACAGATTGTGTTTGTTTATTTTTCATTTTGTCTATTCTTCCGTCGACAATGCCCGTTTCTATTGTTAAAATGTCAAGCGTGCTGAACTTGTGTATACTATGCAAAATATCGTTTACTAGCTGCGCCCCGCGGCTTCACCAGCATAAGTCTCGACCCCGTGAGAATATCGGGATAAAAAATATCCTATGTCCTATATCCTTCAGCCGTTTTAGCGTGAAAGCGTAACAAACAAATTCACTTTCGCAATTATAATATTAGTTTGGATGCTAAAACGCCGTACCTCACATTAACGTCAACGACGATGTGGTACGATGCCCACTAAAATTACACGATATCATGACTGCGGTAAGAAGAGCGACGATGCGAGAAGGGGATTGGTTACCATACTGGCAATGCGGTCAACAGATGATTAATGGCTATTTCGCTGGCGTCGAGAAATTGTGTTTAGAGTTTACATAGGTGTTTCAGACACTGCAGTTAAATAGAGAAAAATGTTCCTGTACCTTGAAGACAAAGTTCTTTACAATCTTTAGTTTAAGATTTTTGTTTTCTGCCACCGACTTCCAAAATTAAAGTAATTTTTTGCAAGTTTTAAAGTAAGTTGGCTGTTTTTGTTTCCTTTTTTATTTATTTCTCCGCTTTTTGTTATGGTACCTACCTACCCCACACACATTCGTACCTACTACGTAAATAACAGTGACAGGAAGTTATTTTAACATTGTGCACATAGAGTTAGTGCAAAAAATACGTATTATTGAAGCTTACTCCAAAACTACCCAAGGAAAGTTAATAAAATTTATATGGGACCACTGTGCAAGCTTCCTTTACCAAATACAAAATCAATTTTCAAAATCGGGCCACAATTGACGATCGTATTTCGTACATAAAAAAAAAACTTAGACGAACATAGAACCTCCTCTTTTTTGAAAGTCGGTCAAAAAGGATGTTCCCTCGACGTTTTTTTTTCTATTTATTTAGATAAGAAATATTGATCACAACTTGTGGCGTAGTGCGTACGAGTTTGTTTTACAAAATCTGAACACTGCTATATTTCAATAATACAATAGAGTTTACCGACAATAATAGCCTATGATTGTATGACTGCTGGAGGTCACATTGTCAAAGTATACTAAGTTGAACTATAGTGAAACCAGTCTGTCTAGTTTGTCGACACATTGTCAATGCGAATACAACTTTTATTGCTATTTATATTTGGACCTTTCAATATTGTAATTTTAAACAGGTTTTTAAGAGGCGATGATATTCGGTGATATTCCCTATTCAGTGCCTTGCTGTTTAAGCATGGTTGACAAAGCATAAACAGAGCTAAACAACTGAACTAAAAATAATAATCTTGTATTAATTTTATCTGAGTACTGCCCTTAATTTCGTAGCTCCTTCAAATGTCTAGGCTGCAAGACTATAGCAGACTATCTGTCGGGCAGTGGTCAGATAGTCTGCTATAGTTGTCACGAGTACCATGTCTCGTGTGTGATAAATCACGAGGGCGCGGCATGTGACTTTTATGTAGGTTATTGAGTTGACATAAGGTTTAAATTATAATAATTGACGCGCGTTCGTGAAATGCAACTGCAAATGCATAGTTATAGCTGGTAAGCAAGGGCGATTTTACCCCGCGGCGATGTTTTTCGTGCTTTGGATTTTCAACGCTCTGCTTAGCGCCGAGAGTTGAAAATCGAACAGTGTGTTTTTTAAATGCGCTTTGGATTCTAAACCAGTGCGCGATAAAATCCCACCGCGATATTATTACGTGCGTGCGAACGTGGGCTTACACTTAACTCACTCAAACTCAAAGCATTTATTTCAATTAAACCATTCACAGGCACTTTTAAATCGTCAAGCAGTCGATCAGTCAGAAAAATGAAGTTACTTGTCCATTTCAAAGCGTAGTCGGTTCCTATGGAGAAGAACGGGCAAGAAACTCCATGGACACTTGTGATAAAGCACTTACCAATAGAATACATATTGTTTTTGAAGGAGCATGAGCGGTATATGTCCCGGAGCTCCTTCATGAGTCTGTCAGTAGCCTGCAGACTGCCGGACACGCTGCCCGACAGATAGTCTGCTCGCTGATTCTGTCGCAGCCGCTCCAGTGTCGCTAAGTGTTCTGTTTCCATGTCGTCCTGAAAATTTAAAAAAGAAATAATGTTTATAATCGTGTTATTGAGACAGTTTTTTTGTGTAAAGAACCACTGCAAGATGGTGGACAGCTGGATGAGAGTAGTAGAACAAAGAGTTAAATGACGTGCGATTGGAGAGGCATATAAGAAAGAAAGAAAAATAAGTTTATATGTCACAAAACACATGCATAAAAAAAAAGATAATAAAGTCGAGTAGATAACGACAACTTAACAAATGTTCAGCAGTAGACTGTTATAACAATTATTGGCTAATGCGTAGGAGGAGCTCGTGGCTAAGTAATAACAGCCGCACGGGTCGATCGATCAGGTTAAGCTACGCTTGCCGCGGTTGGTCCGTAGATGGGTTACATATCGAGATCCCTCCGTGCCTCGGAAAGCACGTTAAGCTGTTGGCCCCGGCTGTCATTCGTGGATCTTTGACAATCGTTACGGGTCGTCAGAAGTCCGAAAGACTGCCTCAACCAGTCTTGCCAAGGGGTATCGTTACATAAAAACTGGGTTATGGAGGTCAGATAGGATGTCGTTCCATGTAAAATATTACTAAACACTACTAATAAACACATTCCACTTCTCAAAGACGATTTAAAGGTGCAAAATCATGACAACATATTGCGAACAATCAGTTCAACGATTACTGACAAATGCTTGCATCGACTGGACAGGTCCATTCAAATCTGTGTGATTCTTTCCTCAACAGACCATTTCAGATACTAAATTACATGGTCCTCATTTCGCCTGACCAAGATTATGTCTGGACTTTAAAAGAGACTGCGACCTCTGAGTTTGTTTCGGCCTTTCTTCTCAGAGTAGTCAGATAGGAAACGCCGGACTCATCTAGCAATTGTTTTTATATGACATGTAAAAGTGATTCCGACTACTTACATAATAAACAGCTTCATTTCATTTCAACGTTTTTCTTCTACTGATTTCGATTCAATGCAGGATTTTTAGCTGCGCTGAGTCCCCAGGATGCAGCGTACGTAATATCGGCACTAGTAAAATCTATTAATAGAACCATGTTGCTTACGCCGAAGTTTCCTTACGGCTGTGCTATATCGTTAAATAAGATCGACCATATTTTAAAATTGATTGCTTATCTTTTTGAATAGTATAAAAAGTCGCTTTTCGTGTTTTTTCACTTCGTTCTCCTAAACTACACAATAGATTTTGATGTGGCTTTCACTATCATTTAGAGAATTTATTCAGTGAGATTTAATGTACCAGTGCAAAACAGAGGCTCACTAGAGACCGTTCACTATAACTTGACCCTTGCCGTTATGTAACCACCATTGCTAGTCAAGCTTAGTTTCAATACTAATAGAGTTCAAAATGGCGACTGACAGAACAGTGCCACCAATCGCGTCACGGGACAAGTTATAATGCTGCAGCCGCATCTGCTTCTATCGTGACAAAGCAATGCGTGCCGATGCTTCGTATATTTTGCTAACTAAAAAGTTATCGCGCTAATGCGGTGGTCACATTAGCGGCTTTATCACGTTTATTATGTACCGCCACCCGGGCGATAAGTGCTACGCAGCCCGAAGTATCGCAACGATAACCGATAATGGTTGGTCACATCTGCGTGTATCGTATCACTGTGCGAAGCTTCGTCACGATAGACGCAGATGCGGCCGCAGCATAATGAACACACTGTAGTTGTTATAGAACACAGGCTGATGTCAGAAAAACATGTACAGAAAGAAAAAATGTTTACAGGGACAAGAATGAATGGAAATTGAGTACGGTATGAAGATTACATATTTCTAAAATATGCGTTTTAATATTGATGAACGGCGTTTGCATATTCAAATAGCAAGCTATATTTACGGCTTTAATAATACGAAATTGACACACAGATTTCCATAACGTAATTCAGTTGAATAACAACAAGGATAAGCAAGTGAAATTCGCATAAATTCATATTTCCAAACAAAACGCGAAGGTATTTGAACTTGAGCAGTCACATTCACATTGAATTTAGCATAACTAGTACATAACAGACTATGTGCTAATAGAATTTGTTAATTTTGTCACAATGACCTATGTCAAACCATGACGATCATTGTTTTCTGCAGTTAGCTCGCGAAATTCAAATTTTCTTACGTTTTTTGCAGGTCAGTGTCAGTTTGTATATTGATCTAATATGACTCGCGGCCGTATTAAATGTTTATTTATAGAATTATAATCATAAAAATCATCAATACAACTTTCTAAGTTCATGTAATCCTATTGAATGATTATTTCATGAAATCATGACATTTGAGGATTATGCTAACTGCATCATCATCATTTCAGCCGAAAGACGTCCACTGCTGAACATAGGCCTCCACCAAATGGGGGGGTTTGCCATAATCGCCACGCTTAGCAGGCGGGTTGGCGATCGCAGCATAGTGTTAAAATAATAGAGAACGCTGCTGCCCATTCTCTAATGAGTCCCTTAGTCGTCTTTTACGACACCCACAGGAAGAAAAGAGATGGTACGTCCGGCACCACACGGAACTAATTTAAAGAGTTGTATTATTGCTGATTCTAATGGTTATAATTCTGTAAAGCAATATTTGGAGCGGTTGCGAATCATATTTGAATCAATATATAACCTGACACTGACCTGTAAATTGCAAAAAATGCAAGAAAATTTGAATTTCGTATGCCTTACGGGGGATGCGCAAAGGTAGCAAATTTCAGATTTTCTTAATATTTTTGCAATTTATTTTATTTTATTAATTACAAATCGGTAAGTCAGTTCACCAGCATTCTTATAACAAGAACACAGCAACGCTACTTAGTGGTAGAACTTTTGTGACTGCGTCGGAAAATGTTTTCGGACGCAGTCACAAAAGTTACACAAGGAAATCTAAGTAATAAAACATCAATCAAGTTTTGTTTTTTTGTTTTTCAGTCCAGAATAATAATGCAGATTGCTATGATAGTGGCTATCTATCATCACCATCACCTATTACAAAAACAATATTCAACCATTCTTTGATAGTATTGGTTTAAAAGTACTAAGTATTATTTTATGACCTCTGGGTTTCCTAACACGCAACAAAGGTAACATTAATCATTTAAGATAGCAGTAACATTCAGTATGCATGTCTGTGCATGTGCACTGACCGATAATTGTTTTATTGCGTTTAAAAAGTATAGCTGCTAAGTGTGGTGATTATGATTACTGTATCCTGTCATTTAGTAACGCTGCTACCCATAAAGATGGGTATCTGTCAATCAACCTTTATCGCTTCTTACGACATTACTAAAAATGTACTATGCCTACACTGTCCTCTCATACCTATTAACACTGTAATTTGAAAACATTATAAACGCGATTTATTTTTAAAAGAGTTACCGTGGTGTCTTGCCGGTTCTTCTCCATAGGAAATTACCAGTTGGAACCATGCAGCTAGCTTCAGAAGTTGCATAAGTGCATGTGAAATAAAATATTTTGACTTATATGAAAACTACTACAAAAAACCTCATTCTATAACCACAAATCATTGGGCACATCTACGGCCAACAATACTAGCACAACCGTCTCCAATCGCGAACGTACGTTTGGAATTTATCTTGGTGACCCCTTTGACTGCTACAGCCAGACTTCTGGGAAACCATATTGTATCCAATCATTAAGGTGCACGCCGCAGACGATCGATGACATTGTGACAGGTTTGTCGAACAACCGCATCCACTTGACGAATTTGGCAGAATGAAGGTTTGTCATGAATGTGATACCTAACAGAATTTATTTTATGTTTGGTTATTTTTTTTACCTATTTATATTATGACTTTTGTTTATTTTTATTACAGGTAAGTATTATTTTTCGTTATTTGACATTGTTTATTGGGTAATTATTTTTAATTTTTTACTTGTATCTTCACTTGCATATTTGACTTGTATCAAGACGATATGATTTGTAGGAATCTTTTTAACAATTAACTACACAGACTATTTTGAGGCAAAGATCGACGTCGGTCTACCGCGGGCTTGTTGCACCCTTAAAAGTATGATTCCTGGAAACATAAATGACAAAGGGTTGACTCATAAAATGCTACATACTTTGTTGCTACGTCCAGCGTCGTCAACCATTTCTAGTGGCAAGTCGTCTTCCCCCTCAGATTCGTCTTCCTCCGCTGCCATCTCTTCATCCTCCTCTGTTCCCGACTCGGCGCCGTTTGACGTTACACTTGGAACTCTAGAAAGACCGAAATATCCTCTGTTAATTCATATCTTTAAAGATGTATTCCCCGGAATAGGCAGACGTGTTTAGTACACCAACATTTCGCCAGTTATGTTTAAGTCCCACGTGATAAGGGGCAAAACTATTGCTATCATCCAGACTCCGGGCTACACAACTAATTCCAGATAATTCCAGATGGAAAACCCAATAATACTTTGCCCGATTAACAATCGAACCTCTATGCTCAGCGCGTTGTTTTTTTATGAAGTCACCCCTTATAAATCTATCTGTTCTACAGTGTTATTACCAGTGATCGGAGTAGGTAGATTGAACTGGGGTCATTGATCCGAAACGTATATATTACTATGGACATTCTTCCGGAATTGGTGGATTATTAAAAAAAAACCGGAACTTATGTAGGAATTGTATTCTGCCAGAGTGGAAGGAGTCATTTGATGATTTGCCATCCTCAAAAAAAAGGTAGGAATTGTAATAAAATGAGCAATTTTATTCTTTATTATTCTTCCTATTTTTTTTTTTTTTACGATTTGACAAAACCCAACGACCAATCAGAACAAAGGATCATGGGTGGTACAGTAGTAATAATATCACTACCAAAATTAACAATATTTAATTGAATCCGGAAATACCGGAATTACTTTCCGGAAAAATGGCTTATCCATGTTATTCTTTCTGTGTGCATTTATGATACAAGTACTAAAAATCAATCTACCTACTCCGATCACTGGTTATTACTCACAAGATCTTGGCAAAACAAAAAGGGGTTCCGCATGAATCCGATTATTTACAAAGATAGATAATAAAGCGTTCCTTATTGTATATCAACAGGAAAACAACAGAAATAATTACGATGCACGATTTTAAAAGGTGTGTTGCTTGGACGGTCAACCAATCAATTAGATCAGGCGTTTGTGTAGTCGCTATTTTACTTATTTAGGCACAAACCGATAAACACAACCTGAGCGTCATTTAAATGTCAATAACTAAACTGATTTGATACTACTGAAGTAGGCGTGTGTAACTCTTTACGGAACCGACTTACTGGTCCGGATCATTGAAGTGTTCCAAAAGATTGGTTCAGCAACAACGTTTCAAATGCATCATTTGAATCTGAATCATTACTTTTCCTCTGTGCTCTTTCCGCGCGACCGTCGCTTGCGAAGCGACTGAGAAGCTACTTTAGTCAGTACTACTGAACTGACTCGCGAGTCGCGAGTGAGCGGGTAACACATTACAATCTATTTCAGTCAGAAAGAGATAGGTACCAAATGAGATGTACTCTATACATACTCTCACAATTTTTGTCGTTATACAATTTTATATCCTTTAAGTTGGTAATTCAAATGATCCAAATGAAACATGTCAATGATTCGGATCATTTCAGTGATCCAGATGCAATGTTTCAATCGCAAAAATGATACACTTTGCCCACCTCTAAATTGAAGTATTCAAAATTAAAGTTGTCATTTAACGAGACAGATATAAATTATCATTCCGGGCACAGGCTGGCATAATATTATCGTTCACAAGCATAAATTAGCCTATAATGATTCCATTGTTGGAACACAGGCCTTCTCTCTGTGAGAGGGAGTGGGCCACCACGCGGGCCGTGTGGGTTGGTGGATGCCAAATGTCATTCAATTAGTTCACATGCATTATCGTCATTTTGTATCAGAATTAGGACCGACAGAATTAGTTAAATTTAGGGGGTATTTCGCTGTCTCTTGTACATCTAAAAGCCTTAAATGTATTACAAATGAGTGTTATAAAAATAATCAATATTATATTAGTGACAATCTTGCAAAGCACGCAAGATGACTAAGCTCCACACAATTTTAGCAAACATCGCAATTTGACCTTGATTGTATTCTTTTCGTAGTCGACAATATTAATTTCAGTCTCTGGTTGAGGAAATTAGGTATATTTAATTTTAAAAGCATTCACAGTTCAGAATATAAAATACGTAGTGTTGACTCAGTAAGATACCCGAATTGGTTAGCTGTTAGAAATTAAGACGGTGTTCTTAGGTTTCAAACTGCATTAAAACGAATGGCTGGAGTCTCATATAAACTCTATCGGTGTCAGCGAAACCTTCAGTGTTTTTCTAGTAAAGGGAGAGTTTAAAAAGGACCACACCAGTACCAGTACATCTTCATAGCAAGAATCTTGGCGCACGCGCCGCGTACGACAATGCACTGTATACGGCTGATGACGTTTATAGGAGGAAATTATACGCTCTCCGTGTCGAGTGAATAGTCGAACACATTTTATATGAAAAACTACGTTGTTAATAGATTGTCGAGTGCTCCATTTAAGTATTTAGTCAGCACAGTGCTGCACTGTGTTCAGAACCGATCGCTGTAAGGAACATTTTTCCTCGGCCTATTTCTCACCATATTGACTCATGAAAATAAGAATATATCAGAATTTATTTGCAGCCAGCAACTTCATCTGTACGTATTTTATTTTAGTACATAATAACCAGGATGAAAATGGCTCTATGTGCTTCTCCTGGTGCCAGGGGGTCGCATCTATCTTTCAAAATTCATAAAGGTTTTCACGACAGCGCGACGCGACTAGTAGAACAATTTCTATGAAAACTTCAAGGGAATTGTTCTATCAGAATCGCGTCGCACCGTAGCGTCGCGCCTGTCTGCGGAGCCTTAGCGATCGGTTCAGTGTTTGAGACTTGCAGTCACAAACAGACAGACAATTTCGCAGTAGTAATATTAGTATGGATTACCTGCCCGGTAAGTTTAAAGCACGCGTAGTATGACAACCATAGAAACGGGTTTTCTACGGGTTTTGTCGACGGAAGAATAGACAAAATGTCAGATTGTGATTGTTTATCTGTCATTTTGTCTATTCTTCCGTCGACAAAACCCGTTTCTATTGTGGTCATGCTAAGCTCGCTGGAGCTGTTATGGAAAAAGCGTGGAGGAAGAGATCAATAAGTATAGTTGCCTGTAGTAGATCGCAGCAGTAAGCAATAAAGCCGCCCACTGTATATTTTGTAGTGTATTACTTTTTCTTTATGTAATGTATAATCTGGTGTACAATAAATTATATATAAATAAATAAATATAGTATATTATTATTGGCACCAACCTCTGCTGCGGCGCTGGGTGCACTGGAAGAGACAATGAATCCAAATCTGGTGGTTCTGGTACGCCATGTAGCTTGCATAGTTCTCTCAACAGTATACCGACCTAGAAACAACGGATAATAAATTGTGTTAAACCAATGTGGTAGACAGGTGGTTCAAAATAAAGAGAAAATCACACTGTTTTATTTGATGGTGTATTAATACAATAATCTCTCGCTAATCCACCGCTCGTCTATCCAACGGGGCGTGTTGGATCATTCGGTTCCCTACAAAATGATTGAACTGGATGGTGCTGATCCACGCGTCATGTTCGTGAACGGGCGCCGTAGGTTGAGACTGATCATCTCTTACCAGAGCTTATTTTTAATCTTAATTGTTTCTTTATTTTATTTTTTTACATTTTTGTCAAATATAGAAGCAACAAGAATAATGTACCCAGGATTTTGTAATATCTTGATTTAAAAGAGTGTCCTAGGAGTGTATTGCCATAGAGATCTACGTTTTGGGGAATGAGCAACTAGCTTCAACTTTCTGACTAACTGACCGACTATTTGACAATTCAAAAGTGCCTGTAAATGGGTTAATTGAAATAAATTATTTGAGTTAGAGTTTGACAACCACTATAACACGACTTTTTTTTTTCAAGTGGAGTCTGTCATCTAAACCTTCAGCCTCGATAATCCGCCGTCTACCGTCCTTTTCATGCATGTACACAGTACCTACACAGTTCTATACTTTGCCGCACGGTCGTAAGCAGCAACTCTTGAGTCAGTAATCCGCCGATGGTTAGGATTTCGTGGAGTCGGATTAGAGAGTAGTGTATTACAAGTGGTGATTCCTAAATGTACAACCAACCACACATCAGTGGTACAATTTGACATTGACAGCGCTTTTATGTCGTAACGGTTAGGGCGATTTTATTACCAATGTGACCCAACCCAGAGTGCGCCTGACGTACAGTCGTACGTCAGGCGCAGTCTGGGGCAGACAGCATTGGTACACCTTGTTTACTTGCTAACATTTTTAAGTGCTGTTATAATAATAGTAAGTGCCTTTTCATACGTCCCGGCGAAGTGTACGGGAATGTATGTTATATTTCACACCGGCGTAATATAACGTACATGCCCATACACTTAGCCGCCGGGTACCCGGCAACCGGGGCGTATGAAAAGGCACTAAGACCCTTTGTACACGGCACGGTTTCTCTACGGTACAACGTGTTAACCGCGCCGTAGAAAAATCGTGTGACATTGAAGACACGGTCCTATGGCATACGGCGACGGCGCCGGCGCCGCGTGCCGAAATGCCGCCATATCGTCCACAAAGTTCCATAGTGATCCATACAACACTGACGACCGCGCCTAACACGGCTAATAAACCGTAGTTTTTCACGGCAAGAAAAACGTGAAACAAGAGAAGTCCTCTTTTGTTCTCTGTCGATGTAGACCCCAAAAACTAGGTCGACTTTAATTTAAAAATAAACAAGACATTTCTGCTCGCGCTATTGATTACCACATTATTCTCTATAATCCGTAGAACTACAAAATAGGTATCACCTTCACCTACATAAAATGTATTTGCTGAAATCATACATTTCGCTTTTCTGATAAAAAATAAAACGTCGAGGTTTTAAAAAAAAAGAAAGGCAAATGATCACTTCCTATGTTACCGAAACTCACCTTCACAGAAAAACGACCTCGCCCTTGATTTAAAAAAAATCAAGATCATGAAATCAGACTTTTTTCTTATCTACCTTTATTTTGTATTGTTAACGCTATTTGGCACGTGTATAACTATTTAGGACTTCGCACGTGTCAGAAAATTTTAAAATAGTTAATGGCATGTTCAATTTGCACATTGTGTAGGTGGGCACTTATTTTTGTACCGACAGAGTTCAATGAACTCGAGTTCGTGCTTAAATAATCTTTACGTAGGTAGGTGCATAGATAAAACTGCAAGTATTTAGCAAAATATCGTTTTTTTTTGTACGTTTTTTCAATTGATTAGGTTTTGTAATCAATTTGCATTAATGGTGTAAATTTAATTTAAGTATTTAAAGTAGGTACTTAAACATTTTATTTTTATATGCAAATCATTTACTTTAAAACACCATACATTTGTCTGAAGTCATTTTCTATTCCATTTAGGTCACACACAATCTACGTAGACAGACAATTTGTACAGTTTATACAATTGTTTTTGTTTTAAGCTGAAGAAAAGCTATGTTAACTTCGATGTTATTCGTTTTATCTAAATCCTTCATAAAATTCTTTAAAAATCCGTAATTTTGAATACAGATCAATATTACGCGTTGAAGAGCCAAGAGAAAATGGGCACAATGAAAATAAACAGCTAAACCGATTTTGATAAATGATAAGCGGTTAGGTTCGTTTTTATTGCGTAAGTGTCACTGGATAGGATATTAAAACTTAATAAAATCATAATAGCGGATTTTTGGCACCAAATGAATGTTCGGAAAAGGTTAATGCAGCTATAACTTAACTATATTCATGGTTTACTGTAAATAAGTTGAAAATTAATAGTACAAAGACCAAGATAATGTTATTCAAAACAACTACTCGTAATAAAGACTCTATGGAAAGCATACTAAATAAGGACGAAATTGAACTCGTGAGAGAAGCAAAATTCTTGGGAGTACACATAGACGACTCATTAAATTGGAAAAAGGAACTATCCACCATTGATGCATCTATATCTGCGTGTTTTGCGTTAAGAACCCTTCGAGACGAAATTGACATTAAACATTAAAAAACCGACCAAGTGTGTGTCGGACCACGCACAATGAAGGGTTTCATAGTTGGGATGAATTTACCCCAAGAACAAACTTAACATTGTAGTTGAAAAACATGTTCTATGGGACATCATGTTTTTCAAACCGCAAATTTAAGTTGGTTGATTATTACTCGGTAACCTGTACAGCTTACTTAGGTCTCATAGTTTTCCTTTTAATTTCGTTATATATACTACTGCTGTGAATTTTTTCACGAGTCCAAGTACAACCATTTAGCTAGAAGGGGGGGGGGGGGGGGGGGACGACACTTGACTCTAACAAAATTTCAGTTAAAAGCTTAATATTTCGCAAACGGATCACTGAATCCAAAAATGGTTTTAACACACTCACAATATTTTTGAAAGATCTTTCTAACGATATCCCACAACATGGGGTAGATGAGGAAAAAAAAAACATCCCCACTTTACGTGTAGGGGAGGTACCCCAAAAAAATTATTTTTTCTTGATTTTATTTTACCACTTTGTCGGCATGATTAATATGTATACATATGCCAAATTACAGCTTTCTAGTACTAACCGTCTCTGAGCTAAGCCGCGGACAGACGGACAGACAGACAGACGGAAATGGCGAAACTATAAGGGTTCCTTGTTTACTATGGAACCCTAAAAATCGTATACTACGCACTTATTGAGTCAAAATTAAGATATAGCATACAATTTTGGGGGAACAGCTATAATTATAACTGCCAAAGAGCTTTTGTCCTTCAGAAAAGAGCTATACGTACCATTGTCCGTATTTCACAAAGAGAAAGTTTTCGTCCTCATTTCTTAGATTTAAACATCCTTACAGTAGTACCCAGTCTCTATGTTCTAGTCCTTCTGACTAATCTTAAAAAGTACAGACATGAATATGAGACGGATGAGGAAAGACTGGTTAGAGAGAGCACACGTAGGAAGGGATTGAGAAATAAGATAAGTCCTCACTTCAACATTGTGAAGCATAGTTCACAATATCAAGCAGTGCAATTTTGCAATAAGTTACCTCTACACTTAAAAAGCTTGATGTATACATACATCTGCATTTAAAACAAAGCTTCAAGAATTCCTACTAGATAAGTGTCTCTACTCCATTGACGAAATGTAATAATATTATGACCATACGTTTCTTCCTTTCAACTTAAATATGTATGTTACAGGGCAGACAGAAGTTATTGTTTAATGTATGGTATGGACATTATTTTGAAATGACGTATGTATTATTAATCCTATTAATTATTTAAGTTGACATTGAACTATTTAATTTGTTAATAATTTTTTGATTTTCTATTCCTAATCTTAAATTCTTAATGAGCTGACATGGATTTTTTTAATTTTTATTTTTATCGTAGGTAATTTTTATTATGATGTTAATTTTGATAATGATGTGAGTTTTGTTATTAATTTTTGAATGTGTTTCTTTTACGTTATTAATTTTTAAATGTGTTTTTACTTGTTTTTTTTATCATATAGAAAATTTCAAACACAATGAAAATGGTTTGTGAATAAATAAATTGAAAATTGAATTGAATTGTTCCCAAAAAAAAAACTCCCATCCCTATTGAGTGGGGTATCTAAATGAAGAGTTTTAAAAGGTGGTTTATAATATACACAAATACAAATTATTTGTTTAAATTTAATTTGGAATAAGAAATAAAAAAAACTAAAAAGCTGACTTTGTACAGTCGGGTTTTTTTTTAATTTTTTTATTTACTCCTGCTTGATAATAATGTACGCGTAGAGGTTGCAGAGAATGAAAACGCGCCGTGCGCCGCGCATCGTCTAGAGACGGGTAGAGGCAGCTCTAAATACTAATAAAATTCCTGGCGCCGAAATTACGTTGTGCACACAACTACAGTCAGGGACCACCTTCAAAGCCATCCGTTTCTACAAGTCATTTGTGTCATAGTCAAAATAAACGGTGACAGTACCGCCGCGGCGTCTCTGACCTCTGTGCAGCTAACCATAGGTCGGAGTTTAAATACAACTCCTACACGTTATACTGACCCGCCCTAAGGGCTATATTTAGTTTATTATTGATCAGACACGTAGGTATGTCTACAATTAAATGCAACGCAGATTCGCAGTACTTTCATTATTTATTTCAAGTTCATAATGCAATGCTGATTCTATTATTTTTCAGAATTTTCACTCAACACTTAAGTTAATTTAAAGTTTGAGTCGTGAAGAGTTTGGATAATGTTTAATGCCTAATAAGCCTTGTAAACAAGTAATTGACCTCTTAATCTATCGCTACAAAATCCCTCCTCATAAGAATTTATTGTTGTTTTGTCAATACTAAGTAATATTGTTTTATTATCATTTCCTTAATGATCAGGGGAATGACTGTGTGTTTTAATATAACAGGAACTTACTCTCATTTTCTGTAAAACAATGACTAAATTGTCTGGCTCAGTTAATTACTTAATTCAAGAGATAATTAAGGAAAAAAATTGAAGTGAACAACCAGTCAAAAAAATTTTTTGTTTTTTTTTGTTTCAATATGCATTCAACTATGACGCCAAATAAAGATTATGTGGAAGGGCAAGACATGCTGCACCACCCCTAATAAATTGTAGGGAAGGCGGATGAATTAGTCAAGAACCTAACAAATTTGGACTTTGAAATATTTAAACTGTAGGAAGCAAACAACATTGCCTATCTCAAGAAGGAAGTAACCACTATCTACTACTACTTTCTACTATGTCTATTTTGTGTAATTGACGAGCTTGATAGTGTACAAATATTAGCCTACTGATAATAATTGTCCAGATTTGTGTCCCACAAGAAAAAAATTCTATTCTAGGATAAAGTTCAAAAATATTACATCATAAAAATGTCAGTAGCTAACATACATTTTATATCCTTACCTGGTTTATAACATGGTTATCTCTGCCTTGTGTATTGGTCAGGATCTGGACAGCATTTGTAACTATGGGATCCTCGCTGTCAGCAAACCATACAGGTGGTGTGTTGGGGTATGTCTCCTGGTAAACAAAAAATATGTTTATAGAAATGATATTTTATTTGTTCTTCTAACTGAACAGACAGCTGTGCTGCTGGGGAGTTTGTTGCGCCACTTCTTCTTCCCAGCTAATGCACTAGGAAGTGGTGAAGGGTGGGCGTTTTGGGGGACTGTCTTATGTAATTGACGTTCGAAAAGTGCGGATTCTCAGCCTAGTTTGATAAATGACTTTTGAATTTTGAATTTTGATAGATTATTGGGGCTGTGGAGCCTTTTTACAGGATATGTTGCATCTTCTTGCCTACCTGCCATGCACATCTACCTGAAACCCTACAGGATTTAAGACGAGCGATAGAGGTATCCAGAATGCTAATGGATTGGTCATTGGTAATAGAACAAATTATTGTTATTTGTGATATAATACAATTGATGACAACAAGGAGCAACTGCACTAGTTGGGTGTGGCAATAGCAATGTTATGGGTATGAAGCCCCTTCACAGTTTATGTTGCATCTTCTTTTCTGCCCTTCATGCATAACTACCGGTAAACCTACAGGATTTAAATGAGGCAAGGGATAGCTGTACAGGATGCTATGTAAGTATTGGTCAGCTAAAATTTGATTCATTGACACAGTAGGACCAAGAAATTATATGAATTTGTAAATTGATGCATTATTTTTTCCATAGCCTATACCGATTGACGATAATAAGGGAAGACTGTACGTAAAGGTTGGACGTAAAAAAAGGAATGTTAGTGATTAACTTACTAGGTTTTGATACCAATCCATCCTGCCATTTAACCCTAGTAATGTTATCTGTAACTTTATTTTATATGTAGAGTAGTTACTCGTATAATTACATCTTCACTGTATACATTTTCAAAGTCTTGTATAATAAAAAATTTGCTGCCTCATTGGTCTAGTGCAGGGGTGGCGAACCTTTATGGATCAACATGCCATTTTTTCTAAAGAAATGTTTAATGAGGCCATAGATGTGCCATCAAATAATTTTGGCTTAGTGATTAATTACTTTACTTAGTGATGATTTTTACTTCTATTGCTAGTCAATCATTCTAACTCTTTCCTTGTTTCAATATTTTTTTGAATCCATATTGAACTAGACTGGAAATCAATCAGCTGCATTTCAAATTCTTCAATAACTAAAAATGCAAACCGTTTAGATCGGTGCCCAAAATATTTTGTCGCGTGCCTTTGGTTCGCCACCCCAGGTCTAGTGGTTACAAGCGCAACTGCTGAGCGTGAGGTCCAGGTTTCGATTGCCCGGTTGGGCAAAGTGTTATTGGATTTTTTCCATCTGGAATTTCTCAATAGCAGCCTAGAGTCTGGATTTGTGCCTGGTTGATGGTAATAGGTTAGGGAATCCTAATACATGAGACTTAAACATAACTGGCGAAATGTGGGTGTATAGGTACACCTCTAAATTACACTTCAGGAAACACAAATGTGATGTGTGATGTTGTATAAGTAAAAAACTAACTATACCAAGTAACTTAAATTACAATAAGGGTTTATTGTAATATTTATACTTTGTGGTATGACAAAAAGCTACTTATAACATTCGAATTTATCCTGTGTTATTTATAAAAAGCAGTTTGGTAATTTAACTGAAAAGAATACTGAACAGACAGATATTCTGAAGAAAGATTTTTTATTATTATTTACAAAGCCAATTTAAACTGCCAGGCACTCATACGTAATTCACATAACTAAAGATCAATAAGAACCTATGTACCTATGCAATAAACGTAACACTCCACTTTCAGGGACATCTTACTTCAAAATCAATAGTTACTACTTGGCACAAGTAGAATGCTATCTTGCATTACTTTAATAATACTGTCAGCAGCGAATTTATTGACCTGCAATCTGTTTAGGTGGAGTTTTGTATCAAAAATGGACTGCACTATCATCATTTCAGACAAAAGACATCCACAACTGAACATGTAAAACTAAACATTTAAATATGCATTGCCTTTGCTATACCTTTAACATCCTGCAATGCACAGCCAAAACACAATTTCTTCAGGTTTGCAATATAATTTGTGCAAACCGAAAGAAATATGGTTAAAACAAGCAGTTACACATTGCAAATACACTTATGGCAACATGATAATTGTTTAAAAAGCGAATGGTCATAAAAGTATTGTTTCATGGACTGTGTGAAGTTTACAGTACATTATTCAGGTCAGTATTTCATAGCAGTTGCTCCAAAAAATAAACAATATTTAATGTATTGTTATGTTCAGGATTTTGAAAGTGCACATCAACTTCATTAGATCCAGATGGACATAAAATAGAAGTATGAAGTAATTAGGTTATCAAATACTAACACAGTATATGTTGAAACAATTTATGACCATACAATGGGCTACTATACACCAAATATTGATAACAGTATGTAATCATTGTTTGGTTTTATATTATCATTGATAGTTGTATAGTACATAAACAATACATGTTTACACTGCACATGTGAAGCCTAGTAAACAGTAATGTTTAAATACATCTAGTGCTCACTAATAACCTGTTATCAATGAATGGCCCAACTAAGGCCAATGAGTACATTCCAAGCCTGCATTGTTGCATCAGAAAAAAAAACAGTAATGGGACCAACAAAATGTCTACATGACAAAAAGCAAAGCAGGTAGAGAGGATGACTAAGAGCCTTTGTGCCAGAAACGAGCCTGTATACCGTTATCCAAACAAAACTGACGTTACTCTCTCTATAAAATAGCTGTAATGATTCACGAACACTTTGATAATGACGTTCTGCGCCCGAAATGATCGATACAGCGATTCGACACGGCACCGTATGCTCAATAAACATATGATCCTCAAACTCGTTAACGCGCGACTATTGATTATGTTTAAAACATCAATGTTTTGTAAATAATTTACACTGAAACGTGACAAACGTGTGGTTGCAACAGGGAAATATAAATTCACTTCCGTAAACCTTTTGTTGACAGCCCTGCCCTCATAAACAACGACCCTTTGTCCCAGCTAAAGATAATCAATAAGTGCACCCCACAGCCCAACACATAAATTTTTATTGTCACATACGTTTATTAGGTAAATAAGGTACTTACAGTAATATTGGCATGTATTTCATATTTCTTTCCATTTTTGCCAACGAATCTGCAGGTCAGTTCGTCGACACTGGCTGACATTATCTGAAACCGTTCATGGTTTTTTGGAAACACTTGTTCTAAAGTTTTGATTTCTAACTTAAGTGTATTTAAGCAAGCCATTAGTGTTTATTGAAACACTAATTCTAAACTAACTAATAGTTATCCACGATAAAAATACATGAGAATAAATTTTACGTTCACTCCGCGACCAAGCAAAATGGCGGAACGTAATGGCGGAAATTATTATAAAAAATACTGTTTGCTGACGATAGAGGGCGACTAGACAGAGACAGACACAGAGACAGGTCTAGAGACTTTTCTATTTATTATCTATATTTTGTTGTTGCAACATTAAAAAACCAATAATTTTTATAATATTGTTTTTTTATATATAATTATTTACCTTCAAAAAGATAACTTTAGATAACCAGTATTTATATTCCCGCCCCGCATGCGCCGAACCATCTAATATATTGCAGTGTTTTAAGGTTACTTTGTTCAGTCTTTTTTGTCTAAAAATCGAAGCAAAAAAGAGTAGGGCTAACCGAAAACCAGCATCATGATTGGATGAACCATAAGATTATATGTGGATGAACCCCATTACATCATGGGAGGGTGAGGAAACCCTTGCATGCTTAAGATTATTTTCGTCTGGCCACACTAGTTAATTAAAGGGAGCCTTAGACGATGGAACTGTGAACCCATGCCATTATAGAAACGATTTGCAAATATGCGCAGAGCATATGAGGCCCTTTCACTCACACAATAAAGCGAGTGAGTGAGAATGCTTTTTTGGAACGAAATTCTTTAACGCGGCTTGCGGTTGGTGGAAACTAGTAAAAATCATCTCGTGAAGAAAAAATGTTATGCCCAAAAAAGTCAGTTTCAAGTGCCAAAAGTTTCTGTTTTGTTTTATCCATCTATAATGTATATAATAATGTTATCTAATTGTTATAACAGTTTGACACTTAAAACTTGAGACCACACTAGATGGCTTTGTATTAATACACAGCGAAAGAAGCTTGTTCCAACGCAGTATCCCACGACACCTCCTAACTTTTTCATTTATGGCACGGGTTTCCAGATCTATCGTCTAAGGTTCCCCTTATGACTATCATTATTTTCCGAGACAGTCCGTGGGGAAGAAGAGGCGCTGCTTGTCATGGAAGATGCCAAAAACCGAGAAGATTCCGCAAAGTAGGATTAAACATTGTACGGTACTTTACAGAATTTTCTCGGTTTCACAATTATTTTGTTTACACTTTGGCAGCAGAAAGACCTACTGATACGTGGATGATAGGCGTGCGAATTTAAAGTTTTTAAGTTCGCCAACATATAAAGCTCGCCGCCGGTGCCACACGTGAAGCTTGCTCACAGTTTATCGAATCTTTGGTGTATCGCGATGTTGTCGAATTTTCTGAACCAAACCAAACAATCATTACACAAATGTCAAAAAAAATGGCGGCTCGCGACGCGACTCGCGAATTCATACAATTTTATTGAGCGCCCAAAACGCGCGCCTCTGACGCCTGTTACTACTAGGGCCTTAGAGATTTTAATTTATTTAAGAGTGTCCAAGGCAATAAAAAAGGCCGTATTTTTTCTAAAATATTTTTGAATACTTTCTTTATTTTAGAGCCTTAAAAAGCACCCGCCTTAAATAGGTTCTGTTTTCTTAGAATTTGATTAACATTTTCAAACAGAAATAGGGGTAACATTGTTGACTTATGCAGGAAAGGACAAGTAACTATGAAAGTGTAGAATACAAGAGCGAGCGGAGCGAGCTCAAAAATTTTGCACCCTCAGATACGTTAGATTTTCTTTTAATCATTCCAAAAGAACTAAGAATGACAGGCTTTGTCAACTTATGAAGAAAAGCTCAAGAGTACACAAGTGAGGGAAGCGAGCCTCAAAATTTTAGCACCCCGCCTTCCTGCAATAAGGACATGGTGTTCAAATCGCAAAAAAGATGCATTAGAGCTATTACTGGTATAAATATAACTGATAGCTGCACACCTTATTTTGTATTGCTAAAAATAATGTCTTTACCTTGCTTATACATATTTGAGACTGCTTTATTTGTTAAGAAGAACATGCATCTATTCAGAAAAGCATCTGAACATCGCTATAAAATGATTAGACAAGTATATAGACATGAATTATGCGTTCGACCATCAAAGACTGCATTGATGCATAAAAGCATACTCTGCATGGCCCCAAAAATATTTAATAAATTACCAAATGGAATTAAGGACTTAAATATTATTCAATTTAAAAACAAATTAAGACATCTATTATTGGAAAAATGTTATTATACTATTGACGAATTCCTTAATGATAAATTGTAAGTTATTTGACATTGATATTTATTTAATGTTGACAATGTATTATTATATATATGTCCATTCATTATTTTTAAGTAAACTCAATGGATAAGGTTTTGTTTGTTTTTTTTTTTCCTGTCTGAAGTTATGTTGTGTTTCGTTGTAATTATTTTATGTTAATGTTGATTATTCTTTTTTTATAATAATTACCAATTAAGTGAAAGAGTGTACAGCTTTTCTTTGAAGGAACGAATTATTTATTATTAAGATCTCATGTAAAAATGTACCAAAAATCACACCAATAAATGAATTTGAATTTGAATAGGTTCTGTTTTCTTAGAATTTTATTTACATTTTGAAACAGAAATAGGAGTTACATAATCGATTTATGCAGGAAAGGGCAAGCAACTATGAAAATGTAGAATAGAAGAGCGAGCGAAACGAGTTCAAAAATGTTGCACACTTGCGATACGTTCGATTTTCTTATCCAAAAGAACTAAGAATTACTTGCTTTGTCTACGTTTGAAGAAAAGCTCAAGAATCACGACAAGCGAGCCTCAAAATGATAGCACCCCGCTTTGAATAGGTTCTGTTTTCTTTTGATCAGTATACGGGAAGAGAACATACTTTGTCGAGAAGGAAAGCTTAAACTCATTTTACAAGAGTTTAGGTTTTGAAATCTGGCCCTAACCTAAGCGTTGTGGTGCCCAAATTCCCGAGTTTGCCTAACAGGTTTTTTTTTCATTTTTTTTTTTGTATTTTTTCTCAAGCACGTACAGTTTTTAGTTAGTAAGACACGTAAACAGCTTAAATGATTTTGGGGGGGGGTCATGACCCCCAAGACCTCCACCCCCTCGGACCGCGCCTGACACATACCCTCACGGACCGGACAGGTTTTTTTTTTACATTTTGTATATTTGGCAATGAAATTAACGGAATAACTTTTTAGGACTGTTTTGTAACACAAAGAATTACCGGACGTATTATGAGGAAAATGAAATGGTTCCGCTAGGTGTGCCTCTATGACCTAGAGGTACCTATTCTAAACTTAACTGTCTAGGTAAACTTAAATGGGGTTTTGTACCAAATCTTTGAGATTTATATATATTTTTTTTTTTTTTTTTCTATTAGTTTAAAAGAAACAGCAATAATCAAATGCAGATAAAAATGTATTGTCTAGGTACAACAGGATCACTTTGTAGTTCTATTCATTTAGCTCTTTGTACTAATCTTAGAAGTATCCTTTCGTTAGGAGTCATCAATAATCGCCAGGCTGTGTATGTGAAGGTATCCACCGTATTCTTGGTGCACTCAACACGGTACTTGGAAAACACCTTAACCATACAGATCCCGAACTGAAGTTTGGCGAATCTGGAACCTGTAACAAATAACAATCATTAAAAAGACAATATGAGAAACTGCATTGAATTCTTTCACACTTGTTTTTGGCACTCGATTTGGTAAAACTTGAAAGTCCAGAGCTGTATAGGTACCTACTCATCACTCACAGTGCGGTTTGGTAGATATCACATGCCCGTTCCCTCACGATGTTTTCCTTCACCGTTTTGAGAGCAGTGGTGATGAAATTATTTACACTAAGTGAAGCGTCTGCCCCGGTTCGAACCCACGACCTACCTACTCACAATTCGGTGCCGTTACCACTGGGCCACCACTGCTTTCTGCTGCTCGTACTCGCTGCGCAATAAAATCTTAAAATCCTGTAATGTTATGTTAAAATCACACTGACTCGAATACTACGCTAAGTTCGCTCGCGTCTAAACATTAATCAGCTCATAGTTGCACCTATAACTATTTTGCGTGAGATTCGCCTCAGTTTTTTAAAGTTGGAATTAAATGATTAGAATGGGGATGATGCCTGGGTAAAAAAAAAAAAACTAATTAGTCCGTCAGTCAGATAATAAAAAAATATTAGACACATATTTTTTGCTTTATCATATTAATAAAAAATTACTTACATAAAACGCATTTTAAGTTGGGGAGTGGGGGTCGATACGTTACTAGTACGTATAAAATCTACATACTCGTGACGTCATGGCACATTTTACCTCAATGTATCGCCGTAATCTTTAGATAACGTAAAAAAAGGAAAAATTCGTTTCCAATATTTTTTTATAATCTCAAAGACGGACTAAAAAATTTTTTTTTGTCTTCATCCCTATTAAACTCATAGTACTTAAAATATTATATTAATAATAACTTACCAAGGCAACTTCTAGGTCCAAGTCCAAACGATAACATAGTACAAGGATGTCGCTCTCTCATGTTTTCTGCCGAGAATCTTTCTGGTTTAAACTTTTCAGGTTCAGGATAATACTTCTCGTCATTTTGAATTGACTGCGGAGAAATAGCTACTACGGTAGCTTTATGAATGACGTAGTCTGTACCGTCTAACTGAATGTCCCTACCAACGTTTCTGGCTACCGAGTTAGCTAAAGGATGCATTCGCAGCGTCTCTTCGAAAACCATCTTTATGTATTTCATTTCTTTTAGTATTTCGTAAGTAAATTTACCATCATGCTTTTGTAAAAGTTCATCAATTTCTTGAATCAATTTTTGTTGAGCATCAGGATTCTTAGCTAGATGAAACATTGCATAACTCAACAATAACGAAATGTTTGCATATCCGGCGGCATAGAATATAAGCACTTGTCCAGATAGAACATCATCCGTAATTTTTAACCAAAGTTCTTTATCATCTTCACTTTTCTTCCCCGAGCTGGCCATGCCTTCCCGTCTCAAACCCATCAAGATATCCATTGTTTTGATCCGCTCAGTCTTTGGATCAGCTTCTAGATCGATGCCAGCTTGAAGAATTTGTTTGCAAAATTGATCTACTTTGTCAGAAAAAATGGATAAATTAAACTTCGACAGAATACCAGAGAATAGTAACTCCAGTTCCAGAAAGAAGCTAGTTTTTTGGATTCTTGCATCCATTACATCACAAAGATGATTGTCTTCATTGTATGGGTCCACGTCAATACCAAATGCGTTCGTCATGATTGAGTCAACACCATATCTTCTAAAAACTGGTAAAATATCAAGTTCTGATTCTTTCATAGTGGCTCGATCAATAAATTCAATGAACTTGTCAGCTCGCTCGGCAAGAACAGGAAAATTGGCCTTGAACTTGCTAGATGTAAACACTGAACTTAAAGGTTTTCTTAAAACTTTCGCCACCCCAACACTGGCATGAAAGAGATTATCTCCCAATCGTTTCCTGCTGAAATTCAATCCACGATCAGGAAAAGAATCAGAGTCCTTAATCAGCACTTGTTTCACAATATCAAGATCACGAATCAGCAAAGTGGGAGACATCATTCTGTACAGGCCAACCACTTTTTCGTTGGGGTATTGCTTGTAGAGTTCATTGTACAGCAGTCCAACGTGTTTTCTTCTGAAGAATACATCAATGAAGTTACCAAAGAATGGGATAGGGGTTGGTCCTTTGACATTTCTATCTTTCCAATAATTGAATGTTCTGGTGAAGTAGTAGTAAAGAAAGCAAACAACTGATAAGAATGTTACAAAATATAAATACATAGTGCTAGTTACCTTTTAACTGCTGCGGCCAATTTGGATTCAATGATAATCGAGCCGGTAAAAAAGTTATTTAAGTACCCGAAATCAAAAATGTTAAAAAAATAGCCAAGTTCGCCAATGTTCTGAGGAGGTGAAAGAAAGTTTATTAGGTGCCTTGCTAGTGTATTAAACTTGGCAAGTTTTCAAATTCACAGAGTTACTAATGTAAGAAAGTTCTTCTTTGGGTCTTTAAATGAGTTTGAACGCCCGTTAACAGAAGAAAGGTGTATAATTGAAGTACAGAAACTCAGTATACAGGACACAAACAGGTCCTGCTGGGGTTGCGGGTTTGTCCGAAAGGGATAACGCGGCCCCGGCACACAGGCAACGGAAGGAACACGGGTGGGTTTTAGTCAGTAAAAGTCTGACACACCCTCTCGCTCTGCCCAGAGCGGGAGAAGTCATTTGATGATTTCCCATCCTCAAAAAAAAAAAAAAAAAAAAAAAGGTAAAACAATCATTTAGGTAAAAATATGACGAGCGTTTCGCGTGCATGACGTACGCTCTCGCGTTCCTTCATCCACTGTCGGTTAAACGGCGCGCGGGCGCGGACGGGAGTCTCTTGAGTTTGAGAACATTTTTTAAATAGAATACGTAGCTTTCAAATAAACAAAATTGGTGAATATAATATATATGTCGGAGTTGGACGGGAAGATTACAGATGATTTGAAAACCTCCTACTTTTTGAAGTGAGTTAATAAACGCATTTAAATCATTTTCAGCTATCGGATTTTTTTCTTCGTAAACGCTTGTTGCCTAATAACCTATCTTTATGCCAAATTTATAGTTTCTAAGTCACCTGGAAGTAGGCTTGAAATGGGCTAAGCTTTGATGAGTGACTCAGTGAATCAGTAAAAATATAAAAAATCTGATGTCAATATACCTATCAAGAACTATAAAAGTTAAATAGTAAGTAGGTACGAAATTTTGTACATGATTGGGGGACTATAAGAGGCACGCCAAATTGCAACGTATTTGGTCTTGATTTTGATGGAGGGGTCGTCAAAAGTAGCTGTAGAAGTAGAAATGGTTCATGTAAAATAACACACGGGTGTGTTCGCCGAACTTGGCTTGACACTGCCACTGAATAGATATGAATGATGCACACGCGATAATAATTTATGCAATTAGCATGTTATCGCAACGTAGATTGAATGCAAAGTAACCGACAGACATATGAGCCAGGCCAGTAACTAAACAAGAAATTGTTTCGACTCTAAACTTTAAAGTGTGCCACGAGTCACCGCGACACGACTGTTTGGAGTAACTCACGCGAATCCGCGCGATGGAAACAGCCGTTCGATTCTGTAAAAATATCACCGTGAAACTTAGGTGAAGTGAGCGTGAAGTGACCTGTCAATAGTGGTAATCCCTAGCATCTTGCCGGTCGATTCTGTGGCAGTGACAGCTCACTTCACCTAACCTTCACGTTAATATTTTTACAGAATCGACCGACAGTTGATGAGCGAATTTGATGTTCGAGTCAAAGTCAAAATCGAATCAAATGTACTAGCTGACAGCCTGCGTGGCGGCCACGATTTCAGAGCACGTGGAACCTGCGAGCGCGGTCTAAAAAGTTGCTGTCGCGTCGGCGCGGGGCGTCGCCATGGGGGCCTACCACCACCTCTAAAGTATACGTCCTGTATAGCTTCATCTCTTTCCCACACTAAAGTAATATTAAAACAATACTGCTTTAAAGGTGGTGGTAGGCCCCCTGATCGTTCGTTTCGAAGTTGCGCGCACGTGTCGCATGACGCAAATCTCTTTGCAAGTCGCATCGCTTAAAGTCGTGAACAAGGTTTTCACCCCAGAGCTCATTGGTATGTGTTTAGGGTAACATAATTATCGGCAAAAAATATCGTCATGGCATATAATTATATTAATTATGTACTTACGCGTAGTTTCAATCCTACATAGGTACTTGAATGTCTATCTCCTACTTACAAAAAATCTATTTTCGCCACTATCTAAGCATGGCCTTCATAGTCGCTACTTACTTTTACTTATTCCTATACCTAAATTACAGGATAGGACCTTTCACATTGCGTTCATGGAAAAACGTTCAGTATTTTACGTTGTTTTTATTTAATAGATCGGTAGGTATGTAATTTTCTTGAAGTGGATCATGCATTCCTGCTATCTAATTACGCAACACATTTTCGTAAACGATTACGACTAATCTGTTTCATTTTGACAGTTCAACAACATTCATTGTGTTATTTACGTTGTTGAGTTTTTTTTCGAACTTATGAAGTAATGGATTAGCAATTGTTTCAAAACGATTCAGATTCCGATTGATCGTGTATTACGTAATAACGATACTGTTGTTCCTTCGCCTATCTATATTTACCTTCATCTTTACCGGTATCAAAGGTCAATTTTGGACCAGGCAAGGTCCCGGCCCAAAATTTCGGGGGATAGGAGCGAGTGAAGCAAGCTCAAAAATTTCAGCACCCCGCCTCGAATAGATTGGGTTTTGATTTGTCTATTCAAACAGAAATGGGAGCTACTTTGAAAACAAGCTCGTTTTACAGCACTTAAGTATTATAAAGGATTTGGACAGAAGGTATAGGCTAACAAAAAAAACATTACTCATATATTTCCAATCAATATCGATAGGTACCGATCTTCTTTCTTATATCTATGGAACCGATCAAAAGATAGTGTACCTCTATCTATCTTTCTCTTGATAATATCTAATATATTTATAACTAACACGCTATACCTACTTACCATTTCTTTTTTAAGGGCTCCGTACCCGACGGCTGCCAAATGGAACCCTATTACTAAGCCTCCGCTGTCTGTCCGTGCGTCCGTCGTCGGTCAGTCGGTCAGCGGGCTGTATCTCCTGAGCCGTAATAGGTAGACAGTTAAATTTTTTACATGTTGTGTATTTCTAACAAATAATTAAAATTCAATTCGTTCAGCTTTAAATTAAATTTTAAATTAGGTAAAAATTGGGGGTACACGGGTACGGGTAAATAGGGGTACTATAAATACCCAATACCTACTTAATTACAACAAACAAAAGAGGTTTTGGAAAAAAAAAACTTGCCCTAATGTGGGGTCTAATTGAATTGTGAAGAACTCATCGAATAGAGAACAAATAGGTACAATATGGAAAAAATACCCTGTCCGATCCGAAAGGGGCACATAGGTAACCCTACTGCAATAACATTACCAAAAGTTTATTTTTTAAATTATTATTTAAAATAAAAAAGTTATTGCTATTTAAAATTCACATTTTTGGTACCAAAATTACCCCAATTCCAGTGAAAATTTGCAAATTTTCAACAGTGCGGTTATAAGTTATGACTTGTAGACCGCTAAACGACAGCCGCCCGAACCCCATGTATTAACCCGGTAAAATCCTCCATTGAAAAAAAATGCGGCGTATTTATTTTTTCTTGAAAATTACCACATAAATAGACTTTTGGACGACCCCTATGGACGACCCTCACGGTTCAGACAGGGCTTTTTTTACGTTGATTAATTAATTTAAAAAAATATCTACAAAAATGAGGAGTTATGGGGCCGTAAAAATTGCCAGTCTTAAGGCTTGTGCAGACCAGCGCGACGCGACACGCACAATACAACTTCAAAGAAAACTTCACAGTATAACAATAACCGGTGTCGCGTCGCGCGACAAGTCGCGCTGGTCTGCACAAGCCTTTAGACCGTTTTTGTACGAGTTCTATTGCAACAATTAAAAAAGTCAGGAATTTGATAATTTTGAATTCCGCACATGCTAAAACTCACGCAGGAGACTTTTGATACGTGAACGTGACATCTTATCTTAGTAAAAAGCACTTTTCATTATCTGTGTCTCATCTCATGTGAATTTGTTGATTTGTATCAATTATTAAAGGACATGTCTGGCGGGGCAATGGACGATTGCCTAGGTAATCAAAATCAATGTTCAGTAATGATTGTTATATTATTATAATCGTCGTATTTTATGAATTAATAAGTTTCAGGAGTCAGAAACTTGCGAAAACTGGTGAAAATAAGGTTTAGATACCGGAGATTTTTCGTAGTATTTTTTTTTATTATAACGCCATCTGTGAGCGACAACAGGTACTAATTGGTGGTATGCCTTTGCGAGCTTAGTGAAAATTTTAATATTTTGATGGCCTGAGAACAGATTCTGCAGTTCTTTAATATTTCTATTAGTGTAACAAAAATGTAAAACATCTATTGTATATCTTATTAAATAAGTAGGTGCTTAATTTTTTTTTGTATTTTAACATAAAGTATTCTTATTCTTTATTGAACACATAAATACACATAAAATTATATTTTTATCATCTTAAATTCCGTGTTTTGGTTTCTAACCTCAATACAACATAATATTATTTATATTTACCTACTTGTTAGTATTTTATTGGGATTAAAATAAAAATAAAGGTATTTATTGCCAAACAAATTATTTTATTGTAGGTACATACTTAAATAAAAAAATAACTGTCTTCTAGAGACACCAAAAAAACCTATTGTTCAAAAATTACGCTGGTGCTAGTAGGTTATCTTGACTCCTTGCCCAACCAAGATACCATACTAGCCTCATGATGTGACAGCAACAACCGGTGTTGGTTGTAGAGACAGTGGTGGCGACGGTGTTTATGATCAATGTTCAACGGATGTAACAACATCCTCTTGTAAGTCCCTTGATGAGTCATGAATCAGCCGTGGTTTCGCTAGAACCCAACAGCCTTGACATGAATATCCATGACCATCCATCCATCCAATATTAGGCCGGGGAAATTAGGTTTGAACCCTGCACTAAATCCTAACAGCGATTTTTTTTCTAGATCGTGTTTTTGAGCTTAGCTCTTCAAATAATATAAAAAATTAAACATTTTCCAGGACCGCATCAAGGTCATCGTCGTGGCAAAATAGTAAACAGGAAAATGTTGGTTATATTATGTAAACAATTCGTAAAATTAATATATTATTTCAGAAATAAATAAAAAGCAAAGTTAAATTTAGTTTAACTTTTATTTATAGGCTCTATCCGACCTAATTACAAGAAAATTAAATACATTAAAACAAAATGTTACATACCCATTCATTAAAAAAAAAAATGCTTTAATTTGTTTAATTTTCTTGTAAATATGTGAGATAGAGCGTATAAATCAAAGTTAAACTAAATTTAACTCTGTTACATTTTTGCCTGAACCGTTATTGCAAAAAAACTTTTATTAATATCGTACAATTATGTTTAATTTAGTTGAATAGCGTATTATAATATTTAATTAAGTAATTTAATGCAAACAAACTGCTGTTAATATTTTGCTTGAAGTACAATTAAAACAAAATCGTAATTTTATTTTTATGGAAATTTCCGTGGACGAAAATGTTATTTTTTTTGACCAACTAGTGATACCTAATCTCTTCGACAAACACTCCATACATTCATATCTGTTAATATTTTTTTTCTATCACGTAAAATTGAAATTAGATGTTTTCTTAAAAAAAACGTACACGCGGGGGTGAACTTTTCGCGGTATACAGTTTAACTAACTAGTCTGTGCAGTTTAACATACTCCTTTGACCACACCCTACACGTTAAATGAAAAAAATCGCTGTTTTAAATTAAAGCAAAGTTAGCCTAAAATTTGGCGTAACTTCCACGGGCTATATCTATACCTACATACCGTATGCAGTCAAATTACTTTATTCTGCTTCTTTTGAAAAAGAAGAGAATAGGTTTGATTCATCACCTACCTCGACCTCGACCTCCACGACACAGTTACTGGGTAACACGATACCCCTTGATAAGACTGGTTGTCAAATTTATTGGAATTTTTTATTGTGCATTCATTAAATCAATATCAATTACTTACCATTAAAAGTTTGTATGGAATTAATTATTTACGATAAATGCATCACGAGAGCGAACTATTTTGGAGAACACGCAAAAATCTTTAATTGGCGGATTCCCCGTTTGAAAAATAAGTGAAACTGGCCACTGACTGACAGAACAGTACTACCAATCGCGATTTATTTACCTAAGTTCCGTTTTAAAGCAGATTATGGCTATTTAATCAATAGAATTAGAAAATTCTGAATAAAAATCTGTATCCAGTACTTATCTGTATCATAAATCGAAAATCTGTATAAATATGGAGAAATCTGTATAAATGGCAACACTGTACTAACCTTCATTTTATGAATGGGTATTCAAAATAAAAATACTTTAGATGTGTACACAAAAATAATATTAGTAATATTATCGTATTTTATACGCAGTTACATTACAACAATTACATAAATTCCCTTGATCTAAAATAAGCGGGTTATAGTTATTATTCACACTCTTTAAAGGTAATACGGGATAAAATGGAACGCCAAAAACATTTTTAGTACTTCCCGTTAAAAATGGCGAGGTGGAAGCTATAATTGAGAAATGATTTTTTGAGAATTACGTTGCGCAACATATTTAGAATTTATAAATCAATAATAAATTAAATCTATATTTTTAAATCTTATTGTAAAACCTTAAATCGTGAACACACAGCACTGGCGAAACATTCACAACAAAACCTGTTGAAATCTATCGGATCTGTCAATTTTCCATCCAATTTTAGACAGAAACTAGAGATTTCAACATGTTTTGTTGCGATGTTTCGCCAGTGCAAACGTTCAGTTAAAGGCGACGCGCGCCGAACATGCGCGCGTCGTCAACAACGCGCCAAGTCACGGCAGTTGCGCACTTTCATGCGGACCGCGTGAAAGTGAACTATTGTTCACAAAAACAGGATTTTAGCCAGAAAACGTAACTTGGGGTTTGGTACGGTGAGGTTGTACGTTTTGATCAACATACAACCTAACGACAGTCGTCATTTACAAAAATAGTAAGATTTGGATTTTGCGGGTAAACAGAATGCTTAAAAAAACCCAGAGTACAAACAGATATAGGATTTAGCTCAGAATTTTTGTAATATTTAGTGATATCATTCTGTAAATATTTTACTATAAGGTTGGATGGCTAAATGTGTGATGATGCCATTTCGTCGGCCTAATTCGTTAACCTTTTTGTTATACATTTTTTGGCAAAATTTACTTTTTATACCAATTAAAAAGTTCAATCTACATAATATCTACCGTATCGTTTAAGGAATAACAGCTATAGTAGCCAAAAAAGGTGACAATGCTATGCCCGAAAAACTGCTTTCTGACCACCAGTCAATCTCCACAACGCAAACCTGCTAAATCCTGTTGGGGCCTCAGTTTTGTACTGACAGTGACAACTTTCCGGTTTCGGTTTTGTAGTATTACGTGCTGTACGTAATACCACAAAACCAACACTTATTAACGTATTAATAAAACTATTACAGATTATTTATGAAAAGAGTCTCTTAGATATTTTAACCCTGTTTTCTTAAGACTGATTGTTTAATTTTTAATTATAAATATTTTGATTAGGTAGTAATTGAATTCGTTTAACTGCACAATTCATTAATCTAATACACCATATTAAATTTAAATAAAAAACTGCAAAGTTCCCATGCAAATTGAAACTTCACCTCGCCAAATGGTTAAATAAATTGTTTTCCAAAATTTTATAAAATGTGTATAAGTTATGCTGCTACATATATTGTTAAAATATCAAGAAAAAATATAGAAACCAACGGGATTTTCAGAATTTTGTTTGCTAAATTAATAGATATATTATTCATATTTTTCTTCGTCCTGCAAACTATGTCAAAATGGACTTATCAGGTTAACGAATTAGGCCGACGATTTGTTTTATTAACATTATATAAAAGTATTATTTATTGAATATATGTAGCTTTATGGTATCAGTTACGAATAGCACCAACGTATGTCGACTAAGAAACTTAGATGAGACTTAACATTCAAACGGTGGCGATAGATTTCGCCACTGATCACGCTGAGTCTCGCAGAAAAGCGGTGAAAAGTAGGCTGTGGATAGTTGATTTTTACAATCTGCAGTCTCCTGCCTAATCGAAAAAAATATGGGATGATGGGCGTATTTACAATGACGCAGTGATTACACTTGTTTGTCATGCAAACGCTATTTAGTAATGTGTGAGTTCACTCTTCTCAGTATGGACACTTTTTCTTAGCTCACACATTATTAAATAGTGTTCCATGACAAACAATTGTTGTCACTGCATCATTGTGTGTCAGAGGTGTGAAAACGAAACAGGAACGCGTCTATCTTTTGACGCGGTAGGGCGAATTTAACAATTTAAATCTATGCCACTGTCATCATTTTCATGACAGCCGTCACTGCGGCCGTCAAGTGCGGACATCGCTTTTCTAGGAAACCGTAGCTTTTACGGACCTAGTACACACGGCTACACATCAAGCTATACAATTCCAGTTTATGCTGATCTCGCATTGTATAGGATTTCAGTACAATGTGAGGTCAGCTTATACTGGAAATGTATAGCTTGATGTGTAGCCGTGCGTACAGTCATGGACTTGAATAGTGACGTCGATAATATACTGGCAGCACTGTGACAAGAATAGGCTATCGGATCTACTAATGCTATGAAATTAGTAAGTACGGTAAGGCTCAACGGCCGAAGACTTAATTCTATTCTATTTTTCCTAATGGCAATGGTGCCGATGTCGACAATTCTGCAAATGTGAAGACTTAATTATAAAAAAACAAACTTCAAGTGTCACTGTCATGTCAGTGTCATGTGTCGTGCATGTCATAATAATAACTTGTGAGCAAGCTGTCTCTTTTGCTATCATTGTGGAATTAAATAAAAATTAAAAATGGGTCGAAGCCCTTCTCCTGGCAGAAGTAATTATTACAAACGAAGGCGTTCACGTTCCCACGATAGAGATAGATACAAAGTTCGAAAAACAAGCCCTGTTCCTTCAACGTCTAACAACATCGAAGAAGACTTTAGTTTTACGAACTTCAAGAGAGATTTAAATAAAATGATACTGTCTAGCAGTGAAAGTAACACTGTTGTGAATAACCTTGATGACTTTTGGGTGTTTCTGAAGAAATACGAAGCGACTTTAAAAAAAGCCGGCAAACCCATTATTGACTATGGAAAACAGGAAAACAGTGAAGAATCTTCTCAGAGCTTCTCCAAATTTCACTGCATTAACTTTACAAGTTCCATAAAATATGTGGACACTGTATGCTATGATAGAGACAGAAAGAAATTGGATCTAAAATTGTTTCAAGCGTTCATGAATATTGTGTCAATTTACATTGATTTTAAGAATAAGGAGAAGTTTGAAAAGCTTAAAAAACTGAGGCAAGCCCAGAAAGAATTGCCTGTAGCAAAATATAGGTAGCTAATGTTTGTTTATGCAATGACTATAAAATTTCTTACGATTAAAAAAAAAAAAAAAAAACTGATAGTTGGGTCAATGTATTTTTAATTTGTGTAGAGAGATAGAGATGTGTTAGAATATTTTCATTACAATAGAAAAACAGCCTTTATTCTCATCCATACTAAGAAATCTGAAGAGTTAATTTTTTTGTTTGAATGCACTAATCTCTGGAACAGTCCGATTATAAAAAATATTTTTGCATTTCTTGAGGAAGGTTATAGACTATTTAACATCACGGTACGACCCTTAGGAGTCTCACAAAAATAGAAAATATAATAGCGGGGGTGGGCAATGTGATGTGACGCAGTGGGTCAGGGGAACAAGAAATTTCATGCGGACGAAGTCGCGGTCAGAAGCTAGTAACTAATAATAGTAATAATCATTTCTGCTTACATCGCACTTTACACTTTAGAAAACAAATGAATAAACTTATTTGTTTCAGAAGTGAAATTGTGTCAGCTGTTCAAAATGAGAGAGTTGTGGTAGTGGCTGGAGACACGGGATGTGGCAAGTCCACACAAGTGCCACAATACTTACATGAAGCTGGGTTTCAAAGCATAGGTAAGTTGTAATTTTGATTTAGATGCTTACACCTTTATTTATTAATTTATAAGTATAAAAATGATGTATTTTGTTTGAAATGGTTTGTTACACATCTATCACTTCCTCATTCATTAAAAAATCAACGTCCATTAGACGTTGAATTGTTGGTTAGTAACAAGTTTACATTAGTAGTTTACATTTATTATAGATAATATTTCTTAGAAAAAAAAAATGTGTTTCCACTAACTAAACTAAGACAAGATATATTGGTGCCGATTCTCTTGAACACCGAACTAAACTATCACTAAAATTTCTTACTTTTGGCTATGAGAATCTTAGAGCTATGCTGCAAATAAAATTCTCTAAACTAAAAATTAATTTTGACACAACTAAAATAGAATTTGACAACCGCCAATCCACGTAGTACCCGTGGTTTGCCCTAAACCGTGATTTTTTTTAGAGCCGGAGGCGCGCAGGGGTTGCCGCCGCGACGTGTTTTATATGGATTTTTTCACTTTTTGTATGGAAAACATGAGAAAATATTGCCTACATGTTCAGGTTTAGGGGTTTATGGGTTTCATAAAGGGGGTCGAAATGTTCATTATTTTTGCTATAGGACGCACCATTTTCGACATATAAGCAAAAAAAAATAAAAAATACAGTACTGTTTTTGCATGTGAAGTCGAGATGTTGGTGTGCATTTTAGTTCATGACAACTTATTTTATACCACACCTTTTTAATCGCGATTAAAACTTGTTACGTTTAGTCTGGTTTGGTATTTTACAATCAAAATTTTAGGTGAAAAATGTCAAATTTAGAATAGCAAAATTGTCATTTTCACTAAACTAAAAACTCAGTACTTTCTTAGTGCTGTCAAACTAAAATATAGTTAAGTTGTGTTACTTTAGTCTATTTCAGAATGGGAAATCGTCGTTTGACAGGAATAAACTAAATTTAAGTGATTTTTAGTCTAGTTTAGAGGCATTTGTGACAAGAGAATCGGCACCATTGTCATGAAGAACAGAAAATTAGTTTGGACTATTTTCGCATATCTTTGCTTTGCTTCAATGCATCACGATAACCTATTAGTGCAGTTGTTTCACCCAAAGAATTATGATTACCAACCTTATGGCCACAACAATAAAGATCAAAAATAAAGATCACTGTGATGCAAAATCAGATGTAAAATAACTCTGAAAGGACTGTTGCTTACAAGACCACACTATATATATATATAGTTTTATATATACGTATGTTTAGCTGGAAACGGCCTTATGTATGAGACTAATGCATGGGAATTGATTTTTATGCATATATAGATTTCATGGATAACTTATAATTTTTGTTGATAGCGTGTACCCAACCAAGGAGGATAGCCTGTGTGTCATTATCAAAGCGAGTGGCGTATGAAATGCTAACACAGTTTGAAAGTAAAGTTGGATATCAGATCAGATTTGAGAAGAGCAAGACTGCTGATACTAAAATATGTTTCATTACTGAAGGATTACTGCTTAGACAGGTCAGGTACAGTACATTTTAGTTAACTAACAAGAAAAAGTGTAATGCCTAAACAGAGCAGAAGACTTTCTGATGGCATTGCCAAATATACTTTATTATCAGTGTCACAAAGTAAAAAATTGCACAAACAGCAATTCAGATATCAGAAATATAACCACAGCCATAAACACACTAAAATTAACAAATAACATTTAAAAAAAAATAACATTATTTATTTTGACCCTAACTCGCTATTATAATACTGACATCATTTAATCTTCTTTATGCATTAACTATTTCAGATGTCTTCAGAAAACCTACCAAACTATGACGTAATCATTCTAGATGAGGTCCATGAAAGACATTTGATGGGAGATTTCCTACTGGGGATATTGAAGTGCCTTATACATACTCGTAATGATATCAAATTAGTGCTCATGTCTGCTACTATTAATATTAAGCTGTTTGAAGATTATTTTTCTGCAGAATCTGCTGTTGTTATACAGGTAAGATTCTATAGAGAATCCTGATCTTTCGTTTTCAACGACACATCGGAATAGTAACGAATCGGGTCTCACGATAGGGATGATGCGTGGGAAAAAAAAATGAAATTCTAATTAGTCCGTCAGTCAGATAAAAATATATTAGACACGAATTTTTTGCTTTATTATATTAATAAAAACATAATTAGATAAAACGCATTTTAGGTTGGGGAGTGGGGGTTGCTACGTCACTAGTATGTCGAAAATCTACATACTCGTGACGTCATAGCAAATTTTACCTTTTATTTTGACATTACAAACAGACTCTTCAGTATTATTTATTTGTGTGTATGTATAGATAATCACCATGTTTTTCAAAAGAAATGTCGTGGTCGTAATTTTCTACACCCACAAAACGAGAGTCGGTACTTTTCTCTTTGTTAAGACATTGGATATTCCATATTCTTTCAGGTGCCGGGACGTCTGTTTCCCATACAATTAAATTACAAGCCAATATTAATTGAAGACAAGCCTACAAGGGATGACCGGCTTGACGCCCAGCCTTATGTTCAGGTGATGCAGCTTATTGACAATAAATATCCACGTAAGTATCTTTTCTTGTCATTAATTCTAGCACAGTTTCTCTGCGAACCATTTGCGAGTAGTTTAAGCTGTGGTAAAAACAAGGTATATTTATATTACACTGAAATGAGTAATTAAAAAAAAAATGGCTCTCGTAGGGCGAAAATGTCAGGGTAGCCCGCGAAATTCATATTTTCTTACGTTTTTTGCAATTGGCAGATCAGTGTATAGTCAGGTATAATTTTGATCTAAATATAAAAATCATTTATACAACTCTCTTTAAAGGCTGGAATTTTGGATCCTCACGGAGGGAAAGTACTCGAAATACTGGAGATAGCAAATTTTACTCAAAGGATCTGCATTGACCCTATCGATTGATGCCATAAAAGTACAGGTGTAATTTTTTCGGATTTTTTGGGTTCGATTCCCGAGTGCGGCAAGTGAATTTTCGAAAAATCTTTGAATGCAGATTTGTTTCTTTTTAGAAATAAAGTAATGTTTCCTTTGAGTAAAATATGTAGTCTCCAGTATTTGGAGTACTTTCTCTCCAGATGAGGTTCAAAAATTCCACCCTGTATAAGTTCATATTACCCTATTGAATGACTATTTCATGAAATCATGACATTTAAGGCCAATTCTAACTTAAGGAGTTGTATTGCTGTCTCTAATGATTATAATTCTGTAAAGCCATATTTGTTACGATCGCGAATCATATTTTAATCAATATACAACGTGGCAGCAATTTGCAATAACTGTAATAATATCTCAATTTCGCGAGTTACCTTAGCGCATCCCCCTTAAACATGTAGAAACGATAGTTGTCCAACGATAAATACACTTCTCTTTCATAAATTTCAAAGTAAGATCTGAGGCCAATAAACGTCACTTAGCATGTGCTTTGACTTAGACATGTTCCCGCCTCTATCTTACACTTGTACTTTGACAGTTGTGCGACAGAAATAACGCTTAGCCAAAATATAAGCTAAGTAACGGTTATAGATCTCGGCCTTCTTAGGCCGTTTGTCCACCGCACCGTGAACGGGACGTCAACGACAACGAGATGACGACGCCGAAGTAGCGAGAGTACATTTACTATGGCCGCGTAATCTCCATTCTCGTTGACGTCCCGTTCACAGTGCGGTGGATAAACAGTGTTAGGGTCATACCACAAAAACTTACGCACTTGTTTAACTCGTGTCTAATGTCATTGTTTTGGAAACTCCATACTGAAGTCTCATGTAGAGTACATTTACTATGGCCGCGTAATCTCCATTCTCGTTGACGTCCCGTTCACAGTGCGGTGGATAAACAGTGTTAGGGTCATACCACAAAAACTTACGCACTTGTTCAACTCGTGTCATGTCATTGTTTTGGAAACTCCATACTGAAATGTCTTGTAGAGCACATTTACTATGGCCGCGTAATCTCGTTTCTCGTTGACGTCCCGTTCACAGTGCGGTGGATAAACAGTGTTAGGGTCATACCACAAAAACTTACGCACTTGTTCAACTCGTGTCATGTCATTGTTTTGGAAACTCCATACTGAAATGTCTTGTAGAGTACATTTACTATGGCCGCGTAATCTCGTTTCTCGTTGATGTCCCGTTCACAGTGCGGTGGACAAACAGTGTTAGGGTCGTACAATAAAGACTTACATAGGTACTTGTTCAATTCGTGTCTAATGTCATTGTTTTGGAAAATCCATACTGAAATGTCATGTTAAACAGTTTTTGTAGTTGTTTAGCCTAAGCAACTAATAAACACGGTTTTGTGGTAGTAAGGTTATAATTTAAAGGAAAGTAATTTACCACCTGCTTTCACTAACTAAAAAGCAGCTGTTTATTCACAGACTAAGGCTACGTATTCACCAGAGATGAGTGAGGATGCGTAGCGAGGAATCTCCGTAAAACTAACCAATAACAACGCTAGCTTAGCTCAGACTATGACAGTGAAGCGATGTTATTGGTTAGTTTCACACACATCCTTCGCTACGCGTCCTCGTTCATCTCTGCACGCGTAGGACGACAACCAGTGAAACGGGTATTATCGACGGAAGAATAGACAAAATGACAGATTGTGATTGTTTATTTGTAAATTTGCCCATTCTTCCGTTGACAAAACCCGTTTCTATTGGTCACGCTAAGCATGCTGGTGGAAACGCTGCCTCATACTATTACTTCCTTATTGCAGGTGACGAAAGGGGCGATCTTCTAATATTTATGTCGGGTGTGCAAGAAATCACTGCTATATGTGATGCAGCTCAGCAGTATGCTGAAAAGACTAAGCACTGGATTGTGTTGCCGCTTCACAGTGGCTTGTCACTGGCTGAACAGGATAAGGTAAACCTATCATACTTATCCGATCTATGCCTTATTCAACCTGCCAGGGTTGCGAGTTTGTCCGAAAGGGATATCGCGGCCCCGGCACTCAGGCAACGGAAGGAACACGGGTGGGTTTTAGTCAGTAAAAGTCTGACACGCCCTCCCGCTCCACCCAGAGCGGGAAAAGTTATTTGATAATTTCCGACAATCAAAAAAAAAAATGTCTTGTTCAAGAAAAAAATAAGCCCTAAATACTAGCATAAGCACAATCAGCCTATAATTTTTCCACTGCTGCGACACAGGCCTCCTCTCTTCGATAGGGAACGGGCTGTAATCCACCATGCGGGCCCAGTGCGGGTTGGTACATGTCATATGTTTTCGAATTTTTGGTTCTAGTACATGTCGGTCTCCTCACGATATTTTGCTTCACCGTTTGGTGAGAGCAGTGGTGATGAAATTATTTACACGAAGTAAAGCGCCTGTCTGGGTCCGAACTTGTAAGTCATGGCCGTTACCACTGGGCTACCACTGCCCCTAAATACTAATCATTAACAAAAACCCAACCATTCTATTGGGACTTGGGAGGTGCAAAACTACACAAAACAAAATGACGATAGTTGAAATAAAGTGTGTACCATAAAGAAGAAGTATTATGAATGTAAATAAATATCAAATTATTTGTTGTTTTGAGTGTGCTGCTATTATTATAACTGAAATATTATGATATGTCATCCTTACAGTAAAAGTTGAGTATCTGTAACCCTGCTGTATTCGGAGTTCGGAGTGATAAATAAAATAAAGATATAAGTAGATGTTATATGACACAGATGAATACAGTCATATGGGACACTCCGGATTTTAGGTATGAAGCTACAAGTAGGTACGCGACGGGCTCGACTTGTCGATTTCAGTGACGTAGTGAGAAGATATAAGAGTTACGCGATAGAAAGAGAGGCAAGTTCTAGGTAAATATAACTGTAGGTAATCAGTGCTGTGCGACCTGAATTGCACTTTATTGTGTCGTAGCAAGAGTCGCTTTTTATTTAAATAATTTTGCGGAGTGTCCCATCCCAGAAAATGTTGGGTGCTTTTTGACTTCAGTGCAGTGATCCCAAAACGTCGACATGTTGAACAATATCTTTGTCATTTTCAGGTGTTTGACTACCCACCCGACGGCGTTCGTAAATGTATAGTATCTACTAACATAGCAGAAACTTCTGTTACCATTGATGGCATCCGATTTGTGGTTGATTCTGGCAAGGTAAGCAGTGGCTTAACGCATCTTTTTATAGAAATAATTCAGCTCAATTTATCCTCACTTACCTCGAGAGCTGATAAGGGCCCTATGCACTGCGTCACACACGTCTGCCGTATGTCTTCTTCCTTGAAAAAGCAGTATTTGTTGCGTTTGCATCGCGTATGGACACGTCGACGACACGTAAAAAAATAGGCTCATAGTTACATCTTACACATACATATTGTTAGAGAATTTCAAAATTCACAAAATGTTATAATTACAAATAAGTTTTTCATATTATTATGACATTGTTCTAGGTCAAAGAAATGAGTTACGATTCGACAACAAAAATGCAGAGGTTGAAAGAATTTTGGATATCCAAAGCAAGTGCTGATCAAAGGAAAGGACGAGCTGGTCGTACAGGTAACTTTTAAAGCATGATGCAAAATTAACTTTACCATGAATTCTGTATACTAACGTGGTAATCCTCTATTACACATAGGTAACATCTTATCGTAGTGTTGGAAGGCTCCCCACAAGGTCGATCGATGACCTTGTGAAGGCCGCAGGAATCCGCTGGGTGCGGGGAGCACAGAACCGGTCGAAGTAGCTGTGCTTGGTCCCGAGACCTACGTCCAGCGGTGGACGTCTTTCGGCTGAAATGATGATGAACATCTTAAAACAGGTTCATCAATACACAGCAGGTCAACTGTCATTCCTAATAATTTGAAGCAAAAAAATCTGTCTATACTTTTCCCAAATATGTTGGGGTTGGCTTGCACTCTAACCAGATGCAGCTGAATACCAGTATTTTACATGGAGCGACTGCCTATCTGACCTCCACACCCCAGTTACTGAATAATACAATACCCGTTGGTGAGACTGGTTGTCAGGGACCAAACGGTTTAATGTGCTTTCCAAGGCAAGGAGAGGTCTCGGTATGTAAAGATGGTCACCCATCCACGGACAAACCCTGGCAAGCGTAGTTTAACCTGATTGATGGACCCGTGTGACTGTTATTACTTAGCCACGAGCTCCTCCTAATGTTTTGAAGCATAGATCAGAAAAAGGCGTTAGTTTATTTATGTATTTATACCATTTTAAATCGTACGTCTCTTCTCTGTGACCACCATTTAGCGGTTCTAATTAATCTGAATTTATATAATTTTATGTCCATTTTCCAACATCCGCAATAATCACAAATTTAACATTTTAAGTCCAACCCAGCGCTACAGAATTAATTAATTTATTAACATTTTCACAGGTCCCGGCGTCTGCTACCGTATATATGCCGAACAACAATACAACGATATGGAATCCTTCAGTACTCCAGAAGTATCGCGAGTGCCTCTAGCGTCACTGCTACTGCTGATGAGCTCGCTAGGCGTCAGTGACGTCAGACGGTTTCCGTTTTTAGACGCGCCCCCAGAAGACGCCGTGGAGAATGCTTTGCTGGAGTTGAAGCAACATGTAAGTATAAATATTATAACGATCTAAGGAAGTCTTTGAAACTAGATAAGTCTTATCCGCGCGAACACCATATATATAACATCCCCGACATCAATCGCTGGGCAGTTACCCGCCAGACATGACAGACGTCGGAGGATCCTCCCTTTTATAAAGAGGATGAGTTTACTTTACACCCTGTTCCTCTTACCTCTAAAGTTTCATAGCAGATTTAATTTAACTATCATTTGGGTTTTATACCTATATTGAAAACCGAGAGTTAATACAGTGGATAACAATCAATTTGGTCTTTAATTCCTTTTAGTCATAGCTGTATTTATAACATCTCGGCCGGTATCAAGAAAAACTATGTTTAGGATTATGCCAGAAAAATATAGAATGGAGACCGATTTACTATTGGAGGCGGAATCTAGTTATATTTATGTCCATTCGCGTTTAGAAAATAGTGAGTCATCGTTGTCCGGCCTAGTCCCGCCCCACGTCCAATCGTTTCGTACGAGGATCTGCCGTCAATGGTCACTGTGAAGTTAACCTTCTAATTTCATTATTCAATTTTATTTAACATCGATGGCTCACTATTTTCTTAACGCGAATGGTCTATAGAGAGAAACCATTATAGTATAAAAGAGTTTAGTATAAATTATATTTGTTCCCAGGGAGCCCTAACCTCAAACGAGAAGCTAACAGCCCTCGGCCGTACTCTAGCCAACCTACCAGTAGAGGTGTGCCTCGCTAAAACACTAGTGCTGGGCGCGGCTACTCTGCCGCCATACAAATTAGACTCGGCGCTCGCGCTTGCAGCCGCTTTGGGCATACGGTCGATATACACTACGAGAGCGCATCGGGTTTTTGATTGTGAGGTGAGTTGACAAATTGTAATACTAACTTAACGAATTTGGATGATATTTGGCATATGGCTAGACGACCTGGAGAAGGACATAGGATACTTTTTATGCCGATATTCCCACGGGAACGAGACAAGGAAATAATCCTAACTTTGTTTGTTTGTTACGCTTTCACGCTAAAACAGCTGAACGGATTTGGATGAAATTTGGCACATGGGTAGACCATGACCTGGGTTAGGTCATAGGATACTTTTATCTCGGTAGTATAATATTTTTCCGTGTGATAATTTCCGATCTCCATGCGGGCGAAGCTAGCAAAATAATAATTATGTTTTTAGTGATTAATTTTTCACCAGAAACTTAATCTCCTGTTTTATTTTAAAGTTAATACGAGAGTGCCTATGTGACAAATTAAACTCACATTTCGCCAGTTATGTTTAAGTCTCATGTAATAGGGGCCGATACTATTCCCATCAACCGGGCACAAATATTGCCAGGATCCGGACAACTTCAATGACAAAGTAGTGAGGAGCAATTGCTATTTTTTCGAAGTCCTCAGGAGAAGGTGATGGTGGTTTTTAGCCACCACCTGTCTTTGTTAGTTCCCTTCTATGTGTAAGTAGATAAGTTGGACCTCCTGCCTTAAACTTGGCAATTTTGTAGCGTGCGAAACTTTTCCACCTTCATGTTGTCATGTTTTCACAGCAGAACATTGCAAAAAAATTGCATACAACTTCGGAAATACTGCAATAATTCCTGCGGTACAATGTTTCCTTAGTTTTAAATATAATTTTAATAAAAAATAATGTAAGAAACGTCACCATCAGTGGTAGACGATAAAATTGTCTATCCGTGGGTCTAGTATTAACGCATGGTTAGAAAATTATTTCGGCGAAATAATTTACCATTGAACGAAAAAGTCTTCCATAATTCCAGAACGCCCGTAGACCAGACGAATCCGACCACGGTGACCCTCTAACCCTCCTTTCCTTATATTGCGCCTGGCTTAGAGAAAAACGAGATACACGCGGTGGGCGAGCGTGGTGTCGACGGCGAGGCATAGAAGAACAACGTCTTTATGAACTTACTAAACTTGCTGCACAACTTAGAAGCTTATTGCAAGTAAGTTAAGATTTGTTTTAGCATGTAGACTTTATTATACTTAGTCAAGGAAGAGCGTGGTGTAGATGACGAGACATAGAAGAACAACGACTGTATGAACTTACGAAATTTTCTGCACAACTTAGGAGCTTAGTGCAAGTGAGTTAAGGCACAATTTAGTTTGAAGGTACAAGCGGGACACTCGCGGCGGTCGAGAACGCAAGACACAAGAAGAACAAGGGCTATATGTACTTATAAAATTGGCTGCGCAATTTAGGAGCTTGTTGCAAGTGTGTTAAGGTTTATTTTGGCTCATAATTAACCTAGCAATGATATGATGAAAACTGTTGACTTGCGTGAAATCTACAAGCAATTTTCCTTTCGAAAGCATATTGAGATAGTCCCTTTACTAATCGCATACTTTTTTAATCGTTCCATTCGATCCGATTCTTAATTATTGTTTCTTTATTACAGGCTAACAATTTGATGGAAATACCAGAGCCTGAATCAATGTCTTCGGCTGAGAGAGCTCTAAGACACGGACAAATGAAACAGTTGAAAGATGCGAGGCGGTAAGTCTTTTATTTAAATACTCGTTGCGAGGTATTAATCTATGATAGTCAAGATGTAAACTTCAATCAAAGTTATGTATGAGTCAGTAATAAGCCGCTATCTTAATAGTATAACCGAAAGTAAAAGTAATTTATTCAAACTAGGCTGAGAATCAGCACTTTTCGAACGTCAAAATTACATAAGACAGTCCCCCAAAACGCCCACCCTTCACCACTTCCTAGTGCATTAGCTGGGAAGAAGAAGTGGCGCAACAAACTCCCCAGCGGCACAGATGTCTGTTCAGTTAGATAAAAAAAAAAACTATATAAATAGTATGCAAAATAATTTACATTACGCAAACGAGTATTTGAGTAGAGTCGTGTTTCCGAATTTTCTTGAAAACAAACTTCTACGTTGTGTAGACGAATATTCTTGCACATGAGCCCAAAAAATATCTAACATTCTTTTTCATTTCAGGCAATTCAAACAAAAAGCAGCCAACGACCTGAAACGCAAGAAGCGCCTCAAGGTAGACTCGTGGGAGATCGTGGACGAGAATACAAACGAGGACGATGACGGCATCGATATACGGGATGTTGAGTTTCGAATGACGAACGACGCGCAACGGATACAGTCGCTTATCGCGGGATCTAACGCTTCTAGTGGACGAGATCTTGTTATGTTGAAGGTAAGAAAGAGAATGTAGAATATGATTTAGGCCCGGATTCTACCAAAGCGGAGATATGCGGAGATGTCCGAAGTGGAGACGAGAAGAGATGTTTTTCAGCTAGGGTGTATACACCGAAGCTGTGCGGAGATGCGTACTGGCTAGGCTGGACCGGAGATGTGTGCTGGCTGGAGCGGAGATATGTGCTGACTAGATGGGAGATGTGTGCTGACTAGAGCGGAGATGTGTGCTGACTAGACTGGAGATGTGTGCTGGCTAGAATGGAGATGTGTGCTGGCTGGAGCGGAGATATGTGCTGACTAGATGGGAGATGTGTGCTGACTACAGCGGAGATGTGTGCTGACTAGAGTGGAGATGTGTGCTGGCTAGAATGGAGATGTGTGCTGGCTGGAGCGAAAAAATGTGCTGACTAGATGGGAGATGTGTGCTGACTAGAGCGGAGATGTGTGCTGACTAGAGTGGAGATGTGTGCTGGCTAGAATGGAGATGTGTGCTGGCCAGAGCGGAGGAGTGTGCTGGTGAGAGTGGAAATGTGTGCTGGCTAGAGCAGTGATGTGGCCTGGCTAGAGCGGAGATGTGGGCTGGCTAGAGCGGAGATGTGTGCTGGTGAGAGTGGAAATGTGTGCTGGCTAGAGCAGTGATGTGGCCTGGCTAGAGCGGAGATGTGGGCTGGCTAGAGCGGAGATGTGTGCTGGCTAGAGCGGAGATGTGTGCTAACTAGAACGGAGATGTGTGCTGGTTAGACCGGAGATGTGTGCTGGCTAAAGCGGATAGGTGTGCCGGCTACAGCGGAGATGTGTGCTAGCTAGAGCGGCGATGTGTGCTGGCTAGAGCGGCGATGTGTGCTGGCTAGAGCGCAGATCTGTGCTGGCTAGAGGGGCGATGTGTGCTGGTTAGAGCTTCGAAGATATTTTGATTATCAACAACTTTTACTACTCAGAAACAAAAAGGTTTCAAATGCTTAAAATACTTTTGTATCATTTCAGGTAGTTTTATGCAGAGCTCTGTATCCACAAGTGGCGGTAGCAGACAACTTTAATCATCACAAGGCAAGTATTGCGATCACATTGAAACATTTTAGGTTTCCATACCTCAAAGGGAAGGAAAGTCGGAATCCTTATAGGATCACTCGTGAGTCTGTCTGGCTGCCTGGCTGGCTGGCTGGCTGGCTGGCTGTCCGTCTGTCATAGCCAATTTGCTCCGAATCTACTGTGCCAATTTAGTCGAAATTTGGTACATTATGAATTTCTGTCACCCAAACACGGACGTGTGACGTAAATAAATAAATTTTGAATATGTGGGTCACTTTTCGGGGATTTTTTTAAAATATTTTTTTATTATAAATGCACTTACATGTCAGTTAATCATTTTGGTAACACTCACTTTGCGTTTCTGAAAGCAATTATTAAATTTATTAAGAATTAATATTATCGTTTGTTGTTTTCTTATTTTGTTAAACCAAAGCAAAAGATTTATTCCTCCTAAATGGCCAAATTAGTGATGTAGAATCGCCAACACGCAAAAATGGTCATACCTTCTTTGTATGAATTTAATAGTATTGTTACTGGCTGTATAACATAAACTCACATCTCAAATTCCCCATCCACAGTCAGTAGGAGAACAGCTATACCACACATGGAGCAAACCATTCGTCTTCCTGCACCCTACATCATTCTTCGGCAAACAGTCTCGCATTCTACAGTTGACTGAAGCAGACATACATTCAGACTTGCCTGTTAGTTTGGGGTTCGATGGGAAACTGCCCGTGTCTTCTAAGCATCAAATATTATGTTATTTGTAAGTATAGATGTTGGTATGAGACTTTAAATGTTTAGGATTGAACAATGAATGCTTTTTGGGGACTACAGCAGCTAAACCCAAGTTTTATAATGCCTAAAGCTAAAAGTAAACAAAATCAGAAAAATATATGATATTCTTCTGTATTTATGCTACTTAGATAGTCTGTTGAAAACATAATACAAGTAATTTGATACGGTAGAAAAAATCATGAAGATACCTCTAAAAAATATTTTGACGATTAAAAACCATATTAATATAAGTGCGGTCATTCTGATTTTTTGTCAGATTATTCTACAAGCAACATTAGCCCAGTCATCACAAGACAAAAAGCAAAAAATTAAAACGTCGCAAACGCGCATGTAACTACAATTTTGTTTATGTTTTTAGGTCCCTGAGAGTAGTTTATACCCAAGTTTACAACCCTGAAAACCTTGTACCATTAGTTGTACCACCACTACCACCGCCTTGTACAACCACCTAGGACCATTCGTTCAGCCGGTACATGTCTAGGCAAATGACCCTAAATAGAAAAAATAACTTGGGAAAAAATGCCCATCTTTGACTAACTGTATCTTCTAGTAACGTAAGTTAACTAATAAAATCACCCCCTTCTGGTGATTTTATTAGTTTCGAATCGGTAATGGAGGATTCTCTCAATAGGTTAAAATCAATTAATAAAAGTATAATTTTATGTGGAGATTTTAATATTAATATTTTAGATGTTACTCCATTAAGTATTAGACTCCTTAATCTGTTTAGGTCTTATAATTTAATAAACTTGTTTTTTGAACCTACCAGGATCACAGCATCTTCTTCAACTTGTCTAGATAATATATTTAGTGATTGTGATGCCAAAAATAAAATAGTGTTAAGTGACTTAACGTCTGACCACTGTGGTTTATTAGCTAGCTTCCCCTTGCCATTACATAAAAAACCGCATAAAATAGAATGCAGGCCTTATACAGGTAGTCGTTGCAATAAGTTTAAAAATAATATAGCTCATAGAATTACGCCATCTATAGTAGAACACGAGAATCCCAATGAAATCTATGGAGCCCTTTTTGATGTTGTGCAAAAAGAGTACCAATCTACTTTCAAGGCCAAAACTATTCAAATTAATGGCACCTCCGTTGGCTTTAACCAATGGGCCACTCCAGGAATTTATAAAAGTAGAGCGAGACTATACGAGTTATATGGTTTGAAAAAAATCAGGTTTGATACTCCTTTCCTAGAGCATGTAAAAAATTATTCAAAATTATTTAAAAAGGTTTGTGTTTTTGCTAAATCTAAATTTTTAAGCGATACAATTAAAAAATCCAATAATAAAGTAAAAACCACTTGGAAAATTATTAACAATGAAACGGGTAAGTCGGTTAAACAAGATAAACAACTTGAGATTATGGTCGACAATAAATTAGTTAATAAAGCAGCTGACGTAGCCGAGGCGTTTAATGAGTTTTTTGCCAACATACCTGTAACTACGACTCGCTCCTTAAATTCATCCCCGTCTAAAGCTGAAAACCTTTTGCTTAGTAGTGTATCTAAAAATAGTCCCTTATTTAGCTTCGAACATGTAACGCCTCGTGATGTAGTTAATGTTTTTAACACACTCAAGTCTAAAAACACTGGTGATTACTGGGGCATCTCCATTAAACTTTTAAGTAATATAATAGACATCGTAGCCCCCTATCTAGCTGTTACTTTTAATAAATGTGTTGATTTAGGAACTTTTCCTGACCTTATGAAGAATAGTAAAGTCATACCACTGTTTAAATCAGGTAATAAAAACTACGTTGGCAATTTCAGGCCTATTTCTATCTTACCAGCATTTAGCAAAATATTTGAAAAGTTAATACTCAAGCAGTTACTTAGACATTTTAATTTAAATAGCCTCCTTCATAATGAACAATATGGCTTTACAAAAGGTCGTTCGACTACAGATGCGGGTGTTGCTCTGCTGAAACACATATTTAACGCATGGGAGAACTCTCAAAATGCTATTGGGGTTTTCTGTGACCTCTCCAAAGCCTTTGATTGCGTGCACCATGACACGCTTTTGCGTAAACTGCGTCATTACGGTGTTCAAAACGAAGCTCTCAACGTTATAAATTCTTATTTACACAATAGGTCCCAATGTGTAGATGTTAATGGTGTGAAATCTTCCGGTCTACCAGTTCAGTTAGGTGTACCTCAAGGCTCAATACTAGGTCCGTTCTTGTTCTTAGTGTATATCAATGACTTACCATTCTATTTAAAGGGTATCTGTGAAGTTGTACTGTTTGCAGATGATACCTCTCTTATTTTTAAAGTAGACAGGAATAGACAAGATTTTGACGATGTAAACAGTGCTCTCTCAATGGTTAGGGATTGGTTTACGACAAATAACCTAGTTCTCAATGCCAAGAAAACGAAATGTATAAAGTTCGCCCTACCAAATGTTAGAAATCTAGGACCCAACATCGTCTTAGATAAAGAGGTGCTTGAGTCTGTAAACTCGGCAGTTTTTCTGGGCATAACAGTAGATGCCAAACTTCAGTGGGGCCCACATATATCGAGCCTAGCGGGAAGGCTCAGTTCGGCCGCCTACGCCGTCAGGAAAGTAAGACAATACACTGACGTCGATACAGCTCGGTTAGTCTATTTTAGTTATTTTCATAGCGTTATGTCCTACGGTCTTCTGCTGTGGGGCAAAGCTGCTGATATTTAAAATATATTTGTCCTTCAAAAACGAGCTGTTCGAGCTATTTACCAGCTAGGTGCCAGAGTTTCTCTGAGAGATTTTTTCAACGATATTGGTATCCTTACGGTGGCGTCCCAATTCATATTCGCCAACATCTTATATATTAGGCAAAATATACACTTATACACTAAAAACAGTGATTTTCACAATGTTAACACTAGAAATAAGGACAAACTACGAGCTCCCTTTCACCGGCTTCATAAGGTTCATAACTCATTTGTTGGGCTTGGTATAACCTTTTATAACAAGCTACCCTCTTCTTTGCTAGATTTGCCTTTTGATGCGTTTAAAACGAAAGTAAAATCCAAGCTTTGTTCAAAGGCATACTATTCTATAAACGACTACTTAAATGATAAGAATAGTTGGTCGCTGTGATTAACTCAAGACAATGTTTATGTTCTTTCTCCAGATTACCTACTGACAAGTTATATGAGTTTATATAATTGTATTTTTATTTTTATTTTTTTATTTGACTTTATAAGTCAAGCTATTTTTAATTTTATTTCAATTTATTGTTGACATAATCTACTCATTACAATGTTTTTTCTAATGAGTTGTATTGCAATATGTGGTTAGCTAGTGACCTCGACAATTGATCATATTAGTTATTGTTATTAGTAATTAACTGTTTGTTTTATTTATTTTATCTCGATGGTCCTAGTTTATCATTTATAACTTCCAGTTACAACTATATGTAAGCGGGCACGCCCTTTATGCCTGGAGGCTTTTATTTAGATAAGTTCTGTTTACGTTTAGTTTTTATTTCTGCCTGAGTATAGTTCTCGATGATGTTGTGTGGTATATTGGCGTGTGCTAGCTAACATATGGCTAATAATTTAAATTATGTTTTGTGTTGCGTAATCTAAATTATCTAAATTATTTTGAATACTATTATATAGAATCTTATTTTTTTGTTCTTCTAACTGAACAGACAGCTGTGCTGCTGGGGAGTTTGTTGCGCCACTTCTTCTTCCCAGCTAATGCACTAGGAAGTGGTGAAGGGTGGGCGTTTTGGGGGACTGTCTTATGTAATTTTGACGTTCGAAAAGTGCTGATTCTCAGCCTAGTTTGAATAAATGACTTTTGAATTTTGAATTTTGAATTTTGAATTTTTGAATTTTTCGCAACCAAAAGACCTAGAATGCTTGGGTTGGGCTCAGATTGTATCAAATGATAGAACAAATACCAAAAAATGCGTCAATAAGGTATGTTTTTCAAAATAACTGAAATTTGCCAGAATTTCGCAGATTTTCAAGCACCATGAGAGTAGCACAATGTTTTCAAGGTTGCAAATTTGGGTATAAACTACTCTCTGGGGACCTAGCAACATATTAAAAAAAAAATCGTAGTTATATGATGGTTATATGCGTGTTTGCGACGTTTGCATTTTTTGTAATTTAAAGCGTTTATATAGAAAGTAGGCAATGTCGCAAATAGCTGTCAAATATTACACTGTTTTGATTAATTTGGCAATATTACTGTATGGAAATAAGAAATATGGCTAACTAGTGAACTAGCATATTAATAATGAATTGCAATAATAACACTATACATTATAATGAAATGCAATTTTAACCGGATACAGCTGGATACCAATATTTTACATGGAGCGACTGCCTATCTGACTTCCACAACCTGGGTAATACGATACCCCTTGGTAAGACTGGTTGTCAGACTTTCAAGCTTCTGACTTACTATTATTTCTGTTATCATAAGTATCGACCAACTTTTGATACATACTTAACATTTTATTTTACTTTCAGATCACTTCTGGAGACTACAAAGCCATACATAGTGAATTCAATGCGCATGCCCGCTGCTCAAACTCTATTACTGTTAGCGCATTCTATCGACACTAACATTGGATTTACAAGGTAAATTGATTTTCAAACTTATCTGTAGTTGTATAAACGGTGAAAAACTATGAGAATGTGCTATATAATGGACAAGTTTTTCACTTTTTTGGAACCACTACTACTATAGTTTGACCGACGCCACTGTTCCGCGTGTTAAGAGGGTTTATCCTAAAAGTTGGCAACGTCGTAATTAACTGTCAAATATTTACCTGTTTTTATTCTTATAGCAATATTACTCAATATAAATAAGAAATGTGGCTAACTAGCAGAATAAACACTCTAAAGTACGTGCGCGGGGAGACGGGGGGCAGTGCAGGCCGCTCATTCGTCAACGCTGCCCCCCCCCCCTTCGCCGCGCATTCCTAAAGCGCGGTACAGTGGTCTCGGTCAAACTATAGAGTGACGTTTCACCCCATGAACGTCCTAGTATTTCCACACTACCGTCGTTTTGACCCCTCCAAAACTTAGAAAGCATTGTACTTCCGTAAATTTTTCACTGACGAATGATTACATTGTATTTCCAGGATCGTCTGTGACTCTTGGCTGTTATTAGAATTTCCTTACCCTGAGTCGGGACTCAATCTACTCTTGAAAGCCGTGAAACTACGTCATAGATGGGATGCGCTGATAAACCGACGCATTTTAGGTAAGTGCGTTATCGTTATGGCTTTTTATTTTTGTGAATCTATAGTCGAGACATGAGGAACAGAGTGTAAAGTTCACTCATCCTCCATCGAAAAGGGAGGATCCTCCGACCAGATGGGTGTTCTGTCTGGTGGGCAATTGACAGACGATTAATGTCGGGATATTGTATATATCGGTCGCGCGTTAAACTCTGCTTGCGCGATGCAGGATTTTTGGGACATCAGGTCTTTGGTCCGCAGTTCGCATGAGGCGTTGTAGATGCCGCCACAAATCTTTTGTAGTCACTTTATCTCTCTCTCAACAAGTTCTGTACTTACTGTATGGACTTACCATAAAAATATCATGAGAATGCGTGTTGTCTTTTTTATCAACTATCAATTTAAAAAAGCGCACCGCAGGACAATTTAATTTGGGTAGGGAAATGAAAATTCAATGGTCACTGTTCCATCACAAAAAACATAAAATTTAATATTTTTATTTTAAAAGCTTTTATTTAATTATTACCAGGATTGGAAAACAACTGTTTTTTTATGTTATAAAACAAGCAGTTTAAAATGTTTGAAACAAGTTTTTTTTTTGTTTTTTGTCTTTGGGAAATTTATTATCAACACAAATCGATCAGGCCTAATATTATTCATTTCTAGACTATTTTAAAATTTACCGAACCATTTCATTTACAAAAAGCGACGAAGTATAGGTATACCTAGTTGGTACGGACTATATTCAAATAAGGGGAATCCCCAGAAGAGTTGCGGGGAATTACTTCATTTTGACCGGCGACGAAGTGTATAAAACTATTTTTCTCAATATTTGTTACAAAAGTAGTTAACTCTGCAATTAGCATTTTGCTTTTGTTATGTTTTTGTTGTCATTTGCCAATGTCACAAGAGTGCTAAGAGTAATTACGTAACATAGTCTTTGGTCCGTGGCCTTGACATCAACCAATGAACAACATTGTTTTTATTTTATTTATTGGTTGAATACAAGGCCTTTGGCTACTTTTGTATGTGTGTATTTTATGTCTTTTTGCCTTTATATGTGCGTTTTGTTTGTGCAGAATAAACAAATTTTCTTTCTTTTCTTTCTTTCTAACCCTTTATTTTCTTTTGAAGCTATTTCAAGTCCAAATTTATAACTTTTCAATAATTTCCATTAATTTGCGATTTAATAGCATTTTTTTTTCTTAGTGTTTAAAACATTATTTAAAACTTGTTTTATACTGTGCTTTTAAACACTTAATAAAAACATTGTTTTATTTCAAACTGTTTAAAATACGTGTTTAAAAAAAAAACCTGTTTGTTTTATGCCAACCCTGTTTATTACAGATGCAAACCCAACAAAATCAGTAGAAAGCGAACTCGAAAAGGAGAAACTACCAAAAATATCCTACGAAGAAATCCAACACGATTTATCCTGCGATATGAGTACCTACATGACGTCAGAAGTGTATTATACTATCAAGAGACTGTTACCTGGTGACCTTAAAGTTTTGTACTATGGAAATGACGAGGCCCATCCGAGTGTGGAACCTAATCCATTCGATGAGACCTTTGTGTGTAGACCTCATGGGAAGAAAGGAGGTGTCTATGTTACTGATAATGTTGTTTACAATTGGTTAGTAAATATTTAACCCTTTTTTTTGCGACTTGCGTGATCTGTCCAGAAGGGCTACCGGCACTGAACGTGTTAAGCTACTACTTCCAAGACACACTCCTTGAGTTCAGAGAAAGACATAGAGTAAAGTGTAAATACATCCTCTCCAGCGTTTCGGTACCCCACGGTCTCACGATAGTTGGCACACCCAATCGTCTGTCATTGTATTGATCTCCAAACATTTTGATACTTTACCTGTCTTTGGGGAGGTTTGCATCTGACACACTGGGGTTTTACAGGCCGGTAAATGTTCCTATAAGTAAGCTATTATTCGATCACTTTTAAGAAATACACGGCTTATCATACAAAGAAAAATGTCCGCTTTTTGTAGGGATGTTCGTTTTTATTCCGAGAAAATTCTAACCAGCATCAAACTACATCTAAATAAAAGCGACAAAAATATGGAACTAGGAACCACTGAAATAATATTTTTAGACCCCTCCATTTAAGAGAAAAAATATAAAGTATTATTTTATTTGTTCTTGGCAACTATGACATAAATTGGCATATGGTATTCATATAGTAAACTTGTCAGGACTGACACGTGTTACCTACAGTACAATGCTGTCATTACTATCAATCAATTGACAGTAATGACAGTAACATGTGTCAATTTTGATAAGTTTACAATTTTTTGGGGTGTGTTCAATAGATTACCCTAGATAATTAGAAAGGTTTGTTCCTTTTAGGAGTAAATAAAAAAATAAAAATAAAATATTTTTCTCAAAATTGGAGGTCTTAAATGTATGATATAGTTCAAACCACGAGTTTTTGGGATGTCTATCCAAATATAATTAAATTATCCTGGTTAGAATTATTAAATAATAAAAAGCGTTTTTGGACATGTCCCTTACGAATCTTCTTCAACATTTCAGTGTCGTCGACACAATTTGGAGCAGCAAAAATTACGAAGAAACCTACAGCGAACCCTGGACATGCACCAACTGCGAGCTAACAGTCTGCTTATCCCCCGTAGAGAGACTACAACACACCCACTTTACATGTTCAGCTAAAGAACAGAAGAAGGACGTAGAAGCACCCCGAACTTCACGGGAAATTAAACCTAATGCTAAAGAGTATACATGCGATGTTTGTAAGCAAAATCTCTACATGACTCCTGTTGAGATTTTGAAGCATAAGAAAAGTTGTAAGATTAAATAAAGTTTTGTAATTTAAATCATGTTTTTTTTTAAATATTAAATTACTGCAGTGATAGCCTAGTGGTGTGACCGTTGGACTGCCAAGTCATAGGTCTCGAGTTCGCACCCAAGGCACGCACGTCTGACTTTCGGATTTATGTGCGTATTATTTAATTATCGCTTGCTTCAAAAACGGTGAAGGAAAATATCGTGAGGAAACGCCCATGCCTGAAAGATATTTCTCGACGGCATGTGCAGCCAAGTCAGAGGCCCATGGGCGGCTTTGAAACTCTGACACCAGGTTAGTCACAAACCACATGAAAAGAAGAAGAGAATTTTAAATAAGATTTCGTCCAGAAATACCAAGTTCGTAAGCGCCTATTAATAAAGTGTTAGCAATACGGAACAGCGCAACTGCAGCTTCAAATAATTTTATGTCAATTCGATTAGAATAGTCAGCGACAAAAATACTTAATATTGGAGCGACGATCTGCGCAGGGTGGCTGGTAGTGGCTGCGTGAGAGTTGCCGGGAATCGAGCTGAATGGCGTTTAATTGAAGAGGCCTATTTTCAGCAGTGGACTGTTGTAGGTTTGATGATGATGATGATGATGGTGATAATATTCAGATATGATGCAGATATTTTCAAAGCCTGTCTGGCCTTTTCCCTAATTTGTTGGGGTCGGCTTCCAGTCTAATCGGATGCAGCTGAATACCGTATTTAACATGGAACGACTGTCTATCTGGCCTTCACAACCCAGTAACTGGGTAATACGACACCCCTGGTTAAGACTGGTTGTCAGAATTTGGGTTTCTGACGACCCGTAACAACTGTCAAAGATCCACGAATGACAGCCGGGACCAACGGCTTAACGTGCTCTCCGAGGCACGGAGGCGTCTCGGTATGTGAAGATGGTCACTCATCCACAGACCAACCCTGGCAAGCGTAGCTTAACCTGATGAATCGAATCGAGCGGCTGTTATTACTTAGCCACGAGTCTTAAACAATACTTAACTATAAACGAACGTCGTCGGTCCAATGTGGCAGCCCATGCATGATTTGAACGTCGCCTGTTCGAGACTTCCGACTCTCGTGTCATAACTATGCTTCCAACGGCCCGGAAACGCGGGTCAAACGGCGTTGTGGTTTCAGGGTTCAGATTTCGTCTTCAACAGGTAGGCTTATAACTTCTTGTATGACAGTTGTATAGGAAAATACCATATGGCAACGTTTTTTTTAAGAACTAGGTTTGACTGGACGTACTGAAGCGTATCATTAATAAGTGTAACGCTGAGAGGTTTTGTAAAAAGCGGCCAAGTCCGAGTCACGGGGCCTCTGCCTAAGCTTAATCCGTAGTTTCGGCCGTCGTTACGGGCGCTTCGCTCTCCTTCTCGCTTACGGTATGTCTGTAAGTGAGACGGAGAACGAAGCGCCCGTAACGACGGCCGAAACTACGGATTTCGCTTAGGGAGTAGGCCTAGGGAGTAGACCCCCCGACTCGCACACGAAGGGTTCCGTACCACCGTAAAATATTTAACAGTGCCTACATGTTTTAATTATTTGTTTTTAGACCATAGAGTACACACTCTGTGAAAATTTCAAGTGTCTTCCTATTACGGTTCAAAAGATACAGCCCTGTGACAGACGTTCGCACGGACAGCAGAGCCTTAGTAATGGGGTCCCTTTGGCACCCTTTGTAATACACTTTTTTAACTGACTTCAAAAAAAGGAGATTCCGTATTTAACCCACCGTGCACCGTTGCGGGTGCATGATTAACCGCACACAAACGCAACTCGTGACCCGCCCGCTGGCGATCGCGATTCCTGTTTTAATTCGCACAATAACGCACCGTGCGTTGTAATGAAGCGGTATGCACGGGTTGATTTTTGTTATTAGGTATACTTATATCTATGCCTTGTACCTGTCTCCGTATAATTACGAACTTTGTTAGTTTATAAATCTATCGGCATTAATTCCGTTAGATTATAAACTGACGGAAAATTGCGGTCTGCAATTATTTTTTGATATTTAAATAGTCTATCTATCCATGGGAAACCGACAAATTGTGAACTGGTATCAAACTTGCTTACAACGTAACGCACCTTGCGCGAATACTAAATAGAGCAACTTGGACGTAGGACTTGCCGGCCGCTGCCGCCGCACCGCTCACTCGCCGTTCACTCGGCTCGCGCGCGGTTGGTCACAATTTCACAAAGCTCTGAAATTTTTCGACACTTTATAATCTAAGGGAAATAATACTGATAGATTATAAACTAACGGTTCCCACAATCTTACGGTGACATATCTACTGTAATTAATGAAACTATGTTCTTGATTGCGGTTTTTTGAACGTCTGTTTTATTAGGGTTAGGATACGCAAAATACGCGCTTGGACGTGGAATTACGGACATCAGACTATTATACAATACAAATGCGTTAGGATGCAATTGCAAGCTGTCCGCTTAATAGATTTTCACAAATTATACAATTAGGACTATGGCCCGCTAGCAATACAACTAAATGCGTATACAACGTTCTTTTTCTGTCAATCTTTAGGAGATGACAAAGACAGAAATATGTTTTAAATTATGTTAAGAGCGTTTATTCTAAAAGGGGGCAACGTCGCAAATAGGTGTCAAATATTTCGCTGTTTTGATTAATTTGGCAATATTACTGTAGGTATGGAAATAAGAAATGTGGCTAAATAGCGAACTAGAATATTGATTATGAAATGCAATAATTAATATCCTAACACCGAATATTTAGTTTTAGATGTAAAAAAAGTATTTGGAAACTTTTCAAATGCCTTTTTTTACACCTAGTTCGCTAGTTAGCCACATTTCTTATTTCCATACAGTAATATTGACAAATTAATCATAACAGAGAAATATTTGACAATTTGCGACTTTGCCCATTTTCAGAATAAACGCTCGTCGTATCGTCTACGGACCACCAATGAAATACAAGTGCTGTGTCATTCTGGCTACTCATTGGAGATCTAAGTTTGTTTATTTTAACATCAAATTCAATGTTATAATTGCAATTCATTATTAATATTCTACTTCGGTAGTTAGCCACATTTCATATTTCTATACAGTAATATTGCCAAATTAATCTAAATAGGAAAAAAAATTACAGCTATTTGCGACGTTGCTAACTTTTAGGATAAAAGCTCTTAAACTTTTTGCGTGCAATGGTTTCTGACGTTTCATAAGTGCCCTATAAGTTTCCATCCATAATCAACATATAATGTTCCCACTGTTGGGACACAGGCCTTCTCTCGGCGGGAGTAGGCTGTAATCTACGACGCGGGCCCAGTGCGGGTTAGTAGATGTCAAATGTCTTTGAATTTTTGGTTCTAGGACATATAGGTTTTCTCACAATTTTTTTCCTTCACTGTTTTGAGAGCAGTGGTGATGAAATTATTTACACAAAGCAACTACCTGGATTTTTAATTTTGAAACGTAGGTCAGAATTATTCTATAGGTACCAATACCTTTAATTTAAGTAAGAAACTACACAGTGTCTATAAACTTAATCAGAATTCAAATAAAATGTACCTAAATAACAATATACACTTACCTAATTCTTTCTGTTGTATCAAAGGAAAACACTCGTACAAAATTTTCAATAATTTCTTAATAAAGTAAGAATGACTCCCTGTGGTCCGTACCATGGTCCGTCAGTCGTGAGTACTCGTGAGGGACCCGCAGACCTTGCTTCACATTGTTGCGAATTCTTTCACCAAAGCTGACAATGTGTTTTCAATTTTGATGTAATAACAAGTGCAATTTTGGATGATTATCACCCAGGGACAACAGGACAACTTTTGGGGTACATTGACTCTTAAATGTTATTGGGCAGAAAACTGAACAGTAACTGTGACGGGCTGTCTGTTTATGGAATTTGAACGGGTTCAAGCCGGAATAGCAAAGCTAAATAAAGGAGTGCATTATTTGACTCCGTATCTTGGTTGCGACAAACAAATGCGCGACAAATGTTAGGCCCCTCGGCCACGGCGACTTTTTGTAGTGATGGTGTCGCGCGTTTTGAAAACGCGCATCTGCATCGCTACTATCGCGCGTTAGTCGTGTTTGCAACTTGCGACAGAAACAAAATCGCGATAGTAGCGATACAGAATCTGGGCGAAGGTACACAGCCAGCGACAGCATCGCGGCTGTATCGATACACATGCGCGACAGCATCACTACTGCATCGCTACAAAGTCACAATGGGCGAGGCCTCTTAGGGCGACAGAACGATATGTCGACCATCAGTGCTGCGACAGCACATCAGCTCGACGTACGTTAGCGCGACTGATTGTTTTCTCGACGAACGACAGGACGACGGAACTTTTGATCGACTTACGAAAGCGCGACACAACTTTCGCTCGTCAAACTAAAGCGTCGCGCGCCGTGCGTTTAGTTTGTCGAACGAAAGTTGTGTCGCGCTTTCGAAACGTCTTCCCATGGGGGTAGGGAGAAACTACAAAACGCCACCTGCCAAATCAATCAAACCAGCGGTGGCTGAGCGGGTAGCGACGGATTTTTTTTGTACCATCGCTACCGCCCCGCTCGGCTGACGCTCCTCGCCCCTGGTTCCGTGCCCGCAGCCTTACTCCATAACATCGTTGGTTGTGAGTACTTACTACGTACCTGACCTTTCTGAAGAACATCACCAATAAGGTCACTGTATGTCCTTCTAGGGCGTCACCTCACGGCGTTTCCACTCACATCTATCTTGTAAATAATATCTTTTGTTAATCGCCTTTGAATCATCCTCTCAACATGACTAAACCATCAAAACATACTCTTTTACATTTTTGTCACTACATCTTATAAAAAAGCGGCTAAGTGCGAGTCGGACTCGCCCATAAAGGATTCCGTATGAAATTAAATGTTTTATTTTATTTTGTATTTGAGTTGATTGAATGAAAGGTAAATTGCGGTTTACGATTTATGACGTATTAAAAAAAACTACTTACTAGATCTCGTTCAAACCAATTTTCGGTGGTTTTACATGGTAATGTACATCATATATTTTTTTAAATTTTATCATTCTTTTATTTTAGAAGTTACACACATTTTACCACTTTGGAAGTGTCTCTCGCGCAAACTACTCAGTTTAGAAAAAAAAATTTAGAAACCTCAATATCATTTTTGAAGACCTATCCATAGATACCTCACACGTATGGCTTTGATGAAGTTTTTTTTTTGAGTTTCATTTTAAGTATGGGGAACCCCCAAAATTTATTGTTTTTTCTATTTTTGTGTGAAAATCTTAATGCGGTTCACAGAATACATCTACTTACCAAGTTTCAACAGTATAGTTCTTATAGTTTCGGAAAAAAGTGGCTGTGACATACGGACGGACAGACAGAGATGACGAATCCATAAGGGTTCCGTTTTTTCCATATGGCTACGGAACCCTAAAAACACCGACCATCAGAAGTTTTGTACAGAACACAGTCCGAACAACTCGAACTTGGCCAATTATTTACATTGTAAGTAGGTATCACGCACTTTGTAAATTACACTCAAAACGTCACTTGGACATTTCAGCCAATTAGCGTTTCGCAATTTGCAAAGACATGGTCTTCCATTTTTTACAAAGTAATTGTCTCAATCATTGGCCATGCATCACGCCTGTCAATTGTTTGGGACGCACGAAAACGTGAGCATTTCGGCGTACGCGCAAGATTTGGGAAAAAGAAATGAGGGCGAACGTGAAAAGTTGCAAAGCTTTGGTCTTTTGAATTTCTGGAGTAATACTTTGTCGTTAATTAAGGTAGGTATTACATGTAATATACTACAATGTAGGTGCTGAGATATCGTTGTCCGTTTTTAGGATTATTGAACCAATCGCTGAAAAGCGAAGAGCGCAAATCAAAGAAGGTGGGGCCTATTCAGCTGAATCTACCGGTACTAAATAAATAAATATTAGAATTCTTTTCAGGTGACTTCATGTTCAGTGTTGTTGCCGGAATACCTAGCGTCTTTCTGTAATGACAAACGGCTGAACCCAATAACCTATCAATCACCAGTTTTGGCATACTGTAGATAGAAAAACCTATCCATCTATGGTTTTAACGTCCCAATAATCTGTCAGAGATTAAGGAATCTTACGGAATGACATTCAGTGACAGATAGAATTATATTGTCTACCATCAATAGCGATCTGTCTTTTACTGAAAATAGGTTATTGGGTTCGGCCGTAAAACATTACGACTAGAAGACCCCGACTGTTAATTTAATATTTACTCAATAAACTGTGATCACCAAAGCCTCTGTCTAGTTTTTGATTTTGTCAATTTTTCTTAAGTGCCACATTGTTAAGGTTATTAAAGTTACTCTAGTCGGTCATTCTTCCATACAAACGTAGTATGGTGATAACTCGTCTGTTTGACAGTGTACGTTCAAAACTAAAAATTCTACTTGTCATTATCTAGTCCTGTATGATGGCAGAATTGGAAAAAAAATATTGGTTTGGTAGTAATGAGCGTCGAAACTTCATTATTTCAAACATTTCTTCATTATTTTAACTCATCTTTGGGCGTAAATAAATAACTTATGTAGTATGAAAATAGCAAAATAGAAACCGTACAGGGATAGATAATGTTATACAAAAGTTAAAATAATTTTATTTTGAGTAGATACATTCAGTAGTTTTTCCATAATATATATGTACGCCCAAAGGTCTGTTCATGAAATTTTACGTGCTCGTTTTCGTTATAAATCATCGTCTTTTTTACTAAATAAATAAAACTAAATAACTATACCTACTAAATAGCATGCATATTAGCCACCCCACCAACGAATTCGAGCTATCGACTAGTGCTAAGAGGCCCTTATTCTGTATTGATACATTTGGGAAAATCCACATCGAATTTATAAAAAACTATAGCCCATGAAACTGTAGCTTCGCCATTCTACTAAATATTTTAGTAGGCGTTACTAATCTTGACAATTTACAAATTACCACAAGAAGGTACTGAACCTGCGACCTTGTCTTCGCCGTTTGCCGCGAAGGTTTCGGTCTGAACTAGTAATTATGTATAATTAGACGTCTTATCTGTTCGTGCGACCTCGCTCCGTAACAATGCCGGACCGGCCCGGAAGCGTCAACTGGATAATTTTCGTTTATTCAGGTTTAGTTAAGTAGATTTACATAACGACGTAATATAGTCGTAGATTCCACAGAAAAAAATTTAAAAAAAAACATACATTAATTTTTCTACACCTGCAGGTATCTGCAGGGTTATTGGTTATCTGTCGGTAATGCGTTAAGGGGATGTAGGCGAGGTCATTTCCAACCAAATGACCCCTGATGACCCCTATGCCAGTGTTAACCATTTTCGAGTAATTTGACATTTCATATTTTAAAATGTATGGAATAAAAATATAAAATAAAATATGATACGATTTTTTTGACATTTGCTTGAGTCAAAAGGGTAATTTGGTTGTAAATGATCTCTCCTATATCCCCCTAATGGATTGCCGACATATATCCAATAACCTTGTATACTACACAGACGAGTGGTTGCATTAGTTGGGTTTTTATCAATGAACTCTTTTTCAGGATTCCGGTGCCGAACTGAACCCTATTACTAAGCCTCCGCTGTCTGTCCATCCATCCGTCTGTCTGTCAACAGGCTGCATCTCATGAACCGTAATAGGTAGACAGTTGAAATTTTCACAGATTGTTGTTTGTGGTGTTGTGCAAAACAACCGACGATTGTAATAAGTAAAAAATATATTTCGCTGATAGCAAATATTCTGTTTTTTAATAAGATTCCTTATTCACACCAAAGTTTCCACAACTTTAATATGCCGCTATAACAACAAATAATAAAAATTGAATAAAGTTAAGTTAATAATTGAAGGGGGTTCCCATACAAGAAAAGTGTTTTTTCGGCGTTTTTTTGCTCGATCTTAATACGGTACGGAATCCTTCGTGTTCCCGACTCCGACTCGCACTTGGACGGTTTTTTACAAGTAACCGCGGCGAGTGGTGACATATTCGAAGCTCTTAAAGCTCATTCTTTATTTAGTGTCTAACTTTGAGTGCGATCAATTAATAAAGGATACAATTAAATAGATATAGAGCAAACCCTGCACTTCTTTTTGAGGAACCATAGAAACGGGTTTTCTACGGGTATTGTCGACGGAAGAATAGACGAAATTACAGATTGTGATTGTTTATATGTCATTATGTCTATTCTTCCGTCGACAAAAACCGTTTCTATTGGTGTCATACGAAGCGTGCTGATCAACTTGCTCAAGCAAATGATTAATTCGATCTTTGAGCTAGTACTTATCTATGCTACTCACAAACACGTATGGAGAAGGGGTTTGTTTAATCAAGATAAGGATCAAATGACGAATGAGTGAGCCTTCTTACATATACCTATCGAAACGAAAATAATGCTTCAAAGTTAGTCTATCTATTGGAAGGCATTTCCATCAAATTCAACTTTATCGTGCACCGAACGCGGACCAGATGGGTGGTTAACTTTTAACCTCCAGTTTTACTGCAGCACCATTTTAATTATACACCTCACCTCCACCGTACTCCATTGTTATTAGAGATATTTTTGAATAGCAAGGTGTGTGGTATCGTTGTTTCGTGTAAAGCGTGGCTGTCAGCCCGTCACCGCGTAAGAAGGCAAGTCAGAGCATCTGTTGTGCTATATAATGAATTTATTTCATGGAAGTAAATCAGGGTAGGTAGTTACAAGGTTATTAAATACTTTAGAAGATCGTGGCTTTTGAAAATAATGGTTGACTCCGTTGACGGGATCGAGGCATTTTCCATTGGTGATAAAAAGAAAAAGGGTTGTTTCTTGATGTTTTGTTGAAACTGGTAATAAAAAAAAAATTGCAGAACTTGATTTAATAAAAAATTACTTCAGAAGTCCATAAAAGACAATATGGCTCCTTCAGAAACTTGTGTACCTAAAGCGTGTCCACTTTGAAATTACTCGTCCCACTACAGCATTACCGCATTAAGCGTCGTGCAGACCGGCGCGACGCGTCTCTAACAAAACAATTTCTAAGAAAACTTCACGGTATAACAATTACCGGTGTCGTGTCGCGCGGCAAGTCGCGCTAGTCTGCACCAGCCTTTACCTAACGTGTGCGTAAAATGCGGTAGGGCGCGTCATTTCAGAGTGGACAGCGGCCTCTACCGCTACCTCTTCATAGAATGTTTGTCTTATTGCTCGTTTTTTTTCCGGTTCCAGTACCTACCCTAATTGCGTAACCCATGATCAATCATAATATGAATCATTTTGAAAGAGAATACTAATCTTTTGCTCCATATGTTCGAAAAATCTGTCTGCTAAACAACGTAAATAACGCAATGAATGTTGTTGAACTGTCAAAATTAAACAGATTGTGATTGATCGTAAGTTACGCAATCAGGGCGCCGGTCAAGTCACATTTGCAATCGCATCGATTTCTACGTAGACGATAAGGAACTTAATAAATTGAGCGTTAAGAACAGGATGTTACGGTCGATTTACACAACATTATAATACCATAACGTCTAAGCTGCACTTATCAATATTGAAATGTTTTTGTTTTCACGCGAAATAATTCTTAGATATGATCAATCATGATTCATGAGTAATCATTTTGTGACCGATTCCTTCGCCTAGTTGGCTTGCTTGTATCTAGGTTGCTTTGCGCTGCACAAGTGCACATTTTCCCTGGCATACTAATATTTTAGTCGCGTTTTAAGACACCAATGAAAATACAGGGACTTGGAGGAGACCATAGACATAACATAACATTACGCCTGTAATCCCCGGGGGGTTAGGCAGAGTTCTACGAGCACGCGTAGCCTGACCACCGTAGAAACGGGTTTTGTCGACGGAAGAATAGACAAAACGACAGATTGTGATTGTTTATCTGTCATTTTGTCTATTCTTCCGTCGACAAACCCGTTTCTGTGGCGGTCATGCTGTGCGTGCTGTAGTACTTACACCCACCAAACCAAATTTAGAAAGAAATAAAGAAAAATGCGTTTATTGGCATTACAGCAGAAAAATATATACCTTATAAACATAAAATTACCACCACGAAATACATGACCATAACATGATGATCTGGGTATAAAATGGCTCCATCTATAATTAATAAGTATCGTCATTTCCATCTCATAATGACTACAGGAACTCGTTCCTGGAAGGACTTGGGGGAGGTCTTTTCCCAGCAGTCAGACTGTAGGTACGGGATGAGAAAATAAATCAGCTTTTCATTTTTCTCATCCATGTAACTCATTTCAAATGAAAATCATGAAAGGTGTTCAAGCTAAATTAGTTTAGATGGTAGAGGTAGTACAAACCGACTCTGTGGTCTAGTGGTTAGACCACCTGTCTCAGACCCAGAGGGGGCTCGATTCCCAGTGGGGGCAAAATTTTCTGGCCGGTTTGGTTGGTGATAGGGCTTGTTCTAAGTCCGCCTAGCTAGCTAACACCATCTTATCTAAGTCTGTCGCCATAACAACAATGTTAACACCATTGTTGTGTTTCGGCAGTCTTCTTCTTTTTTTTGTGTGGTTAGTGACTAACCTGGTGTCAGAGTTTTAAAGCCGCCCATGGGCCTGACTTGGCTTTACATGACGTCGAGTAATATCTCTCAGGCATGCAAATATCATATGACTTGGCAGTATGACGGTCATACCACTAGGCGCTCACTGCTATATATTTTTCGACAGTTAGAGGTAAAGGTAAAGCCAGTTCAGCTCGCCGTCCGATAAGGACCAGGCCCGTGTCGACGGCACGTTGTGTTCCACACGCGCCTCAAAGAGATGTCAGCACCAACCGACGGGGTCGAAAGACCAATGCCTGCTGGGGTTGCGGGTTTGTCCGAAAGGGATATCGCGGCCCCGGCACACAGGCAACGGAAGGAACACGGGTGGGTTTTAGTCAGTAAAAATCTGACACTCCCTCTCGCTCTGCCCAGAGCGGGAGAAGTCATTTGATGATTTCCCATCCTCAACTAGCTTCATATTTCTGACTGACCGACCCCATGACAATTCAAAAGTACCTAAGTAGTAATTGGTTTATTTAAAATAACTGCTTTGAGTTTGAGTTTGTGTTCAAAAGAAAAAAAAAAGGTAAAGCCAGTTCCTCTGTGGTTGAGGATTCCGGGTGAAGCTCGCTTCCATCTTTGGTCTGATCATCATTTACCATCAGATGAGATGCAGGCCAAGAGCTTTACCGTGGTGGTTAAAAAAAATGGTACCTACCAAAATCGGTATAGAAATAGGTACTGTATCTATACGAATTTCTCCTGCTATTCAAAACATCGTAGCAGATATCGGCTCGCTATATTATCGCAGTTATCTAGTGTAAAGGCAAAACAAACAATGGCCATTATCGGGGCATCTGATCCCGACACGTAGCGTCACGAGGATTTTCAATTTACGCCGACTTGGAGCTAGGGCTGGTCATAGGAAGGGGTCTAAGATTTCTAAGTGGGTAACACGATAACTTTAAGGACGTATATTGTCAAATGATGAAAAGCTTGTTGTAAAATTCGACTTAGGCAGCGCCATGAAATGCTTTGGTGTGACTTTATATTTTTTTTCAATTTTTTTTTACGGATCAGCTATTATTTTTTTATGCTGAGTATAAATAGTTTTATATCCAGGCAGCTTTTTTACCTACGAGCTTTAGGTACCCATGTTTCTGTTGAATTATTCTGCTACTGCGATTTTATTTTTATAATTTGGCAGTGGATTTATTGCCTTTTTTATATGCTGCACAGGAAAATTATGGAGAACTCTGTTCACCAGTTTATTATACCTACTCATTGCCACACGGTAGTTAGGTACAGTTCCGACTTCTCAACAAAAAAATCATGAAAAATAAAAGTTTTTCTCCCCCGGCAACCTTACCGTCTTGCGCAGACGCAGCCGACCGCCTGTGTTCTGACTCACCTACTTTATAGTTGAGAGCTGACGACCGTGTGGTGCCTCCTTTATAATTTAGCTCGTAATCGTAACTCCTCGCTATTGTGATTTGTGTGGAATGAACTTTAGAGTAGCTGTGGTTTCCGAGTTAAGATCGCAGTTAAAGGCAGTTAAATGTTTTAATCGTTAGTTACCGCTACCTTTGAGTATTATTAAATTACTAGCTTTTGCTCGCGGCTTCGCCCGCGTGGTTGTCGGACAATATCCCACGGGATCGTACTACTGCACGCGTAGCATGACCACCTTAGAAACAGGTTTTGTCGACGGAAGAATAGACAAAATTACAGATTGTGATTGTTTATCTGTTTCTATTCTTCCGTCGACAAAACGTATGTAACGTTATGCTACGCGTGCTAGGATTAAAAGTACTCTATGTGCATAATCCAGGTAAACAATGTATTAATTCCGTAATACATTGTTTTCATATTTAAATTATATTGGTTAATGCGGCGCATTCCAGTACAGCTCCCAGTCGGCATGATTTTTCCCGTTTCAGACATCTTCAACAATCATCGTCATATTTCAGCCAATTTTACACAAAACCTTAATTAATGGTACACCTAAACTTTCCACATGAATCACTCCATCCATTTGTGAAAACCGTATGAAAATCCGTTCAATAGTTTTTGAGTTTATTGCGTTCAGATAGTCAGACAGACAGACGCGACGGGGGGACTTTGTTTTATAATATGTTACGGGAGACGCGCCTACGAATGTTGGACATTAGGTAAATGTACGCCAAAACGATCTTAAAATTTTCAATTAAATAAAGTAAGCGTTTTGATGTTAATCTGTTAGTAACAGCTCTGCCCCTGACAACTATCGCCATTTCTTCGATGAACTTCAACGTTCACCAAAGAAAGTGTTCTTGGCTTTGCATTACACCCATCACTCAGACATAGGGGCAAAATTCATGAGCTTCTAATTCCACCTTTCTTCTTCGTCTCGTGTGTCTTACCTGGTGTCAGAGTTTTAAAGTCGCCCACATGGGCCTCTGACTTGGCTTCACATGCCGTCGAGAAATATCTTTCAGGCATGTCCGTTTCATAACGAAGTTTTCCTTCACCGTTTTTGAAGCAAGTGATAATTAAACAGTATTGTTTAATTAGCCACTGACAGGTAAGTTTCATCATCATTATCCACAGCCCCACTTCAACCACTCCTGAGCAAAGGCCTCTTTTTTCTTGTGCCAATCCCCACATTCCTGTGGCAGCCTCATCCAGGTTCTATCCGCGATGGTAACAATGTCGTCCGCCCATTTCGCCGCCGGACTACCGACACTTCGTTTTCCATTCCTTAGACGCTACTCATTCACAGCCTTATTCCATCTGTCACCATTGCGTCTTCCGGTATCCTGCCCAACTACATTTAAGACGAAAGCGTCAAGATAGTCCGCGAAATTCAAATTTTCTTACGTTTTTTGCAATTTGCAGGTCAGTATCAGGCTGTATGTTGATCTAAATATGATTCGCGGCCGTATCAAATGTTTATTTATAGAATTATAATCATAAAAATCATCAACACAACTCTTTAAGTTCACGTAATCCTATTGAATGACTATTTCATGAAGTTATGACATTTGAGGAATATTCTAACTTAAGGAGTTGTAGGTATTCCTGATTCTAATGATTATAAATCTGTAAAGCCATATTTGTTACGGTTGCGAATCATATTTTAATCAACATTATTATCTGACACTGACCTGTTAATTGCAAAAAAACGAAAGGAAATTTTAATTTCGCGGGCTGTCTTGAAGCATTCCCCTTCAGTTCCATCATTCTTTTTGCGGTTTCAAAAACCTAAACCCAGGTAAATGACCTATGTAATTAGCCACGGAAATTCATGAACCTCTACTTTTACCAACAACGAAACAGCTTATCTGACTGAAATGGTGCAACATTTTACAAAAAAGTATCAAAACAAATAAATCAAGGCTTATAGTATCCAACGCCATCTATCGGGTGTAGCGAACCGGTGTCGCAGCAGTCGATGTATCGCCCAATAGAGCAGTAAATCGTGCGATATCTACCGCCAACCGATCGTGAACGATCTTGAAAGGGTTCGTCCTAGTTCGGACTACATATACCTTAGTGGGTAAAATAATATTATAAAATATGTGGCCGCGGGTTTTTGAGAAAGTTCGCTGTCAAATCACATGTCAGTTTTCACTAACGCTAATAGAGACAATTTTTCATTTTAAGTATTAGGAAAGGCTGGGACTACTGTTACAAACAACCTGCTAAAAAGCATAAATTCCACTTTCAATATTGTAATTCTTGTAAGAAGCCCATTTGACAATTTGTCTGTCGTTTTTTGTTTTGTATGTACCTTTAGGAGTTTAGAGGAATGAGGAACAGGGTGTAAAGTTCACTCATCTCTAGAAAAGAGATGATCCTCCAACCAGACGGGTGTCGTGTCTGGTGGGCAACTGCCCGACGATTGATATCGGAAAGTTATTTATAAATGCTGATTGCGCGTTAGCTCTGCTTGCGCGATGCAGGATTTGTATGACGTCGGGTCTTTGATGCGTAGTTCGCATGTGGCGTTGTAGATGCCGCCACATACATACCTACATATTGTATTTGTTTGTACCTATGTCGATAATTTATAAGAAAAACTGAATTGGTTAACATCTTGGTTACTCCTATCAGCATAGCTCTACTCAACTATTCCAGTATAATGGTCGCGATGACTATTTTCGAATTGGCACACAAACGAGTATGGTATATGAACTCATTAGATATCGCGGCTATTGATCCCTTATAAGACGAAATCCAATTCTTCCAAATTCATTGCCATTGTATTGGGTTCATTTATTTTCATCTAGATTCTGAGACGAAGCACTGAAATAATTTATGAATTTCGAAATTATGCCGTATGAAGATGTGAGCAATGATATGATGATTTCTAGATATGGATAAGTGACACAGAAACTGAGAGGCCATCTGTCTGCCTAGATTATAAGCTTTTGTGAAGTAAAGCACATTGAATTTCTCAAAACTTTAGAGCAAGATTGAAATTGAAATGTAATTGTTTATTCTGTATATTGTGCAAAGAGTTTTATACGTCACATTAAAAAAAAATATGCTAGATGGAGTCGAAATTTCCTATTTGACTATCCCTGAGAAGAAATGGCCAAACAAACTCAAGGGTCAAAGTCTCTTTTAAAGTCCAGACATAATCTTGTTCAGTCATATGGAACCATGCAGATTAGTGTCTGAAACGGTCTTTTGAGGAAAGAACCACACAGATTTGAGTGGACCCGTCCAGTCAGTGCAAGCATTTGTCAGTAATTGTAAAGCTCAATTCAGAACTTAGGAGCTCAACGACTTGACTAAGAATACCAAAGAAAGGACATTTGAGTAGGCCGTATAAAGTACTCAAACTGCCAGACCATGTTTAAAACTAACTGAGAAAGGAAAAAAATTAAGTGATCCATATATTCCTCACATTCTCAATATTACAGTAATATAATACTTTACAAAGTAATATTGTTATTTTCTATATAATATTCATCGATGTTAGTGTGTATATAAAACTGGTATATTATGATGAATGAGCATAACTGCAAATTGTGCAGGTCATGTTATCATGTACCTAGGTATAATATGCCCAGGAGTAAAATACTTATAGGATACTTTTTATAACAGCAATACATTTCTAGGGACTAGTTAATTGACTTAGGTTTGACTTTGCGGAAATCCATTATAAAATACCCGACGTGTTGACACGTCAAGCGTCTAGAGCAGACCGAGAGTTCTCTGCTCTCGACGCTTGACGTGCCAACACGTCGGGTCCGGGTTCGCAATAAGTCAATCGTCATCCTGAAGATGCCTCGTTGAGAGGTGTAATACGTGTCAATTTCTTAAAGGGTTCTTTATGTCTCTTTAAGAACAGTTAAGCGGATTAGGTTACTAAATGTACGTCGTCTATTGTATTTTATTTCTAGGGATTCTTAAAACCACGTAGCTCAAGACAGTAGTTTCAAACTACGGGTCTAAGAGTACAAATATTGTTCTTGCCAATTGGGACTAGACCTCGCAAGGTCGGGTGCGCGTGACCACGGCGGTCACAGACGCCCGCTAATTTCTTACCGCTGGACCGACCCCCACACAATCACTGCAGACTACGATCATCAACTGAGAGCAGTCACGTTGCTGACTTATTGTCCTTGCTGGTGTGGTGTATTGGATTCTTATTGATGTCGCTTATATGGTTACGTATATGGTTCTTGGGTAATAGGATGCCAAAACCCCTTATTAGTATTAGATTCTGATTCTGCCTCACGTGCCCCATGTCTCACACCATTTTTTTTTTTTTTTTTTTTTTTCAGGATGGGAAATCATCAAATGACTTCTCCCGCTCTGGGCAGAGCGAGAGGGTGTGTCAGACTTTTACTGACTAAAACCCACCCGTGTTCCTTCAGTTGCCTGTGTGCCGGGGCCGCGATATCCCTTTCGGACAAACCCGCAACCCCAGCAGGCATTGGTCTTTCGACCCCGTCGGTTGGTGCTGACATCTCAATGAGGCGCGCGTGGAACACAACGCGCCGTCGACACGGGCCTGGTCCTTATCGGACGGTGAGCTGCCCATTGCTCACCGTCCGCAAGCCCGCGCCTACGGTGGCCGGAAGTCGGCTCTCGACTCCCGACGCCCGGGGCGTCTCCTGCGGCGACTAGGGCCGCGAGGGCGTGCAGCTTGCATCTCCCTCGCGCGCTCCGCCTCCTCCTTCGCGAGCATAACTGCTTCGCAGAAGGAGGTGACGGCCTCCCATGCACTCTCGTTCCGAATCATGGCCTGAACCAGGGCTGGACGCGAGAGATCGCCGCCGCCGATCGCCTCCGTGAGGACACGGCGGTGCTCCGCCCAAGCCGGGCAGACCTCCACCGTATGCTCCACCGTGTCCTCCGGGCGATCCACACAGTGGTGACACCCGGGCGTTTCCTCCCGCCTTATGCGGAACAGGAACCTCCCGAAACAACCGTGTCCGGTGAGGACCTGCGTTAGGCGGAAGGTGAGGACGCCATGGCGCCTCTCAAGCCACTCCTCAAAGAGGGGACTTATCGCCGCAATTGTGGCGTGCCCAGCGCTGGCTTGCGACAATCGCACACTCCATGCCGCCATAAGATCCCGCCGGAGCTCTGTCCGCTGTGCCGTGATTTCTCGCAGCAGCGGAGTTACACCCCGGCGTTTCGTCTCCTCGCGTAACTCCCACATGTGCGCGAGGACATTCGCCTCCAGATCCCATGGCGGTAGTTCGGCAAGGAGGCTCGCCGCCTCACGGGAGGCCGTGCGGTATCCCCGGACCAGCCTGATGGCCATGACCCTTTGGGACGCGTTCAACCGCCGGGCCGGTCGCCGCCTCAATGAACGCGCCCACACCGGTGCCCCGTAAAGGGCCATGGACCGCACGACCCCCGCGTAAAGCCTCCGGCAGGAGGCGTTTGGACCCCCCAGGTTGGGCAGGAGCCGCTTCAAAGCAGCCCCAGCCCTATCCAGTTTGGGAGCCAAACGTCGGAAGTGCTCCACGAAGTTCCACCGGCTGTCGAGGACGAGTCCCCTGTACTTCATCGTCGACTCGACACCGATGTGAACCCCTCCCGCCGTAATCTGGGAACCCGACAGTGGCGCGTTCCGAGAACCATAGAAACACATGGCCTCGGACTTGTGCAAGGCCACCTCGAGTCCCAGTTGCCGGATCCTTTCGACGATTGTCGCAACCCAACGTGTCGCTAGTTCGGCCGCCGCCTCATGCGACCTCCCCTGCACCAGGACCAGTGTGTCTTCAGCGTAGCAAACCACGCTGACGCCGCTAGGGAGGTCGGCGCACAGCACCCAGTCGTAGCCGATGTCCCACAGATGCGGCCCCAGGACCGATCCCTGTGGGACACCGCACGACATCTCTCGCCGGTTCCACTCTCCATGGTGACCGGGGTAGATGACGGCCCTGTCCGTCAAATAGGCCTCGACCACTCGGCAGAGGTAGGTCGGCATCCGGTGATACCGGAGTGCCTCCCTAATGCAACTCCAGGGCAGGGTATTGAAGGCATTGGCGATGTCAAGAGACACCGCCAAGACTACCCCACCCCGGGCAACAGCATCCCCCGTCGTGAGGGCTCGAACGCGCATGATGGCATCCACCGTAGAGCGCCCCTTGCGGAAACCATACTGGCTCTCCGCCAAATCCGGCCCCACTCGCACCAGCTGCCCGACAAGGCGGTCTGCAATTACTCTTTCAAAGAGCTTGCCCACCTCATCGAGCAGCACGATGGGTCGGTAAGCGGATGGAGAGTCCGCCGGGCGCCCCGGTTTCTTGATGAGGACCAGTTTCCCCGTCTTCCAACGAAGTGGGAACTGGCCCCTCTCCAAGCATGCGCTTAGGAGCCCCCGAAGTCGAGGCCCGAGAGCCTCTAAGGCCAGAACCCAGGCTTTTCCAGGTAAGCCGTCGGGTCCTGGGGCGGTATTTTTGGCACTCAGCCTACGTACCGCCACTCTCAGATCTACCTCGGTCACCTCCGGAGTATCGTCGTCGTCGTCCCTGGTGTGGTCCGCATCGGGCACCGCAGGAGGCGGAGCCATGGGTGGGGGAGTATGTTCGCTCACCACGTCCTCCACGAGCTGGGGCCGGAATGTCTCACACCTAAGTCGTGGATTTTTAGATCCCAACTTCTTGAGATGCTGTTCGAAAAAAGCGAGTTTGTTTTTGGGGGTTAATAGGTTCTGTGCCGGGAGAGCCCCCCCCCCTCAGGAGAGTTCACCTAGTCGCATAAAGGTTGCCTCGCGGAGGGCTCATTTTAAATGTAGGTTTTTCTTAGCGAATAGGTACACATTCTAAACCTTCAAAATAAATTCAGATATATATTTTAACAAGATTTATTAGTAAGTGCGTTGGTTTTAAAATCCAAGCATTTTTATTTTTTTAATAATTTTTGTTCACGGTTACAAATATTCATAAAAAAATTAAAAAGTTGGAAATTACGTATATCCACTGTAAACACAATTTAACTTCGTTTTACAGTGTTTTATAAGACGGTTGTAATCTAATGCCGTTGAGCGTCCGCGATGGTTAATTTTAGCACAAATGTAATGCCGGTAACCCTCCCGGAGCGTTTACTTCCAATATGTATTGCGGCATGGCGTGTGAGATCTATGAAAAGTGGGGGAGTCGAAAGTGTAGGGTCTCTAGTTACACTGTTGTTTTCGACAGCCTCCTCCTGCGAACCAATAACAACGTCAACTGACTTTATTTGGCCATCAATAGAGCAGTTATAAAGATATTTATTTTCAGCATTTTAGCAAATATTCGCATCGGCATTTGAAATGCGGAGCTCATGCGGATGCAGATGTGGGAGGAAAAGGGTGAATATAAGTAAAAACATAATCAAACAAAATTAAAATTATAATCATAGCTCTCTCATTAATTAATTATAGCTCTAAATCGTCACGTTTTCACAAAATAATAACCATCAAAAACATAATTTTCAGAGCTATTTGTCGAATTGAATTATGATCAACATACCTACAACGACACAGCGCTACAATATGCGAAAAACGTAAGAACTTTTAAATTTCACCGAACCGCCTTTGACGGATCCTTTAAAAAAAACTTGACATCCATATCCGCGGATATGAGCCACTAAAAATCCGCATCCGTGGATTTAAAAAATCTGCATCGGCAACATCCCCACTCCACAGTGACAAGTAAATGTCCCAGTGCAACATAACTTCACCACAACTCCACTTGACTATCAACACAAAATTTCCCACCAACGAAAAGCCTTGCTAACAAAAGTAGGCAGTATCCTTTGGCCTTAACGTTGGTATCGCGAGGCATCTACAGGACAGGGCTAGATAACGTGGCGGAGATACTACTGAGCTTGATAGGCTGGTAACACGCAATGGCGAGTAGCTTTGTAGCGCAGAACATGTCTTGGGTCTTGAAAGAGGGCATTGTGTTTGTCTGAGTTGAAGAAAGGGTTGGTTTGGTGAGGTAGAGTGGATTGGTTTTATATCTATGAAATATCTAAATATTGAAACTACTAAGTGTATCTGATTTTTAGATTATTTTCGTCGAAATATCCGTAAATGTAGTTCCTTTGGTATGTTAAGATGGGGAACATGTAGCTGATGTAACTAAAGTACCTAACATGTCGACTACGCAGCTATATTTTTCGCCAAACATAAAATTTCTAAAGATGTGGTGACTGGTCACAGCTGCTGTGTGTTTGACAAACCGAAACTTTCAATAATTATTCGGAAGACATACATTACATTACATTTACCCACGAAGAGCGATGAACTTCAAACGACTGACACGGAAAAGAAGCGCGGTAGTACTCCTGGCTAAAGGAAAACGAAACAATCTTTCAACAAACCCATAAACAATAACTTACTAACGCGACACTATCTAAAAGAAAGCGGGAAGCTATAATCTCAGTGATGTCCCGATAGTTTGCCAAGCGTGAAGCGAAGGACGAGCGGCAGCGGTGCGGTCGTTGTGCGATTTGTCGTCCGAGATCGTATCGCCGGCCGTAATTCGGCCGCGACTGCCGTGCGTGTTCGTACACCGATTGCACTCGATTAGGAGTGAGGCACAATGAGTAGTTCTAGTTATTACTTTTGTAAGTAAGTTTGAATCTACAGAAAATAACGTTAGTTGTTTCAGGATTATTTGCGTCTCCCGGGCCTGCTATAGGTTTGAGCTGCTGCTACATGAGAATAGCTCATACCGTGGTGAAATGATTAACTAGTCTTGCAGGCAGCAGTGGAGTTGTTTTACAAAGAGTGTGTTGAAGTTTAATAAGAGTCATCACTTGTGCAGACCCCTTTTATTGCACCCAAGCGAAAAGGGATATTTATTTTTAGTCATGTCAATATGGATATCAGGTGACTAAAAAGTGAATCACAAAACCCCGAATGCGCAGTCATCGTTAGTTCACGAAAACTCATTTGCACTGAGACAAACAATCATAAATCCATTTATCAATGATTTATTTATTTATTTATTTAACACTTTACACACAAATGTACATAGGCGGACTTAATGCCATAGGCATTTTCTACCAGTCAACCTTTGGGTGATGCAGAGATAAACAGTGGTAGGTGCAATAACGAAAATTGTGGAATAAATATTTATTTTAATATACATATACCTATTAACCTATATATATAATACAATATAAATAAATACAAGAACAGATAAATACACATAAATACACGAATATACTAACACAAATAAGACAAACAATGGGAAAACATTACCGTTGTGATGATACTGCCAGCTTCTTACGAATGTGCTCGCGAACTTTAACTTTAAAGGATAATCGGTTGGTTGCCATCCTGATTTCCTGGGGGAGCGCATTCCACAAGGATATAGATTGAACGAAGAAGGAAGAGTGAATGAAGTCAGTGCGATGAGTGGGATATTGAAGAAGACGATTGTGTGATGAACGTAGAGTTTTGTTGTGGTTTGCGCAAATGTACTGAAAGTGGGGGGCTAGATAACTAGGGGAAGAGGGAGAGTCAAGAAATGAAAACAAGGTGGTCAGCGCCCTTTGCTCTCTGCGCTGCCGTATGGGCAACCACTTTAGAAGGGATCGATGCGCAGAGACGTGATCATATTTACGAAGATTGAAAACGAATCGAATGCAATTATTGAGAAGACGGTCTAGTTTGTCGAGGAGATCTGCATTCAGGTCATAATAGCACACATCACCATAATCGATGATAGGGAAAATTAAGGACTGCACAAGCATTGCCTTGGTACTTGATGGTAATAAATTTTTTAGTCTGTACAAAGCCCGCAACGTTCCAGTAACCTTCTGGCTGACCCTAGCGACTTGAGTACGCCAGTTCAGGGTCCCATCGATGTGTAAGCCTAGGTTCTTCACGTCAGTGCTAAATGGAACGATCGTACCGTTGAAGAGAACTGGTGGCAAGGTTGACTCATATACCTTACAAATACTACGAGGACTCCCAATTATAATTGCCTGACACTTAGTAGGGTTTACTGCAACACCAAATTTATCAGCCCAGGTTTTTATTGCAGCTAAGTCCCTATTTAACTTGTCGATAGCGTCAGGTATTTCATCAACCTTCCCTTGACAGTACAACTGCAAGTCATCTGCATACAGATGATATGCACACTGAAGCTCGGAAGTTATAAGATTAATGAAAATAGAGAACAGAAGAGGAGAAAGAATACCGCCTTGGGGAACACCAGCTTCCAAATCACACCAGCATGATGAAGAATCTCCAATATGAATGGACTGCTGACGCTCCTGAAGATAAGAGGAAAACCATTCCAGTGCTTCGGGAGAGACCATAACATAGGACAGAATAGCTAACAGGATGTCGTGACTGACGGTATTAAAGGCATTCGAAAAATCAACCAACACTAGAGCAGTAACTTTGGTGTCTTCTAGTCCTGCCCTTATATCGCCAGTCACTTTAAGGAGGGCGGAAACTGTGCTGTGCCCAGGCCTGAACCCAGATTGAAATGGGCTAATTAAAGAGTTATGATGAACAAAATTGGAGAATTGTTTGTGTACACAGGCCTCGAGCACTTTGGATAGGAAGGGAAGTATAGAAATTGGACGGAAGTCGGTAGGAAGAGAGGGATTAGATACCTTAGGAAGTGGACGAACATAGGCTTTGCGCCACAGGGAAGGGAATACTCCGGTGTACAGGGAAAAATTTACAATATGGGTAATCGCGGGTAGGAGATAATCCAGAATAGTTATGACCATACCACGGGTGATATTATCACATCCCACAGCTTTGGATTTAATAGAGAGAATGATCTTTCTGATCTCACCCGACTCAACTGGAATGAAACTGAAAGGATTAATACGAGGACGCGTTAGACCAGATATTAAAGACAAAGTTTGTTGCTTGGTTAGACGATCCATGGTAGAAACAGAGGAGAAGTGACGGTTGAGATCATCTAAGTCAATTGAATTAGGAAGGTCTAAATGTCGCGGTTTGCCGATACCGAGAGTTCCAAGAAATTTCCAAATATCGGCAGAAGAGGAAGTATTGATAGTATCAAGAATATGGCGGCGTTTAGCGTTGCGTATCATCTGATTGCATCTATTCCTTGCAGTCTTGAATATTGTCCAGTTCTCATCAGTCCGATCCTTTTTAAACTTACGGAAAGCACGGTCCCTACGTCGCATTGCCATCTGTATTCCTCTTGTCATCCACGGTGCAGGTGGGCGTTTTAACTTTACTTTTTTGACAGGAGCATGGATGTTAAAAAGAATTACTACAACATCATTGAAGATGGCAACCTTGTCGTCAACTGACGTGGCTTCCATCATAGGCTCCCAATCGACCACAGATGCATCCTCCTTGAGCTTCTCGACATTCATCCGTGCAAAACAACGCCTGTACAGAACCTTGGGTTTAGGTTTGGGAGGTTTCAGGATATATGAAAGGAAAATCATGTCGTGGTGAGAAAAGCCAGGAGCGTCATGTTGACCGTGGGAGGGAACGAGCGAAGGATTCGAGGTGAGAATCAGATCGAGCCAGGTGTCATCGCCGACAGTGTTATAATGAGTAGGTTGGAGCGGTAATACGTGCAGACTAGCTGACTCGATAAGATGGAGGAGCTTACGGGATCGAGGGGAGTTGTGGGCAAGGAGGTTTGTATTGAAATCACCCATAATGATGTGATGTGCATACTCCGAACCAAAAGATTCAAGTACTGATTCGAATTCAGTGAAATAATCAACAGAAGGAGGGCAATAGACAACACCAATAATGGTTTTGGCTCCTTTGACACACACTTCAAGGAAAATAAACTCGGCAGAAGCAGAATAATGTGAAGAGGACGTAGCAAGTATTTTGTAAGGAAAGTCACTGCGAAGGTATATAGCCACACCACCCCCTCCTTTACCAATCCGATCGTTCCTTATAAGAACGAAACCAGTAAGAGGATAAGTGGTGGATAGGAGATGCGGTTTGAGCCAAGTTTCAGAGATCAGGATGGCGTGAACGTTGCTGTTATTAAATGCGTCGTATAGCTCGCTGTAGTGGCTTGGAACACTTTGAGCATTAATGTGACATACATTCACCAACCGATCAGATTTATCATTGAAATGTTGTTGCAAAAAGTCACCAAGGGTAAAGTTGAAAGAAGAAAAGCTTACATCGCTTGAAGAGGCAGTAGATTCGATGGCAGAAAAATAAGATTCATTGTCTGACATAAATATAAGTAAGGAGTTGTTATGTTGTTATAGATATATAATATAAATATAATAAATTATACTATTACATAAAACAGAAACTAACAGGTGCAAAACACTGCTGGTGCACACTGGTGCAAACAATGATTGTAGGCCTATCAACTCGTGTATCAAACTGTATGATCTGGCGATGATCGCATTATCACGTATTAGGATAGCGATAAGGATGCACGAAATGTGATTAGACAACTGGTGAAAAACACAATACAAAAACAAACATTATAAGGAAATTGGATTTATTATTTACATTATTATCTAATGAACGCAATTTGCGTCGGTATTACCGTGGCCTCCTACTGGACCCAATTATCTAGTTAAAAAAAATACCATCAACTCGAAAAGAAACAGAAGAAGAATTTGTACATGAGAATCTTCTAAAGCTTAAACGTATAATATTTTCTATTGGCAGAAGTGTTGATAATAATCGACCTATCTCAGTAGTCACTCCCTTTCTAGCCATATCACATCTTTCACACAATACATCTATCGTTTCTTTGGTCTTCCTCTTGCTTTTGAATGTGCCTTTATACTATTTGTATTTCCCTAGCGTATCCCAAAAATAATTATAATTCTCTTTTTTTCTTTCTAAATGGAATAACTGCCTTAATAAATTGGCAAATTATATTTTTTGACACATGAAAAATTGGTAAGTCCATTGATATCATGCAAAGTGAAGAATTTTGGAACCGCACATTAGCAGCAGACTGGAACGAAGATAAGCAGGTGCTAGGTCTTCATTTGTTTGTCATCTTTAAAACAGGTTAATACAGATCACGCTTAGGTACTGTGATCAATAAGGGTTTAGGTATCTGAAGATTAACTGAAAGTTAATTAGGTGGAATCAACCGTAATAAAGGATTATAGGATCATATTAATCTGAGATTTCACGGTTATTTTCTAATCAATTGATTAATTTATTGGAAAAAACAATGACTATATCTGCGCCACATGACTATTGTTCGTCAGAGGTCAATATTAATCCTTAATAGTGTACCTACTGTGCACCTGATAATGAAAACGTAATAATCACTCTGAGATAAACGACTCTGAACCTGAACTAGTGCCCTCTAAGCTTAGCAACTAAGATTACGCTTATAGGTTCATTAGAAAACCAGCGTCAGACAGCATCTGTCTGACATTAATGCTGAAATGAACCTTTTTGGCGCAGCCGTGAGGCCCACACTATTATTGTTAAAATATTATTTTCACTTTTTTTATTTTGTATTTTGTGTTTCACGAACTGTGTCTAAATAAACATTAGTCTATCTTTCTTTCTTTTTTCTTATTGACGAAATTTTTGTTGGTCCTTTTCGAGAATGTAAAGTTTGAGGTTTAGTTCTAAGCTATGATTCTCTACATGTATGTATATGAAGGTATTAATGAACAGAACTCCAAAATGTGTAGTTGCTAAGCGCAACTAAGATTACGCTTATTGACGAAAATTTTGTTGGTCCTTTTCGAGAATGTAAAGTTTGAGGCATAGTTCTAAGCCTACTTGTATATGAAGGTATTAATGAACAGTAGTCCAAAATGTTTATTGGCGATGCTTATCTGAAATGTCTGCCGCAACACTCCTAGGACAATCATTTCCTCTACCAGCTGAGTGGCAAATATTTTATTTTCTTAAACGTACATACATACTCGTATAAATTACATTTTTAAATATTTGAATATAAAAGATATAAAAAACAATTTAAAATAAAAATAAATGTGCTCCGCCGGTGTCGGGAACCTCAGGAACATTTTATTTATTATTATTATTTGTAATTCGTTTTTTAATAATTTTGGATTTTACCACGGACTGAGCTATTCATTTACAGTCACTCCTCCTAGTGTCCCACCGCCCTTACGTCACAAGTCGAAGCTCCTACCGCTAGATACCCCGGCACAACTCGTGAGCGATGCCTCGCCAGATAACCATTGCTTTGTTTCGCTGTAAAACTCGAAAATTAACATCATTTGCCAACGCCCGATCGCTGCGATGATACCGACACTCGTAAATATCGGTGTACGTTGTGAGATGTCGAGGGAATTGTGTTATTTTTAAGGTTTTTACATAGACTTTGCCGCGGTCGGTTCGTGGATGGGTTGCATCCATTACAATTCGAGACACCTCCGTGCCTCGGAAAGCACGTTAAACCGTTGGTCCCGGCTGTAATTTGTAGATCTTTGACAGTCGTTACGGGTCGTCAGAAGCCCAAAAGTCCTGATAACCAGTCTTACCAAGGGGTATCATGTTACCCAGTAACTGGGTTTGACCGCCATATTTACGATACGTTATTGATAAAATTGCATGTGTTTACATAAAGTAGTGTAACAAACTGCACATAACTAGATATTAAAAAACTTGTCTGATACTATTATTAACCTCGCCTGCAGCTCAGTTTATAAAACTAACATTCGTATTTTAGTAACTCCTTAGATAAGTATTAGTTCCATAAACCACAATTTTCTACTTTTTTTAATTAAGAATATCCTAATTATAAATGCGAAAGCGAGTTTGTTTGTTTGTTACTCAATCACGCAAAAACGGCTACACGGATTTGCATGAAATTTGGCACACAGATACACCATGATCTGGGTAAGGACATGGGCTATTTTCCATGCTGCATCGCAGACGAAGTCGCGAGCAACAGCTAGTAGATAAATAAATGTCAAATATAAGAACACGTGGTCATTTGAACAATGGGTGTTCCTGCTACTAACTGTTTAGTTCACTTTGTGTGTGCTTGTGTGACTGTGTCATTAACTCTGTGTGTGTCTAGCAATAACTGATAAACCCCTGCACATTCCGAACACTAATGTGTGTAACTGTGTACCTACTGTGATTCTGGATACTTCAACCATAGTAGATGATACCTCTCCCTAAGTATAGCAGTGATAGCCTAGTGGTGTGACCATCGGACTGCCGAGTTCGAACTCGCACCCAAGGCACGCAGCTCTGACTTTTTGGATTCATGTGCGTATTGTATAATTATCACTTGCTTCTAAAACGGTGAAGGAAAACATCTTGAGGAAACCGGCATGCCTGAGAGATATTTCTCGACGGCATGTGAAGTCAGAGGCCCATGGGCTGCTTTAAAACTCGAAAAGAAGAAAACCGTAAGTCGAATATTATTTATTGGGGTTTATTAGTAAACATTGCTGTTAAGAGCGTTTATTCTGAAGGTGGGCAACGTCGCAAATAGATGTCAAATATTTCATTGTTTTGATTAATTTAGCAATATTACTGTGTGGAAATAAAAAATGTGGCTAACTAGCGAACTAGAATATTGATTATGAAATGTAATAATTAGTATCGTAAAACCTATTTGGAAACTTTCCAAACGCGTTTTTTACACCTAAAATGGGTACAACATCAAATTCAATGTTATAATTACAATTCATTATTTTATATTCTAGTTAATTAATATTAATATTCTAGTTCGCTAGTTAGCCACATTTCTTATTTCTATTCAGTAATATTGCTATAAGAATCAAAACAGGTAAATATTTGACAGTTATTTGCGACGTTGCCAACGTTTACGATAAACCCTCTTAAGTGACGGTCAAACGTCAAAAATGTATGGTTGCTAATATAAATAACATCCATTATGCTCAAAATTCTTTTCATTTATCTTTCAGACCTAGGTACATATATTACATACATACATAAATTCACGCTTTCTGCCCATGGGTCGTAGGCAGAAACTACAGACCGCCACCTGCTGAGATTCTTAGATATTCCTTTTCCCTCGTTTACGTTTATACATTTGGTCATACACGCACGCCGGTTGCTAGTACTACGCACCTGCAGGCCTAGCCAAGTTACAAACGTTTCGTATCGAATCTCTTTCTACAATCGTTAACGCCTTAGCGTAAGCAATTGTAGAAAACGATAAGTTGGTAGCCAAGTTGACACGACTGCGTCGATCGCTCGTTCTACAACGTTTTTAGAAAAAACCTATACTTTAGTCTATGGTGAGCGTTCCTACAAACGTCAAATACACAGTTGTTTACTTTGTGCGCGGGCAGATAATTGTTTCAAAGTGATAAAAAAGTAAGCGAAATAAGGTAAAGTTCTTCTTATAATTGGTGTAATATAATATCACAGTGCGCAATGTTATTTTAAACATCACTGTGTCTCGAAATGTTATGATTATGATCCTGCATAATATGAATGAAAGATACCTTTTAAATGAAGTGATAACTTTTATAGGATGGAATCTAGATCTCGAGCAAGCCCAGAACAGTTCGCAGCTTTATTGGAATTCATGGAAAGGTACGTAAATTATTAGTTATTTCGTAAATATCTTCCTTTGTTGTTTGAAAATCTATCATACTTGGGCACTTGAAAGTTTGAAACATAAACAATGACGTGATACGCGACATGAACTAATACGTAATCAATAGACCCTTTGTTTCTTTGAAATTGTTTTAACTTATGTTCTAGCCATGGCGATATAACGAGGCCCCAGCAAGGTCCTCAAGGGCGAATAAAAGCTGACCGACTGTGGCAGGAACTGGCAGAGTTACTTAACTCCCTTGGTGGAGGAGTAATAAAGCCATTGGACAAATGGAAAAAAGTAAGATTCTCACAAAACCCATTGTAAAAATATTATTTTATGGTTTATTAACATTTAATATTCTACAAGTTGAAGTACATCTACATACATACAACAATCAGCTTATTTCACAAACTAGAAAATTATTGATGAAAACATTCATGAAATAAATTAACACAAATATGTTCAGGTGTGGGCAGACTGGAAAACAAAAACAAAGAAAAAAGCCTTGGCAATACGTTGTGAGGCTTCTGGTACTGGTGGTGGTCCAAGCAGCAGACAAACTCTCACTGCTTCAGAAGAGAGAGTGTTGGGCATAATGGGTTTGACTGCTGTCATTGGTCAAGCTGGAATTGAGGAGAGAGGCTTTGATGTTAGTTTTTTTTTCTTTGCTTATTACTATATTTTCTTTTATAAAAAACTGGATTTTTTCTAATTTAAATTCTTCATATTTTTCAGGAGCCACCATCAGAGAGAATCTCTCTACCACCACCAACCAGAGATTCTGTGCACACTGTCTGTCCGTCCCAAATTTCTGCCACAGATGAAATTATGTTGGATTATATTTCTTCTGATTCCATACAAGGTACCTTTTTTTGTTTAAGATACAATGTTTTGGCTAAATAATTAATTTGGACACATTTTAATATATGACTGTAATTATTTATTTTCAGCAACAACAGCATCTACCGCCCGTCCTTCACTACCACCTCCCGCTAGTGAACTTCCACGCCATCCTCCACCAACAGTGCTAACTCCGCCTCCCGGCACTGCTTCCGCGCTGATGCCGCCAGCGACGTCGCCTACCACGTCCACGTCACGGGGGGCTCCTCAGCGGCGGCGATATCGGGCAAGCCCGTCGCCCGCGGCGTCGCCCACCACATCGACGCCGCGGCGCAGCGGGCTGTTTCGAACGCGCACACGTCGTATACAAACACCCTTCGAACGAGCCACGAGCGAGTTCGTGGCTGTCGAGCATCGCCGGCTACAACTAGAGGCGGACCGGGAAAAAAAATATCACGAGAGGGAGATGGAAAGGTTGACATTGGAATCAAGAAGAATTGAAATGGAAGAGAACCAAAATCGAATTTTAAGTCGTTTGGCTGGTACTGTAGACAATTTGATAGAAATGTTACCACAGTTGAGACCATCATCACTACCTTCGACAGATATTATCCCTTGAAATGTCCAATGTAGTGACAGTGGTCTTAGCTGATGGCTATGAACATTTCAAATTGCCCACAATATTAGATTATCAATTAATTTTTATTTCAATGATTTAATATTCTAACCTAGTTTACTTTTCCCTTCTCTAAATTTTATATGTACAAATTGTATGTATCATTTTTATTTCTTTTATTTAATAGTATAATTGATCTCATTAAAGTATTAAACAACATCTTTTTTAATTAAGACTTGAAATGTAAGAATGAAACCAATATTTATGTACAGTAACTGTAGGTAATTGATTTTTATGTGAAGTATTTGATAACGATAATAGGTACCTAAAATGTAGGTGTTGCGTCAATTGTAAATACAAAGTATTGGATAACTATAAAACCCTTCCTTCTTACCCACTCTGCAGCCACCACCAAATTATTATGGATGTCAGTGTTTCAATAATGACAAATATTAAACTTTTTTGTAATAATAAAGTTTTTTTATTAATAATTTAATATCTAAGTACATTAGGAACATTGAACTTAAAATTAACTGGACATCTTCAAAATACTATCAATAACTTATTATTCATTTTTATATGATCAATTAAATAAAGAGGACTTTTTATAATAAGGAAATGTAAATAAAATCTTATTACTAAAAGCTTAAAATAATCTTACTATAACCTATTCAATAAACATCTCAGCATGGCTCTTCCTTGGATTAATTCACTTTGAGTACCCACAGTTGCAGTGGGTGTGGGATCTTGCATGGTTATATCATCCCCATCGTCATGTGCAGCAGGAAGTGGTTGTGGTGGTGGTAAACCAGCTTTCAAAGCTATGTTGTGTAACACACAACATGCCATTGTTATATTGCTAGCTACATTAGGATGATAGTGAAGAACCCTGTCTCTAAGCAAACATCTCCACCGTGCTTTGAGTAATCCAAAGCAGCGCTCAATGCAGTTACGGGCTTGCACATGCTTTTGAGTGTATCGTTCTTCAATAGAACCTTGAACTGCATTGCTGATAGGTATCATAAGCCAAGGGCGTTGTGGATATCCAGAGTCACCTGAAAGATTAGTTTCTTTAGACAAAACACAGGAAAACTATAGATTAAATCTTATTACTATTATAAATACCTACCTAATAGCCATACTTGTTCATTATTTTGATGAAGTTCACGCATATATGATTCAACTCTACTAGAAGACCATATATGTGAATCATGTGTAGCTCCACCAAACTTTGCATTCACATTTAAAATTTGAAGATTACTAGCACATATCTGAAACAAAACTATTATTAAGAAGTGATTTATCTAGCTTTAACATGCCATACAGTATAAATAAATATAATATCTACCATTTGAACATTTAATGAATGATACCCTTTTCTATTATAAAAAAGATGTTCTTCATCACTGGGCTTTACCAAAGCTACATGGGTACAATCTATGCACCCAATTACACCAGGCAGGCCAAATCTTCTTTGGAACCTGAAACAATAATATTGTTAATTTAAATTACATTACATGCACTTATTAATTTAACATTGTTTAATCGTTTGTTAAGTACTCACTCTTGTTTTATAAATGCTCGGTCTTGTCGTGTTTTTGGAAACACAATCCATTTTGCCATGACAGCAGGGTGGTTCAAAGCATCAACAACTTGTCTGATGCACCTACTAGCTGTGCGTTGGGCAAGATGCTGAGTGACCCCAACAATACGCTGATAGGATCCTGTGGCTAGGAAACTAAGAGCGCACAACACCTACAAAAACACAAAAATTGAGGAAATTAAATGATAGCTAAGTAATAAAAAAAATGCTAATACTATTATATATGTCAGTCAGCTTAATAAACACTTACTTTAACTTTTAGAGGAATCTCGTTGGTTCCTTTTAGCGAAGTTTTTTGTCGGAGTTCTTGACAAAGGGCTTGGAAAGTCGTTTTGTTTAGCCGAAATTGCTGCACAAATAAAGTTTCCGGCATTTCGCGTATTGTCTACATGCACTGACGATTTATGTCTCTTTTGCGACGCCTAAGTAACACTTCTTCATTATGAGCGCACCACAACATATTTAAAGTATGCATTTTAAATGCTAAATTGAGAATATAGTCCAAAAATATGGTAAATAAACAAAACACTTCTCGGTCTAAACACAGCTGTATCATAAAGACGCCACTTTTTTATCGTTTACTCTTGGGTCTCGGCGATCGCTTAGCTATCGTTCAAAAACTTCGACATCGTTTCGTTAGCGCTTGTCAAAACTGTAACTTGGCTACCATTTCTATGGGTGTAGCGATCTACGTTGTAGAAACGATTACATTTCATTCTAACATTTTGAACGATTGTAAACTTGGCTACGAATTTTCTATTCGTTTGTTCTGACCACGTGACTTAGCGTAGTGATGATGTCATTCCTATACATTTGATTAGTTTTCTACTAGCGTTGTCGATTGTAGATTGTCAACTTGGCTAAGCCTGCTGACCTTTCTGAAGAACATTATCAATAAGATCAGTATATATCCTCCTAGGGCGTCCCTTCTACGTACTCATTAGTGATTCATCATCACTATCATCATTTCAGCAGAAAGACGTCCAGTGTTGAACATAGGCCACCCCCAAATGGTTTGCCATAATCGCCACGCTTGGCAGGTGGGTTGGCGATCGCAGTATGGTGTTAAAATGCATAGAGAACGCTGCTGCTTATTCTCTAGTGAGTCCCTTAGTCGCCTTTTACACCCACGGGAAGAAATGGGATGGTACTATGGGCTATTCTTTACGTCAGGGACCACACGGAACTTAGTGATAAGACTCCTACATTTGCCTATTGGATTTCCACATAGGTAGGTTCGCTTTAACTTATAATTTAGACCACACAACTGCAATAACGTGGTGTTTAGTTTTAATAGTCGTCGAGATGTCGGAATCCGATGTTATACGTATAGGAAACTATTGTGAGCAGTAATGTCTCGGACTTATAATCATTAAATTAAAATCGGTAATACATTTAACCTTATTACAGTCGATTTTACTTGCCTTGGTAACAAGTTTGGTAGTTCTGGTTGTTCTGGCCAAAGATTTAAATCGTTAGATTTGCCCTCACCGTAGATACTAAGCTAAAAATTGTCTATACTGAGAAGAGTGAGCTCACACAATAACGGCGTTTCCATGACAATCAAGCCAGTCTCTGCGACATTGTGGGTGTCAGAGGTGACAAAACGAGGCAGAAACGCGACCATCTTTTGACTCGGCAGGGCGAATCTACGATTGAAATCTTTGGTTTTGATAAGTTTTGGGTTGTTGTTTGAAGGGAAATAAAACATGTGTCTGTCAGAATTGTGCTGCTACGAAAAAGTTATAGCGGTTTGGTGGTGGGTAGATATCACAACATTTTTATCTTTGTCATCAACAGCATTGCTGTGTTTCATTTTGCGAGTATGTGTATGTGTGTATTTTATTAAAGGTAGGAAAACACAGATTTTCCAATAATTTCTTGCTTACGTCGTCGGCTGCGTATTGGCATTCTTCTTGGTGTAGTCTGGTATACCTAATCTCTTTTTTTTCGTTTCTGTTTACTATAGTAGCCCATTGTGAGTCTACAATCATACGGCGCCACGGGTTTACTATTGTTATTACTTACTATTGAAATATTTAAATCCAATACAACTTCAACATAAATATTTATTTAATCCCATTTAAACTCAAGGGAACGCAGCGGCTTACTCTTTGACAGAAGTTAGCACGAACACATTCTTTATTCAAATTGTTGCAAAAACAAAATGGACTCCTTTATAATCCCAATGTCTGCATGAATTTAAATGTCAATCGGTCGTTTTTACATCAATTATTCTATAGTAATGTAATTACTTTGCGATACAGTGAACAATATCTATTGTTGGAATACAATGGCAGATATGACAAGCTATGATGGCTGGACCTCCCAACTGGCTAGAAACGACGAAGATAAATCTACAGATTAACCCAACATTGCTGAAGTAATTTAGCCCTTATTTCTTTTAAATAAAGAGTCGTTGTTAAAAGATGAATTGGTTGACGGTAAACGAGGTTGGTAAAAATTTCTAGTGGCGCTAAAGAAAGTTTTTGAAAAAAACGCACGAATTTTACGCTATTTTGTAAATTATTCATGCTTCTGTTACTATGAAATTTAAATAAGAGCACCCTTTTTTGGTGGCTGTTAATATTAACTAGTAATGGCCGCGACTTGTACGCGTTGTAGGTCGTAGTTTCGAACTTTGACAGGTGCTTTACTTTGTGAAAATTATTTCATCACCAAACCGATGAAGGAAAACATCGTGACGAAACCGGCATGTCCCAGAACCAAAAAATCGACAACGTAATATCTACTAACCTGCACTGGGCCTGCAAGTTGGATTATGGCCCACTGCCTCTCACAGAAAGGAGGCCAGCGACCCAGCATTGAGAACATTATAGGTATTATAGGCTGATTCTGCTATGTTTTTTTATTGATATCGTCGTGTCACAGAAAGTAGATACCTTTGCTTTTTTATTCTGAAATTGGCTAATGACTTCGGGTAGTAAAGATTGATAGTTCATGAGTAAACAAAGCCATTGTTATACTTAGTTAAGCACTTTATAGCTAGTTTACTAAATAGGTACCCATAAATATTATAAACCCAATATGCAGCAAAGCGTAGCCTGAGATGGGTTTCTTTGGTTACAATTAGGTACCTCTTATTTTTTTTGTGATTTGAGATTACATGCTAGAATTAATGCTAAGTAATAATTTTATTGTAGGTATAAAGGAACTTTACTTCTACTCTGTCATATTTTTAATTTAAATTTTATTTTATTTTATTTTCGTAACTTAATTATTTGTTTTTCTTTCTTTTATATTTTCTAAATAAATTGTACACGTAGTCTTAAGTTAGCAAGTAAGCGGTAATCTGGCGTCGATGTTGTCAATGTTGTGTTTACCTGTAATTGGCATATACGAGTATATTAGAATATTACCGTCTGATTTACTATCTCTATGTATATGTATGTGCTGTGGGTGAACCTTAAAGTAAGTAAATAAATAAATAACCTTATCATTCCATCGCCATCGAATATGATTTTATTTCGAAATTAATTCATCAACTTTATCAATTTAATCGACACAAAAATATTTTAAATGTAGGATATTTGCCAAACTCTTGAATCGACATCCAATTTGCCATTTATGTCGTTTGTTAAATAAATGTAATAAGAACGCAATTTCGGTGGCCGAACGGTAGGGTCGGTATGAAAGCTCTGTTGGAAGCAAAGAACATAATATAACATTTCATTTTGATGATATTTAAGATATCTTAAGACGACTTCAATAATTCATCGCAGATGGGATCTTATCAGTCTTCAAATCATATTTATAAGTGTCAGTTATAGGTAAGGTATCTTCACAGATTTAATGAACTGTAGTTCTCACGGCATTCACTTATTTATACAAGAATAATGTTGTTGCTACTGAAGCAAGTTGCTGGCTGCTGAAATGTTGACTATTATCTGTTAAGTATAACATGAGAATAGCTATTATCATATTATTGTTCAAGCTAATACGAGACACCTTCATTAGAAGGCTGTAAGCCACCCAAAGGGCAATGGAGACGGCTATGCTTGGAGTTTCTCTATGTGATCGAATCAGAAATGAAGAGATGCGTAGGAGAACGAAGGTAACCGACATAGCCCGAAGAATTGCCGAACTTCAGTGGGCAGCCACATTGCTTGCAGAACAGATGGCCGATGGGGTCGAAAGGATATTGAGTGGCGACCGCACACAGAAAGATGTAGCATTGGAAGCCCACCCACAAGGTGGACCGATGACCTGGTGAAGGGTGCAGGAATCCGCTGGATGCGAGAGGCACAGAACCGGTGGAAGTGGCGGCGCTTGGGGGAGGCCTATGTCCAGCAGTGGACGTCTTTCGAGCGATGAATGATGATTATGAATACGAGGGAAGAAGCACTAAGATTTCGCAAATAAGAAAACGAACTATATTTCCTAGTTCGGAAATCACATTCGGGTCAAGATTAAGTATGGATGTGGACTGCTGGGGTTGCGGGTTTGTCTGAAAGGGATATCGCGGCCCCGGCACACAGGCAACGGAAGGAACACGGGTGGGTTTTAGTCAGTATAAGTCTGACACACCCTCTCGCTCTGTCCAGAGCGGGAGAAGTCATTTGATGATTTCCCATCCTGAAAAAAAAAAAAAAAAAAGTATGGATGTGGATGGCTAAGTAGGTACATGAATATCATCAAAATATACCAGTTTTATGTAAAAATTTACATAATTGAATATTACATACAAAATGACATGATTAGTTTGTAAAGTATTATATTATTTTAATTATTGTGAATGTGAGGACTATGTGGATATTTTTTTTTTTTCATTTCTCTTTTTTTTTTCCTTTCTCAGTTAGTTTTAATGATGGTCTGGCAGTTTCAGTAGTTTATGCGGCCTACTTAAATGTCCTTTCTTTGGTATTGTTCGTCGAGCCTTTCTTCTCAGAGAGGATAGGAAACGCCGACTCATCTAGGTTTAATATTTTTTTAATATGACGTGTAAAAGTGATTCCTATGGTCTATTTACAGAATAAACAATTTCATGTCAGTAGGGGAAGACGAAAAAACGATGTCTAATCTGTACTTTGTGAGAAAGATGATATGGCTAGGAAAAGGGTGAATACTGAGATGACGATTATTAGAGAAGTATCGAAAAGGAAGACATACTGAGTCGAGCACAAATAAATTGGAATAAGGACATGAGACTAATGATGATTCAAGATGGCGGACGTGGAACGAATGAGGTTCTAAACAAAATCCAGCAACATTTTAAAACAATTTTTCTGCTGACGCTATCGGAATTAGCGGGTAAGTACAATCCGGAGCAATCGTGGCGGCCTCCGATACGCAAATTGCCCGGCGGCTGTTTACAAAGACTTGCCTCCCTCGGGGACAATTAACTCCGCCATCTTCGCTTTGCGTTTGCGCAGATTAAGAGGTTTTACTTGCAATAGGGTTGTCGGATTTTTTATTAGAATAGGGATGATGACAATTTTTTTATATTTAAGCCGTCAGATGGGTTTAAAAAAAAATTGGACACGTTTTTAATGTTTTTTGCGTCCTAATCAAAAGATTACAGCAATACAATGATTTAAAATGTGGCATGACCTCACTCTCCGGTAGGTTTTACACTGAATTGTGACGTAGCGAGCCCCCATTTGCCAACTTTAAAATGCGTTTTATCCAAATAATTGTTTATTAACAAGATAAAGCAAAAAATATGTGCCTAATATTTTTTTATTATCTGACTGGCGTGCTTAATAGTTTTTTTTTACCCAGGCAACATCCCTGAGTAATAAGTCTTCTATGAGTTTATAAGAAAATTATACAGGGTTGCCTTAGATTTAGATAAGATTAGCTAGCGAAACTCAACAGATGTGATCTATAGAGGGTATCGATAAGTAAATAATTACAATAAAAAAAAAAAATGTAAAAATTATTCGTTTTTTTTTTGGGGTCTATGACCGTATTACGTACTTGAAATATCAGTTCCAACATCAGTTTTATTTTCTGTGTAAACTTCACAGACGTATGAAGGATATCGATAGATTAGTTTTAATCATGGTCTGGCAGTTTGAGTAATTTATCCGGCCTTTCCAAATGTTCTGTCTATGGTATTGTTCGTTGAATCGTTGAGCTAATTAAATTCTGAGTTGAGCTGCACGATTACTGACAAATGCGTGCACTCACGGGACAGGTCCACTCAATATGTGTGGTTCTTTTCTCAAAACACCATTTCAAACACCAATCTACACGGTTTTGACATGATTATTCTAATCCCTTTAAAAGAGGCTGTGTGACCTCTGAGTTTGTTTCGGCTTTTTTTCTCAGAAGTAGTCAGATAGGAAACGCCAACATCATCTAGTTTAAAAAAAATATGATTGACGTGTAAGTGTTTGTAAGATCCTACTTACAGAAATAAAATCCTTTATCATTACTGATGTATAAACACGATTAAACAAAAAAAAAAAATGATTTCCTCAACTACTTCATGTAACAAAATCCACTATCAGTGGTCATTGACCCAAAAAAATAAAGTCGAATTTTTTTTTCTTTGTTTTATCGTGTTATAGATATTCATATCCATCACGTTTGCGTAGTTTCGCTAACTAAATATATTGGACCCTGAATTGTATACACTTTCGAGTCTAGTGATAGAAGAAATCTCAGTGATACAAGGGTAACACTGAAAGTTTTTACTGACCGCTTAGAAACAAAACCTATTTCAAAATAAGAACTCTTTGGTAACCTGATGATTTATATTGAATTCATCTGTCATTTACTCCTATAAATGGGGATCCACGCGCAAAGCTCAACGCAGATGTCGCCAGCGGCGGGATGGCCGCTGTCAAATCATTTTCGCTTTGTTTACATCAATGATTTTTGTTATTTTTTGTGTTGAAACCCACCCAGCATCGTTATTGCTAACATGTATTGTTCCTGGAAGCGTAAAGAATTGAAAGACGAACTAAACAAACGAGAAGCAAGGATTACTGGAAAGAAATCAGATTTTATTGAGAAGTAGACTTTTATCTAATAAAATATTTTTCATTCGTGCTAGGCTTTAGATTTGGATCATTTTTTTGTTTTAACGTGTTAATTCTTACTGGACTCATGGTAGGAAAATTTACGAAAATTTAGAGAACTCTACTTTAATTAAAAATGGTATTCTTTAATTTATAGGTTAGGTTTATTTTTAATCAGTGCTAGGCTCTAGATTTGGATAATTTTTTAGTTGTAACGCGTTAATTCTCACTTGACTCATGGTAGGATTTTTTTTTTTTTTATAAAAACGTTGCCCCACACTAAGAATTTCTTCTTGTATCGTGGGTGCGTTTACAAACATAGAAACTCACATACACTAACACCCAGACCCGGAACAACTACTTGCAGATTACTATTTCCGTGCGGGGATCGAACCCGCGACACGTTGCGCAGCAGTCGCTCAGCCACTGCGCAAACCGTGTCGTCAAATTGAGACAACATTACTTTAATTATAAATGGTATCCTTTATTTTTTTAGGTTACCTATTACCGAAATTTTAATTTCGGCAATCAAAGCCCTCAAGTTTCTGAAAGACAAGCACTTGACGTTCTTGCTGTAGAACTTTATCAAGACCACCAAGCTCCACCAGAACTCCACCACATTTTCGAAGTTTACCAATCAACATAGTCAAAGTTACTTTTAGTTGTACTCTTTTAGTTTCCCTTTTTTTTTAGCGTAGTATCTTTAGGAAATTAATGAACACCGGGGTTAGTAGTTTAGTACATCCTGGTACAGCACACTTAAGCATATTACGAGAAAATTTAAATTTACTGAATGACAATTGGTTACAAAATGCATGGAATTGACAGCTTTCAATGGCCATGTCGACGATACGCCACCTATCGTGATAAAATGGCAGTACAGATCCTCATTGGCGGCAATTTGAAAAGTGCGTGTAGCGCGTCAAAATGAATTTAACGCGAGAAAATTTTCGCTTTATGATTTATTACAACTTTCGTCGTAGTCTTAGTCAACAAGAAAGTTATGATAGACTTCGATTAGCCTTTCATGACAAAGCCCCATCACGTGCCATTGGTTCAAAGAGTTTAAGCGTGGCCATAGGAATTTTGCGTGACGGACGTCCTGCAGCGGCGACAACAGACGATAATATCATTACTGTGCGGCGCATGATAAAGGCTGATAAGACACCTAGCTACAGATTCGGACTAGCTTTTATGAGTCAGGTGCAAAAAACCTTTCATGAGCATTTAAGCGTCAGGAAGCTATGCTAGATAAATGGATACCCCATAATTTGGTCGAAGACAAAAACGCCGTAAAACGGCGTGGACGTTTGGTCCGTTAATCAGTGGTTCCATTGAATGTACCGTTGCTAAGAAAGGAATGGAGAATATTTCGAAAAACAGTAAAGGTATTAGCAACTTCATTCGGTGTTATATTTTCTAAGAAATTTCAGTGTGTCCCACGAACAAGACGCTCAGATTAATGATCCACTACTTTTTAAAGCAAATAAAATAAAAAATGGAGTTACTTGTCACTCTGCGAGGCAATTGCGTTCCACACTTACAATGGCAATGCCGTTCATTTTGATAATTCAACAACATTCATTGCGTTACGTGCTGTCGAGCTGACGGATTTTTCAAACAATTATAAAGAAATGATTTGGTAATTTTCTTTCCTTTTTTCGTGCCTCGGAAAGCACGTTAAGCCGTTGGTCCCGGCTGTTATTCGTGGATCTTTGACAGTCGTTACGAGTCGTCAGAAGCGCGAAAGTCTGACACCAGTCTTACCAAGGGGTATCGTATTACCCAGTTACTGGGTTGTGGAGGTCAGATAGGCGGTCGCTCCATGTAAAATACTGGTATTCAGCTGCATCCGGTTAGACTGGAAGCCGACCCCAACATAGTTGGGAAAAGGCTAGGCAGATTGATTGATTTGGTAATTTTCTTCAAATTCCTTCGGACCGTGATTGAGAGTGGGGTGCTGGTTGGTTCTAGTTTCAAGAAGATGTATAGGTACGTCGACAAAAATTTATTTGATTTTCTACAATATTTGTTCTATATTATTATTGTATCAATGTGTGTTTTACACATTGGGTACTTAGCTGTGGCGGGTCCACCCTTTATGGCAGAACTTTTTATGTCATAATATTATGTTGCATAACAGCGGATAGCATAAACTTCATTTCGCAGAAAATCGTTTGGCATACACTCATTTATCATACATTCAAAATTCATGATTTTGTAAGTCAGATTCATCTTTTGGCATACATTTCATATCCATAATTATTAAAAAGTAGAACCAACATATCGCAGAAAGTACACAGTCAGAGTCGTCTTTTGGCATACATTTAATATCGATAGTTTTTAAAAGGCAGAACAATCATAATATATCTCAGAAAGTTTACAGTTAGAATCATCTTTTGGCATACATTTCATATCCATAACAATTGGAAGACTCATCTATCACATTATGCAGCATGCAAGCAAGCATGCAGCATGCAAACAAGCATACACCATGCATGCAGCAAGCAAGCCAGCATGCAACATGCAGCAGGCATGGTTTCTGTCACGGCTCCGGCGCTGCGGGGCTCCGGCGGTCCCACGCGAGCTTGTCGTCGCAGACGGTTTTAACGCTCAAAGACTACCTACTCCTCAACTCGCGGCCCGCCTCGCCCCTCCGCGCCTACACGGGCTTAAATTACACTCTAGGGGTAGGGCAGACAAGACTACGTGGAGTCGGTTTTGCAGCGATTCGTTTCTGTCACTACCTTTTATAGCACAAAGTATTGACTTTTTAAGACAATATTTTTATTTTTATACAAGGTTAAAAATGCTATTTTATAGAAATGACAATATGCCTAGTAAAATTATTCCAAATGAAATACTGCCATCTTCATAGTATGCCAAGTCAAATTGTACAAAATAATCGTCACTCTAAATAAACGTTATGCTAAACGAAATTATGCGGAATTTTAACTTTGCCAAAGGTAATTATGCCAAATAAAATTCTGCCATCTTAAAGGTAAGTATGCTATTGTAAAGTCGGACATATAAACATTCGGCCAAGCAATAACTACTTTAAATATTTTTTCTGCCTTTAAAATATTCGTTTAAAGAAGATTATGCCAAGTGTGTTATGCCAAACAAATTTCGGAGCATCTAAATTCTGCCAGATAGAGGGAACCCAGCTGTGGCCACATTCTTATACTTGAGGCTGATTGTATAAGGGATCCCAGTGATACAGGATGCTCAAATGGGTTACGTACTACTTTATTCAGCATATAAAATAAACCATGGGGTTGCCACTCTGAGGTGATTTTAAGTTTTTTTTTTATATCAGCCTGTTACTGTCCCACTGCAGGGCAAAGGCCTCTTCTCATACAAAGAAGGCACGAGCATTGATCACCATGCTTGCTCAAGACGGGTTGGCGATTTCAGACTTATATTAACTATATTATGTACAGGTTTCCTCACGATGTTTTCCTTCACCGATGTCAGTAATGTCCAAGACAAACTCAGAAAGCAAGTATCTTAACCTTTAACCGTAATCGCTTTCAGTCCCTGATTATAACCCATTTTTTTTACAATATTGTTTGGGAAGGAAAACAACCTTATTTCTTTTTAAATCTCTCATGCCACCTAATCATCATTCTCTTTCTCTTATCCTTATTTATTCGTGGTCGGCACAACATGTATTTTTATTCCATAGGTACAGTCAGCATCAAAAGTTGATGACCACATTTAGATTTTCAAAATCGCTGCATAGTGAAGTGCTAATAGTGAATACGGTGTACAGCGATTTTGAAAATCTAAATGTGGTCATCAACTTTTGATGCTGACTGTACTTCTCTATTAGCCGCTATCTCGGTAGTCACTGTCTAGCCATATCATCTTACAGACAGTCCATCCATCGTTTCTCTGGTCTTCCCCTATTCTTTTAGACTTCCACATTCATACTCAACACTTTCCTCAGTACATGTACCATTCCACCTAACAGCATGAAACCAAAAAATTACCTACTATATTTACATTCTAAACGCTATGACACGTCCCCCTCCCGCCTGCGTCTGAGCGTGGGAACGCGCGATCATTACCAGAGCTGCGCAGACGCCGCGCTTACGTAATTGGCTCTGATTTTACGTATAATCACCGGGAAGGGCACACTACCATTGAAACTGAAAGGGAAGGGTTTGGGATGTATGTAAATTGTAGGGGAATTTTCGTATGGTTTCTGTAGGTACCTAGCGGGTTTTTTTAGGGGAGCACGTGGCTAAGTAACAACAGCCACACGGGTCGCGACCCATCAGCTTAAGCTACGTTTGACGTGGTTGGTCAGTGGGTGACCATCTGTCAATACCAAAACCCCTCCGTGCCTCGGAAAGCACGTTAAGCCGTAATATTCCGAATAAGCCGAATATCATGCTGGGTCCAAACGCGGCATGTCATTCGTGGATCTTTAACAGTCGTTACGGGTCGTTAGAAGCCCGAAAGTCTGACAACCAGTCTTGCCACGGTGTATCGTATTACCCAGTAACTAGGTTCTGGAGGTCAGATAGGCAGTCGCTTCAAGTAAAATATGTGGTATTCAGCAGCATTCGGTTAGACTGGAAGCCGAACCCAAAATATTTGTGAAAAGGCTTTAGTAGATGCTGACACGTCCGTGTTTGGGTCACAGAAATTCATATCTGTACCAAATTTCAACTTAATCGGTCCAATAGGATCGGAGCAAATTGGCCGTGACAGACGGACAGACAACACAGTCACACGTTTTTTCATTTGGACGAACAGAACCCTAAAAACATCGTAGGTCAAATCCACGGTCCACGTCTAGAGTGGAGCTTATGTTTTTTAATAGTAGTGGCTAAAGTAAGTCAAAAGCGTTATTTAATGCGAAACATGAACGGTATAGCTATTACATTATTATAATAATAAAATATCAACACAAACTCCAAAGCAGCCTTGATATTGCTCTTTGAGAGTACATCCACCATGTCCAAGGGCTATAGTCATTGACCATCTCACGAGGAGATTAAGAACAGCAATTTATTCGCTCCATACACAAAAAACCAGTGTCTTTACGCCCAGCGGCGTTTCATATCGCACTACACACGGTCACATTCTTGGCCCGCTTGTCCGACTACCCGCACGAAAAAAAGACAAAAAGTGCCACTTGCCCCGCGGCAGCGGGCGCGAACGGACGTCCCCTGTCGCTGCGTTGTGGGAACGCTTAATACTCTCATTTGTTACACTGTCATGTAATTTGTGGTTAAATGATAAGAGATTTATGGATGTGATTTTTGCGATTGGAGTACGATATGATGTTTTTATGCAACTTTTTGTTATAATTAATGCGTATTTGATATTCTTCTTGTTTAAAATATTATCACACTAATTTTACGTGCGAGTTTCTCGACGAAGAATTTGAATAAATATTGGTACATTGAAAAATTTAAATTGTTTTTGTGATGTTTATTTTCAAGTACATAGTGGACCAAAAACGAATAAATTATCTGGCCGTAGAGATATCAAAAGGCCCTGTGAAGATGTAGATCTCATACAACTCAAACAAGATTATAAAGACGTATTTCAACCAAACCTACAAGCCTTACGTTCGAGTATGCTCGCAGTGCTCTCGTCGGTATAACAGCCATCCAGGTTTAAATGTTATGCGCACATCGATAAAGCGTAACAATAGCTCACCGCGGGCTAAGAGCATTGTTGTGAATACAAGATTTCTAAATAACAGCAGTTTTCGCAATACATTATCATACGATGAAAGGATTGCACGTGTTTTGTTCTTTAGCAACCAAATTGCAGCCCAGGTTTGGCCGAAATTTAGTTTTTTAGGGTTCCATAACTTTATAGTCAAAACCCTCATGAGACTGTATTCGTCTGTCTGTCTTCTATTTGATTGGCACGTGGTAAAAATCCTTGGAGTAATTTAATAGTGTCTGTCAAATTATCTAATAGAGACCAGCTATCTCATTATGTAACATATTTTCATAAACGGTTACGACTAATCTGTTTCATTTTGACAGTTCAACTACATTCATTGCGTTATTTACATTGTTGAGCAGATTTTTTTTCAAATTATGAAGCAATGGATTAGCAATCTGTTTCAAAACGATTCAGATTCTGATTGATCGTGTATTATGCAATTAGGGTACAGTCTTGGATACGTATTTCTATTTAGACTTTTAACCTAGAAGTTGACCCTAATAATGATATTGTTTCGAATTCCAAATTAGATACCCGTTTCCATAGATTTGTGTTTGTTAAAAAACATAATAAAAACTATTTTGACCCTCACTTAACTGGATTTTTTCGACATGAAAAAACGGTAGAGAGTTCTGCTAAGTCCATAATGATGGGTTGGGGTTTGTGCCATTTGTGGGTCATAAACAGGCTATAAAGTAGCAGATACGTGCCATATGGAACTTAGAATTGCATGTTGCATAATCATCTGCTAATTGTTTTGTAGAGTGACCACATATCAGGATAGGAGTGTAGCACTCTATCTCGTTGAGCAAATTGTTATAAAGTTTTTCCAACTGGAATTTCTCAGTAGCAGTCCGGAGTCTGGATTTGTGCCTGCTTGATGGGAATAGGCTGTTACATGGACTTAAACATAACTGGCGAAATTTGGGTGTATAGGTACACCTCTCTCGGGGAATACAAGCTTGATGTTATCAGTAGCACGCTGTGGTACTTTTTGACCGCTAAGAAATGAAAATAATGTAAATGAAAGATTCATGAAATCTGGTTGGTGAAGCCAAAATACCAATATTTCAAAGATATTGTAGGTTCCTGTTGCTATTTGAGGAAACTTCGGCAGCTACCGGTCTGTCGTCTTGTTCTCTCGTATCAACACGAAATACATCAGAACACAGACCAATGCTAGTAAATAGATTATCCAATCAGTAAGGTAGTTGTTTGGGGTGAAAGGTCGGATTGAGACAGCTGAAAAAAAAGTGTTTCCATTAGGCCACCTATCACGAAAATTATAAAAAAATCGACCTACATACAAAAACGTAAAAGATAATAAGTGTGTTTTTTGGGAAAATCACGTTTTATCTTTCATAATTTAAATGGTGATTGATTACCATTCTGTTCTTCAACACCGATTTTAGCATACAACTTTACTATATCCTTGAAAACACCACCAAAATCATAGTACCAACATTTCCAGGTCTCTAACGCTCTGTTTTTAATAGTCCCACAATAATTGCTCCCACTTGGCCCATCATAAATCAGTCCTTAATTAGATATACCAAACCTCTTCTGACGTTTAGCCTCTTCATAATGATACCGGTATCTTTGGTGTACCTATCCAATTTGATACACAGTTTTTTCGGCCATTTTATTTGATGGTAATTTTTTGAATGTGGAGTTCATAGATGTGATTAGAGATTTGTGATTCGTCGTGGTTATTACATGGTTATATGTAAGGGCTCTTCCTATATACCGTGGGCAAAGTTAAAAAACCGACCAAGTGCGTGTCGGACTGCGCACAATGAAGGGTTCCGTAGTTGGGATGAATTACTCTTCAAAACTTAAGGCGCGGACTGACTACGATTTTAAACGCTACAGCTGCACTCACACAACTTCGTCTGCGCGCGATACGGTAGCCCGACGACTAAAGTATGACCGCAATATCTATTTTCACAATTACAGAGCATTAAATAAGGTTGAAAATCGAATTAATATTTGGGTTGACGATGTGACTAAGCTACGAGTGGGCATTTATTTTACGGGTTTTATTTAGATTATTCAGAATATATACATCAAATTAAATAATTGTCTGGTTAAAGTTATAAAATAATGTTTATTCTATTGAACTCTTAAAAAAAAAAATTTTATTATCGCGGAAAATACGGAGATGTTCGACGCCAAAGTTTATTTTTGTGAAGTATTTTTTATTGGGAATATCTAACCATTTTCTACTATTCTATTCGGTTAAAATTTTACTTTAAACCCTTCTCTGTCCACTGTATTTTTAGCGTCGTATATTTTCATTGCGTTACGTCATACTCGACTATCCAAGAAACCAGTTTTTTGTGAATATTGAGGTAACACCGCGCCTTAACATTGTAGTTGAAAAACATTTTCTCTCATACATTGATATACGTCACGGTCTATTCTCCAACTGCAAATGTAAGGTTGTAATCACAATAAAAAAAGGTGTGATAAAACTACAAATTAACTATTTTCAAACTTTTTCCTTATGTGCTGTGAGACCTTGCTTCCTGCCAAATTTCATGATGCCAGGTCAACGGGAAGTACTGTTCGGCGAGTATCGTAGTTCCTAGTTACTGGGTTGTGGAGGTCAGATAGGCAGTCGCTCAATATAAAATACTGGTATTCAGCTACATCCGGTCAGACTGGAAGCCGACCCCAACGTAGTTGGCAAAAGGCTACAAAGATTGATTGTGATCTTTTAATTACAAATCAAACGCTGACACATATTTAAAAAAGTTGGATCGTAGTGATCCAACTTTTTTAAATATGTGTCAGCGTTTTTGTGACTAAAACTAATACGTAAATCGTAAAAACATTGAAATCTGAGATCATGTAATTATCATGCAGTTACAAATTCCGATTGAGGAATCGGAATTTGTTCGAAGCGTCACGAGCTGCATCGATGCATTGACAATCTGATCGATCGATTTGATACGATTCCTGCGTTTCAAAATTCCGACACTGTTTTCATTTGTTTTTTTCCTGATTCTTGGAATGTTGACGATATGGACGCGATTTTATAAATTCTAACGTGACGATCGTGGACGTCCAAGTCTATAAAATGTATGGAAATATATGCTATAACGTTATCGTGGACGGAAATTTAAAAGCGTCTTCAGAATATTTCCATACATTTTACTTCCCTGTGTTATCGTGAAGCCGTGACGTGGACGTGGACGTCCACGATCAAGCGTATCGTCACGTTAGAAATGATAAAAGCGCACAATTTCCAAAATACAGTAGGTAAGATATTGCACTATTTATAGCAAATTCCACATCAAGTAAGTATGAGTAAATAATGATTTTTATGTTTCATGCGATAGGAAATCAGTTTAATCTTTGAATACTTCTCATGATAAATAAATCCCCGACTAGACAAGAATGTAATAGGTAACGGACGACATTATACATCACAATATGTAGCGAAAATGAAAGGAGTAGTAATAATTTAATCGCATGATTTAATAATTGGCTATCTATACTCGATAGGTTTAAGTACTCGTAGTAAATAAAGGTAAAAAAAAAACATGTGACGAGAGAGTTGTCAAGTAAACGAGTAAACGTAATACGTGTCACTTCAGTTGTCATGCTACGTCACAGTTGTACTCTTCAATTTAGCAACGTTATAATTCATTGACGTTTAGAGTTAGGGTTCTTTACAGTAGACAGATCACAAAATATTATATTAACATTATAAATCTAACAAAAAAACTGTGCTCAAGCGGTTACATGAACGAAGGCTAGTAGAATAAATGATAAAATTTAACATACACTAATAAAAGAGGAACCTATTACAAAAATGTAAAATCAATTTTATTTTTGGTTTTATCGTATTTTTCAACAAGAAAATGTCATCTATAAAAACCCTTTTTACGATTTGTTTACCTTTATTTAACTATCTAAAACTATGGAGTATAGTGTGCGGCATCTTCCTAGTTCGTGATTTACTCACATCACGGAACTGAAACGAGGTCCCTCATATAATAATATAATTATCACCATCATTTTCCTGCCCATATCCTAATTTATTTGGTGACGTGGTCAACATGTCTTTTTCTTCCACACTTCTCTATTAGTCGTCATCTCGGTAGTCATCCCCTTTCCAGCCATATCATCTTTCACACAGTCCATGCATCGTTTCTTTGGTCACGTGATCACTCACAACGGCCTGATGTAAGTGCTGGATTTAGCACTACCAGCACCCTGGGCGGATCAATAAACATTTCCGTTTCAGAAGTAACTAGAGCAGGCGAAGCGAGTTCAAAATATTTCGGATAGGTTAGATGAAACCTAGGTTATTAGAGCGAGCGAAGCGAGCTTGAAAATTTAGTACCTATCCTCGCATTGGGAAAATTTCTTTTGACAACGTATACGAAGGTAGGAGTAACTATGTCGACCTATGCATAAACTTTTATGCTAGAGCAGAGTTAGATTAATAAGTTCCCGGTTCCAATTGGTTGCTTCCTATGTAGAAGAGCTGTCAAGAAATTCCACGGTTTCTCTATTAAAAATAATTGACTTAGCAAGCGAAGCGTGCTCGAAAATTTTAATACCCCACATCGGATTGGTTTGAGTTTCTTTTGACTATTCATAAAGAAAAAGTTGTTGGTTTGTTGACTTAGGCAGAAAGGTTTAAGAATCAAAAGAACCGAGACTACAAGAACAAGCAAAGCGACTTCGAAAATTTTAGCATCCCGCCTCGGATTTGTCAGATTTGCATATTCAGTAACAAATCTGACATCAGATAACAAAAAATTGACAACTTTAAAATTGCTATACTGGAACTAGGCACATTGAAAGATAAAGCTAGGTATATCAGAAAATAATTCAGGCAGAACGACTGATTAAGATAACCGTGATTCTAACACTAATTATAATAGATTGAATAAAGACAAAGACTTATTCGAAAACAACAGACGTGAATTCAGTGACCCAGTGATTGTGTTTTTCAGTATCAATTCTTATTACGGACTTACGGGATCAGAAGCTTGCGACGAAAATACATTTGCGGAAAATCCAAAGCATATAAAATTATATTTTTTGTATCGGAACGATACTGATCGGATCGGTAATAAAGATCATCCCTGATTAATGATTTACCTATAGCTCGTCTTCTTTCTTTTTTTGAAAATTGTGACTATATCGGAAGGTAATGAGTGACGTCAAGAAAGCAGTAAGTACAAGCATCAGCTTGACAGACGTTTCCATTTCGGATACCAATGATTTCAATAACGGAAAGTTTTCCAAAGAATGCGATATAAATCATAGCACCTGAAAAGGCTGCGCTTCCAAGATTATAATACTCTAATATTGGCGGGACTAGAAAAGTTCTAGAAAATGTAAATGGATGATGCGAACTGATTGCCGTACAGCACGTGAGTATTTTCCAATAGTTACTTGTCACGTGCTTCTTCACAGCAGCTGTCTTTAATTGACTTGCGTTGACTTACACGCACAATTGCACGGCTAGTCAAGCGTAAGAAAATTGACTCATACGATTTGTGTCCGTTATCAGTACACTGACATATTGCAGGCCCTTCCTTCCTATATTATAATATTTCGGCCAGCTCGTTTCTCATTAATAACAAATTAGCCACTGTGACGACAACTACAACCATGTTTTTATATTTAACGATATTTATAACGTTCGTTTGCTACCTTTTCTACTACTTCACCAGAACATTTAACTATTGGAAAGGAAAACATGTCAAAGGACCGACCCCTATCCCATTCTTCGGAAACTTCATTGAAGTATTCTTCAGAAGAAAGCACGTTGGAGTGCTGTACAATGAACTCTACAAGCAATACCCCAACGAAAAAGTGGTTGGTCTGTACAGAATGATGTCTCCCACTTTGCTGATTCGTGATCTTGATATAGTGAAACAAGTGCTCATTAAGGACTTTGATTCATTTCCCGATCGTGGACTGTATTACAGCAAGGAACGGCTAGGAGACAATCTGTTTCATTCCGATGTTACGGTGATGAAAATTTTAAGGAAACATTTAACAACGGTGTTCACATCAAGCAAGTTCAACGCCAATTTTCATATTCTAGCCAATCGCGCAGACATGTTCATTGATTATATAGAAAATGCCACTATGAAAGGACCGGAAATAAACGTGTTACCAGTTTTTAGAAAATATGGAGTCGACTCAATAATGATGGGCGCATTTGGTATTGACGTGGACCCTTACAATGACGATAATAGTCTATGTGATGTGTTGCACGCAGGAATCCAAACACCAAGCTACTTTCTTGAACTAGAGTTACTATTCCCTGGTACTCTGTCGAAGTATAATTTATCAATTTTCCCAGACAATGTGGCAAAATTTTGTAAACAAATTATTCAAGCTGGTGCAAATCTAGAAGCTGTTCCAAAGGCTGATAGAAGAAGAACAATGGATGTCTTGATGGGCTTGAGAGGAGAAGGCAATGTCAGTTCTGGGAAAACAACTGAAGGCGAAAAAGAACTATGGATGGAAGTAACGGATGATGTTTTAGCTGGACAAGTGTTTATATTTTATTTCGCTGGTTATGGAAATAATTCGTTATTGGCGACCTATGCACTGTATCAGTTGGCTAAAAATCCCGATGTACAAGAAATATTAATACAAGAAATTGAGAATGTTCTACGAAAATATCATGGTAAATTTAATTACGAAGCACTAAAAGAAATGAAATACCTGCAGATGGTTTTCGATGAGACGCTGCGAATGCATCCTTTAACGAACTCTGTTTCTAGAAATGTTGGACGGGACATTCAGTTGGATGGTACAGACTTTGTCATTAAAAAAGGTACTATAGTAGCAATTTCTCCATATTCCATCCAACACGATGAAAAGTATTATCCTGAACCTGAACAGTTCAAACCTGAAAGATTTACACCAGAGAACGTAAGAGAGCGACATCCCTGCGCTATGGTGTCGTTTGGACTTGGACCCAGAAGTTGTCTTGGTGAGTCCATTAGCAATATATTCCTTCATTTTATATACTTGAAAAGTATCGGACGCTCCGTATTTAACGTAACATTACGCCTGTATTTCCCGAAGCGCTGTCAGAAGTGTACCTATAGGTACATCCACATTACGCTAGTTATGAAATCATATGTAATAAGGGGTGACCCTGTTGCCATCAACCGGGCAGAAATTCAGACTCCAGGCAATAATTACTTAAGAATGGAGAGGCCTGATGATCAGCAATGGACAGTCTAGGCGGATAATGATTATGTATGAACTAAGGAGTGTTAATTATTGTTATAGTTCAGGTTTTTGGTTTTACCAAGTTTAGTCTCATCCATATTATGGAATGCTACTCAATGAGGGTTGTCTGACATGACGTTTGGTAGTAGCACTGAGAAGTCAGGTCCGGGTACCAGTCCAAATGCCTAAGCCAAACATCAAATCGCCCAAGTGAATGATGAACGTCATCATATACTTTATGTTCATTGTCGAAATGGAAAAACTCTTGTCAAAGTGGCGCCTACTAGTGGCGTGAATTTTCATGAAAAGCCGCATTGCCTTAGTTAATTGATAAAACTAGTTTGTCGTATAATCTTTTTCATGGAAAATTTCTTTTACAGGTTCGAGGTTTGCACATCTCCAGTTTGGAATCTGTATGGTGAAGGTATTGTCCAAGTACCGAATTGAGTGCACTAAGAATACGGTGGACAAAATAACATATACACCCATGCGACTACTGCTTACTCCAAATGAAAGGATATATTTGAGATTAGTACAGAGAGATAAATAGTGATAATAGTAGGTTAGTGAATGTATTTAATCCTGTAAATATAAACTATTAAATTATTATCGTTTGGATACTCATGCTGTTTATTTATTCCTAAACAGAATTTAAAAATCAATCATGTATTACAAAGATAAGTTTTTAGGTTGTATCTTCAGTTACAAGAGGCTAATTTCTCATATTTTTAACTCAATATATTATAAGATTTGACACAAAATTCCTAAAAGCCATTTGTTTTCCCCTATAACGCTCGTAAAGCTCGCTGTTACAAAACAGTCGCTTTATCAGCGCAAACGCATCAACACGTACTCAGCTATCGGCCAATCGCGTTCGAGGGCGGGAACGGCGAACGTTGCCTTTCGAAAAAAGAACGCCGCGTTCCATTTGTACGATGTATCTTTAGTTTTTAATGAGTACTTGACAACCTTTATGAGGAAAGGCTGGATTTAAAAAGGTTCATGTTACGGGATAACAGGATAATATTTTTCTTTTCGATATATTTCTGCTTGAGGCTGCCTTGAGGCGCTGACTACTACAAGCTGTGCGTATTGTAATTCAGCTTATATTAATTGGTACATTTTGAACATCAAAAATTATATTGAAATTTTTAAAAGAGCTTCTAAAACTGGCTTTAAATTGGCTTTGTTAACTTCTTACTAGGTAAGAGTTATCTGTCCGTTTTCTATCTAGAATTGCAAAAGATAAGTCATTACTGAGACTTACTGGTCCTGGTAATTCTCCATCTGAAAATAAACCGATTTTTCCAGAAGATTTAATGACGTCATAAACAAAATCTAAAGTCATTAGAGACAGTTCAAAGTTTAAAAATAAAATAACACCTCTCAATACAAATAATTGAATAGCTATTGATATGTATCTTAAAATTATCATTGCCCTTGACATTTCGCCTCCAATACTTCCTAGAATCAAAGACGTTATGACAAAAGTATAAAAACTATTATTTAACTATAGTCAGCATCAATCACTGTCAACAGTTATAATAATATAGACACTACACTGATATGTTTAAGGATATTGAACATAATGCCGAAATGTTTAAGAATAATAGTATCTACCAGCCTATTACTGTCTCACTGCAGGGTATTGGCCTCTTCTCCTCCAGAGAAGGCCCTAGGCTTGAAGACCACACTTGCTCATGGCGGAGTGGCGATTCAGACGCATTCAAGGACACTGAACACAATAGAAGTTTTATTCTTATAACGCCTATGGGCGTTTAGTGTCCCTCAAAGTGTTAATCAGGTTTCCTAACGAAGATTTCCTTCACCACTGTCAGTGATGTCCAAGATACACATAGAAAGTATATCTACTTCGAAAGTTACGAGTATAATGAACTGAATACGCCAAGAAACAAAATATACTTATACCAGAAATAATAATCAAACATAATTAAGTTATTAATTCATGACAGTCAGGTTGGTGATAATAACTTAACCTTAATGACCGACAGACGTTTTCGTTTCCGGCAATTTTCAGCCAATAAGATCATGATTCGGCCATATTTTCGTTTTCGGTCATAGAACAGCCGAAGCTTTGACCAAACCGAAAATCAGAAGTTCGCGAATTTTCGCAAACAATACGACAAGAAATATACGAAATTTTGTATCCTCTAATGGAATTATCGTGTTTTATTTCTTTTAAAGCCAGCAGAAATATTAACATATTTTTAATGTCTAAATCATTTTCGTTTCAGGCTTCGTTTTCGGCCGAAAATAAGACTAAAGCCGAAGCTTCATCTCGTTTTCGATTGAAAATCTATTTTCGGTCGGGCTACTAAAAAAGGCATATTATGTTACATTTCTAAACACTAATGTATGAATATCAACTACTACTTCTCAATGGCTATTTTCAAACCTCTACAGTTCACTACCAAAAAAGAATTTAAAAAAAAATCATTACAGAACTAGAACAGGTAAGTGTGTTTATGGCCCTCTCATAAAGAGGAGACCTGTATCCCAGCAGTGGGGACATTGTTTGCTTATTATGCTAAGTGCGTCTGTACTTACATGATAGTGATGTCGCCTTTTGACGTCATAGGCAAGAAATAATAAAATGTTTACTCTTATAGATAACTATATAATCAGATACATAGATCTCAAGATAGATGTTTTAAGTACCGCGAATTAAAAGATTAGATAGTGTTTTTGCAGACAATCTGATATCATTATCAGGATATAAGCCCATTGAAGATCGATCATTGGGTTTTCTGGCGAAAACTGTTACCATAGATTCAGTACATGATTCTGAACCCCTCTTGTTTTCCTTTTTTTTTTGAGGGTGGGAAAATATCAAATAACTTCTCCCGCTCTGGGCGGAGCGGGAGGGTGTGTCAGACTTTTACTGACTAAAACCCACCCGTGTTCCTTCTGTTGCCTGTGTGCCGGGGCCGCGATATCCCTTTCGGACAAACCCGCAACCCCAGCAGGCATTGGTCCTTACGGACCCCGTCAGTTGGTGCTGTCATCTCTTTGAGGCGTGCGTGGATCACAACGCGCCGTCGATCCGGGCCTGGTCCTTATCGGACGGCGAGCTACCCATTGCTCACCGTCCGCAAGCCCGCGCCTACGGTGGCCGGAAGTCGGCTCGCGACTCCCGATGCCCGGGGCGTCTCCTGCGGCGACTAGGGGCGCGAGGGCGCGCATCTAGCATCTCCCTCGCGCGCTCCGCGTCCTCCTTCGCGAGCATAACTGCTTCGCAGAAGGAGGTGACGGCCTCCCATGCATTCTCGCTCCGAACCATGGCCTGAACCAAGCCGGACGCGAGAGATCGCCTCCGTGAGGACACGGCGGTGCTCCGCCCAAGCCGGGCAGATCTCCACCGTATGCTCCACCGTGTCCTCCGGGCGATCCACACAGTGGTGACACCAGGGCGTTTCCTCCTGCCTTACGGGTTGAAATTTTTCGTCGGTTATTAAAAATAAAATCAGCTGTTCTGAATATTGCACTTTTCTATGAAACAGTAGACTCTTTTTTAATGCAGCGGGGTTCAGATCACGAACACCATGGATGGAACGATCATGGATTTTGTACATGATTCTGATCATGTACAAAATCCATGGTAACAGTTTTCTCGTCGATGTGGGATGCCACCCTGTGTGTATAATATTATAAATGCGAAAATGAGTTAGTTTGTTTTTTTGTTTGTTACGCTTTCTCACTAAAACGGCTGAACGGATTCGGATGAAATTTGGCAAATGCGTAGACCATGACCTTGGTTAAGACACAGAATGCTTTTTATCCCGATATTCCCACGGGATCAAGACTTATGCGGGTGAAACCACGGGGCGCTGCTAGTATTATATACTAGTGTCATTACAGGTGTTCTGTAGTTCACGGTGATTCGTCTCTTTCTGGTGGCAACTGGCGGCAACTGCAAGCAGCGTGTCGTCGTGACACGACTGGATTTCTATGAAGGCGATGTATCTGCTACGGAAGGTATTTCATAGAAATTCATAAAAACCAGTCTTGTCGCGACACCGTATTTATTTCAGTTGAATAATTAACAGGCACTTTTTAATCATCAAGGAGACGGTCAGTCAGAAACGGATTAGGTTTCTATGGAGAAGAACGGGCAAGAAATTTCATGGATAATCTCTACCTAATTTAGTGGTCACGAACATGATGGTAAACAAGGGATTGTGTGAAGCATAGGACAATTTCTTGATACACCAATCAAGTTTAAGATTGCAATTAAGAATGACGCCAAGAGTGTGGACACCAGCTTCATTATTACTTATTTTTATTTAATTTATAAAGAGTTTACAGAGGACACCAATGGCACTGTAACTACCGCGATCCTTAAACAGTTATTTCATTATTATCATATAACAGTACACTGCTGGATATAGCCCTCTCCAATCGCAAGCCATTGAATTATATTCCAGAATCAAATTCTCATCCGCCATCGCTGATACCAGCTACTCTTCGAAGATCGTCACACCAATCAAATTAAAGATGCTACTCCCATCATCATTTCATATCTTTCACAATCGTGTTGCTCGTAATCAACAAGATACAAGTTCGAGAGTCAATCCCAATAAAATTAACCATGACTCATAATAATTTAACTGGAATATAATTTGAGAAGTATCTGCTGTCAATAGCGATGATTTCGCGGCACCCGCCAATCATAAAACAATTATAGTACTGTGCTATTGAAAATATGACGGACCGCACAGTACGGAAGAACATTAGAAGAAGGAGAACCAAATACTGCAAGCTAAGCTTAGCGAGGCTTTAAATTGGATGAGTTTGTTGCTAATGTTTGTAGCTCTAAAGTATGGAATCTTCATGCAAATAAAAATAAAACTGGTGTTGCAGCTGGTGCTCAAAATGTTTGAATACGGTATAGAACGATGAACAATAACGTAAGTATCTAGATATAGAAAGTCACTTATGGCGGTGATAATAGAATATAAATCTGACCGGAAGGTGGTCTCATTTATACGTCTCGTTGAATTCCCGTCTTGTTAATAAGCAAAATTTTTATAGTTTGGTATTACTAGAGTCGCTGAAATAAACAAATAAAACATTCTTAAGGAATATCAACATAAATGACCCCACCTCGATATTTCCTTATAGTATCACTTCGAAATCATTCACAAATCAATTAGCGATCACCTAAATCAATTGGTTCATCGCATACTATATTATCATCACGTAGATACTAGACTTCGTGAGAATTAGCACGCAAATGACTAAAGTCATTGACTTTAGCTAACGAGTTTGCCTTATCTTCGAATGCTGCGACACTTCATTGTATTAATATCGTCATTCTAATGATAGTTATTGTGACAGAATCATTGCAGACACCTAATCATAGTAAATTAATTTGCGTATACGATTAATAACCTCTCGATGCTTCATTAGAACTACATCTGGCAAGGCACGTCCTCGAGATGATGATGAAATGATGTTAGAAATAATGTGACGAACGCGTCACTTGACATCACACATAATTCACAATTCCATAGAAGTGTGCTAATAATCAGAAATATGCAAGTAATATACATAGGATAGCCTCAAGGACCAGCGTACTCTGGACAGTCACCGAATCCCAAAGTGCAGCATTTAATCATTTCAGTAAGGCATGAACTCTCCGGGAGAATCTTATTTCCTAAACCCCAATCGTATCCCAAACCTCAAGCTTCCCAAACCTCTTTTAAAAATGAAAAACGTAAGTACCTCTTAAATGTGTTCTGTCAAAGCCACACTGTAGTGAATATTTAATACACCTCTAAGTGAAAAGGTGTTATAACTATGTTTATATGTAATAAAAAAGGACCTAAGCCTGTCAACTAACTGCTGTGTAGTTTGGGAGAGGTAAAATATCTTGTACATTTTTTTTTTACTATCTTACTGTCTGCTTGAGATAAAAATAATGATTGCCAGGTAACCGAATAAAATCGATTTATCTTTGATCAATCTCCTTTTGGGAAACCTGGAACCACTGTCAGCGAAGCTATATCCACCAATAGTTCATCTATCAATACAGTGTCAGCTTAACACTGACACGATAATGATACAGCTCGTGACACAACCATTACTGACACCTTAGAGTCTGATCATTTCCCTGTTCAGTGCACGCATAAACATCATTATTTATTGAATATTCCGGCACTTTGCGTAGAGGGAGGAAGATGATTCATGAAGTAGACAGTGACACCGTAGAAGTATACGTAGAGCTCTAGCAACAAAATCCAAAAGATGATGTCGAATTATGAAATTGGTATTCTTAATTTTATTACAGTGTTAGTCATCGCAATGAAGGTTTTCATGAAATTTCAAGCCACCAGTTGGGGCCACTTTGTGAAGAGGTCTTCTATTTCGACAACGAATATAAAATATATGATGAGGTTTATCATTCAGTCACGACTGAATAAAATATAGGTGCTTTGACACTTATGACAGGGGGGGGCACACCTGTCATAAGTGTCAAAGCGCCTGTAATTTAACCTGACGTCTCAGTACTGCCACCTAGTGGACGTCATTTAAGAAAACCCTTAATAACGAATAGCTGATAGGGTCTAGACTTATTCCATTTTGGTTTTCACTCATGATTTATTAGCGTGACGCATCCTCCATTTATCACGCATCATAATTCCCAAAGATTGTGTCCTAAGAGGGTGATATATTTACATAATACATTCTACTGGCTTTTAATTTTCTTCAAACCGGTAGTTACATTATGTAAACAAAAAGATTACTTTTTTTCTCATACTTTAGTCACGTGCACCTTTTAAACTCCTGCAGATACAAACCGCAGGATGACCATCCTCAGCAGTAAATCATCTGGAACGGCTGCCTTTATTTTCATGTGTCTCTCTATCTTTGATATTAATCTGGAATAGTAAAGAAGAAATATATGTTTTAACATCCATATCTAACTGAGGATCAAAAGGTAGGTTCCCAAAATTGGTCCTCAGTACCAATGAGGCGTAAAATCCGATCACTTCCTCGTCTATTAGAGTAGCACGCACAAAGATCATTATTCATCATAATTCCGGCACTCAAGCGACAGTTAAGAATTAAATTGTAGTTTTTGTTTCTTAGAACCTTTGGTCGTTTTGATAATGGCTTTAGAATAGGCGTTTAATTGTTGATTGGAGGCTAGTGTTTGAAATTAGTCAACGGCTTTACACGTCTTGTCTGAGGAAAAGTCTGTGTGGTGAAGAAAATTTGTTTAAAAATGTTGATCCTAAATCTTGATATATAGGTATTATTTTCTTGATTTAGTTTATAGATATATAATTTACATTTTTTTTTTTTTTTTTTTTTTTTTTTTTAACTTAAATATAATAAATCATTCAAAAAATTGTAGCCCACCGGTATCGGGAACAGGGTCCAAGGTAAGGTGGTTAGGGCTTCTGAGAGAGGAACCTCCTAACGATACACGCCGTGTCCAGAAGTACCGCTTTCTGGATCAAGCCCTTACTTACAAGAGCCTAACGAGAACCTCCTCAGGTGTTGGTCGAGGCTCTTGGCTATTATGATATTGGCCGTCACGGAAAATAAAAAAATAAGGTTTGCTAACTGTACCGTGTGTCATATCAAATGAAAGGGCTTGTTTTGGGGATTTCAAATATATTTTTATAAAATAAATATTTTAAAAGAAATTCAAGAAAATAGACGAACATTTACCATTACCCTTAGCTCCGAAACTAGAGACACAATTTTTAAAAAAATAGGTACTAATAATACTTATATAGGTACTTATAGATTACAGGAAAACCTATAAGAAGTCTATGGTCTTAAAATAACATGGTAAATCTCCCAATATTGTGCGTACAAATTTGCAGTTGGAATTTGTGGGAGAACATGTTTTTCAACTACAATGTTAAGTTTGTCCTTGGTATGAATTCATCCCAACTACGGAACCCTTCATTGTGCGAGGACCGACACACTCTTGGCCGGTTTAAAAGAAAATGTTTTTCTTATAAAACTTTGGTCTACTCTAGGAATTTAGGATAAAAATAGACTGTTTGTTAAAGTTATTAGGTATGTGAAAGAATTCAACTTAGACGCCTATAGCAGTTTGAGTTCTATGACATGAACCAAAAACAACACAGAAACAAAAAACACAAGAAAACTCAACAGTTATTCAACGAAACAGTTATTCATACACAACGTTTAATATCCTTTATCGTCCTTTGATTCCCGTGTTGCGTGTTCTTTATTATGTCAAACATGTTTTGAACAATTCCATAATCTTATCTATTGTCAGACATTCAATTATTTATATCGATCTGTATCATATCTTTTTTGATTTGATTTTCTATAATTATGATTATTTTATTCATTTATCATTAATAGTTTTAATTCATAATCATTTGCTGTGAAGTCGGCGGCGCCATCTAAATGCATCTATTCTGTTATATCCTGTTTATGTATTGTCTTAATTAATAAGTTATTGTTATTAATATGTGTTTTCTTCTGTTCTCAATAAATAATTAAGTAATTTTCCAAAAGTGACACCTGCGTAGTTTGAAACCACGAGTGGTGAAAAACAAATTAGGTTATCTAGGTATACATTGTGATCAATATTATTTAAAAAATGTAAGGCTCTCGTTCATGATTTTAATTATAGGGGTTGAAGGAGGAGGCGGATACCCGGGGAGGGGGTAATCTTCTATACATAAGTACATACAAATATAAAATATAAAATTGAAGAGTCTGTTTGTAATGTTAAACGTACAGTTATTTACTAAATGCGGATGAAAGTATATAAGTACTTAAGTTACTAATAAAAAAAAAAAAAAAAAATTGTCTGTCTGCGTGTCTGTTTGTTCCAGCTAACCTTTGAAACAGCTGGACCGATTTTGACAGGAACTTTCACTGGCAGATGGTTGATGTTTGTTATAAGGAGTAACTTAGGCAGGCTTACATCGCATTTTACAATTTTTATTTGTTTACTGCTGTATAAATTGTGTGCTTTTTAGTCTGTATTAAATAAATGTATTTTCTTTCTTTTCCTTTTCTTTTAGGCTACTTTTATTAAAAAAAAAAAAATTAGGGTCATGAGGGCGAAGCAGCGGGCAGGACCTAGTATGCATGTTGTAGGTAAGTTATAATAAAAGCTGGTAACAAAGTAGAAAATACATTTTGCATTGCAATTCTATTATTGTAGTTCGTTAGCTTGCGAAATCAACCAATTTGTCTTGTATACTCAATGCATAAAGCTGAGTTGAGTTGCCTATGTCATAGTTATAGCTTTTATATCTAACCGAACCTTAGTGGATCGTCTACATATGCCCTACACACGTGCCAAGATGGCGGCTGTTTAACACGACACATCGCATAATGTGAACAGCAAATGCCAGACGCTAAACTGATTGGCGGGCAATGAGTGTCATTAACATGCCAATGTAAGATTTGGGTCGTAAAACAGCACTGGTAACTGCAGAAGGCTTACTTCGAACAATCTATAATCTACTGGAGTGTTCTAAAGTTGGTAAATCCATGACAAATATTCAAGTTATGTATTAAGCCCGTCACAGACGTAGCTATAATATATATTAATATACTCGTACTTTGCTATTGCTTTTTTTTGCGTAGTTCTTGATGCGTACTAGAAATATATATTATAGCTCCGTCTGAGGTCACTCGAAGATTATTATGGAAAATATATCGTAATATGCCTTGCTCCGTCTGTGGCAGCTTTACTAATATCGTGTATGAGATAGTTTCCCCAAGTTCACCTTAATGGGAAGGTTCAAATTGTTTTTATTTTCCATTTTTTATTATTGTTCAACTACTTATTATACTTTTAGGATTGTTTTGTCTCTCACCCGATGTTGTTTTCTGATAATCCAGAAGGTTTGTAGGATTTTCTTGAGTTTTTCCTCATTTTCTTTCAATAGGTAGGTATGTAAAGATAGAATAGAATATATCTTTATCTTGCATAAAATATGGTCTTAAATATAATTAGCATAACATCACACCTGCAATCCTCGACGGGTTAGGCAGAGGTATACCTATAGTACACCCAAATTTCTCCAGTTATGTTTAAGTCCCATGTAATAGGGGCGAGTCTAATTGCCATCAACCGAGCACAAATCCAGATTTCAGCCTACAACTGAGAAATTCCTGATGAAAAAAACCAATAACAGTTTGCCCGACCTGGGAATCGAAACCAGGACCTCATGCTCAGCTGTGCCACTTGACCAACGAGGCAGACGGTTATTACTAATGAGATCGAAAAAATTACTTTAAAACTTTTTCCAAAAAAAAACAACCTACTTCCAAAAAAAACCCTGCTAAGTGAAAAATAACTTTAATATCGGAAGTCGCTGTCTTTGGTTTTTTGTCACCGACTTCCGAAATTGAAGTAAATTTTTCACTTTGTAGTGTTTTTTTTGGAAGTAGGTTATTTTTTTTTTTGTAAAAAGCTTTTATTTTTCACTTTTTAGTTGTGGTACCTACCCCACACAAATTAGAATACAACTTCCTGCTATGTAAATAACAGTGACAGGAAGTTATCATCATATCATCCACATATACCCAATCGACGGAGAAGTTGGTGGACATACATGAGAAAAAAAACATACATACACGACGAACATATAACCTCCACCTTTTCGGAAGTCGGTTAAAAATTAAATCATATTACTAGTGAGATCTTAATTGGAACTTTGCTTATAATTTAGAAATCACAGCTCTCTGATTTGTTGTGGTATTTGGTTAGATTTCCTATGTCGTAATGGAACTTCTGCATTTGTTCATTTATGGTCACGCTGAGTCAATGCGTGACACGAGACCAACCATCAAACAAAGACCCTTGTCATCTATTATCGTCTTTCAAAATATTAGAACATGTGGAGGTCATCATAATCTGGTCATAAAACGCAATTAAGATTAATTAGAGTAGCATACTCTTTGAATAGCAATAGCGTATCAACAAAATGGCTGAATGGAATTCTTCTTTTGTTTTTTGCCAGTATTTTTTTTATTTTTAGAATGTTCTGAACTAAATCGCACGTCGTATGGTCATCGGATGATAATTAAGTTAACCCAATTTTTATTGAGCAGCTAGTCAACATCAGTGTTTAAGAGCGTTTATTCTGAAGGTGAGCAACGTCGCAAATAGATGTCTGTTTTGATTAATTTGGCAATATTACTGTGTGAAAATAACAATTTGGCTAACTAGCGAACTAGAATATTGATTATGAAATGCAATAATTAATATCGTAAAGCCGAATATTTAGTTTTAGATGTAAAAAAACTATTTGGAAACTTTCCAAATGCGTTTTTTACACCTAAAATAGGTACAAAATCAAATTAAATGTTATAACTGCAATTCATTATTAATATTCTAGTTCGCAAGTTAGCCACATTTCTTATTTATATTCAGTAATATTGCTTTAGGAATCAAAACAGGTAAATATTTGACAGTTATTTGCGACGTTGCCAACTTTTAGGATAAACTCTCTTAAATTAAATTCAGTATTTATCTCCAACACTGAATTGTACCACGGTTTTATTGGCAGTTGGAGGAAATGAAGTTGGGAAACCTTTGGGTTGGTACGCATTCCAAGGGCCAACCCGGAGTTCCGCTCAAAAAGTCCGGATGATAGCTATCCTCAGGATATTTTTGGCGGAACTCCACATGGTTTTTGTGCGTCCGTTTGTGCCAATCGAAGATTTTTTCTTAAAAAAGTCTTGATTATAGAAAAATGACCTGTGTCAGGTACTGTGCACGATTAAAATTTTCAAAAGGTTTCCTGCTAAATCCCTTTTAATGTTGTTTTTGATTTTTTATTATGTAGCCGACACTATCCCTTTACTGAGCGGCACCCGGTTTTGACTCACTAGAACTTCAGCTGGTACCGTGAAGCATCGGAAGATAACTCAGCCCACTATCGACCTCCGGTCTTCGGAGGGGAGTGATGTGGTGGCATCTACATCACCACATGCGAACTAATCAAAGACCTGACGACACACAAATCCAGCATCGCGCAATTATAGTTTACCGCGCGATCGACATATATAAGACTGTTCGACATAAATCGTTGAGAAGTTGCAGACACGACACCTATCTGGTCAGAGGATCCTCCCTTTTCGATAGAGGATGAGTGAACTTTACACCCTGTTCCTCATACCTCTAAAACTGCCTGCCCCAAATCCTTCCAGGTATCCGTTTTTAGAGCCACCTCAGTCCAACGCTTGCAGTACACGTCTAGGTCGTCTCGGCCACCTTTTCCTTTCTTCTTCATGTTGTTTTTGGGAAGCTATATAATAATCTATCTGTAAACTCCATTTCTAAGTAATAATTGCCCGGAGTCTGGATTTCCCGATTGATGGCAATAGGCTCGCTCCATATTACATGGGAGTTCATAACTGGCGAAATGTGGGTGTACTAGGTACACCTCCGCCTAACCCTTCGGGGAAATAAGGCGTGGTGTTATGTTATGTAAAGTTCTGTTTACGTTTTTAGTTTTTATTTTCTCTTGAGTATCGATTTCGATGTTTTTGGTGTGGATATTGGCGTGTGCTAACTGTCATTATGGCAAATAATTTTATTTAAGATAGTCAATTGATTCAGGCGTGACTTTGCGGAAATCCATGATAAAATACAATAGACGACGTATATTTAGTAACCTAATCCGCGTAACTGTTCTTAAGGCGTCATAAAGAACCCTGTAAGAAATTGACACGTGTTTCACACTCACACTGCTCTCGACGCTTGACGTGTCCAAACTTCGGGCCCGGGTTTGCAACAAGTCAATAACCATCCTGAGGATGCCTCGTTGAGAGGTGAAACACGTGTTCACCTTGTTTCTACTGTATAGAATCAAGTTTTTTTCTAACTGAACAGACCGCTGTGCTGCTGGGGAGTTTGTTGCGCCACTTCTTCTTCCAAAAGCTAGCAGCTAAAGCACTAGGAAGTGGTGAAGGGTGTGCGTTTTTTGGGGTACTGTCTTATGTAATTTTGACGTTCGAAAAGTGCTGATTCTCAGCCTAGTTTGAATAAATGACTTTTGAATTTTGAATTATGTGTTATGTTATGTAAATATAAGTAATCTATGTGGATCTTACTATTTCTCGAACCATTATGTTATCTACTATACTAAGATTGTAGTAGGAATGTTTGCGAATCTTAAGATTTCCAGGAAAACAATAATTTATTGGCCTTTTCGGTTAATTAATCTAATTCAGTTATCTGTGAACTTTGACGTCTTTCCAGTAAACAGAGATAGGCTCGCCTCCCACATAAGTGAACCTTGTGCCGATGTCTTACTTTATTGTGAAAAAAGGCTACATTTGACAAAATCTGGTCTTATCAGGAAATAAGTATGATGGTGTAGGACTGTAGGTATACGACAAAAAATTCTGAACCCAATTCGCGTAAAATTTGTTTTAATATTGCCAACTTGCGTTATGTCATCAATCGTGGTGATCAACGTTCTTGTACTTATTGACCATCATCGCTTAGTCACTGCATCGTCCTTTTCTGCAATTCTGTGCTTGATGTCCTTTCGTTGTATCGCCTTGTAGAGTGTCAGTTACAGACTGGAATTAGAAAAATGATTATTTCTTCTCATGGTTTTCGACGACTCTAAAAGTAGGTACCAACATTAATGACGCACAAAAAATTAAAAATTAATTCGAAAATCAAAGCTCAACCACAAACAACGCGACAGAGTCAGCTAACATCATTGTATACACTAGAACTTCCTGGCTATATAGTGTTAATAGACAATAATTGATCTTTCTGACGGCCACCCGCGTCGCCACTGTCCGTGTATTTTTAACTGCGAACGCATCCGACCGCGATGGCGTCTGTTTTCGAAGATGGCCGCTAAGTTGGCGGGAAATGTGCGGTGGACTTAGCTGTTTGTTAGTTTATTTTGATTTGATTGGTGCGTAATTTAGGATGCAGTATTTATATCTAAAGTAATTAGTGTCTGTTGGACATAAAACAGTTTTATTGTAAAGAGAGGAGGCCCATTCGCACAAGTTTCGTTAAAATGTTTCTTTGTATCAACTGTACGTTAGTAGGTAAATACATGACAGCGTAATTGATATTAATTGATATGAATGATGAGAAATGTGGCTAGGTACCCATTTCACAAACCGCAAAAGGAAAAGATTGAAAAAAAACCTAGATAAAAATTAAGAAAATCCATCAAAAGTTAATTATCATTGAAATAAGGTTAGATGGAAATATTCGATGATTGATTACGATAAGTCTTGCAAGTGTAGAACCGGAAGTGATAAATAAAAGAAGCCACTAGATAAGGATGTTACAATATGCTTCAACTATAATATTCTACAATGTATTAATATTGTAATAAATAAAACAAAAGTAAAATAACAAGAGAATGTTTTCATAAGCAATTATTGTCATTTCACGTTGTTTGTTCCAGGCGACAAGGCGACAATAACTCACAAATCCGCAACATGCCGCCTCCCTCGTTAGTAAAGTTCCAATTTTAAATTCATCGCGAGTCATTTGCGCTTGCGATCGCTGTGCGGGACACATGACGTCATTAGTCACAAGAAGTGTGCTGACTGTTGTGTTTTGATACTTGCTTTTTTTAAGTTAAAGTTAAAGATAAAATCGACGATCGATATTAAAATGATGAGTACCAGGATACATTGATTTACATTGATTTCATGTAGGTAGTTAAATGAATTAGTAGTTTTTTAGTTTTACTTCTTCATCAGATTTTTTCGTACGAAAATATTAAGCTAATGACATTACTGATAGAAAACATATGCATTACATTTTTGAACGTTCAGCTGCAAAATGAAATCGTTGTTTTTTCATCCGGGTTTTTAAATTAAAATATACGGTTTAAAAGAGAAAAAAAAAAACACGTAACTTAAGAACATCTTTGTTTGTAATCATGTCAATCTAGGTATTAAATCAAATCTGATTGATAGTCCTGATCATTCATTCGGTCATTTTTGATTTCATATCACAAATCCAATAAATATGTGCGACATACGTTTTTGTAATCTAAGCTAATGAATCAAAATTATATTAAGCGGTTGGGGATTAAATACTTAAAATTCTCGAAAATATTAAATTTTGCGTTGATAAAATTACTTGGAATACCTATTTTATAGGAATATCAGTTAAGGGACAAACCAATTTAGTCACGTTATCATCGTGAGTTTATATCGGCTACGTAAAAAACGGATGTTTTGGCACATTTTCTTACCAATCACGTTTTTATGTAGGTATCTTTCATATTTTTAAACGAAATATTAATAAACAAAACGGCATGACATGTTCGTTACATGGTCGAAAGAAGAAATGACTGTAACTAGATCTTTAAGGCTTGTGCAGACCAGCGCGACTTGTCGCGCGACGCGACACGAACAATAGAATTTCTAAGAAAACTTCACAGTATAACAATGATCGGTGTCGCGCTGGTCTGCACAAGCCTTTAAGCGTACTACTAGTTTCTTACTATGATTCCTACTGTTCTTGCTATACAATTATCATATTTAAGATTTTTGTAACAATTCTTCTACAACTGTTTCTTAAAAAGAAAGTGATTTGCGAAAGTATCAAGACCATCTGGTCCTGCTACAGCTGAAGTCGGCGGCGCTGCGTGTCGCTGGCGCGGCGGCGACATGACGAATGGCGGCGCGCGTTCCAAATTTAAAATCCGCCGCGTAACGCCCGCGCTAATGGCATTGTTTATGGAAGCGTTCTGACTTACGAATTGATCAGTGTTGCACTATTTTTAATTTTCGGGGAAGAAGGAATTTGAAAAAAAATACATTGTCGTCCATTACTTTACAAACAAGTATCCATTAGGTAATATGAATAAGAGAGTAGGGTATGGAGGGTTTGGTCAACAACTAGACAAATATGACCGAGCTGACTGTCCTGGAGTTGTTACCGATCATTTGCTTATGGAGTCCAAATTTGCCAGTTGAATCGTTCTTCTTCCACCTGCAAATAAACACTTAGTCAAGTCATAGTTCTGCTTTTGTTATGTTTCAGAATATTTTTCCTTTTTTATTAATGGGCGTTTTTTACCAACCCAAAACTGGCAACACCAAACGCAAGCAGTGGCGGTCTTTTTAGCCCAGCATTAGTTTAAATGACGCTTGAAATTATTTTAAGTGCAATGTACACTGGGGGGCTTACTTTGAGTATGATTTACTAGTTTCGGTACCGGGTGGCCTTTGTACACCAGGATATGGCAAAGACATTATCACTATGCAGTGTGGTCCTTGCATGAAAATAGAATTACTCTTCCTGTGGGCCTTGTCGAGAAAACTAGGAATTTGTCACGTTGCACTTATTTTGCATGTAGCTATTGTTACAAGGGTTTGAAAACCCAGAGGAAAAAATCCTGTATTTTTAAGAACATTTGCCAAAAAGTAGCCAAGCAAAGCCACATTACCCAGGATGTGAAGGCAGACGAGCGACTTTTCTCGCATCTGCAATACTGAAAATATTCTAAGGCTTTAGCTTTACCACAAATCACTAAATAATGTTTAGCACCAAACATATTTAAATCATCATTCTGTCACTGTCATCTTCAAACGATTAACAGAAACAGAAGCTGTTTTAATTTCGTTTAAAGCCGTGTAATTTATCGTGTAATGTAACGCGAATTCTGAGTGTTGACGCACTACGAGACACTACTAGACGCACTACTAGAGATACATGGGAGCGCTTGAGCTAGCGCTCGCGCTGATCCATCGGCTGTCGGTTTCTAGCGCGAACACAGTGCTCGTTTGTATACCGCCGACACTATTCGCGCTACATTACATTGAACATTACACACACCTGTACACGACTTTACGCTAAGCCATTCTAAATCTAGTGATTTGTTGTGCATGGGCAACAACTAAATCTGTCTAAAAAAAATATAATATTACCAATTAATTAGGTAAGCAGTAGTGGTCCAGTGGTAAAGCCCGCGACTTACGAGTTGTAGCTCGTAGGTTCAAACCCTTCAATTCAGGTTCAATTACTCTCAAAACGGTGAAAGAAATCATCGTGAGGAAACCGGCATGTCCTAGAACCAAAAATTCGAAAACATGTGATATCCAACAACCCGTACTGGACCCGCGTGGTACGGTCTGTCCCTTTCACAGAGATGAGGCCTGTCTCCACGCAGTGGGATAATAATCGGCTGATTTTGCTATTAGGTTATGGAGGCCAGATGGCAGTAAATCCAACTAAATCATTCAGGTAAATCTTATGAGACTAAGAAGCTCAAAACTGACCTCAACATACTTCGTAAAAGGTAATGTTGATTGGATTATCATCATCATCATCACTGCTGGGCATAGGCCTCTCCAATTGCACGCCATTCAGCTCGATTCTCGGCAACTCTCATACAGCAGCTACCTGCCACCTTGCGAAGATCGTCGCTCCACCTAGCCTGGGGCGTTTGCCGATTTGTGGTCTCCTCTCAAGAACGTCTACGTCCACGTCTAACCCAGTGGTCATCGTTTCTACGGATAATATGGCCGGCCCACTGCCACTTCAGCTTGCTTATTCTGTAAGCTATGTCGACAACTTTGGTTCTCTGTCGGATTAACTCGTTCCGGATTCGATCCCTCAGATGCTTGATTAGATTATCTCAAGTTATTCCAATTACAGAACACATGATAATAATTGAGCGTCAAAATATGTACTTATCTAGTTACTTATTGTATCGCAATTAGACGTTACTCCAGAATAAATTAAACTGTCTTAAGAAGGTAGTTGCATTATCGTATGTACTTGTTAACCGCTTTGACCTCTAACGAGTCTTTTTGCATTAAGGGCAGAGTCACACTTGTACGGTTGACAACAACGCAAGTTTGCTTTTGTATTTTTATATAATAGGATCAATTTTATGATGATGTAAGGAGAATTGAATTGAAGGAGAACTGAAAGGAGAATGCAAATATTTTCGTATTGCTTTTTTCAGTTTCTTCTAAAAGTAAAAATAAGACATGGCAATACTAATTTTCATTTTTTTATCATCATTCTTTTTCGATTTTCTTGTAATATTGCAAGGCCACTGCTATTGTCACTTTAAAGTCTTATTAGAAAAACAAAAAACCTTTACAGAAATGCAAACCCTTGCAACCTACTTACTTGCAGAGTTCATGTTCGTTTTTCGTCATAATTCGAAACGTCAAGTTAAAATAGGTCAAGGTAAATGTTTTTTTAGGGCCATCGACGTGAACGGAGTATAATGCTGCCCTTTACCCAATAAAAACCTCGATTTTCAGACATCTTCGTAAAGAAATAAAGTCTCCAACTTTGTATGGTCTCTACCGGTCAAATCTAGCCCGTCCTTAACAACCGCAGTGAATTTCACTGGCGCAGCGGGATACAGATATGTGTTGTATTAACCAGCAGTAGGTGAGGCGTACAGACAGACGTATGTATTAAGAGCTAACGTTTGTGGGTTCTCTTTGATTGCCAAGGGAAAAGCTTCAATGTTATGTGGCTTTATTGCGAAGTATTTCGTGGTGTTTTAAGCCAAGAATGTGGATCGAAGCGTTTAGCAAATCATATGGTGTAATTTAATTCAAGTGCTATAAGATTTGCGATTTGGTGCCAAAAAAGTATGTTCTTATTAGCCTATTTGGTGACACTTTTGGTAATGACGTCCCATGTGACGTGCCTGTTCGGGAAGCTACGCATTATCTTCTCGTTCCACATACCACAGTGTCTCAAGACGAAAGTCTTTGACCAGTGCGTGTTGCCAATGATGACTTATGGCACTGGAATGTGGTCACTCACAATGGGCCTTATCGGAAGGCTAAAAGTCACTCAAAGGGCAATAGAGAGGGCTATGCTTGGAGTTTCCCTACGAGATCGAATCAGAAATTAAGAGATCCGCAGGAGAACCAAGGTAACCGACATAGGCCGAAGAATTGCCAAACTTAAGTGGCAATGGGCAAGCCACATTGCTCGTAGAACAGATGGCCGATGGGGCCGAAAGGTTCTGGAGTGGCGACCGCGATCGGAAGACGAAGCGTTGGAAGGCCTGCCACAAGGTGGACCGATGATCTTGTGGCCGCAGGAATCCGATGCGAGAAGGATGCGGGCAGCACAGAATCGGTTGAAGTGGCGGTGCTTAGGGGAGGCCTATGTTCAGCAGTGGACGTTTTTTGGCTGAAATGATGATCAAATATCTATGTATCTTACGTACGGCTTCAGGGTACCCGAGTCAGTCATTCTTCCATACTAACGTTGTATGAAGATTACTCCAATGTTTGACAGTGTGCAATCAAAATAAAAAATTATATTTACTTGTCTCGTAATTATCTGGCGGGTACGGAAACGGCCTATAAAAAATTGGGGAAAGTTATGAGCGTCGAAACTTCCATATACATTTCATAATTTTTTCATAACACTTCAACACAAATTTTAACGCATCTTTGGGCGTAAATGAATAACTCCCAGTGTATCAAATGGCAAAATTGTAACCGTACAGGGATAGATAATTTATTTAAAAATTCTAAATAAATAATAAATATTTTAGGTCGCTTGTTAGCGATGTTTCATATTTCCGTACAGTAATATTAACAAATTAATAAAAACAGTTAAATATTTGACAGCTTTTTGCTACGTTGCCAAAGTTTAGAATGTACGCTCTTAAGCCGTTGGTCCCGGCTGTCATTCCTGGATCTTTGGCAATTGTTACGGGTAGACAGTAGCCCAAAAGTCTGACAACCACTCTTATCAAGGGCTATCCTGTTACCCAGTAACTGGATTGTGGAGGTCAGATAGGCAGTCTCCCGATGTAAAATACTGGTATTCAGCTGCATCCGGTTAGACTGGAAGCTGATATAGTTGGGTAAAGGTTAGGCAGATTGAATATTATTGAGTCTGACAAGTCTTTAGATTCAAAATAATGATTCATTGTTCTTCAGAGTCGAGTAATAAACTGATATGTATCCTCAGAGCAAATCAAAAACCAAGATAGTGCGCTGCGAACAATACAGTGAAGCATGCCAAAACTATACCGCCGCTCTGTGCATACACGCTCACACGCACATATTTACAACCCTTTACAATGATACTACAATCAAACTACACCACACAAAGTGCACACATGTTTACAAAACCGGCTTCAGTTCACTGTTGACAGCGCTCTGTCTTTGGTTTTTTAATTGGTCTGAGTAAAAAAAAAATCTTGGTTTACCATCCTAAGTACTGCAAAACTTTAAGAAAAACATAATTTTCCTTAGTGTAAAGTTCAAATTTTACATAACAGGTGTTACCCCAAAGTGATTGTTTTCCGATCAATCGTGTGTCGTTAACATCCCCAGCCCCCAGGGAGCTTACATTTTACAAAACTACAAGTCATGTTAGCAATATTTGTCAATGACGCGACCGGCGTCATGTGTGAACATGAGTTTGACAATATGACGTCATTGTGGTCGTGTGGAACAATTACGACCCTTACGTCGGGGGAGTTGCAATTCCTTTTAGGTGCTTTTAGTGTTGTAAGTAGTAAATGCTTTTACAGTTCCGGATATAATATTTTCGTGGTAATGTAATCGGCTTTATATTGAGCGACTGATCAGTGCTCAGGAGCTCGAGGCTAAGTAATAATTGCTGCACGGGTCGACCCGTCAGGTTAAGTTACGCTTGCCGGGGTTGGTCTGTGGATGAGTGAACATCTTTACATACCAAGACTCCTCCGTGCCTCGGAAAGCTCGTTAAGTCGTTGGTCCCGGCTATCATTCATGGATCTTTGACAGTCGTTATGGGTTGTCAGAAGCCCGAATGTCTGACAACCAGTCCTACCAAGGGGTATCGTATTACTGGGTTGTGGAGGTCAAATAGGCAGTCGCTCCATGTAAAATACTGGTATTAAGCTGAATCCGGAAAGACTGGAAGCCGACACCAATCAAGTTGGCTTGGCAGATTGATTGTCTGATCAGTGCTTAGGTAAATGGTGACATGGTCTGAACTTCCACAGTCCATACTAGCTGCTATTACCCTTTTGTCTGTGACAGGGACATCGACGTGTAACTTGTTACCATAGATTCAGTACTTGATTCTGTAGCCTGAATACCCATCGTTGAAAATTTTCGTGGATAATAAAATAAAAAAAATTGCTGTTCCATACACTTTGAACGCGTCTATATTGTATTAGTACTTTTCTATGAAACAACAGATTTTTTTTTTAATAACAAACGAAAAATGTCTACTAATAGGGGTCTAGAATTATGTGCTGAATTCATGGTTACAGTTTGCGCGTCGCCTTGCATATTTCGAAATAGACAAATCAAATCGAACGGAATTTGGTTCTTATAGGAAAGAAAGTTCTTATGCAATACCTATCATGACACTTTGTCGGACGACATAAAAAAATAAATACATACCTAATCAGCGTTCGCAATTTATTTGCCAAACATGTAAACAAACACGAGTTTTAGAAAAAACAACTGTAAAGCCTACATATAAGGTTTAGTTTGCGCTACAACTTCATATTTTTATGACTTTTTCAACAGTAGGTACAAGTCAGTCTAAAATCAACTTTATTTACACTTTCATAAAGTTGATGTTTGTTTAAGTGGAAATAACGTCAATTGGAAACAAGGATTTGAATAGACCATACGTATTTATCTAGATTTGGCCTAAGCCTTTGTGATGGTTCAAGTAATAAACTAAATAAGTAGAATACGTATTTCAATCCACAAGCCCAATAAAACCAATAGTAATATAACTTGACCCGAAACCAAATAAACGAATTCCCATTCGAATCACTTCCTATTACTTAGATCAACCCCTATATAAAGTACTGAAGCTAACCCCAAAAATCTAAATACACTTCAGTCCTCTCATAAACCCTAAAAAAGAACTATTCAACCCTTGAAAAGCTGTATAATAAAAATAAAAAGACAGTAAAAAAAGGTATAAAAGTGTCCGGGGGATGGCAAATGAAATGGAATGCAAATGTGTGGGATGTGATAAACGGATGGGGGGTTAAAGAGGGTGAAGTGGGAGGGGTGACTTCTCTTGGATCTTTGTTGCTTGGAGTCTGTTTTGGAAAGCAGGTTGAATTGTAAGTATTGATTTAGTAATTGTTTGTTACACATTTGTGAGGTATGATTAACCGTGACGTACCAACAGTGGGATAAATATAATACCTAAAGTCTCGGTCACATACAGCGAATACTCGCTGCGAGTGAATTCGCTGTGAATTAAGTATACTCGCAGCGGGTATTCGCTCCCTGCCTGTCACACATTTCGACAGAGCGGCGCGCTGAGCGGAATGGCTACTCGCAGCGCGTACCCTGTCACACACAGCGAATGCTCGCGGCGACTGGAATTCGCCGCGAGTAATATTGAACATGCTCAATTCTAATGGCGGCGAATTGAGCATGTGCCTGTCCATTGATGCGGAGCGAGGTAATGCGGAGCGGAGTTGCAGACTGTACGGAGCTAGGCCGAGTTCACGCGATGAGTAATTTGAGCGGGCTGCAATATCCCGCGGCTGGTTTTTTCCGCTTCTCCGCTCCGCTTCCTCGCTCCACTTCCCGGTTTTATATGAATTTTTAAACTAGTTCGCAAATCCCTGTCCACTGAAGCGGAGCGGAGATTTTATGCAATTCCATTGGTTAATATTGACACAGCTCCGCTCCTCTCCGCTCCAGTGAACAGTCAGCTTTTTACGAGTATGGTCCAGAAACACGACTTCTCGTCGGTATTTAAACTAATATTTTTCAATCAATCAATTAACTCTAAGTAGTATACAAATTGGTTATTGATAAAATTATCATTTGATAACTGCCGCACGATCGAAGGTGAAGCTACACTTGCTTCGATTGGTTCGTGGATGGGTGACCATCCGTTACTTATAGAGACCCCTCCGTGTCTCTGAAAGCACGGTTGGTCCCGGCTGTCATTCGTAGATCTTTGACAGTCGTTACGGGTAGTTAGAAGCCCAAAAGTCTGACAACCAGTCTTACCACAAGCGCGGATCCACCGTTGTGGGCACGATGGGCATGCCCACAACCCTAATAGACTTGTGAAGTCTTCCTTTCATGGTCTATTAAGGTCGATAGGCTGATGATATTATATCCAATGCCTTTACAAAATAAAATAAAACAATGAATCGTTTGAGATCTGGTTACGACATAATAAAATACATTGCCGTCAGAACTTCCGAACCGCCTTCCTTTCTGGTGGCGTGGCATGGCGCTGACGTTAGTAGTTTGTACTGTGTATAAACATAGCTAACCTAAATTGAATCGTTTTGATGAAATCGAATAATTTCATCAAAATCGGTTCAGTAGTTTAGAGTCTAAATGTGACACTGTGATGTGCAAACAAACACACACTTACTTTTGTAATGTTTGTGACCGAACAAACTAACATTTATTAAACAAACTACCGGTTTATTCATGTTCCTACTAGTATTCGCCCCACGGCTTTGCCCAGGTGGAACTTGTACTGTACAAAATCTTGGGTCAGGGCGTGATATATTTTGTTAACATCTCCTTTTTAGGAATACACTATATCGATCATGAGCGAGTTCATACTACGACTCGCACTTGGCTGATTTTCGAATGGCTGTGACCACTACCTTTTTTGAGGGCTGGATCCGCGCTTGTCTTACCAAGGGGTATCGTGCTACCCAGTTCTTAACAGTCGCTCTATTTAAAATACTAATATTCAGCTGAACCCGGTTAGGCTGGAAACTGATCCCAACATCGCTGAGGTCGGTAACAATTTGTAAGCTAGTTTTTCCCTATTAATTTAATCAAAACACTAACTTGTAAAACTACTTTCAAAACGAAATAGTTTCCTTTTCAGGCAACACTTAAAAAGAAAACAAATCCATTTCTGCCCTAACAACATCAAGCAGTAATGCCAACTTTCAGAAATAAAATGTATTACCTCAGGTACCTACTCTGGTTTACTTGAAGTACATTTAGTCAGGTACGTAGCACTCATCGAGAGAGTGGCTTTTACGTTACTGTTTACAGCTAGCACTAAACTTTTATACCGCTTTCTTGAAATACAGGTAAATCCAATAATATGAAGGGGGTTATGTGGTGACAAAAACGGCAAGACAAGACAAGTGATAAATGATTGATCCTAACTAACTTAATCTTAGGAATGCGAAAGTGAGTTTGTTTGTTTGTTACGCTTTCACGTTAAAACGGCTGAACGGATTTGGATGACATTTGGCACATGGGTAGACCATGACCTGGATTAGGATATAAGATACTTTTTATCCCGATCTCCTATGGGATCGAGATTTATACAGGTGAAACCGCGGGGCGTAGCTAGTAAATCTTATATAATATAATATAATATTATATTATATTATATTATAAACGCGAAAGTTTATGAGGATGGATGGATGAATGGACGGATGTTTGTTACTCTTTCACGCAAAAACGACAAAACGGATTTGGATGAAATTTGGCACACAGAAAGTTTATAACCTGGATTAACGCATGGAATAGGTACTTTTATCCCGATATTCCTACGGGATCGAGACTTATGCGGGTGAATCCGGGGGGCTAGTATAATAATATAAATGCGAAAGTGAGTTTGTTTGTTACGCTTTCACACTAAAACGGCTGAAGGGATTTATATGAAATTTGGCACATGGGTAGAGCATGACCTGGGTTAAGTTAGACAGACATAGGATACAATTTCCGACCTCCACGCGAGCGAAGCCGCGGGCAAAACCTAGTAGGCTATAAAATTACTATAAACAGTTTTGTAGAGATGTGGTTTCCATTGACAATACTTATACATAGGTGTCTTTATGAGCCAATTCTGCTGCTGAAAAAAAAGTGTTATATTGAAAACAAATGGGCTCGTCGTGGCTGTTACATAGCATTATAATTTTATCAAAGTTGACTATTTTTGTATCTTTGCAAGCCAAAGAAGTGCAAGCTCGAGAAAATGAAAGTTACGATAGACAGTGGGAGGAAAAACAGATAGTTGTAGAGGAGTAAAGTTTCGGGTAAGTAAAAAAAATGGCCACATTAACTTCAAGACATTAACTGCACAAGTTACGCAACACATTGTAGTAAAAAATCAGCAATAACCCTAAAATGCTTACCTGTTGATATCACTGCGGATCGCGCGGGTCTTTACGACCCCACATAAAGTTTTATGTTGCACAGCCCTGTTTGCGTAACATCACTAGTTGCCCTTTTTTATTTGCTGGCTTTTTTATATTTTTCGCGTTTTTATTAAGGGAGTGGGGGCTGTTTATCCATTTTTTGGTAGTCACAGCATTACTTAGTTATCAAATTGTGATGACGTTTGGCGCAGCGAAACGAGCTGACTTTTTACGTCACACCGCAAAATACTTAAGTAACACTTAAAGCATGCAACGCAAGTTGCAGGGACACTTACCTATCACCTTGTGAATACGAGGATTTAGAAGTAGTGCAATTTCAGATACGCTACATGGTATTTCTCTCTATAACAGCTGAATCATATGGCTTATGCATGTTGTTGGATTATGGATGTGCTTTATGCTACTTATGGCGGCGCAGCAAGTGGCGCCATCTAGTTTTGTTACGAAGTTACTGGCATCACCGAAAATGTAGGATAAGAGTGACACTGGCTGGTGACAGTCACTCCACCAGAGCGTCAGCAGTGATGGTTGCGTGGCGGCTGTCTTCTGACGACAGATGATGAAGTCCGGGGAGCCACTCCACGTCCACGACGAGCTGCATTATTCCGATACAATCCTGATATTGAAGCTGCTCTTTAAAAATCGACACGACATCCACTACCAAACTGAATAGCAATCGAAATTCACTGCCCGAAAATTTCCACGAAAACTCTAAAATTCGACAATCCCGGTCGAAATATTCCTAACTAGCACTCAGAACTTTCGAGATCGATTCAGTGTTTGAGGGTTAAGACTTATTCGGGAACGGAATGAGCTATTCATAAACAGAAAATGTTTGTTTGTTTTGTTTTAAAGTTTGGTGGCTAATTGGAGTTGGTTTAGGTTTATTACGAGTTTTGGAACCTCGTTCAATTAGTGACGGGGGTAAGTGGTTCAATGTTCTTCTGTGGTTAATATTATGGTAGTATCTAGCTAAAGTGTGCACGATCGACGCACCTACAAGTGGGGCAGTAGGTACAAGATGGCGGAAAGACTCGATGCAGACGATGGAAGACCGTTTCAGTTCTAAAACAAACCAGCCTTTGCCCGCGTGGATGTCGGAAAATATCCCACGGGTACGTACCCGTGGGATACTAGTACGTACTAGTTACCGCTATCAAAAGTACCCTATGTGTTGTTCATTCAATCCAGGTTATAATTGATCTGTGTGCCTGCCAAATGAACAGACAAACGGACAAAAATTCTCAACTATTTAAGTATTCGGTATCAGACTTTATACTACGACTTTATTTTTACTGATATTAAGTCAACAATAATTACAACGCAACTTGAACAATTTGTCTCAAAGTGTCGACGAACCGTATTTTGGAACAAAAAAATATTACAGTAATATTGGCCTTAACCATTTATATATGCACTATTAAATAAATGATGTAAAATAGGAGAAGATCACAGTTTTGCGTTCAAAACGCTCTCCTTTAACATCACGATTTTGTAGATCCGGCTTCGCGTCGATGTCCCGGACACCCCGTGCCCCCCCCTTTGTGGCCGTCGAGTAGAAAGTTTTCTACTGTCTTTAGCATGGTGATTACAAAATCAAATTGTCTTCACTACCTTGACAATTAATAGTTGTCAGTGTGATTTTGACAGTTTGGGATAGAAAACTTTCTTCTGAAATAGTTTACTTAAAAAAGGTCCTAGACAAAGATTGTTAGAATCGAAAAAGACAAAATGACAGATTGTAGAAAGATTTCATATTCATTTATTGCATTTCATGTTGCTTACAGGTTGTTACATTATGATAGTTCCAAACAATGAACCCTGCTAGGGCACAGCAATGTATAGGCGGTGGTGGTGGCGGTGTGTGTTTCTACGGTGCGATGTCAAAAATGGAGAAATGAAATGTCACTTTGTATAGAAAGAGCTGTCTATTCTTCGTAGAAATAGAAAGCGTCATGCTACGCGTGCAGGGTAGCAAATAAGTAATTTTTTTCAAAAATATTCAATGTACAGTTTTGACTTCGTTCCTCTTTTATTATATATAACCACCGTAAGGACTATTCTTGCTTGCAGCGCTCGGCGACTATAAAACCGGACCGGTAACAGACGTTGTCATCGTGTTCACGGGATTTTGTTTTGAAACTGGTTAAATATGAACTTCTTTGTAGGTACTTATGTAGGTACCTATTTATAGAAGACAAAGGTACCTAGATGCTGCCGTCCTATTCTATCTATATAGTTGTAGCTAGTACTGTATAAACCATGTTTTTGTATGTGGTTTAGGAGGGCTTATTCTAAAAGTTGGCAACGTCGCAAATAGCTGTCAAATATTTACATAACTGTTTTGATTAATTTGGCAATAATACCGTATGGAATGTGCCTAACTAGTGAACTAAAAAAATGTGAACTAAAACTAAGTGAACTAAATTGATTATGAAATGCAATAAATAATATTGTAACACCTAATATTTAGTTTAAAATGTAAAAAAAGTATTTGGAAACTTTCCAAATGCCTTTTTTACACCTAAAATGGGTACAACATCAAATTCAATTACTTACACAATCGTCCGATGAAAGGTTTTCTCCCATCTCACATTATATGGTGAGGGCACTACATATGTCTTTATAATCGACTTCTGTTGTTGACCGTATCTACCTACATAATTCAAATTCAAAAGTCATTTATTCAAATTAGGCTGAGAATCATAACTTTTCGAACGTCAAAATTACATAAGACAGTCCCCCAAAAACGCCCACCCTTCACCACTTCCTAGTGCTTAAGCTGGGAAGAAGAAATGGCGCAACAAACTCCCCAGCCGCACAGCTGTCAGTTCAGTTGGAAAAACTTGATTCTATATAATAGTGCTTATGCAAAAATAATTTACATTACCACAAATTGCAATACAACTCATAAAATAAAAACATTTTAATGAGTAGATTATGTTGTAGCGGCATCTACATCGCTACATGCGAACTACGCATCAAAGACCTGACGTCACACAACATCCTGACGTCACACAAATCCTGCATCGCGCAATTAGAGTTTACCGCGCGATAAACATATATACAAGCTTCAACCTCTGGGCAGTTGCCCGCCAGACACTACACTCGTCTGGTCGGAGGATCCTCCCTTTTCTAAGGGGGATGAGTAAACTTTACACCCTGTTCCTCATACCCCTAAAATGTCAACAATAAATGAAAACAAAATTAAAATAAATTGACTTACAGTCAAACAAAATAAACCAAACAATTATATGAGCTCATATAGTATCATGTAGTCTTTGATTCTAAAACACTTGTTTGTTGCTTGGGGTACATTGGAGTAGCTTAATTAGTCCCAAGCCTTTTTGTCGTCTAAGTAATCTTTAACTTTATAGAAACCTTTTGACATAGTTTCTGTTTAATAAATGATTTAAATTTATTGAGGCTCAGTTCTTTGACATGGATTGGGATATATCTGTCAGTGTAAATTAATACATAGGTAATATGTTTGCATCAACTAATTGTTTCCTTGACTAAGTTTAGTCGTTCCTAGAACTGATTCGGGAATTCACGAGGACTACCGAGGATTCACGACTATTACAGTACGACACAGCTTAGATGTAGCATAGATTTGAATATTTGCATTCATTCATTTCAATTTTACAAATGTATTTGGTTATATGACTTCATAAGTAATAACTTATGAAGTCATATAACCAAATACATTTGTAAAATTTAGTAAAAATGATCTTTACGCAAACGCAATAGCGTTTGCGTAAAGATCATTTTTACTTAAAGCAGTAGATAATAATAGATACCTACATATTGGTGATTTTGAAGGCGCACTCAATTCAGATGGTGATCGGTTTTACGAATTTTGCCGAAGCTACATCTAACTTGTGTCGTACTGTACCGGGTTGACTTTTTATTATATATTATTATGTATTTTCTTTAAGTCGCTTTACGCGTTCGTCTGTTTGTCCGCATTGTTCTTCTAAACCACGCAACAGATTTTGATGAGGTTTCCGCCAACGTTTAGAGAATTTATTCCGGAAGTTTTATGTGTATAATACGTTATTATTAAAGTTACGTTTACCCAAGAAAACTTGATGTTCTGTCCAGTCGTAAAAACCGTGCGAAGCAGGAGCGGGTCGCTAGTTAATAAATAAATTACTGAAAAGATTTGGTTACTCGAATGGTTCATGTAGACTGGTCTTGGTTGATGTTTCTAGTTTCCGTCTGATCTGATGGGTGTGAAGGTTATGCACCTATTTGAAGTCACATAGCCTAGTCCTGTTACTCTGGAAATCCTCTTCAGCAATGGGTATCTTCGGTGTCAGCGTTGAAAGTTTGTTTGAAGCGTATTCCTTCAGATACCAAAGTAGTCTTTAGTGAGTTTTCAGTCAAAGGTTTACAAGAAGCCTCATCAAAAGAACTTCTTAAAATATTCCTCGCCTTTTTCATAGTTCGGTGAGTTGCCTCAGCAAAGTTAAATGATACAATGAAAATCTGGTTTGGTTAACGCCCCAACATTTTCGTTAGACCAGAATTCGACCCAAATTCCAAGAAAAACGCTCAGATCAAACAATACCTACATTTCCGAAACTCTCTCTACCAGTGACTTCAAAATAAATTAACAAATCCAGTACAAAAGTCAATATTTCCATTAGAATTACAACAATAGGTACTAGGGAAACAGGACCTCCAAAGGAGTATGTTTGTCACCTGTGCTAGGACATGCGGGCGTCGGCCGTCGCGTCTCAAATCAATAGTTTCGCGCAAGCCCAGCGGTCGCCCACGAGACAAAACGACATCATTCACTTCTTATACTTTGTTCTAGCTAATACGGGTAATGTTTAGCTTTTTGGAGGAGAAAATGGCTGAAATTCTAAGGTATTCAGTCGACATTTTTGGTTCAGAAATTACTTTTAGATTTATTTAATTCTCGCTGTATTTCTCCAATGCTCGTTAAAAGAACCATTGTTACAAAGAAACGTAATCTGTAAATAAATATTTAAGTCTCGTTACTGAAATTCCTGAAAAAATCGAAGGTAAACCGTCTATTTTAATGTGAATCTGAAAGTAGCCTATGACGGTAGTCCACGTTACCTACTTATTAAAATACATGACCGTTACGAATTTCAAATGGAACACATTCAAATTCGAATTGAGAATATGGGCGTGGTTAACCAATAAGAAGTGTCACGCGCGGCGACACGGTGACAGTTTCGACCAATGGCGCAACGATAAAGGCGGTGACATTTTTAAACGAGCTATTCGAGACCGCCCACGCGTTGTGTGTGACTTTGAAATTACATTTCAAAGAGTATATTCGAGTATATCCATTTTCTCGTCTGATTTTCACGACTGATTACATTAAAAATCAAATAGCTTCCTATTGATAACTGCATTAGGTGATTGTTTTACCCAATAAGCTTATCCTACTCAGAAGTGTGATTTGCATGAAAGTCACACAACTATAAATTCTATTCAACAATACTTAGGTACCTACTTTCCTGCCTACACGGTCAGGCATGTAGGTACTTAAGTATTGAACAAGATAAATTAATTGGAATAATGGAATTTATAGTCGTCTGACTTTTTTAATAATTAATTATTAGAAATTATAATTTGTTAATGATGCGTTACGGCGATAATATTTGTGTAGTAGGTACTAGTAAGTATTAAACAAAATGCATTAGAACTCATTAAGTGAACCCTGCTTACAGGAATTGAATCACATTTATCTATTAAGTGTTTTACTAGGTACGCTGAAAATAAATCACGAAGGCAGAGAAGAAAACATAAACATTAAACAACGCTTGTAAAAACAAATAATTTATAGTTAAACCTACGCACAAAAACTTTTCATTCCTATTTCAAAGCGGGTTTCATGAATATGACACTTTCAGCCAATAGCCGCCCACCTTTTTGTCATTGGTCGTCACCTAGATGTCACTGTTTGTCGCGTGTCGCATGAGAAAGAGAAGGCTTAATAGAAGTAGTTCCAAGTGCGAGAGAGACAGGTGACGTTTACGTCGCCCACTAGAATTTCCACGGCGTGGAAATTTTAATTTTAGAACGAGTAGTGATGTGGTGACATTGCTACTAATTCTTTCAGTAGATAGTTAATGATGTAACCTTTCGTTTTTTTTTCTGCCTAGTTTTATTAGTATTAGGTTAAAACTTACTTAAGTACTAAGTTCGTAGCCTGTGGTGGGTAATACATCAAAATAATTACACTTGGCCATTTATAGGGTCTATCGAAATGTCAAGCGAACCATATTGCGTAACTAATTTAATACCACGGTGTTATACCAGTAACTACTGATCCTAATTAGAGAGCCACGACCAACATGTTTAATGTTTATTACGATACCGTAACAAGGTATTAGACTCAGGTAATTCAGGTATATTGCTATATGGGCTCCATTTAATGTAACTACATGGGTAGTATTTAGGTGCCAACATAGTTTCTGCGAAATTGGACTAAAATTAGTAATAGTTTAAGATTATTAGGGGACTAATTTTTGATTAGGTATGGGTTAGTAAGTACTATCAGCAAATTCGTTGTAGACTTGTAGTAGATGCAAACTTCTTTAGGATTTTAATATCTGCAGTCTTTTGCGCAAGAACATTAAATTGTTACCTAATTTCGAAAAAAATACCAAAGGATTCGGTTGCCTGATCATTAGTGATCATGCTTGACCGATATCATTATCACATTATGTTAATAACGATTAACTCAGAAGTCACGGAATATCCGGAAAAAATCTTTAATTCGAAGACGCCATCTTCTTTTGTTTTCAAATAAATCTGTTGCATGTTCTTTTAGAAGCGTGCCTCTAACAATCGAATTTAGAACAATTTTGGTATATCGGCACGAGCTTTCTGTCGATCGAAATTAATTGGAAATTCAAAATTTTTGCTTTTGGCTTCCGTGCGAGCTTTTGAAGTGCAGGTAGCTAATCTTTATTCTGAATTTGAATAGCGCTGCAGGCTTCGACATGCTTCTGGAAGATTTTTGAAATTTTTAGTGTTTACGTAGGCGACTACAAAATGCTCAGTAATTTTGCAAATAAATATGATATGTATTGTACAGACTGTTGCTATAGCAACTGGCGTAGTATATAGAGTTGTTGCCATTTCTAAGGCGCCCGCATGGGTGCATAGGTCCTCCAAAAGCTGTCACCCCGTCCCCCTGTATTGACGCTGTCTCCTTTAGATGACTCCCGACAGTACATCCACTTTTAACTGTGTGACTTACCTCATTAGAATTCTTAGTTTATTTATTGTGTCTAAGTAAGTATATTCAACTTTCAAAACTAGCACCACATTTGTAATCTTTTTAATCTTGTAACAGCCACTTTGTAATGAAGATAAAATATTATACTTAAGTCTTAAAAAATATTTCACCAGATCTTGCTTTCTAAATATTGGAATGATCAAAATAACTTTGCGTACAGTAATGCACATAAATAGGCATCAGCCCAATGGCGTTGTTGCAATTTTAAATTTCGAATTCGAATTTCGATAAAGCGTTCGAAAACGGTCGATCACGAATTGTCTCATTTGAATTTAGAATCACGAAAATGAGTTCTCACAGTCTGTCAACCCCTAAGGATACAATGTAGAAGTATTCTAAATATTTAAATGTAAAACTGATGATTTTTTTGAATTTCTGCACGTGCAACAAATTCGTCACATTTTATTTAAAAGACTTAAATTACTGTTGAATTTAAATGGCTTTTAAATTATTAATAGCTACTAGGGTTCTTGATGGCCGGAATTTTTGGAACGCAGTTGTATAACGCGGCTTGTGGTAGGAATAAACTGGCAGAAATCTTCACGTAATGAAAAAGCGTTACGCCCGAAAAAGTCAGTTTCAAATGTCAAAAGTTTTTGTTTTTTTATATTTTGGCTCTTGAAACTTCAGACCATACTAGATGGTTCTGTATTAATATTTATACATAATGAGTATACAACGAAAGGAACTTCGTTACACTAACCGGGTATCCCACGACACGCCCCGACTTTTTTTCACCAGACTCATGATAGATTCTGATAGTTATTTATTTCGACGCATCTATTCTACTCTAACAGAAACTTAATAGATCTAGAAGAAGGCTATAGAGTCAGTAGGCATCAATTACGACTTGCCTGTCTGTCTTTCAGGCTCCAAGATAATGTTAGACTGCCGAATCACTTCCATAGTAATTTTCTAGTTGCTCATTGTCTATCATTTCTTAATTCTTTAGCTGGAACAATAAATCTATGATTAAATAAAAATTAAATAATAAATTGTCGGTATCGCGTGCAATATGGCGACGAGGCCCGCAGCGATGCTTCCAAATTCAAAATTCGGCCAGTCGGATTCTATTGTTTGGGTACGCGGCCCGGGGCTAAGCTCGCGTGATCTTGTTCTTGTTACCATAGACAATGAGAACTTTTGGTCGTGTAGGTATCCGAAAATTGCAATGAACCTTATGGTTCTTGCATGGTTTGCACGACACGTCGCTTGTCTTGTGCTTCCAACATTTTATTTCTTAATTCTTTAACGAACGTTTTGATGAATTATACTTAGGTGCGTGCGGTCGTTAGGCAAAAAGTAATTTTATGATAATGGATATTTTCCTGAAAGGCTCTTAGGTAAGTAGGTACCTATAAATGTAGTTGTTTATGTTCCAATTTATCACCACTGTGGTATATCTAAGGTATATATTTTAAATTATAATAATAGTACGCTCTATCTTGTACATACTAGGTACTTATAAATGTAATAATATTTAACGTCATACATACCTACAAATACTATGTCCATCCATAATAATAACATTGCTGGCTCCCTTAGAAGCCAGTCTCATTAACGACACAAAAAAAACGCTCTAGAAAGGCCCCGTTTCGAACTTTTCAAATTCAAATTTGGAACTCGTAAAGGTGCGTTCATACTATTCTATGTCTAATGAGAAATTCTACAGAGGCCTTCGATATATACCGAGAAGAAACCTTTAATTTATGGTAAAAAGGACAATATTTTTCAGAAAATGTCCATCTACGAATTCGTAGAACCTATGAATCACGGAAAACATTAGAGTCAGATATAGATCTAACATATCTATCTATACTTATCTACTTAATTTTATTGTGGGCTTGTTACCTTATCATTTAAAAACTTATACCCGTCTTACTTACTTTTACAGAGCAATGTCAAATATAACAAATTTTCCCCAATAATTGTCCATTTTGCGAATTATGTATTTATAGAATTAGGCATTTTGAGAATTAGCCATTTATAGAATTAGCCATTATGAGAATTGGTCCATTAAAGACTCAGTTGCCATTTTGAGAATTAGGCATTCTGCGCCTAAACCAAACGAACAACTTTGATAAAAATATCTTACTTATCTCTTTTTTTACTGAACATGATAGAAGACTTTTATCTGTTAAAGAACATCGTACTAAACGAGACTGAATAAATTACTCTTAATTATGAAACCAGTTCTTTGAGTTATACCTGCTAAAAGGTACCTATTTCTTTCTGAAAGTTAATTTTTCGCTGAGTCGTTACGTAGGTTGAGCTAAAAGCCAGTGAAATGAAGCGTTGATCAAGAAACTTTTACATTTATCATTCAACTTAGACTATAGAATAAATTAGTTAAATTAGTCTCTGAACTAGTTTACAGAAGTACAGCAAATCTGATGAGAGCGATCGATATATTCGAGATATAAAACAATACAATGGAAAAATCTAAGTTTTCCAGTTATGTGTATTCCTACAGATGAAAATGATTGATTTGACACTGTGACGGGCAGTTGCTTGTTTTGGAGATGATTGATTGGTGGATTAATGAAATATCTTACCAAACCTTTTAATAAGTTGGTTTTAATCTAAAATTAATATTTATTTGTTACAATCGAATAACCAAGCTACAGTGTAAACTCTGCCTAAACTAGCTCGCGTGACGATACTTTTTAAACATAGAACGCTCGTTCTTTTTGCGAATTAGAAGTGTTCTCTCTTCAAAACAAATTGCTGACAGGCGGGACGTTCGAATTTCGTATGCGCCAACCGCAGACCACTGCGTTACCAGCTTACAACTACATTTAGAATTTCAATTTTGAACTCTATGGGGATGGTGATAAGGTTTATTTAGCATGTGAAATGTTATTATTTTGAATTTAATTCACGTTGCGTTTCGGATGCAAATGTGGCTGATGAGACTTGATTATGTAAATGAGAACGGACTAGCCTTGTGTGAGACTTTTGTGTGCGTATTGTTTGGATCGCGAGGTAGCTGCACATTATGCACCTTTTTATTCCAACTGTTTAATAAGCGTAGAGCGTTTCGTTAGATGTTTCAGTGTACGATGAATTAGTCTTTATGAATGGAGAGTTACATTGAAGTAAGAGATGTAAAGAGCAAACACGAGTTGATCTTATCTCAGTAGCCTAAGTAAACCTGCCCTAATTGGATTCTTTAATTGATTATTTATATATCTAGAGTGTCGCACTGCAAAAGAACTAAAACAAACAAGCCTACTTTGTTATGCTGGTGTGTGTGACAGATACGTCTTACACTCGCGCCACGTCATTGTGCTGTCATTTTTCTTTTCTAGTGTGCGTGCATTTAGCGGCCAACAGTTGGACGCTATTTTTTTCGACGAGTTTACAGATTTGACTGTTTATCTAGACATATTTATATCTTTGGATTCATTGTCTAACGGATTTGGACAGCTTCTCTCAAGTGGAAGTCAGTAGTAGGTATAATTCTCTCTTTTCACATAACTGAACGATTAATTAAGTAAATAAACCATGTTCAGAACAATGACATTATCGGTACCTCGGTAGGTACTTTTACAGGTACAACTAACAACTCACACAATTAATAATTTATCTTCCCAACATTTACCCGTATCACTCCCCAAATGTTTACCCCTAACAGAAGCTACAAACAAAAAAGAAAATCAATTTGTAAGTTCCCTTCTTTTCCCTAATAACGTGCGATAATAGAAAGTTTAAAAATTAACGGACGCCGCACGCGATGTCACGCTGACGTGTCGCGTGAATGACGTCATGGTAAATGTCACGGGTGACAAGCAAATGTCAAATGTCGACGTGACGCCGATGTGACGCGGTAGGGTGGGGAAAGCGATAGAAGTTGAATGTTCTTTTGTTTTTATTTTGTGGAGTTTGTCGTTTAATAGTTCGGTATTGTTTACAGTTTTGCATGTTTAAATACTTAATCTTTTTTTTTCGCATCGTTTATAGAGGAAAATTTATTCGTATAATCGTTTTTGAATCCCAGATAGTAATTTCACATTTCAAATCTTTGTTGTTTTTATTTATTTATTTGTTTGTTTTTTCAATTTGGTGTTTGACAGTTGCTCCTGTCAAATTACTATCCCAGATTAAAAAACGAACTTTAAGTATACTTAATTTGTCTAAAAAGTTTACAAAAATGACTCTAGTTTTGAAACTTTAGGGAAAATCACGTATTTTGAGATCTAGAGGAAAAACAGTTTTAGCATGCATTCAATAATCTGTATTTTATCTAGGTACTCTCAAACTTTATCGTTATCCTAACTAATATTGTAAATGCGATCACTTTCGCATAATCACATAAGCAATATTGTTGTTTGTCACGCTTTCACGCTAAAACGGCTGAGCGGATTAGGATCAAATTGTGCACAAGGGTAGACCATGACCTAGAATAGGACAGAGGATACTTTTTATCCTGGTAGTACGTTTCCGTGGGATAATTTTCGACGTCAACACGGCGAAGCCGCGGGCAAAAGCTTATTTAACAAATAAAGTACCAAAATCGGGCCGATTTATTAATAACTGGCTTCTGGTTGTGACTTCACTCGCGTGAAGTTCATGTTACATGTCCTTTGGCACTTGGCAATACTGTAGCTTTCTATTCTATCATCATCATCAACATTTCAGCCGAAAGACGTCCACTGCTGAACATAGGCCTCTCACAAGCACCGCCACTTCAACCGGTGCTGTGCTACCCGCATCCAGCGGATTTCTGCGGACTTCACCAGGTCATCGGTCCACTTTGTGGGAGGCCTTCCAACGGTACGTCTTCCGGTACGCGGTCGCCACTCCAGAACCTTTCGGGTCTATCGGCCATATGTTCTGCGAGCAATGTGCCTGAGGTCAGTGTCCTTGACCGATATATTATAATCGATATATATTTGTAATGGGATCAGAACTTCCAGAGATTACCACAAACAAACATTTTATAATAGATATTTTGTGTATTAGAATGTTTGGTTACATAAATAATTCTTAAGTATTCATAAGTATATCTAGCAAAAGTATGGATCACTAGTGTCTGAAGTAAATAAATAAATTAGTTTAGAAAAAACATATGAACTGCCCTTTTAACGTTCATCAGGTTTCAGATACTTTAGTGCTTTATGGATTAACTGGCATCGCCTCCAGTCTCCATCCCGTGGGAAGTCATAATCCAGGTTATAAACCTCTGTGTTAATCCAGGTTATAAACTATCTGTGTGCCAAATTTCATTCAAATCCGTTCAGTCGTTTTTGCGTGAAAGAGTTACAAACATCCGGGATGTATGGATGGATTCCATACATTCCCATAAACTTTCGCGATTAAAATATTAGTAGAATGTTGCAGGGAGCCGTTGGTCGCCATATTATGAGCCACATCCAAACTCATCTTGCACAGGTACTTACATATAGTTCATCAAAGTAGTTAACAAAGTAATTGGGAAGCCAGGCGCTGTGTAGGAGAGGCCAGGTCATATCAATTCATTAAAAAGTTAGTTAGTCTAGTTAAATTCAAGCTGAAGTAGAAGTTGAACTAATAGGATGACCAAACTTGCACCTGTAACGTCTAAGCTAACTTTGAAACTACGAGAATTTATATACCTTTATAAACCCCCTACGTTCAGGGACCTTTTATAGTCATTTTGATTTAAAAAAAAGTGAAGGCTACTGTCTGATATTCGTTATAGCGACAACATAGTTCCTACTATAATTTAATAAAATAATTTGTTGTTTTAAACAGTAATTACCTATAAAAAAAGTACTTAACATTAACTTAGTAACAGATAATAAGGGAAAATGTAAGCGTAAGAGAAACTATAAGTTATCATTTGACGCATTGATTGACATTGACATTTCCCTTAATGCTCCCTTTTGGTGTTTTTAATCTTTTTATTTATTGTGCTAGAAGGAAAGTGAAAATAATTAGTAATAATGTTAATTTTATTAGTCGCTAATTTATATTTAATTATTGTATGCCCTACGGGCGGGACATGGCTGAACGAGATTTCTCAAATATTTAAGAACGAAATTTATTGTGGATCATAGGTAGGTACAGTACACCTACCTATGATCCACAATAAATATATTTGATTTGATTTGATTTGATTTGTCGATGACTCAATCAATTCAGACAAAACTAAACTAAAATAATAACTTGCATATAAACTTTGCGTGAATGACTTCAATTTTTAATTTAAAACAAGATTATATGGACATAATGTAGGTAGGTACATGGTCAAAAAATTAAATTAGCTAGCGAAACCCCGCAGACGTGATGGCTAGGATCGATATCTAAAGACGATAAAAAAAATAAAAAACAGATCAAACCTGTTTTTTTATTTTTTTTGTTGCTGAATGGGCCTGCTCTTGACCTCGATCTCGCGTAATGGAAAACGATGGATGAGGCCTATGATGGATCAAGCGTGCTCAGAAGATGCCTGTTCACCATTGCTTTGAAAGCGGAACACAGACATTGGCAGAGAGTTCCTGACTTTGGCCGTGCGCATAACAAATGTGGAGGAGAAGCGCTGAGTACGACTGGGCGGGATATCAACCAAGCGCGGATAATACCCTGCAGTACCCCTGATGGTTCGGTCCGATGATGCCATCAGGTCGTGGAGCTCCTGCACACACTCTCCGAAGTAGAGTCTGTAGAAGACCAACAGGCAAGCAACATAAAGCCAATTAGCCAGGCTGTGAAGTCTAGCCACCAACGTTTCGTCGCCTATAAGCCATTTTGCTCTGCGTTCCAGTACCGAGTCAAGTGCAGTAAGTTGGAATTTTGCTGAACCATCCCATAACTGGCTGTAATGCTCCATACAGGACCGGATCTGTGCTTTTTATAATCTAACAGTCTTAAAATTATAATAATAATATGAAAGACTTCTAAATATTTCTTTCTTTACATAAATATTCCATCTTAACATTCCCCTTCATTAAAAATAACCCTTTCTCCATCAAATTGTGCTCAGACACGCATAAAATTGGTATTCCTTATTTGAAATTCATAAATCACGCAAATTAGTGTTGTTCGGCTTCTGGAATTTTAACTTTTTTAGCTCCAGGCTGTTTGCGAGATGTTCTTTGCCTATATTTATTATCTGTAGCATAGTTTAGCAATATTGCGTCCTTTATTTCGGTTGCTTGCTTATTAACTTATTAAAATTTATGACTTAATGTGGGGTTATTAAGTTAGGGATTTGCTGGTTTCCAACTGGAGTTACATCTATTACTTAACTATTTGCTGGTTTTGACTGGAGAGACACTAATACTCAGTATCTAGTATCTATTGATTTAAAAAGTAACCACTTTACCATTCTATAATGACGTCAGACCAAATAAAAAACCAAGACAGAGCGCTGCGAACAATACAGTGAAGCATGCCAAAACTACACCGCCGCTCTGTGCTCACGCACACATTTACAATGACACTACACCACACTGTTGACAGCGCTATGTCTTGGTTTTTTTATTTGGTCTGAGCTAATGACGTAATAGTTCGTTTGATCTGGGCAGTTATAGTTTAGTCCTTAGATGTGTGACCAGCTCCAGCACTTTAATTGCGTACCACACGATCAATCACAATCTGTTTCATTTTGACAGTTCCACAACATTCATTGCGATAATAACGTTGTTGAGCAGATACATTTTTCGAACATCTGAAGTAATTATTAGGAAACAAGGATTAGCAATATCCTTCAAAATGATTCCCTGATTGCGTAATACACGATAAATCAGAATCTAAATCGTTTTGAAACAGATTGCTAATACATTGCTTCATAAGTTCGAAAAAAAATCAGCTCAGCAACGTAAATAATGTAATGAATGTTGTTGAACTGTCAAAATGAAACAGATTAGTCGTAATTGTTTACGAAAATGTGTTGCGTTATTAGATGCTGATTGTGATTAATCGTGTGTTACGCAATTAGAGTGCAGGACCATTGTCTATATGCTTAGGACCGTGGTGTCTTTTGTAGGCGCAGTCTGCAACTCTGGCAGTAAGTAGAACCTTAAGATTATTGTTCAGTTTTTATAAACCAATAAAGATTATCCATAAGACATATTGTACCTATAGTTTTTATAAACCATGCCCAGATTTCATTTACCAAATTGCCCAGTTTTCATTGACCAGTTATTAATATTGCCTTAAGAGCGCTTATCCTAAAAGTTGGCAACGTCGCAAATTGTTGTCAAATATTTACCTGTTTTGATTAATTTAGCAATATTACTGTATGGAAATAAGAAATGTGGCTAACTAGTGAAATTAAATATTGATTTTGAAATGCAATAATTAATATCGAAACACAGAATAATTAGTTTTAGATGTAAAAAAAGTATTTAATATACCACGATATCTCATTCCTGAGCGAAATCGACGCCGAGTTCGGGTGCACCGGGACGTTGGCGGTGGACACCGCGGCCGGCATGCTACGGGGACGGCCCTACGGCGGAGTTGCACTGCTGTGGCGGAATAGTGTTTTTGATAACGTTTAGGTTGTGCAGTGCGATAACCCGCGAGTGTGTGCACTTAAAGTATGCATGAAATCAAGGTAATTTCTAGTGTTCAGTATACATGCCGACGGATAATAGTGCGAACTTAACGGATTTTACGGACTGCCTCAGCTTGGTGAGTGCTATAATCAATAATAACAATATCGAAACCGCTTTTTTACTCGGAGACTTTAATTCGCATCCCAATGAACAATTTTATATTGGACTGGTTTCTTTTTGTCGGGAATCTGAGTTATTGTGTGCCGATGTTGAACTATTAGGAGTAAACTCTGACACTTATACCTTTATAAGCGATGCGAACGGCTCGAGACGTTGGCTAGATCACTGTGTTGCTACGAAAGCAGCCATGTGTGTATTACTGATATAAATGTTAAATATGATGTGCTTTGGTCCGACCACTTCCCTCTTATAATACAATGCAACTTAAATGAAATCAAACCAAAATTGTACAATTCAAATGATAACAAAAATCTGTCATGTAATAAAATAAAATGGGGTGACAGAAAACCTCAGCAAATTGACATTTATGCTAAATATTGTAATGATAATTTAAAATATATTGACTTTCCTATTGAATTCAGTGTATGTTGTGACTATGTTTGTAATAATTTGGACCACAGAACTATAACTGATCAAATGTATACTGACATTGTTAATATTTTATGCCAAGCAGCTTCTGGAGGTTACGAAATAAATCATGTGCGAAGTAAGAAACAAGTAATGGGGTGGAATAAGCACGTGAGTGATGCTCACAGGCAGGCCAGGCTATAGTTTGAGCAGTGGGTGTCTTATGGTAGACCGCGCGAGGGTCGTGTGTGGATTGATATGCAAACAAGTCGATTTTTTTTAAATCACGCTTGCGATTGTGCTGGAACAATAGTGACCAAATTAAAATGGACATGTTGGCGTCGCATCATTCTAAGGGCGACTTCCGGAGTTTTTGGAAGTCCACCGATAAACTCAATAGTAAGCCGGGCCTGCCAGTGAGTGTCAGCGGTGTTGCTGATGTAACGGGGATTGCTGAGCTGTTTAGGCAGCACTTCGCTGTTTCGTCACCGTTGGGACCGTCACAGTTTATAGGCGGTGCTGGTTGTAGTGGTCAGGAGTTCAGTGCCCGGTTTATGGCAAAGGTGGTAAGACATGTCATTATGTCTATGTCCAGGGGCAAGTCTCCAGGCCACGATGATTTGAGTATTGAGCACCTTAAGCATGCTGGTCGTCATCTGCCCAGAGTCTTAGCGATGTTCTACTCCTTTTGTATAGGACATTCGTATCTGCCTGAGCGGATGATGAAAACTGTGGTGGTACCAATTATTAAGAATAAAGCCGATGATGTTTCATTGGCCACTGTTATTTCGAAAGTGCTTGACGGTTTGCTTAACACTCGGCTGGATAAATACTTAAATTTATATGATACCCAGTTTGGTTTCAAAGCCGGTCTCTCTACAGAAACAGCTATATTATATTTAAAGCAGACTGTTAAGTACTACACTGATAGAAGTACACCTGTCTTTGCTTGCTTCCTCGACTAGTCGAAGGCATTTGACTTGGTTTGCTATGATCTGCTGTGGCAAAAACTGCAGCAAGCGTCAGTGCCAGACGAACTGATCTGTATTTTCCAATACTGGTAAGTACAACAATCGGGTCAATGTTGTTCGACGTTCGGGGGCTTACTCAGGTTGGAGTGCGGCGTGAGGCAAGGGGGGCTAACCTCACCGAAGCTCTTCAACCTATATATTAATGCGCTGATAGAGAGGCTCAGCAGCACGCATGTCGGTTGCCATATTGGAGGTGTGTGCCTAAACAATATCAGTTACGCTGACGACATGGTGCTGCTGAGCGCCGCTGTCTGTGGTGTGTCAAGGCTGATTGGCATCTGTGAAAAGTATGCTGAAGAACATGGTTTTTGTATAACACGAACAAGAGCGAGTGCATGGTCTTTCAAGCCAAGAGGAAGTGTCCTGATTATTTACCGGCAATTAAGATCAATGGATGTCCACTTAATAGAGTTGATACGTTTATGTATCTTGGACATTTATTGACTTCTGACCTGGAAGACAATGCAGATATTGAAAGGGAACGTAGGGCGCTATCTGTTCGTGCGAATATGATAGCCCACAGATTTGCTCGGTGTTCCAGGGTCGTCAAAATAGCCCTATTTAGGGCATTTTGTACGTCCTTTTATACTGGCAGTCTGTGGGTGGATTACACGCAGAAACAGTACAGCGCTCTACGCGTTCAATACAACAACGCGTTCAGGGTGCTCTTGGGGCTGCCTCGCTTCTGTAGTGCGTCGAGGATGTTTGCCGAGGCGCGTGTGAATTGTTTCCACACAATCATGCGCAAGCGGTGCACATCCCTGGTGCGTAGGGTGCGGGGCACCCGCAACAGTATCCTGAACGCTTTTGCACATCGTTTCGACTGTCAGTACGTGAACCATGAAATGTGCTGATCGCGTTTAGTTTCATTGGTGAAATTTAGTGCTGATTGAAGCTGCTTGAGCTGAGCTGAAAGAAACTGAACGCGATCAGCATTTCTTTAAGAGCGTTTATTCTGAAGGTGGGCAACGTCGCAAATATATGTTAAATATTTCACTGTTTTGATTAATTTAACAATATTACTGTGTGGAAATAAGAAATGTGCCTAATTAGCGAACTAGAATATTGATTATGAAATGCAATAATTAATATCGTAACACCGAATGTTTAGTTTTAGATGTAAAAAAACTATTTAGAAACTTTCCAAATACGTTTTGTACACCTAAAATGGGTACAACATCAAATTCAATGTTATAATTGCAATTCATTATTAATATTCTAGTTCACTAGTTAGCCACATTTTTTATTTCCACACAGTAATATTGCTATAAGAATCAAAACAAGTAAATATTTGACAGTTATTTGCGACGTTGCCAACTTTTAAGATAAACCTTCTTAACGCGTTCAAGAGCTGTCAGTGTCAAAATTGTTATGGAATATTGAATACTGACAGCTCTTGAACGCGTTTAGATGTATGCTGAACGCGTTCAATTTAAGTGGTGAAATCCACACTAAGTCATCTTACGATACCCACAAGAAGGTGGCTTATTTCGATGCATTTTGGTGAAAAATGCATCTGTGTTTTTAATTCTAAAAGTGGTATAAGTAAAAATCTGAATAAATTTTTCCAAACTTTTTATTACATACTTATTATCGTTTGGCAAAAAGGAAGTATATATGTTTTATTTATATAATACAATCTTAACAATTATTTTTTTAATACTTTTTGGTACTTATACAATTTAAGGTATTCTAATATCTCACATTACACGTAGATCTGATTGAGAAACACCAAGAAATGTACAGTAATGAAATCGAAATAATAATTTGTCATATTTTAGCACCAAAATATTAGGAGATATGATCAAATGATTATTCTACAGTAGTTTTAGGATTATTTGCAACGAGTTTAAAAAATAAAAATTAAGAAAGAAAAATGTCGATTTCGATAGTTAATAATAAACAGAATTTTATCGATATTATTTTTAATAAATGCATCTATCTATTAATAGATGCATTTATTAAAAATAATACAGTTTCTAAGCTCGTTAAAATAATCCCATTTGTGCTAAGAGACCAAAGAAAGTAAATTAGACGGAAATATTTAAAATTTTCACAACTATGTTACATCATACGAAATTGTAAGTACATAAACATCCATCATCAATACTACATCAGCCAAAACTTTGTACATTACACACTATTATTTATTTACATTTTATTGCACGATTTATTACTATGGAATGTTGAATTACAATTAAATAGGTAGTATCTATGCTACAACACATGGAAAAGTCTAAGCGATAACTACTTTAATATTTACATTGCAAAGAGTTCGAACTCCACTGACACCTCACAAACGGCTGGGCCGCTTTTTGTACACCACACCTCAATTCTTATGAGAATAAAAAGGTACTGGAACTGTCTTGCCTTACAACACTATTTGGTAATACTAAATTAAATCACAAATGCACTGGAGATTCAACTACACAGTCAATAGTACTATTCAGGTCACGAGGGGTTGACGTGCATCCTACCATTCTGTCTGCGGGCTACATGAGATTCGTAATGCATGTTCCTCTTAGTTCTTGAGAAGAAGGCAGCGTTGCAGCCACTGACAGAACACCGATGTAGAGACTGTACGTGCACGCTTTCACAATGATGTTTCAAGCTGGATAGGTCCTTGAAGCAGTCTTTGCAACCTCGACATGGGTAATTACCATCTTTATTTGGTCGTGGCGCCTCATCTTCTACACAATAGTTCAATTTTCTTGAATGCGGTGGAGAGTAATTTGGTTGACAGCCGAAAGCATTCAAACTTGGAGGTAGAAAACCTAATGGGATCGGAGGGAAGTTAGGAAGCATACCGAATGGCGTGAAAAGGAAGGAGTGCTGTGCAAACATATCCCTGTTACTGAGATAGGTTTCTGGTAGTTGTAGATGTGGGTAAGGAGACGTGAAAGGCAACTGTTGGCTCAATTGGCTCTTCAGTTTATCAGATTCTTTCGCTCGGTAATAGATATGAGATTCTACGTACGGTACAGCACGTTCTTCCTCATTGTACCGTGAGATTAGTTCCATTTGCTCTCGTATTTTGTCCAAAAAACGTGAAGACTCTTCTGATATTCTGTACTCTTCTATTTTCCGATGTAAGCTCATGTTTGCACTGTGCCGATCTTTGCTTCGTTTGGATGAAAAAGCTGCTCTACATCCTTCAACATTGCATTTGTACATAAGCTTAAGATGAGCATTTTGATAGTGCGTTTTAAGAACATAGATGTTTTGGAAAATCTTTCCACATACTGTGCATTTGCGGGGGTTCTCATGATCCATAGGAACATCGGTGGTGCTGACAAAGAAGCCACTGTCGAAATGCCCAAAGATTTGACCGTGAGTGTCCTCGGCATTGTAATCATAACTGGATACTGAAGAAGATGGTGATCGATCAGAATAATCTATCGAATCGTTCATTGACAAATTATAGGGGCCCAAGGATTGAGAATCATGTTTCTTAGGAATGCTAGGAAAGTCACCTTTGGATAAACTTTCAAGTCTCTTCAGTGCGTTTTCTGATGAAAACTGTTCTTCACTGGATCTATTATTTGCAGGTTTGTACACTTCTTGTTTATCGATTGGCTCATCTTTTACTCTTAAGTCTTGGATGTTGTAGCTCATATCGGTAGGTTCATCTTTGATAACTGGTGTTTCTTGTTTGGCTTCGCTATTCTTAGATTCATCATGAGTTACATTGATATTATTTTCGCTGGACTGACTGTCCTCAGTTTTAACTCTTTTTAAATCCACAGCGCATTCATTTTCATCTGTATCGGGGTGGTCTCGTTTTGAGTTTGATGTTCCATTTTCAGAAATGTAATGGTTTTGTAAACGAGTAGGATTAAGGTTTTTACGTTTCCTTTTCATAACCTCAGGACTAGCTGTTTCATCTTTTCTATTGTCTGTTACTTCGTTGTTATCGCTAATACTCCTTTGATCAAAATCAGTTTCTGAGTCATCTATGGATCCTATGGATTTGTTCAAAGTCGAATAATAGTCACTAGTATCGATGTGTTCATTATCATCATCATCGTCGTCTCCTGCCACAACCACAATACCGTCATCTTCATCGGATTCTCCTTGACCATCTTGGTCTTTATTTTCCACGGAATCAGACTCACGTCGCATTGGCTGCCCATGGTCAAAAGATGGTGAGAAATTCATGTTCATACTATTTTTATAGTCTAAAGGTATATTCGATGGGAACTGACCCATATTATGCGGTGGGTTCAAAAGAGGGTATGATCCAAATGGGTGCATTGGGTTCATCACTGGTGGTATATTGAGGCCTGCCCTGTGAGGTGAAATTAGGACTGGGTGAACTTGGGCGGTTCTGCCATCGTGAGGCGAAATTTTCCGTCGTAAGTGGGGCGAATGTAATTTTGGATTAGGATTCGCGCTGTGACGGTTTCTAGATCTTCTTGAACTAAACATCATGCTGCATCCTTCAACCGTACATTTGTGCATTTCACGTAGATGCACAGCGGAGAAATGGATCTTCAAAGCTCCTTTGTCACAGAAGGTTTTCAGGCACACATTGCATTGGACTCTCTTCTTACCAGTAGCTGGATTTATGAAGTGTGTTCCTAAATTCAGTGGCATTTGCGAAGCACCCCATTGTCTTTTAGGTGGACTAATACATTTGCCTAACATCATATTCCTCGAATTCTGAGCTACTTCAGCGTATGCGTCTTTGCTCAAATTAAGAACGTTCTCATCTTCAGCTTTGTGGTCATCTGATCTTCCTTTACCATTGCTATGGATTTTATTTTCTGATGGTTCTACAGGTTTTGCTGACATTTGAGGTAGAAGAGCTTGAAGTGAGGCTAAGCCCATTGGGTTTTGACTAAGCGCAGCTACCATGGCTGCCTGGTGATTAAACGTTGAAGGCATTGACATTGGCGGAATAGGCAAGTTTGTAGGTAAAGGAAAATTAAAGAACTGGCTTCTCATTAAATCCATAGTAGCCTTTTCAGCAGATCCTAATTCATAGGGTTTTCTGCTCTCTTCTTTGTCGTTGCTCTCGTTCGTTTTGTGTTTTCGGAAATCAAAAGGTTGCATGTTTTGGAGGTGACTTAAAGGTGATGAGTTTATTGGACTAGTAGTTGAGAGAGGACTGGATGAGGTAGATAGGCGGATACTATGATTGGGAGATACTTCGGCTGATGATACTCTATGAGAAGGTGACTGACGTACTGGGGATGACTTATTACGACTGGGTGACATTGCTTCTTTCTTCACTTCTGTACGACTTTCTCTAGGGCTGCTTCTGGTATCTCTTTCTTGGATACTTTTCAGATAATCGTAGTGTTGTTTCGCTTCCATCATATGTTGGAAGTATTTGAGAGATTCATCGTTGCGGACATCTCTGCCTGAGTGTTCCATTAGTCTTCTGAATTCTGCCTCAAGCTTGGATTGCTCGAAGGCTCTAGTATCAGGGTACTCTGGTCTCTTATCAGGCTTGTCGTAGTTAGCTCCCGGCGGGGACGGAAGACCGTTCTTCTTGTAGATGGGAAGAAGGGAGGTCTTGTGGAGGGCTCTCGCTTCTTGCAGCTTGAGGATCTGTTGGAGAGCCATGTTGTGCTCCGGTCCGCGACCACTCCATCTTTCAGCGCTACTTGATTGTGATTCCTGGAACAAGAAATAAATAAAATTATAGTTAAATAAATATACACACAAGAAAAAGATATGTTGTTTCCCAATAAATTGGGAAAGAAACAGGACACTGATGGTGATATTTACATATTATGACATATTATTTATGACACAGTTTGGTGTCGAATTTGTTTATCGCAAACTAATGAAAAATGTTCATGATGAACCCAATCAATTGGGATTGCAAATTAATATTTTCTTCTAAACAAATGGTTAGCTCCGCAGAAATTGAATGTGCAAAATTGCAAATCATCAGTTAAAATAATTCCGGTAGGTATCCCGAGTTCTGAAAGCGTTTACCGTCTATAAAACGAAATAACATATCATGATTCGACTTACAAAACAGTCCATTTAATAAAATTATGAATGAGCGCGGCTAATTCTAAAAGATTATCGAGTCTAGAGCAAGCCTTAAACACTGGTTGTTCAAATCCCTCTTCAAAATAACTATCAGGCCGACAGAAAACCACACCTTGCGTTTTCAAAGGCTAATATCAAATTAATTCTGAGAACTCGCAGCAATTGGGTAAAATTGTGTAAAATGACGGTTTCGACTCGACTTGAGAATAGAAAAGTGGTCTTGTGTCGCGTGTTTGAAACGATTTAATCCGAAAACTAAATTACTATTCATTTGGTAAGCATTCGGGGCCGCCTCGCGATGTCAAAGTTAAATTTTCGAGTTAATTCAACCACTCCTTAGCTGCCTTTGAACAGGTTTCAAACAAAAACTTGTATGTAATTATTATTGTGATGTCGTGAGAATAACACGAAAATGTTCTGTAGCAAAATATTTTGAACAATTGAAACTAAAATAAAGTTGTTTGCCACTATCTTTTGACTAATCTGGAAGTGTATCGTGACAAGTGATTTGTTCAATTTTGTAAAAATCCGGTATAACATTAATGAGTAACAAAACGTAAATGTTGTCACAATATTCACCCACATTGTATCTACGAGCTTTTCACCTTAAAAAGGTAAAACGTTTTATAAATATAAAAGCCTACGTAAACAATTTACAAAACCGCATTAAAAAGTCATTTAAAATTCTATAAAAAAAACCACATCTTATTTCAAAATTCATTTAAACGCGTAATAGCTGGCAGCGCCCAGCATTCACTTATAATGAACTTGATTGTCGCTTTTTAAAATCGTTTGTCACTCGATTACGGCATGTAACCGATGGGGTTGCCATATCATTATCCGTTTCCCCGGAATTAAATTGTCGTTTGGATTCGGCGCGTCACGTCGTGGGCAATTTCGTAAAAGCGGCCAATTATTACAATGAATCAGTTTCTATTGCCACAAAACGGATAAACGCTGGATAATAAAGTGTCTTTTAGAAAAATATACGTCTGAGAGTTTAACGTTTTAAAGTTATGCGGAGAAATAATTATATACAGTTTTCTGAAGTCGTTTCGTGCTTTCTAAAGTCGTTTTGTAAAAATTGGGATTGCGTTTTGTGTCGTTTTTGTTAGTAGACGGTTTTGTTTTTATGTCGTTACTGTAATAGAGGACGTTTAAAGAGTTTAAGAAAATTGGAGTGATCGTATTTATTATGATATAATTTAAACAGATGTCTAGAAGATTATTTTGTGTTTACGAACTATTATATTTGTATTAGGGTATCATTCCGTAGCCGACCGTAGACGGCAACTACAGGCGACGTATCGCCGCGGCACGACTGGTTTTTATGAATTTCTATGAAATACCTTCCGTAGCTAGCGACACGTCGCCGTTGCCTTCATAGGAATACATAGTAACGAGTCGTGTCGCGGCGACGTCGCTTGCAGTTGCCGCCTGCGGTCGGCTACATAATTGTAACTTTAGGAAGCTTTTTAACAATGTTGTATTCCGAAAACATCTGAACGATTTGTGTGATTAAATTGAAAATAAAAGGTCAAATTAAATTCACTAGCGAAACTCCGCAAACCGGTGTCGATAACAAAGCATGATAAAAAACATGTATATAGTAGTTACTTGAATTATGAGTGAGAAGCTCGTGGCTAAGTAATAAAGTAATAACAGCCGCACGGGTCGATCCATCAGGTTAAGCTACGCTTGCCGGGGTTGGTCCGTCGATGGGTGACCATCTTTACATACCGAGACTCCTCCGTGCCTCGGAAAGCACGTTAAGCTGTTGGTCCCGGCTCTCATTCGTGGATTTTTCACAGACGTTACGGGTCGTCAGAAGACCGAAAGTCTGACAACATGTCTTACTAATGGGTATTGTATTACCCAGCTACTGGGTTGTGGAGGTCAGATAGGCAGTCGCTCCATGTGAAATTCTGGTATTCAGCTGCGTTCTATTAGACTGGAAGCCGACCCCAAAATAGTTGGGAAAAGGCAAGGCAGATCTACTTGAATTATAAGTACATTTACATTTTTTTTTTTGATTTTATCATGTTTAGGTATTGATACCCATTACGTCTGTTGAGTTTCGCTAGCTAATTTATCTTGACCCTGTATACAATGTATAATTTACGGCAATAACTGTTTTAATTTAAAAGACAAGGCTTACAATGTTGATGAAATTCATTTCAGCGATGAGCCGCTCTCGTTACGGCGAGTGACCACGAAACCCGACGTTAACCTCATCATTATTATTTATCATTATCATTAGCCCCACAGCGTATCATTAACCAATCACAGCGTAAAACTCATGCGCACCTTCTACTTTAATTCTTTAATCGAATAACGCATTTCTTGTCGTCAGGGTAGTACTGTTGCGGAAAGAAGTGCTAACTAATTCTAGTCTCTATACATAAAAATAAATAAAATTAAAGTGTCTTTTTAATGTCTGTGTAACGTCAAAATAACAGCTTTTTACTAAATGCATATGAAAGTATAATTATACGGTACTTCTTACAAAAACAAGTTTTTTTTTTTTGTCTGTCTATCTGCTTGTTCCTGCTAATCTCCGGAACGGCTGGACAGATTTTGACGGGACTTTCACTGACAGATAGCTGATGTTATAAGGAGTAGGTAGGCTAAAACATTTTTTTAACTTATTTAATTAAATACACCAGTCGCCACCTTACGATCCACAACTATACCTAGCTAATAGAATTGTAATCGTAAAGTAACTAAATTCGTTTTTATTAAGTATCCTTTCCTTCACAGCAATGAAAAAAGAAAACAAAATGGAAGTCTAGACAGTGATTTTTTGCGTTTGCTTTAAGTGTTTTCTTATAAGGCAGTCACCGCCTGACTGTGGGAACGAAACAAGTAATTGTCAACAGTCCACAAAAAGGTTGCAAGAAGCAAAAAATCATTCAAAGTCGCGATGTTAACCCGAGGTGGTTGACCCGCCAACATAGCCGTACACCCGAAATTACTCTTATTACCTCTTAAAACAGACTATTTTCCGCCGCTGTGAGTGAAAAACATAAATTTGCGCACATATCTGACCCACGCCTACCGGCAGAGCAATGGACAAGCGGACATATTTCATGGCATTTTTTTTAAATGTAGCATAACAAAGTGTATCTTATTTCCTTGTTATATGGTCTCATTTCATTTGGTCGTGAGAGGTTTTTTTAGTTTTTTTTAATGTGTACTTCGCGATCGTTTTTCGTTGGCTCGCTGTCGTGACATGCCATATTGTTCAGGGCATGATACATGAAGTAAGTAAACAGGTTTGTGTACTGTGAAGCGCAAAACGCATTGCCATTTTGCTTAATGACCGCTTAAGCACGCACCTGAGATGCACCGCCCCGCTGTTTTCTTGTGGGAAATGTTTAGTTCTATACAGCTAATTTAAATTTGAGCCATTAACTTCCGTTTTATGTTTGAATAATGAAATATTTACAGAAATTAATATTTTACTCGTCCTCAAGAAGAAATGACGCGTAGTTTAAAATGATAAGTTCAGACAAACAAAGTATCTTTTAAACCATACTAAAAAAAAATCGCGATCGTTAAATTCCAATTTCTGAAGAACTAAAATAATTGTCCCAAGTACAAACAATCTCTACCGCTTCTGTAATCGACAGTACCCCTGTACTTCGAATTTACCCTAGTAACTAATAATTATGCACACATAGGTAGGCAACTAGGTGAAGTGTCTGCTAGCCTTGCAATTTGTTGGTAGTTGGCCGTACACGCCAATAATTGGCTCCAATTGTAACCTTAACCAATGTCCAACAATGTTGCCTTTATACTTGAAACATCTGTCTGAAAGTACGATTTCTGAATACATAAGGGTAAGGTGTGTACTTAGACGGTGTTTTGCTAAAACTTTCAGACATACCCTTTAAATTAATGGGGTAAAATTGCAAGTGAATTAATGCGATGTTAATGTACTTGAAAGTTGATGTAAGGGCAAAGTGCTGTTTATGTTATTCGTTGAAAATGGTTGCACTATATGGTAATATCTCGTTTTTAATAATCAGGCCTTAAAGGTTAACGGGAAAAACTACTCTTTTTGGGTAATTCTTAATACCCAATAAAAAAGAGTAGTTTTGCCCTGATAGACTCTAAAACTAGTCAGTTTTAGGGTACTACTACACATTGTGTAACATTCATATTAGGCAAGCATTAGAAAATTTTATATCACATATTTTCCCCTAATATACTCTAAAACTAGTCAGTTTTAGGGTACTACGACACATTCTTTTTAGACAAGCATTAGAAAAAATTTATATCACTTTTATGGTATTTATCAGCGATATAAATATTTTAAATTACACAAAATGCCTCTATTAAACTAAATACCTACTCTTTCTCACTTCACATTTTCAGTAGGAATATATATATTTCATAAGGTATATCCATTCCACATGCTAATAAAACTCTACTATTGTCATCACAATAAAATGTATTCCTACATATTACAACTACAAGTCTGTGTCGACATCGACAATTCGACATCAAACACGGTGATTGTATCAATATTTGTCGTTCATTCAACAATGGCATGATCGCTGTGTGGGTGGCCGGTTCGTGTATGTCTATTAATTTAATTATCATTACACTGTGTTATGTATGATTCAGTGCTGTAGTGAAAGTGGTTCCCCAAACTTTGGAGAGTACTTAGCAATTTTTTTTTTAATAGAGTAACGTTTTTCATTGTGACGTGACTCTTGTCGGTTACATCACAAAGTTGTTGTCACATTTATGGCATTGTTTTTTGTCAATTTATAACATATTTTTAAGTTATGGAATCAGGCGTTATTTTGCAAACATATTTTCATGATTTCTGTTTTGGTGACTTTTGTTTGACTGCGACCTCTGTGTTTGTTTCGGCCTTTCTTCTCAGAGTAGTCAGATAGGAAAAGCCGATCTCATCTAGCTTATTTTTATTATTATTTAATATGACTTGTAAAAGTGATTCCAATATCCTATTTAGAGAATACACAATTAAATTAAATTTCTGATAGATTTTACTAAAAAGCCTTTTTTACTGTATTCATCATGTGTTAAAAATAACATTAAGTATTTGACGATTTATAGCAGTGCTAATTTTAAACTCTACGAACCTATCAGAAAAATTGCAACCTGTAATATTCAAGAGGAAAAAAATAACTGATTATTGCCCACATTTTTCCATCAACCAATATCACGACACCCATTATTCTTATACCACCGCTTACGATCACAAAATAAACATTATAACAGGCTTTACATCAGGGACACTATAATCTGTCCACATATCCTATCAACGCTTAAAAGTTTAAGCCCATTCTTGATACAATTTAGATTCTATATAAAATTATCCCTGAGTATCGCTTAAACTTAATATAGGTAATGATACAGTGTGGTCCCCTGGTCTTATCTTAATCTCGGCTTAAGGCGCCTCGTGGCGTCGTTATGGGTATTAATAATAATAAGCCAGGGGTCAAGTATCGATCGAAGATTTGGACCGTCGTAAGGAATTTGACACGAGTACCAAGGAAAATTTGGGCGGATTATTTGGGAATGACATCGATGATCATGTAGGCTTAAAGAAATGTGCTTACCTATGTTCGTTGCAACACAAGGTAAAAAATACGCCTTGGTACAATTCCGTAGTCGGCTACGGAATTGTACCAAGGCGCATTTTTTGACGACTCGACTGGTTTCTATAAATTTCTATGAAATACTTTCCGTAGCTAGCTACGCGTCGGTTTCATAGAAATACAAAGAAACCAGTCTTGTCGCGGCGTCACGTCGCCTGCTGCTGCCGCTTGCGGTCAGTTACAGAATGGTAACTTTAGTGAAAGTTTCAAGACAAACGCCGAAAATATTCTCTTTTCAAATATATATGAAATTTGAAAAGCGAAGGGAAGAAAAATAAAACGTGCAAATGTGATTTGAAGCAATAGCATACGTTTTTCAGGTGTAATCAGAATTGGACGGAGTGTCCCAAAATAAGTTAGTAATTTCGGTCGATGGACTCTGACCAGTCTGAAATTGGACTCTGGATTGAATACAAGTCTCGGAATATTATGTCTTTTGCACTTGCAAAGAAAATGAAGATGCAAAAGACTTGTTTGCAGAAATTATCAAGTTTGACAAACGAGAAGTGAGACCAACCTTATAATAATCATCCTCCCACCAACGTTTCACAAACTGGGTGAGTTTCCCCAAATGGCTCTCACTACACTCACTCATGAAGCACGGACACTGATCATATTCACAAAACATGGTCCAAAAGTCTAAACACTACGAACTACACAGTTACTTAAGACTAAAATGTCACATTGACGAATTTAACACCAACAAATTCGAAAATAGAACCGTCACTTTGGACTAGAGTGTCACTTGTGTGAACATCGATATGTCACTGGGTTTCGGTCGGTAGGATCTGATGTCTAAGACCAGACTAATCCAACTAATCCTGTGACACAACTGTTAACACCTTAAAGTGTTACCGATACTTAGGGGTGGGGGTGGTTAAGGCGTCACCTAACCCTTAACTACCTGGTTGAACTAACAATAGAGTTTTGTTACCAGTCTTAGTTCGTATTAGTTCGCAGTAATTTGTTTAATGGTTTTGTCTTTTGAAACAAATAATCGAATTATTGTGAGGTGGGGTAAAGTTTATGATTTGAATGGAATGTCTCGTAAGTGTACAAGCAGATTTATTGTAAATGATCAGGTGTCCATTTTTAGTTTATTTGGCTAAGCTTTATTATTTAATTGCAATTTTAATTTAACCAAAGGCTGGTAGATAATGCCTTATGTATAAATTCCGCCTTATAGTACAGACGCTATGCATATTTTTTTTAATAAATGAATTTTACTTGGTTTTGAACAATCAACTAAGTTTTATAAAGTCTGCTTTTGGATTTCTTTGGAACTAACTGTTTAAAATTCTATTGCTAAACATAGGATGTCTCACTTTTCTTCACTCGGTGGCCACATAATTTAGGTTATATTTCAAATTACGCATCTAAATCACCCTTTATGATGACTCAAAAATGTAAAAGGAAATTCACACATGGGATGAAGAGAAGATCTAGGTAAATTGAACAAGAATATTTTCTAATTTATGGAAGTTATAATCACTCACCTGCAAATTGGCACTAAAGTGTTATTTTACCGGGCTAGGAGCCACACTGAACTTGCAAATAACTAACAGCTTAATTTAAAAAAATAGCATTTTCGTTCAGCTTATAATGATTAGCTTCCTTTTGGTTATTAATGTAAAAAAAAATAGAAGAATTAGAGATCTATTGTAATATTGATTGCAGATTATATCTGACGGCGACACCTGTTCGCCTGTAATATAGACGTTAAATAATATTTTTTTATCTAACTTGCTCTTTTACAGTCCTATTTATTTGCTTTATAACTCACAAAATGAATTATATGTAGTGTATGATTTCATAAAACACCATTCTCAAAATATTAGTATGAAGACTGTGTGAACTGGTTGGTGTCTACGTAAGTACCTACCTACTCATTAACCATAGGTATTACATGTTTACATTGTTTGCTTTTGTAACAATAGGTAGGTAGGTACTAGGAATTTTTACACCACCCAGAACGCATTTTAGCACAATGTGTCTTTTAGTTGACTGCGTGAAAGAAAAAGCGTTTTCGAAATTCAAAAGATTCACCGATAATGCGAAATACCGAGTGCCAAAAATGTGCACTTTTTCAAAATGGCGCAAAACAATAAAGAATAGTTTTCCCAGAAAAAGTTTCGGCACCTTTGAAGTTGACCGTATGTGAGACACATAGATAATAAAAGTATAACGCGAGGCGTCACGACAAACAATAGGGGCTTTCTCCCTACTGATAAGGGACTGTTTTGTTTTTGTTTTGTATGCGGAGCGTCGGGTAGGTGTACCATTCATCGGGTTTTAGGAAGTCGGTTAATGTTAGGTATTTTTCTACCTATTCTTATCAGCGCTACCTACTTGTACTTATTTCCCTTAGAAGTAAGTATTTAAGTAGTTTAGTTAAAGTGTGAATTGCAAAAAACGGTCACTAATTCTTAACAAAATTGCCTGTAGTGTTGATAAATAAGTAGTTATAATTGATATTCCTATTATTAATTCTACTTAAGTTATTATGGAGTCGTCTTTTATTTTGCCAGTAGGTAGGTAATAAATCTTTTAAGACTTTGAATTTCAATAAACTAATAATAATTGGTTCTCATAGAAGTGCAAATATAATGGTGAGGTAAGAAGACCTGGGGCTATTTATATAGCTCTATAAAATCAGTTGGGCAATGTAGCAATCCTTTGAGATGATTTATTGCTTGCACATGCCTCGAACACTGGGAATAAACGTCTTGTTGACATACATTTGTGAGGGAAAAGATCAGAAACTCTCGATTTAGTATTCAAGTATAACTTTCAATTTATGGTGTCATATAATACAACATTATTAAAAGAAAATTAAAAAAGGTAAGCTTTCTAGCTAATCATAAAAAAAAAAATATGGTAACTGTCAATAGGGATGTTGACTAGGTACATTTTTTTTTATCAGTCAGGTAGATTATTAAAAAATATTGGACACGTATTTTTTATTTTTTTACGTAATCAAAAGATTACGGCAATACATTGAGCTAAATGTGGCATGACGTGACTTTGTACTGACTAATGTCGTAGCGAGCCTCAACTCCCCAACTTTAATGCGTTTAGTCTAAATATTTTTTTATTAATATTATAAAGCAAAAAATACGTGTCTAATATTTTTTTATTATCTGACTGACGGACTAAATAGTTATTTTTTCCCCAGTCTTCTTCTCTAACCACACGGAAAAACCGTGTGGTTAGTGACTAATCTGGTGTCAGAGTTTTAAAGCCGTCCATGGGCCTCGGACTTGGCTTCACATGCCGTCGAGAAATATCTGTCAGGCATGCCGGTTTCCTCACGATGTTTTCCTTCACCGTTTTTGAACCAAGTGATACTTATACAATACCCACATGAATCCGTAAAGTCAGAGGTGCATGTTTTCGGATTGAAGTTGAAACTTATGACTTGGCAGTCTAACGGTCACACCACTATCACTGTTATAGTCCCCAGTCCCCAATCAACATCCATATACTACGAATACAATAACTTTCAGAAAAAAATTTTTCGTCATGGGAAGATCACTGAAAATAGATCTAAATTGTATACTTAATCACAATCACTAAGTAATTATATCATAGTAAGGATCGTAGCAGATGGCGTTCTGCAGTTTCTGCTTACTCCCATGGGCATGAGGTTATGTATGTAAGGATTTTCTCTTGCTGTAGATATTTTTGTATAACTTTTTGCCCTGAATTTATTCACAAATCAAAGCAAACGCTTTCAAACACAACCTACCTATCACAATACCTACATAATTCCAAATCCGATACAAAGGTACAGTCATAGCCATAATTCAAACCCGCCCGACGAAAGCAGGTTTCTATCACTCGGCTCATCACTTACCATGTCAAGCAAGCGTACGCATCAGATACCGACGCCCGCGGCCCACACCACCAATAATATAATTTTGCACCTAATAATTTTGAAATGCAATTATAATTTCGCGCTGCAATAATAATTCTATAATGTTTCTTGGCATTTATTCGTCTGTGTCTACCTACTTGTGGGCGTTGCTGTGTCATTTACTGATTGATTATACAATTGATTGATTGGCCCTGTTTTGACAGTGTTTTTTCTAGTTGACTGTACCTGGTTAATTAGTTTTTAAGTTGAGTAGGCAAGACGGATGGGTCTAAATGTTTCTATGAATTTGGAGGTTGTAAAAAAATGTGTTCAGCTTCTTATGTGATGGAAAAAAACTAATAAATGCTAATCTCAGTAAAATGTCAACAAAGAAAAACTATTATAGATTAGTACAAATTTGTTAAGATGAGGTACTATTATAAAAAAGAAATATGTAGGAATTGATAATTATAAATACACCTAATTTACAAAATATTGGCTACTCATTATTTTTATTCTAAGATCCACCAGGCAAGTGCCTAGTTTAAATTAAAATTACAGTTGTTAGTTTCATAAAGACTAATGATAATTATTAGCAAAAGTAATATTCGATTCCTAACAGATATTTAAATCCAATTACGTTTTATGTAATTAAACCAAGAAATAAATATTCATGTGTGTTTTATATTACCCGTAGGTAAGATAGAAATTGTTAGAATACATTTATTTATCTTAGGAACTTACTAGTTAGCAAGGTAAGTGAAAACTTGAATTAATAATCCGTGAAAGTGCGTTAACGAAAGTCTGCTTAACATTTTCGACGGACTAAAATGAAGGTAATTTCAACGCAGCGAGTTCACAATCATGTACTGAATCCATGGTATTAGTTTTCACGTCGATGTCCCTCCCACCCTGTATAGTTTTAATTCTAATAAAAGACTACTTTGAAGACTTAGCTCGAGTATGTGTGAAGAAGCTCGTTGGTAAGTAATAACAGCCGCACAGGTCGATCCAACAGGCTACGCTTGCCGGGTTGGTCAGCGGATGGTTGACCATCTTTACATACCGAGACTCCGCCGTGCCTCGGAAAGCCATATTAACCCGTTGGTCCCGGCTCTCATTCGTGAATCTTTGACAGTCGTCACGTTTCATCAGAAGTCTGACAATAGTTTTACCAGGGGGTAATATGATATTACCCAGTTAATGGGTTGTGGAGGTCAGATAAGCAGTCGCTCCATGTAAAATACTGGTATTCAGCTGCATCCGGTTAAACTGGAACCCGACCCCAATATAGTTGGGAAAAGGCTAGGCGGATTGATGGAAAAGTCTTTTGAAACTAAGTGTAGATACACTGGGTAGGTAAGAACAGCATTTCTAGTCTCAATTTTAGTTCTGTGCCTAACCCTAAAATAACTCGCGACTAGAGTTGTGACTTGTCAACTAAAGTGTTAATAGGTGCATTGTTACTTGCCTAATTGCTTGTTTCATGTGACAGGTGCTATTAAAGGAATTGTTTAGTGCTATTGAGAGAATAAAGCTAATTATTAGAGATTTCGAAACTTCAAGTCCCAAGTCCTAAACAAGTTTGTTCCAAAATGGTATTTAATTACCAGTTGTAAAATCACATCGTAATTTATGTTCGTCAAGTTGATACGATCTCGGGAACCTAGTGTGATGGGTGTTGCCTTTGTACTTCGTCATTGCAGCTGCAATACTGCGAGTGATCACCCACTTTGTTAATTTATGATCTAAGTTTGTAATTATAGTGTTTGCTATGTAATGTAGGGTTGACTTATTGTGGTTGGTGTTTACCTAATGTTGCACAGTTTTATAATGCTAGTATACCTACCTATCCATTCGATGTGGTGATATACTAAGGACGAATTTCACCAATGAACTGAACGCCATCGTCTACTGGTGTGACCGTCGGACTGCTAAATCATAGGTCTCGAGTTCGAACCTAAAGCACGCACCTCTGACTTTTCGGATTCATGTGCGTATTGTATAATTATCACTTGATTCAAAAACGGTGAAGGAAAACATCGAGAGGAAACGCTTGAGAGATATTTCTCGATGGCATGTGAAGCCATGTCAGAGGCCCATGGGCGGCTTTAAAAATCTGACACCACGTTAGTCACTAACCACACGAAGATAAGAAGAACCGCGTTCAGTTTCATTGGTGAAATTCGCTCAAAGTTATTTTCGTTTAGTTCCCTATTTATTAAAATGTTGGTTGGTGGGTTGGTGGGCTAACCCACCCGCAGCATGTGTTACACTGTACGTATGTTGTGTACTAGTATATATTGTGACACCTAATATGGAATTTATTATAGGTACTTAATTATGAAGTTCTGTAACACTTTTGTTTGAAATAGGTGGTTGTAATTATTGTCAGTAATGTTGTTTTAATATATCTTGTTAGGCTTTTGTCCCTTGATTTTTTCACAAATGTTAATTTCCACTTAAAATCTGCGTTACGTCACAATTACCAAAATTTGTATTTAGATACAACATTCTTCAGTTGCAGCATAAAGATTCACCCCGAAGTATTTAGGTACAAACAATTCCTGCCAGTTTCTTGAATTCCATTATTTTGCGTTGTGTTCCTAAATTTGATATCGTGTTATTTTTATGAAAATTGACACAAACATAATATTTACTCAGATTAAGGTGAAATAAAAAATATTAAACTACCCACGCGTTAACAAAAACGAGTCACCCGCACCGCTTACAATAATTTACATATTTTACATGTTATTATTCAAAATTGATGATGCCATTTCGCAATTAAACCATTAAAACATAATTTTTCATTGTGACCTGATAAATTAATAAAATAATTGGCCAAAGGTGTGAATTTCCGATCAATTTTATGAATGGCCCGAGAGAATGGCGATTGTTAAAATTCTTTAGTTTAGTTTTTTAATTGTTAGCTATTGACAAAGTCACGAATGTTAGCGAAAGTTGGACAGGTGTTTTTTTTTAAAGGATTTTTAATGCTAGCAACAATTAAAAAAATACGTGTGAACCTTTGGTTGGTTAGATCCTGGTTCTAAATAGTACTGCTGTCTAGAAATAACGACGATATTGTCATTCAAATTCGGAAAACAAAAAATGCTGGCTATTTACTCAGACCAAATAAAAAACCAAGACAGAGCGAACAATACAGTGAAGCATGCCAAAACTACACCGCAGCTCAGTGCTCAGTGTCTACCTAGCCTTTTCCCAACTATGTTGGGGTCGGCTTCCAGTCTAACCGGATGCAGCTGAATACCAGTATTTTACATGGAGCGACCGACCGCCTATCTGACCTCCACAACCCAGTAACTGGGTAATACGATACCCCTTGGTAAGACTGGTGTCAGACTTTCGGGCTTCTGACGACTCGTAACGACTGTCAAAGATCCACGAATAACAGCCGGGACCAACGGCTTAACGTGCTTTCCGAGGCACGGAGGATTCTCGGTATGTAAAGATGGTCACCCATCCACTGATCAACCCCGGCAAGCGTAGCTTAACCTGATGGATCGACCAGTGCGGCTGTTGTTACTTAGCCACGAGCTCCTCAGCTCTGTGCATACACGCTCACACAATGACACTACATTGAAACTACACCTCACAAAGAGCACAATGTTTACGTAACCGGGTTCACTTTACTGTTGACAGCGCTCTGTCTTCGTTTTATAATTGGTTTGAGACTATTTATACAAATTTATAAAATAATTAGGGGGTTTATTTACAAACGTTGCTTAAAGTTAAGCAATTTTTTTTTAAATAAACCCAATACTACCCGGTGAACTTCCTACCACGTGAGATCGATTTTTTCGATTTTTCGGCCGTCATTTTATGTTTTTCTTAATTTTATGTCTTCCGCTTTTTCTTTTTCCATTTTGGCAATTGATTTTTATATAAATAGAAAATAGATGATAGATAATGTGTCTAATACCTAATCTAGAAAAAATCTACAGCAAAATCAACGACTCACTTAGAGTAAAGACTTGAATCTTTTTTAATTCGGTGGCAATTTGATGAGGTAGTGATTCTAAAAATATTTTGTAAAGAATAACTTTCAATAATTTAATTTAATACTCCAAATCACAATTTAAAAGTAGCAACACATAACATTAAAACTCATCTCACAGTCTCACTAGAATAGTTTCTTATCGGAATCGAATCGATCATCGTAGCGATTAGTTCATTCAGTTGCGTGGGCGCATCTATTGTTGGAACTTAAGTTCGTTAGGGGGTTAGTGTTGTCGTTTATTGTGATTTATTGTTTTGTTGCGCAAGTGGTATTAATTATTATACCTGTGAAGGTAAGATTGGATCTGTATATTATAATTTAAAAGGAGTAAATAGCAATTATTATGAATTTGATGATTGGTAAAATTATTGCGAAAATTCGCTTTTGAATTAGACAACATTTTAATTCTTTTTAATTTACCATTTCATTATTATCTATTCAAATAATACATTTTAAAAAGTGTTTTCGGAAAATATTCAAAAGATGGCGCTACCTGTACCTATAAATCCCTGACAGCGAGGAAGTTAGTGATGTTTTGTAAATGTAAATATAACAAAGGAAGCACAGTGACATTAGTGCCATGTTACTTCATGACTCATGCCTGAACTCTTAAAAGGGGTAGGTAAAGATTGAGGAGGTACTCTTTGAAGTCTAAACACCCACATATCAAGTGCTAACGATGGTTATGTTTTCGCATAAAAATTACCAATTAATCAATATATAACTCACAGTGAGGCGTCCTATTAATTAACAAGAAAAAGATTTTATAAGCTATTATAAAGGCAATCAAATATTAATAATTATTAATGGTGCTTCCTTATAAAGGGTGCAATAAGAAAACATTTGTTTAAGACGGATTTCAAAGTGACCACAATATATTTAATAATTCTATTCTACATATGAGAACGTATGCTAAAATTCTTATGAAAAGTAACAATCTAGTGATATGATCAATATGATAGGTGTGTCAAATAGGAAATTACATGTGAGTTATTGCACAACATACATAAAATGACAATGGATCGCAATAAGTTTCATTTTGACAGTTCACCCACGTCCATTGCGTTATTTACCTACGTTGTTGAGCTATGAAGCAATGGATTAGCGATATCCTTAAAAACTCTCGGAATGCGATTCAAAGTATGTTATACAATTAGTGTGCAGAGATTTGAGTCCCTAGCAAAAGTAAATCTTTCATACTCTGAATGTCACCACCCTATATTTTACTATGAAATTCTACAATAATACAAACTCTTGTTACTTTAATAGCTCCCACTCACGATTTCCTACTATTTACTAGTTCACTAGTATTCATTATCTACAGGTGTCCTTGAACTAGCGACCTTGAACTTTATCGATTTTACATTTGACCTTGTAATGGGAGAAGGTATTCAGAACTATTGATTCAAAAGTCTGAGTAAATACTACTGTGTGTTGATCTGGCGTTACAAATTGGTTTTGTGTGTAAGGACACTTGCTTGGGTTTGATATCTGCCTATCGCATAATACATAGATAAGCGTAACGATACCGTCAACTGCTCTAACTTCGCCTGGCATCCTTTGTTTCTTGTACAGCTTTTTCATAATAGGCAAAAAAAGGACGCCAGGCGAAGTAAGAGCAGTTAACCGGTACCTATTTAGATCAATGATGTAAGCCTGTTGTCTTTTTATATCTTAAATACCTAATAAAATTATGTTCAATGCAAAAAAAAACGTATAAAAGTAAAGGGAAAACTGGGAAAAGTCATGAAAGCTTTTGTGGCACAGGTTAGTTCTATTTATATTTAATAGATGGCGCTAGGAGTATCAAGTAAGATGAGTTTGTGAAAGGTGGTCTTGTTCAATATAAAATTAGGTAGTTAGTTCTGGATTTTATTGATGAGATTCGGAAATATGATTCTTACTTTGAGGTATAGTACGAATATTTCCAAGCTTTATGATTTACCTATCTTTAAATGATTGATTATTCATAAAGCACTTCACAGTTTGACTTCTTAGTTCTTAATTAGCCTTCCATATGTTTAGTTTGTGGCTATTATTATATTATTTAAGTTAATAATTAATTGTCCCTATTCAGTTTTTCATCTGGACGTAGAGGGCGATATTTTTTGCAAAAGTTTCATAAAAACAGAACTCTCCAGTATAAAATTAATATCCTATGCTTTTTATCATCCCGCCATGTTATTTACGTTCGCAGTTCACATCAAATCCGAGCCGTCAGTTCGCGTATTTGACGGGCATTGCATTCACGTCGCGGCATAATGTGAAACATGACAAGAGACATCGCCTTGCCACTCGCAGTTATGCGGATTTGGAAATTAATTTAGAGATAGTATCTACCTACGTTGATTTTGATAAATGTTTAATAAATAGAAGCTTGTTTTGAAATGATTTTTCATAGCGTGTTGATTGTAAAGGTGATTTTTTGCTTTTCATACATAATTCAGAGAAAATTAGAGCTAATGGAAGTTCCAACTGCTACATTATTTATATTGATAGGTACATCATTTGGAATTTAGATGTCTGTTAAGTCACGCTGTCATGGTCAGAGATTTTGTTAGAAAATTTATATGAAAGAGGTTAACTGTTCCCTGATTTATTTATAACACACAGTAGTAGAACACAAAATCAAAATTATTTATTTCAACTAAAACATTGTTTTATACATATTTTTTTGAGGCAGCCCCAGTAAATTACATGAGATAGTACTTGTGCCGGAGCTGTATCACTCTTCCCAGAAGAGCGTTTATTCTGAAAGTGTGCATCGTCGCAAATAGGTGTCAAATATTTCGCTGTTTTGAATAATTTGGCAATATTACTGTATGAAAATATGAAATGTGGCTTACTTTTTTAATACAAATATAATATCTAGGATGAAAAGTAGCTTAAGTCCTCCAGGTCGCAGGCTACCGGTCAAATTCATAACGGTGGTTAAGACACAAGAACGAGTTACTTTCGCATATAAAATATTAAGTATGAATGTATCTAGAAGTTTAATCAGTTCAATTGCAATTGCTTTGAATTCTGGCTAGAATCACACAATTTACAATATACTTTCCCCTATTAATATAAAACGCATCTTAGTCAAACCCTACCTTAATCCACTCTTCCAACAAACCATGGGATGTTCTCCGACTCTTCGGGAAACTTAATCAGCGTAATGGCTCGACGCGCAAACTATGCATTTTGCTGATCACTCGCGATTTATTTCAATAATCCACCTTGCGGTAATGTCTGGTCATGGACGGGAATATTATATTATACCAACCCCGCGGGTTCGTCCGCCTTGGACAACTAGCGGTTGTTGAAAAATCAATTTTGTAGTTTGTGTATCTAATTATGTAAGGACCATAGGGTTCACCAAGCGCATGGATATGGATAATGCTTTGTCTAAAATAGGATTTGTTTAAGTTTGCAACATTATTGAAAAAGGGTTGTTCGGTTTGAGACATCCTAACTATTATAGTTTGTTTGTTACGCTTGCACGCTAAAACGGCTGAACGGATTTGGATGAAATTTGGCACGTGTATAGACCATGACCTGGAGAAGGACATAGGTGACGTTTCATCCTGGATCGCAGACGAAGTCGCGGGCAACAGCTATAACTAGCAGAAATATTTATTGATAACCCCATAATACTTTTTGTTTCTGACTTCCTACATGCTACATCGTAGCCTCGTAGCAGCCGTAGCATTGTAGAAGTTTCAAATAAATCAAACCAAATCAAAAATATTCATTTTCCAGAATATGGTACAATAGATGTTACAGTTTTTGATAGAACTTGTTTATTGAGCTAGACAATGTAGAACTCTAGCGTGACTTTCAGTATTTGGTAAAGATAGTATTGTGCCTAGATAGTATACCCTGACTGCTGAGCGTGGTCCTGGGTTCGACTCCCAGGTCGGGCAAAGTGTTATTGGGTGTTTCCATTAGGAATTTCTCAGTAAAAGCCCGGAGTTTGGAAGTTGGCTGTGTGATGCCTTCGTGCCTCGGAAAGCTGTTGACCCTGCGCCTGATTTCTCTCCGGACATGTCGAATTGCCGTCCCATCGGACTATGAGAGTGAGGGAAGAGAGAGTGCACCTTGTCTACACTTGTGCACTATAATATCTCTCGCGTAGATTGGCTATTCTCCGCTGAGATTGGCTACCATGGCCGAAATTTGGATCTGGAGGACTATTATTATTATATCCTGGTTCGAATTAGAACTATGAAAAGAGAAACTATGTTCCTCTAATATTATCTCTAAGATTAGCGACAACTTTCCTCCGCCTATCTACCAGATCAGACCCAGACATTTTATTTAAAAACATGTTTTATTCCACCCATTCTTCAGCTATACTCACACAATTTCATAATACTTAGCGTCGAAGCCGACAGCTTCGGCTGTTCTCGGCAAGACTCAGGTGCCCGCGGCGCTCGGCGGCACTACGAACTAATGGCATCACGCTCGCGGCGTAAGAGCATCCGACATCTGTACCGAGCTTAGAACTGTCATATTCTTGGGTATTTTGTTTGTTATTTATTTTTATAGGATAGCCGACGTTTAGATATGGCTAAGATGAGCTTATATATGAGTTGACACTCAACAAATTGAAGGATAGCTAGATGGGCAAATGCAAAATGTAAAATCAGCATATTCGATTTTGAAACTTTTAACACAATTTGTAGTGATATAATGCAGATGAATGAGGAACATATCGTGATAAAGGTTTGAGTATAAATGTGACTTTAAGAGTACGGGCAGACCAAAGAATTAATACATGGATTGTTTAAAAGATAGTCAGCTACTACTCAGATGACAGCTAATAAATCGATGTATGGAAAGATGACATGCAGCGCTGACACTTAATAAATCGGGATACAGGCTGAACGATCATGCAGTAATATATCCAAGCATGTTATATTCAAGAAAGGCTTTTCAAAACGAGCTGACGTCTTCGGTCACTCTCGGATGCCTTCGGCGCTCGGCTGCAGTATGAGCTAATGGCGTCACGCTTGCGGCGCATAGGCATCCTGACAGATGCACCGGGTGTACTGTGGCGGGTATTTGAGCTGGAGTGAAGCTTTACTGATGAAAAGTTTTGTAATATTTCCTTCTGTAGGTAGGATGTAATTATATTTTGTGATTGTAAGTGCCTGTATGAATCTGCGATAGGATTTGGCTAAGAAGATATAAACAGTGAATTCGGAGATGACGGCCAATGAGGCGTGTATGAAAGTAGACGTGGTGTAAGTCCAAATACATTGGAATAAGTGAAGGTGGCTGATGATCCACAGGCCGAGTTCATCAACTGCTGAAGCCGGGTGTCTCTTTGCTTGTCCCAATCCCTACGGTCCTGTGACAGCCTCATTCTGGTTTTTAACCCAGATGGCAACAATGTCCGCCGCCTAGTTTCATAATAATTGGTTCCATTAAAGTTATGATTTATTTAATTATGGCTACTACCTTTTTCGAGTTTATATCAGACGGTCGCTCTAAGTAACGATTTTAACAAAATACCAACGTATTATTTTTAAACATTGAGTTTGGTTATATTGCCGTTGTACACATTTCAGCTGCGCCCGCGCCTCTCGGCGGCAAAACATTTACACTAATGGCGTCACGCTTGCGACGTGTACACATCCTGCACGGCGACGCATTTTCTGCCATTACAGGTACACACACGGCTACACATCAAGCTATACATTTCCAGTATAAGCTGACGTCGTATTGTACGGAAATCCTATACAATGCGAGATCAGCGTAAACTGGAAATGTATAGCTTGAGGTGTAGCCGTGTGTACCCTACAATGACTTATTCGTATGTGCCTACAGGGTAGTGTTAAATAATAAATATTTATGCATTTATTTGAAGAAGTGTGGTGAAGTGTTGAACATGACATGTATTGGTTACTTGTTTTTAATTACCTACCCTACTCGTTCCTAATTTTTCATGTATTTTTCTTTAAGCTTTTTCCAACAAATATCGGCATAAATGTATTGTCAATACGCTGTCTCATTCTAAACGAAAGACCCTGTCTCCTGTGATACAGTTTTTCAACTAGTACAGGATAGAGGTGATCTTTTCCACTAAAGCTAAGTACTGTATTTGTATTGTCATTCTAAACGAAAGACCCTATCTCCTGTGATACAGTTTTTCAACTAGTACAGGATACAGGTGATCTATTCCACTAAAGATAAGTAAGTACTGTATTGTATTGCAAAGTTTTGCTTATTCATAACTTGTGGAAAAATATTTGTAGCACTGTTTTTGGAAAAATTAATAAATAAATTGGTAGGTGCTGGCACAAACTTATCTGTTTAGTGGTCAATCTTGAACTGATATCGTTTTTAATTATTGATTGTTCAAATTTCCTGAACTGATGCAATTGGAACACTATACTAAATTGGGTTGATTATTTCATGACTACGGTTCTAGTTCCATTTACATAAGACGACTTAAAAATTCAACATAATACATCGGTATTACGAGTACATGGACAAAAAGAAAGAGTAATTTTTTATTAAATACTCATATTTTATGCAAAACATTTATAAAATTATAGACTATTATCATGTTACATAAAATATACGGAGAATATTTTTTTCTTTTATCTAAGAAAAGTTTAACAACTGTCCTCCCACACAGAGCCTACAGCTAGTGACGGAAAACGGCCCAAAGGATAATTATAGGTTAATCAAACGTTAAGCCGCTGTGTCAAAATGAAATAATATAAGTATTTTATGAAGAGACACCCAATAGGTTATGATACTGTGCCCCGAAGCGAATAAAACCTATTATAGAGGTTTGCAACGTCAAAATAAAATGTTTGCTTTAACACTTTCGACTCCACCCATTTTCATAGAGCGCATCCGACATGCCGCCATACATTTTGCAAGTTGACTCCAAGAGGGTCACCGGCATTAGGTTTGCGCTAAAGTTAACCCTCGAGGAGTGTCACCGGCATTAGGTTTTAAATCTTGTTAAAATGTACAGCTAATTTTATTTTCACAGTTTCTAATGCCGAATTCAAAAGACCAAAAAATCAAAACCCTAAATTTAAAATGAGCACTCCGCGAGGGCATCCCATATGCGACTTGAGTGAACCCTCCAGGAGCGGGCTCCCGGCACTGAACGTGTTGACAACTTCCATTGTGTTTTGTCAACTTGTTTGGATTCAAAACTGATGACATGGTGCTATTACGATTTCGTTACTAAAAACTTTTCACCAGATTTATGATTATTGTCATCCCGCCCTTCATTTCTTCATGCCGTTATTTTCTCGGCATTCACTTCTTTTCCAGAAGGGGTATCTGGCTAAGTAATAACAGCCGTACGGTCGATCGATCAGGTTAAGCTACGCTTGCTTCGGTTTTTCCGTGGATGGGTGACCCTGTTTACATACCAACACGCCTCCGTGCCTCGTAAAGGACGTGAAGCCGTTGGTCCCGGCTGTTATTTGTAAGTCTGACAACCAGTCTTACCAAGGGGTATCGTGTTACCCCGTAACTGGGTTGTGGAGGTCATATAGGCAATCGCTCCATGTAACATACTGGTATTCAGCTGCATCTGGTTAGACTGAAAGCCGACCCCAATATAGTTGGGAAAAAGTTGGGCAGATGATGATGATTCACTTCCTTTCTAAGGACTATGACACAATTCAGTCATCATTAAAGTCACTTTTTCTGTGATATTATTGAACTTACAAGTTGCATCGCACGCTCGTCGTTTCGTATCGTTCTGTATCGTTTACTCGTATTCCGTTATCAAAGTTATATAAACCACGATTGCCGCATTTTAATTTAAAGGCTTTTTCGTAAGTACAGCATTCGCGGCCTATTTTTGTTAGATTCGATTTCATCCCTGAAAGTCCACCCTGTACAATGCCCGTTTCTAAATTCAAGCGTCCATAGGCAACATTTTTGCGAACGTGATCAATTCAAAGATTTAGTGTTGCGCCTTCACATCACGAGATTAGCCAATATACACTGTAAGACTAATCTCATAAAAATAGTTCTTCAAGTCACGCATAACCGCCTTGTTGAAGGAAAAATTGATTTATCATTCATTTTTGTTATGACGAGTAATTTGAAAATAACCTTTTGTGGCGCCGCATAGTTTAATTATCCATGGCTGGATATCATGACGTTGCATTATTGTCAATGACATTGGCTCCTGGTAGAAAACGCATCCTTTGAAGACAGCTGGCGCCATATTGGTGGTATACCAAACTGTTAGATATACTTGTGTGAGTAATCTGATAAGGGTCTACCTATGATGTTGCTACGCAGCGTCGCCGTCGACGCTACGCAACGTTGACACTACGCGTACTCTATGTCAATACCTCGCTACGGCTTCTACGCTACGCTACGTCTAAGCTATGCAACGTCTACGCGTCGCCGCCTACGCTACGCAACGTTGACACTACGCGTACTCTATGTCAATACCTCGCTACGGCTCCTACGCTACGCTACGTCTAAGCTATGCAACGTCTACGCGTCGCCGCCTACGCTACGCAACGTTGACACTACGCGTACTCTATGTCAATACCTCGCTACGGCTTCTACGCTACGCTACGCTACGTCTAAGCTATGCAGCGTCTACGCGTCGCCGCCTACGCTACGCAACGTTTATGCTACGTCAAATCCCACGCTAGAAAAATGCCCATAGCAAGCGTCTAATAGTTTGTCGGTATGTGTGAAGAGGTTACTTCTTTGGGCAAGATTGCACACAATCATCAGGTAAGATAGTAAAACGCGAAGTGTTAAAAGACGAAACTATCCCATAAATATAAAAAGAATTGTTGAATTATTTGCGTTACGCATTCAGGCCATTAATTTGGTATCTAAAATATCTGTTGATGTTGATACCAGGCGCCATTTAAAGGTGCAACATGCAATGGTATACTCGACTGTTAATGAAACAACATTTTGCCGATACATGTATGTAATAAGTATTTATATTTACAAGCTTTATAGGTAACTAAGTAGGTACTTCAGTTATATTGTTGCGTGTATTATTCATGTTCTGTTTTTACATTCGAGTGCCATACAAAAGTAGGTACATACTTGTTTTAAAAATAGGTTTTCAGAATTACATTCGCAATTAATTTTCCGACTTTGATCAGGTCGGTTTTCAGTCTACAATGATACGAGTATGGTTAAACTATAAGTACAGCACTTCAGCTCCAAAACACCGGTAGAACTTTTGAATTATGAGAAACTTAAAATAATTGTAAGTTATAGTGCTAGTCGGGATGCAGGTACTCCTCTGTCTAATATCCCTTCGGGGAAATGCAGGCGTGAAATTATGTAATGTTTAAGAGCTAAAACAAGCCGTGTTCGGCAGAAGCAACCTGCACTGGTTACGTTTAACGCATCATAATCAAAAAAATAAAAGTAAACGAATCATTCCCTTGACAGTTTAATTTATTCATTATGCATAAAAATATGAATCACATTATGTGTATGCAGTTATGTGAGAAAAAATTATTCATGAATTTTTACTTTTATTTCAGTGCAAAACAACACTTATAAAACTCATTACTTTTCTTAAACTTACTGTTACTGCTTAAATAATGTTTTATTTATATAATCAAATAGGTACGATATTTATTCATCGTCCAAAATAGTAAGAAAAAATTAAAATTCGACATAAGCATAACAATATTCGGCCACAATTCAAATATGGAAACAAAATTGAAAGAACTGACTGAAACAAGAATCTCATAAGATTGCTAAAAATGTCACATCACATCACAGGGACAAAATGTCACAACCTGACATTTTAATTTTCCTAACACCCCCGTTTACTATTCATAATAATATTATAGCTGCGTATGTATTGATACAGAAATAGATAGATAGTACAATATTCTCTTCATGTGTATAGTTTTAAAGTATTCTTCAAATCATTTTCGAAAAGTCTCTCTTCATTAACGAAGTGGTCATTACATTTAGCCATTGTACCGCCGAAAGTATTGGGACCTCAAAATTAATTACAACTCAAGCCTTCGCAATACTTAATGAATACATTCGTATCTATAATTAAATTATCTATTGCCCACTTTGTACACCCACGCATGGGCTTTCGGTAATAAATAATAGCAGCTGATTGATGTTTCACCATCGGCTGATTCGATGATTATTTATTTACTGTCTGTTGGCGCTGTTTGCTTTATTTCAAACAAAAAAAGCAAGTACAGGTTTTTATATCACGCTGAATCAAGTGGTTTACGTCAAAATATGTGTTGATGTTAAGAGGCGTAATCGGGTTAAATTTTCTAAGTCGCATAAAGCTTAGGATGGCTTTAATGGTTTTGGCAAAATGGAAATGAATCTTAAAAATTAAAAACTCAATCTAAAAGATACCCTATTTCACAAAAGCTTCCTTTCCATGAACTCAAATTTTCCAGCATTAGTTGCTTTTGTTAGTGTTATAATATTTTTGAATGGCCGTAAACGTCTGAAGGTACATAAATTTGGCAAACTAACCTGAATCATGAATGCTTCTGGTGACTGTCTTCCACACAAACAAACATCAAACGGCACTGAGCGTCACTTCACAGTACATTTCACATCTAATCCTTCACGCTATACATGTACTACGTACGTACAAGACACAAATATATTCGTGATTATATCGTGTGGAACATATACAAAGAGCGACGCTAACACGACCGCCTAACAGTCTGTGAGACCGGACACTGGGCTTCAGGCGGCGTAGAGCGGGATGAAAGATATGCGGGGGGACACATGCATGCTGAAGGATGCCAAAGGAGCCGGGCAGATGCGACAGGACTCCGGAGAAAAGAGACGACTACACTGCGTGACATTTGAAAACTGTGTCTTTACACCACCTTTAACTATGACACGGGAAAATGGCATCTATTAGCGAGTTGGTAGAGTTGAGGATGATTATTTTATGCTGGCGCTTAGGATGTTCTAGCAATGGTGAGTAAATGTCCTCTAATGTGTCGCGCAATCCGGAGCGCTAGCTTTAAAACTAAGTTGTGTAGAGACGAGTATTGCGCGCGCGTGCTCTGTCGCTTCGGCCGTCTGGTGGGCAAAGTGTGTGTCGCGTTTTGTCGCTTTTGGAGCGAAGTCGCGGGTGTGCGAGCGGGATGGGAGCATGTAGGTAGTGGGGTGGGAGGAAGACGGGGAGGTGTCACCACGAGCGCTTTTTAGGGACTTAAAGCCGGATGAGCACAAACAGAGGCGTACTGCGGATTTGTAATGTGACGATTTTGCGCATATGTGGGTTTTTCAGTACGCACTTGTGCTACCGCTGCTAAATTGTGTCCTGCGGTTGACTGTTTGTTTCAGGCGAATTGTTTTTGTTCACGGAAACTTTGGTACTAAGGAAAATAAACATGATGCTTGTCTTAACACAAAACATTTATGTTTCACAGAATTTTAATTAACTGATGACGCCTTTGTGAATCTTGTATTTAAAAATATTTGAGACAGTTATTAATAGGCTTTCTGAATTGTAACAGGATCTGAAACCGATGTTTTGTGCTTTTTGCATTTCTTCCACTTTTAGATTAAACGACATTCTGCAAGGCCCTAATTTTACAAAACTCCCCAAAAGGCGCCGTAAGCAAAAAATTCAAATCTCATTACTCGAATCCTTTTTCAAAGCCACTTGTCCGATGACACTTGTAAATTTGGGCGAAAAAAAGATGACTTTCTGACAATAGCTCATCCAATTGGCACAAAGCAGTAGCGCCACCCCACAATGGTCAGAATAGGATCCTGACAATGAAATTGTGACATTATCGGTTTGTCACATTGTGGCCCACAGGAGTTGAATTATCATCGGTTGGGTACAAACCTCCTTTTGTATTTTTTTGGGCTTGCAAATGTCACTGGCCACCCACACGGACTTGGTAGCGTGAAATTGGGTATGGGATAAGCTGTCGGCAACGTTACTGATTGTGATTATATGATTACTGTTGCGTTCTTTGTGGATAGAAAGTACACGGGTATTGTTTGGGTAAATGATATTGTTTACTTTGAAAGTTTAAATTGTTATCGAGTTAAATGTATGTAGTGAGTTTAGAGTTGATTGTCGTGGTCAATGGTTCAACATCATCGTCATCGTCAACATCTGATAATAATTTATATTCAGGGACACTAAAATGAAGATTCATTTCATGATTTTTTTATACTAGAAATTAACAGTTACTCTACTAATTGCTGGCCAGATACTCAACTAATTGGACGTATTTGCCGTTTTCCTTATTTTTATTGCCAGGTTCTATTTCTTTAAGATTTTGTGACTCAATGTTATGTTACCTGTATTTTGGCGATAGATTGCGCTACAAGCTACATTTGCAGCGTAAAAATACGATTTCTGAGCATTTGTCAGAATAATATTAATGAAGTACAAATCTTAGCATAGAAAGAAGCTTAGCATTATTAAAGAACACGTTAAAAGACTTTTATCAAATGACCGTAAATAAAATAATCGTTAAAAATTATAAGTTGTGTATGAGTTTCTGAGATTGTTTCAATAATACGGCACTCATTAGTAACAAGTGCGTCAAACATACCGGTTTTGTGCCACACATGTACGGTCAGTAAAACAAACAAATGAGTTGCAATGCTGAAGTATATTTAGATGATTGTTTCTCTTGGTAGGTTGGCTGACCAGATTCAGATGGGAACGAGTTTAGATGCGGATTGTGATTTCTGAAAATTCATGAATGAACATAGTGTGGTTAAAATACTCTAGGTATCCTAGGATGTAAAATATATTACCTTTAAAATGAGATTTTTCTGGCTGAATGTGTCTGCTTAATTTTTTCAAATGTATTTTTTTACGTTTTGTCCTACTGTTTTAGTTTATATATATATAAATGTGTATATTTTTTTGCACAAATGTTCATGTATGTGGGCATGAGCAGTAAGAATAAGTAGGTCTTTTCTACGTTTATTAGAAATTATCATTTTACATAGTAAGTATTTATTATAATCGTAGACGTCGTTTGATCGCTTGATTAACTATACCATTTATAAATAAACATCAATAACAATTTTTTCTTAATTTTACAGTTTTTTTCTCCGCAGTACCTATTGGTAATGTAATTTTAATAGCTCGTTTGTAGACAAGTGGTTTACGAAACCCAGGAACGTTATTTATTACAACAATTACTATTGTTTTGGGATTTTGACTGATGCCTGCTAATGGCCGCAGATTATCGCGTGTCATTTATTTAAATCAGTCTAATGGCTGTTTTATTTACATAGTTTTTGTAGTTGTGGGCTGTTTCTTTTAGGAGGGGATGATTGCGTCTGTTGTACCGTCCCAATGCTAATTTTTATCTAGTATTTTTGTTACTTTTTCTGTTAATTAGCTTGTTGATTGGTATTAATAAGCTCAATGCCATAGTAAATGAAACTGTTAGTTATACATATACTAAATACATATAGTGGTGTAAAAAGTGGTTCATATAAAGTACCTATTAATTAATCATTGGTTATTATAATTCAGAACTTCAAAGAAAACTGTTGTTATGGTTTCAATTGTTTTAGTAATTGCAAAAGTTAACACAAGCTTTGGACGCAATAACACAATATATGGGAATCATTACACAAAAAAAATATATAATTAAAAAACCGACAAAAAAGCTAAAAAAATAACACCGACATCTTTATCGCGACATCTGTGCTCAAAAGCCAGCAAATTAGCCCTACGAATTCAGATCGCCCGATACACGGACGGGACACGCAATAAAATGTATAACAATTCTTTTCTATCCACCCTCAGCTAAAAAAACTCGTCACCTGTCGTGTCATTTGGTTCCAATAAACGTGCCGCCAAAGAAAAACACAATTTTTGAAAAAAAAAATCGAATCGCCCAAAAGTGACCGAACTTGTCTTATGACAGTTTGACTTCGGGACCATGCAATGCAAAATTAACAAATGCAGTTGTTAGAATCCCTATTTTCAAAATCGTAAGGGCGATGTTTGATTGAACATTAAAAAAAACAATTTTTTCAAGGGACAGTTTTTTGTGTTAATCGTTTTGACTGACGAATATTTACGATGTGAATTGTTTAGTGCGGGCGAAATAAATAAAATTCAACTCCGACTTCATTAGTTCTGTTTTTGTTGCGTTTGTCAGGCTTTTGTTATGTAATAATAGGTTTCGGTTGTCTCCTTCAACTTTGATGATGCCTTCCGAATTTGATGAAATTGAAACTTTTGTATTTCTAGTTTGGTGATATGCACTTTTTTATCTATTAAAATACCTACCAATTAACTTACCGAATTTAAAGAGGTGTAAAAAAGTTGCGATTTTGTATTTATGAGTTTTTATTACTTATGTAATTATCTTGATGTTATAGAATCGGTCCCAAAAGTAGACGGAAAATTCAGAATATTGGATTCTGCAATAACTAGGCTGAATACAATATTCCATCTACTTTATTGTAACAATCTATTTCTCTTCTCATCAAAATGAGTAAACTGTCGACCACAAAAGAACCAGTTTTGTTACAACTGAGCTTATTAGAGTCATAGACACATCACAGACCACTGAATCACAAAACTGAACACCCCAAAACTTTAGTCAATGCATCAAAGTCCTCCACCAAAATATCACGTAGGTATCAACCGATCATCCATCACGTTTTAGTTTATCGCAAAACCAGTTAAAAGCTCTTAACTTAATTAACAGTTATTAACAGAAGCGGTGTTTAATTGACGTCGTTTTGCCCCCAATTCAATTGTGAACGTTATCTTCGAGGCCAATTGTTGGTACTTTAGCTATCGCTAGTATTGAGACGAATTTCTTCACTTCCTCTGTCATGTGTGAAGGCAATTATGATTGCTGTAACGTACTTGATTGATGTAGTTTGATAGTTTTGTTGTTTTCTAAGTGGTATTTTATTGCAATCTTTTTCTTCTTAGCGATGGCAAAAAGTTCAAACATCTTTGGCCCAAAAATTCAGCTGAGCGAACTCCACTCATTGACGCAGGCATAAGTAAGTAATATTGCAATGAAATAGTTATACAAAAGATTAAGGAACTAATTCTAATGATGTTTTCTAAGATATAGACTTTACATGAGCTTTCAAGTACCTAAATCAAGTTTATTTCCTAAAAGGATTAAGGAAAACCACAATATTATCGTTTATTAAGTAGTTACCTATTAGGATGTTAAACATTTAAATTAATGTGAGAAGAAGGAATTAAGAGATCGATAGAGAATAAATGTCATTAGAGATGTCATTTATTCTCTCTCTCTATTCATTTATAGGTAGTACCTAGGTAGGTAATACCTATAAATACCAAGAATACAACCTACAGCATCAGTAAATAATACCAAAACACAAACGTTCCTTTACATGTCAACCATACGAAGATGAATGATAAAGAAATTAATCATTTTGATGTGAATACCTACTTGAAAATTACCATATAAGATTGCGATATACAGATAAACTGAACCTTTCATGCTTTTTTGCTGTTGGACAGTTCATAAAAATATTGGCTTATTTACAGATGACTAATGAGTTTCATTAATAACACGCTTTAGACCAGGAAAAAATAAAACCGAAGGTATCAATCTGAATAGGTACTAATAAAGTAGATACCTAAGGTCTGACTGAATGGCTCAATCATTCAGACAAAAAACAGCAGCCATTTCATCTTATTTCGCAAGCTTCGCGGCTTCCAGTAACCCTTGCAATTTCAACAATTGAGCTTCGGACAATCACACACAATTGAGTTTCAAATCAGGAAAGTGTTATCTACTTTATTGTGGCTACCTTCCCCGTTCGTGACTTCATTTCTGCCAACGCCGCAGTGGTGGCAAAACTCAGCCTGCAAAATTAAACACCAACATTGACCCAGGATACACTCCCATAATGGAATTTTGATTCATGAGACCAAATAAAACCGAGGACGAAAATTAAAACACCGTTATCGTAATAAAATGTACATCAAAAAAGGCCATTCAATTAACGATAAGACATAAATAAGTACGAGACAAAACGCTATAAGTTCACGGGAAATATTGTCACAGCACGCGCTCTGAATGGATTATTAAAAGGCCCTATATCACGGTGCCCTTAGCTGTGTATTAATGTCGTCACGTTAGCGTAAATTATCGGGACGTCCAATTGGACGGTGTCGTGACAAAAGGGCATAAATATAGGGAAGTCGGCTTTATGGGCAGTGTAAGGACACGCAGGGCTTAGATGAGAGCCTTGCGGGACCTCTCCAATGTTCTCGTTTATTTACGGTGACGGATCCATTTAAGGTATGACGGCAGGTTATTTTTTCATTATGGTTAATCGAAGGGGGATTGTCGCTGTAGTCTGGTATTGTTTTTGTTAGATATCAAAGAATATTTGGTATTCATTTAGTTCTATTGCCAAGTTGTTATGATGCTTACGTATTAGAGAAGATTTTGGCGTTCCTAATAATTTCTCGACTCTTTCGTTTTTTACTCACTTTGCGTCCGATATAAATTTGATAGATTCCTGTTTAATTGCTAGCATAAGGTTACTACCAAAATTATTTTAAGTGATTTCCATTGGACGTAATTTTTGCAACGTTCATGAAAGCTAAAACAAATACTCATCACAAACTTCGTTCCAAAGAACAAATTAAAAGTTCAATTAAATACAATTTAAGTTTCATTACTCATCGGCGATCGTTATAACATGTCGTGTCCTGTCACCAGGACCTAAGGACCAGCGGGTGGTGGCGGCAGAATGTGGTGGAGTGTCGAACGGCTGGAAGAGTTCAATGAATACTATTAGATTTATTATTTATTGGGTATTTAGATTGTGTAAGGACAAATTTAGTAAGGATTGGATTGAGATTTGTAGGTGTGGTCGGAAATTAGTGATAGATTTATCAAGTATTAATATCTTTGAGAGGTTTATTACTTTTCTTTAAGAATACAGTACAATTGTTAGCACAACTGGTAGTTACAAGTGTAAGAGAAAGAGGTAAAATATCAGTGTTGTTTATATTCACAAGGATTTAATTACTTTCATTCCCATTCCTATCCTGAATTTGAAAGACTGTTATTACTAGCTGCTTCGTTATAGGAAAATGTAACTGTACTATGTCCCTTATTTGAGACCCATATTTTCTCCGCTTCTCTACTTTTGAATTGAATAAATCCTCCGTTTCACATTACTCCATCATCTAAAGCACTATCCATATAATGAGTGCGGCAATATCATACGGGCCGGTGTCGACACATACTGTGTTGGTTTAGTATACGCACCGCCGACGCTCGCCCCGCGGGACGCCTTCCCTTTTTTATTCCTCTCCTTTTTTATACACGACTCAAAGGACCGCGACTTTTGTTCTCCTGTTTTGCTCCTTAATGATTTTTTACGAATTATTAATTGTACGATGATAATATTCGATTGAAAAATGTTGATTGTTACGATTTGTAATATCGATTGTGTTTCAAATCGGGGTGGTAACGCCGTGTGCAATCATTAGTGATTGACTGATATTTTGTCGTTGATGACTTGTGAAGGTTTTTTCATTCGATTGTGTAATGTTTGGACTTTATGTGTAGTGCTGTTCATTTCAGTGGCTTATCACGACTTAGTTTTGCCGTCTGACCTTCTAGTAACTACTTTTATGAGTTTATCTTGCTTACGGAGCTACTTTTTTATAGCGTAAATTACGGATATTCACATGACATAATCATCCTTTACGAAGACTTAAAAAGAGTTACTTATCTATGCGGTCAACAGTTCTTCTTAATTTTAAACTACACGGAAAAAGACACACGTAAAATATGCACGTCCATAACTTCATAACTATCCCACCTACATAATTAAACGCTTGCGCATCTCATCTCGTTTCGTTACACACGTTCCCACCAAACCTTTTGTAAACGCGTAATGTGCAACAGTAATATTCCGGTCCTAATATACGACCAGCGACCGTCCGTCGTCCGTAATACCGAAAGGGCGAACTGTAATAGCAGGGCGGGACAACACAGCGTTTCGGACGTCCCATAATAATCAGTATAAATACTCGCGTCTAATAATTAATGGCGATTTTGATTAATCACCTTTTGAATCTGGTGATTAAGGGTTCTGAGAAGTTGACATTGGTGTTTTGTGAGGAAAAATGAGGACGGATTTTGGGACAATGTTGGGACAAAAAATGTGACTAAGTGATTGGGTTTTTAAAGCGGTGTATGTTTTTTATATATCCTATACTATTAAATGAGCAATACATATATTTATATATATATATATATTTAATCGCGTTCTCAAAAACGGCTCTAACGATTTCGATAAAAGTTGCAATATAGGGGTCTCATATCTGGGAAAATTCGTTTTCTCTATTTTCACCCGAGCAGAGTTTGGTCACCCAGGTAGTACTGGTAATGTTTTGAAGATATTGTAATCAATTGAAAGTGGTTACACGGTCCAATATTAATCACTATAATTGTACTTTTTTGCTGACGATCGTCGCGTTTCCCAACCCATTGAACGGAAAAAACTAAAGATTACGATCGAATTGTTACGTGTATTGTTTTAGTGACACTTGATGGTCTAATTGGTATATTTTGTATAATTGGTTTTAAGTAGTCAATAGTCTCTTAATAAATTATTTTCCGTGCGTCCTTTTCTTTGAGATGCAGTCCGCTTTGCCTTTTAGCCATTATTGGTTGCAGCTGTTCTATCTGATCTTCGAAACACTAACTCCTAGGTACATTGTATTTTAAGATTAGTTAGGGGTCAGACTTTCTTTCATGAATGACTGTAGTTATAATATATCCTCCTATCTTTTTCTGTTACTATGGCTGGCTTCTTATTGATCTTATAAAATTACCATTGAGTACCTATTAATGTTTGTTTATTTTTGGTCCTTTATATACTATAGAATGAAACCTTTTATACTGTGTTTTCTCATGAGAGCCCTAAGTACCGTGGCGTATCTTACTGAACAATCAGTATCATTGCAGGTGACGATCAAACAATGGTCTGTAAAGTGCAGATGGCGCCACAAGCTGTATAGCACGGGGTATCGCTCACCATTATCTATAACGCTATGAGCGGTACAGAGTAATGAATACACTCAGAGGGCATGTTGTAATTGTTTTTATTTTTTTTTGTACGTATTATTATTTCTCATTCTGTCGTGTTTGACATACTACAATTTTCGTCATGTTTGACATACTATCTATAAGAATTCTGTAATTTCTTTGAATTATAGTAAGTCATAATACTCATAATTAACCTTAGTAAAAGCATAACTTTACCTTGCCTTTTGGGTAGTCAACCTCACTAGGTAAAACTGTTTTTACTCCTCACAGGTCTCTCGGTGAGTGAATAGACGTAGTAATAAATAAGTACTTTATTCACACAACCTACCTTCCCACATTACGTTCTATGATTCCTGAAAATATGCTTTTCCTTTTAAAAGCTGGATTCTCCTAACACAAAAAAATAATAATTTCAACTTTAACCTATGATCTCATCTCTACAACCAAGCTACTCTGCATTTCGACCGAAGGACCTCGGCCAAGCGGGCCGGGCGAAACATCAACCATTTTAATTATGTTCGGGACACCATTAACAATAAATCTGTTGTTCCTATACGCACACACAGACAGACAAGCCCACATACACGCACACAAAGAAAATAAATCGATATAATCGTGTGAGCGAATCGAGAATCGATCGATGGTCTCCACGCTCGGATTTATGACTAATTATAATTTTGTTTTAACGTTTCTCAGTCGTAAAGTACTGTGTGACCAATTAGCTAATTATTATGTTAGGGCTGTATGACAGTTTGAAAATTAAATTAGGCTGTGGAGGGTTTGGGGTCAGTTTAGCGATGGTTGGGGGTGAAAAGTCGTATTTTTTCCCAATTGTCTTGTAAGTAGGTACTAATACTCAATGAGAAATCTTTCAATCATTGTCTTATAAGCAAATTTTGTTTTAATAGAGAATCAACAAAGGTGAAGTAGAAGAAGTTTACCATTTCTCGCAAAAAACGCCGAAAGAAAAACACGTTTCTTGCATTAACACCCCATTTAATTTTTCCCTTTATATAATTTTTATTATTTGTTGTTATAGCGGGAATAGAAATACACAATCTGTGAAAATTTCAACCTTAATACGTAGCCATTAAGGTTCATACAATACACTCAAGACAGACGCGAGACGGACGGACAGCGAAGGCTTAGTATTAGGGTTTCATTTGTCACCCTTTGGGTACGGAACCCTAATGAGAAAGTGTGTGGTGCACTATTGCCTGTAAAAGCCTGCCAATTGTTCAGTAGGACCCAATTTCCTTTAGAAATATATGTGGTTATGAGTCATCGTATGTGTTGTAGGATCGACAACGAGCAACTTGGATGTAGCTCGCGGTTGGTCACAGTTCTAACCTAACCTAAATTATTTCAACCAAGTTGCTCGCAGAAATGTTTTCACCATTTTCTAATTATCCGTAGTTTGCAATATTCCTTGGGTTTTCGCGAAAATTCGAATTATTAAATCATCCTACGACATATGCATGAACAAAACTATTTTAGTGATACTCTGTTATTTTTTCACTTCAGAGAGGTCGCATTTGAATAAAATCCCTAGTTTTAAATCACTCATTTCTAAGATTAAAGAACAGATCATAATTCTAGAAAACAGCTGTTTATGATGTAATCTATCAAGTTAACTCCTCAGACGTCTCTTATCTATCATAATATGCAAATACTCGTATGTTAATATGGTAATAAATTGTGTTCTGTCTAGATATCATTTCAATTAAACTTTGCATTATTTTTGTTTTCTAGCACACTTATAAAACCTACCTATTTACTTATATTTTCAATGCTTCATATTTTTGCCAACGCAAATGGTAATGATTAGTTCAACATAAACTTTCAGGACTTCTTCTAGAATAAAATCTGGCTTGGACATGATCATAATTATGAGACAGCAAACTTATTCAACTGTAGAATCAAATTATAAAGATCTTTTTGTATTAATATTAGGTATTTTATACTCACTTCTTGCAAATTCAGGCATCAGCTGTCCAATGCTGGACATACGTAGACCAGTCCAATTGTACTCAATTTAACCCGATGCTTGGTCACTCTTATCCAGCTTTTACTAACCTGCGAAGAACGTAGCTTCTTCCATATAAATGTGCGATATATTTTCCTTTTTTACGAAGCTATCTAAGCTAGAATTAATCACATCTCTTCGAACTGTATATTATTTATATTTTACGCCTCGTTTATCACAATTCTCAATCAATTTAATTTAAATTTTATTTGTTCTGGGTCCTCCAAATTTCATAAGGTATAATTACGCCTTGGGCATTCAAGAGTTATTATGATCTTATGACATTCTCAAGTGTATTGTGACTCTTATCGGTACATCTATTGGACTTTAATTGTATGAGCTGTTTTAGCCAACTTAACCCCTACACTCCTGAAAATAGAACTCACTCCAATACTAACCTTATTTCCATGTAATAGGGATGCGTTACAATTTTCTCGATTGATTTTCTCTCTGGTGTTGTCGCCGGCAAATATCACACGATGGGTAAGAACTAAGGACGTATCAAAATGTCTTTAATGACACGTAATTTTGATAACCCTATGCACTCATCTGACTAACCTAGAGACACAATAAGCCCGACATGTCATACAATGACGTATTCCGGTCGTTCTATCGTCGCAAATTGTAATAAATGGACCGATTTCAAGGAATTAGTGATAATTTATGTGACAATTGTGACGTGTGTGCAGAGTGATAGGTTGTCTGTTTTGGTTTGATTTGATAATAATTTGTGATTTTGTTGACATACTTCCGTGTAACTAAGCTATAACTAAGTGTTTAGATCGTGGTCTTTCTCATTTATGTTCAATTATCCAGTATAGTGGCATATTACTGGGTGGACCCTGGAACGGTTAAACGGTATGCATGCAAAATAATAAAAACGCCGAAAAAACACGTCTCTTGGTTTTAACTATTAACTTTATTTAATTTATAGTGGCAATAGAAATACATAATCTGTAAATATTTCAACAGTCTACCTATACGGTTCATGAGATGGCCGCTGACAGACAGACGGACGGACGGACAGCGGAGGCTTAGTAATAGGGTTCCGTCTGCCACCCTTCGGGTACGGAACCTTAAAAATACTGAATGACAAAAACTTGGTCCTTGAATACGGAATTGGTGCTCATACTATGCAACGTTTATATAGGGACTCTGAAAAATATTGACGAAGATTAGCTTAATATTAAAATTGTACAACATGGTTATGAAATGTTACATAAAAAAAAAGAAAAAAAAAAGCGGTGTCTTTCAACCGCGTCATTACAAACTACAGAATCTGACAAAAGGACAAAACCTTCAATAGATATCCTTTTGCACATAACTACAAATATAAGAAGGATAACATGCCTCTATAGAAATATAATACACATCCGAAAATTGACAAAGAACATGTAATTGGATTACCGAGCACTTAATATCTCCTTTCTAATGTCGTTCGCAAAATGTTAGGGCCTTATTTTGTTACACAACCCCTCCGATTTCAACCCTAATATTGATAACATAAAGTTGAAGATTCTTCAACAGTTTACACTCAGTTTGTCGTATAAAAAGTAGTCCATAGTTCCCGGTACACATATGCGACAAAAAAATATCACCGCCCGAAAGATGTCATATTAAGAAACATGTCAATCATATTTTTATGATGCATTCAGTAAGGGCAGTTGTTCACTTGCGTAATTTTTTTCTCCATATTTCACGCTCAGTTAGAGTGGCCCGTTTTTTGTCCGAAGTTGGAAGTTACGAGTGGTGTTCGGAAAAATTCGGAGAATTATTTGTAAATGGATAATCGAATGCACTCGTCGATTATTCGGATTTTAAACTGGATCGAGTTTTTGTACAACGAGTGTTGGCTTCCTGTTTTGGGTTCGGTTATTAAATTTTCTGTAATATTTGGTTGTTATCGCAAATATTATCGAAATTTGATTTTCATGCTTTGTGAATTTCTGGTCAAATTTTTAATTTAGTCCTTTTGTGGTTCGATATGTTCCTAATTTGTAATGGATTTGGTGGCATTGAAATTTTCTTCCGGTATATGTTATGCTTATTAAGTACAGAGTAGTAGAGTATATTTTTGTAAGTAAGGACCAGAGTAATAATAACATAGCTTTTGTCCGCGACTTTTTCGCGGTGAAATTTCTTGTTTTAACATGAATTATATAATATCCTACTAGCTGCGCCCCGCGGTTTCACCCGCATAAATCTCGATCCCGTGGGAATGTCGGTGTTATCCCTTGTCCTTCTCCAGGTCATTGTCTACCCATGTGCCAAATTTCATCCAAATCCTTTCTGCCGTTTTACCGTGATAGCGTAACAAACTAATAAAAAAACAAAAAAAAAACAATTTCGCATTTATTATAATAGTTAGGATGATACTTAACTTAAAAATACTGTAGCTTGCCAAGTGAAAGAATTTTCGGAATTGGAGCAGTAGTTCCAAAAAATTAGCTAATTTGATTTGACCCTGTAGATGGTAAAGATGACTTTTTGCTTTTTTTTCGCCACGAGTCATTATTGACACCTCCACTTATCCTCATGTTCCAAACTGCCCAAATGAGGAAACAAAACACAAAATTCGGTACACAAGGAGTTTAAAACACAGTTTCACTTTGCAATTAGACAGAAACCCGCTAAACGAACTGCGTGACCTCATTGTATCCCTTCACACCTTCACAAGACCACGTCAAGCGTTTATGACCCTCGCATTGTCTTACAATTACCGAACATTTCAAGAAATTTGGCACTAACCACCTACCAACCTAACCTGCCCTCTCAAATTAGAAGCTTTCTTATACACTATAAAAGATACAGAGGTCTATATAAAATGGTTTTTGTATGGGTAATTAGCGCGAATGGCCGGAATTGCATCGCAAAGTGCCGCTAATACGTGTGTTTTTTTGTTTGTTAGTCTGTTTGTCTGTGGTGTAACCCTGGACAGAGTGCCGTTGTAGTGGTTGAAACTTGATAGCACGCGACATCGCCGCCGCTGCCTCGGAGGAGAGCAGGGTTGGGAGATGTGAGAGGAAACTTGCTGAGAAATAGTAGAAGAGTAGAATGAGAAAGAAAACAATAAAGCATTACCTGATCCGTCAGTCTCGTTCCAATAAAATGATAGAATGTTGTTTCCCGTTTATCTAGCAAGATTATTCTATTCTATTGTCTATAGTTATTGGTTACAACAAATGTAGACATTCACAAAATTCTTGGGGATAGTTATAACCCCAAGAATTTTATGCTGGACATCTGCCTCCGAGCAGCGTCATGAGATTATAACGCCAACCAAACTATTATTATAATTAAACATATTAAAAATTAAGTAAAAGTCACATCACAAAACGATTTAACTGTGCCAGATAGCTCCACTCTCCCCATACACAAGGGCTCCTTGTCTTGACAACGCAGCACTGTGCAGCTAATCACTTTCACGTGTCTGTCCCTTCGACTGTGCCACTCGGGCTGCACTTCCTCACTAGTATCTGATTGGTGCACTGTTATATCAGATTACTAGAATAATATAAGTTATTGAGTCTGGCATTTATTATTTATTTCATTTGTTATATGACATGAGCCACTTAAAGATAATAATTAAATGCCGTGTTTTTTCCTGAAACTTGTAGTGTCGCGGTTTTAAGGGATATCAAGTTTTTTTTATTTTTTTGGTTTTTAAATAAATCACTTCGGTAACCTAAATATTTATTTTTCAAAACACCTGTTTTTCCGACAAAATGACATTCCGTGCAGAAAAATTAAGTTATTGGTGACTATACGAAAAATAGTATAACAATACAAAATATGAAAAAAAAAAATATACATTACAGTTTTTTTAAACTATGCTAACTCAGAAACCCATCGTTTCAGTAACAAAGATCTCGGTACTTATTCCAAACAATTCAAACACACCAACTAATTTACCGGGACCCTTATTTTTCCGCGACACGCAGTACCTCCGAACATTACGGCTAAACACAGACGTCCAGTGTAATGGGGTAATAGTGACTTGTACGGGCTCAATAATTTCGTGTCATGTACGACGGGGCTACCCGTTCCCATGGCATTCCTGGATAGCGACAAGTGGGAGAGAATGGTGTAGAGGTGGTGGTCCTTTGAGTCGCAAATTATGGGACTAAGAAGAGATCATTTTTAATTGTTTTTTATCGTCGAAACTACTCATTCTATATTTTTCTTCTGGTTTTGGTGAGACAATTTTTTATTTTTATTTATTATTAAACTTACACACACTTTACAGGATGACCCCAATACAATAGTGGTTTGCAAACACACACAAAATAATCGAGACGTTTAGGCTCACTTGCTTCACACACTTATTTAGAATACTACTTATTTAAATTCGTGTGAATCGACCAATACGCCAAAACTACCTTTTAACTTATGTAGTTTTTTCTTGATCTCGTAAAGGTGTGAATTTGGCCCATTTGAATAGCCTATTTGCTTCATTTGGACACACAGCATAGGTCTGCATAACGTTCAAATTGTGACGCTTGGTCTTTTGATGATCATGAGATGAAAAAGTGGTCCTTTCATACGAAGAGTAACATTTAATAGGGAGCTTTGATAAATACCCGATAAAAAATTGATGTAATTTGTAATTTTAAACATATTTTTTATTGTAGAATGGCCCTGGCGCTCTTGAGCTCGGTTGGTTATTTAATTGTTTTTAATTTTTATTATTATAATTATTAAAAATTATCTTGGTCCTAAGACTTATCTACCTACTCCCGCATCTGCAAACTCCCAACCCTGCGAATGCAGAGCCGCTTCGAGCACGTAAATAAAAGTAGACAAAGAGAGCAATTCCGCAAAAAGACGAGATGGGCATAAAAAGTAGCTGTCATGGCGTGGTCACGACGATGTGAACTATGTGTGTTGTCTGTGACCACTCTGTATGGGAAAAGTATGGTGGACGGTAATTATGGTGTGGTGAAGTATAGGTGAAGGGTGACATGTAGACATTGGGCTAATAAGTAGATTTATTGTTGTTGTTTTCCGTGAAATTGGAAGAAAAGATTAAGATTGATCATCTGATATTGGACAATGGATCAATATATTTAAAATATAAAGTATATAATCTACCTATAAATACGTATTCAAACTCAAACTCAAACTCAAAGCATTTATTTCAAATAAACCAATTACAGGTACTTTTGAATTGTCAAGGGGTCGGTCAGTCAGACATATGAAGCTAGTTGCCCATTCCAACGCATAGTAGGTTCCTATGGAGAAGAACGGGCAAGAAACTCCACGGACACTCTTTTAAATCAGAATATTTTTACAAAATATTCGTTACATCATCCATGTTGTAATTATACATGTGAGAACAATGTAAAAAGACGTGCACGTTAAAAGCGTCAGTAATAAAAATAAAATCAAAAACAATTCAAACATTAAAATAAATTCAAATAAGCCGTGGCAGCTAAGAGATGACCAGTCCCCACTGACGGCGCCCGTTCACGAACATGACGCATGCATCAGCACCATTTAGCTCAACCATTTTGAAGGGAACTTAATGATCCAACACACACGCCACCACCAGCGAGACATTTGAGTGAGCATGACATACTCTCAACCGCCAGGGCACACTCAAGTCAATGAAAGACGTACCCAGTAAATTAAATGGTAACTGTAAAGTAGGGACATAGTGCTCACACATGTGCTATGCAATTATATAATACTAAGAGATTGAATTTATACAATCTAAAGATAGTTTTACAATCTTCAGCAACAATATTTTGAATGCTAATCAATTAGTTTATGCGCCCTTGTGGAGCTGAACCAGCGCTTAGCCAAGCATTTTTGTCGTCGATGTAATCCCCCAACTTATAATATGCTTGGCAGCATAGTGTGCGTTTTATACAAGATTTATTTTCATTTCATTTAATTGGAGTATGTGGGGAGGTATTTTATTGTAACATTTCAAACAGTACCCCATGAAGGATGAGTCTACTTTAGCCAGTCTGAAACCCGGTTGAATCAATTGGTCCCTATTTCCAGTCCTATAATTGTGTCTATCACCTCTTTTACTGAAAAGACTTAGATTTTTCCTAACGTACATGATGTTTTCATAGATATATTGACAAGGTACCGTCATGATATTAATATCTTTAAACAGTTCCCTTAGAGAATCGCGTCTGCGGAGGCCATATATTGTTCTGATGGCTCTTTTCTGCAGTATAAAAATAGAGTCGATATCTGCAGCCCGTCCCCATAGTAAAATACCGTAAGACATGATACTATGAAAATAACTGAAATAGACTAGCCTCGCGGTATCTACATCAGTAAATTGACGGATTTTTCTCACAGCATATGCTGCTGAACTTAGGCGTCCTGCAAGAGATGTTAAACGAGGACCCCATTGCAGCTTTGATTCGAGCGTGATCCACAAGAAAACAGTTTTATCGATGAATTCCAATTTCTCCCCATTCAATACTATGTCACAATCACTACTTTTAACATTCGGTAAAGCAAATCTAATGCATTTAGTTTTTTTCCCATTTAATACTAAATTATTAGCAGTAAACCAATTTTGGACCTGCAGTAGGGCGTTATTTACGTCGTCAAGATTTGATGCACGTCTATTTATCTTAAAAATTAGAGAAGTATCGTCAGCAAACAACACCATTTGTGGTTGATTTTTTAATAAATGGGGTAGGTCATTTACATATGCTAAAAAGAGGAAAATACCCAATATCAAGCCTTGTGGTACACCCATTTTTACTTTTAAACCGAGTGAATTGACTCCATTAATTTGAACTTGCTGTTGTCTATCATTTAAATAAGATTTAGCAAACTGAGCGCAAGTTTACCTAGACCGTAATGCTCAAGTTTCAAGAGTAAGGTTTCATGATTTACGCAGTCAAATGCTAATCAAAGTCAAATGCTATTAAATATTTAAACCACTTTCCTGTCCGGGTGTGTGATCGCGTTTTTCTTCTAATTTTGCAACGGATTCTGATGCGGTTTTCACCATCAATTGGAGAATTTATTTCGGCAGGTTTATGTTTATAATAAATTAATATTAAATTACATAATAATAAAGAAATCTCATTTATATTTTTAAAGACCGGATCAATGAAATTCTGGCCAGAGTTTCTAATAAGGATCATAGCAAACAAAAAAGTACCGCTCCGAAATCTTCGTAGCTAATCAACTGGCGCCAAAATAATTATTGCAGCCATAAAAACGTTCTTATGTATTTCTCACACAGGATCCATGAATTAACGATCAATTATAGAAACGGAAATTAAAGCCAGCACATATACTTAGGTCAAGGCAGATGAAGTCAGATCCTCATTTCGAAAGCTTACGTCAGCAGCAAGCCACTGGTCTTCGTGACCTGTCGCTCATCGCAAGTAATACAAGAATTTATATTAATCACAGAGTAGAAAAACTAACAGTCAATGTACAGAATGTACAGCTATATGAGCAGCAAGATTTGATATTTATTCAAGTATTTTTTTGCTGGAATCGTTTTGATTATGTTGCTGAAGGATTCACATTGATTAATTTTGATTTTATGTAGGGCTGCATCGATACACATCTTGGGCACATACAATACCAATATTTATGAATACGTATCGGCGATACCGATTCCGATACGGATGGTTAAAAGGACTAACTATAAAAAAAAAACAAATGATTAAATTAATAATATTTAATAAACTTACAATCACAAAGATATTCTCAGTTAATATTAGAAATTGACATTAATAAGTTTTTTTTTATAAATCATTCTAAAGTTATGCGGAGAAAATAGGTTTCGTAAGTCCGTTTGAATGAGCCTTACTGTAGAAAACAGTCTCTCGTATGCGAGAAAACTCATTTGGAAACTAAAGTACTTTTGCGACAATCTTTTATACGCGTTTACTTAGGTTTTTTAAACGCGCGAAATTTGAAATGTATCGGTGTATCGGAAAATAAATATCGTCGATACCGATGTATCGGGAAAATTGAAATATCGCCGATATATCGGTATTGGTATGGGTATCGGGTCGGATGCATCCTTAATTTTCTATGTTTAAGCTAGCTATAGTATGCAACAGGACAGTTAGAGAGATTGAAGTTTATTATGTAGTACATGCTCGAGGACAGGCTTGGGCAATGCTCAATATGAGGTGAGAAAAAAAATATAGGTAACTCTGAGGTATATGAATGCTCATAAAAGCTAAACGTTTCCCCAACACTGGAAAATTGACGAAAAGTCATAAGACGAAATAAGATAATGTTGTAAGTAGATGCGAAGTAAATGACGTCATTTCGCATACACACTACACACACATTATTATTTTCTCACTATTATTTATTTTGATTTCTTCTTCCTTTAAAAAAAAAAAAAAAAGAGAAAATAAAAAAAAAAGAGAAAAAAAAGAAAAAATAAAAAAAGAAAATAAAGAGAAAATATTTGTATTTTTGTTTCTAATGAATAAACTCAAAAACTACTGGACCGATTTAAAGAATTCTTTCACCAGTAGAATGCTATATTATCACTGAGTAACATAGACTATAATCTATTTAATAAAGATATCACAAAGCCGGAAGGTAGTGAATACGTAGCATTCAAGAACACTTTGCAGAGGAATTAACAAATGACAGTCTCAAGAAATTTTTACATTAATGGTTCAGTATCTTTGGCTACGTGAGTATATTTGAAGAATAAAGATTAGCTGTTACTTAATCCTACAGAAATTGAATCTAAAGACACAATGATTGTGGTCCTTGGTGTCAAAAAATAAAACAATACCTATTATGATTTACATCGTAATATTATTTTAGTTTTATTTGTAGAATAAGTTTTGTAGTGGAGACAGCATTTGCTAGATACTGTAACTTGGAAATTACGAGTGATAGAGCATTTTCAAGTAGTCAGGTATGCTTGATGATGTTATCAGCAAGCATACCTGACCACTTGAAAGTGCTCTGTGAAAATGCTGGCACTTACACTAAACTCAAATTGTTGATATTGAATACATAGCATTGAAGAACACCCAATAAATAATAGCTAGAGGAATCAATAAAATGACAATTTGTAGATTTTTTTGACAAGTGAGCATGTTTGGAGAATAAAGATTATAGCTGTTACTTAATCCTACAGAAATTGAATCTAAAGACACAATGATTGTGGTCCTAGGTGTAAAAAAAATAAAAAAATATGATTTACATCGTAATATTCTTTTAGTTTTATTTTATTTCGCCAAGGAAATGACCGTAAAGCCAAGTTTTGTATGGGAGACATCATTTGCCAGATACTGTAATAAAAATATAGAAATTATGAGTAAAACAGCATTTTCAAGTTGGTTGATGATGTTGTCAGCAATAAATTTTATACTATGCACGTCAAATTTGCCATTTTTCTATGTGTGTAGGTCAAGTTAGAAAATTCAAAATGTTTTATTTCACATAAACCTACAAGGGCACTTATGAAACGTCAGAAGCTAGGTGCACGGTTCCAATTGGTCGTTTCCTACGGAGCAAAGCCGGCAAGAAACTTCACGGTTACTCTTTTAAAAATAATTGGCTTTTACAAAATTTCGAATAACAGTGTTAATAGTATGGGAGGACAGTGTAGGTCTTTCAGCAAGTACCAGGTTCTTAACAAAATAGAAGATGGTCAACAAATCTACAGTTCACTAAGCCTACAGCGTTCTCAAATTAGAAGAAAACTTTAGTCACTATTAATATTATCTTTATGTTGAGTAACTTTTCAGCTGTAGTTTGATTGCATAGATAGAGTACAAACTCCTACATGTAAAGCATTATTAAAATCCCCCGATTACCCATAATAACCAACATTCTTGGTCAACTATTAAACGATCGGATAACAACACTGGTATTTAAAACAGTATCTTTGAAATGCTGTTTTTGTACTCCGGTGAAGTTACATTAACCGACACCGGTGGACGTCAGGTGCCGGGGACGGGCCGGTCACGATTCTTTGACCGATGTCTAGCTGAAATACTACCATCATTTCTCTGGCCCCTCCAATGCAAAACCTACCTTACCCTTAAACTGTCAAAGTTCAATTTTCAATGAGACGTGTTAATGTAATCGTATCTCCATCTCAGACGATTTTCAAGTTTATTTTGAAGTATTTACGGTTGGTTTTTGTGTGGAAGGAATGGAGCACGATTGAAAAGACTGCGCGTTAGTTAATGCTCTACCTATGATCGTAATAAGTAGACGGTGTGTTGAAAAATTATCGGTACCATCGGAGGCGCAATGGACGCGTGACTTTTTTGCCTGTTTATTATTGAGTTTGAAGGTTCCGATGTAGATGTTACTGGATGGGTTTTGCGGATCATTTATTATTTTTAATTTGGTTCTGTTTATGTATGTTTCATAGGAACTGATAGGAAGAGAAAACTCATGCTTGTTTCTGCCTTTTTCGTGTGGTCTTATGTCAGAGTTTTTTATGCGTCGGGAAATATCTCTCAGGCATGCCTTCCTCACGTCCTCGTGGCCCTAGTCGCCGCAGGAGACGCCCCGGGCGTCGGGAGTCCAGAGCCGACTTCCGGCCACCGTAGGCGCGGGCTTGCGGACGGTGAGCAATGGGCAGCTCGCCGTCCGATAAGGACCAGGCCCGTGTCGACGGCGCGTTGTGTTCCACGCGCGCCTCAAAGAGATGTCAGCACCAACCGACGGGGTCGAAAGACCAATGCCTGCTGGGGTTGCGGGTTTGTCCGAAAGGGATAACGCGGCCCCGGCACACAGGCAACGGAAGGAACACGGGTGGGTTTTAGTCAGTAAAAGTCTGGCACACCCTCTCGCTCTGCCCAGAGCGGGAGAAGTCATTTGATGATTTCCCATCCTCAAAAAAAAAAAAAAGGCATGCCTTCCTCACAATTTTTCCTTCACTGATTTAAAGCAAGTGATAATTATACAATACGCACATGAATCCGGAAAGTCAGAGGTACTTGCCTTGAGTTCAAACTCGAGACCTATGGCTTGGCAGTCCAACGGTCACACCACTAGGCAATCAGCAGTGAAGGTCATACTGAAGTGCTAAGATCTGTCAGTCAGCACTCAGTACTCTTGTGTTGTTATGGAGGATATCCCAGACGTAGCTCAGTAAGTATAATTATTGGTGCAGGCTCCTTTAACGCACACCGTTTTGTTCTATATGTAATCTTTTCCATGTATTACTAGAAACCTAACCTATTCGATATGCCATAATTTACAGAAAGAAACCAATAAAAATTGTATCGAGTCAGTGAACTAAATGACAATTAAATTCCATAAAATATTTTAAAAAAATTAAAAAAATTGAGAGATCCTTGCAATCTTATTGGGACTTATATGTTTGAGCTGTTTGGGATTGAAACACTAGGGCCCTGGGGTCCGAGTGCCCACTAAGTTTTTCAAGACATCGCAAAGCGGTTGGTCGACTCTTCATGTGACCAGAAAGCTGGCCTATTCTTCGGCCAGAGAATCAGCATTGCCATACAACGTGGCAACGCTGCCAGCCTTTTGGACACTTTTCCTGTTGACAGCGTTGCGGAAGAATTTTTTGATGCCCTATGATTGTTTCCCCCCCACCCCTTTCTTATATCCTTGCTTGAAATAGAGGGACAAGGGCTAGCAGAAGTAAGCGTTCTCACAGTTCACACCACATTCTGCCACATCCAGCCACCTTAAATCCACGCTCAAACAAGTTCCAACAACCCGCTGTGCTATAATAAATGTAAAATAAGCCCAGCCCCCATCAAAATGTCATCAATGTTGGGCAAATAGGTGACGGGAAACATAAAACTAATATTGTTGTTTACACCGACTCTATTAATGCTACATGGCTTTACCTGATGACCATGTTTGATAAGAAAGTGTATTTGCAGTTTGTAGTGGGTTTGAGATGGGCGTTGACCTTTGGCCACCTGCGATTTTTTGGGCTTGCTGCACATTATTAGCATTACGAGTGGTCGTGGGTTTGAACCCAGACAGGCGCTTTACTTTGTGTACATTATTTACTATTATTTATTTATTCACTTCAAACATAGAAATATCCTTACAGGCTAAACCCAATGTGATATTGTAGTACCTACACTTAAAAATTAAATAGTTCCACTGCTTGTATACCTTTTTTTTTTTGGTTGGGAAATTATCAAATAACTTTTCCCGCTCTGGAAGGAGCGGGAGGGCGTGTCAGACTTTTACTGACTAAAACCCACCCGTGTTCCTTCCGTTGCCTGTGTGCCGGGGCCGCGATATCCCTTTCGGACAAACTCGCAACCCCTGCAGACCAGAATAAATTCTATAGGTAGCTATTGTTTCAAATTCACCCAGAGCGCAACAGAATATGTCGATGTCATCAGCAATGAGGTTGAGAGTGCGGCGCGTGTTCGTCAGCGGCGCCTCACGCAGCAAGTTAGTTCGCACGCGTGAACATTAAGAACATTAAGAATTATTTCATCACCATTGCTCATGGTGAAGGAAAACATCGTGAGGAAACCGGCATGTTCTAGAAACTAAAATTCGAAGACATGTGACATCTACCAACCCGCACTGGGCTCGCCGTAGATTACGGCACACTCTCTCTCACCGTGAGGAGGCCTGTGTCCCAGTAGTGGGAACATTATAGGTTCATTATGCTACTCATTATTTGTGTTGGAGACTTTCACAGATAATTTCAGCAGCATCTTCGTCTCCCCAATAAGTTAAGGTATTCTTTAAGTAAAGGACTGTAGGTACATTCTTCGTCCATTTAACTCATTGAGAATGATAAATGAGTGTAAATTATGCAAAAATGTGAGCTTACTTTCGCCTGTGGTGATTGCCAGAGGTACACAAATTAACCAGTACCCTAATTGCGTAATACACGATCAATCAGAATCTGAATCGTTTTGAAACAGATTGCTTCATAAGTTCGAAAAAAAGTCTGTTAGACAACGTAAATAACGCAATGAATGTTGTTGAATTGTCAAAATGAAACAGATTAGTCGTAATCGTTGACGAAAATGTGTTGCGTAATTAGATAGCAGGTCTGAGAGCTTGTAGGAAAGCAGTTCTGAATCTGACTGATTTCAGTAACCTATATGTAGTTGTGTATTTTGATTTTGAGAAAAAAGTAAGACAATAGTTTATGGCTATAAAAAGTAAGCTGTTTTAAGTTTTAAACAGTAGCATTTCTTGTCTAAAGCAGAACAATTATAACTCGCAACGCCTGACGTAGAAAATGATACATTTTGTGAGTGAAAGTCAATGATTTTTTCAGACCAAACTCACAAATACAGCTGAAAGTGGGCTTCCTCGTGTACACACGGCTACACATCAAGCTATACATTTCCAGTATAAGCTGACCTCGCATTGTACGGAAATCCTATACAATGCTAGATCAGCATAAACTGGAAATGTATAGCTTGATGTGTAGCCGTGTGTACTACATTTGCCGTGGATAACTATATTCTGCTAACATTTTTTTATTTTTTTATTGCAGGATGGACCTCTTGACCTCGATCTCGTCTGATGGAAATCGATGGATGAGGTCCATGATGAAACGAGCGTGCCCAGAAGATGCCTGTTCACTCTTGCTTTGAAGGCTGACGTAAACGTAATTTTCCTCCCTAAGCTATAAGCATAATCACATGTTCCTACTGCTGGGACACCAGGCCTCCTCTCTGTGAGAGGGAGTGGGCCGTAATCCACCACGCGGGCTCAGTGCGGGTTGGTAGATGTCACACGTCTTCGAATTTTTGGTTCTAGGACATGCCGGTTTCCTCACGATGTTTTCTTTCACCATTTTGAGAGCAGTGGTGATGAAATAATTTACACAAAGTAAATCGCCTGCTTGGGTTCGAAATTACGACCTACAACTCGTAAGTCGCTGCCGTTACCACTGGGCCACCACTGCTCTCGCTGGCCCAACACTGCTCTTGCTTGGCCACCGCTGTTCTTGCTGGGCCATCGCTGCTCTTGCTGGGCCACCACTGCTCTTCTGGGCCACCGCTGCTTCTCTGGGCCACCGCTGCTTTTCTGGGCCACCATTGCTCTCATTGGGCCACTACTGCTCTCGCTGGGCCAACACTGACCTCATTAAGCCACCACTGCTTTCTATAGGCCTCTCTCCCTGCCCTATGCCATACTTGATTTTAACTACACATGAGAATACTAAGGTGACCTCTGATGGGAACTACTTGATCAGAAGGTAATGTCTCCGTCGGCAGGTAAAGACCATAATAATAACATACCTATATTTACATACACAAACCCGATCATTAGTCTGGGACACGACAGATTAAAAATCACCGTTAAACACTACCCACGTGATAATAGGATGACGAAGATGAACGAGAGGTCAAAATGTCGCTTCTCGACTATGTAATTATAATTAACTTTGGATTTTGTTAGAAAAATTGGCTGCCAAATGTTGTGTGTTTGTTTGTGGTTAAAAAGTTTTATGGTGTGGACGTAGATAGTTAAGCATTAACAGACTGTTTTGAGGTTAGGCATATTATGAAAGAATACAGAAGCAAGTATCTCTTGTAGTTTTGTGAGTAACGATTATACAATCCGAATTAGGTGCATTACATTTTTTCTATAATGATATTATATTATAGTTATGAAAAAAAATTAGGAAGTAAAAATTGAAAAACAAATATTGTCACTGCGAAAGTATAGTCGATCACAAAATGTTTAGTAATTTTAAACTATTATTTATTCTGTTGAAATCGCCAATTTGTTTTAATACATTACTAAACAAAATCTAGGGAACAATCAACTTATTAAGAAAACTCTTTAGAAGAAGTACTAGCCGCAAACAATTGTAAATGTTGGTTGAACTTGCATTAAATAAATGTTCGAAATATAAAAAAATTAAAACCTAAAAGCAAAAGAGTTTTGAAGTAAGAACTTTACTTGGTCACAGCGTACGGCATTTTGAAACGTAATAACTTTAGAGATTACTGTCCTTAATCGGCTTTTTTTTTCATGTGAAATTATTTTCTGCCCTCCCCTTCCCCCTGGGTATGCCCATGTCGTCATTTAACGCGGGAAGAGATGCTTAGAGCTGTGGATATGCTGGAAGTAGGGCGCAGTCAACGGAACTGCCAACGCTGTCAACACCCAGCCAAGCGTAATTCGCAGAGAGATGTTGCTGAACGTCTCTGAGGAAGATAGAGGTTCACTACTCAGAGACAAAACCGCTTTCTATAACGAAATGCTGCGAGGAGGCAGCCTCAAATTACGGCTCGTCAGTTGGAAGGAAGACTTCAGTCTGAGCACCGAGTGGTCATCAGAGACCAAACTGCCAAGAGAGGATTGCATGAAGTTAATCTTCATGCTCGCAGACCCCTTAGAGTTGACGCGAAAATCGAGAGCGTCGATTATCGTGGGCTAACGCACATTTACACAGGGCGACGCTCAATCATGAGCTCGTGCTCTTTTTCTGATGAGTCACGTTTTGGATTTCATCCCGATTCAAGAAGAGTGCGTGTTTGGCGAGTTCCTGGTCACTAGGGTCTAGTCCAGAATCCTCAGGAAGTTCATCCGTACCACGGCTGAACGATTATGGTATGGGCTGGAATTCGCCTGGGTGGAAGAACGAGTTTCAAACGACAAAGAGTACTATGACCCTTGTACCCTAAATATTGATGAGTAGTGTATTATAACAAAAGAAAGAAAAAAAAAACGCTGTCTATAATATCCATACAAAGATTTATATTTATCTCATTTTGCTTCAGACATTTTTATTAGAGGCTTAGCTTAACAATATTTTGACAACATACAGGTTTGAATAAAATTAACAGATTAACTACAAGAGCGTGACACTCCAAAAATGTACTAAACGGACGCTCAACAAACAGTTCACTTTTACTCGCGTCAACTTGACAAGCTAATTAAAAATACAAACTGTGGACCTTAGAGTATGAATAATACAAATAATACAAGATATACTCGTAGATAGAGCTCGCCGAGTCACTTTTTACATCATCATTTTCATACATTATTAGCTTCTGCCCGCGATTTCGTTTGCATGAAAGTCGTAAGATACACAATATATTAAAATAACAGTCACATTTTTATAAAACTCCCACAGCTCCCGACCCACCACATCGTATTGCATCGCCCGCTCGCACCATTACTTCGTTTTCGCTTAGCGTTCCTTCTGACTTTTTTTTGCAGGTTCAAGAAAGGTCGTAAGAGTGCACCCTCGCTTCTTAGTTCATTTGTTTGTTCGATAACCCCTACTTGTAAAAGTGAGAATGAGTGAGAGCGCGGCGCCGCGTGAGCCGTTGCGCGCCGCCCGAGTTAGTCACGTCACTATTACCACTGCCCATATTGCACATGCGCTTCTCATCGTTCGTTACGTTGGAAAATAAGGAATATATGCACTGCCCATATTGCACCAATTACACAATTATTCACACAATATATAATACTGTTTACACACTTAGATTAAACATAAGTAATATTTTTATATTGAACTATAAATAAATAAATATATTTTAAATAATTAAAATACTACTCGTAGTCGTAAAAATATCAAATATCTAGCCGCCACCGGATAATTTTATAGCAGACTTTGCCTAATTAATACTCAGTGCTGCTAGTATTTGATTTAAAAGATCCAAGTGCGTGCGTAGTTCAAATTAATAAAGCTATTCGAGAACACACCTTGTACATACATTCTGCATATCACATATTGAATAAATAATTATACTTTGACCGATGTCAGAAATAATAAATATTTTTTTAATATAAAAAGGTAAAACAATGGCTTTGCAAGCACAGAATTTGTTAGAAATTGGTTCGAAACGCTGTTAAGGCCAGTAAAATTTTGAAAACTAGGCCCATTATATGAATTGAATAAACCAATCTCAACACGGTGGCTCAGAGTGGAGTCTTAAAATACATAGGTACCCACATATTAAAACATTAATAGATATAATAAAATACTCATTTGATCAACTCTGAAATTGAGCAGTTTATTATATTTATGTGGGCCAAATGGAAACAAGAAAATGAGATCATTATTCTCATATCGTTCCATCCTTTCTACTTACGCCATAAATGACCTAGCATGAAGACGATAATAAAAAATGAAGGACAGACCGCAACCTGTTATGATTTATTCGATAAAAATGCAAATTAATCAATAAAAACGTTTATAAACACGCAATAAATGTATGGTGTGCGCGATTGTACAGCATGCAATTAATAAATTAAAGATTGACAGTTAAATTGACAATAGCGTGTGAACTAGCGCTACAACTATGTGTTTTGTAAGATATGTCTTTTTTTTTTTTATAAAACTCCCATTTTACAGTAAAAAAAACTCCCAATAATCACGTTATAACTTGATTAACAGTTAACCAGTTAATTTAGTTAACATTCACATGATTGAAAGGCCTTATTAATAAAATGGATCCGAAAATAAATCATCTTCGTTTTGATCATAAAATAGAAATCGATGGATCAAAAGCGACACATCTGATCGCCGCTCTCTAATCAACTGATCTTCGGTCGGTATTATCGGTCATAAAAGTACATAGTGATATTAAACACAGATACTTACCTAAAATAATTATAAGTACCTAGGTATCTTGCCGACTGGGAGCAATAGGGCTGTTGAGACTGGGAAAAAAGAAAGTATTTAGTCCGTCAGTCAGATAATAAAAAAATATTAGACACGTATTTTTGCTTTATCATATTAATAAAAAAATGGTTTAGATAAAAAGCATTAAAGTTGGGGAGTGGGGCCTACGTCACAAGTCAGTATAAAATCTACCGGCCAGTGACGTCATGCCACATTTTAACGCATTGCCTACTCAATGTATTACCGTAATCTTTTGGTTACGTAAAAAAAGAAAAAATACGTGTCTAATATTTTTTAATAATCTACCCGATGGCCAAAAAAAGTTTTTTTATCAACAACCCATTTTTCATAGTACTTACTCAACTTATACTAGAGAAAAAGCAGATCAATAGACCAAACTATACATCTATACAAATAAATAAAATTGAAATGTCTGTTTGTAATGTCAAAATAACAGCTTCTTATGAAATGTATAAGACAGTATAAACGGTAATTAAAACAAAAAAAACATTTTTTTTTTTTTATTGCGGATAGCTGATGTTATAGGGAGTAACTTAGACTACTTTTATTTTAGAAAAATGAAATGGGGTCCACGGGCAGCAGCTAGTCCGAACTATTATTTGCTGCCCACAGTTTCGCCGGCGTGGACCTTAATTCTTTCATTTTCTTAAATAAAAGTAGCATAAGTTACTCTTTGTAATATCACGTATCTGCTAGTGAAAGTCCCGTCAAAATCGGTCCAGCTGTTTCGGATATTAAAGATTAGAGACAAACAGTCTGTCTGTTTGTCTCTAATCTTTAATATCCGAATTACATAAAATTTAAAAAATTGTGTTTTTTTGTTATAAGTGGTAGATACCATATATACTTTCATATGCGTTTAGTAAAAAACTGTTATTTTGACAGTACAAACGGACACTTCATTTTTATTTATTTTTATAAATATACACAAAATAAATAAACTTATTATTACATATACAGGAGATACGGAAGTGAGTTTGTTGGTTTGTTACGTTTTCACGCTGAAACGGCGGAACGGATTTGACTTCCGACCTCCACGCGGGCGAAGCCACGGACAAAAGGTAGACTATACTTTTTAAAAATAAACAAAGAAAATATATAACCCGTACCAGTATTTAATACTAGAATTATGAGATGCTTCAAGTACGAGAGGCTATTCACAAAACGCTACCCAAGACACTTAACTGTTTCTACGCCTCCTCACTGAAACATTTTTATTTTTATAAAACAAAGACGTCATGAGTTGATAAAGTAATCAAATGTCAGTATTAAAAAGTAATACCTACTTAGTAAAAACATCGACAGGGTCTCATGCAAATTGCGAACAGCATGTCACGGTTCCAACAAGTCTATAAAGAATCCTGCATTAAGAGGGTTTATCCTAAAAGTTGGCAACGTCGCAAATAACTGTCAAATATTTACCTGTTTTGAATCTTATAGCAATATTACTGAATAGAAATAAGAAATGTGGCTAACTAGCGAACTAGAATATTAATAATGAATTGCAAATAAAACATTGAATTTGATGTTGTACCCATTTTAGGTGTAAAAAACGCATTTGGAAAGTTTCCTAATGGTTTTTTTACATCTAAAACTAAACATTCGGTGTTACGATATTAATTATTGCATTTCATAATCAATATTCTAGTTCGCTAGTTAGCCACATTTCTTATTTCCACACAGAAATATTGCCAAATTAATCAAAACAGTGAAATATTTGACATCTATTTGCGACGTTGCCCACCTTCGGAATAAACGCTCTTAAATAGGAATTCAAACTACAAGTAATAATAAATATATACTGAATAAATATTGGGCGAGCAACGTCGTCTGCGCAATCAATTTTATGACAGTAATTACCTTTTGCATCATCGACTAATATTGTGTTTAGTATAAGTAATCAAATAATGTTACAATGTTTCATACAGGTTTTTTCATTATCATGGTGAAGGATGTTAGAGCCATGTTTAACGATATAATATTTTCTATAGGTTTGCTTATGATACGCCTTTGGTTGCAAAGTTACTTAAGAGTGTTTATTCTGAAAGTGCAATGTCGCAAATACCTACATGTCAAATATTTCACTGTTTTGATTAATTTGGCAATATTTCTGTGTGGAAATAAGAAATGTGGCTAACTAGCGAACAACTATTATGTTAATAGCAATATTGCTGTTAAATATTTGACAGCTATTTGCGACGTTGTCAACTTTTAGGATAAGCGCTCTTAAATATATATATTAAGTTTATTGTAACATTTTCTGTTTAAAGACTAAAATATCTTTTACAAAAGGAAAACAAAAATAGTTTTTTTTATAAAATAATATATTTAAATAATATATATTACGTCGCAAATAACTGTCAAATATTTACCAGTTTTGAATCTTATAGCAATATTACTGAATAGAAATAAGAAATGTGGCTAACTAGCGAACTAGAATATTAATAATGAATTGCAAATAAAACATTTAATTTGATGTTGTACCCATTTTAGGTGTAAAAAACGCATTTGGAAAGTTTCCTAATGGTTTTTTTACATCTAAAACTAAACATTCGGTGTTACGATATTAATTATTGCATTTCATAATCAATATTCTAGTTCGCTAGTTAGCCACATTTCTTATTTCCACACAGAAATATTGCCAAATTAATCAAAACAGTGAAATATTTGACATCTATTTGCGACGTTGCCCACCTTCGGAATAAACGCTCTTAAATAGGAATTCAAACTACAAGTAATAATAAATATATACTGAATAAATATTGGGCGAGCAACGTCGTCTGCGCAATCAATTTTATGACAGTAATTACCTTTTGCATCATCGACTAATATTGTGTTTAGTATAAGTAATCAAATAATGTTACAATGTTTCATACAGGTTTTTTCATTATCATGGTGAAGGATGTTAGAGCCATGTTTAACGATATAATATTTTCTATAGGTTTGCTTATGATACGCCTTTGGTTGCAAAGTTACTTAAGAGTGTTTATTCTGAAAGTGCAATGTCGCAAATACCTACATGTCAAATATTTCACTGTTTTGATTAATTTGGCAATATTTCTGTGTGGAAATAAGAAATGTGGCTAACTAGCGAACAACTATTATGTTAATAGCAATATTGCTGTTAAATATTTGACAGCTATTTGCGACGTTGTCAACTTTTAGGATAAGCGCTCTTAAATATATATATTAAGTTTATTGTAACATTTTCTGTTTAAAGACTAAAATATCTTTTACAAAAGGAAAACAAAAATAGTTTTTTTTATAAAATAATATATTTCTGTAAAACACTTTTGTGCATGACAGTACACGCGCATACGCAAGACAGCGTGCAAATCGATGTCACGACATCCCGGCTGGTCTCGCTGATGGCTCATTAGACGGACGCCATTCATCATCAGAACTGGTCCTGAAGGGTGAAAGGTCACCAAGAGACGTGTTCCTCGCATGTTGCTTTATTTTTTTTCTTTGTGACTTTAATTGGAAGAACTGAAAGTGACAGGTTTTATAGAGACTTTTGTTATGGTTGGTTTTATTAACTTTCTTAAGTTCGATTTGAAAAAGTTTTTTGATAGTTTCTCATCTCGTGTTTTGTTATTTACATATTTACCTAAATTAGTACCGGATTGCAAGTTTACCCGTCTGAATTTGTTTGATAGATAGGTCATCATCATGATCATCATTGGCAGCCTTGTTCCACCCACTGCTAAGTATAGGTACTCTCCCTTTTATGCCATGCTTTCCTGGTACGTACAGATTATAAATAGTTTCAAATTCAAGAAAAATGCGATGTTTTTTGCATTTTGTCTCTTTGCTTGCAAGCATCTTTTTCAAATAAATTAAATAAACTATCACCAACGGCTTCATCGTTCAAAATCTATAATATAAAAACTATCACGTACAGTCAAGATCAACAATCAATGTAACAGTGTACTTGGACCTGTGTCTACGACAATTTCACATGCAATTTTCTTGTTCAAACTGACCATTACTAGCTTCAGATTATATTACTACACAGAATGTAAGGGAGAGACTTTATTGATAGGTTTTGTAGCTAAGCTGAACGAGGTTTTTATATAGATTTTTACCATGCAGAACTAGACCGGGTGGTGGATTCTTAAGGGAGACTAAGATACGAACACAAGTAACATTATGCCTTGTTTCCTCGAAGGGATGGACAGAGGTGTACTATCGAGGACACAGGCGCCTGACATTACTTTTCGACCTTATTGTCTAAGCAAAAAGGTCGAAAAGTGGTCAGGCGCCTGTGTCCTCGATAGTACCTATAGTACACTCACATTGTGCCAGTTATGATCAAGTCCTACGTAATAGAGGGCGAGCCTATAGCCATCGAACGGGTACAAATCCAGACTTCGGGCTGCTACTGAGAAATTCCGTATAGAAAAACCCAATAACACTTTTCTCTACCCCGGAATCGAACCACCAACCTACACACCAACCTACCCACCAACCAACCTAACAACCTACCCACCAACCTACCCACCAACCTACCCTCCAACCTATCCATCAACCTACGCATCAAGCTACCCACCAACCTACCTACCAACCTACCCACCAACCAACCTACTAACCTACCTACCAACCAACCTACCCTCCAACCTACCCACCAACCAACCTTTAACCTTAACCTTTCAACCTGCCCAGACTGGGTCATCTGTGAGGTAGTCTGGGCGTCCATGAGGATTTCCCACTCCTGCCAAAAAAAACCTACTAACCAATCTTCCAACCTACCCGCCAACCTATCCACCAACCTACCCACCAACCAACCTATCCACCAACCTACCCACCAACCTACCCAACAACCAACCTACCAACCTACCCACCAACCAACCTACCCAACCTACCAACCTACCGACCAACCTACCCACCAACCTATCCACCAACCTAGCCACCAACCTAACCCTCCAACCAGGACCTCATGCTCAGTAGTAGCGCTTGCGAAATTAGCGCAATGCCACTAAATTCACACATAATGAAGTAGATGAAGAAAGCTATCTATTTTCAACTGAGAAGTAATGTTTATGAGTTTTGTTATAGGCAGCCCCACATTTTGCCAGTTATGTTGTAATAATTCATTATGTATACCTGATATTTGCACGCCCCATGTGGCAGAATGTGATGAGACCTTTATGTTATTTGAGACCTTGTATTGTACCATGTTCGGACAAATAAATGAATTTGAATTTGAATTTGAATATGTTATAACTGTCATGAAATAGGGTGAATCAGCTACAGTGTTATAAATGTATCGTAACACTAGTTTTACATTGTAATACATGACTGATTCTCAGTCAGTTATCCACATAAAAGCTATCAATTAATACTCATCTGAATTTCACTCTCACTAACAACACCAACCCCGTTCATTTCTCGCTACAATTTCTTTTCCTCAACAGTCTTAAAACCTTACTCATCTCCTGCTCATTCCTCGCTTAGCTTTCCAGCATAGCCTTACCTTTACAGCTAAATATGAAGGAGGATAAGTCACGTAGTTATCGCCGGCGATGTGTCGGTAATTTTCGATTGGACAATCTCTATAAGTCATTATAGAGATTGTCCAATCGAAAATTGTTTTTTGGGACGTGAGATATCGCTTGTTTAGTTTTATATTTTGTTTGATCAAACGACATGGTTGTCTAGTAATGATGGTGATTGAAAGTCATGGATGTCTTCACGGTGGGACTCTGCGTGTATGGGAAGACATTTTTTAAAGAATTCTTTTAAGGAGAATTTTTTCGCAAGTTGCGTTTACAATAAGTGTACAGTTGGTTATTAGTTATTTGATGAAAGCGCATCATGGATTGTACCTACTCAAAATTTGACCTTGAAAAATCGAAAGCTTAAATACATTGTTGTGTCTCTTCCTCAATGAAAATAGCCCTAATAACTGGTGGACCCTTTTTACAACTAGCTAGAAAGAAAGTGTTTGTATGAAATTTAAATCAAATATAAATGCTGCTGGCGCCACAGGAACCAAATAAAAGAAGGCAGTCTGACGTTTGTAAAGGTCGAATATGAAATGTAGTTAAAAAAAGCCACACGAAACGTCTGAACTCAGTTCCACGTCACATCATCTGAAATATCCCAGGTAACACGGCTGGGCACACGTCATACACCTTTAAGCGTCAGCGTCAAAAGCCGTCAGTGTCTACCGTGACGCCTGACGCATGACGCGACCCGCCCGTCAAACGCTACTCAAGAACAGTGAAATTTGTTCTCAGCACGAAATATTCAAATATCTAACCGTGTGTCACTCGATACTACGCGCCTGACATCTTCATGACTATTATATTTAGGCGAAAACATCTGAATATATCGCTCGTATGCTACTTAAAAATCGACCTTATAATAATTTTGATAAAGTTGTGGTTTCAATATCACATATAGCATAAAGGAATTCGTCAAGCGACTGTCCGTCATGACTTTTGTAAAAGACCACCGGACTACAAACTTATCAATTCACCTCAACAGAACTTTAAGAGAAACAAGTAAAGACTATTTTCCTTTAACAATTTAAAGTTTAACCCTTGTAATGCGAAGGTGGTCTGATAAGGCGCTTCTTCAAAGTGACGGGCGTCAAAATGTTTCAAAAGCGGTCATGTGCGATGACTCCTTGTTAGCAAGTGTGTTACATACTGATAATGACAAGATAATGTTTGAGATAACGATATTCTATTCCTTAGTCAAAGGATATGATTTGAATATATAATAAAATATATTATAATAAAATTTAGAGTAGGTACAGATAGAGTAGGTAGTTCAACCAATTTGAAATCTAATGAATACCGACACGACACGTTCAAAGGATAACCCATTACTTTGAGCATTCATTGTAAAACTGATACTGAAAATTATATAAATATATACAGGGTGGCAGGGACATCGACGCGAAGCCTGTTACCATGGATTCAGTACATGATTCTAAACTCCCGGGTTGATTTTTTTTGTCGGTTATTTAAAAAGCTGCTCCATACATTTTGACCGCGTAGGTCACTTTTCTATGAAACAGCTGTTTTTTTTTTAAATAACTGACGAAAAATTTCAACGCAGGGGGGTTCAGAATCATGTACTGAATCCATGGTAACAGTTTTCGCGTCGATGTCCCTGATACCCTAAATATAATTTGCTCGAATACAGTGTGACGAAGGATGTAAAAACTGTTTTTTTTTAAGTAAAATACTTTATATACATAATAGGAATGCATTGTAGGCTGAAAATATCCGGGAAAAAAAAATTTGTGAATCTAAAAAAGATGTAACGCAAACTATCATCAGATCAGACACTATCAATCGATCTGAGGAAAAATGATGTATAAGCTACAACTTAAATTATAACACCATAACCAAACAGCCCCACACATTCTAATGTCAACAAATAAGCACGTAGACCCCACAGTAATCACACAACGATGGTCACGCGCATAAAAAAAAGATCACGTGCTTAACCAGAATTGTTTCTCAACATTTGACATTCCGTCTAAACAAATTGTAGGTTCGATAGCTGTGTAACGTTTTTCTCACACGATTGGAGAGCAAATAACTGGGTGCTGATGATATGGCAATATCGTTTCACGAGCTAGGCTCTGGGTGTGGAAATACTGGTGGTAAGATTGGACAAGATTTTGGACAAATGTTGGGTGGTTGTTGGTCAGTCTGGTTTTGGTCTTGTTAATTTTGCTAAGGTAAGTGTTGAAGTTTACTGTCAGGTTACTGTTATTGATAGGTATAAAGGACAGGAAAGTTGTAGATATAAATAATAATATAACATGAAATAATGACCCAAAAGAAAAAAACAAAGTCAAATGAATTTGGTAGGAGTAAATGTTGCGGTCGAACACAGGTAGGCAATTTACTCATTTTGTGTATTTCATTTCATCACTCTCAACACGGTGAAAGAAAAAATCGTGAGGGAACCGGCAAGTCCATGTCCTGGAAACAAAAACATCGACGATATGTGACATCCTCCAACTCGCGTGCCCGCGTGGTGGACTGTGGCCCACGCAGAGAGGTGGCCTGTGTCCCAGAAGTGAGAACATTTTAGGCAAATCAGGTATGTATATATAATGTTAACGTTGACTCCATGCAGGACAATGGTTAAGTATAGAAGTCTTCCTAGATGAAAGTACAGCAACATGCTGGCCAACCTTGCCGCCATTGTATCACGCGTCTAAGTATAGCTTCGGCCATACTATCATGGGTACAGCCAATTTTCGCCTCTCATATTGGTAGCGTGTAAGTACTCGATTGTATCATGATTTCGAAATTGAATTGAATACTGTCGTACTACCCGTCAAGATTGCAGCACACGATTTTTTCTTCCCTTTCCCTCATTATAGGTAGGATAAGGATGGAGATATATGGATGATTTTTTCCTTTTTGGTTTTGTGTCGAATAGGCTCGCGGTTATCAGTGTCAATTTTAGCTAGTCGTGAACGAGCTTTGTGTCAATTTTAGCCAGCGAGCGGCGAAGGGTTATCTGCTTCTTTATAAGGCTCATCTTTTGCGGCATTCTTGTCATGATTGCGCAACTATATGTAATTTTAGCGATTGTTCTTAGATTGTTTTTGGTTTTGTGATCACACTGGGAAAATTTTTGATTGAAATTGTAAAAATATCTGAGATATACTTATATTGTTTAAGATAATATTTTTTTCAGTAAGGTGAAATTAATATGATTTATGTGTCAAATGATAATGCATGCCGAAGCCTAGTATGTTGCTACGCAGCCCGAACTATAGCGACGATAACTGATAATGGTTGGTCCCATCTGCGTGTATCATATCACTATGCGAAGCTTCGTCACGATAGCACGATAGCATAAGAGTACAAATCTTAATGAACTTTCCAAATGACTGAATGTACACTACATTTATATCTCTCGCAGTAGCAGATATTACTTAAATCAATCAATAAAGATTACCAATCAAGTAACGTTTATCATCAACTCTCCACCAGCCACATATATCGACATCCGACAGTGTAATTTCAATCAAATGATGTCATTTTTGAGTTCACTTACGGCAAATTCAATTCGCATCTCCTATTCCATATCCTTTTCAAATATTAGCTAGTATATACGCATATCCATTTATGTAGTTGTCTGCAGCGGTAGGCCCAATTACGTCGCTAATTCAGTCGATGATGGGACATTGTGGTTCTCAAACTTTAAGCCCATATTTTTCTTTGACTTGAGTGTTACAAAAATTGCGACGTGTTCGACCAAAAACGTGATTTTGAACTGATTAGTCAAGTAGCAAAAAGGTTTTGTATTTTTGTAAAATATAAAGAGTAATATATGGAGGAAGGTTTGAGATCCATTGGCTATTGTCTCATCATCTTTCGTACGTAAAATACAGGGACTACATGAAAGTCAATGGAAAACGTGAGTATAATCGTCGAGAGAATTGTTTACTTGATTTTTTATGATGAATCTGCATACTGACTATTGAATTTGCGACTATTGCAAATTACTAAAGATTTGAGTTTCAAATGTGTAACGAACTATAATTTTTAAATTAGTAACGAGAACCTACACATATTAAAATTTTAAGCCATAATCAATATTTGTACCCAATTTTGTAAATAGTTCAAAATAACTTCTTCAAATGTCCCAGGAAATATTTATCAAATTTATCACAACGGACGTGTTTTTAACCCTCCAAAATCCACTTCAATCCGCACCTGTACCCGTCACCCACGTTCATGTCCGAGTAATGACATCAAGTACGTGCGCCAATCGTCCGCAATACGGCACGACACTGCGCAAATACGCGTCCCGTGACGGACGCAGCGTCGCCACCGTGCCGCCACCGTGACGATCACTTGCGTACGCAATTGTACCTGGTAATGGTACATTTGCCTCCGATGAGACACGTACGAGTAAATCTTCTTGTAATTGAGAATGTACGCTACCGTCTTGTCTGTGAAAGGAATGTTGGGTTGTGGGAGATTTGTGCACTGTTGGTGGCTAGGTAGATAGATGTGGATAATTTCATGTGACAGAGCTTAGGAATTTAGATTTCTTTGGTTGGTATGAAATAGACTACGCTTTCAAAGAGCCTAAATGCTTAATAGGGATGATGACTTTTTTTGAATTTTGGGGGACTGTCTTTTGTAATATTGACGTTCGAAAAGTGCTGATTCTCAGCTTAGTTTGAATAAACGAATTTTTAATGTTTTAAATAAGAATATGGTTGATCAAGATCCTTTATTTTGTTGCTACTAGATTAGCTGCTATAACATACCGTTTCCATCGTAACATTAGAAGGTAAAAGCAGAATCCAATCATATCCAATAAAAACCCAAAATCTTCCACTCCATTTCCCAACAATGTTTAATATTCCACCCTTTACAATGTGACATACCTCTCCATTGAAGCGTATCCGTTGATCACTGGTGTGTAACCTAACCCTCTAATGCAATTGCACAGGCCTCCTCAATATGCACGGCCGGGCTAAATATTTGCTAACTGATTAAAAGTCAAAGCTGTCCTGCCTGAGGCCACCGCATGGAAACAATTGCTGCTCGGTTCTAAATAATATTAGTGGAGCGGATCATACGCGTCACAGATCACAGGGACGTTTGTACCCCTTGTGGAGTTGGGGGGTTGGGCTTAGTGAGGTGAGGAGCGAGTAAAATGTTACTGGGAAAGGAAAACTTAAGGCACATTCCTGGTGAAAAAAAAAAAAAACTTATTTTACTTTTTTGTTGAAATTGGATTATTATGCTTATTTCTAGTCCGTATTGTCTACTGGAGGCTACAATACTTCCTGCGTATCGATAGGAGACTGATTAACAGCAAAAATAAGTGCGTGAACCGTTTTCCACGCACTTACTTTTATAAACACATGCTCAACCAGCCTATTTCTGTCCCACTGCAGGGCAAAGGCCTCTTCTCATATAGAGAAGGCACGAGCATTGATCACCACGCTTGCTCAAGACGGGTTGGTGATTTCAGACTTATATTAACTATAAGTCCAGGTTTCCTCACGATGTTTTTCCTTCACCGATGTCAGTAATGTCCAAGATAAACTCAGAAAGTACATATGAATTGAAAAAGTCACATGGCAGTTCAATAAATGGACCTAATGAAGATGATCGAAATCATAAACCAATATATTATCTTGTAAACAACATGAAATTATTATATTGCAATTATAACAAAAATGTGATATTAATAGAATCTGACATTTCTAGAATCTGACATTTCTAGGATCTGACATTTCTAGAATCTGACATTAGTCGACTAATCCAATCACTTGATAAAAGATCGTGTTTTGTTTTTATGTTTCATATAAAATACAAAATGTCACCCCAATATCGCTCCGCTTGCCAACATGTGAGTACCTTAAATTCCCCATCTCAGAAGCTCTGAGTTGACATTAAAGATTATGCGAGATTTACATCGCAGGAAAATTTCAATATACTGGTGATGTTACAAAATACGGCTTGTTCCCCATTTTGGGGATTTTCTTTAATTTGTTTGAGCTCGGGCGTGCGAGATATTAAGCTGACTTTTGTTTGCGAATTTCGAGGTATTTACTCCCCGTTTGCTGTGTTTGTTGTAAATTATAATGAAGAAACAATACTTACCTATTTATACTTTATTTTTAAATTAAGAACATTAGTATAATATCCAGTTTTTCCACTTGATTCACTTTGACTCCAGCCTCGAGTGTATATCCTACAAAAAATGCGGCACCAGGCTAAGCGTATGCTGAGACGCAGGTGACGCAGCACAGCATAGTACAGATTTTACAGGGAGTACAGGCGAGGCAGACATAGGCCGCGAGCGTATGCTGCGATGCAGCTACACAGACACATTTGCGTCCTAGCTAGTACAAACAATAGATGGCTGTGCTGCGTTACCTGCGTCTCAGCAAAAAAAAAACAACTGAAGACCTGCACGCGTCGCGCAGAAATCTGTGCCGGCTCTACAACAAGACGCAGAGCAGAACAGACACATGTCTGCGTCGCAGCGTACGCAGCTGTCAGTACGTTCATGCATTACAAAATCTGCTCTGCCCTGCACTGCGTGGACCTGCATCAACTGCGTCTCAACATACGCTTAGCCTAAATATCGTGTCCAGCCTGTCCTGCTGTCTAAAGGAGCTGATGGATGGTACTGAAGGTGCCAAGCTCGTAGTCAAATTCTGGACTGACTCTATACCTACAGATTGCCATCGATCCGCTAAAAAGATGGCGGAATGTGTCCTGCACTAAGATATTTGTAACATCCGTTATATTTACCACATTTTATGTAAAACGGAATGGAGAGTTGTGGTGGCCCAGTGGTATCGACCGCGACTTCCGAGTTGTAGGTGCAAACCCAGACAAGCGCTTTAATTTGTGTAAATTATATCATCACCACTGCTCTCAAAACTGTGAGGGTAAACATCGTGAGGAAACCGGCATGTCCTAGGACCAAAAAATTCGAAGACATGTGACAGCTACCAACCCGCACTGGGCCCGCGTGGTGGATTACGGCCCACTCCCTCTCACAGAGAGGAGGCCTGTTTCCCAGTAGTGGGAACATTAACTGATTATGTATGTATGTTTATGTAAAAAAAAGATAACTACTTACTTAACTAAATTTTTTAATTTTTTTAAATTTTTTTTTAAGGTACTAATATTAGTTTATTTAAACTGAAATCCTACGACGTTACAACTTATGACTAAATAAAAATAGCAAAATTATATATTATATTCTAACTTAACTAAAACTATTCAAAAACTAAAATATAATAGGTTAACTAAAATAGGTTTTGAAACAAATAAACGCATTTTTGTGTTGTTTCAGCAAATGGTGGAGTTCCTTGCCGGTTGTGGAGTTTCGTGCCGGCTCTTATCCATAGGAATCGACCAATTGGAAACGCGCATCTAACATTTGAAGTATCATAAGTTCCCCTGTAGGTTTATGTGAAATAAAATATTATGATTTTGAAATGATTGACAATTTTATTCATAGCCGCAAAAATGCACAAAGCTTTCACCACTTTACTCAAGATATCGTCACACTGTATCGTCTACTAAACTCGCGTTAGTCAGGCACGGAACAGGGAGGGGACGCGGCAGATGTATTGTTAAACAACACCCGAAACAATCGATATTATAGGGGCTGTTGTGTGTTGACGGGTGTTACAAGCTTTACCAAATTGATCGATAGTACTACATTACGTAAATAGGTAGCTACTTTCTTGCTTAAGAATGTTTAAATATTCTGAAAGTGGGCAACGTCGCTAATAGATGTCAAATATTTCGCTGTTTTGATTAATTTGGCAATATTACTGTATGGAAATATGAAATGTGGCTAACTAGCAAACTAGAATATGAATAATGAATTGCAATTGTAACACTGAATTTGATGTTGTAACCGTTTTAGGTGTAAAAAAGGCATTTGGAAACTTTCCAAATACTTTTTTAAATCTTTAACTAAATATTCGGTGTTACGATATTAATTATTGCATTTCATAATCATTATTTTAGTCCACTAGTTAGCCACATTTCATATTTCCAGTATTTTTGCCTAATTAATCAAAACAGGTACACATTTGACAGCTATTTGTGACGTTGTCAACTTTTAGGATATGCCCTCTTAGGATAGAGATTGATTTTGGAATATCCTATAACTAGGTATTTCGGTTTTGGCTCTAGCGTATCAACATAATATAGAAAAAGTATTGAACGAATTGTAAAATATCATACAACGATAACACAGGTTCAAATTAAATTAGCTAGCGAAACTCCACAGACGTGATGGATATCGATTTCTATAAAAACGACAAAAAAACAGTATTTTTTGGGTTCAATGACCACCGGTAATGTTGTTTGAAGTGTGAGTTGATTCGGCTTGAGCGGAGCACCGCCGTGTCCTCACGGAGGCGATCGGCGGCGGCGATCTCTCGCGTCCGGCCCTGGTTCAGGCCATGGTTCGGAGCGAGAGTGCATGGGAGGCCGTCACCTCCTTCTGCGAAGCAGTTATGCTCGCGAAGGAGGAGGCGGGGCGCGCGAGGGAGATGCAAGCTGCACGCCCTCGTGACCCTAGTCGCCGCAGGAGACGCCCCGGGCGTCGGGAGTCAAGAGCCGACTTCCGGCCACCGTAGGCGCGGGCCTGCGGACGGTGAGCAACCGGTGGTTAATGACCCCAAAAAATATATCATCATCATTTTTGTATTTTTTTGTTTTATCATGTTTAGATATCAATACCGATCACGTCTGCGGAGTTTCGCTAGCTATTTTAATTTGGCCCTGTATAAATTTGTAGGTACTTATTCTAAAGTTTTGTGACTTATTGGGAACCTGTCTGTTATACAATCTATTATTGTTTTTGTTCAAAAGTCGGTTCTACTCGAACGAGCTCTTCAGCTTTAAACTGTGAGTACTTAAATGTTCTCCTTCCACATATAATTTTTCCTGTTTTAACAAGCTTATTGGACACGGTTGTTGAAACATTGACAAGCAGTATAAGCTGTTATTGACATTAATGACGATCATCAGCATGCACAGAGGATATTTTATAATATCATGACTTGGAAGCCAACAGTTTATTTTAAGAAAACATGCAAATGTATACCTACATATTAATATATAGAAGCAGTTGGTGTACTTTTGTGTAATGGTAGGAACAAAAAAATAATTTAAAACAACCGGAAATATCACAAAATGTACTTTTTCTTCTTCTTTTCGTATGGTTAGTGACTAACCTGGTGTCAGAGTTTAAAAGCCGCCCATGGGCCTCTGACTTGGCTTCACATGCCGTCGAGAAATAAAACAACAAGAAAGAAAAAAGAAGAATAGACTTAATTAAAAGAAGTAATACCACAGAAGTGGCTTCGTCCAAAAAAAAAATTGCAAAAAAAAAGAAAAACGGTTACACTAAAAAAACAAAAAAAAACTTCTTTTAAATCTGCATACAGATAACATTTAATTCCAATAAGCATCCTAATTAAACAAAATAAACGCGAACAAGTTCTGTCGTCTGCCCCCGACATGCCCCGAGTAGCTCCGACGGCCCCGGCGCGGTGCAGGCGACGGCGACGTTTGGCGATACTTTACAATTTAAGCCTTCGTAAGCTCCTTACCGAGAACCGGTCCCAATCGAGCGGCATTTATTATTTTATTAAGCTTTTTAATGTTTACGAACTTGGTGTAGGTTGAGGTGCAGTTGGAGCGAAGATATAGAACAGATTGTTTTAATTGACTAAGAGGCAATGTTGGGAGTTGTAAGGCATAGAGAGAATCAATGCCAGAAATTATTAAATGTTCACTACACCTGTCTACAATTTTGTACCTACCCAAAGGTCCAAATCTTGGGTAAGAAATACGTGTAGTTCGGTACCGGTTACTATGCTGTAGTCCGTGCGCGACTGTTAGTCTCCGCCTGAGGTATGGGAGCGGTGAGACAGGGGAGGTAGACAAAGGCCAAGCTAACTCAGTTCGCCAATTTTGTCAATGGCGCCCCACCGATAGGTAAGAAATTGCAGAAAGACACTATAATTATAAGAGCCAACTAAATTGTCGAAAGTCTGAATAGACGCTTACTTAACAGAGAACGAAATAAAAGGCACATTAATAATAATTTTGCCAAGAATATGATTAGAAAAAAATATTTTGATGGCCTTGTAAATGAAATCTGATGCAGTAAACTAGCTAAAGCATCGCATATAGTGAACCTTCAACCTTAACAATAACGAAACGAGTATTAAAACAATGATAATAAGGCGAGCGGTGGATCACTTTATTGCGCAAAGGCATCTCTCTCTCATTAACTTAACTATTTCGTTTTCCGTCCTTTTGTTATTTTGTATGTCACAAATTCTTGATGCGTCAGGCGTTATTCACTTTAGGTCAATGGGCAGGTTTAATTTTGAGCTGGAACTGAAAGAACATGCTACATAATTTATCAGTGCTGATACAACTTAACATGTTTACATGGTGAAGAAAAGAATCAGCATCCTAATTTACACGTAACACATTTTCAATCAAAATGGATTTCCATTGCTTCATATGTTTGATAAATTTGTCTGCTCAACAACGTGAATAATGCAATTAATGTTTTTGAATTACTTCTTCTCAGCTTGTCGATGGAAAACTATATAGAGTCAGCCCAGAATTTGGTTAAGAGTTACTGTACAGGGCTGTAGTGTAAATGTGGTGCGGTCCGACAAACAATGGGGCACTTTAATATCGAGTTCAGCGTGTCCTTTTCCAGGAGCTGATGGTCGTATCTCCTCCACGTTTTGAACGAGGAGGTTTTTCAACTGTTAAATTGAAAAGCATTGCCTGTTTAGATTATGTTACGCAATTACCCCGCAGAACCTTTATAGATCCCTGAAGAAGAATTAAGGCCAAAATGAGATGCACAATATAGATTACCTACCCATGGCACTCCAAAAACCCCTGACAAGAACAGGTCAAACTATAGCATTTGCATAGAACAATTAAGAGCGTTTATACAAAAAGTGGACAACGTCGAAAATACCTGTCAAATATTTCGCTGTTTTGGTTAATTTGGCGATATAGAAATATTAATGTATGTATGGAAATAAGAAATATGGTTAACTAGTGAACTAAAATATTGATTATGAAATGCAATAATAAATATCGTAACACCGAATATTTAGTTTTAGATGTAAAAAAAGTATTTGGAATCTTTCCAAATGCCTTTTTGACACTTAAAACGGTTACATCAAATTCAGTGTTAAAATTGCAATTCATTATTAATATTCTAGTTCACTAGTTAGCCATATTTCTTATTCCCATAGAGTAATATTGCCAAAATAATAAAAACAGCGAAATATTTGACATCTATTTGCGACGTTGCTCACGTTCAGAATTCACACTCGTACTCTTAAGTCGCACAAAAGAACTACCTAATAAAGTGATTAGCACCGCACTCAACAACAAAAAGAACAAAATCTTCGAACAAACACCAAAAAGAAGGACAATCAAAAGGACCGATATAAAACAATGAGACAATTATTGTCTTCGGTACAACCCCGGGATAGGGGAGGAGTAATAAAAAAGAGCAATCCCCCCGGGATTCGTGATAAAAGATTTTGGCACGAGGGGAGATACGGGATTAAACGTGTGATACTTTGTCTTTTTAAACGAACCTTTTTTACCCGAGTAAGATATAAAAAGGGGGCTGTTATGAAAATTTAAGGTGGCATTTTTTAGATTTTGTGCGCCCTGAATAATGGTTAAGACGTGCAAAGTCTTTGTGTAATGAGATGTTATGCAGGACTAAAAGGTTTTTATATTTAAAAAAAACTTTATAGAATGAAAGTGAACAAAAAAGTACATTGTATGAAGTAGCCATCGATATAGGTGGACTGTAAAGTGTCTTCCTTTACATGGATTGTTTTTTGTAATTCCTAGACACTCAACCGGCTTGCAATAAGCGTTATTTTTATAGAACATCACTACAAGAGTCGTTTTTGTACCTCCTCCTAAATTTACTTTTGCACAGTGCAGACTGGATAAAACACGTAATTTCACACTGATACACAATGAAAATGGGTCACATATGAAAAATATATTCATGTGCGTCCAATGGTATAATAACAACACGAATACGCCTACCAAAAGGTTTTTCTAAACTCCTTAAAACATCATAAATCACCAATTACCCCGTCTTAATCGCCAACAATACAATTGTTACACTTAACTGCCGCTTGACAACAATTGATAAATTAACAAGATTGTGAATATCCCTCGTCGTCTCCCCTCGTTTGCCAAAAAAGGAAAAAAAAGCAGGGGAGACACAGATTACTTGCCCCAAGCGTCCCAAGATGTGACAGATTAGCTGGTAATTTCTTCTAAATTGATATCTCAAGAGGCATGCTCTTTTTTCCCCAACTTCCCCTATTTTTTACCGTTTCCCTCTGAACTTTGAAAGATTGCCAGTCACCGCTGTTTATCGCGGTAACTATGGAAATCTTTGACATGAATTGGATAAAGGTCGATGCTCGTTGAACTTTTTGGAATCATTTATTTTTGCCCCAAAAAATTGGTATAGATTTATGATCATACATAAGAAAAATTATGGAGCTTAAAACATAACTATGCAGTGGATGATCAGTGGAAAGCTAAACCCTGGCAGATAAACAAAACTGAAAAACCGACGAATTAAACGTATTTTTACCTATGGTCTATTCAAATCCTTGTTTCCAATTGATGTTATTTTCTCTTAAGCAAACATCAACTTTATGAACGTGTAAATAAAGTTAATTTTAGACTGACTAGTACTGTTGAAAAAGTCATAAAAAATATGAAGTTCATGCGCAAACTGAACCTTATGTTACATGTTGGCATTGTTGTGTTTTTTCCTGAAACTCGTATTTGTTTACATGTTTGGCAAATAAATTGCGAACGCAGATTATGTTTATAACAGGTCGGCTTCCAGTCTAACCGGATGCAGCTGCATACCAGTATTTTACATGGAGCGACTGCCTATCTGATCTCTACAACCCAATTACTGGGTAACACGATACCCCTCGGTAAGACTGGTTGTCAGACTTTCGGGCTTCTTACTGCCCGTAACCACTATCAAAGATCCACAAATGGCGGCCGGGACCAACGGCTTAACGTGCTTTCAGAGGCGCGGAGGGTACTTGGTATGTAAAGATGGTCACTCATCCACGGACCGACTGCGGCAAGCGTGGCTTAATCTGATCGATCGACCCGTGCGGCACGACCAAGATTCATCACATGTAAGAACAAAATTTGCTCTAAATAGCAGGTGAAGGTAGCTATATTGCAAAACAGTTAATTGTGTATCATCAGCATTATTTTGTCGTAAATATATTACAACCATTGCGTAATATTAATTTAGGCGGCATCGCACTGTCATATCGTGTGGCAATTTGTAGCGAATTGGACTTGGTTTAAAGCACTTGGTACTTTTGACTAGAACCCGGTTCAAACAACATTACAAAACAGTTGCTGTATTTGTTGCTGAACGCGACCTCGATCCTTGATCAAAATTAGTACCTGATTATGCTAATTCAACTGTGCAGATATGGGAAAGACTTGAAACATGAATCAGATCACCACTTAGCTACATGGAATTCATTAGATGAAAACTCATAGTATGAAGTGTAAATTTATTTTCTCGCAGCAAAGGAATTATTCACCAGAACAAAGTGAAACTAATCAAAACTAGCAGTAGAGCAATTTAACGTTCACTTATACAATATTTACGCAATTTTAACACACCAGTGTAACATGGTCAGTCCACCTCTACTAAATCTTCTTGAATCACACCAATTTGAAGACCAGCAAGAGGTCTTGGTAAATTGGAGGTACAGCATGTGTGTAGTCTTGGAAGTTTCGCTCTGTTTAGTATAAAGGTTGATGTATCCTTTAAATCGTTGTAATATATCATATTCTACTGTAATTGGAGATATTTTGGGTTGAAATCATGTTGAGATTTTATCTAGGGCGTCATAATACAGATACATATCGTTTCATGGCTGATGTCTGATATGACACGTCCGTCCGTGCATTTGGTTATAACATTATCAACAACATTATAAAGATTTTAATTCATGATGGACGAGGAGACGTTCTTGAACCAAACATCATGTTCCAAAGAGATTTCTAGAACCCGTCTAAACGTAATAACATCATACGACTTCATAATGAAGCCAATCATGATCTGTCAAACGTATGTAATGACGGAATTACATTCCTTTTTTCGCAGGCTTTTGTTTAAGGCGTATTGTCAAAGTTTTTATTCGGGAAATGTGTGGGTCAGCCGGACCAAAAGATTGCTCGATGTCCTGCGCGTCCAGTATAATAACATCTTCAGGATGATGTTGGGGCTGCCTCGCTTCTGTAGTGCATCGGAGATGTTTGTGCTGTATCGCACTGATGGCTTTCATGCCGTCATCTGCAAGAAAACTGTATCCCTGACCTGCAGAATGCGTGGCAGCTGCAACTGAATTCTGAAGACTGTAGCAGATAGGATCTCTTCTCCGCAATGGAGATCCTTTTTTAATTTGAATTATATTTTAATTTTAAATCTAACTGTATTTAAGTTATATGAATTAAATTAATTTAATTGAATTTTTTATATCTTTTAATATCTGTCCGTCTGTTACATGAATCTACTTCTTTTTGACATCATGATGCTCTGTGTTTTCCGAAAATACATCTACATTTTATAGTACATAATAAAGCAACAATTATTCTATTTTAATATACAGCATGTCATATCACACAGATTGTGCCTGGTCGTCGCCTACGCATCGGTATTTATTTATTATCTCTGCGGGCTAAATGTTCGTTCATTGTCGCAATTAGCATAGGGGCTGTTGTGGTGTCAAATGAGGAGGCTAAAAATAAAAGTATGCTCTTTGAAATGGGTTGATTTTTAATTTATGTCATGCAGAGCGCACTCCCAATGCCATGAGTGGGTTATACTTACTTTAATTTGGTTTCAAGTTAAGGTAAGAAACGGTAGGTACTTTATAAAATCCAGAAGGTGTTTTCGGCATCGACAGCATTTTCACAGGGGGGCTCATAACAACCAAGATTTTATAACCTATAACTTATAACATTTTCTTTAAATAAGCTGTCTAATCGGCTACCTAAAGCAATGGTTAGTACCTAAATGACAACATCTTGGCTTTTGAGCAGTGACTCAATGGTTGCGAATTTTAATTATGTTACTGTTAGTGAAAGCAACATAGTCAAAACATAAAAACCATGTAAGCACCTATTCAATTGCAAAAAATCTCCGTATATAAAAAAATCCAAAAATTCATTTCAATTCATCAATAATACTCGTATTACCCAAAAAGCCTCTACCAATGACTCGTCGCCCCGGGCCCTCGCTTGACTTCCGACCGTTCACATTCGCATCCGGTGAGACATTTGTTTTCTACTTTTTACGTTTTCCGGTGTCAAGCTGTCGTGAGCAGGACATTCGCTTTGTTCGGTATTGACAGCTTTTCCGGAATATAGTAAAAATGTTCCATTTTGTAGCAGGTGGTTGGAAAATGGTGAAAATTCAGTTTGATTAAAAGTATTGCGTTTTTTTTATTTTATTTTTTTTTTATTTTTTTATTTACCATTAAAAAAAATATATTACAAAGTGTTTCAGCAGAATAGCATTTTTAAACCACTAAGGTTTGTACTTAATGCTACATGTAAATTCTACATCATAGTAAAACAAAAACAAGGTAAACAACAAATATAACAAAAAACCTTATTTCGAAATTTGGTAACTTCATCTCAGGTGATATGCTGGTTATTACGTAAAACCGCATTTCACATTGAGCATTAAATGTGTTGTAGGTAGTGGGACTTAAGTTTTGATTTAATATTTCTTGGCGTTATGTCACTGCGCAAATCGGAAGGTAGGTTGTTAATTAACCGAGGAACTAGGTAAGAAGATGTCCGCTCACCGTAGGTGTTGTTTGCCCGAACCGTGCATAGCTGGTTACGTGCGACGGCCCGCGTGAATACAGAATGTTGAACTTTTTGCTCTAAGTAGCCGTTGAAATATTGTTCTTTTAGCAAAGTATATTTAAATTGTGTATGTACAGGTAATGTTTTACAGTGATGAAATAGTCCATGCTCATTGTTTTGAAATTGGTATTTAATTTTTTTAGATACGATATTCTTTAGTATTCTTAGTTGGAGTTTATAAATTTTACTGAGATAAGATTTGAATGTTCGACCGTAACTACTGAGTCCATACTGAATGTAGGATTCTGCTAATGAGTTGTATAACATAAGTTTTACTTTGAAAGGAATGCGGTTCTTCAGGATTATAATATTAGCTAATAATTGTCTTAACTTACTACAAACATGCTCTATATGTTTTCTCCAGTTGAATTTGCTATCAATGTCTAGTCCCAGATACTTTTGAGAATCTACTTCTTCTATACGAGGACAGCTACACTTGCTATTATTTAAGTTATGCAAGCGTTTTGTTTTGTAGTGTCTGTTAAAATTTGAATTGTTTGTGATGATAAAAAAAGTAGTACAGTCATGAGCACTAATATGTATCCACATTCAAAACTGATTTTCTCGTGGAATATTGACTGCAACTTTGAGATAAGGCCTTTTTCATATTAATATGGGTTCCAAAATACTAAGTTCGTAACAACATAGAATCACAATCAGCACAGTAGGAGAAAATTACTTTTAAAAGTTGCTAAGTGTATACATATTAGTGCTCGTGACATACAATTTTTTTTTTTTTTTTTAAACTTTGCGCCACACTAAGAATTTCTTCTTGTATCGTGGGTGCGTTTACAAACATAGAAACTCACATACACTAACACCCAGACCCGGAACAACTACTTGCAGATCATACAAATATTTTTTCCGTGCGGGGATCGAGCCCACGACACGTTGCGCAGCAGTCGATCGCTCAGCCACTGCGCCAACCGTGTCGTCAAAACGAAGTTCTTGTTTTTTTTTTAAATACCAAATATTTTCCAAAAACAAAAACAAGTAAGTATCAAGAGTTCGAGACCATTATTTTGGGGTCTAACAGATTTTTGTATCCCGTATTTTTTTTTTCAATTATAAGAAAAGCTACCGTATCACATGATTTGTTACTTCAATTATTATTTATCCAAGTAATATAATAAATAGGTACTGCTTGCTAGCTAAGAAGTGAGCACAAAGCTACAACCGACCTATACAAGATTTAAAATGAAGACACTCTCAATTGACACCACAATGTCTCACCCATTGAACTATAGTTTCTAGTACCTGTCAGTTCTGCTAAAGCCATACAACATCAAGTCCTACTTACCTCACAAGGTAAAAGAGCGTAAAGTTACGCTGTTGGCGCTTGTCAAAAATTTTGAAGGCACCTTAAAGGCCCCTCGTATGACTGACAGGTTAATGTAGTCTGCTCGAAAACATGATTGATCATTATCAGTAACCGTATCTCAGATGCTGTGTACTTGATACTTTGGTTCTCTCTGGGTTTTTAGGAGTTAGACTTCTGGTGAAAAGTGGTTGATCTGTCATAGATTCTACATAGATGGGAAAACCCGAGGCATATGACGACCATTACAGAGCTACGTCGGTGTCGGCTTCCAGTCCAACGGGATGCCGCTGAATACAGTATTTCACATGGAGCGACTGCCTATCTGACCTCCACAACCCAGTTACTGGGTAAAACGATACCCCTATGTAAGACTGGTTGTCAGTATTTCGGGCTCCTGATGAGCCGTAGCGACTGTCAAAGATCTATGAATGACAGCCGGAACCAACGGCTTAATGTACTTTCCGAGGCACGCAACGGTCTTGGTATGTAAAGATGGTTACCCATCCACGGACCAACCACGGCAAGACATTACGAAATCACTATATGTAGGAACTTAGCCCGTCTCCACTTTTTATTAGTTTCTGCTGTGATAGTAATAATAGTCGTTTAAATACAAATACGTTATCATAATGTCATTAAACTTCCAAAGAATATCAAACTTTATATGCATAGAAAGAAAGAAAGAAAAGATAGAAAGAAAAGAATGAAAGAAAATAAAGACAAGAAAGAAAAGATTTTGGTTCATTCTGGTTTTATTCACCCTTCTTTCTTTGGCCAGGCGGTTTTTCTTTGGAATGCGCTCCCTCTGAGCATCAGGATGGCAATCAGTCGGTTATCTCTCAAAGTGAAGGCACGTGAACATATTCGTAAAAAGTTGGCAGAATCATTGCAACAAAATAGAAAGTGAAAATAATATTTTAACAAATAGTGTGTGCCTCACGGCTGCGCCATATAGATTAATTTCAGTATTAACGCCAGACTGATGCTGTCTGACAGAGCTTTTTGTAAAGGAACATCTCAAATCAAGTGCATTTTATATTGGTTGTCTATTGTACCAAGTTCGTTAAGATCCATGTTGCAGCATAGGACTAGATGAGCAGCTTTCTGATATAGAGATCAGTCATTAGACTCATACAAATTACAGCTCATATCTCCCCATTCAAAAATGCGGAACCTAGTATTACAGCGTAATTATCGACTTCAGAAGAAGTCTATATCATGGCGTCTGAGTTCATTGACCTAGTAAATCAGTGGCTAGACGCTTGAAGAGCATCTGGACAGCCCTGTTATTAAATTTTGATGTAACCAAACCGTCTGTCACACTTTCTTGGGATTCATTCACAGCCTTTTATGGAGAATTGCCTGGAGATACCAGTTTATTATTCAGTCAAAAGTAATCATTTGCATATTAATTGTTATTGGTCTAAGAGTAATATACATAGTTAAAGTGTTGCAACTTTTTCATACAAACACAAATCTCACATGCATTAACATTTTTTTAAATTAAGAAAATAAAAATACTACATAATCAGAATGTAGCAAAATGCAATCCTTCAAAAACGGTGAAGGAAAACATCGTGAGGAAACCGGCATGCCTGAGAGATATTTCTCGATGGCATGGAAGCAAAGTCAGAGGCCCAGGGGCGTCTTAAAAACTCTGACACCAGGTTAGTCACTAACCACACGAAAAGAAGAAGAGACAAAGTAAAATAAAGTTGAAAAAATAATAAAGGTGTAGTAAAATGTAAGGATAGTAGCAGATGGCGTTCTGTAGTTTCGGCCTGCCCCCATTGGTAGATTGGCTTGTGTTCATGTATGTATAATCACAATGTGAAACAGTTAATAAAACCTCCATAAATAATGTTTCATCTCGATTCTTCATTACATATAGTTTGTCTAAGTTGGTGTAACTTAAATAGCTGTTTCCATAATTAAACAACACTGATGTTACCTGGGCTAAGTTTTTGGTAAATAAATGATTACTTACTTACTTACACATACTTGTCTTTCCCGTTCAGGTGTTGCCATTTTAAAAAAATAATCTCATTGCTTGAAATAGCCATAAAAAGCCTGATATAATATAAATATTGTTTATTGAAAATTCAAGAAATATAATTTTGTATGAAAAACAAACGAATCCGCTGACCATAACCAAGTTTCGTTTGAAGGTAAACAAACGTTCCAAAAACACAAATTCTCAACACCCGGACATATGAAAGTCGCGTCCGAAGTAGTCGTGAGGAATGATTTGATGATGAGAATGATTTGAGGCGCGTAATGATGGCTAAATTAATCTGTCTACTATTTGGAAGCTGGCCTGTCAAGAGGTCAGACTTATGGTTCGGTCTAATTTATAAAAGAGAAGCGGGTATTGAATGAAATAATATCCTCTTACAAACAGCGTTCTCTAACATCCATCAATTCTTGAAAAGTGGATGCAAGCCCCAGCTCTATGCATGGTTAAAACTGACCTAAGCTTCCATGAGCCAGCAGATATAAAGGTTATACGAATCCAGTGAAAGGAAGCAGAAGCGTTGTCGAACGCTTAGCCAAAGTTCAAAATTATACCCACTACTGGCCAGTAGCCATCGTTTCACCTCTTTTCATACTTCGGTTCACACCCCGAATTACAGAGGTAAGCTACGTCAGTATGAAAAGACGTTCGCCCGGCTCGCTCGCTCGTTCTTTAGCTGGCGGGCTGGCCTGCGCTTAAGGCTTCACATAATATCTTTTATCATCGCTTAATTAAGAGGATCGTCATAAACAAAGACTAAAAATTTCCTCGATAACTTAACAAAGCAGGCGCGTCTGGTCAAGAATGATGAGTAGGGCCGTCCCTGGTGAAATGGGTTATAGCTAGGCAAAGAGAGACACATACTTATTTTATTCGGTATTTCCTTGTAGTAGCAGTCTCCTTAAGTTCATAACTTACACCAACATTCATAGTCACGACATAGATCTCATGTGCGATGGATACGCTAAACAACTTTTACTGCGCACAGCGATGCTACCCAAAGCCCCTCGGCTGTGTGTCAACTGATGGTCAGCCGCCTAACTTGTTTGGTTATGTAATCTACGATATACATTTTAGTTATGAAGATGTGTTTAATTGCTGATTATTGTTGAGTAATTTATACACAGTGGTTCATCTTGCGAGAAGATTTTAAGACCATCTTTGCATTGTATAAAATCAATCTCCTTTGTATCATATAACCGTAGAGCACAGGTGTGAGTACTATGTGCTAAAGAGCTACTATTTACCGGGTAATACGTCTTTTATTGACTTGAATATGGCGGCTGTGAGTATGTCATGCTCACTCAGATGTCTCGCTGATGGTGGCGCGTGTGTTGGATCATTTAGCTCCCTTCAAAATGGTTGAGCTGAATGGTGCTGATCCATGCGTCATGTTCGTGAACGGGCGCCGTCAGTTGGGACTGGTCAACTCTTAGCTGCCATGGCTGATTTAAATTTTTGAATTGTTCTTTGTTTAATCTTTTTATTACGGACGCTCCTAACATGCACGTCTTTCTACATTGTTCTCACATGTATAATTTCCACATGAATGATGTAACCAATATTTTGCAACATTTATTTATTTAAAAGAGTGTCCGTGGAGTTTCTTGCCCGTTCTTCTCCATAGGTACCTACTACGGTTTGGAATGGGCAACTAGCTTCATATTTGTGACTGACCGATTCTTTGGCAATGCAAAAGTGCCTGTAAATGGTTTAATTTAAATAAATGCTTTGAGTTTGAGTTTGAACATTTGTCAAGGGAAAGACTATCAACCTATCCCGTTCCATCGCTATGCAACATTGCTGTTTCGATTTAAAGAGATGGGAGCTGTAGAAAATTTTACTTTGAGTTATGGAAGTCTCTATACGCGATTCAAAACTCTTATCATTAGGGACCGTTGCAAAAGCAGCCTGTTTGCTAACATATAAAAATAATTGATATAAAAAAACGTTTAAAACTCAAACTCAACTACGACCAAACTCAAAAGGTATATATATAGGTGGAGAACGTAGTGGGTAGCATAATTGTTATAATGTGCCTAATGTTCAAGATCATAAGTGTAACCTTATTGTGCTACTGTTTGTTTTTCCTTAAATAAATAAATAAATAAATAAACAAGACATCGTAACAAAATAACATCGGTTTCGGTTTTCGTATATGTGGAGTCACACGTAATCTGTATGATAATTTATGTCTTAATTGCATAATTAGTAAATAAATGTGACTCCGGTTTTTGGTGACGTCATATACTTAGCCTATAACCCGCGGAACAACATGACACTTCCAACGACACCTCGTTTATCAAAATACGACGAGTAGTTTAGGAGTTACGAAGGAACTCAAAACTCAAAGCATTTCTTTCAAATAAACCAATTACAGGCACTTTTGAATTGTCAAGGGGTCGGTCAGTCAGAAAGATGAAACTAGATGCCCATTCCAAAGCGTAGTAGGTACCTATGGAGAAGAACGGGCAAGAAACTCCACGGACACTCTTTTAAATCATGATATGGTTACAAAATATTGGTTACATCATTCATGTTGAAGTTATACATTTGAGATTGATGCAAAACGTTAAAATCGTCCGTAAAAAATATAAAAAGAAAAAAGAAAATCATAAATTAAATTAAATTAAAATAAGCAGTGGCAGCCATGAGACGACCAGTCCTCACTGACGGCGCCCATTCACGAACATGACGCATGGATTAGCACCATTCAACTCAACCATTTTGAAGGGACCTAAATGATCCAACACACGCGCCACCGTCAGCGAGACATTAGAGTGAGCATGACATACTCTCAGCCGCCAAGGCAGATTCAAGTCAATGAAAGACATACCCAGTACCTAAATGGTAGCTTTATAGTTGGTACATAGTACTCACACATGTGCCATGAACAGATGAACATACATAGTCTGTCAAAATCATAACCCTCCTTTGGCTTTGCCGTAGTCGGGTAAAAACTAGATTTAAATATCAGTATATTTAAAAAAAGAAAAAGTTGCTAATTACTGTGTGCTAGCTAACAGCTATTTTTACATATATAAAAGTAATTAAACGACAATTTATCAGAAGATACAGAAGGGTAAAAAACGAATTCGATTTCTATAATCAATTAACTTTCAGGACAACGAAGCTTCACAATTTGTTATTCATTTTCACAACTAATTTAAAACATGTTTTCCTCAAACTCATTCTCTCAAACACGAACCCTTTGTATCCCTTCTAGCAATTAATACTGTACACTGTCGAGTTGCTTGCATGTGACAGTTGATACGGAACCCGCCTCGCCGCGGGCAGTGTGTGTCACTGGCTTTATGATTGCGAGTCTATTGATTAATTTGGGCGATGATAACCTGGTACTTGTGTTAGGGTTCTCTATGTCTCTATTATTATAAATAATTTGAAAGATTATCTATACTAAAATATAATTATAATTTAATATTAATATTATAAGGAGGTAAACTTCGTTTGTTTGTTTGTAAGTTTGTATGTAGGGGTTAATCTCCGGAACTACCAGTTGGATTTGAAAAAAATATTTTTGCATTGGATTGCCCTATTCTTGAGGAAGGTTATAGGTTCGAGGACAAAGTTGCGGGCAGAAGCTAGTTAAAAATAATTTGCTCCGAATATTTATATTTTTTTTGCGGTTATGGCGCAATCCAGATAAGCATGACTTAAAAAAGTTAAACCTACAGACAATGTTGATCAAGGCTATCAATAAGACACTACATACAACAAGAACCGATTGAAAACAAGTTTTTCTGTGGAAGACAGTTTTTTTAATGATTTTAGAGAACTTTGAATATAAGACGGTTTTGTGTTTCACAAAACGGTCTTATATACGTAGTCAAAGTTCTCTAAAATCTATGCACGATAGCCGCAAAAAAGAAAGAAATATTCGGAGCAAATTATTTTTGCGACTTAATCGTTTGCATATAGATCTAGTCTGTCTAAAGACAATCTTGACTCAGTTCTGCGTTCAAGTTAATTTCGTATCTTTTCTCAAATTAAACTCAAGAAAATCCGTGGCACATGTCGCTTCAACCTGCCAGTGTTCGGAGGAAAACAAGCATTAAGTATTTGCCCACCATGGTTCATCAACTTGCTTCAGCCTATGCAATACTCAAACTCAAAGCATTCATTTCAATTAAACCATTTACAGGCACTTTTGAACTGTCAAAGAGTCGGTCAGTTAGTCAGAAAGTTGAAGCTGGTTACCCATTTCAAAACGTCGACCTCTATGGCGAAGAACGGACAACAAACTCCAATATGCATATGCATAGGGATACCAGTAACAGATTGCAAAAGTACGTAAAATCGGGGTGTTAAATCATAGCTAGTTGGTAATGCTAATTACTAGTGACCAATTAACCCTAACTGACTTGTACCGTTCGGTTAGTTAGGCGATGCCTATTTATTGCTCTCTTGGTTAATTTCTGTGGCAGCTGTCATTAAACTACTTCGTCACTTTCTATTTTATGGTCTGTTAATGGTTCTGTTTGCATAAAGTGGAGTGGTGGATTTTCAAAAAGTTTGTCTGACACCCAAGAATGGCCAATATTAATACTTATGCATAATCAATCATTCGTCTATAATGTTTCCACTACTGGGACACAAGCATCGTCTCTATGAGAGGGACTGGGTCATAATCCACCACACGGGCCCAGTGTGGGTTGGTGGATGTCACATGTCTTTGAATTTTTGGTTCTAGAACATGCCGGTTTCCTCACGATGCGATAGCAGTTGTGATGTGACACCAATGGGTGTCGGCCCCGACTTACGAGCTCTACGAGAATCGAATTAGTATTAAGGTTATGACATTTTCCATTTTATATGAAGTTGTCTAAAAGTAGAAACGAAGAATAAGCTTATATTTGTAAAGGTCTTGTTAAATCAAATGAACTGTGCAACTATTATCTCGTATGGAGAAGGTTCACGAGAAAACAAAGAAAACGATATTATATTTATATTTATTTATTTATAGTTAATTAAAACGGTACAACACCAATTACATTAATTAACATAGAAACAATTACAACGTTGGCGATAATTTAATTTAAAACTAACATGGAACAGTGGACTCCCTAGCATACTTTCTCTCACAGAACACCAGACATATACGTATAATTTTACTCCATTCATCCGCAAACACATCACATTCAGGGTTGGCAGTCAGAAGGGATTCAGCATCTTTAGGGTACGACAAACTGGGGATTCGGCTCTGGCTACAGTTTAGCATGACAATTGCGCAAACAGATTGTGTCGGCGGCTCTGACGGTGTCCAATGTGTTTGTCGGGCACAAATAATCGGCAGAAAAGGCCATGGAGCTCCGGACAGTCGATACGTCCCCGTAAGGTCTTACATGCTACCGTGAGCTGATCAAGACCTCTGCTTACCTCCAACGAGTTAAAGCCTAACGTCCTTAAAATATGATTGGTAGGGTACATGTACGGAAATAAATGGAAGAGGCGTTGCCTTTGGAAGAGGCATCTTAGGAATGTTTTCTGAACCTTTTCTAGCATTAGTGTTTGGGTCGCGGTGTGGGGGTGCCAAACACAGGCACTGAACTCGAGTTTGCTTCGAGCCAGAGCAGTGTACAACAGCTTAATAACATTTGAATTGCGAAAGTCACGAGCATTTCTCAAAACAAATCCCAAGCACCTGAAAGATTCCTTCGCAAGGGTAGAAACGTGATCTCTAAAAGTCAGACAGCGGTCGAAAGTCAATCCCAAGTCCTTTATGTTGGTGACACGAGTAATTACTTCTCGTCCCAAACTATAGTCATAATGGGTTGGTCGCAACCCTCTACCGTATTTCATGACGTAGCACTTGTTTTTATTAAATAATAGCTGGTTCACAATGCTCCACTCATAGATCGCGTCAATATCCCTCTATTTACACGATACTTCGAGTATTCCAAAGAATCAATATGATTATCTTGATATTGCTAGGAAATTAAAAAAAACAGCAAATACCTAGGAAAGTAAAATAAATAGTGAGGCAGTTGTTGAAGCACTAGTTAAGGACAGTTACCAGAAAACTGAATTCCCATTTTCTGATGATGCTGAGGCATGAAAATGTATTTATTACTCGTCTATTTATAATACTGTTCTATTCGCAGTAGGTTCCTATTATAAGGCAAATTACATAGTACATTACAAAGATCAAAACAACAGCCGTTTGTGAAACACGTCACATGTGTGCCTACTGGGGACGTCATGCTCATGCGCCGAAAGCAACACTACCTTCTTTGAAAACTCATTAAACTGACAACTCAAAGAACAATAAGCCTTATGTACTTACTTTTTAGGTTCATGATGAAGACACTGATAAGTTTGTAGTGCAAAACGGTGAAGATGTGAACAATTTTGATGTCACACAAAAAGGGACTGTATGCTTAGATGTTAAAGTTGGATTTAGAAAGTAGCTAATAAAATGATTCATCTTAGAAAATTTTCTCCTAGATCTCGAGAAGGTTAAATCAAACTGGACCCTACGAGGTTGTGATAAGGTTGAATCGAATATTAAAATTAAATTAGCGTAGAATGCTCCTACGCATGTCAACGTATTCGTAGTGATCCTATCTGCCCAGGGTGATACTGTCGGCGTAAGACCTATGATTTAAATATGCTTGAGAACTTTGTTTTGTACATCTTGGAATAAATTATCGTATAAAATGTTTGAGTGGATAGATATTAGATTGTAGAATAAAAATAAGTGCACTGAAATTAATGAAGCTAAATTTGAAGAACCACCTGATCAAATACTTAAGATAAAGGTAATAAAAAAAAACAAGAAAATATTTTGATCACCATTTTGATAGATTGCTGTAACCTATGAATAGTTTTAAGAAAACTTGCTAAAATCTTAGTCAAACAGGAGTGACATATGTCCAGTACTACCAAAACAATATTCTAAAACCATACATAACCATAGTGATATGAAAAGCGACACAAACTTTAATTTCATTGCTACAAGCGTAACCAGAATCTCATGCAGGACAAATCAATTCCAACAAATCCCAAGATATCTTCATTTCACACGCTATTTTTATGAGCAATAAACACTACAATACCAGAAGCCAGAACCAAAATAAAGAGTTGAGCTATCCGAACTATAAGCTGCGCCCGCGCCGGCGGCCATAAAATGGCGTTCATTATAAGGCTTGTTACGACACTGTCATCTCCTTTACAATTCTTAATGACAACCCTTATGTTACACCGTTTTCTCAGAAGTTGACAGTATGAGACCGTGTTATAAAACTATAAACCATGCTTAATTGTTATCATAAAATCGAGAAGGATATTTATTATACCCAAACTCTCAAACCTCATCATCTCTATGGCTCTCAAAACAAGGTTGAAATTCCCATGGTTTTTCGGTATTATGACGAGTTGTGAAAGCTTAGACCAACTCGTTAGTGTGACGGCTCTTGAAGTCAGGAGTTCGATGGAAGATCAGGGGTTAACCAAGTATTTAATTGATATTGGTTTGTTATTGATTGCGTTATAGTCGGCTATCGGCTACTGGCTGTGATTGGGATGCTACGTTTATAGTAAAGCTAGGTAAATCTAGGCGGAGAAGTGAGAGTTGGGTTGGATTACTTGCGAGATATGTGAAAGAATCGAGAGGAAGGAATGGTTTGGGATGTAGAAGTTTGAAGAAATGATGTATTTTTCTGGTAGGAATCTTTTTTGATTGAATGCTAAAGATTATACCTGTTTGAGAGATTTAATTCCTGACAATATTGTTCGTCTGTTCATTGGTTGTTAGAAACTGCATCTAAATGCAGTGCAAACTCCATATATCGACACTTAAGGGGCACCGCATTTTATGGCGTTATCAATATTATTTTACTATTATATTATGTAGTTACTAATGAATGAATTTGATTATGTTTAGGCAATGCATCATAACCTAACGAAATTCTGGCAGCTGAGTAAAAAACACGTGCAAGGTAATCACGACAAACAAAAGCTTAGAATCTTCTTGCTAGACGATAAAGCAAGAAAATAATGTACACAGCTGCAGTTCTTATTAATTTGGGCATTTGGAAAGTACTGTTTATTGCTGAATAATGACGTATTGTTGTCATTAGAGTTGGAGTGTTACTTAAAGTATATCATTGTGTGGACAAGAAGGTAAAGCAATCAAAGTTAAGTAAATTCGACGTTTTAGGAGTTTCTTAACGACTAACTCCCTAAACGTCAAAATAACTGAAAAAAATGGAGTAAATAAATTTGAAATTACGTTAAATGGAGTATATAATAATTCAGTGGCGTTAAATGGAGTTTACCTACACTGTATATTAGTTTCATGTAATTCGTGGATTTCAGAGACATTTTCTGTTAATAAAACGAATGGATCCTGAGGTACCATTAATTTTGTTTTTCAATTCACTACTTTTCTTTTCTAATGTAAGATTTCTTGCTAGCAATCTATCAGCGCTTGAATTGCCAAACTTAAGTGGCAGTGGGCAGGGCACATTACTCGTAGGACAGATGGCCGATGTGGTCGAAAGGTTCTGGAGTGGCGACCGCGTACTGGAAGACGTAACGTTGGAAGGCCTCCCACAAGGTGGACCGATGAACTTGTGAAGGGTGCAGGAATCCGCTGGATGCGGGAAACACAGAGCCGGTCGAAGTGCTGCTTGGTGAGGCCTATGTCCAGCAGTGGACGTCTTTTGGCTGAAATGATGATGGTGATGAATCTATCAAGTGATTACTTAGGGCCACATCAGACTAGCTACTTTTAGCATTGGTGATCGACGATTTTACGACTGTATAGATACATTTAGCTTCTAAAAAGTGGCGAAAGCGCCGTTCGCCGATACTAAAAGAAGCTAGTCTGCTGCGGCCTTTATTTATAATTTTCAAGAGATTTACAAATATGTGAAAAAACTAATTTAGCACTGCCATTTTTATCAGTGTTTTTTTTTTTCAAGTCCTTTTATTTTAAATAACTATGACTGTTTGAAAATTCCATCAATAATGTTGGCAGTCTTCATTTACCTAATTAATAATACTATAGGAAAGTTATTTGGCATTAAAAATACATACAAGCCTAAATTTTCACCCTTCTACCATCAACCCCTATTTTTAAATAGCGATATTAGTACTGTTGGTAGGTATGGTAGGTATGTAGATAGATATGTAGGTAGGTAAGTGTAGGTAGCTAGGTATGTAGATAAATATAGTAGGTAGGTAGGGTAGGTAGTGTAGATTGGTAGGGTAGGGTAGGAAGGTAGGTAGGTGCGTCATATAAAAGTATTTAGTGCTACCCGTGCAAAGCCGGGCGGGCAGCTAGTGATCTATATAAAAGATGAAATAATAAAAATAAAGACCTATTTAAACCAAATTACATGATTGACAGATTCTTTGCTTGAAATTTTTCTAGTAGTGGATATAGGATTGTTAATCCTATGTGAACGGAGTGACCATAGGTTGACCGAATCTTGGCTTTTTCGTCGCAAAAAATGCTAACAAAAAAAATACATCTTCACAAGTTCTTATGATGATTTAAAAATCGAACACGAGGTATCAAGGACCATCTTCTCTCGTCATCATCCGCTTCCTTCATACCCTCATAATTTGTTCACATGAACTATAAGGGACCACCCACACTGCGCTAATAAACGCTGCGTTTTACGAGCATGATAATAAACGCTGTTTACAGTGGTCGGCTCATGATGTGTTGTCAACCACGGGGGTTGCTGCGTTGTTTGGACAAACGGTTATGGTATGGCATCTGTTGAGTCGTGTGTTGGGGCTTTTACTTGGGTGGCTACGGACATAAAACGTGACGTCTGCGATGGAGTTATTTTGTGAAAAGTGGCGCTTTTAGAGTCGTTTTCGGCGTGTGTATACAATACCATGAGATCGTGGTCTCTAGGTAAGGTTATCACTGGAAACTAATGCTGGATTCAGTACTGACAACCAGAATAGTCACTGAAGGATGTCTTTTATAGACATAAAGTAACATCAGCCTGTAATCTCCGAAGAGTTAAGCAGAGATGTACCCATAGTACACCCACATTTCGCCAGTTATCTTTAAGTCCCATGTAATAGGGAGCGAGCTTAGAAAAATCTTAGGCGAAAATCTTAATTTTATTTTAGGGGTCTTTTAAAGCCTGGAATTAAACTAAAGTCTAATAAGCAGCATTTTAGATTTGCCAGAAGGTCACTCAATTTTTTTGATAATTAGTATGGATGATTCGACATCTTCATTTATCAGCTCTAAAACAAACAACTTACCAACTTCAATGTCACCGTCTTACCTAACGATTAAATTAATATAACATTAGCTAAACCCAATTCAATTGAAGACCACACAATGGACTAAGGCCTCCCATTCAAATTATTAACAAGTGAATGAAGAATAGAATATTTTTATTAAAATCAAGTTCATATTGCAATGGCGACCTCGGAATAACCTTGTAGGTAATCACACACCAATTAACGTCCGTAACAGAAGACAAATGGACGGACGACGATACATTAATCATGTAAGGATTGGTGGTTGCGAAGTCAGTTGAAGAGGCTGCGGTCTTTGTGTTTAAATATCTCGAGATATTATTTTTATTTGGTAGCCAAGACATGATTTGTCAGAATCTCCCATTGGCAGTGATCATGTTTTGGAGATCAGTTTTGTGATTCCTAGATAGAAATAGCTTTGATTATTTATATGTCTAGATAGACTGTCGCGCTGCAAAAGAACTGAAACAAACAAGCCAACTACGTCTTACACTTGCGCCACGTCATTGTGCTGTCATCGTCCTTTTCTAGTGTGCGTGCATTTAGCGGCCATCAATTGGACGCTATTTTCTTCGACGAGTTCACAGTTTTGAATATCTAGACATATTTATATGCTAGTAATTTGACATTGCTTTGGAAAGGAAAAAACCATGTCAATTATATATATATTAGAGTATATAACGCTGTATAATCAGACTAATTTTCCCACTTCTGGGACACAGGCCTCCTCTCTGTGAGAGGGAGTGGGCTGTAATTCACCACGGGGTGGGCCCGCGTGGTGAATTAAAGCCCACTCCCGGGTGGATCGGGAGATGTCACATGTCTTTGAATTTTTGGTTCTAAGTCATGCCAGTTTCCTCACGATGTTTTCCTTCACCGTTTTGAGAGCAGTGGTGATGAAACATTTACATTTGCCTGCGACCCTATAACGCTGGTTGGGAAAAAATTGGGACGATTGATCACAGGACTAGATGTAACGCAGAAGGTATCAGTTATTATACGAAATTCTGCAATGAAGGTATCAGTTATTTTGTCTACTGCAGAAAGATCCCGACACAGAAACGCGGTTTCAAACTTTGACAACCAAAAATCGCTCATTGACAGTCAGCTAAGTTAGAAGCGGACTTGACATCCCAAGATCCGCTTGACAAAGCATAATTTTATCAAGCAGGTTTCCTTTTTTCTTCAAGTCCACTTTTCCTTGCTTGAACACTTAATAACTTTAGAAGGGCATCAACATTCACTATTAAAAAATAATTCTACATTGTCCTAAATGTGATTGTTAGCTCTCACGTCGGCCTTCGGCGCTTCTTTACAGAACATGTAATTAGAGCATTTAAATACATGGTACGCTATCAAGTACAAGCTCTAAATCGTTTAGCTGCACGCCACCACATCGATTATTAGGCTATGTAAGGTTCAACTAGAAAATATATTCAGCAATGGGGTGCATTTAAAAGTACTCCATGAGTCAAGATAACCGCTTCTGCTCTCTAGTGGTTAGACCACCTGTCTCAGACTTACAGGTCCCGGGTTCGATTCCAAGTAGGGGCAAAATTTTCTGCTCAGTTTAGTCGGTGGCAGGGCTTGTTCTAAGTCCGCCTGGATAGCTACCACCATCTTATCTAAGTCTGTCGCCATAACAACAATGTTAACAAACTTGTTGTGTTTCGGCAGTTAGATGTAAGATGGCCAGTTCCTCTGTGGTTGAGGATTCCGGGTGAAGCTCGCTTCGACTATCGGCCTGATCTTCACTTACCACCAGGTGAGATGCAGGCCAAGAACAGCCCTGTAGTAGACAAAAAAAAAAAAAGACTTCCTCAATGTTCGATGTGTGATGTGTGTTGTGTGTGTGTGTGTGTGTTCGGTGTTTGTGTGTGTGTTGTTCGATGTGTGTTGATGTTGCGTTGATGTGTGTTCTTGGTCTACGTCAATGTCACCTAGCATTTAATGGAATATAAGAAAGATGGGATATCATACATACTATTAAACGAGTTCCGTGTGGTGCCGGACGTAAAGAATAGTACTATCCCATTTCTTCCCGTGACTTACTAGAATGGGCAGCAGCGTTCTCTATGTACTCGTATTTTAACAGCACACTGTGATCGCCAACCCGCCTGCCAAGCGTGGCGATTATAGCAAACCCCCCCATTTGGGGGAGGCCTATGACCAGCGTTGGACGTCTTTGGGCTGAAATGAAATGATTAAACGAGCAATATTTGTATACACTTATTATATATATTTGTAATCACGTTTTCGAAAACAGCTCTAACGATTTCGATCATCTTCTTCTTCTTCTTTTCGTGTGGTTAGTGACTAACCTGGTGTTAGAGTTTTAAAGCCGCCCATGGGCCTCTGACTTGGCTTCACATGCCGTCGAGGAATATCTCTCAGGTCTCTCGGTTTCCTCAAGATGTTTTCCATCACCGTTTTTTAAGCAACTGATAATTATACTGAAAAGTCAGAGGTGTGTGCCTTGGGTTCGAACTCGAGACCTTGGCAGTCTGACGGTCACACCACTAGGCTATCACTGATAGTTGCAATATAGGAGTTTACGGGGGCGAAAAATCGATCTAGCTAGCTCTCATATCTGGTAAAATTCGTTTTCTACGTATTTTCACCCGAGCAGAGTTCAGTCGCCTAAAGTTTATAACAGATAACTTAACTAACTTAATTAACTACTAACAGATGGCTTAGAATAACATGACATGGCAACATGGAATTAGTAAGTACCAACTATCATGGCAGCATGGAATTAGTAAGTACTTACCTACTATCATGGCAGCATGAAATTAGTAAGTACCTACTATCATGGCAGCATGAAATTAGTAAGTACCTACTATCATGGTAGCATGGAATTAGTAAGTACCTACTATCATGGCAGCATGAAATTAGTAAGTACCTACTATCATGGCAGCATGGAATTAGTAAGTACCTACTATCAAGGCAGCATGGAATTAGTAAGTACATACTATCATGGCAGCATGGAATTAGTAAGTACCTACTATTACGGCAGCATGGAATTAGTAAGTACTTACCTGCTATCATGGCAGCATGAAATTAGTAAGTACCTACTATCAAGGCAGCATGGAATTAGTAAGTACCTACTATCATGGCAGCATGGAATTCGTAAAAACTATCCTTTACTATTAAATGAGCATTCTCTATTTTCACCAGAACAGAGCTTCGCGCAGGTACTCCTAACTGTCGTAAAAAAAAATCTTCTGCTATTACGAACAAGCAACAATACTGTTGCCTTTAAATTTTTACAACATCCATAACTCGTAATATTCCATCATGTAACATAAACTTGAGAGGACTGCAAACTAATAAGTAAGTGCTAATGGCTCGTTCACACATGGCGACGGTTCAAGGTGGCGATTGTAATAGTTTTACGACTGTACGATACTATCATTGGTAATGTGTTGTGTGACGTTAATGGAAAATGGCATGCATAATATTGATATCTTAGTGCATTTGTACTTATATAATTATGTCTGTATAAATCAATATAGGATTTGTGATTGGTGAAGTTGGTGACAAGGTGAATTTCTTCTGATGTTTTGAAGTGTACGAAATAGTGATGTAACGAATACGATTATTCGTATTCGCCGAACACTTTCATGACATTCGTAATTGTGACTTCCGAGAAATCTCATGCAAATTTTGCATTGGTAGATATTGCGAAAATATTTCTCGATAAAACCTTCCACACCAGCTTTCTAATTACGCAACACATTTTCGATTTACAATTGAGTCAAATTGGTTTCGTTTGACTAGAATTGCTTTCAAAAGTTGTAAATTGAAAGCAATTCTAGTCAAACGAAACCAATTTGACTCAATTGCAAATCGAAAATGTGTTGCATAATTAGATAGGTGGCCTCACAAAGGCAATTTTCAACAGCAGGAAATATACTGAAAGAAAAAAGGAATCGTATGTCGCCAAAAAACTTTCATCTAGGTATTATGTTTCTAAAATAAAAAATTACTTTTAATTAATTTTATTAGTGCCTAAATTACATATAAATATTTGCGACTTCAGCGCTTTTTCTTTTGCGATGACTTTTTTTATTTGATTTCTTTTTTTTTTGCAATTATTGCGTGCAGCTATGGAGAATCAGGTATTCGTATTCGTATTCGGTGAATAGTACGATTGGTATTCGTATTCGTAAAAGCAGTATTCGTTGCATCACTAGTAGGAAAGGTGTAAGATATTAATGATGCGCAGTGGTTGATCTTAGGCTCAGGCTTTTAAGCCTTGATATTGAAGATAATAATAACCAAAATAACAATATTTTGTATATATAAGTAAATACAATAAATAGAGATATGAAAGTTTGGTGACAAATGGAACAATAGTCATCAAGAGAATCAATTCTAACAAAAGTTAAAATTCACTTTCAACATTACTTATAGAATACTTACAAAATTAACCAAATAAATTTAATATCACATACGTAGGCATATCCATCTTCAAACGTTATACTATCACTAAAGAAGATGCTGAAGAGCCTTTGACCATTTCCCGCCCTCAACAATGATATGATCACACTTACTTTTGAAGCGGTGTCACCCGTCAACGTTACATAAAGCTCCGCCCACACATCCGACAAGATGTTGACTCACGCAGTGTCGCAACGAGCGTGTCGCTGCGTTGGTGCACTGTGGGTGGTCGTCCGATAAGCATCTAATTGAAACCTAGATACTTTTATCGCGGAGAGAGTAACGAGAAACGATATTTTGATTGAATTACATTCTACGTGTCACAAATGTACAGTCAAGGAAATTACATAAATTTGCCGTGTTATAGGTACCTACCTATTTCATACAACAGCTGTCAAAGCACGAAAGTTGTTATTTGAATATACGGACAAAATAAGTTGGTTGTCAGTTTGCTACGCTAAGTTTGCCCTGATTCTACTACGGCAATAAGTGCTTGGTTTTAGACATTAAAAGTTTTAATAATTTAAAATATGGAGAGCCAAAATGCCAATTTAATACACACGGTATCTATTTTCTAAATCCTGTGTTAGTTATCAGAATTTACACGAATATTGAAATCAAAATCAATCCTAACGAAGCAGCAAGGCGTAAAACAAACAACATTGATCCGACTACTATTTTCTCTCGATCCGCAAACTAAAACAACACACGTTTAAAGTCTTAAAATCGCAAATCCGGACGCGGCCTAAAGTATTATAGTGCTCAAGTGTCCTCTACACCATAACGGTTCGGTCATTCGTTTGTTTAACGCCTTAAGTGACAACGACAATATCTATTTTCGATCGGCAGTTGTTTATAATATAAACACCAAAGTCATCAAAACACCACGGTGACTTTACCTCCATTTCAAATCACTACAACTCTTATTTCCAGACAGTTAAGGTTGAAATTCAATTATTTCATAGTTTGTTGATGATTGATGATAAGTTGGTGAACAGTTGTGATGACATGAATGTTATGAATAGAGGTCGAAGACTCGAAGCAACAGTCGGTAATGTGAGAAAATAATTTTGTGAATTTTATGCGTTTTGGGATGAATTAAAACGATATGTCGTATTCGACGCTGAATCATTATTGGCAACAGCCGTTCGATTCTGCAAAAATATCACCGTGAAAGTTAGGTGAAGTGAGGGTGAAGTGAGCTGTCAATAGTGTTAATCCCTAGCATCCTGCCGGTCGATTCTGTGGCAGTGACAGCTCACTTCACTCTCACTTCACCTAAGCTTCACGTTAATATTTTTACAGAATCGACCGACTGATCTTTGCTTTCTTCGGCTAAACGAGCAATATTTGTATATATATGTCGGAGAAGCATAGTTCTCGTTGACATCGTCATCAGTGGTTGCGGGCTTAGTGGGCGTCATTAGGGTAAAATGCGAGCACAAAACACAATTATCTCTGCTTCATACAATTTTAATTTAGATCTAAACAATATTTCGACACTTCACAATAACGTCGAGACAAAATTGGCAGTTAATACTGAGCAGCGGGTTCAGGGCACTGATCTTACTTTAGGTTTATTTTTTTATACTCCAAACTCAACGATCCAACCCGACCTGTCACTATCACCCAAAACCAGAATGTGTCCAAAAACTGTCCACCTTCCTAAAATAAAGATGGCGCCTCGACCCCGCTCGAGGCACGAGCTCTGCTCTGATTGGTCGTTACGAAAATTACAATATTCATTACTTTTATTAGATTAATAAGGTTTTTAAATTATAGAAACATTTAACCAATCAAATTAAATTAAATTAAGAATTTTAAAAGTAATTACAATGTAAAAAAAGTAATATTGTGCGATATACATGAAAACAATAATCAACCCGACTCATAGCTTCCTCCGACATATATATATATATACATATTTGTAATAACGTTCTCGAAAACGGCTCTAACGATTTCGATGAAAGTTGCAATGCAAGAAATATCTCTCAGTCATTCAACGGTTTCCTCACGATGTTTTCCTTCACCGTTTTTGAAGCAAGTTATAATTATACAATACGCACATGAATCCGAAAAGTCAGAGATGCGTGCCTTGGGTTCGAACTCGAGACCTATGACTTGGCAGTCTGACGGTCACACCACTAGGCTATCACTGAAAGTTGAAATATAGGGTTTTACGGGGGCGAAAAATCATCTAGCTAGGTCTCATATCTGGGAAAATTCGTTTTCTCCGTATTTTTACCCGAGTTCGGTCACCCAAAGTGTAGAACCAGATGTCTACCTTAGAATAATGACACGACAGCATGGAATTAGTAAGTACCTACTTTTATGGCAGCATGGAATTCATAAGTACCTACTATCATGGCAGCATGGAATTAGTAAGTAATGATGACACAATGAATAATCTCTAAATGGTGCTCTTCGTCCTTGCCTTGGTAACTATTCAGAAACTGCTATAATGCACATTAAAACAAAACCTACTTTCATGGCAGCATGGAATTAGTATGCATGGAATTTGTATGAACTATCCTATACTATTAAATGAGCAGGTACTGTGACACAGAAAAGTATTAAGTAGTATGTAGGTAAGAGATTTGATTTATAAACGATTTGAAAGGAAGAAAGAAAAATATTTTATTTAGAACACGCAAAGGAAATACAAACAGAAAAAAAAAACATTTACAACTAACAAGATTAATATACCTATTTACACATTGTGTCGAAATGTCTTAGCACAATTTTTTTTACTATTTTGCCGTTAATAATAAAATAGAAAATTATGAACACATGAGTGATATATTTCAAAACAATCAACAACATTTAAAATTAGTTTAAATCGTTTGCAATAGGGATGATAACTGGGTAAAAAAAATGAAATTCTAATTAGTCCGTCAGTCATATAATAAAAAAATATTAGACACGTATTTTTTGCTTTATCATATTAATAAAAAAATACTTAGATAAAACACATTTTAAGTTGGGGAGTGGGGGTCGATACGTCACTAGTACGTATAAAATCTACATACTCGTGACGTCATGGCACATTTTAGCTTAATGTATCGCCGTAATCTTTAGATTACGTAAAAAAGAAAAAATACGTGTCCAATATTTTTTTATAATCTCAAAGATGGACTAAAAATATTTTTTTTGTCATCATCCCTATTCCACTGTTTCAATTTACGTACATTACAACTATTTTCTTAATGTCCCTCGGCAAACTTCGGGTTTCGTCAGTCGTCGGATTTCTATCAGTACCTATCATATAGTATCTTTGCACTTGGTGCTTGTGCGTATTGACTCCTACCACTGCGCCGCGTTGCTCTCAACCATAATTACCAAGTGCAAAGGGCAACTGATAGAAATCCGACGACTGACGAAACACGAAGTTTGCCGAGGAGCATTAAGAAAATTGTTGTACTGTCCATACGTCAAAATGGCAAGAATAAAAGTATCAAAGTCGGGTAGAATGGTAACTAAAATCCGATGGTGTCGATTACCATTAAGGTTTGTAGGTACTTACTTAAGAATGCCTATGTAAAAGGGATTCAAATATTAGTGACCCTATAATTTTTGACATAAAAACCTGCATGTTTGACATAAAAAAAAACATAAAGACATAAATAACCAACCCCATTAAAATTAACTCAACAAAAAACAATTAAAATCTTCAACCCCCTTCTAATTAAAACTTAATTCTCATTTCAAGCTTCATTAATATTACCTAATAAATAAATAAAGACGTAATTACATGCCCTGGTTACAATAACCATAAATTTTAACTAATCACAACACATACTTAAGGTGACATAGAGCCTGCACGGCCGACTTCCGGCCAAGTTGTCCGGACCGGAACTGGCTGGCCACCGGAAGTTGTATACAAAGTGCGAGCCTTCGCGTGCTAAGGAATGGAGGGGAAAATTCGGTGGAAGAAAATTTATGGGGCTTTGTAACATGATATTTAAATATGATGGAAATATCTTAGGTTAAATGTCTAAGCATTTTTCATGACTTTTCTTCCTTGCCTATTATTTCTTCAAACATATTTTTTTGTGACACTTGTATGTTTGTTAAAAATTAAAAATAATTTGATAGGTACGCAAAGATCCACGAATGACAGCCGGGACCTACGGCTTAACGTGCTTTCCGAGGCACGGAGGAGTCTCGTATGTAAAGATAGTCTTCATCCACGGCCCAACCCCGGAAAGCGTAGCTTAACCTGATGGATCGACCCGTGCGGCTGTTATTACTTAGCCACGAGCTCCTGCAGGTGTGCCTAAATGCAATTAAGTATAGTCACTTGTCGAAGTTAGAAAAAAGTGTACCTGAAAGCTAAATAAAACATACGGCTGAAGCTACAAGCAAAAGCTGTTTGTAAAAAGTGTTAATAAAATTCTAATTATCCTTGTTACACGCGACAGATGTCCATGTAGGTATTATGTATGTTATTAAGTCGAGTTCCTCCTAATAAATACGTATTCAAAGAAAAGATTTCGACGCACTGACGATTAATCGCAATATTAAAACAATACTACTTACCACAATACTCTAATTACGTAAGTAGGTTCATGGGTTACCCAAGCTGGCTGGCCAAATTATTTACACAAAGTAAAGACTTTGTGTAAATAATTTCATCACCACTGCTCTCAAAACGGTGACGAAGGGGATTTTATAAATTAAAAAATATTGACATTCCCATCGCTGTATATCTATGAACTAACACTAGACACTAGAAATAATATAAACAAATATGAGACGCTAAAAAGTACCAGACTTGCCAGTACACTTCGTGCAATACGCCATAGAACGGTTATGTTTGACAAGAGTGCATTTTATATGAGCCCTAAAATATATAATAAATTACCTGATAAAGGAAATAAATAATTTTATATCATTTGAGAATAGATTAAAGACTTATTTGATTAATAAAGCTTATTATAACGTTAATGATTATTTGAATGATAAATGTAATAAAAAATGTAAGTTAAGAACTAATAATAAAATTATATTATAAATGAATGTCATAAATATCCCAATAATTATATTTACTATAGATAAGTTTATGATTAATATTTACACACCTATTAAGGTAGGATGTGGTTAAAGATCTTCTGTTTTATGTATTACCTCATGTACCTACCCATATTCAAGTAAATAAATTTAAAAACATCATGAGGAAACCGGCATGTCCTAGAACCAAAAATTCACAGACATGTGACATCTACAAACCCGCACTGGACTCGCGTGATAGATTACAGCCCACTCCGTCTCGACGAGAGGAGGCCTGTGTCCCAACAGTGGGAACATTATAGGTTGACTATGCTTAGGTATACTATGATATCATTCAAATAGGTCAGTATTGAAACTTAATTTTTAATCGAACTAAACTGAACGAAAAAATCCGAATGCTCATTAATCCTGAAACTGTGCACCTCCCAAAAAACGACACACTCATAACCCCTCATATCTTACATCGCATAATATCCCGACACTGCGATTATTATGCGCGTTTAACTGGGCGGTTAGATTACTATCAGTGCCGTGAAACAGTCCGCGATTGTCGCTGTATTTAGTCGTAAGTATGAAAGGGATAGAGTGAATTGCATGGCGTAGGTTCAGTTTTACATAATATAAAGTTTCATAACGATAGGTGAATGTGTGTTATAGAAACAATTTGATTCCGCGTGCCTGAAAAGAATACAAATTTCCTACATTTCTACAATTACCGACAAAAGTTGATTAACACTTCAGTTTTTTTTAAATTATCGAGCTAAGTACTTATTTAATTTAAATCAGAACAGAAGTAAAATCAAAAGAATTCTTCTAGCTATTTATTATAGGTAAAAAATTCTGGAATGCATTTTATTGAATAATTTTGTCTCAATTTAGATGATGAAGTTGCAGACTTAATCAATTTTTGTAACCCCACAAAAAACACCTTTGTTAAATAATATACCTCAACATGACACACGGTTTGACCCATAAGTGTCAATAGTTTCCATACTTTATGGACTCGATTAAATACCAACTTTTCTAAAACTTTCACCTTACAATCATAAATCTATGTAGTGCTTAATTAAATAAAAAAGTCAAACTGCATTTTCCGTCAAAACACTTTTCAGGAAAACAAAAAGCAAACGTCTAGATTTCGTAAATTTATGCACGTTTAACTGGGTGGGTAGATTACTATCGGCACCGTGAAACAGTCTGCGATTGTCGCTGCGATTTTAATATATTAACCGTTCGCGTGTCGTTAAGTATCGCAGTGTGGCCGTCGCTTTATTTGATCTATTGCTGGGTTTCATATTGTTGTTGCTTTTTTGTATAGTTTTTGAATAAGTGGTGAGTGAGTACCACTTAGGTTATTATACTGATAAAACTGATATATTGGTAAATATAACTTGGATTTATAGCCTAGTTTCTACCTAGCTAGTATCTTTTAGTCATAGAAGGTAGTTATATTATGTCTTATTGGTGGTATTTAAAATGAGTCGTATATTTAAAAGTCCTAACGTGATGGCTGAAAATGTTGACACTTACGGCGACGATATGCGACTTTTAATGATTTTATACTGAAGATCACGTCTAAACGACCAGTGTTAATGATTTAATAACTTAATATACGAACATTTAAGATTATGTTTTTACTACATAGTGAAATTTATTTATAAAGTTATGTCGAACGCGTTTATAAAAAACGGAGAATCACGCAAAATCTATCAGGCGTATTTTTCTGAAACCTTCACCATTTTAAAGATAGTTTATTTATTGATCTTTTATTATACGTATTTTATTAAAATACCTTTTTTTATGTATAAAAAAAAATGCGTCAAATTGGGGACGGCGCTACTTGATGGGCGAGTCTTATTACTGGCTGGACGTACGACTCGTTGCGTGAGCTCAATACAGAACAAGCAAGCCAACCACTCAAGGTCACTGGCATATATCTGCGTCTTAAGTATCAACTTGCCAAAAATATTAAGATGAGGAAAGACAATCATATTGATAGTATTTATTTAGCCTAATTTCGTAGCAAATTATAAAAAAAAACATAAATTACAAACAGTAGGTAAATAACGAATCGATTGACTACTATAATTTACCTAGGTATTTTGATAGATACGGCTGTAACCACAGGTGTAAATATCCACCTACCAGTCACATTATGTAAAGAAATTGTCACCAATCCTCATTTAGTTACACCATCCCTACCATTATCCCAACTCGACACCAAAATTAAAACACGACATGAAAAGAAGCAAAAAAAAAAACAAATAAGCGTTCACTTGTTTTTTTTCCGCTCGTTTTTACCACAAACTCCTCCACACGTTTACTATATAAAGTCTGTAAACGTAATTTATCCATTTTGACTTCAATTTCCTTAGTCTACACATTTGTTCTAGAAATAACGGCAAACGTTTTGTGAGACACCTACAATATACATACAGCATATGGTGGGCGACCAACGTTGTGAATACTTTATTTATCCAAACAAATGGGTGCCACATGTCGCCTTACACAGTGACAAGGCCTTACACGACCAGTGCAACCCGACCTTTACGCTCCACACACAAAATACCTCAAACATCTCATTTGCTTTGCGATGGGAGAGAGGGGGGTGTCAATTCAAAATGGTTGACGCAAGAATAAGTCTGTGACACAATAAACTCGCGATATTTATTTATTTACTATAATTATACATAGCCAGATGTGTGAAGTACCAATGCGGTGGGTTTGAGGGTATTTGTGGCTTTTTATAAATTACTTTTTCGTTTAGGTAGGTATTTATAGGAATATAGGGAGCCGTGATGATAATATTGAAAGAACTTGTGTAGGTACTCCATGAAAGACTACATTCTGCTTTTAAAACAAACAAAGGTACGTATAAATATATTTATAAAAATGTTTTTATCTTTAACACAAAACGTCAAACTCTCAATTATTACATTACTGTCATAAAAAACCGATTAGGTACCTCCAAACATACAGACCTATTTAAAAAAAGTTTATCAAAATATTCTTGCACGAAATTGAACCAAGAATCGGACATGGAAACTCCCAGTTCCGAGTTACAATATCGTACCCTAACTCAAGTACGATCTTACCCACCATACGAGCACCTAAAACTCTCACGTAAGATCATGCTAACATATTGTCTTACCGATTGACACTGGCGAGCTGTTAACGAATCTCACTGATCTAAACTTGTTCATCACGAAGTCATAATTAAATAGACCATGTCGGCTCCACTGTGTTGCTAGTCGAAATATTGAATGTCATTTTGCCGGTTACTTTGGGTATTTTGTGAGATATGGGGCATTTGTTTGAATAATTGGGTTTATATAATTTGGCTTATAATAAAAGGACATTGCCAGAATGCTTTTTGCTGACCTGGTGGCAAACCTATAAGTCATCATCATTATATTATCAGCCCGGAATCACCCACTGCCGGTATACGCCCCCCCTTTTTTCTCCCATACTTCCCGGTTTCGTGCGTTCCTCTTAAAGGTATTTCTCGTGAATTTGACGATATCGTCATCTTAACGCGTTTGGACGGCCCTGGTTTTTTCGGCCTAACCTATAAATACTACTAAAGAACTAACACTGTTGGGGAAGCTTAGGACTACTTACTTACATAGCCTTCTTTTCAAAATCAAGTGGTAAAAAAGTATTTTTGAAGATATTAGGTACAAAATTTCTACCAATCATTTCACAGCCTTTTCTTGTAGCTTACTTGATTTCCACAAAACTGATGGATAATGAAATATTATCAAACAAAGGAGACGCCAAATACTTCGTTTTTTGGGAATTTAAAATGTTCATCTGTGGTAACCCCACAAACCAGCTCGGCAACGCTAATGATAGAGCATCATGTCTGTCTAAGTGCCGGTAATGTCTGTACAAATAGTGCCCAGTTTTGGCTCTTACGACAGTCCCACGGAAACACTTGTTTGGACATGTTTAGAGCCTGCTAACTATATTGGTATTTGTAACGAATCATAGTGTTTGGGAAAATCATGTTTGGTTGGCGTTTATTAGAGCGATTTCTGTTTGAAGTTGGACGGGATTGTCAGTTTCCGGTCGTGTTGCATGACTTTCATGAATTTGGTGGAAATAATTAGAATGAAGTTCCTTATCGCACTTTTTACTGTGCACACTTGTTGAATGAGAGTTACACCGAAAAAAGTGTATCATTTTGACTTTTCCGAGTGTCACGACGAGGTGTGTGAGGACACTCATTCACCAATCGTGCAAAAGCGAAATGAACTTCATCCCAACCGGGTCTACACGACAACGGTCGAACTTTTTTTTTAAATTTGATGATTTTCTTTCGGGGAGAAATATGACGGTGGTCAACAGTTTAAATATTATTCTGGAATTATACTATAATGATAGGTACTAGTATTTATACTAAAAGGCCAGTAAAGTTGTCCCGTCCTTTACCAGTCGCCAGCGATTGTTTCAAAGTTTGCCTAAGCATTCCTTATAGAGCTAAGTGGGCCCTTGTTTTAGGCTAAGTAGACGTACTTAAGTAGGTATCTATATAATATTAATTAGGTCTATATTGTAGTAGACCTTTATTTGGAAAACTATATACTACCCATCATGTCAGTAGGTATGTCAGCCGTCAAAAATGTACATAACTAAAGCTCCCTTAAACTCAAACTCAAAGCAATTATTTCAAATAAACCAATTACAGGCACTTTTGAATTGTCAAGGGGTCGGTCAGTCAGAAATATGAAGCTAGCAAAAATAACCTAGCTTAATTTAGCTTAGCATAAGAGCGTTTATTCTACATAACAGTTGGCAACGTCGCAAATAACTGTCAAATATTTACCTGTTTTGATTAATTTAGCAATATTACTGTATGGAAATATAAAATGTGGCTAATTAGCGAACTAAAATATTGATCATCAATTATGAAATGCAATAATTAATATCGTAACACCAATTATTTAGTTTTAGATGTAAAAAAGTATTTGGAAATTTTCCAAATGCCTTTTTTACACCTAAAACGGTTACAACATATAATTCATTGTTATAATTGCAATCCATTATTAATATTCTAGTTCGCTAGTTAGCAACATTTCTTATTTCCATACAGTAATATTGCCAAACTAATAAAAAATATTTGACATCTATTTGCGACGTTGCCCACTTTCAGAATGAACGCTCTCGAACAAAAAAATTACCAACATAATCACATTACCACAACACAATATCATTACTTACACAGTATTTTCACTGTATTTACAAAATATGATTTAAGTGGCGGCCTCGCTTATCACACACCATCGGCATAATAACGGCAATCAACACGTTTTTCATGTCAACAAGTAAAAAAATAACAAATGACATTGCCGTATCGAAGTCTGTCATCTTTACGGGTAATTGCCGTAAGGGGGTAATAACGTTTTATGAGGGTAACGTTGGTTGTAACTGATAAGGGGTCGAAACTAGGATTGGGTAATTATTGAAGTTGGGTAGAGAGTTGTTTTGACTGATTGTAATTTATATTTTCTTTATCTGATTTAATCTTGTTCAACCCCTTTTAATATTACAACCCGTTGAGGATTTAGTCTAGAAATGACATTTCACGGATATACATAGAATTGATCTAATTTGTCGTAAGTATCGGCCAGCTCTAAAACAAATCTTAACCTTAGCATGAAAATTATTTTAGGTAAGTTTATGATTTATCACATCGATTATCAAGCATCGATTTATTACATCGAGGTTGTGGGTCCAAATCCGGGCAAGTACCAATGTGACTTTTTCAATTCATATGTACTTTCTGAGTTTATCTTGGACATTACTGACATCAGTGAAGGAAAACATCGTGAGGAAACCTGGACTATAGTTAATATAAGTCTGAAATCGCCAACCGGTCTTGGGCAAGCGTGGTGTCTAATGCTCGTGCCTTCTCTATATGAGAAGAGGCCTTTGCCCTGCAGTGGGCAGTAACAGGCTGGTATTATTATTATATGATTTATCAAGAACCTGCTTTCACGAGAAATTTTCTAGATAAAGTAGGCCGTTACCTAAGTAAATTAAGAAACAAAATACGTTTATTTACGGTACACATGACGCAAGGAAAGAATAAAACGCGAAATTAACAATTCGGGGAAAAATATGCGTCACATCCACGCAAAACGGCCATCGCTCAGCATAATGCTGCGACCCTATGCGAGACAGAGCCCCAGCGCTAGTTTTCAGCGATAGCCGGCGTTGACGTGATGAAGTCAACAGGTGCAGCTTAAAGTGAAATAACAAAATAAGACAAAAATACAATAAATAAATAAGTGATTAAAGATATAGCTTTCTTTACTTTGTCATGTCAAGTAATCAGTACTTGACATGACATAGTAAAGAAGGCTATATCTTTAATCACTTAGGTAATCAACCTCACGCCAAAATCCCTTTGACCTCTTTAAACCAACCGTATCACTCTTTCACTACAACTTCCTATTACCCCATTATCAAGAAACATTAAAATATCACCCCGCCTTACAACCCTTGTAGCCAGCCATAATCACCTCTGACCTACTAGTTGACGAAATTGAGTGCCAAGCCTTATCTAAACGACGATCGACACAGTGTCGGCTTTATGGGCGAACGAAACAGTTTTACCGTGTAATGTGGTACATAAAGATTTGTAATCGCGCGCGTTTTCCAACTAGGTGACACGCTAGGTGCTTGATAGTGATGTAATTCTACACTTTAAAATAGAAGATGTTTTTATAATTTTTTATTAAAGTTAAACTTAAGGCACCGTTTACACTACATCGACACGAATTTTACTGAACCGACGAGTCTAGTTGTTCACAGAACCTCACTAGTAGATTCTTTGTTTTCTTTTAACTTTTGGTGAGACGTAAGGTAAAACTTAGAATCCTACTGACTCTGTATGGGGCAAATAGGAACTTATTTATGTTTACGACACACTGGGAACACTCGCTTTGTCTAACCTGTACTTACATATCTACCTACTGGTGTTTCTAGCTCACGAGAAATTCAGGGAAATCATAGTTTTCTCATTATGAACTTGGCATGTGACAGCCATATAGGTAGGAAAGATATTAGGTAGGTAGGAAAGCGTCATTTCACACCCTGCGGATGGAAAAAAAAAGTTAAGTGTTAACCCAGCCCATATTATATGGCAATAAAAATATATAATAAATTGCCCAACAAGTTTAAAACTAAAAATCAGAAACAATATTCCACAAAAGGCTAAAACTGTATCTAATCCAAAAATGTTTGTTGTTTATTTAGAATCTAGCTTAAAATAAAGATTTTCTCTCATGTACAAAAATGCCGATCTGCCCTTTACAAACAATAAGATTTAGTCTATCCTATTTAACTTCATATACATCTATAATTATAATTTGTACTACCTGAAAAGGATGACATTCATATTGCTGATTATTTGTAAAATTAATTATTATTGACATTTAATTTTGACATAACTATAATTTCTCAATTTAATTGTACTAGTAAAAAAGAAAAGTCGTAAGTACTAACATAACATAACACCAACATTGTACACTTAGTTCGCAATACAAGTTTTTGACTTTGACTTTGACTTTGGACTTACTGCTGACTTGACGGAATGACGGGTATTAAAGCATTTTTGGCTCAGTTCAAAACATCGGGTGTTCGAACGAGGCTTCATAGATGGAAAACCACGAAAACTAAGTCGTTTAAAAACCATTTTGTAAAGAACTAATAGAAAACCTGGTTGGTGCTCATTAAAAACCGTTTTATAAAAAATAAAAATAAATTATCCATACATTTTAGTTCTTTAGTGGTATGCCTCTCCATGTAGATACAAAGGCAGATCCCATAAATGGCGTATAATGTACATAAAATGAGTACCTAAAGAAATAATAGCATCGTAACTACATAAAAACTGTCACCACGGCGTAATGACATCCATCGCTATTCATGCCACATTATTCCGGTCGACAGCAGTCGTCGCGTTCCCGCGCTCTTATTGGTTGGCGCGACACTTTGTCGCCCATTTGTCACCAAACGCTAACCAATCACATCCCCCGCGTCGAAAATGGAACACAAATGAAACTGTCACTGTGATCGTCGCATATAAAACCTCTATTGTGCCTCGATCTTTAGTATTCTTTATTCGAATTTTCAAAATGGCGATGATGCAATTTCACATTGTATTTATTCAACAGAATGTTTATTCAAATATGACAGCCATGTTAAATTTTAATATTCAACGAAAATAAAAATGCGACAATACAAACAATTTTTACACTCATCACGATGTTCGGAATAACAAAAAGGACACAATTTCGCCCCAAATGAAGCGTGACTTTTAACAAAGGGCACACGTATATGCAGTACGCAATCGTTTATAACACGGCCAATTTTAGTAGTCATTCTGTTTGAAGTATTGTAGAGTATTGCACGGGTGTTTTTACAAGGTCGGTTAGCAGCCCAGTGTGTCGATTGCCCCGGGTTGGTGGAAATAACACGGCTGTATCATTGTTATACAAAAGCGCAGCTGTTCGGTTCCCTAAGGGTAAAAAAGACGTTTTGTGTGTTTTTTTTTTTGATACGGTGTGCGTAGGGCCCTTTTAGCGGTCACCGGGACATGGACGCCTCCTGTTTGAGCGTTTGATACATTGTAAGCTTTTAATTTTTTTTTCGGCTGTCTCTTTTGTTAGTGATATATCTATGTATTAGCATTGGAAAGATTGTTTGTACAATGTTGATGTTATCGTGATTTGGGATTTGGCTTTTCTCCCGAGAACGTGTCTCTATATGAGTTAAAAATTCGAACAGATTTTTGTGCGTTGCATTTCCTTGCTCTATATTTTCCTGGAACAAAATTGTAGCTGTAATTGCTTTATTATGAAAAGGTAATCATAGTGTGCATAAAATATAGGAAGCTCCTGATCCGTTTTCAAAGGCCACTCCAAAACTGAATATACTCCTTTAAAAAAAAAGTCCTTTCAGATTTTGTCCCACCAATGTCCCGTTCCCACCCCTTTGAGCACCCAATCCGCCATCTTGAATAATAATCTTTTATTAAAGAGTTTAATAATAATCCTGAGACGGATACGGCAGATGTGTTCTTAGCCTTAGGTGGTAGTGTGTACCGAGCTTAAATATTGCAAACAGCTCTTGAGATTTTTATATTTTTAATAAACTGTGTTGATATATTGTGCTCCGAGTGTACTTCAGTTTCGTTATTACTCGTCAAGTGATTTGGATTAGTTTTAACCTATTTGTGTTGTCTGTTTCAAAGGAATTAGAGATTGGTCATCAATCAATCAGTCTGCCTAGCTTTTTCCCAATTATGTAGGGTTTGGCTTCCAGTCTGACCAGATGCAGCCGAATACCAGTATTTTACATGGAGCGATTGCCTATCTGACCTCCACAACCTAGTTACTGGGTAACACGATACCGCTTGGTAAGACTGGTTGTCAGACTTTTGAACTTGTGACTACTACGACTGTCAAAGATCTACGAATGACGGCCGGGACCAACGGCTTAACACACTTTCCGATCGTCGTGATCATCAAATGGATGGAAAATGCATTATGAGGAACTGGATGGATTGCTTCAGGTTAGTCATTGAAATAATTATTTATTAAATAACCTAATTCTCTTGTGTAGCGGTGTGAGCTGCTGCCGTTGTCCCTGCTCAGTTTTCGAGCTACGGCCACAGTAGACTATACTTTTAGCATCGGTTATCGGCGATTTTGCGACTGTATCGATACATTTAGCTTCTAAAAAGCGGCTAAACCGCCAATCGCCGATGCTAAAAGTAGCTAGTCTGCTGTGGCCCTTAAAAGCTCAGACAGTCCACGCGACTCTAATAGAACAATTTCTATCAAGTTTTCATAGAATTTTTTCCACTAGAGTCGCATCGCGCCTTTCTGCGGAATAAGGCTCCCGCACAAATGACCAATCACAAAATAAAATTCGACTTGATTTTAGGTTTGGTTGTTTTTAGGCTTGGTTTTATACCTTGTATAGATGTCCAATTTTGGAAAGTTCCTGCAGTACAATGGTTCCTACTTGTTAAGCATCGGATTTGTGTCAGGAAAAAACCATCCATAACTCACAAACTTAACGGGTATTTGCGTTATTGTGATTTCGAAATGTTGGTTAATTAATTTATGTTGAGTTAAAGCAACTGTGAAGCTTTTATCTATTAAATATTTAATTGTACATGATTCACAACCAACCAAGTCAGTTGACAATGGTGACTTAAAATTCACGGCATTTACAGCACTAAAATACCATAAATCCCGTGCAAAAATAAAGACATTCGTTAATTATTTACGAATATCCCCCAAAACCAGCGGCACGTACGAAAACCATGGGATATTTAATACCCCTCGCGTCCCTGCAAATAGGTCACTGTATCGTCTCCCTGTACCCTAACTGAGGCAGTGGGGCACACATGTATCATACTTATTGCTACACATTTTGTTGTTTGTGTGTAATATGAAAATATAATTGCAGGTTTTTATAGGTATTATTTGTAAAAAATTGTCGTTTTGTAGAATGCCTATTTCATTTGGCGTGTCATGTACAGGTTATGATCGGTTACGTTCCGTGTGGTGCCGGACGTAAAGAATAGTATCATCCCATTTCTTCCCGTGGGCGTCGTAACAGGCGACTAAGGGACTCATGAGAGAATGGTCAGCAGCGTTCTCTATGAATTTTAACACCATACTGCGATCGCCAACCCGCCTGCCAAGCGTAGCGATTATGGCAAACCCCCCTATTTGGGGGAGGCCTATGTCCACCAGTGGACGTCTTTCGGTTGAAATGATGTACAGGTTATGGATACAAAGCTATTGTAAAAAGAGCTAAATCACACAATATAAAGAAAGAAAGAAAGAAAAAGTATTTATTGTGACTCGCACAGGAAAAAAAACAAAAATAATAAAAAACAAAGTAACAGTAACATATAAAGAAGGAAGTCCTGTACGAGGCCAAAAGGCTCCTATCTCAGCATGATGCCGCGACATTTAAAAATAAATAAAAATGTCGCAGCGCTGGTATTCTGAAAGGGCCCGCAGTGATGTCACGGATTGTCTGCTAGCTTCAGCTAGAGGCTTTGGCAGCCCGATATCTTTATAAATTATAACCTATGTTATTCAGTGCTAATATAGCATTCTAAGGGTGAAAGAAGTTTTTAAATCGGTCCAGTCATTTTTGAGTTTATTCATTACAAACTAAAATATAAATCTTTGCTCTTTATAATATACTATCTTCTCCCCGCGACTTCGTCCAGCCTATAACCTTCCTCAAGAATTGGGCTATCCAATGCAAAAAGAATTTTTCAAATCCGGCTGGTAGTTTCGGAGATTACCCTACATACAAACAAACAAATTTTTACCTTTTTCGTATAATATAATTACAGATAAGTGTAGATAGAAGTACGAGTAGAAGTACCTAGGTCTTATGTACGACGAAGATTCGATTGGCATTGGTCTTTTTATCAGAGTGATTTTAGACCATGGATTTTCTTTTTTTTTGGCTTAAAAAGTAACTCATACAGTAGAACTGCTGTTAGCTAATCGCTATCGTTTCAAATCAGTGTCCTCTATAAATTGTTAACCAAGAAAAAAATTACGTCTGCAACAAAACAATCAATCTTCCTAGCCTTTTCCCAACTATGTTGGAGTCGGCTTCCAGTTTAACCGGATGCAGCTGAATACCAGTATTTTACATCGAGCGATTGCCTATCTGACCTCCACACAGTTATGATTGTTTTCAACAAAAATCGCGCACTTTTTCAACAAAACAATCATAACGGGAAAATTTTACTGCAACACTTTTCTTTGCGACTGTCCAGGCGACCAGGGCTGTCACGTTGCTCTTTAGCTGATTTATGAGCGGATCCGAGCAGCTGAAACTTTGATGTGGGTGCGTTGACGCTGCCAACCCTACCCTTCGACCACGCGCCCACGTAGGCACCCTATGTATGTATGTATTGTACCTCACAGATGTATGAATAAGCAAGTTTTGGTAGACATCTGCTGAACTGTGATTACACTTATACGATATTTTGTGAGTCTCTATGGCGTGAGTCGATGTTTTTATTGATCTATATCTCCACATCCCAATTACGCATCACACTGACGTCACGCAAAATCCTGCATCGTGCAAGCAGAGTTTACTGCGCGACTGGCATCTATCATCATACAACGTCCCGGCAACACTCGTCGGGCAGTTGCCCACCAGACACAACACCCATCTGGTCGAAAGACCCCAAGATCCTCCCTTTTCTATGGAGTATCAGTGAATTTTACACACTGTTCCACATACCTCTATACTACCAATAAAGAAGTGTTCAAAACCTCCTGTCGTTTTAATGATAAAAAAAAAAAACATTCATTTGAAAATAAAAACTCAAAGATAACAGCCTTTTATTCTTATAACTAGCTACCCGCCCCTGCTTCGCACGGTTTTACGACTTGATAAAACATCAAGATTTCTTTATTTTATGTAATTTTATACATAAACCTCCCGGAATAAATTTTCTAAGTGATGGTGTAAACCACATCAACATCAGTTGCGTAGTTTAGAAGAACAACGTGATCACACAGACAGACACGAAAAGCGACTTTAATTATATTATGATTGTATAAATTACCCCAAGGATTTTGCAGCGAGCTAACAATTTGGCGAGGACAGTACTTGAAAGAGTATCTAATGCTCGTGCATTTTGAAAAAAAATCTCATCACCTTGTACTATCGAAGAATTTCATATCTGAGTACCGTAAAGACTATTTCGCTATAGAAATCTCATGAACCAATAGTATCGCAGCCTCAGATTTTTTATGTGTCCCTTGTTTTTGTAAATGAAAAAATGGACAGTAAACATTAAAATTAAAGACTTTCTCATTTTTGTTTCTTTTGTTCTGTGCGAAAAAGGGCCACCCATCTGTAATCACTGTAACAGAGCCTACAAAACACACGAACAACAAAAAAACAAACATGACAAATATTACTATGTTTTTTTTTGTTTCATTGGGCGACGCAAATAGGGGCGTTAAACAGATGCGGTCAACCTACTTAGATATGAAATTTTTCGAAATTACCTACTCTCCTTCATATTCTGGCAATCTATGGTCAATACAATACACAATAATTTCACGGTTTTAATATACGTCTTAGTCTACATATTATTCTACAGTTCAAACCAACACCGCATCACATACCCATTTTTATTACCCAACTCCAAACACCCGACGATAATCACATCTCACAAGGATCTTCAAATCACATCACAGCCCGCAGCATCACTCGTCTGAATCTTGCCCCATCTAATTACCGAACTAAGAAATCGTGGTATAATCGTGTCTGTGAAGACAATAAAGAGATCATTAATCATTAGGTATTTGGTACAGTCGTTAATGATGATATTAGGTGTTCTGTGCGTGGTTCGGTTGTGGTGTGAGTTGGGAGCTGATGCAGAAAGTGAAATTAGACCATATTTTTGCTGTGTATCGTCTTTCGTTTCGCTTTCTTGCAATTTATGAAATCAAAAAAAAATCTTCTAATTTTATTTTTGAATCTGCATCATGAATCTAGACGTGATTTTACACCGGTTTTTACGCCGCATGGAAAAGGAGGAGACTGAGATAGCCAGTGTAAAGCTGGATTCGAATGACTGTGTTGTGTCGTGTCGTGACGCCTTCTGACGCAGTATTAGCCAATCAAACCTCGTTGTGATTTGACGTAGTCCTGAACAGATTCGTTTCATTGGTGTAATGCGCGTCACGATACAGTAATGTTTCGGTGGCTTAAAACTACAGTGCACACGTAAAGCGATTACGCAGGATCTCCAGTGTAACGTTTAACATACCTTAGCATGACTGAGAATTTTTACTGCTGTCTCAGGAGCCTAAAGTAACATGGTATGAATTTGAAATACAAGACCTTCATATCAACAAAATTATTAATTAATTTATTTTCTATGATCTTTAGCAAATCCAGGTTCCTACGCCAAACCAACAACTTTGTTGCTTTAAGCCTAGTAGACTTCCATACTTTCTGAAACAATACATTTTCCTACTTTATACTTCCAAATACTCCATAATCTCACTACTTGCACCAAGATCTTCAATCGAGATATGTAGAAGGAGCGAGGGCGGCACGATCGTGATTGTGCTCTCAAACGGTGTCTGGCGCAATTGTTCATCATTACGTCGCTTGTAAGGGCTGCAGATTGCGCGTACGCGCACCAAAAGTGTTGCTAGTCGCCAAAATTATAGGCAGCCATGTTTATGGGAGGCAGGTTTGTTTATGGTTGGATGTCGAAATTATGTGTCATCTTGTGCTTTGTCTTGACGCTTGCCTATTTGTCGTACCAGCAAGCGTAGCGTGACAACCATAGAAATGGGTTTTCTACGGGCTTTGTCGACGGAAGAATAGACAAAGTGATAGATCGTGATTGTTTATGAGAGATAAACAATCACGATCTATCACTTTGTCTATTCTTCCGTCGACAAAACCCGTTTCTATTGCGGTCATGCTAAGGGTGCTAGGAGGTCATTTTTCAAAGGATAACATACATTTACACCGATCTGCCCACATAGATGTATAATTATTATGTAGTTGACTAGTTTACTCACATCTTTAAATTATTAGAAGGTATTTTAGAAAAGCTGGTGAAGAATTATATTAAAAACATAACATGACGCCTGTATTCCCAAAGGGGTTAGGCAGAGATGTACCTATAGTACACCCACATTTCGCCAGTTGTGTTTAAGTCCCATGTAATAGGGGGCGAGCCTATTGAGTTATGTTTAGTAAAGAATTTCACTTGCGTTTTTTTACATATTTTCTAGAAAAACTTACGGTATTATCGTGTTTTCGATTGCCTAGAACAAGGATCACCAATTAGTTACATTGGGGGTCCGTTTTTAATATGACTGTCGTGGTCCATTTGGTACCTAAACGGTTACTAGCAAACAAGACGCAAAAAAAGCAACCTGAATATTCATTTATGAACAAATATACTTAACAAAGTGAGTAATTAATATTAATGTGAAAAGTGTAATTTTTTCTTTGAACTATCTGTCTGAAGTCTGGAGTAAAGTTGGTGCAAGCAAAAAATTATAAAAAAATAAAAAAATACTGTTTACTTAAGGTCCGCCATTTGGTGACTCCTGGCCTAGACGCTGTGAACTTCCAAAGAAATTGAGATGTAACTTCAAACCAATGGGGACTTGAAAAAGAAGTCTGATCATTTATTACGGTTTTGAGGCAATCAATCTTAAAGTGAAAAATAATTAATAAACTGTCGAAGAGAAATTCATCAACAAGTACAGTCGTTTACAGCCTTTTACAATTGTGCATCAGTATTCTCTTATTAATTAATGTATACTTTAATTAATTCGTTGCACTGAAATATTGCTATCTATGCTTGGAGTTTCCCTACGTGATCGAATCAGAAATGAAGAGATCCGTAGGAGAACCAAGGTAATTGAGATAGTCCGAAGAATTGCCAAACTTAAGCGGCAATGGGCAAGGAACATTGCTCGTAGAACAGATGGCCGATGGGGCCGAAAGGTTCTGGAGTGGCGACCGCGTACCGGAAGACGTAGCGTTGGAAGGCCTCCCACAAGGTGGACCGATGACCTGGTGAAGGGTGCAGCAAACCGCTGGATGCGGGAAGCACAGAATCGGTCAGCGGTGCTTGGGGGAGGCCTATGTCCAGCAGTGGACGTTTTTCGGCTGAAATGACTGAAATCATACGAACGATATAATTAAAATCATTGTGATTGTCCGAATAACACGTAACATAACATAACATGTCATCACGCCAATATTCCCTGAAGGGTTAGGCAGAGATGTACCTACAGTACACCCACATTCCGCCAGTTATGTTTAAGTCCCATGTAATAGGGGGCGAGCCTATTGCCATCAACCGGGCACAAATCCAGACTCCGGGCTGCTACTGAGAAATTCTAGATGGAAAAACCCTATAACTAAAATTCCTTTGATGATTATAAGCTTTTAGCAGTTGAGGGGCTTGTGGCAAAATGATAACAGTTGCACAGGTCGATCGAAGGTAAAACTACCGGGTGACCATCTTTACATACAGAGACTCCTCCGTGCCTCGGAAAGCACGTTAAGCCGTTGGTCCCAGCTGTCATTCGTGGATCTTTGACAGTCGTTATGGGTTGTCAGAAGCTCGGAAGTTTGACAACCAACATTTTATTACGGGGTATCTGAGTAACTGGATTGTGGAGGGTAGATAGGCAGTCGCTCCATGTAAAATACTGGTATTGAGCAGGTGGTATAAAGCCGACCCCACAATAGTATGTAAAAGGCTTTAAAAAAAGATTTGATTATTACTTATAACTACTATTTCTAGAAGATTTCAAAATGTATTCAGCACTACGTCAATTAGCCATTTCATACACGTGTCACAGTGTTAGTGACATTTGTGATTTGAATATATGCAGACGAGATAAGCCTTTAACAGTCCTGTCACACGTAAAACTTACGAAAACTAATTCTACACGTCCTCTACTACCAAACACATCACCATAAATTACTCAATTAACTCCAACATATAATTAACGAAGAACAAAATTTTTAATAATCAATCTTTGAAACGAAAGTACAGTTAATCATAGAAAAGTATAACTCGCACAAGATTATGTATAAAAAATAATGAGCACGTTCGAACTAGTGGCGCGGTGTATGCGACGGGTTAAGTGTGGCTGCTAAAACAGCGGGCGATGCAGTTTTGATATCGCTGTCAAGATGTAGATGACAAGACTAATATAAAATTCACTGACATTTTACCTCTCTCCTAACGCTCTACTTATTGTACTGTTGCCTGCCTGCGGTTGTCAAAGATCCGCTGCCAAATAAAAAAACCAGAAACAGTTGTCAAATTTGGTACATACTCTGCTGCATTTAACTATAGAAAGTTTCCTAAATCAGGTGTATGAGAAAAATAATAGAGAAGGATGGCTTCAGTACCAGTACGAGTACTTAGCATACAACCAATGAATATAGCTCACAACTGAGTAAGCCTTCTTCTTTCATATCCATGGCACTTATGTCTTGTCAAATTACTTGGGCCCAGTTGGTGGCCACGTTAATCGCCGCATCAGGCGTTTTTTATGTCCTCTTTGGGATCTCGCGCACTCGAAGGCGGCTAGTGGTATTGTATGGTGTGCGGCTAGTTGGCCGTTGCGATCATAGTGCTCGAGATCCCTTAAGTGCAGGTGTAGGGACACTTTGGATACTCCAGCGAGTGGGCCAAGGTCTGGTCAAGTTAGCCTTAAGTATTCGTCTTAAACCTTAAGGCTCGCTTGCACCTCAAATCAGTCAATACGTTTAGCGCTAATTTAAAACATCTTTCTGTTTCTGTCAAGCGTTTGAAAATGACAGAGACAGAATGATGATTTAAATATGACATATGTCTAGGTTTTGTTTTTCTGTAAAAAAAGTACCTTGTCGTACAGGCTATAAAACTCAGGCAAGGGTATGGCTTACTTTAACCCGAAGGCTGTCTTTGTGCTAGATCTATTAATTTTCATGAATAAGCCTACCCGGTGCTCTCTCCCGTTAATTTCATGGCCTCCTAGACGAGTTGCGTACACTGAAGATCGTGACAGATGTTCAGTGGCGATCGTGTGAATTTGATAGTGAACTATTACGATACGACCAGTCGTAACTACTGGTATGGTTAGCTCATCAGTCGGGAATTAATTTTAATAAAATGTCCATGATTATTATCTGCAATTATTTAAAAGTTAATGAATAAATTGTAATTATTAGTAATAAGCACTTTAGTCGTGTATGTTACAGGAAGATGTCAGTTAAAAACATTCATTTTGTCATTTGCATTTGTTAATGATGTGATTGAGCTACTTTATTTGATGATTATGTGAAATCTTTTGACCAACATGAACTACGATTGCTTGTAAGCAACACAGCAGCATTTACTAAAATAATAGCAATGTTGTTTTGTCAGATCTTAAAGTTTTAATAAGTTAAATTACGACATTAATTATATCTGGGGTTTGCTGATGCGCACACTGATGGCTTCGCAGCTATCAGACGTAAGCGTGCTGCGTCGCTGCTGCAGGGGGTCCGGGGCAGCTCGAACAGTCTCCTGAATGTCATTGCGGGGAAATTTGATTGCCCGCTCGTCCTATATTTGTCTAACCTATTTACTAACATAGTTATTAAGGTTAATGTTTACTAACAAATTATGGAAATATTCTTCAGAAAAAAAAATATGATTATTATTATTATTAAATATATAAAAGCTAAGTAGTCTGTAATCAAGACTATTATTGTTAAAATATAATGGAATATCATTGATTTCTGAGTATAAAGTATTTTTATGATACCTTGTAATTTTTTTTGACATAGATAATGTTTCTTACATACTGTACCTTGATATCTGCGTAAAATATTATGATTTTACGTAGATATCAACAATATTTCCTACCTCTTTGTTAACATAGATCAGATATATTTTCCGCGGATATTTTTCATCCATCTCATTAGCCACAATAACGTTACAAAGGCTTCAAGGATTCTCCACAAAAGGTCTCAACGTACACCAAGCTAACTCTAGCTATAAAAAGCAATGTCAGTCGCAACTTAATGAAACAAGTTGCGTTTTATAGCCTCAAGCTACAGCTTTGTGTAAAAATATGGAGGTGAGGCGGAAATCACGTTATTTTGTAGCTCTTTTTGTGGGATGTAGTTCTTTTGCGAACGATGCTAATGATCTGGTTGAGTTTGATGGAAGCATTATTAATATGCTCGGGATTTTTATTAGCTGCTAGGATTATTATATGGTCGATCGAAAAATCAAGCTACGCTTGTCGCCGTCGGTTAGTGGATGGGACTTCCGTGCTTCGGAAATTACGTAAAGCCGTTGGTCCCGGCTGTTTTTGGCAGTCGTTACGAGTAGTCAGAAACCCGAAAGGCTGACAACCAGTCTTACCAAGGTATATCGTGTTACCCTGTAACTGGGTTGTGGAGGTCAGATGGGCAGTCGGTCCATATAACATACTGGTATTCAGCTGCATCTGGTTAGACTGGAAGCCCACCCCAACATAGTTGGGAAAAGGCTAGGCAACCTTAGCTGTGTTATAACCATTTCATACAACTGTCAAAGAATGACAGTTGTGATTTGAATTTATGGGCAATTGAAGTTGGTAGTCAATTTAATAAACAATTTATTTCCCTGAATGTAACTGTAATACTTATAAATCACTGTGCCATTTTAAAATCCCCATAAGTAATTATATAAAAATTGAGTTAATCAATTGATTTAAGGCTTTCTTTCAATTTCCTCCCCAGCAATAAAATTCTTTAATTAAGGATGCCAATAAAAGATACTTAATGGGAGATGATGAAATCATAAATGATAATCTTCCTACTGCATTCAATCTTCCTAATTCATTTATTTAATACTTCAAGCATACAAATGTACAGGGGTGGACTAAATGCCATAGGCATTTTGTGGATACTAGTCAACTTTTGGGTGATGCAAAGACGAACAAATTATCTACGAAAAGAGATCCTTTTTCTTTTCGTGTGGTAAGTCACTAACCTGGTGTCAGAGTTTTAAATCCGCCCATGAGCCTCTGACTTGGCTTCACATGCCGTCGAAAAATATCTCTCAGGCATGCCGGTTTCCTCTCAATGTTTTCCTTCACCGTTTTTGAAGCAAGTGCTAACTATACAAAAAAAAATATTAAAAGAGATCCTGTTAGTTAGCAATAGGATTGGGAGAAAATATGAAATTAACCTGATAATCAATAAAAGTATAATTTCGTAGCCGACCGCAGGCGGTACCTGCATGCGACGTGTCGCCGCGACACGACTGGTTTCTTTGAATTTCTATTATAAAAAATTAATAATTATATACATATTATAATAATAATTATTATTATTATTATATTATAGTATTATATTTTATATATTATTATTTTTAATTTAATTTTTATTATTATTTTCTATTATTATTATTGTTTTTTTTTTTTTTTTTTAGCTAGCGATAAGTCGCTTTCATAGAAATACATAGAAACCAGTCGTATCGCGGCGACTCACCCGCGGAATTATACCTTAATACTTCAATTTCCTCTTCATCAAAAAAGACGTACAAAAAACAATAAAATAAAAGAACAACTGTTTTGCTTACCATACCTACTTCTTCATGCAACATACTGCCGAAATGAAGACGTGCGTATTGGGACGACGAAATCGTACCGTTGACTTTAGGGAGCAAAGTCGTGCAGCAAACGTTTTTAATTATTCTAATGTGTAACGTTTCATATACTTTCTAATCACGAGCCTCCGTGTAGAAATTACCTATGTTACGCATGCAGATGAGCATTCAATATATTGTGTATAACCTACCTATACTCTATAGGTTTTCGTAGTTAAATAAAAGTTAAACAAAAAAAAAACACGTGACGAGAGAGCTGTCCAGTAACCTACTAAACGTAATATGTATCACTTCAGTTTTCATGCTTCGTCACAGTTGTTCTCTTCAATTTAGCAACGTTATAATTCGTTGACGTTTAGATTTTAGGCTCTTTACAATAGACTGATGAATAACTATTATAAAACTTACAAAAAATTGTGCTCAAGTAGTTACATCCTATGACGAGTAGTTTATAAATAAATGATATAGTTACATACATAAATAAAATGGGAAACTATTGTAATTGTAGCGGCATCTACATCGCTACATGCGAACTATGCATCAAAGACCTGACGTCACACAACATCCTGACGTCACACAAATCCTGCATCGCGCAATTAGAGTTTACCGCGCGATAAACATATATACAAGCTTCCCGACTACAACCTCTGGGCAGTTGCCCGCCAGACACGACACCCGTCTGGTCGGAGGATCTTCCCTTTTCTATGGTGGATGAGTGAACTTTACACCCTGTTCCTCATGCCGCCAAATAATAATCTAAAATAAATATAGTTTGGTTTATCGTATTTTTAAACAAGAAAGTGTCAACTATAAAAAGCCTTTTTACGATTTGTCTACCTTTATTTAACTACTTAAATCTATGAAGTATAGAGTGCGCGCCACGAAAGAAGGCCGGCGGAAAATTGTGGAACTACGTTTTTTTGTTATGCATTGTGATGTAATGACATAGACACTAGCGCCGCGTCAAATGGACTTCAGTGGTGGCGCGGGACACTATGTTTAAGATTAAAAACAACAGTCACTTGTCATGTTTGACAATTTCTGATTCCTTGAACGTCGTGTTCAAGGAATCAGAAATTGTCAAACAACTTCGTCGTGCCAAACTTTGTTCAAAGTAAAATTCAATTATTAGAATTTATGCTACGTCGGAGTAGGTACCGGCTACCTCCCATTGAAAAACTATAATAAGTATCTATCCGTGGAATAAAATTTATAATTAAAGAATAAAAAAATAAAATAATAAAAATAACTTTATTAACACAAAAACCTTAATAAACAGAGCTCATACAATACACATAGGAACATTAAACTTTGGGAAACAAAGGTTGCTTAAATAGTGAAAACCCTGCCTCCTAAACTAGGGGGGACCCTGTGCCTTAGGAGTCAGTATTCTACTGTAACTTCGTGTACAAAAATCCTTAATCTATGTGTGATAGCATTATGATCCCATAATGAACTACGGCTATTAATGTGTAGGTATGTGTGTTAACGGAGGGAGATGTGGTTGTGAGGTGTGGTGTGGTATGTCATGTTGTGGTGTGGTGTGTTGTGTTGTGGTGTGTTGTGTTGTGGTATATTCTGTTGTGTTGTGGTGTGATGTGGTGTGGTGTATGAAAGGGAGTTTTGGGGTTGTGTTTTGTGGGGGTATGTTCTGATCTTTTGGTGTTGCATGGGTTTCTGTATACGGCTTTGTAGAGTAGTGATTATTATTACGTGCCTACTTTATGTTATGAACAAGATCTTCTGTACGAGAATAGTCCTGATCATACAGCAGAATACATATAATTTTCTATTTTCTTTCATAGATACCTTTTTTTTTCTTTTTTTTCTGAGGGTGGGAATTATCAAATAACCTCTCCCGCTCTGGCCGGAACGGGAGGGCGTGTCAGACTTTCACTGACTAAAATCCAGCCGTGTTCCTTCCGTTGCCTGTGTGCCGGGGCCGCGATATCCCTTTCGGACAAACTCGCAACCCTGGCAGGTTTCATAGATACCTAGATTCACTAAAAGGATCCTGTTCTAATTTCCGATTTCGGTAAATATTTTCACTGCAAATTTATTTGTACACAAAGTAACCATAAATAATTAACCCTTTAAAATCCCGTCCTCATTTTCGTCTCCAAGGACCAAAACAACAACCCGAAACCCCTTCCAAAATAGTGCTGCCACCCCCAAAAACCTTTGTTAAACTGACAAAGATTCACCGAGATGAATATTGAATATAACCTCCGTAATATTTACGTAACCCTTCAACTGCGACGGTGCCCCCGCTTAATTACCGGGATGATGGCGAAATATTAATGAAGTATCTGATACGGACATGTTGAGAGTTGCTACACTTTTGGGATTTATGCGACGGTAAGGACTAAAAGCATGATATGGGATGGGATTTAGAATTTAAAGGAAGGTAAAGAAATTGATATGTAGCAGTTTTAGGGTGAATTTTATAATGAGTCTCAGTATATTATTATATGGGTTCATATCTAAGGAATCTTGGCTGGACTACTGAGATGACGATTAATAGAAAAGTATAAAAGAAAAAGATACATAATAAGTTGTCCCGACCCTAAATAAATTGGGATAAGTAGTGGCTAAAGAATAATGATCTAAGGAATTTTATCGTCTTTCAACATTTTGCGTTTTTCAATTGCATAGAATGAGCAATTTTATACTCAAACTCAAACTGAAACTCAAAACATTTATTTCAATTAAACCATTTACATTACAGGCACTTTTGAATTGTCAAGGAGTCGGTCAGTCAGAAATATGAAGCTAGTTGTCCATTCCAAAGCGTAGTAGGTACTTCTAGAGAAGAACAGGCAAGAAACTCAACGAATACTCTTTTAAATATATAAAATGTTACAAAATATTGGTTACATCATTCATGTTGAACTTATACATGTGAGAACAATTTAAAAAAGACGTGCACGTTAGAAGCGTCCGTAACAAAAACATAAAACAAAGAATTATTCAATAAAACATTTCCGGAGAAAGATTTCGGCGTCGGATCCGAAGATGTACGAAGGTCTCCGATATCGGAAAGCATATTATGGAATTCAAATCTAGTTGGGCAGGACACCTGGCAAGGCTCAGTGATGACATGTGGAGTAAGGCAGTGATCGATTGGCGTCCAAGGACTGGAAGAGTTGATGTCGGTCGTCCGGCGGCGAGATGGGCGGACGACATTGAGGCCATCGCGGGCAAAACCTGGACGAAGCTGACACAGAGGCGTGGGGATTGGCACAAGAAAAGAGAGGCCTATATTCGGCAGTGGGTGAAGTTGGGCTGTGGATGATGAAAAAAATCATCGACGTCACATTTACGCTTAGAAATTCATCGCCGTCACCTTTACGCTTAAAAAAGCTGTTACTTTTTGCGTAAGGTTCGTAGTTATACAAACATTATATAACTTTAGGAATGATATACGGTTTTATATTAATCTGCTCAACCTACCAAAAGCTATAAATTATATTAAACATCGTATCAAAATTTATCGTTCGCATTTACAATACTTACACGACCTGTAACATTTTGATATAAAAAGTACATAACCCTAAACTGCCGCGCTTCCAAAAAGACAACCATAATATTTCATTTACGCAAAACGAGACAACGGGCTTGCAAGCCATAAAAAATCAAGCCGAACCCCAAAACACAAAGGCTTACGCGCAATTTTGTCAAAATTCACAAGCATTAATATCAATATGTAGAGCAAAAAAGGGGCCAGCAATATCCTCGGGGTCTCTCCGCTTTATTTATCAAAGCCGACCCTATATAACCCTTTCATCGTTACGCGAATTAAATTTCTTTTGCCGTCATTTCCCGTGCATTATCTCGGTTAAAATCATAATGGCGACGCGAGCGCCACAATAGCGGTGCTTGTTTAGTACCCCGACTTCATTAATGTTTGCTGAAGAATTTTATTAAAATGTAACGTCGCGTTTTAGGGTTAAGGGTTAAGATTAAAAATGGTGGTCGTAGATTATATGAATGAGGTATTTTAATTTTTGTTTTCAGTTTTTATGTGTTAATTTGTGTTAGGTTTAATTATTTAATTTGTAACCTTTACTTGGAGTTTTATTTTGTTTTTGAGTGTAGGTTGACTCTTCTACTGCGTATTTTGGCAAAAAAGGTGAAGTTTATAAAAAAAGGTGAAGTTGAGTCGGTGCCTCATTGGTCTAGTGGTTGCAAGCGCTCCTGCTGAGCATGAGGGTCGATTCCCGAGTCGGGCAAAGTGGTATTGGGTTTTTCTATCTGGAATTTCTCAGTAGCAGCTCGGAGTCTAGATTTGTGCCCGGTTGATGGCAATAGGCTCGCCCCCTATTACATGAGATTAAACTTATCTGGCGAAATGTGGATGTACCTGCTACACGTATACCTCTGCCCAACGCTTGGGGGAAAAAGGCGTGATGATTATGTTAAATAACTAAAATATGGTTTTTATAAAAGTCGAGATTAATCAGAACTTTTAGAGACTTTTCCTGAATATTTGGGTTAAATAACACGAGAATAATTGTTGTCGATCGTCTGCCTAGGTAAAAAAATAATAGAAAAAATTGTTCTACAAGAAAGCCTTAGCATATTCAAAACAAGTTAAAAGTGTTTGGGTCACAGAAGTTCATATGTTTCAACTAAATTGGTCCAGTAGATTCGGAGAAAATTGGCTGTGACAGACGGACAGACATAAAGCCAGCTAGCCAGCCAGGTAGTCAGACAGACAGACGCACGAGTGATCCTTTATGGGTTCCGTTTATTCATTCGGAGGTACGGAACCCTAAAAAACGATCATCATCATCATTTCAGCCGAAAGTCGTCCACAGCTGGACATAGGCCCAAATGGGGGGGGGTTACCATAATCGCCACGCTTGGCAGGCGGGTTGGCGATCGCAGTATGGTGTTGAAATGCATAGAGACCGCTGCTGCCCATTCTCTAGCGAGTCCCTTAGTCGCCTTTTACGATATGAGAGTAATGGGATGGTACTATTCTTTACGTCCAGCACCACACGGAACCCACCACTACTAAAAAAAGGATTTAGCACAGTAAAACTACATACAACTTAATTTTAATAATGAAGTGAATAACATGTAGACGTATAAGTTCCTATGCTATATGCATAGTTTGATGTTTAGAACCCTTTTCTAATGAATTTTACAGCAGTGGTACTTTAGACCCCTATGCTTTCATTCAACGATTGAGTACGAAAGTTTCGACGGCTCTTTAAAGTATTTGGCTTGGAACGAATTAAGTCCCTTCGTTGGTGGGTGTACATACGGCTACATAAAAGGCTATAAATTTAATTAGGAAAAGAACGGCATCGATGATGAGCAGGGTTCGTGGTAGCACCAACACTGTCCTCAAAAAGTTTGAGTGCAAAATTGACAGTCCATTTACTGTGTACTGGACAGGCGTACACCTGCAAAGGAATAAGAAATAGACTTAAGTAATTATTGTGTAACTTGTATTGTTTACTAACAAATTACTAACACCATTTTTTTTTTGTGTGGAAGATATTTTTTGATTTTCCGGCTTCTTTTTTTGTAACATTTTTTATGGTCTATGTGTCTGAATTAAAGATAAATAAATAAAATTTCCAGTATAATCTGACCTCTCATTGTACGGAAATCCTATACATTGCGAGATCAGCTTATACTGAAAATTTACAGCTTGATATGTGGCCGTTCGTACTGACAGTTTTAGTATTGTAGAAAATAAAGACATGAGAGTAAGTAACAAGGTGAACAAATATTATAAAACTACAAGCCATGTGCTCGGTACGAGTTCCCATCGTCAAATTACTTCCATATAAACTTTCATTCCCTGTTTAAGCCCTTCGTTCGTTATCATCATCATCATTTCAGCCGAAATACGTCCACTGTTGGACATAGGCCTCCCTCAAGCACCGTCACTTCGACCGGTTCTATGCTTCTCGCATCCAGCGGATTCCTGCGGCCTTCACCAGGTCATCGACCCACCTTATGGGAGGCCTTCCAACACTACGTCTTCCAGTACGCGGTCGCCGCTTCAGAGCCTTTCGGCCCCATCGGCCATCTGTTTTGCGAGCAATGTGCCTTGCACACTGACACTCAAGTTTGGCAATTCTTCGGGCTTTGTCGGTTATCTTCGTTCGGTTTAAAAGGAACTTTTGTGCAAAATTTCATGTCCCTAGACCCAGCGGTTTAGGCTGTGTGTTGTCTGTCACTGTGTGATTATTTTAGTTTTGTTTCACAGCTGACAATTTTACTGGTGGTGTTATAGTCAAGCGTCTACTAACTATATGTATTAACTGACTTTCTTATTTATGAACGTAATGACCATCGTATTGGATCAATCTTAATGCAAACCATGTTTAAGACAATAAACTTTTCACAACAACAAAGACAAATAAGTTGCAAACTGTTCGTGAACAGTCCGCCGCGCTCGGCTGCTTGCAGCGTATTAAGTGTATTATCTACTATAACTATTTATGTGCTTACATATTCTTTATATTTTTATTTTTTTTATCTGACAAAAATTTATTTTATTTAAGTATGCGTACACGTTACATTATAAAACTGATTAACATGAATCGTCACGTCACACTCTGAGGTCCAGTTGAAAACCAGCGTCAGGCACTTATAGTTGTCTGGCGTTTTTGCTGAACTGGGCTTTTTTGGCGCAGCAACACTCTGCTTACATCGCACTTTACACTTTTTTTTTTTTTTTTTATCTGCTGTGTAATGTTATTGTGTGTTTTAAGTCTGTGTTAAATAAATGTATTTTCTTTCTTTCTTTCTTCTTTCTTTACATGACCTACATCTAAAAATTATCTCCTCTAACGACACCACAATTACGCTAAAGGGTGGTCTATTTATCTATAAAGACTCGCAGACCACACACAAATAATACTTACTTAAATAAATGACCTATTCTTGTACCTCTCCATTTCAGTCCACCTTGCGTATCCCCATATCATTTACCTTACAGCTATTTATTATTTTATAGCTGTAACTTGCTTGTCTGCTTCATTTATCTATATTGCACTATATTTGTTATAGTCGCCATCGTAATTAAGTAAATTGTTAACCTTTTAGTTTGGTTTTTAGGGTTCCGTACCCGAACGGTGTCAACGGGACGCTATTACTCTTTTAACCGAAGCCGATGTTGTTGCTGCGATGTATATCGGTTACTGGATTAGGTTAGGTGATAGGTTCTGTCCGTTCTTCTGTCACAGAGTTGTATCTTTTAAACCATAATAGGTAAGTATATCCTACTTGTCCGTTAGGTGCCGGAGGTAAAGAATAGTACCAACCCATTTCTTCCCGTGGGTGTCGTAAAAAGCGACTAAGGGACTTACTAGAGAATGGGCAGCAGCGTCCTCTATGTATTTTAACACCAAACTGCGATCGCCAACCCGCCTGCCAAGCGTGGCGATTGTGATAAACCCCCCCAAATTTTGGGGAGGCCTTTGTCCAGCAGTGGACGTCTTTTGGCTGAAGTGGAGTGGTGTGGTGTGTGATACCTACTTGAAATTTTCTCAGAGCGTGTACTACTATGGCTATGGAGGAGCTCGTGGCTAAGTAATATCAGCCGCACGGGTCGATCCATCAGGTTAAGCTACGCTTATCGGGGTTAGTCTGTGGATGCGTGAGCATCTTATCATACCGAGACTCCTCCGTGCCTCGGAAAGTACGTTAAGCCGTTAGTCCCGTCTGTCATTCGTGGATCTTTGACAGTCGTTACTGGTCGTCAGAAGCCCGAAAGTCTGACAACCAGTCTTAACAAGGGGTATCGTATTACCCAGTTACTGGGTTTTAGAGGTCGGATAGCCAGTCGCTCCATTTAAAATACTGGCATTCAGCTGCATCCGGTTAAGCTGGAAGCCGACCCCAACATAGTTGGGAAAAGGCTAGTTAGATTGATTGTGTACTATTATGGCTGGTATCACAATAAAAATAAATTAAATTAAAAATATAAAGAGGTCCCCATACAAGTAACGTGTGTTGTTTTTACTAGGTACATAAAGTAGTTAAAAAAATATGTATTAAATATTGTACGGTGTTACGGAACCCATCGTGTGGGAGTCCGACTCGCACTTGTCTTTTACTTTGTTTTTTACTTTAAAGTTTATAGTTTCCGAGTATGATGTTTATTTATGTGTAAGTTCAAGGAATAACTCGTTGATTGAAGTTTTCATGGTTGTGTATATTTTATTTTATTAATAATGGCTGTCGGAGTTGCGGGTTTGTCCGAAAGGGATATCGCGGCCCCGGTACACAGGCAACGGATGGAACACGGGTGGGTTTTAGGAAGTAAAAGTCTGACACACCCTTTTACTTTCTTTACTTTCTTGGCTGCATTACTATACAAGTCTACGATACTACAAGTCTATGATAGTGCTTCGTTTGGTTAAATCCTATTTTCAAAAGTCGCCTCTTTTCAAAGTGAGTGGACGTGTAGGGGAAAAGTTTTATGCGATTTCTGACTTTTCTAGTACTAAAACCTCAGTTGGTCCCGTAGAGTTTTTTTTATCTTTATAAGAAATAGGATCAATTGGCATCAAAAAAAGTTTTTGTGAAATCTGCCTATTTTCTTGCTGAATGTTTTTTTTTTTATCTGTGAACGCAGATCATAATGTCTCAAAAAGTTAAGGACAGTCTCGTAAGACCATTTTCCTGTAGCTACAACGGTTAAGGTAGCTGTCCTTACTGCCCCATCTCAAAAACCCAGCCTATATAATTGGAGTAGAATTCTTTTCAATGCTTTGTTTAGGCAGGTACCTAAACGTACCTTCGTAGGCAGTAAGTTTATCGAGCTCATCTGTTTAGCTATTGAAACTTTCATACTACCTACATCAGAGAGACTAGACTATGTGACAATCAGCGCTAACAATGATGAAATGTCGAAAATGAGAAATATGTGTGTGTTGAATGTCGTTGTAGAAATACGAAAAGCTTTGTAAGCGATTGCACAATGGAAGGTGGTTCTTCAGAATAAGACGTTATGTTCCACCATAAACATTTTACTAATCTAAACTCCATTTGAAATAAGATTAGACATTTAAATAAACCTTTTTTACAGTCCGTTCAACCGATTTTGACCTTCTATACCGTAGGCATAAGGATGGTAATACCAACTGTTTACTACAGCTGCCATTTGTCATGCCACCAACGCAATAGAAGTCAAAATCCGTTGAACGAAGTGTAAAAAACGTTTATTTAAATGTCTAATCTTATTTCAAATGAAGTGTATACGAGTATACCCGGACAGATTAACAATATTAAACAAACACAGCCTCAAAAAGTACCTACAGTTTCTACTAAATAATGTATAAATGTTGCCCACTTAAGAAAAGTTTTGCCTGCCCAACTGGCGACTTACATTATAATAATGACTTTGTCGAACAACAAAACAGTTTTTCTTCAAAATTCGCATTAAGGTACTGAGCACAGAAAAATGCGAAAATCGCACCAACATTATAATTTGTTGGAGTTTTACGGAATATTAAATTGGTTTGTTTTTTCTTTGGATTAATGTGCTATTTGGCTCACACATTTAGGTAATCATCATCTTCCAGCACGCGTAGTATGACCACAACAGAAACGGGTTTTGTCGATGGAAGAATAGACAAATTGATAGATTCACAATCACAATCTGTCATTTGACCACCAGAGAAACAGGTTTTGTCGACGGAAGAATAGACAAAATGGCAGTCTGTGATTGTGAACCTGTGAAGTTTACACAAAAAAAAACTGATTTTTAAACAGATATTTTAAGTGACTACACACCGGAGGTAGATGACCCAAAAATAAAAACCGAAATTAATTAATGTTTTGTTTCATCATGTTTAGATGTCCATACCCGTCACGTTTGCGGCGTTTGGCTAGATAATTTAGTTTGACCCTGTATATTCCAAAAACTTGTATCCTTTCAGCGAACCCGCGGGCAAAACTAACCCAACATAATTATAAAACTTCGGTCTACCCTCTAATTTGATTTTACCATTTTGAATTCTATTGAATTGCAAACTTTTACCCCTAAAAATATTGCAAACAAAGTAATTCAGAGCAACCCTTTCAATATAATTTTCAAAGAAAGCATACCAAAGATTGTTTAAGTAAATACTTGAAATGATTTGTCCGACGGTACTGTCGAATCGAAGTATCTATCTCATCCCCTCACCCCCTCGATGGGGGCATTTCCCCCCTTACTCCCCAATCGTTAGCCACCGTCTACAATATTTGCATAACTCATTACGTTGCATCCATATTTAATTAGGATATTTCCTTCTTTAGATCTTTGGGGTCGCGGTATGGTTGGAGGATTAGATGCAGCAGTACTGTACTCTAGTTTTTGAGCTGAATCCCCAGTGTGTCGTACTTTGAAGATGCTCAACGCCCTTCTGACTGCCAACCCTAATGTGATGTGTTTGCGGATGAATGGAATAAAATGATGCGTATATGTCTGGTGTTCTGTGAGAAAAAGTATGCAATTCCAGTCCACTGTTCCATAGTAGTATTAATTAAAATATACACAATAAAATTAACAATATTAAATATCTTTGTTTCTATGTTAATTAACGTTATTGGTGTTGTACCGTTTTCATTTACACGACATTTTACACATTTCATATATACGAGTATTTTTTTTTTTAAATAGTTTGTGAACAACAGTTGGTACAGAATATATTACACTAGGTATCTGGCAACCTAGTGTAACAATATCCTATACCTAGTGTTCTTCTTTTAGCCATTGTGAAGTTGATTCAGATACTCACCTTATAAAGGACAGCTCAAATGAGAGATAGAAATGATAAACATTTAACCTCAAAGGAACATTTTACGATTTCAGAAATTTCACACATTTTTTTAGCATTTCAAGAAAAATTTGGTTCGAAGTAAAAAGTGTCTAAGTAGGTATACATTTTTCCGATTCCATTTTTATTTTTCTTTCTTTTGTTTGGTTCAAATCTCTCGAGTTCAACGCGAGTACAGTTAATTTTCCCCAATAGCTGGTGCTACTTGTAATCGATTGCCATTTAATTCCGTAGCTGCCGGGCCTCTTAGAGCGAGTCGTGAAGGCCCCAAACACGGCTAATGGCTGTGTAAACTTTAATCGTTCGCTTTCTTACTTCCACTTCAATATTTTACGTTTTAATTTGCCTAAAGAGTCTGTTTGATCAATTTTTGATTGAGTGTGGTCGAATTGGGGTATATTTGGCTTTTGTATTTAGGTTTATAATGGCTTATACATTTATTTAAAAAAAGCACAGCCACATACATTAAACTGCCTGGCAGACTAATAGCATTCACCACATTATATTGAATTATACAAAAAATAATCTACAAAACTAAAATAGACCAGCGTTTTTGAACTCGGCAGCAAACAATAAAAAAAGTAACTTAGGAATGAAATTGCTGTTTTGTATTATGCCACATTTCTGTAAAGGTACAATTCCGTAGCCGACCGCAGGCGGAAGCGGCAGGCGACGTGTTCTCGCGACACGACTGGTTACTATGTATTTCTATGCAACCGAATACGTGTAGCTAGCTACGGAAGGTATTTCATAGAAATACATACAAACCAGTTGCGTCGCGGCGACATGTTGCCTGCTGCTGCCGCCTGCGGTAAGCTACGGAATTGTAACTTTAGTATTCTTGGAATTGTGTCATCTGATATGAGAAGCTTTTATGTTGACAGTTTCTCAATATAATATTGTTCACATTTTGAAAAAATTATAAGTACTTATCTGATTAAGTAGGTAGGTCCCATCAAAAACATATATTAAGGCGAAAGCGTCAAGGCAGCCCGCGAAATTCAAATTTTCTTACGTTTTGTGCAGTTTGCAGGTCAGTATCATGTTGTATGTTGACCTAAATATGATTTGCGGCCATATCAAATGTTTATTTATAGAATTATAATCATAAAAATTATCAATACAACTCTCTAAGTTCATAAATAATCACATTGAATTACTATTTCTTGAAATCATGACATATGACCATTATGCTTACTTAAGGAGTTGTATTGCTGATTGTAATGATTATAATTATGTAAAGCCATATTTGTTACGGTCGCAAATCATATTTTAATCAACATAAAACCTCACACTGACCTGCAAAATGTAAAAAACTAAAGAAAATTTGAATTTCGCGGGCTACCTTAGCGCATCCCCCTTAACAAAAAAAAACAACTGGGCAATAAAGCCTGTGTTATTAAAATCTTCTCATCTTTCGACGATCACCATACTCTTCTATGAAAGTAAGTACCTACAACAGTAATAATTACCCTTCAGTATTGTCAAAGTGCACTTTAGCGTCAGGATTACAAAATGGCAGTCCTTTCCCGGGCAAACTATCAGAACAATTTTAAACTACCCTCGTCCAAATAATGCTTCACCGAATTTCAACTTTGCGGCTATCGGATAAAGTTCAATGTGCCTTGTTTTGGGCAGTATTTTAAAGTTTGTGAGCAATATTTGAATAGATCGCTGGTTATGTGTGTGCCCCATGGTCGGTATTGACAAGTGCACTTAGCAAGAGGATTACTAAAGGCTATGCGTAGTGCCTATGTCATATTTTTGTGAATGATTTTATGCTAAGGTAACGCAGTAAATACAATGGTTCTATGAAATAGCGTAATCATTTTGGCTAACTGCAAAACATGTCCAGTAACTCTGCAAACTGCCAATTGCAGATAATTTTGAGGCTTTTTCAACATATTGAATTAATTTTTGGTAGGGAATTACCATAATTATAAACACTTTATTATACACAACATAGAACAAAAATACATAGGTACCTAACTATTTAAACAAGTGTATTGTGATTTGCATCCAGTTGGTATAAAAGCAGTGCAATAACACAAGACCTATGAAAAATTCTTCATATTAAATTATAAGTTAGTTTATGCCCGAATTTAGCATTTAATTTGTCTATCACTACCCTGCATAACACCATTCACGATGACACGAGATGGCCATGAATTCAATTTAATTCGGGGTGCTGTCATGGGAATGATGGAATTACACCCCCATAGTGTTTGTACTATCCCTTTAGTACACATGTACTTGCAGAGGGTGAGCACATAGGGTGCTATGTGCGAACTGGCTGCAATTGCGATTTTGGCTTTGCAATTTTGATGGCACGCTTGGATGAAAATAATTTTATTTTATGATTATTCTTTTGTTAATTAAGAGTGAGGTGGTATCTATGTCGCCACAAGCGAACTTCGCATGACACTGACGTCACGCAAAATCCTGCATCGCGCAAGTAGAATTTACCGCGCGAGTAGCATATATACAACGTCCCGACATCAATCGTTGGGCAGTTGCCCACCAGACACATCGCCCGTCTTGTTGGACGATCCTCCCTTTTCTACGTTGAACGACTGAACATAACACATTGTTCCTCATACCTCTTTAAGAGTTATTTTGGGAATGTCGTAATATGTTTGGCAAATGTTCCTCGGGGTGCATCCCGCAGGTTGTTTAGTTTGGCAAAAAGGAAGATGCTGTCCTTTCGCTCATCGTCTTGAAGTTACCATTTCCAACTCATGACCCTGGGAAAAGAATTTCCTGCCATTTTATCACAGAAACATGCAACAGCATCCAATCAACCGCACATCAGTATAGTAACACTTGAAATACGAAAATTGCCTTTACTGCTAAGACATAAAACAGCTGTCAATGTCAAATTGTTACCATAATGCGTGATTGACTGTACCATTGGTATCCAAAACAACATGAAAAAATATGAAAGCAGTGAATTACATCACCGTATACAAGTACGAATGACAGTAAGAAATTCGAATCGTTAGCAATAGACCAATAACTACTCTTGCAGTATATGACGTTCTAAATTCGGTCCAAGATACAACAGGAAGGATCCAATATTATCTCAGTAAATACGACTCAATGAAACTGTTACACTATAACATATTACGACACGAGCAAAAGATATTCATAGGGCCCGATCACACGCACCACAACCACACTACAATCAATCCACAACGACAACACGTGGACGGGCGCTCATTTGTATGAAAATTAATAGGGACCACATTTGGCCGCTGAAGTCAACCGTGTGGGTGATACCGGCCACATCAAGGCCACGTCATTGCCACAGCGCAACCACCAGCGAGACTGCGCACTAGCGGCCGGTCAGATCGCAAACAAACGATCTGAGGGCCAACCACCACCTCTAAAGAGTATTATTTTAATCTTACTTCAGTGGGGAAAAGAGATCGAGCTATGCGTCCTGTAGAACTTCATTTCTTTCCCACACTAAAGTAATATTAAAATAATACTACTTTAGAGGTGGTGGTAGCCCCCTGTCCGCCTGCAAGCATTAGCAACAACGTAACCACATTCTAACTACTAGTGACAACGCAACCACAACGAAATTTTGGAGTTACCACAACACAACTGCAAGAAGCAGCAACGACACTACTCACACGTAACCCCTGATTGTCCAGATTTTGTCGATGTGGTGTGGTTATAGTACGTGTGATCGGGCTCTTAAGATAACTAGACGATAAACTTAGGCATAAAATCATCACACGTGTCAATAGAGATGTTAAAGTGACTTCAGTAAAAGATCTAAAGGAAATTAAACTCTATATTGATGATGGATGGTTGGTTTTGAACTGTGGTGTATCGATAGGCATGTGAACGGTAATCCAGGATCATTTGAGACAGGATCGTAAGGTTTGGATATGTTTTTGAAGTGGAATTGTACAGAGTTCGCTATGGAGTGTGATCGGTTGAATTTTGTGTGTCAAATGAATGAAATGTGTGATAGGGGAACATCTTTGTTTTCCTTACTAAAAAACGTTTCAGCTATTGTGAGTTTTTGGGTATTTATTATTTCTCCGAATTGATGCTGTTATATATTTAACACCTTTTACTTCACCACCTTTTAACTGTCTGCTGCGCCACCCAATATGTCGTGATCTTCCCGTCCATCTAAATCTATGATATGTATCTCTGTCTCAGTCTACCCCACTGTCCATTTCCTTTAAGTCCAACAATTTTTACTTATTCTATTATTACTTGGTAATACCTACACAAATCTTTCATTAGAATCAGCTCTATAACCATATTCCTCAAGTCTCAGTGACGCACTCTTGCCAAGAAGCTTAGCGGGTGACGTCTGCTCATCCCCCTGTGACTTAACCGCGGTTATATTTAACAGACACGGCGCCAGCCGATATGTTACGTCAAGACGTATAGAGAACGCTTTGTGAGTGTACGTGCTTGCGTATGCAACTCGGTGGGGCGAAAGTAAGGAGTAACATAAGTTAGCTTTTCTTTGAGTTGGTGCAAGAGGTTGAATGGGAGAAAGGGTTATTAAGCCATACTAAAGGTCAGTCAGTAAGTTTGGAGGTGAGGTTGATCGATTTTTAATAAGCATTCAACGCAAGACAGAAGAAGAAGCTAAATATGGGTTTACTGATTGTAAGAATGAACTGTTGCCAAGCACTAAGCCATCCCATCATGCCATCACTCTTAGTAAATTAATTGGAAATGAAAATGTGGAATGTAAAGTGGTTCATTAAATAACGAATTAATGTTAAGTATTTACCTATTAAATAGTTTTTCACTAGTAAAACACTTAAGTATCTTATGAGATACTTAAGTGTTTTACTAGTGAAAAACTATTTATTATAAGTAATAAATAAATTTAAAGTAAATATTTCATGTAAGTTCATCAAGGCAATGATCTGTGCCATTTTAAAATCATTTTCTTCTTCAGACACTCTGTTGTGCTTAAATTTTTAGAATACCTCTGCTCAAAATTCTCCACGTATTAATCCTAATATCGAACGAGACCTTTCAATCCACACTTTCATTTTTATTTTTCAACGCAAACGCGTCATCGAAAACCTTCCCTCCGACATTTTGAATTAAAAACGCTGACCCGACGAGTTTGGCGCAAACAAAAAACTCTTAATTGGTAAACAGGGGACGCCATGGCTCTGATTTCATGGCTCCTGTGTCTCGTTTTATTAAATACGACGGACAAACCGGGTGTTGTAACGTGGCTATAGCTTTTGAACAGGGTGTTGTGGTGTAGGATCTGTGATTGAAATCTGATTTGCTGCGTGGAATTATTGAATACCACCAAGTATGCAACAGAATTCATCACATCAGTAGGAACTTAGTTTCTCGTATATAAGTTCTGAAACCATCGTATCAATATGTTCGGTTGTCCCATAGCAGTCCTTCTTATTTAGAAACGGAAATTGTAGTACCTTCAGCGGGATGAAAATAGATAGAAAATGGAGTTAGCCCACTATCAGAACTGAGTCTTGCATTTCTTCAGATGCAGTGGAGTCTGTCTGGATAAACTTTATATATACATATTAATTATGGTATTGGTCGGAGGCAAATATACGTAGCAATTCATGTTCTTTGTTCCAAGACTATGTCCTCTTGAATATATTGCTCCCATTATAACCCTCAAAATTCTTGTCAATAGCTCATTAAGAGGGCCGCCTGGACCCTCATGTCCAATCACAACCCCCGCTTATGGGGTAGTTATTATTTTTAATCCCTTAATGGCGTCCCAGATTTCATTATTGGGGTTGGTCTGATTAAAAGGGTGGGACCAATTTTTTCGATGTTACGGGGTTGATAGCGTGGTCAATTTTATGTGTGTCGGCTATGTATACTCGTATTTTAGAGTATTAGTATTAGTGGCTTGTTGAGATTGTATGGTGATAAAGAATATTGTATAATGACGACGATAATAGTTTTTATATATGTATATATATTTCTGATACTTATGTACTTTCTGTCAGGGTTGAATTATTTATTAAGTGAAATTTAATTATTATTAACAAGTGGTAGTAATAAATTATTTACAAACTATTAACACTAGGTACGAAATACAATAACTATTAATACTACACGAATAGATACAAAAACCAAAAGGACACTTAGGCGTCGAAGTATTCGTCCGCATCGCTGTCATCCGGAAACATGCCCAGAAGACTGGCAGCATTGCCACGTTGAATGGCAATGCTAATTCTTTGGCCAAAGAACAAGCCAGCCCTCTGGTCGCGTGAAGTGTCGACCAGTCGGCGAGAAATTTCCTTAAAAAGGACACGCGCACTCGGACCCCATGACCCGAGCGTTTCGACCCCAAACTTCTCAAAACTGTAGCTACCCATGAGGTTACAGTATTTGCGCCGCTTGAGGGTTTATTAAGTAAGTACTATTTAATTTTACCTAACTTTTACTTTATGATAATACTAAAGATTAAACTTTTATCAGTAAAGTAATAAAATAAAATCAATATAATCTCATAAGTCAATCAATATAATTTATACAGAAAGTGGGCAACGTCGCAAATAGCTGTCAATTATTTTGCTTTTTTTATTTATTTGGCAATATACGTATATATACTGTATGGAAATAAGAAATATGGCTATCTAGTGAACTAAAATAGTGATTATGAAATGCTATGTCATTGTCAAATTATAATCAAAACAGGTTAATATTTGACAGCTATTTGCGACGTTGCCAAAGTTTTGGATGAACGCTCTTTTTTTTTTTTTTTTTTTTTTGGATGGGAAATCATCAAATGACTTCTCCCGCTCTGGGCAGAGCGAGAGGGTGTGTCAGACTTTTACTGACTAAAACCCACCCGTGTTCCTTCCGTTGCCTGTGTGCCGGGGCCGCGATATCCCTTTCAGACAAACCCGCAACCCCAGCATGGATGAACGCTCTTAAGTGGATTTAAGTCACGGTGATGATGCAGCTTTGAGCAAATTTAGATTTTTGACAACGTAAACTGGAAAAGAGACAAAGGCTTTACAAGAAGTTCAACTCCAGAAAAGGTATAAAATAATTATATTCTTTGGAACACTCGGTTTAACTCGATATTCTACAGACTTAACTAAACACATAGGTAACTAACTGCTAAAATACCTGTAGGTGGTCCACTTAATTATAGCATCGAAGAATTTTTCAAACATTTTCAAAGCCGCGGTACGTAAGCTATCGTAACTCTTTTACATACATTATGAGGTTATTGTTATTTTAAAACCTAGCTAGTGAGCCACTAATCTGTAAAAGCTTAGGGTGTAAACACACCATGGTGGTCTTGTCTGACCACTGCAGTCTCTAAACAACATTAGTCCTGTACTTACATCCTGAGAAATAAAAGGGCTTAAGTCTTTATACATTAGTATGAAGATATGACGTTATGGTTTTGGGTCTTATGAAGTTTTAAAGGAGTGTACATATCGGCGGTGCGGCAAAGCGCGGTTTTGTGTGTTGAACTGATTAGAACACGGCTGGGACCTCCGCTGTGTGGCGCTACGACATACAATGTTGGCTTTAAGATAATTTTTGTTAACCAAGATTTCTGAACCAGTATTCGTCGTCTTACTTCGATTCAATATAAAAAGTTACTATTTGAATCTGTGAATCGAAGAATATTTCCATTAAAATGATTAAATGACACTTCATTATTATTTGTAATTTATTATGTGAAGCTTATATGAATGCAGTAAATCTGCTCGTATCAATTAACCTCCCGTCAATTTTAATTTATGTAAAATAAACGCATGCATTTAATTAATGATGCGTTAACACTTATAAACAAGTAATTATAATAATATATTTTGGATCTCTTCACACGATTTATTAAAAAAATATGTAGTGACTGATTTTATAAGAGTCCAATCAATGAGATTGTGAATGAATTTCGTAAATTAATACTTTAACTTTGACCACAGAGAAGAATATTAGGGACATAAAAATCGAATACACTTTTAAAAGGAAAGCAACAACAACTACTTGCAAACTGCACTTACTACATACCTCAGCTATGGCATTATAATGTGAGGGAATAGCACAGATGCGCCTACGCTTTTTATTATTCAGAAGAAATTAATTCGGATCATAGTCAACATAAACCAAACCGACAGCTGTAAACCCTTTTTTGTAATACATAAAATACTCACCTTACCATCTATCAATATCCTAGAAACATGCAAATTTGTTAGAAAATACATGAACTTTTTCACAACCCGCGGCGATAAACACAAAGATCGATCAGTCAGATATAAGAAAATGTTAATGTTACCCCCTTCGCGCATAAAACTACATTCAAATAGCCTATATGTAATGTCCATAAAAATATTTAATAAACTACTAGATGCAATAAAAGATGAAACCAGCGATACGAAATTTATAAATAAGATCAAGCAAATATTAATTAAAAAAGCATACTACACAATAAACGAATACATACATGACATAAAAAATGATTTAATACAAACAGACACTATATACAGTTAGTCGTATAGATACAATTCATACATACATAGATAAATATTATATTATCATAAAAGTTTAATAAAATTGACCTTAACAAATAATTATGCACCACAATAACACTTATATCTGATCTCAAATAATGTTAAGAATATATTAAAAAATTGTTGATTGTTACTTAATTTTCTTTTTTTTTCTTTTAATTTAATTACTTTTAATTTAATTTCTTTCAATTTATTTTTTATTTTTATTAAGAATTTATTTTATACTTTTTGCTGTGCCCGACAGGGTCCGTAATTGTACCTTAGCTCTAAGCCATTATAACAACTGTATACTTACATTATGGAATGCAAATAAAGATATGAATATGAATATGCATATGAATACTTCTCTCACTAATCTAAACTAAGTACAAACTTGAATTATTTGCAGAAATAAAACAAAAATTTCCCACCCTGACGGTTTCTTAAGTCCCTTTACAGAGGACAAACATTGACATAGCCAAGTCCGGTAGCTTTTAAACAGTTTGCCTCTACCACGCTAATAGATGTCTCGATAGTGCCAGCGCAAACCTACGACGATTTTTTTCGAATTTGGAACGCGTAAAAAATATCCGCGTTTTTTTAAAAGGATAGTTGAAACTTTGAAACATGCCGCTGCGTTTGACATGCTAATGTGTAGGTTTTTTATTTAGTGATTTTTTGGAAACCGTTTGGTGCAATCTGTGAAGTCATTCTGTCACAATTTGGGTTCTGTGAGCTGCCATTGATCTTGGTTGAAATAATTTCTGATAAATTGTATTTTATAATATCTTAACTACTTAGGATGTAATCAAATTCTATTTTACCTACTTGTAAATAATTCAAGAAATCAATAAAAATGTAAACATCAATAACGAAATGTGTACTTTTGCTACTAAAATAAAATAATAGTTGTGTAATACTTAATTTAAGAAACAAAAATTAAATCAAGCCCTATTCAACTTACTGAGTAACTATAGCTGACTTTGAATGGAAAAATAAATAATAACATAAAATTAGATGCCAAGTTTAAGGAAATTATAGTTTCTGAGGCACTTTAGTAGATTTATAGTCTATTCTGTGGTGCTAGCACACCATTAATTCTGACATAATCCGTCATTTCCATGACTATACGTTGTAGATACTATTTTTGAAGAATAAAGCCGTATCTCCAGTTATACTTCTTGACATGACCCCTATTTGCTTTGCGTTACAACAGAAAAATATTTCTTGAGTTGAAAATAACTTGGTTAGGTACTATAATTTTTGATAACGTGATTGTTTCTGATGAAAATGGAAAATATTCCTTTTGGTTAAAGTTTTAAGATTGAAAATTCTGTTTGCTATAGGTAAGTAGTCCCATTAAAGTGCATAGTAGTAAGTGATAAAACTGCTATTAAGACATAACTACATATTGTTATGTTATTTAATAGTGTTCTCATGTTTTAGTATATTTACGGAAATTATTCTTGTTGAGTTTTGATTAAATGTCAGAGGTTTAAATTAATCGTTTTAAGTACGCATATTCTAATTGTTAAAGCAGTCATTAAGGTTGTGAACTTTGTAGTAGAATATGATTTTAACATCTTTTAATTAACCATACGTAATATGGGACAAACATCTAAAGAAAACACTTTTGTTTTTAACTTTTTTTATTTCTCAATTATACTAATAACACGATAATGTTTCCGGATGACAGCGCTGCGAACGAGGTACTGTGACACCTAAGTGTCATTTTTTTTTGTTGAATATAATTGTATATTTAAAATGAAAAGTTTGTTAAAAACTCTATATAAGATGTTATTTTTGTCCGTCTAAATATACGACAATTATAGTCATTGAATCATCACAGGAAACTCAAAACTTCATACCTACCCGTGACGATTTCCAAAAGTCGCATGTCCAAACCCTTTGCCTGCAGTTTATGTCGTCAAAATAAAAGCGGTCACTTTACGACATGTGAACAAACTTAATACTGCAGTTGTTAAACAAACAAACACATATAAAATGTTGGAGATAAAAGGTAAGGGGAGTGAATGGTAAGTTTGTTTTGAGCGGTAAAAATCCGGGTGATTCACTTTGACGCTTATAAGTCACGAATTAAAAAGGACAACAACAGACAAAGAAGCCATTTTGCATTGTACTGTGACAGTCTTCCTTGTGGTGCCGCTTTGAGGAGCTAAGAAGCTCGTAGACAAGCCAGAAAATGTACGTACACGTAAGTAGGAATTAGGAAATTAAGAGCGTTTATTCCAAAATTTGGCAACGTCGCAAATAGCTGTCAAATAATTGACCTGTTTTAATTAAATTTGGCAATATTACTGTATGGAATTAAGAAATAAGGAAAATGAGTGAACTAAAATATTGAGTATGAAATGCAATAATTAATAACATAACACCGCATACTTAGTTTTAGATGTAAAAAAAGTATTTGGAATCTTTCCAAAATGTCTTTTTTACACATAAAACGGTTATAACATCAAATTCAGTGTCATAATTGCAATTCATTATTAATATTCTAGTTCACTAGTTAGCCATTTTTCTTATTTCCATACAGTAATATTGCCAAATTAATCAAAACAGGTAAATATTTGAAAGCTATTTGCGATATCGCCAAATTTTTAGATGAACGCTCTTAAGTAGTTCTGTCGAATCAAGGAATGTTGTAAAGGTGTCTATCCAAAACTTCCAATCAACTTGATTCTCTGCATTAAATGGAACTATGCTGGAGGCATCTGCTGCATGTCAATGTCAGGACAATAAATGGGCCAAACTCACAACCCAATGGATCCCTCTTAATGGCAAGCGCCATCGTAGCGGGCCCAGATGGAGATATCGGGATGTCCTTGTCGTTTTCAACAGGAACTGGTCCTTTGCAGCTTGAAAAACAGAAAAGTGGAAAAACAGTAGAGGAGGTCTTTGTTCTGCAGTAGGAAATCACAGGCTCTAAATAAAACAATAATAATAATAATAGTTAATGTCTTGCTTTTCTCTGGCATTCTTCTTCTTCTTTGTCGTTTCCTCAATGCTGAGGATCGAGGCCACATACGACGCGTCTCCGAGCTAAGCGGTCTTCTGCAGTGTGGACCGCTTGGTAAATGCTGCCTCCAATAGCTCTCTTGATCGCGTCTGACCATCTTGCCGGTGCTCTGCCTTCGTTCCACCCGGCCTAGTAATGTAAGTGCATAAGTGTATGAAAAACCTTTGATTAACTTGGCTTTTTAGTCATAGAGATGTTAAAAGTATCTCTTTTATTCTATAATATCACCATGAGTAATTGAGGATCTTTGAATAAGTATGGTAAGGAAGGTACTCAGTATACCGACGTAACATGTGCCTGACCTATCGCCCATGGACCTGGAGGTATCAACAAAGTTGTGGAAATCGGTCAGATGACTGGCGTTTTTGCTTTCCTGTCTTCTGTTTTGATGGAAACGAAATTAAATGAAATTGTTTATTCTGTAAATAGGATATTGGAATCAATTTTACACGTCATATTAAAAATTATCTAGATGAGGTCGGCGTTTCCTATCTAACTACTCTGAGAAGAAAGGCCGAAACAAACTCAGAGGTCACAGTCTCTTTTAAAGACCAGACATCATTTCGGTCAGGCCATATGAGGACCATGTAGATTAGTGTCTGCAATGGTCTTTTAAGGAAAGAACCACACAGATTTGAGTGGACCTGTCCAGTCAGTGCAAGCATTTGTCAGTAATCGTGGAGTTCAACTCAGAACTTAAGGAGCTCAACTCGACGAACAATACCAAAGACAGGATATTTGGGTAGGCCGCATAAACTACTAAAACTGCCAGACCATCATTAAAACAAACTGAGAAAGAAAAAATAAATAATGAAAAATAAAAATAATATACACATAGTCCTCACATTCACAATAGTCAGTCATTTTGTATGTAATATTCAACAATTTCAATGTTTAAATAAAACTGATATATTTTGACGATTTTACTGAATAATTACAGAATGATCTGACCAAATTAAAATAAATGTAAGTCACACTTCGCGTCTTCTCTAACGCTGGTCAACCCTACAAAAATGCATCAATACTTCTTTGTACACGAGGAGTGTAAATTCGGGCCCTAAGTGTCGCCGCGGTCGTTTTAACACTGCATCGCTAATTGGACACTTAAGCTGCACCTTAAAGGGTTAAAACAGTTTTTATCCGGGGGCCGAAGAGACCGGCACGCAGCGGATGGCGGGTTACCACTGATGTTGCCGTCATTTGAGTGATTATTGAATTTTTGATTAGGTTTATTTAGAGTTTATGGTTTAAGCTGTTGATGACAATAAGTAGATTCGTTTAGATCTGATTGTTGTTTTTTTTCTGTTTGTTGCGAGTCCACCCTCGTTTCGAATATTCCGACTGATTTATAGGATTCACTTTTATCAATGCCAAGTTATATTTTTTTGTCTTCTTTTAGTGCCTTTTGACTGGTGTTCAGCGTTGGATCTTACTTAAGCTTCAAGGAAGGGATATTTATTTGAAATGAATAGTAAATTTTATTTTCGTCTTTTAGTATCTCCTGATTTCCTGTAAATTTCAAATATACTTTACTGTATTTGATAACTACGAGCTCGGTCGCCCAAAGTTTAGAACAAGATTACCTTAGAATGATGACATTTCAGCATGAAATTAGTAAGTACCTACTATCATGGCAACATGGAATAAGTATGAACTATCCTATACTATTAAATGAGCATTCTCTATTTTCACCAGAGCATGTAAAGCAAAACTTGCTTCGAAACTGTAATAAGAGTGGGAAAGGGTAAAAAGTAAAAACCAATATATGTAATAGGTAGGTACTTCCCAATTTTAATAATGATTAAAAATCTAGATACCTAAATAAAAAGTCATGAAAACTATGTTTAATCGCCTTTAAGGTCTAGTGATTAGAGCACCTGTCAAAAAGTGAGGGAAAAGTGGGGGAAAAATATTATGCTCGGTTTGGTTGGTGGTAGGGCTTGTTCTAAGTCCGCCTGGCTAGTTACCACCATCTTATCTAAGTCTATCGCTATAACAACAATGTTAACAGTATTGTTGTGTTTCGACAAATTCAAATTCAATTCAAATTCAAAATTCAAAAGTCATTTATTCAAACTAGGCTGAGAATCAGCACTTTTCGAACGTCAACTACATAAGACAGTCCCCCAAAACGCCCACCCTTCACCACTTCCTAGTGCATTAGCTGAGAAGAAGAAGTGGCGCAACAAACTCCCCAGCAGCACAGCTGTCTGTTCAGTTAGAAGAACAACAAAAAAAAGATTCTATATTTATTCAAAATAATTTACATTACGCAACAAAACATTATTTAAATTATTAGCCATATGTTAGCTAGCACACGCCAATATACCAGACGAAAACATCGAGAACAGCTACGCTCAGGCAGAAATAATAAAAAAATTACGTAAACAGAACTTAATATCTAAATAAAACCCCCCAGGCATAAAGGGCGTGCCCGCTTACATATAGTTGTAACTGGAAGTTATAAATGATAAACTAGGACCATCGAGGTAAAATTAATAAACAAACAGTTAATTACTAATAACAATAAATAATATGATCAATTGTCGAGGTCACTAGCTAACCACATATTGCAATACAACTCATAAAAATAAAACAATGTGATGAGTAGATTATGTCAACAATAAATTAAATTTAAAAAACTTGACTTATAAAGTCAAATAAAATAAACAATTATATAAACTCATATAACTTGTCAGTAGGTAAGCTGGAGAAAGAACATAAACATTGTCTTGACAGTTACCTACACAGTTGTCTACACAGTTAGAGGTAAGATAGCCAGTTTCTGTGGTTGAGGATTTCGGGTGAAGCTTGCCTTCACCTTCGGCCTGATCATCAGGTGAGATGCAGGCCAAGAGCTTACCCTATAAGGATGAAAAAAAAAGAGTTAGGCGCAGGTCGAGCCCGCGCCGCAGTTTCGTGAAAACGTGTGGTGAAATAGTAAAAAAGCAACCCATTTTCTTACCGTTACTGCAATTATTACAACTACGTGCCTTTGCTATTGAATTTGGTCGGCACTAGATTTGTTAGGCTCATTGCATTCATTCATACAAGCTTTCTTAGATTGGGATTTTTTTATTTCTGAGCTTACGATATATGAAATTATTTTACTATTGGCAACTTCATATGTATTTTTAACCATATTTTGCGAAATATTATTGTTGTATCTCTTTAGGTCCTGGTAGTCCTTTTTCAACTCTTGGGAACGACACCAGAATCCCCGTTCTAGTTGAACACATTTTTGCACTATACCATGTGGAATTTCGACATATATTGAACAATAGAGGGTCGCGCGCATGCGCCTGCCTTCGCGATGTGACATCATAGGGAAATTATATCCAGCCTAAAAATTGTTATAAATATGATTTATCTTTTGCGTGCGCAACCATTACTCTAGCATTAAAAGTCTCGTAGTTATTAGCGATTGCAAGTTTTTGCCGGTCAGAAATATTGAACTTACTTACAGTACTCCGAATCAAAAGACGTTTTCACGTCAAAAAAATGTTTACAATAATCTAAAGGACTCTACCTACCATTATCCAGTGAAAACTTAACTTGTTACGAAAACACGTTACAATGCCCATTCTTCATACAAATCTATTCACAAGCATAATAATCGAACAATGATCTATTGCACATTCAAATATATTATCACTACCATTTATACCACTTATCACTACGGCTAAGTGACAAATCACATCTATGACAGTTGGTAACAATACTTTGTATTTTTCAAAACAACTTCGTTTGTACTCAAACACTCCAAATGTAACCTTACAGCGTCATCGTCACAGTTCACTTTTGATTAGCAGAAATCCAAGAGATATGTTGAAAAATTATGAAAATTAGCACAATATTTTTCGTGTGATGATAATAGAAAAAATAACGAGAGGATAGAATTATCAATGGTATGTCATTGTCGTATGTCCTCTGTTTGTTGTGTTTAGCTTGTTTATGTTCAAATTGCGCTATCACGATTGTTTGTCTATGGTATTCCGGTCAGGTGATGGTCTATGGTGGTCATGGATTTTGGGTTTACTCTTACTTTCCTTGTTGGAATTACATTTTAAGTTGTCTTGTTTTAGCATCTCTATGCGTAGTTCGAAGTACTTCCAGGAGTTGCTGAAAGAAATTCCTAAGATCTGGAAGATAGAAAAATAACATACATTCATTTTGAATTGCAATACCCATTTAAACAAGGAAAAGAAGTTAGAATACTTCTAGCAGATATGGCAAAGGTTGCGAATAATATAAATATTGTTATGAAGATTGTAGGAACGTACACCTGTATGCGCTACTGAATGGGTCGCACACACCTTGGATGTTAGCTTGAATGATAAGTCACGGATAGTCAAAGATGATGGTTTATTGAATATATTTAACTACCACGTAACTAATGCTATTATATGAATGTGTGAATGAGTACAGCTGACTATGAACGCTGATCGTGTACTGTCACGTTACACTATAATTTGTGCAAGGTGATGGAAAAGTGGTGACGTATGCAATGCGCGCATGCCATGTACGATACATGACTCGTACAACACCCAATATTAGACAGTTTTAAGGCACAAAGTAAGAGCTTAGACACCAACATACAAACAGGCATTAACTTGATTCATACTTTCAGACACTATACAAAGAAAAAATATTTCAACTATTCCTAGCGTGAACGACAAAACAAAATCAAAGCCATAAACACGCCTTAAAAACACCATCACTTGAACACATTCTATTACTGCATTTCCCTAACCAGTCTCCCCAGACCTGGCACCTTGAACTAATTCCCCCCTTTCACGTTCCATTCGGGAGAGGAAGGAGGAGGGAGTCAGGTCAAGCTAATTTTGTGGTTATAATGAAACTTTTGTATCAGCCTTTGACACGCAATATGAGAATTATGTTGTGTTATGATGTCTCAAAACTTTATGTTTCGTGGTCTTTTGTTGAGTGGTATAATAGCCTTAAATTGAGAGGTGTGTCTGTCTGCGTTTTTCTTTAACATTGATTACTTTTGTTTCTTGAAGATTTGAACCGAAATCATCTATCATTTTGCCAACACCGGTCTAAAAAAGTAAAGTATGTTTTTATACTTCGTCTCTGTAATTCGTTGAAGTAAGATGTGGATCTTAATTTATAATGTTATCGTTTGGATGCTTCAATCTATCTTGATGTAAAGGCTACAGCTTGGCTGGAAAACGAAAATTAGAAATTAAATTATGAATATCCTAAAAAGTTACAGACTGCAATTGTTTCGTCTCGAAATGATGCAGCTACTCGTACTAGCAATTCCAAAAAGAGTCCCAATACTTCAATTGGATCTTCAACAATATTGGCTGGCTTTGATATATGTCTCTTCATTGCTTTAAAATCAATCTCCTTTGTCTCCATAAATTCAAAATGGCTGTCCCTATACTTCAATCTATATAGCTCTATATATATACTGTATAGATTCTGTCGTCGGTCGTCAAGGAGTGCTAATTTGTTTTGCAAATTGAGGGTGACGTGACTTAGGGGTGCTTCGTAGTATCGGGTTACCGGTGATAGGGACCGAAATGATTTTACGCTTAGTTGCCTAAACTGTGGTTCAGAATCAGAAGTTAAATTTCACTTGGTAGAAAATTTATGTCTTGCTCAATTGGATGGTTGAAAGAATTGTTTTTACCAGTATTTACCTGGATGCTTATTATAAATGCTTAAACACCATATCCATCGCTACATATATTTTTCGCTTCCTAGATTTTATCCTTTCGTAATCCAAATCGTAACTTCTTTTAAATTTTTTTTTCGGTATTTTGCCTCGTGTTGGATTAATCTTTATTCTGATTCTGTCTTCGGTACAGAACGGTGCATCGTCGTCTCATCTTGCGTCAATACAGAATCTGAAACTTCAGAAATTTTGGTCTTAGTAGGTATCGTTTATCACACCTTTATCATCCTCTGCCTTCATTCTTACTGCGCAATCATTCATTTTCTTCAATCCATCGTCATCCACCATCATCTTAGCATTTACACCTGTTACATACACAGCTTCCACAATCCTTTCAACTTTTCCATCCACAATCTATGTAGCACCACAGTTTCCATCATAATCGATCCCCTTTCCGCGACTAACGAGCCCTCATTAATGGAGGATGCAAATTGCGAACTGATCCTGTTACCTATTAGTAATGCCTACGTAACGTGCGTGTCCCTGGTAATACTGTAACAGCTAAGTGGAATAGTATCCGGAGTCATTGGTAGACCAATTGATTAAGTTATCTTTGATTATGGAGTAGTAGAAGAGCACTCTGATTACAGCATTCAATGTTATACTATTAAGTTAATTTAGTTTGAAAAGTTTATGTTATTTTCTAACATTTTTTTTTAAAATAAGTGCGGGAGATTGTGATATCTAGAATGTAGTCTTCTTATTACCTTGCTCACTCGCACTTAGATTTGCTCTCCCTCCATCTACCACGTCATGTGTAGCTCTGTATTCAATAAAACATATCAATTACTTAATGCGTTTATTTGAGATACCACATGTCTTTGTCACATAAATCGGGGAGAATAGTTTACATTACAATTTTTTTACCTTGGTATATATCTACTCTACCTGTACTATCTTCTAGAGGGAGGCCTTTACAATACATACTAGTTAGATTAGATATTATTTTGTAGATACTACATATAAATCAGGAACAATAGAAAGATTTTAAAGCGCTTAGTAATACTCGTAAAGTATTCAATAAGTCCCACTGTATAAATAAAAATCTATACTTGGATAATAAAACGCAATGCAACCACATTTTTTTTATGTGGCGTGCAACTTTTCTACGATGCTGCTGCTAGTAGATGCTGCTGTTGGACAATTTATAAAACCCATTAAAAATACGTGACTGATATTAGAACACATGCAGCTCTATTTCAACCAATTTCTGTATGAGCCTACAAATATTACGCTCCTACGTGGGCTTTTTATACCTAATCAGCTAATTTACGAGTATTATTACTTATACCTTCCTACTTCCTTTCAACGTTGATTGTTTTGATAGTACCCATACAGCGAATGTCGGTTGTCGTGTGATACCTGTGTAGATAATAAATGTGCTAACGTAATGGTCGTGCCGTGCGAAATACCACCTGCCGGATTTGATAACAAAACTCCTTTGGTAATGTCTTTACGAGCCGAAATATTTGTGTGGGTGAAGTTTGTGGGTTAGGTTTGGTAAACTGACAGTCTATTCTTTAAAAATCTTACTGGGAAAAAAAGTAGCTTGAAGTGCTACTTTGTAAAAAACTCACCGTGAAAAGTTAGGTGAAGCGAGCTTGAAGTTATCTGTCAATAGTGTCAATCCCTAGCATCAATGAGATGACAGCAAAGCTTATGCTCATTTCACCTATGTTTTCACGGTGAGATTTCAACAGGTGGGATTGACAGAATTGACAATTCACTCCAAGCTCTATTCAGCCAAGTTTTCTAGTAGATATTGTATCATGTCATAGTAGGTAAGATGGTTGATAAATTGAAGATCAATATCGTGCAATATAAGAGGATTTTGATCAGCATGGGTTTATTATAGAATATAGACTAAAGAAGAAAGAAGATGAAGCTGATTATAATAAATATTGAGGTAGACCTATGTGAGCACTGACCTGTTATATTGTAGGCTAGGACTGTAGAGACAAATGGTACTCGATAAAATTGTCATAAGGAATGAGAAAGAAATTTAAGAGCGTGCATTCTGAAAGTGGGCAACCTCGCAAATATATGTTAAATATTTCGATGTTTTGATTAATTTGGCAATATTAGTGTATGGAAATATGAAATATGGCTAACTAGTGAACTAAAATATTGATTATGGAATGCAATAATTAATATCGTAACACCTTTAGATGTTAAAAAAATATTTGGAAACTTTCCAAATGCCTTTTTTACACCTAAAATGGTTATAACATCAAATTCAGTGTTATAATTGCAATTCATTATTAATATACGTTCAGTAGTTAGCGATAATTCATATTTCCATACAGTAATATTGCCAAATTAATCAAAACAGGTAAATATGTTGTCAACTATTTGCGACGTTGCCAAGTTTTAGAATGAAGGCTTTTAAACCATGACAAAGTAAGGGAGTTAGAAGAAAATTCAGTAAAAGTAATGACCATAGCTGTTGAAATCAGAACAGAAAAAAATCACAAATTTTCTGGTACAGGAACTATTTGTGACCGCTGGGAACATATCCCTAGAGAATACTGGAGCTCGTAAAAAACTTATAAAGACATAAAACCTTGATGTCTCCTGACAGAAGCCTCAAAAAGTAAACAAACATTTTATCCAAGACCTACTGCTTCGAGACAAAAGACGTCAATTTATAATCACCCCTGAATTAATAACCACAGTAATTGAGATGTTTGCTCAAAGTCCTAGGGTTACCCCTCTCAACCCTTATTATTTGAACAGCGATTCATATTTAGTCAACCGTAATTATGCTGAGATGTGCCATTTTGAATGTTGACGTCATTTTTGGGGGTGTGTGATTACATTTTTTGGTATATGGGAGGTTATGTATGAGAAAAATTAAAATATTATGAACTAGTCCTGCATCGCACGGGTTTTTACAGCTTGACAAACACTAAGATTTCTTTATTATAATATGTAAATTTTACATAAAAACCTTCCGGTATTAATTTTCTAAATGATGATAAAAATCAAAATCCGTTGTTGTATACTAACTGTATCAAAATTTAGAAGAACAACGCCGTTTCACAGACAGATACGAAAATCGACTTCAATTTTAAATATGTTTATGTTGCATTAAGATGGTTATAGCCGTGATATAATTATATCCCTAAGGATATAGCTATATACCGTGGTATAGTTATATGAAAGGGGTTCATGACAGTCGGAGTGCACTAATTTTGTTACTGCGACCAATTTCGACGTAGTTGGTCACATTTCTAACCTAACCTATTTGGTCGGAGTGCCCTAATAGTTATATTACTAGATCGTGCTCGTACCATAGCTATATTCCTAGTAAGACAGTTATGAACCGCTTTCATATAACTATATTAGGGTATACAGCTATGTCTCTCTAGAAATATAACTATATCACGGCTATAACCATCTTACTGCGACTTATAGATATGGAAAGTTGTAAAAAATCATTTTATCATTTAAGTAATAACTTGTTTTAATTAGTTTTAAACAATATCGACAATTCTAAACCAGACAATAAAGTTATGTATGACGTAACAGCAAAATACCGACTGCACCTAATTTGCAATCGCAATTCATTTGCCAAACATGTAAATAAACACGAGTTTTAGGAAAATCAACTGTAATACCTACACATAAGGATCAGTTTGCGCTACAACTTCATATTTTTTAATGACTTTTCAACAGTACTAGTCGGTCTAAAATCAACTTTATTTACACTTGTACAAAGTCGATGTTTGTGTAAGTGGAAAATTCGTGTTTGTTTACATGTTTGCCAAATAAATTGCGAACGCAGATTAGATATGCCTATGAAATCTATTATACCACCATGCTTTCTCAAAAACACACATAGGTTACCTAACAGGGAAGCAATATTCTATAACATACTTCTCCAAAGTTATATGTATAGCGAATGCACGTCAGTCATACAGTAACGGCGAACTGTTATTTAATCATAGTAAATAATAATTTCAATTATATACTGTCAATGGGAGCTGAGATAACCTCTCTAACTCTTTGTACAGTTCGCAAACAAACTTCGTTTTATTTTCTTGAGAATTCTGCTGCAGACTAAAGGAAGTTTTGAAGACTTAACAGTCTGACAGCGAACTAAAACTAGGAAGACGTTGAAAGGCTTAGAGGATTTAAAAACGATAAACTCAGGTATTCTAAGAACTACTTTACGGTAAACTAACGTTCAGTGTAAGTTGCTTCCCGTCGATTGATGACAGCTGTCATTCCTGAATCCTTGAAGGGACACAGTATAACTCTATAGTGATGCAACTTATCTTTGCTTTTACGCAAGAGTCTTACTGTAAGCTGTAACTGTTAACAGAAAAGTATTTGGAAACTGTAATTGTGGCTGGTATCTATTGCGATAGGTATTTTGTACTTTGCATTATTTTTACTTATTAATGGGATGGGCTTGTTCTTATATAAACCTATAGAGGTAAGAGGAACAGGTTGTAAGGTTCACTCATCCTCCATAGAAAAGGGAGGATTCTCCGACCAGACGGGTGATATCTCTGGTGAGGCTACTGTCCGACGATTGATATATGCTAGTCGTGCGGGGATTTTGCGTGACGTCAGTGTGATGCATAGTTCTTATATGGCGATGTGCATGCCGTCACAAACCCTGGTTCCCAAATCTAGTTTCTGATCATGAAACTAGAACTAACTAGACTACTATGTCGTCTAGAAGTCATACTTCGTTCATGTCGTGGTAAATGGATAAGCCAATCACCATATTTTCAATACTCAATCTATTTATTGCATTCCACAATGTGAACTTGGTTAAGAAAGACCTGATCAATATTTCATTACATAAAAAATCATTTATGTTACTATTTTTTTTTGCTAACACTACATTCAATAGTTAAGGCGTGTACACACGCGGTGCACATCACGCGCGTCGCGTGATCGCGGCTGTCTGTCATTATGTTGAGCTCAGCTCACTGCACGACGTTGTTCGAATAGTGTGCACTTTGAACACTGTTCATATAATAGGTATATATGTAGGTAGATTATTCAGGATGAATTACGTAGATTTTAGTCAGTTCTAATAGCAAATAGGATTATGAGGCAGTATTGCAAGATTTTATTGTATTTGCACATACATAACTGCTTAGTCTAAAAATTCTAAAAATGTTTATTCTAAAAATTACTCTAATAAACAGGTGTCCTATATTTTCATGCGATGGTGCAACCAAATCTGCTTCCTATAGGGTAAGCGCACACGGGTCATCGGCCACAACCACCGGTGACTGTCGCTACCTGCTGCGGTGGCGAGCACAACTGTAGTGAGTGGCTGCCACCGGCCACTCACTACAGCACTGTGCGACGACTCCATACAAAACGTAGGAAAAAGCATGTGAACCGAGTCGCTGGGCTACCGGTGGCTCGTTTACGCGGCAGTCATGGATGACCCGTCGCCGTTCCTTCATACCAGTCCTCTAAATCTCAATTAATTCGCTCTCAACAACAAACCAAACAATCAAACATGCAAACTAGAATCGCCATACAAAAAACCCTTTTCAGCAAATAAGCACTTACCATACATTTTTTACGAAACAACTCAAAAGATGGCTAAATGCCTGTCACTTCACGTACCTTGTTATTACCCACTCATGACCCCAGTTCCAACTATTTTTACGGAGGGTAGGAAAAAAATTAATCCGCCCACTTTTAATTCAAACCCCGAGTGACAGTTGACACAATGGGTAGTATTAAAGGGTTAACAAAGGGCTGTGAACGGGCGCTTTCGAAGGGTTAATTGCATGTTCGTTTCAAATATGGCGGCTATTTCGAGTTTTTTTTTGCTGTCGTGCAGTTTTTGTTCGTGCGGGTTTACCTTTACATGGAGTTCTTATGTTTGATGTTTATTTATTTTACTAGCCACCCTCTGCTTTGCAAGATTTTTTCGACTTGACAAAACATGAAGATTTCTTTATTATTTCTAAGTTAAATATGAATGTATTACATACATAAACCTTCCGGAATAAATTCTATAAATGATGTTGAAAACCGCATCAAAACCGGTTGCGTAGTTTAGAAGAACAACGCAGTCACACAGACAGACACTAAAAGCGACGTCAATTTATAATATGTGTAGAAGATTCATGAAATTGTCGCAAGGTAGCAGTTTAATTGGAATCTACTTAAGTACCATTTTGTGATTATTTTTACCGCTCAACTGTCGATTTGCCTTTATAACAATAAAGAAGAAATATACAAATACTATTTGTTTTTATAACAATAAAAATTCTATTGTGTCTCGTTAGTGACAGTTAAATTCTTAAGTAAGTAGGTACTAATGAATCTTTTATGAGCACTTAAATATTTAAATCAATTTCTACTGTTTAAATTATGACTAGGCAATTGTATAAAATAGATATATTGATGTATTGAAATATTGATATGTCTCATCGGCACGTGAGACCTAGTCAGAGGCCCATGGGCGGCTTTAAAATTCTGACACCAGGTTAGTCACTAAGCAGACGAAAAAGAAAAGCAGAAGAATAAAATTGATGACTACTAAATTCGCATGTGGTAAGTAGATTTAAATTCATTAAATTGATAATAAATCCTTTTATCACTTTCCATCTATTATACAATGTAACAGCGAATTCATTTTAAGGGCGTTCATTCAAAAAGTTGGCAACGTCGCAAATAGCTGACAAATATTTGCCTGTTTTGATAAATTTGACATATTACTGTTTGGAAATAAGAAATATGGCTAACTACACTTTACATACGATTTCATGGGACTGACAAGTTATGTGTCAAAATCTAGTAAAGATAAATCGATGAATGATATTGATATAACGATGAATGAAAAAGGTGTCTGATAGCCCAGTGGTTATTCTTATATATGAAGTTACGGGTTCAAATCCGGGCAAGTACTAATATGACTTTTCAATTCATATGTATACTTTCTGTGTTTATCTTGGACAATAATGACATCGGTAAAGGAATAAATCGTAAGGAAACCTGGACTTATAGTTATAATAATACATAATATAAAAATGAATCCCCATTTCCCTTGGTCACGGCATCATGCGTGAACGGCTGGACCAATTTCGCTAATTCGTTTTTTGTTGTGTTTGTAATTGTAAGGAGAAGGTTCGAGAAGAAAAATTGTTTAATTGTTCGGGAAGAAAAATGGAGAAAATTGCGCAGAAATTTTACAGTTTCGTCATTAAGGTTTCGCGTTTGAGGAATGTGAATTTAGCAGGGTAGGTAGGGTAGGTAAGGTAGGTAGGTGCGCCATTGATAAAGTACTTTGTGCTATCTGTGCGAAGCCGGGGCGGGCAGCTAGTAGTTAGTAAAATATAAGTTTGAAATCGCCTACCCGTCTTCAGCAAGCGTGATGATCAATGCTCTTGCGTTCTCTGTATGAGAAGAGGCCTTTGCCCTGCAGTGGGACAATAATAGGCTGGCATTATTAATGAAATATGTATAAATACACTTAGTTAGTGCACAAGCATAAACTATTAGGTACCTACTCAGTAGGAATTGTTTTTTACTCTATCGACGTAAGAAAAGCAAGAATTTAGTGTGAATAGCCAACATAACTGTTTATTAATTTATTTTTTACTAGCTCAGCCCGCGGTTTCAAGGCTTAAAGGCTTGTGCAGACCAGCGCGACTTGTCGCGCGACGTGACTCAAACAATGCAATTTCTAAGAAAACTGTACGGTATAACAATATCCGGCATCGCGTCGCGCGACAAGTCGCGCTGGTCTGCACAAGCCTTAAGTCACGATGTCGTGGGAGTATCGGAATAAAAATTACCGTATAACCTAATCCAGATTATTATCTACCCATGTCCCAAATTTTATCCAAATCCGTTCAGCCGTTTTAGCGTCAAAACGTAACAAACAACCTCACTTTCGCATTTATAATATTATATTACTAGCTGCGCCCCGCGGTGTCACCCGCATAAGTCTCGATCCCTTGCGATTATCGGGATAGAAATTACCCACTGGCCTAATTCAGGTCATGGTCTACCCATGTGCCAAATTTGAATCGAATCCGTTCAGCCGTTTTAGCGAGAAAACGTAATAAACAAACTCACTTTCGCATTTATAATTTTATGATTTCATAGTAAATACCAACACCAATAAAGATAAACCGGAGAAGAAACTGTCGAAATTGCGTGTTAAAATGAACAAAGTCGACAGTCATCATTATCGACAATAATTCGCGTAAATGTCGTAAATTCGACGTAATTTAACGTAGCATTGTGGTTTGCGTTTCACAATTAGCGGTCGATTTGGTCGGCGCTCGCGCATATGACGTAAAATGACGTCATCTGTTCGTTATTGTAATCTGCGGTTGACGGCGACATACGATTGTCGCGTGCGGAGAAAGCCTTATTTTTTAATCAATTAAATATATTGTTATTAGGCTTTATTGTGACCTTTTGGGTACGTTTTATGTAATATGTTGTGTAATTGTCGTTCATTTGTGGTTTGACAGATGCAATGCTTATTCTTGTTGGTAACTTTAAAATTGCTATTGCAAAAGACGAGTAGGTTCGGGTAAGTTTTTCATGAATTTCTGTTGAGGTATATATTTCTTCTCTGATCAATAGTTAGGTCCTACTGTACCGCTAGAAAAGGGTTAGCTGTAGAATATTATATGGGGGCGTAAAATAATAATGATAAATTTATATTATATTTATTTTATATTTGTCATCTTAATGTCAGACAAACGTGCACACTTCTACGCGTCTATTTGAAGACTCGTTTTTTCCATAACAAACACCTATTTTTTATTTAAATTAATAGAAAATTCGCTTGCAAATGCAATCTGAGTTATTTTTCTATCAACCTGTATAACAAGCTCACCCCATTTAAGCGAATCGTCCACCGCCGAGTAAACTAAGTTAGGTGCTATAGTTGAGCCAGTTTTTCATACATGTGCATCCACCGCGGGCACATGTTTGAAAAACTGGCTCAACTATGCAAACTAACTTAGTTTAGCTGACGGTGGACGATTCGGTTTACAGTACCTACACATTCCAAGGTGGTAATTAAAGAAGCGATTATATCATTACATTAAAAATAAAGCAAAGTTCCACTGAGTACTTTTTACCAATTTCCTAAAAGCCACATTATATAGTCTTCACCTTAAAATTAACAAATTTTATATTCCTTATAGGTAATAATTTTTTAATTCAACTTAAAACCCGATAAAAACCAAAAATAAATAATATTAAAACATCATAAAACGTATTCCATTTAAGAGCACTCGATCACCTTAATAATAACTGCATGAAGTGTCTCGAACCGCGTTATTAGGCCGCGTCTACACACTATAAGTGACGGTTGTAACGAGAAAATTAACAACCAGCGCGTCGTGTCGCGACTCGCCGAAACAATTACACGCCCGCGCGGTAGTTTAACGTTGAATTTGCATAATTGCAGCGATAACAGCCGATGCCGCGGGCGATGTCGCGTCAACGTGAACCGGCCCTGTGACAATTACAATGTACTTTTTGCAGTGTTTACATGCTCAATTAATGGAAGAATTAATCAATTTATGCTGGGAATATGCAGATGTGGGTGCGTGAAGATTATTGCTAATAGGTTTCTCTTATGTGTTTTATGTAAGCTGTTATGAAATGAGTGTGTATGATAAATTGGTTAATCATTTAGTTTTAAAATGCAATAAATTCAGGTCTTTAATATATTTTGCGCATTAAGTTTATGCTAATGAGTACAACGCTTTGAGATTATGAGCAGATATAGGTACGTGTGCTATTTTACTGTTTCGGTATTATGAAGATAAAGTGACAAGTATAGGGCGCTTTCACATTGCACGATAACGATAACGACACGATATCGTCGGACTGGTAGCTTCATACCATCCATCTGCCTAACCTTTTCCCAACTATGTTGGAGTCGGTTTCCGTTCTAACTGGATACAGCTGAATACTAGTATTTTACATGCATCGATTGCCTATCTGACCTCCACAACCCAGTTACTGGGTTACACGATACCCCTTGGTAAGACGGTTGTACGACTTTCGGGCTTCTGACGACCCGTAACGATTGTCAAAGGTCCACGAATGACAGCCGGGAACAACGGCGTGCTTTTCGCGGCACGGAGGAGTCTCGGTATGTAAAGATGGTCACCCATCCATGGACCAACCCCGGCAAGCGTAACTTAACATGATGGATCACCCTGTGCGGCTATTATTACTTAGCCACGAGCTCCTCTGGAAGTTTCATACAATTATTACTAAACGCTTTCACACTGTGTCGGTGTAGTGCCGGAATCGTCGCCGACATTGATTGTCGTGCCGATATCGGCGGACGACACTGTGCACTTGTTGACTGCTGCCATTCTTACCTCGAATTACTATTACACTTTTGGAATCGGGCGGCGATTCCAGCTTTTGCTGGCGCAACGAAACTCATCGAGGCTGCTGTAGCATACCGCATGACAATAAGCTGTTGGTTACATCTTGTCACATACCAATATCGTCCGACGATATCAGGCCGATTTTACGGTGTCGTTATCGTCGCAGTGTGAAAACGGCCAATGATGTTAAACTGTGCCAGCGGGGTTAGTAATTGCGTAACACACATAAAATGACAATTGATCGCAATGGGTTTCATTTTGACAGTTCACCCACGTTCGGTGCGTTATTTACGTTGCTGAACAGACGAACTTTTCAAACCTATGAAGCAATGGATTAGCAATATCCTTCAAACCCTCAGATTGTGATTGAAAGTGTGCTACGTAATTGCAGATGCCTACTAAAGAGCTGCGTACTAAGATACTTATAAGAATTCAGATTTAGTTAAATTCACATGTGACATCATCGCTTACCTTATTTTACAAGCCAACTGTACCTTTAATTTAAAAAAACAATTATCCTCTGACGTCACGCTAAAAACACAACCCATCAACAAACAGTAATCAATACGTAAATTACAATCATACGCCATAAGGCCTCGTTCACACGGCACGACTGGCACCGACGGCGCGACATCGCGACACCGGCGCCGGCAATTAATCAAAGTGTCGCGCGTTTCTCGTCAAATTGCTTTATTGTCGCCTAAATTGGTTGAGACCGGCTGATTTTCCGGTAGATTATTGTTCGTTTATTGGACTTAGTTTGGGGAAGTTTGTTTGTGGCTTTGTGTTGTTGGATACGAAGTGTTGATTGTGTTTGGATTAAGGTTTTAGATTGATTTTTATGACGTTTTTTTTGTAAAAGTCTGGGAAGGAAAGCACAGTGTAATTGGAAGGAAAGAATATTTAAAAACTTATTAAAACACTGCGACTTAACGTTACAACATTAAGTCGTGAGTGCTGGAACTTTTCGAAAGGTTCCAGCATGCTTAGCATTACCACAATAGAAACGGGTTTTCACGACGGAAGAATGGACAATATGACGGATAAACAATCACAATCTGTCATTTTGTCTATTCTTCCGTCGACAAAACCCGTAGAAAGCCGTTTCTATGGTTGTCATGCTACGCGTGCCGTTGTTGACCGATTCTGATTTACAGATAACATTTAAATGTGATCATACTAGAATCTTCGTACTAGAATTGCAGATGATTGTTATTTAATATTCTGGTAGGGATAGTGTTTTAGTACATTACTGAACTCAAGCATTGTAGTGGACTTATTAATTAAACTTTTTGCTGGGCAGACTTTTAAATTAAAACGTTTCTTAAAAACACCTGTAAGTATTCCATATTGAGATGTAATAGTACCGGTGATTTTATCATTAGATAGCCCGCCTTCCAATTTACTCTTAATTTTAACTATACTAATTTTCTATGAGACTTAATAACATACATAATACCTACATGGACGTCTGTCGTGTGTAACGAGGATAATTAGAATCTTACTAACACTTTTTACAAACAGCTTTTGCTTGTAGCTTGATCCGTTTATTTTAGCTTTCAGGTAGACTTTTTTCTAGCTTCGACAAGTGACTATACTTAATTGCGTTTAGGCACACCTGCAGGAGCTCATGGCATAGTAATAACAGCCGCAAGGGTCGATCCATCAGGTTAAGCTACGCTCTCTGGGGTTGATCCGTGGATGGGTGACCATCTTTACATACTGAGATTCCTCCGTGCCTCGGAAAGCACGTTAAGCCGTTGATCCCGGCTGTCTTTCGTGGATCTTTGACAGTCCTTACGGGTCGTCAGAAGCCCGAAAGTCTGACAACCAGTCTTAATAAGGGGTATCGTATTACCCAGTTACTGGGTTGTGGAGGTCAGATAGGCATTCGCTCCATGTAAAATACTGGTATTAAGCTGCATTCGGTTAACTGGAAGATGATCCCAACATAGTTGGGAAAAGGCTAGGCAGATTGATTGATCTGTCATTTTGTCTATTCTTACGTCGCGTCGACAAAACCCGTTTCTATTGTATTCAAGCTAAGCGTACTGTGCAGGCAACCGCACTTACAACTTGCCGAATGTTTTTTTTTTTACTGACGTCATAAGTAGGAGGAGTTTGTTGTAAATTTATGTTTTCACTACGGCATTTATTAATTGCGGACATTCAATACATTATTTGTGCGAAAATGAGAGAATAAGTTATATTTTCATTCATGGGCGCCGGCAGGTTTTTTTTATGGCATCTTTAGTTCTACGAAGCGAGCTCGATCATTTTTGCAGTCACCTAGTATATGTTAGGTTATTGTTTGTCCATGTATACAAGGAGTAAAGTCTTGTGCAGACCAGCGCGACTTGTCACGCGACGCGACACGAACAATACAATTTCTAAGAAAACTTCACAGTATAACAATAACCGGTGTCGCGTCGCGCGACAAGTCGCGCTGGTCTGCACAAGCCTTTACTTTGTCGACATATACCGAAAAGCTTGAATGTAGGATTAAAGAGTGAGCGAAGCGAGCTCGATCATTTTTGCATCTCGCCTTGAATGGGATAGGTTTTATTTTGTCCATTTATACAGAAATAATTAAGAATTAAGATAGAGTAAGATGCAAGAGCGAGCGAAGCAAAGTCGATAACCTTAACTCCCCGCCTAGGGCCGATTAGATTTTCGGAAATAGGAGTTCGGTACTTTGTCGACTTATGCACAGAAGCTTTAGAATTGAGAGATTGTAAGCTCGAAAATGTTAGTATCTCGCCTTGAATTCGTTAAGTTCTCTATTGTTGTGCTAGGCGTTTTCAGATATTTCTTTAGTTCTGAATATTTTTACACCCATATTTTATATTGAAGCCAGGGAGGTGCAAATGCACCCTCTTGCACCCAGCTCCCGACGCCGATTTATTTGAAATTTATTTGCCTTGTAATACTATACCTACCTACCTACCTACATATCCGACATTGGCAGACTGTTGAGCCTATAAATTATCACGTTTGCAATAAAAACTGATGTGTGTACATCAGTTTTTATTGCTATGCATTGTTATGCAATAAATATATCTTTATCTTTTATCTTTAAATCTTTTGCCTACCAAACAGCAAAGTTTATAAGACGCCTCATGCATGTATGAACCTCATTTTCTTCAGGAGAATTTATAACGATCATAGATCAATTTGGGTTTTATTTGCTAGATACCTATATATTTATGAAAGTACATAAATAAAACCCTGAAAAAAAAATCCCTACTCATCTCAAAAAATCTCGCCGATCAATTAAAAGTCCCCAGTGTAATCAAGGGTCCGCCATTTTGTCTCTGCCGCGTGATCGCACGACCAAACACTGCACCCTCCGAGAATTTGATCGACGCAAATAAAAAGAAGCCACGTGAATAGCCAGCTTTATTAGCTAGGAAGAGTTGATGTGGAGTTGTCTGGAAGTGACATAGTTTTGATCAAGTGGATTTAGTGACGAATCATGGAAAAGTGTGACAGGTGCTGTGAAACATAACATAATATAATATCACGCATTTCTATATTCTCCGAAATTTCACAAAAATTAACCTAATATGATCCTAAAGAAATCTGTGAAAAAGAGTGTGTTTGTGTGTTTCTTCCATTGGAAATTGAGTACTAGGCTGAGCTGAGCCTCATGTAGCCCCAGGAGGACTAAGTAGGGGGTGGAGACCTATTCCGATCACCGGTACATCCGGTTTGACGTCTCCGCCCAGACCTCGGGCACGCCGGTCAGACAGACCCCGAGTGGTCCGCGGTGGGCGCTGAAGCAGCTGGACCGGGAGCTCCTCCTGGAAGCCTCGATCGTGCAGGCCTGGGTGTCATCACCGGACAGGCCTGCCGACATAAACGACGAGGCGGAGTGGTTCCGGGAGGCCATGTCCGAAATTTGTGACGTGGCAATGCCCCGGGTCCAGCCCGGACGTGCTCAGCGCCAGGTGTACTGGTGGTCGCGTGAGCTGACCGCTTTACGCGCGGCGTGCGTTGCTGCGCGCCACCTGTACGCCAGGCACCGCAGGCTCCGTATCCGCCCGCCGGATACGGAAGCCATTGAGGCGGAGCTGTACGCAGGATACAGAGCGGCGAAGACCGCCCTCCAAGCGGGGATCGAGCGGGCCAGAGGACTGGCCCGCGAGGAGTCGCTGGAGACTCTGAACAGAGATCCGTGGGGACGCCCATACAAATGGGTGAGAGATAAACTCCGCCCATGGGCTCCCCCGCTGACGCAGAGTCTCCGGCCCCAGCTCGTGGAGGACGTGGTGAGCGCTCTGTTCCCCTCGCGAGGGGAACATACTCCCCCGCCCATGGCTCCGCCTCCTGCGGTGCCCGATGCGGACCACACCAGGGACGACGACGACGATACTCCGGAGGTGACCGAGGTAGATCTGAGAGTGGCGGTACGTAGGCTGAGTGCCAAAAATACCGCCCCAGGACCCGACGGCTTACCTGGAAAAGCCTGGGTTCTGGCCTTAGAGGCTCTCGGGCCTCGACTTCGGGGGCTCCTAAGCGCATGCTTGGAGAGGGGCCAGTTCCCACTTCGTTGGAAGACGGGGAAACTGGTCCTCATCAAGAAGCCGGGGCGCCCGGCGGACTCTCCGTCCGCTTACCGGCCCATCGTGCTACTCGATGAGGTGGGCAAGCTCTTTGAAAGAGTAATTGCAGACCGCCTTGTCGGGCAGCTGGTGCGAGTGGGGCCGGATTTGGCGGAGAGCCAGTATGGTTTCCGCAAGGGGCGCTCTACGGTGGATGCCATCATGCGCGTTCGAGCCCTCACGACGGGGGATGCTGTTGCCCGGGGTGGGGTAGTCTTGGCGGTGTCTCTTGACATCGCCAATGCCTTCAATACCCTGCCCTGGAGTTGCATTAGGGAGGCACTCCGGTATCACCGGATGCCGACCTACCTCTGTCGAGTGGTCGAGGCCTATTTGACGGACAGGGCCGTCATCTACCCCGGTCACCACGGAGAGTGGAACCGGCGAGAGATGTCGTGCGGTGTCCCACAGGGATCGGTCCTGGGGCCGCATCTGTGGGACATCGGCTACGACTGGGTGCTGCGCGCCGACCTCCCTAGCGGCGTCAGCGTGGTTTGCTACGCTGACGACACGCTGGTCCTGGTGCAGGGGAGGTCGCATGAGGCGGCGGCCGAACTAGCGACACGTTGGGTTGCGACAATCGTCGAAAGGATCCGGCAACTGGGACTCGAGGTGGCCTTGCACAAGTCCGAGGCCATGTGTTTCTATGGTCCTCGGAACGCGCCACTGTCGGGTTCCCAGATTACGGCGGGAGGGGTTCACATCGGTGTCGAGTCGACGATGAAGTACCTGGGACTCGTCCTCGACAGCCGGTGGAACTTCGTGGAGCACTTCCGACGTTTGGCTCCCAAACTGGATAGGGCTGGGGCTGCTTTGAAGCGGCTCCTGCCCAACCTGGGGGGTCCAAACGCCTCCTGCCGGAGGCTTTACGCGGGGGTCGTGCGGTCCATGGCCCTTTACGGGGCACCGGTGTGGGCGCGTTCATTGAGGCTGCGACCGGCCCGGCGGTTGAACGCGTCCCAAAGGGTCATGGCCATCAGGCTGGTCCGGGGATACCGCACGGTCTCCCGTGAGGCGGCGAGCCTCCTTGCCGGACTACCGCCATGGGATCTGGAGGCGAAAGTCCTCGCGCACATGTGGGAGTTGCGCGAGGAGGCGAAACGCCGGGGTGTAACTCCGCTGCCGCGAGAAATCACGGCACAGCGGACAGAGCTCCGGCGGGATCTCATGGCGGCATGGAGTGTACGATTGTCGCAACCCAGCGCTGGGCACGCCACAATTGCGGCGATAAGTCCCCTCTTTGAGGAGTGGCTTGAGAGGCGCCATGGCGTCCTCACCTTCCGCCTGACGCAGGTCCTCACCGGACACGGTTGTTTCGGGAGGTTCCTGTTCCGCGTAAGGCGGGAGGAAACGCCCGGGTGTCACCACTGTGTGGATCGCCCGGAGGACACGGTGGAGCATACGGTGGAGGTCTGCCCGGCTTGGGCGGAGCACCGCCGTGTCCTCACGGAGGCGATCGGCGGCGACGATCTCTCGCGTCCGGCCCTGGTTCAGGCCATGGTTCGGAGCGAGAGTGCATGGGAGGCCGTCACCTCCTTCTGCGAAGCAGTTATGCTCGCGAAGGAGGAGGCGGAGCGCGTGAGGGAGATGCAAGCTGCACGCCCTCGCGGCCCTAGTCGCCGCAGGAGACGCCCCGGGCGTCGGGAGTCCAGAGCCGACTTCCGGCCACCGTAGGCGCGGGCTTGCGGACGGTGAGCAATGGGCAGCTCGCCGTCCGATAAGGACCAGGCCCGTGTCGACGGCGCGTTGTGTTCCACGCGCGCCTCAAAGAGATGTCAGCACCAACCGACGGGGTCGAAAGACCAATGCCTGCTGGGGTTGCGGGTTTGTCCGAAAGGGATAACGCGGCCCCGGCACACAGGCAACGGAAGGAACACGGGTGGGTTTTAGTCAGTAAAAGTCTGACACACCCTCTCGCTCTGCCCAGAGCGGGAGAAGTCATTTGATGATTTCCCATCCAAAAAAAAAAAAAAAAAAAAAAAAAAAAAAAAAAAAAAAAAAAAAAAGGAGGACTAAGTAGATACATGAGGCATGTTTACCACTAGTGTGATTAAAACTGCCAACATTTTATTTTTATTTTACAGGCATTTATCTCAATATCAGACCCGGAGAGTAAACGACAAAAGCAAGATGACGGCAATATGAACACTGACGCAAAGTCGAAAGAAAAGGTGTGTTTGAATTTGGATAAAATTGTACTGTCATATCCAGCAGCGGTTTTTCGGTCTTTCCGCTTAAATTAAAGGGTCAGGATACTTGAAAAGTTCAACGTGTGCACAATCCCTAATATGGGTAAATGGCGAATATTGTGAACCATACATAGGTATATTTATGCAGGTTAGTACTTAGGTATCTGCCAGGTTGCTACCCATGTAATAAGGACTGCCAAGTGATGATTAAGGGTTTGGGCACGCCATGATTGCAGCGATAAGTCCTCTCTTTGAGGAGTGGCTAGAGAGGCGCCACGGCGTCCTCAGCTTTCACCTGCCGCAGGTCCTCACCGGACTTGTTTCGGGAGGTTCCTGTTCCACAAAAGGCGGAAGGAAACGACCGGGTGTCACCATTGTGTGGATCGCCCGGAGGACACAGTGGAGCATACGGTGGAAGTCTGCCCGGCTTGGGCGGGGGGCACCGCCGTATCCGTGTGGAAGCCATCTGCGGCGGTGTCCTCTCGCGTCCGACCCTGGTCCAGGCCATGGTACGGAGCGAGAAGGCGTGGGAAGCCGTCACCTCCTTCTGCGTGAGGGCATGAAATTCGCATCTGACTGACGGACTAAATAGTTTTTACTTTTCCACACATTTTTTTTTGTCAACATCCCCATCATTAGGTAGCGCCGCCACTGTTGTAGGACGATCAGGAATATGCTACGGCGCTACTTAATTAGCAGCAGTGATAGCCTAGTGGTGTGACCGTCAGACTGCCAAGTCATAGGTCTCGAGAACGAACCCAAGGCACGCACCTCTGACTTTTCGGATTCATGTGCGTATTTTATAATTATCACTTGCTACAAAAATGGTGAAGGAAAACATCGTGAGGAAACCGGCATGCCTGAGAGATATTTCTCGACGGCATGTGAAGCCAACTCAGAGGCCCATGGGCGGCTTTAAAACTCTGACACCAGGTTAGTCACTAACCACACGAAAAGAAAGACCTAATTAGTTTAACAGCGGAGCCAACATTACGGCATAGGAAATATTTGATGAAACACACTCTACAAATAGCTCAGAAAAAATCGAAGTAGGATTCAGTAGGAGCTGTGGTAGTGGCTACCCGAAATGTCATTTAAATCGCCCATCACGATTCCATTGTCAAAACCTAACTGATAATCTTTCATACAACTCTTTTCATGAAAATTTCAAAACATCACAAACTCGAAATAGTTTTCACCCAAAACCAACTTCAACACTTGACGATTAGGTTTCTTTTCCTTTAGCAGCATGTATTTAGAAAACGTCTAAAATGAAAGATGCTATCGTCCACGAGGACGTAATAAATTAGTCAGTTATTGAATTCAATTATCTGGGTCTGTTCAGGCACAGTATAAATAAGGAACAGTATTTTAACTTCATAGAAAACGGCTGAAACGACGGGCTTCGAAATCTCAGAACACTGTGAATATCACTACGCAACAGTGTTGAGTGCCGCAGTTACGCACGGACGCGGAAGGATTTTTTCTTGCATGCCTCCTAGTAAAGTATGGCTGAACCTATTCCCCCAAAAAAATATATCTCATAACTACCGAGCGTAGATGGCGGGATGAACTTGAAGCTTATAAGCGGGATTGGTCCATATTGGCTCAGGATCGAGTTGAATGGAAAAACGAAAAGGAGGCCTTTGCTCTGCAATGGGACAATACGGGCTAATTATATATATATATATATATATATATATCTACCAAGCGGCCGTAGACAATTATTTCAAGGTCACTGCCAATATATAATACTGTTTCTTTATTATACTGTGGTTCAGGGTCAGTTATCTGATCGTTATGTTTTGAACAACTGACATGACAACGTTGCTTAATGAAAAACTTTTTCGATTATGGATTGCTTTCGTGAAGCATTGTGTCCTACCTATATTAGGTATGTGCCTTCGCACATACCTAATATAGGTAATATAGGTGTCATCGAACATGGCTTCTATATACATACTTTTCATCAGGTTAAGCCGCGCTTGCCGCAGTCAGTCCGTGGATAGGTAAGCACCTTCACCCCTCCGTGCCTCGGAAAGCACGTTAAGCGGTTGGTCTCGGTTTTCATTTGTGGATCTTAGACAGTCGTTAGGAGTACCTACGTCAGAAGCCCGAAAGTCTGACAACCAGTCTTACAAAAGGGTATCGTGATACCCTGGGTCAGATACGCAGTCGCTGCATTTAAAATACTGGCATTCAGCTGCATCCGGTTAGACTGGAAGTCGACCTCAACATAGTTGGGAAAAAGGCTAGGCAGATTGATTGATTTATTTTGGGCAAATCGTTTTTTGCATCGGTCTCGATAAGGTCGTGGTCGATAATTATGAATATTCTCATCTGTGATTTGACTTTTATATAAACCTGAGCAATAAAGTGCAAGTAGGTTCCCATTGCAGGTTAGTACATTTCTCTCTTCTGTCTTGTGTTTCAGCATATGTATAATAAAAAGTATCCGCGAGTGGCCACATAGTGTGCATGCAGACCCACCACCACCCTACCATCTTTCTGACGCGCATTTTGTAGTGATGATACAAGAGAAGAAGCAAGTCGTCGGACTTTCATTAACAAAAAAGATATGCAATCTAAGAGGATTGCATATCTTTTTTCTCTAAAATAATATACTTTTACCTTTAACGAACTCACCTAGAATCTCAACCCCAAAAATAATAAAACTCCCAAATCCAAATTTGGTATCATTGAAATTCCAACGGTCGAACGTCGGCCATATTGCGATTTTCAATCAACGTTCGATGTTCAAACGGCATCCATTCGCGCAACTGTCATCGGGCGGACACGGACGTGACGTAACGACGGGTTCGCGGAACGGTTATCGGTACATCTTTGTAGCTACATGTGATTTTAATTTGCGGAAGATTGCTGCTTTGGGAATTGAAATTTGTTTTTGGAATGAGCTCTTTGTAGTACTTATATGTAGGAAGAGAGAGCTGGCTTTGATGGGGTATTGGCGCATTTTAGTTCCTGTATTAACTGCATTGATTCATGTATGTACGGTTTCAGGATTGGTTTTAGCTTTTCATTTCTCCTTTATGACAGAGAGGCCCTAGGACAGAACTTCGCCGAGAAAAGAAGCAATTAATTTCTCGGCGAATTCCTTTAATCTATAATTTTATACTGGGCACACAATCTCTAGTAACATAAAAGTAGAACCATCAACTATATAATGGACCCGTCTAACAGTAGCGTAATATATCATAATACGATATCTATAATCCCCTGCATATACCCACCTACTAATCCCCACTTCAATACATTGACCCCATATTATCAAAATGTTGCCAGAACAATAATTCAATATCAAACGATGCACATGGCATTACTTGCATCTGTCAGGCGCCCGCTGATTCAAAAAACGAACGCATAATGCGTTGATACACATTTGAAAGCCAGCCAGTGTAGATTGAACTGTGCGATGTACATTTTTTAATCATGGCTTTGTATAGTAAATGATAGTATGGTTACAGAATATCTAATCTCCACTTGCACGTATTTAAAAAGTCATTCTGTCTCTGTCATGTTCAAACGATTGACAGAAATAGAACGATGTTTTAATTAAATTCGTCTAACGCTATATCTATGCATTTAGTGATTTGTGGTGCAAGTTTGCCTTAGTCTAGCTTCTATAACTACCTGGTTCTAGAATACTAGGTCTATACAATAATATTAATAGTCCCAAGATTCCAGTTCTTTCAAATATAGAGAAGACCATTTCCTACAAAAAAAAAAAAATCTTTTGAAATATTTTATTAAATTTCCTCCGGCCTCTAAAGCATTCCTCCTAAAACGCATTTGAATATTTTAATCTCCAATTTTTTTAATCAACCAGACATTTATTTACTTCATCCTTTATTTACCATTTGCGAGCATAAAGCTAAACCTAGTTCAATCTAAACTTCGCCATATAATAAATCTGGAGTCCACATCTCAGCTCAGTCTCCACTGGTCACTGGCTAGTGTCGCCGCGGGCGGCAGATGACCGCAACATGATTTATGACAGGACACACCAGTGCATTTCCATTCGTAAATGTGATCGGTGTAATTACAGCCTTGTTTCGGCCACGGGCGGTTACCATCGATGGGAACGGGACACTTCTGTATGCGATTGTTGATTGGAAGAGTCTGATTTTGTTCTGTCAGTACTTAATTTAAAATAAGTTAGCAGTTATTGTATTGGTAAAGAATAAACCATCTTGCCAAAAGTCCCTGAAATCCTCTGATTATCAGTTTATGGGATCCATTTGCTATTTTAAGCTTAACTTTGCACCGTTATCTGTTGATTTCATACGGACTAAGAAGCAAATGGCATTTGATTGGCCAAAGAAATGAAACTACGTTAAAGATGTATAATTAAAAACAAATAATCCTAACGCTACGCAAAAAACCGGTATTAAATCAAGTTCAACATGCAATCTGTATTGAGAAATAATAAAAAACCACAAGCCAAGCTAAATCACAAGAAAAAAAGACTAGTTGACTCCTAAACGCCTTCAAAACTTTCAAGCGTTCAATTTCCAAAAACACCAAAGTATCTTTTTTAACACAGCTTTGTGCACCCACAATGGAACATAGCATAATGGTCCTACAATGTTCCCACTGCTGGTACACATGCCTTCTCTCAGTGAGCGGGACTGGGTTGTAATCCACCACGCGTTCCCAGTGCGGGTTGGTAGATGTCACATGTCTTGGAATTTTTGGTTCTAGAACATGCCGATTTCCTCTCGATGTTTTCCTTCACCGTTTTGAGAGCAATGGTGATGAAATAATTTACACAAAGTAAAGCGCCTGTCTGGTTCGACCCTATGAACTACACAACTCGTAAATCGCGGCTGTTTCCAAAGAGCCACCAGTCCTCCCAATCGGGCATAACCAATCTAAAATCAGAGACACACACACAAGACAATTCAGTCTGTTTAAAAGGATACCAATAAAGGAACCAATTTCATCGCGTATTGTTTGTTAAAAACTCGATTATGTCCGGTCCTAAAAGGATGATGAAAAAATGAAGCAGTATGGTAGTAGCTACTCATCGTGAGATTGAACTAGCGAAGCCCCCAGTTATGCCTGACATGCAAGTTAGAATTGCGTAAATCTTGTATAGTTTTTGTTACTATATTGCTGAATTCATTTTTAATTCCGGGTATGTAGAGTAAATCTAAGTAAACGTCAGACATAATGGTTACGTCTTTTGCATTTAATTACTACTATTTACAATTTACTTCGTTTGGCGGAAAGGCTTGTGCAGACCAGCGCGACTTGTCGCGCGATGCGACACGAACAATACAATTTATAAGAAAACTTCACAGTATAACAATACCCGGTGTCGCGTCGCGCGACAAGTCGCGCTGGTCTGCACAAGCCTTTAATCGGAATACGGAATCAACCATAAATTCAAGCTTCAAACTAATTAGAACTAACATTCTACAAATAAACACACAACGGTTCAGGCAACGATATTACGGTATCAATCCAAACATGTTCTAAACTTAAATAAACTTTTTTCTGGCGCCCGTTTTAAAAAAAGAACTGCTTTCGTTTATTTTCCCGCGCTGTCGATGAACGAGGCGTGACATTCGAAATTTTCGGTGTTGTCAGCGCACAAAAAACATGGAAATAGAATAGTGTTGTTTGGTGTAATATTAATGCGTCTAACGGACCTCTTTTGTGTCGCTAGGGGATGTATCATTCACGTCATCACTCATTGAAATGAATAGGTTAATGATATTGGAACAAAAAGGATTCATAGTTCATGGAGAAATGATTTTATGAATTAATTTTTTGCTTTGGTTTTTGAGTTTCCGGGAGTTCTGATTGTTAAAGATTTTTTCTTCGTTATTTTTTTCTATTTCCTTCAAATTGGTAGAATCTATTTAGGTGTTTTCTATTGATAAACTAAGCGGATTTGTAAATGGCTATTTATACTGAATAGATTCAAGTAATTGTTCGCTTCAATCCTCCGCTTCAAGCAATTCAATCTCATTTGCATTTTATATTTGTAACCACAGTCGTGTCCTATTCCTGTTATTTGTCTTCAATGGAATCAATTGCACCTACTTTTCACATAGCGACGAGGACATTGACAGATCGTGGGAACCTAAGAAGTTGAAGACTTTTTATTGCAGTCACAGTCTTTGTACTATATACTACTAAACCTGTCATTGCAAATAAACGTTAACGGGAATCAGATTAGATTATTGTGTACTGAAATTGCAAGAGCCTCTTCGTTTTCTGCTTTTTTTATCAAATTCGAATTAAAATTCAAAAGTCATTTATTCAAACTAGGCTGAGAATAAGCAATTTCGATCGTCAAAATTACATAAGACAGCCCCCCAAAACGTCCGAATCAGCGTCGTATCAGGTTTGAGTTAAGAAGAAACTCATTTTAGTGCTTTGGAAAAGTATATTCATCTATTTCTGTAAAAATATAAGGTAAGTAAAACATGTTTTTCAGTGTTTCATAGTTTTTCCACTTTGTTCATGGCATTATTTAATGCTTGGGTTTAAGAGCGTGCATTCTGAAAGTGGGCAACGTTGCAATTAGCTGTCAAGTGTTTCGTTGTTTTGATTACTTTGACAAAATTACTATTATGGAAATATGAAATGTCGCTAACTAGTAAACTAAAATATTGATTATAAAATTCAATAATTAATAACACTGAATATTTGGTTTTAGATGTAAAAAAAGTACTTATTTTGAAACTTTCCAAATGCCCTTTTTAGGGTTCCGTAGTAAACAAGGAACCCTTATAGTTTCGCCATGTCCGTCTGTCCGTCTATCTGTCTGTCCGTCTCTCTGTCCGCGGGTTAGCTCAGAGACGGTCCTAGAAACGGTACTAGAAAGCTGTAATTTGGCACATGTATACATATTAATCATGCCGACAAAATGGCAAAATAAAATCAAGAAAAATATTTTTGTTTAGGGTACCTCCCCTACACGTAAAGTGGGGATGCTTAATTTTTTTCTCGTCTACCCTATGTTCTTGGATATCGTTAGAAAGGTCGTTCAAAAATATTGTGAGTTTGTAAAACCATTTTTAGATTCAGGGATCCGTTTACGAATATAAATTTTTTGTTAGTGTCAAGTGTGTGTCCCCCCCCCCCCCCCCCCCCCTTCTAGCTAAATGGTTGGACTTGGATTTGAGAAAAAAATCACAGCAGTAGTATATATAACGAAATTAAAAGGAAAACTATCAGAGCTAAGTAGGCTGTACAGGTTAACGAGTAATAATCAACCAACTTAAATTTACGGTTAGAAAAACATGATCTCCCATTCATTCCGTATGGGAGAACATGTTTTTCAACTACAATGTTAAGTTTGTTCTTGGGATAAATTCATCCCAACTACGGAACCCTTCATTGTGCGTGCGTGGTCCGACACGCACTTGGCCGGTTTTTACACCTTAAAAAGGTTACAACATCAAATTCAGAGTTATAATTGTAATTCATTATTAATATTTTCGGTCACTAGTTAGCGATATTTCATATTTCCATAACTACAGGGGCCCTACCATGAAGATTTAAAATACTTGCCAAGTACATGACAGGTCAACTTAGCAGGTTAACCTGACAGGTTTTCTATTTGTAACTTGACCGTTTCTGTCTGACCTGCAATGCATCAACTTAAGACCTGCTACGTTATCGTTGACCGGTACGCCATATTATAAACAAACGTTCGGAAATACTTTTACGGAATATTACCGGTTTTAAGGTTACATAAAATTAGTTTAATAATAGTTTCTAATGATCAAGATAATTCTAAAAAAACTATGTTTTGTAGCAAAAAATCTTATTTAACACGATTATGACGTTGGAGACCCTTTTAGATGGTTAATAAAGGTAAGAACCTACTTGAAAAACTTACCAAAGTTATTGCTGTTTTCGAACGACTACAGCGTATCAAATAAATTGTCAACACCACAAAAATTTACGAGGTCACTTTGAATGTGTACTACTTAGGCTGTGCTTTGAACGAGTATTAGAAATTGAAGTGGGTTAGTGGGTTCCTTTTTCGAAAGTTTTTTTTTTTAACAAAAGAAACAGATTCTGTAAATAAATCAGAAAAGCAAAGCACAAATTTGTACCGTGTCCGTGTGGTAAGAAAGTTCAGTTATTTGGTAATAATGACTTCAAGGAGAATTTTATTATGAACAATTGGAAACACTGTAGATTTTTTTTAATTATCACAAGGACATTGCAATGGACTACAATAAAAGTGCTCAAACTCGAGAAATGTCCCGCAGATAGTGGACGGAAGTGTCGGAATATTCGAATTCCATTGTTGGTGGTGCTATCAATGATTATAGAGGCTGGGCAAGGCTGGGCAGCTGTAAGTTGTTTTTTTAGTAACACTACGAATATTGTCTTTACCTAAAACATCTATTAAACATTAACTTAGGTATTGGTTTTTATTTCTATGTATTGTGTTCATGATTTGTATTTCTTTCACATCTACTTACTCGTACCATTTCTATAACATAAGTACAAGTTTGTTGAACATAAAACTGTCGTTTGGATTTTAGCGATTTGTTTCAAACTGTTTTTATCACCAAGAAACTCATATAATTATTTCATCATCGTCACACATCCAAAATAAACGACAAAGAGATTGTTTTTTTTGTTGTCTATAATTTTGAATATCGCCACAATATTATTATATTTACTAATTAACATGTACGTACGTTTTTTAATTTTAAATTAAAGAAAACAGTTCAATAAAAGTTAGTTTTACACGCCTGCTTAATATGACTGCAGGGCAGTTCAGTTTTCAAGGTTTTACATGTCAAAAAGGACGTGATGGTAGAGCTTATCGCAGGTCAGACCAGTCAAATGCTGTCACGTGACCACTGACCGGCTGTAGTCACGTGATCGCTGACTCGCCTGTTATTTGACGTGTTCATGGTGCAAAATAGCCCGACAGTTCACTTTCCGTCGAAAATTGATCTGATATAAGAGTGCATGGTAGGCCCCCCGTAATATTACCAAATTAATAAAAAAAGTAAATATTTGACAGATATTTGCGACGTTGCTAACTTTCAGAATGCACGCTCGTTGGACGAAAATATAATTCCAAATAATATTTACTAATTCCATGCATTATTCATATTTTTACTTTTTTGTGCACAATAATCACATCGCATACAGCCAGCACCGCTGGGTGTTTTATCGTGTCGTTACCAAACATTATGATTTAGTGATCACGAGTGTTCCGTTCAGGTGCCGCACGCATCTGCCCCTGTTAATAACCCATTGTTTGATTGTGTTGCATACGCCTGTGGGTGATAGGATTCATATGTCTTTAGGGAAACTTATATCAACTGCTATTTAGGGTTCAATATGGAATAACAATTTCTAGACATTAAAATACTTATGCCCGTTTTCACTGACAACTAAGTGACACCTAAATGAATTCCTAAATAAAAGTACGCTGTTGGATTTTCAACTCTCAGCGTTAAGCCTAGCGTTGAAAATACAACAGTACACTTTTAATTAGGGATCACTTAGTGTTGGTGAAAAGGGGCATAAGTATTTCAATGACCAGAAATTGTAACTCATATTGAACCTAGTGCTTCATTTCAACTTTTAATTAGGTAGATACCTTCGGAAGGCTGAAATCATTCCAAGTACAACCTCATCATCATCATCATTTCAGCCAAAAGACGTCCACTGCCGAACATAGGCCTCCCCCAAGCACCGTCATTTCGACCGATTATGTGCATCCCGTATCCAGCGGTTTCCTGCGGCCTTCACCAGGTCATCCATACAACATACAACCTCAATTAGGTACTTTTCAGCACTCCTACGCAGCAATGACCGTTTTCTGAAATGACGTTCACTAGGTGACAGCACTGAGACGTCAGGTCCGGGCACCTGTCAAAAGTGTCAAAGCCCTTATATTTACTTTAGAGTGCGTTTAATTAAATAGTTCCTATGCCGTAGTGTTGGCTGCACTGCTGTAGGAGCAATACGAATTCGCTACAGCGCTACCTAATAGGTCTGTTTTTTTAATTCAACATTGGAGCCAAGATTACGGCAAAGGAACTATTTGATGAAACGCACTCCATGAATGAATGATGAACGTCATCATACATTTTAGGTCCATTCATTGTCGAAATGAATACCTCTTGTCAAAGTGGTGCCAACTGGTGGTGTGCATTTTCACTGTCACACATTAACACTCATTATTTTGGTTTCTATCCTATTGACTTGATTTAGTAAAAAGGCACGTACAAAAAGTTATAAAAGGACTTTACTATTTTACTTTACAATAAAAACCGGCCAAGTGCGTGTCGGACCACGCACAATGAAGGGTTCCGTAGTTGGGATGAATTTATCCCAAGAACAAACTTAACATTGTAGTTGAAAAACATGTTCTCCCATACGGAATGTATGGGAGATCATGTTTTTCAAACCGCAAATTTAAGTTGGTCGACTATTTGTAGAGCCTACTTAGCTCTGATAGTTTTCCTTTTAATTTCATTATATATACTACTGCTGTGAATTTTTTCATAAGTCCAAGTTAGCTAGAAGGGGGGACACACACCCACACTTAACTCTAACAAAAAAATTCAGTTAAAAGCTTAATATTTCGCAAACAGATCCCTGAATCCAAAAATGGTTTCGACAAACTCACAATATTTTTGAAAGACCTTTCTATAAATACCCAACAACATGGGGTAGGTACATGAGGAAAAAAAAACATCCCCACTTTACGTGTAGGGGATGTACCCTAAGAAAATATATTTTTGTTGATTTTATTTTACCACTTTGTCGGCATGATTAATATGTATACATATGCCAAATTACAGCTTTATAGTACTAACCATCGCTGAGCTAAGCCGCGGACAGACAGGCGGACAGACAGACAGACAGACAGACAGACAGACGGACATGGCGAAACTATACGGGTTCCTTGTTTACTACGGAACAAAAAAGGAAAATCAATCAACAGCCTGTACAGAAAACAAAATATAAAATAAGTGTAAGGATCTCGCAACTTTTAATTACTTTTACAACTCTAATGGAACTTACAGAAGCTAGCAATATTTTACAACTACCTACTAAGGAAAAGCCTTCTCTTAAGTTTATTATTTTTCTACTTAAAATATAATTGGATTTTTATCCATTACATCCATAAAAGTCAAACCGATCAAATCTACGGTAGAATAGAAATAATAAACTTAACCCTTTAAACGCGATTGTAGTTTTGAAGTTGGTGACGTGACTAAGTGCCTGTTGTACTCCTTCCGAAAGGCGAGTAATAAAATACCAATTTATGAAATACTAGCTTCTATCTTTATAAATTGAAGCCTTATGTTACTCAGTGATAATATAGCATTCTACAGGTAAAAGAATTTTTAAAGTTGGTCCAGTAGTTTATGAGTTTATTCATTAAAAAAAAAAACAAATTGTTAGTCTTTATAATACCTACTAGCTGACCCGGCGAACTTTAAAAATTCTTTTACCTGTAGAATGCTATATTATCACTGAGTAACATAAGGCTTCAAATATACTTAAATTTATACTTCTTACTTTGTTTCACAATCAATCAAATATATACCCTACCTACCCTACCTACCCTACCTACCCTACCTACCCTACCTACCCTACCTACCCTACCTACCCTACCTACCCTACCTACCCTACCTACCCTACCTACCCTACCTACCCTACCTACCCTACCTACCCTACCTACCCTACCTACCCTACCTACCCTACCTACCCTACCTACCCTACCTACCCTACCTACCCTACCTACCCTACCTACCCTACCTACCCTACCTACCCTACCTACCTACCCTACCTACCTACCCTACCTACCTACCCTACCTACCTACCCTACCTACCTACCCTACCTACCTACCCTACCTACCTACCCTACCTACCTACCCTACCTACCTACCCTACCTACCTACCCTACCTACCTACCCTACCTACCTACCCTACCTACCTACCCTACCTACCTACCCTACCTACCTACCCTACCTACCTACCCTACCTACCTACCCTACCTACCTACCCTACCTACCTACCCTACCTACCTACCCTACCTACCTACCCTACCTACCTACCCTACCTACCTACCCTACCTACCTACCCTATCCTATCTTTTAAGTTAGATCAAACTGCACACAGTGTGCAAATTTGATTAAAATCGGTTAAGTAGTTTAGGAGTCCATCGCGGACAAACAACGTGACGCGTAATTTATATATATATTTATTATATTATTATATATATAAAATATAATATATATTATTATTAAGAAGATTAGTACCTATAAATATTAGTTTATAGACTAGCGACCTGCCCCTGTTTCGTACGGTTATTACGACCTGACGCAACATTGAGATTTATTTATTAGGTAGATACTTAAATAAAATTTTATATGAAAGTATAATTTAAACACAAAAATCTTCAGTAATAAATTCTCTAAATGGTGATGAAAATTGCCTCAAAATCCGTTGTGTAGTTTAAAAGGACAATGGGGTCGCTCAGACAGACACGAAAAGTGACTTTAATTTATATTATGTAGGTATTTAGGTACCTATAGATTAGTCGTCATTATTTTTGTCATGAGCGTATTTATCGGTTTTTTTATTGAAATATGGCGAAGTCAGGATATTTAGGTATGGGCACGCCACAATTGCGGCGATAAGTCCACGCGAGAACGCGAGGCGCCACGGCGGGCGTCCTCACCTTCCGCCTGACTAAGGTTCTCACCAGACACGGTAGTTTCGGGAGGTTCCTGTTCCGCATAAGGCGGGAAACGCCCGGGTGTCACCACTGTGTGGATCGCCCGGAGGACACGGTGGAGCATACGGTGGAGGTGTGCCCGGCTTGGGCGGGGCACCACCGTGTCCTTGTTGAGGCGATCGGTGGCAGTGATCTCTCGCGTCAGGCCCTGATCCAGGCCATGGTACGGAGCGAGAGGGCGTGGGAAGCCGTCACCTCCTTCTGCGAAGCAGTAATGCTCGCGAAGGAGGAGACGGAGCGCGTGAGGGAGAGGTAAATGTCGTTCCCTCATGCCCCTAGCCGCCGCAGGAGACGTCCTGGGCGTCGGGAATCGCAGGCCGATTCTCGGCCACCGTAAGCGCGGGCTTGCGGACGGTGAGCAATGGGCAGCACGCCGTCCGATAAGGACCAAGCCTGGGTCAACGGCGCGTTGTGTTCCACGCGCGCCTCAAAGAGATATCAGCACAACGAAAGGGGTCTGCTAGGACCGATGCCTTCCGCGGGAAGTCATCGGTCGCGCGTCATTGGGGTCGTGGGAAAATCCGAAAGAAAAAAAAAAGGATATTTAGGTACGAGCAGATTTTGTTTATCCCCAGGTGATGATTCTTTTGATTTTATTAAAACAAAAAAGGCTTACCTATTCCATTGCGATAAAAGATAAAGATAATTTCTACTTAGCACTAGTGATTCCCGAAAGTATCAGAAACTATTTTCTAAGGGTATTAAAATGTGTGCTTGTCTGATTGCCTCGTACCGCACATATCGTACCCAGAGAACTTGTATCTACCTAAGAAATTTTATGACAAAGTCAATTTAATCGGTTGGTTTCACATTCGCAGGGAACAATAAAAGGGAACAGAACCAGTATAAAACGCCAATACATTATCATATAGCTTTAAAAGTAATTAAGTGAATGCTCGGTGACGGATGTCTAATGCGGTTAGTTCCACATTCGGCCGCAGGTCGCCACCGTCCACCTAGACTCGAACCAATCGCCTTTAATGAACTGTTTTATGGTTCAGTTCGCACATCGGCCGAGTGTGACACTGTAGTGTAATACGAGTAAGATGGACGAGTAATACATCTTTGGAAGTCCTTAAAAATACTTCAGACCCAGGATGCATGTCCGCAGCAAGAAAAACGTGCCCAGGTGGACATTCACAGACGTCGCCGCCCTAGAGTGTAAATGTGGTGCTGTCCAACAAACAATGGAATATCGTGTCCAGCGTGTCCTGTTGTCTGCATATGTTACAGGAATTGATGGACGCTACTGAAGGTGCCAAACTCGTTGCCAAATTCTGAGCCGACTCTTTTTAGATTACCATCGACACGCTGAGAAGAAGATAATTATATAAATCTTAGTAGTATCATGCGTTCTGTTTGAAGTTGAGAAAAAAAAACTACATTTTTGTTTGGAGAACCACGTTGAAAATTTATCCTATTTACAAAATTTCAGCAAGACACTCCGGCTATGCAAAGTCCACTAGCAATCACTGTCATTCTTCTTAACGAACAAAAAGAAAACCTGAAATAACAAAAAAAAATACACCACGGTGTGATAGACATCTCGGAGCAGACACCAATATGTCTCGCTTCCACAAAATCGAACCTTATCTTACATTATTAAAGTTCAAATTAAAAGAAAAATATTATGTCCTTTCTAAAAACAATTAAGTACCTATAGCTACTTAATTAGCTGAAGCGATGACATGAAATTCGCAATAGCTACGTTTAATGTTTGAAATAATTGATACAGTAGTGGTATCGTACGGTGTAACTAATGCTTTACCTGCCTATTGAAAACAATTCCAGTAGGTAGATGTATCTAAGTAAGTATTTCTTATTTTAAATTACTAGCTTCTCCCCGTGACTTCGTCCGCCATAGCCTTATAACCTTCCTCAAAAACTGGCCTATCCAATGCAAAAATAATTTTCCAAATTCGACTGGTAGTTCTGGAGATTACCCCCTGTATACAAACTTACAAACAAACAAAGAAATGAACAAATTTTACCTTTTTATAATATTAATATAGATAGCATAATGTGTACTGTCGAAGAATTTCATATCTATACACCATAAGGACTATTTTTGCTTGTAGTGCTAAGCCGCTATAGAAATCTCATCAACCAATGACATCGCACCATCAGATTTTTGGTGAGTCCCTTGTATTTGTAAATGGGAAAAAAAAATCTTTCACTAGTACCTAGAATGCTAGAGGTACCTATAGCATTATACTGGCGAAAGATTTTTTTGAGTTTATTCATTACAAACAAAAATACAAATTATTGCTCTTTATAATATATTAGTGTATATATATTAACCCTTTGACGACTACGGGGACACATTTGTCCCAAAACAAAAAATTTAAATAAGTAAAAAACTAAAATACGGTTAGGTGTTATTTTACTATATCTAGTTTCTGCACCTATCTTTTCATTTTTTATTTATGGCAGCACAGAATCGGAACATTCATTATTTGATTATGGTCATTGGAAACTGTCAGTTTGTTTGGCGCGGAATTCACAAATTTTGCAAAAGCGATTTGAAGTGTAAAAGTGATTTTCAACTTTTTATGTCATGAAATATTTAGTTCCTGGTAAGTATATTTTCATTGTCTATAGTTATAAAGCCGTTATTTGTATTGAGGACTGTGATAAGTCGTTGTAAATATGAAGGGACACCGGCGTCCCTATGGCCCATGAGGGTTGTTTTTATTTACATTTTGCAGTTAATATTTTTCACAATTACCCTCATTTATTTATTCCTATTGTTACAGATTATGTTTCGTAAAGGACGTGGAATTTTTGAACTCAATGAAAAAGGGATACAACAGATTTTGATAGGTGATATAGTGACGATGAGGAAAATTTACTGCTGGACGAAGAAGATCAAAGGCTTCTGTCACTGGATGATGACCAAAGCGACACTGATGTCGAGATTGAAGATACGACACTTCAACGAAGAAGATCAGAGAAGATCTTCAGCCAAGCCTTCAACTTCTGCAGTAGAATTTGCCACTGCACCACTTAGCAACTATCAACCTATTTTCAAGTGGGGCCATGGATCATTCGTTCCCAGTGTTTTTTCTAATGTGGAATATGAATTTGGAAAGGTGGAAGTCTGTCAAAATCTTGAAGGCGTTATGTCGACTCCTTTTGAAATATGCCCTTCAACAACGAAATTTGAAATACACAATACTTGTGTTGTATGTAAAGTTCATCTCTGCTACAATAATGAAAGAAATTGTTTTGCTGACTACCATAGCCACTAAATAATAATAGTTTCCATTTAAATAAGTTTATTATTTAATTATTAAATAATAACAAGCGTGTTTCATTTTTGAAAAAAATCTAACTAATAAATAAATCACCTAAACGTAAAGATACGTTTTATAACCGAACGTAACCTTTTACGACCATAGGGACATCTATGTCCCACAAAAAAACAAAAAACCCATTATTGTTTTTAGTATTTTGTTTTCAAAATATGATTTTTAGACGCCCAATGGATTATTCTAAAGAGTTAAAATAAATACTTTATCTCTCACAACCCTATGGTCCTGAAAGGGTTAAGAGACAGATATCTTAATTAATAATATATATACACTAATATATTATAAAGATCAAAGATTTGTATTTTTGTAGAAAAGATATCTATAATGTAAACTGCCCTGACTACCACCTACTTACTAAGATAGAATTTTCTTATCTGCTCGCTTAGCATGAGCACAATAGAAACGGGCTTTGTCGACGGAAGAATAGAACAGTACCTAACAATGTGCCATTTTGTCTATTCTTCCGTCGACAAAACCCGTAGAAAACCCATGTTTATGATTATGAAAATAAAGAAAACTAAATATGGAAACACCCACTTTACATATTATGTCAAAAAAGGCATAGTAAACAGTGCAGACAAATGTTCGGCCCTTATCTGCACTGTTTACTTCGCAACAAAACAGGAGAGGTATCGCTCAAAACGGTGAAGGAAAACAACCAAAAATTCGAAGACATGTGACAGCCCGCACTGTGCCCGCGTGGTGGATTATGGCCCACTCCCTCTCACTGAGAGGAGGCCTGTGTCCCAGCAGTGGGAATATTATATTATAATTATGCTAAAGAATCACCTCTTGTTGTAGTCACCTTTGCTTAATTGCCCGGAAACATAAGCAGCTTTAAAATCTTTTTCAAAATATCGTGGGAACTAGGAGAGTAAATTAAACTTGTAGCATAAACCATAAAAATGGCCCCATTGGACATAAAACCGTTAGGCGTTAGGTGCCAATAGACAAACTCTCATTTTTATGTGTGCGCTGGTCTGCCAACAATTTTTGGCGGACTGGGGGTGTCGGGAGGGTGCGCGATCAATACCGCTCTCCCCCCGCATACCGCGGCGACACCCTGTCGTTGCCTCGCGGTGTTCAGAAAAATGGCACTTTACACGCGGTTTTTTTTACCTAATGGTCATGATACGATGAGTTTAGGGTTGGGTCATTTCAACATAGGTAAGTAGGTACCTACCTACTTATTAGAATAGTGTATAGATTTGTTTTTTATTTTTTATTTAAAATAGGTACTCCAACCGGAATCATTGTACCTACATCTTTGCATAGTTTAAAATGAAGTCGCTTCCGCTGTCTGTTCGCTTAGATCTTTTAAGCTGCTCAACGGATTTTAATGCAGTTTTCAGCTATAGATAGAGTGAGTCAAGAAGAAGGTTTATATGTATAATACATACCCATGATATACGTTTATTTTGCTCTTTATTGCATTTATTTTGCTCCATATTAGCTTAGAATCGAGTTGAGTGGAAAAAGGAAAGGGAGGCCTTTGCCCTGCAGTGGGACAATACCGGCAGTTTTTTATTTATATTTTTTGTTATAATGATCGAGTGCTTACTGTAACAAAAATGATTGGCTTAGGCTACTGGCTAAGCCCAGTCTTTAAATTAATACCTTCCTCGATACAGTATTAGTAAGATCTACCCAGCTATTATACACAGCTACCCAGCGTCGGACTGGCCATATAGTCGAGGTGGCATTTGCCAGCCGGGCCCCAGCCTACGCGGGCCCCCACGGGCCTGGCTAGCGGGGCTTGCGGCAACCGAAGGATAGGAGGCCCGCGCAGGCTAGGTCCCAGCTCTTGCGACCTAAATGTAAAACTAGATCAGATAGTCCGTTCATACAATTAGAGAGAAATGAAATAGAAAAATCGGGTTAAATGAAACTCGCCTATTAAGGGAGGTCCTTTTATACTGGTGGTAACCTGATGTGCTATTGTCCGTACCCAATAATTTATTACATCATTGATAATTACATTTTATATTTTGTTCATCTCAATTTGTGTAAGTATCTCAGTATTTTCTGATAGTATCCCATCTACCATCATCTAGTCTCAGGCCCCGGGCTTGTGGTCAGCTACCCGGGCCCTTCCGACCCAGTCCGACCCTGCACCTACCTAAATAGCTGCTGCATATCCGAGTACCAACTCTAGCCGTTTACAAAAATCAAATTCGTAGATGTCCTAACCTATATAGTTTATTATACTGGGGAGAAACCTTAGAGAGGTGTAGGTTAGTAAGTACCTACCTATATCTACTTACCTGCTTATTGTAGGTAATAAGAACTGCCGTCCAGAATTCTGCGTGAGGTTCTTTTTATTAGAAACCTGAATAGGTAGGCTTACTTATTTATCTCCTCCAGTGAACTGAAGTTAACGAGCCGAATAACGTTTTAATATGAACTAAGTAAATATTATTACTAAAAATCCTAATTCTTAAAAATCATTTATACGTCTACAAAATAACTCAGCACAGCTCTACAAATCTCAAGTGGAAGAAAACTCTCATAAAGAAAACAACAAACTCAAACCACGTGGGCTACTATTTATTTTAAAATTGGAACACATAAGCTCCTCCTACGCTGTGACAAATGCGACCAATAGGCGATGTCGCACGGCCTTCGCGACACTGCCGACCAATGGGAAACGTCGCGCGCACCCAATGACATCGTGGTGACATCTGAAAAGATCGTCGACGCCTTGTCACGTGGTCGGTTACATTCGGGTTTTTTGTCGTAGCTTCGTGTGGCGGTTACGAAGTGGCTATAGAGGACGCGACGTAGCGAGTTCATAATTGACATTGCATTGAGGGGTTAAAAACAGCTTGTTACACCTAGTAAAAAAACGAATATGTATAGGATGTGATTTGGTTACTTTTGTTACGAGTTAGGTAGTTGCTAAACCTAACTGCTAGCCTAATCTGCATTCGCAAACAAACACGAATTTTCCACTTAGACAAACATCAACTTTATACAACTGTAAATAAAGTTGATTTTAGACCGACTAGTTCTGTTGAAAAAGTACCTACATAAGATTAACTAAGTATTTATGTTTCAGAATATAATTTCATACCGGTACGAGAATAAGCAAGCAAAGCTGAAGTGGCAATAGGCCGGCCATATTAGCCGTAGCACCGATGACTGTTGGGGTAGACGTGTTCTTTAGTGGAGACCGCGAATCGGCAAACGTAAGGTAGGACGCCTTCAGGCTAGGTGAAGCGACGGGCTTTGCAGGGTGGCTGGAAGCAGCTGGATGAGAGTTGCCGAGAATCGAGCGGAATGGCGTGCAATTGGAGAGACCTATGTCCAGCAGTGGACTGCTGTAGGATAATGATGATGACGAGAAAAAAAAACTACCTATTATCGAAAGTTATCTACTGATGAAAACACGACTAACAATCAGTCTTGTGATCTTATTCGGTGGGAGGAAACTAAAACTACAGTACCTAGGTAGTAAGATAGTAATATCCAACATTAATTATAATTAAAGTTTTAACCAACATGGTAAGACCTACCAAATGTAAATTCCAACGTTCCTACAACGGTGTCAATCAGAAGAACAGCAGCAATAGGTATTTTCTTAGACCTAGTTTATTGCATGTAATAAAAATCAAAAGACAGCGCCATCTTTTGCGAAATGATTAAACTATAATTATAACAGACGCAATTTTCTGTCTTTTTAAAAGGACGTGCTTACTGTGCGTTTGCACTGGCGAAACATTCACTTATAAACATGTTGAATTCTCTTTTTTAATCGACTTCCAAAAAAGAGGAGGTTCTATGTAGGTACGCTTTTTTTAAATGTATGTCCATCGATTTCTCCGTCAATTGTGGACGGATTTTGAAAATTCTTTTTTGGTATGCTACCCTATATTACAAAAAAAGAATTTTCAAAATCCGTGCTCATATATGCTCTCAAGTTGGTCCCTTATAAATTTTATTAACTTGCTTTGCTGTGTTAGTTTTCCCACTTAGTTTATGTGGATGATATTATGATAATAACTTCCTGTCACGGTTATTTACATAGCAGGTATTCGAATTTGTGCGGTGGTACTACGACTAAAAAGTAAAAAATATTACAAAAAAAAAAGTTACAACCGACTTCCAAAAAACAAAGTAGGTATAAATTAACTTTAATTTCGGAAGTCGGTGGCAAAACACGAAAATTCAACACCGACTTCCGAAATTAAAGTAAATTTTCACTTTATAGTGTTTTTTTTTTGGAACTCGGTTGTTTTTTTTTGTTGTAAAAAGTCTATTCTATTAATGTTCGATACAAAGTTTGACAGAAAATAGACATTTCAACATGTTTTCACGTGAATGTTTCGCCAGTGCAAACCTTTTATTCCTCGACATATAGATACCTACCTAACTGTGCGGTAGGTACCTATATGTCGAGGAATAATTATTTAAATAGTGTTTTATTTTACAAGTACATTATTTTAAACTAAGTATTACCTACAAGTAAAAAATACACACAACACTTTCCTATGAGAGCCAAGAGAAAATTGTTCAACTCGTGTATCTTGCCTCATCTCACGTATGGATGCCAAACTTGGGCGTTGACTCAGAAACATCTTCTGAAACTGAGAATGTGTCAAAGGGGAATTGAAAGAAGTATGTTGGGCGTGACGCTAAAAGACCGCAAAAGAGCAGAAGATATTAGATCTACAACAAAGGTGGAAGACATACTAAAGAAAATAAGACAGTTGAAATGGCGATGGACAGGATACATGACAAAGGATATCAGGATAAAATGGACGAAAACATAACGGAATGGCAATCATACGATGGCAAAAGAAAGAGAGGCATGCAAGCTAAAAGATGGACAGATAATATTAAGATTATTGGAGGGACGATCTGGTTAAGAAAAGCTAAAAATAGATAAGAATGGAGACGGCTGGAAGAGGCCTATAATATATGTGTCACAAGACACGCTGACCACAAAACCGGGAAACCAATGTGCTAGATTTTAAGTTAAAACAGTTTGCTACTAGGTATGTATATATAAAATGTGTGATGATTAGTATCAGCAATAAAGGCTTAACAATAAAGTATTAATAAGAAATAATTAGGTCTACTTAATACACTCGAATTTAGCAAACACCTAACATGGTTCTCATCTACTTAAATATACCTACCTACCTACTAAAATATATACATACCTATTAAATTATTCGGGAAATCAAAACTATATTCACAGAAACATAAATACATTAGATATATTAGGTAGATACCTATATTTATAATAAACAAACAGATCCGAAACGGAAGTGGTAACAGCCCGAGGCGCGATACTAAACGGAAGTGATGTGCCGCCTCATCCCATGTTTGGCGGGGCACTACAAATAGTTTGGGATAAAATATTTGGTCAATAGCATGTATTTTCCCTGAGGTAGGTAAAATAAGCTCCACTACTGGCGATAGTTACCCAATCTATCACAGATTCATACAGATGGGACACTCCACAAAATCATTTAAATAAAAAGCGACTCTTGCTTCGACAAAATAGAATAGAATATTCTTTATTATGTACACCATAAAAAATACAGATATAAATGTAGACATTCAATAAAGTGCAATTCAGATAGCACAGCGGTAATTAGCCTTATTGTAAATAACTTTTTTGTTTTTTTTGCCGGTGTCGGCGTCTGCGTCTCTTTACTTGTCACAACGATGCCATAGAGTACCACAGATACTAAAGGCATAGACAAGTAACTGATGTTAAGTCGGATGCAGACACGCGGATTACATATATTTAATTTTTTATTGTATTTCACACACCTATTTATTTTTATTTTGTATTATATTTGTTTAATTCTTTATCTATCTGTCCGTGACATCAGAATACCAGCGCTGCGACATTTTAAATGTCGCGGCATCATGCTGAGATAGGCCTTTTGGCCTCGTACAGGACTTCCTTATTTAAATTTTTATGTTAATTTGTTTTTTATTTATGTTAAGTGTGTTTTATTTATTTATTTAAGGACAACCAACAAAGCAGTCACCAAAAATACATGTTAAAATACCCATTTTACTTTTACATTTTGCAGTGTAGCCTTAATTAAAGGCTGCCACGGCATGCATTGAACATAGGAGTAGGAAATGCAGTTACAAAAAGATAAAAAGTTACAAAACAAAACAAATCTTTTTTACTAATTTAGATAGCTTTAAGTAAATCATAAAAACTACAATATAAATATAAGTTTTTCACTTATGTGTTATTGCCCTAAGCAATACAGCCTTGACTTTATGTAAAGAGTAAGACATATCAATATCTACGCTGGGTGAGCGTGGCAGGCGACAAAATAGAAATATTTCAAACGTGAGCTGTAGATTTCTGGCCATATTGCAGTGATATGACAAGTGCCTAAGAAATCTTTTCTGCACTGACTCCAAGCGATGTTTATATATCTCGTAGAATGGAGTCCAAACTATGCTACAATATTCTAAGCCTGATCTGACTATTGAGTTAAAGATTGCAATTTTAGTACCTATGTGTGATTTCCTGTGCGACTCTCAATAAATACTTTTTCTTTCTTTCTTTCTTTCTAATTACCAAAGTACCTACAGTAATTAAATTCACTCAGAAGTGGCATCTCTTTTTATCGCGTAACTCTTAGATCTTCTGACTACGATACACTTATTGAATTGGCCCAATAAGACGGACTACCTAACCTACCTACTTGTAGCTTCATACCTAAACTGCGGAGTGTCGCATTTGTATTCATCTGTGCTATAAGTACACTTAAATTAAAATTAAATGCTGTTCGATGGTAAGCGCATCACTCGAGAATTGCTGGTTAAAATACCAACTGTTTACCTGCAGCTGCCATTTGTCATGCCACCAACGCAATAGAAGTCAAAATCGCTTGAACGGACTGTAAAAAAGGTTTACTTAAATGTCTAATCTTATTTCAAATGGAGTACACCAATGCTTTAAAACCAAACGATTGTTTTCAGGAAGTGTCTACCCAAAAGTACCAACCTCTTACTTTTTTTCCTTGGTAGCGTATTTTTGTAACAAGCAATCTCTGTAGCGTAGACGTACACCCCAATACTCCAACCTTTATTAAAAATCTTCAAAAACACAAACAAAAATCAACCCATGATTACGTACGATAAAAAAATAAACACCATCAATAAACACTATACAACCCCATGGACCATAGCTACACCATAAATGTGTTGTCATGGTAATTATATAGTTTTTTTTCTAACTTTTTCTACTTTATGTCCCCATGTCTTAATTAGAAGATGCCGCCAGAATCAAAGATTTCAATACACCATAAAATATAACCAGTGTAGGCAGATCTCCCTCCCCAACCTTGGTAGTGTTTAAATGTTTGGTTAAAGGGTTGAAGAGGAGTATTTTACAAGTCAAGGTTAACTGGTGAATGTTCAGGGAATAGATTTCTTAGAATTTGATGGTGTTTCTGAAGTATTTGGGTATCCTATTGTCAAAGCTGTGTGTTATAATTAATCAATGCAAGCGTTGTAATAAAAAAAATAAACGGAGATGTTTAAAACACATCTCCCCCCCTCTCCTCTCGTCTCCGCTTTGGTGGAGTCCGGTCCGTAGTCAATGCAGTAATGTCCACTAGTTATTTAGACCAACCTTTAATCTGCCTAACTGTCAACTGATGAACAAATTGAGCTTTAAAATAAAACAATTTATTGGAAAAACTTTTGATATGAAGATACGGTCGTGTAGTTGGTACCTAACCGGTCGTGTAGTTGGTGCCTACACATTAATTGTTTATAGGTTCCCTATTAAAATATTCAAAAGACAAGGGTTCGGTCTTAAGGGAAATATATTTATCGGTAACTTTTAGGCAATTCTAGGCATTGACGCATGACCTATTTTCCTCGTAAAGCAAAAGATTTCGATGGATGAGATTTTTTATAAACTTTCTAGATACCTACCTTACTATTGGATACCTACCGAGTTGAAAAATCTTAATGGAACGACGATCCTATTGGAATCTTGATACCCAATAGATTCCAACTTGGTTGCTTATTGGACTATGCAAGGTGGCAGGGGACATCGACGCGATAACTGCTACCATGGATTCAGTACATGATGCTGAACCCCCTTGAATAGTCATTTTTCGTCGGTTATTTAAAAAAAAATCTGGTGTTTCATAGAAAAGTGCAATACCTACGCGGTCAAAATGGATGGAACAGCAGATTTAAAAAAAAAGAACCGACGAAAAATTTTTATGCAGGGGGTTCAGATTCATGTACTTACTGAATCCATGGTAATAGTTATCGTGTCGATGTCCCTGACAACCTATTTATGGTCTATATACGGAGATTGGACTTTGTACCTATTCGTATTGAAATATTGTTAAAATTGCAGTTCGGAGCTGGATGCAATTGACACAGAACCAATGAAGGTCATACCTACATTCTAAACATATTTAAAAAAAAACGATTTCTATAGCCCATAGAGCGCCTTGTCGTGCAGGGTATCTTAGAGTGGAGGGCAGTAGACCACGCGAACGCTCACCCATGACATGAACTGATCAAATTAAATCCGTAATGGGCGAAACTGTGTATGAGTGCACTAAAAATACCAAAAATCGGAGTCGATGGCAAGAAATCGTGACAAGAATCACATCAGCCCCTGGACAAGAAACTACATGAAGACCACGACCGCTTGACAATAGTGCTGCGAAGAAGAATTGCCCGTAACCAAATATATACACATACGTTCCTACACACACGCACACACACTCAAACAAACATGCACTCAAACACACAATCAATCACTCGCAATAGTACCACTGACAATATTTACTATGTTACAATCGGGGGACCTGGACTTCTAAAATACAGGCCTAAGATTAAGGCCAGAAATAATAATAAGTTGACAGATATTTTGTCAAAATTTTGTAATTTGTGTAGTTTAGTAGTATATTACCTATAATACGAGTAAAGTACCTATAACTAAAGTATATGAATGTAATTTATGGAGATAAATAAACATAATTTTGTTTTTTTGTATTTGGAACAGAAGCAATGAAGGTTTATGGCATAATTCAAGAAAGGACTGTAAGGGGACTATGTCATACAGTTCTTAAAATCTATGGTACGGGCCTCTTTGGAATGGTTTGAAATTAGAATAATGTTCTAATGAATCCCGGCTTTTGTTTCAAGAGATTCAAGTTTGGCTCTTTGGCGGAAAAGGCCACGACATCAAACAAAGAGCAGCAAGTAGATATTTTATCTGCTGGGGAGTTTGTTGCGCCACTTCTTCTTCCCACCTAAAGTAGCACCTAAATCATACAGGAAGTAGTGAAGGGCGGGCGTTTTGGGGGACTGTCTTAGGTAATTTTGACGTTCGAAAAGTGCTGTTTTTCAGCCTTATTTGAATAAATTACTTTTGAATTTTGAATTTTATGAAATGATCATATTTTTAATACAGATTTCTATTTAAAACCTAAGGTAGGTATGCATGTTGTGATAATAAAATAACCTTATGGTGCCATCTTTGTTCCCGTCCTGTTATTTTACCATATGCGCAGAATCATTCTTACAACAATAGCCACTTCAGAACCTTCCCTGGCATCGTCAAAGTCATTTCATGCAAAATTAACGTGCCATCCTTATTTTTTTGTCATCACAAGTGTGAGGACATGCCTTTATTTATTTTTTTAATAACGGTCCTTGATAGCTTTTGTGCAACCAACTTTAGTTTGAAATTGGAAAAACTATTGGTAAACGAAATTGAACTTTATTTTAGTGCACGTAAGTGCTGATACGTGAAATTGAGATGAAGTCTGCTGTATTCACATCTGTTATTTGATTTTGAATCTTGATGTACGAAGATTAAAGTTGAAAATTCAATGTTAAGTGCAGTCAGTAAGGTAGAGGTGTCAAAAATCAGCAATGTCATCGCTTCGGAGATCCTGAAGGAAATTGGAGCAGAATACAAAAGGATTTTTTTCCCTACATATGTCACGTACCTATATGTGAGAATTAAATGTTTCTTTTTAAAATGACTTTTAGAATTGATTCGAAAAAAAGCAGTTTCAAAATTAATTAGAGGTAGGATGGCCAGTTGTCAGGTCGTTTTATTAATAGTTCCAAACGTGGAATTAGAAAATTGATTTATTTAATTAAGTAATTTAGGTAAAAGGTAAATACTCGTAGATAATTTGATTTGTGTCTGATTATTACATAAGTATCGATTAAAATAAGGTAGTTAACCTCACTTTAACAGATGTGTTATCTTCAAAACACTTCTTACAAGAAAAAAAAAAGTTTGCGTGGAACAAAACACAGAATACTATGCGTCTTCTTCAAATACTTAAATCTATAGTGGATAGAATAGATAGCTCATGGCTAAGTAATAACAGCCGCACGGGTCGATCAATTAGATTAAGCTACGCTTGCCGGGGTTAGTCCGTGAATGGGTGACAATCTTTACATACCGAGACTCCTAGCACGTTAAGCCGTTGGTCCCGGCTGTCATTCGTGGATCTTTGACAGTCGTTACGGGTCGTAAGAAGCCCAAAAGTCTCACAACCAGCATTACCAAGGGGTAACGTATTACCCAGTTACTAGGTTGTGGAGGTCAGATAGGCAGCCGCTCCATGTAAAATACTGGTATTCAGCTGCATCTGATTAGACTGGAAGCCGACCTCAACATAGTTGGGAAAGGGCTAGTCAGATTGATTGATTTTTTATAGTAGATAGAATAGATATATAAAAATGGATGTTACTATCTGTTTGATAAAATTGAACACCGTTTGACCGGTCATCAAGAAAAAGTTGCCACATACTTCAGATAATACATACTATTTTTTTAAGGAGAAGGTTTACTTGTGATTTTTTATCGACTACCACGCGAGCGAAGCCGCTGTCAAAAGCTAGTCCTATAAAAATTCAATAAAAACACAGCATAAGCCAACATTGTCATTACCAAAACAAAACATGCTCGCATCTATTCCATCACATGTCATTACCATTTCCAATGATACAAAGTATCAAAGAGCACCGCAAACAAAGCCAAAGTCTCATCAAATATCATGATGTTACAAAAATGATACTTTTTGTGACACCAGACGACACTAGATGGACATTTTGTAGCAATTAAGAACTGGTAATGATGGAAGGTGCGAGGCGGGAGTGGTCTCAAAGGGATGATGAGTCGGTTTTTAGAGGATTGATTCGGTGAGAACTTTTGTGAACCTTTGAAGTTTATGGATTAAATATGGTATGTATTGGATGTTGAGGGATTTTTGACACTGTACATTATAATTGCTGTGGTCTGTCGAGGGATCTACCCGTCCCTGTAAGTTCTCTGAATTAAAATATAATACCAGATAATGTGTGTCTGCATAAATTATTAACAATAAAGTGTTACCACATTTTATTGAACTGTTATACCCAGTAACTGGATTGTGACATGAAGCGATTACATATTATGACCTATGTCATAATATGTATTCGCTTCATGTAAGATACTGAGGTAGGCAGATGATTGAGTCGAGGTCTTAGAAGTCTACTTTTCCTCAGTATTTGGTGGTCTTTTCTCAATAATTAAAGACTTTCAGGTCTAATTCCCTGCTAGTTACATACTACAGAACCCAGGTACTTGATTAAAGCCAACAAAGGACCTTTTCACAAATTCGAATTAATCAATTCAAAATAAGAACCGGAGTTGATTGCACCAAATCACAAATCGCCGTTTAAATGCCACCCACGTTCGTTCTAAATTAACCGTTTCGGACGCGCGGACGTCGGTGTCAGCTTGTCACTCTGTCACGTTTAAAAGCATTAACCGGGACTTTCACCCGGTGTTGGGTGACCGGCCCTGTGTCGTATTCATTTCTTTTTTTTTTCTCTCATATTTGGCGACTTCTTCGATTGCGGTTGTGAAAGCGTTATTTTTATTTTTCATGTGAAAATGTACCTACCTTTAAAACTAGTGTTCTTTTTTAAAACATTCTTCTCAAGTCTATTGTCCATCTTAATCCTAACCTTAACCGTTCGGCTAACTTCGGCTGTTCTCGGGTACAAAGGTTGCGCCGGCGCCGCGTCCTGCTGATCCGATGAACTAAGCGCCCTCCCCCGCTGACAAGCACGCTATATACAGCGTGTAGAGCGTGTCAATCTTTTCTCTCCTTTATTTTTTAAAGCCGGTTGTTATTTAAGTGGCTCACGAGATTCTTTGTAGCGCCTAGAGATGGTTATCTTTTGTTAATACGTTCGTGTGAGTAGTCAGTGGCAGTTTGGTTGAACATGGATGTGGATCTTTGGTCTCCGAGATTTGACGTAGTTCTAAATTTAAATGACTTTAAGCCAACTCGAAAATTATTCATCGCAGACTGAAATTATGATGAGTAGATGTTATAAATGATTTTGTAATCATTAATCTAACCAACTGGTATATGGACCGAAAATATATGTAGGTACCGCATTCACTGCGTTCTGATCCACGTAGTAATTGGTTTGCGGTAGGTACCTACACAGTTCAGTTGATTCAATGCTATGTAACAAACCCATTCATTGACATCAATTTACCTTAACCGAACTGATACGTATTCAATTATCTAATGAAAAACAAAACCGGTTTTTAAAACTCAAACTCTTTTGAGTAAACGCGGATTGTTTTCAAACACCCTATACACACCTCTAGGTATCAATACTTCATAATCCCATATTCTGTCTCACACCGTTTTTGTTCGTGATGAAGAAATACCATTGTTTGTGGTCCACACCGATTAGTTATGGGTGACACGGGACTCGAATGTATTGGATAATCGATTCAACTTATAATCGTTCCGATCCTAATCGATTACCTTTTTGTGAACGGCCGGTGCCTTTGTGTTCTTTTTTCAAAAGCAATTATGAAAGTAAAAATGGTGTGTCCTTCTGTGAGGTATTTTAAGTGATTTCATTTAGGATATTGATGTTTTTACTTTTGTTGGAGTCGCTAAAACGTTTTGCAATGTGAATTTGAGAGATTTACGGGTTAACGTTTTACGGGTAAGTTTACGAAGAGCAACCTTAATCTATCTTAAAATTTGAATTTCTTCTAAGTGGGATTGGATGTGTGATATCCGATCGTTGTAAAAATGTAAGATGATTTTATGAATGTATCCGAACTGATGAAATGTGGCATCACAGGAATGACAGGAGAAAAACAATTGAGGCTGATCGAACGGCAAAAAGAAAAGACATTGCTCGCTAAAATATAAAATGACATAATTATGTCATAACATCACGCCTTTGTATCCCCGAAGGGTTGGGCAGAGGTGTGCCTATAGAAGAAAAACACAAAAAAAAAAAAATGTCCTTATTTATTGTGCTGAATAATAAAGTTCACCTAATTAAGTATATTCAAACTATTGTTTTACCTACTAACCCCACAAGTATTTCTTAAAACAATATCTCACTGCAGGATGCTGTTTCTCATAGAAATCCTTAATCACTCCTCTCGACGTTGTCTAAACTAATATATTAATGAAGAGAAAAGATTTGATTTTTTGTTTGTTTGTTTTTTACGCTTTCACACTAAAACATCAGAACGGATTTTGATGAAATTTGGCACATGGGTAGACCATGAGCTAGGTAAAGACAAAGGATACTTTTTATCCCGATATTCCCACGGGATCGAGACTTATATGAGTGAAACCGCGGGACGCAGCTAGTATTAATATACTCCAAAAAAGGTAGCTTTTTTCTTACACAGAGGCCGAATAGCTCCCGCCCATTAGGACAAGAACTTGAACTCCCTAAGATAATTAGTTGAAACTCCGATAAACATAAATCATCAGGCCGGACGAAAAATCGTAATTCCCAAAAACAGGCGTCCGGAAATTATTTGAAAAACAAAGCGCTGGCTGGCCACGCCCACGCCGCCTCAGATGCGCGTACGCATACTGTTCCCACGTTTAAGTAGAGCGAGCAGACTTGATGATATCATGGGACACTGCTTGAAGAGATGCCGTTGAAGTTAATTATGAGACAAGAGGAAAAAGGAAGTCATAATGATAAAGTTGTTGCAATCGATGCATCTTCGCTATAGATAGTTTCAGCTAATTTGGATAGATGGCGTTACCTGTTGCTATTCCTTCGATAATGATAGTGCTTGAAGGTAAGATGGTTAACATTATAAAATACACATTTTATTTTCCTTTCCTTTTTTTCAGTGTACTGAATAATATACAGTAGGCGGCGGTTTTAGAAAAATATTTTACATCGAGACATCGAGTTTGCAAAAAGATTGGTTTTTAGAGCGCCGACTCTGTCACTTAAGACTGTGCATCACTCATACCTAATTCAATCACAAAACATATGTCTTGGCCTTAATGGCAAAAGCATTTTCTACCAGTCAATCTTTCGGTAACACCGAGACTGAAATGTCAAAGTTTCTGCTTTTATTTATTTCAAGCACCATGCTTAGGTTGGTTATTTTTGTGAAGATTTAAGTTTAAGTTTACACAGTACTGTGTAAATATTTGTGAAGTTGAAGACAGCTGAAGACTGAGATAAGATTAAGAAGGATGTTAGCAAGATTTACAAGAAACCTGAAACGGTTAGTATCTAGCGAGACCTCAGACATTGGAAACAGCAACGTGTAACTTATCATAGCAGTGACATAGAAAAGACTCGAGAAAGCAGGTTAACCCCGCCAAAAGATGTAAGTACCGGTGAAGCTGGAGATGAATTAACCTGGCGGCGACGTCGTTAAAAGATGCCCATCCATAGACAAATATCACCCGTCTCCCCACTAATCATTGCCTACTCAAGGATGCATATCCGGTATGGCTCGCAAATCCTTCCATATCCTAAGGGCACGTCTTCCTTACCATTACCGCGCCACCCGGTCTACTCCTTGATATGCAATGGCCTCTGTAGCCCCATGAAACATGAGGCTCCAGGAGCTAGTCCAATCTTGTGGTTTATTCGATTTATCGAGTGTGGGATTGGTGCATTTCATTCATTCATGATATGAGAGGGTGTTCAGTAGATACAAATGGAGAAACTAATTAATTTTATTCGGACATTTTGTACATGCTAAGACATCAGTTTATTGACAACTAACAATGAGAACAAAAAGATCTACTTGTTATAGACAATGAGGTTTCAATCACACCCCTTAAACTATTGTCTTATAAAAACACAAAATTTATTATAACTAAAATATTATGAGAAATGTTACATTACATAGTAATAATTAGATTATCAATATTACACTGACAAACAGAACTTAACATGTTTCTCTTTAGTCAACGGTTTAGTGAGCAAATCAGCTACCATATCACCTGTAGGCATACAACAGACATCAATTAATTTATTCATTACAATATCCCTTATAAAATGGTGTCTAATATCTATATGCTTGGTACGAGCATGAAACATTGAGTTAGAGCATAGTTTTTGTGCCGATTGATTCAGGCATCATGTTTAGGTTGGATTGGCCAAAAGAATATGTAACAGAAATTAGATAGTCCTTCCACAGCCAATTCTAATTCCAAAACAATGCCAATGCTGGGTACAAATCTCAAAATGCAAAATATTATGCATATTTTAGAATATATTTTTAAAACGTGGTGGAATCCGCATCAGATTCCGGTGTGATGTTTAAAAGAACAATGAGGTTAAAACAGACACGAAAACCGACATCAATATATAATATGATAGATTTCAAATAAATCTCAACAGGACCATATCCTCCAAAAGACTGACAAATGGTGACCCTAGCAGGGAGTCTGTATAACGCGATGGGCGTCACACAAGCTGCTCCGGCGATTATTAAGTCTCATGCGCCGCTTGTTGTAATTTAACAGCCGCTTTGACATCAGCAGGACTGTCCGTATTTTACTCATTACTATGGAGTTGATAATTTAGAATGTTGTTGTATTTCGGGTAGGGTATGGGTATGGTCTGATACCTGAAGGGTAATGTTGGTTTACTGAAGTGGCTGAATACTAGCTGGAGGATCCAGATACTTTCCTCAAAATAACACCAGAATCTAGTTTTTCTAAGGCTTAAAGACAGGTGGCTGTTATTAATTACATATCTAGGAGGTGAAGGTAGCCCATCCAAAAACTTTAGGTACAATATAAAATCCTGCTTTCTATAGCTGCTAACCATGACAGCTCATTTTTGTTGTCATGATCTCGGACGTGCGATGCGATTTGAATGGGAAAAATCGCGTGACTTACGCTTTTTTCAGGAATTACCCTACAGTACAATACAATTCAATCATGGCATGTAAACATCAAAGTTAGTGGACATCATTGATAAAATTCTAATCATTATTTAAAATTACAAACTGTCAAGTACCTAACCCTCCCGCCGCGACGGCTCAAAGACACAGGAAGATCGACGTTCCATCATCGTTCGAAAAACCAAAATTATAAATATGGAACACTTACCGGCGGACGTAAAACATTTATTCGTCTAATACGTCGTTATCAAGTGCCGCTATATTTGGACGACTTGTCGTGCGCGCAGCCATGATGTAGGGAGAACGGATGTGGCTGATATCAGCGTAGAACAGACCCAGATACATAGAATAAAAAGATATAAAAATTACAAACATATATTTAGTAATTTTACACAGGGTGACACAATGGGTGGTCTTATCGCTGAAAACGATCCCAGATCTAGTTCAGGTTTTTTTACACAAATAGGCAATGTTATTATAATAGGTTAATAATTTCTCTAGACATAGTTGAAGATTTCCCTTTCCCAGAAAGGCAAAACCTTTACTATCAGATCCAAAATTTTCCAAATACATATGACGCAATAGCATATTACAATCGACGGGAAGGACTAACGCAGCTGCCTATTTCTGACTACTTAGTAATTACCTAACTGAATAGTGGCAGCCTGTAGCCAAATAAAAGCAGCTAGATCTGAAGATAGGTACGTCTTTTGTGGCTTCACTGTGTTAGTTTCTTGTAACAGGTCAACTTTACCTCTTAGTACAAGCACTCAGCAATTCTACCACCGGTTAAGCACATCCAGCAGAAACTCGACATCTCGGGAACAGCCACGAGTGCGGCCGCTCGCGCACATATTTATTTATTTTTACCGAAATAGACCGAACGGTCGTCGAGTGCGTCCGATTTATAGAATGCCGTGAGCAATTTCAGTGGAATCCGAAGCGTGGTTTATGTCTTAATGTAGTCGCTGAAATTGTTACAAGTTGGCGTTTGTGGCGTTTTCGTTGGAAAAATACGGGCGCCGCGAGAGGGTTAAGCGTTTGAGTAACAGTTCGGAAACTGTTCGTGGAACTGGTAGTGGTTGGTTCGTTGATGGTATTGTAGTTATTCTGTTGTTTATTCATGAAGTTTAACTTGTTACGTCGAAATGAGTGTCTAGTTTTTCCAGTAATGTAAGGTTGAATTTTTGGCTTAGTCCTATCATCGTTTTAAAGATTTACCAGCCCATCTATCTATAACTAAACCGTTTTTACAACAGAATTCAAATGTTATGTTAGTCAAAAACAACAAAATTTTAACACAAATTACTGAGCTTAGACCAAATTATTACCCACTTCCGAGGTTCACCTTCTCAAAGCTTTAATTAAAAAATAATTTGTATTCTTCATAAAATCCAACAAAAATCCACTAAACACCCATTAAACGATCAATTCCTCACAAAAAATTAAGTCAAAATCCACCCATCACCCGTTCAAAACATAACACTAAAATGCTAAGTGTATTCCTGATCGACCGATCGCCCGATCATGTAGGTCACACTTCCGTGTATAAAATAAATTCGTTCTAAAAGCGATCGTTCGATAGATTTACTGCCAGTTAATTCGGCTAGATGGTGGACTTATAGAGTGGTTTATGACCGCAGTTGTTTTGCTTAGCGGACTTACAAGGTAGCTTGATGCGTCAGCTAGAAAGGAATTGTTCAATTAAAAGGTTAGTTATGGGGTTAGTGACAGGTTGTGTTGCCACTTGTTAGGTGAGAGTATTGCAGCAACTGAACATGTCGAGGTATTGAGGAGCAATGATGAATAATCGTCGATGTTGAGTCTTTGTTGAATGGGACATGAAATTTTGGTTTTAAAGGTTAGGTTTTTTGGAATATAAGTAGCTTATTAATTAATTTTATATTCAGCCTATAATGTTCCCACTGCTGAAAAACAAGCCTCTTCTCGGTAAGAGGGAGTGGGCGGCGAGAGTGGGAATCCACCACGCGGGCCAAATGCAAGTTTGTAGATGTCACATGTCTTCGAATTTTTGGCTCTAGGACATTCGGTTTCCTCACGATGTGGGGATGAAATAATTTACACAAAGTAAAGCGCCTGTCAGGCGACCACTAGTCGCTGCCGTTACCACATTAAAATTAAAAGTTTTAAAATGGATAAAATTTATGACAAAATTGATTATGAAAACCTGGTTTATGACTAATTGTTTATGGAAAATGTGTAATGAAATCTTTTAACTCACTCTTTTCAAACTTGAAAAGGCATTTAAAAAGGCTTGCAATCAGAACAAAAGCCACTTTTTCTTTAATTTTAGCTGTTTATTAATATAATGCGTAAGAGCCACGCTTAGAAAACATTCATGATAATCCACCTTATTCAATGCTTTCAAACATTAAGGTGCTCCCTCACCGGGAGCATTCGCCGGTAATGTAATGTTATAGATTCGATTTTGAGCATTACGTTACGATACTCCCTGACTAACGATCATTCGCCTGTAATGTAACGAGGTGCGCATTGATGTTACAAGTTGTATCAAAATATTACAGACATTGCGCATTGTAATACTCGGTTCTCCTCCCTCACTGCTGTAATGCTCGAACAGGGATGTTGACAGGGAAAAAAATTAAGTATTTTAGACTGTCAGTCAGATAATATAAATATATTAGACATGGATGTTTTGCTATAACATATTAATAAAAAATGGTTTAGATAAAACTCATTAAAGTTTGGGGGTTAGGGCCTCGCTACGTCACAAGCCGGTATAAAATCTACCGGGGAGTGACGTCATGCCACATTTTAACGTATTGCCTACTCAATGTATGGCCGTAATCTTTTGATTACGTTTCTGTTAACATCCCTATTGTATCATTACTGGTTGCGCACTGTAATGTGCGGTTCGCCTCATTCACTGATGAATGCTCGACTCTGTAACATTACATTAAAGTCAAAGTTAAATCATTCATTTCAAATAGGCCCTTGCAAGGCACTTTTGAACGTCAAAAATTACAAAAAAAAAAAATTGATTCTAGTCGCCCATTACAGTTGAATGCTCCCGGTGAGGGAGTATCTTTACGTTTTCTGACTCATCCTCTCATTGTCAATAACAGCTTGTCACTAATTGTCACAACACTATTGTTAGACTTCATTTGCATGCTAACTTAATTGCTCAAATTATGCAAATCTTCGTCTACCGTTGACAAACTTTGAATATCATCACAAAGAACGGATAGCTCTTATTAGAAAGAACGTAAGGATGTAAATGGGTTTTTCCGACTGCAATTACAATTTGGCTGTAGAACATGACAATCCTTTTCATACTTTTTTGTAATATTGATTACAGTTCTTATGTACACAGAAATAAGGTTAAAAATAGAGTGTTAGGGTAAAGTTGGTAGAGCCATGGCCTATTCACCTCTCGTTAATGACTGAAATTTTATTGTCATTGCATTTACTGTGGAATCGAAACAATTGTAGTTAAGTATACAAATGATGTCAAATAGAAATTATTGTAATTAATTTCTAAGGACAAAGATAACGGACAAAGATGGTTGACATGCAAGGAAAGAGCCTTCAACTCGGCAATAAATCCTAACTATCCTAACTAATATTATAAATGCGAAAGTGAGCTTGTTTTCTTTGTTGTTTGTTCTGGGGAGTTTGTTGCGCCACTTCTTCATCCCAACTAAAGCACTAGCAAGTGGTGAAGGGTGGGCGTTTTGGGGGACTGTCTTATGTAATTTTGACGTTCGAAAAGTGCTGATTCTCAGCCTAGTTTAATTAAATGACTTTTGGATTTTGTTACGCTTTGACGCTAAAACGGCTAAACAGATTTGCATGAAATTTGGCACATGGGTAGACCATGATCTGGAATAGGACATAGGATACTTTTTAACTCGTTATTCCCACGGGACCGAGAATTATGCGGGTGGAACCGTGGGCGCAGCTAGTTTTAAGGCTTGTGCAGACCAGCGCGACTTGTCGCGCGACGACACCTTTAATATAAATTGTGAATGTTGATAATGACACAAACGTAAACGGCTCATTACTATACCAACTTCTCTCTCTCTACCTTTTCTCTTTTTTTAGGGTTTCGTACCCGAAGGGTGCCAAACAGATTGAAATTTTCACAGATTGTGTATTTCTTTTGCCAGTGTAAGAACAAATCATAAAAATAAATTAAAGGTTAAATAAAATAAAGAAAATAAAATAAAATGAAATAAATGTAACTTTATTTTATTTAACTTTTTTTTATTTTCCATACAAGAAACGTTTTTTTACTAAAGTTTAAAAAAATATGTATAGTTATATATTGTAAGGTGGTACACACGGCTACACATCAAGCTATACATTTCCAGTGTAAGCTGACGTCGCATTGTACGGAAATCCTATACAATGCGAGATCAGTGTAAACTGGAAATGTATAGCTTGAGGTGTGGCTAGTCTGACTCGCCCTTTTTTTTTCGCGGCCGGTTTTTTTTCCTTCTTTTTCTAAAAGTGTTCAGCAACAATTGTATATTCATGATGAGACCAAAAAAGTTTATTTTGGCTAAAAACAGCTTGGGTGGTTAGCATATCTCAATTTTGATATATCACTTAAATTGAAAACATATGCATAATTGTCAGTAATAGGCATATAAACCGTAATCTAATTAACATTTTTAAATTTTATTACAGCTACAGTTATAGGCAATAAACTGCCTACAGACAAACACTATAATCAACACTATATTTACATAAAAATTATCGAAACAAACATCCATTTTAATAATATTAATTACATAGACACTTTACTAAAATCACATTTGTCAGAACTTGATTAAAATTCAAACAGTTTTACCTCAAAACATTAAAAATGAATTATTATTAATATTTCAATGTCCTAATGTCCGCCCATCGAGGCATAGGTTTGACTGACGCAAACGAATGCCTTTACAAAAATATTTCATCACTCTCAAAACACATAAAAACCTTTAAAACAACTACATAAGGTTCAAAGTTGTATGGTTGAATTATTAAAAATAAGGTTGTGTTCAGAGAAGCAGTTTTTACAAAACACGCCCCGTTTGACGGTGGACGAAACAAAATTAAGGCTTTCGGTTAACTGTCACACTAGAAAGTTGTTATTAATTTTATTTGTGAGACAATCTATTCATGGGACTTATTTTTTTGTTTGATAGCAAAGGTTTTTAGCTGTTTAGAAACATGTTATTACGTGCAAAAACAGTTGTTGATGATTATGGGTGATCAAAACTTTTTTGATCGACCTCATCCAGTTTTTTAGGGTTCCGTAGTAAACAAGGAACCCTTATAGTTTCGCCATGTCCGTCTGTCTGTCTGTCTGTCCGTCTGTCTGTCCGCGAGTAGCTCAGAGACGGTTAGTACTAGAAAGCTGTAATTTGGCATATGTATACATATTAATCATGCCGACAAAGTGGTAAAATAAATAGAAGTTTTTTTTTTTTTTTAGGGTATCTCCCCTACACGTAAAGTGGGGATGTTTTGTTTTTCCTCATCTACCCCATGTTGTGGGGTATCGTTAGAAAGGTTTTTCAAAAATATTATGAGTTTTTTGAAGCCATTTTTGGATTCAGGGATCCGTTTGCGAAAATTTAGCTTTTAACTGAATTATTTTGTTAGAGTTAAGTGTCCCCCCTTCTAGCTAAATGGTTATACTATACTTGTGAAAAGTGAAAAAATTCACAGCAGTAGTATATATAACGAAATTAAAAGGAAAACTATGAGATCTAAGTAGGCTGTACAGGTTAACGAGTAATAAGCAACCAACTTAAATTTGCAGTTTGAAAAACATGATCTCCCATACATTCCGTATGGGTTCTTGGGATAAATTCATCCTAACTACGGAACCCTTCATTGTGCGTGGTCCAACACGCACTTGGCCGGTTTTTTTTATTTTAAAATATGATTGACATGTAAAAGTGTTTGTACAATCCTACATATAGAAAATAAAATCGTCTTATATAATAAAATATCAACGTATTATACACATAAACATTCCGGAATAAATTCTCTAAACGATGGTGAAAGCCTCATCAAAATCTGTTGCGTGGTTAAGAAGAACAACACAAACGCGAAAAGCGACTTTAATTTATAGTATTTATAGATGCTTTTTTGCTCAACGTGAAGAGAGACATTTTTTATGGGCTGCTCAGAGTTCTATTTTTTGCCTATAAAATGCACTTTCATTTACTCCAGTTATTGAGGAAAAAGTCCTTTAAAAGGACCATCCAATTTAAGATCAGGCAGATGTCTCTAAAGACTGACAATGTTTCTAAATCACAAAACAAAACAGGAAAATAGTCTTATAATTAAATAGAGTCATAGAACGAGAAAGAAGTATAGGATTTGAATTAGCCTAAATTCTTTCATATTGTCAATCTTCGAAATACCAGTTCATAAAGCCCCCAATGATCATTTCATTTCGTCAGTCCAAAATGTCCAACCACTTAAAATCCTTCCCACATCCAATCTCACCCAGAAACAGCCCACATTTACCCTACACCTACGCAACTGTCACCCAAGGCTAACCCTTAATATTTCAGCCTAAAGTCAATTTAATTTAGCTTTGCAGACAAAAAAGGACGATATGGGACCGAACTCATAACGTGTCCCCGCCTCTGAGGGTTCCAGAGAACTCTATAAGGTCAGTAAATTATTAACTTTTGGGGCTTCGGGGCTATTATAAAGTTTGCCATTGGCTATGTTGCGTCGCGACAGGACGATTTTTTCTTATGTTCTAATTTTAATTTTTTGATCGTTTGTGGCCAGTTAATTTGTTATGTGTGGCTCTGTTTTGTTCTTGTTGTAGTCTGGTTCTGTATTGCTACCCCCGTTGGTCTCGCGGTCCTAAGTCGGTCGACTGTCAAAGTGTTATTGGGTTTTTCCATTAGGAATTTCTCAGTATACCAGCCCGGAGTTTGGAAGTTGGTGGTGTGACACCCCCGTGCCTCGGGAAGCACATTAAGCCGTTTCTTTTGCGCCTGATCTTTCCCCGGTCGTGTCGGATTGCCGTCGCATCGGACTATGAGAGTCAAGGAACAGAGAGCGCAACTGCGTTTGCGCACACACTTGTGTCAAGATCTACTGCGTACCTGGCTAATCTCCGTTGAGATTGGCCACCGTGACCGAAATCGGTCGGGACGATATCATTATTATTCTGGTTCTGTGTTAGATAATTGTGTCCTTATTGTAACACTGTTTCGAATATTTTGTCCCATGTTTCCTCGAAATTATCATATTTCAATATAGACTACATAGAAATCAAGCCTGTCTACTAGATATAGTTGCTAAGCTTGCAAGAATCATGTTTGCAAAGTACTAAAAGGGGTGATAGACGCACGAGCAAGTACGCGTACTTATGGCTCGACGACCTTCCTCGCCATTGTGTCACAATAAGTACGCGTACTATAAAATCGCTGAGTAGTTCGTCGGCGAGCCAATAGGTTTAAAATTTTGCTCGTAGCCCGCCTCGGATCGTAGTTTCGTACGTCTGTCATCGCCGCGAGTCGCGAGCCGTCATTTTGTTTCGACATTTGTGTAATGTTTGTTAAGTTTGGTTCAGAAAATTCGACAACATCGCGATACAGTGCGAGCAAGCTTCACGTGTGTCACCGATGGTGAGCCGAGTAAGTTGGTGAACTTAAAAACCGCGTATTTTAAGTTCGCACATCTATTACCCACTAAAGACCGCATGAGTGGTCGCATGGTGGAGTTGTGTTTCTGGCAGTATGTGTCTGCAGTCATTTGTTTTGTCAATTCTTCGATTATTTTCGTCTGCTTCCTCAAAATCTATTTTATCACTAAAAGGTTGCTTACATCCGAATAATTTGAATCCGCTGAACCCTTTGATCACAGAAAAAATCACCACTTCAATTACAGATTGCGACACCCCTTTCTGTCTTGGCGTCCTTTCAACCTAAACTGTTATTCTTACGCTTCCAGCTTCTATTCCGCAACTGAACGTCACCGGATACAACGTCACGTCGGTACACAATGTTTTTGAAATTCGAACGTCCAAGTATTGGTGTTTATAATGTGGGCACGCGCGTTCTGTCGCACGGGTGGGACAATGTTGCCAGCACTCAAAATAGATATCCTATGCGAGAACGGATGCGGTTGCCAGCGCAAAATTTGTACTATAGGTAAACATTGCTTGAAATTGTTATTGTTTATCTGTGGAGTGGAGTTCTGGGAACTAACGTTTTTGTGGCGTGAAAAGAATTTTTCTATGTATTCCTGACGAATTTCTTTGTGATGTGTCATGGGCTTTCCTTGTATTTTGCCGACTGTTAGTTCTGGTTTATATCAAGATGCGTTTATGTTGACTCATAGTGAAAATTTGTGCTCATATTTTGGGTCTTAGGCGAATCGTCCACCGCCAGCTAAATTAAGTTAGTTTGTATGCACATGTATGAAAAACTGAATGCGTTTAGATGCACTGAACGCGTTCAATTTCATTGGTGAAATCCCCACTTAGTTTAGCTGGGGGTGGACGATTTGGCGTAGGGAGGCTTTCAGCAATGAAACTGAACGCGATGATGAGCTGTCAGTGTCATCATAGTTGCAGTGGAATATTGACACTGACAGTTCTTGAACGCATTTTAAATGTGCTGATCGCGTTCCGTTTCATTCGTAAAATTGGCGCTTAGCCTGTTATTACACAGTCGCAGTATTAGGCTATACCTAGGCTGATTTATATGCTTAAAATGTATTTGACCAAACAACAAATGAAAACCAAGATGGCAGCACTAATTTAATAACGACGAAATACTTGTATATTCTACGAGTATAATAATATGAATAAGATTCGACAAAACAAAAGCCATTGAATGTGAGAACTCAGAGACACTCAATCACACTTCCAACCTTTGTCAAAATAGATACAAATCTACCAACATAATATTTCGCAACAAAACACGATATAATTCATAAAACTCCACTATCTGAGGTCGATCTAAAAGGTCAAGAAGAAACAATAGGTTTGCCCGACCCGTTCGGAAGAAAAATGATGGTACTAGAGTCCCCGTGGTAATAATTGAGTTTAATTGTTTCTAGTGACATCTGTCTTCATTATATGCAAAGTAGGCGCGCAATCATGTTGTAATTAATGCTACGTTTTATTACTTAATAGCTGAAGATGGGAACAAAATCTTGTTGCTAAGTTTGATACTTGTAAAACATCATGTTAATCAGTAAAATATTAACATAAGATAATATCAGGCAGAGGTGTACCAATAATACACCCACATTTTGCCAGTTATGTTTAAGTCCCATGTAATAGGGGGTGAGCCTCAGACCTAATAAAAAACCAAGACAGAGCGCTGCGAACAATATAGTGCAGCATGCCAAAACTACACCGCCGCTTTGTGCACACACACTCACATTTACGACCTTTTACAATGACACTACAGTCAAACTACACCACACAAAGTGCACACATGTTTACGAAACCGGCTTCACTTCGCTGTTGACAGCGCGCTGTTTTTGGTTTTATATTTGGTCTGAGGGGGCGAGCCTATTGACAACAACGGGGGCCAAATCCAGACTCCGGGAAGTAAGATACTGTAATGGAGAATTGACAGTTAGAATTGCATCTTGGACAGTCTGCTCATGTATCAGGGGTATCGAGTTACGCAGTAACTGGGTTGTATAAGTCCGATAGGCAGTCGCTCCATGAAAAATACTGGTATTCATCTGCATCCGGTTAGACTGGAAGCTGAGCTAATCAGATGATGTTGGTGATGAGGGAAAAACTGTATCGGAAAAGTTTTTGCAATTTGAAGTTTTTTTAGTACCGTCAACTGCCCTAAATTCGCCTGGCGTCTTGTTTTTGCCCATAATGAAAAAGATATGACATCTTTTTCATTATAGTTAAACATTTACTTGTATTGCAATCGAAACTTAAAACTCTCGACGAAGTTTCAATTGCCATATAAGTAAAATGAAAAAGTTATTACAGCTTTTTCAGTATAGGCAAACAGGACGAAGTTGAACGCGACGCAAAGCAAAGGTAGGGTAGTTGACCGCTACTCTAACCTCAGTTGGTCCTAAAGAGAGACTTTTAATACTTATACGTAACTGCATCGATTGGCATCATAAAACGGTAAAATTGAAGATTTTCTTACTGCATGTATATTTTCAAAATCTGTTAATGCAGTTAACAATTACTTAAAAAGTTAACGCAAGCCTCCTCAGGTCATTTTCCTGTAGCTGCAACGGTTAAGGCCCTTACTGCCCCGTCTCAAAATTCCAACCTGTATTTCATTCGAAAATAGTTGAATCAAATTGATGGATCGCTTGCAGTTTTCCACGAACACTCGACGCTCAGTACTACAAAGTTTTTTCACCCAGCATTTTGTTCACATAATATTAAAATCAACGCCATTAATTTACTAAGTGATCAATTAACACATTAAAGGCCATGAAAACGCGCGCTCATTATAATAATTACGGCTTATTGGCAAACATTGATTTGTAATTTGCATACAATCTGCACTTTTAACTGCCAATTAAAAAACCACTTTATTCTTTTGAGTGTAAGGTTGGAAGTTGAATTGAGATGGGTGGAGTAATATGTAAATGTCGCAGTGTACTTGATAAAAGCCATGAAATCGGTTTGTAATGGTTTGTCTCAAATTTTGGTATTTAATGGAATTTAAGGAATTACGATTATGAAATAAGCATGTTTCTAGGTTATCTTCTTTTTAATCCTGTTCCCTTGACATCATTGGCAGTTTTCTTTTTTCTTACCACAACGTGGAAGCTCTTGGCCTTCATCTCACCTAATGGTACGGGAACCTCAACCACAGAGGAACTGGCTGTCTTACATCTAACTGCCGAAACACAACAATGCTGTTAACATTGTTGTTATGGCGACAGACTTAGATAAGATGGTGGTAGCTAGCCAGGCGGACTTAGAACAAGCCCTACCACCAACCAAACCGAAGAAAATTTTACCTCCGCTGGGAATCGAACCCGCGACCTCTAGGTTTGAGACAGGTATTCTTACCATTAGACCACAGAGGCGGTTAAAACTGTGGTCAATTAGGAAGGGTAATACTAGGTAACTACCAGGTAACTACCAGTTAACTACTAGGTAACTACTAGGTAACTACTAGGTAACTACTAGGTAACTACTAGGTAACTACTCTGAAACTACTAGCTAACTACTATGTAATAACTACGTAACTACTATATAATTACTACGTAACTACTATGTAATTACTAGATAACTACAAGGTAATTACGAGCTAACTACTGCGTAACTACTGCGTAACTACCGCGTAACTACCGCATAACTACCGCATAACTACCGCATAACTACTGCATAACTACTGCGTAACTACTGCGTAACTACCACATAGCTACCGCATAACTACTGCGTACCTACTGCGTACCTACTACGTTACTACCACGTAACTACTGCGTAACTACCACATAGCTACCGCATAACTACTGCGTACCTACCACGTAACTACTACGTAACTACCACAAAGCTACTGCGTAACTACCACGTAACTACTGCGTAACTACTGCGTAACTACTGCGTAACTACTGCGTAACTACTGCGTAACTACTGCGTAACTACTGCGTAACTACTGCGTAACTACTGCGTAACTATTGCGTAACTACTGCGTAACTACTGCGTAACTACTGCGTACCTACTGCGTAACTACTGCATAACTACTGCGTAACTACTGCGTACCTACTGCGTAACTGCTGCGTAACTGCTGCGTAACTGCTGCGTAACTGCTGCGTAACTACTGCGTAAATACTGCGAAACTACTACGTTACTACCACGTAACTACTGCGAAACTACTACGTTACTACTACGTAACGACCACATAGCTACCGCATAACTACTGCGTAGGTACGCAGTAGGTACTGTGTACCTACTACGTTACTGCCACGTAACTACTGCGTAACTACCACATAGCTACCGCATAACTACTGCGTACCTACCCCGTAACTACTACGTAACTACCACAAAGCTACTGCGTAACTACCTCGTAACTACTGCATAACTACTGCGTAACTATTGCGTAACTACTGCGTAACTACTGCGTAACTACTGCGTAACTACTGCGTAACTACTGCGTAACTACTGTGTAACTACTGCGTAACTACTGCGTAACTACTGCGTAACTACTGCGTAACTACTTCGTAACTACCACGTAACTACTGCGTAACTACTGCGTAACTACTGCGTAACTACTGCGTAACTACTGCGTAACTACTGCGTAACTACTATGTAACTACTGCGTAACTACTGCGTAACTACTGCGTAACTACTACGTATTTACTACCATAACTACCACGTAACTACCACGTAACTACCACGTAACTACCACGTAACTACCACGTAACTACTCAGTAACTACCACGTAACTACCACGTAACTACTCAGTAACTACCACGTAACTACCACGTAACTACCACGTAACTACCACGTAACTACTGCGTAACCACCACGTAACTACTGCGTGACTACCACGTAACTACTGCGTAACCACCACGTAACTACTGCGTGACTACCACGTAACTACTTGCTAACTACTACTTGTCTTTGTATCGGCTCGGCACTATCTTTATAGGGAGGCAGGGACATCGACGCGAAAACTGTTACCATGTCCGTCGATTATAAAAAAAAATGTTGTTTCATACATTTCGACCGTGTAGGTATTGCACTTTTATATGAAACAGCAGCTTTTTTAAATATCAAGGCTGGGGCCTTCAGAATCATTAACTGAATCCATGGTAACAGTTTTTGCGTCGATGTCCCTGCCACCCTGTATGTATGTGAAGAGCTCATGCTTTACGTGACTGATATTTTAGGGACATCACAATTATGGTGATTCGTACCTATTTAAAGGGAAAATTCCTTCAATGAAGGGGGAGGAACAGGAAGAGCCTAAGTTAAGCCCTTGGCCCGGCTATCATTCGTGGATCATTGACAGTGGTTAAGAGTCGTCAAGAGTCCGGAAACTGACAACCAGTCTTACCAAGGGGTATCGTGCAATTGGGTTGTGGAAGTCAGAAGGCAGTCACTCCATGTAAAATTTTGGTATTTAGCTGCATCCGGTTAGACTGGAAGCTGACCCCAACATATTTGGGAAAAGACTGTGCAGATTATGTAGTAAGAGCCTAGGTTTTCTTCAGAGAGGTCAGGTGCGTAGTACACGCAATTGGCGTGCGTCTGTAACTAGATGTGTGAACGTTAACACTTTCGACTCCACCCACTCGAACCCTCCTGGAGGGTTACGTTTGCTCTAAAGTTAACTATTGCGGACGTTCAACTGCATTAGGTTTAAAACCGTATTATAAAACACTGTAGAACGAAGTAAAATAATGTTTTCAGGTGGTCTTGTCATATTCTACGTAGTTTAAAACTTTTAAATTTTTTGTGAATATCTGTAACCGTGACCAGAAAAAATGCTTGGATTTTAAAACCAACGCATATACTAATAAATGTTGATAAATTATATCAGAGATTTTATTTTCACAGTTTATAATTCTGTATTTGCTAAGAAAAACCTAAATTTAAAATGAGCCCTCCGCGAGGGCTCATTTCCCGGCATCCCATATGCGACTAGGTAAACCCTCCAGGAGGGCTCCCAGCACTGAACGTGCTGAAGAGGCAAAAGGAGTATGTAAGGATCGTAGCGTAGGTGTTGTTCTGTAGTTTCTGCCTACCCCCATGTTAAGAAGGTGAGAGTTTATGTTACTATGTAGGTATGAAGTAATAGCCTTATTCGTTCACAAGCCAGTGATACTAATCGACAGTGTCTCCACACATCTCACACTATTGTTTGACGGAAAGCTGTGATATAATTATGGAGAAGGCAGCATTTTTCCGTTATGTTGAGAACACAAGCTTTACAAGAACAGTTCATATTTACCATAAAAAAATGTGTAGGTACAGTCGGGGGACCCCCGCTGTCAATAACGTAGTTCTTTCTCATGTATGATTTAAAACAAAACTTTCGCAGCCGCCATTTCGGATTAACATTTTGACCTCACTATTGACTTAAGCACTCTCGAAAACTATGAAAACGAAACCCATCATGAAAAATTTGCAGCCGACCTCTTGGATTTTCATTTTGACCAAATTCATACTTCCTCTTTCTCTTTGTTTCTTCCTATTATACAACCATAAGTAGAGAAAGTCGCATGGACGAAGCACAACGCACTTTCGTTTCGTGACGATTTCTACCAGTTCACTCTAATATAAAAACCTACCGCAAGCCGCGCTAAAGAACTCCGTTCCAAAACGATTGGCCTGTCAAGTTTAGTAGCGGGCTTACAAGTAACAACCCACCACCGAACGAAATCATAATGAGAAGCAAGGTAGTTCAAACTCAAAGCATTTATTTCAAATTCACCATTCACAGGCACTTTTGTCAAGGAGTCAGTTTGTTAGAAATATGAAGCTATTTGCCCTATCCAACGCGTACCTATCGAGAAGACCGGGCAAGAAACTCCACCGGACGACATTTTCCTCATTCGTTCCGCATCACATACGTCCATACCATGACAACCTATTCCCACAAGCTTTTCAATTTCTTTTAAATGATAATATTGTTCCAAAACAGCACTTTTTTTTGGTAAGTTGAGAGTGATGCACTACCTCAAACACTTCGCGTTAAGAAGCGTGCAATATTGGTTACATCATAGATGTTGAAATTAGGTATAGGCATATATTGTGAGAATGCACGTCTTTTCATCGTCTTTGCGTGTTTTCCTTCGTCTTCTTTTGCCGTACCGTAATTTTCTTCTACTATACCACATCCATTCCTCAAACCATCAAAACTCCTCTTACCAAACGTCGAATAACAGAGACAAGCAGCAACAAGCAACAAATTAAGAGATCCATTCCCGCCGTCTGTATACAAATTGTTATATGAGATTGTCCATTGTTCCTACCTTATCAGCCACCTGATCTAAGTCGGTGGCTTTGAGTTCCGTCTTCCATTAATTCATATCATATTTATGTTGACTGTTTTGTGACGTCATGAGGTATTTAGTGGCTAGTTGTGGTAAGTAGACTGCTATATGAATGTGGTTATAAAATTGTATGGCTGTGTTGCATATCGCCCACTTTATGTTTTATGGAATTGGTTTTTTACTGTAAATTTTTACTTAATAATCTCGTTCCGTATTTAAACAAAACAAAGTGGCTAGTTGTGGTAAGTAGACTGCTATATGAATGTGGTTATAAAATTGTATGGCTGTGTTGCATATCGCCCACTTTATGTTCTATGGAATTGGTTTTTTACTGTAAATTTTTACTTAATAATCTCGTTCCGTATTTAAACAAAACAAAGTGGCTAGTTGTGGTAAGTAGACTGCTATATGAATGTGGTTATAAAATTGTATGGCTGTGTTGCATATCGCCCACTTTATGTTCTATGGAATTGGTATTTTACTGTAAATTTTTACTTAATAATCTCGTTCCGTATTTAAACAAAACAAAGTGTATCATCAGACCCAGCTGTACCTAAATCATAGCGCCATTTTAGAATTTCGAACTATATTAAACTGACTGAACAGTTCTTAATACAAAACTGACAACTTTGTACCGGACTAAGAAGTTGTCATTTTCGTTTTAAGAACTGTATTTCAATCACGGTTCTCATCATCTGCCTAGCCTTTTCCCAACTCTATTGGGGTCGGTTTCCAGTCTAACTGGATGCAGCTGAATACCAGGATTTTACATAGAGCGACTGCCTATCAGACCTTCACAGCCCAGTTACTGGATAACACGATACCCCTTGGTAAGACTGGTTGTCAGACTTTCGGGCTTCTGACTACCCGTAACGACTGTCAAACATGTACAAATGATAGCTGTGACCAACGGCTTAACGTGCTTTCCGAGACACGGAGGGGTCTCACCATCCACGTACCGACCTCGGCAAGCGTTGCTTAACCTTGAAGATCGACCCATGCGACTGTTATTATTTAGTCATGAAACCCTCTACTCTCTGTCAATCACAGTTCTATTACGTTCTTATTAAAACTTTGACATGGTTTGCCTCAACCATGTCAAAAGTAATAAGACCAGTTATGTTTTATTCTAATCCTTACCTTCGATGCATACCTACTTCTAACCAACAAGATGTTCTGTGAACAGCAGAATAACTGTTGATAGAAAGAGCCTTTCAGTGACTGGCAATATGTAAGTAGTTAGCCACCTCTTAGGCTGCCTGTCCACTGGAGCGGAGAGGAGAGGAGCGGAGTAGCGGTGTGCCAATATTAACCAATACAATTGCATAAAACCTCCGCTCCGCTTCAGTGGACAGGGATTTGCGAACTAGTTTGAAACTTCATACAAAACCGGGAAACGGAGCAGAGAAGCGGAAAGGGGAAGCGGAGCGGGGAAACGGAATGGAGAAGTGGAGCGGGGAATTATTACTCGTCGCGTGAACTCGGTCTAGCTCCGCAGAGTCCGCAACACCGCTCCGCTATCTCGCTCCGCACAGTCCGTAACTCAGCTGCTCTACCTCGCTCCGCATCAATGGACAGACACTGTCTGCAACTCAGGCAGCCTTACGATAAAACATAGTGTAGGTAGAAGAAGATCTAGCTTTGAAATAAGTTAAGGATATAAAACTTCTCTTTAGTTATGCAATAATTCTAAGATTATAATCGAAATGGCTAAAACGCAACATCGCTCCGAAAAACTAATTTCACAAACACGAAACTCTTCTTTCTCAATGCGTCAAACAAATTGCTTCTCCCGATTCATAACTGAAGACAAAGCAAAATTTTATCTTCCATGGCATTACCAAAAACCCGGAGCTAATTAACTCTGAGGGCTCTTAATTAGTCCCCATTGTAACATGACAAGAGAACCGGCCATTTTGCTACAACCTCAACATTTTATACACACGGATCGATAGGATTACGAACGAAAGTTATTTGATGCCATGTGTTTTAAAATAAATGGATACATAGCTTTTATTATAAAAACAGGAAAAGTTTTTAAAAATACTGAAAATAAAACTATTTAAAGAAAATTGTCATACTAAGGAACCAATTTTTGCGATAACAGTTTTGTGTTTATTATCAAAGTAAAACAAGGCAATTAAGTAACCGGACTGCATGAAATTCTGGCAGGAGTTCCTCAAGGCAGCGTGATGGGTCCTACGCTTTACCTTCTCTACACAGCTGATCTCCCCGTGTCCAAAGGAATAGTCTTAGGCACATTTGCCGATGACACTGCTACATTAGCTGTGCATGAAGATGCGGTTCAAGCGTCTAAGATTCTACAATCGAGCTTAGATGACATTTCAAACTGGCTGGCAAAATGGCGAATAAAGGCAAATGAAACCAAATCCGTACACGTGACGTTCACGACAAGAAGATATACATGTCCTCCAGTACGACTAAATAATGTTGAGATTCCACAAGCAGAAGACGCTAAATACCTCGGAATGTACCTAGACCGTAGACTAACCTGGAGAAAACATATATTCACGAAACGTAAAGCACTAAGCCTACAACTAAGGAAACACTATTGTTTACTATAAAAAAAGTCCAGGCTTTCGCTAGACAATAAACTTCGGATTTATAAATGCATCATAATGCCTATTTGGACATATGGAATACAGCTGTGGGGAACGGCAGCTAATTCAAACATAGACATACTCCAAAGGTTCCAATCAAAAATGCTAAGGATTATAGCGAATGCACCGTGGTATATCACTAATGATAGCTTACATCGGGACTAAAAATGCTAAAGGTTAAAGAAGAAATCACACAAAGACTCAGTGCTTACAAGAATATAATTACGACCCATCCTAATAAACTAGCATGAAACCTTATGAAAACCAAGACATTCAGGAGGCTTAAAAGATTGGCCCCACAAGACTTGATATGAAGACCGACAAACTAATTAGATAGGTTGATGTGGATGAGCCAGTGGGCGCATACCAAGAACGACTAAAGACAAACAACATAAACGATGCTGAATGTCAATAGATGGACAGATTGCAACAGATTAACTAAAAAAAAAAAACATTTCCAACATAGGTACCAATTGTTGGCCGATCGATCAAGCAGCGTGTCCAACTAATGTTTGGGTAACAAATCAAAACAAGATCTTAAAAAACATTTAACTAAATCATCGTTTCTCTCCGAAAACTGTTTCGCTTTAGATAATTATAGGCTTCTGACCATGCTGTTTCTTCTCTGAGAGAATTCCGGAGAACTAATTAACGCGTAAGGCCTGTGTGTCCCTTTCCAACCACATAAAATTTGCTATAAAGTTTTATAAGCCGACTGGGTTTGTGTGAGACAGACATAAATATATACGAGTATACTGACTATAGGAGGCGGTTATGTGTGCTTCTTTTTCAGAGTAAAATGTAGGTTGTGAAGGAAGGTTTTTGATAGCATAAGTGTTAGCGGTCAATCTGAAAGAAAGGTTGATATCACGAGATATGACCAATCTTCGTGAGATTTGAGATTGGGAGTGTCTTTTATTTATGCTTTTTCACTGACACATGAACAGCCTTCTGACCTTTTAAGTTCTTTTCATCCATTTGTGGAAACATGATGACTTGGTTCAGGATAGTCTTGTTTTCATCACCAACAGTCCTTTATACATCTATTACATAATAAAAATAAAGTCGCTTTTCGCGTTTGTCTGTATGTCCACGTTTTCTTCTAAACCACGCAACAGATTTTGATGAGGTTTTCACCATCGTTTAGAGAATTTATTCCGGAAGATTTATGTTTATAATACTTTAATATTAAAGTTAGGTTTACCTAAGAAATCTCCTGGGCCTGCCAGACTGACTGAACTGCTGGGATTAGGAATTCCATGAATTGTGTCATATGGCTCTTAGTTCCTGTGCCACTCGGTTCTATGTCTGATCTGCCAAATTAACAATAGGTACCAACAGTCCATCTTGTACGCCGAAAAAGGAACAAGTTAACACCATTATCGATAATAACCAGTGATCGGAGTAGGTAGATTGAACTGGGGTCATTGATCCGTAACGTATATATTACTATGGACATTCCTCCGGAATTGGTGGATTATTAAAAAAAAACCGGAACTTATGTAGGAATTGTATTCTGCCAGAGTGGAAGGAGTCATTTGATGATTTGCCATCCTCAAAAAAAAGGTAGGAATTGTAATAAAATGAGCAATTTTATTCTTTATTATTCTTCCTATTTTTTATTATTCAACAGATAAATACTGAATTAATTTAGTTTTGATACCTTCCTTTAAATTTTGAATTGAGTAGTAATAATATCACTACCAACATTAACAATATTTAATTGAATCCGGAAATACCGGAATTACTTTCCGGAAAAATGGCTTATCCATGTTATTCTTTCTGTGTGCATTTATGATACAAGTACTAAAAATCAATCTACCTACTCCGATCACTGATAATAACGCAATCCAATATTATAGTGGTGTTACTGCAGTAACCGGTACTTCATTTTCCTCAATATCCAATCCAAGCTCTGCTAATACTGCACTTTGCAAGTTCTTCATCTTAGGACCATCGTCCATCTGTTCAATTTCAAAACTAGGTCATCTACTTCCTACCTCGACTGTGCCACTTCAGTCATGATTGCCAAACGGTGCATAAATAAATTGTTTTGACAGTTACACTTTCATGTACAGATAACAACAATATCATAAACATGTGTAAAGTGCTCTTATATTTATACTGGGACGTCTTAATTTGCATTCTGGCCGGCATCTCAAGCACTTAGCGTGAAGATATGGACAGACGTGACGGGCTGACATGCATCAATCTTGTCACGTGACTCGATAATTATGTAGCAAACTGTACTTTTGAATTGATGCCATTTTTGTGACCCTTATATGGATGTAGTAAGGTTGTTTCTTGAGTAGAATTTTGTTAAGGGATTTGTAGATCGGTTGGTAAATTGGTGACTGATAACATTCTGCAAACTTATGACATTCGGCCGTGTTAAGTTATTATGATCCTTCTTACTATATGATAAGGTTGTTTATAATTTGACATAATGTTTCGTAATTTACAGTTGTGTTGCACTATCGCAGGCGACATTCTCACACCTTACCGTATTTGATAAGTGCCGCATATTAATTTTGCAAATAATAATAAATTCGCTCACGATTCGAAAGTAGGTTAAACGTTATAGTTAAATGGATGGTAGGAAACTCCCTTAATTTACGATACTGTTGACCTAAACATTAAACAAGTGTGTAATGGTTTTCTTCGATAGAGCTGAGAGTTGTGCAATCTAAAACGATGAAAACCTTCATGTAGAGCATTATTATTATAGTAGATTACATTAATGGAATAGTGCTGATACAGTTATGAATTAAATTTAAAAAAAACCGGCTTTGTGCGAGTTGGATTCGCACACGAAGGTTCCGTACCACCGTACAATATTTAGCAAATATGACGTATTAAAAAAAACTACTTACTACATCTCGTTCAAACCAATTTTCGGTGGAAGTTTACATGGTTAATATACATCATATTTTTTTTTTAGTTTTATCATTTTCTTATTTTAGAAGTTACAGGGGGGACACACGCATTTTACCACTTTAGAAGTGTCTCTCGCGCAAACTATTCAGTTTAGAAAAAAACGATATTAGAAACCTCAATATCATTTTTGAAGACCTATCCATAGATACCCCACACGTATGGGTTTGATGGAAAAAAAATGAGTTTCAATTCTAAGTATGGGGATACCCCCAAACTTTATTGTCTTTTTTTTCAATTTTTGTGTGAAAATCTTAATGCGGTTCACAGAATACATCTACTTACCAAGTTTCAACAGTATGGTTCTTATAGTTTCGGAAAAAAGTGGCTGTGACATACAGACGGACAGACAGACAGACATGACGAATCTATAAGGGTTCCGTTTTTTGCCATTTGGCTACGGAACCCTAAAAATCTAGGGCTTCAGTTCAACGTATCGATACTCCTACTCTAATAACAGATATTCTTGATACTATGCAACTAGGAAAAGGTGTTTTGAGAATTTTCTACCTACTTATTTGTGGGATATTTTATGGTTTTCCCTGGTTTCATTTATTGTTATCAAAAGAGGAACGTATCGTAAAAAACGACATTTGTGTCAGTTAAAAATCTACGTCTTGTTTCGGCTTAAATAAGAAAAACAGATAACAAATAAAGAAAGACAGGCTTAACTGAATTACAGATGTCAGTTAATAATGTGATGTCAGTTTGTTGTCAATAAATACTTTTTCTTTCTTTCTTTCTTTCAGTTACTTATCAACAAATAACCCGCAAAAAGACGCTAACAAAAACCGAGTAATCATTTACAAGTATCAAGATGAGTCAGTATACCGACAGAAACTATTGATATATCGTCACAGGTCGTCACAGCGACACAATTAGCGCGACGTTGACTTACTTCCACCGATAGACCGTTCACACGAACAACCATAAACTTGATAAGTCCACACGCAAACTGTCGATAGTCGATAAAACGTCTTGAATTATATCGACATGCTGTCAGCCCGTCCTTATTTGCATTTAATTACGTGTTTTTATTTAGATAAAATGTAATGGATACTACTTTATTATATCATGGGAACTGCTAATGTCGTACGTTTGTGGAATTGAATCAGTAGCTGCCTTACTATATACGTAATTAATTATGTGCTCTATACACTTAATGGTAAGTATCAAAGTAGATTGTTTCCTTTACTTTGTTATCTTTGCTATTTTGTATTGATATTTAATTTTACTTTAATTCTTTGGGCTTTAAATCCCATTTGTAACCACAATCATTTGAATAATACATGTATTTTACAGGCAAGTGATGCTTTTTTGAATTAACGCCTTATGAAAAGTGGCCAAGGCCAACATTTTCGCAGAAGCTCGAAGAAAAATCGACTGAAAAAAGTAAGTCCTACTCAGTATTCACCTAAACTGCAACGAGATTACAGACTGCAAAATAATAACTACTTACCTTCGATATAAAACAACACTCAAGCATCTGCTAAAGAAAATAATTAGTTTAACAAACCACTAATTTTCTTAACAACCAATAAAATGACCATGCATAAACTTTTATACCCATAAAAATATAATAGCAACCCCGATTGAGTGCGATTCCTTCATTATTGGCGTGGCAACACCTGCCGGTCACATCTGCGGTCATTTTACTCTCCAAAATGAATCCTCGAAAGGGGCAAAAAGGATAAAAAATATCAAAACTACTAACAAACTGTAAAAAACTCGGGTTACGGTTGCGATTGATTTGGGATGTGGGTGTGTCGATATTGGACATGTCGATAGATGACATACCTTCTCCCTGTTCATTTCATATTGCAACTTCATAAGATTGTTTGTGTTATTTAATATAAAATTCAGGGCCTGTTATTGGTTACAAGTTTCTTCGGAAGTAATAAATTAAGTACGCACCATTTTTTAAGTTCAGAAACTGGATCAACCTAAAATACACATAATATACTTACGAAAAAATCACCGAGATTTAGTTTTATGTAATTTCAAAATGATTGAGGCAATTATAAAATAAACTACTGTAATTATGTACAAACACGCCATAACAGAAAATTACGGTGTAAATGTTTTATCAATTTCTTTCACAATTCTCTCGATTCACTTCTTTTATCGATAATTTCCCCTCACTACGGCAGATGCAGCTTCGATTTGGAGTACACTCGGCAGATAATTCATTTCCACGCCGCGCTGTAACAGTAAGTCACTGATGAACTAAAAAATAACAACAATAGTGTATTGTTTTTGTATGAACTTGCAGATGTACGATCCACGCTTTAGTTAACATCTGGTTAGTTTTATTTATCGATCGGGCGTTGATTCTTTGATGTTATTAGCAAAGGTGTTGGGGAAAAGTGGACTATGTTGAAGAGTGATGTAATCAGAATCACTTTTGATATGAAAGGTGATGTTTAGGGTTACCCTATTACTAAAGCCCCGCAGTCCGTCCGTCTGTCACAGGGCCGTATCTTTTGAACCGTCGTAGGTAGACTCTTGAAACTTTCGCATTGTAGGGATTATTTTGGCCGCTAACAACCAATAATACAAATTTAAGGACATCGGAATCCCCATATAAGAACCGTTATTTTTCCGTGTTTTTTAAAAATTGTACAGTATTTTGATCGATCTTAATACGGTAAAGAAACCCATCGTGTGGGAGACCGACTCGCACTAGGCCGCTTTTTTTAAATCAGGTTTGGCTCATCAGGAATTCTTCACTAGATTAAAGACAATTTATATTGAATTCGGAGATTTATCGACTATGACAAAACAAACAATTTATTCAAGTAATGGTTCCTGTCCAAGCCCCTTATTAAGTACACTCAAATTGACAAGCTGCCTCCATTTATTTCACACTTTACTTCTAGTACAGTAAGTACTACACAACTTACATGTGGCATAAATTTGAAAATATGCATTCATTCGTTTCAATTTTACGAATGTATTTAGTTAGGTATATGACTTTACACGTTATTGCGTTTGCATAAAGATCATTTTCACCTAAAGCAGTAATAAGGATTGGTGACTTTAAAGGGGCACTCAGTTCGGATAGTGATCGGTTTTACGAATTTTGTCGAAGCTACATCTAAGTTGTGTCTTACTGTACCTGGTCGACGAAGCTCTGCTCGGGTGAAAATAGAGAATGCTTGTTTAATAGTATAGGATAGTTCATACTAAATAAGTATTAGTAGTAGTTTTTCATATTGAATTAGTATGTACTTACATACTAATTGCAGGCTGCCATATCATTATTCTAAGGTAGCCATCTTGTTCTAAAGTTTGGGCGTCCGAGCTTTGCTCGAGTGAAAATACAGAGAAAACGATTTTTTTCACATATGAGACCTAGCTAGATCGATTTTTCGTCCCCGTAAACCCCTAAATTGCAATTTTCATCGAAATCGTTAGAGCCGTTTTCGAGAACGTGATTTCAAATATACATAATACATATATGTATATATACAAATATTACTCGTTTAATAGTATAGTATTTATGCACAACTATTCAATATTTTTACAGCAGTGATACAGCCTAGTGGTGTGATCGTCGGACTTCCAAGTCATAGGTCTCGAGTTCAAATCCTAGGCACACACCTCTGACTTTTCAGATTCATATGCGTATTGCATAATTATCACTTCAAAAACAGTGAAGGAAAACATCGTGAGGAAACCGGCATGCCTGAGTGATAACGTGTGCAAGTGTGCGTCGAGAAACGACGGCATGTGAAGCCAAGTCAGAGGCCCATGGGCGGCATAAAAACTCTGACATCAGGTTCGTCACTAACCACACGAAAAATAAAGAAAGAATTATATTTAAACATATAAGATCTCAGGAATTTTAACGAAAATACCAATTTACCGAACTCGTCTAATTACCTTCCCTCAACCTCTCTTACCATTGATTAACTATGACTAACTTAAACACAGTTAAATCACCCACAACATAAATGTCACTTGAGTTTTAAAAACTATGTTTTAGGGCCTATGCCCATTATTCTGCTACCATATTTATTAAAAAGCCTAAAGCCTGAAAGTCCCATCTTCCATTTACGACTTTAAAGTTATTTTTCAAACGTTTTCAAGCGGTGGTAGGAGGTAAATTGCAAAGGGACTGAGGTTTTGTCATTACAAATTTCCATTATGGATGCTGTTACTGGATCGTAAAATTTATAGTTTTAGTGTAATTGTCTATTATTTTTAGGGTTAAAAATATTTCTTTGGTTCGGTCGTCTGTTAAAATCTGGGCGATTTGTTGGTATGTTCACATCGCTAGTGAGTTTTTAAATAACATTGGAAGTAAATAGGGGCAGTAAAGCTATCAGCAAGTTTAACTAGATGACTCTTCGAAATCGTTCATTTTTGACTTAGCGTATAATACTTTCAAAACTCTGTCAATTTGTCTTTCGTTTCTTTATCCTCTTTATTCTGTAAAAGTCTCATCGTGGAAATTGAGGTGAAGTAAGCATTAAGTGACAGTTCACTTGCACGAGCATAATGCTCGGTTCCTATAAACAAAAACGAATCGTTTTTGCTTACCAATGATTACTTTTTTATTGCCAAACTGGGTATATAAATTGATTCGTAAGCTGATTTTACCTATGATAGCTCCTATGCAAAGGTATGAGGACTTTGCTTCATGATTGGTAAAGATAAAAGAGTCATCATTTTAACTAACAACGGTCCGTAAATTATAGGAATGCTCCCGTGGTAATTCTACGCGTAGGTACTGTTCATTTTGTATCTACTCCTCACCACTACGATGTCTTTTTACCAGCGTGAATTAAATGGGATTTTTCTAGCTATATTTTTCTAATTTTATATCGGCTGACGAATCGAGAGCTGGTTTCTGATTTAGGTACTATATTAGATTTCGATTTTAATATGGATCTTATTTCCATCCTCTTTGAACTGCAACTAAATGATATGAACCCGAAACAATTACGATTCTATCAGTACAAACGAAATTAAAAGACTTACCACACGAGCACTGCGGCGCGGCTCTGAATAAATGCTGGCCCATTTACAAGAGTGTAAGATATGACGTGATATAGATCACTCACAGCGTAATAAATAAATAAATAACATAAGAAAAATTACACCGTAAAGCGAATGTTACCGGGGGCGCTACGGCTTCGCTAGAGTTATGTGGATACACTCTGATAAAGAAATGATTTAGGAAGGATTAAACGAAATGGCGTATGTTTCCGAAAACAAATGCCTTTAATTTGATGGTTTGACAGATAGCGAGTTATCTTATTAACGAATGGTTCATGCACACACGTCAGTCACGTCAAAGTCACGTCGCCGATCAGTCACTTAAAAAAATATAGGTAAAAGTTGTAGGACGTTGGCTAGTCACGTCACTAAAGAGGCATTGCTATGACTGACTATCTGTTCACACACGTCGCTGAAACTAACGTGACTGACCAGTGACATGCCGTTGACGTGACTGATCAGTGACATGCCGTTGACGTGACTGATCAGTGACATGACGTTGACGTGATTAACGTGTGTGCATGAACTGTAATACTTCTACAATAGCTCCTGAAAATGACAGTGACAACCAACACTTATGAGAATGATTAGAAAGGACTATTTAACAAAAGCTTATTTTTTTCTGTTACTGTCTAAGGCTAAATTCTATTGAGTTCTTACAACAGTGTTATTACAGTGCTATTACAACTTTTCGCCACCTCGTTGAAGAAAATATTTATTCATTGACCAAATCAAATCAAATCAAATCAAATCTGCGCTTCTCTTGAAAATTCTTTGAAAAAGCACTTTCTTCTATGAATCATAATAACAAGAATAGTTAGGTATTTATTTATTTATTTATACATATAGTTATTGTACACACCACAAAAATAACACACATAACAAAAAATAAATCAAACACTAAAAATATGTAAGAAGGGCGGCCTTATCGCTTTAATGGACGGTGATTTGCCTGGATATGAAATGGGGCTGTTGTTGGTGCAGATATTAAATATACAATACTACAAGTCTAGTACTAGTCTTATCCACACTATGATGTGCAAGTTAGCGCCGGGCGCAAGGGAGCGACAGGGACGGATGATTTAGAAACCCCTCGGGAGATGCGCGACGCGACCCGATATTAATATTGTGACTCCAACATAGTATATTTTACGAAAACAGAACAAAATTTGGTGCATTTTTTGTAAAAAAACAACAAGTTCTTTACAAAAAAATGTTTATCAACATTTGCAGAGCGTTATTTTGATATTATGCCGCGAAATATAGCAAAAAAGATTTAGAAGACAAAATGTTTAGGATTTAGGAATATAAAATACAAATGAATCAGTCTTATGATAGATTTGCTTTATCTAAGACCCTTTTCTACAGAAACTTTTAAAGAAAATATGATGTTCCTTATTGAGACTTTAACAGCAAAAGAAACAGCAGTTAAATCATCGTAGGCAAGTAGAGCGGAAATCATTTTCAATAACATCATTTTAATCCTACCTTCTCTACATTTACATATACTACAAAATTCTGATCACTCCTTTCCCGCACTACGTTTTGGTCTCTGTCGCCTTACACCTCAAGGTAAATTGGTCCCGAAATTTCAAATTCAAATTCTGTTCTCATTCCCATGTGTGCCCCGCGGCGCAAGCGCTTTTAACATTGTAATTGGTCCTCCGTCGATTGGGCCCAATGGTTATTGCACCCTTTGATGTGGCTTGATTGGTCCCCAAACGGTTTATTACGGATAACTGGGAACTGTGTGTCGGTTATCGTGTGTTGTGTTAGGTCGTGGTCGGCTTCCGAATGTTAATGGGATTTGTGTGCAGCAGTCCTTTCGGCTTCAATTTCAATGGAATCAATTTGGTTCGAAATTTGATTGTGAAATTGAAACTAAACACTAAATGTAAATATGACGAAATTAAGTTTGAGGTGAAAAAAAACAAAGAGATTAACTTACAAAGAGTCTTCAGTAACAGCATACCCACAGTGTAACAATTGATATTATAATACTTCAGTTGCCTCCAGTAATCTTTATTCATTGTTCTTCATTAATAATTTTCTTATTTATTATTATTTTCGCCCTTTTTCATAAATGCGCCATTATTTTCTTTAGCAAACAAATAGTTTTAAGATTCTACAATACCTCAAATTGCTTATCATGATCCTCTGTTATATTGAAGAAACTGTTGAATTAATTTTGAAATAAATATATGGTAAAGTTGGGATTAATGCTAAGTACTATGTTTGACGAAAACACGATTCCATAAAAAAATCTCGATAGAAAAAAAAAACAAAGTTACCTCCAAACCGAAAAATTTACTGCTGGTATAAAAAAAAAATACTTCAAACTAGATCATGAAACTTTGCATAGTAACTGAATTAAAACTATAAAGCAGATCTAATATTTCTTTTTAAATTGCCGTTATGTTCGCCATAAAAATAAATTACCTAAACTATTGGCGCCTTGGAGCCTTCTCCCCGCCACTGAGTCTCGCTCTCACTTAGTCCACGAGCAATAGAGTACGACCGAAATAAGGAGTGAATTTGAGCTGAGGTATTATGGACTCTTAAGTGTTTCCTTTGTCAATCTTACTCCTAATCAATACGGGAAACTCTCATCAATGTCTCATGTACATTAATTTTGCTTCCTGATCTCTATTGATTTATTCCAAACCCCAGAAAATAGTTATTTCTATTCAACGATGGAACAATCACCCAGCTTTATGTTAGTAGACAACCAGACGCATAAATTATGTTCGTAGAAGTAAATCACAATTTGATCACACGTTTGATCCTTGGCTTTGGACAATGCTTGTGATACAAATAGGTTCAAAGTTACGTCATTTAGCAGTTGATTATTATTCTAACCTCTTTTGTTGTTCTGTTTTGAACATAGATTCTGTTTAATATTAGGATCATCAACATTATGTTGCAAGCATGATAGTATGAGTAATTTTTGAGGCCTACCGAAATGTCCTGTCTTTGGTATTGTTTGTTGGGTCGTTCAGCTCGTAAAGTTCAGAGTTGAGCTGCACGATTACTGACAAATGTGTGCACTGACTGGACAGTTCCACTCAATCTGAATGGTACTTTCCTCAAAAAACCATTTCAGACATCAATCATATGGCCATACATGGTCCTAATACGGCCTGACCAAGATTATGTCTGGACTTTAAAAGAGACTGTGACCTCTGAGTTTGTTTTGGCCTTTCTTCTCAGAGTAGTCAGATACGAAACGCCGACCTCATCTAGTTTTTAAAATATGATTGACGTGTAAAAGTGTTTTGTTCAAACATAATTACAGGAAAAAAAAACATTTATCACGTTTATGCTGTAGAAGAAGTTCATTTCAAAACCTGGCAGGAAGGGAATTATATCAACAAAAAAAAAAAAACTCAAAGCATTTATTTCAAATAAACCAATTACAGGTACTTTTGAATTGTCAAGGGGTCGGTCAGTCAGAAATATTAAGCTAGTTACTCATTCCAACGCGTAGTAGGTTCCTATGGAGAAGAACGGGCAAGAAACTCCACGGACACTCTTTTAAATCAGAATATTTTTACAAAATATTGGTTACATCATCTATGTTGTAATTATACATGTGAGAACAATGTAAAAAGACGTGCACGTTAAAAGCGTCACTTATAAAAATAAAATCAAAAACAATTCAAAAATTTAAATAAATTCAAAAAAGCTGTGGCAGCTAAGAGATGACCAGTCCCCACTGACGGCGCCCGTTCACGAACATGACGCATGCATCAGCACCATTTAGCTCAACCATTTTGAAGGGAACTTAATGTTTAATTATTATGTTTTTGGGAGGCATACAATCAAGCAGCCACCAACCCACCTGATGATAAGCGATCATCGCTAGGACGTCTGTATTACCAGAAGCATTGTATTTAATTTAGTTTAATGTTTTGTGTTGCGTAATGTAAAGTATTTTGCATACTATTGTATAAAATCAAGATTTTCTAACTGAACAGCTGTTCTGCTGGGGAGTTTTTTGCGTCAGTTCTTCTTTCCAGCTAAAGCACTAGGAAGTGGTAAAGGGCGGGCGTTTTGGGGATTTATTTTATGTAGTTTTGACGTTCGAAAAGTGCTGATTCTCAACCTAGTTTAAGTACATAACTTTTGATAATAATTTTTGATTTTGTTGTTGTTGCCATCCCAAAAGCAACGCAAATTTTTGTGCCAAAAAGATGCAAAAATAAACACAGCTATTCTACATTGTGGTAGAAAGAGGTATAGCAATGTTCATATTAATTGGATATGGTTTAAGAGCGTTTATTCTGAAGGTGGGCAACGTCGTAAATAGATGTCAAATATTTCACTGTTTTGATTAATTTAGCAATATTACTGTGTGTATTCCCACAAACAAAATGTGGCTTACTAGCGAACTAAAATATCGATTATGAAATGCAATAATTAATATCGTAACACCGAATGTTTAGTTTTAGATGTAAAAAAACGTGCGTTTTTACACCTAAAATGAGTACAACATCAAATTCAATGTTATAATTGCAATTCATTATTAATATTCTAGTTCGCCAGTTAGCCACATTTCTTATTTCTATTCAGTAATATTGCTATAATTATCAAAACAGGTAAATATTTGACAGTAATTTGCGACGTTGCCAACTTTTAGGATAAACCCTCGGGTTTTCGAAGTAAAAAGTAAGAGATTTTTCTGTAAAATTAGAATATCTAACGATATTTTAGAAACATGACTCAACAATCTGAATAATTTACAGAAGACTCTTATTTTTCATAATTCAACAATTTGGGACCTTCGAAGACCTTGAATTTTAATACTTTAACGACCTGTTAAATATTCAAATCTAAGAAATGGCTTTCCTGCGGCTATGACATAATATTTAGTAGAATTTATAATTTTATGACCACCGACACAACATTCCAGAAAATATTGACCCCTCTTTTGAACCAAGTTTAGTAAATTTAGGTGTCTTAGAAAATGGTCGTTACGAATTGTTTCGGTGTTTTCTTACAAATTACTGTCTTTAAGTGTTTAAGCTATTTGAAAAGAATTTCCAAAGGCGTATACGGTCATTATTTTAAGCGACAAGGGTTAAAAAAGTCATTTAAAATTTTTGGCTCCTAATATTTTGGTAATGGAGATTGAGTGCTGACACATAGGTTTTTACCTTGTTAGAGGCTGACAAGTCTGCAGAATGAAAAAAAAAAAGATAACACCGGGGCCATGTTTAATAAAGCTGACAATTCGACATAGATAAACATAATTATGTCAAAAATCGACAGGTATGAGGATATTATAGTAATAATAATTATCTACTTTGATACAAATGAAAATATCTCATTATATTACTTAAGCAAGTGTTATTAGACGTACTACCTAATAAAAAATACATTGGCTGGGTCTCAAATTTATTTTCATGTCAAGTAAAAAGTTAATGGATTTATTAATTTTCACGAAAATCGACAATAACCGACTTTTAATGATTTTATACTGAAGATCACGTCTAAACAAGTTCCTAGTGTTAATAATTAAAAAAAAAAGTTAAATTGGAGCATGTTTTTAGTAACTTTATGTGTGAAGATTTTAGATTATGTTTATATTACATAGTGTAATTAATTTGTAAAGTTATGAGAATCACGTAAAAACTATCAAGCGTATTTTTCTGAAACCTTCACCATTTTAAAGATAATTTAATTATTGATCTTTTAGGATACGTATTTTATTAAAATACCTTTTGTATTATGTATAATAAATAAATAACGCGTCCTTGATGGGCGAGTCCTATTATTGGCTGGACGTTACGATGCGTTGCTTATGATCAGCACAGAACACGCAAGCCACACTCAAGGCCACTGGCATTTAGTGGCGTCTTAAATTATTTTAATTGAATTCTAAACCACTGTTGACAGAAATGATTAAAGTTAAAAATAATTTATCAAGAATATTCGTTTAATTTTATTTCTTCATGTAGGTACATCGTAGCATTTCACAGAATTGTCAGACTGCGCTTTGCTAATTAGCTCATTAGTGAGCGACTTTGCAACATATCTCTTACATCGAGTAACAATGTTAATGGGTTAACATTTTTATTACCTTCATGGCTGGCTTCTTTGCTGTCCAATATTTTACTGTGAAGCTTTTATCTGTGTTCTGTGGCAACCGTGAGATTTTAATTTTTTTATATGTTTTGTCAGTTTCATGCTTTAGGGGTATGAGGAACAGGGTGTAAAGTTCACTCATCCCCCATAGAAAAGGGAGGATCCTCCGACCAGACGTGTGTCTTGTCTGGCGGGCAACTGCCCAGAGGTTGAAGTCGGGAAGCTTGTATATATGTTTATCGCGCGGTAAACTCTAATTGCGCGATGCAGGATTTGTGTGACGTCAGGATGTTGTGTGACGTCAGGTCTTTGATGCATAGTTCGCATGTAGCGATGTAGATGCCGCTACAATGCATTTTGGTGCGATTTTGATTAAAACAGCAATTTTGAGAAATAGTTTTGTATGATTCATTAAAAAAAATACATACAGAGCCCTGTAAGAAATCGAGACGTGGTTCACCTCTCAACGAGGCATCCTCAGGATGACGATTGACTTGTTGCGAACCCGGGCACGACGTGTCTCTATGTCAACAGGGTTCTTTATGACTCTTTAAGAACAGTTAAGCGGATTAGGTTACTATACATACGTCATCTATTGTATATTTGGATTTCTGAAAAGTCACGCCTGAATCAATTAACTTTTTGGCTCAATATAAAAATGAACTAGTACTGTTCAATCAGCACTACTCACTATCAATAATTAAAATAATATAGGTACACTAATGTGCGCTTTCGTAATTTCTATCGTAACGATATTATCGTGGACGATAATGTCACGGCATTACGATAACACAGGAACGTAAAATGTATGGAGTTATATGAAGACGTTTTTAAATTTCCGTCCACGCTAACAAGGAACAATCCCAATGTTTTTACCTTATTTAAAAATTAATATATAATATATTTTTTTTTAATAATTATTTAAGTGTATTGTATTTTAATAATCAATTATTTTTTATTTTATATATCTGAGTAATGCTAATCTAGTGTCGCCTTTTACCTTACTTAATTTTGTTAACATGCGGATAATGTATACTTAGTGTGCTGCAATATTGTTAATCCTACTTAGAGAAAACATTTTATATTGTAGCTGTTTATTGTCCCATAATAAATAAAATAACGTTATAACGCGCACGTATTTCCATGCATTTTATGGACGTGGACGTGGACATCCATGATAATAAAAATAAAAATATACAACCTCCTATCAAAACAGAGATATTAAAGGTAACTTTATCGCACTTAAGTGACATTGATTAGTACAAAATATCGTTCCTAGACAGGCCTCCCCCTGTTCATGACTAAATAATGAAGCCGTTACAAAATTATGTATGTCATAGACAGTTTGTCATGCCCCGTCTGAGATCGAACCCGGACCCCTCCGCTGGCGTTAGCATTTGTCTTCATTTTCTTACGCGTAGTGGTGGAATGAGTGTTATGATTATCGAATGATGTTTATGTCGATAGTTTTAGAACTGGCGAATAAAAAAAAACAGTTTTTTACCCAGGTCATGGTCTGTGTGCCCAATTTTATCGCGACAGACAGACGGACAGAGTTACTTTAGAATTAATAATAATAAGTATGGATAAAAGTTTTAACAGGATGGAGGTAAATATACGACGATTACCTAACATCATGACTAAAAATGTAATCTTTACTTAAAAATTACTGGTTTTTATTGTTATTATTAAATTCGTGAAACTAACAGCTAACTTATACCAAGTTTTTAAACAATATAAGACAGCCATTTACAAGTTTCCATTGATAAATACTAAAAATGAAAACCAAAAAGCGAGTTCGTTATCGTCACATAAGAAAAATAAAAAAGCCACTGTATATTTATTTATTTAATTAACGATCAACAAAAGTATCGACAACCCGCCAGCACATCCCTAAAACCTAGGCCCAAGAACATTGATATTAATTCGAGCTTCCCGTACGAAATCACATCTCTATAATTACCTCCTGCGACGGGTAAACAGCGGGTTATTATTGAATTATGAAATCCGCGATTTTTGTCTTCCCAAGGGAAATAATGTATGTTTTAAAACAAAGAGGGCAACGCCAATTAGATACTTTCGATATTTATGTCGTGAAGTTGTTAAATCCTCCTACGGATGGTTTGTTGGTTTTTGGAAAGGAGTTTAGGATTTTGTAGAAGCTTGAATAGAATTGAATTGGGATGAGAAGAATTTTAATGAACACTAGCTGCTGCTCGCGGCTTCGCCCGCATGTATCCAATTTTCTTTTCTAAAATAAAAGTAGCTTAAATTACTCTTTATAGCATCAGCTATCTGCCCGTGAAAGTCCCGTCCAAATCGGTTCAGCCGTTTCGGAGATTAGCCGGAACAATCAGACAGATAGACAATTTTTTGGTTTTTTGTTTATTTGCCGTATATTTTATTTTATTTTTTTCTTATTTTGTTATTTCACTATAAGCTGCACCGGTTGACGTCATCACGTCGACGCCAGCTGTCGCTGAAAACCAGCGCTGGGGCTCTGTCTCGTATAGGGTCGCAGCATTATGCTGAGCGATGGCCGTTTTGCGTGGATGTGACGCATATTTTCCCCCAAATTTTTTATTTTCGTGTGTTGTTCTTACCTTGCGTCATGTGTACCGCAAATAAATTCATTTTCTTTCTTTTCTTTTCTTTTGTATAAACTTTCATATTTTATGCATTTTTGCAAAAGTAAAAAGCTGTTATTTTCACGTCACAAACAGACACTTAAATTATATAGATGCAATGCAAAGTCTTCTAAGAGTAACATATTATACCAACGCTATTTATACAATATGCTTTGTCTGATCCCAAGCACGATAATTTATTATAATCGCAGAAATAAGAATGTTACCGTGGGCAAAAGGCTTTTAAATCTTGATTTATCTACTGAAATAGGTTGTGGCGGCATTTACATCGCCACATGTGGACTACGCATCATACTGACGTCACACAAAATCCTGCATCGCGCAAGCAGAGTTTACCGCACGATAATTATCTATAACTTCCCGACATTAATCGACGGACAGTTGCCTACGACACCCGTCTGGTCGGAGGATCCTCCCTTTTCTATAGAGGATGAGTGAACTTTACACCCTATTCCTCATACCCCTAAATTGTTGACCCCGAGTATGAACGCCAGCGCAGCTTTCGTGCAAGTACTTCAGCGTGACGCCATCATCACCATCACTCCCGGAAGCTTTCGTGAGGTGAGTCACACAGCCAGACGGGGTTAGTCTATTTCCTACTACCCTTCTCTAACCTGTTGACTCTATAGAATGTTTTAAAAACCAAATTTATCTGCTTGACTGCTCAACAAGCCCCCAACAAGCCCTCTGGTTATGTCAATAAAAATATATAATAAATTATCAGAATCAATCAGAAAAGAAAAAAAAAAATCATTTATTCACGAATAAATTAAAAAAACTAGTGTAAGGTAAATTTTATTACAGTGTAAAGGAATATTTAAATGATAAATCCCGTGATTTAACTCTCATAAAATACACAAAAAATGTTTTTGAAGTGAAAACTTCTTTAGGCGCGTTGAGCACTTTTTCGGTGAACAAAAATCATGGAACTCGCGTCATCGTCACCGAACGCTTTCCATGAGCTATATGTTTACTACATGTAAATGTTTTATGGTGATGCCTGCGGATAATTATAAATGTTATTTAGTAATTTTAGTCATACCGTTGGTTGTATATTAGCATTATATAATATTATAAGTACTATTTATTTTATATTTATGTATAATTCTTTAAACCTGACTTGGTTTCCGTACGTTTTTTTCGGGTGACCACTGAAAATCAGCGCTGTGCTGTGGGTCTCCATAGCACAGCATCATGCTGAGTGGAAGCCTTCTTGTCACAGTCATGACGTGCCAGCAGCTGCCGACTATTTCTGTTTTGTACTCGTTATTGAATTGTTATTGTTTTGTTATCTAATCGAGTTTTATATATTTTTTTTATGCACGTGTGACGAATAAACTTATTTTTCTTTCTTTCTTTCTTTCTTACATAGATATACAATTCACAAGTTAATTATTTTTCACTTTTATCGGCAGTTCCCAAAGACTGCCCCGCATGTTTTTTTAGAATAATTTAGATTATAAGTTATACGATAAGTGCTCATCTCTATCTCTTTCTTTTGCTGTACCCGACAGGGTCAAAGATTGTTTTTCAAGCAAATGTTTACCACCCTTTGCACATACATTGCGGTATGCAATACTGTATTGAATAAAAACCGGCCAAGTGCGTGTCGGACCACGCACAATGAAGGGTTCCGTAGTTGGGAATAATTTATCCCAAGAACAAACTTAACATTGTAGTTGAAAAACATGTTCTGCCATACGGAATGTATGGGAGATCATGTTTTTCAAACTGCAAATTTAAGTTGGTCGATTATTACTCGTTAACCTGTAAAGCCTACTTAGCTGTGATAGTTTTCCTTTTAATTTCGTTATATATACTACTGCTATGAATTTTTTCACAAATCTAAGTACAACCATTTAGCTGGCAGGGGGGGGAGGACACTTGACTCTAACAAAAATTTGCACTTTATAGCTTAATATTTCGCGAACGAAATCCTGAATTGAAAAATGATTGTCACTCACCCAAAATATTTTTGAACGATCTTTCCTACGATACCCACATTAAGGGATAGACGAGAGAAAAACATCCCCAATTTTCGTGTAGGGTACCACCCCTACACGTAAATTGGGGATGTTTTTCTAAAAAACTTCCCTAAAAAAATATATTTTTCTTGATTTTATTTTATCCCTTTTTCGGCCTGATCAAAACCCATGCCAAATTACAGCTTTCTAGTACTTACCGTCTCTGAGCTAAGCCGCGGACAGAATGACAGACGGACAAGGCGAAACTATAAGGGTTCCTTATTTACCACGGAACCCTAAAAACCGATAGAAGAACACTCGTATAACCCGTTACTTCCGACCTTGCAAGTTCAGCTCAGACAATCCTCACTCCACAAGTAATCTATACGACCATTAATGAAACTTACAGTCTTTTAATTTAGATCTTCAACCTGTGATATCTAATTCCTAAGTCATTGCTAATTAACAGCGTCAATTAAGTGTGAATAGAAGTGGGGAGGGGAGGGGAGCCAGGCACCCCATGACACGGCACAGCCTATCAACTGACGATTAAACAACTTTGTCCTATACTGAGCTTGGGCACAGAGTTCTGGTGGTATAGACCGGACAGAAAGTGGGCAAAAATATAATGGACTGTCAGTTGTGGTATAGACAAAACTTATTACAAAAAAAAACAACCAAAAAAAACGAATGAAAATTCAAATCAAAAGAAATCAAAATAATAAAGTTAATAAAATTTATGTGGGTCCAACTTCTCAAGTTGGTCCCACATAAATTTTATTAACTTTAATACAAAAATATTCAAAATCGGTCCACAATTGTAGGAGAAACAGAAAAAAATAAAAAAGTACATAGGTACGCTACGAACATAGAATATAACTGTGCGTTTGCGCACAAAACATGTCGTAGAAATTTCAACAAAACATGTTCAAATTTCTATTTTCTATTTTATGGCGCCGCGGCGGAGCCAGGTCACAAAATGTATGGTTAGCTGCGTAACTAACCAGACGAGGCAACCAGATGAGCCACCCTCTATATAGCTACAATTAGTTGGCAGCGCGACCTGGCGACGTCGCCATGGCGTTCCGATGATGTATGGCTCTAACGAAAGCTGCAATCCAACTGTTGTGCACAATTATTGTACAAAAAAGTTGGTTGGCGTGGTTTATGTGACTTTTAAAGGTAGGTGATGAACCTGTGCATTTTCTCAAAAGAAATAAGATCAGGGTGATGTGACTCAATGGCAAGATATTTCCAAAAAAATGCCATAAACAACGTAGACTAGCAAAATATTGTCTTGTCTATTCCTCTATAAGCCTACAACAATGTTCACAGTTCTGTTCCTGCAAGTTCCGTCGATTCAATTACAAAAGTTTGACGAGTTCGTCAGGTGTTCGGTGATCGTTTGTGAGTAGTCGTATAGATAATCATAGCAATAGAGTCTAGACTTCCATATCTGATGGTTTTATTGTGCTTAATGTGGGCTTTAGTGTCGGGAAGTTGAAATGTCTTTAAGAATGGTCCTTATAAATGGGTTAAGTGTTTTTCATTGTTAGGTAAATTTATTTGTCAAAATTATTGTTCAATATACTGGGTTATATTAAAGTAGCTAGCAAAACTCTGCAGACGGGATGGGTCGATACCTAAACACAAAAAAAAGTCTTGGTCTTTTTTTTTTGGGGGTCAAAGACCGCTGGTACTTTTTGTTACTTGAATTTTGAGTTGAGAAAATCAGTTTTCTTTTATTTATCGTGTTTAGATATCGAAATTCATCAGGCCTGTGAAGATTACACAGAAAAAAAAACAGATTGTTCAAACACATATTTTAAGTGACTAATTGCGGTAAACGACCACACAAAAAAGAACATCAAATTAATTTATTTTTTGTTTTGTTTTGTCTGCGGGGTTTCGCTCCCTAATTTAATTGGACTCTGTATAATATAATCTGTGAGTTTTAAAGGAAGCTTGGATCCAGCACGCTTAGCATGACCAGAATAGAAACGGGTTTTGACCACGAAACAATAGACAAAATGACAGATAAACAATCACAATCTGTCATTTTGTATATTCTTCCGTCGACAAAACCCGTAGAAAACTCGTTTCTATGTTGTCATGCTACGCGTGCTGGATGACAGAATAAACTTTGTACAGTCACTAACTAGTTCAAAGGACTTGCAATAATTTGTAATTTCTGGGATAACTTTATATTTTAAAGTGTGTCACACTTTGTTAGACGCGTCATTATGAGTTCGATAACATATTATATAATTATTATAATCTTTTATATTATTATTTAAATACTTTGCCATCTTAAAATAGAGTCAAACCTAACCTATGGGGCCTTTCTCATTCATAATACAGCAATAGAACTGAGAAGTATAGTGGTAGTAGTTCCCCGGATGAGCTCATTGACAAAACCTCTAGGTATTACTGATAGTTTTATTTATTTTGTTGTTTTATCATTTATCTTATTATATACAGAGATGCTAAGTCAGCAGTCTTTTGAAATTTTATGTCAATAGCTGTGTAAACAAATAAAATCTTTTATCGACTTCTAAAAGGAGGTTATAAATTCGGATGTTTATATTTTTTTTATGTATGTTTGTGCATAACTCCGTCATATATAGACAGATATGCAAAATTCTTTTCTTTTTTTAAGGCTATACTTCCTAAGTGGTCCCATTGTCATCAGGTTAGGATCTGATGATGGGATCCTGGAGAAATTGGGGGATGTCTTAATAATTATAGGCACACCTATAGCGATTTGGGTATTTTTTATAATAACTGGTGCAGTTGCTCTCGGAAAGAACCATTTGGTGAAGTAGAACTGATGATGAAGACCACAGATGGCCACCGGAACTAGTCAATAAATCAAATTTCACGGGTTGCGAATCGCAACCTTATTTTAGATTAGATTACTTTAATATGGTTGCCAAGCAATTTATGCTCGTCACAATGCATATGGAGAAGTGCAGTTGAAGATGAAGTACCAGGAGAACTCCTCAACGATTTTAACGTCCCTGCATCGGGAAAATCAATATTTTGTGAATGGTAATGAGCAGTTGACTTTGGGCTATTGTAACTTAGATAAATTACAAACTGACTCATTATAAAGTGAGAAATAATAACTATTTTACAACAAAAAACACTACAAAGTGAAAAATAACTTTATTTTGGATGTCGGTGGCACAAAACGAAAATTGAAAACCAAAGACACCGACTTCAATTTTGTTTTTGGAAAACGGTTGTTTTTTTTTTTTTTGTAAATAAAAAATCTCGTGTTGGCACGAGTTATGCGACAATGGCAAAATATTAGCCAGCCAGCACGTTTAAAGCTGACTGCCCAATGAGAACGTAAGTATCGTCGAGTCATGCTGGCTTTATAAAGGTTGACGCAGATTTAGGCGGGTCGCACCGCGCTTATTTGAATTGAAATCCGATGCACTGCGGCCAAGTGTGGTTGTAATGTGCGCTTAACTTAATACACCAAGATGATGAGAATGAGAATTATGATGAAAGTTTTGCGTATGAATGTGGATAGCTATACGAGTAGGGGAAGACCGAAGAAACGATGAAAGTCTGTGTGAAAGGGGGTGACTTATAGAAAAGTATAATATGGAAGAAAATGACATGTTGGTCTTATCCCAAATAAATTGGTATAAGCAGGAATAATGATGATGAGAGATTAACCTAATATGAACACAAACATCTTAAAGAGAATCCAACTCATCTCAACACACAAATAACATTTTAATGTCCCCAACTTAACAAATAACCAACATATCAGCCAATTACACTCAAAGGAACAAAATAATTAAAGTATCGAACGCACTATACCCAATTATTCCTTAATAACATCCACGAATTACGTGTAATACTATGCCGGGGTAATCGTCGCGCGGCTTTACATGTAATCGCTTTGACATTTCGGAGGACATACGTGAGCTTGTGAATTCACCTGTTCAGATATGTTTGTAGTTATTTTAGGTTAATTGAATTGAATTTAAGCCCTGTCTGCAACCACAGGAATAATAAAAAAACATGTGACTGTTCGTAGTAAACTTTTTAAAATTTAGATATTAACCTAACCAACCCAACGGAAAAATAAACAAAATGACCGATTGAGATTATTTATCCGTCTGTATATGACTGAGTTATACCCGAACATACATTAAAAGAAATGAAAAAAATAATCCGAATTTATAACCTCCTCCTTTTAGAAGTCGGTTAAAAAGTAGATTTGTTTGCAAAACTATTGAGATAAAACTTAAAAAGACTGCTGACTTAGCACCTCTGTAGAATATTACATTTCCAGATTTCCAACTCCTCAGGCAGACAGACGGTTATAAAAGGACTCACTGAAATCACCCACCAGATATTAACGACCGTACGGTTTTCTACATTTGTTTCTTTCCTAAATTAAAACCGTAACTCAAAAGTACATAAAACAAACACCTTCACTCAAATAACACATACCACTAATAATAGTCACAACTTCCCATAGACACGCGTCGACGTCCTCTTCGGTATGACAATGATTATTTTAAAATCCCCATAAAGCAATATTATGGGCCGCACTCTATATTTATACACTGTTGGTTGCCAATTATAGGTCGTAACCGAGGGCTCGTCCCACTCGATAATTGCCACCGCGCTAAACATACGTAGAAACATGAGTTATAGCCTTTGACTGTTGGATTTGGTTGTTAAAGCGAGGATTCTACTAATTAGGAGTCATTTCGTTTTGGAGTTGACAATTTGGGATTGTATTAATTAGGGAGTATTGTGGTTTATAATCTTGCATTGAGCTTCCGTGAGAGTCCTGATGTCGTTTGTTGTCTTAGCAGATTATGGCAGTCTTTTCACCAGAGATTACCTACATTTTAATAATTGAAACGACTGTATCTTATATATAGTATTTATTAGTTCTAGGATTAGAATTCGACTTCTTCACTTTGTAAATGGAAAGAATGAAAAATGTGTTTATTGGCATTACCAATTGCTCAATCTGTAGTATTTAGATTATAAACCAAAACTATCCGAGAATTTACATTTTGTGTTTATAGTACATATCTGAGTCTTGTGGCTACTTAATAACAGTCGCACGGGTCGATCGATCAGGTTAAGCTACGCTTGCCGCGGTTAGTCTGTGGATGGGTGGTCACCCATCCACAGACTAACCGCGGCAAGCGTAGCTTAACCTGATCGATCTTTGATCGATCTTTACACACCAGGACCCGTCCGTGCCTAAAGCACGTTAAGCCGTTGGTCGCGGCTGTCATTCGTGGATCATTGACAATCGTTACGGGTCGTCAGTAGCCCGAAAGTCTGACAACTAGTCTTACCTAGGGGTATCGTATTACCCAGTGACTGGGTTGTCGTGGTCAGATGGGCAGTCGTTCCATGTAAAATACTGGTATTCAGCTGCATTCGGTAAGACTGGAAGCTGACCCCAACATAGTTGGGAAAGGCTAGACAGATGATGTTTATAGTACATTTCTGTGAAAAAAAGAAATAAAAAAAGAAAAAGTATTGATTGAGACTCGCACAAGAAATCACACATACTAAAAACACACTTAGGGCGAAAGCGTCAAGCAACAAGCATCAAACATAGCAAAGCCCTGAGAGTTTCCTTTTGTTAACATAGCCTCATCTCGGTCAGCCGTATTAATACGCGTAACGGAATACCGTTTTTGCTCACATCTTATGACCAATTTATGTCTACTAGACTCAGGAAACAGACAGACAGACACAGCATACAAATTAACTTTTTTCCACCATTTTTTTCAACATCCCACTACATCTCATATACATATACACTATATAATTTGTCTACCGTTGGACCTGCTCGGGTCTTCGGGCAATTGAACCTAATAATTGTCAGCGCATTTTTATTGCGTTTTCCCATCATTGTATGGGGTTGTGAGTCTAATATCACCTTGCTATAGGAAATTGCGACTTTGTAACACAATGGTGGCTTTAACAATGGTATCTTGGAAGCATCTCTGAATGTAATATTGTTTTAGATGAAGAATTGTAGTTATTTTGTTCGTTTGATGGTCCGATTGTCAAATGTTGTGTTATTCAATTTTTGGATGTTTGAGATGGAATAGTATAACAGTTATGATAAGAATCGTTTTGAAATTGAATAAAAAACATAAAATTATACGAGTAGGAATGTTGACAAAAAATAGTTTGTCCTTCGGGCCGATTATTAAAAAATATTGAACACGTATTTTTTCTTTTTTTAAGGCTTGTGCAGACCAGCGCGACTTGTCGTGGGACGCGACGCCGGTTATTGTTATACCGTACAGTTTTCTTAGAAATTGTATTGTTCGTGTCGCGTCGCGGGACAAGTCGCGCTGGTCTGCACAAGCCTTTACGTGATCAAAAGCCCTCCTGATCAGAAGATCTAAGTAGATCGTCCAACATCGCGAAACGTCTAATGAGCAGTAAGTCTAATTAACTAAATATCCATGTAGCAAAACGTCCAACTATCAGATGGTCTGTATAGCAGAACGTCTATTTAGCAAAAAGTCATTATTAAAATGTGTACACTCATGATAGAAAGTAAAAGTCATTTGTAAATTACATTAAATTTATTTCTTAAAAAAATATCTGGGTTAAAAACCTAGTAGCCTCTTAAATATTATTAGGTTATTAGGCGCACACATTCCCCTGCATTTATTCACTTAATATCCTTTTGATATGGCCAAGGTTTATCAAAAATTCAAATGTTCTAACTTTTTGGCTTTTGCAGCTCTCTTGTATTTGGCATTAATCATAATTTCGATCTTTCTTCTCTTCTTTCCTTCAAATAACATATTCTTGTATTTGCGATCTTGCCTAAGTGCTTCTTTTTTAAGAGCTTTGAGGAATAGTAGCAGGGTTGGCTTGGATTTTATATTCGTGTTTAGCCACCTGTGCCACCCTTCGAGTGCATTGTTTGTGCGAAAATTATAATTACTAGGACAGTTTATTATATCTGCCAGACACTGAAGCCATTTGTTTTCTAAAGTAATTTAAAAAAGCCACCATTTCTTCGCTTTTGGTGGCGTTTTCAACAATGCTAGTCCAACATTCCGTAATGTATGGAGAAAGTAGCAGAGGGGAACATACTCTTACAATGATTCTACACTCTGTTTTCAGGAAGACCCAATGTTGACTCTTTTTTCCAAACGGCCTTATTGAGATGATAATAACAGCCCATTATTTGAGTGTTTGGAAAAGCGTCTTTAATTCCAGTGATAACCGCTATCTCATAATCGCATTTAATGGTCATCATGTCTATTTCAAAATGCTGCTTGATGAGACCAAATAAGCGCTCGTAGGTTTCTTGTCTCTTGTCAGGTAGTAACGCTTATATAACTCTCATAACACAAGTTAAATCATCACAGCTATTCAAATCAACATGAACTGATAACAGCTGGTAGAATGGCTTGGGTGTAGCTTTGAATGTTTCATCAATGAAAGACATCTTCTTTTTCAATGTCCTGTGAGTAGACAATGCTTTAAAGCATTGTCTACTCACAGGTGTTGAGAAATTTAATATTTTTATTATTGTCACATCCATCTTCATAAATAAGGAAACTGTCGGCCATTATTTCTGGAATTGTAACATCATTCAAGTTTCTGAATTCAGTTTTACAAACATTTAAATATTTGCGACGAGCCCTGAACAGAGAGTCTTTTTTTGAGTTAAAATCTGGTACCTGTTGAATCTCATCCACTTTTCCGAATTCTTTCTCAAAAAAAATCTGGACAGGTTTTGCTTTTTGACGAACTAATTTCTTGTATTTATCCATCACTATGTCAGTCCTGTTTTTATCAAAATTAGCTTTGCAAGTATGCTCATTTAACTGACGAATTATCTTGTTTTCGTCTTTATTTATTGTAATAATTGCACCACACTCATTGCGCTGGGAGCATATCCATAGAGTTGACCCTCCCTTATTCATGATATTTAAATTGTACCTGTGACCAACCAGCAGCAGCACACGCTTCTTCTTTTGACTTTCAATTAAAGTAAATGTTTGTTCTTCATCCATTTTTAGAATTAAGAAGCTAGAACTATTGTATTTGTAATGAATAGCAATCGATACAGGAAAAAAAAACAAATGAGTAATGCTAATCAAATAGCATTAATGACAATAAGTGTCAGTCGCCATTTAAAAGATATGATATACGCTACGAATACATAGACCAAAGAGTCTGTATGTACATATTATAATGCCGTGTCCGTTTCCCTCCCGATGCAATGTGTGTGTTGAATTTTGTGCCTGAGTATCCAAACATTTTGAGAGTCTGACGATTTGCTAAATAAACGTTCTGCTATACAGACCATCTGATAGTTGGACGTTTTGCTACATGGACATTTTGCTAATTAGACTTACTGCTCATTAGACGTTTCGCGATGTTGGACGTTTTGCTACTTAGACCTTCTGATCAGGAGGGATCAAAAGATTACGACAATACATTGATTTAAAATGTGGCATGACGTCACTCCTCGGTACAGTTTATACTGACTTGTGACGTAGAGAGCCCCCGTTCCCCAACTTTTATCTAAATCATTTTTTATTAAGCAAAAAATACGTGTCTAATATTTTTTTATTATCTGACTGACGGACTAAATAGTATCTTTTTAGCCAATCAACATTCATATTCCAGCTAAATAGTCATAGCGTATCGATAGTGCCATCCACGAAGACGCCCTCCACTCTTCTTCCAAATCGCTAGTACTATCTATAGTAATGTGAGTGTTTAGCCGCAGAAAACCGACTGTAAGTATAATCAAGTATTAATAATTAGTAGTTAGTGAAACCGGCATGTTCTAGAACCAAAAATTCGAAGATATGTGACATCTTTTTTTTTTTTTTTTTTGAGGGTGGGAAATTATCAAATGACTTCTCCCGCTCTGGGCAGAGCGAGAGGGTGTGTCAGACTTTTACTGACTAAAACCCACCCGTGTTCCTTCCGTTGCCTGTGTGCCGGGGCCGCGTTATCCCTTTCGGACAAACCCGCAACCCCAGCAGGCATTGGTCTTTCGACCCCGTCGGTTGGTGCTGACATCTCTTTGAGGCGCGCGTGGCGCTGGTCCTTATCGGACGGCGAGCTGCCCATTGCTCACCGTCCGCAAGCCCGCGCCTACGGTGGCCGGAAGTCGGCTCTGGACTCCCGATGCCCGGGGCGTCTCCTGCGGCGACTAGGGCCATGAGGGCGTGCAACTTGCATCTCCCTCGCGCGCTCCGCCTCCTCCTTCGCGAGCATAACTGCTTCGCAGAAGGAGGTGACGGCCTCCCATGCACTCTCGCTCCGAACCATGGCCTGAACCAGGGCCGGACGCGAGAGATCGCCGCCGCCGATCGCCTCCGTGAGGACACGGCGGTGCTCCGCCCAAGCCGGGCAGACCTCCACCGTATGCTCCACCGTGTCCTCCGGGCGATCCACACAGTGGTGACACCCGGGCGTTTCCTCCCGCCTTACGCGGAACAGGAACCTCCCGAAACAACCGTGTCCGGTGAGGACCTGCGTCAGGCGGAAGGTGAGGACGCCATGGCGCCTCTCAAGCCACTCCTCAAAGAGGGGACTTATCGCCGCAATTGTGGCGTGCCCAAGATATGTGACATCTACCAACCCGCACTGGGCTCGCGTGATAGATTACATCCCACTCCCTCTCGAAGGCAGAAGGCCTATGTCCCAGCAGTGGATGATTATGCTAAGTATAATTACATGACTTTATCCCGCCAAATATCACGAAAGCTGGTTAAACTCGGAAAATTTCTATACTCTTAAAGAATTTATGGATAAAAAATTCTCATGTTAGTATTAAGTGAACATATGCATGCTAAGTACAATTCTGGCAAATCATGTAAGATCTTTATTGTAAATGATTGTAACACCATGTATGCCATGTTTTATGCAAATAAATACTTACTTACTTATTTTATGATCATTGTGTCTCAATTACCATAAAGGCTCATGAAGACTGGCGCGACATGTCGCGCGGGTTGCCGCGTGGTGATTCTGCGATATTATTGCCACGCAACACCTTTAACATTTGGTATGGGGTCGTGTAGATATCGCCGCGATAACAGACAGTAATATCTGTGTCGCGGCGCGGCTGGTCGCTCCTGTGTGTAGTTTCGCGCGCTCCCGTGTGTTTTATCGCAGGATCACGCAAGTTGCGCCATTCTGCGCGAGCCTTGTAAAAACCAGGTGGTTTGTATAATGTCCTTGAACAAAACCTCTCTTTATAACAAAGGTAATTCATTATTTGGCCCCCTAAGTGGAAAATATCAGTTTCCTACGTTACTTACTTCTATATTTCCCCTAACTTCATCTAGGTACCCACATATCACTACTCTATTACTGCTATATGTACTCGTATTCTACATGTCACTAACACACTCACATTCCAACATTGTCCAGTTGTCCACTAGTGCCAGTCTGGTAGGTACTTCGAAGTGCCAGATGTGTGACGCTAGAGCGGCTAACAACTCACACGTGTAATGAATGCATGACTCGACACTTAGTGACACTGGCTCAGTACTAGATACTTGTGTAGGGATGCAAGGATGTCGATACAGTTGCTGAATATTATCGATAGTTTCGGATTAACGGAAAACGAAGGAACAGAAATGACACCTACTCTATTTATAAGTAGATGTCATTTCTCTTACTTCGTTTACTATCACAATGATCGGTAAATTTATGATTCAAGAAACTCACTAGATAATTGTATAATAATTATGTATGGTATTCGATAACCATCCAAATAAGAGCCTCAAAATGTAGCGGAACATCACTTGACATGAAATTTCTGACCAATTTGTAACTCTTGTAGTCACGACAAAATGCGAGTAGGTAACGTAAAAAGAAACCTTTTTATCATCCTACATGATTTAAAAATCTTATGTTGTTGTATATTATGTTACGTGTTTATTTTTATTTTGACGTTATACCGAAACCACCATCGACTCCGTTCCCACGTCACTAGATCGCACCTGTCCGGCGCGCGCGCACCCGTTCATTAGGTCGCGGCGCGTGATTGTCATTTGGCCACGCCCCCCGCGCCCGCTTAGACAATTATTATAATTCGTATGATTACGACTCGCGTACCAGTGGATGTTTTGTTATGTTACCTTTTTTTTTTGTTTGTTATGTAAGAATTTTTGTAGGTACATACTTACGTTGCGCGGTGGGGGTAATATAATTTTTGTTCCTAGTCTTTTCTGATTTCCTTAAAAATTTCTAAAATCACGTAGATTTCTCTATGCTGAAAATGCCACCTTCTGAGCTTATTTCAGATTACAAAACCAATCGATTCGAATATTAACCTATACGTTGCCCCAAAAAAATCAGGATCCACCATTTAAACCTTGGGATTAAACACGTATTTTCTTCAGCCCTTCAGGAATATCTGGGAATTGAACCACAAAACGAAGACGTAACCAAGTGTTATGTAAATGAGTTAAACAGAAAACCCAGTAAACGGTAACATAGTCTCGTCAAAAAGTCTAAAAACCTTTACAATATTAGACAGCTTAATTAAAGATTTCACCATGACCCATCTCCTCAAAGACACACACTGACAAAAGAACAAAGACAGAGACCATTAGGTTGCGCAACCTCTATTTTATATTCACGCACTCTGAGCTATATAATGACATACGAAAGATCTTTAATAGCGAGCAACCAAATTGCTCTGACCGCTTGCCTCTTACACTTGACCAACTTATCTTACAGTCAACTCAAGGGATTATAGATTTTGAAGCTTATAAGTTAAGGTTGAAGTGGACGGTATGGGTTATGATTGCATAAATTCGGTTCTTAGTGGAGCACCACGCCTACCGTTGCGACAAATGGGGACAGTTTTCTTTGCTTTCTTTTTATGTCTAGGAAAATTCAATCGTATTGTGGTGAGGTAAGGTTGGATTTTGGTTGGAGTGAGGAGTAGAGAGTGTTTTGTCATTGAGCGTATTGTTGTTTTGTTACAAAATGTAACATTTGGAGATATGGAAGTACCTATCTGTGTATATAAATTGTTTTTTTACGAACAATGAGATTAGGTAATCTTTTTTTATGGTAATTACCTGTGGATTGCAAGACGTGAGGTCGTTGGTAGAGACATACCTTTGTCTTATAGATACATTTACAAGAATAGTCTGTGTTTTATAAGATGCTGTTGGCAATTTTGCTTCAGGATGGTATTTCCCTTTACCACTGTTCAATTCATCCCCATCTGCCTCCTCCATTTTACGGCTTTCATCCTTATTTTGCGCCAATGTTTTCCAGAAGTTTTATATCATATTATCGACCCATCTTGGCACTGTCGATTTTCTTCCACCATTCTGTCAGTTGCCTACTGTTACTGCCATCACTTTACAGTGACTTAGATTATGGTCATACAGTTAAAAAACATCTCTTTAGTTCATATCCATATTTTAGCGGTTCATAATTCTATTGGCTCATTACGAAATTTGCAATAGTAGGCTACCTAATAATTAACGGTTCGCGAGATTCCAGCCCTACATAAGTAAATACTGGCCCTGATTCCGACGTTTTTCTACCAAATAACATCACGATTCAAATGACTTTAGACCCAACACTACTCGACCAAGGCTAGTCCACTTAGCCTTCAGCTAGTGCAGTACTCGATAACAAATCGATACGAAATTGCTTTGACATTTGAAACTGTACACAAAATGTCACGACTGGGAGTGCGACATAGGCATTCTTAGAATTTTGTACGTTTATTGCAATCACTGCTTGGAGGTGTACTCGTAGTAGGGTTTTGTATCGTTTTTTTATTAGCTTACGTAATAAAGCTACAAGTTAGTAGGTAAATTCAATAATATTTAGAAAGATTTTATGAAATAAACACGTAAGTAATACTTAAAAAAACAAAAAAAAAAAAAACGCGAAAGTATACGAAAAAAAGAGAAAATTTCGGGAAAAGCATATGATTGCAATGCAAAGCTCTGATGAAAATGTAAATTCACTCAAACTTATGTGAGTACCTAACAGTGTTATTAACGAGGACTTCATTGAATTGATATACATATAATATAACTGTTAATCACTGAAGTCCGCAGTGAACAACACCTTAAAAATCTAGGCCAAAGTAATCACCCAAACAACTCATTATGACAAAATAAACGAAATTAATGCGTAATTTAGTTTCATCTCCCACTTTCTACTAATAACATACATACCTACTAGTTGTTACAAAACAGAAAATAACAATCAAGTCGAATTGACCGTCACTTCAGTTACACATTCGTCTAAATTAGCTTGAGACATCTTTATTATCGAAGTCCAATAACACAAGCTTAATAATAGCCGAAATTGTAACGACATTACAAATTTTGATTGGCAGTCGAATATAATTTAGAATTATTGTGTCCCAATAAACTCTACAAATTACTAACATAGCAAGATATAATTTTGTCTCTTCTCGTACAAAGAATGCATGATGGCAATTTCGTACATTTCCAAACGCCATGATGATTTATGTCCCCTTAAGTCGAGAAAACGTTCTTAGTTTATAAGAATTGTATATTCTAAGGGCTATACTAAGATTTCTTCTTTACCACACGACCTTTCCTGTGGAAAGAAGCTTAAAAAAAAAATGCTGAACCAAGAAAAAATAATGAATTGGAGAAATTGTTTACAATGTAAACAACCACTGCATTTTAAGGCAACTGGTTGAAGAAAATGGCACGAGGATAACTATTGGTGCTATCCCCAATAGTTGCCTTTATGTCTGACATGCACAATTATGGGTCACACTGGATGATAATCTTTTTAGAGCAAGTTGCATAAGTTAACACAGTATACATAGGTTATGACATGACAGTGACAAGTCTTCAGTAAATGGACCTACTCGTAGATAATGTAGGGCTCAAGCATAAGATGTATGGTATACATTTGTCATTATTATCATTAACCTGTAAATGTCTGCAGACCTAGTAATGGATTACCCAGCTAGACGAGGTGTTCATATAAATGGTGTCTTTTAAATACATATCTACTTAAGAAACATAATATGTGTGAATGTACTTGTACCTATAGGTTTCGTGTTATGATGTCATACAAAATCGATAACGAAGGATTGATGTCACAAATGGCAGGCAAAGGTAAGCTCCCGGCGACAAGCGAAACTTGAAGTAAGTCAAATATTTGGATAGTACAAAATACAATAGACGACGTATATTTAGTAACCTAATCCGCTTAACTGATCTTAAAGAGTTATAAAGAACCCTGTAAGTAATCGACACGTGTTTCACCTCTCAACGAGGCATCCTCAGGATGACGATTGACTTGTTGCGAACCCGGACATGACATGTTGCTACGTCAAGCGCCGAACGCACTGTGTCGTATTTTATCATGTATTTCCATTTCTCAAAGTCACGCCTGAGTCAATTAAATATCTTAGATAGTACAGTTAACTATTTCTTCTAAGCTAAATAGGTTTATTAATGAAGATAACTAAGTATCAACTTACCGGTCTTTGGACGAAGACCATAATAAGCTCTTTGCTTGTGTAATTTTCTACAATATAGTATTTGGGGGCTCGCCGCTAAGTAATAATAACAGCTGCACGAGTCGATCGATTAGATTAAGCTACCTATTGCGTGGTCGGTCCGAGGATGGGTGACCATACATTACATATCGAGACCTCTCCGACCCGGTTGTCATTCGTAGGTGTTTGACAGTCGTTACGGATAGTCTGAAGCCCGAAAGTTTGACAACCAGTTTTACCAAGGGGTATCGTGTTACCCAGTAACTGAGTTGTGGATGTCAGATAGGCAGTCGCTCAGGATCAGGCTAATTTGCATTTGGATTAGTTAAATAGCGAGTTAAGTTCCTTGACGTCTATACGTGACACTTCACAATGAAAAACTGTAATTTTTTTACTGACCTTTCACTCAACTCCGTTGTTTGTCCGTGGATGGGTGACCATCGTTACATACCGAGACTCCTCCGTGCCTCGAAAAGCACGTTCAGCCGTTGGTCCCGGCTGTCATTCGTGGATCTTTGACAGTCGTTACGGGTCGTCAGAAGCCCGAAAGTCTGACAACCAGTCTTACCAAGGGGTATCGTATTACCCAGTTACTCGGTTGTGGGGTTCAGATAGGCAGACGCTCCATGTAAAATACTATTATTCAGCTACATCCGGTTAGACTGGAAGCCGACCCAAAATAGTTAGAAAAAGGCTTAGTAAATGATGATAAATTGTCTTAATTTTCCAGAGTTTCACTGTCATAATTGTCGCAATAACAATATCTCCACATTGCCACTAGCATTTTGTTTCGCACATCCGACCCAACAAAGAACCATATTATTATATGCCAGTATTATTAAGTAATATATTCAGAGAACAAGATATACATCTGATGTTGACAATAGAACACAATAGCGCCACGGTGATACACCTTACAAATCATATTACAACATATACATACATATATACAAACTATAAGAATGATGAAACTATATATATGATACAATAACACTATGCAAATTTAAAGGAACAAAGACACAGCGAGGTGATATCGCATGTGAAAAATATGGTTTAGTGGGGTAATATTATGTTATGTATCTTGATTTAGTATAGCTTATCCATACATAATAAAAAACAATATAGCTTTTCGCGTTTGTCTGTATGTCCGCGTTGTTCTTCTTAACCACGCAACAGACATTGATGAGGTTTTCACCATCGCTTAGAGAATGTATTCCGGAAGGTTTATGTGTATAATACGTTAGTAATAAAGTTGCGTTTACCTAAGGAATCTCGATGTTTTGTCAAGTCGTAAAAACCGTGCGAAGCAGGAGAGGGACGCTAGTCAGTAATAAGGAAAAGAATCGCCCTAGAAGGACTTTACTGAGTAACCTTATTGGTGAAGTTCTCCAGAGAGGTCTGGTTGCGCAACCGGCATGCGTGTATGACCAGATGTATGAACCTAAATGAAACAAAAGGAGTATGTAAGGATCGTAACATGTGGTGCTCTGTAGTTTCATTCCATCCTCATCGGAATAAGGCGTGAGTTTATGTAGTTCAAAATCCAAATTATTTTATTTGACACTAGCTGCCCGCCCCGGCTTCGCACGGGTAGCACTATGTGCTTATCTACGGCACACCTACCTACCTACCTACCCTACCTGCTTACCCTACCTACCTACCTACCCTACCTGCTTACCCTACCTACCTACCTACCCTACCTACTTACCCTACCTACCCTACCTACTTACCCTTCCCTACCCACTCACCTGCCTACCCTAACTACCTACCTACCTACCTAGCTACCCCACCTACCTACCTACCCTACCTTCCTACCTACCTACCCTACCTAACCTACCTACCCTACCTATCCTACCTACCCTACATACCCTACCTACCCTACCCTACCTACCTACCTACCCTACCTACCTACCTACCTACCCTACCTACCTACCTACCCTACCTACTCTACCTACCTACCTACCCTACCTACCTACCTACCCTACCTACCTACCTACCCTACCTACCTACCTACCCTACCTACCTACCTACCCTACCTACCTACCTACCCTACCTACCTACCTACCCTACCTACCTACCTACCCTACCTACCTACCTACCCTACCTACCTACCTACCCTACCTACCTACCCCACCTACCTACCTACCTACCTTAGGGGTATGAAAAATAGATGTTGGCCGATTCTCAGACCTACTCAATATGCTCACAAAATTTCATGAGAATCGGTCAAGCCGTTTCGGAGGAGTACGGGAACGAACATTGTGACACGAGAATTTTATATATAAGATAAACCTACATGGGCACTTATGAATCGTCAGAAGCTAGGTGCACGGTTCCAATTGGTCGTTTCCTATGGAGAAGAGCCGGCAAGAAATCCCACTGTTACTCTTTTAAAAATAAATCGCTTTGACAATATTTTCAAATAACAGTGTTAATAGGTATGGGAGGACAGTGTAGGTCTTTCAACAAGAACCAGGTTCTTAACAAAATAGAAGATAGTCAACAAATCTACAGTCCACAAAGCCTACAGCGTTCTCACATTCTCAAAATAGAAAATAATCTATATAAAAGATAAATCAATCAATCTGCCTAGCCTTTTCTCGACTTTGTTGGGGTCGGCTTCCAGTCTAACCAGATGCAGCTGGGTACCAGTATTTTACATGGAGCGACTGCCTATCTAACCTCCACGACCCAGTAACTGGGTAACACAATACCCCTTGGTAAGACTGGTTGTCAGACTTTCGGGCTTCTGACGACCCGTAACGGCTGTCAACGATCCACGAATGACGGCTGGGACCAACGGCTTTACGTTCTTTCCGAGGCACGGAGGAGTCTCGGTATGTCAAGATGGTCACCCATCCACGGACCAAACCCAGCAATAATAGCTTAACTTGATGACTCGGACTCATGCGGCTGTTATTACGTAGCCACGAGCTCCTACTGAATAAAAGACAAAAAAAATAATAAAATTAAAAACCAATTTTAAACGAAATGACATGATTGCTATTACAACTGTAACAAATCTGAATAATTATCATCTCCACAAAAGCCACTAATAAAGAGTTGAAATTAAATTCCAGGTATTTATGTATCAGTGGTCCTGTTGTCCAATAGCTATCCTTAACTAAGCGAATAATTGTTCTAATTATACCTACCTAATTATCAATCGAGCACCCAATTAAAACTCAAATTATCAATTTAACTCAACTTCAAACCCAAAACTCATTTACCAATATTCCCGATAGCAAAATTGATAGGCGCAGTTCACACGGCCGCGTCGACACCTCCGCTTTATGAATAATCGAAAAGCGCGAACTAGCCCGCGGTCATGTATACATAGCCTATGAATAGTGGAACCGCGCAGGTGTGAGCTGTATTCCCTTCGTGTTTATTTTTGATAAAACTGCGTTGTTTTTAGGGTTTAGTGTAGACTGTAGTATTTTGGGGAGAGAGGATTAAAATTGACGTTGGAAGCCTATCTTGAATATACATATTGCTGTGTCGTGCTGACGCCTGATTTTACAAACAGATACCTAGAGAATACTTTAGTATTTTTTATATTTTTAGGGGTGGGTAATTATCAAATAACTTCTCCCGCTCTGACCGGAGCGGGAGGGAGTGACAGACTCTTACTAAAACGTACCCGTGTTCCTTCAGTTGCCTTTTCGTTGCCACGGTATCCCTTACGGACTTTCCCGTAACATATTTTAGTATCTTACCTTCTGATTGGTCATAAACAAGTTAGTTTTCCTCGGTCCTATGCTAATAGCAAAGCATTGTTTTCAAACTGGACATTGAGAACTGTCCTAGTCCTAATAGGTAAGCTCGTCTCCCGGAGTTCTATTTTAATAAATATAAATCTGCAAAAGAAAAATCTTTTCACCATTTCTTTCCACACATTTTGAATATTCACACTACAGTCTGATTACATTCGGGAGTCAAAAACTGGCAGCGAAAGTGTTAAAAACCAGCTTTGTTTTTCCACTCAATATGATCACCATTCCAATTTCAGTCCTTACGAACATACGCTTAACCAATCCCCTGAGGTTACGCAACATTAAAAACATCCCGCAAAACACTCGTCGCCATGTAACTCGACTAATAACCGTTTACGCGCATGCGCCGTGGGCGAAGCGCGCGCGCATCTGATTGATGCGTTTATAATTATGGCGCGCTTTTGCGCTCGTTGCGCGGGAAAATATCATTTGCGTGGCTTAATGTCGAGAACGTGTGATTGCGTGAGATGAAGATGCTGCGAGCTACGAATATGATTTGTGAAAAGATCTCGTGGAATAGGTTCTAATAAAGGGCAAGAATCGCATACGTCGTTTCCTTGTGTATTTGTTTGAATTTGAAAGGTTGATTTTGTATGTTAAGGTTAAAAGCGTGTTGGATGATTTAATTAGAAATTGTTAGTCCAGAAAATATTAGCACACCATCATTTGCTGCAGCCCAGGAACACTATAGTATTCCGGTTTAAAGAGACATGATAATATTTTCTGCTCGCAGTGCAATAACACCTTTTTGTTGCAGGCAAAGTCAAGAAAATGCAATTTAAATGTTGAGGTGTCATACATATGGCGCGACAATCAGCTGTTTTACATAACGGTGCTGTTTTGTAAAACAGCTAGCGCGGTTATGTGAAACAGCGGATTCGACACAACGGTACAAGGATTTGTTTGGCGCGTGTGAAACTAACGCCGCCATTTTGTTTATTCAATGCAATTTCAAGAAGTCCTCCTGTTAATGTCTAATGACATTGGAAAAACTATGAATGGAAAAAAAACAATCACGGCAACGAAAATCATGTGGTAATTCCTTTCTTTTAAATTGTATTCTTTGTAGCCATAATTTTTCATAATTGGTTTGTCGTAGTCACTTTTTGTTGTTATTGGAGAATGCTGTAAGACGTATTTAATGACGAAGAGAGAGACAGAAATTAAAAAAAAACCGGTACTTACGATGAATCAGAAATAATTTTCACTTCCAGGTGCCTAACTAATTCAAGATTCAAACTCAAAATGCCAATCCATCTTACACACACTACAGAGTGACGTCATAACGCCATCAAATGACAAGTCACCTTTCCAAATGAATTAGCGATCCGTCTGTCGCGTGTCGAATCCATTTCGCTGAGACCGTAAAGTCAACTGCACGAACATGTCGTCAGTTTGATTTTTTTGATGTGTCGGATCTCGCAGGTCAGCCTAGGAGGTTTTCGGTTTTTTAGTCAGTAAAAGTCTGACAGACAGCTTCGCCCGCCCCAGGGTGGAGGGCATCTACGAGGATTTTCCACCCCGGAACAAAAAAAAGGAAGTTATTGGCTGCTTAGCTGGGCTGCCGTGGAAGCCTTATAAATAAGGCAGGGCAAATTGCTCGCAAAACAGATGGCCGATGGGGCCGAAAGGTTTTGGAGTCACGATCGCGTACCGGAAGACGTAGCGTAGGAAGGCTTTCCATAAGGTGGACCGATGACCTTGAGAATGCCGCAGGAATCCGCTAAATACGGGAAGCACAGGACCGGTCGAAGTGGCGGTGCTTGGGGACGCCTATATCCAGCAGAAAACGTATTCCGGTTGAAATGATGATGATAATGAATAATCGGCTTGGGCGAGCAAGAAAGGGCACTGAAACAGTTTGACTTGGTCAGCTTTTTTATTTTATAGCAGTAAGGACAGTCTTTGTAGTCGATGTACCTATAACTTGTGACTGCAGTAAGTCTACTCTAGTCTGTCATATGACGTGTTTTAATTCAGCTCGTATAGTCATACGAGCTGACTTAAAACACGTCATATGTCATTGGGACGTAACACCGTTCCGCCTATTAACGCGCTTAATTTGTGTGAAGTGCGAAATAAGGTATTTTGCGAAATGTCTATTAGGTACACTAGATGTTTTGCAAGACGTTTTGTTTCTTTGTTTTTTCGCAAACACACATTGTTTTTCGTCACGCGTGTAGCTCACAACATCGACTCGCGACGCAATATGTTAAAAATAAATTCAAAGTCAACTTCAACCAATTCAGAAATAAAGAAAGAAAAATTGTTAATTCTGCAAAAATAAGTCGCACGTAAAAAATTCTCATATAATCAAAGTGGCCAAAAGCATCCTATTTGACAATATGAGACATAAAAATCAAACGAGAGGTGTCGAGAAATTCCTTCCGCTTTTGTATCCTTGGCGAATGAGAGCTAGATCGAAAAAACCGTAACATTTGTGCATTTGTGAGTAAGTAGACCAGTGGTGACCCAGTGTTAACGGTTCCGATTCGACGAGTTGTAGGTCGTGGGCGCTTTGCATTATGTAAATAATTTAATCACCACTGCTCTCAAAACCGTGAAGGAAAACATCGTGACGAAACGTTCATCGATGTCCAAAAACCAAAAATGCGAACATATGTGACATCTACCAACGCGCACTGGGCCTGCGTGGTGGATTACGGTCCACTCCCTCTCGAAGAGAAGAGGCCTGTGTCCCAGTAGTTTAATGACGTGTAAAAGTGTTTTGTCCAAACCCACTTACGTAAATAAAATCATTTATCATTTAATGGGAACATAATAAGCTGGTTATGCTGAAGTAAGTATATCGGTCGAAAAGGAAAATCGTTCCAAAAAAAAAGTATAACAATATTTAGGTGTATTTCGACTGCTGGAGTCTACGTTAAGTATCACAACAACACAGCGTGTGTCACTTGTTTTACCCCAGATTATTTCAAAACTTTCAGACCTTTCAATAGATCCCAAAAATCAAACAAACCGCAACATATTAACTGTTCCCACTACACTTCACATTTTCAATAATCGTGCGTGTATTGACAGGACACTCCAACTTATTTGACGCGCCTCTTTTTAAACCGCCTTTTTTCGACTCCGGCGCACCGTTTGATCGCAGTGATTTGACAATATGCTTGCGCATGTTTGACATAAGCCGCGCATATCGAAGAAATCTCCATTAACGACAGGCGTGGAAAAAATTGACCACAAAAGACTGAATCGTCAATCGCGAGGGTGCTGGCTACTAATGGGGACCAGTGATGGTAGGGAAAGGTATGGAGATGACTTGGTTTGAGTTTTATTTGGGAACAATTTATGTTCAATAGTTTTAAATTTTTTATAGTTATAGTTTTAAAACATTATTCCGAAACTACTCGTAGTTATTTAAATTCAGATGATTCTAGATTCAGCACCATTTATTTACCAGTACGATTTACCTACCGAAGAGAGAAGGTTCCTTAAATAAGATTGTTTTTTATTTTGTTGTCGTTAATTGCGGATTGCGTAGCTCTTTTTTTTTGGCCTACCTCGCGGAGCTCTTGTCCTGTATCTCACCTGATGGTAATTGATGATCAGGCTGGGTGGAAGCGAGCTTCACCCGTAATCCTCAACCACAGAGGAACTGGCTATCTACTGGCTGAATTTGAGATAGCTACAATGCTTTGATTTTTCATAAAAATCCATAAATTTCACCGCGCTATTTCTCAGAAAGTAATCAACCAATTACAACAATTTTTTAGTATAATTTAGTAGCATATTGGCATAATCCAACATCCTTCACATTCAGTATTTCCAAAGAAATTAATAAAAAAAACTTTCCTTAACAATTTAGTGTGGTACGAGAGCCCACGACCAAAACTCAAAAAAAAAACTCTGTTTATGATCATAGTTTGAATTATTTATGGTCACTCTATACACTATACTGTTAACGCTCAGTCCATATGTGACACGCAAAATGTCTGAAAACCAACTTTTTCGAACCTAATAAAATCACAAAACCTATGTACATTTTTAATATTCAGACAATACATATTGTGATGAAACCGTCTTCCCATTCTTTTGACTAAGTAGAAATGGGCTCCCGTAAAACTGGTACGTTTCTGACCGGTACTGCCCCCCGAGTCAGGTTGAGAATCATCTAAACTAACGATTTTATACGGTTTTGGCCGTAAAACGATGTGATATGGTTTTTTGGTCGTGGGCTCTCGTACCACACTAAATTGTTAAGGAAAGTTTTTTTTTTTAATTTCTTTGGAAATACTGAATGTGAAGGATGTTGGATTATGCTATTATTGTCCGATTTGATCAACTAGTTTAGTAGCTACGTACATATACGAGGAGCCACATAAAATGTGTTGTATCAGCGAAATTATATAGTTTTTCCATTTAATTTTTACAGTAAAAATTAAGTCACATTTGCTACTAAATTATACTAAAAATCTGTTGGAATTGGTTGATTACTTTCCGAGAAACAGCGCGGTGAACTTTATGGATTTTTATGAAAAATCAAAGCATTGTAGCTAACTCAAATTCAGCCCTACAAAACCCTTTTTTTTTTGTATAGGCTACGCATAAGTACTATTAAATCCTACAAAATTTTCAAAAATATCCGTTGCCTAGTTTTCGAGTTCTGAGGTGGCTCCTCAATTCAGACGTCTGGATTGAGGAGCCACCTTTAATGTCGTATAACTTTTTAAGGGTTTTACTACAAATTCCAGGATCCGGCCTACAAAATTTACTACTGAATATTGGTAGTACCCTCGTTCAAATATGAGACATGGCTTCTCAATCCAGACGGACACTCTCTATTAACTGCCATCTAAGCACTAGGAAGTGGCGAAGGGTGGGGCGCTTTTGCGGGACTGTCTTATGTAATTTTGACGTCCGAAAAGTGCTGATTCTTAGCCTAGTTTGAATAAATTACTTTTGAATTTTGAATTTTAGGTGTTCACTTTCATCCTAATCATTTCACATTTGAATAATCGAAACTTTAAGTAACAGCTACTCCATAGCTTTTCCTCCGCCTATCAGCCATCGTCTCTAATGAACTTCCAAATGGAAGCTGTTCGTATCAATGCCAATCAGATTCATATTTATCGAGAGCATCAAAAGGTTTTAATGGTGGTAGCTGGAGCTGTTGACCGCGGCACAACTGCGTTTGACGGCTGCACGTTACAATGGTAAGAGGTGTAAAAGGGTGACGGGGTTACTTGGTGGTTCCCATGGGATTTAACTCGTGTAGGTTTTAATAGGTCTTTAAAATACCTATAACTTATTTTTGGTTTATATTCTAATTGTCTGTTCCATCCTATTAAATTAATAATAATTAATTACTATTAAATGAGCAATATTTGTACATATATATATATATATATATGTAATCACGTTCTCGACAACGGCTCTAAAGATTTCGATGAAAGTTGCAATATAGGGGTTTACGGGAGCGAAAAATCGATCTCATATCTGGGAAAATTCGTTTTCTCCGTATTTTCACTCGAGCAGAGCTCGGTCACCCAAAGTTTAGAACAAGATGGCTAACTACCTCAGAATAATGACATGTCAGCATGAAATTAGTAAATACTGTACTCGTACATGGAATTAGTATGAGCTAGCCTTACTATTAAATGAGCATTTTCTATTTTCACCACAGCAGAGCTCGGTCGCCCATGTACTTATAAAAAAATTACACAATATAAATTGGACTAATACGTATTTCTTTGGTGATCTTTTGAATCAGTCCCATGAAAAATAAATAAGCAGAACAGCGTAGCATTAGTTCTATATTTGCTTTACACAGTCTAGAGATCATAATGGTTTTAGACTATGGCTTTACTGTAACGACTAAAATCGAAAACTATATTTTTTCAAACTGTGAGTAGGATAGAAGATATTGTCTGGGATGGCTAAACACAATTTAATGTCTGGGAGTGATCCACAATGTTAGTAAGTAATACTCTCAATAAAAGCGTGTGAGTCCGCAATAACATTGATCTGTAAAAATATAAATATAACTTCACGGTCAACTCGAGTCAACAACAAGAAGTTCACCCTCAAAAATCAATATCAAACAAAACAAAAATAACGACAATCACAGAGCCATGATATTCCCTTTCTCTAAACGTAACGAATACATATTTCATGACCGCGAGACTATCAGACGATGATGCAGGACTTTCTTGAGATATCGTCGAATATCCCGAGATTGTCCTTTTAATCACGGTTGGTCGGTAATGATGGCGACTTGCTGTTAGTTATGATAATTTATAGAGGAGCGTGATAAAGGCTTTGATTTTTTTGTCATTGTTGGTATTGGGGAGAAAAGGGTTTCGTTTTCGGTACCGCCGTTGTATATAGAAAATATTATGTAGAAATTGTTACAAAGGGAAAAAAAAATGTGATATGTCAAAAAATGTGATGTGTCTTGACCCGGACCATATTTCGGCCATGATGGCCAATCTTAAGACGCAGATATATGCCAGTGATTTTGAGTGGTTAGCTTGCGTGTTCTGTACTGAGCTCATGCAACACGTCGTACGTCCAGCCAGTAATAGGACTCGCCCATCAATTTTACGCATTAATAATTTATTATACATAAAACAAAAGATATTTAAATCAAAACACGTATTCTAAAAGATCAATAATTAAATTATCTTTACATCTTAAAGATAATTTAATTATTGATCCTATTAAGGTTTCAGAAAAATACGCTCGATAGATTTTGCGTGATTCTCAATTTTTTATTCACGTTAGACATAACTTTACAAATTAATTTCACTATGTAATAGAAACACAATCTAAAATATTCGTATATTAAGATATTAAAAAAATGCTTTAATTTAACATATATTTTTTCCAAATCATTAACATTACTCGTTTAGACGTGATCTTCAGTATAAAATCATTAAAACTTGGTTATCGTAGCCTTAAGGGAGAGTATCCAAGTAAGTACGCAAGAGATATCATAGAGCACAAGTGTGTGCGCAAACACAGGAGCACTCTCTGTTCCAAAACTCTAATAGTCCGATGGGGCAGGCGAAAATCAGGCGCAGGACCAACGTCTTTACGTGCTATCTGAATAATCCGAGGTACGGGGGCTTCACATCACCAACTTCGAAATCCCTAATGGAAAAACCCAATAACACTTTGGCCGACCCGGAATTCGAACCCAGGGTTAAGCTCAGCAGCCGCGCTTGCTACCAGGAGTCTCCAGGTGTCTCCTATGACCACATTTATTATGCGCACAGCTAAAGCGTGGAACTCTCTGCCAGCGTCTGTGTTCCCTTCCAGATATAACCCAGCTGCCTTCAAAGCAAGTGTGAACCGACATCTTCTGGCCACGCTCGGTCCATCATAGAACTCATTCATCGTTTTCCATGAGGAGATTTAGGTCATGAGCAGACACATCTTGAAAAAAAAAACATTATCTTGCATATTATATTCTTAGGTACGTAGGTATCTTGCCAGGGTTGCGAGTTTGTTCAAAAGGGTTATCGCGGCCCCGGCACATAGGCAACGGAAGGAACACGGGTGGGTTTTAGTGAGTAAAAGTCTGACACACCCTCGCGCTCCACCCAGAGCGGGAGAAGTTATTTGATAATTTTCCAACCTCAAAAAAAAAAGGGTACGTAGGTATTGTTATTAATTCTCATACAGATAAGCTTTAATTTTTGAACATTCGTAGCAGCCCTCTTGAAGACGTCAGCACCAACCGACGGGGTCGAAAGACCAATGCCTGCTGGGGTTGCGGGTTTATCCGAAAGGGATATCGCGGCCCCGGCACACAGGCAACGGAAGGAACACGGGTGGGTTTTAGTCAGTAAAAGTCTGACACACCCTCTCGCTCTGCCCAGAGCGGGAGAAGTCATTTGATGATTTCCCATCCTGAAAAAAAAAAAAAAAAAACCCTCTTGAAGACATCGTTTAACTGAGGACTGTTACTGCCAATCATATGTATGTACTTCTTTGATTCCGTGACTGGATTTTTTATTTCTGTTTAAATATTTTTTTGTCCACACACTAAACAGAAAATCATATTGTGTTTAACGCTCCATGCACAAAAAAAAAACCATTTTCGTCAATAACTTATCTAATTGTTAGAAAGCTTGAAATAATTGAAACATTAAGTCTGTGTAAGTATAAAAGTACAGTTTTCGTAGTGCTAACTGAAATGAAATGAAATCTTTTTATTACCAGATATAAAATCCACATACCTAACTACAAGTTTCAATAATTACACACATAGATAACTAATATACAATAACTTATTTATATAACATTCACATTACACACGCACATTGATTTATGTAATCGGTGAGTGGTAGGACTGCCACCTTTTATGTAAGGAGCTTTGGTTCCATTCTCTTACCGCGGCCACCAAACAATTGGCCGAGCGATGTATGGCGGCGTGTGCGGCGGCCGACCGGCTCCTCAGCAGCGCTTGCCAGCAGGCGTGCGGCCCGCGCAGAACATGGCGCTCGCGCTGCACCACCGAGGCAGTCGAAACATGGCTCGCCACGCGTCGTTGTACTGCACTCGCATGTCACTCAGGGTCGTCTTGGTGTAGTTTGTCCACAACTCGACTGTGAAGACACTAAAAAAAAAAACCATTCGTGTTAGTCACAGCACCTATTAATACTTGCATCACTTTTGCGCTCTCGAAAATACGGCTTATTTCGCCTTTGATTTACTTAATGAAGATATTGTATAATCATAAAATAAAATTTTGATTTTATTTCAAGGATAGACTAATGTCTGATTTTTTAATTTCTTAAATGGTAATGGTTATGCTAAATAATAGGAAAAAATATATTACAGGCAGGGTATTAAAAAAAAAATGTATTTTTCAACATTATTTTGCTGCTATATTTTGTATGGAAGTTCAAAATCAGTCTCGCGTCAGTTTTTGGAAAACTTGTCGCGAATACTTGTGATTTTCCATGAATACTTAACTTATTTGAAAAACCCCTTTCAGCCACATGCAAAACAAAGAACTCGACTTTACAAATCACAAATAGTTTTGTTTAAATTCTCGTTCCCTTTCTCACAACTAATGAACAAAATTGATCGATTTCGTGCACGGCCTCTTAATTCAAAAATTAACCATCGTATTGCAAAACACCTGTCTGTCAATCTAGTAAATAACTTAAAATATCTAATATTAAGACCTGTGAAGAGTTCATGGGTCTTAATTTAAACTGAAAAGCGCAACGAATCGTAAGTGACAGAATTTCTTCTTAGTTTTGTATTTAAATTATAAATGCTATGTGTGAAGTGACTATTTATATTTATTTATAATGTGAAATGCAAAAGCTTTGGTTCTAAATAACCTCTTGTTTTTAAGTTTATTATTGATAGATGAAACTTGTCAGTGAAATTTAAAAAAAATGTGGTATGTCGCCTTGAGGATGTAATTTAAACAAACAATAAAATCCTATACTATTAAATGAGCAATATTTGTATATATGTATTATATTTTGTAACACGTTCTCAAAAACGGCTGTAACGATTTCGATGAAAGTTGCAATATAGGGGTTTACGGGGGCGAAAATTCGATCTAGCTAGGTCTCGTATCTGGGAAAATTTGTTTTTCTCTATATTCACCCGAGCAGAGTTCAGTCGCCCAGGGACTTGAGAGAATACGACCATGCGGGGCATCTACTAAGACTAGTGGATACCCCTTTTCAGACGTTAAAGAACACACTATTACCCATCTGACTAGCTAGGCAGTAAACAGGTTACTATGACATAATTAAAGTAGGTATCATCGTTGCAATTGCGTTACACATAATGGCAATTTCATTAATTTTGACATTTCAATAACATTGATTCATTGATTGTGACTGAAAGTGTGTTACTGGTGATTCACCCGAATTTCCTCTCCCGAGACGGGCGACTTAAAAAAAAAAAAAAATTGCGTTATTTCGCACGAAAATAATTTATTTGGATTCGCCTACAAATAAATTAACTTCACGCGCCTCAAGAAAAAAAAATATTATTTATAAGTGTCGATTCGCTCGTTTCGGGTGAGTAAACTCAGTCGAATCACCAATAAGCCCTCTATTGCAGTGCTGGACTTTAATTATATTCACACATAACCGAAACTATTGCAAAGAGAAAAATCACATGGGTTCTTCTACCACTATAGACCATTGAAAAAAAAATTACCGCACATACAAACAAACCTTTCACACACATCCCTATCATTCGCTTATCGTTCGGTACCTAAAAGGTTCCACGGACCTAAGCCCGTCTCCACACTACCCATTACAGTGACGGCTGCGCATGACTTGCATATATGCAGCTCTGACGATGATGTATGGGCTTTAGTTTGTAATGAGCCCCGCGATCTGTTTAGCGGTTGCGTGGGTGAGGGTGTGGACTGGGCTTCACATGTCTTGGACAGAGGTACTGACATTAATAGTGAAAAAGAGAATCCCTTAAGGCAGTGATAACCGACTTTTAATGATTGTATACTGAAGATCACGTCTAAATGAGTAGTGTTAATGATTTGGAAAAAATATGTGTTAAATGAGAGCATTTTTATAATAACTTAATATATGAATATATTAGATTATGTTTATATTACATAGCGAAATTAATATGTGAATTTATGTCTAACGCGGATAAAAAACTGAGAATCACGCATAATCTATCAAGCGTATTTTTCTGAAAGTTTCATCATTTCAAAGATAATTTAACTATAAATCTTTTAGTATAAGTGTTTTATTAATATGCCTTTTGTTTTTTATATAATAAATTAATAATGCGTCTTATTTGGGACAGCGCTCCTGGATGGGCGAGTCCAATTACTGGCTGGACGTACGTCGCGTTGCCTTAGCTCAGTACAGAACACGCAAGCTAACCACTCAAGGTCACTGGCATATATCTGGGTCTTAAATGCAATTAAAACTATCAGCTGTACTCTCTTTTAGAGGCTCTTTTGTTGCAGGTTTTCAATCGTGCAGGTTTTCTGTTTATTTTCATGTAACAGAGAGATAAAACGATCTTATATACGAATTTAAGTTGTGTTTTAATTATGAGCACTCTGATACCTTAAAAATAAAACTTTTGTCCTTCCTAGTTACATATCTACGAGTATGCATAGTTTATTCAACATTCGATATATTTGAACAAAAGAGAAACGCTAGGAATTTTGTTTTTTTTGAGTCACTACGGGAAGCTCTTGGCCTGCAACTCATCTGATGGTAAGTGATCATCAGGCCGAATGCGCAAGCAAATTCTTGGACTTTTTACGTAATTTTTTTAATTGTTATTGTAACTTCAATAGGCTTACATGAAATAAAATCGGATCAAACGATTGGCCACCTCATAAGTACTACACTTAAGGATCGTATAAGGTGATCTTTTGTACCCAAGGACCACACCGCGTAATTCCGCTCACTTTTTTAAGGGTAAAAAACGCAACGCACGTCCTTAATCCCGGCTTATGGCAACTAGTCCGTACAATTTGTCATCAATCTTTCAATGGAAGAGTAAGTAATGGTATCTCTGACAAATGACGTCACTAATGACGTGGAACCGAACACATATTAAACTTAGATTACTTTTCTAATGCAAGGTTATTTGGGTGGTCGGTGAACTAGATTGTTTGTAAAAAAAAAAGTATATGAGTATGAATTTGAGACCTCAAAGTTTTTTCAGTGGAAGAAAATGTGACTTGAATGAGCAAGGCAGTTAGTAGCACCGTTCATTTTATTAATAGCTACAAGTATAACAAAGAGTTGATGAAAAGGATGCACACAGAAGAGGAAATGAAATAGCACATATAATTAAAATGGAATCAATAAAAGCGACTGAGAGTAGGTAAAGAACTGTAAATCCAATAATAATATCCTTATACAGAGAAATAAACAGAAGAAGTGCTGAACGTCTCAAACAAAATGACTAGCAACTATCGCACCCTAAACACATTGTCTTCTTTTCAGCTGACCACGAATTTCAAAAGATCAAAAACAATATTTCACAAAGATCACCCTTCTTAAGTAATACAGATCTATTTAACACCGCTACCATTTCAACAGTCACACACCCGACCCCGAATAAGATCCTTCCATTCTCACAGGGTGAATAGTGAAAAAGACATTGAACCGAATTTGAAATGCAATTTATCAAGCGATCCTCTCCTTTGACCCGAAATGTTATGACAACATGATGTATATCCAACGATGATATTCCAAATTCAAATCTTATATCTACTTTTTAAATATTTTTTCTTCTAGCTAGTGATGCGACATCCGCAACAATTGTTCGAGTGATGGGTCGACGACGATTTGACTCGCATTGTTCGGTTTTTTTAAGGAGTTATTGGCTACTGCGTGTCATCGTGTGTGTCGTTATGATAGGAGTTTTTTAAAGGTGGTACCCATCTCTAATGATATTGGTAGGAAGGTATGACACGGTCATCTTATTCTGGAAGCGACAGAATAATAAAAAAATAGTGACAGAAACAATTAAAAAGAGACTTCAAAGTAATCGCATATTTCATGTCTGTTTATCTTGTGCGTTATTACAAAATGTCTCTGAATTTAAATTGTAAAAGGTGTCAAGAACAAGGAAATAATAACAAAGCAACAATTTTAACAGAATGTTGAAGGCACCGTTGAAACCAATATCACACGCGTTGACGATCTAATAATATTATTGTTCATGCAAAATGGAAGCTTACAGCGATTAAAAAATACTTGACCACTACTTATTAAAAAATGTTTGAACTTTTGATACTGAAATTATTACTGCCCCAATGATACTCCATTTGGCAAAAACTCTGGCAATAATACAATACATGCGCACATAAACTCACTCGTTCGTGTGCGCAGGCAGAAACTACAGAACGGCAACTGCTACGATCCTTACTGAACAACTCTTTTTACTTAAAAAAAACATTCATATTACGACAAACAACAATACAATGTTTTATTATACAACAATATTTAAAAAAGAGCACTGTATATATATGTATTTGTAATCAACAAAATTTTCATCACCTCCGAGTCACGAAGTAAAACAATTAAGAAAGATATGTTTTACCTCAAAAAAACAGGTGCGATAAAAACTCAATATAAAATCGCTTGCTCTTATAACTTAGACAGACGTTTCAACGGCTAAATACAAAGGGAACCGCGATCGTTTGCGGCCCGGCCTTCATTGCTCGCGATGACATTCACAAAAACAATACTTCTATCAGTATATGCAAGGTTCAGATAAAAAAAGTTTAAATAATATTAAATTTAAATTACCAGATGATTAAACGTACGCGAAGGATAAGGAGTAAGTAAGGATCATACAAGATGGCGTAAAGAAAGTGTGTATTTTTTTTTTTCATTGTTATGTAAAAGCAAGATCCGTTATGAATCCATTGATTAAACAATGCAGATGGTCAGAAGGAAGGTTCAACTAGGGAAGTGCAAAAACAATAGACGATCTTAATGAAACGTAAAAAAAATGGAGCTTTAATTTTCGGGATTCCAATTTCTCTTTTTATGAATATTTTATAAAGTTTGCAGCAATTCGAAAAATACAATTGATTTTTCGAAATAAACAACATTTTTTTTTGGGAAAGGCCATGTTAAACAAAACAGTAGATTTAACACGCTGGTTTTGTAATGTGTTTGGTAAAGGAAGAGCAACCTAAGAATTAATGATTAATATTTTGATAGAATTTCGCTGAAAAAAATCTGCAATTTCCAAATCAGACAGTAGCATAGTCCTCTAATAACCCTATAACTTATTATTGGGGAAATACATATTTCACTTTTTATCTAACAATTTTCCGTGGTCTACAAAAGCTCGTGAAGTAAAAATCGAAATTGTAATTTCCTGGCAACGTCTGATCGAGGGACAACAATTTGCGGTCACCGACTGATTACCAATACGAAACTCCAACGAAAACACTAGCAAACCACCCACGTACGAAAACCAACTCAAACACAACGTGACAAAGTTGGAATTTGGGTGACAACAGTGACGGATGTAGGATGTTTTAATCGAATAATCGTTTAGTCGAAATTCGTCACGTTCACCGACATCTGTCGCCTGTAATCGAATCGAAGCTCGTTCAAATCGATCGACATCGAGACGATTGCATAATTCCTTACGATGACAATACGAATGGCGAGTTGGGAACGTGATTATACATAATAATGGCCTCCAATCGGCTAAATTGCTTTCGGCGGAGCACCGATGACATTTCGATTATAGAGATCAATAGGTTTTTTTTCAATTGACGATGCTATCCTTAGTGATAAGTATTTTTTGGTCATTGTCTTTTGTGGGGACAAAAAATTGATTGTAGCCAGCATGTTTGCGGAAAGTTGCCGGTGTATAAGTACTCGTTATTTGAGTTTTTTTGTAAAAGCTGATCGCGGAGTTACAAAAACAGGATTATCTGCTTTCAAAGTAAATGATTAAGATCTGAGTTTAGCCTACAACAATTTTTTTTTACCTTCAGTAAACTTGATTCATTACACTCGTCATTGCTTTTGAAATCTATAATTAATCCTCCTATCCTCCTTTTTCCTCTTATCTTAAAAATCGTTTCAAGTTCCTTTATGACACACATAACAGATATCTGAGGTCATCGGAAAACTTGAGACTAGAGATGCCGATGCATTCCACCAGCTTTTATGACAAGTCTTTTACAGTACAAGCAGTACGGTTATGGAATGCCATACCCGGGTCGATAAGTCGTGCTCAATCTTTGTCTACTTTTAAAATTCTGGTAAAAAAACACTTCCTCTCTCCTTAAACATCATCATAGTTCCTTGATCTTGTATCATGTTTGTTAATGTATATATATATATAGATAAGTGTATGCTTTATGTATGTATGTATTTATTGTGTATGTAAATGGTACACCACTGACTACCTGCAGTATTGTCTCTCCTTCTCCCTTTAATCCATCCAAAGGTTGTCTGTAAAAGACCGCCCATTGTGTCACCCTATGTAAAATGTCTACTTTTATATCTGTATTTTTTATAGTGTACATAATAAAGAATATTCTATTCTATTCTATTCTATTCTATTAATGAGCAAGCAAGTTCTTACTAGATTGAGTAAGTAGGGCTAAACACAGAAAATATTAAATCTTGTCCCCTCATATTTTGTTTTCCGTTCTACTCTTACATACATTGTCTACATCTCTTTTGTCTACTTTATAATATAACTAGCTTAAACCCGCGACTTCGCTCGCGTGGGAGTCGGAAATTATCCCACGAAAACGTACTACTGGAATAAAAAGTAATTAAGGTGTTAATTCAGTTTATAAACTATCTGTCTGCCTCATCCAAATCCTATGACTAGCATATCATAATGATTGAATACTATCTTGAATTCATGCAAGCCTAGTACTTTCTGTTAGGTTACTGCTCAGAAATTGGGCACAACATCTAATGATTGAAATAATATATAGTGAATTCATGCAAGCCTAGTTCTGTTAGTTTGTGCCAAGATTCAAGTTTATTAACTCAAACTCCCCCTTTCACCCCCCTAAAAGTCGAATTTCCAAAAACCCCTTCTTAGTGCTCCCCTACATTATACAAGGAAACTGTGAGCAAATTTCACGTTCCTTATCCCAGTAGTTTCGGCTATGCATTGATATTTCAGTCTGTTTCTCCTTTTATATATAAAGATATAGTTTATTTAAATACATATAAAGGTTTTGCAGTACATTTTCATGTACATTTACAAAGTATGCATTATTAATAACATGGTGTAGGTACAACAAATTGTTATTTGAATCGCTGCTGTCCTAGCTAAATCACTGAGTAATCTGTATTTAGTACTTTCCTTTCGCAGGTATCTGGAAGAGATTTCTTTAGAAATAAGCATCACCTTTGTACGTATTTTACTGTTTCTTTCTTCTTCTCTGTTTATATGTGAGTACTAAATGGTTAAATAAATACATAGAATATTAAATCTCTTCCCATTGGCTCTTATTTTAATAAGACAAAACTCTCGACTTATGCTGGGTTCCTATAAACCAAAACGAACCGTTTTTCTTACCAATGGTACTTGTTTGACTGTCGAACTGGGCCTAGAAATAAATTCGTAAGCGAATTTTATCTGTGATAGGTACTTTCATATGGGAGGGTCTACTATGCAAATCTATGAGGTCTTTGCTTCATTATTGGTAAAGATACAAGAGTCTTAATTTTAACCAATAACAGTCCATAATTTAAAGGAATCGGCTATTATTGAACATAGTGACTTAACATGACATCAACACAAAGAAGCACAAGAAAATTTTCACCCAAAACCTTCAAAGTAAAACGTTGAACCCGAAGAAATATTTGGTCAAAATGTTCACTAAATCACTTAAGAATTCATTAACTAAACAAAAGCCTCGTCCTGCAAGTAATTGACGCCCTTCACCAGTTGATTAATAAGCCGCAAATTGAATGAGCCTTCTTTGACAGTATCAATTTTCTCCGCAGTTACACCACTGGTACTGTTTCCCCTAAAAATCCACTTAGAGAGTCTATTTGAAATTTTGATCGACCCCCAACATGACACCTCGCATCTATTTGGGATGTAAATTGTCAAAGTTAAATTGGAATGGGTTTACATGTCGTGAATTTATAAAATTTAGTTATGAATTTTTATATTTTGGAGGTCAATCAAAACTTCTTTCTGCACACACACACATTCCATGACAATCCATTTAATAGGAATTTTCTAGGAGAAATCCGTTTGCTCGACAACGTGAAGAGCGCAATGAATGTTGTCGAATTGTCAAAATGAATGGCATTGCCTTTGAAAGTGTGTTACGCAGTTACTCTTGGTTGGCTGATCAAGGGGATTTTGCCAATATTTGATTAACACGAAGTTACGACTTATAAAATACAAGTCTACACGAGCACTTTCAAATCCAATTTAATTGTAAAGTAAAAAAAACCACAAACATCTCCATAGAAGTTAACAAAACATATTTTTTGTCGTGACTCATTTTTGTTGGATTTTCCCTTATTTTTTACACGTCCTATGTTTACAAAGGTTAAACGAGTACTCATCAAAAAGATTATCTAAATAACCAAATTGACACACCTCTAAATTATTATCTAATAGACAAGACATCATTGACGACTTTCCAAATATGGATAGATATTTATTTTGAGGCAAACATTTCCTTTTATGTTATAGAAGTTATTATAAAACGATGATGAGCTGTTAGTTTCTTGACAGTTATTACTTTAATCCGTTCGTAATATTGTTTGAAAAAATCAAGAGCTTTTGTCATTGCTAAATGTATCGCAATTCAAAGTCAAAATCATTTATTCGTTCTGATTGTTTTGCCCTCTATCGATTCATTATTATTTTGAAGCTTCATCCCTTCCACTTTTTCACTTTCTTTGGTTTTTTTTTTTATAGTCATCTGTTTTAACTTCTTAATTATGAACCTTATCAACCTCAGTTTTCCAATAGACTTTTCCTGTTTTATTTCCCAAAATGTGACCAAAACATTCCATATTTTTATTTCTACACGATATATGCAATAGAAGTAGCTTCATAATCCTTCAAGTATCCAGTAATCCAAGTACCCAGCAATCTCCATGTAAACCACCAACAAAACAGTTTACGCGTCTCCGCCATTTTGCATTGCCCGGATTGTCTCATACGTCAGATTGTCACGGCCAGTCGACGTTGATCGATGGTTGCACCTGCTACGTATCAACAACCCTTGCTACTTGCTAACTTCATCGCCTGCGACTTGAGAAATGTGATTTATTAAGTCAGTGATGTATGGAGTGAAGTGAGATAATTTTTTGAAGGTTGTAAGGGTGAAAGGCCGTTTATTTGCATAGTATTTATAGGGGTTTTATGGTTGTCTATTATTTTTCTTTTGTTTTTTTTCAAAACGTGGTTTTCGTTGATATCCTAGTTGTGGTACAAAGTGAATTGTATTTATGGGGGCATTAAAGCTATGTTTGCCAAAAACACATATTTATTTACATGTTTGGAAACAAAATTACGAACGCAATTTAAGTGTTAAATCTTTTTTTTATTATTTGAAACCGTCTTCCTGTTTTTAACTAGGATGAAGCTTGATATTCAAATCGAAATAAGGCAAAGCGGCCGATTCTCGCATTTCAATTAACAATAAATATTCATACTTTTCGATGGAGACAATATTAAAAAGAAATTGAAAGATATCATAAGATGACACACCGATTCCTTTGTCAACAATGTGATACCAACTTTAGCTCCACCAACAGCCACAACCCTCAATGAAAGTTCAACTCTATCACTTAACCATAAAGTCTATTTAATTAAATTTTGACCAGCAAAGTTAAATTTGGTCATTGATATTCCAATATGCTTGATATTGGACTGGGACCACCCAATGTTGGCTTGAATGGCCTCATTAAAGATATTAAGCTGTTATCAAAGGCCTCGGCAGATGGTGACAGGTGACAGAGAAAAAATAAGATTGGGAAGAAAAATATATACAAAAATGTGTCAGCTGCTAAGATATTACGTCGAATTCTTGATATTCAAAACTTGAATACAAAACAATATTATTATTGATCTACCAAATTATAAATACGCATAGGCATTGGGAATGCTATGCTATTTTATAAATCTGCAATGTTTCTAGTGGTTATTTTATAAATCTGCAATGTTTCTAGTGGTTATTTTATAAATCTGCAATGTTTCTAGTAGTTATTTTATAAATCTGCAATGTTTCCAGTGGTTATTTTATAAATCTGCAATGTTTCTAGTAGTTATTTTATAAATCTGCAATGTTTCTAGTGGTTATTTTATAAATCTGCAATGTTTCTAGTGGTTATTTTATAAATCTGCAATGTTTCTAGTAGTTATTTTATAAATCTGCAATGTTTCCAGTGGTTATTTTATAAATCTGCAATGTTTCTAGTAGTTATTTTATAAATCTGCAATGTTTCTAGTGGTTATTTTATAAATCTGCAATGTTTCTAGTGGTTATTTTATAAATCTGCAATGTTTCTAGTGGTTATTTTATAAATCTGCAATGTTTCTAGTAGTTATTTTATAAATCTGCAATGTTTCCAGTGGTTATTTTATAAATCTGCAATGTTTCTAGTAGTTATTTTATAAATCTGCAATGTTTCTAGTGGTTATTTATAAATCTGCAATGTTTCCAGTGGTTATTTTATAAAGCTTGTGCTTATATAATATCTTAGGATGATTTGATAATTCGAATTTTCACGAAAACCCTAGGGATATTGCGAAAACACCGATCATTTGACTATGGTGAAAATTTTTCTGCGAGTAACATGGAAGTAGCGCTCGCTTGCCGTGGCACCGTTTGCTTCGCTCGCTCGGCTCGCGTGCGGATGGTCACAGTTCTAACTTAACCTATTTCACCTAGTTCAATATGACGAATCATACAATCTTCCCGCCACTAAGTAATTAGACAATGGTGAAAACATTTCTGCGGCAGATTGTATGATTCGAACATATGTCATTTTGAACTGGGTGAAATAGGTTAGGTTAGAACAGACAGTCTTTTGGGCACGTTACCGGATGACAGCCATGCGGACGAATATTTCGACGCTTAAGTGTCCTTTTGTCTTTGTATAATTAGTTATTCATTTAATTTAGTACCTAGTGTAAATAGTTAGTTGTGTTTAATATTGTCAAAGATATAAAAGAAGAGTAAGTAAGGATCGTAATCAAATTCTCTACTTTTCTTGAACACAAGCCTGATCGTCATCCGTACGGAGCCTCAAATACCAGCTCTATAATTAAACCACATAGCCAGCTCCATATCGATAATTAAGCAGTAATAATATCGATATCGTCATCTCCGATGACGTCGGCACATCTCAAGGGACAATAGTAAATCAACGTCACATGTCAACTGAGTCCCTTACCATCTTATATTCTTATAAAAACCACTCTAACTTGACCTTTAAGAAGCCATGACTTTAAACTTTCTCATACAACTTTGTGATGAAGGGTACGATCTGAGGGGTCTGGTAAAGTGGTCAGCGATGACTTGCGATTCTTCTGTCGCCTACCCACTTACTCCTAATGATAATATTAATGCTATCTCTGAAAGCAATCGCTGCGATGTTTTAATGAAAGACTATCTCACTTTGATTTCGATTCGCGAAATGATTTTAGGGCTAGAGTGATTTGTTTTGTCTTCTGCCTTGTCATGTTGTTGGCCTATGTTCATACTCCTATCGTTTTAATAACTTTTTTTTGGATAATGTTCTTATGGAAATTGGTAAGTCCTACCTACGGTTCTGGTGCGGACTGCCGTGTGCAAATTCGTATAATTCGATCCTTACTCAGCGCATCATTGACTTGAACACACATTCAGCTGTTTATTTTCTATAGGCTTGACTTTTTTTTCAAGGTGTTAAAAGGTAAGCTGCTTGTGGTGACAAGTCGTCTTGCTGACCATGGTTTTTTTATTATTATTAGTAATTAACAATTTATTTATTTTTACTTCGATAGTCCTAGTTTATCATTTGTGACTTCGAGTTACAGCTTTAAAACAGCTATATGTAAACTTGAACGCCCTTTATGCCTGGAGGCTTTCATTCGGGTATTAAGTTCTGTTTACTTTTTAGTTTATATTTTCCCTTGAGTACCTATAGATATCGATGTTTTGTTTATTTTGCATAAGTACTATTGTATAGAATCAAGTTTTTCTAACTGAACAGTCAGCTGTGCTGTTGGGGAGTTTGTTGCGCCACTTCTTCTTCCTATCTAAAGCACTAGGAAGTGGTGAAGGGCAGGCATTTTGGGGGACTGTCTTATGTTATTTTGACGTTCGCAAAGTGCTGATTTTCAGCCTAGTTTGAATAAATGACTTTTGAATTTTGAATTTTAAGTATTAGTAATATGCAATCAAAATTGCCAGTACCTTTTAACAATAAGTTTTATTTTTTCAAACTTTTAAACAGCAACCTTATCCTACCCCTATCCTTATTATCTTGACTTCCAATCATATCTAACTTCAGACACTGCAAAATGAAACCGTCTCTTCTATCTTAGAAATTTTTAAAAACACCAATTTCACAGCAATACCTTCAGTCTATTCTGTGGACTATCCCCCGAGATCCCGTATAATGCAGCACACGATCCTAACCGAACATTGTACTATATTGAGACATAAATTTTTCATACGCCGCCGGCCACTTGTGATAACCTCCTTGACCAGCCGCTCCCAGAGGATGCATAAAGGACTTCTCTTGTATAAGGAATCACATATTTCATAACGGTGGTGTTCTAGGGGTGGGATGTTGTCGATGAATGGGCAGAGTTGTTAGCAGGTTCGATTAATTTGAAAAGTACATGGAAAATACGGTTATTCAGCTGCATCCAATAAAATTGGAAGCTGACCCCAAAATAGTTGTGGAAAGGCTCCGCAGATTGATTGATGCCATAACGTAATCAAAAAGAGATTTTTTTTCTGTAAAGATTTTGGGTTCTGGCTGATTTTCGCGTCCTGGGGGCCTACAACCGCCTCTAAAGCAGTATTATTTTAATATTACGTGTGGGAAAGAGATAAAGCTATACAGGACATATAGCTCCATCTCTTTCCCCTACTGAAGAAAGATTAAAATAATACTGCTTTAGAGGTGGTGGTAGGCCCCCAGTTTATGGTTAGCAGCGTTGCCATCGTGAGCCGTTCTAAGCACAAAAGTCAGTTAGCAGGCGCTATTGTAGTTCTAAAAACTTTTAAGAACTTTTTTCCGTCTTAAAACCCTGACTTAAGACCCAAAAAAGTTGTTCACTACATATCAACATATAAGTTCCAGTATAAGCTGACTTCTCATTGTACGGAAATCCTATACAATGCGAGATCAGCTTCTACTGGATATGTATAGATTGATATGTAGCCGTGTGTACAAGCGTTAGATAAACACTTCACAATATTATAAAAAACTTGTTAATAATAGCTTACTTTATCGACAGTGCAGTCGCAGTCTTACCGTCCCATCCCTAATTTTCGTTCACACCCTCGAATTTTTTCCCCGTGCCGTCACAAAGGGCTACCGGACAATAATAAATATTTTGACGATATCGCATAAATATCCTTCTTTTATGAATACCAAGCGGCTCTGTGCCATCTAAGGGCGGTAATTTCTTATATTTTATGGTCACTCCTTTATAAATCGTAGCTATTTGTATGGGATAGGGTTTGACGCTATTTTTTAGAACGAGAATATTCAAATTGGAAGGGGTGTAAAAGGCCTTTATGAGCGACGTTTTAATTTGTCATAGGGTTCGTTTTTTGTAAGTAGTTCAGGTTTTATACCCGCTCCTGCTTCGCGGTTTTAAGACTTGACAAAACATCGAGATTTCTTAGGTAAATATCACTTTAATATTAACGTATTATACACATAAATCTTTCGGAATAAATTCTCTAAACGATGGTGAAAACCTTGTCAAAATCTGTTGCTTGGTTTAGAAGAATAACGTGGTCACACAGACAAACACGAAAATCGACTTTAATAGGAGGATATAGAATAAGTTTAGTTTGGAACAGCTAGAAAAAACAATAATTATAAATCTAACTAGGCAACTGCACATAGCCTACCGTTTTATGTTCAGTTCAGTGCAAGTCCAAGTGTCAGTACTGTGACATTGCCGGAAATTGCCTGCAGTCTGTGATGTGTCGGCGCACACGCGACACCGCAACTCTAATCGATGTGCCGCTATGCTACGGTGATATGTTTTATATCTAGTTCTATTATAAATGAGGACATTGAGGAAACAATTTTCTTTTCATTAGATGAGTAAGCGTGTCATAAAGGGCAGATTCATAACTTTCAAAGGTATTCACTTATCTTATAGATTTCGATGGTTTGCCATTGTCAATGTATGGAGCGTATCCTTTTTAAGAGCCTTTACTCTGAAAGTGGGCAACGTCGATAATATTTGTCAAATATTTCGCTGTTTTAATTTGGCAATATTACTGTATAGAAATAAGCAATGTGGCTAACTAGCGAACTAGAATATTAATAATGAATTGCATTTATAACACTGAATTCGATGTTTATTCAAAATTAGTTTTGTGGTCCTGAATTTTTCATAGTTTTCGTTTTTAATAAACGTCAGTCTTTAAAACAACTATTTATTTTAAGACTTACAGTTTTTTTTACAAAAGACAGGAATTTTTCTGAAAAATCAGGCATTTTATACATCCTAGACCATCGTGAAATGGATGATAACATCTATGTAATGGAGGATCCCTGTTAAAAGCGCTTATATCTGACCAACAGGCTAATCTATTACCACGGCTATCTGTACTTAGGACATGCACACGATATACCTATGGGATCGTACTTTAAAAGCTATAGTTCTCAACGCCCTTCATTAAAATCTTCAATCAAATATTAGAAATGATCCCTTAACATGAATAACGAAAAATCTAGCAGGCTTTTCATTCTAATGCTTGCGAGTCTTTGATAAACTTCTTCATACAAATATTCAGAAAAACTGCCCTGTAATTTTCAAATATGTAGTAGATCAAAGATGATAGATTGATTGGAAAGCATATCCCTTCGGACGATTGACCCTTTGATCCTGCCCAGGCTACTTAGTGGATTGGTCCTTTCATGTCATTCGCTTTTCATACCAAAATGGATGTTCTAAAAAGGTTGAATAATGAAATGGATCTCTTTTTTATTTGTGGAATTAGCTGGTTATATTACGGCCAGTGAATATGGGAAAGAAGATTTTGTAATGGATTGTTCGAAGTATCTCTCACCTACTGTAATAACTCAGTTTGTTTCGAATGGTATCTTGGAGATATTTGGTAAGTTTGTGTCTGATATTCACATAGAGTTAAATAATTGTTTTTTCACCTCTTGAAAACTACAAAATATTCGAACTTTTACTCACTTTTGATCAGGTGCAAAAGCAACGAAAATAATTCCTCAAACTCAAGACAACATTGCCTTTATGTGTGAGTTTATTATAATTTTGTAGCAACCAATAAACATAATATTTTATGGGAAAAAATTACTTTACATTGAAACTTAATAATGTCCCAAGGTTTTGTGAAACTACATTAAAAGCGTGCCAGAAAAAATGTTCAGAACAATTAAAAACATGATTGGCTTTATATTAACAAAGAAACGTTTTCATAAAATACTCATAAAAGTTTGTTGGCTTATTAAAAAAAATGTTAACGAGACTTGCCAATTATATGACCCCTTTGGCCAGTTCGAAAGACCTTCCCTTCCCTTCTCTTTCCACACAATTCCTGAACTTTCCGGTACGTTTGAGTAAAATGTAGAGGTCTTGCTAAATTGGTTTGTTTTGCATAACATCTACTAAAAGGGGGGCGTGGTAGATTTAAAAATGCGAAAAGATCAAAGGTCTTGATATTTTTTGTCGTTTTTTGACATCATTCGCTTTTGTGTTTACATTTTTATATTAATGAACGTGGCTTTTCGACTTCGTATCATGTTTGTCTTCGTGAGAAAGAGAACTGCCCCTCACATTGCAATAGACGCTATCCAATGGAGGTCCCCCCAACATTGCAAAGAAGAATATGAATTGGCTTGTCTTTCGGATGATTTTCATTTTCTTTCAGTTCGTAAATACTCCTATCACTCTTCTTGACATTCAAGACGAAATTGTGGACATAAACTTCAATGAAAGGTTCGTCTGAAAACTAGAGTGCGAAAATTTATGAAATTGTACGTAACGATCGGTAACACTGGGAGTCACTTGTGACTCCCATAATGTTATATTATAAAGATTCACGCGCTGCCGATCAGACCTGGCTGGTGACTAGAATGCTAATATCCAATCCTAACGCAGCATGTCTCTAACATATATTTCACCTAACAAACAAAGACATTTACACGACAACAACCAATGCTTGTCATGCTCCACCGCGTTTATAACAAAACAATTTCCCCAAGTCTTCCGTACAGTCGTAACAGTAACACATTTACCGATATTAGGAAGGAGTAAATTACTAATTATTAAATTATTATCGTGGCCACACACACGGCATACTGTCACGCATTCACTTACCTACTGACTGATATTGATTCGATGGGTTTTTTCGTTGATTTCATAACAAACCTTTTTTTTTTTTGAGGATGGGAAATCATCAAATGACTTCTCCCGCTCAGGGCAGAGCGAGAGGGTGTGTCAGACTTTTACTGACTAAAACCCACCCGTGTTCCTTCCGTTGCCTGTGTGCCGGGGCCGTGATATCCCTTTCGGACAAACCCGCAACCCCAGCAGGTTCATAACAAACCTTGATTCACGTTTTGTTCTAGCGCTTTCTAGAATATTTTCTCCTTCTTCTTTCGTGTGGTTAGTGACTTACCTGGTGTCAGAGATTTAAAGCCACCCATGGGCCTCTAACTTGGCTTCACATGCTGTCGAGAAATATCTCTCAGGCATGCTGGTTTCCTCTCAATGTTTTCCTTCACCGTTTTTGAAGCAAGTGCTAATTATACAAAAAAAAATATTAAAAGAGATTCTGTTATTTCGCAATAGGATTGGGAGAACATATGAAATTAACCTGATATACAATAAAAGTATAGGTAATTCCGTAGAGATGTCAGCACAATGAAAGGGGTCCGCTGGGACCGATGCCTGCCGGGGTCGCGGGAAAGTCCGAAAGGGATACCGTGGCCCCTGGCAACGTATAGGCAAATGAACGAACACGGGTGGGTTTTAGTCAGTAAGAGTCTGACACACCCTCCCGCTCCGTCCAGAGCGGGAGCAGTTATTTGATCATTTCCAACCCTCAAAAAAAAAAAAAATGGCCTGCCGGTTTCCTCACGATGTTTTCCTTCGCCGTTTTTGAAGCAAGTCATAACTAAACCTTAAAAGCGATCATGACCTCTGAGTTTGTTTCAGCATTTCTTCTCCGGAATCACTTAGCTAGGAAATGCCAGTGCCATCTAGTTTTTTTTAAAGATATTGAACAAAAAAAAACTTGTAAAAGTGTCTTAAAAGATCTACTTACAGAAATACCTACACATAATTTCGTTTCATTTCAAAGATTTTATCCAAGAAAATCAAAACAATGGGTACCCAATGCTAAATGAGGTATTTAAGTAAAACATACGTGAAGCTAGTAACGCGGTTTATTTAGGACAGCCATGACAATCAATTTGCTGTGACAGCCCGCCATTTTTTTTTTTTTTTTGATTGTTGGAATTCATCAAATGACTTCTCCCGCTCTTGGCGGAGCGAGAGGGTGTTTTAGACTTTTACTGACTAAAACCCACCCGTGTTCCTTCCGTTGCCTGTGTGCCGGGGCCGCGATATCTCTTCGGTCTCGGACAAACCCGCAACCCCAGTAGATGCCCGCCATAACTTGACATAGACAATATAAACATACAATACATTACCTACAGTAATTAAGGCATTGTATACTTAAGTACAACGTACCTTATATATATTTTTGGAATAAAAACAACCAAAATCACAACGCTTAGCAAACAGATTAATTAAGGAGGCGACAAGACCAAACCTTTTGCAGAAATGATGGAATCAACCACCATTTTCTTCGCGTTTCTTCATGAATGATCTTGATCATTTTAGGGTTACAATTTGAGAACAAAAGACTAAAGAACCTCATAGGTAGGTTCTTTGGTATTGAAGAGCTAATTGGCAACCAGACTAGGTTCCCAGGAAAATCATCTTCCTGACCTCAAAGAAAGATGAACCTGATTAAGAATCATGTCAATCAAGATGATAAAGTCATTAAACTCAAGTAACTTAATAGCGAACAATTAAAATAATATTATTATGGTACTCTAAAGGTTCAGTTTGAAGGTCGCAGCGTTGTAAACAATAAAAAAACCAATGTCCTTATCTAAGAACAATATAATAATTAATGTCAGCGTAATTAGAAGATACCAGCTATGTGAACATTTTACAAAAAACTCGACACGTAAATTTAATTTGAATGTTTTTTTTTCTACAACCTGTATAGCTTGACACGCGGCAGAGTGAGGAACTAAAGAATGATGTTCCGAGTTTGACACTTCGTTGACGTTTGTCTATGGTAGTCGTGCCGCCATGATATGTCAAGTTAAACTGGGCAAACTGTAATGATTTTGTAGAGTAACTTGTGTTAAATTGTATGTTTCATCTTGAGAAACTCCATTGTTTTAGTGATTTGCATAATAATAACTATCTTGTACCGACGGTGACGTGAGTTTCTTTGATGAATCGCAATTTTTTTAAATTAATCTGGTACCTACTTTTCTTTTGTTATCATTTACATGGTTTTCCTTAAAACTTACCTTTCCGAAAAAGGGTAAACAAAAAAAAATTGTTGCTAGTGTACAACACGGTTTTATACTTGCGGAAAATTGATACAAATAGGTATTTTATACTGAACAGTAAAAAATTTAAAGCGTGCATTCTGAAAGTGGGCAACGTCGCAAACAGATGTCAAATATTTCGCTATTTTGATTAATTTGGCAATATTACCGTAAGAAAATATGAAATATGGCTAACTAGTGAACTAAAATATTGATTATGAAATGCAATAATTAAAATCGTAACAAAGAATATTTAGTTTTCGACGTAAAAAAGCATTTGGAAACTTTCCAAATGCCTTTTTTACGGCTAAAACCGTACATGAAATTCAGTCTTATAATTGCAATTCATTATTAATGTTCTAGGTCACCAGTAAGCGATATTTCATATTTAAATACAGTAATATTGACAAAGTAAACAAAACAAATTAAATTTACTTTTAGAATAAACCCCCATAAGTGCGTTTATTGTAAAAGTTGGCAACGTCATAAATAGCTGTCAAATATTTAATTGTTTTGATTCATATAGCAATAATACTGAATAAAAATAAGAAATGTGGCTAACTAGCCAACTAGAATATTAATAATGAATTGCAATTATAACATTGAATTTGTTGTTGTATCCATTTTAGGTGTAAAAAACGCATTTGGAAAGTTTCCAAATAATTTTTTTACGTCTAAAACTAAACATTCGGTGTTACGATATTAATTATTGCATTTCATAATCAATATTCTAGTACGCTAGTTAGCCACATTTCTAATTTCCACACAGAAATATTGCCAAATTAATCGAAACAGTGAAATATTTGACATCTTGCCCAGCTTTTTTTTTTTTTTTTTTGGATGGGAAATCATCAAATGACTTCTCCTGCTCTGGGCAGAGCGAGAGGGTGTGTCAGACTTTTACTGACTAAAACCCACCCGTGTTCCTTCCGTTGCCTGTGTGCCGGGGTCGCGATATCCCTTTCAGACAAACCCGCAACCCCAGCAGGCATTGGTCTTTCGACCCCGTCGGTATCTTGCCCAGCTTCAGAATAAACGCTCTCAAGAGCATTTGTCTATTAGGTACATCATACAATGATGCCGATGACGTATCCAGTCATTCTGATTCATAGTCAGGTCAGTACGTAATTGAGTCTTGTTATAAAAAAACCATGGGAATCAGTTTAAGTAGGTATTCGTAATTTGAGGAATTTTGCAGTTTTATGTGATTCCACAATTTTATGACGTAGTTTATGATTATTTTCGTTAAGATCAATTCGTAACAATTGTGGCCTATGTACTGTGTAGGTCTATGTCAGTAGGTACAGTCAGGGAATTCTATTGTTAAACAAATTGAAACGCTTAAATAATCACGCTCAATTTGATAAACAATTAATTCTCTGATTTTACATTTAACTTATTGAATTACCTAGTACCCTTGTACTAAAACACAGATTAAGACAGATAGGACACTTCGCAGTTTAGGTATGAAGCTACAAGTACGCGGCGGGCCCGTCTTGTTGGGCCAATTCAGTGAGTGTAACGTAGTCGGAAGATCTAAGAATGCCGCGATAGAAAGAGAGGCAGCTTCTAGGTGAATATAACTGTAGGTGATTAGCGCTGTGCGACTTGAATTGCACTTTATTGTGTCGTAGCAAGAGTTGTTTTTTATTTAAATGATTTTGCAGTGTCCCATCTATATTAATATAGACTAAACCTGCTATATAAAATATTATTATGCACATAAAAGAAATGACAAGTTTTTAATCACATTAGTAAGTGACAATAAATCTGCCTAGCCTTTTCCCAACTATGTTGGGGTCGGCTTCCAGTCTAACCGGATGCAGCTGAATACCAGTATTTTACATGGAGCGACTGCCTATCTGACCTCCACAACCCAGTAACTGGGTAATACGATACCCCTTGGTAAGACTGGTGTCAGACTTTCGGACTTCTGACGACTCGTAACGACTGTCAAAGATCCACGAATGACAGCCGGGACCAACGGCTTAACGTGCTTTTCGAAGCACGGAGGATTCTCGGTATGTAAAGATGGTCACCCATCCACTGACCAACCCCGGCAAGCGTAGCTTAACCTGATGGATCTACCAGTGCGGCTGTTGTTACTTAGCCACGAGCTCCTCACACACACACATCAATAAGTGACGTTTTTTAAAAAGTGTTATCAAATTATACTATGATACATTCACAAAATAAGGGTGCGCACTGAAGCGTGCACGATGACAGAATATGTCATGCTCTACGAATATTAAAGTGTCTTTAACATCATAATTAACATTTATTATGTTAAAATGGAAATTTAAAATTCGAACTCATTTATTTCAAATTCACTCTTTGGGGCTCTTGGATGTCACAGTTTAGTACTGGCAGGTGCGGCACTGTAACGCAAAATCTTCAGGCATGACGTCGTCGGTTTTTCTGATGCGGCGTCGCAGCGCTCGTAAGTGTTTCGAACCTTACAGTCCGACAACTAAGCGGAAGCAATTGAATCTAGTTAGAATCTGCATAGTACCAAGAAAGGGCTTGTAAACAGGGTGGACATCGACGCGAAAACTGTTACCATGGATTCAGTACATGATTCTGAAACCGCCTGCGTTAAAAAATTTCGACGGTTATTTAAAAAATCAGCTGTTACATATTCGATCGCATAGGTATTGCACTTTTCTATGAAATAGCAGATTTGTTTTTAATAACCGACGAAAAATTTCAACGCAGGGTGTTGGTTCGTGATTTCATGTTTGGTGCCATAGTAAAATTTGTTCATAATGATGAGTAAAGTCACGAGTTTAAGTATCGGCACGGATAAATCTGTGTTATGAGATTTTTTTACCTACGCGGTCAAAATGTATGGAACAGCAGATTTTTTTTTTATATACGTCGAAATATTTCAGCGCTGTGGAATTCGGAATCACGTCTGCGTACACGATGTAATTTATGCGATGACGGTAGCCTGGTCCTATTAAGCTCCTAACCGAAAGATTATTTCTTAAATTTTCAAAAAAACATAAACCTTTTTTTGTTTATTTGGACTGTCTAGACACTGTCCTCCCTCTGTTGATATACCAAAACTAAATAATTTTCTAATAACACAGCCGAGTGTAATGTCGTATAAGACGCGCGCAAGGTGAGGGTGCGCGCCGGCGCGTGCGCTCGGCCGGGTTTGTCACGCTCCACGACAATTGGTGGAAAAAATCCACTGAGCACACCTAGTAGGGATGTCAGATTCGCATGTTTTGAAGATTTTTGTTTTTTGCTTTGAATGGTAAAAGTTCGAGTTTTAAAACATTCGGTGAATGAAAAAGTGACATATTTTATTAGAATCAAATTGCAAGACTCAAGCGTGATTGATACCTTTAATTCGAGAGATTCGGGATATTTTCTGGGGAGTTCTGAAAAAGATCTTTTTATTTTGTATCTCATTAGTGCTATTGGAGAGGATAAGTTTTCCTCAAGAAATATCAAAGTTAAGCCAATACCCGAAAGAAGAAAAATACCAATAATGTTTGTGAACTTTACATATATCTGAATATCTATTTTAGAGTCTAATGGTGAAAAGGCTGCCTATCCTTTCGTTCATCTTAATTATAAATGAAGATTATAAAAAAAATAACTTACTATAAAATATTTAACTTATTACTAAAATTTTTTTTTTTTTTTTTTTTTTTTTTTTTTTTTTTTTTTTTTTTTTTTTTTTTTTTTTTTACTAAATTTATATTCTTTTCTTCAGGTGTCAACCCTGAACGCATGGACCTGTTACGTGGCGTGCAGTGGACGGATTCACTCGCCGTATAAGAATCGCGATCTGTTAATAAATACCATTCTTCGCTCACTGCAACGAGTGCGGGCTAGTTACAGCGAATTATCAGGAAGCAATTATTTAAACAATGTTCACTTTGAAAATTATTTTACATACCTACATAGTATTTAATATGGCTAGTCTACACATAGTAAGGTAGATAAAGAAATGAATTAACTTTATAAATAGCACCTATAATTATATCCTACCTATGTTTCTTTTTTATTTGACAATATTAATATTTTAATTGCTCACAAGTCATTAAACATGACTATTTTAAATAAAAAAGCTGTTATTATTTAGATTAGACTATAAAGAAAAACAGTTCAAGTGCGTGGTGACATTGACAAATTACGACTAAAGTTTTTGTCAATATTTGTAGTAATCATAACGTTGGAATAGGTTAGTATAAAAAGTTGTTTTTTATTAGTAGATATCAATCATAGACCCCAAACACACGGTCTTGACAATAATTATGCTAATGTTGTCAGTTAAAAATCTACTGTGGTTTATAAAACATATTGTAGCATTAATTTGATCGTGTAATAATATTAACAGAGTGAGAGCACAAAATAATCTAACATTTTTAGGGTTCCATAGTAAACAAGGAACCCTTATAGTTTCGCCATGTCCGTCTGTCTGTCTGTCTGTCCGTCTGTCTGTCCGCGGCCTAGCTCAGAGACGGTTAGTACTAGAAAGCTGTAATTTGGCATATGTATACATATTAATCATGCCAACAAAGTGGTAAAATAAAATAAATAAAATAAAGAAAAATATTTTTTTATAATAGAAAAACATGATCTCCCATACATTCCGTATGGGAGAACATGTTTTTCAACTACACTGTTAAGTTTGTTCTTGGAATAAATTCATCCCAACTACGGAACCCTTCATTGTGCGTGGTCCGACACGCACTTGGCCGGTTTTTTAAGAAAGGGTTGGCTTAGAAACCAACAGTAACTGAATAGCAACAATTATAAATAGCTCACTAAAATTCATTAGGTAACCTACAAAATGTACATTTTGAGATCATTTGGAAGTCGTTTTCGGATTATAATAATAATAATAAACCTTTATTACCAGACAACAAGAATGCATATAGTAGTGATAGTAAAACAAACTTAAAACTAATTTTAGTATGTCCCGTAAAGTTCACAAATAAACAAGTTACGTAAAATAATTGCAAGTAAACATGAAAACCTGAACCAAAATTCGTCACACCCCGACCGCACCTGATCGTCACAAGTGCATTTTGCATTATTCATGCGGTCGGCCGGCCGCGTCGGTCACACCGCGTCCGTAAGAACGGAACCGCTGCGCCTGCGTTGAAAAAATACCGCACCGTCTTCAGTCGATTGGGGTATATCATGCAATTGTTTGTTGACTTTACGTGGAATTGTTTTTCTTTTACGCTTTGTGCACTATGGGTTGGTATACTAATTACATCGTGGTGGCCAATCTGTCTGCTAAATGTGGCTAAGTTTTTGGCGTATTTTTTTTATTTGCAACGAGGATTGGTAGATAGTGAGCGTCTACAGAAAGTGGGCAACGTCGCACATAGATGTCAAATATTTCGCTGTTTTGATTAATTTGGCAATATTACTCTATGGAAAAAACAATGGGTAACTAGTAAACTAAAATATGCCTATACTCGTATTAGGTTATTAAAAAAATGCTCTAATGTAACATATATTTTTTCCAATTAATTAACACTACTCGTTTTGACGTGATTATCAGTATTAAATCATTAAAAGTCGGTTATTGTCGCCTAAAATATCAGGCTGATTTGAATTTGCATTAGTTAAATATCGAGTTAAGTTCCTTGACGTCTACGTGACACTTCACAATGAAAAACTGTAATTTTTTAACTGACCTTTCTGCACTCAACTCCGTTGGTTTGTCCGTGGATGGGTGACCATCGTTATATACCGAGACTCCTCCGTGCCTCGGAAAGCACGTTCAGCCGTTGGTCCCGGCTGTCATTCGTGGATCTTTGACGGTCGTTACGGGTCGTCAGAAGCCCGAAAGTCTGACAACCAGTCTTACCAAGGGGTATTGTATTACCCAGTTACTAGGTTGTGGGGTTCAGATAGGCAGTCGCTCCATGTAAAATACTGGTATTCAGCTGTATCCGGTTAGACTGGAAGTCGACCCCAACATTGTTGGGAAAAGGCTAGGCAGATTTGATTTGTTTCACTCAACTCTTCCTAGTTGAACTTAACTCGCTACTTATCTAAAGCAAACTGTAAATCAGCCATAATGGTAATACAAATACCTATACTCCATAGGTTTAGGTAGATAAATAAAGGTTAACAAATCGTAAAAAGGGTTTTATAGATGACACTTTTTTGTTAAAAATTCGATAAATCCAAATAAAATTTATTTTAGATTTTTACAATAGGGATGATGACTACAAATTTTTTTTTAGGTCGGTCTTTGAGATTATAAAAAAATATTGGACACATATTTTTTCTTTTTTTACGTAATCTAAAGATTACGACGATACACTGAGTTAAAATGTGCCATGACGTCACGAGTATGTAGATTTTATACATACTAGTGACGTAGCGACCCCCACTCCCCAACTTAAAATGCGTTTTATCTAAGAATTTTTTTATTAATATGATACAGCAAAAAATACGTGTCTAATATTTTATTATTATCTGACTGACGGACTAATTAGATTTTTTTTACCCAGGCATCACCCCTATAGTTTCCTCTTTTATTAAAGTATGTTGAACTTTATCATTTATTCTTAAAGTACTCTTCATAACTGCTTGGGCACATTTTTTTGTTAGATTTAGAATATGATTATTATATTTTGAAATCTGTCGATTGTAAAGAGGCCAAATTCGTACGTCAACGAATTACGTTGCTAAATTGAAGAATACAATTGTGACGTAGCATGACAACTGAAGTGACAGGTATTAGGTACGTTTAGTCGGATATTTGACAGCTTTCTCGTCACGTCATGGTTCTTTTTGTTTACCTTTATTAACCTATGGAGTATAAGTATTTTTTGTTTCTGAATCTAGTCTGAGCTTTGATAAAATCTAATTTAACTTTAAGTACCGCCATAACACCGACGAAATTTCTCAAATTAATAATATTCAGCGAAATCCACCCAACGATAAAGGACGGTACGGTACACAAAAAAATATGCCCAAAATTATTTTATAACTCAGTAAATTCGAGCTTGGTGATATATAAATTAACAATTTTATTTGTACAACCAATCAATCTTCCAAAAACTCTTATGATCGCTGGATAAAGTTTAATATCGGCTTAAGTATAATTTCGGAACGATATTTTGTGACTTGGTTTTCTGATAAACGCCTTGGACAGTTCGCGGTAAGGTCGGCAAAACGGTAGATTGGACGATTTTGATGACGACGCGATATAATAAATCGTTTTTGTCAAATGTCAACTTCTGTGGTCGCCTCCGTTTGGAGTTCTCGTCTTTTTTTGTGAACCTTATTAGACTTGGCTTGTTTACTGTCTACTGATTTTTCAAGGATAAAGATTAACACAGGACAGATTTTAATTAAGCGTTCATCAGAGTGAAACATGATACTATGGATAAAACTAAAAGTTCGGAGAATTCATTCTGTTCTTTAAAGACCAGATAGGCGCGACGCGACTTTAGTAGAACACTTTCTATGAAAACTTCATGGAATTTGTTGTACACACGGCTACACATCAAGCTATACATTTCCAGTATAAGCTAACCTCGCATTGTACGGAAACTCTATACAATGCAAGATCAGCATAAACTGGAAATGTATAGCTTGATGTGTAGCCGTGTGTACCAGAATCGTGTCGCACCGGCGCGGGCGGCACACCGTGGAACGAAAAAAGGCTCTCGAAGACATTTAAACTAAAATTTTTAAGTATCGGTTTTTTGCTTGAAATGGCTTCTAATAGCTAATATTATCAGAATCACAATGTATTTATTTGTAAGAATGTAGTTTTATATAGTATGGTGTTAATATTTTTGTTAGTTCTATATATTCTACCACAAAGTGTATGGTGTACAAATATTCAATTGTCGTTCAAGTACAATATTAATTTTAATAATAAAATATATATATATTTTTATTATTTTTTTTATTTACGATAAGTCGAATGAATTAGTATTTTTATAATTAGGTAATCGTTACCATAAAATGTCAAAATTAAGTCCATGTCATCTTGGATTTTTACAATATTCCTTAAATTCGTCAATGTCATAAAAGCAATCATCTAATAGCCAGCTTGTCAGCTTTTTCTTGAACATGGGGATGGGAAGCTCCTTAAGTGAATTAGGTAACTTGATATACACCTGAATGGCATTTACATATACATTCCTCCTAAACATTTATAATCTACATTGAGGTACATTTAGTTCCGTGTTTATACCTATATTTCCAGCATATTTTTTTTTATGCATACATTTAACATAGGATGCAATTTGGTAGGCAAATTGACAACTTACATTATTTTTAAAGGGCGTTTATATATTCCACATTTTTTAAATATGATTGACGTATTAAAGTATTTGTAGTATAAACCTACTAACAGAAATAAAATCATTTATTATTTATGAAATAGGTTTTACCTCAAAGTTGCAATCTTTATTCCACGAGAAAACCGCTTTTTAATTTTACTAATTGACATATTTTGTGCTGACATGATTCATTGTTTCTATTAAGTTCTATTTGAGTTCAAACAGTTATGTAAAGGGTATGAATTCTAACATTTTTTTTTTGTTTTTATTGACAGTGTTTTTAGATACCGAGATATCTAAAAATGCCTGCCAAATAAAACCCAAAATTAATTTACCAACATCTCCAGTACAGGCAAACATTTTTAGAACTTTTATCGTTACATTCTTCTGAACGACTATATTGCGCACTTCAAAGGTACAGTCAGCGCCGTGTTTATGAGAAAGTATGACATGATAGGGACAAAGTTAAGAATGTTAATTGATCCTCTCTTTGATACTAAATGTAAACAGGGGGAGTTTTTAATTTGTTAAGCTTAAGTTTGTTTGTAGGGCGAGATTAAAATCGTGTAGGGAGATGTGTATGGCGCATTTATGTTAGAGTATACACATACACATGCAGATTTTTTGTGTTTGATTCGTGTGTCGTGAAAAATATGTTTTTTGGTTTGATATTGAACCTAATACAGATTAGTGCCTAGAATTATTGTAACTAGTGATGCAACGAATCGACGAATACCTTCAAATTACCGAATATTCGTATTCGCTGAATACTTTTATGACATTTTTAATTAGTGACTTCATAGAAATTACTTAAAGATATTGCGTTGCGAGATAATGTGATAATATTTGTAGTGGCGTCAGAAACGCTATTTTCAACAGCAGAAAATATTCAGACAGAAAAAAGAAATCGTTTGTCGCCAAAAAAATGGCAACTGTTATGTTTTTTTAAATAAAAATTAACCTATAGTTTTTTTTATAATAAATAAATTACATGTAAAGATTTATATTCCTTAACGTGTTTAATTTCCTTTCACCTTCGTTGACTAATAAGTGCGTGCAGCTATAGTAGAATCAAGTATTCGTATTCGCATTCGGCGAATAGTACTATCGGTGTTCGTATTCGTAAAAGTAGTATTCGTTGCATGACTAATTGTAACGTTTGATCAAGTCTGTGCCGTACCGGAGTCTAATGTAGAATTGACAAAAATAGGTTTATGTACTTATAACTGTTTATTTTATTTTTAGTAAACGAAATCTCTGCTACACCTCTGCCTAACCCTTCGGGGAATCAGGCGTGATGTTTTGTGAAATCTCGCTTAAGTAAAGTGTTTTTTTTTTTAATTCGTACTCTTTTGTTCAACATAAAGGGTTTTGAGTTTGACACGTGTAAAATCCATACCCCTAAATCCAAACATAATCCACAACACGTTGTAAAACCAAGCCATTATTATTTCAACGACAAAAATACCTCGATAATTACAATAACTCAAGAGCTCTATTATTAAGCAGTTAAATCTTACAAGCATTAAAGTACAGTCACCGTCAAAAACATCATACACACGACACAAAAAACAGAATGGTTTACACGTGTATTCCGTATACGAGTTCATCGTCCGAAGCTAAATTAGTACACTTCCTTAAAGTAATGTTAAAGGTATTCGGTTTATTTTTAATTACGAGTATGTATCGTGAGTGCCCTGAGTGATCGTGATGATCGAAGGAACGAATTATGTGACAGTATTTTGAGGCGAGATGGAAAATCGGCCATTTTGTCGTCGTTGGTGACGTTAACATGAATTTAAAAGTGTCAGACACGTGTCATTGTGACATTTTTTAATGATAGAGTTTTAATAATTTGTGTCATAGTTTTAGTGAAAGTCTGTGCTACTATTGAATATCAATGTGACAATTAAATTAGTCTGTCCACTAATGAAAACTAAGAGTGATTTTTCACGTTTTCAGAAATTGACAACACTGCTGAATATGGAAAAACAAAATGCATTCGTGACATTTAGTCCAAAATCTAAGCTTACTGATTACCATCATGACATGAAGGCCTCAAATTGAATGAAATGGCTGGGAAAAGCTGATAGGTACCAAATTTACCGCAAAATAGTTTGGTAATAATGCATAATGCTAGTTACCACACCAAGAAAATCATTAAGCCCTTGATACAAAATCGAAAAATTAAGCGTATGTTCGAAATAATTAGGTACCTTTATACGTACTTACCTACTTATCTATCATAAATACAAAAAAAATGCGGTAAATACCTACTATCAACTATACAACTATCAGCTGATGGATAAAATTCACTTAAATTCACTCATTACTTACGGAATAGAAAAAAAACTAAATGACATATATCAGCGTGGGAGTAATGTTGACATTACCATTCATTTGACATAACATTAAGAGGACGTTGTGTATAATTAAATTAAAATTAATGCGTATAGCTTGGGGCAATTCATTGACGTTAAAAAATTGCGCAACTACTTTATTGATTGGTGGTACTAATTGACGATGTTCTGTCAAGTTTGTATGGTCCTTTTAATGAGTAGGTAGTGTAATGAGTCCTACCATGGTGATTATATTGTATTTATGTAAAATTTTCTTGAAATCCATTATAGTCCATAACTTTTCCATTCTATTTTAAAATCATTTAAACTTTTTTTTTTCTGGACAATCGAAAACGATGCAGCTTCAAAAACAATTTTAAACCTGGTAGTTGTAAATGATAACGAGGATTTAAGCCTAGTAACCAACAGAAGCTGTGGCGGCCCAGTGGTAACGGCCAGGACTTACGAATTGTTGGTAGATAGGTTCGAACCTAACCAGGCGCTTTACTTTGTGTAAATTGTTTCATCATTACTGCTCTCAAAAACAGTAAAGGAAAACATCGTGAGGAAACCCGCATGTCCCAGAACCAAACAATTCGAAGACATGTGACATCTACCAACCCACACTAAGCCCGCATGGTGGATTACGGCCCACTCGCTCTCACTGAGAGGAGGCCTGTGTCCCACCAGTGGGAACATTAAGCTGATTATGCTTATGATGAACCAACAAAAGGCTCTGATTTTAAATCACTATTCGCTGAAACAAAGCCAAGAAGATGGAAACCAGTATACTTACTGAGTAAAAGAAGTATGAAAATGCACGATATTTTCACAGATAAGCACGACAAAGATCCCTCATTATCACCATCCACCTAAATTTTTCCCAACCATTTTGGGGTCAGCTTCCGGTCTAACTGGATGTAGCTCAGTACCAGTATTTTACATGAACTTACTGCCTATCTGACCTCCACAACTCAGTTAGTCGGCAACACGGTACCCCTTGGTAACTAACCCACATATTCCTCATTATTATAAAATAATGATGCTCTTTACACATTCTCACTCCAAAATCAGACTAAACAAGAAAATTAAAAACAAAGCATCGTTAAACGCCCAAACGAGCTTGTTTGTTCGTGTTACTTAAATATTACCCAAAACCGCTGGCCTGCTACTTGTAATAGTGTCTTAACGATCGGACCAATTGAAGTATGGGTGGTCTAGTCATAAAGGCGAAGTAAGTCAAGTCCGAAACATACGGTAGTGTAAATATAGCTTTATGTGTATGATGCGGTGATGAGCACAAGTTCATGTTGAGTAATTTTTAATTACAATTTCTGTTTCCAGGATAAAATTGGACCCACTTTCAAGGCAAGAAACAGCTGTAGGCAAAATCTGGTCTTACTTATTCTGGACTCGTAAGGTGGATCGATGATAATGATGTTTGTTTGTTACAAAAGAAGTTATTTGTCCACTTTGCAATCGGTATTTTGTTTGTTTGTTTGCTGTAGATTACCAGTGTCGTCACACAGATAATCGTCGATAATTACACAATGTAAAATGTCTTTGATCCCTGGCCCTGACATCAAGCAATAGACAAAATTGTCAAACTTATATTGCTTGAATATGAGGGTTTTGGCTACTCTGTATGTGTGCATTTAATGTCATATTTTTTTGTGTTAATGTGCGTTTTGTTTGTGCTCAATAAACAATATTAATATTTTCCTTTTTTATTTCTTTTTTGTTCCTTTATTTCTTTATTTATTTCTTTCTTTCTAAGTGAAAGGGACCACACACACTGTAAGAAATCTAAGGCCTTTTGATGGACAACATGGTATGGTGTTGTGGTCTACTGTACTGTGGTTAGTGGTTACCGTTGTTAATTGTACTATGAAAGTATTGATTTAAGTGTAATTTAATTGTAAGCTTTCGTGGTTTTCCTGAAACTGTTTCTTCAAACGATCCCAGCAGTGTAGTACATATAGATATAAATATCGTATATACTTTGCCTCATGTTTAAAGACGTCTATTGATCTGTATGGTAAAAGAATATTCTGCTGAAAAGATGACATCTGTAAAACAAAGTTTAACAAAAACGAAGACATGTCAAGTTTACGGAACTAACATGTAAACAAATGTACCAAAGAGAACACGTGTGAAGTAACAAAAATGTCTAAATTTGTCACTTGTGTAATGTCCCGAACGCAGTCACTGTGTCAACAAACATCGTGTGAGATATTTCAGGCCGTACGGACATACGTCGGTCGTTCGTAAACATTACGACCAAAAGACATCTGACGACGCACTATCAATCTTACAATAAATACCAGTCGAGACATCACAAACAATCCAAATAATAAATTAACACAAAATAACACTAACATCTGACATATTCGAAGCAACTTTGTTTTCATTAACAGTGACTTTAGTGGACAGATTAATTCTTTTACGAGCATTTTATACGTATTTCACACGTTTAGACACAGCTCACATGTGTTACTGCGTATTAAACATGTTATGACATTATATGAGACGACTAGTATCATTTTTAATATGAAAACAGAGGTTTAAAAACTTTTTGGACGTTTGTCAGAAGCTGGTTAGACGTCAAACAAAAAATTACGCTTTGACAAAAAGTTAATTAGGCAATAAAAAATGTATTACGAGCTTCGTGTCACAGTGAAACTAAACAATATAAAACGTTCCGGTGTTTAGTCGTAACTTCCACGGTTTTGTGCATTATTTTGGTTTTTATTCGCAATGACGTCAAGGGACTTTTAAATGTCGAAAATACTAAAATAAACTTTTAATTAGAGTATCACAAAGGTGAAGACTTGGCCACGGTTTGGTAATTTGAGAAGGACTCTGTGTAAACGAGTAGGAACAATAAAACGTGAAAATAGATTTAAAGGTATAAAAAAATTGCTTAAAGCATGAAGACACTTCATAACTATGTAAAAATTAACGTATCGTGTCGAGAACTGAAGGCAGAGAATGAAAAACACAATCGTTTTACTGTAGAAAAACTAAAGTTAAGTCATATTTATTATTAAGCGACGATCTTGGCTTCACTGCAGTCGGGTAAAAAGGACATAAACTCTACGAACATTCCTAAAAATCAAGCCCAACATAACGTCACTCAACATAACCCTTAAACAATCGACAATCAGCTCAAGAAAACCATCACTTCTCAATGACAAGAACACATAACTTGAATCATTTATCATCCCGAGGCATAAACAGCATATAAATTAAACTGGCAATCCACCAAACCGATGCATTAGCATCAAGGTAATGAAATGAGTTGACAGTTGCGTTAGTGAACGCCCCGGGCCTTCCATTAACCCATCTGGGTATATATCTTCATAATGAAGAAAATCTTACAGTTAGGGTAATGCAGCATATGTGCATAGGAAAGATGGTTTCTTGGACAGATAGTACTCGAAATTTTGCTACAGAGGTTGAAGTTGATAATTAAGATGATAAAGGCAGAGTTACTAATACAACTTTTCTAAGAAATTATAATATCAAAATAGTGATATCTCAGCATTTCAGCAGCAAAGAATTCGTCGATGTCATAGATACAATATACTGAAACGTGTAGGCGTACAGAAGAGAACATAATTTCTCAACAATCGTGGAAGAAGACAATCGTAAAGTCACACCGCGTGCGACAGCTCACACTTTACAACTAGGTATCAACGCCAATAACGTCTGACCTATTTTTGTCCGGTTATACATCTACTAATTTATAGTGCTATAAAGTTTTACTTGTCACTCACACGGGATTTATGCCCCGTCCGTCCTAAATGTGGTTTCTTCCGCTGACGAATTTGCTCATGTCAACGTCTACTATAAACAACATTTGAAGCGTGCGCGCAGGCGACAGAGGCGCCTCCGAGCCATTTGCCGTCATCCATCTGTGACGAAACGACGACGAACAAAGGAGTATGTCTTCTGACGTAAAGTAAACAAAGTCTAATTTCCTGGACATGTATTTGCTGTACTATTTCTATTACAGCGTCCCGCAAGGTACATTCTCAGCCCGCAATATCGGTCTTATTGTTTGTGGTGCTGAATTGAAAGTCGAGTGTTTCCGATCTGATAAATGGAACCCTGTCGAAGGTGTGTGATGTAAATCGAGCAGGCGGCGCCGGCGACGACGTCGGGACGCCACTGCTCATACAAACAACCGTCGAAGCGTATCGAGGAAGGATGCTTAACACTGGCACCTCTAATTATATCCATGGAACGCGTTGTGGAAACAAACACGTCTTTCTAGTACGAAAGTTTGAATGCTTTAGGATTTAAGTCGGCTGAAACAGATGATCTTGTTTATGACGTAATATATTATCATGAACAAGAAGGGAAAACGATCTTTCTCCTTTTAAAACCGTTGCTAATCTTCAAGAGCCTATACTTTCCAAACAATGGAACAAACTGTATCCTAACCAGTCATTCTGGATAAACTTTCGACCAAAAATAGATACTTACAATAAAGTTAAACCACGAGACGATCACAGAGCGCCTGAGAAGTGTCTCCTGGAAAAATGTTTTTAAAACGATGTAAAAGTTTCTTGGAACACGATTGAGGGCAGGTTTGTTTATGTTGAGAGAAACAGACGTATGTCATTCGGATGACGAGATGACGAACTTCCTCCAGAATGATAGCCATCGAAATAGATGTGATGGTAATAAAATTTTGGATTTGGGACAGGTGAGTATAAATTATAATGACCAGATGTTTGCGAAGTTATCATTGAGATTATTTTGTTACTTTTTAGAAATGTTTTTAATTATTATAAGCGTTTCTAGCGAAAAACACTTTTTGTAGAAACTTTTATACAATTATGGTGCATAATATGCATTCAGAAGTTACTGTATTTTGTTCTTTCAATTATTTACTATTAACGAGATCTATTCTAGCATTTTTAACAATTTTTTTATAGGTAAGCACGAGTGTTTCCTCCAACAGTCCTACTACATTAACTGGAATTAAATAAAACATGAACGATTAATTATAAAAATAAACTAATCTTGAAGAACTGTTCAGCAATAACATTTTAATATTTGTATTTTAAGCGGAACGGTTTTGTGAAGGTTTATTACTGAATATTTTATTTATTAGTTGCGTTTTTATTTATTCGAACTCAATCAAGATACAATAATGTGTTACCTTTATACACTAGAAACATTTTGAATGTAAAAAAACTACTTACCTATTAGATATAATAATACTTACTTAATAAAATATAAGTAAAAAGCTTCACCCCTACACAAAATCACTTAACATTTCCTTATTCAAAAACCTAACCCTGACGATGTCATCCTCCCCCCAATTTTAAATAAACAAATGACAGACAAACCACATCAAACGTTCAATTTGTTAGCATCGTGGAGCCATTGACAAAATCCATTAATGTCGAGTCGGTATCTCGGCAATTAGTAAACAAATGAGCCGAATGACAGATCGGGCTTGTTGACGATGTTGGCACGGTGACAAGTTGTGCCACGGTGGCAACGAAATGGTTGAGGTGAATGAAGCATGAAAATGGAGCAAAATAATGGAGCATTTTCGAAGAAAATTTTGGATTTTATGACGTATGCACGGCTCAAACGAAATGTAAATAAATTTGAAAAATAACAATGGAATTTACAACAGAAAATACAATAATTTATAAAAATTTTAGGTTATTAATGAAGTTAGTGGCGCCATCCTAATCCATTAATTTCGTGGTGGTCTCGGTGATAGGTAAACAAAGAAACTTCCTGTTTGATGAAATTAAAGAAGAAAAAAAGAATTGTTGACAGTTTTGGCACTGTGACAAACAGTGACGAGGGCAGTGGCGACGACGCGATGAACGGTTTAACATTACTCAAATTTGATTGAAACTGGAGAAAAGTATTGAAGAGTTTTCTTACTGCAATGTTGTATGAAATTGTGCTGTAGGTAGGTAAGTACGTAAGTACCTACTGACTGTTAATTTAAATTAAAAAAAATCGTTAGGTAATATAATATAAAATGTATATTTCTTTTTCAACTGCAGGATTCTTCGTACAGAGGAGAAACAAGCATTGGTCAGATCATAATGCTGGAATCATAATTTGGAATGTATGTCGTATGTTGGAGACTATTCAACTCTAAGGCTTTGAAATCCGAGAGTTAATGATGACCAAAAATACTTTGAAAGCTCATGGTGACCTTCACATGAAAACGAAAAAAAAACACTTCATGAACTTGCCAATTTCCAACCGGAAGCCGAACGAAAATTTTCATAATCATTGGAATTAAAACAATTCTGGCAACTTAATGAAGTTGGTGGCGCCATTGACTATCCATTAGTTTCAGGGTGGTCTCAGCAATTAGTTCACAAATGAGCTAAATGTCAGATCAAGATTGCTGACAGTGTTGGCAACGTGACAAACTTTGCTGGCGGCAGCGACAGGGTTAAGGTGGATTTACAATGGGCGAAAATATTCATGTTAAAAGCTGAAGATATTTCTGAAAAAGATGGACAAGAAATTCCAAAAGTTTTGATATAATTAAAATGCATGACCTCAAAACATAAGGTATAGATTTGAACAGCAAACACAATCGTAACTTTTCTAAAAATCCGTAAAAATCAGAAGTTATTGTCAAAAAAAAAATTAAGCTATTTCTATATTTCCCTTGTTTATACACTCAAAACAAAACACACATAGGTAAATTATTTACACATTACACACACATTATTTTTACCTTTTTTTTGCACATTACCAGTATTTTCCTTTTATACCCAGTTTTTTTAATACCCACCTTGCTTATTTCTTCTCATATAAAGTAAACTGTTGTACTACATCACAACATTACAGCATCATAACAGAATGTTTGAAACAGATCACGATGCCATCATTTGAAGATAATAAAAACACACATTAGGTATATTATTTACACTTTACACATCACACACGCATAATTTTTACATTATATTTACACATTATTATCCTTAATTTTCCTCCCAATATTTTCATTTTCTACCCAGTTTTTTAAATAGGTACTACCTAAGTTGCTTTTTTTTTGTATGTTAAGTAAACTCTGTTGTACTATGAAGAAGGCAAATATCATGCAGCATTTAACATAATGCTTGAATCATATTACGATGCGATCATTTGAAGATAATACATTTTTGATTCCATAAACTGATGAGGAAATTGGTAAATACTTTCAGTTTTCAGGTACCTGTAAACAGCCTTGTTAAGATGATAATGCACTAAAGTTTAATCAAGATAAAACGCTATTTTCTTGTTCGTAATTGAACAAACTGTCGCTGCTTATTAAGATACTATTCTAAGAGTAGATTTTTCAAAAGTCAGATTTCTTTTATCTGAAGAATACCTAGTCTGCAAGAACTAATCTGAAGAATAGTAGGCTGTTATTCGTGGATCTGTGAAAGTCGTTACGGGTATCAGCAGCCCGAAAGTTTGACAACTAGTCTTACCAAAGGGTATCGTATTACCCACTAACTGAGTTGTGGAGGTCAGATAGGCAGTCGCTCCATGTAAAATATTCGTATTCAGCTGCATCCGGTTAGACTGGAAGTCGACCCCTACATGTAGTTGTGGAAGGCTTAGCAGATGATGAGTTTGATATTCGCCATATCTTCAAATAAAAGTTATCTAAATACAAAAAATCGGCCCTAAGAAAGTCATACAGCTTTCTGTATACTTACAGCATCCCCCTTAACAAACACCCGTGTGGTGACAGCACTAACACATGTCCCACTGTAAAAACATCACGATAAATCCCAAGCCATTCACTGCAGCTATTTTAGATTAACGACAAACAACTGAAGACAATCGTCCATTTTACACTGAATTAAAGTTGATTTATTTTTTAAACCTCGTTTATTTGATTGCATAGCGACTGAATTGTTTTTGTACGAAGGTTTGGTGATTAAGTTATATTTTTGGATGATGTAATTCAGGTTGGAGCTAGTTTTTATGCGGTGAAGAAATCAATGATTGAGAATTAATGAAAAATTTTGCTGATTTTGAACTGCACCAAATACGTAGAAAAGACTGCTGATAAAGATGGTATTGAAAAATGATAGACTAGTAAAGTTCAAAACTTTTGGATCGTGGCAATTTGAATTTTGTAGCCTTCAGACCAAATAAAAAACCAAGACATAGTGCTGTCAACAGTGAATTGAGGCCTGTTTCGTAAACATGTGTGCACTTAGTGAGGTGTAGTTTGATTGTAGAAATTATTCCTTGTAAATGGTTGTAAATGTGAGTATGGGTTTGCTTAAAAAACGGTGAAAGAAAACATCGTGAGGAAACCGGCATAGCCTGAGTGACATTTCTCGATGACATGTGAAGCCAAGTCAGAGGCCCATGGGCGGCTTTAAAACTCAACACCAGGTTAGTCACTAACCACACGAACAGAAGGAGAAGAAGCGTTTATGCACAGAGCGGAGGTGTAGTTTTAGTATGCCTTACTGTATTGTTCGCAGCGCTATGTCTTGGTTTTTTATTTGATCTGAGTTTCTGCCTAGCCCCATGGCAAGATGGCGTGAGTTTATGTATGTACAGTGGTGGTCTAAAAATGTTTATCAGTTTTCAAATTAGGTTCTTTAACACACTGTGTGCAGCAAAGTCTCAAATGCCTATACCTAGGTACTTGTTACTTTTTAATAGTTGTGAAGCATCTATTCTAACAAAAAGAGTATTAATTACTTTTTGATGATGAAACTATTTCTTAATTTAAAAGTTGACTCATTGACATAATTGATGACATTTATCAAAAATAATAAGTAGGTAATTTATACTTTATGTGTGTAAAAAATAACAAATATTGATTCAAGATTGAAATAAAATGACAAGTTTAACCCTCCAACAGAGGGCTGAAATATTACTTCTCCATGAAGATGGCTTGAATGCGCGTGCTTTATCGCGAGAACTAAATATATCTCGATTCACCGTGAGATTTTGGATGCGACGACATGGTGAAGAAGGGTAAATAACTGATCATAGAAGCAGTTCAGGACGACGGCTAATACTATAACCACCGTGCAAATAACTGATATGATTCGATATTACGAAGAGCACGCACGGCTTCACACCAACTAGACTATGTTCTGTCATATCTGCAGGTGAATGCTATAACCTACTAGTAATTAAAATAATAAACTGTTGTTAGAATTTAAAAATATATATTCTTTTAAAAAATACAGATGTTTTGAATTTCTATATGATTATTTCTTCCTATTTTTGAGTTTTTCGTAAGGATAAAATATAGACTGGCGCGACTTGTCGCGCGTCGTGTCGCGTCGCGTGTCTGCAATATTATCGCTATGCAACACTTCACACCGCCACAACAGTGCGACACCAAAGGAACATTTTATATGGCTTCTCGCGTCGATATCACCGCGATAACGCATCGTGTTAGCGACGCGAAACAAGAGAGTATTTTCTATGTCGCGGCGCGACAGGTTGCTGCTGTGTGTAATGTTGCACGCGTTTTCATAGAAATTGTTCTAGGAATATAATATCACAGAATCGTCACGCCAATCTGTACGACCCTTAATAAGTTCGACCTCGCTTGGTTTATTTTATGTCTATAAATGCCAGTTTTTTTTTTTTGGCATAGGTCTCCCTACTTTATTTTTACCTCTCTCTGTCCAGAGCTACCGAGGGCCAATAGGTCCAGTTAATATTTCACCGTTTTCAAAAAAAGGTTTTCTATACTTATCCTACATAGACGACGTGTCAATTCAAATAATCTATGTTCTATAACTAATCAAATCCATTAACATCGACCTTGTGACATATATGTGTGCATGCAATTATAAACCTTAAGGTGGTAAGCATTTTCAGACCGCGACTGTATATAGTAAAATTCAATTTAACAATACAGTTACAGCTTTTTTAAATCTCAATCTTTACATTTAACATACTCCCACATTAATTCAAAAACACATAATAAACGACGAAACAAGATATTTAAGACTTCCCCTATTATATCCATTTCTTCCAATCTGTAACCAAACAAATTAACACTCTATGGTATAAACTAAAGATCCATATTCAATTAACAAGTTTCTTAATGGGAAATGTTCCGCATTTATCACATCTCCAGTAGATGATTGTCACATCTGATTTAAGTCAATTAGTGTCTTTTTATTCGTGCTTGGCGTTAAACATCACATTATAAATGTCGGCAACAACTTACGACAAATAAATTAAACTATTTAGTTGAATTAGATGCTGTTTATTTACTTTTCTATGTATGATTTATGGCATGTTTAGTGTTTAAGTGTTAGGTTCTTGGTGTGTGGGTGTTGCAAGTGTTTTTAGAGCAACCGAGTGGATTGTATATTGATGTAATTTACATGCAAGTAATGTGATACTTGGATTCTAATAGGTAGGTACTGTCTTCATTGACTGGACCCAATTTTTGTCACTGTAATCCTATATATTATTCTTATAAGTAAGTTTAAGGATATATCCAAATCCAAATTATCAAATTATTGATGTTTTTGTCCATCGTCTTTTATTGTTTTCTTTTCATTTGATTTTTTATTCATTTGTTTTTTATTAAATATTGTTGTGTTCATTTGTTTATTATTTTTTTATTGCATTTTGTTTCCTATTTATGATTTTTGTACTGTATGTTTTGATTTATTTTATTATTCTCTATTTTTCAAACTTACCTATATAGATTGGAAAATGATGTGGTCTCCATAAAATTAGAAGAGCACACTAGTATTTGTCCCTGTTCTTGAAAACTTGCATAAAATTGTAGTCTCTGTTGGAGATCCAATAAACAAATAAAGAAGAAAAAATAAAAGTGATTCTGTAAAACATAATATAATAATCAGCAAAAAAAAATGCTCTCTTAAGTATAACATTTCTATATGCTATCATTATACTAGACGATAAGGTGGCTGTCCTGGGAATTTACCGCTCTCCCTCTTTTCTGAACATTGATAATTTTATGATTTCCTTAGACACGGTCCTTACGCAATTGAAAAAGTACCCAACTATTATAGTAACCGGGGACCTTAACATTGATATTTATAATTTAAACAACAACAAGCACACTGAATATCTAAGTCTGATGGCAACGCACGGATTTTTGCCTGCGATAACCGAGCCTACCAGGGGGCGCAACTGTCTTGACCACATTTTTGTCAAGTCAAACTTCACATCTGTAGGGATCATAGGAAAATCATCTATTACAGATCATGATATAACCATGGCTGCCATAGCCCAAAAGCACACTCCCACCAAAGCTAGACCCCGGTATAAAATTAAAATTGACGAAGAGGCAATCGCCGCAGAGATGAAAAACACAGATTGGTCTAACGTATTAACTACCAATTGCACAAACTCATCCGTTAACTCACTAATTGAAACTATTTCCAACTCAATCGCTAAAAATTCACGTAGAATCACTATCACTCGAAGTCAATACAATATAAAACCCTGGATAACGCCAGGCCTCATGCGATGCATGAGGCATCGTGATAATCTTCATCTAGCTTTAAGATCCTATCCAAATGACGAAATGCGACGCCTAGTGTACACTAGGTACAAAAATTTTTGTAACAACTTGCTACATAAACTTAAAACTGATTATAACAGTCAACTCATAATCAAAAACCAAGATAACTCAAAAAAACTCTGGAACACCATCAAATCTATTTACAACCCAAATACCGAAAAAAGTGATTCTTCCCAGTTATTATCTAACTCTCAGGACCCTGTCGATTCTTTAAATAGTTGTAATGCTTATTTCACTTCCCTAGGCAACAATCTTTCTGATCTCATACTTACGCGACTGTCCGAGACACAAGCATCCCTTGCGGGCAAATATAAACCACGTGAAACTCCACCACACTCTTTTTTCTTCCACCCAACGAATGAGGACGAAATAGAAAAACTTATAGATCAACTAAAAATTGACAGCGCAGGCGGACTGGATGAAATTAGTGTCAGACAAATTTTACCTCTTAAAAAAACACTGTTAAAACCACTCACCCACATTTTTAACTTAAGTTTGGAAAACGGCATCTTCCCAGACTGCTGGAAGGTTGCCTGTGTCCGACCCATTCATAAAAGCGGTCTTAAAGAAGTACCGGAAAATTACCGTCCTATCGCACTCCTGTGCATTCTATCAAAACTTCTTGAAAAAGTTGTAAATAAGCGACTAGTCAATTTTTTAGAACATTACAATCTAATATCTGAAAGACAGTTTGGCTTTAGAAAAGGTAAGTCGACCGAGGACGCTGGTATATATTTGACCAACTCCATAGCTTCTTGTATTGAAAATGGCGAACACGTCTTGGCAGTTTTCCTTGACCTAGCCAAGGCGTTTGACACAATATCGGTAGATCTACTCTTGTCAAAACTAGAAGGTATTGGAATACGAGGAAACGCGCTAGATTGGTTTCGAAGCTATCTAACAAATCGCCGGCAACTAGTAAAAGTAGGTAACTACTCTAGTGGATTACTACCAATCAACTTTGGAATTCCTCAAGGTAGTACTCTCGGACCGACTCTTTTTGCTTTCTATATGAATGACATCCTTAATGCACCGCTTCAAAACGCTGAAATAATTTCTTATGCAGACGACACGGCAATCATATTCCATGCCAAAACTTGGGAACAGGTGTATCGACTTGCCGAAAATGGTCTGCTTATAATCTCCGAGACTCTGAGTAGAAATTTACTTACACTAAACGTAAAAAAAACTAAGCTGATCACTTTCTTCAAAACCATAGCTTCCAGTCCTCCTCGCCAATTGACACTCAAATTCCACACATGCCGCAACGATCACAATTCACCACTCACAAACTGTATCTGTACTCCTATAGACCGTATTTCCTCCTTTAGATATCTAGGTATTACAATAGACGAAAATTTATCATTTCAACCTCACATACACTTGCTAGCGGGCCGCGTCAGAAAACTAATCTACGTCATGAAAAAACTACGAGACTGCACACCTATTAAAATTCTCCGAGCAATATACCTAGGTCTTTGTCAGTCAATACTCCAGTATGGAATCTCCGTCTGGGGCGGAGCCGGGAAAAGCATATTTATTGAAATAGAAAGAGCTCAAAGAGCCGTAATTAAAGTGATGCTTAGAAAGCCTTTTAGGTTCCCGACAGATCTGCTATACAACCAATTTCCGGTTCTTCGAGTACGTCAACTATACATACTCAGTGCCGCACTGCATGCACACAAATCGACTAAAAACAGACCTGACTACCAAAGCCTGCTTTCAAAACGTATCTTACACGTCCCTCTTCCTAATTCAAACAGTCTTCTGGCCCGACGGTGCCCCTCTTACTCACACACTTATATCTACAATAAAATAAGCAAGCGCTATAATACTAAAGGTCTTAACACCCACTCGTATAAAAGAATGATAAAAAGTTGGCTTCTCTCCCTGTCATACAACGACACGGAGGATATAGTGAGTTAACACTAAAATACACAAGCCAGACATTCACGCAAAACTCACACCAGCAGCTCACCACCACACTCACACTCACTCACACACTAACACACACGCTAACACACACTCTCACACACTCACTATAATATTATTTAGAATTATTTTATTTTGTTCAATTTATTTTATTTGGTAATTCGCTACCCTTATTTAATGAACTATTCTGTCCATTTTCAAACATCCTGAAATAAAATTTAAGCTAACGCAAAAATGTTTCGAATTAAAATTAAGATCACGCAACTCAGGCTCCCAAGATACAGGCGCTGCCTAGTTTGGGGACCACTGTTTTAATACTATGTTAAATATTCTAGTTACAGTAAGCATACAATATCATTATTTTTGAAATTTATTTTGTAACAATGGACCAATAAAAATTATTCTATTCTTATTCTTATTATGGTATTAGCATGCTTCTATATGCTATCATTATGGTATTAGCATGCTTCTCAGTAAAATGATCTTTTATCGCTTTTACTCTTCCATTTTAATCTGCTTTACGCCATCCTCAGTTATTTTGGAGCTTTTTTTCACCTGTTCCCCCTCTGGAAATGCCAGAATAGCAGATGTCAAACCGTAAGCCACTTGAGGAAAGACTGTATCTTATCTCAAACTTGTAAACTTTAGCCCTGCACTCACTACTGTAGCTTTGATTACACCGACGCACTTAAAGCCTGGCGACTCTAGAAGAACAATTTCATGGAAATACTCGTAGTTCTACCGGAATCGCGTCGCACCTTCGCCTCACGCTTGTTAGCTCTTTATTAGTGACTCAAAATGTTATTTTCTATTGTAAAGATGAATAAATATAGCAACGTCTATGAGTGAACCTGTACTTTCGACCTTATAGGCATAGCTTGTAAGCTTGTAAACGGGATTCGATTTTCATTTGTTCAGACAAACAGTCGTAAAATAATAGTACTTACAAAAAAACAATCATGTTGTGTTTAATCTTCATATTGCAAATTCTTATTGCACTTTAATTCCGAAACTGTCTCATTAATTTTGCACCGCTGTGTTTCATACTAGAAGTGCCATCAAATTAAAACACTATTCACCTTTAACTTAATTACAATAATACTGTACACATCACTGCAAAATAAATAACACGCGTGTCGTAACGAGCTCACTTTCTTCTGTGGGCATGACGCGTGAACGGGCTCATGTACACTTGGGTGCATTAATTGTTTCTGCCTGCCAGTGTATTGCGCAAAAACTTCCGTTTTGTATCGTGTACTGCGGATCTAATATGAAACTTTTTACGACTTTCCAAGGGCGGCCGTTTTGAATGTGTCCGTTATACATTGCTGCTTTTGTTAAGTGTTTTATGTTTGACATGCATGTAAAAGCAGCATTGGATGTAATATTTCGTGTTACTGTCCCATTGAATATTCTTAGCCATTTGTCAATACACTTGATATATAACAAACCCGTATAATTAGTGTTACATAATGTTTTCCTTTGATGTGACAGCTGATTGGCCTAAGAATGCATTGTGTCACACGCCGACTTAAAAATGAGGGTAATATGAAATGTCAATGAGACACGTAACACGTAAACATTGTATAATCAGTATAATTAGTTTTCCTTCACCATTAATGCGGTTCTTTAGATGACAATTATCGCACTCATTAAAGCGGTTTTTAGGGTTTCGTACCTTAAAAGGAAAAAACGGAACCCTTGTAGAATCACTCGTGTTTCTGGCTGGATGTCTGTCTGTCTGTCTGTAACAGCCAATTTGCTCCGAATCTAATGGACCGATTAAGTTGATTTGGTGCACATATGTATTTCTGTGACCTAAACACGGAAGTGTAACGTAAATAAATTAATTTTGAACATGGGGGTCATATTTAGGGGCAAATAAGAAAAATTATAAAACAAAAAGCAACTGCAAACTGTACCGTGTGTCATATCAAATGAAAGGGCTTATTGCGAGGATTACAATTTTTTTTTCATAATTTTAAAGATATTTAAGAAAATTGACGAAAATTGACCATTCCCCTTTCTTATTTCCGAAACTACTGAGCCTAAAATTTTGTAAAAAAGTAGAGAGAATGGTTTTTTACTCAAAGTTTACAGGAAAATCTATAAAAAGTCTATGATCTTAAAATAACATGGTAAATCTGTCAAAATTGTGAGTACAAAGTATACAAACTTACATTTTCAGTTGGAATGTATGGGAGAACATGTTTTTCAACTAATGTTATGTTTGTTCTTGGGATAAATTCATCCCAACTACGGAACCGTTCATTGTGCGAAGTCCGACATGCACTTGGCCGGTTTTTTTTTTATTATATCGGTCTTTGTACTAACCGCTGCTTATTAGAGTTCTTTACTATAATAAGCAGCCTGAGCTGAGCAAGAGAAAGAACATAACATAACATCACGTCAGTATTCCTCGAAGGGTTAGGCAAAGGTGTACCTATAATACATACTTCCACATTTGGCCAGTTATGTTTAAGTCCCATGTAATAGTCGGCGAGCCTATTGCCATCAACCGGGCACAGATCCAGACTCCGGGCTGCTACTGTGAAATTCCAGATGGGAAAACCCAATAACACTTTACCCGACTCGGGAATCGAACCCAAGGCCTCATGCTCAGCAGTAGCGCTTGCGACTAATAGACCAACGAGGCGAAACAAGTGAGCATCAAAATTCATTAATCGATAAACCACAAGTACTTAGGTAATATTACAGTCGCTTTCATTTTGGCAATTCATTACATTGCGTAGATATAAATAAAAAAAATAACATTTAATTCAAGCAAAACTCAAAAAAATAAAAATTTCACAACAGTGCAACAGAATAAATCAAAATAGAATAAAATGTCAATGCAATTAAAATAAGTACAAATTATAAAGGTCAAAGAAATAAAATAAAAAAGTTTTAAGCAATTAAACGACTGAGTAATACAAATTGTACCTAAGGGTCACAGAATTGAAATTAAAATTAAATTTCAAATTATAAGGGTCACAGAATTAAAATTAAACTAAAAATAAATGCCTAGCAGTCAGATTCTCCAAACTCTTGATTCTGACAATCATCGTCATCACCATCATTGGCAGTCTTGTTCCACTCACTGCTGAGTATATGCCTCCTCCTTTTTGTTACATGTTTCCCTGGTCTGTGTGAATCTGCTCCAGGTCATCCCCACAATCTTCTTTAGGTCGTCCACCCACCCATTCTGACAACGTGTTATGTAAATAAGACTGCTTCTAAATTTACAAGAGGAAGTCATCTTTCGTTCTTCTACAACACTTCCATGAACTATCGAAGGTCTTGTAAACAAGCTAAATGTTGGTGGTTTTCATGTCTTCACAATATTCATCAAAGAGAAAAAGCCGCTACAAAATTCTTACTAAAAGAAAAACAAGGTACCTCTCCAACGTCACACTACACCCGTCAGCAAAACACTTAGAGAGATCAAAGAAATTTAGTAACTAGTAATAAATAAGAGCAGTGTATCAAGACATGAGCCGACATTTAATTCGGATTGTTTAAAATTAAACATGTGTCGATTTCAGATCAAAAATCTTCATGATTTGAATAATGTTGAAATTATAGACTGTGATGACGGCAAGGCTGAAGCGAAACAGTCCATTTCATCACAAGATGAATTTAAAAGTTCAAAAGATATAATGTATTAGCTGAACTTGAAGCAAGCATTACGTACGTTGTTGTAACCATAGTAAGTGTGGGAAATACTATTGATCTTAGAACAGATGATAATGATAAGTAGGCACCTCCAGTTTTAGAAAGAAATTGTCACAAACAAATGAGTGACGAACAGAATTATATACAACATGTAACGGAATTAACACACACCATCAAACACCACAATTAGAATAATTATGTTATAGTCATAAGGCATATGTGTGGTGCCGGACGTAAAGAATAGTACCATCCCATTTCTTCCCGTGGGTTTACTAGAGAATGGGCAGCAGCGTTCTCTATGCATTTTAAGGCCATACTGCGATCGCCAACCCGAATGCCAAGCGTTGCGATTATGGCAAACCCCCCCATTTGGGGGAGGCCTATGTCCAGCAGTGGACGTCTTTCGGCTGCAATGATGATGAATGATGAATCATAATAATACATACACTGTATTTTAATATTATTTATAAAACATTGTTTATTTATTAAATTCGTTATACTGAATGTAGGAGAAAATTGTGGTCACATTACAAAACTACGCACGCCACGTATATTAAGTATATTAAGGTCTAGCGTTGCGTAGTTTTGACTGTATAGTGGAAGTGTGACTGTAATTTACGTAGTTTTCATTATTTTTGGGATAAAAAATTACGTATATAAAAAATGACAGAAATCGATTCAGTAGACGACCCTGAACAAACTAGTTTCATAATTAATTCAGTCACACATTGTAGAGGAAAGTCTATTAGCCAAAAATTTTCTAAAAGTTGATGTGCGCTATTATTGTACACACACAGATTGTGCAGCACACAACCATCTGTGTAATGTACAAGGTAACTATATCGCCTCATAAAATTCTGCTTATAAGGACACTCAGCTCTACTCTACGACGAAATGTCATGTCGTTACGAAAATCCCAAATCTCACTCAAGTTTGAAGAATCTCAACGTTTAAAACTAAAATAATCACCACACGTCGATACTACATGTACAATGACTCCAGCGGTAATCCAAACAAAAGCACAAATGACAAACGGTGCCCCGAAAAAATAACCAATGACGCATACAGCCTGACCAAATTGGATACACGTCGGGATGCTTCAGAATTCATTGGTCTCGATGACCATCTAAATCTGTACGGTTGTCAGCCCACCCGGGCGTGAGAGCTTGTATTTGTTTACATTAATTTTTACAGCGGCCGCGACAGAAACCAGAGCGAGAGCATTGGCTAATTATAGAAGCGTTTTAAGTATACCACGTGGGGTCGTTGACGTGCCCTCGCACTGTAAAATGTTATAGAAATCGAAGAGTTTTTAGATTATGAGATTGGCAGCTGATCAGTTGATTGTTACTATCCAGAACAGCTTTAATGTCTAATAAAGAAAGATCCGATGGCAAAATATTGATTCCATCAGCCAAGTCTTCCAAATATTTGAGTTGTAAAACTTATCCAAGTAAACCAACTACTTAATCTAATTGTTTGCCACTTCGATGATGCTCCTTATTACTTTTTCTTTTAAAATTATGATTTATTACTACTTATTTGGAAATAGAACAAAGCATTTCTTTAAGTCTGAGGAATCTGTTAATCTTACTACATGGATTTGTCTTGTCTAAAATTAAGTCATTTACTCAAACAAGGCTGAGAATCAACACTTTTTGAACGTCAAAATTGCAAAAGACAGTTCCCCAAATCGCCCGTCCTTCACCACTTCCTAGTGCTTTAGCTGGGAAGAAGAAGTGGCGCATCGAAGTCCCCAGCAGCACAGCTGTCTGTTGAGTTAGAAGTACAGTCTACATCATCAAAGTTTTTTTTGTTTTTCTGATACACTCATTGCTGATATATGATGTTGGATCTCCTGTTTTAACAGAAGAATTTGACTTAAGTGTGCGTGCGAGCATAAAAACGCAAATTGTTATTATCAACTGCTTTGGGTACGTAAATTGAGGCATCTACCTCATATTGTAATGACCGAAGTAAAAATGTTGTTGAAATTGTTATTCTGCTACCAACTCCCATTTTAATTTTTTATTTGCGTCAGTCGTACTCAAGTTTATCACATCTCATTCTAGAAGTAGCGTCATCATCATCACTCTTCATCGTCTACATAATAATATATTTTATCACAGTCCACTATAAAGATTCGCTTATAATCACACAGTTTTATAACTTATTTCACGAATGACTTGGTATGCCACCGTAAAGCAGGTTCTTTCCCAGCTATGCGTCAATTGTCATCAGCATCTTCGTAAGGAACAATTAAGCGTCGGTAATAACCTATCGTAAACTGTGAATCATGGATGGCCAACAGGTCAGATTTACAAAAACCCCCAAAAAAAGGAACCGGAATCAGATACTCCTTCCCAATATTTTATTAAATATCGGACATCTTTCAAACCAAAATTAATTCCACCGAGTTAATAATCTAAAACTCTAAACCCATCTCAATTCATTTTGTATTTGCACAGCGTGAAATAAACCTGTCAAACTAAACGGTTTGCATTGATTTATTTCGAGTAAATATACAAAGTAAGAGAAGCAAGTTGTGTACTAACTTACTCAGTTACGAGTTATAGAAGGTGTAGGATATGAACACCGACAACTTTGAATAAGGAGCTGTTAATCAACTCGGAAACGGTCCACTGTTGGAATTAGGGTTCCTACCCTTAAGTTGAAATATACCTCGTGGCCACAGTATAAATATTGTCCGTATTATAGTATAGAAACTTGTTGATTACCTGCCCTCCATTTTTAAACCGATCGCGGCGACCATTCATCTCGACACGGTACCCGCAACTGACAGCACCGCGACAATGGCTTGGGGTCTCGTCAATGAGCGCGTCTGTGTTAGTGTGCCGTTTCAAACATTAACATCTGTCGCTTCACGATGCCCAATTTGGCTTCAGAGCGGGTCTTTCAACAGAGCACGCTGTGCTGTGTCTCAAGCACACTGTCGGATACTATACGTACAGGAAGACCCCTGTGTACGCGTGTTTTCTTGATCTTTCAAAAGCCTTCGATCTGGTGTCCTATGGTGTTTTATGGAACAAGCTGTATGAGGATACAACACTTCCGGGTGAGATGATTGAGTTGTTTAGATATTGGTACGGCCATCAGACTAATATGGTGAAATGGGCAGGCTCGCTATCCAATCCGTACGGGCTGGAGTGCGGGGTCAGACAGGGAGGTCTGACTTCACCGAAGCTCTTCTGTTTGTACTCGAATCGGCTGATTCGTGAGCTCAGCAGCACTATGGTAGGCTGTTCCATGGACGGAACACTAGTCAATAACATAAATTACGCCGATGACATGGTGCTGTTGGCCCCATCGATCAGCGCCCTCAGGAAACTCATGTCTGTTTGTGAGCGATATGCGGACGCCCAGGGCCTCAGATATAATGCAAAAAAGAGCGAGTGTCTGATGATCAAGGCAGGCACTAAATACTATCGTGAAGTGCCGCCTGTCACACTCGGTGGTACTGCGTTACAGTGGGTAACATCTTTTAAATATCTGGGGCATTGGGTCACGGGAACACAAACGGATAATGTTGATATGGAGAGGGAGCGTAGGGCGCTGTCAGTCAATAGCAATATGTTGATCCGTAGGTTTGCAAAGTGCTCGATGGGTGTAAAAAGTACTGTATTTAGGGCATATTGCCAATCTTTCTACACCTGCAGTCTATGGGTCGACTACACGCAGAGGGCTTACAGCGCCTTACGTATCCAGTACAACAACGCATACAGGGCGCTGTTGGGGTTTCCACGACACTGTAGTGCATCAGGGATGTTCGCAGAGGCACGCATAGACGACTTTTACGCAATCATGCGAAAGCGTGTTGCCTCCCTGATGCGGCGGGTGCGGGGCAGCGCCAACAGCCTCTTGGTCACTGTGGCTGATAGGATGGAAGGCATAACACTCAGGCACTGGACCAGCACACAGGTATTACCTTCAAATCGTGCCTTTTTTTTTTTTTTTTTTTTTTTTTCGGATGGGATGTCATCAAATGACTTCTCCCGCTCTGGGCAGAGCGAGAGGGTGTGTCAGACTTTTACTGACTAAAACCCACCCGTGTTCCTTCCGTTGCCTGTGTGCCGGGGCGCGTCATCCCTTTCGGACAAACCCGCAACCCCAGCAGGCATTGGTCTTTCGACCCCGTCGGTTGGTGCTGACATCTCTTTGAGGCGCGCGTGGAACACAACGCGCCGTCGACACGGGCCTGGTCCTTATCGGACGCCGAGCTGTTCAAATCGTGCCTTGAAGTAATGTTTTTGTTAATTGTTTTTGTTAATTATTGCATATTTGGTTATTGTCTTATTAGTGATTTTGACATTATTGGTGGTGATTTTGACATTATAGTTATGATTTTGACATTAATATTGATGATCATTTTGACATTATTATTATTAATGGTGATTTTGACGTTATGGTTGTGATTTTGACATTATTGTTAATGGTTTTGACATTGCTAGTAATTATATTGTGACCCAAATTTGCCAAATATTATTATGTACTAACACTAGTGTTTAAGATGTGTATGTAACTAACAAATTGGATTGTATGATCTGTAAATAAAATAATTTGATTTGATTTTGATTTACTACTTAATTTCTGTACTATACTGTGTCGTGGTCCTGCTTTCTTTCATACCAGTACCTACCTCCAATGCCTTATTCAGAACATCTCACCAAGAATCTGGTATGTCAACATACTTTCTAGTTTTTGGTACCAGTAAGTCTGACTTAGTTCCTGATGACAAGACGATCAAATCCAACTTTCGTCGTAGTCTTTATGCCTATGACTGTAAAGACTCGTTGTATATTTGGTACGGTAAGGAAACAACTTTGACCGTTAGAGGTAAGAGGAACAGGGTGTAAAGTTCACTCATCCACCATTGAAAAGGGGGGATCCTTCGACCAGACGGGTGTCGTGTCTGGCGGGCAACTGCTCAACGATTGATGTCGGGGAAGTTATATATATGGTGTTCGCGCGGTAAACTCTAATTGCGCGATACAGGATTTGGTGTAACTTCAGGAGTTTGATGCGTAGTTCGCAGGTGGCGATTTACATGCCGCCACAGACCCAGTAGTCACTCTGGTGTTCTGGAACTAGCACTGTGATTACCAATAGGTAAAATGACGTGTTTTAGCATATGAAACGTAAACCTATTTATCATACAAGTATAACGTTTGACATACCATAAAAGGCATTTAAAAATACATTCCCGTTGCACGTTGAATAATATTAATATAGAATACCTGCCATCATAATTACCTTCTCACTTTTTATCGTTTGGTAATTCCAATATGAACGGTAGTAGCCCATTTGTCTGGCTTGGTACGTGATGGTCGTTAGTTCGAACTCAGGCGTAACCAATGTGTTTTACCAGCCATCCATGCAGTTTGAATTTATCACTGGATCCAAACGGTGATGTGAGGAATCCCGGTTGTTTACTGGTAAAGTTCCATTTTAAGTTTGTTTTAGAATACCTGGTGTGCAACCATGGCTAGGGTAATGCACAGCAATGTTTTAAATGCTTGCACAAGTCAGAAAACCGCTTTGAAATGTTGATTGTTTGCAATTACGTTACTTACTGGGTGGCAATTCCATTTTCTCAATATCAGTTGATAATATATCAGACTACCGACCCGCCTCTGTTTCGCAAGGTTTTTACGCCTTGACAAAACATCGAGATTTCTTAATTATCTATAAGTTTAACATTAATGTATTATACACATACAACTTCCGGAATACATTCTCTAAATTGTGTTGAAAACCTCATCAAAATTCGTTGAAATGAAATTGTTTATTCTGTAAATAGGATATCGGAATCACTTTTACACTTCATATAAACAAATATTTAAAATAAGCTAGATGAGTTCGGCTTTTCCTATCTGACTACTCTGAGAAGAAAGACCGAAACAAATTCAGAGGTCACAGTCTCTTTTAAAGTCCAGACATAATGTTGGTCAAGCCATATGAGGACCATGTAGATGAATGTCTGAAATGGTCTTTTGAAGAAAGAACCACACAGATTTGAGTGGACCTGTCCAGTCAGTGCAAGCATTTGTCAGTAATCGTGGAGCTCAACTCAGAACTTAAGGAGCTCAACTCGACGAACAATACCAAAGAAAGGATATTTGGGTAGGCCGCATCAACTACTCAAACTGCCAGACCATCATTAAAACTAACTGAGAAAGAAAAAAAAAATATCCACATAGTCCTTACACCCACAATAATTAAAATAATATAATACTTTACAAAGTAATCTTGTCATTTTGAATTTAATTTTCAACAATGTCAATGTGTTTATAAAACTGGTTTATTGTGATGAATAATACGTTGCGGATTTTAGAAGAACAACGCGGATATACAGACAAACGCGAAAAGCTACTTTGTTTTATAATAAGTATAGATAAAGCATAATTACGAAGCTCCTTCTACTTAGTCAAATGTACAAGCACGGACATTTGCGGTAGACCATTTTTCATCCTTATGCCCTTGGTGATAAGGTTGAAAAGTGGTCCACATGGCCAGTGTCCGCGATGGTATATCAACTTTCGAGCTCACAAAGTTTCCAGTCAGCGACAACGCACCATCCTGTGTCAACAAAGTGACAATATTCCAAGTAAACGCATTCCGGTACAACTGGACCGGTAAAGGCGTGGCGTCGTTCTACTGAATTACACGAATTCCCAATAAAGACGGGACAAGTGTCCGTAAAATGGCCGGCCGCGTGTGGTCACCGGATGCGTATGAATGGGACATTGTTAATGAATGGGACGTTATTCGCAATGATGCAGAAGAAATGATAGTATCCATGTAGTTTACGACGGAGGCTGATATTTTGGGGAGAATTCCTACAAGAATAATTTTGTAACAGCTTGAAATTGATGCCAAAAAAGAAACGTCACCCAGGACCCACGACTGGCGACCCAACTGTCCACTATAGAGAATTAGTTTTGGACACAAGTCTTATGATCCCTCTTACGACGAAACCAATTTACGGCATGGATATTTGTCACAAATTAAATGTCAATTGAAGTATACTCAAGGTCATTAAAATCACGTTACATGTAATTCGTAAACAATAATCAAGTCGCAAAAACAGAATTGTCGTACAAAAAATCTGCCACATGTCAATTAAAATTGTATAAGAGTTTATAGTTATTAAATCAATAAATCGTGTTGTACTTAGACCCAAGAATCAATAGGTATTTACCCTCTTTTTACTTAGTTCTGTGTTCAATGTCATCATGATCAGAAATGATAATCATAATCACGACATAGATTGCTACAATGTAAGCTTCATCTTCTGTATTCATAATAATAAACTACTACTTCCATAGCTTTTCAAAAATTGTGGCCTCATTTAAAAGCTAAAGTATTTCCTTAAAACCAATATTGACCTGCATTTGTCAAAACCCGAAAAGAGTTCTAAGTATCTCCATTTATTCGATAAATTGAATCTGTAGACGGTACCCCAAAACCCGATTCAAAACAGCCTGGTCACACGTCCACCTGCTCACAGCTGTAATTACTTTAATTGAGTTTTTTCAATTAAAACCCGGTCACGGTGGGGATGTCTCTGTTTCTACATGCTCATATCATTTGATATGTATCTCTATAATTGGCCGAGTTTTCTCAATACGTACCAACGCTGCTATGACGGATGTGGCAAGGGGTGGAAGATTGTGATAGAAATGGTTAGTTATAAAGTTGTATGGAGGCATTAACTGTTTTAGTGATTGAGGAAAAGTGGCGACTTGTATTAAAGATATACTATAGACACATTTTGTGGTTATAGTAAGAACATGGGACAGTTAAAAGTAGTGGACAATGGCTTTTAATTGAATTTGCATTATGTACAGTATTATTCGGAACCCTTAAAGGATCACTTCGTCGTCCGTCCATCAGTCTGTCAAGGCCCATTTTGTCACGAACGCGTGAAGGTATCAAGTTGTAATTAATATCAAATACGTAGTAGATCTATGTTCCCTTGGAGCTCTGAAAGCTTCTAAGTCAATGCAATAAAAAAATACTGCCATTTATACGACATATTTTGATATTCGCAAATAAATCAAAACCTAGGGTACTTCCCATTGACCTAGAATCATAAAATTTGGCAGGAAGCAAGGTCTCACTATACAAGTAAAGGAACACGTCCGAAAATAGAGAATTTGTAGTTTTAGCAGACATATTTTTTTTTTTTTATGTTACTTTTTAGTTGGAGCATTGACCGTGACGTACCTATGTCGATGTATGCAAGAACATGTTTCTCAACTACTAAGTTAATTTTGTTCTTGGGATAAATTCATCTAAACTACGGAACTCTTCATTGTGCGTGGTCCGAAACGCAGTTGGCCAGCTTTTTTATTTTTTGTTTACAATGTTCATCGATATTTTCGTCAATTGTAGACCGCGCATGCGCATTTGGTCGGTTTTGTGTTCCAATTGAAATAAGCTCACCAGACTAAAGAAATACTAGTACATGTAATAGGTAACTATAAAGGTCTATTATCTTATCTGCCATAATAAAGCTTATCATTTAATTTTTATACGTCTTACATTAGTTTTTACGATGTCACAGTTTCTGGTTCTTTCCCCTCTCCACGCTTGGTGACCGGAGTGACCGAGGAAAATCCTAATGCATAACTAACTGCTAACTAGTTTTATATTTAAATTAAATAACGGAAAGGAGTAGCTGGTTTATTTAGTTCTGTTCAAAAAAAATGGTAAGAAGAGTCAAAGGCGTTGATGATTGCGTAAGGAATTACCTACAAGGTGGGTTAGTTTTAACATCTATATTAGGAAGTCGTTTCACTTTTGTTGAGAAGTTAGCAAGTTTGACTCAAAGGCAGGAATTTTGAGGCTGGGTTCATGATTTTTACGTCACTACTTTCTCAACACAACACTGCCCTCGGCACTGCTCTCGACGCTTGACGTGTCCACACGTCGGGTCTGGGTTCGCAACAAATCAATCGCCATCCTGAGGAAGCCTCGTTGAGAGGTGAAACACGTGTCGATTTCTTACAGGGTTCTTTATGACTCTTTAAGAAGAGTTAAACGGATTAGGTGACTAAATATACGTCGTCTATTGTTTTTTTTGTCACTATTTTCTCAAATAAACTGAAGATAAGCTAAAGCTAAACATAGCTATAAGATAACCAAATTATTATTTTATTTAGCTCTTCACCGCATTTAAATCGAATATTGGTGTGATGGATTATTTAAACTTAATTCAAGCTTGACGGTTGCATACGGTCCCCTAAAACTTAAAACGAAACAAAATGTCTCAAAGTGCTTCATTAGCGTTCAAGATTGCGATCTTGAGGTAATCTTGTATCATAATAGACATTCAACGAAACTAGGAGCTTGTTATGAAAGTCTTGCGTCATAACGTTAATTAAACCATCTCAGCTCTTTAAGATACTGTCACGAGATGTTGGTTGGGGTAATTCATTATGCTCTGTCTGATTTTCGTGGAGTCTAGGTGTGACTCTTGATGTTAGTGAAATTTTTTACAGTTTAAGTTTGATTTTGATATTAGATAATGATAACAAAATGGTGGCAGTTTGCATAGTCATTAACAAAAACAGTTATATAAAATACTGATTCGACCGTAAAAGCGAATTTGTTCTTTAGAGTACCTATGTTTCTATAACAGGGTTTTTATGGGTTTGCAGGAAAGAAAAGAAAGAAAAATTGTTTATGCTGCACAAACAAAAGGCACATTGCAAAAAAATACATGACATAAAATACACATATACAAACTAGCCAAAAGCATCGTATTCAAGTAGTAGAAGATTGACAATCTTATCTATTGTTTGACGTCAGGGCTATGGACCAAAGACAATTTACATTTCGTAATGTGTGTTACTACACCGGCAAATCTTCTGTGTTAACTTTTTCTGTTAAAGCAGCTTAATGGTGTGACCATCAGACTCCCAACTCATCATCATCTGACAGGTCTCGAGTTCGAACCTAAGGCACGCACCTCTGCGTTTTCGGATTCATGTGCGTATTGTTGAATTATCACTAGCTTCAAAAACTGTGAAGGAAAACATCGTGAGGAAACCGGCATGCCTGAGAGATATTTCTCGACGGTATGTGAAGCCAAGCCCATAGGCGGCTGTAAAACTCTGACACCAGGTTAGTCACTAACCGCACAAAAGATGAAGAAGAACTAGTTCTTATAGGTCTCGAAACTGTAACAGCAATGCTTACAATATTACCTACCGATGGCAAGCAGATTAAAAACAATACAGTACATTGGCTAGGTGAGCTCTCAGGCTTCTTGCACGAGTGGTTTTATACCCCGCGACGCTAACTAAGCTGCGAATAAGATAAAGTAACTGGAATGGGCATCTCAAACATTAATGAGGTCTTCAAAAGTCAAATACATAATTTCAATGATAGATACAATTAGCCAGACCAGGTGACTCGTATGAAACACATGTTACATGACGGAGCATTCGTAGCTACCAACGACGGAAATTAACAAAGCGGAACCCTTTGTCGTCCTAAAAATATCAGCATGTTACACTTTTTTGTCGACAAAGCATGGAATAAAAACACAAACGAGACATTTCAGGATACTGTCATGCCACTAATGACATCAAAAAACAATATAACGTAACATAAATTAAGTCACAAAACGGAAGGTGCAAGCGGAATTGCCACAAAGCAACCGACATACTTCAAATACTCTGTCATATACAATTGCAAACAGTGCCTCACACGTTTCATCGAAATTCAACAATTATTAAATTCCCTAATTAGACCTTATAAGGATCCTAAAACGTGCCGCTCAAAAACTAGCAACGGTCACCTAATAGACAAGTGTCGCATTGCTGTACGTACGAATTTAATCGCGGCGGTGCGCTTTGTGACGTGGAAGACGCAAGATGGCGGCTGAAGACCAAAGGGGCCGCGCGTGTGAGGCTCCCGCGGTGAAATGTCACCGCGCTCGATCAATTAACGGTTGTCCAATGTTAATGTGCTATTGATATCAGAATAGCAAAGTTCTTATTGCCGTAGCTTATTCGATTTTTTGTATGGTTGAAGTAATAATTGGTAAGCGTTATTGAATTCTAGCCGTTACGTCGCATTACTGAGGAGTAATTACTGTAACAATGGTGGCATTTGCGTTATATGACACTTGAGTTGTCGTGACCTAGGCTTTAATTAGCTTTATTACCTCCAGGCGTGATGATAATGACCTTATCCTCAGGCTGATTGGTTGCTACTGTTTGTGGGGTGATCCATATTCAGCGTTCGATAGTTAGGTACCGTTTCCAAACATTATATAGCCGTAAAATAGTTACATAATGGAACAAAGAGGCATCTAAATTGATTCAATGTAAACCATACTTCTAAAACTTTTATAAAAATTTTCATGGACAATCAATAACCAAAAGGAAATTCGCTTATATCTTACCAGCAAGACGCTAACGCGTATAACATGCACCACACACAATATTTAGCCATGCGTTGTGGAAACTAGGCTCAATCGAGCTACGATGGACAAATTAATGGCCATAACAAATTGTTACCGACATACACATGGCTGAGATGTGTACAGACTAACAGAACTATTAATTTTATTAGTTGTTTTGAAACCAACGCGGTCGAATGTATGAGGGTAACATTGAGAAACGAGGAGCAAGTGTTCCAGATAAAATTATTGAGGATGTCATAGATTTTCTTAAGTGTTAGAGAGTCTGGTCTTGAGGAAACTAACCTATAGTTACATTACTGCATGCATTAGCATCTTAGTTCATTGGAACTTATATCATATTTGATAGATGTCAGATGGATATTTTTTTATTTTATTTTCTTTCATATATTCTTTCCCAGTTAACTTTAATGATGGTCTGGCAGTTTGAGTAGTTTATGTGGCCTACCCAAATGTCCTTTCTTTGGTATTGTTCGTCGAGTTGAGCTCCTTAAGTTCTGAGTTGAGCTCCACGATTACTGACAAATGCTTGCACTGACTGGACAGGTCCACTCAAATCTGCATGGTTCTTTTCTCAAAAAACCTTTTCAGACACTAATCTACATGGTCTTCATATGGCTTGACCAAGATTAAGTCTGGACTTTAAAAGAGACTGTGACCTCTGAGTTTCTTTCGGCCTTTCTTCTCAGAGTAGTCAGATAGGAAACACCGAACTCATCTAGCAATTTTATTTTATATTACGTGTAATAGTGATTCCAATATATTCCTATTTGGATCAACAAAAGTGAAAAAAAGCGATTCCGTCAAAGGTATGCATTTTATAATCAATATTGTATCATGGACAACCAGTGAAGGGCTTGTGGCTAAGTAATAACAGCCGCACGGGTCGAGCGATCAGGTTAAGCTACGCTTGCCGCGGTTGGTCCGTGGCTGGGGGACCATCTTTACATATAAAAACCCCACCGTGCCTCGAAAAGCACATTAACCTGTTGTTCACAGCTGTCATTCGTGGATCTTTGACAGATCTTACGGGTCGTCAGAAGCCCGAAAGTTTGAGAATCAGTCTAACCGAACGATATCGTATTACCTAAAAATGGGTTTTGGAGGTCAGATAGGCAGTCGCTCCATATAAAATACTGGTATTCAGCTGCATCCTAGCTAACAACAACAATGACAACTTCTCAACAATATTAGGGTCCGCTTCCAGTCTAACCGAATGCAGCTGAATTCCAGTATGGTGTGGTTGCATCAAGAATGTATCATCAGGTTTTTAAGGTTTAGAAGGAAAATTAAAAGATTTTTTGTAGGCACTGTCACAGGAACTAGAGCATACAAACTTCTTTTTCGTGTGTGTAACTTGGTAACAGAGCTTTTATGCCGCCCATGGGCTTCTGACTTGGCTTCATATGCCGTCACAAATATCTCTCAAGCAAGCCGGTTTCCTCACGTATTTACGATGATTTCCTTCACCGTTTTTGAAGCAAGTGATAATAATTATACAATACACACATGAATCCGAAAAGTCAGGGATGCGTGCCGTGGGTTCGAACTCGAGACCTATGACTGGGCAGTCCGACGGTCACACCACTAGGCTATCATTGCTACAGATACAAACTTACACTATGTGAAATATAAAAAAAAAACACGCTACAAACCCGAATCGGGGGCTTATTGATGATTCGCCCGATTTTATTCGCCCGAAACGGTTGAATCGACACTTTTAAATAATATTATATTTTCTTGACACAGAAAACGTCTGTCGACATCCAGGAGAAGATGGCGAGACGAGCTTAACGTCTTCAAACAGGGTCCACACTAGCTCAAGACAAAGAGGAGTGGAAAGAAGAGGCATTTGCCTTGCAGTGGGACAACACCGGCTAAAAATAAATAATAATAAATAAATAAATAATTCTTGAGGCGATTCACACGAAGATAATTTATTCGTAGGCGAATCGCAATCGAATCTAGAAATCGATTCGCCTACAAATAAATTTTCTACACGCGAATCGCCTCAAGATAAAATAATAATATTTAAAATTGTCGATTCGCCCGAAACGGGTGAATCGACACTTTTAAATAGTCGAATCGGGAGTCCAATATCTCTTAATGACAACATGAAAAGAAATTAAATCTTGTACAATCTCTACAGTATCTGTATTGTATAGCAAAGCATTATATTAGTGTAATGTGATGGCAATATAGTATGGCAATAGCAACAAAAGTAATTCGTTATTGATGGCGGTCGAGATTGCTGCCTCTCGTGAGGGGACGAACTTATCCGAAGCACCTTTAATTACGAAGGGACGTTTATACGATGCGATTTTTGAAGCTGATTCGATTTGTTATTAAGGGGCGTAAAGGTAAATTTATCGTGGTTTACAGAAATGGTTTTGGTCTTCTTTTTAGGAACTATTATATTGTGTGCAAAAAAATTGTGCAAATTGAAAAAAAAAAATTGTATATGTATTGCATTTTTTCTTTTTTTTTTCTTCTTCTTGGTCCCGGCTGTCATTCGTGGATCTTTGACAGTCGTTACGAGTTGTCAGAAGCCCGAAAGTCTGACACCAGTCTTACCAAGGGGTATCGTATTACCCAGTTACTGGGTTGTGGAGGTCAGATAGGCAGTCGCTCCATGTAAAATACTGGTATTCACCTGCATCCGGTTAGACTGGAAGCCGACCCCAACATAGTTAGGAAAAGGCTAGGCAGATTGATATTTCTTGTTTGTTTTTATTCTGTTATATTTTGTTAGTTTTGTTATATTGATTCTTTATAAATTCCATTCTGCTTTCTAATAACTTCTATTTAACAAAACAAAATATTACGCTACTTTTTCCTGCAGAGGTATAATCAGAAGTGTATTGCCAACTTAGTCCATTCACAAGTCTATCCCACTGCTGGGCAAAGACCTCCCATCTCCCTTTTACACATACGTCTGCCCTCTGCTTCCATTGCGGGCGTGACCTTTCGATAGGATTCAAGTTCGTCTTGGTCTGCTACGATGTCGCCTAGCAATAAATCCACTTTACTCCTGATAAATCCTAATGGAAAAACCCAATAACGCTTTGCTTCTGGATATTTATAAATACACAAAGTATTACGTGTAGTTAAATGACATCTCAATCGCAGAATACTTACAAAGTTTGATTACCACTTATGTCTGTCTACATACCTGCTTATGAGTCAATAATATCTTATTAAACTGAAGAGGTATGAATAAAAACAAGTTGTTATTGCTAGTCTTGATCACAGAATTGCCTGTAAATACTTTTTAATGAGACATTCGTTATTTAATGTTACTTGGCAAACCATCTGTTTGTCACTAAATAATAACTAATAATGAAATTATCACACAGTAAAATATAACTGTATAATTCTATGACTTTCGTTACACTTAAACTCAGATTCCATCTATTTGGATGAATTTTTACCGGACTACTGCGAAGCAAAACGGAGGGTTATGATTTTGACCGGTATGTAAGTATGTGGTACGTATGTTAATCTGTTCGCTCATAACTTCTAAACTACTCATCATAATTTGACAAATGAGGGGTAGGGAGCGTTAGCAACAGACAGACAAATAAAAATTCGGCGTCACACGTAATCTGTTCGATTTATAATAATAATAATAATAAATAATTTATTTGCCTAAAACATGGTATAAAATGGTGTTAAAATATAATTACGAGTATAATGGCACAAACATGTTTAGCTAAGATAAAACATAGCATGCAAAATTTGAGGGTATTTGAAAAATGTTATAACGTCCTACATTAAATTTTTTTCTCCATATTTTTTTTTAAACAATAGAAGTTACACTCATTCAACCACTTGTATAACTTTATCTTAAACAATCTAGAATTTAATGATTTGAATTGAGTTGGTATCTCGTTAAAAATACGCACGCACATGGCTGGGCAGTTCTTATTATATTTGGCAAGTCTTGGCAAATCATTCAGCACTAATTTAAATGGGTCTCGTCTATTACGAGGATTTACTTCATTTGCCGTCTTATTTTTTTTGTAATTCTTAACTACGAACACACATATTTCATAAATGTACAGAGATGGCAACGGTAACAAACCAAGCCTTTCAAACTCTGGTCGACATGAGTCATCAGGTTGAAGGCCACATATTGCTCTTATGCATTTTTTTGAGCGACAAATGCTCTGTATAGATCGGTACTATTACCCCACATTACAAGACCATAGCGTAATAATAATTCTACATACGCGTGGTATGACATAATGGCAGTTTTTACGTTCGTTATATTTTTTACTTGTTTCAGTGCATACACGAATTTATTCATTCTAGTGCTAACGTTTTCTACGTGTTCTTTCCAGTTAATATCTTTATCTATTATTACGCCTAAGAACTTTGTATGTGTTACTTCATTAATATTATTTATATTAATTTTGATATTGTATTTATTATTATTAGATTTATGTATATTCCCTAATACATATGACTCCGGATTTTTTATATGTCCGTCTGTGATGTCTTGTTTATACCTTTTTAGGTGGCTTTTTTGTCGTAGTTGGGTTATAGTTTTTATAACTTTATTTCTTGTTTATAAATAAACTGACGTGCTTATGTTCTAACTGGCCATCATCTGCCTGATTTTCACAAGAAATAGAATCGACATCATATTAGTTAATAAAATCACCTAAGGTCATGCTGGCCAAAATGAAACATCCACCATCATGATCTTCTCCCACACCTGCCACCATGATCTTCTTAGCGTGTCGATGGCAGTCTAAATTGAGTCGGCATGATTATACATGATTATTTCAAGTAATATAATCGACATCATAAATGACCCGACGACGAATCGCATCGCCTAAAAATCTCCAATCAGCGCCACTGTTCCGACTCCGACCAATCGCAACCACTAAAGACCACAGCATAGAGACAGATACGAATGTACTCCATTCACAGTCCAGTTATAGATGCCGCTACACAATACGTAGATCGCTGGTCACAGAGTAACAGAGCGGCAACATTTAATGACCGCGTATGTCCAGTTACTCAGGTGGTATGTATCGTTTCGTCACTTACGTTATGTGCAGGAACGGAATTGCGTTTTGATGCTGTTTATGTTGATGCAAGATTTTTGTGACGTAATTTTTATTAATTCATTGTTTTGGTTTTTGTCTTGGTATAAATCCGGACGGGTCTGTGTTGATTTCCTCATTGTTGGTTGAATTTCATCGGGTCGAATATGTACGGAAAATAGTGCTTCACGCAGGTGCAACATTATGTAGTCAACCAGCCAGTAGGTATATAATGAGGACACCTATTGTGTAGTATGAAGACATTGGATTCAAATAGGTTTTCCTTCGATATCCCTCTAGACACCAGCAATATAGGAAACTTTGATATTATCAATGTAACTGCTGTTAAGGATCAAATATACTCTTAAAGCTCAACACTGCTTTACTCAATACTCAATATTTAATTTCATTCCACAGTGAGAAATGTGAAGGTAGGTGGTAAAAAGACTTATACAGGGTGGCATCCCGACATCGACGCGAAAAATTTTACCATGGGTTCAGTACATGATTCTGAACCCCCTGCGTTGAAATTGTTGGACTGTTTAAAAAAAAAAAACTGCTGTTTCATAGAAAAGTGCAATACCTACGTGGTCAAAATGTATGGAACAGCAGATTTTCATAGAATCATGCATAGCAGAGAATCATGTAGGTACTGAATCCATGGTAGCAGTTTTCGCGTCGATGTCCCTGCCAATCGATGCCAATCCCTAATCCAATCCCTGCTGTCGATGTCGATGTGCCTGTATAGTGTGACTGGTAATTAGTGACCGCTCCTTAAAACGTGACTTTACTCATTATTATGAACAACTTTTGGGACCAAACCTGATATCGCGAAAAATATATCAGCTGTTCCCTACATTTATGTTTGCATAACTCGTCGAAATGTAGGAAACAGCTGATATTTTTTCCCATTGTAAAATTTGTTTATAATGATGAGTAAATAACGTGTTTAAGTATCGATCACTAGTTACCAGTCACCCTATAATATCATTGTGAACCAAGTCGGGAACCGCAAAGTAGTCTTTAGAAAAAAGACATGTTTAAACTGAGTAAAATCAAACTAGGATTAAAAAAAAACATTGTATCCCCCACTTAGATTCGTTAACAAACCATGTAAGGATAATTACAAGTTTCAAACTACAAAGTATCATCACTAAACATTGTAAGTAGAAACATCTATTGCGTCCAAATTCGCGCAAACTTGCCCAATGTGCATTAGCATTTTTACGGCGAAGCACGCAATAAAAAGTGTCTTGCAAGCAATTATTAGGTATCAAAGTAACAGTTACATTATACTGTCCGTTCCATATCGGAACATCTGTCCGTAATAATACAGGAAACCAGAACAATGCCGTTTGACCTCATATCTTTGAACAAATCTATGTCTCTGGCGGAGAATATTTTGGATGGACGTTGTAAGGGAAACTCTGGTCGAAATTAGAATTTTGTGGGTGTGGTTGAAGGGATAGGTGAAAGCGATTCTCGTGCAGATTTTCAGGAGAAAACCACCCCTAGCCAGGATGTTTACCAGTTCAACTTAACTTAAGTTCAAGTTAAGTTCAGACTTGGAACTGATAAAACTGGTTGAGATACACAGTCAAACAATATCTGGTAGACAATAATCATATTATTATTCATGTTTTGTGGCATTATTCGATGAGAAGTAGTAACTGCGTAATAGGGACTGGATTCAAGTCCCCCATTTATACAATCGTCATGCGGAAAATAAAAACAGAAATGTACAATATAGACATCAGCTAGATGGTTACTAAATAAAAAAAATATGTTGAAGCTTTGTGCAGCCTTATAAAAAACTGTAGTTGTCCCCTAATCTAAGTAGGTATCTTCAATATTTTGATTAATTGATACGTCTTCTTGATATTTAATTTTTTTTAGAAAGGTGCGAAACAGTGACAAATTATGCACTCAGAAACTAGTTAACATTTGGAACTAGTTTTTTTATTAAAATGACAGATAAGTATTTAAATATAACATTGTAATCTGTAGCCTAATCCTAACTAATTTGTAGTATAAATATTGCATTTACGAAGAATAAAGGTAAAAATATTTCATGTAGACGACGCGACGGTATAAATATTAATGAATTGGATTTAGACATTATTTAGGTGGCAATGATCAACATCTTAATATTTCGGGTTTTTGGGAACGTCTCCATGTTAATCTATATTTGATAAATTATAATTTATACTTGGTATTATTAGTAAATTCTTTCCTTATAGATACAAAATAGCATGCCTTTCTTTTTTACAGTATTTCTTCACCAATGTACAGCGATACAGCATGTAAAATATACATCTCAGTTCCCATGCACTAGTTGTCGCCCGCTATCCGCTATTGCTTATAACTGATACCATTACGTCCACCGTACAAGGTGTTATTATGTAAATGATGAGAGCTCCGTTTCGGCTGAGTCAATACGGCGAGAAGGTAATCGACAACACGTCCGAGTGGCGGTGGTACCGCCTCCTGTACTGCCAGAAATGAATGACCTTAGTCGACACAATGATGGAACAAACTTCCTCAACATTTTCGTTTAGGCTACTGCTATCCAATTTGGTCTTCCTCTTTGGCTTTGAGATTTAAAGCTCTTTTGGATTGTTCGACTGTATTGCGAGGTGATCAGCTTTTGTACTGCTGCTAGCAGATTCTTTTTAGGTTCGCATTGTACACTTTGAAAACATGTTAGGCTTAAGGAACTGTATCATTATCACATCGTTTACAGAAAAAACTGGAATTCCTCCTTTTCTGTTTAAAAAGGAAAGGTCACAGCTAGTTATTTCATGGAAGCAGCATTTAACCGCTCTTTGTGGAATAAATCAAAAGTTTCGTCAGGATGACCATAGATGACGACATCTACTCTTGGATAAATATGAAGTAGAAATTTATGGTCAAACTTTGTAGAGTCAACGTTCCCCAGAAGTTCCCAAAAATATGCTACCAAGAATAAAAAATCTAAAGACACTCCCATATAATAATAAGAAATCCTCGTAAAACCAAGATTAATCACACAAGGAACAATAAAGCACCTGCAAATCAGATCAAAAGATCTATAAACAAATGAAATCATTTACCTAATCCTTATATAGGCACAAAGTGACACTTAAGGAAACAACATACAGACTACTGATAATACTATGTAAGAACATCTTGTGTTGAATGACGTCAAGTCACGATGTTAGCGCGACGCAATTTAATCAGAGTTGCGCTCAGTGACAGTCGCACTGAATTATGTTTTATCCTGATACCGGTTGTAGATTAAAAGGAACAGAAGGTCTATTTACATACACCTAATAGGGATATATCTCTTTCAAGAGAGAATGTACTATCAAATATGAACTAAGCTAGGCAAAGCTACTAGTCAGCCTTCAAATTGGTTTTTATTTGTCGTTCGACGTCATCCTATATTTCCTTGATGCCAAGGAACTTAATGAATTACAGCACCAGCATCTTCCTGTTCCTAATAAAAACAACTATCTGCTAGACACCTATACCATTAATTGGTGCCAGGTTAGGACATTGCCGAAATTCTGCACGCGTAGCATGACCACAATAGAAACGGGTTTTGTCGACGGAAGAATAGACAAAATGATAGATTGTGATTGTGAATCTGTAATTTTGTCTATTCTTCCGTCGTCAAAACCCGATTCTATTGTCTTTTGGGCAGTTTGAGCATAATTATGTAACAATTAGACTATATGTAACAATTCCTCTTGAACCTTCTGTAGCATATATTTCGTGTCGCTACTGATGTGTTCACAATAGTTTACTTATTGTACTAGTTGTTGTTTAGTCACAACTAGGATATGATTAGGCAAATGATATGCAAATTTTATTACCATCATCTTTCTTTCATTACCATTAATTGGTCATTGTGATGCGTATGGGAAACTAATGTACTGACTGTGAGTCCATTAAAAATTTTCACTAAAAATGCCCTGTTTTGGACCATGTGTTTCCACCCTAGTTTTTCCTACGATATCATTTGAGATGACAATAGAACTGTTTTTTATCAGACTCTTAGTCTCTTTGTGTGTTTCTTACAATTCATCATAATAAGAGAAAAAAGGATCACTAAGACTCGGATGCTAGAAAAGATCCCAAAATATCGGACGTCACACAAGAAACTTTGCCTTATCGAAAACCTATCAGATAAACTACCAGTGTCCATTGAGGTGTTACTATGTATATTTTTTGCTTCGTTTTTATCTAAACAATGTACGCACAAGTACCTACTTCTTCACAAGTTGTTTTGTATTTTTTTCCTCTTGTTATCTTTTAGAATATCAATGTCCGACGACAATTTCCCGGACACTATATCGGTGATATCATCGTGACCTAAGAGTCAAGGCTCCTTGTAATAATCATGTTTGAATGCACAATCATTAAAAATCATTGTATTTGTTTTTATCAATCTTATTAAGGAACTCTTTATATGGAATTGTTTGGTGATAAGAAAATAATTTGTTGATATTTTTCCTTGATTGGACGTCCGAAAGTCATCTTGAGATTTGTTTGCCTTATTATTGAGAAGAGACGTAAATATTAAAAAAATACAATGCTAGTTAAAAAAATCTTATCATGGACGTTATTATGACGAAGTTAATCAATTGTTTTTGAATCGGCGTAGTAATATAAAAACAGAACTTTACAAGTAGTTTCTCTGACTGGGAACTGACCTCAAAGTACGGTCTTTGACAATTTTTTTTCTTCAAAACTAGTCACAACATTTTTTAGTCCATTAATTACTAATTATCGACCTCATTGCGATAGACATGTCCGAATGGGAAGGTGAACGGATGGACAAACGCTTATAATAATTATTGCCAATCTACTGCGACGATCTTCGCTTCATCATTGCGTACGCTTTCATCTGTTTGACAACGATGGGCTATAGTATATGCAAAATTTAGATGATAATTTACCAAAAATGCTGCTTGAGATGATACAGATTCATCATCTTCCCGCCCTTCATGATCATAATTATTGCAGCCCAACGAGGTCCACTGCTAACCAAGGGCTCCTAAGCGTCGCCCATTACTGATCCTTTTCTTCTCGCCTCCAGCGGATTCCCGTGACCTTCATATCATATCTTAGTTTATTTTGAATCTTTTTCTTCCAAACACCTGTAATAGCCGTCACCTCTGCGTTTTGTTCATTCCTATCGGAATAATTTCTCACACAGTCCAATCATCTTCTCTTTGATCTCCCGCTTTTCGTATAAAAGGAATTTCGACTTTAGATCTTCGACTTTGTGTTGAATTTTAATTAGGAAAATAGATCAATTACTAACGAATTTAATTTCATGTTTTACCTTTATCTCCTCTGCTGGCCTTGATTGATCTTATTCCATTTCAATTTTCACAAACGTCGTTTTTTCTACTAAAAACTAATGCTTATTAAAACTCCACCAAAAGCACCAAAAATCTTCTTCTTTATCTAAAACCTTCCATATACTACAGTGCAGGCGGCATATTTTTTGTCACAACATCGATAAGATCGCCGCCAGAGCGATCGGCTCACAATGGCTTGGTAATTGACAAACCATGACTCGATAAAGTCAAGGCCCCAGCCACACTTGTCTCCCGACTCCTATCACGTATACGTGCGATTTGATTAAATTCTTCTAAGATTAGTGGAGTACCTGTTGTCTCACGTCTCGTTATTTTAAGGTTTGAGTTGAATTACAAGACCGATTTATTGGTAGATGTACTAGAACGTATTGAAGAACGATGACACATAGAAGGAATGGTCGGATTGAATGAGAAAGATAAAATTCAAACAGCTAAAGTAGTACCTTGACAATTTTTGTTATACGTAAGTAAGCAAAATTAGTGAAGGATAATATATAGGTACCCCTTTGACAGAAAATAATAAAAAATACCTTGATTTTATCCATCTATTTCCAGCAAAGTCTAGTCTATTTTTTTCACGGTAGTATTGAAAGATCCACAATTTTATACTGAGACGAAAAACAGACGACGTAACTTTGGCACTCATACACTAAAAACAGCTATAAATCATGAACGTCATTTTAAAATAATCTATTGTATCGATAGGAAAAAAGTATAAATACATTTGTATGTAACTGTTTCCTATTTTTTGTTGATCAAACACTGTTGTAAGTTTGGAAGTGAAAACCTCTTTTTTTCACAAACGCCAGACAGTTTGCTTAGCAACTATATAGTACAGAAATTACCGTCTGGTTCATCATTTTTATTTATTTACTATTACCACTTACATTTGTTTTAATAGGTTGGAACCCAATACAACAATGTAGTCACAATTTCCACATTTAGAGACTTCACTCAAAAACCAATTACACACCACCACCAACAAACATGAAATGTTTTCAAACTGTCATATTTTGACTGACTGAGCTCAAAATTATACCTGTGGATTAAAATAAGTGATTAACACTCCCAAGTATCACATGTTAGAGTAAGAAGGGTTTTTGGTGATACTTTCATAAAATCGTAATGAAGGAATGAACTGCTGCCCCAATACCAATTTTGACGTTGCTATAGATAAGATACCAATGAAATGAAATGATGCAAAAGACTGAAGTATGAACTGACTTTAAACAAAAGAAAGATCCTCAAAATAAAAGAGATCACGCTTAGCAGAAGGTTATTACCGATTCAGCAGACTGTTGATATAATAAAGACGACATTTTCCTTAAGAGCGTTTATACTGAAAATGAGCAACGTCGCAAATAGCTGCCAAATATTTCGCTGTTTTGAGTAATTTGGCATTATTACTGTATGAAAATAAGAAATATGGTATGGAAAATATGGGTAACTACAATTTTTTTTTTTTTTTTTTATTGTTTATAAAATGCAATAATTAATATCATAACACCGAATATTTAGTTAAAGATGTAAAAAAAGTATTTGGAAACCTTCCAAATGCCTTTTTACAGCATCAAATTCAGTGTTACAATTGCAATTCATTATTAATATTCTAAGCTAACTAGTTAGCCATGTTTCTTATTTTGACTTAGTTTGACGCTGCACAACTTTGTCATCATATTTGTAGATTCTCAAATTAATTCCAAGACTAAGAGAAATACTCATATGGTATTACTTTATCAATTTGAGTCAGGTCTTAGCAATCAATTTAGAGTTTTCCTGCAAAAAAGCTCATACATTCCAATGGCGTTGCACCCGCCAGGTCAGCACCCACTTTAACTAAAAGCACCAAATCACAGTGCACAAAACCTTGTCATTAAATCTGACCAGTAACTACAAATAACCAACTATTATGCCCATTATAGCCAAGACCTTCTGACTAATTTCTGAAAAGCTTGCCCAGCCTTCGCCACCTAAACGATCAAAAGTCGTGCCTGCGTATCGTTGAAAACGTTTAATCGGTTGCCTTCCGTCATACATACACTTCCGTCATTGATTGCAGCCGACCTCAACATCAGTTATTTAGATGTCACGACCGATTCTCGATTCAAATCACGATCGATAAAGGTCATGGCTAACACATAATAGCGTTGAACACTTTTTGGTAATGTCCATGGGACGTAAGCAAGAATCTTTGAATTGCACAGAGTAATTAAATCTCATTCCGAAGATAAGCTTACCTTAAGTTGTCGGATGTGAATAAAGACGAGTATAATTTGACTGACATATCTTTTGTGATGACCACAACGTATGTCCATTAATCATACTTTTTTTGTCACCTGTTCGCTAACATGACGAAATTATGTTCTTTGTGACGGCATTGTAGGGTGCTTCTTGATCATGGGAGCCTAGTCATCGCGACCCGTAATTAGTTTTTAAATTGGATGCCGAGCAAAAAACCAGAGAAGTCTCCGTTATTATGTTCTAACGAAATTTTTATTTGGAATTTTTCGTGATTGGATTTGACAAATTACTGCGGACCGTCGATCAATTTATTTGGTCGTTAGTCATTACTGTTTTTGTTGCGATCAAAATTCTCCTTCTTAGCAGATTTTCATACATTTGATGCATGATCTATGACATGTATGAGATGCACCGTTAATCTTCGTTATGGATCAAAACAGCGTTTTTCTAGTGACTTTATTATATTCTAGTCACTAAAAATATTCAAATTACGATGGTATAAATCGTTATTTGAATATTTAAAGGTTCTTTTTTCTTGATACCGTTACTACTACATTATATGTTTGTGGTTTTTTGAAGAGTTGATCAACGCAGATGACACTCCTAATTCGAGGATTACCTACATGACAAATGTTGTTTAGCAAGATTATTAAAGTTTTATCTGTCATTTTAATAATCTTTTGAGACAAACAGATTTCACTTTTAAGGATTTTATGTAGTTAAGTAGTCATTTGACATCAAATGACACTTTACTTTCTAATCCTGCATTAAAATAATCTCTTTAATCACTAATTAATTCGCCTTTTACTGTTAAATAAAGATCTCCATTATGCGCGGGAGCTACTATGACATCATCAATAGCACCTTGCACTGTAAACTTGTCTAATCTACAGTCTCAAGTGTTACGTAGAATGATTTGCTCATTCACTTAAGTAATACAATCTTCTAGTGACAAATTATGTCTCCCGGATTCTGTGAAGATAAGATTGAGATCCATTAAGTTTAGAGATTATGCAAAGTGATTTATTGTCTTAGTCGCGTTGCTGTTGCTAAATAAAATGAATGTTGCGAAATTGGGTTTGATAATTTAGTCGTGGTTGGGAATGAGAACAAAGTTTACGGTAGCATTATTACTAATGTCATAAAAGAAAGCCAGTTCTTTTTTATAGGTTCCCTTTTACTTCTGTCTCCTCTGATGGTTGGCGATGATGCAGTCAACGAAGAACCCAATAATTTGACACTCCCAGGTAAAGTTAAAAAACACAAATCACGGCAGGGGGGAGTTGATTTCAAACATGTAACTAGATATCAAAGCTTTCATACAGCTTTTAGAGAAGGTGTATACAAAAGGTATATTGGACATTATACTTGTATACTATAATGATCTATTTACAGACTTGTTACTCTTCTCTTTCAGATCAACAATGCTTTTATCGTACAATCTTTCTACCTCTTATTGCCTTACCGGGTGGTCATCCATCCTCATTCCTCTACAAAAGTAGTACATTCTCACAGCATAATCACCATAAAACTCAGTGAATAAACATATCCGACCGATACCCGTCGATCACAAGTCATGGAAGAATCTTTCTCCTTGAAAATAGAGGCAGCTGAATATAAAACTTAATATGCCAAAGACACCCTTCAGATAAGCGCCATTATATTCAAAGTTCCACGAACAAGACGTCAATGGCATTTAAATACGTCTCTCTTAGGTATCCCACGTTTTTAGGGCCCTGAAGTTTGTTGGCAAATAAAAGGCAGGTGGTTTTCTGGAATTACACTGTAGATTTAGCATCATAGTCTGCTTTATACAATAGCATATTTAATCAGTTCCCGTGAAACGTATTATTTTTGTTTACAAAAGTAATAACATCGAATACATGGTTCCTTAATAATATGTTTTGAATATTTTCGTTTTATTTGTTTTATTATGTATTATTTTTCTGCGGCTGAAGAATGCTGAATGTTTGACGATGAAATTAAAATCTTTCTTTATGTTATGGATAAGACTGAATTAAAAATACCCGATTTGGAAAATATATCTTCTTTCTCGCTACTTTTTTCTAACCTTTCTCCGCTCACTTCCCAGCCCGAAGTCTTCAGTCAAGAAACAATCGCGCAAGCCGACGGCGACCGCTCCACTGTACTGTCAATCGTATCATTAAGGAACCCCGATGGTGGGTCACACATCAACCACGCACTTCATTAGCCACTCTTCAAAGTACGTGAGACACATTCCAGATGGATTTCGCAATGCTTAAGTGGATAGGAGATTGATGTATAATGGTGGGAATTAAGCTCGGTGATTTTTATTCTTATTCTGGCCGATAGGACATGATATGGGGAGATTAATGAGATATTGGTTTATGGAATTAATAGGGGTGAGAATAAGCTTCTGAATAAATACTAAGAACACCAGCCACATGTATAATATAGTTTAGTTGATGACTAAAATGTAGAGGACCTAGTATAACCCCTTGCAAAATGCGCGAATAAAATTAAATCTTGCATTCCAATGAATGGAATGGATATTGAAGTGGTCTGACTGATCGGTTTGAATCAGAAGTAATAAGTTATTTTTACGAATGACAAACTATTTCACCATTGGGTTCCAGAAATATAAAAGTTTGTCATCTACACACGTCAGTCCCAAATCAGTTTTATAGGAGGTTTGCTCACAAACACATTTACATTTTATGAGTTTTTTCATAGCATAGTAAAACCATTTTCAAATCATTTCTAGTTTTGATGTCATATGACGGATGTTTCTCTCTTTAGAGATTAATTTCGTATTGAGTTTAATATGTTTTTAAATCGTTTATAATAAAACTACATAGCATTATTTATATTTCATATTCTTACACAATGTCTTTTATTAAATCAGTATGGCTTTCGCTTTTGATGTTGATTGTGAAATATTTGATCCATTCTACTTCTGTCTTGTTCAAAATTATTTTTTGTCTTATAAGGTTTTTGTTTAATCCATACAAATAGTAGTTTTAATTCACTTTTATCTTATTAAACTTGTAAAAATAAATAATTACACTGTTTAATCTTCTACGTTTGATCTTATATCTAACTCGGCTTGCAATCGTCATGACAAGCATAATAATTATTACATGACGAGTAACGTTATTGAAAATATTTGCATTATTTCTTTACACGGCAAATAAATGAGACTTGTAATTTGTATCAACTTTCTTTTCATATAGATGTTAATGACAGATAATTTCACCTGCCTAAAATCTAAATACAGGTTGTGAATCAATTCTCAATAGGTAGTTATGGTTATGGTCTAAGCCGTTACTTACATACCAACTCCTGCGCATCCAAATTTTTATTGATACTTCATTTATCTCATGACAGTTCGTTATAACACTTTCCTGTGACCCGAACCAAAAGAATACATAAAAATAAATATCTTCGAAAACATGACTAATAATCCTTCAATATCTTCATATTGCATATTCAAAATTGATGTAAAAAAAAGTTGTACTCTCACGTCGACCTGTTTGGGCCGTCTATCAACGAATGACGTACTGAGAACCTTCTTTTGCGTCGCAAAACCCCAAATCTTCTAACAAATTGTACTCTAGTCTGTTAGCAATAAGGTCTTATGTCAATTTTCCCGTGTGTATGATGTATGATTGTGGTATAGTCGGGATGTCAAAGCGTCGCGAACGAGCGCCGACGCAGGACAGTCTCGTGCTGAGAGTAATCTCAGTCGACCTCGCGGCTAGGGATGTGCGCTTACAGTGAAAGTATCGATATCGAGATTATGATGGTCCAGTGGTTCAGTGGTCGTCTGTTATAGGGAATGGCGATAAACGATGCAGTAGATACAGGATTATGTAAAGGTTAATCTTAGACTATGCGTATTTATTCATCTAGCAAGTAGTCAGGAGTCGAAATCAAATAGTGAAGAAATGATAGCAAAAGTACTAACAAAAGCGCCCACGTAAGGAAAAAGACATACTGTGCCAAAATAGCATAACAATATTATGTGACCTAATGAATACAGCAATGTTAAAAATCACATTACTCGTTCATCTTTACAGCTCTTATCTAGTTAAATAGCTTTAACTCAACGTGTTTTATCGATATCGACAATTGAAGTGATGGGACAACATCATTATTGTCTCAACGGGGCGCTCGGGTCAGAGAGTCGAGACAATCTGTCAAATGGAAAGAATCACACACGAACGAGCCCAGTCCCGCAACGCCGCCCTATTAATCATATTTCGACCTTTTTTTACCATTTCCGAACGTGTGTTCTCTCAGATAATGGCTACTATTCTGACGGCGAAATCACAAAGACCTTTGTCATACTGTAATTACATTTTAAACTCAATACATATACATTAGAGTCCAATTTTGATTGAGGAAACCCCCACGTATGGTGGGCTCCAACAAGCGGTAAGGTCTTTTAGACAATACTTGTCGTTTGATTCGAGATGTCATGTTTCCTGATAGAATCTTGACGAAAATTTCGTTTTGACGGGGTCAAATTTGGTGCGGCCATGTTCTTCAATTACATTTGACTAGTTGAGTCCATAGTAATGTACGTTTGTTTGTGTATTTAGATCATCTATCTGATTAGTCTGCTGATTTCGAAATGTTTTGACATGGCGAATTGTGACAGGTAATATAGATTACGCAAGAGTGTTTGCTGAAATAGGTAGTTTAAAATTTGGAGCTGCATATATTCAGCCTTCAAATGCCCGTGTTAAAATATCAAGATCGTATGTAAGATAATGATTTGAAGATAAACGATTCTCTGAAGTCTAAACAGTCAAGCTTAATGCGTCAGCACCTCTTCGAGTCAATCAAGGTGTAATGAAAAATTACAATTATTTAGCTCTGAATAAGCTTTGGTTGGTCATTGCATCAACCGTGGGAAATATAGCAGGTGCTATAGAATCAAAATTATCTATGTCCTCTTTCGATAGGTCACTATCACTATCTGAATATAGTTTGATTACTGGGGGTTGTTTCCTGCAAATGTCAATTCGGTTACTCATTGCCACTTTGATATCCATAAACCGCAACAGCTATATGGTGTAAACCTTCAATTACACCTTCGGGGATCCAAGGTGTGACTGATATATTGAGACTAACCAAACATTAATTAATAATTAAGATATCGACATTAAATCAAGACCAGCACTTCATTAACTCATCAGTGACATTGGAAGCGAAGCAATATTAATATTTCGTGACAATTCCGTAATAGGTAATGCCTCCAAAACTCACTGTTAATCATTTGCGTCTTCATTTTATTTACCGATAATTATATGTGGAAACTTCCTTCTGGCTTTATCAACAAAGGTTAATTTCGCTTGGTTAATGTTTCGTGGTCTATTTGAAGTGTTAATATTGTACTTGACATAGATTTTGGTATGGTGCTCAAGCATCGCCTGGGGCGACATGTGGGCGATTCCGTTGACATTTTGTGTGAACTCCGTATTTGAACTTGCTTGAGTTACGAGCTTAATGTCTTTTCATTTATCTTTGCTTTGTTTTAGAATGTATTCGGGTAAAGGCTACTAAATCGTGGAGGCTTGAGAAAATATGAAGCAAAGTGCCAAATAAGATTCGTGTTAGATGAGTCATCACAAATCCTGCCAAGAAATCCATGGCAAGTGAAACATAACTAATATTCGAATGTGAGTGATTAGTCGAATTCGCAGCTTCTTCAACAGCATCTATTGGTGAAACACTTAGAATACTTGGGTTTTTATTAATAACCTCCTCTTTGCTGTTGTTAAGACGGTTATTTTTATTGTTTTTTTGGTTTACATGGTAGGCAATAGGTATTTTCAAGTGCTTGACTTCGCATAATATTTGTAAAAAATATCGTATTTGATAAAAACGTTTCTGATCATGTTTTTAATTTTTCGTGAGCTTTGGTACATAAATATTTTGCTAAATCAAACCAACTGACATAAGCACACAACTGTATATAACAAAAATGATACATCTTATCCCCATCAATCTAATTCCCATACAAAATTCAACACATACATAAAATGACAGGTTCTCGTGTATATATGTAGATGTGTATGACCCTAAGGTTATTGAGGTCCCCGATAGCATCGACTTGGACCCGTCTAATTGTGACATCACGGATACAATTCATCAGTCAGATTTTGTGACCTTAGTGTCACGGTGGAGATGTGGGAAGGTATAGATTGTTCAGTGATGAATTTAAAGATTCATTAATATTGGTGGCTGTGGTTTTTACAATTGACAAGCAATGTTATTGACTTCAAGAGGAACTGACTATTGAAGTTTTTTCAATCTTCTTTTTCTTTTTCGTGTGGTTAGTGCCTGACCTGATAGCAGTGTTTTTAAGCCGCCTATGGGCCTCTGACTTGATTTGAAATGCCATCGTGAAATATCACTCAGGCAAGCCGGTTTTTTTCAATAATTTATTTCTTTATCGCTTAATAAAATGTGATCATCCGTGGTCACGGAATTACCGTCTTTTTCTAAGAATTTGCGAATTTCTCGTTTAATGTCCCATTACGTTAAACGAAAAATTCGCAAGTCGGAAGTCGGAAGTCCCCCCTAATTTATTAATTATTAATTATAATATTAATTTAATAAATAAAAAAAATTACAACTACAACACGATGACGACAAATTATTTTTGATTTTGTAGAATTTACAAAGAGACACACACACATGTACATTTTTTAAGCTATCAATGACCTTTAACAAGTTTTATTACTAAAGTCTAATTTTTAATTTGCTAGACCAAAAGACAGCTGCGATCAACCTTTTTTAAAATAACACGTTTAATAATGAATATTACAGAGACAACCAGGTCCTCCTGCAGAGCACGATTCAGGGGTCCTTGGTGACAGTCACTAGGTAACTAGATTATTTACTAGATTACTTTTATGACGACACCAAATGTCATTTTAGTCAATCTCGCTAATTAAAAATCAGAGTAGTTAGTATGTAAGTAAATATTTACTATCCTTATGACACTTACTGAAAAATATGAAGCAGATTCTACTTGGCCAAGAATCATATGGTCAAATAGGCTATGTACTCACAACAAAAACGGTAGGTACGCATGTCCCAGCAGTACATAATCGTGAACACAGTTAAATAATGATTAGTCACGTCTAAACATAATCAAATCTATCAAGTAGGCGTCTCCTTGCGCCGGAGTCGTGAGAACACCGAAATTGATTTCTTATTAAACGCTATTTGTCATTGAGTCAAGTTTTTGTTTGTATACGTGTTAAGTAATCATTGTTTTAAGGTTTTCCTTGTGTTATTTTTAAGGATTTTCTTTTGTTTTGCTTTTAGCTTTTGTTTTGTTTTGATACAATTATAGATCAATTAGGATTATTTACCTCTATTTTTTATTTATTTAGCCTTTGGTGCTCTAGTGCTGGCCAAAAGTCTCTGCCATACTTTGCCGATTCTGTTGCCTTCTCCGGCCATATTACAGGTGTTATTCAAAGTAATAAAAGATGGGTAGTAGGTATGTTCTTTCGGGTTTAAACCGGCATGTTTTTTTGTAATTCACAAACCCATTTATATGATTTTACATAATAAATTTAAATCTATCACGTCTTAAATAGTTAATTATTTCATCACCATTGCACTCAAGACTGTCAAGGAAAACATCGTGACGAAACCGGCATTTCCTAGAATCAAAAATTCGAAGATATTTGACATCCCACCCGCACTGGGCCCGCGTTGTGGATTATGGCCCACTCCCTCTCACAGAGAAAAGGCCTGTGTCCCAGCAGTGGGAACATCATAATTATATTGATTATCCCTATTCTACCACGTCTTCGAAAAACCAGTAGGTACCTACGACGACACCGTATTTTTCCTGATAAGTTCTCCACGTGTTAATTTGAGCACGAGATTTTTTATAGCTGTCGTAATTCGTTAGAACACTATCGGGTTTTTTATGATTATCAGACAATAACACAAATTGTACGGGGGACTTTACAGATCAATAATTTTGTCATGCTTGTTTGTGATGTTACCTACACCTACAAAGATATGAGACACGACATTCAACTATGTTGTCGCAAAATATTGTCGATGATAAAAATACGTAGTACCTAGTAGTATGATAATCAAATCCTAATTAATATTATAAATGCGAAAGTGAGTTTGATTTGGATGAAATTTGGCACATGGGTAGACCATGACCTGGGTTAGGACACACTGTTTATCCCAGTAGTACATTCCTGTGGGATAATGTCCGACCTCCAAAAGATTAACAAACAAGTCAAGTTAACAATATAATTTTAATGTAGGCGCTTTTCTAGAACTGCTACTTTCTTGCATGACCTTGATGAAAACCCGTATTTAATTGTCAATTCTTCTAGCTTTGTTTATTAATACTTAAGCAAGAAAAAATATTCTTACAGCAACGAGAAGATTCCCAGATGATATAGAGTCATACAGATCTTTGGCACACCTCGTGGAATGAAATATGTGACCATAATTGAAAAAAAAAACCACTGTTTCGTTAGGCTTAGTGGTCGCAAGCACTACCGCTAACCATGAGGACCTGGGCTTAATTCCCGGGTCAGACAAAGTGTTATTGGATTTTTCTATCTGGAATTTCTTCGCAGCAGCCCGGAGTCTGGATTAGTTCCCGGTTGATGGCAATAGGCTCGCCCCCTATTACATGGGACTTAAACATAACTGGCGAAATGTGGGTGAACTACAGCTACACCTCTGCCTATCTCTTCGGGGAATGGGCGTGATGGTATATTATGCTATTTAAGACTTTCATTAAACCAAACGATTTATAAAAAAAATATGTAACAAACTAACAACACATTATGCAAATACAACGACAAATAGCTCTTGCTCAATACGAATATAAAATATTCTCAACTTAAAACAATACAGCATTTAAAAATACAAAACCCTTTCTTATCTTACCCGACATCCACGAAATGTTGAAATGTCGCAAGACAAAAGACCGTGTGAAAATTACTGTTGCCTCATAAGAAAAAAATACAGGCCAATAACTCACTTTGGAGGCAAGATGAGACAGATCGGTCATACCAAAAATTATCTAGCTTTAGGCAATGTAATTGGAGTTACGAGACTCATTGCATAAGTTGGTCACATCACTATTTTTAGGGTTCCGTACCCAAAGGCCAACGGGACTCTATTACTAAGGCTCTTCTGTCCGTCCGTCTGTCTGTCACAGGGCTGTATCTTTGAACCGTAATTTCATTCATTATCACAGAGTGTGTTAATTTATATTACTACTAGCCGCTTTACCAACAAATAATAAAAATAAAATAAAGGGGAACAATAAAAAATAAAGTAAAAAAAATAAGTAAAAATTAAAAGGGGACCTTGAAATTTTTAACTTTATTTTATTTTAGACCACTCAACAGAACTTTATTTCATTTTAACCATACAAGAAACGTGTTTTGTCGGCGTTTTTCTTTTTACAAAACTAGAAAACAAAAATGTGTAGTGTTAAATATTGTACGGTGGTACGGGACTCTTCGTGTGCGAGTTCGACTCGCATTTGGCCGCTTTTTAGTCTATGTTCATTACGCACGCGACCTCTCTAATGTCTGAACATATTTGGTTTAGATTATGTCATTTGCTCTTATTTCGTTTAGATAAAGTTCATTTTTGCTTACCTACGTAATTAAGGATAGCTGTAAATGTTTTTGAGCACAGTGTACGTCACGAAGTGAATCACATACCAAATTGAAGCAGGTGATGTTTTTCCGAAGATTTTTTTTTGTCATTGACAAGTTCAAGTATGATATCAAGACGTGCACTACAATGCTCCTCCACGTTCAAGCCGTTGTTACTAGTTGTTGCCCGCGACTTCGTCTACAATCTAAGATGAAAAGTAGCCTATGTCCTACTCCAGGTTATGGTCTACTCATGTGCCAAATTTTCAAGTTTTAGCGTGATAGCATAACAAATAAACAATTCGTTAAGATTAAATTGGGGTTTCATGAAAAAAGTGCTCAACACGTGCATTAACAATAATCACATAGGTATGTAATGTACATAAAATATGTGGTATTTTTGTCCCAAGTAAGTAACATGAATACGAGTATATAAAGCCCTCGTCACGAAAAGCTATAAATTTTATAATAAAGAACTTCTAGTAAGTTACGTAGCGACAATTCAATCAACAACAAATAATCCCAAATGCAATCAACTTAAAGTAACATACGTGTAATACGAAACTAACGAGCAATTTCACTTGGTCGGGTTATACATATTTAAGCGATATAAAGCGCTGTCGTCTAATGTTTTGTGGATGCCCCTGGCTGGACGCTTAAGGCAGCCACAGGACAGCCCGGTTAAGCAGCCACGACCCCTTAGGTGGTCACCTGCGAGATGGCATTTAAAAAAAAAAAAAAAAAAATGTTTTGTGGTACTGAACGCATCCGAGTTCCAGTACCACAACACATTAGACACGTATATTACTTTGAGTTGATTGAATTTGGGATTATTTATTGTTGATTGAATTGTTGCTACGTAACTTAGTAAAAGTTATTTATTTACAAAATTGATAGCTTCTCGTGACGGGGACTTTATGTATGTTGAGCTTTGACCTTCGACACGATAGTTGATGTTGTTGTCTAGCTTAACAATAAACTCTCTGCATTTCGTGGTACTGAACGCGTCTGAGTTCCAGTAAGTTCATTGAATTTGGGATTATTTCTTTCGTTACAAAATTTATAGCTTCTCGTGACGGGGACTTTAGAATAAATAGACTCAGCAAATAGTAAGCAGAGTAGTGAGATTAAAATGGATAAAGGAACTCAGAGACAGCATTTTTCTAGAAGACAGACTTCGCGAAAGCATGTATGCCGTGGAATTTCTGGTTGGTTCTTCTCCATAGGAAAGTACCAATTGGAACCATGCACCTATATTTAAATGTTTCCTAAGAGCCCATGTACAATTATGTGAAATAAAATATTTTGAATTTACATTATAATACTTTTAAGGCTCCCGCGGCCCAGTAGGACAATTTCCGTAAAGTTTTCATAGAATTTGTTACACCAGAGTCACGTCGCGCCTATCTGTGAGAGCCTTAAAAGCAAATGCAAAATAATAATGAAAAATAAAAAAATTGTGCACATATAAGTCAAAATCAAAATCATTTTCTTCAAAAGGATCATTCTAACAACGACACGTTAGATCTACTAAAAAATATCCCAATTTTCTTCAACTTTCCTAGTTCCTCAAGGACCATAGTCGTGATCATATCTATAGTTACATTTATCATACCACGGTTTCAATGTTCGGAGCATAAGACATTGTCTCGGCTTGCGGTGGCGGTTGGACAAAAGACTCCACTGTTTATTTGCCGCCCATACCCTACCTGCGGTTTATGGGAATTGGTTTGCATGTAAGTAATTTTCTAAGTCGGACCGACGACCGTTTTCTAAAGGATTTTATCTTGGATGTAGTGGTGCTGGATGTGGTAGTATTACTGTTTGTATTAGTTGTTGTTTTACACTGGAAAATCATTACAGTACCTACGTTCGTTTTTCTTTATGAAGTTACATTTTTAAGAGCGTGCGTTCTGAAAGTGGGCAACGTCGCAAAAGATGTCAAATTTTTTGCTTTTTTGATTAATTTGACAATATTACTGTATGGAAATAAGAAATGTGGCTAACTAACGAACTAGAATATTAATAATGAATTGCAATTATAACACTGAATTTGATGTTGTAACCGTTTTAGGTGTAAAACATCAAATTAAATGTTATAATTGCAATTCATTATTAATATTCTCAAAACAGGTAATTTTTTGACAGGTATTTACGACGTTGCCAACTTTTAGGATAAACGCTCTTAAAACCCCATGCAAATACTTCTTATAATGCTGTTTCACACAGTCAAGATTTAATTTGAAAGAAATACAAAAAGTGAGGGTTTTACTTTTAACTAAGTGCAATGATCATAATGCTCTAAAACTCAATTACTTATTGGCATTTAATTTTAGCCTGTATAGCTATTTTTAATTTTGTTTCCCTCGGCACGTTTTCTCCACACATTGACATTGGCAGAATTGTCGACATCGTCTTAGCATCTATTAGATTTTTGGAGCCACATTAGGCAAAACAATAAATCAAAATCAAAAGTCATTTATGCAAACTAGGCTGAGAATCAGCAATTTTTGAACGTCAAAATTACATGAGAAAACCTCCAAAACCCCGCCATTTACTTCCTAGTCCTTTAGCTGGGAAGAGAAGTGACGCAACAAATTCCCCAGCATGGAAGAAAAAGTGCCGCAACTTACATTATTAGAAAGGAATTAAAATATTATTTCATTAAATTTTTCGACTGTTAGTCTGCAGATTTAAGATACTAAAACATACCATAACGTTTCAAATAACTTTACATCTTCAATCTTCCCACTGGCCACAACACCCGACAAAATTGAAACACACCGCACAGCACACCTTTCCAACCAACATCGTGACTTTTTCATTTAGCAGCATCGATTTAGAAATTCGTTTTTCATGTCCATAGTTGATTATTTCATAACTTCCTTGCAGGATGGATCGTTGAGGTTAGATTAGTACGATTACTTCGTAATTCTATTACGCAGAACATTTTGGTCTTGCGAGCCATGGATTGTGGTCCTTGGTAGCCAATATAAGTTTAAAATAAAAATGCAAAGCAATTTTTCTTGTAAATTATACCTTTTTTTTTTTTTTGAGGGTGGGAAATCATCAAATGACTTCTCCCGCTCTGGGCAGAGCGAGAGGGTGTGTCAGACTTTTACTGACTAAAACCCACCCGTGTTCCTTCCGTTGCCTGTGTGACGGGGCCGCGTTATCCCTTTCGGAGAAACCCGCAACCCCAGCAGGCATTGGTCTTTCGACCCCGTCGGTTGGTGCTGACATCTCTTTGAGGCGCGCGTGGAACACAACGCGCCGTCGACACGGGCCTGGTCCTTATCGGACGGCGAGCTGCCCATTGCTCACCGTCCGCAAGCCCGCGCCTACGGTGGCCGGAAGTCGGCTCTGGACTCCCGACGCCCGGGGCGTCTCCTGCGGCGACTAGGGCCGCGAGGGCGTGCAGCTTGCATCTCCCTCGCGCGCTCCGCCTCCTCCTTCGCGAGCATAACTGCTTCGCAGAAGGAGGTGACGGCCTCCCATGCACTCTCGCTCCGAACCATGGCCTGAACCAGGGCCGGACGCGAGAGATCGCCGCCGCCGATCGCCTCCGTGAGGACACGGCGGTGCTCCGCCCAAGCTGGGCTGACCTCCACCGTATGCTCCACCGTGTCCTCCGGGCGATCCACACAGTGGTGACACCCGGGCGTTTCCTCCCGCCTTACGCGGAACAGGAACCTCCCGAAACAACCGTGTCCGGTGAGGACCTGCGTCAGGCGGAAGGTGAGGACGCCATGGCGCCTCTCAAGCCACTCCTCAAAGAGGGGACTTATCGCCGCAATTGTGGCGTGCCCAGCGCTGGGTTGCGACAATCGTACACTCCATGCCGCCATGAGATCCCGCCGGAGCTCTGTCCGCTGTGCCGTGATTTCTCGCGGCAGCGGAGTTACACCCCGGCGTTTCGCCTCCTCGCGCAACTCCCACATGTGCGCGAGGACTTTTGCCTCCAGATCCCATGGCGGTAGTCCGGCAAGGAGGCTCGCCGCCTCACGGGAGACCGTGCGGTATCCCCGGACCAGCCTGATGGCCATGACCCTTTGGGACGCGTTCAACCGCCGGGCCGGTCGCAGCCTCAATGAACGCGCCCACACCGGTGCCCCGTAAAGGGCCATGGACCGCACGACCCCCGCGTAAAACCTCCGGCAGGAGGCGTTTGGACCCCCCAGGTTGGGCAGGAGCCGCTTCAAAGCAGCCCCAGCCCTATCCAGTTTGGGAGCCAAACGTCGGAAGTGCTCCACGAAGTTCCACCGGCTGTCGAGGACGAGTCCCAGGTACTTCATCGTCGACTCGACACCGATGTGAGCCCCTCCCGCCGTAATCTGGGAACCCGACAGTGGCGCGTTCCGAGGACCATAGAAACACATGGCCTCGGACTTGTGCAAGGCCACCTCGAGTCCCAGTTGCCGGATCCTTTCGACGATTGTCGCAACCCAACGTGTCGCTAATTCGGCCGCCGCCTCATGCGACCTCCCCTGCACCAGGACCAGCGTGTCGTCAGCGTAGCAAACCACGCTGACGCCGCTAGGGAGGTTGGCGCGCAGCACCCAGTCGTAGCCGATGTCCCACAGATGCGGCCCCAGGACCGATCCCTGTGGGACACCGCACGACATCTCTCGCCGGTTCCACTCACCGTGGTGACCGGGGTAGATGACGGCCCTGTCCGTCAAATAGGCCTCGACCACTCGACAGAGGTAGGTCGGCATCCGGTGATACCGGAGTGCCTCCCTAATGCAACTCCAGGGCAGGGTATTGAAGGCATTGGCGATGTCAAGAGACACCGCCAAGACTACCCCACCCCGGGCAACAGCATCCCCCGTCGTGAGGGCTCGAACGCGCATGATGGCATCCACCGTAGAGCGCCCCTTGCGGAAACCATATTGGCTCTCCGCCAAATCCGGCCCCACTCGCACCAGCTGCCCGACAAGGCGGTCTGCAATTACTCTTTCAAAGAGCTTGCCCACCTCATCGAGCAGCACGATGGGCCGGTAAGCGGACGGAGAGTCCGCCGGGCGCCCCGGCTTCTTGATGAGGACCAGTTTCCCCGTCTTCCAACGAAGTGGGAACTGGCCCCTCTCCAAGCATGCGCTTAGGAGCCCCCGAAGTCGAGGCCCGAGAGCCTCTAAGGCCAGAACCCAGGCTTTTCCAGGTAAGCCGTCGGGTCCTGGGGCGGTATTTTTGGCACTCAGCCTACGTACCGCCACTCTCAAATCCACCTCGGTCACCTCCGGAGATTCGTCGTCGTCGTCAATTGTAAATTATACCTACGTTTTTGATATAATGGAAAACTGTTCTGTTGTTGACCATAAAAATGAAAAGATTTATTACTATTTTCCAGTATTCACGAGCAGACAGAGCTTTTTAGTTCCAAGCGAAAATTAACGCTAATATGAAAATAATAATTACAATAAAAAATACTTCAAGGTGAAAAAATCTGTTCAATTGCGGAAGTCGGTGTCTTTGGATCTGTATTTTAGTTGTTTACCACTGGCTTCCGAAATTAAAGTTATTTTAGTAGTGTTGTTTTTGGAAGTCGTTTTTTTTTTTTTTAAAAGAAGCTTTTCTTTTTCATTTTTTTTTACTTGCTATGTAAACGACAATGGACAGTACGAAATGTATTTTATCATCATCAAGATACACAAAGTGGATTGAATACATATTAACAGAGCTAAATCAAAAACTACACAAGCAAAGTTAATAAACTTTATATCGGACCACCGCGTAAGCTTTTTCTACCAAATGAAAAAATAATTTTGTAAATCTGTCCACAATTAACGACAATATCGATGAACATACTTTAAAAAAATACATACTAACGATATTATAAAACCTCCTCCTTCTTTGAAGTCAGTTAAAAATGAAAGAGTGATAGATAATTTATATACTTACAATTCAACTTGTCATGTTTCTGTTGTAGAAGGCAATATCCGGAATAGATTTGTGGAAAACAATTCCGAGTCAAAAATTGTCAGCAAAGTTCAAGTCACCTTTTCAATTCCCCTCGGGTTTTCGCTCTGTACCATATTAATCTCGGGTGTCAACGGTAAACATTTTCAAGATAGGTTCTGGGTTTGGTTCAAGTTTTGAGAAAATTGAGTTCTTTGAACTATACCCGAATCCCTTTAGCGTGGCTATAGCGGTCATTGACTCACTTACATTTTCTAGCAAACTTTATTTAAAAAACTGAAATAAAGTCCGTTGTGAACGTCCTGAATCAATTTCTATCGTGATCTTCAAAATGTTCCAATAACAAAAAACCATATATATTTTTTGGGTTCCTTCGGACAGATATTAGGGAAAGGGCAATGACCGTTATTGCCATGCTAAAGCGATTCGGGTTTACTATTGTGTATTTTGGTCACAGAAAATAATATATTTCTGTTACTGCCCTAGAGCACCACTTTTTCACGAGTAAGTAATGCATTTCTCTGAATTTATCATTTCTAGATTTTGTTTTTCTGTCTATACGATCCAGTATTTCCTTAAATTATTGATTATGCGTAAATTGTTAATATTGCGTATTTTTCCAGTTAAAGTTAAAGTTCCAACTAAAATTTTGTTAGGCATGTCCTTACGAGGGTCTATTCTAAGAGTTGGCAACGTCGCAAACAGCTGTCAAATATGTACCTGTTTTCATTAATTTGGCAATAATATTGTATGCATATGATTATGAAATGCAATAATTAATCTCGTAACACCGAATATTTAGTTTTAGATGTAAAATAAGTATTTGGAAACTTTCCAAATACGGTTACACCATCAAATTCAGTGTTATAATTGCAATTCATTATTAATATTCTAGTGCGCTAGTTAGCCACATTTCATATTTTTATACAGTAATATTGCCAAATTAATCAAAACAGCGAAATATTTGACATCTATTTGCGACGTTGCCCACTTTCAGAATAAACGCAAATCAACATTTTTCTATTTAATTTCCAAATTTTCTTCTTCCGCTGACTCTCATACCTTGAACACGATAGTGGAGATCAGTGCAGAGGGTGCGATTATTAACTGTCGTCTAGCTCTGCGAACTGCTGATCAATCATACGTCCTTAAGATATTAACGAAAGTTAGCTCCGAAAGTATTGTGGAGAGAAATGTTTGTCTACAATGTTAGTTTATACTGTTTATGTAGGAAAGTATTAATAGTTAATTAGGTGTTTGAAGGAGAAGATGCTTGCGATTTTGGAGATTACGGCGATACTTACCTAATAATTTATATTTATTTTCAATTTCCTTACTTTTTTCCATGTCGAATCGTTTTTCTTCTTTTATTATTTATTTATTTAAAACTTAAAGCACACAAATGTACAGAGGCGGACTTAATGCCATGGACATTTTCACCATTCAGTCTTTTTCGTGTGGTTAGTAACTAACCAGGGGGTCTACTCCCGAAGCGAAATCCGTAGTCTCGGCCGTCGTTACGGGCGCTTCGTTCTCCGTCTCTCTTACAGACATACCGTCAGTGACAAGGAGAGCGAAGCGCCCGTAACGACGGCCGAAACTACGGATTTCGCTTAGGTAGTAAGCCCCCTGGTGTCTGAGTTTTTATGCTGCCCATGGACCTCTGATTTGGTTTCACATGCCGTCGAGAAATATCTCTCAGGCATGGCCGGTTGCAGGAGACGCCTCGGGCGTCGGGAGTCGAAGGGCCGACTTCCGGCCACCGTAGGCGCGGGCTTGCGGACGGTGAGCAATGGGCAGCTCGCCGTCCGATAAGGACCAGGCCCGTGTCGACGGCGCATTGTTCCACGCGCGCCTCAAAGAGATGTCAGCACCAACCGACGGGGTCGAAAGACCAATGCCTGCTGGGGTTGCGGGTTTGTCCGAAAGGGATATCGCGGCCCCGGCACACAGGCAACGGAAGGAACACGGGTGGGTTTTAGTCAGTAAAAGTCTGACACACCCTCTCGCTCTGCCCAGAGCGGGAGAAGTCATTTGATGATTTCCCATGCTGAAAAAAAAAAAAAAAAGGCATGGCCGTTTTCCTCATGACGTTATCCTTCACCGTATTTGAAGCAAGTGATAATTATACAATACGCACATGAATCCGTAAAGTGTGAGGTGCGTGCCTTGTGTTAGAACTCGAGACCTATGACTTGGCAGTCCGACGGTCACACCACTAGACTATCACTGCTCTCACTGGTGTCGAATCAATGAAAAATGTAGATAGTTACTTAAAAATAATATCATTTGGATTCGGTCTTGAATTAAAGTATTTAATTCTCTTACTAAGTTATTTTCCTTATTGTAAAGTGAAAAACCGCATCAAAGGTTCACTGTTTTCCTACAGATTGATAACAGGAAGGACCTACAATCTAAATGAACCTTGAAAATAGACTATAGTGATATGACATTAATGTTGAGTTTTTACGAACTGAAATCAATCTTCCTAGACTTTTCCCAACTATGTAGGGGTCGGCTTCCAGTCTAACCTAATGCATCTGAATACCAGAATTTTACATGGAGCGACTGCCTATCTGACCTCCACAACCCAGTAACTGGATAATACGATACTCCTTGGTAAGACTGGTTGTCAGACTTTCGGGCTTCTGACAACCAGTAACGACTGTATAAGATCCACGGATGACAGCCGGGACCAACGGCTTGAAGTGCTTTCCGAGGCACAGAGGAGTCTCGGTATGTAAAGATGGACACCCATGCACGGACCAACCCCGGCTAGCATAGCTTTACCTGACGGATCGACCCGTGCAGCTGTTATTACTTAGCCACGAGCTCCTCAACCACTTTTTACGAACTGAAATACCAAAGAATATAATAATACAATACTATAATGACAAACTAAAAATCACGACCCACACCCGTGAGAACCTCCCAAGTGTTCTCAAGTCCAGTGTGCCGTGATTACACTGATGTAATGATAAACAGACAATAATAAATGACAATAAATCGATGGACACTCCACTGATAAGGACGATGGCGTGATAGCACTATCTGTGACAAACTTATTGCAAAAATTTTGTGTGAAGTATTCCGACTGACATGGCTGATGCAAGCTTATGGTTAATGGCGATATTATAAATATGAGATATTTATTTATCTCTCGTTTCTGAAGTAGACAAATCACTAGCTAATCGGTGTTAATTTTCCACCCTGTTTGGGTAATTCTACTTAAATTAGGGTTTTGAAAACTAGAATACGTGGGGGGGAGCATAGCATAATCAACCATAATGTTCCTACCGCTGAGACACAGGCCTCAGTGCGCTGTAACCTGGGGCCAGTGCGGGTTGGTATATGTCACATATCTTCGAATTTTTGGTCCTAGGACGTGCCGGTTTTCTCACGATGTTTTCCTTCACCGTTTTGAGAGCAGTGGCGATGAAATAGATTACACAAAGTAAAGCGCCTGTCTGGGTTTCAACCAACGACCTACCTACCTACGGGGCTGCTACCACCAAGCCACCACTGCATGGGTATCTTTTCAAAATTACACGAATATTGAACAAATATTTAAGATCAAATTATTTCACAATACAATAAAATCAAATAGATTTGACTTTAACAACGTATTTAATTTTTGTGATGTGCGTTTTAAGGCTGTCGCAAACGGGCGTGACGCGACACTGGTAGAACAATTTCCGTGAAGTTTTCATAGATATTGTTCCACCAGAGTCGCGTCGCCCCTGTCTGCGATAGCCTCTGCGATAGCCTTTATTTGTTGGACCCAACATTTTTTTTTATTTCTTCTCTCTTTTACTCTTTTAGTAAATCATACGCTAGAGCTTACCTTCAAGGGTAAGTCCAGGCTCACAATTAAACTAGACCACTAATATTTTCAGTCATTGAACTGGCAAATCTTCATCATAATTTTCAAGACATATAATTTCGCCAACAAGCCCACATACACATCAACACAATAAAGTGTGTCTGTCTGTCACAGTAAGTGTATATCTAATTAGTTGGATATAAGGGCTCGTGTCACGTGCCACTCAAGTGGACATTGATTGCGGTCCAAAAGAACAGGGAGGGACGCACAGTGGGGTAAGTCAAGATAGCAGTGTTTTTGTCGACGTGATGTAAGAAATTATGGTTTAGACTTCCATTGATCATATAAAATTGGCTGCAAAGGACCAGTTTTAAATACGTAAAGGTATGTGTTCAGTGTTATTTAATGCATCACGTTTGAACACGTGAAAAATATGTTTCTGAAGTAGATTATTTATTTGTGTATCAGTAAAATCGGACAACGGACAAAGTCTCAATCGGACAACTAATATTATAAATGCGAAAGTAAGTTTCTTTGTTTGTTTGTATGTTACGCTTTCACGCTAAAACGGCTGAACGGATTTGAATGAAATTTAGCACAGGGGTAGACCTTAACCTGGAGAAGGACATAAGATACCTTTTATTCTGGATAGTAGACGAAGTCGCGGGTAACAGCTAACAGGTACTTATTTTATAAACATGACCGGAATGCCCGCGATAGATGTATGTTACTAAACTCAAAAAAGGAATATAATACGAGTAGCAGAATTACCTGCATGAGTGATCCGTCGGACAAACATTTTGGTATGTCCGACGGATCACTTGTGGAGGCATTTCTGGAAGGGAATACCGCTACTTGTATTATTTTCCTTTTTTATTATTATTGCACCTATTTATATTTTTTGTACCTAGTTAGCCCTTCTACCACTGCCTAGCTATTTGTGATTGACTGAGTTAAAAATCAAACTTACATTTTTGCAGCAAATAACTTTAATTTTTTTAAATCATCTACTATCTACACCTTCTTCTTTTTCATGTGATTAATGACTAACCTGGTGTCTGAGTTTTTATGTCGCCGATGGGCCTCTGACTTGGCTTCACATGCCGTCGATAAATACCTCTAGCAGGCATGCCGGTTTCCTAACGACGTTTTAATTCAAGGTTTTTGAAGCAAGTGATAATTAGACAATACTCACATGAATCTGAAAAGTCTGAGGTATGGCCTGGGATTTGAACTCGAGACCTATGACTTGGCAGTCACACCACTAGGCTATCACTGCTATAGTGATAAACTCGTCTCTGATAGTAACCCGTTACCAAAACCGCAATATCATACTTACATCACTTTACTTCAAATACAAAGTCACAAGAAGACCGGTGCTTTCGCCCTTGTCCCTTGTATCGAGAATTCCCCAAACATTCCGCTACGATTAACTTTAGATAAATATCTGTAAGTGCCACTTATCTACTATTAATTAATAAGAAATGGAGTATTGTCTCTGTCAATTTCGTTAATTTTGAAACCTTTTAATTGGCTATTTTATACCCGTAAATTAAAGGCCTAGCTGTGAGAGTCCTTACGTTCGTAGTAAACTGCTCACATATGTACTTACTGTGTGTATTATTGGTTCCTACTACCAATAAAAATAAAAATTATTAGTATAAACGATACTGAACACAACTTGACGGTTCAGTGATCATACTATTGTGACGTTATTTAGGTTTTTGCAAGCAGGATGTCTTCTATTCGTTTATCCTCTCTGCCTAATTGAACTCTATCGTAGTCATAATCTAGTAGATAGAATATTAATGATGAAAAATTAAGAAAACCAAACAAATGTCTTAGTAAATAAATGATTACCTTAGCTTTAAATTACTAGTTATATTTTCTGCACCGAAATACGACACACGTAAAATGGAAATCAATCGCAATGCCTATCATTTTCACGGTTCAGCGACTTTCATTGCGTTATTTAGGTACGTCGTTGAGCTTACGAATTTTTCAAACCTATGAAGCAATGAGTAAGGAATTTCCTTCAAAACCCTCGGATTTGGATTCAAAGTGTGTTCCCAATTGGGTTGAAGTCTTTTAAGTTACATAACATAATCACCCAATTATGTTCCCACTGCTGGGAAACCGGCTTCCTTTTGATGATAGGGATTGCGCCGTAATCTTACCACGCGAGCCCATTGCGGATTGATAGATGTCACATGTCTTCGATTTTTTCGGTCCTAGGATATGCCGATTTCCTCACGGTGTTTTCTTTCACCGTTTTGAGATTCTTTTAACTTAAGACAAAGTAACTGCCACATTAAATGCACCAATTATTTCCATCACCCCAACCTAATTCAAACACAGCATAAAAACATCCCCTATCAACCGCTAATGACACCTCTACGATTGACAGACCCTTAAGAAAAACAAAGGACGGTGCGGTAGCAATGCCAATGATTGGCATTGCCCATTATCGGGTACAACACGCGTAAGTTCGGCCTGCCCGCATAAGCCCGGATTACGGACGCTTGACCGGGAGGCGTAAAGCCAATTCCTGTATATGAGCCAGCACTGGATGGTGCTGAATAGTACACAGACATTGTCTTGCATAATTTTGAAAACCATCATACAAATCTGTTTCTAGCCAGCACCTTAATTGATTGGTTTTTACCGCACAGAGTTGGCCCTCTTATGTTTGCAACAGATAAAAAGACAATAATGTTCGCTCTCAACACTTTTCTAAAGCTACGCGCGATACCGCAACATGATTGTCCCTTAAATAAAGTAAGGCGTCTAGGAATAAATCAGTGCACAATATGGAGTGAGTTAGAGCGAGACAAGTGTATTACATCATAGTTTACCTTTGTTTGTTATTATTCGAATTTTCGCAAAAACCTTAGTGATACCCTAGGGATATTGCGAAGACACGATTAATTAGACAAGGAAATTGGAAGTAGCGCTCGCCGCGGCCGCTGTCGCGGCACCGCTCGCTAGGCTCTCCCGGCTCGCGCGCGGCTGGTCACAGTTCTGACCTAACCTAACCTATTTCACCCGGTTCAATATCCCTAGGGTATCCTAGGGTTTTTGCGAAAATTCCAATGATCAAATCATCCTAAGACATATATTATCAGAAAGGAAATAATAATTTAAATAATATTTTCAGTAACCATGAGTTAATTCGTAACAGATTTGTCTATTAGAAAATTCATAATAACCTTAATATCGGGGACGCATAATATTGCGACTCAACGCCTAGAGCGCTGGTTCATACACAGATATTGGCTTCACGCGAACGGGAGGACGATCGTTGTGTGACCGATTTTGCCCGGGCGTGTGGAGGTAGGAAGGTAACTGAGAGTTGAGAATAGACATTGGACATCAAAGACGTGATTATGAAAACATTTGAAAAACTGAAAACTTCTACTGCATCTACAATTTTATTTCTTTTGAAAATCCATGATAACAACCATGGGTCTGCGGAGTAATTGAGTAACACAGTAGCATTGGCAATATTTTTTGAACATCTCTATGGATCTGCGGAGTAATTGCGTAACACACTAATAATGGCAATGTTTTGCATTTTGACAATTCAACAACAGTTAACTGACTCAGGCGTGACTTTGCGGAAATCCATTATAAAATACAATAGACGATGTTTATTTAGTAACCTAATCCGCTTAACTGTTCTTAAAAAGTCATAAAGAACCCTGTAAGAAATGACACGTGTTTCACCTCTCAACGAGGCAGCAGAGCTCTGCTCTCGACGCTTGACGTGTCAACACGTCAGGCCCGGGTTCGCAACAAGTCAATCGCCATCCTGAGGATGCCTCGTTGAGAGGTGAAACACGTGTCATTTCTTACAGGGTTTTTTATGACTTTTTAAGAACAGTTAATTGGATTACATTACTAAATAGTAAATATACATCGTCTATTGTATTTATTTTTTATTTTATTCAACAACATTAATTGCAATGTTATTTACGTTTGGAGCATTTTTCAAACGTAAGAAGCAATAAATAAGAAAATTCCTTGAAAACCCTCGGATTGTTATTGAAAGTGTGTTACGCAATTGGAATTTAATGCTGGACTTCCTTTTATATTTAGTAATGTCATATTCTCTTTCTTTGAAGAGCTCGTGGCTAAGTAATAACAGCCGCACGGGTCGATCCATCGGGTTAAGCTAAGCTTTCCGGGGGTCTTTACATAACAAGACTCCTCCGTGCCTCGGAAAACACGTTGTTATTACGGGTCGTCAGAAGCCCGAAAGTCTGACAACCATTCTTTACCAAGGGGTATAGTATTACCCAGTTACTGGGTTGTGGAGGGTAGATTGGCAGTCACTCCATGTAAAATACCGATATTCAGCTGCAGCCGGTTAGCCTGGAAGCCGACCCCAACATAGTTGGGAAAAGGCTAGGCAAATAAATTGATATTTTTTGGTTATTGTTTTTAGACACAGTATTTTATAGTCGCAATGAGGCTGCATTGCGACTATAAAGTACTGTGATAACGTTGTAATCAATTTAAAAACAAAACAACGAAAACAATAACGCAAAAAAGTTAAACGCAAAAAACAAAACGCGAATTAAGTGAATGCAGTATTATGGTCAAAATGTTTATAACGAACAAATATTTTACCAAAAATGGTTGCAGTGTTTATTGAAAACAATATCAATTAACACATCATTAATTTCCATTATTTCAGTATTAATTATTTACCTAGATGAGTTTCTTTATCATAATGAATTCCATTTCCATGTGATTTCTTGAACTCACACACTGACTTATTAGTATTACTTGTTAAAATGTTAGGAATATCGTATAATTTTACAATGTTTGTAAATATGTGAGCACCATGTATCTATCACATATTTAATTTATCTGTAATTGCTTTATGTTTCATTCTTTTTTACCTATCGCGGTATAGTAATCTTATTCTAGATGCATCATCTTCACATATAATTAATGTATACAAAATATTGTAAAAACATTTTAAAAGAGTAACGGTGGAGTTTCTTGCCCATTCTTCTCCATACGAAAACTACCTTTTGGAAGGGGCGACTAGAATCAATTCTATTTTTTGTAAACTTGACGTTCATAAGTGCCTATTATGTGCCTAATTGAAATAAATTGTTTGACTTTGACTTTGACTTTGACATAGCATTTAATTTAATGAGTTAATATTTCGATTGCTTTAATTTTAATGCAATGATGTTATTGTTTTTTATTTTTTTATTAAGATGGTTTATTAAATCACCTTAATTTAAAAAAAACAATAACTTCGTTCCACTTAACGCTTTCCTTGTCGCGTTGAGACATCATTATGATTGTGACTGTCGAAATATAAAATTGAGATACATATAAATTAAACACAGTTTAATGCCGGAAAAATATAAATTCAATCAAAGAGTGCTTAAGGCTCCGTGCACGAAACAAACTCATTTTCGTCAATATCTTATGTAAGAAAGCTTAAAATAATTGAAACATAAAGTCTGTGTCTACAAAAATACAGTTTTCGTGGTGCTAAACCATTCGTAACAGTCACAGCACTAGTTAATAGTTGCATCACTTTTGCGCTCTCGAAAATATTGTTTATTTCGCCTTTGATTTACTTAATGAGGATATTGTATAATAATAAAATACAATTTTCATTTTATTTCAAGGATACCTGAAAACTAAAGTGTAATTTTAAAATTTCTTGATATGGTTTGCTAAATAATAGGAAAAAATACATTACTGACAAACCATATAACGATGTTGATGGTATTTTTAAGATTTCTTGATTATTCACTATTAAATATTCTAGTTCGCTAGTTAGCCACATTTCATATCAGTACTATTTCCAAATTAATCAAAACTTTTTGCGACGTTGCCCACTTTCAGAATAAACACTCTTAAACTATATAAAACAGCAGGCAGTAATAAATAGCTGTGATTTGCTCTTGAAATTCTTCGTCAATATTAATGCAGTCTAATAATACGCACTCTTGAATGGAATTTCCTTCCCTCAAAGCATTACTATATCAGTCATTACAGAGTACCGAGAAATCTTATCTCACAATGACCATTTCATTTATTTTCGGAGACACAGGAGTCATACCACCTGCACTTGAGATGGCTGAAGCTTTTAGAGAAGCATCAATAGATTCTGATTGTGCCACTTCAGTTTATACAACAACTGAATAAGAACCTAAATCTTTGACAATAAAGTCTAATGTTGAGAAAGAGGACAATGTTGCTGACAAATCTTTCGAAGTTAATGAAATCGAACGAGTAATGAGTAAAATTGAACTTAATGATGCTCGTCTTGTGGTTGAATTTGGTCTGACAGGTGATGATATTGTTAAAGTGTAATTAGGTGCAAGCGACACTGAACTCAAAGTAAGAATAGTTATGGTTGAATTTTGTATATGTAGAGATAAAAGTTTCTTGGCGCCACGCTTTGTCATGCCGATACGATCTATATCCGGTGCAGTTTCGGGATGAAAATATTTTTACTTATCTTAAGTGGTTGTATCTGCTTATTAATTACCTTTGGAGGGTACATCTCGAGCTGTCAAATCAAACACTTTGTCGGTACTATTCGATCTCTTAACTAATAGACGATGATTCTCTGAAACAGTGACGTAGTCAATACTTAATGTTATGTTTAAATCTGAGTGAGCATTCATAATGGAAAACCTCTTAATATATTAGTTAAGTCATCCATATTTCTAGCAGACAGGTTTTGAATTTGACATTAAAGAGTGAGTTTTTCTGATAGTAGATTGTAATCATTAGTTAATTTAGCAGTACCTTAGTCAGTAGTAGTATCTAATTTGTTATTGTATCAAATAAATAATATTGTAGTTCTAGTACCTGATGATAGAATTCTTAATAGCACGTTTAAAATTACGTAAGCGGCTCCATTAGTATCCGCGTAGTAGATCTCTTTGCGAAACTAAACCAAATCTTTAATTGCATACATATGTTTCGAATTGGTATCCTCCTTTTTTTAATTCCGTCTTCTTCTTTTCCTGTGGTTTTCACTAACCTGGTGTCAGAGTTTTAAAACCGCCCATGAGCCTCTGACTTAGCGTCACATGCCGTCGAAAAAATTCTCTCAGGCATCCCATACAGCTGGTATCCTCACGATGTTTTCCTTCACCGTTTTTGAAGCATCGGATTCATGTGCGTATTGTATAATTACCACTATTTTCTATTATGTGTTCTTTTTTACGCCCTGTTGTGATTAGAATGTTTTCATCTCTCTCATGTTTTTCACACTTTAAAATAATTTAAACGATTTTAGTATCACACACACCGCCCAGATAACAATCAGTCCAATTAAACGATATCACCAAATCAGAAGCAGCTAGTCAACTACCGTTAACGTCTTCAATCCTACTTCCTGCATTACTTAAAGATAATACATAGAAATTGTGTATTAAAGTCACCTCATAAATATGTATATGTTTCGGTCTGTGGTCACCGCGACTCTTGCGCAACTGTACTGCGCTGTTGATGGTTGTGGACAGGGAAGAAATGGAGATTTTATCGCGACTAATAGCTTTTGGTTTTCTTTTTGAAGCACTGTGATTGAAGAAGTATTTCATAAAAACGAGTTAATAATTGTCATACTCTATAAAAACAATACCGAAATTTAAAAATAGATTTGCATTTTATAACACTTTCGCTAACAAAATAATGTTAAAACAATTTTTTTACCAATACGATACAGGGCAAATCCAAGAAGTTAATACTCGTATCACCAAGAATTTTTCACGAATTTTCCCAGAAATGAGACCTAGCTAGATCGATTTTTCATCCTTGCAAACCATTATATTGCAACTTTCACCGAAATCGTTAGAGCTGTTTTCGAGAACATGATTACAAATATATATATAATTATATTTAAATATTACTCGTTTAATAGTATAGGATGAATATAAAAAGCATTTAAATCTACATTATAGACAAAACGGCCTTGACTTCATCCATTATGCTCTCATTAGGTGCACTAACTTTTTCTAGCGATTAGGTACAAATTATTTTCCACTGCAACAAATCATCCTCGAATTGATGCAATCCAAATAATTTTCATGCATGAGAGCAGTGGTGGTGGAGTAGGTCGTGGGTTCCCCGTGGTACCCAGGCAGGCACTTTTCTTTGAGTAAATAATTTCATCTCCACAGCTCTTGAAACGGTGAAAGAAAACATCGTAGGGAAACCGGCATGTCCTAGAACCACAAATTCGATGACATGTGAGATCTACCCGTACCGTACCCGCGTGGTATTCCCTATCGAAGACAGGAGGCCTGTTGCCCAGCAGTGGGGACATTATAGGCTGTATGCTTATGCTAAATGAGTTTCTCCATTAGTTTCAGAACGATTCCAAAACATTTAATTGGGTGGTATTTTCATCTAATTTGTATTTTCTAACCCTTACACAGCAACATGAACTTTTTCAAGCCAACTTTTTGTCACCAGGTCTATTCCACCCCTTTTCATGTCCATCACATGGCGTACCAGGGTAATAGAAAAAGTGATAGGTGGTACACCGCAGATCCTATCACCGTTTGTTTGACGGCAAGAATAAAGCAATGTCTCTTGTGCACTGGTTTTTATGCACTTTTCAATGGGGTTTTCTGAAACGTTAAACGGTTATTGTTTTATTCTTTATTTGAAGAAAGTGGATATTACTCCCTACCTAAAGTTTAAGAAATGAAGAATGAATTTGCTTGAGGTTCGTAGTGCGGTAAAAGACTACTTAAATTTTTGTTTTTTTTAAATAAAATATGGAATATTAGGTATTTGTTTGACGTATGTGCAAGACCGGTCGTGGTAGCAATTTTTGGTGAGATCTCTTTCGCTGTTATGAAAAAATAAGTTATTAAATTGTTTTGTCATTTGTTCGTCCTTTCGGTCAATTGCATCATCATTGTTAGTAGAGTAATAAAAGAAATACAGATTATCAGTATCAATACCAGATCTTCCCACGCAAGTCACCATTAATGTCAACTAAAGGAAACTGATTGTTCTAATGCCCGGGCATTCCCCTAGCTAGCTAATAATGATAGAATATGTAAGTCTACGTTAACATGTACTTAAGAATTATTAATATAACTAACAGAATCACTCACTGTGACAATGTACGTCAGCTAGTTAGTTTAATTAATGTCAACTTTAATTATTGTTTTTAAACTTATTAAAAATTTAAATATTTTTTGTCGTATCATGGCATCTGTGACGACTTTTAAAACGATTAAACTATTTGATGACACATTTTTAATTGTAATTAAGTACTTACCGACATTATTTTTATTTTAAAACTTCACGTTTAATATTTAATATTTTGCGCTTGGTGTTATCTTGGTAATTAAATAGAAAAAGGCCTCAAACACACTCGTATTTATGTGTTAAAGAAACGTTCTTAGTATCAGTGAGCAATGCCCATTTAAAATATCTTTCTGCACACAAAAAAGCGTAACCCGTCATCCAAATTATTTACAAAAAAAAAAAAACGAAAGACTTTCAACCTTCCATGAACACGGAATCCCAATCTTTCGCCATAAATTAATGACAAAATATGAACAACTCACGATAACCATCCGTAAATAGGGTCATGCATTTTCGCAACAAGGAAGGACGGGCTCGGTCCATAACACCGGTGGCGCGGAAGGAAACTAGGGAAGTTACCTAACATCAGTCACGCCACGCCGTTTTAGGGTTAAATGTACGATGCACAGTATTTTTATTACTTTTATGAAGTGTGTTGCGGACTTTAGTTTTGTTACAGTGTTCCGAATCCTATTAAAATGCTTTTCATGTTTTTCATGAACTATTTTTTTCACTGTTGGTATGAGGTATTTATGCCTATGGGTCGCTATTCCAAAATATCGCTAGATGCCTTACGCGTCCAATATAATAATGTTTTTAGGATGCTGTTGGGACTGCCCCGTTTCTGTAGCGCATCAGAGATGTTTTCGCAAAACCGAACTGACGGTTTCCACGCAGTCATTTTACGCAAAAAAGTTGTTTCACTGATGCATCGAACACGAGTCAGTAACAATAGTATCCTGAAAGTAGTGGCGGAGAGTCCTTACTCCCCTGTTCTGAGGCATTTTGTGCAGAGGATGGTCAACTAGGTAGCTGATCTCTTGCTTCATCGTTGTCTGAGCAACCATACCATAAGGTATTTTTCACTAACAAGATGGATTATATTTTTGTGAAACTGAACAATTTATTTTTATTTTATCGTGAACTGAAAATTACTCTATCGATTCTATCGTTAAAGTTCGCTCAAGAAAATATTTTATGTCTGAAATAAATCATCATCATCTGCCTAGCCTTTTACCAACTATGTTGGGGTCGGCTTCCAGTCTAAACGGATGCAGCTGAATACCAGTATTTTACATGGAGCGACTGCCTATCTGACCTCCACAACCCAGTAACTGGGTAATACGATACCCCTTAGTACAGTCGCCGGTACGTAACTTGGCAAGTTTTTAGCGTTTTGATAGTAAATTTGCGCAACATAGTGCAACAAAAAAATTTACACTTTTATTGCATGTTTTATTATTCTATGGTTATTGCCATATTTAATTTTTGAACATGTTTGTTAAGAGCGTTTATTCTGATAGTGGTTACCCACTATCTTTTTGATTAATTTGGCAATATTACTTTATGGAAATAAGAAATGTGGCTAACTAGCGAACTAGCATTTTGATTATGAAATGCAATATTTAATATCGTAACACCGAATATTTCGTTTTAGATGTATAAAACGTATTTGGATACTTTCCAAATGCCTTTTTTACACCTAAAACGGGTTTATCATCAAATTCAATGTTATAATTGCAATTCATTATTAATATACATAACATTGCCAAATTAATCAGAACAGGTAAATTCTTGACAGTAATTTTTTAGGATAAACGCTCTTAAGAAATACTTCTGCCAAGTTACGTGCCGGACATAGTCTTATAGTTTTATTGTTGGAAATATATATCAAATACAATAATACATTACAAAAAATTAACTTATTATTGGACGATATCAAAATACCTACCACTAGGCAGGTAGGTGTACCTGCTGGGGTTGCGGGTTTGTCCGAAAGGGATATCGCGGCCCCGGTACACGGGCAACGGAAAGAACACGGGTGGGTTTTAGTCAGTAAAAGTCTCGCTCCGCCCAGAGCGGGAAAAGTCATTTGATGATTTCCCATCCTCAAAATAAAAGGCAGGTAGGTGTAGTAAGATTTAAATAGGAATTAAGATTTACAGGGAATCTTACAATACTAAATCTTTTTTTTTAAGTTTTAAGGCTTTCTTTTTCCCTTAGCAAAAACCTCTTCCATCCTCCTAAGTCCATCTTTGACTCCAATAAACGCCTCAGATTAAGTCTAATAAACTGTTTTATGACACCGACAATAATGGCGGCATCTCACTCGATCACCGACTAACTAAACTTAACCAGTTTCTAGTAATAACTTCATCAATAACATTATTAATTTATTTTCCCTTTGCCGGACGTAAAAGCCGACAACATTCGATAATTATCCATAAAATTAACATGTTTGATTATGATTGATTATTGACTTGGAAACATTTGTAGGTTACATTTGCTGACAAGTCAGCAATCGTAGCAATGATTAGATAGCATAATCACCTTAAAAATTTCCCACTGCTTGGACTCAAGTCTTCTCTCTGTGAGAGGGAGTGGGGCGTAATCCACCACGCGGGCCCGGTGCGCGTTGGTAGATCACTTGTCTTCGATTTTTTGGCTCAAGGACATGCCGGTTTCCTCACAATGTTTTCCTTCACCGTTTTGAAAGCAGTGTTGATGAAATAATTTACACAAAGTAATTATATCGCCTATTTGGGTCGAACCTACGACATATAAGTCGCAGCCATTACCACTGCGCCACCACTGCTCCTATGTTGATAATAATCAACGTTATTTACCTATCTACCTTTCATTCGAGTACCTTCTGGGGTACGCCGTTTGGGGTTGAAACACTATTGCCATGGGGCCGAGTGCCCACTTAGTCTTTCAAGACATCTCAAAGCGGTTGGTCGACTCTTCATGTGACCAGAAGGCTGGCCTATTCTTCGGCCAGAGAATCAGCACTGCCATACAACGTGGTAATGCTGCTAGCCTATTGGGCACTTTTCCTATTGACAGCGATGCGGACGAATTTTTTGATGCCCTATGATTGTTCCCCCCCACCCCTTTCTTGTATACTTGTACATATTATTATTATTTTAAGTCTGTTAGTTTTTAAATTGTTTCCAGTACCCACATAAGCTTTGGTTTCCACCTCCCTTTCCTTCGTCCACACAACTCGACCCTGAGCTAATGTGCACAAATCCTTCTATAAGCGTCAAGTTCGTCCCGCAATCTACGTCTGGGTCTTCCACGATATCGTTGGACTTTTTCAGGAACCCAAGTTGTGGTGGTATGGAACCCAAGGTATGTGTGTCATGAACATAATCTCATATTACAAATGTCTTTGTCTTTGTGGTCTAAGTCCACAATGCATCCAACATGCTGCAAACGTGTCCAGCCCAGTCCCGTTTGAGCTTGGCAGCTTCTTGGGTGACGTTTGCGATTTGTGTCTTAGAGCGCAGTATCTAGAAATTTTACATAGGTACTGCTTTTCTATATACCTACTTTTTAGGGTTCTGTAGTAAAAAAGGAACCCTTATAGTTTTGCCATGTCCGTCTGTCTGTCTGTCCGTCTGTCTGTCCGCGGCTTAGCTCAGAGACGGTTAGTACTAGAAAGCTGTAATTTGGCATATGTATACATATTAATCATGCCGACAAAGTGGAAAAAAAAACTTTTTATTTTTTTAGGGTACCTCCCCTACACGTAAAATGGGGATGTTTCTTTTTCCTCATCTACCCCATGTTGTGGGGTATCGTTAGAAAGGTCTTTCAAAAATGAGTGAGTTTGTCGAAACCATTTCTGGATTCAGGGATTCGTTTGCGAAATATTGAGCTTTTAACTGAATTTTTTTGTTAGAGTCAAGTGTCCCCCCCCCCCCCCCCCCCCCATCTGGCTAAATGGTTGTACTTGGACTTGTGAAAAAATTCAAAGCAGTAGTATATATAACGAAATTAAAAGGAAAACTATGGGAGCTCGGTAGGCTATACAGGTTAACGAGAAATAATCAACCAACTTAAATTTACAGTTTGAAAAACATGATCTCCTATACATTCCGTATTCAGAACACATTTTTCAACTACAATGTTAAGTTTGTTCTTGGGATAAATTCATCTCAACTACGGAACCCTTCATTGTGCATGGTCGGACACGCACTTGGCCGGTTTTTAATTTTATGTTTTACAGAACGTTAACTGATAGCTTTGATTATTATCTTTCATGACCAAGATTTCTCTGTGGTGATTTAGGTCCTTTGCAACCATTATTTATCTGCTGTACTAAGTGAAGTACCTATTATATTTATTTTAAATTAATTATTTTTATAAGCCTGTGATGTCCCACTGCAGGGCAAAGGCCCCCCTTCCCTCTTTCCACTTTTCCCGGTCTACTGCGATTGCGGGCCAATCCTTTAAGGAGTCCAGCTCATTCCGTCATCTCTTTCTGGGCCTGCCGCGTAGTTGTTTCCTGCTATTTGGGATCCACTGAGTGATTTTTGCATATTGCTGCTCTGACATGCGACAGATGTGGCCAGCCCAGTTCCACTTAATTTTAGCAACTGTGCAGCCAGTATCCGCTATTTGTATTTTGGAACGAAGTATAGAGTAACTAATGGTCCTAATTTTAAATTCATAGAAACCTTAAAATACAAACTATTTTATAACTTTATCTTTAGGTACTATGGCAAACCACTAGAATTAAAATGCAACAGCTTTTTAAGGACACTGCCAAAGCTATTTGAATAAATTGAAAACCCAAGCGGTCGGCCCTAAAAACCGCCGGTTTCAGTTTGTTAAATCATAAAACAAGCGACTAAATCATAATTAGTGGTCCTAGATACCGACATAAAACTGACGACAGTCACTAAGTAACATATGAATGTGAGAAAAATGCAGAGTTTATTGTTAAGCTTGGTGTACAACATCAACTTACCGTACCGAAATTTAAAGCTCAATATACATAAAGTCCTCGTCACGAGAAGCTATAAATTTTGTAAATAAAGAACTTCTACTTAGTTACGTAGCGATAATTCAATAAACAACAAATAATCCCAAATTCAATCAACTCAAACTAACAAACGTGTAATACGTCGTCTAATGTTTTATAATACTGGAACTCGGACGCGTTCAGTACCACAAAACATTAGACGACAGCGCTATAAATCGCTAAAATATAATCCGACCAAGTAAAATTGCTCATTAGTTTCGTATTACACGTATGTTACTTTGAGTTGATTGAATTTGGGATTATTTGCTTCGCTATAACTTATTAGAAGTTCTTTGTTTACAAAATTTATAGCTTCTCGTGACGGGGACTTTAGTGTTTGTCAACGAGTTAGAGGTTGGCTATATGTACTCATTTATTTATTACGTACTTCGAATAATGAGACATTTTTATGAAGATTTTGGTTACAAAACATTTTTAATTGGCACCATAGAAGAGAAGAAATTATTTAGTTTTTCTTCTATCATCACTGCACGCACATCTTAGAGTATCGAAGTTCAAAGCTCAACATACATTATGTATGTGTCTCGTAATTTGAGCCCTGGTAGGTAGTAGTTGGCGTTACGACACCTTTTTTACTGTCAAAGAAAAGTAGAATTCTCTTTATTTGTTTTTGTGCCCTTTACAAAAAGGGATTAAGTTGTTTTTTTGGGACTTTGTAATTCCTCCTCATCCTCTTGTAGAAATAATTAATACGTTACATAAGGTTCGACGTAATTATCCTTGTAAGTAACCATTTATAAATTCTAATTTTTAATGACTCGTTCTCATTTCCCTCGAAAACATTTAAAACGACATTTCTTAAAATTTGCGTATCTTTTATCTCCACAGCAGTGTGTTCCCCGCTTACGAGATACATCGTAAATCTGTAATGTTATAGATTTACGATGAACCTTACATTGTATTTCGTGCGCCGCCTTTAAAGCTAGATCAATAATGAGTTGCCGTCTAATTGCTTGGAGCTGTTAAGAGAGCTAAATGACTTGGTCCTTAAATCTCTCATCATCATCATCACTGACCGCCTCGTTTACCCCCCCTGCTGAGTAAGTATAGACACAGTATAATTAGGTACAGTACAGAAACTAGGTAGTAAAAGTTCGTAATGGCACACACACAGACGCGCTTATTGACAAGATCCTAAACGATTGTCGCGGTGCTGTCAGTTGCAGGTGTCGTGTCGAGATGACTGGTCACCACGAACTTTTTAACAATGGAGCATAGGTAATTATTTCAACAAATAAGTCTAGATTCCATACTGTTCATATTTATATTGTGGTAAAGGCCTTCATCCTTTTACAAGTCTTGCTTAGACAACTTTATGTCAGCCATATTGTTGTGGACATATTTTTATCCACAGAGCAGTGGTGCCCAGTGGTAACGGCTGCGACTTACGTTGTAGGTCGGGGGTTCGAACTCAAGCAGGCACTTTGCGTAAATTATTTCATCACCACTGCTCTCAAAACGGTGAAGGAAATCATCGTGAGGAAACCGGCATGGTCTAGAACCAAGAAATCGGCGACATGTGACATCCACCTACCCGTACTCGGCATGCGTGGTGGATTATGGCCCACTCCCTCTCATAGAAAAAGGAGGCCTGGGCCTAGCAGTGTGGGAAATATTATAGTGTGATTATGCCACAGAGTACGGAATCGCCGCACCAGCAGTGTCCAGAGACGACAGTACTAATAACGTCAGTCCATCGTACGTCAGTTCCGAAAGAACGTTGTATAAAAAAAATCACGTCTTGTCATCAGACCAAATAAAAAACCAAGACATAGTGCTGTCAACAGTGAAGTGAAGCCGGTTTCTTAAACATGTGTGCACTTAGTGAGGTGTAGTTTGATTGTAAATGTGTGCGTATGAGCGTGTATGTACAGAGCGGAGGTGTAGTTTTGGCATGATTCACTGTATTGTTCGCAGCGCTATGTCTTGGTTTTTTATTTGACCTGAAGTCTTGTCACGTCCACCATCAGCCGTCAGTTTCTGTACGTCATTTGTGCGCGCTTGGTTTTTATGAAAAGTGTTGACAATGGCGCCTCTCGCAGCAGCTGCTGAAGCGTCTCCGTTCTCTGTGATTTCGTCTGTGAAAAATATAGTCCGAGGTATTGGACGGTAACGTCAATTCAAGTAATTTAACGGTAGGTCCAACAATTTGGCATCGTACGGGCAACTGAAGGAACACGGGTGGGTTTTAGTCAGTAAAAGTCTGACATCCCTACCGCTCCGCCCAGAGCGGGAGAAGTTATTTGATAACTTCCCAGCCAAAAAAAAAAAGGCTGGCAAGGCGTTTATATAAAATACCAGCCTATTACTGTCCCACTGCAGGGCAAAGGCCTCTTCTCATACAGAGAAGGCACGAGCATTGATCACCACGCTTGCTCAAGACGGTTTGGCGATTTCAAACTTATATTTACTGTACCTAAGTCTCTTTCTAACGATGTTTTTCCTTCACAGATGTCAATGTCAAAAATTAATAGCTTTAGGGACTTATAATACTGGAACAGAGCTATCAGTAATTTTCATATTTAACATCGACCTCAAATAACGTTTTTGTAGTTTGAATACTTGTTCAAGAATTTCCCCAGAAAATTATATCGTTTTTTCGGGTATTGGCTCTAAAACCTCGATCTTAATAAATGCAGGACAATGACTCACCTGCTGGGGTTGCGAGTTAGTCCGAAAGGGATATCGCGGCCCCGGCACACAGGTAACGGAAGGAACACGGGTGGGTTTTAGTCAGTAAAAGTCTGACACACCCTCCCGCTCTGCCCAGAGCGGGAGAAGTTATTTGACAATTTATCACCATCAAAAAAAAAAAAGGACAATGACTCAGTCTTTCTTTTTCCCACTTTTAAATACAAAAAAAAAGTAGAAATGCAATTGCCCAGTTAGTGGGGTCCAATTATAAACATTAACATATAGTGACCGGCGACAAGGTTCTCACAACGCTCCGGTGCGCCCGGCGAGACATTTCACTTGAGCGTTTTTACTTCTTATCGCTAAGGTGGATTGCACCGAGTAGTTAATGTTAATTAAAAGGTAGGTTCTTGTGGTGAAATGCAGATTCCGTGTGTGTAATAGTGTTAGATAAGCGTGCAATTTTTGAGGTGAAGGTACATCAGTTTGGTGATGACAGGTTGGCAAGGCGTCTATAAAAATACCAGCCTGTTACTGTCCCACTGCAGGGCAAAGGCCTCTTCTAATACAGAGAAGGCACGAGCATTGATCACCACGCTTGCTCAAGACGGTTTGGCGATTTCAAACTTATAATAACTGTAAGTCTAGGATTCCTCACAGATGTCAGTAAATTTAAGATAAACTCAGAAAGTACATATGAATTGAAAAATTCACATTGGTGATCAACACATAAATTTCAAACAATTTAATTTTCCAGGAAATGAATCTACCAACAAAACCAACCCAAAAGACAAATAACATACATTTATCCTCAAAAACACGAACAGCAAAAAACGACTACTCTTCACATCTAAACCACAAAACCCCATTTAACCTCAACTTAACCTACAGTTAAACCACCCACCGTTCTTACGTTTTAATTAAATAAAATCAGGTGAGCTGAACTAATGAATTCAGTTGTCGCCGACACACTAATCACGAAGTAATTGTGTGACCGTTTTAATGCTAATGTAATCGCTCGATCGTCTTTCCTGTCGCAGGTCATTTTTAACGCCGGTTAAGTTTTTCTTTGTCACATGGTGGGAATGACCTTTGAGTGCTTTTGAGTGGTCATATTTGCGTCGTAAATTGTTTATTATGTTAAATTCCTTACGAGATTGTTCGTAATATCCTGCTAATTTTAATTTATCTTTTTCTTAGGTATTTGAGAGATGTTAAGCGTCATTGGTGGCTATAGGTATCTACTTATAGGCGGAGGAATCATAAATACAATATATTTTATAAATTTAATATTATTAGAACAAGAATGTGACTTCTGCCAACTTCTACCTACTATAGTATAACTTCTGAATGAGACCCTTGATAGCCAGTTGGTGAAAAGAAACTGAAGATTATATATATATATTCACATAAATAAATCCCAAAATTGTAACAACACATACCTACAACTCATCGTAACTCGTATCATTTCTCAAAACCTGTAATGATTTGCATGCGTCGTAATAATTTATTACCAAATGTCGCAGACATAGCTTCCGGCCAAATGATAATACTTGAGTCACGTAGGTATTCACTTTATGACAAATATTTGGTTATTGACGTCCCGATATCGCTTCAGATGGAATAGTAGACCCTTCACATTCTCTGTCTATTATGGGAATTTTTAGGGTTCCGTACCTCGAAAGAAAAAACGGAACCCTTATAGGATCATTTCGTTGTCCGTCCTCAGTCTGTCAAGACCCTTTTTCTCAGGAACGCGTAGAGGTAGTAAGTTGAAATTAATATCAAATACGTACGTTTATAGTCCCTTAGAGCTCTAAAAAAATCAAGCTTTTCAGTCAACGCAATAAAAAAATACTGCCATTTATGCGACATTGCGAAATTGGCAATGGATATTTTGATATTCGCAAATAAATCAAATACATATCAAAATTTCATGATTCAACGGGAAGTACCCTACTTCCCGTTGAATCATGAAATTTTGTAGGAAGCAAAGTCTCACAGCATATGTGAAGGAACAAGTCCGAAAATAGTCAATTTGTAGTTTTATCACAGTTTTTTTTTTGTTGCGATTATTAACTTACATTTGCAGTTGGAAAACTGACCGTGACGTATATCTATTTATGAGAGAACACGTTTTTCAACTACAATATTGTTTGTATTTGAGATAAATTCATCCAACTACGGAACCCTTCATTGTGCGTGGTCCGACACGCACTGGGCCGGTTTTTTTTTGTTTTAAAGTCACCTCTATAGCCTTGTATCGTCTGAAGCTATCATCATTTTCGACCTGACGAAATTTGTCTTTGAGTACTAAGCTTAATATTATAGAGTAGAATCTGAGGTCACAGGTCAGCTCCCGTGTGAAAGGTCGTGAGCATAATAATGCTCATGTTACGTTGTAATCGCTAAGCGATTACCATTAATTTTATTTCTATTTCGCTGGCTGGGCAATTTGTTTTACAAAGACGGGCTATTTTTCATCCAGTAATCGTTTGTGGGGACTTTGTGTTAATCAATTATTTTGATAGTAAGCTGCCGGTTGCTATAATTTTACGTTGAATTGATTGTCACCTGTTTTTTATGTAAAATGTTAATTTGAATTGAACAGTGGTCCGTTGTTACAGCTTGGATTTTGTGGTTTTGTCCATTCTTAGTGTAAGAAAGATTGTAGATTTTCTTTGGTAAGTTTTATTTTAGGATGGAGTTTTGTATTACCAAGATAAATTAAAAGATTTCAAATTATTGGAGACTGAAACTTTGTGTTTTCAAATCATTTATTTCAAATAAGCCCTTTGCCACTTAAGGCACCTTTGAATGTCAAAAAAAAAATGAATTGTTTCTAGTCGTCCCTTCGAAAAGGTAGTTTTCGTATGGAGAAGAATGGACAAGAAATTCCACCGTTGATGATTTTTCAGCGAGCTTTTTCATTTATTTACATTTGAATCTTACGAATAAATTATTTGAATTGAATACCAAGTTTTTATTTTTAAATCAATATTCGTCACATGTTTGATTACTTAGTAGGTATCTCACTTTATGGTAAAGAATATTTTGTATTTTTAATATCATATTTTATATTTCTTGTACCCAAAACCTCTAAGCATACCTAACTTCGAAGAAACGACAAGATTTTTTGCCCCAATTAAACATTATTTTTTATCCACCAAAGAAAATTAACCAAACAAAGCCTCTATCAACGAAAATACCTTCAGGCACTATCATTTTCGTGGCAATAAATCGTTCTATTACTTATATTTGGCGGTGCCGTGATAAATACAGCCCGCGTATTATTTATGACATGTTTGATCAGATAACTGGATGTCCACCAAGGTTTGGGGCTCAAATTGGTCCAGTAAATCATAGAAAAAGACTGATATGAGGACTTGATATATGTGGCTCTTTGTTAATCTTGAGCGGTTGTAATTATAAGTGTTGGGTCATGTTTGTGGAGTTTCCTTTGATTATTTTTTGTGTGGGTTTGTTGTCGTTTCTGCCCAAGGGACAGTTTTGATATGAAACTGGTTAGTCTTTTCGTTCTTATTTGCATGTTTTTTTATCAATATGTAGTCTTGATTACATTTTCTTTGCCTCATTTAAGCATGAATTTAGGTAACCAACAGCCTTTCAATCTCGCGACAATCTAATAAGCCCGATTTGACACCTGTCAAAATACTTTGTGTAGTGATGGGAAAAAAATCGGTTGGTTTAAAACCGATTCTAGAGACATATCGATTTATCATAGTTAGAGTTTGTAATCGACAATATATCAACATTGCTTAAAACTGATTCTCGAGGCATATCGTTTTATTACACGGCATCATCATCATTAGGTAAATAAATAAATTCACTAAATTTGTCCTTAACGTTTTTATTCACTTTCTTCACTGCATGATCCAGAAAAATTATCATCACTTGAACTGTCTTCGTCAGATATTATTGAAGTAAATTCATTTTAAATCATATAGTCAAAATGGACGTCTCTTCTAAAGTCTTCCGTTACAATTTTCTTTCGATCGATTTTGTTTTTATATGTTAAAACATTTAATAATACAGTAACTATACGTTTCTCTCTTTTCTAAATGTAATGTTTGTAAAAGTATCGATTTTTCAGAACATCGATTTTATTCAGTCAAAATACGATTTAAAACGGTCACAACACTACAGCAACGCACCCAAGGACATGACATTGTAATAACGTCCTGACGGAATATTAATAAACGATAAATTCATGTTTTTGAGTGCATTTTTCCAATATACGAATGATACTTCCTACTGATTGTTATAGTGTATGTATGACATATTAATTAATTGGGATTATGAATAAGATTTCTTACGTAGACGTTCATACAAAGTTATCGCGGCATGTAGGTATAATGAGAAACGTCAAATCGGCTTCTTAGATTGTCGCGAGATTAGTTGAATAACGAGATATCCTTACTAAAACAACAGATAAAAATACAAAATATCACAAATATAACAAAAAAATTGTCAAGACACCTACCTATCGTACCCATAGAGAATCTCGTTATTTGTAGAGGTGATAAAAATATTTTATCAGATAATATTACCAATATAAAATCCATACCACCGTACCACTAACATAATCACTATATTGGTGTCTCGATAACCCCACCAGGACATCCCTGCCACCCTCCGTAAAACAATAGTCGTAATGAACCCGTCAATATTGCTTAGCTCGACACGACTAATGGCAGGTGACGTAACGTGTGTGTTGTTATTGTTAGGCTGCTTTTTGTATCATTTTAGTAGTAGATATAATATTTATTTATTTATTATTTCTATGTTTGTTTCTGAGAGTTCCATAAGTTTTTCAAAAAACATACGATAGAAATTAATCTCGATTTAATTGCTTATCCATCAGTTTTTTTGTTTTTAATCTTATATTTTGAGTTGCTCATTGAGATTTACATTGTTCTCACATATAGAAGCAACAAGAATAATAAATATATATTAAAAAAGCGTCTTTGGAGTTTCTTGCCCGTTCTTATGCATAGAGATCTACGTTTTGGAATGGGCAACCAGCTTCAACTTTCTGACTAACTGATCGACTCTTGGACAATTCACAAGTGCCAGTAAATGATTTAATTGAAATAAATACTTTGAGTTTGAGTTGTTCCATCAATTCCAACGTCAACCAGATTTAAGTCACAAGGAGCTAAATAATTTCAATGTTAGTGAGAATAACCAAAGTTAAAAATCTAAAAGCCATAACAACCACCTAAAACAATCAGTTCATAAACAGTAATGCAAGAATTTTCTTCTGACAGTACAGACGACCTTTAGCCACGGCAATGTTTCAGTTGCCATTTACCTTACGATAATAGCTACATAAAACATAATAGCCACATAATATCCTCCATTCTTTCAAGACGAGACGAACATTGAAAATCAGATAACACATTACGACACAACTTCAAACGTTGACGAACAATGACTAAATGACCCGTGAACCGAAAATATCTGTCAAAACATCATCCATCGAAGGTTGACGACTCAAAGGGATCTCATTTTGTAAGGGAGCGGCGATGGAACAATAAGCCTAATTTTCGTACAGCATTGATTGATGGGCAATCCCATTCCTTCGTTGACGTGACAAACGTTGATGCTTTGAATAAAGTTCGGGACACGACAATAGATGATATTAATATCAGCTAAATGGGTGTTGAGATAGATTTGGTTTTGTAAGAATAAGATTAATTTGGGTTGGTCAATATTTAGTAAACTTGAGATTCAAGAATGATGAGGTATAATGAGTCAATCTACAAACAAAGAAATATGTGAGTACAAAAGAATAAGAAGTCTCATTCGAAACATATTTTTTTCGTAGGGAATACCATTGGAAATTCCAGAAATATTATCATGTTGATGTCATCATATTTTAGTTGAAAACTTCCTAATAAGACCAGAGAACACTAATTCTTACAGTGAATAAAACATAGTTCCTAGCCACAAACACAATCAATTAAACAATACCTGCAGAAAATCTCAAAATACCTTTCCTCATAGCACAAAGGCCGTTAGTGGAGGCAGCTACCGTACCCTTAGAGGTCACAAATAACGGTACAGCTCGTAAACTAGTTGCCGCATTAACCATAACGAATAAAGGCACTAAAAGCACGTCTCTCAATCCCTGAGGGCCGTTTCGGCTGTCAATGCGAAAATTTAAGTTCGCCACACCCATGCACTCTGAAGGGTCGACCTTTACGCCCTTTGTCTCAACCGTTGTTGCTTTTACATTCCAAGAGTCCATTCCAATTGTACTCTGTACAGGATTAAATAAAAGTGTTCGGTAGTTGGTGCGGAATTTTAGTGCTGTAAGATTTGAGAGTATATTTTTTGATGTCGTTAATGTTTACTGCTTTTCCTCGTATTGATATTAAAAATTTGGTATACCAGTTAAAAAAGTTTGTGTTCATTAGTGCATATTCATAAATTGATAGACGAATCTAGTATTTAATTTCGTAGTCTGCGAGAATTAAACATACAATAAATAAAAACAATAAAAAACCTTCCTCATTCAAAAGTCAATCAGCATTGAAGATTCATTAATCTCAGCTCATTTGCGACTGTCTCAAATTGCACAACACCTTTTAAAACGTCTACACTATGACATTGCTTCTGATAGCCTCAGGGCTGTATCGCATTTGTTTATATTTATATCTCTTTGATTTCCTTCATTTGCTGTCCTATTCAATTGAACAACAGACCTTAATTCCGACAACAGTTTGTGTATGTCTGTTCTAATCTTGTTGTTCAAAGGAATGTGTTACCGACTTTGTGTGGCCATCTATCTTGTTCTAACGACAATGTCTTGATCTATTTTATCACATTTAGCCCCGGTAGAAATATTTACTATCGTCGACCAGTTTACTGTGCTCTTCCCCATCTTTCTTGATTCCTCTTTCGTTGGAATGATTGGGGGAGTTTGAAAGTTGATCTATGGGTCACGTGTCAGTGGTTTTTGGTTCCGTGACCGTGGTGTTAACGGTCTTATTTGTCATCTGTCAATTTGCCTTCTATTTTTGTTGGGGAATATGAAAGCTTTCGTTTAACTACGCGTGTCGTCGGCGGTGTTTTGTCATCATTATTTTTGGCTCTTCATAATGATTATTGACAGGACTGTGGACGCGATGGATGGCTTGCTTTTTTAGGTTTGTTGTTTAATTTTAACCCTTATTTATGACATTGGTTTTAACAATGGATAGAGTTGCATTTTAATGTTCCTGTGGTTTCGCTGCAGGTATTGTAGAATAGATTAATTTTAAATTTATGTAGTTCCATCTTTGATAATTGGCATTTTGAGATGAAAAAAGCTAAAAGATTCGTTACTCTCAATTAGCTTTCTCCTTGAGTGTTCTTTGGCCGAAACAAAAGCGTTCCCATTGAAAACGAGTAATCAACAGAATTAAAGTCGAATCTGTATCAGGAGGCGAGCCCAATCTCGTGGGGTTTACGCCCAATTAATAATCGTGGCTCTGGGGTGTTCAAAGTTCGATGCATGTCTTTGATAAAAAAAAATGTTTTCAATCGGTATTGAATACTTGCAAAATATTGTATCTCTTTTGAAACTCTAAATGTAAGCTAATGTCGCTCACATTCAGACTTACAAAATATTAAACCGGGCTTTTTACAAACGACATAAATTGTTAAATATAATTATGCGATTTTAAAGGTCCTGTGTGATTTATTTTGTGAGGTCAACTGTTTAACAACTCTTTTCTATATCTTTACGCTATTCATATGCATTTTTTTTTGTCAAGAAGGAATCTTTCACATAATCTTTTTCGAAACTACTCGTATTTGACCGCCATATCGTACCGCCTAAACTTGAGAACCCTTGGTGTAATGGCTGCCTTAGATTTAGATCCGTGGCGCAGGCGCATCATGTTTAATTAACTAACCCCCTTCAAGGTGCGTTCCCTAAATATAGTGACCGAAAAATAACAGCCCTCGTGTGCCTCCGATTTGTGCCTTTTTTCTTTGCGTTAAATGCATTTAATACGTTTTTTGTTCTAATTCTTTTAGTTTTAACCAACGGGGTTTAATTTTTCGTACTTTAGTGGATTGTGATCGATTAGAGTTTTACTGTGTGATATATTTATTGCAATCGCGCTTACATTGTTTTTGTTGGAAATAAGTTTTTTCGTGTTCTCTAGAATCGGTTAATTAGAAATGAATTTAATCCATAAGCTTGAATTATTAGCCCATCGGTGATTTTCTAATATAGATTGGTGTTACTAGGTATTTATTGTCTTTACTTACAATTCGAGGTGGTGATATACACGATTTGCGATGGACAGATACACGACGCGCGATAGGCACATTGGAATAACCTCATCAATTAACACTGTGGCTGTCTCAGCGCCTACCTAGATGCTTGTGAAGACTTTTGCCTTAAGTTGGTGTAACAAAATCGTTTTTGGTTTATTTAAGCACAATATTGATTTTGACTTACTAATAATATACTAGATATTATTAATAAGTCAAAATCTAAATTAATTGAGTCAAAATGAATATGATGACTTACCTACATAATAAATAGGTTTATAGGATGCAATAAAAACGAATCCTAACAAACCTACCATCAACAACCACTTCTTGTTATTTTATTTCAATTCTTTTTATTTTCAAAAACTATTAATAACATGACGAATAACAAGTTTGATTAAAGTTCAATTTTTGTCCCGCGTTTCGGTTCTATTATGGGGCGGCTTGGTACCATTACCTGGTACTGCGTAGTGCCCTTAATCCCTATAATTAGAGTCATCCCATACGGAGTGATTGATAGCTGTAGTCTGAAGGAACACGGCAGAGGAATGGGATTCTAATCAGTTTTTATAGGGTACTGGATGATAAGATGTATTTACGTATGTGAGAAACTATTTAATTTTTCTTGAAGATTTGTCATCGTTATGCAATTATAAAACGAAAAAAATAATCGGTGGTAGGTACTCAAAGGAATTTAAATTTTATGTAATATATGTTTAGGGTGTTAAAAACGTTACTTTAAAAAATTTAAGGAGTGCCATCGAACTGAATAATTTTTACTATAATTATTTAAAATTTACGCGAAAAAAAATGGCTGGCCTAAACAGTAAAAAAGTAGGTAATTAAACTTTAGTATGGAACAGCTGTTTCTTTTTAATGATTTCAAAGTTGGTGCCAGTGTAAAAGTTATTCAATTCGATGGTCTTAAGCACTTCTTAAAAGTTATTTTTTTATTAGAATTCGATGTACTATATTAAAATACAATGCAATGAAAATGTCACAAATCTTTTTGATGGCATAAGTAGCGCACCTAGCGCAATTGCGCTAAAAGTATTATCCAGAAAAATTAAAAATAAATATAAACGTTAATGCTGCTGAGAATTACATAGACCATGCTGTGATGTGCTGTGTTGGTTCTGGTTTAAAATAATATGAATAATACTCACAAAAGAAAAAAGGCATTAATAACCACTCTTTCCCATGTAAGCTTCTTAATACAAATTTCGGTAGAGTACATTAATAGCTACCCTTTACGCCTCTCTCAGTTGCAAGCACACCCCTTAATAAAATACTATATTAGAAACGCCTATCTTGCTTACGTTTATTAAAACCATGTAATTTTATAAAATGGCTACCAATTTATCTACGAAATCGTGAACTTATAATGCTTTGTTACCGAATCGTGCGCGGGAGTCGATTTTTTACAGCCCAACCCCCAACTGATTGTATTTTTTTATATTCTCATCTTTAAAGTTAATAATGTTTAATGTATTTAGAGTTTTGTCCGATATTTCGCTCGTGGCAATTTTTTTCTCGATAATAGTTTAATGATATGCCTTAAGATGTTACCACAGAATAGCAGGAAAAGTTTTTTTTTATATTAAATACCGACATAGGCACCGATCGTCCTATAATTTCTCCCACTTATAGCTTTTTTTGTGTTACAAGAATGTGTCCAGCAACTACGAGTAAAATGGCAGTCGTCAAAAAAGTCTCCAAAAAAAAAAAAGCCTTTTTTCTGTTTCTACGTAAACGGAAAAAACGGAAATGAATTTTACTTCTAGTCATACTTCAAGTTACGTGAAAGACTTTTATTAAGAATTTCCTCCAATCTTTTTCGGACTCTCAACTTGTACTGACGACTGACGACAACCTGAGTAATTAGTCATGGGCGCACAATTACCACAGAATGTTGCGTACCTACGCGCAGCGTTTAGAAAGTGTCCTCAATGCATGGATTTACAAAAAAAAACGAATCTTCTCGCGATCGTTTCCATCTCAGACGATCCACATTTTTTATTCATCACCAAAAAAAATATCCAATCATCGAATTTGGCGGATCATAATAAAAATGACGATCAGTTTTATGAAATATCACAGTGAAATATTTGGAATATCGACCAAATTGCGTCTTTCGGTGATGGTGGAGCAAAAAAACCCTTAAAGTCGATTTAGTTCTTTGTGTAAAAAATAAAGGGCGTAATTACGGTCACAATGGTGGTTAGCCAGGCGGCACAATTAGATTTTGACGGGTCCATGATAAATGGTTGTCTTGGGTGCTGTTAACCCATAAAAACCGAGGAGACGCGCCGAGGTCACTTTGAAAATCATTTTTGGTGAAATGTAAAATTAATTCTTATTTTTGCGCTCGTTTTTCTTGTTGAATTTGAAATAAGAAGTGCAATCGTTGAACTGTGGATTTGACGGGTACTCATTGTGACGGCAACTCAAGTCATATGCATTTTGTATATTTAGATTTATTTGTTTATTCCCCCAGAGTCAAGTAAAGACATAGATAGTTGCTAGGTATAAAATCACAGTCTGAACAAATACCTAGTTTACAGACAAATCAGCAATGCGAATGACTTTGATGTAAGAGAATTAGCATTTTAATTGTGTGTAATTACGACCAATTTTCAGTAAGTCGTTAACTTGAAGTGTCCTCATCGCCGCTCGCAATTATTTCTTACAATTAGTACATGCTATTGCAACTTTATTATACCTATTTATTTACATGTTGTAAGGTCAAGTTAATGTGTAGAAATATTTTTACAAAATAAGTCATGATTTTTTCGCGTTCAAAACTACTTTTAAAAATAAATAAGCTACATATGAACAAATGTAAAATCAATCAAGTAACATCAAAAAAATTATATGACACATAAGTGAAACTTATGAAACAAAAAAAATGGTACCTACCTTTTCTACGACTCCACTCACTCTCTGTTCCACAGGATAATTCACTAACAATTCGTCCCAACTTATTATTAAAACGATCGTTTCCCTAACCGCGAATTATCAAATTTCTACCATCTTGCCCTAGCATTATCACATAAGTCCAAATGTCTCGGGGTACCATTTAAAACAACCAGTTTTAAATGAACCTCGTAAACCACGAGACCCTGAATATTTTGACCAGTTTTGCTAAGGAATGGTAAAGTGACGCGGGGTCATCGTAAGCTGGCCACTTTAAACTCAAGCGATTAAGAGAAAATTGCAAAAGATTACAGAGCCAACCGTAATCCAGGAATCTGCTGTAATTATAAGTATTCCTTTAAATTTCGAACATTAATTAGAGCATCAGTGATTTAAGGGGGCTATTTCGTACAAAATCTACCATTATGGTAGTTTTGGATAATCTATCAAACTTATTTTTGGCGTTTACTGTATTTTAATTGTTTTATAAAGGTATGGTGTTTTGGTTTTTCTTTTTCTGTTTCGTTTTAGGCACTGTATGTTTTATTTATTTTGCAAATCATATTTTATGTTAGAACTTTTTAATCCCAACGTAGATATTGCAAAATAAAAAATGTTTTTGATATTACATGAGCTGTTAATATAAAAACAATACTACGAGTACTCGTTAAACAAATCTAAAAACATTATACGACGTTCCAGTAAACTGAAATAAATATGTAACAAGTTTTTATACGCTTGTGCTTGTTCCTAAGGTTGTTACCCACTGAAGTGTAACGTCGTAGATTAGAGCAAAAACGTGACGTCACAGTCGAGTGTGTTCGCAAAAACGTTCCTTTCTTTGATTATACGGACGGTGATAAAATGATCTGTGACGGGAAATATACCTTGCAATAAGTGTTTTTTTTTAAGGAGATAGATTGATAGATAAATAATTTATTTAGTGCACACAAACGAAACAACACAACACACAACAGCACAATCAAATGTTATCTAAGTACATGAATATGAAGAAAATACAAGGTGCTAAATAAATTAAATAAAAACATTTTAAAGAAAGAAAGTGACACTATGACTTGACATACTTAAATTCAAATAAAGAACAATCAAAGTGCGGTGTTCATCTCAAGGTTGCATTAAATGAAAGTCCAGCACAGCATATGTCAGGCAAATATACCTGATGTTAACATTCTGCTAGATCCCTGCAGTGGCTTATAGGACAAAAGCTAAGTCTGTTAACATTTCTCACTTTCCAAATACCTAACCTTCTGTAAAAATATCACCGATGCACTGATTTGTTAATCACTTGTATGGTTTCTTTTTCATAATCCAAGTATATTTATTGTCACTACAACTACCGTTTTATATCATAAAAATATGTCAAGTGGTCGCAAGCGCTACCAGGGTCGGGCAAATTGTTTTTCCATCAGAAATTTCTCAGTAGCAGCCCGGAGTCTGGATTTGTGCCCGGTTGATGACAATAGAGTCGCCCCTGTCTATTACATGGGACTTAAACATAACTGGCGAAATGTGGGTGTACTATAGGTACATCTCTGCCTAACCCTTCAGCACATACAGGTGTGATATTATGTTTGAGTATGTCATTCTAAAGTGCAAAATAAAAGCAAAAAATTGCAAGCAAAATAACAGAGGAAATACGAATAGCACTTGACATTTAACCTAATGCAGTGTATTTGAAATGCACTTAATGTAATTATAGTGTTTTTCAACATAATTATATAAAATCAGTATTTTCAACTCAATTCATATTCCTAATATGATAGGTCGTATTTTTTACCGATGCAGTGAGTCCATTCCTTAACATTGTTTTCATGAATTACATTTTCACGTGCAAAGAATGGATATTCATATTTTTATTTTTGTATAGTGTCATGTTACTCTCATCCTGCATCATCCCAGCAACAGCAGTGATAGCCTAGTGGTGTGACCGTCGGACTGCCAAGTCATAGGTCTCGAGTTCGAACCCAAGGCATGCACCTCTGACTTTTCGTATTCATGTGCGTATTGAATAATTATCATTTGCTTCAAAAACAATAAAGGAAAACATCCTGAGGACACCGGCATGCCTTATTTTTTTTTTTTGAGGATGGGAAATCATCAAATGACTTCTCCCGCTCTGGGCAGAGCGAGAGGGTGTGTCAGACTTTTACTGACTAAAACCCACTCGTGTTCCTTCCGTTGCCTGTGTGCCGGGGCCGCGATATCCCCTTCGGACAAACCCGCAACCCCAGCAGGCATTGGTCTTTCGACCCCGTCGGTTGGTGCTGACATCTCTTTGAGGCGCGCGTGGAACACAACGCGCCGTCGACACGGGCCTGGTGCTTATCGGACGGCGAGCTGACACCGGCATGCCTGAGAGATATATCTCGATGGCATGTGAAGCCAAATCAAATGCCCATGGGTGACACGAAAACTCTGACACCAGGTTAGCCATTAACCACATGAAAAAGAAAGGCATAGGCCTGCTACCATAAAAATCCAGTTATATCAGTCCTTAATTACACTTAAGTTAATCCGAATTTTGTGTGTACAAGGTACGATATTTAACCATATTTTCATCCCAAGTTGTATTGGTAGCTAACTCAATTCATGATGAATCCCTTCGTTCTTACAGGTTGATATTGTATTTATAAATTAATGCAATTATTTATGCCCAACGACAACCGTTTACAACAGAAATAATAAATATGGAACACCCTATGCACCAAGTAAAAGCTTTGTTGTTTAAATGTAAAACAAGCATTTCGCGGAAACACAGCACCAGTAACCAAAACACCTTTTAAAGCTATTACAGTCCTTTTTTCAACAAACATATCATTTATTTCTTCATCCGTAAGTCCCTAACCACTCTTTCAACTATCACGTAATAGTAAATCATATATTAAGAAATCCTACAGGAAGGTGTCGTTATTTTTTACTTGGCAAGACATTTAATTACGTAGCGTATGAATTATTCAGATGTGCGCAGTGTGGAACGGTCACACACAGTGGTGGTAGCGGTCAACTCGCTCCGCTGTAAGATTTCGAATTATGATGACCAGTTTTATTATACGTTGCTTAACAACTAAGATTGATAGAGAGATTAGAGTTGAAAAGTTTTCCGACGTCTCCGTGAATATATTTGAGAGTTGCTTGTACTGTTTTTTCTGTAATTATGGGCTGTAAATGTCCACTGTGCTGGCTTTCGTAATAACCGTTGGGTGGCGGATTAGTGATCACTGTATGATTTTTGTCAGTGTAACAGCGGTGCTGCCAAACGTAACACAAGAAATCACTACAGATAATAGTGACAACTATTTAGTGCTCTCTTGTGTTACGTAACTTCATGATTTTTATTCGAAGAATGTATATACGGAAAATTTTCAACTCAATCAAAATTAAATAACGCATAGAAAATAAACCACAATCATTATCATCAGTACTACAACTCAGATAAATTAAGTACTTCACTACCAATTCACAGAATATGAATCAATCTTAGAAAATTACTGACAATCAGTGAAATAATGACTTAAAACTATCTTAGAGACTGATGAATCACCTTCATTGTATTCAAAAAATATTTCTGCGAACTAAAAAAGGCTCGATGTCCCCGGGCGTCCATCAGACTCGAATAACATCGGCGATGGTCACATTTTGAGCAGAATTTTTGACATTCCGTCACCGCCTTTGGATGAGATTTCGGTAGGGATTATATGGCGCGATTTTCTAAGAAAACAAAAAGGTATTTGGAATGATGATCGATATTCAATCGTTTTATATTCGACTAGGTCTGCCCTGCGGTTTCACCCGCATACAGATAGAAACCGCGTAGAAATTTCGGGATAAAAAGTATCCCATGTCCTAACCCAGGTCATGGCAAACAAACATACAAAAAATACTCATAAATACTCTTTAAAATGTTAGTTTGTACTTTATCGGGTCAAATTAAATGAGTAAAAACAAGATGGCGGAAATCTAACATACGATAAAGTTCGTTTTTTAAACCCAGAGAATAATTTGTCATTTCAAGTGATTGTTGTTTGTTTTTTCTATTTGGAGTTTGACATTTGCACCTGTCAAATTAGTCTGGGATTAAGAAACGAACTTTAGTTCGATTTTGACCACGCGCCAAAATATCCTTAAACCATTGTATTTCAGTTGATGCTGTATCTAGAAACGGGGAGTCATTTGAGAAAGGTACTACATTCTTCTCCTCTAGGTAGTTTATCTTAACAAAAAGCTATAGTATTAAGGAGTCAAGTAGACATCAATTAAGTTAAATATTTAAGTTCTTGTCCATTGTATATTGACTGGATATCTTGTCAAGGCAGGCGATCAAAATGTCAGTTATAAATGATTTCAAAGGCTAGACGTTCACTGCTTACCTGGATAGTTAATGTTTGAGTTGACAGGTGGCGTTACTGGGCCGTTCATTAATGGCGTTACTGGGCCGTCCATTTTATAATCAAGTGCTTTCCTGGGAATGTTTTCTGCACCCTTTTAACAAGTGTTTCTTGCATTATTTGCATATTTAGCTATTTCTTTGCGTTCGTTTATTTATAGTTCCTGGATATTGACGATGTACTACTCTGAGAACGAATGTTGCAGAAATAGGCTCATCAATATTGTTTAATTCAATTAACTTTCCAATATTATTTTTATTATTAATTGAACTGACTGCACCAATTGCCATTAATCATTAATAAATTATAGTTTTTCCGCAAAGGTTCGTTGAGTTTATTTAAATTGGTTTTTTAAACCACAGTATCCTCTATACTCTATTCTATTTGTTATTCCTCTTTCCTCAACTTTACCCAAGTCTTTTCTCTTTTCGTTCCTTCAACAATTCACTACTTCCATCCCCCATCATCATTCCCCATCGACCTTGTGCCCCATGTAACCCTGGTATTCTAAGTCGCTGGTCCCCACGGGCGACGGTGTCGGATCTGCATAATAACACGCTACAAGCGCCCTAAAGCGAGACAACTCCGCTTTTTTGACAAAATACTTTCCTTTGTTTTATTGAGATTATTACTGCATGTCTTCCATTTTGAGTTCGAGCGAGGAATGTGTTTGATTGGTATGAATTTTGTCGAATTTTGAAATGAGTCATCGTTTTCTAGCTTCTTCTTTTGTTTAGATTTGTTTTTGATATGTCTGAATGTTAACATTCTCTCACGACAGGGCTGGACAACATCTTGTCTTGCTGCTACTGAAATCAAAGATTTGTTCATACATAAGCATAAGACATTTATTATATAATTTACATCTATACAAATAAATAAAAATGGAAGTGTCTGTTAACAGCTTTTTACTAAATGCATATGAAAGTATACTTATAAAAAAAAACAATTGACTGGATCCATTATGACGGGAGTTTCACTGGCAGATAGCTGATGTTATAAAGGTGCTGATAAACTTGAGCATTCACTCGTAATGAGTATTCTAGCAAATGTTACACTACAGAATATTTTCGGGAGCGTTTTAGTGACCATTCTAGCGACCGATAGTGAATTTGCTTCGAGCTTTTTGCCGAGCCGAGCCATTCTGTCATTCTTCGTGAAGAATATTTTTTGACGAACATTGACTAGAGCGTTCGCTAGAATGATCGTGAAAAAGTTCGTAGCGATGTTTGGTTCTATGCATGGCTCTGTTTGTTGTTCAATTGGACAAATTTTAAAACGGTGAATGCTCGATGTTCCGTTACAAGTGAATGCGAGAAAAAGAATAAGGGCCCAAGCAGGCATAGCCGCGAGGAGCAGCTAGTTACAAATAAAAGAAACAAACCTATCATCATATCTAGACTTAAAGCAATACGTTACTCGATAACGACTAAAATATACAAGAAAATAATATTTTTTCAACTAAGTTGCCTAATAAACTCTAATAACACACACAACATAATTATACACCGGAGTTAGATACACATTACAATCCCAATCAACGAAAATATGTTTCAACAAATCTTCTTAATTGCAATTTACGCACTGCCAACATAATAGATGATACAGCCAACAGAATAAAAGATATATCGCTCAATACGGACTCAGTGCACGTAAAGATAGTCCGTTACACATATCAGTGTAATCATCAACACAGCACATTATCTACGACAGCTTTAGCAACCTCGGTGAAGCAATATGCGACCACCTAACCGTGACTACTGACACTTACTAACTCACCAACTTACATTTACCGTTCACAAAACAACATCATACACAAAAATGAAACTAAATACTAACAGAATAAAGATGACACAATTTCGAAATTGAGTCTAGAACACGCAATTGAAACTTTGTTGGAGCACCCAGCCTTACCACAGAGTAATTACAAAAGAACAAAAGCCAATCACAAAAATTTACCTACTACATATTCATAGTCGAATATGATGTATGCTGTGGCACATAAGCCGCGGATGTTACGGTATATGAATTTGTCGCTTCAGGTAATTGACAGAACGGAGTCGTCCAATGGAATATGCGCAATGCGGACTTGTTGCAAGAGACAATAGGCTTGGTACATTATATACTACATAGTGTACGTGGTGGTTAGATGGGTAATTTTACGGTAAGTGCTTCCGACAATAGCTCCTACAAGTAAACAAAAGGCGCATCTGACTACACATTGTTCTCTATTTAAATAATTTATAAGACAAAAGAGTAGATATCGTTCTAAATTCGGAATATTTCAAGTGAGGCTGATGGATTACGTGACGTCTAAAAGAAAGCATTGGCTTTGGGCTTTATTGAATAGAATTGGCGAAATTGACTGAGGATAGTGTCTTGTGATCTTTGAGATAGCCGATCCATTTACAAATATTATGAAAAAAGATGAAGATATGGTTGTTTGTATGGTCGACCTCATAATTGTTGTCACCGCGTCACTTGCACGTCAGAAAACGTCTGTGTTTGCTATCAAACTAAAACAACAAATACAAACTTTTCTCTACAACATAATAATTTTAGTTAGCTAACTCTTTTATTACACCGTACTTACATTTTTTTTTCCTTATTAATTACTTCACTTAATTAATTGTAAATATTTGCCTTACTTGGGAAGGGACTGGGCCCTTTTTTTTTTTGAGGTTGGGAAATTATCAAATAACTTCTCCCGCTATGGGCGGAGCGGGAGGGTGTGTCAGACTTTTATTGACTAAAACCCACCCGTGTTCCTTCCATTGCCTATGAGCAGGGGCCGCGATATCCCTTTCGGACAAACCCGCAAGCAACCCCAGCAGGTATTGGTCCTTACGGACCCCGTCAGTTGATGCTGACATCTCTTTCAGGCGCGCGTGGACGTGGAACAAAACGCGCCGTCGACCCGGGCCTTGTCCTTATTGGGCGGTGAGCTACCCATTGCTCACCACCCGCAAGCCCGCGCCTACGGTGGCCGGAAGTCGGCTCGTGACTCCCGACGCCCGGGGCGTCTCCTGCGGCGACTAGGGGCGCGAAGGCGTGCAGCTTGCATCTCCCTCGCGTGCTCCGCGTCCTCCTTCGTGAGCATTACTGCTTCGCAGAAGGAGGTGACGGCCTCCCATGCACTCTCGCTCCGAACCATGGCCTGAACCAGGGCCGGACGCAAGAGATCGCCGCCACCAATCGCCTCCGTGAGGACACGGCGGTACTCCGCCCAAGCAGGGCAGACCTCCACCGTTTGCTCCACCGTATCCTCCGGGCGATCCACACAGTGGTGACACCCGGGCGTTTCCTCCCGCCTTATACGGAACAGCCGTGTCCGGTGAGGACCTGCGTCAGGCGGAAGGTGAGGACGCCGTGGCGCCTCTCTAGCCACTCCTCAAAGAGGGGACTTATCGCCACAATTGTGGCGTTCCCAAAGGGACTGGGCCCTACGACACAGTGAATCCTAATGTGGGCTTCAGGGAATTTGTAAAAATCTAGCACCTAAACACCTGTTTTTTTCTGAACTGAATACAGTTTTTATTTTGTACATAGTTTCAACCTAAATGAAAATTTGATTTGCTGGGATTTTTGTTAAAAGTACCTACGGTAAAGGGATACTAAAAAGAGTCTATTGAAAACTATTGGTACGATTACATTTCTGATGTTACTCCTTGCAATTTTCAATGAAAGGAACTGAAATTCCAAGCATTTACAATCGAAATACAATAAAACCACTTGCAGCCAAGGATACCTATAACCACCATGATAACTGATCATTTATAATCACAATAGTGCATTGAAATATCGATTTAACATTCCACAATATTCTCATAGTAAAGACTAAATCCATTCAGCATTCCTATTTAGGTTGAATGTCAAAAAAGTATAAGTTTTGATATTTAAATAATAATTTTTAGTATTTAATATTTTTTTATTATTGTTTTTATAATTATTACTAGCGACCCGCCCTAGCTTCGCACGGTTATTAGGAGTTGATGAAATATCGACATTTCTATTAATCAACATAAGTTTTATATTAATGTAATATACACATAAACCTTCCGAGATAAATGCTCTAAATCAGCAATTCCCAAACTACGAAAATGCAAATATTGGGTGGTCCTTGAAAAGTGACTCTCAGTTATGATTAGGTAATATTAACACTAAATAGGTACCGAAATAAATTGAACGTATCAAACTCATTGCGATTAAAAATAACTAAAAATGAAGTAGATGCGAAAGCTATAATGACAAAAACAAAAAATGGAAAATAATTACATCCTTCTCAATGAAATAGCACTCCTTTTATTTAATTAAGTATTAAAATTTTCGATTGTAACTGAATGTTTTTTTTGTTATTTGAACAGTCCTTGATTCATATAGGTATTCGTTTTATTTTCTCTATGACACCTAAGAAGCGAGTTCCGAATTAGAAAGTTTTTGATAGATGGGTCGCGGTCTAGTCAACTTTGAGAACCATTAGGTACTATGATGGTGAAAACCGCATCGAAATCTATTTTGTACTTTTGAAGATCTAAGCAGTCACACAGAGAGACACGAAAATCGACTTTGTTTTATACTATTTATAGATGGTAAAAAGATAGCTTTAATCCCATGGGGAATTTCTTAATCGACCCAAAAAAACATTAAAAATGTAAGTGAAAGATGTCGTTGTACACTTTTACCAGTTAACCATTATATTTAATCAATAACAGATAAATCCGAATAATATTCACGTGTTTATATCCATCACGAAATACGATTTAAATGGATAACTTCAATTAATATTGACTTGTTTGTCAAGTAGACGAACTTTCTACAAATTGGTTTTATAAACACCACAGTTAATTGACGCATGACATGTATGTAGATTGCACAACACGATTTCTAATTATTAAAATTTATTAGAAAAACATGTTTTGATGGCACGATAGCCTAAAATGGTTATACTCATCTTTCATAGTTGCTGTCAATGGCAATTACGCCTATGAGTAATACAAGTTAAGTCGATGTGAAAAACTTGACTTACCTAGAGTACCCAGTACTCGTAGTCGGGTACTTAATATCCCACGGGTGAAAAATTGCAGATTTTCATGACAGCCTTTATAATATGACGGAACCGCTTTTCTAGTCAATCAAAACTTAAGAAGACAGTGAAAACAACTTTGATTGACAGAGTCAAATGATTAAAAGTGCATGCTAAACCAGATGGACTAAAAACTGTTGTACGAGTAGTTATGACCTATAAACACTTTCTAAAAGTTTTAAATCTTATATACAATCTATGTAAATACTAAATGAATAACTAACTGTATACTCCATAGGTTTAGGTAATTAAATAAGATACAAAGGGTTTTTATAGATGACACTTTCTTATTAAAAAATACGATAAAACCAAAAAAAAAAAAAAAAAACATATTTTTACAACAGTTTCCTCTTTTATTAATGTATGTTAAACTTTATCATTCTTAAACTATACTTCGTAGATGTAACTTCTCGAGCACAATTTTTTTGTTAGATTTATAATCTTATATATAAAATAGGGGTAAGTGGGGTAGGTAGGGTAGGTAGGGTAGGTAGGGTAAGTGGGGTAGGTAGGGTAGGTAGGGTAGGTAAGGTAGGTAGGGTAGGTAGGGTAGGTAGGGTAGGTAGGGTAGGTAGGGTAGGTAGGGTAGGTAGGGTAGGTAGGGTAGGTAGGGTAGGTAGGGTAGGTAGGGTAGGTAGGGTAGGTAGGGTAGGTAGGGTAGGTAGGGTAGGTAGGGTAGGTAGGGTAGGTAGGGTAGGTAGGGTAGGTAGGGTAGGTAGGGTAGGTAGGGTAGGTAGGGTAGGTAGGGTAGGTAGGGTAGGTAGGGTAGGTAGGGTAGGTAGGGTAGGTAGGGTAGGTAGGGTAGGTAGGGTAGGTAGGGTAGGTAGGGTAGGTAGGGTAGGTAGGGTAGGTAGGGTAGGTAGGGTAGGTAGGGTAGGTAGGGTAGGTAGGGTAGGTAGGGTAGGTAGGGTAGGTAGGGTAGGTAGGGTAGGTAGGGTAGGTAGGGTAGGTAGGGTAGGTAGGGTAGGTAGGGTAGGTAGGGTTTATATATTTTGATTGATTGCGAAACAAAGTTCGCCGGGTCAGCTAGTAATAATATAATATTTTGTATTCTGTCTATTGTAAAGAGCCCAAACTGTAAATATCAACGAATTATAACGTTGCTAAATTGAAGAGTACAACTGTGACAAAGCATGACAGCTGAAGTGACCGGTATTACGTTTAGTCGGTTACTTGAAAGCTTTTACGTCACGTATTTTTTATTTATCTTTATGTAATTGCTTAAACATATGGAGTATAACTTATTAACTATACAAAACAAAAGAACACTTAGGCGTCGAAGTATTCGCCCGCATCGCTGTCATGCGGAAACGTGCCCAGAAAAGAGGCAGGCAGAAGACTGGCAGCATTGCCACATTAAATGGCAGTGCTAATTCTTTCTAAAATGGATTTACGAGTAACTTCCATTCAATTCAAGTAAAATTATAGATGGAAATATCCTTTATGTGAAATCTCTTCAACTGACCAGTGCATAAAATGGAATAGCAAAACATTACAATGAAAAGCATATAAATAAACTGACACAGACAAACCGCAATTTACCAAAATAAACTTTTAAAATGTCACGACCGACGATATTATGGGAATATCATAAAAAATAATAGCTTGACCACAAAAAAGACATCTTAGTATTTTTCCTTTTATGTAAACGGTCGCTGATATTTTATTCACCCATAAGTCTTCATTACTAATCTATTAAGAAAAACTGCACAGAGTGCAAGCTAAAAAAGAACCGGCCAAGTGCGTGTTGGACCGCGCACAATGAAAGGGTCCGTAGTTGGGATGAAATCGATATATGTCACGGTAAATTTTCCAAGTGCAAATTAAGTTTGTATACGCAAAAACATATTTTTTTGTGTGATAAAACTACAAATTAACGATTTTCGGATTTACCATGTGCTCTGAGACCTTGTTTCCTGCCAAATTTCATGATTCTAAGTCAATGGGAAGTACCCTGTAGGTTTTGATTTACGTATTTGCGAGTATCAAAATATGTCGCATAAACGGCCATATTTTTTATTGCGTTGACTTAGAATCTTGATTTTTTTTTAGAGCTCTAAGTGACCATATACTTACGTATTAGGTATTAATTTCAACTTGATACCTCCACGCGTTCCGGAGAAAAAGGTTCGTGACAGACGGACGGACGGACAACGAGGTAATCCTATAGGTTCCGCTTTTTCTTTTGAGCTAAAGAACCCCAAAAGTAGAAAAAAAATGTGTTGGCACTTTCTAAAAATATTATACAAACTAATAACTCGAACGTTTTAAACTAAAATGGTAATGGTATGTATAGTAATGATGCCTACCAGTAAAACCTTTATCCACGCACAATTTTATCGATAGTTAAAATCGATAGGTATCGAGTCAATGCTTCTTAATTGCAAGCGTTTCGATTCGGATCATCGTTATAGGGACATATCGAGTAGTTAGGAGATATAACGATGGATATATAAATATTTTATTAGAAAATAATTATTTTTGTGAAGGTGACGGTATTTCTATCGAGGTCGATCACTAAAATAACAGTAAAACACTTGATGACTATCACAATAGTCGTAACAGATGAAGATCTTGTCACGTTGTGCTCGTAAAAACATAGCATTTTGAATATAATGTCATTGTTATTGATATTTACGAAATCGTAGAGAAAATAGCGAGCTATTAACAGTAAAGGAAAACTATTTGATTTTATCTATTGAATCAAAAATACAAATATAGTTGGATATGGAGAAGAGACGAAAGAGTCGCTCTTTCTACTTTTATTACAAATACTGTTAAAATTATATTATATTTAAAAAAAAAATAACGCAAAGGATGATACATTTAATCATCTTTATGTTACACTCAATTATTTTGAAATGAATAAAGCAATTAACTTTAAATTGGCATAGTGATATATATATTGCTAATGGAATAGGTTTCAGTAATCAAACTAAAAAATCTGGTCTAAAACTACCTTCTAGGAAAACAAAATTGTACATGTCATAAAATTATAATTTGTTCAGATTGGTTCACGGAGATTATAATTTGATAAACGTTTTTTATCGCCTGCAGGTATGAATATAGCGAACACCTTTGAGTGTACTATTTGTACCTAATCATACGGGAAAATCCAACAAAATTTACATTCGTAAGCAAGACACACAAGACCGCTTCTGTATGAAACGAAAAACTAAATCTTCATCATCAGTCTAACCTTTTCCAGACTATGTTTGGGTCGGCTTCCAGTCTAACCGGATGCAGCTGAATACCAGTATTTTACATGGAACGACCGCCTGTCTGACCTCCACAACCCAGTTACTGGGTAATCCGTTACCCCTTGGTAACACTGATTGTCAGACTAAAAACTAAATAAACAATAATAATGCAACTAATGCTAAAACTCCCACATTAAGATAAAATCAATCTAACAACGAAGACAATGATACAAACTGCATCCATGCACATCATCTCAACACTTAAAGATCAAATGTTAAAAGCAGCACTATAAAAATTGTAAACGAACCAACTTATCTGATGACGGAACCAGTTGTGGGCAATTTAAATTAATGGATTTGTCATCGCAATTAATTTTATAGGAATTAATATGCGAGCGGCGAACGCAAAGAGTTATTTTTTATGTATATAAATTGACATATAATGGAGTTTGGACGATCTATGGAGCGGTGACGGCAAATTGATTGACAAATTGCGTGACGAATTCAAAATAGGTGGATTTCTTTTGAGTGTATCTATTCTAAAAGTCGCTGTTAGATGTTGGGCCGGTGAGCGGGATGATAGCAGAGCGGGAGCGTGTTTCTGTGGACTTGCTCTGCTACATAATAGAAGAAAATAAATATGCTAGAGTTTGTGAATAGGAATCTCAACTGAATATATAGAATCGTCGTCAACAGTGCTGAAACTACCGGTATCATTATAAAAACTGGTATTAAGTTTAAAAATAAATATATATTACCTAAATTGATACTATATAAAATAATTGTATCAACACTGATATTGCTTTCGGTGATGTCATGTACGGATTTGTCATGAAATTCTTGGTCAATAAGTACGGAGATGAAAAAATTGCGATCAAATATCAGATAACAAGATCGAAGTGTGACTCCATCGCTTGAATTAACACTTGACCTCCGATCTGTATCTTATTCTTTTAGGTTTAGAAATATCTACTCCACTTAGACAGAATAAAGAAAAACATGGTTTAGTACATGGATTTAATAAAAAAAATAAAAACTACTGTAGGAGCATATTTTTAAATCTTGCTAGCTGTATCTATTTCAAATTTACGTCGTTCTTCAGCATCGTCATTTAGGCATTTCACTGCGCCTTTGTTTATTATTTCTTGAAATGCTTTCTTTGTCTTTATTATCTAGTTTAAAGCAAGATTCGAGTTTGATTTAGTTTTCGTCATCTCCCCTATTCTCGCCGGCTTCAAAGCCCCATTCAATAGTTGTAAAAGTCTTAGTTAACGGTTTGAAGTTCTCACGACAGATCGGTCCCGATTACGAGCCACGTTCATTATTAGTCAATCTGCCTTATTGAAAACGAATGCCGCCTTTGATCGACATTATGTCAATTTCTCTATATCGAAGCCAATCGTCTAATGTCTTCCGAACTTTATTGTTTTTTTAGTAATTAGCGGCGTTTTGATTCGATGTTTTTAATTGTACACCTCCGTTGAAGTACTGTGAGGTTATTAAGGAAACTTTAATGGTGACGCTCTGATCGGAAATTGGTAGAGGATTACAAGGTGTTTCGTCTATTCGAGTGGTTTCAATGTTTTGATGTGGAAGCATATTTTACATATACTTGGTTTAGTTAGGTTTCATAATAGAACTGATCAAAATAATCAAAAATACAAATTGCTATTAAATTATCAATTAACAACCAATAAATTAATATACTCAAACAAACACGGATCAGTCATCGTGTCTAAAGAACTGACATCAGTTGCGACATTGACATTCCTTTACACAACACGCTACCAAAAAATCTATCTTTTAATTTATTTAATTTGCGACTCTAATTACACACAATCATCATTGAACGTGATTTCTCGTGACGCCTCTGACTTACAAGGTAGTCTTTTGTATCACCGTCAATGCTTGTCAGACATATGTTTTGCCCGGTAACCTTTTCAGAAACCAGTTTTCGAAGAACTCCAATCAAACTACACTACCTCCCTTTTTAACCTAACTGCGTGGTCATTCAGAGAGACGATATAGTCCTAGATAAAATGGCTGCTCGATACCATTATCGGAGACTAGTAATCAGGCGTAATCACAGAACAACGAATAAATCGAACGAAGAATTTTTCGTCGTGACTTATTTTTTGTCAAATTATTTTGTTAGTGTTTTTTTTTCTTAGTCTTTTTACCGATGGGTTTTTGATTCAATGTCAAAGATCGTCGCTCGTTCGATTGACAACAAATTATATGTGATTATTTGTGGTCAGTATAAATACAACGTAGGTAACTATTCGTCTTGTTCACATCCTGTTCAGCTCGTCTTTATGTACACAGATTAGAATGAATGACAGCAAAATTTTGATGGATCTAGTCATAAACAATGTTATTCGTCATGCACTTTTCAGATTTTTTATCTGTCATCAAACTGTGCTTCAGCTTTTTGCTATAAGAAATCGCACAATAATCTAAAAAAAAACTCTCCTTTAAGTTACAATATTCTAGAATCAACTACATTTCATCATTTTGAGGACGTTAATTTTAATTACATTAAGACTAAGACTGTGAGTTCAACATCATGCAATTTCATCAGTAACATTTGAACTCCACCACAGCAATATACAAAGTCACAACACATAGCAACAACCACATAAAACCATACACAACAAAATTATATACTCAACAAGCGATACCCCCTCCATTGAATGCGCAAGCGCAGGTCGTTAGGCTTGAAGCAGCATAAATAATAACGTACGATTTAGCAGGAGGAGTGCAACCGCTATCTAATGATCAATGAGAGAACAATTGCCATTGTACCCTGCTGCCGGCGGCGCGGCTTGTCACTGGGTGGGTGCAGTTCGGTGCCGGGTCGAGCATGTGATGTAATGCACGATTATGTTGGGAATACGACATTATTATTGAGTTTAATACGGGGGTTATGTTGCTTTGCTGGTGGTTTTGTATTTGTGGTGGTTGACCTTTAGATTTGTGCAAAGTTTGGGGGGGTTTTCGTGTTGAGCTATGTGGCAACACCATTTTATTATTACCTGAAAAAAAATACCGTTACAAAAATTATTAATTATGATGATCTTTAATGATGTCAGGAAGGAACATTAGGAGGATTCTGGCTGTTTTCAGTTACAGCTGGTCAAAATTCAATACAGGTAGTTATTTTCAAATCGATTTGACGCACATGAAGTTCTTTCTGAAATAACTTTACAACTCTTACAAGACAAAAAAAATCGGCCAAGTGCGACTCGGACTCGCACACGACGGGTTTTGTACCTCTGTACAATATGTAGCAAAAAAAGGCCGAAAAAACACGTTTTTTGTATGGGAAAATATTTAACTTTATTTTATTTTTATTATTTGTTGTTAGCGGACATAAAAATACGCAATCTGTGAAAATGTCAACTGTCCATCTATTACGGTTCATGAGATACAGCCTTAGTTAGTAATAGGGTTCCGTTTGGCACCCTAAAAACTCTAATCACTTCTAAAACCCCTGAAAGCAAGAGACATTCTTATCAGTACAACCTCCTTACCTTAAAAGTATTTGAAGTATAAATCTGCAAGTATCTGGAGGCGCGGACGGGCGATGAAAGTTCAGTCGCGTATCGACAGCGAAGCCTGCAGGCTACGGCCTACGCGAGGGGCTATTCAGAGGAACGATAGTTATGCGATAAAGCTATGAAGAAAAATTGTAAGATGTTTTTTCGTTCTTGGAGGCTGCGTACCCTGCGCCTAAAGAGAGTGCGGTGGTTAAGCGTGAACTGTGTTCGTATGGGGTAATTTACGTCCACACGTACGATCCAAATATCCCGTGTTCGATGTTCTTGTTCACCATGTTTCGTTCGTTCGTGCGTACACGCCTTGCGGGGTAATTGCGTTACTCACATAAAAATACTATTGATTGCAATAGGTTTAATTTGGCAGTTCATCCACATTCGTTGCGTTATTAACGTTGTTGAGCAGACAAATTTTCAAATCTATGAAGTAATGGATTAGCAATATCTTTCAAAAATCTCGGATTGTTATATACAGGTTGACTGGATCTGGACCCGCCATAGCAAATTGTCATATAGAGGTCATTTGCTAATTAATTTACGATCAAAATAAAAAAAAAACTGAAGTTATGAATGCTTGAAGGTCATTTTGGACAATCTCAATAAAGTATAAAAATTTACATATCTCCCAAACTATAAAACTTTAGTCAGGGAAAGTAAGGTTCAATAATTAGTAAATGACCTCCTCTATATGCGAATTTGCTATGGCGGGTCCAGATCCAGTCACCCTGTATAGTGTGATACGAAATTAAGGTGCAGGGTATCCTGTAGTTGGGCACGCCGCTATTGTGGCGATAAGTCCCCTCTTTGAGGAGTGGCTAGAGAGGCGCCACGGCGTCCTCACCTTCCGCCTGACGCTGGTCCGCACCGGACACGGCTGTTTCGGGAGGTTCCTGTTCCGTATAAGGCGGGAGGAAACGCCCGGGTGTCACCACAGTGTGGATCGCCCGGAGAACACGGTGGAGCATACGGTGGACCGCCGATCGCCACCGTGTCCTCACGGAGGCGATCGGCGGCGGTGATCTCTCTCGTCCGGCCCTGGTTCAGGCCATGGTCCGGAGCGAGAGTGCATGGGAGGCCGTCACTTCCTTCTGCGAAGCAGTAATGCTCGCGAAGGAGGAGGCGCCCCGGGCGTCGAGAGTCGCGAGCCGACTTCCGACCACCGTAGGCGCGGGCTTGCAGACGGTGAGCAATGAGCTCGCCGTCCGATAAGGACTAGGCCCGAGTCGACGGCGCGTTGTGTTCCACGCGCGCCTCAAAGAGATGTCAGCACCAACTGACGGGGTCCGTAAGGGCCAATGTCTGCCGGGGTTGCGAGTTTGTCCGAAAGAGATATCGCGGCCCCGGCACACAGGCAACGGAAGGAACATGGGTGGGTTTTAGTCAGTAAAAGTCTGACACACCCTCCCGGTCCGCCCAGAGCGGGAGAAGTTATTTGATAATATCCGACCATCAAAAAAAAAAGGGTATCCTGTAGTGACTTAGTAAACAAAGGCCTCAAATTTTAATGTATTATTAGAGTGATTAGTACAGTTGACTGCACGATTTTTGCCTGTCACATAGTCCAAATAACATAGGCAACCACAAAATTTTAGGTAGACTTAATCGCAATGATATTACCTATAATTTTGTATAATTAAATTATAATAGACATCATTCGATACAGAGAACCTGACGTCAATCGTGGACTTTGATGAACATTACGTAATGTAAATAAAATAGAAGTAGAATTATTGATGACTTGCAACAATTTATTTAAAGTTTAAGAAAAAAGAAAATATTACTGATTTAACAAATTTGCTACATCGTTTTAAAATATTTGATATGGTTACCCTATCTAAAGATCACTCACAATTGAGTATTTTTGTTTTCTTCAACCATTGAGGTTCAATGTTATGAGCGTTGATTCTGAAAGTGGGCAACGTCGCAAATAGATGTCAAATATTTCGCTGTTTTGATTAATTTGGCAATATTACTGTATGGAAATAACAATAGAATATAATATTAATAGAAATAGAATATAATATTAAAAGAAGAATAGAATATTAACATTGGTTTGCTATTATAACACTGAATTTGATGTTGTAACCGTTTTATGAGTAAAAAAGACATTTGGAAAGTATCCAAATACTTTATTTATATCTAAAACTTAACATTTGGTGATACGGTATTTCATAATCAATATTTTAGTTCACTAGTTAGCCACATTTCAAATGTCCATACAGTAATATTGCCAAATTAATCAAAAATATTTGATAGCTATTTGCGACTTTGCCAACTTTTAGGACAAACGCTCTTAACTAGAGCAGCGATTACAAAGATGTGTCCTGCGGATGACAAATGTGACAACCGCGGTGTATGCGTATTCAGGTATTAGACTCGAACGTCGGCTGTCCGGACAACAATATGTTGCGCAATTTTTTTCGCGGTGTCTGCTATAGTCTAAATTGAACCTCAATATCTTTAACGGTTTAAAATACTTTACTATTTAAAAAAAGACTCCTTAAAAATATCCAACTATGAAAACAGTATCGCAAAATAACCGTTTCGCCACCGTCTCACCTCATAGCCTCTCCTAGCGCTGCATCACCCACAAGTGCGGTGGACAAGCGATAGGCCATTAAGGATTTATAGCCAACAGATTGCTATCATTACTCGGCTCTGGATTATGTTGTTTGAATACGTTATTAGGACCTTACATGTCGGTGGCTTCAGTTTTATTGCTGTTATTTTTTCTAGAACTTCGATATGTAATTGGGGCTGCTAATGTGAGATAAAAATTACTATGTTTGGTGATGTTGTGTGCAAATGTGTACGGGTTATTGATTTCTGTTTTGGTTGTGAGTCATAATTATATGAACATGTAGCAGTATTTAATTACAAGCTTTTTTTCTAGTAAGATTATTATTTTAGATAAGTGGAAATCGTTTTCAAAGCATTTCGTATTTCTACAAAGACTTTCAACAATACTGACATTATATTAGATATTTTTGGTAGATTAAGTCAATCCAATACATTTTTGACTTTCCCATCATCGCTATCGTTAATAGTCATCACTTTGTCTAGATCCTCTGAAAACTCATTTTGCTGCTAAATGAACTGTGTAGCCTCAATTTATATATTTTCTGCTTCTATTGCCTCCTCTCTTGCTTTCCAGCCAACTGCAGACTTTTCCAGTCTAAAGCAACCAATACATTATTCCATTTCATTTTCAGTAAGTATAACAAACACGACACGACACGACATCAAACCACATCACAAAAACTTTCCCTCAAATCGATTGGCGTCATCAAGAATTAGTCCAAGTTCTTTCACCCGTACTCTGAAACTCCATATCACATCCGAAGTCTTTCCTCTTTTAATTGCGATCCAATGAAGCGCCACTAATTCCCTCCCTTGGCCACCCCTGTCTCCTTTGGCAATCCCTGGCTTCCTTAAGGAACCCGTCGCACTGCCGACGATTAGCGAGAAGCGAGTAGGGCTAGCAACTAGAAACGATTTGGCGAGCAACGGGCAGCGAGTGTGAAGCTTAGATAATTTTGTCACTGGGCTATGAGCGATTGCGACGAAAGAATGAATGAATGAATTAATGAAATGCACCGATCCCACTGTGGTTTAAACAGACTCGATAAATCAATCATCCAATAAACCCCAGGGTTCATTCGATCGGACGGTGAGCAATGGGCAGCTCGCCGTCCGATAAGGACCAGGCCCGTGTCGACGGCGCGTTGTGTTCCACGCGCTCCTCAAAGAAATGTCAGCACCAACTGACGGGGTCGAAAGACCAATGCCTGCTGGGGTTGCGGGTTTTTCCAAAAGGGATATCGCGGCCCCGGCACACAGGCAACGGAAGGAACACGGGTGGGTTTTAGTCAGTAAAAGTCTGACACACCCTCTCGCTCCGCCCAGAGCGGGAGAAGTCATTTGATGATTTCCCACCCTCAAAAAAAAAAAAAGGGTTAATTCGATGATTGCACTAACCCCTGGAGCCTCATGTTTCATGGTCCTACAGAGGCCATTGCATATCAAGGAGACCGGGTGGCGCGGTAATTGTAGGAAAGACGTTGGGTTATGAGCGAGTGCGACGAGTAGAATCACTGCGCAGTCACTGGCTGGTATGCATATACCTACCAAGCGAGAATCTCTAAGCGAGTGTTCTGCCCGCGAAGCAAGCGTCGCTGACCGAGTATTTTCTTTGATAGCTCTTGTCGCTGCGATAAACTAAAGAAGTGAGAGTTCTCGCAGCGTGAATAACCAGCGAGCAACTATTAATATAATGTATCTTTTACTGACACGGAACCTACATCTATAGTGCGTTTCTGGAGCGAGAAAATAATCGATAGTTTGTCGCTTCCTCTTCGGTGGAACAGATGCCCAAGGGGTGCCTTGGACAACTGGAATTGGGTCTCTTTAGATAACAGTTGGGTATTGATTGAAAAGTTGTAGATTGTAGGTCAAATGTTAGTTCACTTGTTTTGGTTTGATTGGATATTGTTTTTGTTTGTCTTTGGTTATATTTATCGTGGTTCGGTGTGAATTGTTTTTCGTTTATTTTTGTAAGTTGTAATAGATTGTTGTTTGGTATAAAATATGGGTTGTGAATTGTAGTTTTTGATTTAGTGCGATCTCTTAGCTTTTTTTTACAAAAGTTAATATTTATTTGAAGAACATTTCAAAGATGACTACACATGTTATGTGCAATAAAGATTTGAATTTTATTTGAAGATTGATATTTTTTAGGTCACATGTTTAACTCACTAATAGAAATATGAATAAGCCTAACTTTTTTTAGATTTTGCTTATTAATGAGACACAATTAATTATCTATTGTAATTTAAGCAGTAACGTAAGAATATTAGTTTTCGGTCAAACTGTTGTCATAGTCATTGATTTGGTTTTGCTTGTTGCAATTCTGACTTAATTATCTTTATTTTTACTAACAAACTTTAAGTTTACTATGTGGATACAAACAATATCAAATCACAGACAGAAGGCACCACTAAACCACTCAAACTTCAACCTCAGATCGTCTTCAAGCAAACCAATAAAGCGGTGTGTCTCGAGAAATCCTGGCCGCCCGGAGCACGCCCGGAATGCATTCCTGTCACATCGTTGTCTCCCCTACCCTGGACTGAAGGTATACCTATCTAAGTACATATAGCTGTCTGTAATTGTGTCTTAAGTTCGTCAGGAACTTGTGGGGAGGACGAATGTTTTGATGTCACGTGAATGAAATACAGGAGGGTTTGATTCCTACAAATGAGTTTCAAGACTTATATGTGAATGGAAAAGTTTATCTAAGAAAATTGTGCACCATCGCATCTTCAAATGTAACTATCATCTACTTAAATAAAATGCAAAAGATGTCCATAGAAATTAAGAAAAAAACCTAGACTTTATTTCATCAATAACGGATTAAAATAAACACTTAACAATAGATTGCGAAAATATTTTGTTGCTGGCCATTCAGAAGCGAATTGAACCACGAAAATTGGCTATGGAGGAAATACTGTTCATAAGACCGAAACATTAGTTATGGTAAAAACTTGAAGGAAAAAGAAATACCAGAAATTAATTACTATTTTTTATGATTCAATCGTCATTATCTACCTAGCCTTTCCCCAGCTATGTTAGGGTCAGCTTCCAGTCTAACCGGATGCAGCTGAATTTTATTTTACGTGGAGCGACTGCCTATCTGACCTTCACAACCCAGTTACTGGGTAAAGAAAGAAAGAAAGAAAAATATTTTAATTGGAACACGCACAGGAAATACAAACAGTAAGTAATAATAAAAAATAAAAATAAAAATACAAACAGAAAAGTAAAGACCTGTGCGAGGCCAAAAAGGCCACTGTGATCTCAGCATAATGCGGCGATATTTAAAAATAAATACCGCAGCGCTGGTATTCTGATAGGGCCCACTGTGATGTCACGGACACACCTACGGACATAGATAAATCCCATTAAGAGATAGACCAAATAATAAAGTAATAAAAATAATAAGAAATAAAATAGTACAAATAAAAACTGAAACTAAGTAATAAATAAATGAATCTATACACGCCCAACGTTCCAACATCATAGTATAGACTAATTATTATCTATGGTGACAAGCTAAGGGACGCGGGCGCACTGCAAGTACTCTGTGGCTGCGAATCTGCGATGCATTCGACAGTATAAATGTTCTGTGATATATTTTATTTAACAAGAAATATCTATTGGAGATAGATAGAAATTATAATTACACAAACATTACACAAATGACCGCCGGGACCAAAGGCTTAACGTGCTTTCCGACGCACGGAGGAGTCTCGGTATGTAAAGATGGTCACCCATCCACAGATCAACCCCGGCAAGCGTAGCTTAACCTGATGGATCGACCCGTGTGGCTGTTATTTCTTAGCCACAAGCTCCGCAAAACAAATACTAATAATTGGAAATATTGTTCATATGATCTAGGATATGACTGAAACCTTAGCTATGGTAAGAACTTAAAGGTAGAAGAAATACAAAAAGGTAATTACAAAATTTTATTATTCAATATGGGATAAAATTATATTACAGATTATTTTCGAATAAACAGTTATACTTTTTTACATGTTTTGTCACTTTTATACAAGGTGTGGCAAAAGTAATGTCACAATGTGAATGTGCCATAATTTTTGCAAATGGCGTCAAGTGTCATTGTGCTTTGACATTTAGATAAAAGACAGATGGAGACTTAGTTGACAATGCAATGGAGCCATACACACAGCTCATGAGCCTCAGGCAATGACGGAGATTTTGAAACACCAATTTTTGGGCCGTATAATCTCTCGTTTTGGCGATATGATCTGGCTGGCCAGATCGCCACTTCTGACGACGCCAGACTTCTTCCTTTGGGGTGTTTTTGAAATCTCGCGTTTACCAACATAAACAACAAACTTGCAAGTCTTGAAAGCCAACATTGAACAAGGAATCACCAAAATGGAGCCAGATTAATTTAAAATGCCTTAAAACGAGCAGAAATTTGTATCTGACGGTGCCTGTGGTAGTTTGACCAATATTTTTTTTTTTACATAATGCCATCAATTTTACACCTTTAAATAATCTTTTCATGAATAATCTTTCAACAGGGCCCATTTTTTTTTAACAAAGTGGCAGCCAATTCTCTTTATGACATAACTTTTGCCCCGATTTTAATTATTACAGTTTATTATGTTTATACAGGAAACATAATAAACTGTAATAATTAAAATCGTTCTATTTAAATATCTAGGTTATATAAGCAACACAAATAGTGAGTTATTTATTTTGAACCTGATGTTACCAAATTAGTGCCATTTTTTTAAACATTTGAGTTTAAAAATACCTGTAGAGTGGAGGTAGCTTACAGATAGTGTCATCTACGAAGACACACCAACTCCACTCCGTTTCGTATTAAAGTACAGTTTACAGTCTATACGGAACTGTAAGGGCTGTAACTGACTTGTGTAATTTAATTGGAACAGGCAGCTAGGAAGTTAAGTTCATCAAAATTGCTATTGATAGGAAACTTTTCTCTCTGTAAGGAAACTGTAACTGTAAGGAAAAAAACTTGAAAACTGAATGCCAAACTAGATTGTCAGAGAATTTTTTTTTACCTATAATTTTTTTTTAGTTACACTTACAGTCCTTACAGTTCCTTACAGACTGTAAGCTGTACTTTAATACGGAACGGAGCGGAGTGGAGTGCGTCTTCGTGGATGGCACTATCTATAGCAATTTTGATGAACTTAACTTCCTAGCTTACATTCCAATTAAATTACACAGGTCATTAACAGATTGTAGCTATATGAGTATATTAACTTTCTTTTGAATGGTTGCTAAACTATACGTAGATTGTCAGAGAAAAAAAGTTTACCTATAAGATTTTTTCCTCTTTTTCACCACCAAACTCATGCATTATAAAAAGGCATAAACGTTGGACACTCAACCCAAATCCCTGAAGGATCTTCAGCAAATTAACCTGTCGGGCGGTACTTCCGCACAATTTGGCACAAACGGCGATACATCCAGGAAAACACGAGGAAAAGCTTGCGCGTTTGATGTCGTCCGTGCAGGTACTCAGGTATCAAGTACTTAGTTGGGTGGGGTGGGTCAGCTGGCGGGGAGGATACATACGGGTTTTTAATTTTATCTTAGACTAGCGCTTCCCTGGTTTCGCACGGGTGAAATTTACATGTGAAGACTGTATTCAGTTCACGACACGTTGTGCACGAGTTCTGAGCAGCAATTTTTTTAATTTTATTTGACCCTATATACTAACTGGGGCTACAATATTTTAGTGTCAAGACTAGGTTAACAGAATGTTATGACCACTCAATAAAAGATTTCACCTAACAATAATCGATTGTTTATTGTTAAATAACATGACATAGTTTTGCAACATAATGCTATCCATCTATTACAACGATGATGTATGGTGGTAAGGTGTGAGAACACGTTTCCCAATAAAAAATTTACACATTAGAAATATTAATATTAAAATATTTATGATAAATGTTTCTATTATGTTGTTAATCTAGCATATTATTAAATATTTGTATGGCAACTAGTTTTAAAATGACACTACATTGAAAAGTTGACACTGTCATTTATTTAGGAGTTTAGTTTTATTTAGAGCTTATCTTGGACATAACTGACATCGGTGAAGGAAACTTGGACTTATAGTTAGTTAATATATGTAAGTCTGAAATCGCCAACCCGTCTTGAGCAACCGTGGTGATCAATGCTCGTGCCTTCTCTTTATGAGAAGAGGCCTTTGCCCTGCAGTGGGACAGTAAGAGAATGGTATTTATATTTTTTTTTGTTATTAATATGATATCAATGATATCATTATTACGAGCAGTGTCGGCCTTTTTTTTTCTTTTTTTGAGGGTGGGAAATTATCAAATAACTTCTCACGCTCTGGCCGGAGCGGGAGGGTGTGTCAGACTTTTACTGACTAAAACCCACCCGTGTTCCTTCCGTTGCCTGTGTGCCGGGGCCGCGATATCAACCTAACAATAAGTACTAGGCTTGCACGAATTCAAGAAAGTATTTCATTAGTATTATTAAGTAAGTACTTTTTTTGTATATAATATGTAAAAAAACCGTGTGCGATCCGAAAAGGGCACATATGTACTGCAATAACATTACCAAAAAGTAATAAAAAATATTATTAGTATTGAACTTAAAAAAGTCATACGAAAATTACCCCAAATCCATAAAAAATTGCAAATTTTCAACATGGTAGGCGATGACTTGTAGACACCCGCGAAACGACGGTATGTAATATCCTGGTAAAATTCGCCATTGATAAAAATGTGGCTTTTTTTCGTTTTTCCAGAAAATTATATAAATTTTTAATTTTTATTATTTAAATCACATAAATTGACACTCAGTACGATACTTAACATTACCCTCACAGATCGGACATTTTTTTATATATTGTATATTTACATAATATACTTTGTCCATCTGGAATAACGTACCTTTCAACTGGAGTAATATTTTTTCAAATAGGAGCAGTGGTTCCGGAGATTACTCTCCCTACACAAACTCACAAAATTCGTTCTCTCTCTTTATAATATATGTATAGATAATGTTCCGTCATTTTTTGCGCCAAGTTCTCGGAAAGTGTTGCCTGGAAAATATATTTTTTTCTACATTATTAGGCATTTTCTTATTAGAAAAGGCTCTTGAACATGATTACGTACTCAAGGACAACGAACCAACCCACGTTATTTCTAGTCTAGCTTATTCTGAAAATAAAAACAAACATAATTTAATATTCAAGATTTTTTTAAATATAAATTTAGGTATTAGATTTTAGAATAATAATAACCGAATAAAATAAGTCTTCTGGGTACGTTTCCGAATGACAGCTATGCGGACGAATACTTTGATGTCTCCTTTTGTTTTTGTATTTATTTTTATAATTAGTTAGTTAGTCATTTAATTTAGTACCTACCTAGTGTAAATATATGTTAAATATTAATAGACTTATACTTGAAAAATAGATTGTTATTCCAGAAATAAAATAATAGTAAAAACATTTATTTTTATTTTTTTATATTATAATTTTAGTCCCTCTTGCATTTACAACGCGGTCAACCGCAGCTAGCAACTGACAGCAAAACCGTCTAATATAGGCTATGGTTATCGAATTAATTAGTCCTCAAACAACTTCTCAACCGTTAAAATCAATCAATTATTCAATAATTCACACTTTCTTCACAAATCGCCAGTACTTAGGCCCCAACCTTTTCTCTACAAAGAAACGCGAGCATGTCCTTCACTAAGTGATGGGGCGACAAGCCAGGGCCAGATTACGATGACGTATTACTAAATAAATGACGCCATCTTTCTTTCCTACGTGACGAAAGCAACTGTTTTCCTTCAAATCACTTCCCTGTTTTCCTCAGGTGTTATATGGAACAATTTATAAGATCTATTCTCGTGTTTCTCGGAAAATTGCGGTTTCATGTTGATCAGTTTCGTGGGAATTAAAATTCGGGTCGTTGTTGTGTAGGTAGTACGATTGTCAAAATATTTATGTCTGCTTTTGGATCTAAATTGTTTTGATTGAAATTAGGTGGAATGGTATGGTGTGGTTTGAAGAAATCGAGTCATGATTATTTGTGTTTGCATTTAGTTTGCCAAATTGCTTTTAGGATTTTTCATTATAATCTAGTTATGGTTAGGCTAGGTTATGTGAAAGAGAGATGACGAGTGGTTTATTTTTAATCGACTTCAAAAAAAGAGGAGGTTATATATATTAGTCTGTATGTACTTTCTTTTTACTTATGTTCATCGATATTTTCGTTAACAGGGATGATGCCTGGGTAAAAAAAAATCGAAATTCTAATTAGTCCGTCAGTCAGATAATAAAAAAATATTAGACACGTATTTTTTGCTTTATCACATTAATAAAAAATTACTTATATAAAACACATTTTAAGTTGGGGAGTGGGGGTCGATACGACACTAGTACGTATAAAATCTACATACTCGTGACGTCATGGCACATTTTACCTCAATGTATCGCCGTAATCTTTAGATTACTTAAAAAGAGAAAAAATACGTGTCTAATATTTTTTTATAATATCAAAGACGGACTAAAAAAAAATTTTAGTCATCATCCCTATTGTGGACCGATTTTGAAATTATTTTATCATTTGATGGAGGTAGCTTGCGCGGAGGTCCCATATTGATGTTATTAACTTTACTTGCGTAGTTTTTAAATGATCGTTTAGTTACATCGAATACAAAGTATTTTTGTTCTCACAATATAATTCTTATAGCCTTTTTGTGAGTAAAGATTAGCTTCCTTGCGTTTAGCAGAATAGCCGCAATATTCGCGGGTTTTCTTCTACATAAAACAACGAGCATGCTTTGTTATAAGCACACGAAAAAATGGTGTTGCCAATATATATGTACCTACCTTAAATCATCCATCTCTTTGTATCCCCCACGGGGTAAAATTAAGGGACTCTGTTTTAAGAATAAGAATAATTTATTTGCAGAAAATATAGGTGTTACCAGTTATAAAAGTTGATGGTATATAATGTACAGTCCGTATTTAGCGTTTAAATAATAATAAAAAATAAAATAAAATGTTTACATTAGGTCTTTAGGGGAATTTCCATTTAAGTAAGGAATATACTTGTGTTAGGAAGTTCCGCTCTTCCACTAGTTACAACCTATAGTATAAGCCATTAAAAAGATATTTCATTTTAGTAGGTATTAGGAAAAAAGTGATATAAAAAAAGTAATCAATTACTTATAGACGCGCTGTCGTGTGGAGGTGTGTATGAGTGCGTGCGCGTGTGTGTTTGTGTTTGTGTGTGTGTGTAATGTTTAGGGCATACAAATTAATTTTACATTCCATTATTTCCTTTGTGAGTTGAAAAAATGGCAACACAGCTCTATCAATTAAAACCTAAACTCCCAAGTCCGTCCACCCTTGAAGGGCATATGGCATGACATCGAGAATTCGCCGTACGGCCCAGAAAGGTAATTACTACTGCTTGACAGACAGTCCGACCCTTTCGTTTATACGCCATCTACTTGACAATACACTTACTTGTGCATCGAATTTCTTTATAAATGGTGGGAAAATAGAGTTTACTTAATGCTTCGTGTTAATGTCATTGGACATACTTTGTAAGAGTAATCGAGCATGATATTAGCAAAGGAGATCACCCATTTTGGTCGGCGATTTGGGATAAAATATCAAAAGTCGGTGGCCAGGAATGAATTACATTTTATTTGAATGATTGCAGTAGTAGAAACATTTCTTTGTATCGCGACAACGCTGTAATTTATACTACTTTTTTACTTTCCTTAACAAATCCTTTACCGTCCAGGCTGCTCGTTTGTGGAATGCATTACCAGTTCCAATAAAGCGCGCGCAATCGTTGCGTGTGTTTAAAAGACTCGTGAAAGAACATTACTTGTCGTTATGATTTTATTCTTATCGTTAGCTGTAATAATATTCGTCATTTATTTTCGTTGCTTATATAGTTAGTATGTATGTATCTATTATATAGCATATACCTTTTATTTGCACCAAAGACAGCCCCATTTTATGTCCAGAAAATCACTGTCCATTCCAAGGTTGCCTGGAAGAGATCGCAGTAAGCGATAAGCCCGCCCATTGTATATTTTGTAGTGTAATACTTTTTCTTTATGTAATGTATAATCTGGTGTACAATAAAGTATATATAAATAAATAATAAATAATTTATTTGCGAACAAAGATATACAACGATCATTAAATGAAATAAATTATATCCTCCCGCCATTTCATGTAACATCCCATAAGCACCACCTCACAAATACAATACAATACAACATTTTCAGCCAGTCCATCCATCGTAAAAAAGTAGGTCGGTGTCTCATATCTTTAGTATTTCCCATAGAGTTTTTTGATCCTTATAAGAAACAGAATTGATTGGCATCAAAAATAAGTTTTTGCGAAAACTGCTTATTTTCTTGCTGACTGTATTTTTTTTTTCAAAATCCGTTTTCTTGTAACAACAGGTAAACAGGTAACGGTAAAGGAACCTGCCCTTACTGCCCCATCTCAAAAATCCAACCTGTATACATATCCCCGAATCCAAATTGTTCTCGACTTTGACGCCTGAGTAAAAAATAATGCGTTTTAAGTGTACTTTAAAAACATGAAATTATTATTGAAGGCCGCCAAATAAAAAAACCCAGAAAGGGTGATCTCCTTTACACTGTTTGGAAAGTTATCTACAAGCATTTTAAAAGGTCCCTAATAATATCAAATCAGATCGATTATTATCATGATTGACAATTTCCGCTCCAAAGAGTGAGTATACTGGCATATGACAGTCATTTTGATAATTTCCTTTAAAAAACAAAAAAACTAAATCTTGAGAAATATTTATCGTGAATATCTCCATCTACATGTACTAAAAACCCTGCCCAATCCGTGAGGTGTTAGATATTATGCTAAGAGCCTATGCATGTAGTCATTTTCAGAAAAATTAAAAATAGAACCCACAATGTTTTTAAATGTGGAATACATGGGACGCGGGTGTCTACAGTCATAACTCTGTTTTTTTAAATGAAATTGGGGTAAAATTGGTACCAAAAACGTGAATTTTAATCAGAAATAACATTTATTTTGAAGTTTTTTTTTATGATTTCTTTTTGGCAATTGTATTGCGGGACCTATGCGCCCTTTCGGATCGGACAGGGTTTTTGTTACATGCTGTATTCTTTGTCCTAGAAAGAGATTTTAAGGAGAATGGGCACTGAACTATGAAAAATTATTAAAAATGAATTTTAAAAGAGGAGTCATCTTTAATATTTTTCATTTTATTCGATTTTTAAGTTTTTGAGTAGCGTTTGCCATATCTTCTATGTTATTGGCTCGATTTGGATTTTGTTTATTATTTCTAAAAGCTTATAAGTTATTTTATCGGATTAACTGTTTTTTTTTATATGTTTTTTTTCATAGTCAATGAAAAAAAACGGAGGTGAAGACATTTTATTCAAAAAAAAAAACTGTATTTATTTAAAAAAACTTAAGTGTAAGTCCATAAAATCATAGAGGGATAAAGAAAAAAAAAGTAATAAGAAAAAAAAAGATATAATAAAGATAGACGCCCCTTTTAAAGTTCATTATCGATAATTTGTCATGAATATTCAGAAAAATACGGGCGGGCACATGCCCATGGGTGACATTTTATATGTAAATAGTGCTTTTTAAAGGGAAAATTTGTTACTAAAAACGGCTTTTTAAAATAATTATAAAAATCTAAAATCTTTCTCTAAACTTCCATAATTTTGTCCATACGCTTTGAAACTCAATATAGGTAAGTCTGAGCATAGGCCATTGTCATCATACCAGATAAATATCTTAATTTAATATTCTATTACATGGGCACGTTATGACTATTGTTGATGCAAATTTCGAAACTGCCATACAAATCACAGAAAAGAAAAGAATAATCCATCAACCTATGAACGGCCTCGAACAATTAGTTAATGGCGGCTTTGAATAAAATGTTAAAAGCTACTTTATACATATAAATTATTGTTGTTAAACTGTAAGATAATAAACACGTTTAGGTTACGTTACAGTGTGACGTAACGAAAATGGATTCGTGATTTAATAAGTCGTCAAAGAGACTCAGCTTCAATGAGCATAAAAAATGTATGAAACACTGATAGATCTTTTATTATTGAAAGAACTAGCTTTTGCCGGCGGCTTCGCCCACGTTCATATCGGTAACTATCCCAAGGAAACGCACTACCGGGGTAAAAAGTATCCTATGTCCTAATCCAGGTCATGGTTTACCCGTGTGTCAAATTGCATCCAAATCCGTTCTGCCGTTTGCGAATGTAACAAACAAACAAACTTTCGCATTTATAATAACTAGTGGACGCCTAGTGGTCGAAATTCGACCATAATAAATTGTTTTAAATTTTCAATATTCTAAGAAAGCCATCTTGTGTCAAACGCATGGTAGTGTGTGGAATGTTTTTTTATTAATTTAATTTATTTCTAATGCATATTATATAAAAATATTAGCTTTCTGCACTCCTTCTCCATATAAACTTTAACTGTGCCAAATTTCATACACCTCCGTCCGCGTAATTTTCGTAATACGGGGATTTAATACAGTTATGCCCTCTTAAATAACAAAAAAAAAAACAGAAATTATCTCGTTCCAGGCAAAAAAAACGTCGTTGAAAAGCAAAAAAACTCAGGCACTGAGAGTTGCTTAATTATTGGTTTCCCTTAAACATTTTCTAATGTAACACATACATAAACTCACGCCTTATTCCCATGGGGGCAGGCAGAAACTACAGAACGCCATCAGCTACTACATACCATACTAAAAAGTGATTGTATTTTTACCTTTGTAGCAGAAATAATTTTCAAAGCTTCTATGACCTTATCACTTTTGAATTATCGCATGCTGTTGTTAGTGCCTAGACAAAGGTCTTTCCAAATTACTTATATTTTCACTTCTTCTGCTTTTCGTGTGGTTAGTGACTAACCTGGTGTCAGAGTTTTAAAGCCACCCATGGGCCTCTGTCATGGCTTCACATGCCGTCGAGAAATACCTCTCAGGCATGTTTCCTCTAAATTTTTTCCTTCACTGTTTTTGAAGCAAGTGATAATGTAACTCGAGACCTATGACTTGACAGTCTGACGGTCCCACCACTAGGCTATCACTTCATTTATATATTTTCACTTATCTGCATAATTAAGCCATTTTCCACCTCAGTTCAATTGTATAAGCCATCACAATTAACATCTAAATATTTCGCATTCCTGAGTTTATCTGGGACGTTATCGACATCGTTGAAGGAAAACATCGTGAGAAAAACTGAACTTATACAAGTCTGCAATCGCCAACCCGTCTTGAGCAAGCGTGGTGATCACTACTCACGCCTTCTCTAGATCAGAAGAGGCTTTTGCCCTGCAGTGGGACAATAACAGGCATTCATTAATTTTAATATTTCGCAACAAACCCACAGCATAACGTAACCTAACAATGGCGCTAAAACAAACGCGTCGTGACGATTCCGACCGATACAAGTACTTAATGGCTCACCAGCTTTTAAATAACAACATGGCGACGCCCACAGCTATTAATGTATTTGTAATCGACGCGATCTTTCTCAGGGATCATTGTATACTACAGGAGTCCTTTCAAGGCCTTCACACAATAGCTGTGGATGGTATTCAGATTCTTTAGCTCATCTGGTTGAGGAATGTTTGATAGTTTGTTAAATAGGTAAGTATAAGTTTAGATCGTGGAGGCCTGGGGGTTTAGATAAACCCCTTTAAAGTAGGTAAAGGTTGTTGGCTGAAAACTTGGTAGGTACCGGTTTACTTATGAGTGAAGCAGATCAATCAATCAAACTCATTCTACTGCTATATGAAACTCAAAGCATTTATTTCAATTAAACCATTTACAGGCACTTTTGAATTGTCAAAGAGTTGGTCAGTTATTCAGAAAGTTGAAGCTAGTTGCCCATTCTAAAACGTAGATCTCTGTGGAGAAGTACGGGCAAGAAAGTCCAAGGACACTCTTTTAAATATAGATATTACAAAATCCTGGGTACCTACATTATTCTTGTTGGTTCTATAAGTGAGAGCAATGTAAAAAACAAAAACAATTAAAAATAAGCCCTGGCAGATAAGAATGACCAGTCTCAATAAATCTCAACCTATGGCGCCGATCAGCACCATCCAGCTCAACCATTTTGGAACCGAATGATCCAACACACTCGCCACATCAAGAGACATTTTTTATACACAGGGTGGATTTTTGAGATGGGGCAGTAAGGACAGCTACCTTAAACGTTGTAGCTACAGGAAAACGATCTTAAGAGACTGTCCTTAACTTTTTGAAAGATTTCGATCTGCATTCACACATGATTTTGAAAAAAAAATACTGTCAGCAGGAAAATGGGCAGGTTTCACAAAAACTTTTTCTGATGCCAATCGATCCTATTTCTTATAAGGATCAAAAAACTCTACTAGACCATCATTTCGTAGCAAATTTGAGGTTTTACACTACATGAAAAAATCGTGTTAAATCATAATATCGGAAAATTTTCGATAGGTTTGCTTAACATATGCGAGACTTTGTTTCGAAATGGGGCGAATTACAATTAGTTTCAAACGACCCTTATCTTCAATAACCTGTTTCAATTCGTTACTGCCTTGTTACTTAGTAAAGGTTACTGTTCTTAAATAAAGAAGAAGAAGAGCTCATGGCTAATAACAGCCGCACGGGTTGATCCAACAGGTTAATAATATAAAATATAATAATAATAATAAATATTTATTCTCAAGTAACATGGAGTAAGTAACATGTGCTTCCCGGGATTGGTCCGTGGATGGGTGACCATCTTTACATACCGACACTCCTCCGTGCCTCGGAAAGCACGTTAAGCCGTTGCACCTGGCTGTCATTCGTGGATCTTTGACAGTCGTTACAGGTCGTCAGAAGCCTGAAAGTCTGACAACCAGTCTTACCAAGAGGTATCGTAATAAGGCTAGTGCAGACCAGCGCGACGCGACGGCGCAACGAAACTCGAACAATACAATTTCTAAGACAACTTCACGGTATAACAATAACCGATGTCGCGTCGTGCTATCGCGTCACGCTAGTCTGCACGAAGCTTTACCCAGTTACTGGGTTGTAGAGGTCAGATAGGTAGTCGCTCCATGTAAAATACTGGTATTCAGCTGCATCCGGTTAGACTGGAAGCCGAACCCAACATAGTTGGGAAAAGGCTAGGCAGATTTTTTTTCTTAAATAAAGATCAACTACTGAAAACTTTTATTTCGTAGGTTCTCACTAACTTTCTAGGTTCAGTTAGGTAGGTAGGTTTTAGTACGCGGGTAAACCCTAGACATTACCAACTTCTAATAAATTAGAACAACTTTTCACAACTCTTTATTTTCAGTGTAAAAGAATAACTAACAACAGCGGTGCTGGCCCACCGCCGCGACTTACTAGTGGTTGGTAATAGGTTTGAACCATTTTTTTTTTTTTTAAGTTGGAAAACTATCAAATAACTTCTCCCGCTCCGGGTGGAGCGGGAGGGTGTGTCAGACTTTTGCTGACTTAAACCCACCCGTGTTCCTTCCGTTGCCTGTGTGCCGGGGCCGCGATATCCCTTTCGGGCAAACTCACAATCCTGGCAGGCATTGGCCCTTACGAACCCCGTCAGTTGGTGCTGACATCTCTTTGAGGCGCGCGTGGAACACAACGCGCCGTCGACCCGGGCCTGGTCCTTATCCAATTGGTCCGTCCGCAAGCCCGCGCCTACGGTGGCCGGAAGTCGGCTCGCGACTCCCGACGCCCGGGGCGTCTCCTGCGGCGACTAGGGGTGCGAGGGCGCGCATCTTGCCTCTCCCTCGCGCGCTCCGCCTCCTCCTTCGCGAGCATTACTCTCAAAACGGTGAAGGAAAATATCGGGAGGAAACCGGTATGTCCTAGAACCGAAAATTCGAAGATATGTGACATCTACCAACCAGCACTGGGCCCGCGTGGTGGATTACGGCCCACTCCCTCTCACAGAGAGGAGGCTTGTGTCCAAGCAGTGGGAACATTATGATTTTATGATTACCTACGAGAAGAATAACTCAATCTTTCCTTTTTAACACTTACAGCTAAAGCTGTATTACAGAAACTCTACCATATAATTCATATTCTATTTCCAACGTATTAATTACCTTCGGCGATCCACTAAAAAGGCCTCGTATGCATTTGAAGGCAAGTGAAATGCTAGAACAGTTTGCCTGCGGCCTGCGCCCACGTTCAGATGGGCTTATACGTCTCCTGTCTGGCTAAGAACTGTGGGATTAGGCTGGCTGCATGAGTAGCGTTTGTGGGAAGCGGTTTTTCACCATTCCCTGCATAATGAAAAGATAGTGCGGCTAACAGGTGGGGCACTAGGAAGTGGTGAAGGGCGGGCGTTTTGGGGAACTGTCTTATGTAATTTTGACGTTCGAAAAGTGCTGATTCTCAGCCTGAATAAATTTAATAAATGTTTTTTTTTTTTTTATAAATATAAGTGATTGCAAAGATCTAGAACACTTAAAAATATTGAAATCAGAAGACAAAACGAACTAAAAAAAAGGAAAATTGAATGAAAATTATGGTTTTTCTTACTTCTACGATGTTCTTTCTTAATTTATTTCGTTACCAGTTCCAAGACAGTTGAATAATTTCTCCGGGACTCGTCCAGCTTTATTGTTTCGGCGCTTATATGGTAGTCACCACTGTTGATTTAGGCTTTCAGAAGTTGCATTGGTTGGCTTGCCGCGAACAAAAGATAAAAAAATGTGTTTATGTGATTACCAAGGATGCTCAGGACGTTTATGCATCAATCCGCGAAGGTACAAGGTAGGTATTAATAAGGACTCAATCAATTTCTGGAAAATAAATGATGTTATACCAAGCAATAGTACTTAGCGTGTTGAAAGCTTCTCTGAAACTAGCCTAAAAGCCGCGAGCTGAGACCCTTACGCGGATGCAGCGCAACCTAATAATTTCTTAATGTCATGCGCTCTGAAGGGAATTATTGTTTTGTATTACAATAATGGTGTACTTAGATTCTTAAGTACAGATTAAAAGCGGCCATTCCCACTGACGTAGTGGCTTTCCATTCAGTACAGTGTGGTACCGTTAGTCCTGAAAGTGTAGGCGAGTATCCCACACACGGTTGGAAGCACGTTCCAAATTTTGTTGTTATACTTTACTTACTTTTTTCTTTAGGTATTATTATTCAGGCTTGGCAATTTTATACTTTTATTAAGATCAGCTTAATCTGCTACTGTTTTATTCTTATAAATGTGATCGCTTTTCATCGTCTTTTTCATAAAATTTCATCAATTTTGCAGACACTATTAGGTATCCCAGTAACAAATTTACAAATATTCTGCTTTTCGTATTCAAGCTAGACCACTACACGTCTCTTTAGATAACCCCATAGAAAAAAAGGAACGACGTATCTCGAAATCCTCAGTGATCAAAATGGTATTCGTTACCTACTCTTAATGTTTTTTAGGAAAATTGGTTCGTTTCTTCGTTTACCAATTAATTAATTAATTTTTTATTAATATATTTGATTTAAAATATTTTAAATTATTATGTTTTTAATAAAAAATCTCAAATAAAAATAAAAATAATTTAACTTTAAAATTAAAAAAATCTCAATTGAAATTCAGGATCAAATTAATGAAAGTATTGCGGTGCTCATAGTCTTATAGATTGTTCATAAACATTTTGCCGCATTTTAACTACATAATATACACCAAACAAAAAGGAATTCTCTCGTTTGAAAAAGAATTCGACTGCCTCTTTGGTCGAGTGTTCGCAAGCGCTACTGCTGAGCATGAGGTCCTGGGTTTCATTCCCAGTAGGCCTAACATGACACACGCGACAATTACTCACTCTCGCGCGAGTAATTCGCTGTCACTTTTCTCGTTTTCTGACAGCGCTGCCATACAAAATAGTCGACTCGTTCTGTCAAACTTTCTCTTTTTTCAACAAACTCTAACATGACACCTTAGTTATCCCGATTTTTGTCAATTCAACTCGAGATAATCTGCGATTTTTCTGTCATTTTGTCGTATTTACTCGTCCTCGATTTCGACGACGAGAAGAGTAGACAAAATAATGATACACAAAAAAAACTCCCAAATATCATGGCAGTTTCACAATTGTACTTATTTTAGTCATATTTTTTTTTTACAATATAATGAAAATACTTGGTTTTAAACTACTATTTATATTCGAACTACCTACATGTTTTATATGGAATTTTTTGCTTTTTGTATGGAAAAAAAAATACTTGTTGCGTTTTATGGGTTTAAGGATTCTATAAAAGGGGTCGAAATTTTCATTATTTTTGCGATAGGACACACCATTTTCGAGATATAAGCAAAAGAAAAGAAAAAAAGATACAGTACCGTTTTTGCACCGTCGAAGTGTTGGTGTGAATTTTGGTTCATGACTACTCATTAAATTCACACCTTTTTAATCGCGATTAAAAATAGTCAGATTTAGATAAACGTCAAATTCAGAATAGCAAAATTTACATTTTCACAAAATTAATAACTCAGTGCCATATTAGTGGGAAATCGTCGTTTGACAGGAATAAACAAAATTTTGGTGATTTTGAGGTATTTGTGACAAGAGAATCGGCACCATTTAATGAATGAAACGGAATTTCAAGCCGATGTTGCTATCTTAAAAATGATTTGTTTTTAATAATTTGCAACATCGGTTTCTCGTCGCGAGATATAGAAGTGTCAAAGTGCCTTTTTCGAGTTTACTCGTCGTTTACGGTCAGGTTAGGGGTTAGAATGACGTCAGAATCGTAGACAAATTTCGACAAAACGAGATATATAGCGTTCTCGCGCTTGTCATGTTAGCCATGCAGGTCGTGCAAAGTGTTATTAGGTTTTATATCTGGAATTTCTCAAAAGCAGCCCCGTGTCTAATCCTACTATAAATGTATATTAATTAATTAATCAAAAGTGAAGAAAAACATACTAATGTTTGGATGTTTGTTACAACAATCACGCAAAAACGGCGGAACGGATTTTGATGAAATTTGACACACAGATAGTTTATAACCTGCATTAACTTATAGCATACTTTTTATCCCGGTAATACGTTCCTTTGGGAGAATTTCCGATATCCACGCGGGCAAAGCCGCGGGCAAAAGCTAGAATTTATATTAATAAAAATAAAATAAAAATTTATTAATAAATTTATAAATTACTTAATAAATTTATAAATTCATAAATTAATTAATAAATTAATAAATTAATAAATTAATGAATGAATGAATGAATTAATTAATTAATTAACTAATTATTAAATTTATAAATTAATTGATGCTTTTAGAAAATTACAAACATGACCTACACCTTATTAAAAGTTATAAACTAACGTTGTATTGGTATCCGTAAACAAAATCTCAACGATACTTTTTGCACCATTAAAATACAAGTCTTAAAGAAGCTTTAACAAAATCGTATTTATTTCCGACCGACCTTTCTGAGCAAGCCATAAAATTAGGTCGTTTTTATAATGTCAAGCTAAACGTTGCGTCACGACGTTTAATTATTTGTAGCGCAGCAAGCAGTGGCAAATTGGTCTTATTATCATTTTGAAGGGAAGACATTTTGTAGAGACGTGATAGTGCACTGAGACTTTGTCACGTACGACCCTTGGTTCTTTAGCTTGTTAGTACGTAGTTCGTGGTTCGTTTTCTGGAAGTATTTTTGTTTGTAATGTCGTGGTAACGGATATATTTTGGTAGAATTTCAAAATTTTTAGGGTTCCGTACCTCAAAAGGAAAAAACGGAACCCTTATAGGATCACTCGTGTGTTTGTCTGTCTGTGCGTCCGTCACAGCCAATTTGCTCCGAATCTAATGGACCGGTTTAGTTGTAATTTCGTACACGTATGTACCTGTACAGGTCTGTGACCCAAACACTAAAAGAATTTTGAATATGGGGCCACTTTTGGGACGCAAGAAAAAAACAAAAAAACATATGCAAACTATACCGTTTGACATATCAATAAATATTGCGAGGATCTCAAATATATTTTTCATAATTTTTTAAATTAATACTTTTAAAGATATTTAAGAAAATTTATGAAAATTTACCATTTTCCCCCTTATCTCTGAAACTACTAACACAAAAAAAATTGAAAAAAATACAGAGAATGGTTCTTTACTCACAGATTACAGAAAAACCTATAAGAAGTCTAAGGTCTTAATATAACATGGTCAATCTCTCAATATTGTGCGTACAAACTTACATTTGCAGTTGGAATGTATGGGAGAACATTTTTTTCAACTACATGACAACTATAATGTTAATTTGTTGTTTGGGATAAATTCGTCCCAACTACAGAACCCTTCATTGTACGTAGTGCGAAACGCACTTGGCCGGTTTTTTTAAATGTCATGCTATATTTTTCGGAATGCTCACCAGTTAACATATCTTCGAACATCATCTATATAATGGAAATGAAATGCTGTTCATTGGTAAGCGCTTCAAAGAAAAATTGGAAAGCTTCCCGAAAAGTTTTCAAATTCGGGAAAACCTGAACGTCCTTTTTTTTATGGGATTTTTGTATGAATTATTGAAATTTGGACAGGACAAAGTCTGTCGGGTCAGCTAGTTAAAAATAAAATTAATTAAACACAGGATTCATCTAGGAATCCGTATCAATAATTTCCCTATCTGAAATTGATTGATTTGGGACAATTCCGTTTTGTTTGAAATCTTGTAAAATGTCAAGTCATCAGGCGACCATCTTAATGATGGCGTGGTCACGCCATTCTAAACTCATAATAATAAACTTTGAAACTACTCCTAAATAATATATGTAATTAATTATATTTGGAATAAATCTATCATTATGATTCGCCAATCAAATTCTGATGAAAGACGTCCGAATTTAATTCATCATTCATCAATTCAATTCAATTTAATTCATAATCATCTACCAAGCCTTTTCCCAACTAAGTTGGGGTCGGCTTCCAGTCTAACCCGATGCAGCTGAATACCAGTATTTTACATGGAGCGACTGCCTATCTGAACTCCACAGCCCAGTTACTGGGTAGCACGATACCCCTTGGTACACTGGTTGTCAGACTTTCGGGCTTCTGACGACCCGTAACAACTGTCAAAGATCTACAAATGACAGCTGGGACCAACGGCCTAACGTGCTTTCCGAGGCACGGAGGGGTCTTGGTATGTAAAGATGGTCACCCATCCACGGACCAACCGCGGCAAGCGTAGGTTAACCTGATCTATCGACCCGTGGGGCTGTTATTACTTAGCCACAAGGCCCACAATTCAATTTAATCCATATTACCTTCCTAATCAAAAGTATCAATGAATCAATCAAAATTACCGTTGCAACACACTTTAAAGTTCAATTTGCGGAAACACTAACCGGAAAAACATGAAGCTGTCAACACATGTAGGTTACGCCATTTTGTCACATCGGCGTGACGATCGCGTGTGCACCGCGCATGCGCCGTCCGTGCGCACGATTCGATTTCGCACGTCCATCTGACACGAAAGATAGCAATTAAGATTTTTTCTTATTGTTAGATAATATTTTTCCGGTCTACGAGTGTTCGAAGAATAGATTGGATAAGCAGAATTATTGATTGTGTGGTGTGTCACGGAATAAGAAGTTGTGTGTATTAATTAAGGATAATGAAATAGGAACTCTGTCTAAAAATTAACCTTTATTATTTCCTAGTAAACGTTCAGAAGTTTTTAGAAGATCTAATTGATATCATCTCGACTCCTGAAAGCGGATAGCGGGACTCCACGTAAAGGGAACAATTCCTTAATGTGGAGTCCCGCGAGTGAGCCCTATTAATTTTTTTACGCGAATTCTTGATTTTTGACGCTGTAATTTTCAACAGCAGTAAGATACTTTTGATGCAGTTTTCACCAACATTTAGAGAATCTATTCCAAAAGGTTTATGAGTAAAATACATTAATATTAAACTTACGTACAATAAAAACTCTCGTTGTTTTCTCAATATGTAAAAACCGTGTGAAGCAGGGGCGGCTCGCTAGTAATCCTAAATATAATATTATAAATGCGAATGTGAGTTTGTTTGTTTGTTACTCTTTCACGCTAAAACGGCTGAACGAATTTGGATGAAATTTAGCACACAGGTAGACTATGACCTAGGTTAGGACATAGGATACTTTTTATCCCGGTATTTCCACTGGATTGAGACTAACGCGAGTGAAACCACGGGGCGCATCTAGTATAATACGTATAATCCTAACTATCCTTACTAAAATTATAAATACGAAAGTGAGTGTGTTGGTTTATTACGCTTTCACGCTCAAACCGGCTGAACGGATTTGAATGAAATTTGCCACAGGGGTCGACTAAGACCTAGAGAAGGACATAGGCTGCTTTTCTTCCTAGATCACAGACAAAGTCGCGGGCAACAGCTAGTACATAACATAAATGTTACATATTATATACCTCTACTTATATGTTACATCTAACGCCTACTTACATCAACCCGACCAAACTAAACCATGGCACATTATTTAGCCAAATTGCGCTACGTTATAATATTTAACAATATCTAAATGCTGGCATTGTCTTCGGAATTAGACATGGCTGCGAAGCTAAAGCCCTTAGCTCGGAGAGCTGCGTAGGAGTTGCATAGATTAATAGTTTTACCTCATTTTGTGCCTAAGGGTCGTATGTCGGAAATGTGTATGGGAATAACTGGTTTGTGAAATGAGGTATGAGAATTAAGTGATTAACTGTAACATCTACCTACCTATACTCTATTTGAAATAAGATTCGATATTTAAATAAACCTTTTTTACAGTCCGTTCAACCGATTTTGACTCCTATTGCGTTGGTGACATGACAAATGGCAGCTACAGTAAGCAGCTGGTATTGTAACCACATTTTTGCTTTTAATGCCATCCATATTAGCCTACGGTATAGAAGTCAAAATCGGCTGAACGGATTGTAAAAAAGGTTTATTTAAATGTTTAATCTTATTTCAAATTGAGTATAGTAATATTGATATTCTCATTCAATCGAAAACGATCCAAGTTTTGTTTATATTATAAAAGCTATTTCAGAGTTCGTGAAGTTTTCTGAAAGATCATCTTCAATAAGTATTCTTATCTATCAACTTCAAAGAAGTCTATAAAGTTGTTAAAAACCGAACTTTTTTCAGTTTGAATTAGTAGTACTTTCATCTTATTATCTTCATTTCAAAAGTTGCTTTTATCTTTAATAATTTAATTATGAACTTCTTTTTTATTGGATATCTCATCATCATTCATCATTTTAGCCGAAAAACGTCCACTGCTGGACATAGGCCTCCCCAAATTGGGTATCTAGTCTAAGGCTGGCTTCAAAGCTGTGGTGGAGACCCGTACGGGCTCCCGGGACGGAGACGAACGTGAGGCGCTAGAACATTGTTTCACAACGACGCGGATGGTCCGTACGTGACCCGCTCTGGGTAAAGCCCAAACAACGTATCGTACTACTCTCCCGTGTACGGGCGAGCCCGTGCGGGTCCCCCGCATAGCCGCGAAACCAGCCTAAGAGTCTTGTCACACTGGATGCGTCCTGCGTCCCACGGTCCGGTCACATCGAACATAACATAACATAAATGTTCGAGTTGACAGGTTTCTACATCAAATGATACAGTATTAAAGTACCGTCTGCATAATAATCTATGACCGTAAGCTTAGTCATAGGCAAGGAAACGACGCCCAAGGCGGGTCAAAATGGTCTCCAAGAGAGATCACTTTGTGCTGATAGTCTAGGCGTAATTAACTGTAACTATACGTGGTAACATGTGAATATTACGACGGAGAAATTGTGCTTGTTTTTAAGTTTTAAGGAAACATAAAATGACTTTGACGTTCGAAAAGTGCTGATGCACAGCCTAGTTTGAATAAATGAGTTTTGATGTTGATTAGATTTTTTTTTCTGTCTACTGTAAATCCATAGAGGGTTAGTTTTAGATTTTTTTTTATTCTGACAAAGATAAAAAAAACATAAGCCAACGTTTCTTTTATTGAGTACCTGCGCCCCGCGGTTTCAGCCACACAAGTCTCGATCCCGTAAGAATATCGGGATAAAAAGTATCTTGTCTACCGATGTGCCAAATTTCATCCAATTCGTTCAGCCGTTTTAGCGTGAAAGCGTAACAAACAAACTCACTTTTGCATTTATAGTATTAGTTAGGATTTATAAACAAAAAAAATTGGGTGATAGACCAAACTGTGTCCAGAACGAAAGTTTTTTTGCTTGAACTTTCTCATCTTCTTTTTGGTGACAATACTTTATACAGTAGAATCCGTTTATGACTCCGCCTATATTGACCATCCGCCTATTATGACGTAATTACACAACGAAGTTTGGTTTTCATATAAAATTATTTGTAACAAAGTCGGATTTAATGACTTCATGACTTCGCTTAGTGACATTTAGCTTATTATGACCCATTTTTAATAAATAAATTTTGTTCGTTTTTTACAGATATCTTACGTAAAAAATGAAAAATATACATACATACATACATACATGTATTACGTGCAATTTTTATTTTGATTTAATATGCTATGTTTCTCTATTAAAATATTAAGTATTTACCAAAAAAAGAAGGCTGTTTTTTTCTTCACAAAAATGCTTTGTATGACGTCCGCTTAGTATGACGTGTTTATCAATTCCCTTCGAGGTCATTTTAAACGGATTCCACTGTAATTTATTATAATAGATTGACAAGAAAGAAAGCTTGAGATGATAAGAAACAAATATGTTACACATCACGCCTTGTTTCCCCGAAGGGTTAGGCAGAGGTGTACTTATAGTACCACATTTCGCCAGTTATGTTCAAGTCCCATGTAATAGGGGGCTGGCCTATAGCCATCAACCGGACACAAATCCAGACTACGGGCTGCTACTGAGAAAATCCTAATCCGAAATTAGTGCTTGATAATAATATAGCAGCTAATGTTCCCACTGCTGGGACTCAAGCCTCTCTGTGAGAGGGAATGGTCTGTAATCCACCACGCCGGCCCAGTGCGGGTTGGTAGATGTCATGATGGTTCTAGGACCTGCCGGTTTCCTTACGATATTTTCCTTCACCGATTTGAGAGCTAAAATTCGTAAGTCGCGGAAGGTATCACTAGGCTACCAATTCTGCACTTCCGACGTTTGGCTCCCAAACTAGACAGGGCTGGGGCTGCTTTGAAGCGGCTTCTGCCCAATCTAGGGGGTCGAAACGCCTCCTGCCGGAAGTTCTACGCGGGGATCGTGCGGTCCATGGCCCTTTACGCGGCACCGGTGTGGGCGCGTACATTGTGTAGCGTTGTGAGGGATCACAGGTGCAAGTAGTCGAGTGATAAAATATCACAATTAGTAAGTTACTAGTCACATCACTAAAAACGGGGAACAACACTGCCCTTCCGGAGATGCTCTGTCATTTCGTTTCCGCTTGCAAGGCTGATAAGAGTTGTTCCCTGACCCTCAGAATTCCTTGTGCCCCGACCTAGGGTGAGTTCCACATTAGCTTGGTAATTATACCAGATCCTCTGCGCTGGATGATCTATATTGATTTAGTAACCTATAAAGTATCTAATTTCGTGTGTCAATGTTTGACACGCGGCTACGGTCCATCCAGCGCACAGGAGATTGTAATATGTATGTATTGCTACTACATCGAGATGGTGTAGTGCCTCACTGTGTTATTCTTAGTGATTAGTGAGCCATCTGCAATGGTCACGTTTATTTTGTGTTATGCTCGCGTGTTCACATACTTAGCCTAAATTAGCATCTGCTTATGTGCCACGCTATGCTCCTACTCTCTTGCCTGTAAACCGCTGCGATGTGCTGAGCTTTCACCTACCCTACTCCCCATACCGCTCCTTGGTCGCTAAATGGGGGTAGAAGCTGGCACATCGCATGCGGCCTGCCGCTATCCGCACCGCATCTAACATGCGCTCTCTAACGCGCCTTCCAGGGTTCTTCGTACGGGCTGAGGGCAGGTGCCGACTACTATGAATACTGCTGATGGTAGTGGTGCTGCACATTGCTTGCGCATGCTACCAAGGTCTCGAAGGCCTAACAACCTGCGGCCTACCGCCACAATTACCTGCGCGAGCTTGTGCCTACCGCACACTGCTTGCGCACGCTGCCCAGGTCTCGAAGGCCTGACATCCCGCGGTCTACCCCGCGAGCCTGTGCTGACAGGCCTCCTCGCGCTACCGACAAGACGCTGTCGGTCTCACTAGGGCCGTCCGGCCTACCACTAAGCCTGTGCTGACAGGCCTCCACGTCTGCCACGTGCTACCAAGGACGGTACCCTTCCTTTTTTTTTTTTTTTTTTTTTGTTCCGGGGTGGAAAATCCTCATGGATGTCCCCCGCCCTGGGGCGGGCGGAGGGGTCTGTCAGACTCTTACTGACTAAAAACCACCCCGGTGTTCCAACTCACACCTACGCCGGGGGTCGCGGGAACTTGAAATCTTCCGCAACCCCCGGCTGGTGCCGGCCCGCCACCGCGGGCCTCCTCGGGTCAGGGGGGGGAGTGAGGTGTTTGACTCCCCCCGCGACGTCTAAGAGGGGCGCGCGTGGAACACTACGCGCCGCCACCTCGGGTCCTGATGTGTGGGGGGCGACGGACGTCCCCGAGTCCGTCGCCCCTGGACCCATTTAGGGGGGCTGGAAGAGGGCGTTGTCCGCCCTCCGCCGACGCCCGGTGCGCCTGCTGCGGGCCGGGTGAGTGGACGAGATCTCCCTCTCCCTTTCCGCAGCCTCCTTCTGCGAGACGACTGTCTCGCAGTAGGAAACCACCGCGTCCCAGGACTCGCCGCTGCCGACCATCGCATTCACTAGGGCCGGCAGCGACAAGTCACTGCCTACTTCTGAGATGAGGGCACGGCGTGGCTCCTCCCAAGCGGCACACTCTGCCAGCGTATGCCGCGCCGTGTCCTCCCGGCAGTCGACGCAGTGGTGACACCGGGCGTCCGGCTCCCTGTTTATGCGACACAGGTACTTCCCGAAGCAACCATGCCCCGAGAGCACCTGCGTCACCCGAAACGACAGGGAGCCGTGCCTCCTCCCGAGCCAGCGCTCGAGCACCGGCCGGACCGCCTCGATGATGTCGAGGCCGGCGGTAGGGCGTGAAAGCCTGTCCCGCCATTCCGCCACCAGGACCCCGCGAAGCTGAGACCGATGCAGCTCCATGTGTCGCTGCATCGGTCGCTCGCCCCGCGCCCTCGCTTCCTCGCGCCACCGATATGATGACGCGAGTACTTTCGCCTCCAGGTCCCAGGGCGGGGATCCGGCCAGTGCACAAGCCGCCTCGTAGGAAATCGTGCGATAACCCCTGATGACTCTGACGGCCATAGCCCTCTGCGGCTTGCGCAGAACCGCAATGCTACCGGCCGTCAGGTCAGCCGCCCAGATCGGGGCCCCGTACAGGGCCATCGATCGCACGATCCCCACGTAGAGCCGCCTACAAGCGGCGCTCGGGCCCCCCAGATTGGGAAGCAGCGTTGACAGCGCCCCAGCAGCGCCCAGCAACTTGGGCGCCAGCCGTCGGAAGTGGTGCCCGAAGTCCCACCGGCTGTCGAGCACCAATCCTAGGTACTTCATGGTAGACTCGACAGCGATCCGAGCCCCCCCGACCACGATGTGTGAGCCGGGTGACGGCGCCCGCCGGGACGGTACCCTTCCTACCCTAAATGTGCGAGTGCTCAAGACTCAGTGTGTAGGACCTTACCCGCGACCTAGCTTAAGGGTTTTTACCTACTCATAATAATTATATGTATGTACGGATCCAAGTGTTTCAATCTTCTACTACCTATCTACCTACCTATCTGTTAGCGGCCTGCGCAGTCTGCCTGCAAAGCCCTAGCCGTTACAATTGAGGCTGCGACCGGCCCAGCGGTTAAACGCGTCCCAAAGGGTCATGGCCATTAGGCTGGTCCGAGGATACCGCACGGTCTCCCGTGAGGCGGCGAGCCTCCTTGCCGGATTACCGCCATGGAATCTGGAGGCGAAAGTCCTCGCGCACATGTGGGAGTTGTGCGAAGAGGCGGAGCGCGCGAGGGAGAGGCAAGATGCGCGCCCTCGCGCCCCAAGTCACCGCAGGAGAGGCCCCGGGCGTCGGGAGTCGCAAGCCGACTTCCGGCCACCGTAGGCGCGGGCTTGCGGACGGTAAGCAATGGGTAGCTCACCGTCCGATAAGGACCAGGCCCTGGTTGATGGCGCGTTGTGTTCCAAGCGCGCCTCAAAGAGATGTCAGCACCAACTGACGGGATCCGTAAGGACCAATGCCTGCCAGGGTTGCGAGTTTGTCCGAAAGGGATATCGCGGCCCCGGCACACAGGCAACGGAAGGAACACGGGTGGGTTTTAGTCAGTAAAAGTCTGACACACCCTCCCGCTCCGGCCAGAGCGGGAGAAGTTATTTGATAATTTCCCAACCTCAAAAAAATAAAAAAAAGGCCGACACTGCTCGTAATAATGATATCATTGATATCATTTTAATAACAAAAAAAAAAAAATACCATTCTCTTACTGTCCCACTGTAAGGCAAAGGCCTCTTCTCATAAAGAGAAGGCACGGGCATTGATCACCACGGTTGCTCAAGACAGGTTGGCGATTTCAGACTTACATATATTAACTAACTATAAATCCAGGTTTCCTTCACCGATGTCAGTAATGTCCAGATAAACTCTAAATAAAACTAAACTCCTAAATAAATGACAGTGTCAACTTTTCAATGTAGTGTCATTTTAAAACTAGTTGCCATACAAATACTTAATAATATGCTAGGTTAACAACATAATAGAAACCTTTATCATAAATATTTTAATATTAATATTTCTAATGTGTCAATTTTTTATTGAGAAACGTGTTCTCACACCTTACCATACATCATCGTTGTAACAGATGGATAGCATTATGTTGCAAAACTATGTCATGTTATTTAACAATAAACAATCGATTATTGTTAGGTGAAATCTTTTATGGAGTGGTCATAACATTTTGTTAACCTAGTCTGTGACACTAAAATATTGTAGCCCTAGTTAGTATACAGGGTCAAATAAAATTAACTAGCCAAACTCCGCAGGTGTGACGGGTACCTATAAATATCTAAACACGAAACAAATAAAAAATTAAAGACCTGATGATTTTTTTTGGGGCAACGACCGCTGGTAGTTTTGTTACGATATCGCACAGAAAAAATCATTTTTTTTAAACTGATATTACAACTATACTCCATAGGTTTAGGTAGTTAAATAAATGTAAACAAAAGAAACCATGTGCCGAGAGAGCTGTCAAGTAACCGACTAAATGTAATACCTGCAGTTGTCATGCTACGGCACAGTTGTACTCTTCAATTTTTCTGTTGACGTTTAGAGTTTGGGCTCCTTATAATAGACAGCTTACAAAATGTTTATATTATTATTATAAATCTAACAAAAAAATTGTGCTCAAGAAGTTACATCTACGAAGAGTAGTTTAAGAATAAATGATAAAGTTTAACGTTACATTAATAAAAGAGGAATATTATACAAAATGTATTCTATTGTACAAAACTAAAATAAATTTAATTTGGTTTTATCGTATTTATTCGGTTTTTTTACTTTTATTTCACTACCTAAACCTTTGGACTATATGTATACCGCGGTTAATGACCCCAAAAAAAATCATCAATTTAATTTAGAACAATGTCTTAAATTTAGAGGGCCTATTCTCATACTTTCAAATGTTTTAAATTCAATTAGATTTAACCCCTATGTCGTAAAGTCAATAAGATTGGCCCACAGAACAAAACTTTTCTTCAACAAACGCAAAAATAACAACTTACCAACAGCACAAATATAACCCTTACCAAAACAATAACCCGAATAAATAAATATCCTCCCCTTAACATGTCCACGTACGGCTAACACAATTACAATTCGGTCACGACAAGTAATAAAATAGCCAAAAGAAACGGGCATTCGACACTCGAGGCTAAAGGGCTATTCGGTATTCTTCTCACCAACCCCTAGGAGCCACGAGCCACGAGCCACGAAGGGAAAAGAGCAAACACTTTAGGCGAAGGACCCAAAATAGAGAACGTATTGAGTCGCGAAATAAAATAAGGGTACGTGTGGAAATTCTTGGACTACAGATATGTATAGAGATGATTTTCTTTAAAAAATGCTTTATTGTGAAATTGTCATGACTGCACAAAAATGGAAATGAAAATTCTTCAACCATTTTTTTATTTTTATAAACATATAATGCAATTAAATAAAAGCAATGGTAGCCCAGTGGTAATGGCCGCGACTTACGAGTTGTAGGTCGTAAGTTCGAACCCAGACAGGCGCTTTACTTTGTGTAAATTATTTCTTCGCAACTGCTCTAAAAACGGTGAAGGAAAACATCGTGAGGAAACCGGCATGTCCTAGAACCAAAAATTCGAAAATATGTGAAATCTACCAACCCGCATAATGGATTATGGTCCACTCCCGTGAAAGCAGGCCTGGGTCCCAGCAGTGGGAACATTTTATGCTGATTATGTATGTATGTAATGCAATTAATAATGTCAAATTTGTATCAGTTTTTTTTTTATTTAGTGCTTAGATTTTTCTTAAAAAATACTCGTTGTCTGTTATATTACTTACCCATTTCTTAATTTATAAATTGTTCAGTTCCGATAAAATTGTTTATTCATCTATAGAAGAATCCGAGGCAGTTTTTATGAATCGTGTAATTTTTTTGTGATTTGTAAGTCGATGAAACGAAAAAGCGACAGTAAAAAAAAACACTGCATAGTGAAAAATAACTTTAATTTCGGAAGTCGGTGTCTTTGGTTTTGTATATTCGTTATTTGCCACCGACTTCCGAAATTTAAGTTATTTTTCACTATGCAGTGTTTTTTTGGAAGTCGGTTGTTTTTTTTGTAAAAAAGTTTTTATTTTTCGGTTTTTTTTTCGCTCTTTAGTGGGTCAGTTTGTAATTTATCTAAGTTACAATAACCTAATGTTGACTACTCTTCACCTTTTACAAAATATTGCTTTTCCCGAAGCAGGGATGTTAATCTTTGAGAAGTTCTGCTGGTTCTTCACCGTCAGCTCCACTTGTCCATATACATTGTAAGGACCATATAAATTGCTTGGTATTCATATTAATGTAATCGAATCGCAACCCGTGAAATACTTATTATTGAGTAGTTCCGGTGGCCATCTGTGGTCTTCATCATCAGTTCCATTTCACCAAATGGTGCTTTCCAAGAGCAACTGCACGTGTTATTATAAAAAATACCCAAATCGCTATAGGTGTGCCTATAATATTTGAAGAGTTCCTTCGATTTCTCCAGGATCTCATCATCAGATCCTGACCTAATAATAATGGAACCATTTCGGAAGTATACCCTTTCAAACAAAAAAAGAATTTTGCAAATCCGTCTGTAAATGACGGAGTTAAGATACATAAAATATATATATATATAAATATATATATATATATATATATATATATATATATATAAATCGAATTGATAACCTCCTCTTTTTGGAAGTCGGTTAAAAAGAGAGAGACACATAAATTCATAAGATTTAACATTGGGAGGAAATGAGATAGGAAATCCTAAAGCCAAAATTTTTGAAGGTTTCACTTCTACCACGTGTGAATTGCACACATGTTTTTTTTTTACTTATTATGTTTTCTTTCAACGGTTATAACCACTCCATGAACATACAGTCGAGTGGACAATAAGCCTGACCGCAGGTGGCGTTTGGATCTCGCGAACTTTTCAAATATTTGCCAGGACTTTCCCATGGATTTGTTCCTTTTTCCCCTCTTGTCCGAACTAACGTTAACATTTATCTACAGAAGCGGATCAAATATGCTTTGACACAGAGCCAGGAATATCTTTTGACGAAATATTTGAACGGGACCCGAATGTTTGTACTTTTTGTCTAAAGTCTCGTGATGTTTTGATTAAATTAAATTTTCAAATCTGACTTGCATTGTTGTTCTTTTTGATGGCGGCTTTTGTTTTGGAGTCGCCAATTGTTTTATGTTTTTATCTATGTGATAATGATTAATTGGGTTTAATTAATCGTAAGATACAAAGCAGGTAGCACGTAGTTTTTGTTTAAACTTAAACGTAAATTTAACTCTTTTTTTGCTCAACTTTTCACTGTTCACCGAAATAGATGTGCAAATAATTTTGATAAAAAAAATACCCCTGCAACAATATACATCCACGCATAATTATTATGATAATCATAACTCAACAATTACCTCACACGAACTCACGTGGTCCTCTAACTAGCACGCATTACTTAATCGATTAAAAACAAACTCCAATCGATTCCCGCTCATCGATGACCATCACTAATCTCATAATATTTGACATTTGGCAACATTGTGATTATACATATTATACAGTAACACTTTACAAGCAAATCATGATGCACCTGACCTTAGGAAATTTCAGTTCCTACAATCGATTTTTTTTGTTTTTTTTTTTTTCCTAATATATCAATTGAACAATTGGATTCCATTATGCCAAATTGATTTCCTCAATGTGTTGAATGTAACGTCGCAAATTGGACAAAAAGTTAACCTGTGCAATTAGCACTAAGATAAAGTATTTGTAACGACCGTGGGAGACTGATTTTTTTTACTCTGTGGCCCAAGCAGGTAATACATAGCGTGTACAATATGTGTTTACAAATTTTATTGCTTGTAAATGCTGTTGTTTTTTTAGTTTGATTATTGTATTGTTGTTATGGCATCCCAAAATCTGCGAATAACTGGGTTTATATGAACTTGAACAGACTCTTTGTAATTTTCCTTAGGTAAGTAGGTATCAAAGTAATACTCGAAACACAAAATAATACTATATCGATGTTCATTTCACACTTTTTGGGTAAGACGATGATGTTACCGACAAAGAATATCCATCGTAAAGGCTCTTGCAGAAAGCCGCGACGTGACTCAAGTAGAACAATATATAAGTCACCGATATAAGACGCAAGTTGCTCGAATTAGCACAATTTTAGTGACACCAATTCAGTAGCGTGTTGATGAATTTCGAACTATATTTACACACAATTTATTTAATACCAAAAAATAGATTCACAGTGCAAAGGCCGTCACTTCACAGTCCATTTCCCAACAAACCGGCTCCTATGACTTAAGCCTACCAGCGAACAATCTATAATAACAAGTGATAATCGTTCGTTCAGTCAACGTTCGTGTCAAGAGCTAAGAAATTAATGTTTGCAATCACCGTTAGAGGCCAAAGTAAGGCCGAAAGCCGAAATTCTCACGGCCGCACCCAATCTACGCGCTGCATTACGACTTTGTCATATTAATTCGATTACCGAGTGGAGGACACGACATAAGGTGAAGGTAGGGATGGGACAGGTTTTGAAAGGTGACGACGGGTTTCGGCATAGAAATATCTAGCAATTTAATGGGCGAATAATTATGTGCACTAATTACTAGTTGCTAGCAATTTGTATGCGTAAGAAGATTGTAGATGAATTTGGAATCATTTAGAGGCAATGCATGGCCTTTAAAATTAGGAAAGTTATGTTTATTTGCACAAAAAACTTACACTCAAAAGTATGATTATTGGGTCAGGATCGAGTTCAGTGGAAAAAGGAAAGGGTGGCCTTTGCCCTGCAGTGGGACCATACAGGCTGATTATAAGTTATTTATTTATTTATTAAAAGTATAGCAATATCAAAGTGTTACAGTACTTAACCGATTTTTCAAACAAAAGCTGGAGAAATGAAGAAGCAATCACAAAAAACGCACCCATTATTGCAACTCACAATTACAAACAAAACTTCACACAACCACAACTCATAAATTTTGACACACATAACAATTACGAGACAATAAATAATTCATCTACAATTTCGTACACTAACAAATCGAGTTATCGATTTGATTGGCACGTCACTATTTCTGCACCTGATAGCCGCGACAAAGATAAATGTTCGCGACACTAGCACGTTTAGCCTTTATCTACCACAGGATAATTAAATATACAAAGAATAAATTGACTCACTGTTGTTTACAAACAGCTTTGTTGGTATTTTATCTTGGCTGTGTGCTTTACGTTTTGAACCAGGGTGAGTCATTGGGAATCACTGAGCTTTAGAGGTTTGCTTACAATTTAATTGGTGTGATAATCAGTGTATTGTGTACAAGCCGTCAATTGAATTAGTCCGTCTGTCTCCATTTCATTTATAGACTTAGAAATGCTCTGGCTTAAAGTAAAATTGGTGAAATTATAGAACCACTCCGTACGAATGTATAAGAAAAGAGAAAATGTTGGTTTATATAAATACCGTCTTGAAGTGTTTCGATTCACGTTGATCCTGTCCCTAACCCGAACCCCAACGGCGATGTGTTTAGTGGTAGGTTGGTGGGTTGGTGGGTAGGTTGGTAGGTTGATGGGTAGGTTGGTGGGTAAGTTGGTGGGGTAGGTTGATGGGTAGGTTGATGGCTAGTTTGGTGGGTTGATGGGTAGGTTGGTGGGTAGGCTGGTGGCTAGGTTGATGGGTTGATAGGAAGGTTGGTAGCTTGGTTGTTGGGTAGGTTGGTGGGTACCAGTGCGAAGCTAGGGCGGGCAACTAGTATGTTTAGTAGAAGTTTGGTAGGTTGGTTGATGGATAGGTTGGTTGGTGGGTAGGTTGGTTGGTTGGTTGGCGGGTAGGTTGGTGGGTAAGTTGGTTGGTTGGTTGGTTGTTGGGTAGGTTGGTGGGTAAGTTGGTGGGTAGGTTGGTAGATAGGATGGTAGATAGGTTGGAGGGCAGGTTGGTGGGTAGGTTGGTGGGTAGGTTGGTGGGTAGGTAGGTAGGTTGGTTGGTGGTAAGTTGGTGGGTAGGTTAGTGGGTAGGTTGGTGGGTAGGTTCGTGGGTAGGTTGGTGGGTAGGTTAGTGGGTAGGTTGGTGAGTAGGTTGTTGGGTAGGTTGGTGGGTAGGTTGGTGGGAAGGTTGGTGGGTAGGTTGGTGGGTAGGTTGGTGCTGCCTAGAAGCCTTAATTTTGTTAAAGCATCCACAGAATAGCCCAGTTAAGCAGCCGATAACCTTGTAGAACCGCTAGGAGTAGGTAATGGTGTTCTGTTACCCTTTGCCCAGCATCTATACTAGGGTAATAAAAGCAAAATGCGTTATTTTCCAATTTTTTTTTTTTTCTAAATAAGCTTAGGTCACTGTTTTCAGGTACTTTTCATGGTGATTTCAGTCGGATTGTTCAAGGTTACATATTTTTAGCATCATAAATTAATAATCTATACATACATACAAATAAATAAAATTAAAGTGTAGGTATGTTTGTAAAGACTTGTGACATCTACCAACACGCACTGGGCCCACTCCTCCTCACCGAGAGGAGGCCTGTGACCCAGCAGTGGGAACATTAAATAACCATTTTGCGGAAGAATAGTTTACGTCATCATCATCGAGCCGATGTCACATGTCACACACAGATCTAGATGACCACATCTTTTCCTACAATCACTGGAAACATGACTACAGACACATTTACATCTCCAACCGGTCATCTTTCGAATAGGTACGAACCTCTAACCCGTCACCTCTGACGTCATTCGTGGGAAAAACTCAGCCGGAACTACACGATTACTTACGTACACTCACGAAGTCCCAGCCTTATGCCCGCGATACACGAGACACCTAGCCTCGTGTATCTCAAGCCAGGATAGTAAGCTAGCAAGCTTACTAGCTTGAAACTTGTGGATGAAGCTAGTAAGCTAATGAGAAAGCTAGTCAGCAAGCGTCTCAAGTTAGGACAGTTGAATAGGATGGGGTCCTATTTTTTGAGCTAGTAGCACCCTCACCACTGATTTTACTATCCTGGCTTGTGTACTAGCTTCATGTGGCCGTTGAAGCTGGTACTCGATTGGCTAGTGTGCAGTGACTACGCGTTTTGTTTTTCTGACCGGAACCACGTGTTGTACTTTACTGGCTTAAAACTATCTGGCATTAAGTAAACAGCACTAGCATGTGCCAAGCCAGGACAGCAAACCAAAAAAGAGTTTCCTTGGAGTTTCTGGCCCGTTCTTCTCCACAGAGATCTACGTTTTAGAATGGGCAACTAGCTTCAACTTTCTGACTAACTGGCCGACTCTTTGACAATTCAAAGGTGCCTGTAGTTGGTTTTGATTGAAATAAATGCTTTGAGTTTGAGTTTTAAGCTCGGATAGTATATAGAAAGAAAGAAAATACGTTTATTTGCGGTAAACGTAAGGCAAAGAAAGAAAACAACACGAAAATAACAATTTGGGGAAAATATGCGTCACATGCACACAAAACGGCCATCGCTCAGCATAATGCTGCGACCCTATGCGAGACAGAGCCGCGGCGCACTGCATATCGAGGTTTTAAATGAATAAATAAATAAAATTATTTTAATTCGGACAACTAAGAGATCCACAAATTGTTAGTAACAGGTTTGCACTTAAAACACTATTGTTAGTAACTTAAACTAAATACGAATTAATAAAAAGACCACCTAGACAACGAGAAATGACAACTAGGGTGTGTCTTTTTACAAATTGCCTTATTATGGCCGGGGAAATATTTGCCGCCACAACCTTCAGGATGCTATTGTGACTGCCTCGTATTCTGCTCAGGAGTGAGGCCATTTTTTACGGCTTATGGCATGAAATCCATCGGTATAGTTTACCGCGAACATTTCTGAGGCACTGCAATAACGAGGCAGTCGCAACAGCATCCTAAAAACATTGTTATATCGGACGCGTAGAACTTTCAGCGACCTTTTCGAGTAGTTGACCCAAATATTACCGGTGCAAAATCTCTGACAATAAGCTTTAAAAAGCGTAATCTTAACTTGGTCATTACACCGAGCAAATCTTCGTGACAACATATTACCCCTGACCGCCAGAGCCGGCTCTCTCTCAATGTCACCATGGTCACTGAGGTCACTGAGCTTACTATCCTAGCTTTAGCTTGCTATCCTAGCTTTGAAGAACTAGAGCCTCGTGTAACTCAGGCATTATTAAATCGAGACTAATATGCTCTTTCGTGTAATGATACTTATCTGTCCAATTAATAACATTTTAATGGACTTGTTCGGAAAAGTATAAAAGGATCTGTCAATTCTGTATTCACTTTGAAGAAAAAAGTTATTTATTGCAATTATGGAGTCTAGATAGATTGGACTTGAAATTAATTACTTATTTTACAATGTCTTACAGTTGGTTTTAATTAAACTGTATAGTTGTGATAATAAAGTTCTAGATTTAATTGTGTAATCTATGTTGGGGCTAATTAATTAATGTTAAGTGTAGGTACAAAGTTATTCCGGAGAGACTCATAAAATAACTGGTAAATTAATAAAGAACTAAAATGACGAATGTCGGAATGCATGGGATAATGTAATCTGGGCCTTAGAGAACATTACTCGAAGAATAACAGATCATCAACACTTACCTATAAAGATGGTTTCGCAGTGGCTAAGTCAAAAGCTTTTGAATGGGATACGTATGGCCAAGATCAGGGTTTGTAAACGCGCTCATGATAGCCGGGGAAAAAATCATGAAAAGCGACTTTTTTTAATGAAAATGAACACAATTCAATACGTTTTTCCTGATTGTCTATCCAAAAATCAGCACAGCCCAGCGTAATCAGCACCAGGACGTTCAGTACACAGTCATGAGACAAGAGATTATTTATTAAATAAAATTTAATAATATTATATATTATTTATAAAAAAATATATAAATAATATATAATATTATTAAATTAACCACAAATAATACCAATTAATTGATTATTTTCTTTTTTCCTTATTAATTTATTTAATTTTAATATAACTATTAAAATTAAATATTATACTATTAGAAGAAAATACTTTGTACCTAAGGAAGGCTCAACAATCAGAAACACGGTGAATTTAAATTGTAAATTAGGTGTGTTCACTGACATCTTCGAAATCAAATTTCCTAACAAGAAAATTTTTCTTTGAGTTTGCAAAAATCAGAATCTCAACGTCTGACGAATTAATTTTTTGCTGTTCCCAAGCAAATTTTGCCTGTGAATGGTTTTATACTTTTACCCTCATATTCAACAAGAAATCAAAGAAAGTATTCAATATAAGGAAAACATTGTGAGGAAACCTGGATTTATCTACACTAATATTATAAAGAGAAAAGATTTATATTTTTGTTTGTTTGTGGGGACCGATGAATGCTGTATTATTAATAGGTAACGTAGGCTTTATTTATAAAGCTATTACGCGGGCGTATGTGGATACATAAATTATTATGTTTTTAAAATAAAATAAAATTTGAATAATTTAACTTTAGTTTACAAGCTCAATATTTTTTTTAAATATAAATACAAATGATAATTTATATAATATATGAATTATTTTAATTTTGATATTTGTTTTTCGAAATTTAATTTTTATTTCTAAACATAAACATGTATTAATTGTTTTGCTTAGATTGGGACTAAGACCAACCAACTATGTGCTTAGTGCTGCCTGTCCTGTTCAAATCCCCATGAGAGTAACAGGACGTTCAGTGCATCTATTTCTACTGATTCCTGTTGCATCGCAAACTAAACACGCTCAGTACCGGGAACCCTCCTCGAGGGTTCACCTAGTGCATATGGGATGCAGGGAGCCCTCGCGGAGGGCTCATTTGAAATGTATGTGTGTTTTTTTTTGTAATTTTGCGAATACAGTATTATAAACCGTGAAAATAAAATCGGATGTATATTTTAGCAAGATTTATTTGTATATGCGTTGGTTTTAAAATCCAAGCATTTAATTTATCTTTTTACTTTTTGTGTTCTTTTACAAATATTCTCTAAATATTTAAAAGGTTGGAAACTACGTATAGCTACAAGAAAACACAATTCTACTTCGTTTTACAATGTTTTATAACACAGTTTTAAACCTAATGCCGTTGACCGTCCGAGATGGTTAACTTTAGCGCAAACGTAATGCTGGCAACCCTCCCGGAGGGTTTACTTCCAATTTGTATGGCGGCAATGCGTATGAGTTCTATGAAAGTCGGTGGGGTCGAAAGTGTTAAAGTACCTACACTGCAGCTGCAAATGTCCCGCAATCGATGCGTCCACGCTTCGCACCGATTTCCTTTCATCATTCGTCTACATCAGACAGTCGCATTACCACTGAAGCCTAGCAATAAATTAGTTATCGTTTATTAATACTCTCGGACGCCCCGTGGGCGGAGTGCTAAAATTTTATGAGCAAATTCAACCTGATGCAATGTTTCATGGGAGGTTGTCGCGGAACCAATCCCACAATATAGTTTGTGAGTTACAACATTTGTTAATAAATGTGTTTATTATTAATTGCTCTGGTAATCGTTTTTGAGATTTGAATTAGTGGTGCACTTGACGGGTTTAACTTACAATAAACTTAGACTTTATCTGTTATGTCAAAACTTATACAGGGTGGCAGGGACATCGACGCGAAAACTGTTACCATGGATTCAGTACATGATTCTGAACCCTCCTGCGTTTTCTCATGTAACGAGTTCGATTCCCGGTTCAACCATGTTAATTATTTAAATATTTATGAATGCAGTTTAAATTGTTTTTAAATTCAAATAATGTCTTCATGTTCCATCTACAATATTCAAGGTACTTTCCCTCCATGTGGCCAATATCCGTGGGACGCCCTGTATACAAGCTCCCAACTTCAACCTCTGGGCAGTTGCCCGCCAGACACGACACCCGTCTGGTCGGAGGATCCTCCCTTTTCTATGGTGGATGAGTGAACTTTACACTCTGTTCTTCATACTCCTAAAGGGGGGCCACAGCACACAGCGCTGATTTTCAATGGTCATACTGCACAGTATTCAACGATCTTGAGGGCTAATCCCAATCACCATGGTTTACCCGCTAAGTGTGAAGAGTCTCCTCCTGCTGCAACGCTACAACTGAAAAGTCTCTGGAAAATGGGAAGAAAATTTGTAGCCTTTATAACCCTTCTCCCAACTATGTTTTATATGGAGCGACTGCCTATCTGACCTCCACAACCCAGTAACTGGGTAATACGATACCCCTTGGTAAGACTGGTTGTCAGACTCTCGGGCTTCTGACGACCCGTAACGACTGTCAAACATCCACTTATGACGGCCCGGACCAACGGCTTAACGTGCTTTCCGAGGCACCTATGGTTACTTTTTTGTAGATATGTTGATAACAAATGACAACAATCTTTAATGGGTGAGTCTAAAGAATTTTCCAAGTAGGTAATGAATTCACAAAACATCATAACTACAATCATTAATTTTACACACAATACATATTTAAAATACATTACGAACAAGCTAGGTAAGTATATTTATTTACCTTATAACATTTATTTGCATAAAATATCAACTATGAATAAGGCCAGTCAATAATTAATTAATTGAAGTAGATAAGATAACGTGACAATTTCCGTAACTGTCTTAAGTATCACTTAACTTGAGAACTCTCATTAATAATTAGCAAAAGCGGTTATCGAAATATGAGGAAGACTAACTAATAAAATGAGACGATCCGTTACAATACTGGTCTTTTTATATTTTTATAACCACGGGTTCCGCAGTTGGAGACAGCTTATTGTACAAACAAACAAATTGTTTATAAAGTTAGCGACAAAATGGGGTATCACGCGATGTTTAAGGAGTCAACACTTCAGTTAAAAACAATATAATAATTTATTTTATTTGCGTAACTATGGTGGTAAAATAATTATTACATTATGAGATCATACATTCTCTGCTTAAAATTAAATCATGAAAACTTGTAGAAGTTTTTTAAATCGTACTTATTGAGCTAAACATTTAATTAAAATCGAAGCCGTAGTTAAAGTAAATGAATATTTATTCTCTCTTAACAGAATAAGACTTATTTATTTATTTAACACTTTAAGCACACAAATGTACTGAGGCGGACTTAACGCCATAAGCATTTTCTACCAGTCAACCTTTGGGTGATGCAGAGATAAACAGCGGTAGGTGCAATATCGAAAATTGTGGAATAAATATTTATTTAAGTATAAGGATATACATATACCCTTATACGTATATCCTTATATGTATAGAAGATTAACTCTTCTATACATAGAAAGAAGAAATAAATAAAGAAAATAAATTTATTCGCGGTAAACATGACGCAAATGACGCATGTGTGTGTGCATTTCTAATAAAATACCAACGCATTTCAAAACTTTAAATACAAAATTAATTATTAATTAATTAATAAAATTTCATAAGTGGTTATTCGAGTGTAGTTTTTATAGTTTAAAAGAACTTATAGATAAAAAATGTTGATGTTTTTTTATTTTTTATTTTAATAATTGTTATTTCTAAACTTGTCTTTAAAATTTTGCATGCTATGTTTTATCCTAGCTAAACATGCTTGTGCCTCAATTTGTATTTAACACCCTTGTATACCATGTTTTACTCAAATAAATATTCTATTCTATTCTATTCTAAAGAAAGAACATAAAAAAAGAACAAGTTGGGGGAAAATATACGTCACATCCACGTAAAACGGCCATCGCTCAGCATAATGCTGTGACCCTATGCGAGATAGAGTCCCTGCGCTGATTTTCAGCGACAAAGTTTTATATAGTTATAGATAATGAAGAAATCTCGGTGTTTTGTATCGAATAATTTGATACTAATTTATAAAAGAGTAGCAATGTTAATCGTCTTTTATCACTGACCGCACTAGGATTCTATTTTGTACAATCAATGGTAAGATGTAGTCTCTAGACCTGTGACACAAATGGTCAGACAGATGGACATCACAAAACCATACCATAATGGCTTTTGACATCACATAAGGATCCCTAAAAACGAAGTAATCACCTCTTGATTAATCACCTATATAACAGAAAGCATGATTCATTTACCGAGTTTTAATACCCAACCGTTAAATCCTCTGTTATTCAAATCACTCAGATCACTATAATTTTTATTACGCAACGATTACCTCCTAACACTTCGGGTATCTTCGTCAGTTTTCGGCACTCGCGTCCTTGCTTCGCCTAATTACGGTTTATACAGTAAAAAATGCTTCCTAGGATGAACCAATGATATTTTTTGGGCAACAATGGGTCTGAGTGTGTCATGCTTTGCCCACATTAGTGATAATAGCGTGACCATAGCTATTTGGCGGGACCTGTCATAGTTCAAGGTTGTAAAGCGACGTTTACAATAGATTCGAAATCGTCGCAGTCGTTTGAGAATATTAATGGTCTAGATTGTTATCGTTTTAGTGACATTCTTGGATAGTTATTGCTGTGCTTTTAGTTAATGGATCGAGACTGCAATAGTCGTTTATGGCATGATAAACTTGGAAATAATCTTAATTTATGATACTGCAGTCGGTTTTGGTTTTGAATTGTGTCACTATACCTACAGTTCGGAGGAGCTCATGATGGCTAAGTATTATCAGCTGCACGGGTCGATCCATCAGGCTAAGCTACACTACGAGGTTGGTCCGTGGATGGGTGACCATCTTTACATACCGAAACTCCTCTGTGCCTCGGAAAGCACGAAGCCGTTGCGCGGCTGTCATTCGTGAATCTTTGACAGTCGTTACGAGTCAGAAGCCCGAGAGTCTGACAACCAGCCTTACCAAGGGTATCGTATTACCCGCCACTCTATGTAAATACTGGTATTCAGCTGCATCCGGTTAGACTGGAAGCCGACCCCAATATAAGAAAAGGCTCGGCAGATTATTGTTCACAGACCAATTCTTTTATATTCCAAACTAAAATGTAACAATGTCTAATCAACAAAAAAATACAGGGCATTCCCTTTCACTTCGAAACTCGAAACACGTCACAGCGCGCAAATTGCTGGACATAACTTAGCACGTTCATTTACCATGTAATGTTAAACGCAGCGATCAGTAAGGCAAGTGTGTGCGCACTTTTATTTGCCTTCACTGCAATGTTAATAATGTCCTGGGGCGCTTTGACCACAGATTGAGACAATTACAACTGATTGCAGACCAGACGCACAGATTGTGTGACTGCGTTTTTTTAGGCTGTGTCTTTTATGTGATTTATGCTATAAATTGTATTCGCGTGTGGGAGAATCTTGTGCAATGTATGAAAGTATAGTTTAATGATACAATTGTGGAGTTTTAGGTGGTCTTTTGGTGAATTCCGATTTGCCAGAGGCTAGACGACATTTTCACAGTTCTTTAAATTATTATAATGACAATGTGAATAATAACGTTGAACTTTACGCTCAAATTGCTATAAACATTAGGTGGGGAATTCCGTAAAAAGTCACTTTTTTGTTGACCAAAATATTGAAGACGTCATTGTATAATGAAGGTAATCCCACAAGATTGTCAAGCAGGAAAACCCAGCTAGGTAATTTAGCAAATGCTGCTTTAGTTCCAGTTTTCAATCCTTATTTAAATCACAAATCAAGAAACTGTTAAATTCCAAAAATAGAACACAAAAGCTTCGTTCAAAATAAGGGTCAAGGCCGCACTGTGTTAGTCACTCGACTCGCTAGTCCACACCAGTGAATGAACGAGTAGTGCGTAGGTGTTTGTGTACGTAATTAATTCTATACACTAATGAACGATAGTACTCATTGTCAATGTGCATCGATAGCTTATTTGGGTACGCTGAGTCAACGACGTGGGCTTTAGACGACAATGTCGCAAGCGGATGAGGTTACTTAGAAGCTTTTGAGCTAGTATTTACAAACTGTGGTAATAGACCAACAGCTAAGGTGTCGGACTGATGAGCGAAAGGTCGCTAGTTCGCTCGCTGTAAAAGTGACGTGTACGTTAATTCAATCATAAGGAAACATCACTTATCTTGAAGCGTGCATAGAAAACGACTAAAATCAAATAACGTCTATTGATCATAATCTTGCTTACAGAGCCAACAATTTGGAACAATTAGCCAACACTTGAAGTTGTCAATTCGTTCCATGTAAAATAATACCAGCATGAAGTAAAATCTGGCCAGTAGTGAGCCCTACGTAAATAGGCATAGACTAGCTTGTAAGGCTAGGGTTATAATGAATGACTTTATTATACTTCAGCATGACAGATAATAGAGGCATACAACTACACAATATTATATTCAATCTTACCTAATATTGTATTGAATAAGGATTATATCGACTTCCTCCGGCTGCAAAGCCCACAAGCCAATTTAAATGACAACAATTTAATTTAATTAAACCAAAATTGTCACTATCCATTATGCTTCACACCATATCAGCACTAGTGTGAGTCAGTGACGTGGGCACCAGAAGCTAGTGTTGTAAGATAGTGCTAACCGACACTTGACTCGCCTGTGTCAACACGCCTACGGAGTTTGACATCCGATCCATCGCTTTAGGTCACCCAGCGATTAGGATTTTTGACTCATTTCAGATTTGCTTCTAATTGACACAGACAAGCATTTCGGTATCGTATACAATACATACATAATCAACCTATAATATTCCCACTAGTGGGACACTGGCCTCCTCTCTGTGAGAGCGAGTGGGCCGTAATCCACCGCGCGGGCCCAGTGCGGGTTGGTAAATGTCACATGTCTTTGGATTTTTGGTTCTAGAACATGCCGGTTTCCTCACGATTTTTTCCTTCACCGTTTTGAGAGCAGTGATGATGTAATCATTTACAGAAAGTAAAGGGCCTGTCAGGGTTCGAACTTTACGACCTCGTAAGTCACGGATGTTACTACTGGGCCACCACTGCTGTACTGGACCACGTCTGCTCTTACCCAAAAGTATCGTAAGTCATTGTTATATGAGGACTGAGATGGTAAGAGAAGGTCGCAGCTGGCCAGTAAAGGCATCGCAGGACCAAATGGACGCGTTCCTTTTAGATCGCGCGCACTTTGGATGCGTTTTCGTACGAATTTCATTGACTGAATATATATACGACTGTGTGACTGTGTCTGGTGGTTGTTTGTGTAACTTTGTTTTTTGTCATTTATGTATTCGTTTATTGTGTATTTAAGCTTTTTAAATTAATATTTGCTTGATCTTATTTATAAATGTCGTATCGCTGGTGTCATCTGTTATAGGAATGGCATTGTATTCGCACTATGCCAAATCAGTTGATCATACAACTTCACAACGGTGTCCAGCACTTACCACACCTTACTTAGCCTATGGGGACACTTAAGTAACATTAAGTTAAATCATATAATAAGCTCTGTTTAATAGTAATAAGCGTACTTAGACGCATGTCAATTGGTACTTCGTCGTAATGGTCATGTCGCTGTTGTGTTCAAGTATGTTCTCATGTTATGATTTCTTCAAGTTGTTTATTACACGTGAGTTCTGCCAATGATAGATTTTACTTCCATGTACAGCATATAACAGGTAAGCGCTTTACTATGTGTTAAGTGTGTTTCCTGTTTCTCCGTTTTCCTTTATCGTTTTGACAGCAGTGGCTCTCAAAACGGTAATTGGTATTTTCTTACGGATTTTTCTTTCAAACTATAATTGATAAAGAAAATTTCGTGAGGAAACCGACGTATCGTAGAACCTAAAATTCGAAGACATGTGACATCTACCAACCCCCACTGGGCTCGCGTCGTAGATTACAGCTCACTCCCTCTCATAGAGAGGAGACTTGTATTAGTGGGAACATTATGTGCTGATTATCCTGGTTATGTTATCCTGGTACAGCATATTATGGACTTGTGAAATCTCAGAAGGAAAATTTTATTCTCGTACAAAAAAAACGTTCTAATTCAAGTCGTGATCTCACCTCACCTACAATCAATGTCAAAAACTTGGCCAGCTATTATTGATTGTATTTTTGACAGATTAGTTGGCAAATGTTCTAAAAAATACGGGAATTGACCCTCAGTTCTCTTTTCTCGTATGGGCACAATCTTGGCTCCATCCACTACCCGCTATAACCATCGTAACTATGGTATTGGGACTGACTGCACAGGACATCTAAATGCCGTAAAATATAGTCCTAGTGCTAAGCTAGTAATTATTTTTCAACACTTGCTCGTAAAGTGGCTTATTGAACCGCTTTTAGGTTCATAATGCAGTGTATTAAACACGCCTGCTTTTTTACTTTATACTATCGCACTAGTGCGGTAATTTGCGCCATATATAATTATTTACTAATCGGAGTAATGTGGCAGTATGGAATTTGTAAGTACTATCATGGCAGCATGGAATTAGTATGAACTATACTCAAATAGAGAATACACATTTGATGAGTATTCTCTATTTTCACCAGAGCCGAGATGTGCGCTTTTTTTAAATCTCATCATGCCTTTTTATGCTTACTGTGTAAATAAATAAAATATGATAAATTAACATAATATTTCATCAAATTATATATTTTTCACTACATATTAACCTTAATTTACGGATTCAAAACATTATTTTGTGTTTATTATATTTTTATGCACGCTGTGTAGTGGTTTGGCCATTGCCTTTATTAACACCTGCGGAAAAAACAAAACCTGCGCGCCATTTTCCATAAATATGTTTATGAACGTTTTCGTTGTGTGGTTAGGCTGTGGTCAGGCTGCCCGGTTGAATTTCAATTTAAACATATAAACCCTATGATAGTTATAAAAGCTTTTCGGCAAATTAAAATCAAATTGACCGAAGATCTGTGGGGATTATCTATCAAAGTTTGTACATCCATAATCGAGACTATAGCACCATACTTAGCTTTAATATTTAATTTGTGCGTGGATCAAGGAGTCTTCCCTGATTTAATGAAATACAGTAAGGTTATACCCCTTTTTAAATCTGGGGACAGTAAAGACACTAACAATTATAGACCAGTATCCGTGCTGCCGGTATTCAGCAAGGTGTTCGAAAAGGTAATGCTCAATCAAATGCTTAATCATTTTAACACCAACCAAATCTTACACGATCAGCAATATGGGTTCACCAAAGGACGTTGTACGACTGACGCCGGTGTAACCTTATTAAAACACATATTTACAGCGTGGGAGGGGGCCCAAGACGCCATAGGAATTTTTTGTGACCTCTCAAAAGCATTTGACTGCGTAAATCATGAAACCTTACTCTTGAAACTTGAGCATTACGGTCTAGGTAAACTTGCGCTCAGTTTGCTAAAATCTTATTTAAATGATAGACAACAGCAAGTCCAAATTAATGGGGTCAATTCACTCGGTCTAAAAGTAAAAATGGGTGTACCACAAGGCTCGATATTGGGTCCTTTCCTCTTTTTAGTATATGTAAATGACCTACCCCATTTATTAAAAAACCAACCACAAATGGTGTTATTTGCTGACGATACTTCTCTAATTTTTAAGATAAATAGACGAGCATCAAATCTTGACGACGTAAATAACGCCCTACTGCAGGTCCAAAATTGGTTCACTGCTAATAATTTAGTATTAAATGGGAAAAAAACTAAATGCATTAGATTTGCTTTACCGAATGTTAAAAGTAGTGATTGTGACATAGTATTGAATGGGGAGAAATTGGAATTCATCGATAAAACTGTTTTCTTGGGGATCACGCTCGACTCCAAGCTGCAATGGGGTCCTCATTTAACATCTCTTGCAGGACGCCTAAGTTCAGCAGCATATGCTGTGAGAAAAATCCGTCAATTTACTGATGTAGATACCGCGAGGCTGGTCTATTTCAGTTATTTTCATAGTATTATGTCTTACGGTATTTTACTATGGGGACGGGCTGCAGATATCGACTCTATTTTTATTCTGCAGAAAAGAGCCATCAGAGCAATATATGGCCTCCGCAGACGCGATTCTCTAAGGGAACTGTTTAAAGATATTAATATCATGACGGTACCCTGTCAATATGTCTATGAAAACATCATGTACGTTAGGAAAAATCTAAGTCTTTTCAGTAAAAGAGGTGATAGACACAATTATAGGACTAGAAATAGGGACCAATTGATTCAACCGGGTTTCAGACTGGCTAAAGTAGACTCATCCTTCATGGGGTACTGTTTGAAATGTTACAATAAAATACCTCCCCACATACTCCAATTGAACGAAACGAAATTTAAATCTTGTATAAAACGCACACTATGCTGCCAAGCATATTATAAGTTGGGGGATTACATCGACGACAAAAATGCTTGGCTCAGCGCTGGTCCAGCTCCACAAGGGCGCATAAACTAATTGATTAGCATTCAAAATATTGTTGCAGCTGCTGAAGATTGTAAAACTATCTTTAGATTGTATAAATTCAATCTCTTAGTATTATATAATTGCATAGCAAATGTGTGAGCACTATGTCCCTACTTTACAGTTACCATTTACTGGGTACGTCTTTCATTGACTTGAGTTTGCCCTGGCGGTTGTGAGTATGTCATGCTCACTCAAATGTCTCGCTGGTGGTGGCGTGTGTGTTGGATCGTTAAGTTCCCTTCAAAATGGTTGAGCTAAATGGTGCTGATGCATGCGTCATGTTCGTGAACGGGCGCCGTCAGTGGGGACTGGTCATCTCTTAGCTGCCACGGCTTATTTGAATTTATTTTAATTTTTTAATTGTTTTTGATTTTATTTTTATTACTGACGCTTTTAACGTGCACGTCTTTTTACATTGTTCTCACATGCATAATTACAAAAATAGATGATGTAACCAATATTTTGTGAAAATATTCTGATTGAAAAGAGTGTCCGTGGAGTTTCTTGCCCGTTCTTCTCCATAGGAACCTACTACGCGTTGGAATGGGCAACTAGCTTCATATTTCTGACTGACCGACCCCTTGACAATTCAAAAGTACCTGTAATTGGTTTATTTGAAATAAATGCTTTGAGTTTGAGTTTGAGTTTGAGTTAATTATTATCATAAATACGAAATCTAAAGTATTGTCACCAAACGACGTGGAAAAGTTTTTAAAGGAAACTCCGCATAGTCAGTACCTTTCAACACGTGTGCATTGAGCATTACACGCTTCATATCATAATGTACTATTGTGAAATTGGAATTTTATTTACACCGTCTCAACAAACATAGTATGAGAAAAGCTGCGTATGACAATTTTCAAAATAGTAAAAAAATATATACAAGCAAATCATCCCAACGGATGCTGGACTACAATCTCAACAAAATCCTGATCTATCAGATATTTCATTACAATGTTAAAACGCTCACCGTCTCAGTTCAGTGCTAAGATTCTAAAGCTTTATATATAAGGTACTGCCTTGTAGGTCGATGACTCATTTAGCCACGCTGCCTTCAGACAGCACAACCAGACATTTTGTATGAAGACATACTGTTTAATTACTATTGATTACTTGTCTTTGATTAAGTAATTGTTTAAGATTGAATAACGTATTGAATTTGCGGTGCCTTGAGCTGTTTGCTTCATTGCTTAGAAGGTGAATTAGGGTTATGCCCCCTTTTTTGCTCTATGGGAGCTGAAAGCTTAAACAATGGTTTTATGTTGGTACACCTTCTTGAAAGTGACATTCAGTGACCTCAATGAAACTTGCCTCAATGACATTTAAATCAAATCATTTATTGGTTCGCAAACATGAGTAATTAGTACATAGATGTTTTATTATAATAGTAGTAGTAGTCGATATTCTACCATATTTTTTTTTGTGGATGGGTAGTCATCAAATGACTTCTCCCGCTCTGGGCAGAGCGAGAGGGTGTGTCAGACTTTTACTGACTAAAACCCACCCGTGTTCCTTCCGTTGCCTGTGTGCCGGGGCCGTGATATCCCTTTCGGACAAACTCGCAACCCCAGCAGGCATTGGTCTTTCGACCCCGTCGGTTGGTGCTGACATCTCTTTGAGGCGCGCGTGGAACACAACGCGCCGTCGAATATTCTACCGTCACATGGGCTTGCAAATCATATTATTATTTAATTTACAGAAATTTTAAGATATTATAATTTTAAATAACAATTATGAAATTAAAAAATACCATATACAAATAAATGTCAAATCGTTTGAGTTCAAACGATTTGACATTAATTTGTGTTTTTGTATTATTATGACATTTTAATTAATTACAGTAAAAAATTACTTAATACAAAAATGTCAAATGTAAACGTTTACTGTGTGTGCCACTTTGGTCCAGAAAGTAAAAGTAAGGTGACGTCGATGCGCAAACTGTTACTATGAATTCAGTACATGATCCTAGATCCACCCACATGTTTGAAAGATTATATCGATTTAAAAAAGATACAGCTTTTCCATACATTTTGACCGTGTACTTATTTTTTTATGAAACAGCTGTTTTTTTTTTAAATTAATCGATTAATAGTTTCTAAGTTAGAAGTTTCGTTCGACGTCTAGAAATATGTGCTGAATTCATGGTAGCAGACAACACGAGACAAGAGATCTATCGTTTTCCTGGTTATCCAACACTCAGTTTTCCAGTTCTTAATCGCCATTTCAAAACCTTTCTATTTCAATTGTTGTCATTTCTTCACCTAATATGACTGCAATTTCTAAGATCTACGTTAGTTCTTTTAATAAGGCGAACTACACTTCGCGCGCTCTCTCTCACACACCACTCGACGTCTCGCTGAGAAACAGAGAGCGCGCGAGGTATAGTTCTCGTTATGTCGACAATGTGACCCCAGTATTACTTCCTCGTTCCTTATGTCATGAACAGTTAGGCCCATCGTATACTATACTAATCAAAGAGTTACAATATCAAATTACCAATGATAGCCGACTTGATACTCGTAGCAAGTCGGCTATCATTAGTAATTTGAGTTATTAACTAGTTTGTAATACTGCGGCTACATTGTCGCGATAAAGCGAACTACACTTTGCGCGCTCTCTGTTTAATCGGTTCGCGGACGGTAAACGAGGCACTATAGAAGTTTTATTGTTATAACGTCTATAGACGTCAAGCGCGCGCGAAAATTTCGGCGAGACGTCGAGTGCCGTGCGAAGGAGAGCGCGCGGAGTGTATTTCGCCTTAGCCCACGTACGCACGGGTGATTTTTTTACGCGTACTGCTCGATCGTGCTCTGGATTTTCAACTCTCGGTGTCAAAGCGAATATTGAAAATCCAGTGTGCGTCAAGAAAGAGCACCCGTGAGACTCCACCACCAAAGCGGAGACGAGAGGAGAGAACAGGAGATGTGTTTTAAACAACCAATAGAATTTCGTTATTCACACATCTCGTCTCCACTCAGCTTCAGTGGCTTCAGTGGATACCACTGAGCGGAGATGGATCACATTTATATGGCCCGATCGAAGCGGATTTATGAGCTGTGCCTCGCAAGTCAGCGACGCCGCGCAAGGGAGATGAGAAGAGATGTGAGCAGCGTGCAGTGAGCGGTCTACATCCACCGCTCGCTTCACGCAGCACAGATCCGCTCTAGCCAGCACACATCTCCGCTCTAGTTAGCACATATCTCCGCTCCAGTGTAGCAAGTATGCATCTCCGCACAACTTCAGTGGAAACACCCAAGCTGAAAAACATCTCTTCTCATCTCCGCTTTGGACATCTCCGCACATCTCCGCTTCGGTGGAGTCCGGGCCTTAAGTTAATCTTTAGACTTGATGCAACTCTCATCAAACCTAAGCTCGTCAATTTCCAGAAATCTTAATATTGTGCAAACATTATTAAAATTAATGCTAAATGGCTATCAAAAACGTAATGAAACGTGGGTAGTTATAGGTCATAATACATTGAAAATTTCCAATAACAGTCTCATGACTGAATACTTAGAGTTTTAAAGCCTATTCAGATAATAAGCGATGAAGGAAAACTTCGTGTAAAACCGTCATGCCTGAGAGATATTTGTCAACAGCATGTGAAGCCAATTCAGAGGCCAATGGGTGGCTTTAAAACTCTGCCACCAGATTAGTCACTAACCATATGAAAATAAGTAGAAACGATATCGCCACGGTATCACTGTCGCGCTCGGTAACGATACATTCCCTGCCGGCTCAACAAAGATAGCGATCGCTATACGACCGAATTCGGTCGCAAAATCTTGATGGCGACCCTAGACGGCTAAAATTGTTTAACATGCACGACAAAATCACGTACATGTCTAGGGAGAGACTGCAGCCCCTGGTCCAAAGTGACTTACCAGAAGGCACTATCGCTACCGAGCGCAACAGCGATATCGCTAATATCTGAATATGCCTTTAGTTGTCCAGTTCGTGCGTAATAACTTGTGGATTCTCCTTAAATGCTGGTAGTACGGTGAATTGCGGCTGTGAATAGGTGAGTCATTTGGTGTTCAATGATTTTAATGTAGGACTGTCGTCGTGATTGCGGGTGGGACAAAATGTGAATGGTTAATGTCAATAGATATACATATTTTGAAATAGTACTTGGAATCGATTTTATAAGTTGATGTTAGGAGGCTGGGATAGATACTTACTTACTACATATTACTTACTATACTTACTTATCACATACTTACCTAAGTATAGTAAAATTTGAAACAAACATAGATACCGACATTCCAACTAATTAGCAATATTAGGTTAAGAGCGTTTATTCTGAAGGTGGGCAACGTCGCAAATAGATGGCAAATATTTCACTGTTTTGATTAATTTACTAATATTACTGTGTGGAAATAAAAAATGTGGCTAACTAGCGAACTAGAATATTGATTATGAAATGTATTAATATCGTTACACCGAATGTTTAGTTTTAGATGTAAAAAAAACTATTTGAAAACTTTCCAAATGCGTTTTGTACGCCTAAAATGGGTACAACATCAAATTCAATGTTAGTGTGTTGTTAATGTTAGTGTTTAATGATAGTTGCAATTCATTATCAATATTCTAGTTCGCTAGTTAGCCACATTTTTTATATCCACACAGTAACATTGCTATAAGAATCAAAACAGGTAAATATTTGACAGTTATTTGCGACATTGCCAACTTTTAGGATAAACCCTCTTAAGAAGCTCAGATCAAATAAAAAATCAAGACAGAGCGCTGTCAACAGTGAAGTGAAGCCGGTTTCGTTAACAAATGTGCACTTTGTGAGGTGTAGTTTGATTGTAGTGTCATTGTAAAAGGTTGTAAATGTGTTCGTGTGAGCGTGTATGCACAGAGCCGAGGTGAGTTTTGGCGTGTATTGTTCACAGCGGTCTGTCTTGGTTTTTTATTTATCTTGAGTTAGGAAGCTATAATAACTACATAGTTATGTATGTTATGTCTTCGCGTCTGTAACTTTTCCCCGAAAGGTTAGGCACAGGTGTACCTGTACCACCCACATTTCGCAACTCCAGAGTCCGGGCTGCTCCTGAGAAATTCTTGATGGAAAATCCCCAATAACACTTTGCCTGACCTGAGAATTGAACCTAGGACCACATGCTCATCAACAAGGTAGATAATAAGATTAAAAATAAAATTATGATACTATATAGGTATGAGAAACAGGGTGTAGAGTTCACTCATTCTCCATAGAAAAGGAAGGATCTGATCAGGGTGTAAAGATCAGACCGAGTTTTGTGACTTTTAGCTTAGGGAATAGTGTCTGGTGGGCTACTGCCCGACAATTGATGTGGGGACGTAGTATACAGGGTGTCAGCGACATCGACGCAAAATTCATTACCATGAATTCAGTATGTGATTCTGAAACCCCGGCGTTGAAATATTTCAACGGTTATTTTTTTTTAAACTGCTGTTTCATAGAAAACTGCAATACCTTCGCGGTCAAAATGTATGGAACAGCTGTTTTTTTTTTTAAATAACCGACGAATAATTTCAACGCAGGGGGGTTCAGAATCATGTACTGAATCCATGCCAGCCTGTATATGCAAGTCGCGCGGCAAACCCTGCTTACGCGATTCAGGATTTTGCGTGGCATCATTATGATGCGTAGTTCACATGTGGTGATGTAGATGCCGCCACAATATTAATGGTAGAATACTTCACAAAAATAGTCAAATAAATGCTGCACACGAAAATACTATAAACAAATCCATACCACTAATCGCTTTGCTAATTGATTAAACATAAGTACCTTTAAATGCATATAACGTTAGTAGCCACACACGTTCTCCCTTCACTACCGTATCCATAAAATCCAATCAATGACCAATCCAATTGAAAATTAAGGAAAAATGCATGCGGAAAAGCATCATGGCTAATTGCAGTATTACCAACGTACGTGGTCGCCGGTCGTGACGGTGGTGGACCTTCGCGAAGCGTGGTGATAAATTTTTATATCAACTGAGTAATCAACATAATTGTTGGACGTGATTTGTGTTTCGTGTTTTTGTAGGCTTAGTTATCTAGTTGTTTATGTTATTTGTGATTATATGAAATTAATTATTATTAATTGTATATTTTTTGTTGAAAATCGTCTTCTTTCACAAACTTTGTAAATATGTGAGCACCATGTACTATCGCGGACACGCGTATCTGAACACCGTAAGGACTAGTCCTGCTTGCAGCGCTCAGTCATCGTAATGTATCTGTCATTGCTTGACTTTCGATCGTCTTCACATATTAAATATACTGCATGATTTTTTTACCGTTTCGAAAAAAATAGGGTATAATAGGTGAACGGAGTGTACTTTTTTTTTACTATAAAAAATATCGAAATACATATCATACGGACCCTACTAAATGCGCAGAATTTATCAATGAATTCGTAGCTTTCCTTAGCGGCCGATAGGTAGTCGCCGCACTTGCCGTCGGCCTTTTTGATATCCTTTCGCAGGCGCACAAGCCGCTCGCGCATCCCCGCCCGCCCGCGTGGTCATTGCTACTAAGCAAATATTCCCGGGTATGGCTTCTGTTCCACTTACACAACACACCATATTATTCTCGAGACGGTAAAAAAAATTGAGTTTCCAGGTATCTCTTCTTTGTCTAAGCAAGCAAAGTAAGGCAGACTTGTTAATCATTGTGTCGCCCTATATGCAATCGCATAGGGCGACATAATCAATGAAGCCTCGTGCAGACTAGCGCGACGCAACTCTAACAAAACAATTTTTAAGAAATCTTCACGGTAGAACAATTACCGGTGTCGCGTCGCGCAAATTGCACAAATCTTGATACCAATTTTACGATGATTCCTTTAATCTTTTATCATCACGGAAAAGTCGCATTGGTACAATATTTGGACAAACAAATCCATTCATGCATCCATTACGTCAAACGAAAGATTCAAAACTATTGCACAAACAGCTGACCCGCGGTACAATCACGAAAAACAGTTATTATCTATCATCCTATTAGTCCACTGTTGTACAGAACTGTACCACAACGGTCTGACCTTTCGCTGGGGAGTTTCAAGGCAAGAGACGAACATATTAATTTTGTCGCGAATTGCGCAATAAAGCTATGTTTTAAATTATATTACTTGTTTAATGTTGCACAATGGTACATTTTATGTTGCGCTCACGCTTACGATCATTACGATCATTATAAAATATTATTATTAACTCTTATATTTATGTGTGTGAGTGAGGTTTGGAGCCGTTTTTTTTTTTTGAGGTTGTGAAATCATCAAATGACTTCTCCCGCTCTGGGCGGAGCGAGAGGGCGTGTCAGACTTTTACTGACTAAAACCCACCCGTGTTCCTTCCGTTGCTCGTGTGCCGGGGCCGCGATATCCCTTTCGGACAAACCCGCAACCCCAGCAGGCATTGGTCCTTTCGGACCCCTTCCGTTGGTGCTGACATCTCTTTAAGGCGCGCGTGAAACACAACGCGCCGGAGGTTTGGAGCCTGAAAAGACATTCGTTGAAGTCATTGATGAATTTCTCAGTGATGTGTAGGTATATCTAGGACACTGGTATGATTGTTAAAGTTTTTTTTTTACATTTTAAGTATGTAGACATGTTGAAAGGCTTCTCAGCCTTTCCAAAGAAAGCAAAAAAAGGAAGAAGAAAGCTTCTGAGTCTACAACTCCAGACTAGAAATAACTACACTACGTAAAAAAGCAAAAAAAAAACAAAATCTATCTATCATCTGCGTTCATTCCTTCATCTTTTTGAACTCTCTTTCCATCTTTTCCTTTTGAGCATTGAGCATGATCATTTCAATCACATGGACTTTGGCACAAGATCATTTAGAGAAAAAAAAAACTTAAATATAACGATGCCAGAAACAAAACATAGGGACATCATAGTGGTAGATATACATTATATCGTAAAAAATATTTGGATTAGTATCAGACGAATACTTTTATATATCGCGTTTCCTCTTAACATTACTCTCAAGAAGAACACCGTTTCGATCCATCATAAAAATTAAATGAAGTTTAACTAATCAAATCAGCATTTTACACAACAGCGATCCAAATGCAATTCTTAATTCAAAAAAAGTGAAGCCCCATGTCCACGAACCGATCAATATATCATCAAAAACTGGCACATCCTTCAGAAAGAACATTGACTTCTGACCTCGAATGATCACAATGTTTTTATAAAAAAAAACCGTTAACTTTTGAATCATTGTAAGCTACCGGTATTTAATCTTAATTCTATTAAGAATGAATGATGAAAATGATGACACTTTTATTAATAGTGGGCGCGCTATGATAGCACCGTGAAAGAATGTCTGGGTTGTGGGTCGTGAGTTCGATTTCCGTATCGTTTAAGCTGGATTTTTGTGTCACAGCTGTATATTGAGGTAATGATTATGTCATTAACTTCTTGTTTGACAAAAAATTTGAACGTTATGTTTTATCAGAACATGCGGTTTTAATTCTTTCGTCTATTCTAATAAAATTCTTAAATGTTTTTTTCTAGGATTCAATATAAAAGTCTTTGAAAGCAACAACACTACATTTATTTCAGAAAACGTCTCAATATTTTTTCTCTTCCAGAGAGGCGATCGCGAGATCCGTCACGTTTATCAGTTCGAAAGAACTGCTAGTGACTAGGGCTCCAAAAGCGTATGATGCTGACGCAATGCCGCCGAAAAGCCGCTTGCGTCACTTTGATAGACGTATCAAAATTCTAAGTTGAAAAGTTTTTTCAAAATAGGCTGAGAGTCAGCACTTTTCGAACGTTAATATTACATAAGACAGTCCCCCAAAAACACCCAACCTTCACCACTTCCTAGTCCTTTAGCTGGGAAGAAGAAGTGGCGCAACAAACTCTTCACCAGCACAGCTGTCTGTTCAGTTAGAAAAACTAGATTCTGTACTTATGTAAAATAATGTACATTACGCAACACAAAACATTAAATTAAATTATTTGCTATATGTCAGCTAGCACACGCCAATATACCAACGAAAAATCATCGAAATCTATACTCAAGCGAAAATAAAAAGTAAACAGAACTTAATATGCAAATGAAAGCCTCCAGGCATAAAGGGCGTGCCCGTTTACATATAGTTGTTAAAGCTGTAATAATCAAATACATTCTCTATTACTAAAAATTATATCACAAGGAAGAAAGACGCTGACATGTTGTTAAAGAAATATGGATCTTAAAAAAAGACACACTTAGATACTGGGCACACTGTAACCAGGAAAGGGGCAAAATGATGATAAAAACACATGCATATTACTTTTGCCGTTATACAACACATTTTTTGTCTAGTTCATTAAATGAATACAGTAGTACCTAGCCACCTGCATCATATAATTATTCTCTAAACAAAACGCGAGATGAACAAGGATATCCATATCTCTTCGATCATCACTATGAATATTAATATCCTTTTAAGTGACACAACATGCCGCCGAACACATTAATTTCAATATTACCACAAAAGAAGACGATACTACAAAAGGTTCATTAGTCTAGTCCCCAGTGGTAAGCCGTAGGTACATTTTTCTATTGGCCGTCATGAAAGAAGAAATGCCAGTAAAACGAGGTTCAAAAGTTACCACCCGGATGAAGACAACAGTTACAAAGTTGCTAGTGACAATATATATGAGCAGTGGTGGCCAGGTAACGGCCGCGACTTAGAAGTTGTAGCTCGTTGATTCGGACCCAGGCAAGCGCTTTACTTTGTATAAATAATTTCATCACCACTGCTCTCGAAACGGTGAAGGAAAACATCTTGAGGAAACCGGCATGTCCTAGAAAAAAATAAAAACGTTTTCCAAAAAAAAAATTACTGACTTCAAAAAAATACAAAAAAAAACAAAACTAGTTTAATTTCGGAAGTCGGTGTCTTTGGTTCTGTATTTTCAAAAAAACTTTTTATTTTTCACTTTTTAATTGTGCTACCTACCCCCCACAAATTCGAATAACACTACCTGCTATATATATAACAGTGACAGGAACATATAACATCGTCCATATGGACTATGTGCTTCTTTCTTATATCTATGACTTTCTGGAAATAACACTTGTTATTGAAGCAACAAAAAAACTAGCCCAGCAAAGTTAATCAAATTTATATGGGACCACCTCTGAAGTATGACCTACCAAACAAAAAAAGAATCATCAAAATCATTTCATAATTGGCGGAATAATCGCGTCACAAACATCAAAAAACAGATGAATTGAGAACCTCCTCCTTTTTGAAGTCGGTTAAAAATCAAAGACATGTGACTTCTACCAACCCGCACTGGGCCCGCGTGATGGATTACAGCCTATTCCCTTTTCGAAAAGAGGAGGCCTGCGTCCCAACAGTGGGAACCTTTTAGGCTAATTATGCTTTGATGCTAGTGAAAAGAGACTGCAGCTAATGCTAGTAATAAATATGCTGCAGACTTTAATTTCACCATGACGTTTTGATATTCAAAACTTTATAGCAGCATATTGATCATAAGTAATATTTAAGTACTTGAGGCACATACTTACTGACGACCTTAAAGATAATGCAGATATCGAAAGGGAACGTAGGGCAATGGCGGTCCGAGGGAACATATTGGCCCGTAGATTTTCTCGTTGTACGGACCAAGTCAAAATCACTCTGTTCAAGGAGTTTTGTCAAGGTCTATATGCGGGGGGTCTATGGGCCAGCTACACCAAAAGATCGCTAGATGTCTTACGCATCCAATACAAAAAAAAATTAGGATGCTGTTGAAACTGCCCCGTTTCTGTAGCGCATCGCAGATGTTTGCTCAGAACCGAACTGACGGCTTCCATGCTGCAATTCGCAAAAAAGTCGCATCACTGATGCGTAGATCGTGGGTCAGTGACAATAGCATCCTGAAAACAGTGGTGGAGAGCCCTTACTCCCCTTTTCTGAGGCACTATGTGGGGAGAATGGTCAGGTAGCATATTCCTTGCTTTATCGTTCTCTGCACATCCTGCCGCAGTCACCAGCTATTGTTATACTTTTTATTTTTTATGTACTACTAACTCTAGTGATAAGGTATTTTGCTAACAAATTGGACCATATTGTTGTCCGAAATAAATAAAGAGTGTAAGTGGATAGGCATGTCCATGTAAACTCTGGATCGGAGTTTAGATTCTAATGGCTTCTCCGCTACAGTGGACAGACAGCTTTAAGAAGGCTCTAGGAAAGGTAAAAATGTTACAGCTCTCATCACCGTAAGCAAAATCGGGTAACTTCTGTAATGAACCTTCTGTTCAACTCTATGTTTCGTGACAGGACGAAACTTATCATAAACATACATATTTATTGATGATCAGACAATCATATGAATGGACAAATGTATCCAATAATTTATGTTTTAGATTATAAACATTACTTGAGAGTCCTTGCATTTAATGAGAATGTTAATTGGTATAGAATACTATGCAGTAGCTAAATGTGAATATATGTAAGGTTGGTTCTTGCAATCTGAGCGGATTTACTTACTCTATAGATCTGTTTATATCCTGCAAGGATTCACAGGCAAACTCAATTCGCAAATACGTACAAAACGGTGTCAACGTTCTATCCAAAATGTTGTTACTGAAGAATTGAATAAATCGGAAAGCTCTGCACTGGACTGGACCCACGTGGTGAATAACAGGCCGCTTCCTCTCCCAGAAAGAAGCAGAGAGAAGATTGCTGGTACTGCCCGACTGGTTGTTCACAATGAGATGCTGGTGCCTACGCTTTTATATAGAAGTGAATGTTGTGTGTGATGCAAAAGAAGCATGAAAGTAGAATAAATGCTGTCGAAATGCATTCCTTGCGAAGCATGTGTGACTATGAATGATAGGCTGAAGAATGATGTGATAAGGAAACGGTGTGGTTTAAAAGAAGATGTAAGTAGTGACAAAAATTGAAAAGAGTATGCTGAGATGGTTTGGTCATGTTGAGAGGATGAATGAAAGGCGATTAACAAACGGTATTTACAAGGCAGATGTGAGTGGAAACGCCGGGAGGGGACGCCTTAGGAGGATATATACTGACCTTATTGATGATGTTCTTCAGAAAGGTCAGGTGCGTAGTACTAGCAACCGACGTGCGTGTATGACCAGATGTATGAATGTAAACGAGGGAGGGAAAAGCAGTATGTAATGATTGTAGCAGGTGGAGGTCTGTAGTTTCTGCCTACCTCCATAGGAAGACGGCATGAGTTCATGTATACGTATATGAATAATTCAAAGTCAAAGTCAAATAATTTATTTCAATTAGGCACATGAAAGGCACTTATGAACGACAACATTTACAAAAAAAATAAAAAAAACTTTCGCCCCTTCCAAAAGGTAGTTTCCGTATGGAGAAGAATGGGCAAGAAACTCCACTGTTACTCTTTTACAATATTTTGTATACATAAATTATATTTGAAGACGATGCACCTAGAATAAAAATTCTAGGTGCATCGTCTTCAAATACAATTACTATACCACAATATGTAAAAATAATTAAAAATGAAGCAATGACAGATAAACTAATTATGTCATAGATACATGGTGCTCACATATTATTATTTACAAAACTTCTTCGTTCTTATTCCAAGATCAGCCAATCAGATACAATTCAAATGTTAATCATAAAGAGCAAGAAAGCATTCCGATTCCATTAGTTCACCAGTAGGTAATACTTGACTTTATCTCACTATATTTGCTACAAATTTAACGACGCAATCATAATCTTTAACCTTTTGACATCACAGCACAGTATTCCCCAAGATAATCCTAAAATACATAAATCAGAAACCCACAGCATGCCTTTATAAGTTAGGTGACAAAAATGTTATATAATTTACAGCCTCTAAGTCAGTAGTTTGACCTCTGCTCGCCTATGTTACTCTAAAGGCCACTTATGCTAATTTGTGAGACGCAAAGTTATAATCACTACCTATAGTTGAGATTATTGAAAATGTAGTAAAGTGGTAAGTACGGTGTAGAGGAGCTTGTGGGTAAGTAATAACAGCCGCACGGATCGATCCATCAGGTTAAACTACGCTTGCCGGGGTTGGTCCGTAGATGGGTGAGACTCCTCCGTACTTCGGAAAGCACGTTAAGCCGTTGGTCTCGGCTGTCATTCGTGGATCTTTGACAGGCGTTACAGATTGATTTTGACCCGATAATTCTTCAACAATTTTAGTTTTACTTAAAATTGGTTGGCATTTGAAAAAATCTGCATTTGATATTTAAAACATTATCATGCGTGTAGAATGATTCCTGCTTTTTTTAAATATAGTAACACTAAAACGATAATCGAATATTCACACACAATAAAACACAAAAATCTGTACTATTAAACCCTTAGTCCCTGATATGTGTTTTATTTTCCTAAAAACCTACATCAGTGGTTTGTATTCTCTAAATTATGTAATCGATGACTTTGGTGCACGTTAAATCTCTAATGGGTTTATGTTGGCGCCAACTTAAATGTATAAAATGTATGTGTACCTACTACTGAATAAAGAAATAAATAGTAAATAGTAAACACCAGTAATCATATAGATACTAAATAAATATTCCATAAGGGAAGAGGTGGCCAAGTGGTCACGCCCGCGACTTACAAGTTGTAGGACATCGGTTCGAACCCTGACCGGCACTTTACTTTGTGTAAATGATTTCATCACCACTGCTCTCAAAACGGCGAAGGAAAACATCGTGAGGAAACCGGCATGTCCTAGAACCAAAAATTCAAAGCCATGTGACATCTACCAACCCGCCCTGGGCCCGCGTGGTGGATTACCGTCCACTCCATCTCACAGAGGAGACCTGTGACCCAGCAGTGGGAACATTATAGGTTAAAGAGATAAATCAAATATTCCTTACTTTTAGAAACATCTTTTACTTATCAATGAAATAGCAAAAAATCATCAATAAGAACCTTATCAGTCTCAATCTCGACTCAAAATCAAACCTGACCTCGCAAAAATCTAGCAGCACTACTTTTGATCGATGACCTAAAGTTAAGAAACACATTTTAGTACAATTTCATAACTAAGAGTCTATGGTACTTGGTACCATTAGCGTGTGTTGCCAAACTCTATGATTCATGATGCTACGCTCATTGTCTTTGGTTTGTTTGTTTATTTAGTTTAGTTTTGTGGGGTTCCGTTTAGAAATCTTTGGTTTCTTTCATTCATAACTGATTGGTATTTTTAATATATCTCTTTTTAAGAAATATGAATTGATTTTTTTTCTTGATTCATCTTAATTCTCATAATAATGCTCGTGGCAAAGTAATAACAGCCGAATGGGTTTAAACATCAGGTTAAGCTACGCTTGCCAGGGTTGGTTTGTTGATGGGTGACCATCTTTACATACCAAGACTCCTCCGTGCCTCGGAAAGCACGTTAAACTGTTGGTCCCGGCTGTCATTCGTTGATCTTTTTGTCGTTACGGGTCGTCAGAAGTCCGAAAGTCTGACAACTAGTCTTACCAAGGGGTATCGTATTACCCAGTTACTGGATTGTGGAGGTCAGATAGGCAGTCTCTCCATGTAAAATACTGGTATTCAGCTGCAGCCGGTTAGACTGGAAGCCAACCCCAACATACTTGGGAAAAGGCTAGGCAGATTGATTTTGAATAATAATTTTTATTTAATCACAGTACTCGTATTTACATAATATGTACTCTAACAATTGTTTTGTATGATTTTAAACAAACAACATAGCCCATCGCAGTCTGCTACATGAGACTTATACACTTCCAAATTGTATTCCAAGTTGATTAAGAGATTTATTGGCGAACAAAGCTGTAGATACAACACTGTTAGGCCTCGGTTATTCATATTGGTAATATTCTTATCAAGAATTTTAATGTTTGGTTGTCAGAGCGACCTCAGTTTTTCTACTGAGGTCGCTCTGACAACCAAACATTAAAATTCTCTAATACCCTTGCTCCTTCTACTGTCAGATTACCAACTTCTCGATCAACTTCATCTTTCAGGTCCATTTAAAAACCAGCCTCAGGCGCTAGTTGTCTTGGGCATGCCACAATTGTGGCGATAAGTCCCCTCTTTGAGGAGTGGCTAGAGAGGCGCCACGGCGTCCTCACCTTCCGCCTGACGCAGGTCCTCACCGGACACGGCTGTTTTGGGAGGTTCCTGTTCCATATAAGGCGGGAGGAAACGCCCGGAAGTCACCACTGTGTGGATCGCCCGGAGGACATGGTGGAGCATACGGTGGAGGTCTGCCCTGCTTGGGCGGAGCACCGCCGTGTCGTCACGGAGGTGATCGGCGGTGGCGATCTCTCTCGTCCTGGCCCTGGTTCAGGCCATGGTTCAGAGCGAGAGGGTAAGGACCAGGCCCGGGTCGACGGCGCGTTGTGTTCCACGCGCGCCTCAAAGAGATTTCAGCACCAACTGACGGGGTCCGTAAGGACCAATGCCTGCTGGGGTTGCGGGTTTGTCCGAAAGGGATATCGCGGCCCCGGCACACGGGCAACGGAAGGAACACACGTGGGTTTTATTCAGTAAAAGTCTGACACGCCCTCTCGCTCCGCCCAGAGCGGGAGAAGTCAATCGATGATTTCCAATCCCCCAAAAAAAAAAAAGGCGTTAGTTGTCTGGCATTTTTGCTGAAGTGGGCCTTTTTGTCGCAGCCGTTAGGCACACTTTCCTGCAAATTTCTTACATCGCACTTTACACAATTTTTTTTTTTTTTTCCGCTGTATATGTACTCGTATTATACGAGTATTATGTGCATTTTAGTCTGTGGTCAATAAATGTATTTTCTCAGCAATATATACGGAACTCTCACCCGTAACCCAAAATACTCACTTCACATAATTTTTTTCGTAACACTCGCTAGTGTTTGCTGTACGTTTTAATGCATACGTGTTGATTGAAGAAAAATAGTTCACTGCAACATTCTGTGAATAAGTTCTGTTAAAATAATGAAATTAGGTTCGTTATGGGAGTTTGTGTGAGAGCTTTCGAAATGTAATTAGTTGGTTTTAACAATGGGGTTTCTTTTGCAGGAAAATTGATAATTTTTAAGGTGTTTTATGATTTTGGTCTATTGGACAACGTTTGGATGAAAATTGTGAAGAATATAGGTAATATACGACTGGTTTTTTACGTATTTCTATAAAGACGACGTGTCGCTAGCTACAGAAGGTATTTCATAGACATTCATGGAAGCCAGTCGTGTCGCAGGGACACGTCGCCTGCAGTTGCCGCCTGCGGTCGGCTACGGAATTGTACCTGTCAGACGCTGTTACTGCATTTAGGTAAACGTAAAGAAGAGGTTTATAATGTACTAGCGACCCGCTCCTGGTTCGCACGGTTTTTACCACTTGTCAAAACATCGAGATTTCTTAGGTAAACGTAAGTTACGTTTACCTAAGAAATCTCGATGTTTTTTTTTACGTTAATACATATTAACGTAATAAACACATAAGCCTTCCGCAATAAATTCTCTAAACGATGGTGAATACCTCGTCAAAATTTTTTGCATGGTTTAGTTAGAAGAACTACGTGGACATACAGACAGACGCGAAAAGTGTCTTTGTTTTATATGTATAGAAGATCGGAGCTTGAAGTCGAAACTATATAGTCGGGGAAACCCGCTTTTCACATAAATACATGAGTAAAACTATATATATTAATAAAATGATAGTTACACTAAGTTCGTGGATGGGTGACCGTCTTAATATACCGCGACTCCTCCATGCCTCGGCAATCACGTTAAGCCGTTGGTTCCGGCTGTCTTTCTTCGATCTTTGACAGTAGTTACGGGTCATCAAAAGCCCGTAAGTCTGACAACCACTTAAGAGTGTTACCCAGTAATTGGGTTGTGGAGTCAGACGCTCCATGTAAAATACTAGTATTCAGCTGCATAAGGTTAAACTGGAAGCCGACATAACTGGGAAACGGCTAGGCAGATTGATTGATAATTGATATTGATAGTTATACTAAGTTAGGTAGGTAGTTTCTTGTTCTCATAGCATATACGATAATAAGTCTTTTCAAAATGCTTGTCAAAGAACTTAGGAACAAAATGATGCTGATTAGTAACCATGTTTTACTTTCACTACCAAATGATGGAACCCACACGACTACATGCATCACAGACGAACCGATTTCATCATAAATAAGATCAGTATCTGATAGCAATCAAAGTATTAGACAATAGCAAAACAATGCTTACCTTCAAACAAAAGACGAACAACGTTGCGCACGATTAGCGCAATGATCTACAATAGTACCTACCAGGCATGAATCTTGATCTTCATTTGTCACCTTGAAAAGTAGGTATTCATAACAAATCGGTAAGTAAGCGACTTCAAAACGCATAAATAAATGACCCGATCGGTTTTGATGATGGTTTCTATGATATTCCGGAAAATCGATATCAATTTGGTAATGTATGATCCATTATTTTTTTTTATTTTTTTTTTAAAACGTTGCCCCACACTAAGAATTTAAACTCACATACACTAACACCCAGACCCGGACCAACTACTTGCAGATCATACAAATATTTGTTCCGAGCGGCAAACCGTGTCGTCTAATTATAATCTAATGAAAGTGTACCTAAAAAAACTCAGCTCAGACACAGATGGGACACTCTGCAGTTTAGGCATGAAGCTACAAGAACGCGGCGGACCCATCTTGCTGGACCAATTCAATGAGTGTAACGTAGTCAGAAGACATAAGAGTCACGCGATAGAAATACGGGCAATACGGAATTGCACTTTATTGTGTTGTGGCAAGAGTCGGTTTTATTTAAATGATATTCCGGAGAATCCCATCCCTATTAATCTGCGGTTCAGATTAAATTATTACGCAATTACTTACTAAAGGGAATAAGTAAAACATTAGTACTTAGAAAGTTTCAACTGTAAATCTCACTACTTTTACCAACAATTATTGTTTGAATAACACTGTAAATGAAAATACATCGACGAAAATTGAGAAAAACATCTTTATGGTAATTTGAAATTAGAATTTCGGGTTCAAGTATTTAAATAATCAATTCAAAGTGCTCAATTTGTAAATGGGACTACAAATTGGCATCCACAGGTAGGTTTTGATCTATTTGTTTACATTTTCATCAGATAGTTTTGGAACAAACCGTAGTTTTTAAGTGCAGACCGCGAAACAGCACTCGTTGGGAGGACCATGGGCTGGGTGGAGTGACGATCTTCGTAGGATTGAGTTAAGGCGCTGACAGGAGGCAAATGTTAAAAGTAAGCTTGTCTTAAAAAAAAGTGGTAGCGGCATAAATATATGTTAATCTTGAACATATTTGTCCGGACTTGGTTGAACCAAAACACGTAAAAAAAATAAAGAAACCTTTTACCTTAAGTTGCAATCCAAAATATCTGTATTAAATATCGACTTGGTATTTTAATTACCTATTATCAAGAACGTCTTAATTAAATGCAGAACTTGGTTGTTTTTCTTTTATATTTTCGATTACTCAACTCGGAAATAGATAATTGCTTCGTATTTCGAAATAAGTAAATAGAAAAGACTCTCTTTTCCTTCCTCCTCCATTTTGTTAATTTTTTTTTGTATTTCTCTTCTTCGATTCTCTCTTGGGCTCTTTCTTTTGCAGTTCGATAGTGACCGAAATTTAGCTCTTGTCAGCGTCTTAAATGTCGTACGATTGGAGGTGCCTATGTCCAGCAGTGAACTACTATAAGTTGCTGATGATAATGAACACGCTGGTAGAACAACTGATGGTTAAAATTAAATTAACCTTTGACCTAGGAAACCATGTGGCTAATGTCAAGAACTACTTAAGTGTGCATTACATACAATGTTGTAGAATGAACAAGTTCTCTTATACGGAGGTCGCCATTAAGCCTAACTTATCTATGAAACGTAATAATCAAATGGCAACACTCTATATTTTCCATTATGCCTAATAGTGTTTTTATTGTGGTTTTTTGTACCAAATTATGATTTAATTTAACTAATGTGACCACGAGCAATGTCAACGTAAGTAAAGGGTTACACTCACTGAATCGATTCGAGGTCGCGGAAGACGTAAAAATCACGTGCAGTCCAATATTTGATGGGTCAAGTAACACAGCAATAAAATGTGAAATGTTTTAACAATATAGCGGAGCAAAAATCGGTGTCGATGACAGTCACTAAAAACTAACCCTTGTAGTTTGCTTTTAGCGACTGTCATCGACACCAGCCCGTATATGCCTCTGTGATGGGTGTCCCGTCCCAGTGACAGTGATTTGTTTGAAAATCTCCTGCTAGACACTAGTAGTAAGTACTTTGTACTTTGTACTTTGTACTTTTAATTATATTATCATAAGGAAGGCCTCCCTCAAGGTGGACCAATAACCTTGTGAAGGTCGCAGGAATCCGCTGTATGTGAGAAGCACAGGACCAACCGGTCGAAGTGGCGGTGCTTGGGGAGGCCTATGTCCATTCGACGTCTTTCGGCTGAAATGATGATGAAGAATATTAAGCCTCCTTCGTTATTGTTAAGCTTAATTTGTATCAGACTTTATTCTAGTTCTGAAACCTTAACTATTCTACAGTGTGACTATAGAACTTACTCTAAAGCACGTTACGCAGTTGGTCCTACACCTGATTTCTCTTCGATCGTGTCGGATTGCTGTCACATCAGTGTAAGAGAGTGAGGGACGAGAGAGTGCTCCACACTTGTGCACTATAATATCTCCCACGTCGATGGCTAGTCTCTACTGGGATTGGCCGCCATGGCCGCAATTCGATCTGGAGGACTATTACATCTTACTCTACAATTCACAGGTGATCGAGGAATTCAATCAATAACAACTTATTACACATGCTTACAATGTTCACTGTACCTTGTACCCACAACTACGCGTTACGCATCGCACGACGGTGGCTCATCTAGTGTGTGTGGTACCTAACTCAAATCGAATGTCTCGCAATCAGTTGACAGGCGTGAAGGCTGCACCGCTGCACGCCGCGTGACGTCATCAACCGTGATTACCCGCAATTGTCATCAGTACTCTAGGGCTGGCTGTGGAAGTGACTGGTCCTTTATTTTATTGTTGGTCCTAAGTTTGTTGTTTTTGATGGAAATCTAAGAAAAAAAAATTGCTGCCGCTAATATTTTATTTTAATACCTACATTGAATTTACAACCGCGGACTATAGCAGTTGACCACTTCTCACTCTTATCAGTGTCGTTAGTAATAAAAAGGGGGTTTATTTATAAGCGTTGCTTAAAGCTAAATTATCATTAAAAGTTTATTTACAATAACCATACATTTTGAACCGATTTCCAAAAAGGAGGAGGTTATATGTTCGACGCGTATGTATGTTTTTTTTTTTTTATGTATCTCCACCGATTTCTCCGTCAATTGTAGACCGATTTTGAAAATTGTTTTTTTGTTTGAAAGGGTTTGCTCTCAAGGTGGTCCCTTATAAATTGTATTAATTTTGCTTGAATGTTTTTTGAGTTAGCTTCAATAATACGTATTTTTCCAACTTGGTCTACGTGGATGATATGATGATAACTTCCTGTCACTGTTATTTACATAGCAGGTAGTGGTATTCGAAGTTGTGTGTGGCATATGTACCAAAACTAAAAAGAGAAAATAAAAACATTATACAAAAAAAAAACGAATTCCAAAAAAAACACTTCAAAGTGAAAAATAACTTTAATTTCGGAAGTCGGTGGCAAAAACCGAAAATTCAAAACCAAAGATACCGACTTCCGAAATTAAAGTAATTTTTCACTTTGTAGTATTTTTTTTTTGAAGTTTTGTTTTTTTTTTTCTAATAAGTTTTTTATGACGGTTAAACGTCTCCTAACTATTTAAATAAGCAATGTTTGAAAAGAAAGAATTTTGACAAGTAATCAATCGTAATTATCCAAGCATTGGCGAGGATAATCATATTTTGTCAAAATATAAAAGCTAGCTAAAAGAAGTTTTAATATTTCGTTAATTATTTTGAAGAAAGAAAAAATCTGGCTCAGCCAAAATGTTACAATGAAAAATTAAGGTTCAATTAAATGACTTGTACTCGGTCGATAGGTACCTATTGTAGTTTTCAAAACATTTGCAATGCAACTCAATGCGATATTGTAGACAGACAAAAAGTTTGTCAAAATGGCTGTCTTCTATGAAAGTAATCAGACAAATATTATTATTAAAGAATGAACAAGAAATACAATGATGTCGTGTATAAATGAAGAATTAAATATTTATATCGATAATTAGTATCCCATTCATAAAAACCGGCCAAGTGCGAGTCGGACTCTCGCATACGAAAGGTTCCGTACCACCGTACAATATTTAGCAAATAAATGAAAATACTAAACGAAGAATATTATTATTATTATTTATATATTAAATTTAAAAATCACAAAGATAAATTTGTATTTCATAATGATACTATGAATTACAAAGTATGTAATTATATATAAACATATAGAGAACAAAAAAAAAAAACAAACAAACAAAAAAAAACAATTAAAAAAAACAAACAAAAACATATAGACAAAAAAAAACAACAACACCACAACTACTACAAACACTTTACTATAAATAAACATATAGTATGTATTTTTTATTTGTATTTTTTTGCAGTTGCAGATAATCTCCCATATTTAAATAAAATATCTTATGAATCGGCGGCATTTTTAGTATTTGTTGACTATGGTTTCAAATTCCTAAATTGTTTAGTTGTTGCGATAGACCTCGTATAAAAATGGTCTAAAACTGACAACTTTTACGGCCCCCTATTTCTTCATTTTCAAAGATAAAAATACAAAAAAAAAATTTTTACTCTACTCACTGAGTTCTAGACAATGACACCCCAAATGCCAGAGTAAGAAATGTCTTTTTTTTTCAAAATCAAATGTTTATTGTATTGGAGACCAACTAGAATTTTTTACTTTATTTATTTTTTATTATTTTTTGTTATAGCGGCAATAGAAATACACAATCTGTGAAAATTACAACTGTCTACCTATTACTGTTCATAAGATACAGCTCGCTGACAGACAGACAGACGGACGGACAGCGGAGGCTTAGTAATAGGGTTCCGTTTGGAACCCTTCGGGTATGGAACCCTAAAACTAGAGACTTTCACCTTAACTTCAATATATGGAGTCAAAACAAAATTTACATGTCTCGTGAGAAGATTTATTATAGTTCAACTAATAAATTGGTCATTTAAAATCTTTAAAATAATAGACTGAATATTATCGGTCTTTTGCATATTCATTTATTGCATTTGCATCTATTTTATCGTGTTATTTTTAATATCAACGACACCGCCACGGATGTTGAATCTGTGGTGACTAATTTTAAGATTTACATTAAATTAATTTGTAACTAATTAGAATGTGAAAAGGTTATTTTATCGAAGCGGACTTACTAAATTGACTTGAACTTCACTTATTTACGTTCGCTTATAATTGTACGTATTATGAAGTGTTGTTGTGAAGTGTGTTTTGTGTGTGTGACATTGTCGTGATGGCCCACTGGTTAAGGCGTCGCCTCTCATGCACGAGGTTGTGGGTCCAAATCTGGGCAAGTACCAATGTGACTTTTTCAATTCATATGTACTTTCTGAGTTTATCTTGGACATTACTGATATCGGTGAAGGAAAACATCGTGAGGAAACCTGGACTTATAGCTAATATAATTCTGAAATCGCCAACCCGTCTTTAGCAAGCGTGGTGTTTAATGCTCGTGCCTTCTCTGTATGAGAAGAGGCCTTTGCTCTGCAGTGGGACAGTAACAAGCTGGTATTATTATGAAGTGTTCGATGTTTAAAAATGGATTCTTTGGAAACGGTAAAGGAAAACATCGTGAGGAAACATGCATGCCTGAGAGATATTTCTCGACGGCATGTGAAGCCAAGTCAGAGGCCCATGGGTGGCATAAAAACTTTGACAACAGGTTAGTCACTAATCATACGAAAAAGAAAGAAAGATTGTATTTTTGGATTTTGATCATTATTTTTGGATGCAGGAAAGTAGTGTTTGCACAGGATTTATCAGGGGCTATATGTGGACATTCAAGCATAAAAACTTATCCCGTTTGCGACATGCTGTATGAAATCTTATAAATAAGTCCCTGTAACCACGCATTTACAACAAGGTTTTAAACATGTATTTTACATGTTGTGTCGACTGTTTTCGTTTACACCTAAAACCAGCTGTAAAGACTAGTTGTAGAAGGTAAACAATTTATTTATTCAGAATTAAAATAATATGTACATATATAACAACCCAAACTAATAAATAAATAAAAATAATAAAATTATATCCTAACTTAACTAAAATATGGCGTCGGAAAATTCATCCGCATCGCTGTCAACTGGTAATGTTCCCAAGAGTAAACTAAATAGTTAACAATACATGTCTGAAACAACGTCAATATATAATTCATACATTTTTTATACACGATATGTTTTTGACAAGACATTTACAAAACTTGTTGAAAACAAGTATCATAACTTGTATACGAGTGTTAACGCAGGGTAACATAAATGTCAGGCCAGTGTCGACGGCGCGTTGTGTTCCCCGCGCGCCTAATAGAGATGTCAGCACCAACTGACGGGGTCGAAAGACCAATGCCTGCTGGGGTTGCGGGTTTGTCCAAAAGGGATATCACGACCCGGCACACAGGCAACGGAAGGAACACGGGTGGGTTTTAGTCAGTAAAAGTCACACCCTCTCGCTCTGCCCAGAGCGGGAGAAGTCATTTGATGATTTCCCATCCTCAAAAAAAAAAAAGGGTAACATAAATGTACATTACGATGAGAATAACAAAACTATTCATTCATATACTGTCAACCCTAAACCGCTGATGATCACCGCGGCCTTGGCAATAGTCACGAGTTGACAAAACACCGTCGTTGTGGATTTGTTTAATTTTAGAGGAAAACCGACCGCCGCCGTGAGCGGCGAGCTAATCAGGTGACGAGTAGTTACATTGTAAAGAGTTGAGGCATGAGATGTAGCGGGGATGACTTCAATAGTTTTGGGGAGGAAACTGGAAACAACAAATTAACTATTATTGTTTATGTGTTTTTAGAATTATTGACACTCATCGTGTTGGTGTTAAGCGTAAGTGAAAAGATTGATTGCAATAAAAAATTGTAACAAAACGTGTTCATTAACAGAAAAAAAAAATGGTAATTTGGATGAGAAATCAATAATTAAGAGGGTTTATTTATTCGCTGTAAACAGCGACATTGTATAAATCAAATCAAATCATTGTCAAGTTTTGGTCATAATTACTAGTAATATCGAAACATGATATTACTAGTAATTATGACCAAAACTTGCTAAATATTATTATGTACTAACGCTAGTGTTTAAGATGTGTATGTAATTACTAACAAATTGGATTGAATGATCTGAAAATAAAATGATTTGATTTGATTTGATTTAGACAATGTCACTGTTTACAGCGCGGAACTGTAGAAATGAGCCTACACTTTTCAGTTTTCATCTAAGTTCACCTGAGGGGACCAGTTTTCAGCTTGGAAACGAGAGTTATTTTAGTAACCGATACAATCAATTACCCTAAGTGACTAAGTCTTTTTTGTTAAATCAATTTAACATCATTGCTCCACAAGCTTATCACTGGCACCACACCAAAACCCTATCTCATCCGTAAATTCGTATTGATACGCGCATTTTCTATGCAAATGTCGATTACTTTAATTGGAATGGCCTTTGAGTATGTACACGATGTAGTAACGCAATATTGTTTCAAGAGTTTTTTATTTATAATGTCGTAAACCAACTAATTCGCATCGAGGACAAATGTTAAGTGTGGAGATAGATTTATGTGTGAAGAGGTCGCATTATTACGATTAATCCGTGCAAGGATTAGGCAATGCAGTCACATAAGATTTGTGCTTTTTTTGTTGTTGAAACCTACTGGCCTTATTATTGTTTGACATTCACTGTAAAGTCACCTTTTGTTATTTTTTTTTTTATATATTTGAGAGTGGTTGATTGGATTTGAAATTGTGAGACGTAGCTAAAAAAAAAGAGTATCTAACCAGAATACCCGCGAAATTTCGAAGATTTATTATATATATTTTTTTTTTTTTTTTTTATGGCACCTCTTTAGGTCATGAGCTATCCAGGTCTTAAAGGGGAGGCGTGAAAATTGATTTGCTATTACAATGTATACCTAAACGAATTATTTATTTAGCCGATAGTTAAATTAGCAAGGCAAATAAGTATCTTCTTTATTTACTTCTACATGTTGCCCACCATTGATCATATAGCACCTCCAGGTCTCAGACCAAATAAAAAACCAAGACAGAGCGCTGTCAACAGTGAAGTGAAGCTGGTTTCATAAACATGTGTGCAGTTGGTGTAGTTTGATTGTAGTGTCATTGTAAAAGGTTGTAAATGTGTGCGTGTGAGCGTGTATGCACAGAGCCGAGGTGTAGTTTTGGCATGCTTCACTGTATTGTTCGGAGCGCTCTGTCTTGGTTTTTTATTTGGTCTGAGCTCCAGGTGTGAAAAGCCATTAAACAAAATTAATTTTGTTGAATTCACGCAACTGTGTAAATGTGAATTTAACTAACTTTAATCAAACGATTATAACATTATTATGATTTATAATTTGTCAGATTATATAACGAGTATTTGCTAAGATGTCTTGGACATCATAATAATAAACTTATTAAAATCAATTTTATGCAAAATAAAATCGTGTGACAAGAATTAAAAATACTGGGAAAACCAACTGACAAGTCTGTTTATACAGAAATTGACGTCATTGGGTATAATAACTTAAATTATATATTGTAGAGATAATCTTAAGAGTAAAGTAACAACAAATATGTAATGCTCGGCCAAAATCACATGTTTGGTGGTACTTAAGTACATTTTTACGTATCCTATAAACGACCAATATTTATATAAATATATATATTTGTAATCACGTTCTCGAAAACGGCTCTAACGATTTCGATGAAAGTTGCAATATTGGGGTTTACGGGGGAAAAATCTATCTAGCTAGGTCTTCTTATATCTGGGAAAATTCGTTTTCTCCATCTTTTCACCCGAACAGAGCTCGGGCGCCCAAAGTTTTGAACAAGATAGCTACAATGACATTTGACAATCGTCAATAATTGACAGATATGTAAGCATGGAATTAGTAAGTACCTACTATCATGGCAGCATGGAATTAGTAAGTTCCTACTATCATGGCAGCATGGAATTAGTATGTAGGTGCAATACATGGAATTAGTATGAATTATCCTATACTATTAAATGAGCATTCTCTATTTTCTTCATAAATGAGGTTCTTGTTGACCTGTCTAAAATGTCCCGAAGAATAATTATACTATCTAGGATTAATAATGAGGATTGAATTATAGAATTTCAAATTGTTCAGTTTTGTAAATTTTTCAATTATCATTGCTGATAATTATACATTAAGACCACCACTATACTCTAGACTAGATATAGAATTAACAATATTGCATAATAACCTTGTTACCATATTGATCTACAATGAAGTATATTCCATCTATGTATCTGATCTATTAAGTACTAAATTAGATGAAACAAAGTATGAAATCCCCAGAGGTTTCCTATCTTTCCGGGGTCATAGGATTAAGAACCTTATTACAGCAAGTATTAACGCAGAAGAGTAGCTGACATAGACATCGTGCGTGTGCGCACAAAAATCGCGAACCGTTACGTCACGTCCTTTTCCTTCAAATTGGGGATTCACACGCTTGCACGGTGTCATTGCAATTAATATAATTTGACATTCGTCTCGCTGGCGAATCTTTAATCTTTTGTTCCATACAATGGATAGTTGTAATCGTAATTGCAAAATTGAGATTCGCTGTTGACAGTCACGAAGCAAAAATAAATAATACCCTAAACATTTTTCATCGCCATTTAGAATTTATTTTGGCATTGTTCACAGATCCATAATATTAATTTCAGATTGTTTTTACTGGCTACTAGATAAATAATGCAAATATTAAGATTGACGTAAAAAAAACATTACAGAAGAATAAAAAAATAGAAAGAGATTGCAGAAAGCGATAAGGACGCCCATTGTATGTTTTGTAGTATTTTATTTATTTTCTTTGTAATTTATATTTCTGGTGTACAATAAAGTATACTTATATAAATATAACCCGAGCGACCGAGCTCTGCTCTGGTAAAAATAGAGAATAGTAAAGGATAGTTCATACTAATTCCATGCTTCTTCTTAGCGTGTCGATAGCAATCTAAATCGACTCGGCCCAAAATTCGGCCACGTTTTTGGCGCCATCGCTAGCGTCCATCAGTTCCTGTTACGTGCAGCTGACAGGACACGCAGGACATGATATTTAGTGTCCCATCGTTTGTGGAACAGCACCACATTTACACTCCAAGGTTGACTCGCCTATGAATCTCCACCTGAACAGATTTTCCTTGCTTCGGCCAACCTGGGTTCGGAGTCTGTTTAGAGACTTCCAGGTTACCCATTTCCAGGTGGGAGATCCATGCTGCCATGTCATTACTCAAAGTAAGCCATCTTGTTCAAAATTTTGGGCGACCGAGCTCTGCTGGGGTGAAAATAGAGTTAAAAAATATCCCAGTTATGAGACCTAGCTAGATCGATCTTTCGCCCTTGTAAACCTTGTTATTGCAACTTTCATCGAAATCGTCAGAGCCGTTTTCGAGAACGTGATTACAAATATATATACATAAATATACACAAATATTGCTCGTTTAATAGTATTGGATAAATAAATCTACACAGTTTTGTCGTTGGTCGTTGAAAAAGTATTGTAACAAGAGTGTGAAGTATTCTAAAGTTTTGGTATAAATGTTAGTCATAAAACTAAAGTATTTAGAGCCGTCGTGACCCGTCTGCATACCGTTATTAAATACATATTATGTGTCCGTATCTTTTACACCTATGTTAATTAAAGGATTATAACTATTTATAACTGTTAAGACTAAAGGAAGATATAAATCACAGTTTTTAGCTAATTAGTAGATTTTTGTATGCACCACAACCGATTAGTGGTGTTAATATTTATAATTATTCGATTCTATTTTGGAATGTAGACATAATAAAATTAGCATTTAGGTACATATTTCTGAATCTATAATTAATAATGTTAAGTAAATATATTATTTAATAAAGCCAATGCAGACTGCAACATATATTGTACCATGTTCAAGCTATTTTACATTTTGATTTTAACATGGGCGCCTACTATCGCGTGTAGAACCTGTATGAGGCTTATGCCCAGCAGTGGGATAAGTTGGGCTGTGGATGACGATGATGATGACATTTCTAGCATCCAACCGCGCTTGTGAAGCTTTACTACGTACACCACAACCTTATCTGGCAGACAATCCTAACTCAATCTGCCTAACTTCCCAACTATGTTGGGGTCGGCTTCCAGTCTAACCGGAGGCAGCTGAATACCAGTATTTTACATGCAGTGACTGCCTATCTGACCTCTACAACCCAGTTACTGGGTAACACGATACCCCTTGGTAAGACTGGTTGTCAGACTTTCGGGCTTCTGACGACCCGTAATGACTGTCAAAGATCCACGAATGATAGCCGGGACCTAAGGCTTAACATGCTTTCCGAGGCACGGAGGAGTCTCGGTATGTAAAGATGGTCACCCATCCATAGACCAACCCCAGCAAACGTAGCTTAACCTGATGGATTGACTCGTGGGGCTGTTATTACTTAGCCACGAGCTCTTCCTAGCAGCAGACAATCCTAACTATAATAATTACGTATATATATTATATTCATTCACATTCGCACAACAGATGACCGATGGGCCCGAAAGTTTCTGGAGTGGCGACTGCGTACCGGAAGACTGAGTGTTGGAAGGCCTCCAACAAGGTGGACCGATGATCTGCTGAAAGCAGCAGGAATCTGCTGGATGCGAAAAGCACAGTACCGGTCGAAGTGGTAGTGCTTGGGGGAGGCCTATGTTCAGCAGTGGACGTCTTTCGAATGAAGATATTATTACATAATACGTATAAATGTATGCATTTGCATAAATGCGAAAGTGAGTTTGTTTATTTGTTACGCTTTCACGCTAAAACGGCTGAACGGATTTGGTTGAAATTTGGCACATGGATAGACCATGACCTGGGTTAGGACATGGGTTACGTTTTATCCTGATTTTCCAACGGGATCGAGACAAATGCGGGTGAATACACAGGGCGCAGCTAGTTTCATGTAAAATCCGAAAAAGAATCAAGAAAAAAAAAAAAAAATATTAAAGGAAAAAAACTTAAATAAACGACTAGGTTTTATTCTGTTCTTGTAATTAGTTCCAAGACCAGAACAAAACCAAGTATTTTATTTCAGATTTTTTAAGTCTGTTGGAATCTCATGGAGAATAGAGAGGGACACATGACAACCATGTCTCTCTATCCTCCATGCTTTTCTGCGACACGTCTCTTCGGATCCGTGACAAAACTATAATTATCACATTCATTCACATGGAGTCAACGCCATGTTTTGCGTGTAAAACATTTTATGCCTAATATCTACTAATTGGTGGATAAACAAGTTTTACAACAATTGCTTACGATACCGTATCGGCGACAATTTGAAAGTACGATCACACAACTTATCGTGTGTCATGGAATATTTCTAGTTTTTGAGATTCAGACAGGTTTTGACAGACTTTCATTGAGGTACAAAAGAAAGACAGATTACTACACGCCTTTTTAGCATGGAGGTAAGTAGAAACTCATGTGAGACGGAAGGACATTTTTTTTACCACTTTGTAGTAGCTCTTGGTCTGCATCTCACCTGATGGTATCCGGAATTCTCAACCACAGAGGAACTGGCTGTCTTATCTCTAACTGCCGAAACACAACTGCTGTTAAAATTGTGTTATGGCGACAGACTTAGAGCCAGGCAGACTTAGAACAAGTCCTACGACGAACAAACTGAGCAGAAAATTTTGCCCCCACTGGGAATCTAACCCGGGACCTCTGAGTCTGAGGCGTCTAACCACAAGAACATTGGTAATCACTTGCAAAGTAAACGAAAATCATATTATTATTATATTTTGTTGCCTAATGGACTGGTCTTGACCTCGATCTAGCCTTATGGGAGACGATGAATGAGGTCTGCGATGGAACGAGCGTTTCCAGAAGATGCCTGTTCACTCTTGCTTCGGATATTTTTTATGATTAGATCTTAATGGCCCAGTGGTTAAGGCCGCGCCTCTCATGCAAGAGGTTGTGGGGTTCAAATACATTTTAACATAGTATAGAGTGCGTGAAAGACAGCCTTGGCAAATTTCCTCAGAGTCAATTTCAAAGCTAACTCGTAAGGAAACCATATTCATCTCTTATAACTTTGAATACATTGAGATTGTAATGTTCTATAACAGTATGCTGGAGAGTGGCGTCCTATGCACGAGGTTGTGGGGGTCAAATCCGTGCAAGTACCAATGTGACTTTTTCAATTCATATGTACGAGTACTTTCTGAGTTTATCTTGGATATTACTGATATCGGTGAAGGAAAACATCGTGAGGAAACCCGGATTAAACTTAATATAAGTCTGAAATCGCCAACCCGTCTTGAGCAAGCGTGGTTATCAATGCTCGTGCCTTCTCTGTTTTCCTTTGAGGCCTTTGCCCTGCAGTGGGACAGTAACAGGCTGGTATTATTTATAAACCTTGAGACGCGGATGCCAAGACCTAATGCAGCACTATGGCTTCAAATTTTTAAGCACACAGTCTAGGTTTTCCTTGTTACGTGTAAAACCTCCCAATCAACAAGTCATTTGATAATGACAAAAATCACGGGACACTGCTCGCTAAACAAACACTTCAATACAATAGGCATAACGGACAGTCCTCTATGCAGGGCGTGCATGGAGGCTGAGGAAACCATCGCGCACGTGCTCTTTGAATGCATAGGCGTCACACAGATTAGAACAGAAACCCTCGAGTCACCCAGATCTTACACAGACGTTTTGAACAGACCAGGAGATTGAATTAAACTCTGGAGGGAGGTGGGCTGGTTGGAATAACCACCGACGACCACCATGGCCCACGCACAATGGTCCACTGAAGGACTAAGTGCTGAAACCAAACCCAATAACATAGAACATATTGCTAAAAATGTAAAAAAAAACGGTCCAATTATTTTCTCAAGCGAAATTCAACATAAATTCTCCAAGAGACAAAATACAAGTTCACATGACATCGAGCCAAAAGTCCGAATATCATAGGCCAAGAACTTAAAATCAATCTTCATTACGAAAAACAGTTTTAAGAACCAAGTATTAATACCGACACGTTTCTCGATAACTTATTTAAAACATAAGTTATTTCGATAGCGTGTTGAGAAAAAACTTAACCAGTTTACAATTTCGGACGACACATCCACATTGGAGATGAGTACAGAATTCCCATTTTATTTGTTGGTTGGTGACATTTTGACGCAAGGCGTCCACCGCGAGCTAAACTAAGTTAGTTTGGGGTTGATGACTCGCTTTATGGTCACGTTGACAACAAAGATTGAAGACAAAGGTTGGCCGTTGTTGCAGGAGTTTTTGCTTTTAAGGAAAAAGGTTTCCTGGTAGTTACAGTTTTTCTTTGTGTCTTACCGTTGACAGTATTTAACAGATTTGGATGGAATAATTTCAAAATAGAGGACTCCTGCTGTTAGCCTAGGACAAACGTAATTTTTGGATTGAGTGGTAGTCAAACGTTTTAGGATTTTTCACTGCCCAAGACGATATTACTCGTATAAGAGCCTCAAACAACGGTGATAAGGTAAAGAGATGGTTATTAGATTTTGATTCGGGAAATTAGGCGACAAGCCTGCATACCACATTTGATGCGGCGGCGCCGAGAGATGTCACAAATGTTGGCCTTCTGTTTGTCAATATTTGGTGACGTGTCTAAGTATCGGCTACTGTGGGAACTGGGTCGGGACAGGCTTTATTTTGTTGTGACACGGTGGCGCAGGCGCCGGTCGACGACAAACGTGTGTAGTGCAAGCGAAGAGCGGGATGTATTTTCGAGAAAAAGTATTTTTGGATAAAATTGTTGCATGACTTTAACTTCATGCCATTTGAAGGGAGTCTTTCAACAATTTTACAGTTTTTAGATGTAGTCAAAAGTAATCATAAAAGGATCTTTTTTAATCGCTGCAGAAATTTTTACTCCTCTCTATTCACAGATCTTGGACCTCACACATGCTGCGTAAGGTCGAAAAACAACAATAAACGCTTCAAATCATAAAAACTGATACCAAACTAGCAATTTTAGCTATGGGGCACCATTCACCACTAACTTTTACTAGTTTTACTGCAAAAATAATCCAGTCAGTTACATGAGCTTTACATATTCAGCCTATAATATTCCCACTATTGGGACACAGGCCTCCTCTCTATGAGAGAGAATGGGCCGTAATCTACCACTCAGGCCCAGTGCGGATTGGTAGATGTCACATGTCTTCTAATTTTTGGTTAAGGTAAGGAAATAATTTACACCAAGTAGGTAAAGCGCCTGAGGGTTCGAACCTATGACCTACAACTCGTAAGTCATGGCCGTTATAGCCATGTTTTATGACCACTGCCATGACTTATGGCAGTGGTGGCCCAGTCCACCACTGCTCTACGACTTCTCCTCCTTCTTCTTCTCCTTCTTATTCTTCTTCTTCTTGTTCTCTACTGATTTCCGTTAATCAAATCCTAAATCGCTACTGCCTTTATCATGGGTCTACTATCGAGACGTTTGACATTAAATAGTTCATTAGAAAGAAGCACCAATCCGAATTCGTTACGTGACTCCATCTCACCCGGGATTGGTAAATGACTCGCTTTTAGTGTGGTGGAGACAATTGATAAGGTGTGTTGACTTGTGATGATGGCCTGATGGGTTCCCATCAATTCTGTTGACTGTGTAGTAATTGGTATCGGTATTCGGTATCTTGTTCGTCCGACTGTGTAGTACCTAATTGGTATCGGTTTTTGGTATGCTCATTGATTGGCATAGAGGTATCTTAGTTTTCCTGGGGCCTATTTAATAAAACCTACAGGGGACAATCCGGCAATTTTAGAAGTTACTTTCATACACTTTGTGCTTTATTAAGCAGCACCTGTCTTGAAAATGTGACAATATGATTTTTTTTGACAAGTTTAAAGCATTCTCAGTTTTATTCAATAGGGCTATGTTATTTGTTGTTTTTGTTATATAGGTTATTATTCATACTTTTAGAGAATCTACTCCCAAATCTTTCTGCAGCTTTCTGAGCTTTCTCTTGACTCGCTGGTTTTTTTTTTTTGGGTTATTGTTATCAGACAACAGATAAGTTTTCTTCAAATTTACATCCACGAACTGCTACCCGCCCACTAAATATTTCTCGGCAGTCTTGTTCTCTTGTACCTGAATTAAACCTGAAAGAATATCATGAATACGGCTAACCCGAAGGACGAGTTCTAATCGACGAGCTCCTCAATTACATTTTTGTACGGTCAGAGAAATAATTCTTCATTATATTGACATCCTACTTCAATTTGCCGTGTTAGAAGCCAGTTCATACAACTGCCAAACTATTATAGTTGTGATTTGAATATACAGTACCTGGGCGACCAAGCTCTGCTCTGGTGAAAATGGAGAATGCTCATTTAATAGTATAGGATAGTTCATACTAATTCCATATTTACATTACATAGTAATTCCATGCTGCCATGTCATTATTCAAAGGTAGCCATCTTGTTCTAAACTTTAGGTGAGCTCGGGTGAAAATACGGAGAAAACGAATTTTCCCAGATATGAGACCTAGCTAATTGTTAGAGCCGTTTTCGAGAACGTGATTATAAATATATATATTATATATATACAAATATAACAATTCTAATTCCCATTTTGCTGCTAGGGAGTTTGCACTCCACTTCTTCTTCCCAGCTTAAGCACTAGAAAGTGGTGAAGGGTGGGCGTTTTAGGGGGAATTTCTTATGTAATTGACGTTCGAAAAGTGTTTATTCTCAGCCTAGTTTGAATAAATAACTTTTGAATTTTGAACAATTCAACTTTGCAGTCAATTTGATAAGCGACTAATTTTCCTAACTTAACACGAGATTTCAATTCTACTGAGCTTAAAGCTACTACTAACTTAGCATAGGAAATGTTATTCTCGCGTCTTCCTTCATCCATTTGTAATTGGGAGACTCCTACGCACCCAAGACACTATAGTCTATAAGGCGCTCTGCATGCGGTAACACAAAATGAAATTAATACTGTCATTCAATGTCGAAACACCAGATCGAGATGGCGGCCAAAAAAACCACTGTGAGATGTCATGAATGTAATTGTTTTTTCTATTTAAGATGTCGTAGGCGTCTCTTTTTATTTGTTGATAGACACTGTTCCAACTGCAGACAACGTGTCGTTCTTACCTTCAATTTTTTTTATGGAGATTGTTACTCTGTGTTTTACTGTGTCCAGTGTGTTCATTGGTGGGAAATGACGAATTTAATAGTAGATCCCCTGCTGGCTTCTCCATGTACGATTGATAGATGATACGAAAGTCGGTTTATCGTCCCGCGTTGGATGACTAGGTTTTTTATCATGGGACCTTTTAAGTGAGAATTGTCTTCTTATATAAATTGGATTTTTATCTTTTATGGTTTGTTAGGATTTGATTGGTTCATTGTGGAGGGAAGTCGTCGGGTTCTTAAAGCTTTTTTAGGATTCCGTAGCCAAATGGCAAAAAACGGAACCCTTATGGATTCGTCATGTCTGTCTGTCTGTCCGTCACAGCCACTTTTTTCCAAAACTATAAGAACTATACTGATGAAGCTTGGCACTTATAAGCAAAAGTATCGTCTGCATAGCGCTAATGCATAAACGTCAATTAAAAAGGTTTCTTTCGCAAAAAGCATATTATAGTGTCTCAGAATTTCTAACCGAAAAAAATATTTGTTGAATATTTTTCCTGACACTAACATTAAATTTAAATGAATAAGGCTGTAATTTTGACAAAAATCGTGTAACTTAATCTTGTAATTTTTATATCAATCTGGACAATTTGACATAAATCTTTTAATATTGATTTGACATTATTCTTGTACTTGTTTGACATTATAATTTTTGAAGTATCTTGAGTATTGACATTATATCATAAAAATAATTTCTATTATAGTAACTAAATAATAAATTTTCTAAAGAGCATATCCTAGGTAATGTTTCGATTTTTTTTATTGTTAATTCTTTTCAATGTTATATAAATATTTGTACGCCGATATTTACGGCTAAACATGATTGGACTCAAACGACGGACTAATATCTTGCATGCTCTTGTATGTATACAATGTTTAAACAAATAAAGAAATCTTATCTTATATTATCTTATCTTATCTAATCTTGGTAAGTAGATGTATTCTGTGAACCGCATTAAGATATTCACACAAAAATTGAAAAAAAAACAATACATTTTGGGGGTTACCCGTACCTAGAACTGAAACTAAAAAAAAAAACATCAAGCCCACACGTGTTCTCTATGGATCTATGGATAGGTCTTTAAAAATTATATAGAGATTTTTTAATATAATTTTTTTCTAAACTGAATAGTTTGCGCGAGAGACACTTCCAAAGTGGTAAAATGTGTATGTGTGTGTCCCCGGAACTTCTAAAATAAGAGAATGATAAAACTAAAAAAAATGGTACATTACCATGTAAACTTCCACCGAAAATTGGTTTGAACGAGATCTAGTAAGTAGTTTATTTTTAATACGTCATAAATCGTAAACCGCAATTTATCTTTCATTCAATCAACTCAAATATAAAAATAAAATAAAACATTAAATTTCATAAGCATAAACCTTATGCATAAACCGTGAACCATTATTTTCTTGCTACTACGGAACCCTTCATGAGCGAGTCCGACTCGCACTTGGCCGCTTTTTTTTTAATAGCAGCTGTTATAGTTTTTAATTTGCATTCCTATTATTGGTGTCTTGTTTATCTATGTGTGTTTTTACGAAAAGAAAATCGGAACCACTCGCGTCGTAAAGAGAACAAAACCTGAAAGATAAACTTACAGGTATTTACGTACTTTATCATTTGTCACAATTATTTGAGGAGCTCGTGGCTAAGTAATAACAGCCGCACGGGTCGATCCATCAGGTTAAGCTACGCTTGCCGGGGTTGGTCCGTGGATGGGTGACCATCTTTACATACCGAGATTCCTCCGTGCCTCGGAAAGCACGTTAAGCCGTTGGTCCCGGTTGTCATTCGTGGATCTTTGACAGTCGTTACGGGTCGTCAGAAGCCCGAAAGTGTGACAACCAGTCTTACCAAGGGGTATTGTGTTACGCAGTTACTGGGTTGTGGAAGTCAGATAGGCAGTCGCTCCATGTAAAATACTGGTACTCAGCTGCATCCGGTTAGACGGGAAGCCGACCCCAACATAGTTGGGAAAAGGCTAGGTAGATTGATTGTTTAAAATATTCCAAAAAAATCCAATGACTAGTTGATGTTCTGATTTACATGTGATGACATCATTGGTCCAGTGTCAGGCGAAGTGTTATTGGGTTTTCTATCAGGAATTTCTCAGTAGCAGCCCGGAATTTGGAACTGTGCCTGATTGATGTCAATAGGCTCGCCCCCTATTACATGAGACTTAAACATAACTGGCGAAATATGTGTGTACTATAGGTACACCTCTACCTAACCCATTGGGGATTACAGGGGTGATGTTATGTAGGTAGGTGTAGGTGGTTTTTTATAAGTTAAAGCCTTTCCAATTCTTACTTGTTAAGATAAACTTCTTGTAAGTTATTTATAACAACAATAACAAGACTATAATCGAATATAATCAAAAGAGTTAACAAATCAGAATCTATCAACCAAAAAACTTCTCAAATTAAAATAAAAACGCTTCAAATTAGCGCTCACCAAACCAAATTCAACTCTATTACCCATGAAATTTTGTTTCTTTTGCGTTGGCATTTGGGTTCTATTGAAATTATAATACAATTTTAAAGCCATTTGTCAAGCATTGGGTCAAAGGGTGCGATGGTGTGATTCGTCTAGTCGTAATCAACGCTCAGGCAGACACAGTCATCAATTATTGTAAGTATATGGAGACTATGTGGGTAGGTATACAATATGTATGAAAAAATGATTATCTCATTAGTATGAAGACGATGTCACTGTCAAGTATTATAAGATATACTTAAGATAAATTCCCAGGTGAAATACATAATCAGCCCATAATGTTCCCATTGGTACGAGACAGGCCTCTGTCTTTCTGTGAGAGGGAGTGGGCCGTAATCCACCACGCGGGCCCTATGCCGGTTGGTGGATGTCACATGTCTTCGAATTTTTAGTTCTAGAACATGCCGGTTTCCTCACGATGTTTTCCTTCGCCGTTTTGAGAGCAGTGGTGATGAAATAATGTTCTCAATGTATGTGTTTCGGTTCTAGGAGACCCCGTCAGTTGTTCTGACATCTCTTTGAGGCGCGCGTGGAACACAACGCGCTGTCGACCCTCGGACGGCAAGCTACCCATTGCTCACCGTCTGCAAGCCCGCGCCTACGCTGTCTGAATCGTCCTGCGATTCCCGACGCTCAGAACGTCTCCTGCGGTGGCTAGGGGCGTGAGAGGGCGCGAAATTTGGCTTGGGTTCGAACCCTTGACCTAACTCCTTGTAAGTCGCGGCCTGTTACCACTGGGCCCCAGCTACTCTATTGGGCCACCAGATCAAACAGAAATGCAGAAATGACAGTATCAAAAACATAAATATTTCGTCTCTTTGTAAAAACAACGGTAAACAAGCGCATGTCATCTTACGTCCAGTTCCTATAACTTACCGTTTGTTACGAAGCCTTGTCTACATATTAAAAGATGAAGTATCTTCCTAATCAAGCGAAATATACCGACAGAGGTGACAGTATCCAGTGTTTAGTAGACTCTTGACCTCCAATCCCATCAGTGCCCTTAAAGACGATGGACAAGGACACGTCAGATCGATGGAGCAAAATCACCTGAAAACCTGACGTGAACAAGCACTAGGTATTTTACAGATTAATGCCAATCGTGCTCAAAACACTGCTACATTATCTACATCTGAACCAAAAGCAACAACCACAATTTATAATAACAACCACGAATTACGAATCACCCAGCAATTAGTAAGGAACAAATCGCTATTGCTATCAAATGTTTAGAGATATTCATCAACGAGTTAGAGTTGCACATGACATGTAATAATGCATTCGCTATGCTAATAGCAATATACTGTGTATAATGTTGTGAGACGTGCGAATGTCCTCGTTTGGCGTAAAGGACGTGCGCTGAGATGAGGTTTGGGTCCAATGTTGGACGATACGCTATTTGTTATTAATATTTAATCATAATCTTGTCAATTCTCCAAGCAATGCAGAATAAAAATCGTGCAGTCTGCGTAAATTCAGGTTAGGAACATCTTCAGATTTATTATCATTTATTTTGGCAATAATTTCAATTTTGCCAAAAATCATTTTAGTACACCTTTTTATGATATTAGTATAGATATTTCACTGTAAATAACGTAATCCTAATAACCTAAAAATCATTTAGATTGGAATCGATTCGATCTTATCAATTGGGCCAGCATAACGGCTTGAAAAGCTAGTTCATTTAAAAAAGATGACGAAGAAAATCGACAAAACAAAAATGTCATTATTAGGAGGGACACTGTTTTCTAGTCCACGAGAAATGAATAAAATACCTAAGTGAATTCATGAGTCTTAACACAATAAAACAGCCAAGCTCACCACAATGTAACTCAAAGAAAACGTCCCCAAATAATTCGTAACAATGGAAACAAACCCCCGATTAGTCACAACACAATCAGCCATTTACGCAAAAGTAACACTCGAAGAGTTCACGACTTCTCAGCAATTATACAAGGATCGGGACTCGAATACGTCATCAAATCATGACTAAATCACGAAGTACTGACTAACTACGTTCCCATACAATCATTGAACATGAATAATCCTATTCCAGTAAAGCAAAAAGTTAGTGATAAAGTGATCTCACTGAATGAATGGCACGAAATGATAAGCGTGAACCGTATTGTTAACAAGAATGGAATCAATTATAATGCTATTAATGGTAATAAATCTCTTAAAGTTGATGTAATCGGAGCTGATCTAGGAACAAGTATTGTAGTGTCAGGTGTTAAGATTCTTGCGCAATTACGTCCAGGAACGGAGTTTGACTAACCAATGGAACTTAAATTCAATAATATGCAGGTGACCAAGGTGGTTCCTACATATACTCAAATGAATTTGGGATATGATTAGAAAATAACTGTTATATTCAAAGAGCCTATTTGCAAGATAATAGATTAACTACTACTTCAGACTACTAGACTTCAGAGTAAAAAATCAATCTGCCTAGCCTTTTCCCAACCATGTTGGGGTTGACTTCTAGTCTAACCGGATGCAGCTGAAACTTCAAAGTAAATTCTTCATTAATCGGTAACATAGACGATTCTTAATTTTACAAAAAATTTAATCAATTTACAATTATCGGATCGTATCTTTCAAACCTTTTAGTCAGTACAAGTAATCGCTAATTTAAATATACAAACTACCACGCTCACGAATGCACTTGGAGGACAAATCCTTATACAATTAGTGACCATCACACAATCTACTGTTGTACAGAATATAATAATACATAATAGTTAGGATCTCGTGATAAAGCTCACGTTTCCATTAAAATGATCGATTCGCTAACATTTTTATTATAAACTACCGTCTGTGGACGTCTTAGCTTCCTTAACACATTCTTTTTGTTGATTGATATCTACTTGTTAGACGTAGATTCGTAATCAATTTTTATGTTGGCTAATAAGTAGTTTTGTGTTGGGTTTTTTTAAAGATTTTTAGGAAGAGTGTTCACTCATGAAAGGTCATGACTGTTGTATGTAGCAGTAAGTCACAATACTTCGCTAACTACAGTACGCTGTGAGACGCAAGTCTGTTTTAATAAAAGATTTTAATCAAAAAATCAACTCAGCACTGCTGGACATAGGCGTCTCCCAGGCTGCGCCACACCACCGTCATGTCGACCTGTGCCTGATGCCAAATACTAAACCCATGTGACGATAACCTAAATCCTCAAGTTTTATATTACATCAATTGATATTTGTATAAACCGTATGGCTAAATAGGACTTCCCATCAACGAAAACTGCCATACAAACTTTCATCCCCTTGATCACCGTATTTACACTCTGTGTGAAAGATGATATGAAAGAAAGGTGGTCACATCCACGCAAAACGGCCATCGCTCAGCATAATGCTGCTACCCTATGCGAGACAGAGCCCCAGCGCCGCTTTTCAGTGACACGCCCCTAGTCCCGACACCCGCGGAACACATCTATTTTTATTTTTGAATGTTTATAATGTCGCTTTTTCATAAATATTTAAAAATATATTTTATATGTTGAAAAGTCTAATAAACGAGATAATAATAATAATAATATCTTGGACCCAACCCTCTATAACTCAATACTTTCAAAAGTATCTGTCTTCAAACCCTATCACTAAGGGGTGGAGCAGATAACAATAAATAAATCAATGTCGAACACATATCCTGGCTACTGAATAAAATAGGTGTCTTTGAAATATACCCATATTATCGCGATACATTGCGGCAACCCTGCAATGTGTACAGGGTGATGTCAAAATGAACTGTCAGATCTGACGGCTGTATGAATATCTGAATGGTCGTGAATTTTTATTTTTAGAGTGGAAGGAAGATGGATGGGTGAGAAATTGATAAAATAGATGTGGATATTTTGTGTATGTGAAAATGGAGTGTATTCTAAATTCCTGAGACCGTTCCTGTTACTGTATTGTGAGTCAGTGTCATTTCATAATTAGGTGATTTTGTTTCTCATTTATCCTATACTATTGAACGAGCAATATTTGTATATAAATATATTCAAAATCACGTTCCCGAAAACGGCTCTAACGATTTCGATGAAAGTTGCAATATAGGGGTTTACGGGGACGAAAAATCGATCTATCTAGGTCTCATATCTGGGAAAATTATTTTTCTCTATTTCCACAGCCTCGGGAATGTGATACAACGTTGGTATATCTGGACGATATGTGTATCTATTTTCACCCGAGCAGAACTCGGTCGACCAGGTCCTTAGATTTAATTGGAGTTAGTAGGTAAAGTAAGAAATTATGACATACATTTTCTTAAAGGAAAGTTCTTCTATGTAACACTAAAATGCATGTATGTATGGAATTCTCATCATTTTTGAAGACAACTGGCACATCATTATGTAATCCAATAAATACTTACATGTTTCTATGAGCTAATAGCTGTCATTACTTATTTACTGATGAACTTTAGCCCAGCACGTTCCTACTCCATGCAGCTTAGAACCTTGCTGACACACCTACCGTTTCAATAGCTTGACTCATTGTTTGATATTTGCAAACCAACTTCTGGTTTGCCTATTACTAACACACGCTCTTTGAAGTTGGTGTTAACGTTGCAAAATATTATTGATATAAATATTATGATTTATTTATATATAAAAATAAATAGAAAGGATCCCAGTTGTGTCCCGTTGGTAGACTGTTGCTTAACCTCTGAAGAGTAATCTCTTCCTAAGATATACCTAGTAGCATTTATTGATGACTGCCCTCGTACTTCAATGTAGATAGGTACACACGGCTACACATCAAGCTATACATTTCCAGTTTATGCTAATCTCGCATTTTATAGGATTTCCTTACACTGCGAGGTCAACTGATACTAGAAATTTATAGCTCGATTTGTAGCCGCGTGTACTATAGACAAGCAATGTTAAGATCTATTTAGCAGCCAAACGTGGTGATACTTATTATTATTATTGAAACTCCCCAATGATCGTAAGTATCGTATGTTACGTAAAGACGTACCTATATGATGATGATACGGTTATATATTGTTTCTTTACAATTTCTATGATTATCAGAAACAACAAAGCATAAAAAATAATACTACCGGTTGGAATAACCACCGACGGCCACCATGGCCCACGCACAATCGTCCACCTGAAGGACTAAGTGCGGAAACCAAACCCCATAACATAGAACATCCTGTACTACACCGGACAGTCGCAACAAAAAGTGTTAAATCTCCGGAGGTCGCGATTACCATCAGACGGACAAGCTCATTATTTATGTATGGCGACGGACCCCGGCACATATATCACACCCTACAGCTGGGGTTTTAGGGAAATTGGCGGAGGAGACAATTTCCTTATTAGATTTTGATCAATTTTGCACCCACTATCAGTATAGTAGGTGCAAAATTGATAACCCTATCGTGGGACTCTAATTAGATAAAGAAGCTAAAAGTTACTAACAGGAGTCAGGACTCGAAAACAGATCAAAACCCAACATGGCGCCCTATAATGGTTTGTTGAACGGTGTACAAGGAAAAATTCAGTTTTGTTTTAAAAAAAAAACAGTGTTGATAAAAATAAATATTGATAAATTTAAAAAATCCGAATAGGTGTAATAATAATAATAATAATCAGCCAATAATGTTCCCACTGCTGGGACACATACTTCCTCTCGGTGAGAGGGAGTGGGCCATAATCCACCACGCGGGCACGTACTAGTTGGCGGATGTCACATTTCTTTGAATTTTTGTTTCTAGAACAGGTTTCCTCACGATGTTTTCTTTCACCGTTTTGAGAGCAGTGGAGATGATTTTTTTTTACACAAAGTGCCTGCTTGGTATCAAATCCACGACCTAAAACCCGTAAGTCGCGGCTGTTACCACTGGGCCATCGCTGCTCTAGGATGGGTATTAACTAATACTATATTACTAATTATATTCTAAAATTATTAATGATTAGATAAGGAGGCACGCTTTCCATGCTCCATGTGAAAACAATACATAGGAAGTGGGTACATCGTAGATATATGAAAGAAGGGGTACACAGATCGAACTCCACTAGGACCGATTAGTTCAACCGGGTTTCAGGCTGGCTAAAGTGGACTCGTCTTTCATGGGGTACTGTTTAAAATCTTACAGTAAAATACCTCCCCACATACTTCAACTAAATGAAACGAAATTTAAATCTTATGTTAAACGCACATTATGCAGTCAAGCACATAATAAGTTGGGGATTATATCGCTGATAAAAATGCTTGGCTCAACGCTGGTCCTGCTCCACAAGGGCGCATAAACTAATTGATTCGCACTTGAAAATACTGTTGGAGCTGCTAAAGATTTTAAAAACTGTCTTTGCATTGTATAAATTCAATATCTTAGCATTGTATAATTACATGGCACACATGTGTGACTACTATTTACCGACTATAAAGCTACCATTTAAGGTACTGGGTATGTCTTTCATTCACTTGAATGTGCCTTGGCGGCTGAGAGTATGTCATGCTCACTCTAATGTCTCGCTGACGGTGGCGCATGTGTTGGATCATTTAGCTTCCTTCAAAATGGTTGAGCTGAATGGTGCTAATCCATGCGTGATTTTCGTGAACTTGCGCCGTCAGTAGGGACTGGTCATCTCTTAGCTACCACGGCTTATTTTAATTGAATTTTTGATTTGTTATTTTTTTTATTTCTGTTACGGACACTTGTAACGTTTTGCATCGTTCTCACATGCATAACTTCAACATGAATGATGTAACCAATATTTTGTAACCATATCATGATTTAAAAGAGTGTCCGTGGAGTTTCTTGCCCGTTCTTCTCCTTAGGTACCTACTACGCTTTGGAATGGATATCTAGCTTCATCTGTCTGACTGACCGGTTGACAATTCAAAAGTACCTGTAAGTGGTTTATTTGAAATAAATGCTTTGAGGTTGAGTTTGACTATGCTATAGTCAAGATTTACGTCTATTAGAAAGTGTGTCAGTTTATTAACTGTACCTGAGCTTCATCAACACAATCATGTGTTAGTTTAAACCCTTGATATATGTTCTAACAACTATAATTCAAAATTGTAACAATAACAATGTGTGTATCAACATTATTGGCTGACTCTAATGTTTACACGCGCTCTAGTTAAATTGTGTGATGGCTCGAATTATTTAGCACAGTCAAACATGTATAGGAAATGGACAGCAACATCCTCTTGTGTTCTATGTCAACAATATTCTACGATCTACGAGTAATATCCGTTTGCCAAGTGTAGTCTTAGATATTTTCACAATATTTCTTAGAACCGTTTTCATAGTGCACGCGCGACTGTTAGTCACCGCTTGAGGTATTTGAGCGGTGAGACAGGGGAGGTAGACAAAGGTCAAACTAACTCAGTGCGCCAATTTTGTGAATGACGCCCTCCCCTGTCTCACCGCTCACATAACTCAGGCGGTGACTAGCAGTCGCGCGCGGAATATAAACGATTGATACACAGAGCTACACATCAAGCTATAAATTTCCAGTATAAGCTGACCTCGCATTGTACGCAAATTTTATACAATGCGAGATCAGCATAAGCTGGAAAAGTATAGCTTGATGTGTAGCCGTGTGTACCATTTTTGGACTATTGTATATCAGCGCTTCAATCATCAACATCATTTCAGCCCAAAGACGTCCTGCTGGAGATAGACCTACACCAAGCACCGCGACTTCGACCAGTTCTGTGCTCCCCGCATCCAGCGGATTCCTGCGGCCTTCACAACGTCATCGGTCCACCTTGTGGCAGGCCTTCCAACTCCGGAACTTTTTGGCCCCATCGATCATCTGTTCTGCGAGTAATGTGCCCTGCCCACTGCCATTTAAGTTTGGCAATTCTTTGGGATATGTCGGAAAGTTGTTAGGTAAAACTTCACAACAGTATCTAGTAGAAAAAATCTACTTAACGTTTTGTTTGTCCAAGTACCAGTTGGCTGGGTTTCCAGAGGAAATACAACATTGACATAGGGCTCGCCAATTTTGTTATCAAGCAGTCTGGAAGCAGATAATCAGCAATACAACAGTGATAGCCTAGTGGTGTGACCGTCGAACTGCAAAGTCATAGGTCTCGAGTTTGAACCCAAGGCACGCACCTCTGACTTTTTGGATTCATGTGCGTATTGTATAATTATCACTTGCTTCAAAAACGGTGAAGGAAAATATCGTAAGGAAACCCGGAATGCCTGAGAGATATTTCTCGATGGCAAGTGAAGCCAAGTCAGAGGTCCATCGGCGGCATAAAAACTCTGACACCAGGTTGGTTGGCACCACACGAAAAAGCAAGAATCAACACATTGGAAATTCACTTGATTTTTCAGGTCCATAGGCAAAGTTTTACCGCGTCCAATCAGATGTGTCCTATTTCCCAATCTGAAGACCAATTCCTGTACCTACCTAAAAATGTCGTCATAATCTCACCTCAGCGACAATCGGTCAAAACTTGTCAAGCTAGAGGCGCAGTACAACAGAGTAACAGAATTATGTCTCGACAGTGCCCTTAAAATAATTAACTACGGCCGCTCGGTAGATAAACCTCCCACGTCCGTGCGTAACTGCCGCGTTCTTGAGACTTTTGCGTACTGATATACACTGACATTTTTGAAGCGCGTCTTTTCCTATGAAGTCATAATACTGTTACTTATACTGTGTTCTTATTGACAGATTGAGACTGAGATTAGAATGCGACCGTTAGTAAATTTACAGGATTAATGCTCGTTTTTACCAAAAGTAAGTGACACTTAAATGAACCCCTAAATAAAAGTGCACTGTTGGATTTTCAACTCTCAGCGCTAAGCCTAGCGTTGAAAATCGAACAGTGCACTTCTTCACTTAGTTGTCGGTGAACACGGGCATTAATCCTCTGAAATTATAAAAGAATCACACTGAATACTCACCACATAAGCAATCTTGATTCAACACACAGAAACCTTGACATAAATGTCAACAATTATCGTTAATCATCTTAAAACAACAGTACAGGACATATCAGTATTCCGCACGTCCATGGACACGATTTGACATCGACAGTGCCTTTAGTCCATAGCAATAAGAGCTGTTTTCGTAGTTCAAGTGTTAGTACTAATGTATAGTTGACTGTAAGTACAGTATTCCGGGAACAAAGTGTTTCATGAGATTTAAAACTGTTTAATGTTTATATTGGACACATTAACTGTGGCTTACTCATAGTATGTGTATCCGGTTTTTAGTTTCAGGAATTAACTTCATGATGTAAAGAATTTGTAGGAATCAGTAAACAATTCTGCTACAGCTTTTTCGTTTGAAGTTTTGTGGAAAAGTCGCCTGCATTCGTCATCTGCTGAAAATGGATCTTCAGTAGTAGCTGCTTCATCTGGAGCAGTGATAGCCTAGTAATGTGACCGTCGGACTGATAAGTCAAAGGTCTCGAGTTCGAACTCAGGGCACGCACCTCTTGGGCACGCCACAATTGCGGTGATAAGTCCCCTCTTTGAGGAGTGGCTTGAGAGGCGCCATGGCGTCCTCACCTTCCGCCTGACGCAGGTCCTCACCGGACACGGTTGTTTCGGGAGGTTCCTGTTCCGCGTAAGGCGGGAGGAAACGCCCGGGTGTCACCACTGTGTGGATCGCCCGGAGGACACGGTGGAGCATACGGTGGAGGTCTGCCCGGCTTGGGCGGAGCACCGCCGTGTCCTCACGGAGGCGATCGGCGGCGGCGATCTCTCGCGTCCGGCCCTGGTTCAGGCCATGGTTCGGAGCGAGAGTGCATGGGAGGCCGTCACCTCCTTCTGCGAAGTAGTTATGCTCGCGAAGGAGGAGGCGGAGCGCGCGAGGGAGATGCAAGCTGCACGCCCTCGCGGCCCTAGTCGCCGCAGGAGACGCCCCGGGCGTCGGGAGTCGAGAGCCGACTTCCGGCCACCGTAGGCGCGGGCTTGCGGACGGTGAGCAATGGGCAGCTCGCCGTCCGATAAGGACCAAGCCCGTGTCGACGGCGCGTTGTGTTCCACGCGCGCCTCAAAGAGATGTCAGCACCAACCGACGGGGTCGAAAGACCAATGCCTGCTGGGGTTGCGGGTTTGTCCGAAAGGGATAACGCGGCCCCGGCACACAGGCAACGGAAGGAACACGGGTGGGTTTTAGTCAGTAAAAGTCTGACACACCCTCTCGCTCTGCCCAGAGCGGGAGAAGTCATTTGATGATTTCCCATCCAAAAAAAAAAAAAAAAAAAAAGGGCACGCACCTCTAAATTTTCGGATTTATGTGCGTATTGTATAATTATCACTTGCTTCAAATACGGTGAAGGAAAACATCGTGAGGAAACCGGCATGCCTGAAAGATATTTCTCGACGGCATGTGAAGCCAAGTCAGAGGCCTATGGGCGGCTTTAAAACTCTGACACCAGGTTAATCACTAACCACACGAAAAGAAGAATGGTTCTTCAAGATAATCTTTTTTTTACTTGTTGTGTCAACATGGGTCAATCTGAGGGCATAGGCCACAGAATTGTACAGAAGGCGCACTCCGCATTTTAGCTATGTAGCTACAAGTATGCGGCGGGCTCGACTTGTCGGGCCAATTCAGTGAGCGTCACGTACTTTTGGACTATTGTATAGTAGCGCGTCAATCATCATCATCATCATTTCAGCCGAAAGACGTCCACTGCTGGAGATAGGCCTCCCCCAAGCACCGCCACGTCAACCGGTTCTGTGCTTCCCGCTCCTGCGAATTCCTGCGGCCTTCACAAGGTCATTGGTTCGCCTTGTGGAGGGCTTTCCAACGCTCCGTCTTCCGGTACGCGGTCGCCACTCCAGAACCATTCGGCCCCATCGGCCATCTGTTCTGCCCTGCCCACTGCCACTTGAGTTTGGCAATTCTTTGGGCCAACTTGTCGGGCCAATTCAGTGAGCGTAACGTAGTCAGAAGATATTTATTTATTTATTTGAATAGGTTCACCAACAATTGATTGCACTTTACTTTTAAAAATGCATTATGTGTTTGTGATACAAACACATAATGCATTTTTTTTTAAAGTAAAATAACAGTGCATCAGTTACTTATAGGTAACTAACTTACTTAGTAATGGGCGCTTATATTGATTTGGCAACATCTATAAAAGGTGACTTAAATATAACACGAAAATCTATGAAATTCTGATTTAAATTTATAAAATTGGTAAAGGTAAAATTTACATTATAAATTATATCATTGGTAAAACTGATAAGAATTGCATAAAAATGGTAAAAATTTAAAATTCATACAATAATAACATTAAGTAAATTTATAAAAATGATTAACATCGGCACATATAAGAGTTACGCGATAGAAAGAGAGGCAACTTCTTGGTGAATATAGGTAACTATCGCTGTGCGACCTGAATTGCACTTTATTGTGGCGTAGCAAGAGTCGCTTTTCATATAAATGATTTTGCATGAATGCACCATCTGTATTAATCTGTGCCTAGATTTTTGTTACATTCTATCAGCAAAAACGATGATAAAAGGTTACGAAAAGCTTAGGTCAACCTAGTTCAAAGTCTTTGTGGAAATACAAAACTCTTTGAAAGCGAATGTGACTTGTCGAAGCCCTCTATCCTTATAAATATAGCGGGAAAAAGTAATGAACTCATTAACAATTAGTAGGTAAGGTACCTAAGCAAAACCATCCCTTGAACCTGCCAAAGCTGCTACTCGTATGGTATTTAAGTAATGTTCACAGCCTGTTTCATCACCTCAAAATAAGTTGTATCCAACCAATAATAATTTCATACAAGACAAACATTCCTTCGCAGATATTTATTTCCATACGTCTAAATTGAGACATGAAGTTAGTCTGAACGCCGTGTCAATCCGGACGTCTCTGATACATTCTTATAAATAAAATCTGCTCCTACATCTTCCAATACGCATCGATCTTCAACTAAGCCCGTGTTATTAGGGTTGTATAGATTTTCATTTAATTCTGCATTTTATTTTAAATGATTATTAAAATAGTTCATTAAATCAGGCGTGACTTTTTGGAAATCCATTATAAAATACAATAGACGTCGTTTATGTAGTAACCTAATTCGCTTAACTGTTCTTAAAGAACCCTGTAAGAAATCGACACGTGTTTCACCTCTCAACGAGGTATCCTCACTGCGTTCGGCGCTTGACATGGCAACACGTCATGTCCGGATTCGCAACAAGTCCATCGTCATCCTGAGGATGCCTTGAAACATGTGTCGATTTCTTGCAGGGTTCTTAATGACACTTTAAGAACAGTTAAGCGGATTAGAGACCCCTCCGTACCTCGGAAAGCACGAAAAGTCGTTGGTCTCGGCTGTCATTCTAGACAAAATCAAACTGGTTGCTTACTTAATTATGTGTTTGTTATTTTTTATAACACTGATTTTACATTATGTGATTTCTTGAACTCACACACTGACTTATTAGTATTACTTGTTAAAATGTTAGGAATATCGTATAATTTTACAATGTTTGTAAATATGTGAGCACCATGTATCTGTCACATATTTAATTTATCTGTAATTGCTTTATTTTTCATTCTTTTTTACCTATCGCGGTATAGTAATCTTATTCTAGATGCATCGTCTTCACATATAATTAATGTATACAAAATATTGTAAAAACATTTTAAAAGAGTAACTAACGGTGGAGTTTCTTGCCCATTCTTCTCCATACGAAAACTACCTTTTGGAAGGAGGCGACTAGAATCAATTCTATTTTTTGTAAACTTGACGTTCATAAGTGCCTTTTATGTGCCTAATTGAAATAAATTGTTTGACTTTGACTTTGATCTTTGACAGTCTTTACGGTGAGTCAGAAGCTCAAAAGTCTGACAACCAACTTACCAAAGGGTGTCGTCTTACTGGGTTGTGGAGGTCAGATAGGCAGTCGCTCCATATGCACCCGGTCAGACTGGACGCCGACCCCAACATATTTGGGAAAAGGCTAGGCAAATTGATTGAATTTAGAAGTATTTATCTTCTTTCTAGGTCTTGACTATAAATACTTAAGGCAAGCTTTTAAACCTGCAATGTGACAATGTAACATAATGATTTTACACTTTATAGAGGAATATTGCAACCATTTAGCTTATTTATATAAAGATTGAAAATCTCTGGCCACAGACTTTCAGGCATTAAAAGTTTTATGCCAGTCATTACATCGATGACGTAGAAATCCATTACAACTCTGTAGTATCCCAGTCATATAATATTACGCCTCAAACTTAATTCATAAGTCTTTGTTTCCAAGAAAATCTGGTTCCGTAAGTCACCATCACCCCAAAAATTGCCCCCATTCATACAAACGTTGCCCCATATTTTTAAATCTTCAAATATTAGGTATTAGAGCACGACCATCATCATCATACTGGAATACATTATTTTGACAGTTGGTGTCTCAAGCCAAACGAATTCCAATAAATTTTTATCTCCGTTTTAGTTCAAAGAATGTACGACGATAGATAAACGATGAATTCCTATTAAAATTAAACCTACATTGGTGACAGGGCTGTCAGAAAAAGAAAAACAAGATTGATGACACACTAAACGTGTGACCATTAAGTCACTAGTCTAGTGACTTTCCATTTGTACATTATGGGGTTTATTTATAAGCGTTGCTTCAAGGTAAGTAATGATTAGCGACTATTTAACGATACATTTCTGAAGTTTGAACGTCACTTTAATTTAAGCAACGTTTATAAATAAACCCCTTTGTTTCTGCATCTCGGAGATAGCAGACGTCCTAGGCCAAGTGACATTCAATCAGTGATAACGAAGATGGAAAAGAAAAAAATGTTACAGTTTGACATAAGCTACCGAGAAAAATGTTACAGTTTGACATAAGCTACCGAGAAAAATGTTACAGTTTGACATAAGCTACCGAATAGCTTATGTCCTGTTGAAAGTCTTTGTAGAAATGCGAAACGCTCTGAAAGCGATTGCTACTTGACTGACGCTCAGATAAAATGATAATTACCTATATGATGTTATACTACGGAGCAAATCTAGCTTTAGTAGAACTATTTTTTTTTACAGAAAGATCTAACTCCAAATGCAAGAAAACGTCTGAAAGTAATGTGTGACAGCAGAAAATTAACAATTTGTACGCGGCCAATTTAGAATCGTGTGAAAATCCCTGCGTTTTGTCCTACGTGCGCGTTAGATTTCCATACCATTCCAAATTGTCCGCGGACAAATTGTCCATCGTCTGCTTGGCGTCTAACATGCAACTGATGATACACTTACCACACACATACAGACCAAGGACGTTGCTAGGAGCTGAATAGCTCATAACTGGAAGAAGTGTCTCATTAACAAGCTTCCCACGTATATCACATCTACCACCGTGTGATGCCAATCCTTTAGACAACTTACCAGCCTGTTCCTACCAATATCATCATCAGCTTCCAGCAGTCCACTGTTAGCCATAGGCCTAAAGAGGTATGAGGAACAGGGTGTAAAGTTCACTCATCCCATGCCGCCACAGGCTTTTTCTATTGCACGCCATTCAACTCAATTCTCGGCAACTCTCATCCAGTTGCTACCAGCCACTCTGCGAAGATCGTCGCTCCACCTAGCCTGTATCAATATAATTAAGTATCTAATATATAAAATTCTCGTGTCACAGTTTTCGTTGCCATACTCCTCCGAAACGGCTTGACCGATTTTGATGAAATTTTGTGAGCATATTGAGTAGGTCTGAGAATCGGCCAACATCTATTTTTCATACCCCTAAGGTAGGTAGGTAGGTAGGTAGGGTAGGTAGGTAGGTAGGGTAGGTAGGGTAGGTTGGTAAGTAGGGTAGGTAGGTAGGTAGGGTAGGTAGGGTAGGTAGGGTAGGTAGGGTAGGTAGGGTAGGTAGGGTAGGTAGGGTAGGTAGGGTAGGTAGGGTAGGTAGGGTAGGTAGGGTAGGTAGGGTAGGTAGGGTAGGTAGGGTAGGTAGGGTAGGTAGGGTAGGTAGGGTAGGTAGGGTAGGTAGGGTAGGTAGGGTAGGTAGGGTAGGTAGGGTAGGTAGGGTAGGTAGGGTAGGTAGGGTAGGTAGGGTAGGTAGGGTAGGTAGGGTAGGTAGGGTAGGTAGGGTAGGTAGGGTAGGTAGGGTAGGTAGGGTAGGTAGGGTAGGTAGGGTAGGTAGGGTAGGTAGGGTAGGTAGGGTAGGTAGGGTAGGTAGGGTAGGTAGGGTAGGTAGGGTAGGTAGGGTAGGTAGGGTAGGTAGGGTAGGTAGGGTAGGTAGGGTAGGTAGGGTAGGTAGGGTAGGTAGGGTAGGTAGGGTAGGTAGGGTAGGTAGGGTAGGTAGGGTAGGTAGGGTAGGTAGGGTAGGTAGGGTAGGTAGGGTAGGTAGGGTAGGTAGGGTAGGTAGGGTAGGTAGGGTAGGTAGGGTAGGTAGGGTAGGTAGGGTAGGTAGGGTAGTTATATATTTTGATTGATTGCGAAACAAAGTTCGCCGGGTCAGCTAGTAATATTATAATAAAGTCGGTAGCCCTAGCTCTGTCGGTGTCGAGTGGGCACATAAACGTCACGTATCGACACAAACGCGATACAGCACTTGGCTCGTGCTCAAATTGATATTGAATTTATTTTCAATTTTAACGCGCCCTCCTTAGGTGTTCAGAGTAGTGGAAGTGTTCAGAGGCTGTGACTATTGTTATTTTATTAAACTATAGTTATTCGTTTTTAAACAAGAAGTTTGAATTAGGTTATTTTAACGATAGATTTATATTCCAAATAAGATATGTATTCAGTAATTTTATACAACGGCAGTTAATAGAAATTTCAACTTTATGATTTTGTTTTCTTTAAAAATCAACCTATTTACAAGATTACTGATTTCTTATTTATAATTCGATTATATTATTATTGATAATTTTTTTGATTTCTTAACTACTCTTTACTAATTATTTTGTTCACAGCGACGTACTTTTGAAACGAAGTTCTTTAGCGCGACTTGCTTTGGTACTTGACTGGTAGTAATCGTCACGTAAGGAAAAAGCATTATTCCCTTCCCTTCCATGCGACTTTCTCCCTCTCTCTCTCTGTCTCTTTCTATTATATGCGAGTGTGTGTGTGCGTGTGAGTATCGCGTAAGGAACATCGTGCCTGACGGGGGCCCCCCGTCCGCACACGTAATTATTGTGTTTTTGTTTCAAAAGTACTTAGATATTATATCACTGTCTTTGACATACCTAATACTGATTAGGTATGTCAAATATATAAAATGTCTAATAATAATATATATAAATGTCTGTCTTGAATTAGCTATAAGAACCACTGGGTTCTTATAGCTAATTCAAGAGGCAAAACAATACCAAAACTGAATAAAAAACAATCCCATCACAATCTTGCAAAAACGTACCTCCCTCAAAAAGTCCACTTCACAGTGAACCAAATTCAACGCCTCTCTCTGTTCCTCACACTACTCTGTAAATGTTGACAATGAACAGGCGCCACCGCGGATACAAACGTCAAACTCTATTTCTGTTGCGACTGTGGTGTGCCCGATACCACCTCCCCTTTCACCGCTCCCTCCCCCCTCTATCGCCATAGAGTTTGTCCCGTAAACAAGTGCGCAATGTGTGTTTTTGTATGGATTTTTCAAAAACTATTTTAGATTTAGGTTGAGACATGCGGTGGGCTTTGTATAGAGATTTGTTAGGTTATTAATAGTGGCTAAGTGTGATGTTGGTTTTAATGGAGTTCAGAATTAGTGGTTTGCTGTGATTAACTGACAATGAGTAGTCTTTTAATTTTTATTCGCAACTCTTATAGAATCACGTTGTGTGGAGAAGGCCATTTTAATTCCGAGAATTAATTTTACAGATTTTTTTTAAACATAAGGGGTCGTTCATTAGTTACGTGAGGCAATTTTGGCGATTATTTGACCCTCCCTCCCCCTTGATAAAAAGTCGTGATATTTGGCTCTAACGGCTCCCCCCCAACCTAATCCCACGTAAGATTTTTCAAAACGCATATCATTAGTGTAAATATGTAAAATCTGTGCTTGATTACGTTGGATTTATAAAAAACACATATTATGATTAATTATACTATATTTTTATAGCTTGCCCACAGACGCTTAGTAGCTCAACGTGTGACAATCCGTAAGGGTCTAGTGCCGGTCACCCCTCATTTTTGTGTAGGGTTTAGCCATATTTTAGTGGAGAAACATATATTACTTAGTTTAAACCAGTTTTCTCGCAATATTACATAGATTTTTGCGGAAAAAAATATACACGTAGTTTTTCGAGACCCCCCCTTTCCCCCATGTGAGATTGGGTGAGATTAAGCTCGACCCCCTCCCCCTATTAACGCCTCACGTAATTAATTGACGACCCCAAAGTATCCAGGAAAATTTAAAATATGTAAACATACTTTATCATATATGCAGCTTAAAAAAATAATTAGGTACTAACATTTAGTTCAAGTTTCTTTTTAATTATTTTATTGTGTAATGTAGTTAAGGTTGGCAAGAAATATAAGGCCTTTTATTTTATTATTATCCAGGAAATTAAATTTTATTAATATTATCACAACACCATACAAATAGAATGTTTCATTGCTACAGTTTAAATTGTAAATTGCAAAAATATGGAGATGGTCAACATCAATAAGTACCTACAAACCACTTAGTTAGAGAACATTTTTGGTACCTAAAACTATTTTAGAAATGAAATACACCTGCTATCTCATCCCAACACGATCGCATCCTACAAGCCACATCTAACTTTCAAAAGAAAGTCACTTTACAGATATTTGATTACTCAAACAAGCGACACGCACGCGCCGAAAAAAAACAAATAAAAAATATAAAGACCCCAAGTCACGAGACAGAAAAATAGAGATGTTTATCTATGTAACGATCACGATGCTTCGCGTCGCAAGCGCAACCGTGACAGATTGCGACAGATAGGCAGTGCGCGACAAAGGACCAACTTGCTTCGAAATTGATTGATACCGCGATATGGTGGCTTTATATTCAATTTTATTTGCCGTAACGAGAATGTTGTTAGATGAAAATGGAAGTATCGATTTAATCCCTTCTGCATTATACATCGCAAAAATAATGTCAGATTTTTTGCACATCGTTAAAACGGAAAACCTCTGAGTTGTTATTACTTTAAAAGGTAGTAACGCTGTCAAAACTAAATTGATTTCCTTTGCAGAAACTTACTTCGAAAGAAATTCCAATTAAAAAGAGAGCATTTATAACTACAAATAATGATGTTACCTTTTAACTTTACTAAGGACCAGGTACACGTTGACAGGCCCACACTGTCCTTTCATTCATGTCTCATACCTATTAACACTGTAGTTATATGGAAACCAACAAAAGCCAATTATTTTAAAAGAGTCTCTTGACGGCTCCTGTCCATAGGAAACGCAAATTATTGGAACTGTGTATCTAGTTTTTGACGTTCCATAAGTGCCCACGTAGGTGAAAAAAAATAAAATTTAATAGAGTGTTACTCATTAACACTGTAATAAGTAACATGAAGAGAAAAAAGCCAATTATTTTAAAAGAGTTTCTTTACGGCTCCTTTCCATAGGAAACGTAAAATATGGGAGCCGTGCGTCTAACTTCTGACGTTTTATTATGTAGGTGAAATAAAATCATTTTAATTCGAGTTTTTTTAATTCTTGTGGGTTTATTATTATGTTTAATGCGTCATATTTAGAACAAGTAAATGTTATTATATCTTTCTGTCTTGAAGTAAATCTATACCTAGAGTACGACACTTACAAAACTCCTATCTCAAAATCTATCCATTCCAACCTTACTCTGACACTATCGTCACCTGTCGATCTAAACAGCTAGACTCTAGAATATCATAACCAGCGTATAACTGTTATTTTTGGCTACTGCGCCATCACCACGTAGGCAATCGCACAAAAATATTCAGCGGTGCATTTTCGTGCCAATAGAAGTCTGTCATTCTCCGACAATGTCATGTAATTTTAGAGTTGGATTTGTTTATTGATATTTCCAGACACAATGGTGTGTGATACCTGACTAAATATTTGCTAAAGCTACGATTATTACGAATATTCACGATAAGGAAATGGAATGGATTATGAAAAATGACTGACGACTAATGACTGAGATAAGAATAATCTTTATTTGCAAAATAAGATCAAGAACGTTAGATAACAAGGTTATACAATAGCGCTTAGATATGAAATTTTACTGAGGAGTACAGCAGTACCTAATCAAGAATAATCTTACTTCAAAGGACTAATCTAACCACTTATTTATTTTCTGCAAAATGTCATCATCATCATCAATTCAGCTGAAAAACGTCAAAGCCCCCTTCTTACATCCAGCGGATTTCTGCAGAGTTCCAAGTCATCCGTCCACCTTGAGGCCTAACAATAACAATTTGGAAAAGCCAATTATTTTTAAAAGGTTAACCGTGGAATTTCTTGCCGGCTCTTCTCCATAGGAAACGCCCAATTGGAACCGTGAACCTAGCTTCTGACGTTTCATAAATGTAGGTTTATGTAAAATAAAATATTGTGATTTAGATTTTTGATTTTGCTACGTCTTCCGGTAAAATGTAATCCCTACATATTAAAACTGAATACTACTGAAAATAAGCTAATAAGCTTACTCAGATAACCAGCCTACAAAATTAGCTAAAGAACAATTAGTTACAGTCGAATATTGTCCCCTCACCATGTCACTGATCGAATGCTTTACCGCTTTACCTCATTCAACGAACAATACCCTCAATAGAAACTCCCCTCCGTCACCCTCACATGTCTTTCAAACCTTCAAAATAATGTGACGACACCAATTCAGTAAAAAGCATAGAAATTTATACTCTGTGGTGCACATGTCAAAAATATCACTTCCGCGTGTTAGGGCTGCCTCTAATGTTCGTTGAATTTTGCATGTGAATACCCTTCAGGCGGGCGGTAATGTGACAAGCGACAACCCTGTTTGTGTATAGAATGTAGGTCCGTCTGTCTGTTTTGTTTCGTATTGTTAAACAGGATGTGTTGCAGGAAATACGTGTAATTTTGCTCTATTTGGTTGACGCCTCATTAACTGGGATTGGATGAGGTTGCAGGTTCATCTCTGTTTTTGGGAAATTAGTCTCAATTGTACTTTAACTGAATTCTTAAAATAACAATCTTTGTACTTACATACAAAGTGCTTCAATACTAAAATTCGGTCAAAAATCATAATTATCTTCTTAGGAAATGTAAGAAGGCACTTATGATATAATTTTATTTCTTTTTAGAAATAACTCCTGCAATACATATTTTATTTAGTAATATTTCGATCACTTTTCAAAGTTGCATATAAGTGACAACTGACAGACATTAGTATTTAGTAAGAATATTTACTAAGCAAATCACTGGGGGCTAAATCTACGAATTTACATCCGTCTCCTCATTGTGAGTTTTTGACAGATTTACCATACAAAATCTGTTAAAAACCCGCAATAGCGTCATTGCAACGTTTGTAAATTAGTAGACTAAGGACCATGTATAAAACAACATTCAAGTAATCAACCTGCCTAGCCTCTTCCCAACTATGTTGGGGTCAACTTCGAGTCTAATCGGATGCAGCAGAATACCAGTTTTTTACATACAACCAACTACTGAATACTAAAATCTTTCACCACTCTACTAAACCCATGAAAACAGCATAATAATAATATCCTGACACTCGTTTAACCCCATGCTTACTAACGCTACGTTTATAGGATTTATCGAGTTCACCCCTTGCTCTATGGCGTGGTTTTATGGTTATCTGCATTTTATGGTGATTTTTCGGCGGCTGATTTTGGTGGTCACCCTTTTTTCGAGAAGCAAAGTTTGCTACTGAAATGCGATAGGTAAATAATAATTTTCAATATAGGTAAGTATTTTATTTCTTAATTTTTTTAATCTAGTACATCCACTTCATATGTAACCGTTATTGGCACATTGACAGAGGTCTTGAGCTCATTTTATTAGCATAAGTTTTACTAACTTATGCTGAGAAAATTAATTTTAACACCCGGTTTCTGAATTGAGTTTTTGAAGTTGAGAACCTGTCAAACTCTAATTTAGCATTACTTACGCTTCGAATTTACTGGGCTATATTCCAGGCATCACCCTTCAATGTTGCGCACTAAATTCGAAACTAAATACTCAATAATCAACAAAAAAAAATGTTTTGTCCGTCAGGTAGATTATGAAACAACATTGGACCCGTGCGTTAAAATGTGGCATGACGTCACTGGCCGGTAGATTTTATACTGACTTGTGACATAGCGAGCCCCCCACCAACCTTAATGCGTTTTATCTAAGCCATTTTTTACTAATATGAAAAAGCAAAAAATACGTGTCTAATATTTTTTATTATCTGACTGACGGACAAAATAGTTTTTTTTTTTTTCCCAGTCAAAATCATATTTAGAAATCGGATGTAAGTATACGATATTCAGAAGTTTTTACGTGCGTTTAGCTAAAAACTACGGGAAAATCATAATACATTGTATAAATTATTATGATTGGGTATTGAGTGGTAATTATCACAGTTTTAATTATACCGTCCATCTGGTTTCTATATCTCCCGCTTGTGAATACCTATTTGGTACTCATTAATTTATGTTACCAGCAAAAATATTAGTTAGAAAACCTTGATATCCTCAAATTATGTCTGCAACAGGAATTCGATGTTCTGCAGTTTCACAATAAAACTTCCTTCTTTAATTCCTAAGACAATTATAGAAACTCTTAGGCAACACCTCGTATGTAAATAAATAATATAGCTAAATTCGGGATACCACGAAAAATTTTATGTAAAAGTGCAACAAATTATGGTTAATTGTAAAAGTAAATTGAGTTCTAATTGAAGGATATAAGTGTCATATCTGACAGATGGTCCGGTGAGTTGTGACTAATTATTGGAGCAATTTTTTTTTATTTGTTTATTGGCATCTCACAGGTCAACCTAGGTTGTCTAGGCTGCTTAACCGGACTTTCCTGTGGGTGTCTCAATAAATTAAGGCCTCTAGCCAGAGCATAAAACTTTGAAACTAAGCCACTACACGCTAAGGGCACCCCCTGTGGGGTACGAACCTCGGCTTAGGGCGTCTCTGGGGGAGGACAGCTAGGGACGGGCTGGATCGGATTAATATTAGGGCTGACTTTTATTCGTTTAAAAACGTTCTCAACGGTCTTGAAAAGCTCCTGAAAACCTCAACGTATTGACATCTCTTAAAAGTATTGTAATAATTGTTGATTACGTTAGTTTAATACACGATACGTGATATTAAACTATATGAAACGTAATCATTATTTTTTAATGACAAATGTATAATTTATTTGAGTTGACATTTAACTATTTTATTTGGAATTATTTTTGAAATTATTTTTTATTATTTTTCTATTCTTAATTTTAGTGAGTTGACATTGAATAATTTAATTGTTTTTAATGTCAGTTATGTTTTTAATTTTTAAATGACCTATGAGTTACTTACGTGAAGGCATGTATTATGAGTGTATTTTACTATGTAGAATTATTTCAAACAGAATATAAATTGAATTGAATTGAATATATAATGACAAATCATTAAAAGTTAACCTTTATTTTGTTTTACATAAAATTCTCTAAGTTCCTCATATAATGTAAAGAAACAATACACACTTGTATGCGTAATATCCATACCACAGTTCTCACGAATGCTGCCAGTGGAAAGTGCGAGTGTAGTCGCAAGCAACTCGCCCGATAACGTCTAAGTAATTGACAAGCCGCGTTCAGATAAAAGCCAATACTTATCTGTCGATTTGCGAGAACTGATAGTAAGGGATTCTCACGGTGCGCGAAACTTTCAATTGTTTTTGGGAATCGTAAAACGCTGTGCCAAAATGTGACTTTTGTTGATCACGTTTTGTTTTAGTATTAAGTTGATGAATGATGCTGAATGTACTACTGTATACATCATTGTTATTTATCTATTTGTAGTAAAATTTGTACTTTTACGTGTTACATGGGACTTAAGCATATGTGAATATTATTTATTTATTTTATTTTAACCATTTATGTACACACATATAAACAGACAAAAAGAAAAGAACAGAAAAATACGTACAAAGGTGATGCACCAAAAAAAAAAAAAAAATGTGTCATAAAATTTGCTTTACTATATTTTAATTAAACAAGAGTAAATAACAGGAGTTTTTATTTTCTTTTTCTGCACACACATTTTTACGATTATAAGTTCTTCTGAAATGCAAAGAAAAGTAATCTCATAAAATAAGGATAAAGGATAAAAAATTATAACGTGCTTTTTCTTTTATAAAAATAGGTACAATTCTTTTCAGGAAAAAAAAACAACATTTTGTTAAATATCACACACATCACGATCTTTTGTCTAACCTTAGTACTCCTCACTAAACGATAATTAATTAGTCAATGATTTTAGCACACATTACATCATTTTATATCATTTCACCTTGAGGAACCACTTCTAATTGCAAATATCAGGAAACTTGCCGTGACAAATATACACCTTTGCCAAATCTATCGAAAGATTTATTTGTTAAAAATCATGAGTATGTAGAGATGGAGGTTTTGGCTATCGATATTTAAGGTTACGTAGCTTCTAGTAGGACTTTTTATAATCTATATTTTCTTCCTTCTTAGGGCCATAAGTTTTTCACCATGTAGGGTTGCGTAGTTGTGGTGAATTTATCCCAAGAACAATGTAGTTGAAAAAATGTTCTCCCATGCACCAACTGCAAATTTAAGTTGGTCGATTATTACTCGTTAACTAGTAGAGCCGTTCGCTGTAATAGTTTTCTTTTTAACTTTGTTTAAATATACAGGGTGTCATCGACGCGAAAACTATTACCATAAAAAAAACGACTGTTTCATACAAAAGTGCAATACGCGGTCAAAATGTATGGAACAGCTGTTTTTTTTTTAAATAACCGACAAAAAATTTCAACGCAAGGTGGTTCAGAATCATGTACTGAATCCATGGTAACTGGCTTCGCGTCGATGTCCGTGCCACCCTGTATACTACTGCCGTGATTTTATTTACACATCCAAAAACAACTATTTAGCTGGTAGGGAGGACTTGACTCTAACAAAAATAAGCACTTTAAAGCTTAATATTTCTCAAACGAATCCCTGTATATTTTTGAACAACCTTTCCAACGACACCATGGGATAAACGAGAAAAAAAAAACATCGCCACTTTACGTGGAACCCTAAGAAATAATAGTTTGTTTCCGAAGGTGTTTACCTCCCCTAATTTTATAACACCATACCATGATATGTAACGTCTAAATATTTTTAACAACCAAATAAACAAAATAAAATAACAATTTTGCTTGAAACAATTCCGCTTTATAGCGTTGCTAAGAGTTACATTTTTCAGATGCATAATGTTTTGTTTGGTAATGGTTAGTATTGTTTGTTTTTTTTACTGAAATGTTTATCTTTTTCCCATCCCTACAGCTCACCAGAAGACCATACCAGAACTAAACTCACATTGGAAGAGTAGGTAGGTAATTCACCTCGACATGTAATTTTACATGACCACGGTAATTAATATTTACTAACATGAACTGTCAGACAAATTTACAATACTGTATGATTGATCACTACAGGTGATCAAAAAAGTACCTACTTACTTATTTTTAAGGACTTTTCCGGTAGCTTGAAAGAGTTTTTTTTTTATTGATTGACATTAAATCGTGATTTTTCGTTGCACAATCATAACCTGCCTAGCCTTTTCCGAACTATTACTTGGGTCGGTTTCTAGTCTAACCGTGTGCAGCTGAATACCAGTATTTTACATGGGGCGACTGCCTATCTGATTTCCACAACCCAATTACTGGGTAATACGATACCCCTTACGCCAGTAGGTAAAGTATACTATACTTGACTTTATCTCACTATATTTGCTACAAATTTTACGACGCAATCACAATCTTTAACTTTTTAACATCACTGCACAGTATTCTCCAAGATAATCCTAAAAATCCATAAATCACAAACAGTAAGGTGACAAAAGTTTTATATAATTTACAGTATTCAATTTTTTACATTTTTTTTTTCTCTAAGTAGGAAGTTTGACCTCTACCTGCCTCTGTTAATCTAAAGGCCACTTATGCTAATTTGTAAGACGCAAAATAATCTTCTTTCCGAGGCACGGAGGGGTCTCAGTAGGTATGTAACTCAGCAACCCATCCACGGACCGACCTAGGCAAGCGTAGCTTAATCTGATCGATCGACGCGTGCGGCTGTTATTACTTTGCCACGAACCCACTATCTAACATAACATGGAAGTGCAATAAAAAAACTACGTAAAATTCATAATTCAAAAATTCAAAAGTCGTTTATTCAAACTAGGCTGAAAATTTGCATTCGAACGTCAAAATTACATAAGACAGTCCCCCAAAACGCCCGACCTTCACCACTTCCTAGTGCGTTAGCTGGGAAGAAGAAGTGGCGCAACAAACTTCCCAGCGGCACAGCTGTCTGTTCAGTTAGAAAAAAAAAACTATATACCAAATAGTATGCAATATAAATTACATTCGCAACACAAAACATAATTGTAATTATTAGCCTTATGTCAGCTAACACACGCCAATATACCAATGAAAATCATCAAGAACTATACTCAGGGAGAAATAAAAACTAAACGTAAACAGAACTTAATTTCTAAATAAAAGCCTCCAGGCATAAAGGGCATGCCCGCTTACATATATTTAGTAGATATATACAGCTGTAACTGGAAGTTATAAATGATATACTAGGACCATCGAGGTAAATTAAATAAACAGTAAATTACTATAACAATAACAAAACCATGATCAGCAAGACCAGTCACCCCGACGCTACCGCACGCAGTGACATCTAAGGGAGCATGACGAACTTGCTGCCGGTTACTCAGGCAAAAAATAATAATTATAATCAATTGTCGAGGTCACTAGCTAACCACTTATTGCAATACAACCCATTAAAAAAAACATTGTAATGAGTAGATTATGTCAACAAAAAATTAAAATTAAATAAAAATAAAATTAACTTGACATAAAAAATAAAAGTTCAGATAAAATAAACAATTATATAAACTCATATAACTTTTCAGTAGATAAGCTAATTCTGGAGAAAGAACATAAATATTGTCTTGAGTTAATCACAGCGACCAACTATTCTTATCATATAAGTAGTCGTTGATAGAATAGTATGCCTTTGAACAAAGCTTGGATTTTACTTTCGTTTTAAACGCATTAAAAGGCAAATCTAGCAAAGAAGAGGGTAGCTTGATATAAAAGGTTATACCAAGCCCAACAAATGAGTTATGAACCTAATGGAGCCGGTGAAAGGGAGCTCGTAGTAAACAAAACACTATCACAAGTTCCATAGAAAAATTCAAAAGTAACCGTGACCCAATACCTAGAACATGTAAATCCGAAGCTGACATTGCTGCCAACATAAAAAGCATGACGAGACGTGTGACGGTTGGCAGTCCCGAGCCCAGCACTTGACAGCTCAATTGTCTTTGATCACAAATACGTGAATTATTCAACAGCTCCCCCCTATGAAAGTTCATAGATCAGGTACGTGGAAAGAATGGCTGGAAGTGTTTATGGATCGGTATTGTCCCGTAGCGTGACATGGTAAACTTAGAAGTTAAGAGTTAATTTAATCACAGAGATAATTTTACAAATCCAGATAAATACGATTTTGCACTAATCATGTCTGAAGCGCCCAAGTTTCCCGCTCAAGGTCGCCTTCTTTTCTACTCATTTTCATTTCTTCATTAATTTTCATCAAAGAATACTGAAACATTCCTGTAATGATTGTAGTCTGCATGTTGACTGGGCACTCAATACCTAGTAGGTAAATAATTAACAGGACACATGTCAAACTAACCAAAAAAACCTCTGTGATAGGCTATGGTTTTTTGTTATTTGGTCTTCGTAAATACAAACTAAAAATACAGTGCATTAGGGCACAAAGGTATTCGGCATAAAAACTTATTTAAAAAAAAACAACCGACTTCCAAAAAAAAACAACGTGAAAAATAACTTTTTGTGGCAAAAAATGAAAATTCAAAACCAAACACCGAAATAAAATTATTTTTCACTTTGTAGTTTTTTTTAAAGCCGGTTTTTTTAAGGTAAAAATATATTTAAAAAAAAATATATAAAGACCCAAATTGAGAACCGCCCCCTTTTTTAACAGTCAACAGTCAACAAAAAAACCGCTTCTGTAAAATATTCAGAAGTCAACTCAATGTCATAATGATCGGAGTGAAATCGAATTCGCATCATAAGGGCACCGCGACAAGTGAAACTTGTACCATTTTGAAGTTGAAATGGCATGACCCGTCATGGCCGTCATTTCTAGCTGGGTGAGTGAAAAGGGCGATTACTATTCAAAATGTCGATATGGAAATCTTGGGAAAAGACTTTGCCATAAACCCTGAGTATAATAAAGCCAAGATTCCCAAGATTTTGGGTACATGATTAATTTGTTAGCAGAAAGTATGTGGGTAAGTAATCATAATATTCTGGCTCTTGTGATACAGGAACGCTTAGTACAAGAGCCAGGGCTACTCAGATGCTTGTGACTGTGAAGTGTAAATAAAGAAAAATATTTAAAAAATATTAAATAATAATATGAAAAAATATTAAATATATTAAAAATATGTCCCGCAGCTCAGTGTGCCTTTCGGCATAGGATTCCTCCGACTGTCCCCATTGAGCTCTGTCCTCGGCAACTCTGTTCCAGTATGGACCCAGGGTTAGACGGATGTCGCCTTCCCATCTTGTTTTTGGGCGCCCCCGGCTTCCAGTCCCATCTCTTGGGTACCACAGAGTCACTTGCTTGCGTTCACTTGTTTCGTCTTTCATCGCAGCATGTGTCCTGTCCAGCCTCATTTGAAAAAAAAAAAATCTTCTGTTCCATACATTTTGACCGCGTAGGTATTGCACTTTTCTATGAAACAGCAGATTTTTTTTTAAATAATCAATCATGTACTGAATCCATGGTAACAGTTTTCGCGTCGATGTCCCTGCCACCCTGTATAACTTCACACCTTTATTCTTTGAGGGGGTAGGTAGAGATGAATAGAATCTGTAATAAGACACCCAAGTGATATTTTACTCTAGCCCAAATCTAGAATCTGGCTGTTACTGGAAAATTTATAAGAGGTATCGAACCTGGAAACTCATGCTCAGCAGTCGAGCTTTCAACTACTAGACCAACTATGCAGTCATTCAAAGTAGGTAGTTGAATTCACTATCATAAAAAAACCGGCCAAGTGCGTGTCGGACCACGCACAATAAAGGGTTCCGTAGTTGGGATGAATTTATCCCAAGAACAAAATTAACTTTGTAATTGAAAAACACGTTCTCCCATACGGAATGTATGGGAGAACATGTTTTTGCAACCGCAAATGTAAGTTGGTCGATTATTACTCGTCAACTTGTAAAGCCTACTTAGCTGTGATAGTTTTCCTTTTAATTTCGTTATATAAACTACTGCCATGAATTTTTCACATATCCAAAACCAACCATTTAGCTGGCAGGGGGGGCACTTGACTCTAACAAAAATTAGCACTTTAAAGCGTAATATTTCGCAAAGAGATCCCTAAATCTAAAAAAGGTTTTCACAAACTCACAATATTTTTAAACGACCTTTCCAACGTCATCCCACAACATAAGATACATCAGAAGAAAAAAAACATTCCCACGTCAAGTGTAGAGAGAGGAGGTACCATAAAAAAAAACATGATTTTATTTTACCACTTTTTCGGCGTGATTAATATGTATACTCATGCCAAATAACAGCTTTCTAGTACAAAGAGTCTCTGAGCTAAGCAGCGGACAGACAGACAGACATGGCGAAACTATAAGTGTTCCTTGTTTACTACGGAACCCTAAAAAACTCAACAAAACTTCTTCTAAAAACACCTACAAAGAATAATAATTAAGAAAACAAAATTCCCTATTAAAAAATACATAAGTACCAGTAACCGCCCCGGAGCGTTACTGAGCTAATAATTGTTATCCGTTTGAACTCCTTTAAGAATTCCTAAAGAGATTAAAAGAATCATTATATATTCTCACTTGAAGGACGCAGCATTTGAAAGAGACAGGCCAGATTAAAGTCACGCTCCAGGCATTTGGTTTCTTCAGAATATTTCCCGGAATAGAATTTTCCGGGATAAATTAATTAGGCACACAAAGTTGTAGATTTCTGAGAAGTTGTTGTTGCTTGATATTCCAGTTGCCAGAAGACTATGCCCTTCGATAATTCTAAAGGTTTTTATTTTCGCTGAGTGGAAAACTGGCTATGTACAAAAATGCTAACAGCTTAGAGTTATGCATTAAGTTTAAAGTAGGTATTTCCTATTATTTCGTGTTATATCAATATTATATAATTTTAATTTAAATACTTTAACTGTTTCTTTATTAATTAATTAATTAGTTTTTTATTACAGATTCATCCTACGATTACATCCATATTTGTTAGTACAACTGCGAGTGTTAGTAATAATTAATTAATAATTGAAATAAATAATATTTAATTGCCATTATATTTTTATTACTACAAAACTTTTTATTAGTGAAAATGCTAACAGATAGGTAATAAAAAAATTATGAGTTAAATAGCTGGATAATTGTACGTGCATACTATACGATAATTTTTCCTGTTTACAGTTTGTTCACACTGATTTTCGTTCCTATCATAGTCCACTGATGGTCACAAGCCTATAAAATATAATGACACTACTTTAATCTACTTTTACAACCTTTATAACTGCAGTATTTTCAATTTTATCTTTTTGACTGCACCCAGTTGGCCTCGTGGTCGCTTTCCTAGTAACAGTCCGGAGTGATACCCCTGTGTCTCGGAAAGCTCGTTAAGCCGTTGGCCCTGCGCCTGATCTCTCTCCGGTCGTGCCGTCCCATCGGACTATGAGAGTGAGGAAAGAGAGAGTGCACCTGTGTCTGCGCACACACTTGTGCAGTATAATATCTCCCGCGCCGAAGGCTGGTCTTCGCTGAGATTGGTGGCCATGGCCGAAATTCGGTCTGGAGCACTATAATTATTTGTAATTTAACTGTCATATGTAGGTAGGTACTCCACACATACAAAAGACAAAAGCCTATTCAAAGTTATACCACGTATAAGTTCTGAAAATATACAGTGTTATTCGTTATATGTTGGAAATCCGTTATGGGGATGTAGAAGAGGTCATTCGCAACCAAATGTCAAAATTTTTTTAGTCATTTGACATTTTATAAATTTTTATTTCATTCATTTTAAAATATTTAATGTCAAATTACTCCAAAATGGAAAACCACACCTAATATTTACCTGATCATCGAAAAGGCTCATACCTCCAACACTTAAAATTACCCTGCACAATTACCCCGCTACTAATTTTTACCCCCCTTCACCCCTTGCAAATCCTTAAGATCTTTACCCCGGGGCAAAGCGTCTTTGTACATTTTGTCAAAATGTTAATTAGGAAACTGTGTGCCGTATACTGTAATCTGCGAATGAGAGATTATCTTTGAAGTTAAGTCGTACTTATATTCAGGAAATTTTGGTTATTAATAATTTACATTATTATACGTATCCTCTGTTATCTCCAAAAAGATAGGTGTATCCTGTTTCATGGGTCGATAATTACAAACACTATTTTTACATGCACATTAAGATTGTAGGACTTTCTTGATGACTCCGGAAAAGGGGTCCCTACTGCCATTACGTTCATTTGATTCTCGTTAACAAATCTACAGGGTCAAATAAATTATAAATTAGCTAGCAGAACTCCGAAGACGTAGGTATCTATATCTAAACATTTAAAACCAAAAAAGAAATTAGTTTCATGTTTTTTTTTGGGGTCACATAAAGTATCAGTTTAAAAATCAGTTTTTTTGTGTGCAAACTAACATACGTGATAAAACAGATTTTATCAACTCACACTTCAAGTAACAACACTACCAGCGGTCATTTACCTCGAAAAGAAGAATCAAGAAATCTTTTTGATTTGGGCGTACTTTGATTTCGATAAACATCACGTCTGCGGAGTTTTGCTAGCTAATTTAATTTGACCATGTATACTTATAAACAGGGGCACACAAATAAGCCTTAACTATGACCTGTCTGAAATTTTAAGTGACAAGACACACTATCTTCGATATCTCAAACCAATCTTATTACATTCCCTCCTCGCAAAATCCTCCAAAATTGTCATCCCATCCCATCATGCAGACAGTATTAAATTCCCGGGTTCATAACTAAACAAAGGTTAGACGGAGGGTTGAACCGCACAGTTTGTCAAACCCTAATTAATAAACTAACCGTTAACTGTGCACAAACAAACTAACTCGGCCCGCGGCGGCGTCTGTCTATTGCTTGTTACTCTAACTGCTGTGTTAAGATCGAGATTGTTAGCATTAGCCACAATAACTTAGTGTGATTATGGTTTAGATTCAGTGTACCTTTTGACACAACTACTCTGTAACTTCATTTTAAAGGCTTGTGCAGACCAGCGCGACTTGTCGCGCGACGCGACACGAACAATACAATTTCTAAGAAAACTAGTATAACAATTACCGGTGTCGCGTCGCGCTGGTCTGTACGAGCCTTAAGGTGTCTTGTTTGACAAAAGCGTAGGTGCATAACTAGGTACTCTGAACGTATTCATGGTTATCGCGGTGTCCTGTCATTTTCATTCTAAAAACAACGTTAGGTAAATTTTTACTTGATAAAGTTATCACTTTGCAGACTATAAATTACTCAATGACAAATAATTAAAAAAGACAATATTACAAACTGACCCACAAAAAAGCGACAAATAAAAACTTGAAGTCGGCATTTTTTTGGAAAAAAGTTTTTATTTATAATTATTGTTAATATTCATAGAAATTACTGCTACATTTCTGAAATGAAACACATAAACGTATTAACAATTTTAATTTTCTACATACATATTATCTGTGGTCCTACGTTTCGTGCCTAACATGGCCGGTGGCGCTATCTATCGGCGCTCTCTGAACAATGCTGTTCACGTATCTGAAGTAGGTAAGTAGGTACCAACTTTATGAGTCCCTGTATTTCCATGTGTTTTTATAGGAAAAAAAATCTTCAATATTAGAATTAAGACAACTATCAATTGTAATATTATAGCAAGAAAAGTAATGAAAACGCCTGTTGATATTTTGCAATAAATCACAAAAATTGGCCGAGTGCGAGTCGGTCTCGCATACGAAGGGTTCCGTACCACCGTACCTACAATATGTAATATTACGTTTTTTTACTATATAAAAAAAACACGTTTTTTGTATGGGGACCTTTAACTTTTAACTTTTATTTTATTTGTTGTTATATCGGCAACAGAAATACACAAGCTGTGCAAATTTCAAGTGTGGGAGACACTTGAAATTTGCACAGCTTGTGTATTTCTGTTAATGAGATTACGGTTAATGAGATACAGCCCGCTGACAGACAGACGGACGGACGGACAGCGGAAGCTTAGTAATAGGGTTCCGTTTGGCACCCTTCGGGTACGGAAAACTAAAAAGTATCTTTACTTTTTGTAAATTATAAAAAAAGTCATCTAGGTATTTGCATTCAGTAGGTACGACCTTAAAATGTTGCGCATAGTTACGTGGTGCCTTTGTATATTTATTTGAAACACATAAATGAAACTTAAACTTAAACACACCGCGTTAATCATCAATAAGAAAAACGTCAAAAATAATTAAGTTAAATAAGCATCTACACTTTCAAAATGTTTCTACTTAATCGTTTTGTCTGTACGGAAATTGATAAGGGGGTAAAATTGGGACAATGCCATGGTGGCAATAAAATAGGCAAGTATCTATGTTCTGAATACCTATTCTATGTGAACTTAATGTCAAGTTATTGGATTCCGTATGAGCAATTTGTTATCCTATTAACTTTAAAACCTTTACATTATAAGACCTAATTCGATAGTGTGGCGAAGAAGTAACATTTTTTTTTCCAATATATTTCTTTTATTACTAAGTAGATACTTACACACTTAATTTTTTTTTAACACAACTAACTATTTACTTTAGGTACTAAATTAAATGACTATTATTAGGTTTCTACATATTATATTCAGTTTTAAGATTTTGCAAACTTAGATCAAGGCAAATTCTCAGATAAAATAAGTTATAACTAAAGGTTTTTTATAACATTACTGTGAATTTAGAACTCGCTATGATGATAGGCATTAATCAAGAGCAAAAAAAACGAGTTTCATTGAAGGTCATCAAAATCAAAACAGTTTTCAGAATAATACCTAACTGCAATTTTCTACTCAAACCACCTCAATATTATCTAAACTAACTTCCATAATTATCAATAACACTTATTCCCTAATTTCCATTGCATCCATATCATATAACCGTGCACGCGAGCCATCCGAAATCACGAACCCCTTGTTAGGGAACCCTAAATAATTAATATTTGGTGCGTCCGTGTCGCCCTATTATTAAATCATGGAGGCCCGTGTAACAATTAGTGATGTTCTCACACCGGTGGACCGGAGACTACGGTAATTATAATGTTCGAAAAACAGGAATAATTTTTTTAGAAAACATCTTAGTAGTAATTACTGTAAGGTCAACCTTTTACAAGTCGTTGATTATTTTGAATTTGATTTTGGAATGTTACATAATTATAGGATAAGCTAAAAAATACTAAGAGATAGAAGTAGTGTATTTGGTTGCGTTGTTTTCGATTCCTATATACCTTACCAAGCGTTTTTGGTTACTTTGACGACTCGTTCTTTAATACTTACGAAAAAATGTTGCGGTGTCTCAGTAGAGCAGTGGTGGCCGAGTGGTAACGGCTGCGACTTAGAAGTTGTAAGCTCGTGGGTTCGAACCCAAGCAGGCAATTTACTTTGAGTAAATTATTCCATCACCACTGCTCTCAAAACGGTGAAGGAAAACATCGTGAGGAAACTGCCATGTCCTAGAACCAAAAATTCGAAGACATGTGACATCTACCAACCCGCACTGGGCTCGCGTGGTGGATTACAGCCCACTCCCTCTCAGAAAGAGGAAGGAGACCTGTGTCCCAACAGTGGGAACATTATGTACTGAATATGCTGTCTCCGTAGCACAGTACAGGTGAACTAACCTGCGGAATGATACCAATGGAAGGTTCCATTGGTATCATTCCGCAGGTTAGTTGTTAGTTGTTGGTACTGGTTCTTTACAGAATCAGCTATGCGAATTACTTAATATGTAAAAGAAGCGCTACGAAAACTATTATCTGTAAGGTCGGTTCGTTATTTCATTTGAAATAAGATTAGACATAATGTCATAATGCACTAAACCTTTTTTACAGCCCGTTCAACCGATTTTGACTTCTATTGCGTTGGTGGCATGATAAATGGCAGCTGCAGTAAAAAGTTGGAATTTTAACCACTTTTTTGCGTTTAATGCCATCCTTATGCCTACGGTATAGAACTCAGAATCGGTTGAACGGACTGTAAAGAAGCTTTGTTTAAATGTTTAATGTTATTTTAAATGGAGTATAGCTTGTGCCCGCGACTTCTTCCGCGTGAAATTTCTTGTTACCCAGACCCACCCCATCGTTTTCTCTATAACGTTCTTACTGACTTTTTTTTCTTTTTGCTTGACGGCTAAGGGTTCTAGCATGATGTTAAATATCCTATAGCCTTCCTCAAGAACTGGGCTATCAAATGCAAAAAGATTTTTTCAAACCCGGCAGGTAGTTCCAGAGATAAGCGCGTTCAAACAAACAAAAAAGCAAACTCTTCAGTTTTCTATTGGCTAAATAACGGCTGAGTTGATAAAATGATTAATATAGAAGAAGGACCATCCCATCTTCCTGGCTCGGCGTGCTGTGCTGGTGCTGCTGCTGCGGCTGCAGAAAACCTCAAGCGGCGCAAGTATAATACCCTTACAAGTATTTATATTTTCGAGCCATTTGAGGTTGAAACCCTCTGGCCGTGTGATCCGAGTGTTCACGGCCTCTTTGACACTTCCCGTGACCCAAGGGCTGGTTTTCACCTTGGGCAGAGGCTAAGTATTGCCATACAACGTGGCAATGCGGGCAGTCTCTTGGGTACATTACCAGTCGACAGCGATGCGGATGAATTTTTCGATGGTATATTTTAGTTTTAGTTAAGTTAGTATACAGGGTGGCAGGGACATTAACGTGAAAACTGATACCATGGATCAGTACATGGCAGTAGATTTTTTCAAATAACCGACGACAAATTTCAGCGCAGGGACGTTCACAATCATGTACTGAATCCATGGTATCAGTTTTGGCGTCGATGTCCCTGCCACCCTGTATAGTTTTGCTACTTGTATTAATTAATTCGTTATTATGTACCCACTTGTAAATATTAAAACAGGTAAATCTTAACTAAGATGAAAAAATATGACGTGAAATAGAGAAGATCATAAGATATGGTAATCTTTAATGATGTAAATTCCGTGCCTCAGAAAGCAAGTTAAGCCGTTGGTCCCGGCTGTCATTCGCGAATCTTTGACAGTCGTTACGGGTCGTCAGAAGCCCGAACGTCTGACCACCAGCCTTACGAAGAGGTATCGTAATACCCAGTTACTAGATTGTGGAGGTCAGATTGGCAGTCGCTCCATGTAAAATACTTGTATTCAGCTGCATCCGGTTGGACTGGAAGCCGAGCCCAATATTTGGGAATAACAAAATAACATTGAAAACCAAGAAATATACTCTTACTCCCATAACTCAGACTAATCATAATATCACGCTTTTATACCTGCTATGTAGGCAGAGGTTACCTGATATGTTTAAGTCCCATGTAATAGGGGGCGAGCCTATTGCCATCAACCGGGCACAAATCCAGGCTCTGGGCTCCTACTGAGAAATTCCTGATGAAAAACCTAATAACACTGCCCGATCTGGGAACCGAACTCGAGGTCCTTTTTTTTTTTTTTTTTTAGGATGGGAATTCATCAAATGACTTCTCCCGCTCTGGGCGGAGCGAGAAGGCGTGTCAGACTTTTACTGACTAAAACCCACCCGTGTTCCTTCCGTTGCCCGTGTGCCGGGGCCGCGATATCCCTTTCGGACAAACCCGCCACCCCAGCAGGGAACTCGAGGTCCTGAGTTCGGTTCCCAGTGTTATTAGGTTGCTCAGCAGCAGCGCTTGTGACCACGAGACTAACAAAATAGTCATTGTGTTATCATTATAAACTGTATGCCTAACCTACTTGAATCTGTTTGTTTTCTGTAAAGGTTAATACTCGTATTTAGGTAACTAAGCGCATTTTTTGCGTTACCACTTTTTTTCAGGTATTTGTTGGATTAAAAAAATGGATTCCTTTACCTACTTTTGAAACATTTCAAAAATGAGTGAACAATTTGTTGATAAAATAGACTCTAGTTTTAACTTTTGTTGTTTTATTACAAAACAAAGTATTAAATTGAAAAAAAATCAGCAGGTAGAACAAGCTTTTCAAACTAATTTTAGATTTCAAAAAAGCCTCTCGACTTTTAATTTTAAAAAGAGATTGCAAATAATTTGGCACAAAATATTTCTCAGCTCAATAAACTAGATAATAAAAATAATAAAATCTTTCGTCTAATTATTATGAAGCCAGTAACATCATTTAAATAATTGTTTCAAATATTTCAAATGGTTACCTAACGATACATAATTACTTTCTCTGTAATTACAGAATATTAATTAATAATAACATAAAATTGTATTAAAAACATTAATTTATTCATACAGCTACTGTGAATTTAGATTTACGCCATTATAAAAACTAGTTTATTGATTTATTCATAGCTACAAATTGAATGCTAACATTAACATATTGTTATTGTATTCAAGTTAATGGGTTTACAAATCTCTATCTATTGAAGTTAACAGCTCAAGAATTTGTAAAAGCTTCGGTAAGTCAATTATCCAATAAAGGCAACTTTTACTTTAAATCCAAGCATTGTTATCGTGAACAGGGTACAAAAACTGAGTAGGCAGATGCTTATTATGTTTCCAATTGAGTAGCTCCCCACAACCAACGCCATTCCTATTAACAAGCGTAACCAGATTACCTCGTCAGTAATTCGGCACACTCACCACACAAATAAAAACAATTGTATATTTTTTCCTCAATGAGTTTATTGCGGCAGAACAATAAATGAAGCTGATCATATAACGTTTACTTTCAACACCAATTACGAATACTCTACACGATATCATGTCGTACGCCGAGTCCATATTTATAATATTCGAGTCTGTATTGCACTTCGCTTCACAAACGCCAACTCAACACCCAAGCTGCTATCCCTAATAACTTACAGTTCGTGGGATCGATAATTACGATATATTTGTCTAAATATCACAAGAAAATACAAAAACGAAATACGAAATAGAATTAACACAATTAAAATTATTAACAATTAAATATAAAGAGTCTGTTTCGCTTCAAGACGTGAGATATCACCAGGGCGAGCGCGGGTGGCAGGAGCGTCATGACACCGGCACGTGGTGCTGGTACAGTTGCTCCTGGCGTTCGCACAGCGAGGTCATCTTCTTGAACGACTCGGAGGTCTCGCGAAAAAGCAGGTTCGCGTCATCCCGGGGTCGTGCGTGAGCGGCGTCCAGCCGGCCGGGTGATATCACCGGCGGGGACGACGCCGACAGCGGCGACAGCGATTCCCGCGCAGACTGTGCCCCCGCCGGCGCCCCGTACGGACCGCCACCTGCCTGCGGCACTCCGTTACCCATCAGAAAAGGGGACGGAAAAAACCCCCGCTCACCGAACTGTGGAAACAGCCCCGCTTGCAGCGCAGTCAAGTTCCGACTGTAGAATTTCATAGTTTCAGTCACGTAGCTGGGAAGCTGAGATGCTTCCTCGTTGCCACCGTATCGCAGGCTCTCTAATGTTGAGGCGAGCCCTTTTATATCCGCATATAATTTATTAAGGAGTTCTGCGTTGACTTCGAACGCTGGTTTCTGTTCCGGTGAGCCGGTGGACAACAGCCGCCGATGCAGGTCAACGTTCGAGCTGTGTCTGTCTCGACTCCGCCGAGAAGGGAAGGCGGCGTCACAACCGTTCACCTCGCACGGGTGAAGCAATTTCAAATGATCGTTTCTGTAATGCATGCGCAGTGTGAAGTGGTTCTGAAATACTTTCCCGCAAGCGGTACATCGGTCGGGGTTCTCGTCGTCTATGGGTATTTCTAGGTCGTTGATATCTGACCTGTCATCTGTCCTGTCACTGCTGGCTGACGGGGAGCGCGCCCTGGCTAAGCGCTCTTCCAATGCATGCAAGTCACTCCCGCTGTCGCTCGGGGTATACAAATCGGAACGTAATCTCAGTCCTTCACGAACAACGCTGGGGGCACTCGACTCATCGTCCGACTCACTCTCAGCCTTAACACGTGTCACTGATTCCGAGTCCACAGTAGCCTCCTCACCGTTCTGAAATGACTCCGTGCTTTCAGGTTTTTGTTTCTTGAGTGATAACGGTTCCTCCTCAGCGCGACTCGAGCTGGGCGTTGACAGGTTTCTAAATAAATCCGCGTGATATTCTTCATCGGACACGTTGTATTCATTGTTTTGAGAACACCGGGTGGGGTTGCCGCTCTTCCTCTTACGTTTGTTAGGAACGTGGGACGACGTCTTATCATCCGAGGCGGTGGGGTCAGCGCGACTGTTTACACTATCAGGTTTCACAACAACGGGTTTGGTATCGTCTCTGTTTTTATTCACACTTAAATCTTCAGGTTCATCCTCGTAGTTCAATCTTTCTACAACCGGAGATGTAGTCCGTTCATCAGATCTATCTTTATGATCATCATCAGAGATATCATCATTAATTTCACTATAATTATTGGACTCTTCTTCGTGCATAATATGAGGTTTGGCAAGATCTAGTGCACTGCGGTGATGATATTCATCCGAATGTGGAAGCTTTCTGTACATTTTTTCAATTTCACTGAAGTTGCGGAGGTCGTCGAGGGGCACACGTGGAGGAAGTGGAGAAGGTCCCGGAGGCCCGCTGAGTGATGGTGGCAGGCGAGCTGCCAGCTCAGGCGGCAGCAGCCCGTGAGGAGGTATGGGTAGCCGCGCCAGAGCGGGCAGCAGCGGGAACGGTTGTGATGACCGACCGTCGTGTGCCGATATTTTGCGTCTCACGTGCGGCGAATGCAGCTTCGGATTCGGGTTAGCACTGTGCCGGTTTCTCGACCGTCGCGAACTGAACATCATGGTGCATCCTTCCACTGTACACTTGTGCATCTCTCGCAGGTGCACCGCCGAAAAATGAATTTTTAACGCGCCTTTATCGCAGAAAGTTTTGAGGCAGACGTTGCACTGAACTCTCTTCTTGCCAGTCGCGGGGTTGACGAACTGGACACCGAGGCCGAGAGGCCACGGGGCCGGCGGCGGGTCGCGCCTGTCCAGCGGGTACTCAGGCGACCGACGTTCGGCGCTCTTGTCGTCATCTCGGCCGCTGAAGCTGGCGCCGAGCTTGCGGAAATCGAACTGAGGCGCAGGTTGAGTCACTCGAGGCATCATAAAATAGTCCAGACCAGCGGGTAGGCCTGGAACCGCACCGTACTCTTTGGGTTCCATCACGTCACTGTCATAATATGCGCGCGTAGTGCGAAGCGGGTGGCGCGCGTCGCGGCCGCTTTGCGACTGAGGACGTGCGACACAGGTGACCGAGCGCGGGCGGCAAGCGACAAAGGCCAGCGGTGCGGGGGTGTGAGGGGGCGCGGCGGGCGTACGGAGGGCGGGGGCGCGGGGGGGTTGCCGCAGGTGGGAGGGGCCAGCGCTGGGCGGAGCGGATCGATGCGGTGGGGACACGCGACTCGCGACACTCGCGCACTCCGCCACTGTAAACACTGGAGAACTAAAGCATCGCATGTTACGTAACGAGGCACATACGCCACTCTTGCACATAACCATACACGAACGATTGCATACCGACTCGGTTCCGCGTTTAATTATAGAGATGTCGACCGCTTTGCTCTACGTAAAGGAACGGACAAGAAATCTTAGAAATAACTTCATTTTGATCTCCGACATCCATAAACAAGTCAAAAAACCGTAACAGTACGTAATGCTCGCATAATTTTACCATAAAATACCCGCAAAAATAAGGAACATTTTTTTTTTGTTTGCCACGAGCTTCAAATCTACAAAAACAAACTCGGCTCTTCTACCTGTTTCGCTACAATATAAATACGGTGCAACTCAAGCGAAAAGCATTTCTTGGAAGCTCCACCGTGAACTCTTGAATAGAGTAAGCTGAAGAACGAAGCGCTGAAACTTCTATAAAAGTACAGTGTAACCTGGATAAGTGAGATCACAAGGGACCTAGAATTATTTATCACTTAAAGAGGCTTTTCATTTAGGTACCCGATTTCCCAAATAGTAAGATTTAAAATAATAATTATCTTATTAATAGAGGCGACTACGACAGGACGAAATTTACCGTTTTTCATTTATGTGAAAATGATCATTAAAAATGTGTCGCGTCCTGTCCAGACAAGAGAGATTCAAAATTATAAATTATTATAAGTTGTCTTACATAAACAGGATATTGCACTGTGAAGTCCCAAATAGAGAGGTAAATCTAACAAATGCATTCTCATTTATAAAGGTTTAATTATTCCCAGTAGCAGAGGTATTTCAATGCAAAAGTGTAGGACCTCATTGTAATTATCAGTAGTAGAGGTTTCTCACATATCGCAGGTCCACTTAACCAGGTTACACTACATTACAATATTTATTTTTCATAAATTATACCGCAAAATATTTACAAACAGAAATATTGTATATTTTTTGTCCGTTTTTTTTGGACGTTTCGTTTCCAATTTTCCACTGGACTCTTTTGATGGTCGAAAAGCGCTGTTTTTGTAACATTTTAATAATTAATCAGTTTTTATTTATTCAACTATCTTAAAAGCAGCTTCTTTAGATTCGTTTCGGCTTGCTCTTTGAAACTATGTGATTTTTTTTACCCTGTTGGGTTGACGTTTTACATTGCTAATAAGTGTGCTTGCAGAGAACATCTGGTAACTACACACATCATAGTTTTTTTTTTTATTAGTGAAATTGTACTTACTTATTGAATGCGCAATGATGTTTATTTACCTACATACAGGTCTGTATTTCCAAATAGGTAAGTACTCATAAAGTTTGCTTATCATTACACCTTTTACCTTAAAGGGTTGACAGAGGATACCTAGGCAGCTCTACGTACTTCCACTTACGTTTTGAAGGTTATTTTAATTTCGACTTAAGAAGTTTCAGTTTACTTACTAAGTTATGGGGGGGAACTTATTTCCATTTACCGAGAACATTTGTAAAGCATAGGTATACAAATAATTAACGGACTTTACTAATAATTACGGTTTTTAGTACAGATTTAGGTTACTCGTATTAAGTATGTAAATTTATTTATTTTCTTATTTTTGAATTCCCTTTGATATATTTTACTTACCTACAACAAATGCATTTCATTTTCTGAGTGGGTGCCAACTTGATTTTTATTTTCATGGAATTAAATTATTGTTTAAGTGATTAATAAACGAAACTATTGATTTCACGGCTACCTAATAAAATTTTGATAGTTAGCCCTTTTCAATCTTAAAACAAATACGATTATGACATACAAAATATAAATAAACATTACAAAACTAATTTTACCTCTTGCGCCTGAGCTTTCATACTAGTAACGCCATCTGTTTTTGAACTAACGAACTAAACACCACATCAATGAAAACCCTCAACTTCGGATCACGCGTGTCAATAAATCATTGTTCTATATTTAAAAACGTTTTGGAACGTGTTAAAAAACAAAGCATGGCGGTTGTAATAAAATAACGGATTTTCTTTAAGTTTTTTTTTGTTTGATGTTCAAGGAGGTTTTATACAAATCAAACGTATCTATTGTTTTGAGTTTGACCATCAAACAGGTTGAGCGAACGGTTTTCGGTAGTGTATTATGATTTTAATAGTGTTGTTCGGTAGGTAAATTTAAAACGAACTTACCTCCTATTCACAAGCAGATTTTAATCAGCATTTTTTATCAGCATTCAAGTTCAACTCAAAGACGGACATTTTTTTTTTCTGTCGTCATCCCTATTAGGGTGCAGCTCGTATAACTACACAAAAAAAACAATTCAAATAAACATTCCCCGCCACGTCTCGATCTACTTTTCCCAATGTCCTCCCCATTTCTAATACGAAACATTATTTTATTTAAAAATAATCAAACACTCCTCCAATCGTAAATTAAGTGGGAATCGGTCCAATCCCTCTCTTTAACGCGTGATAACCGTCAGATGTGTTGGTTGGTCTGTTCGATGTCGTATCGCGCTTGCTCGATTATTCTCCATCTCGGAAACAGTTACAATCGAGTATCGTTCCGCGGTTCATGCGTAAACAGAGCTCTTTTATTGTGTGGTACAAGGCATAAACTTCTGTCGCAATGTCAATATAAGTCAGTGCCTCTTCATACGTCCCGGTTGCCGGGTACCCGCCGGCTAAGTGTATGAGCATGTACGTTATCCTTTGTACGTACCGGCATAATATAACTACATGCCCATACACTTGGCCGGCGGGTACCCGGCACCGGCTACCCGGCAACCGGGACGTATAAAAGCACTTTTTTACAAAAAATTTAGTAATGATGAATGTAAATCATGATTTTTATCGGCAAACATTTTTTTTTTATCGAGGTAGTCGAAGTTCGCTTCCTATTGGCAATTAGCAGAAAGTAATGAACTTACTATGTAGTAAGTTTTAATTAGATTAGGCGCCTATAACATAACATTACGCCTGTTTTTCCCCGAAGGGTTAGGCAGAGATGTACCTATGGTACACCCACATTTCGCCAGTTATGTTAAAGTCCCATGTAATAGGGGGCGAGCCGCTTGCCATCAATCGGGCACAAATTGACTCCGGGCTGCCTATAGCTGTATCTAATTGTGTAATTATATGTCTAGTCTTATTAGTCCACTAGTTTACGAATAAGACTGCCAGACAAAATTATGTTTTAAAACCAATAAGAGTACTTCAACTTATTTTATCTATACAAAGTTGTACAAAAATCAACTTTCAATACATTTTGCATAACTTAAACATAAACGTATTTATATTTTTATTCTTGAACTTTCCTATAAGAAAACTAATTATTTATTCTTATACAAACCTGTACTCATGCCTTTTCCTTATTTATTTATTAATTTCGGACAACAATATGGTCTGGATTGTCAAAGTTCCACGAAAGACAGCCGGTACCAACGGCTTAACGTGCTTTTCGAGGCACGGAGGAGTCTAGGTATGTAAAGATGGTCACCCATCCACGGACCAACCCCGGCAAGCGTAGCTTAACCTGATGGATCGACCCGTGCGGCTGTTATTACTTAGCCACGAGCTCCTCAAATAATTGTGACAAATGATAAAGTACGTAAATACCTGTAAGTTTATCTTTCAGGTTTTCTTCTCTTTACGACGCGAGTGGTTCAGATTTTCTTTTCGTAGAAACACTTATACATGTGTTCAATTAAATCAATATCGAAACTGATTAAACACCCCTTTCATACCCATTCACCAATATCCTTCGCCGTAGGGTACCTCGAGAAAGTCCACAAACCGCTAAGTATCGGTTATTGGTTTGACCATCTAGCCGCTTAATTCTAGCCCGCTGTTCTCTCGTCACTTGTCCCGGGGTACAGTCACCCATATTATACTCTCAGTTTCGCGGTACGTAACATAAACAAGATCTCTTTTTGTCCTAAGTGATCCGCCTCTGGTCAACGTTGATTTTTATATCGACTTAAGAGGTCTTCACACTTGGTTCGGTTGTCGTTGGTAAAAGTTTTAAAGATTGCAAGTAAGAAAAAAACTTGTGCAAGTAACACAGATTTTCTTTCTATTCGATTATTTATATTGTCTTGTCAAGTCCAACTGTTTTTATATTTTTTTCCAATAAGAAATTAGGTACCAACACAAAATGATGACATTAAAACATTTGTAAATAAAATGTGTTTACTTATGGTTGCTTCCATAATGCTCAAACTTTACCTAACTTTTTATATCAACAAAAACTTTTAATTAATTAACGTTTTTTTTTACTCTTTAAGGCAGGTACTCTACCTACTCCATACATTAAATTTTAATTAGACTCATACCCATTAAAATACTAAGTGACTGCGACAATTATACAAATTTGTAATTTGTTCTTGAGCTGAACATCAAAATAAAAGTGAATCTGCATAATGATTCATTACACCTACGGCGTAGCAAGGTACAAGTGGCGCTATCTGTTATTATTTTTTGGAACTAAATTTTTCAAGTGCTTTGTAGCGTTTATTTCCGATTGTTAGTTATATTTTTAACTCATGTCTAAATGGTTTTCGACCATATAATTATGGAGTAGGCCAATAGGAGTTCTCATTTTGGCAATTCTTTAATTTTCCTAGAAACCCACAAAGATATAATTTTTGGTGATCTCAGATATCTATTCAGTTCAAGCATGGGCAATTTTGATTGTGACACTGAAAAATGTACATATACATACTGATTTATTTTCCTCAATTAATTTCACAGCAACATCAGCAAACTACAGTCCTACCAATTACACGACCGACCAGAATAATGTACAACCCTCCTAACTCGATCCCACCGACATATTTATTTTGAAGAGCGCCGTATTTTGTTTGGATTAAAAATATTTCTGGCTACACTTGCACACGACACTGTACGAAATATCGCCCTGTACAAAACTGGCGAACAAAATTATAGACACGTGCCGACGTACTGTATACTTTTTTGTGGCCTGTGACGCACATAGGTCGAGTGGATTGGAATCTTGAGACGATTATTCTGTATGTCAAGCAGAACATCTTGAAGGTTGAGATTTCAGTGGTTTCGCATTGATATGCTGGTTGTTTGAATGGCATAATTATGTTTGGGATGCGAATTGACGGGCTCAGTGTGTTGTTTATTTTGCTCGACATGTGAATGATGTAGGTACTCGTATAGCGATGACGTCTTTAGTCACGGACGGAGTTTTTCAAGGACATTGATAGTGCATGAAAGGAGCCTTCACGAAAACATACAAAGAAAAGAAAGAAGAAAAATAACGGAAGCAGATAGGTATAGGTTACGGAGCTTCGTTGATTCCGACACCGAAAGGTCGGAACTTCCGATTAATATTATATCCCCGACTCCGACTTCGGCTCCGATAATTTTGAGTCGTAACCGGAGTTATACCGTAGATTGAAACGCAGCGCTGTAAAAAACTAGAGCGCGTACAAACAACTTTCAACTTGTCATCCGGGTAATTTTTATACACGCTCGCGCTCAGTCTCAATTTACTGTTTTGTGTGTTTGTCTCCTCTGGGAATCAAACCCGGGACCTCTAGGTCTGAGACAGGTGGTCTACTAGACCACTCGACCACAGAGGCAGTTATTTTTGTTTTTCATGTAGTATTAAAATGGTGTTGCTACAAAGCTCAACACGAAACCCCACCGAAACTTTGCACAAAATCTAACCACAAATCCAAAACCAGCAAAGAAGAATCGAACCCTGACTTCTGTGTCTGAGACAGGTGGTCCTACCTCAAGACTATAGAGGCGGTAAACTTATCAAGAATATAATACGATCTGATCGATTTCTCCTCCAACTTTGATCATTCATGGCAACATAACAGACTTACATTTTCTTTTCCTCAACTGTTCAGCATGGAAGTGTCTTCAGCGAACATGTAAGCAATAGCAATACATAACACTTTCGTTGCCCACGCCTTGTGGGCACGGATCGCGTGCTCCATCCACACATCCGGCTGAACAAACGGAAATTATATCAAGTATCTGCGTTTTTTCCATCTTCAAGTATTATCAGTATCGTGTTTAATGTCATTAAATCGATGTTTCCTTCAATGTATTTTTTTTTAATCTCGTGGAAACTATGAAGGTTGTATCAAAAACGGTGGAACTGCTTGAAAATATTTGATATTTCCGCCAATGTAACTGACTGGTTGTAATGATTTGTATGCTTTTGTGTATTTAAAATCAATTTTGTGTCTTCGTTTTCGTCCTGATTTTAATCTTTTGTTTGGGTAAATTGTTGTAAATTGATTGGTCTAATCAATCGTACGTTTTTGTGGTTATGCTGGTACCTACCACACCTATATATTTGTTTTGATTGATTATACATCGGTCAGTTCGAGGCTAAGTTTCTCTATTATCTAAGTAATTAGCTATCACATTTGATTTCCACGGCACAATTTCATTTAGTTCGTTTTGTTTTAAGGTTTCGTACTTCAAAAGAAAAATAATGGAACCCTCACTTCGTTGCCAGTCTGTCAAGACCCTTTTTATCAAGAATGCATAGAGCTATCAAGGTGAAATTAATATCAAATACGTAGGTCTACAGTCCCTTGGAGCTCTAAAAAAATCAAGCTCCTAAGTCAACGTAATAAAAAAATACGGCTACTTGTGCGACATATTTTGATACTTGCAAATAAATCAAAACCTATAGCGTAGGTACTACTTGCCATTGACTTAGAATAATGAAATTTGGTAAGAAGCAAGGTCTCATTGACAAGTAAAGGAAAAAATCATCAGTTCATCTTTGCATAATAATGAAAAATTTAAAGACAAAGTTAAATGCTTCGAAACGATCTGTCTATTTTTGGCTCAGCTTTTATTTTTGAGGCCAGTTATCGGTCGATCATAAAATACTGTCAATACTACAGTTCCATGAACAACGTAATGTAGAGGTCACCTTACAGTTTAATTAGATTCTAAACTTACTAAGTTTGTTAATAAGTACCTTACCGCACCCAAAGCCGCATTATCATAAATTACCTCTTAAAAATCTCAACAAACGTCAATTAAAAACACGCATTATGCTAACAGCTTCATAAATTCATAATTCTAAAGTAAAACATGAGTTTTCAAGATGGACGCCACCGAAATCCGTGCTACTTAACAATCAGAGCGTTGTTATCGTGTGAGGTAGCACGCGAGGATACATCCTTGACTTGGTTGTTCGAACAAAGAATATGAGTAATTGGTACTTAAACGATATTGTGAATTTGGATATTGTAGAGTTGCAAAGGGCTGTGTATGTTAGATGCAAAATTCCCTGTCAATCTGTTCTCTTCTCTCTTCTTAGTCGCGTTCTTCATTACTGAAAGTCGTGTCCTAAAAGGCTTTCGTGTCTTTACGTATAATGTCCTTCTACTTCGTTCGGATCACCTCAATAGCATAAACCGTCAGCACAGCCAGTCTCGCTTGCCAGTCCATCGGTCTAGCCACTGGCTTTTTGCTGCTTCATCATTCAGCTTCCCTTACCTCTACATGAACCCTTCAGTAATAAAAAAATTAAATTCATTTATTTCAGGTACCACATAACCCATATAAGAAATCTTTAAATAACACACAAATAAATACAACATCAACATAAATTAATGTAATTAATACTTTACTCCTCCGATGTTCTCCGCCTATAAAAAAGCACCACTCTGAAATGGAAAAGTTTGAAGTGACGGACGATCTGATAAGTTGCTGGCACACTGAGACTAAATCTCGTGAGTCGTGGTTACGGGTGATACTTGGCAAAATGGTAATGGCTGTCCAAATTCACATACTGGATCAACACGAACTCAAAACGTCTTAATTATATTTTCAACAGCAGAGAATCTCCATAATTAACAAAGTAATTAGCTATATTAAGTCGACATTCACACAATCCACCTACGTACAAAGCCCTGACAAAATCAGCTGCTAAAGGAAATAATATATCACCCGAGTATATCAGCTGGTATTACGAAATTATCGGAGGAAAAACTGTGCCAAACGAAATCGTATCCTTTGCCATCAGACCTCCAAATTTAATGACAGGACAATCCGCCAAACTTAACTTAAAAACTGCAAAAAAATAATTTAATAAATTAAACCTTAAACAGAAGGAATAAGGTTGTGATTGAGTTAGGTGTTTGAAATGTTAGTTAGAAGTACGGTAATTTATTAAGTAATTCGGTGTGCGGCGCGGGAGTTGAGCCGTGTAACGCCCCTGCGGATGCTACAGTAAAAGCAATGATACATCGCGGATTTCGTCGCGTTGTTGTTGGGCTCTACTTGGGGCTGTAGAATAGCTGTATTTTTAATAGGAATTCTGATGCAATTTTGGAAAATATAACTTCGGCATACAAAAACTTCCGATACATTGCCAACTATGTCATCAAAAATATACATGGCCATTTGTTTCATTTCCTTTCCCTTAAAAGCCATTTAGGAAACCCTAGTGACTGATATTTCTGCTACTCTTACATAAACTTCATCATCAACATTCCTGAAAATGAGATATCATCTCTCTCCAAAAAACTATCTCCTTTACTGCAATAACATCGTAAGTGTAGTATAGTGCATGAATGAATGAATGATCATTTATTTGTCCGAAACATGAGTATGCACACACAAAGCATGCAAGATGTTATGTACATTGCAGAAAGAATCACAGTCATGTTTTACTTTATCGACGTACAAATAAATTACACAAATTAATTAAAATTATTAATTATAATAAAATATTATTATACATTAAAAAAATACAATAAACTGAAATTAATTTGTTAACGATTACAATAAAATTAAATTCACATACAAGTACAGTACAAGTAAAAAAAAAACAAAAAATACTTAAAATAATTAACAGAACCAAACTAGCCAACTCGCGCCTATATTGGAATTATTATGTTTTATCCATTAGAAACTCAGCAATACTATAGAAACATTTGGCTGCCAAGTTACAGTTATATCTCTGAAAACAATAATGAAACAATTTTCGTATCATATTTTAGTCATATTTAATTTCTTAAATTGCAAGGTTTTTCACACATATACAACGTGTCCCAAAATTTAACGATAAGCGGGCACCAGACGGTGGATCTGCTCAACCCTACCCGAGAAAAAATAATACACACGTTACCGGTATTGTTGACATCTTAAGAGCGTTTATCCTAAAAGTTGGCAACGTCGCAACCAGCTGTTAAAAATTTACCTGTTTTGATTTATTTGGCAATATTACTGTATGGAAATAAGAAATGCGGCTAACTGGCCAACTAGAATATTAATAAGGAATTGCAATTATAACATTGAATTTGAATTTGTACCCGTTTTAGGTGTAAAAAAGGCATTTGGGAAGTTTCCAAATACTTTTTTTACATGTAAAACGAAATATTCGGTGTTACGATATTAATTTTTGCATTTCATAATCAATATTCTAGTTCGCTAGTTAGCCACATTTCTTATTTCCATACAGTAATATTGCCAAATTAATCAAAACAGCGAAATATTTGGCTTCTGTTTGCGACGTTGCCCACTTTCAGAATAAACGCTCTTAATTGTATTACACACAAAAAATACTTTCATTTGATGTATCAATAACATAAATATAGTCCGACTAATTATAAAATTATAAATAAAACCAGAAAAACATTTCTCTTGTATTTGAGTTTTACGATTACCGTCTTATTGCTTGGGGCCGTTGATACCCATTTAACAACTTCTGCGGCAATGATGCATGATGACGTAGCAGGTCAAACAATCTGTTTGGTAAACCCTCTAGCTTAATACAAATAATTTCACAGCAGATCGAACCAATCCGCCCCAAGTGGAGTAAACCGTCGGTAAGGCGAGGACGTATGTACACACAGAGGAAGTGATTCAGGCGAGGCCTGCTTGTTCAGCGAAGCAGTGCGGCGCTTGCGCAATAACCCGCGAGCGTACTCCCGCGCACGCGATGCATGCGGTATGTCCACTTGTCTTGTGGGTTTGTGGAGGGGTTAGATGTGGGTCGGTTTTTTAGGGGTGATGTAATGGGTTGTTTTATGTATAGCATATTCAGCCTGTAATGTTCCCACTACTGCGACGCAGGCCATCTCTCTTCGAGAGTGGGCTGTAATAGATTACAGCACAGTCTCCGCCGCACTCTCTAACGCGCACTGGGCCCGTATTGTAGACCATGCGGGCCCAGTGCGCGTTAGAGAGTTGTTTGTTGTTTACGGGTTGGTAGATGTCACAAGTCTTCGAATTTTTGGTTCTAGAATATGCCGGTTACCTCACGATGTTTTCCAAAAAATTCGAAGATATATGACATCTACCAACCCGCACTGAGCTCGCGCTGTGGATTACAGCCCACTCCCTCTCACAGAGAGGAGGCCTGTGTCCCAACAGTGGTAATATTAAAGGCTGATTTAGATTATGCTACGCTTTAAGGAACTGGTCTAGTAGTTTTATATTTTCAATTCTTGCAATCGAAGAACAACAGTTACATGCAACGTTCAGTTTACCTTTAACAATTTCATAATATCGCCATAAAAGTAAAGCATGTAAAAACTAAGTGCTCATCTCCACTTCTCTGTATTTTCTAACATTTTCAAACCCTCTTACCAAACGCAAGTTTAGCATATAATTCATCTGTAATGCTACAAATTACCACCCTACACAATGACTGTGTTGGATGTGCCGACGGCGTGAAAATTTATGGTTTCTGCTTGTGCCTTTTAAGAGGTTGCATGTTGTAAATGTTGGAGACGCGAAAATCGGTGCGGACCCAGTGGGAGATATGCTAGCTACGTTGTTTTCGTTGGAAAGCTGGACAATCGGAAACAAAATCTTCAAATAATGATCCTGTCTAGTCAAAATACTGTTTTTATGTGTTGTATGTGTTTTATTATGTTTCAAAGCGGATAGCGGCCCAAAAAAGATCTGCTATTTTATTTAAAAATAATTTAATTTAAAACAAATAATAATGATGAATATAAATAATTATAATTAATTTCATTTTTTTTAAACTACGGTATCTGAAAAGTCCAATTATTAAAAACTAAATAATGAAATACTGATATGACACAATATTTTACTTTTATGAAGAAGAAACCAAAAAGGCGTACGAAAGCTAATGAAAATTCCTCAAATTGATAGTCTGTTGACTTTGCAATCAACTAGCAAAAAGTAGCATTCGCTCTACAAAACATATCTTGTACTACACGACACACCCCAAGTTCATTAAAAAGTTGTCGTTTAGCAAAAGCTCAATCAAGTCACTGTCGTCATTTATTTTGTCGCACTTACTCGCGACATTTTGACTTTTCATTTCGAGTCGACACACTTAATAACCGAGTCGTTAACTAATTTTATTTATGAAACTTTGTGTCTTTGGCTCAAGTCTTCAATCATTAGATGTTATGAGAATGTGAACGGCTTTTAGCAAAATGGGAAAGTTCTTAGTATTCTTTGGAACCTATAGAAATTTTTAGAAGGCACTTCGAGTTTTCTAGTATCACGTAAAATTGATAGCACAGCAGGAATATTTGCCTAGCCTTTTCCCAACTATGTTGGAGTCGGCTTCCAGTCTAACCGGATGCAGCTGAATACCAGTATTTTACATAGAGTGTCTGCCTACCTGACCTCCACAAGCCAGTTACTGGGTAACAAGATACCCCTAGGTAAGACTGGTTGTCAGACTTTCGGGCTTCTGACGACCCGTAACGACTATCAAAGATCCAGGAATGACAGAAAGCTTAACCTGATCGATCGACCCGTGCGGATGTTACTACTTAGCCACAACGTGCAGCCCGGAGTTTGGATTTGTGTCCAGTTGATGGCAATAGGTTCGCAGAAAATTAAGAGCGTTTATACAGAGTTTGGGCAACGTCGCAAATAGCTAACAAATATTTACCTGTTTTGATTAATTTGGCATTATTATTCATGAGACACATAAATATGGCTAACTATTGAACTAGAATACTAATAATGAATTGCAATCATAACACTGAATTAGATACTGTAACCGTTTTAGGCGAAAACTAAATATTCGGTGTTACTAATATTTTAGTTCACTAAGTAGCCAAATTTCTTATTTCCACACATTAATAATGCCAAATTAATCAAAACAGCGAAATCTTTGACTTGTGACGTTGCCCACTTTCTATAAAAACGCTCTTAATTTACTCTAAAAACAAAAGTTAAAAAAAATACGTCATTTAAGGGTCGTATCCACTGACTCGAAATAAATGTTTTAATGACGAACATTATGCAAACACATTAAGGGTATCACCCTCGTTGACTATCGGATTTAAAAATGGTCCAATTTAGAAAAGAGGAGCGGTAAATTGGAGTCAAGTGAAATCCTTTTAAACTGAGTGAGCATTTAAAAAAAAAATACTGTCTGTACTGTGTGTCCTAAGTCGTGCTAATACTAAAATCGTTGGAACTCGTTTGGAAGCTATTCTCCTGAACACGGTGTGTTATGTAAAGGTGCGTCCAAACATAAAACGGCAATCGTCCGCGGCTGCCGCGCTGCTATTGGAAGACTGCCGCACACGAACGATGCAAACATTAATCGGTTTAGTCCTAACTAGAGCACGGCAGAAATGTGTCCTGCGAACGCCGCGTGTTGCTGCCGCGCTCTTGGCGGTCAATGTTTGGACACACCTTGAGATTCTCTCTGGTGGCTTGAACTTCTAGGCATACTTTTGTTTTACCTACGTTCAAATGTTTAAATTCTAAACACAGTTGTTGTTTCCATATTAGCTTACGAATCCTAAAATGTAAGTCGAAATTGGCTGCAGAAAATGTAAAACCATGTTTGCCCAATATCACGGTGCACTTATTCTCCATAAATTCGCTATCCGCACCGCTTATAACCCCGCTGTTCTTCTATAACTTGTCCTCCTTAAAAAAAAATCTTGCCATCTTGCCCACTAATGCGTTCGGAACACAGCAGTTATGACGTAATGTCTTCGAAAACGTCGTAATACCGTGACTAAGCCGGATTAAGGGCATCTAGGGACGTTTAAATTAAAACGCCTAATTGATTACGCAAATATGGATATTTTGTTTTTGAAGACTGTTTGTTTGTATGGTATTTTTTCTGAGGTTAACGAGGAAAGTGTGTCTTGTGGCCAACTTGATCCTATACTTTTTAATCTACTTGAACTCTCATAGATTACCAGGGTCTCTCCATACAAATATAATATACCATACTAACACACTTATTCACACACCTATCCAAAATCTCACTACACACATGCTATCCCTATTCAATTCTAAAACAGAATACCTATGTTTTAGAATTATTATTAAAAAAATTTTTTGTTCTTTAACTTTTTGGCATTTTTTTTTAAATATTATAAAAATTAAGTATAGATTGTATCTAGTCTAAGCCTCCTCATGTTGATCCATGTAACTGGAGAAACCTTGACCCCTGTCATACAGGGTGTCCTAGTTCAGGGGTCGAAACCTCATTGATGTAATGTGTACTGAAGTTTGGAAATAAATTACTAAGTATTACTATACTATACTTTCTTCCCCGTCTAGGAAAACATGTCATAGGACTATAACTATAGAACTAACCTAAAACAGAATCCGACTAATGGCCGATTCCTATAACATACTGACCGTTATTGGTTGAAACCTCTACTCTTGTATCTTTACCAATAATGAAGCAAAGACCTCATAGCTTTGCGTAGTAGACCTTCCCGTAAGGAAGTAGATATCACAGGCAAATTCCCAGTTTGGCAATTAAAAAATGCTATCATTGGCAAGAAAAAAGATTCTCTCTCTGATTTAATTAGCAGCATAAGTTTCCCAGAATTCTGATTGCCCACCCACTCCATATTAGCCGAATAACTGTTCTCGTTTAGGTAAGCAACTCTGTCAAAAACCCAGGCTAAGACAGGGATATAAAAGACGTTTTCCTGTTTTTAAACAAAAAGCTACAATCAATCTGCCTAGCCTTTTCCCAACTATGTTGGGGTCGGCTTCCAGTCTAACCGGATGCAGCTGAATACCAGTATTTAAGATGGAGTGAATGCCTATCTGACCTCCACAACCCAGTAACTGGGTATTACGATACCCCTTGGTAAGACTGGTTGTCAGACTTTCGTGCTTCTGACTACCCGTAACGACTATCAAAGATCTACGAATGACAGCCGGGACCAACGGCTTAACGTATTGCTTTCCGAAGCACGGAGGAATCTCGATATGTAAAGATGGTCACCCATCCACGGACCAACCCCGGCAAGCGTAGCTTAACCTGATCGATCGACCCGTGCAGCTGTTATTACGTAGCCACGAGGTCTTAGCACGAGTTTTTTTATATAAAAAGCTTATCCAAGGAAAATACAAATGTAACTTTCAACCTTTTTATTAAGCATTTCCTGAAAGACAGCGCCCCTTTTCCATTATATTTCCCTACAAAAGCATTGTGACTGAAACTTCGAATTCACTACCATTGTACGGTGACGTGTTCACAATAGTCGGACATGTCGCAACAAAACCGATCAACAAGTTGTTTAAACCCTTGTTATGCTTGTCACCACGAAATACTGAGAAAGGCAACCTCAAAGGATAATTAACCTTATTTTAAAAGCAATAAGATTTACTTTAAGTTATTCTTACGTAACAACTGAAGCCACAACCTAAAGTAATATTGAAATATCAAGAGAGAAATACCGCAGTATGTCAATGAATCTGTGTCAATTTCTCTACTCTGTGACAAACCCAACCCTCCGAAACGCAAAGGGTCAAACTAGAGGGGAGTGAAAAAGTCTTCGACGAAAATAATAATTTTAATACTGACTTATCGCCTTTACACTGCGGATCCGTCCATAAATAATGATAAAAGGAAATTAAATCAAAGTCTTATTAGAATATTAAAAGTTTCGTAGGCGTTTTTTTTATGTCTCTCGCGGTGTTTAGGGATGCATATTTCACTCAATTTGGTAAATGGAAGATGGTGTGTTAGCCACCCAGCTATTAGAGGGCTGTTTAGTTGGTTTTTTAATATTTTTCCGGATATTAAAATGCATTTATTAATTAGAAATTATGACGTTTATGGCGCCATTCGTTTTTATAGTTTGTGTGTTTGTGGAGACGTTGAAAGGGAAATCAATGGCATTCACAGCAAAGTGAACTCTTTCAAGATTATTTTTTCATCAGGATTTCTATTTTACTCATTCTTTAAAAATGCCCAAATTTTTCCTCTTACGAAGGGCCATTTCTTGTTTTTTTATATGAAATTAATCTTAAGACAATGTCAAAAACAACGTTAATTCTCTTTACACATTGGCATGCTTCAAACAACCTTGGGTACACTGTATGAGTCATACGGTTTTGTCTTAGTTGTGTCATACAGTATGACACAACTAAGACAAAACCAAACCTTCTTGAAATCAGCCTCGTAGCCCTCAACTCAAACATTAACACATAAACCTTTAAAGAAATCTAGGTACACGTAACACAGCTGGTATCTAGTTGTAGCTGTATATCCCTGGTGTAAGGCCGCTGTCTGGTGCCGGCCATGCGTCTTGACTTTACCGGCCCGACCGCTCCCCGGATGTATCGTGTCGTGTACACCGGTGCCTTTAGTTTTGATACTTGAATAGGGGGAATATGTTTTATCGATAAACCCCGTTTTAATTACCCAAAAATATTCTGCATTTTGTGAGTTCAAGATGCTTATTTGCATAGCATACTTCAATCCATTAAAAAAATCTCCTAGTCAAGCCCATTAAGAGGGTCCGAGGATACCGCACGGTCTCCCGTAAGGTGGCGAGCCTTCTTGCCGGACTACCGCCATGGGATCTGGAGGCAAAAGTCCTCGCGCATATCTGGGAGTGTCGCGAGGAGGCGTAATGCCGGGGCGTAACTCCGCTGCCGCGAGAAATCACGGCATAGCGGACAGAGCTCCGGCGGGATCTCATGGCGGCATGGAGAGTGCGATTGTCGCAACCCAGCGCTGGGCACGGCACAATTGTGGCGATAAGTCCCCTCTTTAAGGAGTGGCTAGAGAGGTGCCACGGCGTCCTCACCTTCCGGCTGACGCAGGTCCTCACCGGACACGGCTGTTTCGGAAGGTTCCTGTTCCGCATAAGGCGGGAGGAAACACCCGGGTGTCACCACTGCTACTGTGTGGATTGCCCGGAGGACACGGTGGAGCATACGGTGGAGGTCTGCCCGGCTTGGGCGGAGCACCGTAGTGTCCTCACGGAGGCGATCGGCGGCGGCGATCTCTCGCGTCCGGTCCTGGCTCAGGCTATGGTTCGGAGCGAGAGTGCATGGGAGGCCTTCACTTCCTTCTGCGAAGCAGTAATGCTCGCGAAGGAGGAGGCGGAGCGTGCGAGGGAGAGGCAAGATGTGCGCCCTCGCGCCTCTAGTCGCCGCAGGAGATGCCCCGGGCGTCGGGAGTCGCGAGCCGACTTCCGGCCACCGTAGGCGCGGGCATGCGGACGGTGAGCAATGAGTAGCTCGCCGTCCGATAAGGACCAGGCCCGGGTCGACGGCGAGTTGTGTTCCACGCGCGCCTCAAATAGATGTCAGCATCAACTGACGGGGTCCGAAAGGGCCAATGCCTGCCGGGGTTGCGAGTTTTTCCGAAAGGGATATCGCGCACCCCGCACACAGGCAACGGAAGGAACACGGGTGGGTTTTAGTCAGTAAAAGTCTGACACCCTCCCGCTCCACCCAGAGCGGGAAAAGTTATTTGATAATTTACCAACGTCAAAAAAAAAGCCCATTAAGAGCGTTTATTCTGAAGGTGGGCAACGTCGCAAATAGATGTCAAATATTTCACTGTTTTGATTAATTTAGCAATATTACTGTGTGGAAATATAAAATGTGGCTAACTAGCAAACTAGAATATTAATTATGAAATGCAATAATTAATATCGTAACACCGAATGTTTAGTTTTAGATGTAAAAAAACTATTTGGAAGCTTTCCAAATGCGTTTTTTACACCTAAAATGGGTACAACATCTAATTCAATGTTATAATTGCAATCCATTATTAATATTCTAGTTCGCTAGTTAGCCACATTTCTTATTTCTATTCAGTAATATTGCTATAAGAATCAAAACAGGTAAATATTTGGCAGTTATTTGCGACGTTGCCAACTTTTAGGATAAACGCTCTTAATACATTAAATTTTTAAAGAAATTTCGGTATACGTACCACAGATGGTACCTAGTTGTAGCTGTGTATCCCTGGTGTAAGGCCGCTGTCTTGTGCCAGCCATGCATCTTGTCTTTACCGGCCCGACCGCTCCCCGGATGTATCGTGTCGTGTACACCGGGGCTTATAGTTTTGATACTTATATGGAAGTATGTGGTTGTTAATAAATCGGAATTGGTTTATCAATATTTTATGGTAACCTCCAGTCTCTAGTCTATCCAGGTTTATAAAGTACTGATTTAGTTGTGAAAAAAGAGGTTTTTTTGAACTGCCGTTTTGCCTCTGAAACTGCTGTTTTTATATCTTTGTGTCTGCTATTTTGAAACTTGAACTAAATAAATAAATAAAAATAATCGTACTTAACTTTCAATCACAAACTACAATTTTTTATACCCTTTCTTTGCTTAAGGAAACCACTTCTAAAACTATAAAGTATCAAGATCTACTCTCATCGCTACACCACACTCAACCATTAGGGAAATCTGCGCGGCAGCGAGTACTGTTTAATTTATACGCGGGAATATTCTTAAACTATCGGTTTTGTGGTCACTGTGGCGATTCGGCCTTTATTTATGTTCGGCCTCGGCGTCGGCCGACGTGGAGCCGAATTAGCGGACGCTCTCAAGGGATAGTACCGCTCTATTTTGTATTTGGAATGCTAAGACATAGTTTTTTGTAAAAGTATTTTTATCTTATTTCAATAAAGAATTACCCAGAATAATAGAATATAATCTGGGTAAACATATACAATGTCGTAGGATGATTTGATAATTCGAATTTTCGCGAAAACTGTAGGGATATTGCAAAAACACAGATAATTAGACAATGATGAAAACATTTCTGCGAGCAACTTGGAAGTAGCGCTCGCCGGCCGCTGCCGCGGCTCCGCTCGCTAGGCTCGGGCGCGGTTGGTCACAAACCCAATTCAAAATGATGAATCATACAATCTGCCGCAGAAACATTTTCACCATTGTCTACTTGTCTATAGTCGCAGGCAGATTGTATAATTCGCCATATTGAACTGGATGCATGAAATAGGTTATGTTAGGTTGCCGCAGTTGATCCGTGGACGGCTTTACATACCGAGACTCCGTGAGACTCCGTGCCTCGGAAAACACGTTAAGCCGTTGGTCCCGGCTGTCATTCGTGGATTTTTGATAGTCGTTACGGGTCTTCAGAAGCCCGAAAGTCTGACAAACAGTCTTACCAAGGGGTATCATATTACCAAGTTACTTGGTTGCGGAGGTCAGATAGGCAGTCGGTCCATGTAAAATACTGGTATTCAGCTGCATTCGGTTAGACTGGAAGCCGACCGCAACCTAGTTGAAACAAGCTAGGCAGATTGATTGATTTGATTGCCCTTACTGTAGTAAGTCGCCCGAAAAAGTGTCAACTGAGAAGATTGAACTCATACAGGCGTTTTCCATGACAATCAAGTCAAGTCTCTGCGACAAGAGCACTGTTAGCCCAGTGGTTGTAGGACGTAAATTCCAACCCAGACGCCGCTTTACTTTGTGTAAATTATTTCAACGCCACCGCTCTCAAAACGGTGAAGGAAAACATCGTGAGGAAACCGGCATGTCCTAGAACCAAAATTTCGAAGACTTATGACTTTTACCAACCCGCACTGGGCCCGGGTGGTGGATTACGGCCCACTCCTTCTCACAGAGAGGAGGCCTGTGTCCCAGCAGTGGGAATGTTAAAGGCTAAATATGCTCTGCGACATAGAGGTGTCAAAACGAAACAGAAACACGACCATCTTTTAACGCGACAGGGCCAATCTATCGATTTAAATCTTTGCCCATATTCAGATTCCATTACACTAATCTACCTAAATTATCCGCACACATAAAACCATCGCCAAGACTTATAAGACCACCTATCCCAAACTCATTACGCTCCCAATTTACACATTTTGGTCACAATTCATATTTGGGCATAAAAAACCAATTTTGGGCGAAAAAAGGGCATAAAAGCCAATGTGTAACATACGAGGGCATAATATCAATTTGCCTCTCATACAATATTCATAACACATCGTGCGAAGTCATATAATTTATATGTTAGAAACAAATTCACGAACGATTTGGCTGAGGTAAGAAGCGGAATATATTCACGGTGCGCGCTCTGGTGGGCAACCAGAGGCAGTATTATGCATGCGAGGTATATGCCACTCTGGGGGGCAGTTACTTATGCCACGCATATCTGAATTTGTGAATATTTTTGGCGGAGGGTTGGTAAAGGATTGTAAGTCGGAAAAGTTTTTTTTGCTAGCTTGGTATTGCTTTGTGTGATTTCTAAATGAGTCGCGATTGGTGGATAAAGTTGAAATACAGAACAGATTAGAAGTAAAGAATATTTAAATGCATAAACTGCCATGCCATGTAACTTCCTGTAACATCATCTTTAAACCTTGATTAAGAAACAGAAATCATTTCTAACTTCTATTATTGAAAAATCCAATTAAACCATCTAAATAACCCTACGATTTTTTTAGTGTAGCAAATTCCATTTTATTTTTTATCGAACGGTGACCCTTTACTTTTCTCCAAAAAAACCTAGAGATAAAGTTACATCTCTATTCGTGCAACCCTATACTCGTATATTTTCACGTGGATTTTCTCGTTCATTATAATTCGTGACATATATCATTCGTGTCAAGGTGTCATGACTTATCTTCTGTGTGACATCAGAGGGAAATATGGAGGCAATTTTCTTCCCACAAAAGTACATTAAAATATGTATTTTTTTGTAACAGTTGAGCTTCTTCGGAGTTAGCTAAAGCCTGCTACTAAAGGTGTCTGTTTTATTTACATTGTAAGATGTTTCTGTTACCGTAGAATCAGAAAATTGTTCTAAAAACGAATTTTCGTATTTGAATCCTTTTTAAATCCTTTACGTATGTAAGTACCCTATCATTTATCAAAGAACTTCAGCCTCTTAATAAAGTGTTCTTTTAGGTTTGGTTCTTCCTCTAATTTTTTTGTTGATAATATCTGTTTTGCCTACAAAACCATTGATTTTTTTTATTGAGAACAACTAAATCGTATGAAAGAAATTGTTTATTCGGTAATAGAATATCAGAATCACTTTTACACGTCATATAACAAAATATTACAAATAAGCTAGATGAGGTCGGCGTTTCCTATCTGACTACTCTGAGAAGAAAGGCCGAAACAAACTCAGAGGTCGCTGTCTAAACACACCACCTACCTAGCTACTTTCAAGTTTTGACCTTCTATCAAACTAATCCTCTTTCTAAATATTCTCGGTTCACATTACCATCACAGTTTCAGCACGAATATTAAACTCGTAATTAAAATAATAATGGTGTATATCTACGATTGATTCTGATTGGCTGCGCCCGCGGCGTGCCGGTGATCAAGCGGACGCAAACATTGACCGCTCTGATCCTTTGACAAGGATTGGGCAAACATAAATACTGGCTAATGGAAATTGAAGATTGTTTTTTTTGACTAATGTTTAATAGGAGCTCGTGGCTTAATAATAACTGCCGCACGGGTTGATCCAACAGGTTACGCTATGCTTGCCCGGGTTGGTCCGTGGATGGGTGACCATTACCACTATGCGACACCTAAATGTAATGCCTGAATATTATTGCACGTTGGATTTTCAACTCTAGATGCTGAGCCGAGCGTTGAAAATCCAACAGCAAGCTTCTATTCAGTAATTAATTTAGGTGTTGTCTGGTGTTAGTAAAATCGTGCATTATGCAGACCCGCACATAGGCACGACTTTATCACCAGTTTTAAAAGGGGACAGTTTTCTGCATAATGTTGTTAGGATCGTAGCTATGTCTTAAGGATTGAATTTGTTAGTAAAATTTATTTCAGGTGCCACATTTTCATGTTTCACTATCTAATGGCAATCTATACCCTAATTACGTAATACACGATCAATCACAATCTGAATCGTTTTGAAATAGGTTGCTAATCTCAATGGATTAGCAGTTCAACAACATTCATTCATTTCATGATGCAATCATCATAAGTTCGAGAAAAAATCTGCTCAACAACGTAAATAACGCAATGAATATTGTTGAACTGTCAAAATGAAACAGATTAGTCTTAATCGTTTACGAAAATGTGTTACGCAATTAGATTGCAAGTTTTTATTTTTTTATTAGTCTTTTATATAGATTATTTTCTATTTTTTGAACGTGAATACGTTGTAAGCTGGACTGTAGATTTGTTGACCATTTTCTATTTTGTTAAGTACCTGGTACTAATTGACAGCCCTACACTGTCATATTAACGTTGTTATTTGAAAATATTGTAAAAGCCAATTATTTTTAAAAGAGTGACCGTGGAGTTTCTTGCCGGCCCTTCTCCATAGGAAACGACCAATTGGAACCGTGCATCTAGCTTCTGACACTTCATAAGTGCCCATGTAGATTAAAGCGTCGTACTGACTGGCGCGACGCGACACCAGTAATGGTTCGACCGTAAAGTTTTTTTAGAAATTGTATTGTTAGAGTCGCGTTGCGTCGCACGAAGTTTTATGTGAAATTAAATATTTTGATTTTAATTGTGACTAACAACACACATTTTCTTCATCCCAGGGACAAAACAAAAGCCTTCGTCTACCATAAAACACAAAATAAACAACACTTCTTAACTACGTGCTACTAAATTAGCAGTAAAGACTGCGAGGGGACCCTGGCGAGTTCTGAATAAACCATGTGAGGCATTCCCAGAGGGCCCGGGAGGAATGAGTGTCTAATGGCCGAGCGACAAATACTCATTATAGTTTAGTTGTTAGGAGGTTTTTGTGGCCGTGTATACAGTGGACGGTGATGGGCGTTGAGAATCGGTTGATAATTTGGGACAGTGATGAATGAACAAAGTTTAAAGGAGTGTTTAATTTGAAACGTTTAAGAGCGTGCATGCCAAACGTGGGCAACGTCGCAAATAGATGTCAAATGTTTCGTTGTTTTGATTAATTTGGCAATATTACTACTGTATGGAAATATGAAACATGGCTAACTGGTGAACTAAAATATTGATTATGAAATGCAATATAGCGGTCCCGCATGACGAGAACCTCGTGAAAGCTGAACAAGATAAGTACATTAAGTATTTTGGCCTGGCTCGCGAGGTTGTCGACATGTGGGATGTGGATACAGCAGTCATTGTGCCGATAGTCATTACGGTCAGTGGCATAATAGTCAAGCGGTGGCTGGATCAGTAGTCCAGGCATCTTAGTCAAAATTAGGTAAGTATCTAGGAAATTGAGATACCCAGCTATAAACTTGTATTTTGACATCCTAAAAGTTGTCTCAAAACCTACATATGGTAGGGTGTACGAGACTATTCAAACCTAAGGCTTTTTTGCAATTTTTTTGCAAATATCTCTTTTCCTATGGGTTTTTGTTATTTGTATATATTAACAATATTGTAGAGGATTAAGTTTCCTACAACTTTAGTTTCAAAAAAAAATTATACGCTCAATCGTTTTCGAGATAGAGGGCTGAGAGCACGCGGTTAGAGCATCATTTAAGGCCAACCGGTAGTCCCGGCCAAAAACACGCCTTAAAAAGGTTATTAATTATTGATAAATACATAACTATTAATCATTTTCATTTCTTATTTTAAAAAAACCTTTGTTTACTCAAATCAACACAACAACCTTGCACAATTCACTAAGTTACAAGTACGCAGTAAAGGTAGGAAACATTTTTGTTTGGTATGTATCGGTGCTTATTATGGTTGTTACACGAAACTGATTCACTTTGCTCCCCGTACTAGTTTAAACTGTATTATGGATTTATTGAAACTATGCTAAGAATTTGCACCTTTTGAACGTCAAAATTACTAGTACTTAAACTTAGTTCCACAAAACGCCCGCCCTTCACCACTTCCTAGTGCTTTAGCTGGGAAGAAAAAGTGGCGCCACAAACTCTTCAGCAGAAAAATACACCACTAGGCCACTAAGATGACTTTTCCCAACTTTATATCTAAGTTTACTCTAGTATGCCATTAAAAAGAACTAACCTGCACCACATTTCAAAGTCACAACAGATAGTTCAAGAAGCTTACCCTATCAATGCATTTTTAACTGAAACAAGAGCGTCATGAGCATACCTAATTCGGTAAATCCATTAAGGGCAACATTCACAGCCCGCACTTAAACTTTACTTTGGTAAGAAAAGTAAGCGTTCCATACGCGTGTTCCATACGCACGTGAACCTTTTTTTTATAATGTTCATATCGAATATTCGAATGCAAGCGTTTTATACGAATATGAACATTAATCGTATGAGTAATTTTTTTTTTATTTATGTATACATTATTGTACACCACAAAAATACATAACAAAAAAATTATAATCAAACACTACAAAATATAACCGACGGGGTCGAAAGACCAATGCCTGCTGGGGTTGCGGGTTTGTCCGAAAGGGATATCGCGGCCCCGGCACACAGGCAACGGAAGGAACACGGGTGGGTTTTAGTCAGTAAAAGTCTGACACACCCTCTCGCTCTGCCCAGAGCGGGAGAAGTCATTTGATGATTTCCCATAATGAAAAAAAAAACACTACAAAATATACAATGAAATGAAATGGCTTAGCGCTTTCCGCGATCTCTTCCAGGCAACCTTAGAATGGACAGTGATTTACCTGGACATAAAATGGGGCTGTCGTTGGTGCAAATTATAAGTATACAATATACTAGAATAGATACATAGATAAATACATATCCTAAATAATAGATACATAAATACTAAATATATAAGCAACGAAAATAAATGAAGTCTATAGATAATTACAGTTATGAGAACAAGATCACAACGACAAGTAATGTTCCTTCACGATTGACGACCTTCACGATTGCGCAGGCTTTATTTCAACTGGCATTGCATTCCATAAACGAGCGGCCTGGACATTGAAGGATGTGTCGAGGAAAGTTGTGGAATGCATAGGCATTCTAAGCTTCAAGTTATCTGATGAACTTAAAAATTTCGTATGGGAGTCGCAAAGGGTTTTAAATATAGCCGCATTATGCTGAGATAGTGGCCTTTTTGGCCTCGCATAGGTCTTTACTTTTCTGTTTGTATTTTTTTTTATTTTTACTTACTGTTTGTATTTCGTGTGCGTGTCCCAAATAAAATATTTTTCTTTCTTTCTTTCTTTCAAAGAAACTGGAAAAAATCACATTCGTATGAGACGCTTACCTTACTTAACAAAGTGAAGTAAAATTGCGATCTGTGAATCTTGCCCTTAGCCAGCAGTCCACTACATGAGAATGAACCACATGTATTATTCAGGCTCCCCTGACTTCAAGTTGAAAGTTTACATTGTTAAGGTCGCAGCCTTAACTAGTCCAGAGTTCACTGGAATACTTTAATAGTAGGTATTACACTACTAGTACTAGGAAATGATAACAGAGTTTGACGAACTAGCTTCGGCTTTAGGAAGTTTCAGATGAATGTAAAGATTACATAAGGTATCGTTTCTTAAGTGCCCATGTAGGTTTATGTGAAATAAAATAATTACATTAAAGTGTCGCATAGTGTTAGTGAAGTCAGCAATTAGTCATTCTATATGACATCCAAGGGAAAAAAAAGTGTCGCTTATTCTTCGTCAAATGTGTCCTGCCCTAAATCCATTTCATTACAATACACGCGATGTCTGTTCTTCCATTTATTTTCACGACAACTTTCTTTTTAGCCATTTTATGAAAAATTTCTTTGGTCTACGTTTTCTAACCGTCCGACCATATTCAAATGATTCCAGTAATATCGTTTTCCAACTATGTTGGGGTCGACTTCCAGTCTAACCGGATGCAGCTGAATACTAGTATTTTACATGGAGTGACTGCCTATCTGACCTCCACAACCCAGTAACTGGGTATACGATACCCCTTGGTAAGACTGGTTTTCAGACTATCGGGCTTCTGACGACCCGTAAAGCAGTGGTGAAAGCACGTATAACGCAACTCCTACCGGCTTCCCTTCGGAGGTTCGCATCAGCAAATGTACCGCTATCGGACTAATTTCACAGTCAATAGTGTCTACTACTGCCAAAAAATATAGTTACACTACGGGTATTTAATTCACTGCTAACCATTTCAGGGAAAGTACTCATGATTATGAGCAACTTTCACTGTGAGACCAACTCTGAAATATCGCAATAAGTTATTAAATTCCAAATTTAAAAACCCCCGATCAACACAAATGCTGGACATAGGCCTCCCCAAGTACCGACACTTCGACCGGCTCTGTGCTGTATGTTCTTTTTTGCGTTCGGGGTTTTTTAAATTTATTTTTTGTACAGTTAGTCATAATTTTCAGGTATCAGGTACTAGTGTGGTGGATATCCTGGCTGTAGCATGAGCATGGCAACACAATATGCCACCATTGTATTGTATGTGGAATTAAATACTGATCAAAACGAATCCAAACACGACATATTTGCAAAAATTTTTTCAAGAGGCTACTTGTATGTGCAGTGATATCTGCAGCATCAGACCAAGAATTCCATGATCTTGCATAGTTATATAGCATACATTGGGTGTTTCAATTTTTTATTTTATTCACATATGTTTGAAAATAAAGTAAACACCCATTACGCGTCTAAGATCCCTACCGCAGGTAACACAAAAGAGCTTTTTCTTTTCGTGTGGTTAGTGACTAACCTGGTGTCAGAGTTTTAAAGCCGCCCATGTGCTTCTGACATGGCTTCACATGCCGTCGAGAAATATCAGGCATGCCGGTTTCCTCACGATGTTTTCGTTGTGTTTTCTTTTTGCGTTGGGGGTTAAAACATCTCAGCTGTTTCATACAAAAATGCAATATTTACCCGATGAAAATGTGTACCTACACAACTATAGGTACATAAGGTCCTCTATTAGTCCGCACTTCCACAGCAGTAGGTAGCGGCTGACGTCAAAGTTGTGAACAACGCGGCAACACTGTTAACCCCGTAACTACATGTTTTTAATTATTTCCGGTGAGCGAGCATAATACTCAGCTGAACCAACTACCATATTGACGGGGGACGGAGCTACGAAAGGCGGAAATATTTTTTTTTGATTGGGAAGCCTTTTTTACTATTTCGTATATCACGGGTCGATCTATCAGGTTAAGCTACGCTTGCCGCGGTCTATCGTGAATGGGTGACCATCTTTACATATCGACACTCCTCCGTCCCTCAGAAAGCACGTTAAACTGTTGGTTCCGGCTGTCATTCGTGGAACTTTGACAGTCGTTACGAGTCAGAAGCCCGAAAGTCTGACAACCAGTCTTACCAAGGGGTATCGAATTACCCAGTTACTCGGTCCTGGAAGTCAGATAGGCAATCGCTTCATGTAAAATACTGGTACTAGAACTCCCACTATTCAAATATAAATTGCGTAATTTTTTATTGACAAAGCTTACGACACGTTCCAAGTATTTCTTAATAATTAGTACCTACTACAATCTGTCACCATATACCTAATTGTTATTTTGTAAGATTTGCTTTATAACTGATACCTAAGAATTGTTTTATACTGCATGTTGACATAATTATTGTATCGGCGGACAGGCAGGACATAATGGAACTGAAATTTACCTAACATCTGTCTGTAAAACCTATGCTCACAATAAAAAGATTTGATTTGATTTGGTATTCAGCTGCATCCGGTTAGACCGGAAGCCGACCCCAACATGGTTGGGAAAACGCTAGGCAGATTGATTGGTATGCATGTATGGAAGTTTGACGCGAGTAACCGTTAATATTTTCATGAATTACAAGAAAAGAAATAAAAAAACCAACGAACCTTACAGCAGTCGCATATGATGTGTAAACATCTGACATCTCACCTTGGTAATAATCAACATTAAAGGGGCGGGGCCTCGTCAAGGTCGTTTCTGACGGCCAACTCGACCACCGCGAGTGCTCTTTGATCAAATCAAATAGCGCGCGCTTCTCCGTCTTCCTGTGACACACTTCCGTCCCTTTTCACGAAATCACTCCTACATATTACAGGAAAGCGATAGAAAGATGTTACACATCAAAAAATATCTCCTTAAGGGGAATGCGCTAAGGTACCCCGCGAAATTCAAATTTTCTTTCGTTTTGTGCAATTTGCATGATTTTAATCAACTTTAAGATGATGAAGATGTATTGATGAATTCTATGATTATCTTCTTATATATAAAATTCTCGTGTCACAATGTTCGTTCCCGTACTCCTCCGAAGCGGCTTGACCGATTCTCATGAAATTTTGTGAGCATATTGAGTAGGTCTGAGAATCGGCCAACATCTATTTTTCATACCCCTAAGGTAGGTAGGTAGGTAGGTAGGGTACCTACCCTACCTACCTACCTAGGTAGGTAGGGTAGGTAGGTAGGTAGGTAGGTAGGTAGGGTAGGTAGGTAGGTAGGGTAGGTAGGGTAGGTAGGGTAGGTAGGGTAGGTAGGGTAGGTAGGGTAGGTAGGGTAGGTAGGGTAGGTAGGGTAGGTAGGGTAGGTAGGGTAGGTAGGGTAGGTAGGGTAGGTAGGGTAGGTAGGGTAGGTAGGGTAGGTAGGGTAGGTAGGGTAGGTAGGGTAGGTAGGGTAGGTAGGGTAGGTAGGGTAGGTAGGGTAGGTAGGGTAGGTAGGGTAGGTAGGGTAGGTAGGGTAGGTAGGGTAGGTAGGGTAGGTAGGGTAGGTAGGGTAGGTAGGGTAGGTAGGGTAGGTAGGGTAGGTAGGGTAGGTAGGGTAGGTAGGGTAGGTAGGGTAGGTAGGGTAGGTAGGGTAGGTAGGGTAGGTAGGGTAGGTAGGGTAGGTAGGGTAGGTAGGGTAGGTAGGGTAGGTAGGGTAGGTAGGGTAGGTAGGGTAGGTAGGGTAGGTAGGGTAGGTAGGGTAGGTAGGGTAGGTAGGGTAGGTAGGGCAGGTAGGGTAGGTAGGGTAGGTAGGGTAGGTAGGTAGGTAGGTAGGTAGGTAGTTGCACCGTAGATAAGTACATAGTGCTACCCGTGCGAAGCCGGGGCGGGCAGCTAGTAATCCTATAAATATATATTTGCTACGGCCGCGAATCATATTTAGATCAACATACAACCTGATACTGAACTGCAAATTACAAAAAACGTAAGAAAATTTGAATTTGGCGGGCTAGTAGTAGGCTAGGGTAGTATCAAATAGTCTACACTTTTTATAGCCTATAAGGAGAGGAGCCACCGTGGATTATGGGTAATAATAAAATAAAAATACCAGCCTGTTACTGGGCAAAGGCCTCTTCTCATACAGAAAAGGCACGAGCATTGATCACCACGCTTGCTCAAGACGGGTTGGCGATTTCAGACTTTTAACAACTATAAAGTCCAGGTTTCCACTCGGTGTTTTCCTTCACCGATATCTGTAATTTCCAAGATAAACTCAGAAAGTACTTATGAATTGAAAAAATCACTTTGTTACTTGCCCGGATTTGAACCCACAACCTCGTGCATGAGAGGCCTTAACCACTGGGCCATCACGACATGGCTTATGGGTGATTCGCCCGAAACGGGTGTATCGACACTTTTAAATAATATTATTTTATCTTGAGGTGATTCGCACGAAGTTAATTTATTTGAGCGATTCGATTTCTGGAGTTAGCCAATTCGATAACTCCAAAATCTGTTGCGCAGCTTAGAAGTAACGCGGTCACACAGAAATTGGACATAAAAAGTGTCACGAAAAGTGACTTTAATTTATAATATGTATAGGTATCGATAAAATATACGCAGAGTAAGTATCTAAAGTGTATTGATAAGTTTTTGCATGTACAGTACGACTATTTTCTTAACATTCCTCGGGAATCATCGTATTTCCGAATACAAACGAATGCTAATTTCCATATCCATCAATTATTAGTTTATAGTTTATAATGATTTGAATTCAGAACTAAGTACTTTAGCTCCATCCAGTTCACACGGAAATCAAAACAAAACAACAATAAAGTAAAAAGTAGTAGAGCTAAAGTACTTAGTTCTAAATTCAAATTATTATACACGATAAATCTAATAATTGATGGACATAGAAATTATCATTCGTTTGTATTCGGAAATGCGAAGATTCCCGACGGACATTAAGAAAATTGTTGAACTGTAATAGGCTAGCTAACAGGTCAATTATTTATGTAGGTATACGCTAGACACATGCTACCATGTATCTATCACATATTTAATTTATCTGTAATTGCTTTATGTTTCATTCTTTTTTACCTATCGCGGTATAGTAATCTTATTCTAGATGCATCGTCTTCACATATAATTATATAATTAATGTATACAAAATATTGTAAAAACATTTTAAAAGAGTAACGGTGGAGTTTCTTGCCCATTCTTCTCCATACGAAAACTACCTTTTGGAAGGGGCGACTAGAAACAATTCTATTTTTTGTAAACTTGACGTTCATAAGTGCCTATTATGTGCCTAATTGAAATAAATTGTTTGACTTTGACTTTGACTTTGACACCTGCAACATCATAGAGTTTGCCGATGATTCATTAATACATATGAGATAAAACTGGAATACCTTATGAGCAATTTATCACTACTTATTATAAACAAAGTCCCCCCGCCGCGTCTGTCTGTCTGAACACGATGAACTCAAAAACTACCGAACGCACTTTCATACGGTTTCCACCAATGGACGGAGTGATTAATGGGGAAGGTTTGGATGTATAATTCATTAAGGTTTTGTGTAAATTGGCTGAAATATGACGATGATTGTTGAAGATTTCGGAAAAAATCATGGCGACTGGAAGCTTTACTGGCGTGAGTCGCGTAAACCAATAGAGTTAAGTATACCAAAAAAAAAAATTACGGAATTATTCCTCCAGTGGGATATTTTCCGACAATCACGCGGGCGAAGCCGCGGGCAAAAGCTAGTCTTATCGAATTCCACCAGCAACTACAGTTTATTTTTTAGTCCCAGAGACTAAATTGACAGGTGCAAATGTCAAACTTCAAATTAAAAAAACAAACAACAATCGCTTGAAATGTCAAATTAGTCTCTGGGATTAAAAAACGAACTTTAGTTACAAATTGTTCAGACTGGAATACAGCTTGGCAGCTATCATATTACGAAGGTGTAAGTATCTACCTCCCCAGTTTGCCTTTTGTAAGCCTGTAAAATTTTATCCATGTTCCAATATCTGTATCTTTTAAAAGTTAATTTCACATCATTCTCAGCAAACAATACAAATAACTTTTATAAATAAACGAACAATCTGCGAGTGCTAAAAACTCAATCATCCATTCATTCATTCATTCACTCGCCGCCATGTTGAACGTATTGAATGAACGATACTATTTGCGAGCTATCGCTTGTCGATCTTCTGTCGCTGATCTACAATTATTGGCCATTTATGCAAAGTGCATCTACAATAGGCTCAGAATTAATATCAATATTTTGGTCTTTCTGGGTTCTGACAAAGATCAACTGTAGTTTTGGTAAGAGAATAACAGCAGTGCGTCATAAGCAAAATTTTCAGCAATTAACAATAACAGGAACACACACAGTACATTTTGATTAAGTTTTATGATACACTACGAAAATAACCACCTATCTCTTATAAAAAAAATTAAAGAGATAGATGACAATGGGTAAATAAAAATAATAACAGTTAAGCCATTTTGATGAAAAAGATTTTTAATGGTAAATAATTTCTCACAAACCAACTTATAATTACAGTTTTAACCACACATGCTTACTATTCACTTATTCCAACCCATATGTGACCGTTTTCATAATATTTGCGACCATTATAGAACAGTCACTGACAGTAATCCGTAAAACACCCACTCGGAAGATTGAGACGTTAAGTTAACCTGTACTGCACAAGTATTATAATTTGCTAGCACTGTGTTATTGTGTGCACTCAAATAATTATGAGCTGAGTCAGCGTGAGAACATGATAGCCAATTATGATAGGTATTACTAATTGCGGTTTTATTTAGTGGCCAACTTTGACATTACAAGTAATAAGATATGTACGTTTAAGCGAAATAAAGTCGGCGCCATCTTGTTTCTAAAATTAGGTTAGGTTAGTTTATGCGGGAAATAAAGTGAAGGGTGCTATATATACGATTGTGACAAACCAGTTTATGTCCAAAAAGGGTCGGCTGGCTGTTGACCCAGATATGAGTGGAAAAGCCGGGACGTTCTAGGAGAACATATATATAGTGCGAAAGGTCAGGTGCGTAGTACTCATGGCACAATTGTGTTCCACCAAATCTTTAATCCGAATCGTGGATTCAAATGTAGCTTTTATTTGAAGCATTTTAATATATCTATCTCCAAAATGAAGCTATCAGGAAACCTTAACAAAAACAAACAACACTTCATTTGTTTGTAAATCACCTTTACGACAAAACTTCATTTAAGGAAACTCAATATTTATTTAGAACTCGAAAACACTTAACCCTTCCAAACTGCGGGGGTTTTTTCGACCCTCGCGCTCAAATTACCTTGAACCCTTCACGTAGAAAGCTGTAAAATCTCGAAAAACTCCCAAAAGACGTCTCGAAGACAACATCAAGGACATAATTCATAATGAAAAAGTTCATTTTCGCGGAGCGAAAACTCATTTACATATTTTTGTGTACGATGTTCAATTATTTGAGTGTGCGCTCACTCTTTCGTACTGAACCTTAATGGCGGTCCTTTGGGCCTCGTTCGGGACAGAGAACCCTTTTGGAGAATTAATTTTTCTTAGCCAATTAGCGAGCGATGTTAAGAGGATGTTTTGCTATCGATCTGCATCTTTATCTGCCTCTTTCGTTATGAAAATAGTTTTTTGCAGTATTGTCTAATAGGAAAAAAAGTTATGCGTGGTCATATACAATGTGTAGCAGATCTGATGCACATTATGAAAGTAATTTGTTCAGAATCTTTTACTGAATCAAAAATCAAGCAACATCGTGAGGAAACCGGCATGTCTAAGGGATATTTCTCGAAGGCATGTGAAGCCAAGTCAGAGGCCCATGGGCGGCTTTAAAACTCTGACACCAAGTTAGTCACTAACCACACGAAAAGAAGAAGAATCTCAAAAATTATTAAAACCGTATTAGACCGGTTTAAAAAATCCTTTCACCAGTAGAATGCTACATTATCGCTGACTAACATAGGCTATAAACTATAACTTATAACGATATCATGCGTACGAAGCCGCTGGCGGAAGCTGTAGTATTAAAAAAACGCGTCGACCTGAGAACCTCCTGGTTTTTTCTGTTGGTTAAAATTTTTTTTTTTCAATAAAACGATAATGTTGAGTTTTTTGCGATTGCCCTTTTAAAAATATTATACAGTTTTCGAAATGGTTTCTTAACCTACTTTATCTATGCCGTTTAGTATCTAATTTCCATAACATACTAAAATAACGATATTTCACCCTTCACCGTGTCTATCCATTTGTCACACCCAATCATTTTAATGTAGGCGCGTGCCTCGAGCCATCAGGTCACAATATCTTCTGAGAAGAGCCAATTGCGACCTTCTGAGAAAAGCCAATTGCGACCAGTGTGTAGCTATCATGGGCCATAGGACCAAGTTTTATGACCGTGCATAATGTCTTACTTGTAACCGAAATCAGTAAGTAGGTACTTCATTTCCACGCTGAATTGAAAATGAAAGTTACAACTGAAAGTGGTAGATCTCGTTGCTAAGTATCGAAATACTTGATTTTGCTTGAGGTTACAAAAACCACGTTTAGGTGTATAGGCAGAGTCATGTTCGTGAAGCTTAAGTACTGTAGGAGAACATCAATAAAACACTTTGGAATTAAATCATACTTATTTACGGAATCGTTTAAAGGCTTGTGCAGACCAGCGCGACTTGTCGCGCGACGTGACACCGGTTATTGTTATACTGTGAAGTTTTCTTAGAAATTGTATTGTTCGTGTCGCGTCGCGCGACAAGTCGCGCTGGTCTGCACAAGCCTTTACGGTTTCACATTAATGTAGCTCCTGACATACTCTTTTACAATTCTCTTTTTTTTTCATGTTTATCTCACAATTTTATGCCATTATCTTATAATTACTAGAAAAGGTTGTGTGCCACAAAATATGAAGGTAATAATAGTACCTACTAAAAGCAGCTTGTTTAATTTCCAATTAATTATAATACAAATTGTAATTGAAATAACTGAAAACCTCTTAAGGGGTCATTGGACTCATCATTATGAACACCTTTTACTATGGGATCAAACCTGAAATCACAAAAACAAAACAGCTTTTCCCTCTATTCTGTCGAGTTATGTGAACATATGTAAATGTATGAAGCAGCAGACTTTTTTCTCCCCATAGGACGTTTTCAGTTATATCTATCGGATCGAACCGTTTATAAGCTTAAAACTTTGTGATACTTACAATTTTTTTTTGACCTATGCTTATGCAGGTACAACCTTTACTAATATCATCAAAAAAGAACCAACAATTTTTTTATACGCACTTTTACACTTTACAATACGAGTCTACTGAAAATAGACGTGTATTTTTTAAGCTGGCAAGCTCTGCGAAAGTAGACACAAGTAACAACATCCGAGACATCTCATACACAAAAAGCTCTATTCGAAAAATTCTGAAAGCGCCCTTTTGACCCGGCACTCTAATTGAGACCTGTCTACAAACGACCCACTCAGACGGTATTCAAGATCCAACACGTATACATTTTAATAAATGTATCGCCGCTGAATGGATCCTTTTATCAAAAAGGAGCTTGCTTACATAATGTAAAAAATATACAAATTAAGTGTAGGTGGTTGAATGGGCCCCGAGCGAAAATAAATGAATGGTTGTGAGCGCGCGCAGTTGGAGGGTTAAGTACACAATATTGGCGCATTGAATTGAGATGTTACTTAATAACACTGTAAGTGCTGCGTAAAGAGGGCTTAAATTTTAATTTTTGGGACTTTTTGATTATGGTCGTTGGAGTTACTTAGCGGTTCGTAAGTTATGCTAAATTAGGCCTTGTAGGTATATTTTAAGAGCATTTTTTTTCACTTATGAAAAGCAACGTTGACTTGAAAATAATACATAGTCTCTAACTTTTGCAGATATTGTTTTTTTTTTTATTACCTTTGTACCTGTATTGTGCAAAAAGTCTTAATGCTTGAGGTATTCTATACCAATCAATCAAGAGAGACATTGCAAAGCATTGTTTGAGAGTGGATTTTTTATATTGAAAGGGTATTATTATTATTGTAAACAAAATGGGTACACAAGTATTAAATAAGTAGGTTATATATTTATTATAATATATAAATTCATAGAAAAGAGGTAATTGAGATGACTGCTGTTTATTCAGAAAATAAATCCGCATTTCCGCTTAAATGCATGCCGACTGGTAGCCGTCCTGATATCGAGGCACAGGATCGTTGTTTAAGTAACTTCATTCAAAGATTCCAGCGTTATTTACCACACAAATAAATACAAAGTCATCTTAAAAGGTTCTGTAGTACTTAATGCCCCTGAAAATCGAATTGGTATTTTGAGAGCTCCCAAGATAAAATTGGAATTTGTAAAAAAAAAGTCGAATAACATAAAATATCAAAGCAAGGAATCGCTGCACAATAGTTCAACTATCTCCAACCTACCTTAGTCCACTATAACATCGCAAATAAAAAAAATCGCGTTCCCAAAAAAAGGCCTGACCTGAAAAGGATGAGCTTCAATACTTTTTCAGGGAAATGAACAAAGGCGAGGTTAGTAAGGAAGGCCCCACTCCCCCCTCCCCCCAGTGGGGGGGTCAAGATGCGCCCTGCCTTGTCGTTTATACGTCATTATGGTTTTATATCGCTATATACCGCTTAGGGAGAAGCCGTGGATGAGGCTGTAAAATATCTTTGGGATATAGAGGAGGATATGCTAATTTAAGTTACTGTTTGTTTGCGTTTGGGAAGAAGGAGGTAAACTGATAAGATCAGGATTATGATGAGAAAAGTTGACATAATTTTACAATTTCATAGAGATGATTTAAAAATGAAAGAAAATGTAGTAGTAGGTAGACAAAAAACTTGAGTAAAAAAAATAAAAAAAAATGTATTAAATATGAACTAATATTCCATGGACAGCCAAATGCAGAAATGTGTATCTTTCGACATCAAGACCGGATTGTCTACAGTTTGCCTACAGCGTATTTTGACCTATTTTGGCCACATAATTTGAAGGGAAGATAGCTACCTTGAAAATCTGGTCATTGTTGACAATACCGAAGAAAACAGAGCACGAGGCCGGTCGCCAACACGGTGATCCGACCAAGTAAAAGAAACTACGTCCTCAAACTTTCAAGAGGTGGTGACGACAACTTTGGACCGGAGTCGATGGAGGCAGATTGTCCGTTTAAAGGGGTCCAGTGACCACGATCCTCGGTAATGAGGGACCGATTGAAGATGAGATAATCTACTAATATGAAAATCATAGTCGTTGCTGTTTTTCACGTTCTCTGCCACTAAAAATCTTTAATATGAAACCGATTTTGGAAAAATGCTAGGCAGACTGATTGTTTTTTTTGTCTGATAAGGATACCCATAAACAGAAAATATTTTCATGCAGTGAAGTCTCATAGCGCACTTTCAGTAATAACTGTGTCGGCATCTACATCACCACATGCGAACTACGCATCAAAGACTCAAAGACCTGACGTCACACGAATCCTGCTTCGCGCAATTAGAGTTTACCGCGCGAACCACATTTATAAGACTATCCGACATCAATTGTTGGGCAGTTGCCCGCCAGACACCACACCTGTCTGGTCGAAATAACTAAGAAAACTATCACATTATTCTCTACCATCTACTACACCAATATCCCTCGAGTATCCTACCTCTCATACCCTTCGATACAAACACTTCTATATTAAACTTTCCATTAACTTAGCCAAGTCACCACGCCTTTAAACTTTTTATTACCACTAAAGCCTCCCACTTACGTATTGTTGACATAAAAAACTTTTCAGACTCTCCCCTGATTGGTGGAAAGTGTCGCCTGGGGCGTGGCCGAAGGTTTTGTCGCCAATGGGCGTGGCAGAGAGAGACAACGTCGCGTTGTCACTGTAGAACCTTTAAAAAGCCTCCATAGGGTGGGCAGGGGATTATGTACCGGATCTTATGTGATAGAAGGCTTTAGAGGGTGGATTATCTTAGCCATATATGGTCTTGTAAGGATTTTACCTGCAATTTTTTCTACAGACAATGTCATCGAGGTTTACTTTTAGTATTATTATTTTAGTGGACAGCAGTCGTGGCCCAGTGGAAATGGCTGCTACTTAGGTAGGTTCAAACCCAGACAGGCACTTTACTTTGTGTAAATAGTTTTATCACCGCTGCTCTCAAATCGATGAAGGGAAACATCGTGAGGATTCTAAAAAAAATCGAAAACATGTGACATCTACCATCTGAACTGGGCCCGCGTGGTGTATTACGGCCCATTCCCTTTCACAGAGAGGAGGCCTGTGTTCAAGCAGTGGGAACATTAAAGCACAATATAAATATGAATTATAGGCTAATTATGTTAAGTATGTTATGTTATTTTATAGTTAAGACACAATATCAGTACCAAAAATGCTTTATGAAAATCTCGATAGATAGGCCAAAAAAGCTATTCTAAAGTTTGCCTGTACCACAATCTTGCACACTTACCTACTCGGAACGAAGGACCAACTAAAACTAACACAAACTCAAACAACTAACCCATACATTGAGAGGTTTATTTATAAACGTTGCTAAAAGTTAAGTAATGATTAGCGACTGTTTAACCATACATTTTTGACGTTTGAACGTCACTTAACTTTAAACAACGGTTATAGATAAACCTCAACAGCACTATCTTCAGTCTATAAAAATTAATACTTCTGAATTATCCGTTCATTCGCACCTCAAATTAAAGAGATTCCGAACACTTTTTGATTAAAATTAAATAAACTTGGCACACAAACACATACATATACTCACGACTTCTTACCTTGGGGGTAGGCAGAAACTACAGAACGCCACCGGCTACAATCCTTGCATAGTTCTTTGGTCCTTCGTGTCGAACGTGGATCCACGCGAGACACAATGGCTTTTTAATTGTTTCTGTAATTACGGCAAACGAAAGGTTATGCACACTTCTTGATTAAAAGCTATATTCATGATAATCTTCCATAATCAGGCTCCCAACCTAAATAAAAGTAAAATAAACATAAAAATAGCAACATCATATCACCGCCCAAGACCGGGCGGGGGGGTTGGGCGGGCGGTTACAGAGGGCGGGCGGGGTAGCAAAAAGCTCAAGTGCAGGAGGCTGTATCGATCCACGGACGGCGACCGGCGACATGGCCGGGTCACATCGATGGCATTGTGACTTGGTGATGAGCGGAGCGGGCAGCGATAAGCGGTAGCGTTAAGTAAGAAATGTGGCAGTTGTGGGATATCATTGGGAGTGCATAGGTGGTAAGGTAAGTTCTATGATGTATGTTCCAATTTTATTAGCTTCATTCGTTTATATAATTAATGTAATTTTGTTTGCTAGTTTTAGAAACTGTTAAAAAACCCGACCATCGGTAATGTACTACAATTCTTGCAGGTAATTTCATTTCATTTTAAGGTTGATTGTTTGAATCATAATTATTGTAAACCTTTTCTGTCTCATCACAAAACGAATTCTAACTTTGGTTCAAGTTTAAACTTTCGACCCATTTTTTTCTATTTTTCTATAATACGAAATTGGCAACTTAGACTAGAGTTTAAAATCAGTTTTTTGGAATATGAACTTTAATGTTGTCGGAATAAAGTTCAAAATTCAAAAATCTATGGTTTTGAGTCTAAATTTAAACCGTCTAAAGGTAAACCGTATTATGGAATAAGGCCGTTTGTGCTAAACTTAAAATGCGTATTGAAGGAAACATAATTTCGAATATAATTATAAGGGTTATAATTATTAGGTACTTCGTGAAAATAACAACTCGTGTAGGTATAAAGACCAAATAATGTATCATATTTTGTGATTAGGTACCTACTCGTGACATTGTTATAGTTTTCCAGAATTACCGTTAGTAGAAAAAACAAAATAAACCGGCTGATTAAGCAAATAGCCTGCAACCGAAAGGGATTCGAGTCAGACGAGATTCGCCCTAAAACATTTTGAATGCAACGGAGTAAAATAAAGTTTTTTCTTTTCATGTCGAGCAGTTTAACAACTGGAAAGCCTCTACTTGCAAAATAAATTGTAAATGTAGGAAAGTATTTACCCATTCACAAAATAATTTTACTTTAACATAATTATTATAATTTTATATTTTATTTTCTATGTATATGTGTCATTATGTAATTATTTTAACAGTGTTAATTAAAGTTAAATAAATAAATTTAATGATGAGATACTTATACTAAAACTTCAGCCATAACAAAAATGTAGTAGCATTTTCTCTGAGGCAAATTGAGAGATTGTTTTCTTAGCGACTGTTAACTGTAAGCTGGCAACATTTTCCTGGAAACTATAATCGTCTTAAATATATATATTATAATATATTTTTATAATTTATTTTTAAGACGATTATAGTTTCCAAGAACCTGTGTAAGCGTGTTACGCAGTACATATATTCAAAGTAATTACTATTAGTAATAAAACAATAAACAAAAATGTTATTAGTATAAGTATTAGTAATTGTTATGAATACAATGTATTGCGCTACACGCTCGCAGTTTTGATGAAAAATACCAGTATCAGACCAATATATTATTAAAGGTAATTATTGAAAATTATATTCTACTTAAAACTCAAAAGCCATACAGACATTTTGTTCCACACAAGGACTAAAATCGCATACCTAAGTCTAGGACCAATAAATGCGCTGAAGCACAGGACATAACCAACCGCATTAGACTGAATACAACAGTCGCGCGAATACGCGATCGGTCGCGTGCAAATGTCACTTTTTGATCGGAAAACCGGCAAAACCGGAAAACCAGCGCCCTCTGTCGGCGCGACCAAGCGTTCAGGTTCACCGAACAAAAAGTTCGAACGATCGTGTATTCGTGCGACGATCGCTTTTAAATAGAACACCGGGCTACCTTCAAGAAACTCAACGAAGCATCACAAACAAAATACTCATGTCTTAATATTAAGGAGGCAAGTCAACAAGCAAGAAACACTTAAAATTCCATAAACAAAGAACAGGCGTTAATTCGTTCAAAACATCGACAAAAGAGGCTGTCACTCCGCAAAATAAAATCCAACGACACCGAGGGGGATCAAAGAGAATATTAACTTAGAATAGCTAATACACGACAGGAGAATGACTTCTAAATCATTCAGAACCAGCATTTTGTTCGCGAATGATATTAATAACTGTTTTCTTCGTCTCTTCGGCAATTACATTGTTGTCCGTATCACTGCGCGCGATTGAGGCATAGAGTAGCTGGAGAAATTTGGACAGAAGCGACATTACCCAGAAAATCAAATGTTCAAAGCACAACTAACGCTGATTCTCGTTACTCTAAATGACTCTTACTAAAATATGAGACTCAAATTTTTACTGGCTCGGTGATAGGCCGTTAGTCGGCTATGATACAGAAGTTAACAAGAAACGTCTGAACTAGACCTTTTAAACAACTCCGAGGTGCCAACTTAATTTGTAGGTAGATGGAATTTTAGTGCTTGATATCTCTTCCCTCATCATCTTCAATCACTTTCTTGTTTTTTATGTGAGCAAGGTGACAAATTTAGCCAAGATTAGTTGATGGTAGTCTCTGGATTATGAGAACCACCTCTGCTAAACCAAACTGCAAGAAAACGTTCAACTGAAACACCCCTTTATACCTAAAAGTCTCTTCTCAACAGACACAGATCTCCTCCTACTCTGTGGCCCTGCCTCAAGAGAGGCTAATTTGACTCGCGACAACCGGGTGATTAAATTTTAATATTTGAAAAGCGAAGTCGAGACGCCTCGGGACTCGATGGGGCTTGTCGCTGTTTTTACGAGTACGACTGTACCGGTATAACTCGGCAGCTACACTGTGCTCGCCATTACTTTTTACGCGCCTTTTTCAAATTACCTATGGAAACAGGTGTAATTTTTTTAGAACGTTTGTTTGTATTTATTTTTCATTTATGTTTTTTTGTGAAATAAAGAAAATACGCTGGTATTAGCTATTTTTAGAGCTTAAAGTAATTAAGTACAAGAAAAAAAAATTGGTCCTTCAATACAAACGTGTATTTTTTTATTTAAATAGATAATAACTACCTACTGAATCATGTGTGTGTGTATGTATGTCTGCTTCTTTGATATATTTCATTTTAAAAGGTTAACTTAGTCGTCAAATAAATTGTGGAAGATATCAATCTGCTAATATATACATACTGTCATGACTGTGTACTGCTATTAAACACGATGAAAATGACGTCATAAAAAAACGGCAGACACTCCCTAATTCACTTCCAAACGGTAACTGTTCAGTAACAAATATTTGGTAATATTTCGCCAATTACTCCAGGCGAGTGCCAAACAGGCATGGGGGTTCGAGTTCCGTAATAAAGAATACCAATCGGGAGGTCTCTCGGGAGCTCTAGGGAGGCCCTGACCTCCTCAGAAAGGGGTGAGATAAAATACACGTTCGATGGCAACGCTTTAGTATTTTTTCAATTAACTAAATAGGGTTTGTGGTTTTAGTCGATTCCTTTAGATGTGGGGGAAGTGGAAAGCTTTGAACTGATTTGTAATAAAAAGAAGAAAAGGGTTTCGTTACGGTACTTGTGGTAAAAGGATTGTAGTGTTTTGTAAATTAGCTGAAGGCATAAATCTGGAGACTCTTAAGTAATTAAAACCCGTCGTCTTTCTGATCCATGTTATGTTTTTATTTTATTTTTGTAATTTTGCACGAAAGCATTGTGCAGCCTAAAAAAAAAGTCTTTTTTTAGGCTGCAGAATCCTTTTTCCCAATTAATAGTTGCTAAATAAAGAGGAAAATCACAAAAAAAAAGACAGATATAACTGTTTTCCTTCTATTATACAATGTCGCCCATGGGGATGTATGACCGCCCGTATTTTTCTGAATATTCATGTTTTTTTTCCGAAAATTAGTTTTAACAGGGTCTATATTTAATATTTTTCATTTTATTCAATTTTTTATTTTTTGTATAGTGTTTGCCATATCTCCGATGTTATCGGCTCGATTTGGATTATGTCTATTTTTTCTAAAATAATCAGTATCAATAGATATTTTATTGGATTAACTAACATTTTTTATTAAAATTTGTCGACGATGAAAAAAAAATGAAGGTTTTTTTCTAAAATAATCAGTATTTATTTAAAAAAAAACAATTAGAAAAAAAAAATGTTGACTTAAATGTTGTTTAAAAGTTTATTTTAGATATTTTTTTATGAATATTCAGAAAAATACGGGTGGTCACATACCCATGGGCAGCATAAATGTGTGTGTGTGTCATGTATAAATTAGTGGCATTGACTGATTCGTTATTTAAGATATCATGAGTTCCATATGCATCAGTGATAACATCTGATTTCATCACACATTTCCGTTTTAAATACTAACAACTACCTTCAGTAAATAATGACAAACGCACTCACCTTTAGGACATCAGTTTCGAAAACCAAAAATTGTAGGACATGTGACATCTACCAACCCGCACTGGGCCCGCGTGGTGGATTACGGCCCACTCCCTCTCACAGAGAGGAGGCCTGTGTCCCTGCACTGGAAATATTATAGGATGATTATGCACTCACCTTTAAAACCAAATCTTAAACCACAAAAACCAAACTGAGGAAAAACATCTTCAATAATAAATCAATACTTTCACTTATTCCCATTCACTGGCGAGCCCAAGAGATGATAGCTAATAACTCTTAAATATAATGTTCAGTACATTTTAGGATGCTTCGGGATGCTTAGTGCGGTTTAGCATGCGATATGCATCCCCGGGAAGACAAAATAAAATATATCCTTGGGCGTAAAACAGGTAGCCGGCAATCATTTAATTTGGTCGCAACCGCACGGATTGAGAGGTTTTGATACTTGTGTAGCAAAATATTTTAGGATATATCAAAAAGAAAATTCGAGATATTTTCCTTTTTTTTCGTTTTTTTTTTATGTGTAGCAGTAGAAGCTTGCTGCTACTTCTGAAAATAGAGAAAGAATCAATTGAAACAAAACGCTAGGGTAAAGAATTTGTTTAAAAATAAAATATTAAATTGGTACACAATTTTTTTTTTTTTTATAGATTAAAAATATATTTTTCAATTAGAACTTAATATCTCAGATACATTTGACAAGATTGTAAAGTAAGCCCTTTGTTAGCCATGATTAGAAACATAATCTTTAGCAATACATTAGCATTATTTATTATTATTATTTTATGCGTGAAGCCGCAAGTATCAACCACGCTCACACTATCCCACAAGAATAACGCGAGCAACCAACAAACGGTTGTTTATTGAAATTCGACGATTATTTTAATAGGACATCCGGTAAAAACGCGATGAGTCGAGATCATGCATTATTGGCGATACACAGAAAACCCGCCAAAATCTTCTGTATTAGAATAATAACACGTTTTTCGGAAATCTCAGATTTGATTCTGCTCTATAATTAAGAAATGAGATGTTTTGAGTACTAATCTCGTATGCTAATGCACAGGTGGATGTGCGATACGCACTTTTGTTAATAACCGATGATACCTACCTTAGGTATTGTTTGGCGGAACTTAATGTGATCGGTAGGTACAGGACTTGGACGCAATCGGATGTGGATGAAATAACCGAAACAATGATTAGGTCCGATTCATTCAAGGCTTTGATTCGTCCCGATTTCTTTTTTACGTGTTTCGTACTTCTCAATTTTTTTAAATGTTTGCTGGTTTTTACGAAAATATGAATAAAAATCATCTCTTTCAATAGATGAGACAGTTGTCAAACGCACCAATATTTTTTTTTTAAACTGTACCACTTCGAAGCTCATTGTCGGCCAGCTTTTCTTCTTGAATTAAAGAGCTAAGCTCTAATCAGTGCCACATTTCCACTTCTCTCTCTAGAATGATCATTACTGAATCTCCCAATATTTATGTGGTTGCCTGAGTGATGTAGTCCTGAAAGAAAGCTATTGAAATAACAAGGCTCCTGTCTGATGGAATTTTCCATTAAACTCAAACTCAAAGCATTTATTTCAAATAAACCAATTACAGGCACTTTTGAATTGTGACGGGGTCGGTCAGTCAGAAAGATGAAGCTAGTTGCCCATTTCAACGCGTAGTAGGTACCTATGGAGAAGAAAGGACAAGAAACTCCACGGACACTCTTTTAATTAAAAATATTGTTACAAAATATTGGTAACATCATTCATGTTGAAATTATACATGTGAGAACAATGTAGAAAGACGTGCACGTTACAAGCGTGCGTAATAAAAAGATAAAAAAAATTAAAAAATTAAAATAAGCCATGGCAGCTAAGAGATGACCAGTCCCTATCAGCGGCGCCCCGTTCACGAACATGACGCATGGATCAGCACTATTCAGCTCAACCATTTTGAAGGGAATTTAAATCATTTGTAAAAATGACGTACTACCATAGACACTTTTATCCTCTATTTAACCCCTACAGGGGGTGAATTTTCAAAAATCCTTTTCTTTCTTTTTCACTTTCGCAATATAACAAACTCTTGCGCAGAATTTCATGCTTATAGACCCAGAACTTTACGCGGTGCGTTGTACTCGTATGTCAATGAATGAATTTAAGATTTTTATTAAGTAGATGTTGAAGGAAAACAAAAATACTTAACCCTCACAAAACCACAACATCCACATGCTTGAGAACCCGTACATATTTGCAAAGCGTTGAACCAAGGATTTTTCCCACCGTGCCCAATCTTCCCCAACCGAACTAGCTTCGTCCGGAGAATTCCCAAAACGCCCGGACGTGTCCGAGATCCTTCAGAGAGGGTCTTGAGACCCTTTTTCTTATGTGTCACACACGATCGAAAAGATTGACCAGCTAACTGTGTCAATTTTTAAATCCTGTTTAAAAATTTGTTACATTTTCAATTTAGCGGTAGCTATAACAACTACATTTTTTTAAATTCCGAGGTTCTTCTGATTCATTGGCAAGAAATTTAAAGTAGGTTCTGTTGTTTTTGCACTGGTTCTTGAAATAGCCCACTATATTTTTGGCTTCATCTTTTGATGCTACTTTTCTTGTGCCTATTTTTCTATGTTCTTTACTGAAGATGGCAACAGAATATCGTGATTTCCTCAACAGCAACAGCAGCAGTTGTGTAATACAGTTACGATTTTTCTTCACACGTAAGAAAGCATTTCTCACTAGTATAGAAAATCTATTCGTCTAATAACTCTCCTTTAAAATCCACACACTCCATCCAACAAAATTCACCCCACTAAAATGCTATCCATCCCACCAACTCCTGAATCCCACCCACAAAGCCCACGTATATGTCACCCGTCATTTAGATTGTCGCTTTTCATCACACGCGAAGGGGACTCACAGAATCCACATTGACCCTTAGAAGTGGCATTTTGTTCCAAGTGCCCATTATTTTTTCCTTACCATAAAGGTTATGGTAATGCCATTTGGATGGGGTGAGAGGGTTGGAAAGTCGTGTACAACAGATGTTTTGAGCCGTTTGGCAGTTAGCTTGGCCTTAAGATTGGTCTTTTTAGGACATGTCGTGAATAGAAATGGTTGAACTATTTGTGTTGAATGGTTGGGAGTGTTAAATAGTTTATTTTGTGGTAGAAAATTTTCTTTTAATGCCTTTTTGAGCGTGAAGGTGGGATTTTTTTATGTTATTTCAATACGATTTTTCGTAAAACCAGCAAGTTTATCATAAATCTTTAGATTCTTTAAATAAGTATATATTTATTTATAATCAGATTACAGATAATGTTCTCACTGCTGGGACACAGGCTCCCTCACTCCTCTCGATGAGATGGACTGTGCCGTTATCACCACGCGGGCCCAGTGCGGGTTGGTGTATGTCCCATATCTTCGAATTTTTGGTTCTAGGATATGCCGGTTTCCTCACAATGTTTTCCTTCACCGTTTTGGGAGCAGTGCTGATGACATAAATTACACAAAGTAAAGCGTCTGTCTGGGTTCTAACTTATAACCTATAACTTGTAAGCCACGACCGTTACCACTGGGTCACCAGTGTAGGAAGATTCCTAGTTGACAAGAATTATCAGTAAAGAAGTAAGTAAGGGTAAAATAGTTAAGTTCTAATCTTTTTTCGTTAAAGTTCCATCATTCCTTTTCCATTTATCAGAAAAATCAACATTATTACGTAATGTCGTCCTAAAATAAGTATATTTTCTCCAAGGGTCCGCAAGTTTTCCACAAGTTATTGTGCAAACTTATCTCTTGCATAATGGATATGCCCTGATAGGTTTCCGTAAGTGATTGATAGAGTCCGTCGTTCACTGCACTCTCGTTCATGTGGGTGGATTTGATGCTGATATGATTTTTACTAGAGTAAGTAAGGAAAAGGAATTCGGAACTATTAGCTCAACTTTATTGAAGCAATACTAGTTTGTGGCGGCATCTACAACGCCATATGCGAACTACGCATCAAAAGACTTGACGTCACACAAATACTGCATCGCGCAAGCAGAGTTTACTGCGCGATCAACATATACAGGGTGGCAGGATGGGTGGTAAAATTTGCGGAAATCCATTATAAAATACAATAAACGACGTATATTTGGTAACCTAATCCGCTTAACTGTTCTTAAAGAGTCATAAAGAACCCTGTAAGAAATCGACACGTGTTTCACCTCTCAACGAGGTCTCTCCGCGTTCGCAACAAGTCAATCGTCATCCTGATACACGAAGTCTATTGTTTTTTTTTTTTTGGCAGACTTATTGCTAACAATGGAATGAATGACCGCTTCAATCAACTTAGCCTATCGCAATCCACTGCTGGACATAGGCCTCTCCCAGGCTGAGCCACAACACCCTGACCTCCGCCTTCTGCATCCAATCTGTCCTAGACACATTCTTAAGGTGACGACCTTAAAAATGTCGCTGGGTCCATCTAGCTGGGGGGTGTCCAACACTACACTTGCCGATGCACGAATTGACCCTTTTACCAAGACACAATAAATAATAAGGTTTATGAATCACAAAAAAATAGAGAAACACGGATAGAATGTACATTACAATTCATTACAAGCGGCAAAAACTGTACAAAATGTATACAATGTCGCCCATGGGCATGTGACCGCCCGTATTTTTCTGAATATTCATGAAAAATTATAGAAAATTAACTTTAAAAGGAGGGTCTATCTTTAATATTTTTCATGTTATTCAATTTTTTATGTTTTTAGTAGCGTTTGCCATATCTTCTATGTTATTGGCTCGATTTGTATTCTGTTTATTATTTCTAATAGCTTACGAGTTATTTTATCGGATTAACTAAAAAAAATAGTAAAATTTGTCGACTATGAAAAAAAAACTGAGGTGAAGATGTTTTTTTCCAAAAAAACAGTATTTATTTTAAAAAACATAAGTGAAATTATGTTAATTATACATAAAATTATAGCGGGATACTGAAAAAAAAAAATAAGAAAAAATGAAAAAAAAAACAATTAAAGATAGACCCCCCTTTTTAAGTTTATTATCGATAATTTGTCATGAATATTCAAAAAAATACAGGCGGTCACATGCCCATGGGCGACATTGTATAACCCTGTCTCTTAGACTAGGATAGCCTGTATTCTAAGAGACAATGGTGCCGATTATCTTCAAATGCCTCTAAAGTAGACTAAAAATCACAAAAATTTAGTTTATTCCTGTCAAACGACGATTTCCCATTCTGAAATAGACTAAAGTGACACAACTTAACTATATTTTAGTTTGACAGCACTAAGATAGTACTGAGTTTTTTAATTAGTGAAAATGGCAATTTTGCTATTCTGAATTTGACGTTTTTCACCTAAAATTATGATTGTAAAAACCAAACGAGACTAAATCTGACAAATTTTAATCGCGATTAATAAGGTGTGGGATAAAATACGTTGACATGAACTAAAATTCACACCAACATCACGACTTCACGTGCAAAAACAGTACTGTATTTATTTTTTCTTTTGCTTATATCTCGAAAATGGTGCGTCCTATCGCAAAAATAATGAAAATTTCGATCCCCTTTATAAAACCCTTAAACCGGTAACACTCAACATGTAGGTACTATTATTTCATATTTTCCATACAAAAAATTTAAAATTCGATATAAAACACGTCGAGGCTCGAGGCTCCAAATCCTGCGCCTCTGGCTCTAAAAAAAAAATACGGGATATGGCAAACCAAAGGTACCACGTGGAGTCGCGATTGTCAAATTCGATTTTAGTTGTGTCAAAATGATTTTAAAATTTAGAGATTTGTTTTGTCAGAATAGCTTTAAAATTCTCATAGCCAAAAGTAAGGGATTTTAGTGATAGTTTAGTTAGTTTACTTCGGTGTACAAGAGAATCGGCACCAGTGTTCCGCCAAATAATTATTTAAACACGATTTAATGCAATTTTAGTAGTACCTAACAATGCAATTTCAGTAGTACCTAAGTTAGATATTATTAAACTCGACTTCTAAAATCTTTTCTCTTTTCCTTCGTATTGAATCCCCCACCCTTAACAGTTCACCATCTGATCAAAAGTACATCTCCATTAAAATATATCAGTAGTCATGGTATGACGGATCGGTACGCTTTGTTGTGCTAATGTAGCCTCGGTGTTGCCATGTTAGCCACCGAATATATGGAAATAAAGTTTTTAATGTATCGGTTGTGTTTGTACCGAAGGACCAGTGGGAGTTCCTGGCTTATGATGAGAATGATTAGAACTGTCTGAACTATTTATGACTAGTATTTTATTATTGAGTAATAATAAATTCGTATAATCGTAGTGTTTTTTAAAAACTGCCTTCCCTGCTTTCAAATGGTATTTTAAATTGTATTATGCGATAGAATAAAAGTTAAAAAAGCCTCTAAGAATAAGTCTCCCATGGTTAGTTATTATTATCGTAGCAGCTACACAAAGATTCGTTCCAAAATCAACCCCAACAATATTTCACCACTCTTCTATCACTGCATTACAATTAAAGCTGCCATCTTGCAACGTCATCGCGTCACGATTGTCTATGACAAATGATCTGTCACCGCGAGGGCGCTGAAGTAAAGATTGTAGACGAAATTAATGTTCTCCCTCACGCCTCGTTACTACTGGCGAGATTGGGAAGTGACGAGTTTTGTTTTTCGGAGATTTTGAATTTGGAATACCTAAAGAACGACCAGTGCACTAGTTTGTATAGTTCAATGATTCGCTGTCAATATTGAACGTTATTCAGTACACTTAAATTACTGTAAAAATATTCTGATGTTCATCTCATTCTGATGTTCAAGGAAAACCAGTCCTAAGGGGATAAACAGAAACAACAAACACAACATAAATGTGAATATGGCCACAAAATTGCTTCCAGATGCAAATAAAACCAAATAAAAGACCTCGCAGCGTCACAATTCTAATCCGCCAAATAGCAATGCAAATTCGATAGAGGTAAAAAATTGACACCAAATGCTACAAACAAAAAGAATCGAACCGCAACATAAACAGATTCCAAAAGTCAATTTCCAAATTGCACCGAGTCGCGACTATAAAGTCAACCCTCCTTAATCCAATCACGCCCCGTCCTTGTCAACGTTTTGTTTCCTCTTTTTGCTAACCTACCATCGTAACAAGAACCCTAAACAAACAAACAGGATCCCCTTTACTGAACAATTAACTTGCGTCAAGGGAAACGGGGAAGGTCAAAACAAAATGGCCGCTGAAATAAAGAAACGCTCAAAAAAGGTTGAAATTGTTTTTGAAAAAAGAACACACGAAGAAAATAATCCATTTAGTCGCGCGGCGCAAATGCCTCCGCCGCTAAGGGGATGCAACACTAAAAAGATCAAAAAAGGCATTCACGCTCGAACCGGGATTCTATTATTTGGGCCAGTCAAAGCCGGAGGTTCGTTTAAAATGTACTTAAATTCAATTCCTATTTCCGTTTCGAGAATGTTTTACTTTTTAATTTTTCGCATTCGGACTGGTGGGTTGTTTTGGTTCATTCATAGTTAACATGAGTGATCTTTTGTAGGGGCTCTCTGTGAAATTGGAAAGGGCTGTTTTCGACCTTTTTGCGAGATCAAAATTGCCTCTCCTGTGTCCTAGTGTCTCTGACCGTTGTACTGTAAATACTACCTTTTTATTTTTAACAGACAAATTCAATGCTTTAGTCGTATTGGTTTTATGAATCGCTTGTATCAGCAGATGCACGATTGGAATATTGGGCTTGATTTTCGTTGAAAAATGAAGGCACACAATATTACGTATCAAACAAATACTTGATGCTGGTTCTTTTTTACGGAAGGACCACACGCCCTAAAGAAAACACCAAGTATTTTCCCGTAAACCACTGACTTTCAATTCACATAACATTTGATTCAGGGCTCGTTTCCCAAGATCCCGTATCAGTGGGAAACACTTTAAAATCCACTTGATGTCGCTCCCCTCGTTGTCGGTGAAATGTGGCTCGTCGACCGCCGTGACATACATTCTAATAGTTTTATTGGGGGACTCCATCTTGAAAGACTCACAAGGACCAGTTTTTAAGTCAGCTAGAAAAAGTAAACACGAAATTATGGTCATTAAAGTAACTTTTAGCCCTAATTTCGAATTTGAGCTTAAGTTGCTAGGTTCTATTTCATTAAAATTTGTATTTAATGAAGAAAAATCTGTAATTTTCATAATTTCCTTTTAAAGTTACTATGGCAGTTGTAGACAAGTGGAAAAGTGAAAAATTCTACCCTTATTGGGCTTTAGGGAAATTTGTAACGATCAAAATGTACTGATTTTTACCATTTTGCAATAAATCTTTGGCTTTTATAAAGATATTGTCTCGGTATATTTTACATACCTACATAATGTAGCTATATTTCTTATGTAGCATCAAAATACCCCTTAAATAGCCAAAGAAAATCTTAAAAACTCCCTTTTTTGGCTAGCAAGTCTGAGTCGACTCAACCCCGTGTCTAATCTAACGGAAACCATTCGAAAAACATCACTTAAAGAAATTCCCTGTTCGAGAGAAATCCGGAAATGTTCAATTGAATTTCTAAGGACGGTCACACACGGTAGATTAGTGGCAGTCCGATCTCGATACACTTGTGCGGCGAACGTTAAATCGTGTGTAAGCTGATAGAGGACAGGGGTCAAACGTCACATTGAGTGGCTTGAAGTATTTTCAAGATGGGGGAATGTTGAAATTACGAACGATTTTAGTTTTTCAAGTTTTTTTTTTACTGTATGTAGTAAAAGCACACTTTGCGTTGCATCGATGGACCTAGTGGTTTTAATTGCTATACGGACATAGCATGTTTATATCCTTACCATTTAAAAATCACATTTTTTTTTTTGACGTGACAACGTCTTATAAATCGGTTTGCCGGGTGACACTTCAAGAAACTGCGTTACGCTCCGCTCACGTTATGCGCTCACAATGAGAGCGAGTGAGAGGCACGCGTCCCTTCCACTCGGGCATGGTTAGCCCGCCTAAGAGCGAGAGAGACAGACATAAAAAGTGAAAGGCACGCGTCCCTTCCACTCGAGCACAGTTAGCCCGCCTAAGAGCGAGAGAGACAGAATTATTTCATCCTTCTTCCTACTATACGAATGAATATTCACATTAAAATTATTTTACCACTCAAAGTCGTCGTCACGTAAAACTTTCGCCCGTATACCGACTTTACAGGCAACCAATTTTTTTTTTTTTGTTTTGACCAGGCACTTTATGTCACTTAGTCATCCAATACCTAAGTAAAACAAATTGCAATATAACAAACCAACCATTGTAAATTTTCCGACACTTCCTCTAATAAATTTTCATTCTCTAATAACAAAGGCTAATAAAAAATCCAAAAAGTTACATTAATTTCACGTTAACCCGAAAAATTGTCCATAAATTTATTAATATGACGACGACGGCGACGATACGAAAACAAATTGCCATAAACAGGACTTTGTGCCTGCCACCTATATTAAAAAAACACCAAAATATACAATTACACAACTATAACATTACTGTGCAAAAAGGAACATCCAATTCAATCTCACCCCTATTACAAACGGATATGGCTCAAATTTCAAACGTGTTATGTTCAGCAACAGCATCATTAATGTGGTAAATATTTTAGGGTGAATCTCCCAGTTGTAGTCACGTGGATAAGGATTCATCTTCGCGACAGGAGGCCGAGTTTCCCGCGCCCAGCCACGGGAGCATGCAGCTAATATCGGGTGTACCCACCTTAGACAGGTTTTACTCGCGTTATTCAATTAAAATGATTGCAGAATATGTGTTTCATTTCATTATTTTATGGAGAATTAGGTTCCCCGGCTTCGCTCGCGTGATATCTTTATAAATTATAGCCTATGATGTTACTCAGTGATAATATAGCAATCATCTGGTGAAAGAATTGTTTTAATCGGTCCAAAAACTACTGGAACGATAAAAAAAAACTTTCCCCAGTTTATTTATTACAAACAAAAATACAAATCTTTTCTCTTTATAATATTAGTTTAAATTGATTTACAACCAATAATCATCATCTTTCATAAAGAATGGTGGTTTTCCTTCTTAGCGTCAAGTTTACCACAAATAAACGTTTTTTTTTTCAAGATATCTTAGGACAAGACCTGAAGCTTCAGGTCTTGTCCAAAGGTATTGATTGCTTTATAATAGGTGTCATTGAGCAAAAACTTATACGAGTACTTACAGAAACCACAAATCATTACCAATATATTTTCATAACAGCAATTAATTAAGTAGTTTCTAAAACACACATAAAGGCTTGTGCAGACCAGCGCGACTTGTCGCGCGACGCGACACCGGTTATTGTTATACTGTGAAGTTTTCTTAGAAATTGTATTGTTCGTGTCGCGTCGCGCGACAAGTCGCGCTGATCTGCACAAGCCGTAAAACAAATCTAAAATTATCTTTGCCTGGTCACATTTACCACAACAAGAGTACCAGGGCAACAAACAATAAAGGACTTCTTTCTGCCCCTGTCAAACGCTTGTCTGGTATCCCGCAAATGTCGTGGCTTTGCTCACAAATGTCGAAATTTTCACCACGTAAACTTTCAAACAGATAATATTTCATACTTCATAAAGCTGGTGAACCAGTGTGAGTTTTACTATGGATACGCTTAAATTTAATGAAATATATTTACCAAGATATAAAAGATTTGCTTATACCAAAAACACGTAGAAGACAGTACAGAGGCATTCACTTTTATACCTGGGTACTCAATGAGTCACACTTGCTAATTCTGCTTACAGAGCCTTGTTTTTTTCATTTTTGTAAATTTTTGTAAACGTTGTTGAGTTCACGTGGCACCGCCTTGAATAAGTCTGTAAAGGTGTTATAATTGTGATTTAAATAAATAACGTTTTAATATTTTAAGCTATAGATATAATAAATGCACTAGCGCTTAAAAACTTTCTTCATTTTCATTTCACTTGTTGATATTTACTTTTGTTATAAGATAAAAGCGCAAACCTACTATTCTAGTTTGAACAAGTTCTCTCACTTTCCACTTAACACCCAAAAAATAAATCTTCCAAATGATTGATTCAAATTTATTGAAATTATGATGAAGATTTTTATGATATTATTTAAAAAAATGGTCCTTAAGGAAGGTACAAGTGCCTTAAGGACCACAATTTCAATAAGTAACAAAAAGCTAACATTAAACTTCTCTCCCAACATACCCTGGAGGTACAGCCTAACATTAAAATAACAGAAGTTCCCCAGTCTTTTGTTTGTGGCATTCTTTGCCAGCGTTGTGCGCATAAATTAATTTTAATTTTACATCTCTGTCGCAGCCATCTTGTTTTTTGTTTTCTTCTTTGATGAAGAATGTTTTGTCAACTTGGGATTATATCTTTTGATTGTTATTTTGCATTCTTTTGTTTAAATTGTTTAGATGACTTTTTTTTGTTGGTTGGAGGAAGGAATTTTGGTAAGAAGAGTAAGCAAGTATTTTCGTTATTATTAGATAAATTATGAAAGTCACGAAAATTATGACGTCATGTCCAATCCATCGATGATTGCTGCATCGATCTTGCTAATGAATTCGCGATATACTAGTGCTAACTTAATATTTCCCATGCCCCTTTTTCTATAAACGGTGAGAAGTACGTAATAGTGTCAACCGTCCAGTTTGCCGAATCAGCACATTTCATGCAATGTCAAAAGATTGTGACACCTAATTGGTTTAAAAACCTTTTTTTTTTACTTTTAAGTACCTACAAATTCCATGCATTTTGTTATTATTTTTCTTTCAACTTTGACAAATAGTTCAGCAATTCAGCATTGACAGCATCACAAACTAATCCGTAGTGGCGCTAGGTTGGCGACATCCGGCGGGGATGCGACCGCTCGCGTCATTTCCGCTTCCTGCTGCAGGGAGGATAGAGGATATAAATATACGGAGCGTGTATCACACTTTGCGTGAAATCAATCGCCCGGCTAATATGCGACGCGATTTATTTGTATTTTGTTCGTGCGTGCAGCTGTCGCGACGTGTGCAGTCATCTTTATTTTGAGAAATAAAGTGAGCTCTCATTTTATAAGTTGCTCTCATTCTAAACTCAGATTTTTAATTTGCTAGACCGAAATGACAGCTGCGTGCGCCGTGATCGACCGGACATATTACAAGGACAGCACGAAAACAGGAAGGTCCTCTTGCAGAGAATGATTCAGGGGTCCTTGGTGAGAGTCACTCGGTAACTAGATTATTTACTAGGATATTTTTATATCGACACCAAATGTCATTTTAGTCTAATTTTAGGCAAATTTAAAGTATAGTTTGGAATTTACATTTGAATTATTATGAAGATGAACAAATGATAGTATTGCACTTTTATTTTAAGTTTTAACATGAAAAAGTATTTTTTATGCTATGTTAATTAAATAAGATCAGTTGGAACGAAATTATTTTCAAACGTAAAGCTTATTTCTCATGAACACGATTTAATCTTAAAACATTTAAGACAAATTTAAAATTAAGTAGCTTTTAGTGAAGATTTCTTTTCATCGATGACTTAAAAGCAATGCTTTCAATTTCCGTTAAAGCTAGAAGCCAAACAAAACATCTTAATCAAAACAAAAGCTACACGCCAACACAGCTACACCTATAGGTAAGTAGGTAGGTATGTCCTAAACACAACACCACCTAATCAAGCAAAACGAATTCGTCGAAACTTTCGTCCAACGCCACTTTATTTCCTCGTTTGGTACAAAATGACAGACCATTCCATCACGTTGAGCAAAAATACAATAAGTGTAGTTTCCTTGTCCTCTGGACCCCGGTGACCCGAGGAGGTCGTTTGGCGGGTTGGCTAATGAAGCAGCCATATTGGCAGGGCGCGACCAATAAGGTTACCAGATGTTGGGTGACTGGATGCGGTTAGAAAAGAAAATAGAAAGAATTTTAAAATTAATTAAAGTACAGTACAGTACGACACAACTTAGATGTAGCATCGGCAAAATTCGTAAAACCGATCACCAGCCGAACTAACTGCGCCTTCAAAATCACCAATCTTTATTATTGCTTTAGGTGAAAATGATCTTTACGCAAACGCAATAACTTGTAAATCATATAACCAAATACATTCGTAAAATTGAAATGAATTAATACAAATTTGGCAATGTAAGTAGTATCGTACTGTTACATGAATCATGTTAAATGATTCATGGTAGTTCTTTGATGCCATACGAAATCATCTTCTTTTTTTTTTGTTTTTTTTATCTGGTTAACTACTGAGTTAGTAATACCTCCAGTTATTGGAAGCCCGCCAGATCCCTGAATATATTCAAAATAGTTTGTTGTTGGTAGTTTGATCAAGTTTTTACAATAACTAACATGATATTTGACGGGCTGATTAGAAATTATCATTAGTTTTAAACCCCGGGAGTAAAATAATGTATTAATCTCACGAAAACTTATCGCAAATGTACATCTAGTGATTTTTTTTTCTTTTTCTTGTAAATACAGCACCAGTTTTAGAAAATCTTATATAACAATCTTAGCTAAAACCGTGGTCCTAAAGGATTAGTCACTAAGGTTGGTTGATAAATTGATTGTATTTTAAAACTTATCTAGATTAGCCCATCTAGTTCGCCAACCTCCCTGTATGCGGGGACGGTCGGACATTGGTTAATTACGTGCGATAGTCGGCGGCTGCTCACGAGAGAATGATTGCCGCTCTGTAACGACGCTCTGAGCATAGACCAAGACGATGTAGGCTCTGAAAACAGCGGGTTTGAGGAAATAGGAGTTGACCCCTCAAATGGATAAGTTTTGCTGAAACTTGGTTCAACACTATGGTGGCATAGCTGTTTACTGCTGTTAAGGAGTTCAGGAATATCTGGCTGGAGTCCAGATTTGCAGCAGCCATAACTGCTTAAAGGATTTATATGAAGTTGCCATCAGCAAATAGTTTATACGTAGTTCTGCCTACTTCGCAATTTAAGGCTGAAATTTCGGGTCAGTGACAGCTCGGCCCGAGTCAAGTCAACCCGAATAATAATACAAGATACTACGTCGTCAAAACACCTAAAAAGTGGTGTGTACCGTCAGTATGAAAAGTATCGACCTCTTAAAATAACGAAGATTTTTTTAAATATTGATTCTCTGGCACTGACTCTCCACGATAGATAATAGCTATCGCTGCATTAATAAGACCTCAGGCTACTGCATAATACATGCTCTAAAAGGTATAGAAGTAGGTTATAGATATCACAATGGTGTTGTGTTCGCCCCTGATTGGGATGGCCTTAAAAAAACAAAGGCGCCATCATCGCGGGCGAGAAAATCGCGGCGATAGTCTCGCTATGCTATCAAATTCAACAGAAACTCTATGAATCAATCTCCACATGGCGATATCGTCGTCGTAATTTGATAGCATAGCGAGACTATCGCGGCGATTCTCTCGTCCGTGGAGATGGCGCCAAAGACTTTAATCCTGGTCTGCGCTTCATGGGCGTACCCAGGGGGGGTGGCAGGGGAGGGTGGCTGCCCCCCTTCCTCTCCTGAATTTTGTATGCCTAAGTACCTACTGTTGTCGATAAAAGTTATTTTAGAGTCATGTTAAGACTTACTTTGCAATTACAATATATTATGCATTTTTTTTAAACCGTAAAATACCGTAAATCAGCGAAATATTTGACATCTATCTGCGACGTTGCCCACTTTCAGAATAAACGCTCTTAAATGGGCTTTGCTCTGTCAGTCAGTTTGGTCAGTGTTATGTTGTATCTTGATCGAAATATGCTTCTGGATCATAAGAAATATATATTTACAGAATAAATTGTAATCACTATGAATGAATGAATGAATATTATTAATATTTCTGATTTCCCCCCCTGGGCTAAAACCTGGGTACGCCTTTGCTTCGTTTCTTTAATAATACATTGTCGCCCATGGGCTGGCCCGCCCATATTTTTTTGAATATTCATGACAAATTATCGAAAATAAGCTTAAAAAGAGGGGGTCTATTTTTTATTTTTTCTTATTTTTATTTTTTTCAATGTCCCGCTATGATTTTATAGACTTACAATTGTGTTTTTTTTTAAATAAATACAGGTTTTTTTTAGAAAAAAATGTCTTCACCTCCATTTTTTTTTCATATGAATGAATGAATGAAATGCACCGATCCCGAGATATCCGAGAGAATGATTGCCGCTCTGTAACGACGCTCTGAGCATAGACCAAGACGATGTAGGCTCTGAAAACAGCGGGTTTGAGGAAATAGGAGTTGACCCCTCAAATGGATAAGTTTTGCTGAAACTTGGTTCAACACTATGGTGGCATAGCTGTTTACTGCTGTTAAGGAGTTCAGGAATATCTGGCTGGAGTCCAGATTTGCAGCAGCCATAACTGCTTAAAGGATTTATATGAAGTTGCCATCAGCAAATAGTTTATACGTAGTTCTGCCTACTTCGCAATTTAAGGCTGAAATTTCGGGTCAGTGACAGCTCGGCCCGAGTCAAGTCAACCCGAATAATAATACAAGATACTACGTCGTCAAAACACCTAAAAAGTGGTGTGTACCGTCAGTATGAAAAGTATCGACCTCTTAAAATAACGAAGATTTTTTTAAATATTGATTCTCTGGCACTGACTCTCCACGATAGATAATAGCTATCGCTGCATTAATAAGACCTCAGGCTACTGCATAATACATGCTCTAAAAGGTATAGAAGTAGGTTATAGATATCACAATGGTGTTGTGTTCGCCCCTGATTGGGATGGCCTTAAAAAAACAAAGGCGCCATCATCGCGGGCGAGAAAATCGCGGCGATAGTCTCGCTATGCTATCAAATTCAACAGAAACTCTATGAATCAATCTCCACATGGCGATATCGTCGTCGTAATTTGATAGCATAGCGAGACTATCGCGGCGATTCTCTCGTCCGTGGAGATGGCGCCAAAGACTTTAATCCTGGTCTGCGCTTCATGGGCGTACCCAGGGGGGGTGGCAGGGGAGGGTGGCTGCCCCCCTTCCTCTCCTGAATTTTGTATGCCTAAGTACCTACTGTTGTCGATAAAAGTTATTTTAGAGTCATGTTAAGACTTACTTTGCAATTACAATATATTATGCATTTTTTTTAAACCGTAAAATACCGTAAATCAGCGAAATATTTGACATCTATCTGCGACGTTGCCCACTTTCAGAATAAACGCTCTTAAATGGGCTTTGCTCTGTCAGTCAGTTTGGTCAGTGTTATGTTGTATCTTGATCGAAATATGCTTCTGGATCATAAGAAATATATATTTACAGAATAAATTGTAATCACTATGAATGAATGAATGAATATTATTAATATTTCTGATTTCCCCCCCTGGGCTAAAACCTGGGTACGCCTTTGCTTCGTTTCTTTAATAATACATTGTCGCCCATGGGCTGGCCCGCCCATATTTTTTTGAATATTCATGACAAATTATCGAAAATAAGCTTAAAAAGAGGGGGTCTATTTTTTATTTTTTCTTATTTTTATTTTTTTCAATGTCCCGCTATGATTTTATAGACTTACAATTGTGTTTTTTTTTAAATAAATACAGGTTTTTTTTAGAAAAAAATGTCTTCACCTCCATTTTTTTTTCATATGAATGAATGAATGAAATGCACCGATCCCAGCGTGGTTTAACCAGACTCGATAAATCGAATGAACCCCAAGATTTGCACTAGCCCATGAAGCCTCATGTTTCATGGGACTACAAAGGCCATTGCATATCCAGGAGTAGACCGGGGGGCGCGGGTAATGGTAAGGAAGACGTGCCCTTAGGATAAGGAAGGATTTGAGAGCCATACCGGATATGCATCCTAGAGTAAGCATAGGAATAGTGGAGAGACGGGTGTTAATTATCTATGGATGGGCATCTTTTGCGACGTCTTCGTTATGTTGGTTCGAGTCGATCTTCACCGGTGTATTTTGAGAACGGGGATACGCTGCTTTCTCAGCTTTTTCTATACTGCTGCTGTGCTGTGTTCGATTTTGCTGTGTCTAAGTCTTCGTCAGAGGCGTCGCTGCTATCCGTTTCAGGTTTCTTGTACATCTCGCTGGCGGCCTTCATGATCTTGGATCTGTCTGTAGCCTTATCCATCCAAAAGTCTAATTCCTTGTCGAAATAAGTCGAGTCCTGCTTAAGATTGTCGTTCCATGTGTAAATAGGACGGCCTACTTACTTATATTTGGCCTTATACTCCATTGCTGCGTGTAAAAGGTGTGGTTTGCCACGCCTGTGGACGTGTGCGAGATAGCACATTCTGTGGTTCTTGATGCGTTTGGTTACTAGTTTGCTTGTTTTTCCTGTAAAATAGATAAAGTACCTGCATGCGTTTTGATGGATGTTTTTTCCCCAATCCAGAGAAGAATGCACTGGATTCTTTGTTTTCTTCTTCCGTTTTAATCATATGAAGTATTGCATGACATTCCTTTACGCGATTATGTCTATTTGGGTTATCTAATTGTCTTCTTTGTAGGAATTTAGCCTTTTGGAGGTTAGCAAGAGCTATACGATGTTCCCTAGAGTGACTCTGTTGAAAAGTTAAGGTTTCCTGGGCCGCCGCTTTTAATACTTCAGTTATGGTACACCATGGTATTTCGACGCTTTCATCTGTTGAGTCTATTCCGACGTTTTCCAATTTTTTGATTATGCAAGCTTGGTATTTTGCTTTGGTTGATTTGATATTGAGAGCGGCATAGTAGTATTGTTTGTAATTGAAATCCTTGGTCTTTATTGTTGTTTCATTTTTTTGAGTCTGGTGTTTATTGTTTTCATCATTGTTTATGATTCGGTTTGTTCTTAGCTGCCCCCAAATTATTTTATGGTCAGATATGGCCCTACCTGCCCATTCGCCTTTAATATACTTAAAGCGTTTTTCTGTTGTCTGTGGCGTAATAATGCGATCCAATTGTGATTTCTGCGTGCCCTTTGACCATGTTATCTTGCATGATGTTCTCGCTTTTGTTGTTTCTATTTGCAGTTTTTCCCTGCTGACTATATCCATTAACATTTCACCGTTGTAATTGGAGTAGTCATGATGGAGATTTTGGTGAATCAGCCCTTTGCGTTGGAAACTTATTGTATCTTGTCTACCAATATGAGCGTTAAAGTCCCCTAGGATGATTAAAGTACATTTCCTTGGTTTTTGTCTGATCAAGTTTAGTATACCCGTGAAGGATCTGGTTGCTTTAGAGGTACAGCTGTTGATGTGAGAGTTAATTATATAAAGCGGAGCAGGTTTGTCGCTTCCCCTACCAATTTTAAGAGTTATTGTCATCACGTCGGTATCGCAATTTCTATTTATTATTTCAATTTGGGAATCCTTTCTGACTAGAATTGCAAGTCCCCGTTGAGCTTTACCTGCGGTTCCGGATAGGTGCCATTCGTAATGGGTGGAGTTGTACGTTCCTAAGTTCATCCCTGTTTCTTGTAGGCAGGCTATGTGAATGCCCCTATTTGAAAGTTCCGCGTCTATTTTATCTTTTTTGGCCGGTTTCGAGGCCCCACGAACGTTCCAAGTTGCAATGCGCAGGTCTGAGCAAGTGTACTTAGTCGCGGCAGAAGGCAAATTTCTAAGTATTGTGTATCCGGTGTCGTCCGCGAGTTCAGCCGATAACGGTGTACATAATGTTGATGTTAATTGTTCATCCGGTGTTAATGAGCAAGCTAGTTGGGGGCTGCTCAGAATTCGGGGTTTAGTAGGCTGCCCTTGTTCGTCTCTTTTGTTGTATTTATTGCCTACCGTTTCGGCATGTTGTGGTGTATCTTTGTTAGTTGTTTTATGCGTTAGACTTTGCAGCTTATTGTTGTGCTGTTCTTCGGCGCTTATGACCCAGCTATCATAATGTTGATCTTTGTAAATGATATGTATGTTTCCGTGTACTGGTTCGCCGGCAGGTGAGTAGACCAGTGTGTTCCCGTAGTTATTATGCACATGCACATTTACGAGATAGAATTCGGCCGCGGCGATTAGGATGTCTTCCCCTCCCCAGAACGTCTCGTTAAACTGCGCGGTTATGTAGTTTGTTATCATTTGTTCCTGAGAGAGCTTGCTGTTAGGAATAGAGTCTTGAATGTTATTCCTAAGTGCTAAGCAAATTCTGGCTTCGTCACGGTTATCCGAAACATACGTAGCTAGGTCTCGGCGTATTGACATATGGCCAAATGTTAACCCCATTAAAAGATTTAGTTGATGGGCGATCGCACTAAACAGACAATTGCCATCCTTTTGCATGGCCGCTATTATTACCATTGTAACACTATTGTTTGGGACTCTGGACCCCACGTGTTGAGACACAGAGCTACAAAAGTTTGACAGGGTCATGCGTTGATTGAGATTTATTAGAAACCCTCTGTTTTTCTATTGAAATATAACTTGTTATGCAGTTTTTGTTTTTGTTGAGTGGGCTTTAGGCTCATCACACGTGTGCTTTTCTTCACAAAAACTCGGGTAAATTGTTCGACCGAAACACGACAAAAAAGAAGTTGCTTTAGACGCGACTTTTTGGAAGGCAATGGAAATTGCCAGAATGTTACGCAATCTAAATCGACACTGTTATTTTTGTTAGAGTATATATTATAATTTTTATCTTGATGTTCTCGTTTTACTATATACTAAATATGTAGCTTAAAAGTAAGCGTTGGTTCAGCGCGAAGCATCAAACCTTTAAACTTCGCCAGTCACTACGCAACCGTAGATATGCGCTAACGATGTTGACGCTTAATCTAACAAATAATCTACCGAACTTTGTCGCTGAATTTTGGCCTCGTAATCGAAATAAAGCCGGGAATTTAATTCAGTTCTCGTGATCGATACACTTACTAGAAACAATTTAAGGTGTAAGTCTTTTTGGTATCTGGATCTACCGTTGGACTTAGCATTAAGCATGCGTTTGAACTATGGGAGTTTGATTTATTAACTGAGTGATTAGCAGAACGCCCTGACATAAAAGGAATGATCTCACCGGGTTTTTCTTATTACGACGTTTCTGGTTCCCTGGAAACCTTGGGCAGACGATAAGGCCTTCGGATGCCCTGGATCGCTCGCTCTGGGTCATGAACGTACGTAGGCTTAGCACACCTCACTTTTGCACTTAATGTAATTATTTGTAGACGCTTGAGTCATAGCCACATTGAATAAACAAAACACTCGATGTTATTTTTATTTTGACCGGCAAAAAACACGTTGGATCTTGTTTCGGACCCAAGCCCGTACGTACACGTGTGCGATAAAAGACGCGGAGCGCTCGAGACGTCCTTCCGCAACGGCGTCCAGATGAACTCTCTCTTCACCTCCATTTTTTTTTCATAGTCGACAAATTAATTTTACTAATTTTTTTTAGTTATGCGATAAAATAACTCATAAGCTATTATAAATAATAAACGGAATCCAAATCGAGCCAATAACATTGGAGATATGGCAAACGCACATAAAAAAAAAAAGTGAATAACATGAAAAATATTAAAGATAGACCCCTCTTTTAAAGTTATTTTTTCATGGATATTCAGAAAAATATGGGCACAAAATATGCAATACTCTCCCAAAATATACAATGTCGCTCATGGGCACCCCCATGAGCGACATTGTATATTTTGGGAGAGTCTTATCATCCGCCGCAGTAATGGCCGCACAGTGGAGGCACGTACTCGGTAATGTCATTCGGCAGTCGGCACAACAACTAGTTTATGGTTCATTTTGTTGTCCGCACAACATCTCACACCACACTCGTTCCCACATATATTTACACACACGTACACATATCATCTTCTGATGGTTTTCAGCTGATTACGTCACAATAAGAGCACAGTTTCAGTTTGTAAAAGTAAGTAGTCTTCAAATATCGTAAAAGAAAATGGTTAAGTACGACAGCACCCTTATTTCATAACACAATTTGAATCACAATAGTTTTGAAAGATATTGCTTATTCATTACTTCATAGGTTTGAATAAATCTTCTGATCAACAACGTAAACAATGCTTTGGTTATTTTCACACACGTCCGATCACGTGTGTGAAAAAAACCCATTGCAATCATTTATCAAAATTTAAAAGTCATAAAATCAAACTCGGCTGAGAATCAGCACTTTTCGAACGTCAAAATTACATAAGACAGTCCCCCAAAAACGCCCGCCCTTCACCACATCCTAGTGCTTTAGCTGGAAGGGGCGCAACGAACTCCCCAGCAGCACAGCTCAGTAAGAAAAACTTGATTCTATACAATAGTACTTATGCAAAATAATTTACATAACGCAACACACAAAACATTAAATTAAATTATTTGGTATATGTCAGCTAGCAGACGCTAATATACCGACAAAAAATATCGAAATCTATATTCAAGCGAAAATAAAAAGTAAACAGAACTTAATACCCGAATGAAAGCCACCAGGCATAAAGGACGTGCCCGCTTACATATAGCTATTAACAGCTACTAGACAAAATCAAACTGGTTGCTAATTTAAGTTGTATAAATTATTATATTTTATTATATGACATTGATTTTACATTCTGTGATTACTTCCTGATACACTGACTTATTAATAGTAACTTTTTTTTTTGGAAAATCGTCTACTTTTACAATGTTTGTAAATATGTGAGAACCATGCTATCACATAAGTAATTAATTTATCTGGAGTTGCTCTCTTTAAAAAAATATTTTTACCTATATTGTGGTATAGTAATTTTTTATTTTATTTTTAGATGCATCGTCTTCACATATAATTATATAACTAATGTACCTACATATACAAAATATTGTAAAACATTTTAAAAGAGTAACGGTGGAGTTTCTTGCCCATTCTTCTCCATACGAAAACTACCTTTTGGAAGGGGCGACTAGAATCAATTTTTTTTTTTTGTAATTGTTGACGTTCAAAAGTGCCTTGCAAGGGCCTATTTGAAATAAATGATTTGACTTGGAGTTTGACTTTGAGTTATAAAAAAAACTCGAACTGTAAACTCGAAGTCACCAATGATAAACTAGGACCATCGAAGTAAAGTGTGAGTTAAAGTGAGCTTATCTTACATGTGTCGGAAACTAAATTATGTGTTGAAACATAATAGATAGATAAAAAAAACGAGCGAGCCTTACAATAGTCGCTTAAGATGTGTAACATCTGACATCTTGGCCTAGCACCGCGCGCGATCATTGGTCAAATCAAATAGCACGCGCTTCCCCGGCTTCCTGTTACACACTTCCGTCCCTTTTCAGGACACTCAGACCAAATAAAAAACCAAGATATAGTGCTGTCAACAGTGACGTGAGGCCGGTTTCGTAAACATGTGTGCACTAAGTGAGGTGTAGTATGATTGTAAATGGGTGTAAATGTGTGAGCGTGTATGCACAGAGTGGAGGTGTAGTTTTGGCATGCTTCACTGTATTGTTCGCAGCGCTATGTCTTGGTTTTTTATTTGGTCTGAGGTTACAAATCAAAAAACGAGCTCTATTATAATCCATCAGTCATCCGTTGTTCCAATAAGACGTCTTAGTTATAAGCGATAGACTTACGAGTATATAAGCAAACTACCTCGGAAGCTGAAGTCAATCAGGACAACCAAATAAGCTCTCAAAATTTAATTTTTAAAACCATTATGTGACTCATAAACACTCCATGAGAACAAAATGACAGACGCACAACCCAAACAATAACGGCATAAAAGCACGTCAAAATTAAATTAAAAACACAACTCTACCATCAATAACATCGAACAATTAACTTGAACAAAATATTCGTACATCAATCTAAAACATCATTATACTGAATTCTACCGAAACTCATATGTCTCCCTGGGGCAGGTATGGGGAACGAGGTACCCTCGGTGCAGCGAACAAGTGACAAACTCATAAACATTTGTCACTGAACGGACTGTCCGAGTAATTGCGATCCAGCTACACACCCACCAGAATCTCTCGACCCCTGATTTCATACCAATCAACCCCTCTTGTATGCTATTCTAAGGTGCTTGCGGGAGGTGAGAAGGTCATTCGAATCTGGTGTTCATATTACTTATTGGTGCCCCGAAACGTTTAACCGATCCCGTTCTAAATTTGAACAAATAATTTACGTACGGTCACTCTTGACACCACTTTAAAATAGGGTTAGCAGTAAAATGGATTGCGAGAGAAATGCATTGGAAGGTTTAGATAACCAAAGTCTGAGGGACTTTGGTAAATGAGTGCATGTAAATCCTATTCAATTACCTATCCATTTGTTATGTACTCCTATAATTTGTGTATACATTAGAAGTAATATCTAAATTCAGTTTGAAGCTTATGCTATATGCTGTTGGAATTAATTAGCAAAAAGACAAATGAAAGCTCTCATCTTTTATTTATTTCTATTTAACTGACATCATTTTAAAATAAGACTCATTTATTTTAAAAAACAGCATAAACAAGTCATCAAATTCCTTCCAAAATTTTGAAACACAAGTTAAGGTTGTAACGTCCAACCTTGATTAAATGGCCAATTTTTATGTTGCAGTATCAACCCTTTTTTTTTTTTTTTTTTTTTTTTTTTTTTTTTTTTTTTTTTTTTTTTTTTTTTTTTTTTTTTGAGGGTGGGAAATCATCAAATGACTTCTCCCGCTCTGGGCAGAGCGAGAGGGTGTGTCAGACTTTTACTGACTAAAACCCACCCGTGTTCCTTCCGTTGCCTGTGTGCCGGGGCCGCGTTATCCCTTTCGGACAAACCCGCAACCCCAGCAGGCATTGGTCTTTCGACCCCGTCGGTTGGTGCTGACATCTCTTTGAGGCGCGCGTGGAACACAACGCGCCGTCGACACGGGCCTGGTCCTTATCGGACGGCGAGCTGCCCATTGCTCACCGTCCGCAAGCCCGCGCCTACGGTGGCCGGAAGTCGGCTCTGGACTCCCGACGCCCGGGGCGTCTCCTGCGGCGACTAGGGCCGCGAGGGCGTGCAGCTTGCATCTCCCTCGCGCGCTCCGCCTCTTCCTTCGCGAGCATAACTGCTTCGCAGAAGGAGGTGACGGCCTCCCATGCACTCTCGCTCCGAACCATGGCCTGAACCAGGGCCGGACGCGAGAGATCGTCGCCGCCGATCGCCTCCGTGAGGACACGGCGGTGCTCCGCCCAAGCCGGGCAGACCTCCACCGTATGCTCCACCGTGTCCTCCAGGCGATCCACACAGTGGTGACACCCGGGCGTTTCCTCCCGCCTTACGCGGAACAGGAACCTCCCGAAACAACCGTGTCCGGTGAGGAGCAGTATCAACCCTACAAAGTCGATGAATAATTTGGAGTGTGTCCCGCGAACGTGGGCCTGCGCTCATTATTGATGGGGACCTCGTCACAGCATCCCGTCCATACTAACGTCAACATAGAGGCATCTAGCAGTAGGTTAAGTAAGAGTAATAATAACAATAATTTGGTGAAAAGGAAGATTATACTAGTCATAATTATGAAAGCACACGAGAGAGCACCACATCAATGATTGCCCTATCACAATGACTGGAAGCCATAGAGTTCAGTCGCTGCGGCCAAAATTGGCTAGTTGGCGTCATAATATTTTATAACATAGGACCATCATATGTCGTTGATTGATATCCGGCTCGAAGGACCACTGTCGCATGTAAAACAAAACCATGGCATAAGAATTAATATTGGTTTTTATTATAACATCACAAACATTTTAATGTTGTGATAAAAATCATATTATAAGACAGCCACCAAGGATGCAATACCATGGTTGGCTGATGGTGTTTCGGTATTTCGAACGTACTTACTCGAAAAAACTTGAATACACTCGAGTGTAAGACTTCTACCCTTCAATTGTTCTGTCCACGTTTAAATCGCCTAACTAAACTAAAAAAATAATAGCAACATGAAAGTTTTGCAACATAATGTGACCGCCATAATCTGATAATACCCATAATTTCCGCTCTTAAGGGTCGTTACGGGTGAATTTAAATAATTTCCCTTAGCATACTACATGGAATGCTTTGTATAAAAAATCGTAACATGGGTAGTAACGTTACAAAAACTAAAAAGTCCTTTTTGGATGTTCCAATATGCGCTTAAAGGATCTTACTGTCGTTGTGCGTAAAGAAAGAAAGAAATAAAAAATATTTATTGAGACAAGCACAAAACACACTCATTGAAACATAAATAGAAAAAAACAATAAAAATAAAAACATAGTAAAATTAAAATAAAAGCAGAAAGTCCTGTGCGAGGCCGAAAGGCTCTCAGCATGATGCTGCGACATTTAATCATAAATGTCGCAGCGCTGATATTCTGGTATGGAGCTAAAGGTTAATTAGAAAACCAGCGTCAGACAGCATCTGTCTGGCATTGATGACAATGTTGAAATTAACCTTTTTGGCGCAGCCCTGATGCACACACTATTGTTATTAAAACATTATTTTCAATTTTTATTTTGTTAATTGTTTTTCGTGTTTCGCGAACTGTATCCAAATAAACTTTATTCTTTTTTTATAGCCTCAAATTTTTTTGGAATTTAAGGGAATTTTTGCAAGTAGGTATTTCTTACGTTTTCCTGAATTCAACTGAAAATTCGTGAAAAAAAATACGAGTTTCAGCTACTTCGACGATATTTATACGTATTTTGTCTATTTAATATTTTCCTCCAGCAATTATCACTCCACGTCTCGATACGATTTCAAGTACAAATTCCTGAATCCATTTAGCTCGTAGTTCCAAACATTTTTTCAGTCGCCGGGTAAGTTCTTGGCCTGCATTTCACTTGATGGTAAGTGGTGATCGGGCCGATGGTGGAAGCGAGCTTCACCCGGAATCCTCAACCACAGAGGAACTGGCTATCTTACCAGTCACTGCCGAAACACAACAATGCTGTTAACATTGTTGTTGTAACACAACCTAACTTGCTCCTTCAAACAAACAACAAAAAATATCATACTCGACAAAAACAGAACAAGTCAAAGATTGCCACGTCCGAATCTCAGCGCGGGTTGCCAACATAATTAATGTGAAGACGTCGTTACGTGTCTTGTGGACCAGCCCCCTCGCTTCACCCCCTTTAACCCCCCTGGGAGACCCTAGACGCTGACCACAACGCCGTACTAGGAGTTAGGAGAGGTAATTACAAATAGCATCGTTTGTTTGTTTTGGCTGGAGTCTCCGTACCAAAAGATTATAAAAAACGAAGGAGAAGTTTTCATTTTTGAATAAGTTGTTAGCCACATTACTACATGCCAGTATTTTCTTTTTTCCAGAACTCCACAGGACGTGTAGCTCAATAGATGAAGATCACCAATCCGCTGCCACGCCCTGTGATCATAGCTTTTGTAAAATTCCCAAAAATCTGTCTGTTTAAGTTGTGTAGACTTGAGGAGACCCAAATCCAGTAAGTAATGGATGTTTCGATGGCTATTAATGGATTTATGATCATCGAATTGGTGATGTATGTAAAAGAGTTTTGGAAGTATATAGTGTGCCGCCACTTTATCCCTAACGGATAAAGTGCCGCTATTTGCGGCATAATAGTGGCCGTGTAGTGACTTTCGATACAATTATCAAAAACAAATACGATCAATCAATACAAAGGGCAGTAAACTAACCTTTTTTTTTTGAGGGTGGGAAATTATCAAATAACTGCTCCCGCTCTGGCCCGAGCGGGAGGGTGTGTCAGACTTTTACTGACTAAAACCCACCCGTGTTCCTTCCGTTGCCTGTGTGCCGGGGCCGCGATATCCCTTTCGGACAAACTCGCAACCCTGGCAGGCATTGGCCCTTACGGACCCCAGCAGTAAACTAACCTCAACTATCAAACAAAATAACAAGTGGCAGTGACAATGCATGCTTATGCTTATGGCACTTTAGCCGTTTTTCATTAGCAGCCCCACTATTATTCCGCTAGCGGCACTTTATCCGATACTAATAGAGTGCCGATAGCGGCATTCTATACACTGCCAACAGTTTTTAGGGTTCTGTACCTCAAAAGGAAAAAACGCAACCCTTATAGGATCACTCGTGTGTCTGTCTGTCCGTCTGTCACAGCCAATTTGCTCCGAATCTAATGAACCGATTTAGTTGAAATTTAGTACACATATGTGTTTAAGTAACCCAAACACAAAAGTGTAACGTAAATTAATGAATTTTGAATTTTGGGGTTACTTTTGGGAGGCAAATTAGAAAATAAAAATAAAAAGTTTTGCAAACTGAACCGTGTGACAAATCACATGAAAGGACTTGTTGCAAGGATCTCAAATATTTTTTTTTTATAATTTTAAACTATACACTTTTAAAGATATTTAAGGCAGTTAATGAAAATTTACCATTACCCCCCCTTATCTCCGAAACTATTAAGCCAAAAATTTTGAAAAAAATGCAGAGAATGGTTCATTACTCATAGATTACAGGAAAACCTATAAGAAGTCTATGGTCTTAAAATAACATAGTAAATCTCTCAATATTGTTGTCGTAATGTTAAGTTTGTTCTTGGGATTAAGAACGCGTTTGCAAAATTGATAGGTAGAATAATTAGAATCGAACTACTACATTGACACGGGTCACACACACAAGTGTACGCACGGTTAGCTGCGGGAATAGTCGTCAAGTGAACTAATTTTGATACTTTGGAAAATATTTTTTTTTTTCTTATTTCTTTATAATACATTGTTACCTCCAAAAATATTTCGTACTGTTCTTTAAATGTTTACTAACCTCCGGACTTGGTGGAGTGACCTGAAGGTGTCCTTCGGTAACTGCTACTGGAACTTCTCGACGAGTAGAATTAGGTGTGCCGAGTTTGGGCAAGTTTTGTTGGTTATGATGAGACCTAACCACCGAACTTAATGGAGTGATCTGAAGGTGTACTTCGGTCACTGTTACTGGAACTTCTCGACGAGTACAATTAGGTGTGCCGAGTTTGTCCTCGTTTTGTTAGTTTAGATGAGACCTTACCTCCGGACTTGATGGAGTGACCTGACGGTGTATTTGGGCGACTGCTACTGGAACACCTCGACGAGTAGAACTAGGTGTGCCGAGTTTGGCTTCGTTTTGTTAGTTATGATGAGACCTTACCTCCGGACTTGATGGAGTGACCTGAAGGTGTACTTCGGTCACTGCTACTGGAACTTCTCGACGAGTACAATTAGGTGTGCCGAGTTTGGGCTCGTTTTGTTAGTTCAGATGAGACCTTACCTCCGGACTTGATGGAGTGTCCTGAAGGTGTGCTTCGGTGACTGCTACTGGAACTTCTCGACGAGTACAATTAGGTGTGCCGAGTTTGGCCGCGTTTTGTTAGTTATGATGAGACCTTACCTCCGGACTTGATGGATTGACCTGATGTACTTCGACGATTATTAAAACAACAAATTAAACATTATCAATTCTTTATTTTCTAAATATTTGTCTGAGTATGTGACGAATGTGCTTTTAGGTCCATATTTCTCGCCTGTCTTGGGTCAATTAATTCTAGGAGGAGACAATTTTTAAGTTATGTCTACAGGCACGAATTCTTTTACGAGAGCTTTTCCCAAATGCCTTATATCTCGGCATCTAAAACAACAATTCAGTTATGAAAGTTACACAATATGCACTTTATTATAAAGAAGATAAACGATTAGTATTCATACTTACTAATAGAAGCATTTAGAAAAGTATACCTTCAAGTCACTCCATAAAGTCCGGTAAGGTCTCCTCATAACTATCAAAACGAGCCCAAACTCGGCACACCTAATTCTACTTATTGAGGGAGCTCCAGTAGCAGTCACCTGAGTACATCTGCAGGTCACTCCATCAAGTCCCAGTCGAATAGGCATTCATAAACCGTACTTACTTTTACCGAAATAAAATAATAATTATAATAAAAATCTGTGAATACAAAATGATCTTACCATAGCAAGTATCAAATTTGGTTTATTTTGTATTTGTACAGCGATCTTTTTCCACACGAGCCGCTGCAAACACGCAAAACACAGGGTCCACTCACGACAGCTGCCAACCTCGGACTGAGGTTTCTTTCGAAATATTTGAATATTTCGAAAAACAGCATAATTTTGTCCGATTTGCAAACGCGCCCCAGCTACGGAACCCTTCATTGTGCGTGGTCCGACACGCACTTGACCATTTTTTTTTTCTGACCAACCAATAAATGACATCACCTTTTTTTTAAGGATCTCCAGTGAGAGATACAATCATCTTCTACGCAACATAAACTTGTACAGTATTAATGTGCCTGTAATGCACACAATCACAGACCACAGCTTACACAATTATCGAGTACACATGCTCTAAATAACAACATTATAAAAAAATACATGAAAAATAACAATTTGCTTAGTATTACTATTATTAAAGAGACAATACAATAAAACCAAGCATTCTTCCTTCCAAAACAATATCTAATTACTAAACTCCTCTCTAAACGGAAAAAGATCACGCTACACACTACAGCTATACATACCTACCGACCCTCATGCGTGTACGTGGGACCTCTCAGCAGGACCTCCGTCTGTCCTCCCAGTAATTACAAGTACGATTGTCTTGCGTGACCGATAAATAACCACCATATTTATTTGGGGCCAGTGACAAAATTATTTGCGAGTGGCAACCCTTGGGAGGTTTTTCTTTCTTTTTTTGTTTTGGCAAAGGTTGAGGAATTTTAGTGTGTATGGTTATGATAACGAAAATACCTATACATATTATATTTAGTTTTGAACTGGGTGTTCAGAATAGTAAACATAACGGACGGAATAAAACAAAATCTATAGTCTTAAAAGTATCCACATACTCGTATGTATAAAATCACATATTATAATTGTAATGGCCTGTGATTATCTAAATAATGAAATCAATCAGGGCACTCCATTTTTTTTTTAATAAAAAAAAATTGGTTGATATTAAAAATTGATTGGTATGGATAAAATTATTTTATTTATTTAACAGTTTATGTACACACATATAAACAGACAAGAAGAAAGGAACAGAAAAATACGTACAGAGGTGATGCTTATTTCTAAAGAAATCTCTTCCATCATACCTGCGCAAAGTATTAAAGAGATGTAGACAACGTGATTATATATTTTTTTTTAAATTAAAATTGCTTATAATTGATTATTAAGAACCTGGTTCTTACTAATAAAGCACAAAAAAACAAATAAATAGACCCAAAATTTAAGAAGACAACTTAGGGATATTTTTTTTACGAATAGCGGTTCTTAGATATAATAGACCAAACCATATTTTTTGTTCGACAAGAATAGGGATGATGACTAAAAATTTATTTTTAGTCCGAGTTAGAGATTATAAAAAAATATTGGACACGTATTTTTTCTTTTTTAACGTAATCAAAAGATTACGGCGATACATTGAGGTAAAATGTGCCATGACGTCACGAGTATGTAGATTTTATACGTACTAGTGACGTATCGACCCCCACTCCCCAACTTAAAATGCGTTTTATCTAAGTATTTTTTTTATTAATATGATAAAGCAAAAAATACGTGTCTAATATTTTTTTATTATCTGACTGACGGACTAATTAGAATTTCATTTTTTTTACCCAGGCATCATCCCTATTGTATGCTTTGCTGAATCTTGTCTAAAAAATTCGCCATACAGCCCATGGTAGTTTCTACTATGCCTGGAAATTTAAACAACATAAGTAGATAACGCATTGTACGCGATTAGCAATAAAAAAAACAAAACAAAAAAAACTTTGTTAATATTTTTTCTTTTGTTAACGATTTTACTTTCGTATTAGATGGATAAGGATATTAATAAGGAATAAGTGTGTAAGGAAAATAAAGCTATTTTATTTTAATAATTTATTTATTAGATAACGCAGAACCTCCCGAAACAAAAATGGTGACCATCAATGCCATAAAGCACCTGTAGTAGTCTTAATGTTAAATTAGGTGATCCATCTAAGGGCAAGGGCGCTAAGGGTCCAATAAATTAGTTGGGGACAACGGGGATAATAAACACGGCTACGAAATGGCCGTGCCAAATAACTTGTTAGGAGTTGCCCTGTCTCCCCTATTGACTAATTACGACACTTTGTTTTAAGCCACTGGTGGGAACGAGAACGGAAATTAGTTGCTGAAGTTCTCGCAGCTGACGAATTGTGAATACTTTGCTGTGAAGTTGGTATAAAAGTTGGGAATGTTTATTTGTTTTAATTGCGTGATAATTTGGGAGTTTGAGGAAGACATCGATCTATAAAGGGCCGCTGTTTGCAACTGCAATACCTAGTAGCATTAAAAAAAAACAAATAAAAAATATTATTGAAGATTATTGATTACCACCGTGACTCACCGTGAGTCATGATGGGTGGTAATAACTGAACTAAGGACAGATGATTGATCCAGTTTTCAAAAAAGTTACTGAGTAACCCAGTTACAAGTAGCAAACCCATTAAAAAATAGACTCAGAAAATCAAAGAAAATAAACACACTCGACTGAGTGTATTGATACTGAAGTCTCTGCGTTTTTTTTTCCAACACCGTAAGTCAGTGGTATTCATTTTAGGAGCTTTCTCCAAGCCCTTCAATAAATGAACGATCAAGAATTCTACTACCAACATTAACACGCAACAGAGAAAACTTTTAGAACATAAGAGCAGCACTCTATAAAACCATACATCAATTCCGGCAAAAATGCACAACTTGCAGTATTGTCACCTCGGCGATAAGATCCGTTGTTGCTATCTGCGCCGAGTGGCCTTCCATGTTTGACGAGAAAACAAATGCTGGTTATAGAAAAACAAATGAGCATCCGATCATCACGCTTTCTCGAAGCATGCAGCTGCTTTCAACGTAGTACTTACCTAATTTTATTTTATTTTAGCTATAGGTTTCCCCATGATAATGGTCACAGTCAGTCTAAGATTAACTTTAAAGCAAGTTAAAGAAAAACTCATGTGATAACCCACCCTACCCCTATTTTTTTCCAGGTTAACATAATATGAAAAGCGCAATCAACTTTTGAACATGCAAAAACCACGTCGAAATAATCTAGTTAGAACACCATAGCGCTATAAAACCATATATTCATTCCCGCAACAAAGCACAACTTGCAGTATTGTCACCTCGGCCATAATATCCGTTGTTGCTATCTGCGCTGAATGGCCATCCTTGTTCGACAAGAAAACAAATGAAACAATTATAGAAAAAACAAATGTACATCTGATCAAACTATCAAATCCAGGTTCCCTCAGAAAATTAAGTAATAATTAACCAGTACCATAACTCAGTAGTGTCTACAACTAACCTAAGAACATTTTAAATTCAGGCCAGATAGTTTTGTCTTTACTTTGATGAAACAATTAAAGAGTTGTAGTTTATAAAAAGCAATCAACCTTTAAAACAGAGTAAACATTATTAAAGGTAAGGCTAGAGCACCATTGCAGCACACTATAAACCTATACATTAATTCCCGCAACAATGCACAACTTGCAGTATTGTCACCTCGGCGATAAGATCCGTTGTTGCTATCTACGCTGAGTGGCCATCCTTGTTCGACAAGGTGGTTGCTTTACGCGGCGCCCGCGCTGTTGTGCCGCGCGGATTTATGTGCAGAATGCCGCATGCTACGTAGATTAGTCTGATAGATGTGATCCGAAGAGTTGTTGCGAGATAGGACTTTGATAATTTTTTAGATAAACCGATTTTGTTTACTTTTTTATTTGGGCTGATTTTTCGTAGGCAGATTATTTTTACCTGAAGAATAAATATGACAGTTTGTCATATTTTCCTTTCAAACGCTGCACTCTTGCTTTAGTTCAAATAGGTGGAAGTTCTAGTTAACGAGGCCTTGTTTTGTAAAAGATGCAAATCCTAACTAATATTTTAAATGCGAAAGTGAGTTTGTTTGTTTGTTACGCTTTCACGCTAAAACGGCTGAACGGATTTGGATGAAATTTGGCACAGGAGTAGACCTTGACCTAGAGAAGGACATAGACTACTTTTCATCCTGGATCGCAGACGAAGTCGAGGGCAATAGCTAGATAAAACGCCAGATGAAATCTATATTCAATCTTTAACACTGCGTTTCCTGTTTTGTGCAAACTGTCGTATTTTATACAGAATACCCAACTTTATTTTTTTTTATAAAAATACATTGCTCCTTTTCTATATCCTGTACAAACTTTAATAAACACAGATGCTTCAGTGTACAACAAAGTCATAAAATTATCGTAGGGTGACAATATTGTCTGCATTTCTCGGTTCACTCCGGTGTTATCGAATTACGATTTACGACGTTGACAATATCTGTTGAAGCTCATGTCGCCTTCGCGTATTTTTATCTTTCTCACATTGTCTCGTGAAATATCCTTTGGGTGGACACCCCAGGGTTTTGTTACAAGCTTATTTAAGATGTTTAGTTGACATGTTTACCGAGTATAAGTTAACGCAGGAATAATTTAATATTCAGTTTGTTGAAAGTCTTGGAACACGACGAGGATGTTTATTCGTATTTGATGTTTTACTATTACATGTTTCTTCTTATTTATTTTTTGTGGTTAGTGACTAACCTGGTGTCAAGAGTTTTAAAGCCGCCCATGGGCCTCTGACTTGGTTTCCCATGCCGTCGAGAAATATCTCTCAGGCATGCCGGTTACCTCACGGTTTCATACAGAATTTAGGTAAAGACTTCGTAGGTAGGGATAATATATTAATTGATGTCGAACCAGCTTGTGAAGATGCTTTTACAAAAGTCATACTTTTACAAGTTTCGAAATCATTCAGTAAAACCTTACTGTGCGTTTGCTCTGGCGAAACATTCACTTTTAAACATGTTGAAATTTCAATTTCCTGTCAAACATTGACAGAAATTATGTGAATTTTTTGCCAGTGCAAACGCACAGTAATAAGTGATATTTGTATGCATTACAAATACATTTGAGTGTATCCAGAGTGTAAACACGCATGTTCCCATTCAATAAATAAATAAAGTATACTTTATTTATTTATTTTTATTTTATTATTTATGTACACACAGTATAATACATAGAGTTACGACATAATTATAATTTGAGTACAAAGGTACTGCTTATTTCTTAAGAAATTTCTTCCAGACGACCTTTCGCAAAGGAGAAATGAGAAAGAAATGTAGACAATAGTGTGTGAGAACAAAAAGAGAAAAATATGAATTTGCGAAGTCTTATACTAAAACATATCAAATATACCTACACGTATAACGTAATAAATGAACATATACTTAAATAAATACATAAAGCTTAAATAAATAAACATACATATTATAGGTATATAAATACTCACAGTAGAGAGGAAAGATAATGCTCTTTTACTCGATATTTAAATTGTGAAACAGTTTTTAAATCACGAATGCTAGGCGGAAGTGAGTTCCACAGTCTTACTGCGTGCACAGAGAAGGAATAAGAATAGTAGCTTGTCTTATGAGGATGAGACTTAAGGAGGGATCTAAGGTGTGATCTACACGGAGCGTCGCTAGGGCGAGCGTAAGAAAAACGCTCACGCAGGTAGGAAGGATAAGACGGCTTGTGTAAGATGTTGAAAACGAGACATAAAATCCGAGTTTTACTATACTTATTACTATTTTTTAATAATATTTTAATATTAATATTAATAATTACTTTACTATTTATCGAGCATGAGAAAAAATTGCATTCCATTTTACAAAACAATTTTATTACTCTTCAAAAGAACCCCAATGAAAAACAAATGAAAATCTAAATCGAACACCCACATCACATAAAGAACAAAACTGCCAGTACTTATCAAATCCCTTTCAGAGATATCACTCGAACTCCCAAAAAAACCGATAACCATCCTTAAGTTTAACGGTTAGACCGTAAAAGGCGGTCCAATCATAACCGTGTTTTTACCGCAACGTGTCGTTAGTGTGAATGTTTCAGTGGCTGATGTATGTCGATCATGTCCTGGTACACAGATATACTGATATGTCCTGTAATGGAGAGGGGGCGGACTTGGGATTTAGTCCGGATCTGGTCCGACATTCGGGACCGACGTGAACTGCAAAGTAATAAAATTCGGGTACAGTCAATAACATGTGACTTACTAATAGTTTATATTTAATTTGTTGTAAAATATCAACCAACTAATTAGGTACCTATAAATAGAAAACATCACGCCTTGTTTCCCGGAAGGGTTGGACAGAAGTGTACCTATAGGTAGTACACCCACATTTCACCAGTTAAGTTTAAGTCCCATGTAATAGGGGGCGAACCTATTGCCATCAACCGGTCACAAAATCAGACTCCGGGCTGCTACTGAGCAATTCCAGATAGAAAATCCCAATCTAGGTTCGATTCCTAAGCCTAACGTGGGAATTGAACCCAGGACGTCATGCTCAGCATAGCGCTTGCGACTAGTACACCAACGAGGCAGTTTAGGTACAAATATGTTAGTTATTTTTATTTTGGCCAGAAACATTGAACAGCTAACATAGGATTTTACAGCAGTTATTCAAAAAGTAATAGCTACCATTGACTTGTTTTTCATAAGTATTACTACTAGGGTTAGCTAGTCTAAATACAGGTGTTCAAATCAATGTTTTATACAAAAAAAAACAAAATTGAAAACGTAAAAAATGCAAAAAAAACTTTTTTACCTTTTCCCAAGTCCGACGCCCTGCCCAGCCATCAATACTAACGGTACCACCCCAAGAGACTCGTAGTCGCAACGAAAAATCATTCCAACGCTAAAATATCAATAAAACACAAGCACCAAGTACCACGCTTGGGACTCGTTCTCTCCCGAATTACTAACGCGTTCGAGTGCGGCTCTGCCCTTTAGTAGGACACTTTATTTTTTTGTAATGCCCATGTTTGTGCGTTACGAGACTTACATTCACTCATGTTCTTTTTATTGGTGGCGAGGGAAAATCGGTTTGTGCGTGTGAGAAATCCTTGAAAAGCTTGGTTTTTGAGCTTTTTGCTCTTCAGTTTAGTGTCATCTGAGTGGAATTTTTATAGCCATCTTATATCTTAAAATATGGTTACAAAGTTGTTGATCCAAATACATATTACAGTCTCAAGCAGCTAGAATTTGTGTGAGCTTATAGCCATACCACAACAGGAGCAGTCTTTGATTCGTGACTGTGCCATAACTTCGGTAACCCTCAGAATAAATTTGTAAAAAACCATTACTTTCCAATACACAATATTATGTAGGTATGTCAAATTAAACTAGGTAGTTTAAAATCGTTCATAGTTAAGTACTCTTACTTCTCTCAATTTTTACGGCTTATTATCCAATTTTCTCGATAATTCAGTCTCTAATTACCTTCCACCCACAGACTCCGGAAGCTATAAAGCCTTCAAATCCGTCCCTGTCGTCTAATGGAACACTTTATTGTTGTAACGACCAACGCAACCACATCGGAGTCACATTTATCCGAGTCTTTTTGTTGCCATAACATTATGGTGGAGCACGGGAATCACTCGGATCGTGTGAAAAATTCAGGAAGTGGTTTCTGAATTTGGTAAGGTTTGCTGATATGACGTAAAGTCAGGATATTATTTGTATTTAATGAGTGGGGCACGGGAATTCACTCGAGATGTGTAGAAAATTTGTAAAATAGTTTTAAAAGTGAGTAAAGTTTGTTGATACAATTATCACAATCATAATCAACCTATAATTTTCCCACTACTGGGACACAGGCCTCCTCTTGGTGAGAGGGAGTGGGCCGTAATCCACCACGCGGGCCCAGTGCGGGTTGGTAGATGTCACATGCCTTCGAATTTTTGGTTCTAGGACATGCCGGTTTCCTCATGATGTTTTTCTTCGTCGTATTGAGAGCAGTGGTGATGAAATAAATTAGACAAAGTAATTCCTGCCTGAGGTCGAACCCATGACATACAATACAATACACTGGGTCAGCATTGATCCCATTGGGCCAGTTATTTTTTTGATTTACATTTATAAGCAAGTTTAGTATTATATTTTTTATTTTATAAAAATATGATACGCTTTTCACATCTATAGACACATTTTTTTTTTTTTTTTTTCTCAGGATGGGAAATCATAAAATGACTTCTCCCGCTCTGGGCAGAGCGAGAGGGTTTGTCAGACTTTTACTGACTAAAACCCACCCGTGTTCCTTCCGTTGCCTGTGTGCCGGGGCCGCGATATCCCTTTCGGACAAACCCGCAACCCCAGCAGGTCTATTGACACACTTACAACAACTTTGAACTGACCAATTTGCTTTTTCAGTAGTATTTGTTGTTGGTCTACAAAACCAATTCAGATAATAAAGAAAGAAAATACAACAGTAGTAGACATGACGGAAAGAAAGAACAAAACACGAAAATAACAATTTGAGGGAAAATATGCGGTACATCCACGCAAAACGGCCATCACTCAGCATAATGCTGCGATCTATGCGAGACAGGGCCCCAGCGCTGGTTTTCAGCGACAGCCGGCGTTGACGTGATAACGTCAACCGGTGCAGCTTATAGTGAATATACCTAATCCTTCAAAATCGATTCAAAAGTACGGTCACAAAACTTTAAAGAACAGCAGAATTCCATCTATGTACCAGTACCTCATCGAAAATCCCCAGTTTCCCAGCGTCCAGTATCATTGTAAATCGAAGCACAGTGTCCAAGAGAGCGGTGTCTCCCCTATCTTAAATAGCAGCGGCCTGCTGAGTGGCTATTTATTGGAGGTAATTAAAAAGAAAACAGACAAAAGGCTCGCAGCTGACTGGAACGTGCCGGGAACACTAAGTAATAATAGTGATGGGAGTATCGATTGGGAAAATTGGTTTCGACTATCGATAGTCGATTGGCTCGTTAGTTGTAGCGAATGGTTCGAACAGTCGTAGAAATTCAATCTCATGTATAACTAAAACGATCGTAATTTTCTTTCTGATAAAATAATTATGACCGTTTCTAAAAGTAAGATCATGTTAGTTTCATTGGGTAGACAAAAAAATACAAACACCAACTTATTGTCCGGACCTTACGTTAGGAACATACTCAGTAGACAATAAGTTGATGTTCGTATTTTAGAGCTGAAATCATTATTATGACTTTTGCTTCAATTTGCCCAAATCATTCGAAGCCAAATGAGGCTTTGGCCGGACTAGTGCGTTAAGATTAAGACCACTAACACTATTTAGATTTTAGAGAATAGTAAAGTCTGAAACGAACCTAATATTTATTTGGTAAAATATAAATGTTTTAATTTTCATCGATAACACCGAAAAGAAACTAAATGCCCACATCACTAACAAAAGATCACAAGTCGCTCGTGCGAAAGAGGACTTTTATCAGTCGCGACCGATACCAATACTCCTAGATTCCAACACCTTATTTATTGCCACCCTACGCAGCACCAATTTATTTATACACACGCTATCGCTTTTATTGTTTATTGATATACGGTCTATTTCAGTGTGAATCAATGCTTGGTAAACTTTGCAACAATTTGCCAAGTCTTCTTTTGCATTAAAATAATCCTTATTCTTAAGGCAGCAAGGAAGATATTGCTTCGATTGATTGCGAAGTATATGTTTGCTGAAAGTGACCCTTGGTTCTGGTGAAAAGTAATTGACAAATAAGTCATTTTTCATCGTCAAAGTGCGATAAATGGTCGAATTTGACCAGTGATTGATTATTTTTTTAACACTCGGTTTGAGTTTATCAATATGTGTAATTCTGTGAATCAACCAATTGCTGGTAAGGGACAGATAAAAATGTCAGTAATAAAAAAACAACCCTCTTCACGTTCAATGTCAATCACAAGGTAGGTAACTGTTCGCAGGACCACGTAAAAAACAATAATTTTAATTTAATTTTAGATATTTCCTTTATTAGCAGCGCCCCGCAGTTTCACTCGCATAAGTCTCGATCTCGTGGAAATATCGGGATAAAAAGTATCATGTGTTAATCCAGGCTTTCAACGATATGTGTGCCTCATCCAAATCCGTTCAGTATTTTTTGCGTGAAAGATTAACAAACATCCATCCATCCATTCTCACAAACTTTCGCGTTACAATTATTATAGGTTAAACTAACAATTAATTATTTAATGCACTAATTAATATCGTTACACCATTTTTACACCTAAAACGGGTACAACATCAAATTCAATATTATAATTGCAATTCATTATGAATATTCTAGTTCGCTAGTTAGCCACATTTCTTATTTCCATACAGTAATATTGCCAAATTAATCAAAACAGGTAAATTTTTGACAGCTATTTGCGACGTTGCTAACTTTTAGGATAAGCGCTCTTAACCCGTTTCTAAATATGAGATCGTGTTAGTTTTATTGGTAAATCTTCAGGGTAGAGTTATCCCTAACACAAGACTTTAAATACCTACCAACTTAACTGCATAATACAGATATCAAACAAAGTTCTATAAATATAAATGAGAAGTAAAAAAACATCATATTCACAGATCGTCTCACCAAAAAATCAAGAAACGCATAAATCAAAGGAACTTTCCAACTCTGAGTTAGCGTGTCAAATAGTTTGCTAACTTCGACTCGGTAGTCAAAGTTCCTCAGGTGTGGGGAAAAACTTATGATATATGCCAGCTCCCCAACGTGTTGTACATCATGTAATGCTGCTCTATATTCTAACTGGGTACTGTAGTTCGAGTGCTATCGAAGGTATTGGTAGGTACTACAGGGCGAGTTTATTACACGACTGCCCAAAAATGAGTGTAATGTTTTCAAGGTTCATGTATGTATGTATGTGAGTTTATTTTTTCCTCCATAACTTTTAAATGTATTAACAGATTTGGATGTATGGGGTATCGTTAGAATCCTTACATCCTCCCGAGTGGCGGGTACAGAGGTTATTATATATATTTTTTGTTTTTAAATTCAATATGCAGTATGGCTCCATTTTCAAACGTGAAAAAATAAAAATAAACAATTATTACAATATGGGGATCCCATTTATGGCTTTGATGAGCAGATTCAAAAACTATATAATTTATTCCCAAACATTTTACATATTTCATCATGGGGATGAAATATTTGTTTTGCATGTACCCAACCGGTACAGTCGCGGTCTGAAAATGCTTACCACCTTAAGGTTTATGCATGCACACATCTATGTCACAAGGTCGATGTTAAAGGATTTGATTCTATTCTATTCTATTTTTCCTTGTGGCAATGGTGCCGATGTCGACAATTCTGCCAATGTCAATGTGTGGAGAAAACATGCGGTGGGAAACAAAATTAAAAATAAAAATTGATAGAAGCTAAAATTAAATACCAATAAGTAATTGAGATTAATGCGAAACTTGTTGACGGATATTATTTGATTAGTTATAGAACATAGATTATTTGTACGTATATTGACACGTCGTCTATGTAGGATAAGTATAGAAAACCTTTTTTAGAAAACGGTGAAATATTAACTGGAGCTATTGGCCCTCGGTAGCTCTGGTCAGAGAGAGGTAAAAAGAAAGTAGGGAGCCCTTTGCCAAAAAAAAATACTGGCATTTATAGACATAAAATAAACCAAGCGAGGTCGATCTTATTAAGGGTCGTACAGATTGGCGTGACAGTCGCGCGACGCGATTCTGTGATATTATATTCGTAGAACAATTTCTATGAAAACGCGTGCGACATTACACACAGCAGCAACCTGTCGCGCCGCGACACAGAAAATACTCTCTTGTGTCGCGTCGCTAGCGCGATGCGTTATCGCGGTGATATCGACTCGAGACGCCATATAAAATGTTCCTTTGGTGTCGCACTGTTGTGGCGCGCCAGTGTGAAGTGTTGCGTGGCGATAATATTGCAGACGCGACACGACGCGTGACAAGTCGCGCCAGTCTATATCAGCCTTACGAAAAACTCAAAAATAGGAAGAAATTATCAATCAGAAATTCAAAACATCTTTATTTTTAAAAGAATATATATTATTTAAATTCTAACAACAGTTTATTATTTTAATAACTAGTGGGTTATAGCATTCATCTGCAGATATGACGGCACATAGTCTAGTTGGTGTGAAGCCGTGCGTGCTCTTTGTAATATCGAACAATATCAGTTATTTGCACGGTGGTTAGTATCAGCCGTCGTCCTGAACTGCTTCTATGATCAGTTATTTACCTTTCTTAGCCATGTCACCGCATCCAAAATCTCACGATGAATCGAGATATATTTAGTTCTCGTGAAAAAGCTCTAATATTCAAGCCATCTTCATGGAGAAGTAATATTTCAGCCCTCTGTTGGAGGGTTCAAGTTGCCATTTTATTTCAATCTTGAATCAATATTTGTTATTTTTTACACACATAAACGTATAAATTTACTTAATATTTTTGATAAATGTCATCAATTATGACAATGAGTCAACTTTTAAATTAAGAAATAGTTTCATCATCAAAAAGTAATTAATACTCTTTTTGTTAGAATAGATGCTTCACAACTATAAAAAAGTAACAAGTACCTAGATATAGCATTTGAGACTTTGCTGCACACAGTGTGTTAAAGAACCTAATTTGAAAACTGATAAACATTTTTGGACCGCCACTGTACATACAAAACAAATATTTCATCCCCAAACGCCATCCACGCCTCGCCTCGCCGTGAGAGTAAGCTACCTAGCATGATATGTTTTTAAATAAAACTTGTCACTTAAATAAGTAATAGATTAACGAATACAACTGGTTTTTTACTTTTTCATTGGTTTTTTGGCAGGGCAATCGTGTTTTTAATTTTTATTATTTATTATTTAACCATTTATGTACACACATATATACAGACAAAAAGAAAAGAACAGAAAAATACGTACAAAGGTGATGCTTATTTCTAAAGAAATCTCTTCCAGCATACCTGCGATAGGACAGAGGATAAAAGAGATGTTGACACCGTGTGTAAGAGTAGGGAGAAAGTAAAATACATAAAATCAAAACAATTCACGCAATAAAATAAAACAAATAATATGAGAATAAACTTACTTACATACATACAAACAAACAAAAAAAAAAATATATATATATAACACTAAGATTCTATTAATAATAGTGTAATAAAAAACTAAAAAAAAATTAAAAATATACAATGTCGCCCATGGGCATGTGACCGTCCGTATTTTTCCGAATATTCATGACAAATTATCGAAAATAAACTTAAAAAGGGGGGGTCTATCTTTAATTATTTTTATAATTTTTGTTTCTTTTTTTTTTTTTTCAGACTCTCGCTATGATTTTACGGATTTACACTTGTGTTTTTTAAAATAAAAAACGCTTTTTTGAAAAAAAAAATCTTCTCCTCCGTTTTTTTTCCATAGTCGACCAATTTTAATTAAAAAAAAATTGTTAATCCGATAAAATAACTCATAAGCTATTAGAAATAATAAACATAATCCAAATCGAGCCAATAACATAGAAGATATGGCAAACGCTAATAAAAACATAAAAAATTGAATAACATGAAAAATATTAAAGATAGACCCCCCTTTTAAAGTCAATTTTCGATAATTTTTCATGAAAATTCAGAAAAATACGGGCGGTCACATGCCCATGGGCGACATTGTATATATATATTTTTTTTTTTTTTTTTTTGTATCTGTCACATGAATATAATGCAAGCGAATGTAGTATAAGTAGGAAGACGACAGATTCAGGGCTGCAGTCAAACTTTTTTTTTAAACGTTGCCCCACTCTAAGAATTTCTTCCTGTATCGTGGGTGCGTTTACAAACATAGAAACTCACATACACTAACACCCAGACCCGGAGCAACTACTTGCAGATCATACAAATATTTGTTCCGTGCGGGGATCGAACCCGCGACACGTTGCGCAGCAGTCGATCGCTCAGCCACTGCGCCAACCGTGTCGTCAAACTACGAGTATACTAACTAAAATGTTTGTTCCTTGGCGCTACATCCGCTGCTAAGCGAGCGTATAAAGCGAAATGATCGAAGTTAAGTGGGCTCATGTTCCTTCCAAATATAAGTAAATCAACATGATGTTCAAATCAATAAAACACAATAAAACTTGTAAAAATCATGAATTTTATGCCTTTTATGTGCCTTTTCGAATTATGTGACTTTGACATGAAAATTCATGATTTTTACAAGCTTCTATTGTGTTTTACTAAAAGAAAACTTGTTAAGAAACTCCACCGTTATTGCTTAACTTTTGTTTTATTATATTTTGTATCCATAAATTATATAAAAGCATTCTCCTTATCACTATCTTCTTCTTTCGTCCTCTATCCTTATCACCTCCCCTAATCAGAGACATACACCGCTTCAGTGCTTTCCTATTTAACACAGTTTCCTACGTCCACGATCTACTATTCGTTATCAAAACTTATCGATATATCTAGCACAACCTATGAATGAATCAGAAGCTGTCTCTCTACCCTATCTTAGAAATTATTATAGTGAATACTATCTTTAAGATATCGGTAAATTGAATGGACACGTAATCTTTAGAGTCAGCACTGCGCCGATGCATGAATTCATTGGAAATAGAACAGACACGGCAAAACTCGGGGAAAACCAGCGTTTAGCAAATGACGACAGAAATGTTATTTGACGGTGTGTGCGTATTCAGGTAGTAGACTGAGACATTTGCTGTCCCGGACAACTTCATGTTGCGTATTCAGGTAGCAGACTGAGACGTTTGCTGTCCCGAACAACATGTTGCGTATTCAGGTAGTTGGCTGAAACGTTTGCTGTCCCGGACAACAACATGTTGCGTATTCAGGTGTAGTAGACAGAACGTTTGCTGTCCCGGACAACAACATTGCGTATTCAGGTAGTTGCCTGAAAAAAAAGGTTAGATAAAGTAAACTTGAAGTGACCTGTCAATCCCTGGAATGAAGACTCACTGCAATCTCGCTTTATCTATGTTTTAAGGTTTTCTCGGTGATATTTTTACAGAATACACCGACAAATATTAATTTGCAATCTTTGAAAAAGGTTCGGCTTTCCAGATAGACTAATGGCCGATTCCTATAATTTACGGACCGTTATTAGTTAAAATTAAGACTCTTGTATCTTTACCAATAATGGGGTAAAGACATCATAGCTTTGTATTGTAGATTCTTTCATATATTGAAGTAGCTATCACAGGTTTGCTTACAAATCTAATTCGCAGTTTGGCAATAAAAATAGCTATCATTGGTAAGCAAAACGATTCGTTTTGTTTACAGGAACCGAGAATTAATCAATCCAATCGATTGGAAGAAGTCTCTCTCTAAATCAACAATCATATCAGTTGCTGTCATAGAACTGACAGAACTACCCAAGGTCCACATACAAAAAACACAAGCCATCTCAAAAAAAAAATAGTCCACACACCGATAAAATCTTCACACGTTAAATGTTGCACATAAATAATAAAAATTGCGTTCATAAAGACAATTGATACGTTATGAGTGGAGCCGTGTTGGCACGACACATATTTATGGTTAGTGGCCCTCATCGACACGGGTTCGATACCCGGTTCACGCAAAAACGCGTCCGACACATCGCGAGCGTAATATAATGTGAAATGATCGTTCGTAATGTGTGTACCGTGCAAAATATTGTGGTGGATCTGCATCGGAGGGAATGTTGCTCCACTTCCTATTTTAAAATGTCGGACAACTCAGAAGTTTTAATACATTTGACGGGAAATTAAAAAAAAAAATTAAAAGCTAAGCAAAGCTATTCAATTTTTTTTTTTACAGAAAGCTGCTGCGTTTTATGTAAGGTGAATCTGTTTTCATGAAGCCTACACTTACTACTTTCGACTATGAACGACTTACTTACAAAAAGTCATATGAAACAAAATTGTTGAAAACTCCTCCTATTCGAGTTAATCTAAAATAAGTAATAATAATATTAATAATGATATATTTGAAATAAAATGTAATAATTAAATAACTAACGTTTATTAAAATAAAATGTATTGTAATAATTAGAATCAATATTATATTATGTAATTTAATCATTTGATATGAAACATTTGCAGTGCCCTTACAGGGTGCATGTCTTAATACGGTGTCATGAAATTTTAATGCATGCCTACTAAACAATGTTTTACGTGTTAGCAAATAAATAAATCTTTAACAAACTAAAACAAAACGTAAAGTAGAGCCACTTACCCTCACAGCCGCCGTCATCGTCCCACGGTGAGGTTACTTTATAGTCATGTCATATCAGTTAATGGCGCGCGCCTTTGTCGTAGCGCCGCCGGCTGCCGGTCCCGTACATCAGCCGTATCGCCGCGACATCGGACGACACGGAAAACCGAGTAGAGCAACATTCGCGCCGGTTGTGTTTTATTTCGTTGTGCGATTTTTTTGAATTTGGAAGAGATAAAAGGTGTTAAATGTTTGGTGGGAAATTCAAAATGCGTCTGATTTTTGCTGATGTTCTGACCATTATTAACGCTCAGCTGAAAGACTTTTACTGCTGGACCATAGGCTTCCCCCAATTTTTCTGTCCATATGCAATGGCAGTCGAAACCAAAGTATGGATTGATAGATACTTAAGTACGAATTTTTTTTTACGCAGAGCGAGTAATGCTAATGAACGTTTTCTCGAACGAGTTCTTCTCAATAGGTATTTAAATACCTAATATTATAAATGTAAAGCTTGCTGTTCTACCATCATCACTCAATCTGCCTAGCCTTTTCCCAACTATATTGGGGTCGGCTTCCAGTCTAACCGGATGCAGCTGAATACCAGTATTTTACATGAAGCGACTGCCTATCTGCCCTCCACATCCTAGTAACTGGGTATTACAATACCCATTGGTAAGACTGGTTATCAGACTTTGAGGCTTCTGACGACCCGTAACGTCGTGTCCTTCACTACACAATCGTCACCTTTGAAAACTTCATGAAAATCAATTTTGAAAACGCCAAAAAATAGTCAAGAAATAGTCATAAATAGTCACCAAGGTTAAAATAATAGTCGCATTATGATTCCGAAGATACAGCTATAAGTTGGTGAGGATTGTGGGGTGAACGTCTCCACACAATCCTCACCTCAGTGCAAGCAAACGGCTGGGAGTACCGACTTGGTTTCAATTAAAAAAAATTGAAGAAATAGTCATAACGCTATGCCCAATCTCGAAAATAGTCATTAAGGGATTCCAGAGATATAAAGGGGTCTTGGTGAGGATTACGTGGTGAGCCTTTCTCGCCACAATCCTCACCTGATTACCGCGGAACGCCTAGGTTTTTGAAGTTAATTTAAAAAAAAAAACATGAACTTCAACTTTAAAAGGGGGGTTGATATTTTACACGTTATTAAAACGGGCGGTCACATGCCCATGGGCGACTTTGTATAACTACGGAGACATAAAAATGTGATACCAAGGAGCTGGTCTGATGGTGGAGCACGAATATGGTCATAGGTACTCCTCAACTAAATAAGATAGCGTCGTTGAGTTTGAACTCGTTGGTTTAGTCTTGACAAGAACTATATCCCAAGATGGTGTCCAAGGTCTGATGATGGAGCAGGAAAGTGGCTATCGGAACTCCTCAATCAAACCAGACAGCACCATCGTATTTGGACTCATCGGTTATTTATTGAGAAGTGCTATTCCATTAGGTGGTGTCCAGGAACTGATGATGGAGCCGGAAGTAGGTGACGGCCACTCCTCAACCAAACAAGTTAACCTTGTTTTGTTTCGGCCATTTGGAATTGTTTTGGCAAGTACGTACGTTATCCCAGAGTGTAGTCCAGGATCTGATGATGGAGCTAGTATTAAGCTCGTTATACGATATCCTCTATTAAACAAGATAGCCTCCTTATGTTTGGGTTAGTTTGTACCTACCAACCTATCCACCAACCTACACACCAACCAACCTACCCACCAACCTATCCACCACCCAACCTACCCATCAACCTATCCACCACCCAACCTACCCACCAACCAAACTACCCACCAACTACCCTACCCACCAACCAATGTACCAACCAACCAACCTACCCACCAACCTACCCACCAACCTACCATTAACCTACCCCAAACCTACCCACCAACCAACCAATCCACCACCAAACCTAACCACCAACCTACCCACCAACCAGCCTGCCCACCAACCAGCCTGCCCACCAACCTACCCACCAACCAACCTACTCACCAACCTACCCACCAACCTACCCACCAACCAGCCTACCCACCAACCTACCCACCAACCAACCTACCCACCAACCACCCTACCTACCCACCAACCACCCTACCTACCCACCAACCAATCTTCCAACCAACCAACCTACCCACCAACCTACCACTAACCAGCCTACCCACCAACCAACCTACCCACCAACCTACCCACCAACTTACCCACCAACCAACCTACATACCCACCTTCCTACACACCAACCTACCCACCAACCAAGCTTCCACCAACCCGGCCCACCAACCAAAGTTTAACAAATACCTACCTAACTGTACTATATGTATAAGTAGATAGTCTTAAGAGCGTTTATTCTGAAAGTGTGCAACGTCGCAAATAGATGTCAAATATTTCGCTGTTTTGATTAATTTGGCAATATTACTGTATGGAAATAAGAAATGTGGCTAACTAGCGAACTAGAATATTGATTATGAAATGCAATAATTAATATCGTAATACCGAATATTTGGTTTTACATGTAAAAAAAGTATTTGGAAACTTTCCAAACGCCTTTTTTACACCTAAAACGGGTACAACATCAAATACAATGTTATAATTGCATTTCATTATTATTAATATTCTAGTTCGCTAGTTAGCCACATTACATATCGTAATAGATAAAAAATTGTTTTATAACATTATTTTGTTAGAGAAAAGGTGTTATCATATGATTCTATTTTAACCGACTTCTAAAAGGAGGAGGTTATCAATTCGACTGTTTTTTTTTTTTTTTTTTTTAATGTATATTCGGGCATAACTCCGTCATTTATAGACGGACGGATTTGCAAAATATTTTTTTTGTTTGAAAGGGTATACTTCCGAGATGGTCCCATTGTTATTAGGTCCAGATCTGATGATGAGATCCTGGAGAAATCGAGGGAACTCTTCAAATATTATAGAAAGAAAAAAAAAAGGTATTATAGGCACACCTATAGCGATTTGGGTATATTTTATAATAACACGTGCAGTTGCTCTCGGAAAGCACCATTTGGTGAAGTGGAACTGAGAATGAAGACCACAGATGGCCACCGAAACTACTCAATATTTCTCGGGTTGCGATTCGATTACATTAATATGAATACCAATCAATTTATGCTCGTCACAATGTATATGGACAAGTGGAGCTGGTGGTGAAGTACCAGGACAACTCCTTAACGATTAACGTCCCTGCTTCGGGAAAAGCAATATTTTGTAAAAGGCGATGATTAGTCGACATTAGGCTATTGTAACTTAGATAAATTACAAACTGACCCACTAAAAAGCGAAAAATAAAAACTTTTTTACAAAAAAAACAACCGACTTCCAAAAAAATACTAAAAAGTGAAAAATAACTTACATTTTGGGAGTCGGTGGCAAATAACGAAAATACAAAACCAAAGACACTGACTTCCGAAATTTAAGTTATTTTTTATATTTTATTTTTAAATTTCGGTATTGTGTTCATAAAGTGTGTCAATATAAACTCGTTTTGAAGTTTATAATTAGAATATTACGATATGAGAGTAGATAAAGACATTTATTTGGTCTCGTAAAGTCAACCAGAAAAATTGGAGAAATATTATGTACAGCTAGGTACGTATTTATTAAACCTTGACAGAAAAAAAATTATACGTAAGTAACTACAATATTTTATTACTGTTTTAAATTAATATACAACACTATTAGAATAGATTTACAATTTTACTGTTCGCGACTGTACCAAAACAAAATGTATGTAGAAGTTTAACATACTTCTACAAAGTATACCAGAACGAAATTATCATGGTTGGAGACGACTATTTATTGACTATTTTTTGACACCAAATTCAAATTCAAAAACCTCTAAGCGTTCCGCGGTAATCAGGTGAGGATTGTGGCGAGACAGGCTCACCGCGTAATCCTCACCAAGACCCCTTTATATCTCTGGAATCCCTTAATGACTATTTTCCAGATCTGGCATAGCGTTGACTATATCTTGACAATTTTTTTGAATTGAAACCAAGTCGGTACTCCCAGCCGTTTGCTTGCACTGAGGTGAGGATTGTGTGGAGACGTTCACCCCACAATCCTCACCAACTTATAGCTGTACTTTCGGAATCATAATGCGACTATTATTTTAACCTTGGTGACTATATATGACTATTTCTTGACTATTTTTTGGCGTTTTCAAAATTGATTTTCATGAAGTTTTCAAAGGTGAGGATTGTGTGGTGAAGGACACGTAACGTCTGTCAAAAATCCACGAATGACAGCTGATACCGACGGATTAACGTACTTTCCGAGGCACGGAGGAGTCTTGGTATATAAAGATGGTAAACCATCCATATAATAACCCCGGCAAGCGTAGCTTAACCTGATGGATCGACCCCGTGCTCCTAACCACCTGCTGTTCTACCATCATCAAGGCTACCTACGGCATACCTACGTGTTTTAGAACATACATTGGAACAAGGTGTTTATGTCTTTATCCCTATTTATATATGATTCTCAGCAAAACTTATTCAAATTAAGGACCAACTCCAGTTCCTAAGTGAATAATTTGAAAGCCTTTAATTTTATCTGTAAATAAAATTTTAATATTTTTTAGCCCAGGTAGGTCATAAAACACTAAAATTAATAATAAAAAGCAATAAACAGGGGTGTCACCCAATAAATTAAAAGCGACATTCGCGACAATGTAAGGCCGTGTTCTTAGAACCGGAGACCAACAGGCTATGGCTTAGGGTCACCAGTTATTAATAAATTAGAATATTTTATTAGTCATCGTCTATCGCAATCAAATCAAATCAAAATGTATCCCTATGATATGGGTAGATAGGTGGTGGTACATTAAGACGCCGATACATGCCAGTGGCCTTGAGCTTGAAACAGCTTGCGTGTTCTGTACTGAGCTCACGCAACGCGTCGTACGTCCAGCCAATAATAGGACTTGCCCATCAAGGAGCGCTGTCCCAAATTAGACGTTTTATTAATTTATTATACATAAATTAAAAAGTATTTTAATAAAACACGTATACTAAAAGATAAATAATTAAATTATCTTTAAAATGATGAAGGTTTCAGAAAAATACGCTCGATAGTATTTGCGTGATACTCAGTTTTTTATCAGCGTTATACATAAATTGACAAATTAATTACACTACATCATATAAACATAATATAAAATTTTCACAGATTGAGCTATTAAGAAAATGTTCTTATTTAATATATATTTTTTCCAAATCATTAGCACTACTCGTTTAGACGTGATCTTCAATATAAAATCATTAAAAGTCGGTTATCGTCGCCTTAATGCCATTCTTGGAATGCGAAACTTATCATAAGACTATTTTAGTAAAATTAAATACCTACATACTTTTATTTAAATATATAAGACAATTCTTGGCTAAGAAAAAAGGTTCTTTCTCAATTTTTTTAGGGCATGTATTTAATGCGGCAACTAAGTAAAATGAATATAGGTTTAAAAAAAAATAGAGTGGGTACCATATATAATGGGTTGGCAGCTAATAAGGAGTATCGTAATAAGTAATAGGTAGCATATTAATATATCAGTAATAAGCTCCGTTTTAATTTAAACTAGCATCAAGTTTTTCTTTTGGGAACAGAATTAATATCTAAGGGGAAACTTAATGGCGAAAACAAAATAGAAAATGGGCATTCATAAATAATATAAATCAGATTCTATTTAAAATTGTTTGTATGAAGAATAAATATAAACTAGCTTATATTATACATATATTGTGTGACTTTCACCTAACCTAATCCAAATGATTCACCCACAATAGAGGGTATCTGGCGCTCGACGGCCGCTGCCGCGGCACGCTCGCTCTGCTCGCTCGCCTTCACGCGTTAATGGTCACTGTTCTAACCTAACCTAACCCAAAAGCCACCCTACTAACATTATTAGTCGCCAAGTCATTATTTATAGCTCCTCGCCTAATATTTTATTTGACTGGTATAGTTTATTTGCTACCTAAACGCAGCTGCTAGTTTTTAGTTTTTATAACACCTTTAATTTTGAACCTTACATAATATAATAGTCGCGAAAATATTTAATCGCTGGCAAGTTATTTTATTTGTTCCAAACATTTAGTCGACTTTTAAGTTATTAGTCACTCGGAAAATAATAAGCTATTTTTTAGTAGTAGGTACTTATTTGTCGGTGTTTATCCTATCTTCAACTAAATGATTACTTAACATGCAATTTTTTTTCACGATTTAAAAGTTCACTCATCCTCTTTAGAAAAGAGAAGATCCTCCGACAAGATGGGTGTCGTATCTGGCGGGCAACTGCCCAACGATTGATATCGAAAAGTTATTTAAAATGTCGATCGCGTGGAAACTCTAATTGCGCGATGCAGGATTTTGTGTGACGTCAGGTCTTTGATGCGTAGTTCGCATATGGCGATGTAGATGCCGCCACAGTACCTACATTACTTATATAGTTTCTAGTTTTAGATAGTGATTAGCCAAGGTTCATGTGTATAACTTCTCATGTAAAATATTATGAGAGTATGTGTGTTGCTGTTTACACAACTGGTATATTCACTACACCGATACACCGATTACAAGGAATCAAATCGGAAGGGGTGGAATACCAAGGTATCGGAAGATATGGAATGCTTTAGATATTTTAAACACAACGACCCGCTAAAAGACAAACAATTTACTAAAGAAAACCTGCGTTTGGCAGCCCTACCGATATCTTCTCACTGGCCAAGTTACTCATACTACTTTATGTGACACTTTATTAGAACCTTAAGGACTTACAACAAAGGGAATATTCGGTTTCTAAGAAGAATCTCTGTCGTCGAGTTATGTGTACTTACGCGTATATTTGCTTTCTTTGTATTATTTTATGTTTAGTATTTAGCGGTGACACATCTGCAAAATCAGTAAAGACATGAGTATGTCGTGATGTCATAAGAGAACATTCTGGCTGACCAGAAATTGATCGTCACTTGTTTATAGGGTTCCGTACCTCAATAGGAAAAAGCGGAACCCTTATAGGATCACTCGTGTGTCTGTCTGTCTGTCCGTCTGTCACAGCCAATTTGCTCTGAATCGAATGGACTGATTAAATTGAAATTTGGTACACATATGCATTTCTGTGACCCAAACACGGATGTGTAACGTTTATAAATGAATTTTGAATATGGAGGTCACTTTTGGGAGGTAAATAAGAAATTAAAAAAAAAAGTTTTGTGAACTGTACCGTGTGACATATCAAATGAAGGAACTTATTATGAGGATATTTTTTTTTTATTATTTTATATACTTTTAAAGATAATTAAGAAGATAGATGAACATTAACCATTTCCCCCTTATCTCCGAAACTACGAAGCCAAAATTTTAGAAAAACCTGCAGAAAATAGTTCTATGCTTATAGATTACAGGAAAACCTATAAGAAGTATATGGTCTTAAAATAACATGGTAAACCACTCAATATTGTGCGTAAAAACTAACATTTGCAGTTGGAATGTATGGGGGAACATGTTTTTGAATCACAATGTTGAGTTTGTTCTAGGGATAAACTCATCCCAACTACGGAACCCTTCATTGTGCGTGGCCCGACACGCACTTGGCAGGTTTTTTTATACTGATGCGGGCCATAGACGTTCAAGTCATTTAATCGATCAGGCTGGTTCAAACAGTTTCATCAAATAGAAATACGAAAATTCATATTTATTCATGACATTTGAAAACTAATTTTGATCAAATATTCCCACACACATTCATGCCAATTTGATAAAACTGTTTGAACCAGCATGTTTGATCAAATTAACTGAACATCTATGGTCTGCATTACACAAAACGTATAAATATCTCTTTTGACTGATGGACATTTACTGGGTCAATAGACGAGGTACCGAATTCGAATCCATCAATCAATCAACTCAGCCTATCGCAGTTCACTGCTGGACATAGGCCTCTTCCAGGCTGCGAAACAACACCCTGACCTCCGCCTACCGCATCCAGTCTGCCCCAGTCACTTTCTTAAGGTTGTGGGTCCATCTAGCTAGGGGGCATCCCTCGCTACGCTTACGCCGATACGCGGTCCCCACTCCAGGACTCGTCCATCGGGACAAACATGGCCAACTCACTGCCATTTCAATTTGCTTACTCTGCAAGCTATGTCGGTTACTCCGGTCCGTCTCGGTTGTTCGAATCCATGCGAAAGTAACTCTTTCTGTCTGTTGCCTTTTCACCTCTTAACGGCTGAACAGATTTCCATGATATTTAGCACACAAGTCGACCATGACTTAGGTAAGTATACCCTACTTACATAGGCATTGACAAAGGATGCTTTTTATCCCGGTCCCGGGTTCCCGTGGGATAATATCCGACCTCCACGCTGGCGAAGCCGTGGATAAAATCTAGTGAACGTAAGTATAAACGATAATGAGATGGTTTCTTCCTTTAAAAAGAAACGTGATTCTATCTTGAGGAAAATTCTAGAAAGTATGCAAAGATTATGCAAGCCAGCAAGATGGCTACACGTTTTATGCGCTTCAGGCTTTACGCTAAACAGCTGTTAGGTATAGTAATGCGAAACAATTCAACCTCCAACTCACAACCGAGTAATATCCCGCTAATCCCGAAAGCCAAAACGAGCTTTAATATAAGTCAATTCCCAAAAGTAATTAAGTAAATAGAGCCCAAGTCCGGCCAACTATGGTAATCCCAAACTATCAACGTTCTACAAATATTCTCTACAATCCAAACAACTTTAGAATTAATTCTGCTGATGGGACTTAAAGGGACAATGGCTAATAAATATTAATTTCGGTCAGGATCATATCACGGACATGAATAAATTATTGTATGACCACCGTGTAGTGAAAATTATCAATTTCCCGGGCGAGCCCGCGGTCCCGGGAGCAGGACAGACAACCCTTAACTTTGGGACTGTTTGACTTCACAGGGTTGGTACTGTTGAGTTTAATTATTTAGTATTTATTTTTTTGTTGGCAGACATTGAAGACATCAAAATAACTAATTGTGGTAGTTATTCGCTTGGTTGATTTTTACTACTGCCGCAGGAATTATAAAAGTGTATATCAAGTTAGTTAGTTAGTTAACGATGGTGTACTTCTTGACGTACATTAGATTGTCACCTGGATAACTTCAGGCAACTTCAGACTTTAGCATCAGTTTTGGACTTCAGTAAAGGTCTCATTATCAGATGAAGCTGACCAACGCTTTAAAACACACTTACTGTCATATCATTAACATAATCCCTGCCAAATCCGGTTTAGGTGCCAGGTATACGTACGATTCGGACACCTGAATGCTTGCCTTACATACAACATATTCAACTAGGCGCAACACGTTTGTACATTTTCCGAACGAAAAAAAACCTGACGCTTCGTTTCGTTTCGGAAACAAACAAAACAAAAAAATCGAACGTCTGCACTAGTCTCACGGAATTCCGAATCAGGAAACCGTACGTATGCGGCCAGCCTAACTTGGAAAAACAGCAGAGTTGGGAAAACATTAAGATAAAAATTACTATTATGACCAGTGACCACATATTTATTACAACGTTAAACACCACTTTCTCATACCTACTTGTTAAGTATTTCAATCACAAAAACTTTGACAATTTGCAACTGCACCAGCCCTACTCCCACCCCTTCCCTTCGGGCCTCATATCAAGTACAACATAAAAGCAATTCAGCAAATTGTTATTGACATGTTAATAGTTTGAATGTCGTGATGTCGCTACCGTCGCCCCGGAGTTGCCATGTTAAATATTATGACATGTCCCACGAAGGGTTAATAAGATATGGCAACATTGGCGCGCTTTAGGTTAAGTTGTTGTAATTATTTAAATTGAATTGTAGGTAATTGTGTGATGTTGTTATGTAGTTTGTGTTTTGTTTGTGCTTAGTTTTAGTGTGGATTATGTGGTGAAATTAGTTTTAGAATAAAGTTTACAAGAGTAGAATAAGCTTTACCGCTCATACATATATCCGTACTAGGTATTTGAAGAATGAAATAAATCGGTACTATGTTTGTTTAAAAACGGAACATAGTTATAGGTAGATAATGAAAAGGTAAACGATATTAGTCACAATAATATTGCATTGTTTTTATTATTCCCCAAGTATACCTATACATAATAATATAAACTTAGGTACATTATTTTACCTATGGTAGGGAATTAGGCACATTCATTCTTCATTAGTTTACCTACACGTTTAGATTCTGTAAAACCTTAAAGTTTCATATTGAGACACGAAGCAACAACATTCGATGCAAAGAAAAGCGGCCACATTCCTCTAGATCGTGTTTTGTTGCTTCTTGTCTCAATCTGAAACTTTACAAAAGGTATTAGAAAATTCTAGACACACTTACCAACGGTCCATATTAACCATTATTCATAATTCCTTCTCAGATCTCCTTCTAGTGTACCGTTGGGCGCCCTCTAGTATGCTAACGTCAGTAAGTAGTTTCGAAATCTAGCAATTTTGTGGGCTGTGCACAGCGTCTGAAACTACACTGAGCAGAGCAGGTACTGGTATAAAGGACCTCGTAGCAAAAGACAGAAGAATCGACTGAACAGCTATTCTTAGAAATTGTCTACACAGCAATATTCTAGTATTCTCTTTCAGGCGTAGGCATATCATGCTGTACAAAAATGAATGAATACATAATTACACAATATACCTACCTACCTGCTATAGCTCTTGGCTTTTCGATACAAACCACAAAGCTGGGGTGCCTTTTACGGCACAAATTAACAATATCAAATACATTTTTCGATACAAAATCAAATTATAATGTAACCCTTTATCCGTTTACGTAACAAGCTTCCAATTAGCGACGCAACCCGCAACTCCGTTCCACCGTTTCTCTGCAATCCCGTGATCCGGGGATCCCGGGATGTTAGACAATTTTGAAGATAATGAATATCGCCTGAGGACATCACTGCTGTTTGTGCTACGTGCCATCTGTCACAACCCTTTGATGCAGAGCGGCTATGAGTTGGCTGTAGTTTGGATATTCTCGATCTTTTTAAATGACTAAATTGTTATTTATTAATGCCCTTGTATTAATATAAGTATAGCCTAAAACCGTACCTAAGAAGTAGCCAATGTCAGGTGTATACTATTTCAGTTTAATAATAAAAACCGCAAAAGTTTTTGTAAATAAAATAGATAAGCATGCAATAGAACCCTCTTTATTTTTCTTAATATTTCTAATGTAATTATAGCATACACATAATATGTTAAGGTTAACGACTAAATATTCAATTCTTAATATCAAGAAATCATGTTCACACAAAATTACACTTGAAATGACATGACACATGTCATGGCGTACTTTCATATCCGTCCCCAATCGGGGACAATTATCCGCAATCAACACATCGCGTGGACACCGCGGCGACTCTGTATAAATAATTCAACTCATCAAGGGTCGATTGTGACCACACGACGATCTCGAATAGTTTGGGTAGAGTAAACATCATATCTTGGGATTTTTGATGTTGTACCAACAAATATTATGATGCAAGTAATTGTTGACGAAGAATTGCCAAACTTAAGTGGCAATGGGCAGGGCACATTGCTCGTAGAACAGATGGCCGATGGGGCCGAAAGGGAGTGGTGACCGCGTACCGGAAGACGGAGCGTTGGATGGCTCCCCACATGGTGGAGCGATGACCTTGTGAAGGCCGCAGGAATCCTCTGGATGCGGGAAGCACAGAATCGGTCGAAGTGGCGGTGCTTGGGAGGCCTATGTTCAGCAGTGGACGTCTTTTGGCTGAAATGATGATGATGATGAATTATTGACATCATTGGAGAAGAAGTTGTATGTAGAAGAATACACCTAATCTTAAAATAAGTACTATCGAAGAACTTCATATCTAAGCAATTTGAAAAGAAAATCCTGTGCACACGATGACCACATGTGTTACCGCCCCTGTTCTACAGCCGCCGAGCGCTGCAAGCAGAAATAGTCCTTACGGTGTGTAGATTTGAAGTTCTTCGATGGTACCTTTCTATCAATGATGAATTAGATACCAACTATTAGAGAGGCTTATGTTCAGTGGACTGATCTAAGTTCACTATACGAGCTGGTGGCGCGTGTGTTGGATCATTTAGCTCCCTTCAAAATAGTTGAGCTGAACTGCTGAATGGGGCTAAACCATAAGTCAGGTTCGTGAACGGGCGCCGTCAGTAGAGACTAATAAAGTCATCTCTCTGCCACAGCTTATTTTAATTAAATTTATTGTTTCTTTTTTTTATTTTTATTTTTCGGAGTAAATTATACATGTGAGAACGATGCAAAACGTAAAAAGTTACGTTTTGCATCGTTCTCACATGTATAATTTTAACATTAATGACGAAACCAATATTTTGTAACCATATTTTAATTGAAAAGAGTGTCCGTGGAGTTTCTTGCCCGTTCTTCTCCATACCTACTACGCTTTGGAATGGGCAAATAGATTCATCTGTCTGACTGACCGACCTCTTGACAGTTCAAAAGTGCCTGTAATTGGTTTATTTGAAATAAATGGTTTGAGTTGTAGTTTGAAGATAATAAATACTTAGTATGTTCAACAGTGACTTCACTTTACTGAAAGTATTGCTATCGAAAGAAAACATGAAAGAAAATTCAACCAATCGAGGTTGAACTTTAACACGTAAAACTTAAAACGAGGTGCATTATGCAATATTATTATATAATTCGGGTTTTAATAAGCGCCTTTACGTCTCAGCGTAGGCCATAGAGATGATAATAGAGCTTCAGTTGTAATTTCCAATTATCCGCCTTAGTGCGCGTCCTAGTAATTTAACTAAATAACCCATTTCTCTAGGCTGACGTTTATGGCTTATTGTCTGGAATCAGGTCTTCCTACTAAATAGAAAGTCTTGTTGCAGTCTGGGAGACTACTTTAGAAGGTTATGTGTAGGTATGACAATCGAAATCAAACTAAAAACTCAGAGCAAGACTCATAATGACTCATAATGCGAAGCATTAGAGAGTGCTCTGCGACCGAAAAATTTGTTTTGCCTCCTTTGTGCAACTGTTTTTATTGTTACACTCCTGCTATTACCTTTATGACGATCATCAAGCAGTGATAGCCGAGTGGTGTGACCGTCGGACTGCAGACTCATAAGTCTCGAGTCGAACCCAAGGTACGCACCTCTGCCTTTTTGGATTCATGTCAGTATTATATAATTATCACTTGTTTCAAAAACGGTGAAGGAAAACATCGTGTGGAAACTGGCATGCCTGAGAGATATTTCTCGACGACATGTGAAGCAAAGTCAGAGGCCCATGAGCGGCTTTAAAACTCTGAAACCAGGTTTGTCGCTAAGCACGCGAAAATAAGAAGAACATGACGATCATAATAACATTCTGCCAACAGGAAAATCTGTTCAAAAGTGATTTATGCAGACAAAATGGCGCCTTTCAAAAACCTCAAGCCGTCGTTTAAACCCCAAGACATTTAATTACCCGTAATTTATCGCCGACACTAATCCGCGAACTTCTGGCAAACAAGAAAAATACAAAAAATCTATCCCCTTGATTACAAGCTGTCACGTCGTAGGATTTTTCCTAAGCCCTCATTTTAATTAGTCACGTCGGTTTTGTACGCGTTCTCGAGTGGAGAACATCCATTTTCTTAACTACTGTAATTGCCCCCACCTCGCGATGTTGCCAGCCACAAAATTTATTGCTTAATTACCTCAAGAAAATGCGTCGCGCTCAACATCCCCGACAGATGTTTTTTATTCGCCGTGGAAAAACAAGAACGGTTTAAGAATGACATTAATTAATTCTTAATGAAATTCATCTTCACCCTCGGTCGTGTTTTAAATTAAACGCTCGATTTATTACTTGTACAATTTGTCGCGAACACAGCCCTCGTAATTAAAACAGTGCCATCAGATAGTACGTTTATTAGCAACACAAATAGTTGTAAAATCTCCATTTTATATTACAGGTTGATTCTAACAATAAATACTACATTGATATTAAATGCTCTCAAAAGTAAATAGCTTAAAAGTGTTGCGTCGTTTGTGGCTATTTTTTCAAATTGGTTCGTTTGAAAATCGAGCCAGAAACGACGGTTTACTTATTGATAGGATCAATATTTCCTTTGATACGGTTCATCGACTGGTCCGTGGAACAGAGCGTCATCAAATCGAAGGTATCCATCGTCCGGTCGAACTATATCTGGAAAACTTTTGTGTGCAATTGGCTCATGGTAAGCATCAGCGCTTTCATGGTACTGGTGACTGTTTATAAGATTCCTATTAGCGTTCATGTTCGTCTTAAACTTATCTTCTTTCTGTGGTAAGATCGGAGTAGGCGTAACTTTGTCATCTACTTTCTTGTCTTTGGCAACAGTGCCGGCTCCAGCCAGATCTCTATAGTTCCTCTCATCTTTTCTTAGAGGAGCATACGGGTACCTGCTTCTGAATCTATAGTCATACCTTCCGGTCCTTGCGTTTGCATACATGTCATCATCATAACGCCTGTAAGGATCAACAGAATATCTATACCTTAGATCCACACTAGGTGGAGTGCGAACTACTTCTGGCAAATGGGCATAATAGATTATTCGTTTCGGTTTCCTAGGTACCATGTTATCGTAAGTCTCGTCAAATCGATCTACTCTTGAACCATAGTAAGGGTAGTAACGTCTTCGGTCGATCATGTCGTAATAAGGATCCCGCCTGTACAGGTCATCTGAGACTGGATAGTACCTATCATCGTAGAAAAACCTTCTGGATTCTTCTGGAATCTGAGGGTTGTAGATCGCTTGACGTGGGAACACTGGCTTATATTTGGATCTGTCTCTATCTTCATCAGGTCTTACAAAGTCTGTTCGTAGTTCGTCAGTCCTTGACGCTCTTTGTACAGATTCCTTATCATTGCGAGATTCTGAAGCTTCTAATGCTTTGTTTTGAGTGACAAAGTTGACTCTTGGCATTCGAGAATTGATTAGATCACCTGATGGTTGAGGAGGTGTCAGGATATTGTCTCTTTGATCCCTTTGGTCTCTCTGATCCCTCTGGTCTCTCTGATCCCTCTGATCTCTTTGATCTCTCTGATCCCTTTGATCTCTCTGATCAGGTATAGGCAGTTTGATCCAGTTCTCATTAGAAGCTCTCGCTCCTCGACCAGTAGGCTTGTCAGTCACTCTCTCTGTAGTATGGTACAGAGGCAAGACATCCTTAACCTCATTAGTGATAGATATTTTAGTTGTAGGGTCTTCGGGTGGCAAGGGACCTGGTATCCAGGGCTGGTTCATGTTCATGTTTGTCTCTTGATGATGGGATTGCATGTTGTAGTATTTTTCTTCTTCGATCACGCCACGTCGACCCCTGACGGAATCGGACTCCAGGTTGATCTGGAATTAGAAAATAGGAGTAGATGTAAATTCCTACTTATGCAGTTAGTACATAGAAGATACCAGCAGTAGTAAGACAGCTTAAGAAATATCACGCTGTGTATCTTTCAATACATTGTCTTGACCATTTATTTTTAGTTGATCGCAGATATCAAACATTTGTTTATTATTTACTTTTTCGGTTACTTTACGAAATTCCAGACTTTCCGTTATTAAACCTATTTTCGTTCCATGTGTCTATATAATACCGACATTTTGAACAGCTGGTTTTGCTACATGCTAAATTTTTTTTTGCATTTCGCAGCCGTATCCGTGTACTAAACACAAATTTTCTTCAGTTTTGTGTTGATTATAAAACAGCTGTATTTAAGCAGGTGGGTTGTGAAAAATCTCGTGGGCGGTAGCTCTGTGACCTGTCTGGGTACATGTAAGCAGTGAGTCACTACGTCGAAAGTGCAGTGTTATTCTGTAACTCAGTTAGTGCTCGTCTAAACTATGTACAGGCCGATTCGATATACTGTGACCGCTCACAAGTCGAAAGTGAAATCATTTGTTTTAGAGTATTGACTTTTGATTCAAATTTCTTTGGCATTGTGATTAACAATTATTATGTAGTTTAAAATTACGGAATACAAACACACTGGGAGAAAACATAAGCATTAGGAACTGTAGGTGACCATTTTGTAGGTTTTGATATTTGAAAATAGTGACAAAGTAAATGAAAAACCATTTACTTTATTACTATTAAGTAATTGTATCTTTCGCAAATTGATGGACATTATTTCAATTGTCTATTTTCCTACATTGTAACCTGTCTCTCATTGCTAACATTGTTTTAACATTGAGTTAGATGTGTTTCATAATCATATACTTAGGGCGGAGACCTGGTGGCCTGAAATACAGGCACCAGCTTAGGCACCAGTCTCGCACAATATTTTTCTTTAAGCCCACGACTGGACAATATTGTTACTTGTTTATATTTCATAAGGAAATTGTAGTGAGAAAATAAATATACGTATATAATTACTTTTATAGTTCGACAGTCAGTTTCAGAATAAGACTTCAAGAACATCTTGTTTATTATTAAAACCCGGGTTAGGTTATGCGGTCGCGACTGATGGAAGCAAGAACTGAGCAGGTGTGAATCGCTATGTTAGGACAAACAGTTTATTTATCGATAATCTATTCGATAACAGCTTTACATTCGTGTCAATTAGAAATTTATATTCTCTCTTTGCACAAGAGTTATTAGGTGATTTGTGTATCAAAGGATTTTTGTGTGTTTGTTTAGTTTTTGCTGGGAGATTTTCCACAGTTTTCTTTTAGCCGTCTTGAACGACCTACCTACTAACTATCGTAAGGTTGCCAACCGTCTTGTTTTCCCAGAACATGTCCTGTTTTTTGGGATGTCCTGTGGTGTCCTGGATAGTTACGTTCTGGGATTTTTAAAGTATCCTGGTAAAGTCCTGTATTTTAAATTTCGAGCCTTCAACCTTACGTTTATCGGTCGGCCGCGCGGTCATAGAATAGTATTTTCCATGTCCTTCAAACGCGGGGCGCCGGGTATTTTAAAAACAAATATGTAACGTGCACTCTGCTTTTTGTCTCTCTCTCACTACAATTTCTACGCACTAGAGCTCTCTCTATCTAACGGTTAGATAGAGAGAACTATAGTGCGCGAAAATTGAGTTTCATTGAATCTGTTTTCATTCCGAGTTGCTATTAATTACTGCTCTTATACTGCGTCCTGTTTTTAACCCGAAATGTCCTGGTATTTTCGCCTTCTAACCCTGGTTTTCAAAACATGGGGATGGTAACCCTAAAGTCACCTATGTTCTCTACTTTCATTATCAACGACTAGATTTTGCGGATAGTCAGTGTACCTATTTTAAGACTACAACGGTTCCTTACACCCTAACTATTGAAAAACACTAGTAATTATCTCATAAGTGAGACTATCTCACTTCTTTTTGAAAAATTATTATGAGAAGATGAGAAGAAGCATTAGCAAAGCGTCTGTTTAAAACGATTCACGTTTTGAACAGGCTTCCGAATACCTTCACTCTTCACCACGGTTAGGTAGCATAAGCCTAAGCATAATCAACCCATAAGTTTCCCACTACAGGGACACAGGCCTCCTCTCTGTGAGAGGGAGTGGGCCGTAATCCACCACGCGGGCCCAGTGCGGGTTGGTGGATGTCACATGTCTTCGAATTATTGGTTCTAGGACATAGCGGTTTCCTCACGATTTTTTCCTTCACCGTTTTGAGAAAAGTGGTGATGAAAGAATTTACAGAGTAAAGCGCCTATCTGGGTTTGAATTCGAACCTACGACCTTCAATTCGTAGTCGTTACCACTGGGCCATCAATGCTCTCCGGTTAGGTCGGTATCGAAGAACTTCATATTTAAGCAGTTTGAAAACAAAATCCCGGGAACACGATGACCATATCTGCTACCGCCCTGGTTCTATAGCCGCCGAGCACTGCAAGCAGAAGTAGTCCTTACGGTGTATTGATATGAAGTTCTTCGATGGATAGGTACCATCGAAGAACTTCATATCTATACATTAGGACTACTTCTGCTTCCAGCTTATTATTTCATACAGAATTACATACCTACCTTTGTACTCTTTTTTCGCCTCACAAAAATTACTTTACTCTTGTATTTTCTTGCGAACTTACTTCGGTATGTTTCTCGAACTCGTGCTGTACGTCCATGGGGTAGACAACGCGTACCAGGATCCCGCACCAGAGCAGAATCACCTTAGAGTGCCTCATGGTTGATGCTGGACTTGTTCTCTGAAATATAATACACGAGACATGAAAAACAATTCAGGAGATTCGTGAGAAAATTGCTACTGCTGACAGCACATTTTAGGGCTGCGTTCTGGTGCGCGGATATGTTTGGGTACGAAGGGTAGCAACACTAGAAGCATAGCCACTGTTTCAGAGGCTAACATTTTTTACCCATTAAGATATAATCTGCGTTCGCAATTTATTTCCAAAACATGTAAACAAACACGAGTTTTAGGAAAAACAACTGTAATGCCTACATATAACGTACAGTTTGCGCTACACACCTTCATATTTTTGTATGACTTTTTTAACAGTACTTATCGGGCTAAAATCAACTTTATTTACACTGTCATAAAGTTGATGTTTGTCTAAGTGGAAAACTCGTGTTTGTTTACATGTTTGGCAAATAAATTGCGAACGCAGATTAGAGAAAACTATATTTAGTCGAACTTGAGACAAGCACAAATAAGGATACGTATGCTAAGTTCGACGTTCCTATTTTGGTCAGTTCCCATGGCCTCCGTAAATACATTCTACAACAAAAAACATACATAAAATATAATATAAAAGTAAATACAGTTGGTGCAGTGACCGAGGGCAGTCGGAAGTGTGATGAAATCGGTCGGAAGCGCGGCGGCCGAGCGTGACTCTTATCTGTTGTGTGCCAAACGTTCGAGCTGGTCTGACGACCTCGCGTTTTGGCATTTCACTGAGTTTTCCATTGGTACGTAAGTATATTTTTTTGTGGAAAAATTTAAAGTCCTGTCATATCTTCTTAACCGCAGTGTATTTAATTTACAGAGGTAGTAAGATGTCCTACCGAATAATGGCCAAGACTCTCTAAGACATTTAGAATTAAATTGCGTTAGGTATTACCTACATATTCAAGGGAAAATGGTGTTCCACAAAATGTCCCAAGACTATCTAAGACATTTAGAATTAAATTGCGTTAGGTATTACCTACATATTCAAGGGAAAATGGTGTTCCACAAAATGTCCTCAGTCCAGTATGTTGAGCTCGTGCAAAGCAAAATGGACACGAACGCGTTACATTTATAAAATAGATACCATGTCAATGGCGTAATGAGCAAATAATGATGACTATCATTGAATACCAAGGTTATAGAAATAGTTAAACTACTATTTGCGACATAATACCAAACTACCAACTAGGTATGTAGGCCCAAATAATTGGAGGATAATCACAATATCGCACTTACGAGGCACACGTGGCTAAGTAATAACAGCCGCACTGGTCGATCCATCAGGTTAAGCTACGTTTGCCGTGGTTGGTTCGTGGATAGGTGACCATCTTTACATACCGAAACTCCTCCGTGCCTCGGAAAGCACGTTAAGCCGTTGTTGGTCCCGGCTGTCATTCGTGGATCTTTGACAGTTGTTACAAGTCGTCAGAAGCTCGATAGTCTGATAGCCAGTCTTACCAAGGGGTATCGTATTACCTAGTTACAGGGTTGTGGAGGTCAGATAGGCAGTCGCTCCATGTAAAATACTGGTATTCAGCTGCATCCGGTTAGACTGGAAGCCGACCCCAATATAGTTGGGAAAAGGCTATATAGATTGAAACACAATATCGCACTTCTATGTAAATGGACTATATCTTATCTACTGTCTATATCACATGTACGAGTATATGTAGAAATAATTCCAATTTTTCAAGTTGTAAAAAGTTGTAAAGGATATTACAAATCCTGACTATTTGTACCATCCTATCACTACTTTGAACAATTGATTTTTTTTTTAATTTTTCAGCCAAAGTCGCCTTTAGGTAATACTAAAAACGGAAAGAGAGAGAGTCATGGCCATACCCAGCATGTTTTTAGGGGTGGGGCAAAAGTATATAAACTCGATATGTAGTAGGAATTTCTCTCGATAAAGCTCGATAACTACGCATGCGCGCTCGATTCATCGATACTGCATTGTTTCGCGCGGTAATTTTGTTACTTAATAAACCTAAGTTTTTAGCTTCGAGTCAGGGACTAGGGTGGGGCAGATGCCGGGACCTTGCCCCACCGAGTGTACGCCGCTGGAGAGAGTTGCATAATATTGTCTGGGGACGACATGACTACATAGGTATAATGTCTATAATAACATAAGAACAAAGAAGAATAACATGAGAATCAATATAGGTACAATACGGTTGATGAACCATGGCCGATCTGAACATAGGCCCTCCGAACTTTCGCGCATGTTCTCAGTCACACTCGCCGCATGTCACCATTTGGTTGCTAAAAAAATATATTGCGCAGCCTTCTGCGCAAAGTTCGGACCGGCCATGATTGTTTAGGAGCATAAGGCACAGGGTGTAAAGTTCACTCATCCCTCATAGAAAAGGGAGGATCTTCCGACCAGACGGGTGTCGTATCTGGCGGGCAACTGCCCAGAGGTTGAAGTTGGGAGATTCTATATATGTCCATCGCGCGGTAAACTCTAATTGCGCGATGCAGGATTTGTGTGACGTCAGGATCTTGGGTGACGTCAGGTCTTTGATGTTCGTATGTAGCGATTGTAGATGCCGCCACAATTACAAACTATGTGGTGAAGAAGCAGACCACTTTTGAAAATTACAGCACCAATGTGTCGAACGACAACCATAAAACAAATCTCTACTTTTGTATCTGAAAGGCTCCCCTTTCAGATGCTAATCTGCATCAAGTACCTGCACAAAGTCGACGAACCCCGAAAATAACTAAAGAAAATCGTCACAATAGCCATCAAACTCAACAATAGTGCATAGGGATCCCACGACACGACAATTTGGTGACAGACTCATGTTCCGCTCCACAAAGCCGACAATTGTATCGATGCCGTTATCCTGCCCATTGAAGGCACTGGCCTAGTTATGGGTATGGTCGTTAGCCCTGTGTATCATGATTTTCAGATCATGCTATTCAAATCACCTGGGAACTGTCGGTACTGAAATCTTGACGGATTCGCTGAAAACAACGATCAATCAAGTTCAATTGACATAGACAACTCTTCGGGGAAACGCAACAGTTCAGTTCAGTTTCCAAACATGTAAACAAATATATGTTTTTGGAAATACAACTTTAAAACCGACGTAATATGTTCAATTTGCGCTACAACTACAAACATTTTATGCCGTTTTGAATAGTACTAGTCATTTAGAAATCAACTTAATTTATGCTGTTATAAGGTTGTTATTCGTTTAAGTGGAAATAACATCAATTTGAAACAAGGACATCAAAAGATTTTCCGATGGAAAAAGGGTACCTAACTGCAACATTACCCACATTAAGCTTCGTGCAGACTAGCGCGACACGACACCGGTTATAGTTATACCGTGAAATTTTCTTAGAAATTGTATTGTTCGAGTCGCGTCGCGCCGTCGCGTCGCATTAGTCTACAGGAGGCTTTATGACGATTCCATTCCTCCAAGAGCACGATAAGGTTTCTTCATCATGGTCTGACCCAGATGAGGGCCATTGAAAATCGTCATGTATGGAACTTGAAAGAAACCTAAACTAGGTTTTATCATATTTTTTTGAACGCCAGTCACTTGTTTGGTTCCTAGAACTTGCCATGGTCCCTTCAAAACTGCGTTGTTTTAAATGGAATTCGGCCTCGTTATCGGCAATGTTAAAAGCATTGTTGTGTTTCGGCAGTTAGAGGTAAGACAGCCAGTTCCTCTGTGGTTGACGATTCCGGGTGAAGCTCGCTTTCACCTTCGGCCTGAACATCAATTACCATCAGGTTAGATGCAGGCCAAGAGTATCCGTAGTGGACAAAAAAATATCTTAAAGAAGCTTGTAGAATTCAATCAGCCCAACATGATAATATTCTAAGTTATGTTCTAAATAACAAAACGACTCAATCCATCTGCCTAAACAAAGGAACAAAACCTAGGTCACTTATGAGAAACAATGGGACATCACAGATCGTAACTGAATTGCCGATAGATAAAGAAGACGAAAAGACACTTTTACATGCTAAACCCAGTTAAACGACTTCGGTAAATCTGGGAAATCAGTATGAAATATATACACGTATTTGTGCCTTAATTTATGATAATGACTTGCCACCATCTTTATCCTAGTAAGACCTAGGTAACCATGTTTAATCCAACGACACTTTTTGCTATTAACTAGATTTTTTCATAAGGTACTTCATCTGCCTAGGCATTTTTTTGTGGGGGAGTAGCGTTCTACGCGTAGGAGGACTTACGTTTGGGTACCTACATATTTCAATGGTACTTAGTTAGCCGTAAAAACTGGTTCAATAAGTGCCAAAAACCGAATTTATGTAGTTCAGACAGTAAATATGAATATTGAACCTACAATTTTTACATGCTCCTTTCTATCCAATTGCAAAATTATGATCAAGTTCGTGTACAAGTAAAGGTGGGTTTAGACAAAGACGATCATAGAACCAGGACAAGAGCAAGAGCATTCTTTTCTTGATACTCTTGTAATTTTTGTATGGCCCACGAAATAATGCACTAAGTATCGTATAGTATTTTATAAAACAGGCATAGAATGTTTATTCGCTTGCTTGGTTTAAACCGACCTTTACAAGCTAGTCTGCACGAGGCTTGATGTGAATGTGAATTCACATCAAGCCTCGTGCAGACTAGCGCGAAGCAACGGCGCGACGCGAATCGAACAATAAAATTTCTAAGCAAACTTCACGGTATAATAATAACCGGTGTCGCGTCGCGCTAGTCCGCACGAAGCTTTAGCGATTCACATTCTATTTATCATCGTAGGACCTCACACCAAATAAAAAACCAAGACAGAACGCTGTCAACAGTGACATGAAGACGGTTGCGTAAACATGTGTGCACTTAGTGAGATGTAGTTTGATTATAAATACTACAAATGTGGTTATTAATGTGTGCATAACCGACGGGGTCGAAAGACCAATGCCTGCTGGGGTTGCGGGTTTGTCTGAAAGGGATATCGCGGCCCCGGCACACAGGCAACGGAAGGAACACGGGTGGGTTTTAGTCAGTAAAAGTCTGACACACCCTCTCGCTCTGCCCAGAGCGGGAGAAGTCATTTGATGATTTCCCATCCAGAAAAAAAAAAAAAAAAAAATGTGTGCATGAGAGCGTATATGCATAGAGCGGAGGTTTAGTTTTAGCATTTTCCACTGTATTGTTAGCAGCGTTATCTCTCTCCGTTTTGAACCGTTCAACTTAATTCATAATACATGCCTACATACATAAACTCACGCCTTCGTCCCATGGGGGTAGGCTGAAACTACAGACCGCCACCTGCTACAATCCTTACATACTCCTTTTCCCTCGTTTACGTCCATACATCTGGTCATGCACGCACGCCGGTTGCTAGTACTACGCACCTGACCTTTCTGAAGAACATCATCAATAAGGTCAGTTTATATCCTCCTAGGTTGTCCCCTCCCGGTGTTTCCACTCACATCTGCCTTGTAAATACCTTTTGATAGTCGCTTTTCATTTATCCTCCCAACATTACCAAACTATGCATAGTCTTTAAAAAAATTGTCACTACATCTTCTTTAAACCGCACAGTTGCTTTATCACATAATTCCTCAGCTTATCATTCATAATCACACCACACATGCTTCGCAAGGAACGCATTTAGACAGAATTTATTCGTAAACATAGAAACAAAAAATTTCGAGAAAAAGGCGTATGAGACCATGCCGCACAATCAAATAGAACTTGCTGCATGCATCGTTAACAACTTCGACGTAATACTAAGTTTATTTCAGTTATTTCAGAAGCCAATACTCTGCTTTTTTCCGATCTTAATCTTCAGATCAATTCACACTTGTGCGTAACGTAAAATTAATTGTCTAATGGCCTTTAGCGCAGTCAATGAGATGGTTTGGGCAAAACAACTTGATTATTACCTTACCAATAACTACGCCAGTCGCATAAATAAGGACAAACGAAGGAAAACTTTAAGCAAATGGTTTCTGATGAAGAGCTGAAGCTAAACATTACTTGGGATTAAGGCCTTGAAATTCCTGACTGGTAAAACTCAATTACGCACATTTTGTCTGTTGTCAATAAGTTAAATTTCGCCAACCAGTGGTGTCTACAACAGGTTGTCGAAATGAAAAACCTACACCGAAAAACATATCTCTAATAGATAAAATCTCTGCCCTACAAATGCATATAGGTAAGTTTGAATATTGTATGTTTGTTAGTCAAGCTACATTGCTCGTAGAGGTACCTATTAATAACATGGAACGGCTAATAGGGACTGGGACAAAAGAGGGCAAAAGACCTAGAGGCCGAAGCCCAAAAAGGTGATTGGATCAAATATCCGAGCATTTGACGATACCTATCAGCGCAGCACTCCACCAGGCCACTAATCGTAACAGATGGAAAAAAGACCGTTGAAAATTTGATACAGTCACGATTCTCAGCACTGAGAGAGCGATGGAAAAGAAGAAGATTCAAGCTAAAGTGAGTCCGATGTGGTGCAATTTATGCATGGAAATCAAATTCTGCCTGACACGAAATGACGGCACGGATAGCGCAGTGGCTGACCGAGCGATTGACCGCTGCGCTTTGTGTAGGTATAGGGCCGTGCGCACTTTGGATTCGTTTTCGTACGAATGTCACTATCGCACAATATCACAATGCGTACAAGTACGACCATGGTCGTACTAAGAGTGCGCACACTGGACATATTTTTCTCCGTCAAATAGAACAAATCCAACAAGTTAGTTACAAAAAATATTTTGTAATAATTTTTTATTTATTTAAAAGATTGTCCGTGGAGTTTCTGGCGCGTTCTTCTCCATAGGTACCTACTACGCTTTGGATTGGGCAAATAGCTTCATATTTCTGACTGACCGATTCCTTGAAAATTCAAAAGTGCCTGTAAATAGTTTCATTGAAATAAATGCTTTAAGTTTGAGTTTTCGGACGTCGGAACTATACGTACGTATACGTACGACTGAATCGCACCCAGTCTGCGCGCTCCGTTTTTACTTGGAAGGTCGGGATCGTTCGTGCGTGTTCGTACGTGCGCAAAAAGTGCGCACGGCCTTAGATTTAATTCCCGCACGAAATATTTCTTTTTACCAGCCTATTATTGTCCCACTGCAGGGCAAAGGCCTCTTCAAATACAGAGATGGAACGAGCATTTATCTGACACACGCTTGCACAAGACGGGTTAAATATTCGTAAAATAAAAACAATAAAATTTAATAATCGATTGAAATGGCACCAAATAATCTCCATACCGGATAACTATAAAATTTTCACGCAGATCGAGCTCAACTATTATAATACAAAATTATCATAATTCGAAGATGAGTCTTACCTTATCATAATCCAGTCACAGTCACCAGCCTCGTCGAAGTTCGGCAGGGTAATGCCGACAGGGTCCGACCGGTCAGCGGTCACGGCTTGCGACCATATTGTTTGTCAGCACAATTGAACACCGTTTCCATTGTAAACCACGAAAATCTATGTGATACGGTTGATGGGAAAATGTGGGTATGATTACGGCTTTTGTATGGGAAGTAAGCAAATGTGTGTATGGATTACTGTTGCCATTTTTCTGGGCAATCTCGTGTCGGCTTGGCTTATAAGTGGTCATAAGATTAGTCTGCTAACAATTTTGTAAGTTTCTGGCTGAGTCCTCATTTTCGTCGACCACGAAGACTCACCAAAGGATAATGTGTTTACTTCTAGTACCTACACATATATATGTCGCTTACAATTTAATCAAACTCAAAATTCAAAGTCGAATCGTTAAGCATGGAAAACATTTGTCACTGGGTATGCCTAATAATAATGGAATGGCTTAATTGCCAAGAGCCTCGACCAACACCTAAGAAGGCTCTCGTTGGGCAGCTGGATCAAGGGTTCAGAAAGCGGTACTCCTGGATACGGCTCGCATTGTCAGGAGGTTCCTCTCTCTGGAGCTCAGACCGCCGGTAGCTTGGACCCTGTTCCCGATACAAGTGGGCTACTATTTAAAAAAAATAAAAATATTTAAAAATGTAAATTATATGTTTAAAGATAAAATAAAAGAATATTAATGTAAATGTAATGTGGTGTGGTTGTTAACGATCATAATATTTCACATAACTACATCAATGGAAACGCAGACAAAATAACTGTAGATACATTTGAAAAGTTAGTAACAATGTGCACGTGGAAGCGTGTCGCCTGTCGCACCACCGCGCTCTCTGCCGAGCCCCATCTGCGATCGGCGCGCAGATTATCTAACATTTTGGTCAAAAACATTCCCCATATATCGCGGAAGTATTCAAATAATACTTTTGATATTTTAATGTTGTAATCTGTATTTTTATCATTGTTGGTTACCATGTTCAATTTGGTATTTTTATTCAGACTTGGCGGAATTCGCAATACAGCAACAAAGAACGATTCATAGTCATGCCATCCTAATGTTCATGCTCCTGATAAATATTTCTAACTAACCTTTGGTGTGCTGCCGGACGTAAAGAATAGTACCAACCCATTTCTTCCCGTTGGTTGTTGGTTGATGTGGTAAAAGGCGACTAAGGGAGTTACTAGAGAATGGGCAGCAGCGTTCTCTATGTATTTTAACGCCATACTGCGATCGTCACCCCCAAACCCCCCCCCCCCCCCCCCCCCCCCCCCCCCCCCCCCCCCCATTTGGGGGAGGCCTATGTCCAGCAGTGGACGGTCTTTCGGCTGATGACGATGATGCTGATGAACCTTTGCCCGCGTATAGGTCGGAAATTATTCAACTGGACGTACGCCAGAATAAAAAAATAAAAAAAAAAAAATTCTATGTCCTAGCACAGGTCATGGTCTACCTGTGTGCAAAATCGCATAGAAATCTGTTCACCCGTTAAGGCGAGAACAGGTAACAGAGTTTGAGTGACTTCCGCATTTATACATATACGGGGTGTCCGGGACATTGAAGCCGGTTACCATGGATTTCTACCGATGGATTCAGTACATGATTCTGCACCCCCCTGTGTTGAAATTTTTCGTCGGTTATTAAAAAAAAATCTGCTGTTTCATAGAAAAGTGCAATACCTACGCGGTCAAAATGTATGGAGCAGCTGTTTTTTTTCTGTATACATCACGCCTGCAATCCCCGAAGTGATAGGCAGAGATGTACCTATAGTACACCCACATTTCGCCAGGTATGTTCAAGTCCCACGTAACGGGCGATCCTATTACCATCAACCGGGCACAAATCGAGATGGGGACTGCTACTGAGAAATTCTTGATGAAAAAACCCAATCACAGTGCCCGATCTGGGAATCGAAACCAAGACCTCATGCTCAGCAGTAGCGCTTGCGACCACTGTACTATTGAACGAGCAATATTTGTATGTATATATTTATATATATATTTGTAATTACGTTCTCGAAAACGGCTCTAAAGATTTCGATGAAAGTTGCAATAAAGGGTTTACGGGGGCGAAAAATCGATCTAGCTAGGTCTCATATCTGGGAAAATTCGTTTTCTCCGTATTTTCACCCGAGCAGAGTTCGGTCGCCCAAAGTTTAGAACAAGAACCTGAAGACACCTTAGAATAATGACATGGCTGCATGGAATTAATAAGTACCTACTATCATGGCAGCATGGAATTAGTATCTCTTATCATGGCAGCATGGAATTAGTATGAACTTTCCTGTACTAATAAATGAGCATTCTCTATTTTCTCCTAACTAGAGCTGGGTCGCCCGGGTACTATTATTAATACCTTACGGAAGTATAGACGTCATAATAAGCTGGTTCACTTACTTGCCGGTTACTCCGGGATACGTATAGTATAGAGTATCTATATACCCGCAAACGATTTCAAAGTAATTCTAAATCTATTCCATGATTAATTTGCTTTATAAATAAAACTACTTGATAACAAATTACAATAGGTTTTAATAAAATATAGAAATTGAATTAATATTCAAGGACTTCTTATTCCGTAGCAGTGAGGTTTTCTTACATGCATATTAAAAAAATATTTTTCGCTCAAATATCAGCATTGTTAAATTAATATCATGCCAGCTTCAAGCAGTTTTTTTTTTTTTTGGTGGTAAATAGTATGAAAATGATAAAATACATATTGAAGACAAAATAAAAACAAAACATTTGATAAGAAAAGTTTTAATACTATTGTTGTTCAGTTTTAAAATAGCAATTAATGAACTTAAATGCACTCTTGTGTACAGACGAAACATTATAATAATAAGAAATACGTAGAGTAGTTATTACATTAGAAATTATTATTTTAATAAAGTGATGGAACGGTATAAATAAGGCATGGTTAGCACTAAATTATGCGAAAGCTATCTATACCATATCGCGGAACAGCACCCTAATTGGGTAACACACTTTCAATCACGACATTAATGATTTTGAAGGTAATTGCTAATCCATTGCTTCTTAAGTTCGAAAATTGTGTTTGCTCAACAACGTAAACAACGCAATGGATGTTGTTGAACTGTCAAAATGAAAACCATTGCTACTGTTAGTGTGTTACGCAATTACCCCGCTGGTCTCTTAAACTCTCGAGTTTCACGATAACTAAAAGCTAGTAATTTTTAATACGGTTCCGACATGTTCGAGGACTAAATCTGTAGTAAAAACTTTTAAAAGTACTCCTTTAGGCCTGTCTTTGTCGTTATTCCTTAGAAACTAGATTATAAGTAACATTTTTGGATTAATTCGAGTCAACTAGGGTGTACTAAGGTGCTCTTGGGTGAGCTAGCGTTCTATGCGTGCACCGTTAAACCTGCACTACACTACTCGCGAGTTGCTTCGATGAAATACTGGTCGAAATTTACCGAAGTACTCGTGCAAAGAACTAAAAACAAAACTAAACAAAAGAACAGGACGCTTCGAGCTTTTTGACTCGGGCGCAAAAACTGACAACGAGCAGAAGTCGCCTGAGGCGAGCCGAGGTTGCACGAAGCGAACCGAAGTGCCCTTCTACACTCTCTTATGCGAGTAGTGTAGTGCAAGTTTTACAACCTAAAACTGGCCTATAAGCAACATCATGATACCGGCTAACGATACTTATGTTTTATTAAGAAATCTTCACTTAGTGCGAGTATTGTAAACAGACAAACAACCAACTCCAATCTTTGGAACAATCCCTCCAAAAGAAATAGACAAACTTCTTTCATCTCAAGTTATCATACAACACAGACTTTATAATCATGTTTAAGTTGACCGCGGCGGTGAGACGGAAGCCGACCGCAACCTAGTTGAGAAAAGACTAGGCAGATTAAGATGACTGCAGCAATAACAACAATAAAAGTTGTTTTTAAATTGTTTTCGAATTGCTGCGTTCTGCGCTTGGATATTTATCATTCTTAAAAGAAGATCAATATAAATCGATATGCGGCGAAAGCCTGAGTTGCATATACCATTAAAATAAAAGATAGCCTCATCTATTTAAAACTCTGGTGTGCTTCAGATTTAGTTCTCGAGCATGTAAATTAGAATGTAATAAGCTAGTCTAGCGTTACTCCATGCCGGCCATGCCGGCCATCTGTGAGGGTGTAGCCGGTTCGTTGCCGCCGTCCCTCTTCTTGGAACCAGAGACAATGTCGTCGATTCTGAGGAGCATGATCGCTGTCTCTACTGCTGTTTTGTATACCTGGAATGTGAGAAAAGTGATCTTAGTTTGTGCGATAAATGATTCTAAAACACGCTGACGGCAGGGAGCTGTAGAGTGTGCATTCTTGCTGCCTTCGTTTTTATTGAATGTAGTGAGATATTTTAGGGACAAATAAAGTACTGCTAATGATGCAAGCGATTGTTCTTCTTTTAAAGATAGTAAATAGGTCGTACTTTTTAACACGCGTTTAATGGCTTTACCTGTATGTAACAGAATCTTTCAACGTAATCTTTTATTATTAGTATTGATAGAAATAACTCAATTTTCACTTGAACATAAAATCTTATAATGAAACCCCAAAACATGGTAATCGTTATAAAGACACGGAGGAATCTAGACAGACATAGAACATAACAGACAGACGTGATTCTGAGGAGATTGCAGCACTACTTCTGCATCTCAGTTATAATCCTAAAAAGTGAAAGGTTTGGAGTTTTGAGGGCTGCATTAATAACTAATGACTTTCAAAAAGTGCCCATTGTCACCAGCTTACGCAGAACCCAGATAATGAATATATTTTTAATAAAAAACACATTTGATTACTCCTTAATAAGAATCTGTCAGCAAATCCCTCTAGCCATTAAATGGTAATGCTATTAAGCAATCCGTAGTCCATACCTGCAGTTTAACTGCGAGCGGCTCCCAGATGCCCTTAACGGCCATGTCGACGATCTCTCCAGTCTCGCCGTCGATGCCGGACGAGCTGACGCCGGCCGCGTGTCGCGCGCGCAGGGCCGTCAGCGTGCGGATTGTGTTGGCGCCGCAGTTCTGGGCGAGCGTGCGCGGGATTATCTCTGGAAGAAAGAGAGACAAATATTTATTTTCTTGCACAAAGAACTGAAAACAAGGAATACTTTATGATAGAGGTTGTATACCTACATGACAGTGTTTTAACATTCGAGTAAAACTGTTTAGAATCTGTCACTACATACTGTTCCGTCAAGGAGAAAATCGTTGTGTATTATTGTCCACGCGCGCACATGGTGCCGTGAGAGATGGAAGCGGGGTGCGGGAGACGCGCGAGGCGACGACGCGGCGCGAGCCATTCAGCAAATGCCAACGCGGACTGCGCGTCACTTCTTGTCAAAATTTTGCTAACGAACGGTCATTATTTTATATGTTAGCACCGAATATTTTGCCTTTTGCATTATATCCATATTTTATACAGTCCCCTACTAGTTTCATTTAATAAGAACCAAGAACCACCTCAAACAATTATATTAATTGTGGTGTTAATAAATGTGTTGCATCCAAATAGCCTCTTAGTTTCAGTAGTTTACTAAAAGTAGCACAATTCCATGTCTAATTAGTCCTGCCTTAAGCCCAGTATACAAAATTTCTGCTACAGTTCAAACTTGTAAAAATATAAAAGTATGTTGTCTCTGTAATATAGCAAAGAAATATTGAGTAAAAGGGTACAGAGATATGAGAAATAGGGTTTAAAGTTTACTCATCCTCCATAGAAAATCCTCTAGAGGATCCTCCCTCCTCCGACCAGATGAGTGTTGTGTCTGGACATTGTATATTTATTCTGGTCGCGCGGTAAACTCTACTTGTGCGTTGCAGGATTTTGCGTGACGTCAGTGTGATGTGGAGTTCGCATGTGGCGTTGTAGATGCAACAAGGGTTTGAATAGTTTTCAGTTCAGGTCGTTCAAAAGGGGCCAAAGTGGCACACAACAACAACACAGCCATCTGATAACAAGTAGTCATTGTCGCCTATTGACATTTTCATTACCAGAGACATCGCATCGCAGGTAATCTGTTATCCTAGAGACACAGCTGAGTTATTTTATGTGTCTGTTATTTCACCAGAATCAAAACCTAACCCTAGATTACTAAACTATCGTAAAAAGTACGACGGCAAAATTACGATTCCTAGAAAAAACGAAGTTCGCGTCTGTCCCGCGTCCCCCACTTCATTGTACCTGCCTGGGCCCTAATTCACTATGACCACTTAAAGATTCCTTACTTCGAAATCACGTCAATTCCTTAACCAATTACGACATCTGCTAATATGGTATTCTCTATGACACAATGAACGAAACCGCGCGAGATGAACGCGAAGTTGGCGTGGTTTGAACTGTCAAAATATCACGCTTGGCAACCGTACGGAATCGCTAGCCGCGTAAGGTATTAGTTATTCTGTGATCGTTAGTTTTGATTATAGGAAGATTGTATTCGGGTAAAATTCAGCAAAACTTATATTGTAGAAGTTAAGAAACAATTGTCTTTCATATACACTTACATAAGGGACGTTGTAAGGTCATGCTTCATGTACCTACTTATAAACTATTGTCGAAAATGTTTTTGATGTGCATAATTATTTGACCACATTATTAATAGGTAGGTACTTCTATATGTGGTTTTATTTACTTTGCTAATCATTTTCAATATAGTATAGAAGATATGCAGAAACAAAAAAAAAATACAAATTAATCAAAATACTTAGATTGTGAAACTTCGTAAAAATTGGTATAAAAAAGGTGGCAAATTAATAATACTTACAACATTTAAGCAATAATTCTTACAATAATTATTTCTCGAAATGGTCCATTCAATTATTGTTATTTATTATTTTATTATTATTTTTATTTATTTATTTATTTATATCTCCCTTATAACTATCATTACATATATCATACACAATAATAAAATTAAAACTAAAAATACCTATTCTAATATTTAAAATATAATTCAAGTGTAAATAATTAAATAACGGAAATATATTGTATATATATAAATTATAATGTAATTATGTAAGAAAGAAAATAAATAAACGAAATAATAATAATGTAATAATAAAAAAAAATATGTACAATAATATATACATATAATAAAATGTATTATTACAAAATCTACAAAAACCCTCAAAACAAATAAAATAATTATGTAGCATGTAAACTCACTTCTTTTGTAATATTTTGAAAACAGACATTTGTAGGTACGTTCAAAAGCAATAATCTCAATATCTCAATACATTTTAATACTGCTGTCAAAATATTGTCAATGTATTTTTTTTTTAAATAAAAATTAGCCATACGGTTTTTAATATCATAAATAACAATAAAATATAATAAAAAACGATACTTTAAGAATTATTGAAGTTCAAAATGGACTATTTGCAATTACAAATTTTAGGATCAAATAATATCGAACAAAAATTCAAAACGCACGCGTGATTTCACAATGTGCCATAGACAATTTGTCTTGCAGCTTACAGAATATGACATTTCGATTCCTTGCCGTAACATGGGTTTCTGCAAGGCACGATAGTGACGTAGTTTGCACGTGGTAAGACTTATGCGGGGAATCATAGTTACCATACAGAATTGGGGCCCTGATTAGTTCAGTCAGCATGGCACTTGTTTGTTGTCCTCGTGGTTGGGTATCGTCTGTGTATTGAGTCATAGCAAACAATATGTGCGTTGTGCCCGTCAAGTCAAGAAAAATAAGAAAAATGACAAATTTTTGCATGAAATGCAAAACAGCATAGTAAGAGGCACAACATGAATATGTGTTCGAACTGTGTAGTAAAAAAATATATATTATTTTTATTATTATATGATCTCATATACCCAAAGAACATAACTGACACCATAACATAACTTCTAAAATAAATAAAGTTTATGATTCTTCAATTTATTCTGTTTTATTTCCATGTATTTTTTACGAATGTTTTGTAACAACGTCACCTGCAGGATAGTTAAATAATCTAGGGTTAAAGCCGGAACCCAACAATGCTGCTTCGCGGCAGATATATAGCTATGATGGTAGTACTTTCCCGAACAAGCTTCTTCACAAAGACCAGTTTACCTGTCTTACTAAACAACTTTCGCTATGAAACTCATATCCTTACGAGACGTAAAAAAAAAAGTAACAAGTTTTCATACATGCTTCGAAATAGTCTGTCTATAGTTGGATAAAAAAAGTTTTTTTTTTTCTCAGGTATCGGGTATGAGTGTCATAGCAAAAGTAATTTAGTATGGCGGGTAGAATCGCCCCCTTGACGGATGTAGGTGACTAAATCGCCACCCGGTATAGTCACCGGATTGATCTCTGCAGAAATCAAACTTTAAGCAGATTCAAAATCAAGGTGCAAAAAGGGGGAGTTTTTTTATCGTTTTTAGTACGTAACTTACCGTGACTTAAAAAAAAAGTCGGAAGGTGTCGTGAGACACCTGGTTGTAACAAAGGTCCTTTCGCTGTACGTATATATTGTCTTAGTACAGAGCCATCTAGTATGCTCTAAATTTTGTGACTTTTTCGGGCATAAAGCTTTTTCGTTACGTGACAATTTCTACCAGTTTAGTCCTACCGCAAGCCGCGTTAAAAAACTTCGTTCCAATAAAGTCATCATCTGCCTAGCCCTTTACCAACTATGGTGGGGTCGGCTTCCAGTCTAACCGAATGCAGCTGCATACCAGTATTTTACATGGAGCGACTGCCTATCTGACCTCCACAACCTAGTTATTAGGTAACACGATACCCCTTTGTAAGACTGGTTGTCAGACTTTTGGCCTTCCAACTACCTGTAACGAATGTAAAAGATCTACAAATGACAGCCGGGACCAACGGCTTAACGTGCTTTCCGAGGCATGGAGGGGTGTTGGTATGTAAAGATGGTCACCCATCCACGGATCAACCGCAGCAAGCGTAGCTTAACCTTATCTATAGACCCGTGCGGCTGTTATTACTTTGCCACAAGCCCCACTTCGTTCCAATAAAGTAACAAATAATATTTACCTAGCGCCTGTGCGACTGCGCGGTACGGCGTGTTGTGCGCGGCGTTGGCCGACAGAGCTTGTGACACCGCCATCTCTACCGCTCCACCGCCCGGGACCAGGCGCGGGTTCAGTACCTGCACATAATATTCATTTAGATAATATTCAAATATACGACAAACATATATTTCGAAGGTATTAAATCGACGTTGTAAGTAAAGCTAGAATTATTCTTCTCATTAATTCTGCAAAAGTTCACGAATCGGTAGGCCCGCAGCAGCATCTATATATCTATACTACGAGTATAATCCTAACTAATATTATAAATGCGAAAGTGAGTTTGTTTGTTTGCTGCGCTTTCACCCTAAAACGGCTGAACGGATTTGGATGAAATTTGGAACAGAGGTAGACCTTGAGCTGGAGAAGGATATAGGATTCCTTTTATCCCGATATTCCCATGGGATCGTAATAATAGTAATAGAGTAATAATAGAATAAAGCTGAAGAGTTTGTTTGAACGCGAGAATCTCAAAAACTACAAGTTGTATTTGAAAAATTATTTTTGTAATTGATAGTCCAATACTTGAGGAAGATTATAGGTTATTTAACATGACGTTACGACCCTTAGGAGACGGGCAAAAAGTAAAATAGTAGTCATAAATAACACTAAGCGAAAACGAAGTAATAGCGTGGGCGTGATGCTATATTTTATCTTAAACAAGAAATTTCACGCAGACGAAGTCGCGTGCAGAAACTAGTATTTAAGCAAAATGCCTCGTATATTGCTAGCTTCATTCCATGAACAATATTCAGTCAGTTAAGAGATTTTCTTTTTTGCATTCCAAAGGTACTCCGCCATTGTTCTACTTCTTGAAATAATAAACATCTTAGTAATGGTTCCAGTGTCGGCAGGTTGCTTACCAAATTCTTAGCGACGTGAAGAGCATCCTGGAGATTCCTCTCAATCTCGTTAAGTATGTCCTTTGAAGCGCCACGCAGTAAGATGGTACACGCCTGGAATACACGAATATATTAGTAAAATAACAAGACATTATTGATGGGGGAAAGGTAAGCTTCCTAAGCTAAGCAGGACAAGATTTGAACTTATCAATGATGAATGTTTTGTTTTTCCATTTGAGCCATCAAATGGAAAAATAAAACGCATCATTGATCTTGGGAAATAAATTGAATAATAATATTACACTGTTTATCTTCTTGTCACTGTCCCTAACATGTTCTAAACTTTCGTACCTACAGAGAGTTAGTAAGAGAAGACTGAGCGCCTTTTCCAACATTCAATATTTTAGGATGTAGGTAGATTTTCCGTCCTATATTTGTTTTCCTTGTTGGGTAAACAGTAATTTCATTGTTAGGGCAGCATACTCGAACTGTGCTCCGCGGAGCCTCTGTCTGGGTTCCGCGAAAATATTAGCCTATGGCCTATGTCCACGTCCTATGTGGATGTCATTATTTCGTGGTATTTTAGCTGCTTCAGAAGCCTCCTAATCTCGTACGAATAGTTTTTATTTTGTATTATTAAAACTTCTTGTTGTTTTTATTTTCCCCATAATATTAAAATCCAACAATGCCAGCCCTAGTGGAAAAAAGTGAACTCAGAGTTTATGTGACTGTTATTTATCCCACCAAAATCAATCAGGAGGACACGGGACGACAAAACTATGAACAATGCGTAAAAAGCAGTTTTTGATTATGTTAGGGCTCTGTTAAATATTTCGTTTTCCAAAAGGGTTCCATGATCAAAGTTTGTGAACCACTGCCTTAGGGCCGGCGCTCACTGGCGACACGGCACGGCAAGGGATATTTATGCTACAACTAGAAATATAACTTAATAGTATTATATAATAAAATCGAAATCAGCGATTCCGCAGTATCCTTAGGCATGCCGCGACGTGTTTACGCATCATCATTGAAAATTTTATTGTCATACACATAAGTTATATTTCTATACGTGGCATAAATATGCTTTGCCGTGCCGTGCCGCCAGTGAGAGCTGGCCGTTAGGGTTCTTGCACTCGTCGTCGCTGATCTTCTTGATCTCAAACTTGCCAACACCGGTGCTTACCTCAGATTCCTTCATCTTACTATACTAGGACGGCAACAAATAGGTGTAACATACCTTGGGGTTCTTGCACTCAGTAACGAAGGTGAAATACTCGTCGCCGATCTTCTTGATCTCAAACTTGCCAGCTCCGAGGCCTACATCTGATTCCTTCAACTCCTCAGTACGATTCACGATGGTGGCTCCGCAAGCGCGTGCGAGACGGTTGTTGTCGGTTTTACGCAGTCTGCAAGATAGAAATAGTAATTAAATATTTTGAGAACTCAGAGCTGTACTCTAATTACGTAATACACGATCAATCAGAAACTGAATCGTTTTGAAACAGATTGCTAATCCATTGCTTCATAAATTCGAAAAAAATCTGCTTGGCTACGTAAAATAACGCAATGAATGTTGTTGAACTGTCAAAATGAAACAGATTAATCGTAATCGTTTACGAAAATGTGTTACGTAATTAGATAGCTAATCGAAAGGGTTATTTTATTTTCTAAAGGTGTTATCAGACGCTGTTAAGGTGCAGGTTAATTTTTCTCATTACCCCACGACACCGACAATATTATGCAGGGTGTCAGGGAAATCGACACGAAAATTGTTGCCATGCATTCAGTACATGATTCTGAACCAGCGAAGAAGGAATTTTTGAGAAGAAATTTTTCGTCGGTTATTTTGAAAAAATCTGCTGTTTCAATACCTATTACTAAATTTACCGTCGGTTATTAAAAAAAATACAGCTTTTTTTTTTTTTGTTCAGGTTCTTGTACTGAATTCATGGTAACAGTTCTCACGTCGATATCCCTGACACCCTGTATAGAAATTCGCGTGGAAGTCATAAGATACACAATATACTCAAATACGGCCAACACGTCGCATCGCATTGCCCGCCCATGCTATTACTTCGTTTTTGCTTTGCGTTATTTCCGACTCTTTTTCTTTTTCCTTCGGCACGAGACATACCCAAGTAGCGAGTGGTGCGGGCGTGGCGACGGTGTGGCGCGGGCGTTGCGCCGCCCGTTTGATATTTCATACGAAACGTATAGGAACGACGTGGCGCGGAACATACACATGAGGCGTGGCGCAGGCGAGGAGACGGTACGGCGCGGGCGTTGTTTGTATGTTCCGCGCCACGTCGTTCCTACACGTTATGTATGACATATGAAACGGATGACACAACGCCCGAGTCTCGCGAATATTTTAAATGTGACTGCCAGTTGCATATTATTTTTTTGTTTTTGCATTGCAGGTCCATAGATTAGCACGTTCCAACAAACAAACTCTTCAGCTATAGTATATTTGCATCGATTTTTTAATTATAATTTTGTTTTATATTTTATTTGTTTATGTTTTATATTTTTTAATTTTTTTTCGATACTGGTACCGCTCACGTCTGCGGATTATATCTAACTGATTTAAGTTGACTCTGTAGATTTAGACAGAAAAAGTCTAGTTTCTTCTTTACCTGCGAATAGCTGTAATGCCAGCCTTGACGAGGTAGTGCTGCGCGAGGTCAGACACTCCCTTCTCTGTAAAGACGACGTCAGGTTTCAGAGCAATGATCTCTTCGCATTGACGCTGAACGTGCTCCTCTTCCAACTGTAGCAGCCTTGTGAAGTCCTGTACAGGAAGACAAGGAATTTAGAAATGTATGAATATGAAAATAAATTATAATAACATTGTAAATGTAAAATTTTGTAGTTGAGGTTTTCTCTAGGACTGTGGTGAAATACAGTGGGGTGCATTTATTGAGCACACCATGGGCATCAATTCAGTAATTAATGTTGTTGATAGATAATAATAATAATTCTGTAATGCATACTGAAAGGACAAAATAACCAGACACAACATACATTGTAACTGCTGATTAACATTTATTTTTTAACAAAACTTGTCAATTAGCAGTTAATGTACGTGTTACGGTTATGTATGTGTACGTAAATGGTTTTACTCATACCTGTTCTCCCAAGATTTCGATGTTGGTCTGACTCTCTCCCTTCTTGTACTCTAGAGGGCAATCGAGCAGAATGATGCGCGGATTCTCGATGTAACGACGCATCTTGGTGTGAGTTACGTCCTTGTTGAACATAACACCGTTCAGTACGCGAGACTCTTCGATGGTACCGCCTGGAATCTTCTCTACTTTGGCGTAGCTGAAAGTTTATCAAGGTTAGGTTAGTTACATTTCATGCTCAATCCAAAAATTATTAGATGAAAATGGCAGGATGGTTAAAAATAGGTGACAAACAACTTTGATTATATGGTGTTTTATGAGGAACGTTTGGGTCGCAGGGGTGCGTTTCCATACAAGTCACAAGGCGCCACAATCTGCGTCATTTTTTGCAAGAAGTGTGGCGGCTATTTGTTATAGCTTGAAAGATGACACTTCTGGTCAACAAGTGAGCCTTAAACTTTTAGGCATGTATTACAGAACCTCACGCAAGACTCAAGCATTACCTAAAACTAGTTTCAACCAATCAAAAGGCATTAAATGAGTTTTAAGTAATGCTTGAGTCTTGAGTAAGGTTCCGTAATATGAGCCTTATAGTTCCTACACACCATGCCGCCGGGCAAACTGCGGCGCGCCCGGCCCTGCTGCACAAAGGACCTACACACTATGCCGGCGCTATGGCCGGCATAGTGTGTAGGCCCCATTAGATTACTGCGGTTTTATTTGTAGCTTGTCTTTCTTGATACACAAGCGAGTCGTACAGTTGTTCTTTATAGTATGTGCAGCCCGCTTTATTAATTCATCATATTATTCACATAGTTATACAGAAACACATGGGGACTTGTATCAATATATTATGTATCTCGGAACATTTATGTCTAATTTCCACCCCTAGCTTGCAAATCCACAGTAATAAAATAATAAATTGGAAATCTACATCTATTTTCGGGATACTAGACTTAAAAAATACTTTTTATAGGAAAAAAAAAATTGTTATAGAAATGTCAATCAATAAAAACTTACTTTTTAATGTCAACTTCAACTCTTCCATTCTCGTTGACTGTGACAGTGTTGACAGCATCAAGAGAAATGTCCACGGCAAGGTCAGCCCAGCGACCAATGTATTTTGTGCCCACGCATGAACGAATCTGAGGAAAATAAAATTGGTTACTGTTTTTGAAACCACATATTGCTGTTATTGTGTAAAGCATTGTGTTAAATGATAATTTTTCTATCACTGAACTTTTCCAGAAGCATATCTAAATATACATCTTATTAGTTAAGCATTTCCGAAACATGGTCACAAAACACAAGCTATGGTCCACATTGGTTCTGGGCCAAAATAGCAGAAACTAATGTAGTCTTTGCAAGTTGATAATTGCCATACGGTTACTGGTTATTGTCAACTTATAATAACAAAGAAAAAAAAGAAAGAAAATACGTTTATTTGCAGTACACATGACGCAAGGTAAGAACAAAACACGAAAATAAACAATAACCTGGTCCAGGGTTCATTAATTGCACCTAACTTCTGACTATCATAAAATGGCCATGAGGTTACCATTTTTTTGCAATGAAAATGGAATGTTTGTGATAATTTATGTTGCTGAGAAAATAAAAACTATACATTGAAATACTCACAACTTCCTTCAACTTGTCCCTATCATTCAAGTCAATGGGGATGGAGATCTTATCCTGCAGCAGCTTGATGGCATCCTCAAGCGCTTGCCGGTACTGCCTGATAATCACTGTGGGGTGAATGTTCTGTGTCAGGAACTGTTCAGCCACTGCCAACATCTCTCCGGCCAGGACGATGACTGATGTTGTACCATCACCAACCTGGGAGAAATTATTTATATATATATCATAACAATTTGCTTACTGCACTTACAGATTAGTTTTATTTTATTAGTATTGTTATGGTAGAAATATTTCATAGTGCTTTATGAAAATAATGCTTAGCAGAATGTTTGTTTAGAATACTTGTTTAGTTTACGTTTTTACTACACTATGGATATTTCAGTATTTTCTCTGTTAAGCTTGTATCTATATGAATATTGCATGTAGTAAAGCTGGGGCTACTTGTGTAGTACTTAGAATAATAATATGTAGGTATTATGTTTTTTTGCTTTAGAGAAAAGATTTTTTTTCTTTCTTGTAAAGAGGCCAATACAAACTCAAGGTCAATTTACAAATTGCAAGTGTAGTAACAGATAAGAAGTACTCTGCAGCATAGTACTTTACCATTCAAATGAAATCTACATTTTACTCCCACACAAGCAAATACAAAATGACTCACAAAATAAACCAACGGTAATTATTTACTTGATTTTAATCTCAATTTCATTTTCCTAAGTATGAAATTGAGATTTTTATCTTCCAGAGATTAAAACATTTATGTTTTCTCAAAAGACAAAGACATCAAACCTACTCAATGATTCAGTTAATTTTCTAACCTCTTCATCTTGTGTTCTGGCGATTTCAATCATGGATTTAGCGGCCGGGTGCTGCACGGTGATCTCACGGAGGATAGCGTTGCCGTCGTTGGTCATCACGATGCCTCCCATCGGGTCCATCAACATTTTCAACATAGCCTGAGGCCCGAGGCATGTTCGAATAACGTCGGCTATCGTCTAAAATAAACCCAATAAAACAAGTTTTAGTATTTTATTTCACAGATTTTAGTGAAAATGTTCCATTATAAGTAATTTTTGCATCAGTTCACCTTTCCAGCGTTTATATTCTCCAGTTGCACCTTCCGGCCGGACTCACGTTTTGTGTTTTGACCTGCAATAGGTAAACCACTTGAATGAAATCCCAGATTACAACGACAAGAACACAGTAAATAAGTCTTTATACTTACTGAGCACTAATATAGGTTGGTTTCCGTACATTTTGATAGTGCTTTTATTGAACTAAATTCCGTGATTCAAATTATTTCTTCCAGAAAATCTAAGAATTTCAAGAGATTCACAAAAATCGCGTGGTGACTGAAATTGTTGCCAGAATAAAGAATGCTGTCACGCATTTTTCTCATTTGCCCAGAAAAATAAAAAAGTTGGTAAACGTAAATCAAAACAATGAAATGAAATGGTTCCTTTTATATTTCACTATTATTTCGAGTATGAAATAAATGCTACTATATCTTGTATGAATTATTTTAGTACCTATGTATTTTAACATATTTTTTTTTCTGGTAACTTTTAGCGAGGATTGTCAAATCCCGTAATTGCCAATACACTAAAATGAAATCGTTTTTCTTGAATCTTTTGTGCACTTATTAAAAAAAGAATTTATTTTGATTTACGAAATACTTCATACTTGTCGCAGGAACATTTGAAACTAGCATTTCATACGGCAGGTGGGCAAGCACACCGACACGCGAATGTATAGGTCTCTCAATTGCCAATAGATGGCGGTAAAAGAGCTAATTTAGTATCAGAGCTTAGAAGTAGATGGTTGCCCAGCAATTCTGGACCTGCACTGAATAAGAATTTGCTTAAAATATATTCTTACCTACGCCAGTAAATAGGCAGTTGAGTCACTTGTATTTCCATACTTATTAACACAAATAGCAAATTGATCCCTCTTCTCTCATGTCAGCACGATAGAATAAACTTCCATTTTTTTTACTAACCTAACTATTCATCGCCGGTCGCTGTATAATATAAGGTGTCCTTCACCACACAATCCTCACTTTTGAAAACTTCATGAAAATCAATTTTGAAAACGCCAAAAATAGTCAAGAAATAGTCATACATTTTTTAACCTTGGTGACCCAAGGTTAAAAAAATAGTCGCATTAACATTCCGAAGATACAGCTAAAAGTTGGTGAGGATTGTGGGGTGAACGTCTCCACACAATCCTCACCTCAGTGCAAGCAGACGGCCGAGAGTAGGTACCGACTTGGTTTCAATTCCAAAAAATAATCAAGAAATATGACTATTTCATCCTCACCAAGACCCCTTTATATCTCTGGAATCCGATGATGACTATTTTCCAGATTTGGCATAGCATTGTCATAATGCTATGCCAAATCTGGAATACGGTACTACTTACGTATAATTTTTTTTCTGTCAAAGTTTAATAAATACTTACCTAGCTGTACATAAGTAATATTATGTACAGCTAGGTAGGTATTTATTAAACTTTGACAGAAAAAAAAATATGCGTATATACAACACTATTAAAATAGATTTGCAATTTTACTGTTCGCGACTGTACCGAAACAAAATGTATGTAGAAGTTTACGTGGAAGTTTAACATACTTCTACATAGTAAGTAAGTAAGTATTTATTTGCATAAAACATGGTATAAATGGTGTTACAAAAATTTACAATAAAGATCTTACATGTTTTGCCAGAATTGTACTTAGCATGCATATGTTCACTTAATACCAACATGAGAATTTTTTATTCATAAATTCTTTAAGACTATAGAAATTTTCCGAGTTTAACCAGTCAAACAATTTTTTCTTAAGTAATCTGGAGTTTAAGTTTTTTATGCTACTCGGTATGTTATTTATATATACTAACACATTTATATAAGCAGCTTTTATTATATTTAGCAAGCCTGGGAAGATCATGCAGAACGAGTCTCTGTGGATCACGCCGGCTCCGTGGATTAATATCATGGGCTGATATAAACAGGTAAATAGTAAACCAGGTTGAAATTATCATGGTTGGAGACGACTATTTTTTGACACCAAATTCAAAGTCAAAAACCTAGGCGTTCCGCGGTAATCAGGTGAGGATTGTGGCGAGAAAGGCTCACCACGTAATCCTCACCAAGACCCATTTATATCTCTGGAATCCCTTAATAACTATTTTCGAGATTTGGCATAGCGTTATGACTATTTCTTGACTATTTTTTGGAATTGAAACCAAGTCGGTAGGTAGACTGGGTACTGTAGTGACAATTTTCATTTGACGGCCAATAATTTTGTTGGTATGGCAGTTAGCTGTAAAAAAATCGTTTTTTATTGTGAAGAGTACATTTGCCTACGTATAAATACTAAAATTGTATTTCTAAGTACTATGGTTAACTCACAGGAGCAAGTAAGAAAAAAAAAAAAAATGTCACAACCGACCACACCCCGGGGCGGTTGTGACAGTACTTGGGATCGGTAGTGACAGGTTAAAAAATACAACAAAATGGTCATCAATCACTTTTATTGCACGAAATAGGTATCCATTCTTCTCATAAAAAAATTACGTTTACGTAACACAAGAACATTTAATGTATAAAAGTAATAAATAAGTTAATAACTAACAAGGCACTGTAGCATCTATAGCTAGGTATCCTAACATATCTTCATTTATCAGTCTAATTGCTTATAACTAGTACTTACTTTAATCAGTCTTAAATTACAAACTTAATCACTAATATATGATATATCACAATCGACTACTTTAAAAAAAAAAAAATAGTGTAAGTATCAACATATAACATAGAAAATAGAAGAAATGCTCATAATAATTCTGAAAAAAAAAATTGACGATTTAATCAAAGTCATCACAACTATGACATATATAATGCCGACTACCATCTGTGCACTCTAAGTGGGACCAGAGTTCACATTTTCCTTGGCGTTTTATCCATTTTTCGCCAGGCCTACCTATCGGAATATGAGCCTACACACACCAGACAAAAATACTCTTCTTCGTCTTCCGTTTGTTCGCTTTGTTTTTTCCTTTTCCTTTATTTTTTCCCTTTGATTCATTAACATTTTTCTTCACCTGTTTAGCCTTCAACCGTTTTTTCTCGTTTTATTCTTGCCTAACTGCATCTTTTTCCGGCGTGTCTTTATAAATGGTTGACTTTTTGGTTCTGGAACCTCTTGTTTTTCTTTAATTTAGTCACTACCATACCTAAAAAATTGTCACAACCGTACCCAAAAAATATCTCACAAACGTACCCAAAGCACTCCTTCGCAAAAAAACAATCACTATGGAAATATAAAATAATGTACGTAGAAAGTAAGCACTGCTATTTAACCACCAATGTTCAACTTATAATAAAAAAGAACACACATTATTGTATCTGTACACATACGACAACAATCATTAAAATAAATCGAATGAAAATACTTTTGACTGTTAAAAAGTAATGAGGGCTTCTGCTAAAGTCAACGTCGCGCGTTGGCTGACGCAATACTGTGAAACACGGTCAGAACCGCGTGGCGCTCCCCTCGCCCCTTACACGCTTCCCGGTATTCCTTATAGTTTCGCTAATATTACGATTGTCACTACCGTACCCTGTCACTTGCGTACCCAGTCTACCTACTCCCAGCCGTTTGCTTGCACTGAGGTGAGGATTGTGTGGAGACGTTGACCCCACAATCCTCACCAACTTATAGCTGTATCTTCGGAATCATAATGCGACTATTTTTTTAACCTCGGTGACTATTTATGACTATTTCTTGGCGTTTTCAAAATTGATTTTCATGAAGTTTTCAAAGGTGAGGATTGTGTGGTGAAGGACACAATATAAGTCTTTCAGAAAGTTTGTTTCTTGTAGATAACCGAGTTTTTACCAAAAAAGTTGATTTGCTTATCATCTTAGCAGGTAAGGATCTAAAATCGTCTTGTGTGCCTTTTGTCTTTGCCCATGAGCATCTGTGTCTTCACCGACCGGTCACAGCATGTAGTTGCCAGAAATTAGATTTGGTGACCCAACATTATGTATCTTGGTGTGAAAATAGATAGTAATTTCCACTGGCGGGCGCACATTGATCATTGATTGATGTATGTAGCTTAGGTCAATATTAATTAGGTTAGGTTATTATTAATTAATATTAGCAAAGTTATCGATACTTAAGCACTGCCAAATTGTAAATGTCTTTGACAAGGCACCTACGTTTACGCGTTAAGTGAGAATAGGGATGATGCCTGGGTAAAAAAATGAAATTCTAATTAGTCCGTCAGTCAGATAATAAAAAAATATTAGACACGTATTTTTTGCTTTATCATGTTAATAAAAATTACTTAGATAAAACGCATTTTAAGTTGGGGAGTGGGGGTCGATACGTCACTAGTACGTATAAAATCTACATTTAACACATTTTACCTCAATGTATCGCCGTAATCTTTAGATTACGTAAAAAAAGAAAAAATACGTGTCCAATATTTTTTTATAATCTCAAAGACGGACAAAAAAAAATTTTTAGTCATCATCCCTATTAGGTATCATACTTTATGTAATATTCGTAAATACCTACGTAAGACTAAAGTCGTTGCGTTGTTTGACCTACTTACCTACATTTATCGAACCTAAATCTAATAATGCTTATGGAGCGCGGACGTGGGAATGCATGCTACCATCTGCATCGTACCTACATGAATGATTTACCTAAGGAAATCTGCAACGTATTAATGCGAAGAACTGCTCAAAAATATAAAAAATATCCTTTCTAGTAGCAGTGCGATCTAGAAAAAAAATCGGAAATAGCTCTCAAAAATTTACCTGTTTTGATTAATTTGGCAAAATTACTGTATGGAAATAAGAAATGTCGCTAACTAGCGAACTCGAATATTAATAATGAATTACAATTATAAGATTAAATTTCATCTTGTACCCATTTTAGGTGTTCAAAAGGCATTTGGAAAGTTTCCAAATACTTTTTCTATATCCAAAACGAAATATTCGGTGACGATTCTAAATGATTGCATTTCATAATCCATATTCTAGTTCCCTAGTTAGCCATATTTCATATTTCCATACAGTAATATTGCCAAATTAATCAAAACATCAAAATATTTGACATCTAATTGCGACGTTGCCCACTTTCAGAATAAACGCTCTTAAATAATATTCGACTAGTATCCGACATGTAGGTGGCTGAGCAGCTCATGTTTTTACCCGACTACGGCAAAGTCAAAACGAAGTGTTACCTATGTAACTAAATAGTTATTCAGTTGTCAATATCGCCTAGAAGTACAACCATTATCATCTCACAATATTTTAAACTTATAAGGGAATAAATAGGTAGCTACTTTAAATTCAGTTGTTCTCCTGATTCCTTGGAATTTAGGTGCTCAATGAAACACTGTGTAGAATACAAGGATCAATTTTAATAGAATATTCATCATAAGTAGGTACAACAATTTCATATTTAGGATTAGTAGGTGTTATCATAAAAGGTTATTAATATACAGACTAGACACTGAGATCAATTTGTTTTAAGCTCTCACAAAGGAGATGATATTTCAACATTTATCACATAATAATTTAATAAAAAGCTATACATTTTAAAATTTGTTTTAAATTGTTTTAATCTATGATGTCATCATCATCAACGTCAGACGATTCAGCTTTAGTATCATCACCTTTGCTCATTTTAGCACTTTCCTTCACATCTTGCAAATTGTGGAGATCCTCATACACCCGTTTTAGATTCCTCATGATATACGAAGTACCATTCACTTTACCCGCTGGTTTTGAGCCAGAGTGATCTAAATACTTCTCAGATTCGGCGGCCATGTTGCCTGAGCGAACAGGTACGGAGAAAGCCGACACATGCCGAGGTCGCTGCCCGAAATCTCTGCCAAGTCTCTTGTCTAACCCAGACTCTTCCCTCGTCTCTTGGTTATTTTCCATACCTTCAGCTAGAGCCCGTTTCCTGTCATAAATGTGTCCAGATACACGCAGATCTATGAAGAAGTTTAATGGATCTACCCCGAAACCTCCAGGATTGTAGAGAGGCGGATACCACATCGGCGGTGGAGGTGGAAGAATTAAGTTTGATTGTGGTACTGACGAAGTCTCAGCGCCTCGTCCAATGCAAGGTGAGGGTTTTGGCAGTTCTTCTGTTCCCACGTCTACGTAGGAAGACTGTCTACCAGGTGGGCCAGGGCTACTACTCGGCTTCGCTTGTTCGGCCTTAGGCGATAACCTCCTTGGTGACGACTCGCGAACCCTGGAATGCTTATCCACAGTCAGTTCCAACGGTACTTCTGGCCGTGTCTCAGGTTCTTTCTTCTCTTCCTCTTGTTTGGGCCAGTCACGTCGCCAATCATTTTCGTTTTCAGCGAAGTATTTGTGCGTGCGGCGCTTGAAGCGACGATGGTAGTGAGGAGGTCTACAGCCGTGACGAGCGTTGACGAAAGACCGCAGCATTTCGCTGAAGAAGAACGCGTGTGGTTGAAGCGGTAAAGCGCTGTAGAGGTACGGTGGAGTGGCAGCCAGGAGGCGGGAAACCAGTTCTGTGTTCCTCAGTTCTCGAACATGTGTCTTGTTCGGTCCCTCGGTAGGAGCCTTCTCCTCCTGCACGGAACTCATCCTGTAACAAAAGAATTCGTGTTACAATCTAAATCAATTCGCAAATGAGCGAGTGATTCCTACCGGGGATCGTGATGTGAATGAGATGCGATGCACTTGAATGAGGGGTGTTTCAAGCGCTTTATACTGTACGGGACGACTTATAAAGTGTGATATGAAAAAAAAAATGAGTACCTGTGTTATTCGAAGGGCTCTAGTCTCACAAAGCAGACCATTCTTTTTTATTAGCTGAGTGCATTTTTTTTTATTATGTTGCCTCTAAGAAAGAGCTGAGTGCATATTTTTTTCTGCCGGTAACCGAATTAGCAGTCCTACAGAATCTAAAGCTATAAGTATCATATCTTATGACGTATCAATGAAAGCAACCCTTTTTTTTAACAAAAATCGTGAATCGTTTTCAGAATCTCAATAGCGCATTTCACGACACGATTCCCAGTCTCCTATCCCAGAGATAAAATCGCACGGTGTAAACGCGCCAATCTCTGCTAAGCGCTCAGTGAGTGCAGAGTGAACGACTGAACGACTGTACGAGTGAACGAGACAGTCGGCCGGTGATTATCGCGGCTCCTCGTCCGCGAACAATGCGTCCGACGCTATTATGTCTAAGTACTGCATTTGTGTTGATGAGATACCCACTGCGTCTACGTACTTGCAAGTAAAGGATACGCTTTGTCTGCTCTGGGATGGGAGATAGAATTTATATTTGTCAACGTAGGGATAGTATGCAGATGGAAAATGGTGTCTTATAGCTAGGAAAACTTCTGAAGCAAATGACGAAAATATAAAATCTGTAATATCCCGCGCGTCACTCATTGGTTTCATTAAAGGATCGTGACCTACCAAACCATTCATTATGAGCAGTTTTGTAGAAAAAACAACAGAATAACGCCGTTGTTTGCACAGAGTATTAATAACCGACATGTTAACTAACAATGCAGTGACGCATGACGTCACAACACATCATCAAAATAGAACAAAATATTTCAAATTCATACTGCGTCTACCGTTGCGAGTGATATAGTGACGTTCTACATTCGCGGTGTCGGTTCGTCTGTCCACATCGATTTTTCAGCTCATCGGTGTTTTATTGGCAATATTCGAATGACGATACATCCGCATTCCGATAGCTCGGTGCGGATTTGCTTTTGGTTTCCTTTTTCGATGCGGCTTGCCCGACGGAATATAATTTTAAGTCTTTTTTAAACCGAACGTTGGCATTTTCTTCCAATCGGTCTTTTTGATTTTCGTGTTTCAACTTCATATTAGCGTATTCAATTGAATGCAGTGATAGCCTAGTGGTGTGACCGTCGGACTGCCAAGTCATAGGTTTCGAGTTCGAACCCAAGGCACGCACCTCTGACTTTTCGGATTCATGTGCGTATTATATAATTATCACTTGCTTCAAAAACGGTAAAGGAAAACATCGTGAGGAAACCGGCATGCCTGAGAGATATTTCTCGACGGCATGTGAAGCCAAGTCAGAGGCCCATGGGCGGTTTTAAAACTCTGACACCAAGTTAGTCACTAAGCACACGAAGATTAAATGCATATAATAATATCATGCTAAAGATAAAGTTTCAAGCCTATTGAAACTATCAATTTCAAATAGTTTTTTTTTTTTATTCTTAAAAGCTAGTTTTACAATTGATTTAAATTAAAGTTGTAGAAATCAGAAATCTCCAGATTGCTTTAGTCTTTAGCATGGGCCTCCTCCAGGCTTTTCCATAGCTCACGGTCGTGATTATCTCCCGAAATCTATAAACAGCCAGTATATTAATTTTCAATCCTTTAATCGTAGCTCCACACTATTCAATCAACAACAAAGGAATTCTCTATTAAGGGTGGCATAGGAATTAAATGTCATATTACCATATCATCACTGAGTTTGAAGTGAAGGCGATATATCGGATTTGCCACAATATACCGTGGGTGGGGAGACAGGGGAGATGTTCACAATAAATTCAGAGTGGTGTATCTCTATTCAAACAGTGTATACGGAGCGTGAATCTTACGTACGCGACGATGAGCAAACATCACGGGTACAGCCCCAAGTCTGCGTTTAAATGTTCGTTACGTTTTTAATATTGACGACACGGGATATATTTGTTCCTTTTTTTGTAAGGTTTTGATGTTGGAGATACTTTTACGTGGCTGAAGACATAATGTAAATAATTTTTATTTCACCACCGACGTTACAATGACCTTGCGAGATGTTGTGACGCTACGAAAACGCTACGCCAGCGATACGAGGCGCTACGAGACGATACGACAACGCTACGCCAGTGCTACGAGACGCTACGTATTAGATGAAGGAACTATTATCATAATGATTAAGTTAAAAATATATTATTACGAAAGTTTTTTTAACCATTATAAATAAAGTTAAACTTTATAAATGTAATTATTATTATTTTAGTTATGTGGCCTGCCCTTTCTACATAGAGTACCTACAGAATATGTTGGTTTTGAAAAAAAAAAAAAACGGAAAGTTTCCAAACAAAACGAATGCGTAGCCACACACGATATGTGGAACAAATGTAGACAGGAATAAAATTGGAATCGTTACGTTTCTGGAGCTCGGAAATATTCTGAAAAGGATGAATTTGTATAGCAAACAAAAATAAAAATAACAGCTTGGTTACCGTTGTTTGAAGTACCAGTCAGTTATTATTTATCCATCCTAACTATGCTCTGATTTCTCGTCTGAACCACTTTTTCTTTAAAATTTTACAACTTCAAAATCACTCAAGATAGTCTAAGTTTTTTTTTTTTTTGATAGTCATTTTATTTTATTTGTCTTATATATTATTAAATCATATTAATAACTTTTACACTAGGTACTAAATATAATAACTAACTATACAAATAGATACAAAAAAAAGGACACTATGCTCTTATTTTAGATATTGCGAAAATAGTGAGACGGGTATTAAGAGATAACAGTTAGAAACAGTTAATTTCGATTGCCAATAGCGTTGTGATTATGACAAACTAAATAACAGTTACCAGGCTTGATAAGTTGCACAAATATTAAGCCAGCAAACCGCCAGCCACGAATTAAACAAACGAATTCACAGGGAAAAAAGAAATTCAAAGCCACTATAAAAAATTCAATTAGGCGGCTCACAGCAACGCATGGATTTTAGCGACAAATTCGCCCAACGTTCAGCGGTAAAACCACTTTTTTTAACAAGGAAAATTCAAAGGAAATACAACCTTCCCCCTTTGGAATAAGGGTGGTGAAAATCTGTGGGGAATGGTAAATAATATGGTTGTGGAGGTGTTTCGTCACACGGCAGCGAACGTTAATTTCCATATTAAAACCGTCACAAAGGAAGCAGATTCAAAAACCGCTCCGCGGGCGGTGAAAGAGGAGCGCGGATGTTGGATGAAAATATAGAAATCAGAATAAGGATGCGGTATGTTGATGCGGAAAATCTTTGCAATGGACGAAAAAATTTGTAACAGATGAAAGTTTTTTTTTTCCTCAACGGGGAAGCTCTTGGCGTGCATCTCAATTTCAATTAATCTTTATCAATCTTTAGCAATCCATAAAATACACTACTGGTGGTAGGAATAAATAATTTGAAACAATTATGGACCCTGTCAGGCACAGCAAAAATGGAAGCATATTACTAAATATTTAAATTATAGCCTATCGTAATTTTTTTTTTTTTGCAACAGGATTAGATATTATATTTACTTATGTTATAACTCATTTATTTATTCTCTGATTATAATATATGTAAGTAAATCTATTTATTTATTTTTGTATTAAATTATATATTTTTATTGATTAATTTAATTAGTAGCTTGAATATTTTGTGATGTTACTAGTGCACTTAATATAATTATATATTTAAATTAATACTTGTAATCTTAATTTATTTTAACTGACTTATTGTTTTGCTTAACTGATAATCAGATATATTTTTTGCCATTGAATTATCCGTTAGATATTCGTCTATTGTGTATTAACTTTTATTAATAATGAATTGTTTTAATTTATTTAAAAATATATATAAATTTATAATATATTGGTTTTGTATTCTTGTTTTATGTTTTCCGGTAATTTAATGTATATTTTTATTGACATCGCATATGGACAAGAAGAGTGCAGTTTAAGGCTGAGGGAGGCAAATTTAATCTGTCATCACTCACCTGATGGTAAGTGATGATCAAACCGAAGGTGGAAGCGAACTTCAACCAGAAACCTCAACCACAGAGGAACTGGCTATCTTACCTCTAACTGCCGAACACAACAATGCTTTAAACATTGTTGTTATGGCGACAGACTTAGATAAGATGGTGGTAGCTAGCCAGGCGGACTAAGAACAAGCCCTAACACCAACCTAACCGAGCAGAATATTTTGCCCCAACTGGGAATCGAACCCGGGTCTTTTGAGTCTGAGACAGGTGGTCTAATCACTAAAGCACAGAGGTGGTTAAAATTCTTAGAGTAGTTAAACCTGTTAAGAATCTAGTTCCTTCTTCTTTTTTTTTTTTTTTACTATCCTACGCTGTCCCACTCCTGGACAAAGGCCACTCAAGAGCTCGCGAGCTCGCGTGTCTTCCGTCCAATTTTGACAGAACCTATCCAACTCGTCCCGCCATCACCTACGTTACTAGTTTCTAAGATTGGTAAATGATTTGAGTCATGAAAAAAATACTTGACGTTCGTCTCACTCGCTGTCTCAACACGAAAGTCTATTCATGTTACAGTTGGATAAGCCCGGAAAGCTACATTTGCACTCAAATAGAATTTGCAAATGTATAAAGCTTACCACACGTCTAAAAACAACAAAAAAAAAAATACTGAGAGGCAATTTCAACAACAGCTCAACACCACATCCAACCCTACACAACTCGGTAACACAAACAATATTGCGCGCAGATACCGGCGGGGTATGATAATCGCGTCAAAACGCACGTGAAGTACCTCTGACGCAAGGGGGTGAGGCGAGGGGGGGTGAGGGGAGGGAGGTGCTAAGCCGATGACGGCTTTTAAACGCACAGATTATCCCGACAAGTGCGCTTTCAAAGAGGTATGATTTATTGCTACCTCATTGTGCGCGGATTAATTTCTTTATGACGATTTTATTAGATGGCTGAATGTGTTTGAGTTTTGGGAAATTGATGGATATTTGTAACTGTTTGAGAGTTTAATTAATGTTTTAGTTCTTGATTTGACATATTGGTTTTAATCACATCTTTTGTCATTTTCTAAAGATATCTTCTGCCTGCAACTTCGTCCACGTGGAAGACAACTATAATAAACACCATAAAACATAAACTTTTTATTAAAATAATTTTTATAATGGGATCAGTACTTTCAGGGATAATCGTTAGTGTATAGTTCGTTAGAAAAAAAAAACAATTTTAGTACGATTTCCCAAACCATTCAAATAGGCCTCCGGTTACCTTACACAAGTACAACACCACGTAAGTACTGTACGTTCATTGTATAGTCAACGGTTTGTACACAAAATATTGAATGCATTTCCTTTTTCAAATCCACATTTTTTTTTTCATACGATTCGCATACTGGCGCCGTGTCTCTTTTTACAGGTTGCCATTCATAAAAAAAAACAAAAAACGGTGTACATGTTTAATGACAGACAGACTGACACTGCTTTTAGGCCGCATGGTGCTGCATCGAGTATGGATCACAGGATTTAAAAAGCATGCCGCATGGTGAAGTTTTTAGACAATGACAGGTATCTACGAGTACTTACACATATTATAAATTAAAATCATTTTTCGTGTTTGTCTGTGTGACCACGTTGTTCTTCTAAACCAAGCAACAGGTTTTGATGAGGTTTTCACCATCGTTTAGAGAATTTATTCCGGAAGGTTTATGTGTATAATACGTTAATATTAAGTCACATTTAACTAAGAAACCTCAATGTTTTGTCAAGTCGTAAAAACCGTGCGAAGCAGGAGCGGGTTGCTAGAGTTTTATAATACTCGTATTGTATCATAAAGTGCGTAAAAGCGTAGAACTTTTAGGTGCTGCTAAAACAGAGAAATCCCTCTTGGTTTCTGAAAGCCTGTTGAAATTAATCTGTGGGAAAATTAAATTTTCTGTCTGGTCGCCTGTTTTTATTTTATTTTATTTTTTATTAATCATTTAATAATTTAATTTTACTGTTATAATTAGAAGGAATTTGTTGTTATCTTTAAAATATTTGTTTGCCAGTCATGGCAAGATATGTAGATCATAACCCTATTATTAAGACTATTATTGTACCATGTGTTAATGCAAATAAATGTATTCTATTCTATTCTATTAAGTCAACCAATCACAGTATTGGTCATGATAATTGACTGTGTATAAATAGTAATTTTTTGTGTTAAGCCTTTTAGGTTTCAGTTTTTAGTATCATCATTTTGACTACCTTATTCGTTCACGTGCAAGTTTCGCACCATTTCCATTTTCAATGCATCACCTCACCGCTTAAAATTGCCAAAAAAGGACCAAAAACTTCATTACCCGCTCTTGCCTCGAACCCGGAACCACGGCACAGTAATCAAGGAGCCCAGTCGACCAGAAAGCTGAATGTACCCAATTTCCTAACCAGATCCATCTCCAGATAACGACTGTATTATGACCGAGTGAATGTAATGAACGAATGAATGTAATGACGCTTGAATGAACGATCGTGGATCGTTTTGAGAACTTTTTTTGTGCTGTAGTGATAACAATGTATGGAGAAATTTTTGGTGAAACATGCTTAATTTATTTGCATCTAGTTTGTACAGCTTATTGGTAATTGCCAATGGGGCTTCCGGCTTACCTATTTATAATTATTGTTTAAAAAATATACATTCTAGTAGAACTACCAGCTGTTACTTTGTAGGTTTAGGTTTTAATTTTGTATTGAATCATTCAAACTTAAAATATTTATAATGTACTATAAGGTGTTTAGTAAAAATTGACCCACAGGCTGTCTTTATGTCAAGGCAAAGCTTTTGAAATTTCATTTTAAGAGAAACAATTTTTTTATTGTTACATTTTTCTGTTTTCTACGCATGTCGTATCAAAGGCAAAGCTACATTCTGGTAATAGAGGGGTATTATAAAGCATTATTGATACCATACTCCCCCGCACGCGAGTGTGAAATCGCTAATTGTGATTAGTGTAATATTAATGAGTTCGCAATGTCTTCCCTCCAGCTTAATCAAAAACGTTGTTACAAGATGTGACTTGTATGTAGCAATATCGTGTGAAGTTATTACATATTTACATAATGACAAGATTAATTATGCAATTTATCGTAGGGTCCACACATTTTTGGGTAAACTCAAGAAGCGAATAAACAATTAAACATATCAAGTGATGTTTCGAGGTACTGTAGTAGTTATGTCTAAAAAAAAAAAAAAATATATATATATATATAATTGAAAATAGCAGTGTCAGAAAAGTTTAATTAAAATATCTAGATGTTACAAGATATGACTTGTTATAATAAAGCAGTATCGTGTGTTGTACGAACTCAAACTCAAAGCATTTATTTCAAATAAACCAATTACAGGTACTTTTGAATTTTCAAGGGGTCGATCAGTCAGAAAAATGAAGCTAGTTGCCCATTTCAACGCGTAGTAGGTGCCTATGGAGAAGAACGGGCAAGAAACTCCACGGACACTCTTTAGTGCAACTTACGAGTATCATAGGGTCCTGTGCAACAAATTTGAGGGTAAACGTAAGAATCGAATAAACAATTAAGCAAATCAAGTGATATTTGTAGGTATGGAAAACATGCGTAGCTATTGTAGTACTTAGTTATGTATTCTGTAAACTTGATTAATATTCAGCTAGGCAGTGTCTGACAAATAAAATGAAAAATGTTTACAGTCATATCGACAAGAAAAAGAAAAAAAAAAAACTACATGCCTTGAGAATTGTAAGCAATGTAGATAAATCGTCTATTACAAACTCTCTAAGTCTAAATCGTAAGTGTAAATTGATAACTATGTCTCGAGTATCGGTTTTTAAAGCAACCGATTTTTTTTCCATCACTACTCAACCTTTTATAGCTTTAAAATCGGACTTCTTAGATTGTCGCGAGTTTAGATTACATTACTTGATTCTTAAAAATTTAAGGTTTAGAACGATTATCGTTCGTCAAGGAGTCGAATTTTATGCCAAAATGGAAGAGAGCATTCTGATAATCGTAGACTAACTCGAAATTATATTATGAAGTCGGTTTTCAAAATGTCTTGTTATGTGATGTTTTTATGATGTGCCGACTACAGCCTACCCCACGACTACTGCCTACCCCACGGCTGCTAATAATAATAAAAGCGTTATCGTATCGCTACACAATGCCACGCCGACGTTTACATTCCGTCAAAGCAAACGACAAGGAGCTATGAAAAGATTTGATAAGTTATCTGGCTGTTTTATAAATGTTAAGACATTTTTAGTACTGTTTTTCTTATTTAATTATCATTTTATTTGTATCAAAATACATTTATCAATACAACGAGGAAGCAAACAGAAACTGGCGCAGTGAATTTTTTCGAAACTCTTAGATCATTAAAACCCAACTGTTTATTAAGTTAAGATAGCATTCAGTCATAGAATTGCAAACTCAGTATTTATATTACTTCTTACTCTAATTAAAGTGGAGGGGTTTTTTTTTGTGCTCCCACCATATATAATTATTACTTATAAGTTGATACGTGAGTATTTGTTATTGGCTCTCTGGTGACTATGGTCTCCTTTTTCTGTATGTTTTTTATTAGCTGTAAGTCCTCCATGTACTAAATAAATAAACATAAAAACAAGAAGATTTAATCATGAAAATAATCATCAGTACCAAGTTCAAAGATACAGTACTTCTATTATTTTATGTTCCAATACGTTCATTATTGGCATTATGACATAACTAATCTCCCATTTGGTCATACCATACCCATTCATAATTCTTTTTCATTTGGACCTCCAAATAAAAAATAAATAAACACTTGTCAAATTTACTGCATCTACCTAGATTCTAAGAGAATGATGTGGTCTCTTGTAATTGTAAGCGCACACTAGTATTTGTCCCTGCTCTTGTAAACTTGCATGAAATTGTGTAGCCTCTATTGGAGATCCAATAAATAAATAAAAAAATAGCACACATTTTCTTCTCATTATATTCAAAAAGTATTTTGTCACCTCCATTTTCTAAACCTGTGCTATAACATCTTGTATTTTCTATTCAAAGCTTCGTAGCGCGGTTTCTTTGTGTCGTAGGCAATAAAGGTACGTGCTACGCCGCTACGAGGCTACACCGCTACGGCGTAGACAACACGCCGCTCAATGACGAGTCGGTTTGTATGCAAACTTCTTTTTATACATTTTTCTTTTACAATAAAAAGTACGTAAGGTATGGAAATTTTTAGTTTTTAGTTTTCCGTTTCACGGGACGTATATATATTTTTTAAATTCTTTATTTTCTATTTTATCCGTTTATTTATAAAATCTATTGTACCTTGGTTGACCGTCATAATTTTTTTGTTTTTTATAGAATTGCAGAAACTCATCTAGTAGGTATTCGAATTATTATAACGTTTATAACGCCATGCCATCGACGACCTTCAATTGTTTTGATGTACAACCTCATATCTGCTGCATCCTTTAATTAAGAGACTGAAATCGCACTATTTATTTGTACGACAAAAAAAAATCACGTCCAAATCACAGCCAATGTAACCAGCACCGAAACACAACATTCCAACTACAATTTTCAAATTCGTAACGAGAATAAAAATGGCGCACCGCGGCGCGGCGGGAATATCCCGTTTCGACAGCGTGTCACTGCATCCCGATAGATGTACACGCAAACCCACTCTCGTATTTAAATATTACTCGACGTGTGAGTCGGTAGATACACGTTTCGTGCCTATTGGAACATGGAACGTGTTTGAAACATCATTTGCTGGTTTGAAATCAACGAGAACATGGAATCATTTTAAGAGCACTCTCGAAGTAAAATTTTGGATGTTTTTATTTTATCATTAAATTCAACGATAATATATACCTACACCATTTGTGTTTGATAGAAATTCAGTTACTTATGTTATGTTTCATTTATATAAAAAAATTGGAACTCAGAACTACGCAACATACCTACACAGATTTATACAGAGATCAACACTTGGGCATCCTTCTATAGTACTATCGGTCGATTCTGTAAAAATATTAACGTGAAGCTTAGGTGAAGTGAGCGTGAAGTGAGCTGTCACTGCCACAGAATCGACCGACAGGATGCTAGGGATTAACACTATTGACAGCTCACTTCACGCTCGCTTCACCTAAGTTTCACGGTGATATTTTTACAGAATCGAACGGCTGGTCTCAAAACTAGTACTGCTAACTACGAAGCGCTAGCAAGAAAAAGCTAAAGAATGTGATAGTAATTACTGCTGTCATTTTAACAAGAAACTGTCATCATAAATCCGTATAGGTATCCACCGTGATGATGGCGGTCTATTTTAAGGGGAAATATTTGTCAGTTACTTTTCACAAGCCATGCCAGTTTTCATTGGACCAAGTTCTGAATTTGTTATATGTTCTGCAAAAGATAGCCCAGTGGTAACGGCCCCGACTTACCGAGTTGCAGCTCGTAGGTTCGAGCCATAAATAATTTCATCACCACTGCTCTCAAAACGGTGAAGGAAAACATCGTCAGGAAACCGGCATGTCCTAAAATTCGAAGACATGTGACATATACAAACCTGCACTGGGCCCGCGTGGTGGATTACAGCCCCCTCTCACAGAGAGGAGGTCTGTGTCACAGCAGTGGGAATATTGTAGGGTTATGATGGTGATGATGAAGTTCTGAATTCGTGTCAATTCCAGTGACATACTGTCTGCTCTGATTTCCCAAAGTCTACCTTTGAGACACATTCATTCCTTATTCGAGTTGTTTGTCCCAAAATACGAATGGAAGGCAGACGCACGTCATGTTAAATATTCCGCTTTGTGAGACATCGAGACGTGTTCCATTTCGAGTCGATTGGAGATCGGCGATACGTGCTCGAATGTGTATCCGATACGGTGTTATCGATACAACCAAATGAAGTGCGAAATAAAAAAATATTTTATGTACAATATTGGAATTGTATCTAAGAGTGAGTTTCATGGGTTTAGTGTAACGAACGTGTTTTCGTGTTGGGTTAGGTAATATAGGAACACACATACAGACAACCCTTACCCACACACATTGTGGAATGCAATTAACAATATTGAGTATTGAAAAAAGCTAGCACGATACATAAAATCAAGCGTTGTGTAGTTAAATTATCAATTGGCGCAGCTTATAATTTAAAACCCCTACAATATTATGACAAATAAAAGGTCCCGTTTTACTTTCATTTTATTCTTCATCTGTCTTTCTAAAACTTTGTCACACACACACACGTTCTAGACATTTAAACGGGAAGTCTGCCGCAGATCCGGTAAGTTTAATGAGCAAACATTGGGAACGAAATTGAGACTTGGTTTACTTAGGGAAACTAACCTGTCTACGTACGTATTTCTGAATAAATTAAAAAATGTTCCGTGGGTTTATGATATCGATTACTCAAACGCAAACTCAAAGCATATATTACAAATAAACCAATTACAGGTACTTTTAAATTGTCAAGGGGTCGGTCAGTTAGAACGATGAAGCTAGATGCCCATTCCAAAGCGTAGTATGGAGAAGAACGGGCAAGAAACTCTACGGACACTCTTTTAAATCAAGATATGGTTACAAAATGTTGGTTACATCATTCACGTTGAAGTTATCCATGCGCGAACGAATGTAAAACGTTAAAAGCGTCCGAAACAGAAAAAACAAAAAAAGAAACAATTCAAAAATTAAATTATATTAAAATAAGCCGTGGCAGCTAAGAGATGACCAGTAGGGACTAGTCATAGGTAGGTATGTAGGGACTGGTCAGGGACTGACGACGCCCGTTCACGAACATGACGCATGGATTAGCACCATTCAGCTCAACCATTTTGAAAGGACCTAAATGATCCAACACACGCGCCACCGTCAGCGCGACATTTGAGTGAGCATGACATACTCTCAGCCGCCAGGGCACATTCAAGTCAATGAAAGACATACCCAGTACCTAAATGGTAACTTTATAGTCGGTACATAATACTCACACATGTGTGCTATGCAATTATACAATGCTAAAAGATTGAATTTATACAATGCAAAGATAATTTTTAAAATGTTCAGCAGCTCCAACAGTATTTTCAAATGCTAATCAATTAGTTTATGCGCCCTTGTGGAGCAGGACCAGTGTTAAGCCAAGCATTTTTATCGGCGATATAATCCCCCAACTTATAATATGCTTGGCTGCATAGTGTGCGTTTAATATAAGATTTAAATTTCGTTTCATTCAGTTGAAGTATGTGGGGAGGTATTTTATTGTAACATTTTAAACAGTACCCCATGAAAGACGACTGCACTTTAGCCAGCTTGAAACCCGGTTGAACTAATTGGTCCCTAGTGATATAATTGTGTCTTACACCTCTTTTACTAAAAAGATGTAGATTTTTCCTTACGAACATAATGTTTTCATAGATATATTGACAAGGTACCGTCATGATATTAATATCTTTAAACAGCTCCCTTATAGAGTCGCGCCTGTGAAGGCCATATATGGCTCTGATGGCTCTTTTCTGCAGAATAAAAATCACGACACGTACGACATAATACTATAAAGTAACTTAAATAGACTAGCCTCGCGGTATCTACATCAGTAAATTGACGGTTTTTACTCACAGCATATGCTGCTGAACTTAACCGTCCTGAAAGGGATGTTAAATGAGGACCCCATTGAAGCCTTGAGTCGAGCGTGATCCCCAGGAAAAAAAAAGATTAGAAAATCATGTAGCGATAGTTACTTCTTCTCAGAAGTGTATTAGATTTTGTATGTTAGGTATACTTTTTTTTTCGTTATTATTTGCCAGGTAGCAGCTGGATGAGAGTTGCCGAGAATCGAGCTGAATGGCGTGCAATTGGAGAGGCCTATGTCCAGCAGTGGACTGCTGTAGGTTGATGATGATGATTCGTTTGAAAAGCAGTCTTCTTTATCTTAAAAGTTTTACGTATTAGGCATCTACACGTTTTGAAAGCGCCTTCTTGAACCTACCTAACTTTTGATTTGCTCATACAAAAATACTTTGTGTGTCAACTTTGAGAATTCTGTAAATTGTATTAAATATTCATTTATTTATTTAACACTTTAAGAGCGTTTATTCTGAAAGTGGGCAACGTCGCAAATAAATGTGAAATATTACACTGTTTTGATTAATTTGGCAATTTTAATGTACGGAACTAGCGAACTAGAATATGAATAATGAATTGCAAATTATAACATAGAATTTGATGTTGTAACCGCTTTAGGTGTAAAAACGGCGTTTGGAAAGTTTCCAAATACTTTTTTTACATCTAAAACTAAATATTCGGTGTTACGATATTAATTATTTCATTCCACATTGCATATTTCCATACAGTAATATTGCCAAATTAATCAAAACAGGTAAATATTTGCCAACTATTTGCGACGTTACCAACTTTTAGGATAAGCGCTCTTAAGCACACAAATGTACAGAGGCATTTTCTACCAGTCAACCATTGGGTGATGCAGAGACAAACAGTGGTAGGTGCAATATCAAAAATTGTGGAATAAATATTCATATAAATATAAGGATATACATATACCAGCTTATACCTATTAAAACTATATATATAACTGGAATTCATTATTTCTTACAGCATACGGCTGCTTTCTATAAACCATAGTCTAAATAAACAATTGTCCATGCCTCACACAGCTTCCGCTAGCATCCTATATTCCATTCGCTCTCATTTTAACACGATTCCTACGAGAGATACCTACGTCAAATTGTACTAACGCATGAAAATTCAAGCTAATGGTTCCGTACGGAGATTTATGTGTTACAGTATTTTATAAATACTACGTGGTGTACTTTTAAATTTGTCGAGACTGTATCAGGAAGATTCAAGAACAATCTATGGATTATTTAAAGAAAGTATTTATTAAGTTTTTATAATCGACAGGGAATTTCTGACGTCACTTAAAGCACTAACGATATCAGAATTCTTACATGTACAGAAGAAATCCATCTATAACTTAAGTTACAGTTACGTTTCTATTAAAATAAATCAATTAAAACGATTTCTGTACCTAATGTGTGTTATGCCACAGATATTTACAGTAATTTGATTCTGCGACAATTAACGATTATCTGCACATCAAAACCAACTAAACAACTCCATTTTTATCTCCGTCATCCTTCAACACTCAGAACCGTCAGTCAGCATCCCTAAAACCCCGGGTACACGATCCCCAGCGGATGACGCGGACGCGACAATGGCGGCGGCGACGCGCGGGAAACGGTTGAAGCACGCATTGTTCACGCGATGTGGAAATAGACACACATTCTGAACGACTTGAAAAGAATGGGACTGTAATGATTTTACATTTGAATTCTGGGACGGTATATTTTATTAAAAAACGGGCAGCTTTGTATATTTTTGTGGGCCTTATACTTACATATCTATATCCTTAACTTTAAATTATTATAAATGAAAGTAACTTTTCGTGTCTGTCTGTGTGACCCCGTTGTTCTTCTAAACTCCGAAACGTATTTCGATGCGATTTTCACCATCATTCTAAGAATTTATTCCGGAAACTTTATGTGCATAATACCTACTATATTCAAGTTATTATATAAATAAAAACACGTGTCATTATATCCGTACACGCAAATCTCCGAAACCCCCCACCGATTTCACTGAAATTTTCTGAACGTATATTGATGGTTTCATTTTGTAAGATAGGATAGTTTTGAACCCGATAGCTGCGCTCCGTACGCAGCAGGGGCGAGTCGCTAGTAATTAAAATAAATGATTAGCCTGAACATTTTTGGGGACACTTTTTTCCTTCACATCCGTCAAGCCAACGTTCTGCAATGGATCCCGCTCTGTTGCGACAATAGCACGGCCGCGGCGTCACGGGAAGCGGTAGACGCATTGTGTGCCGCGCAGTAGCGGGTGTGGATGGGGGGGCTTTATTTGTGTCGTGTGTGTACCTGGTTTTAGCTTAGCTTTTGGTTGATGATGGATGTAGAATTTCGAAACATGGAACAGTTTTGAAGCTGCGTTTGAAGTTGTAATTAGTATCTACGTAATTTAAAAACTGCTCCGTTGGTGTCGTGGACTGCTGAGCTGAGCGTGGGATCCTGGGTTCAATTCCCAAGTCGGGCAAAATGTTATTGGGTTTTTCCATTAGGAATTTCTTAGTAACAGCCCGGAGTCTGGTATGAGAGAAGGGAGAGTGCACCAGTCTCTGCACACACACTTGTGCACTATAATATCTCCCGCGCCGAAGGCTAGTCTCCGTTGAGATTAGCCGGAATGGTCGAGCAAGGTCTGGATCAGTATCAATTTAAAAAGGATATAAAAAAAATTAAGGAAAAAGTCAGAGTAAGTAAATAAACGCAAACATTCCACATGCACATAAACTTGATCTTCGTTATTTACTTAGATCTATTATTTAGAACTAGCTTTACCTTTACATTTATACTATATCGATATTTCCACTCTAAAAAGTGAATATTGCTACTCGATAAGTAGGTATAAATACAAATACAAAAAGTTTTATTGGCAAAAAGAATAGGTTATGAAAGTGTGTGTAGGTGAATATTGCTACCCCACAGCGCAAAACATAATATTGGCAGTGGGAAGCCAGCTTTATGCACCAGGGGGCGCCACACACACAAGATATGAAAAAGATCGTCATAATGCCGCTTTAAAATGGCTGCGAGGATTTTAAAATTGCATAGTCAACATAATATAGCTCTCACGGTAAAAGGGGATTTATATATGGCAGCAGAATCAATATTCTTTTCTGCCTTTTTATTTGCATTTTGCATATAAAAAAACATCCTTTTAAATACAAGTATTCGAAAGGAAAGAAGAAAATCGATGTTTTCCAATATTAATTTTATTTCCATATTTCAACAGTTCCAATAGTATTATAAAGATAAGCCCAAATAAACAGATTTAAACACATCTTTCTTTACCATTCTTATAAATGTGAAAGTTTTTGTTGACTATTTGAAAATAAATAAATTATAGAAGTGCTACACTAAAACTACGACATTGCTTCGCCAAGACTACGAAATTGCTACGCTAAGATGACGACATTGCTACGATAGTGCTACGAATTGCTACACGATGCTACATCATATTGCTTGCTCGTAGCACTTGTCTACGAGTATCATTGTTTGAAGTGTCACGTAGTGAAGGGGTTATAATGGAAACTTGGGATATAATTGTTACTACGTAATGGATTCTGTAGTTCTGTATGTACATATAATTTGATATAGTACCGAAGCACATTTAATATTTTTGAAAAACAAGTAGGTAATTGCTACGAGGTGACGAGGAACGAGTCCTATGCCGAAAATATAGTTTTTAACATTTTTGTCTATTTGTCTGGATGTATGTTCCGGATTGGCGCAAAAACAGTTGAACGGATTTGTCTGAAATTTGGCACAGCACAGAAAGTTTATAACCGAATACTTTTAATACTTTGAATCGCGGTTCCCGTTGGATATTTTCCAACAACCACGTGGGCCATGGTAGAGTATTTAACAAAAGTGAACAAAATTGCAGTTTTTAAAGATTAATGTTTAATTTTGTTTTGAGTCTTTAAACGTTTTTTGCTCTCGTGTATCGAACGCCTATTCTAAAACAATATATAGGCATTCCGATAACATTCCCCTACATTTAATTCATAAAATACCAATCAGTCTTTGAACAAAATTAGCGTCGCTCGCAGACAATAGGGATGGCATGAATGCGACAATTCTGAATACCTTTCAAATCTCATCTGCAAATATCTGGAGTAAATCTTAATCCGCACCCGTTCTCCCCCTCCCCCCTCTCTCCCTCGGACACCCCTCTCGGCTTTTGTCTACCGTTAATAACGTGATTTTAACCACTGTACAGAGAAGTTATAGCAGGATTTGGACTAGTGAAAATTACCGTTAAGTGCTTAGTATAATATTCATTGATGATAATATCTTGCAACAGCAAGTGCTCGATAAATATTCAAGAATGTACCTGGAGGCCTAAAACGGGCACTTTAGCAATTCTGCTAAAACCGATTCATTTCCTGAATTCCCAGCAATTCATTAGCAATTCCTCTAATTTTCGTGAAATGGTGACACTTATCAGGTGAAATATCTCAATTCAATTCATATCAGAATCATCATTTGGTGTAAATATTGGAGGAAATGAATCGGTTTTAGCAGAATTGCTAAAGTGGCCGTTTTAGGCCCCCTGTTTAAAACCCCTGGTAAAAATGCACGATATTATAAAGCAAGAAGAAGGCTTAGTTAAAAAGCCGCGAAATTAAGTCACAAATTATCTTCTTTGCTTCTAGCTATGTTCATAGAATGAAAACTTCCCAAAGCCACCATTTCAACTAACAACATCCACTGTTAACTTTGAAAAATCATCAAGTCAGAGGTGAGTTGCTGTCCTCTTAACTCAACGTTGAAATCTGCTTTCAAAGGAATCTAACCTTCTGAAATATATCTACCCAATGTCTGGCGACATCTTTCAGATATTAATTTAATGTAATGGTCCCATAGTCGGTTCTTAAGATAGACACAAGTGCCCGCGGGCACTGACGTATGCTGTTGATTTATCTTCCATTGTCTCTTGACGTACAGTCCACCGTAAGTCGGAGTAACATTTGGGCCTTAAGCTGTAGGGCGTAGTACGGAGTTTTAATTAATGACCGACCGAAGCTTCGTTTTCGTTTTCGGCCATTTTCGGCCAAAAAACTATAATTCGGTCATATTTTCGTTTTCGGTCATAAACCAGCCGAAGCTTCGACCAAACCGAAAATTAGAAGTTCGAGAATTATCGCCCGTCATTCGGCCTACTTCATAAAGCTCGGCAATATCAGGTGAATCAATACAACAAGGAAAACACGAAATTTTGTATCCTCTAATGGAATAATCGTGTTTTTATTTCTTTTATAGCCTATATTTGCTCTTTCTCTACGAAGGTTTAAAAAAAAAAAACAAGATTTCAGAGAACAGCAGAAATATTAATATTTTTAATGTCTAAATCATTTTCGTTTTCGCCCGAAATTAGACTAAAGCTGAAGCTGGGAAGAGGCTAGCTTATGCCGGTTTTGTTACCACTGACGTTCGGCTTACTGTACCAACCTCACTCACCGCTCCAGTTTTCAACGTGTTGATTTATTAGTTTGACAGATACGAAGACAGAGGGAAGACTGTCAGTAAATGGAGGTGTAGAAATTGATCTTTGGTAAAACAGTGTTGGTTTAGAATAGTGTTATGTAATTGGATAATTTTTTGAGACGGGTTGTGTCAAAAATTGGTTTGATAAAGCTTATTAAGGAGAGGCCTATGTTCAATAGTAGACTGCGATAGGTCGAGTTGATTGATTTATTCAAACAAAATAAGAAAGAAAAGTCGTTTATTTGTAACTAGTCTTATTGCAGTTTAAAAAGAACAACATACGAGGAGAAAAACTTACCGATCACTAAGACAACATAGGCTATTAACTCAATGGTTTATTTTAATTACAAGCATTGTCTATTACGCACTATTCCGTTGCATTTTTTTTTTAAACATTAAAAACAAATGCCATTTATTTCTGTAAACTTAACTTTCTTGTAATAATCGTAAGAAAATAACAATGTTTACTTGTTGATCCTCCCCTACCGCGAAAATAATCAACCCTATCCCCCGAAACTCGTCGCCAACAATTTATTGCTGCGCCATAAATATTAAAAAGTTGGCGCATAAATCTCTGGTTTTATTAATAAAGGCTTGTGCAAAGAGGTAAGTTTGCGGTGACGTATGCCGAGGCAATATTCTTGGTTGTTGCCACCATCTAAGTGATAAATCAAAGATTTCATAATTCATGCGCTGCGGGTGTTTTCAAACTGTTTGAGGAAAGTATTATTAGTTTGTTTGGCATTACTTTTCAAAATTTCATTGAAAAGTAAGAAACAAAGGTGTTGATACAGTGCCTTTTTATACGCCCTCCGAAACGTACCTAATACTTAAGATATGTTTATTTTGGGCAGTAATTAAGTTGCACTTAATATATTCTTCATTGAAACCACATAATGATCATTTGATATCAAATAAGTAAAGCATACCACATCATCAAAATAACAGTCTATTCAAAAACATATATAAACCACCCTAAAAATTCATGTCAATACCCAAGTAAACATAATAAACAACGGATTAAAACTTTACCGAGCCCCAGAAAAGCCCACAATAGAATCGTCGAGACGCAAAAACAAAAATTCAATCCCAAACTGCTTTACAAAAGAGACCATTAGCGGATAAACTTCGCGGGAGGTAATAAGTCTATGGAAAAACTCTCTATGGAAATCAAGGGAAGGCGACTTTTGATTAATTAGCGGTATTCTTTCCACCAGACCGTTGAGACGCCGCGTCGGCTCCCGCCATTAATCCGCAGAAAACAATATGGCTGCTTTATTGGGACATATCCTGTTGCAAGAAGTTTCGGTTGTAAAGTTTAAAGGGTTTTCTTATTGGTTCAGGAAAATTAACTGTGGTTTGATTTTGATTTAAATTTTTTGCTGTTTTCCTGTTTACAACTTAGCTTTTATTTTTTTAATAAAATGCGTAAACCACAGGCATTCCAATGCGTTTAAGTATAACTGTGGTGTCTGGTACTAGAACTTCCAAATTCAAATTCAAACTTGACATATTGTTTCTTGCGACCACTTACCTAATTAAAACAATACGTAAAACTTAGCACCGAACTAAATCTGAAGGAAAAAAAGCAGTCTGAATCTCATAATTCCGTCGATATCATCTCTGGACGTTATAGGCCCCAAGCACATGAATATATGATTTATATTCATGTGCTTGGCCCTAGATAAGTGGAAATCAATTTCTAAGCCTTTTGTACTTTCATACAACGACTTAAGCTTTTCGGTAGCTTATATCAAACCAATACATTTTTGACATTTCCATAATCTTTCTCGCTGTTAAAATGTCACTTTGTCTAGGGCCTCTTATTTCCAAAAATAATCTCCAGTACCTCACCACGCCTTGTCCAAGTCGTCAAAATTCTCCATTTGGAAAGTTATATTTGTTCAAAAGAACATTACACCGCCGAGCCGCTGAGGTAATCAAAGAAGGGGAGGAATTAATATCAGTCACCGTCGGCTCAATGCTAATTAATGACAGGCTAACAATCCGGATCCCTTTCATTACATTATAATTGTTTTTTAAAAGATATCCAGCGAGATTGGACCGTTTGTTTTAAAGTTTTGTGTAAAGGACGCTTGAAAACTTTTGCGATGGATATTTTATTTTAACAGCTATTTTAAAATTGTACTTAACTGTAGAGTTATTTTGGATATCTACGGAATAGAAAGACTAGTTGGACTGGTCTGATGTCGGTCCGTTAGTCGGTAAGTATTTTCGTATCCACAATTGTGTGCCTAAAGCCTCCATTTACACAATACAATTTTCTTGCCTGTGGTATACAATTAAATTGTCTAAATAATGTTTCGATAGTGCAGTTTTTATCGTTGATTCAATATGGTATGCCACAGGCAATTTAATCGCACCTATATCTATATTTCTCAACATGGAATTAGGCTTCAAACAAAAACTACTACTTTTAAAAGGTTTAAGAGTATTGTATCTAGTTTTTCACCCAAGTTATTACGACAGTGTAGGGACTACAGGTAGCAATGATGGTAGCGGTGCAAAACGCAATGTTCCCCGCGCATAATGTATAGCTGCCAGTCGTTTTCCCAGCGACTCCCGTGGCAATAACTTGTAATTAAGGCGCGGACTGACTACGATTTTAAACGCTACAGCTGCACTCACACAACTTCTCTCTGCGCGCTATACGGTAGCCCGACGACTAAAGTATGACCGCAATATCTATTTTCACAATTACAGAGCATTAAATAAGGTTGAAAATCGAATAAATATTTGGATTGACGATGTCAGCAGTAAGCTGCGAATGAGCATTTATTTTACGGGTTTTATTTAGATTATACAGAATATACACATTAAATTAAATAATTGTCTGGTTAAAGTTATAAAATAATGTTTACCCTATGGAACTCTTAAAAAAAAATGTTGTTATCGCTGAAGATACGGAGATGTTCGACGCCAAAGTTTATTTTTGTGAAGTATTTTTGATTGGGAATATCAAACTATTTTCTACTATTCTATTCGGTCAAAAATTTTCTTTAAACCCTTCTCTGTCCACTGTATTTTTTGCGTCGTATATTTTCATTGCGTTACGTCATACTCAACTATCCAAGAAACCAGTTTTTTGAGAATATTGAGGTAACACCGCGCCTTAATATTAATGGTCATCTGAATAGACTTTATCTTGTACACCTGAATTTCATTTACTCTCCTTTTTGAACGACGATACTCATAAGGTCCCAACATACAGTAATATAGCAACAAAAGCATATTTTAAATCCAACCACGATAACCGGAATCCTATAAAAAAAATCAATCAACTGACCACCACAACATCTGCGGCAGTAACACGAGTCTTCCATATGTCACACGATGATTATATTATTATATTTGTCAAAATGTCAACCTTCATCGCACGAAATTATAAGGTGCAGAACTGCTAAGGGTGCTACTATTAAGGCCTATTCACACACCACATTCGAATCACATCACACCATACCACAGCAGTCATACTCACAACTTTCTACTATGCACACTGATTTCGCAATTAGCGTTGTCTCAACATCTTGATTAACAATTAAATTTAATTTGCTATTCTTATTTTACCTGCGATATACAGAATAACATGCAACCACATTTTAAGGGAAACACCGTCACCTGACGTGGTACCTGACGGTTCCATAATCAGTTTAAGTTTTAATTCAGTCTAACGCAATCCATACAGCTTAAAAGTTTCCTTGTTTTTTTTTTTATCACGACTTAAAAAACGATTTATGGCTTGTGCAGACCAGCGCGACTTGTCGCGCGACGTGACGCCGGTTATTGTTATACTGTGAAGTTTTCTTAGAAATTGTATTGTTCGTGTCGCGTCGCGCGACAAGTCGCGCTGGTCTGCACAAGCCTTTAAGAGTACTATTATTTTTTTTATGCAAATTCATGATTTTTGATTGACGTTGTAATTTTCAGCAGCAGTAAGATATTTTAATTATTTGATTATGAATAACGTTAGTGCCATTTTCTTTCTTGTCAATTGGAGTTATACATTAAAATTTTACTTTTCGTGTAATTTACTATAAATATTTTACAAACTCAGTTTACAAGAAAAACCGTTAAATTCACATTGTTTTATTCAATTCTAATAAAAGCTAAAATTACACTAAGATAAGTTGAATATTTTACTTGTTTATTAGAGTTCTAGAATTTCTTTAAATTCCTTGACTTTTCACGGAAAAAATCGTATAAACAAGCAATAAATGTCTTGACTTCAGCGTTCATTATAGTCCAAATTCACACAATTGTATCAAATAAACTAATATGATATAAAAGTTTTACCTACAATGAATACGTTTCATTCGTTTTCGTTTCTCAATATAATTAGACAAAATTATAATAAATAAATGTAAGTACTATATATTCCACGTCAATTCAGCAAATAACACGAAAAGAATGTGTAACTCCAACTTACAAGAACGAGAAAAACAATTTACAAAAAAAGAAATGGCACTCATTATTATAATCAAATAGTTAAAATATCTTACTGCTGGTGAAAATTACAGCGTCAAAAATCATGAATTTCCGTAAAAAAAATGTAATAGGACCATTTGTCGTCATGCGAAGTCACACTTTCCACAAATTCCACTGACAACTATGATTTGTGGTTGTGGCTGTCGCAAATTAAGTCTGAACTAGCCTTAAAACACGAGGGTTGAATGGTGAATGATTTCAACCCCACAGTAATAATCATATTAGTTGTAACCCCGTATTTAGTGCAGGGAGTGTGGGCAGTCCCCGGGAATTTTATCAGAAACTATAAAGACAGTGTGTGATTTTAGACATGTGTTCTGATTGTGACTGTTGTAATGCAATATTAATTTGGTTGGCGAGCCGGCTGCGGCGGGTCGCAGAAAACGTAAACTGTCGGTCCTGGCTGCCAGTATATTATCATAATTAAGTTACGTAATAACCTATGACAGTTGTCAAAGAAATCCATAAACAGTCTCATTGAATTGTCCCTTACCAACAAAATATTTTGATGAGCACAGTTCTTATTCATAAACGCTATTTAACACTAAGTAATTTTGATTTAAATAGCTGCATGTAAAAATTAAACACCACCGGAAATAGGTAAGCAAAACATGTAGAGGAATTGTTACCTACGTCCTATGCTATTCAATCTAAACTGCATTTGAAACATCGTTTACGACCAGCAATTTTTCTATTTTGTTTGAAAACGTCAGCGGATCAGAAAGCTGTTAATACTGCTAATTGATACAGGACCAAAAACCAACCTTAAAAATAAAGTCGATGTGCTTCATGAGCCTGTAATTTCAAAGAGCCCAGTACTTTTCAAACTGGATCACAGCAATGCTAGTCAACTTTAGAAATAGTTTCAATACTTCTCCGAATGCTTATCACAGGGAACTTCACTACATATTATAAAACAAAGTCCCCCCGCCGCGTCTGTCTGTCTGAAAGCGATAAACTCTAAAAAAACCGAACGGGTTTTCATAAGGTTTTCACCATGTTTAATGAGGAAGATTTAGGTGATGGTTTAATTCAGTAAGGTTTTGTGTAAATTGGCTGAAATGTGACGATGATTGTTGAAGATTTCGGAAAAAATTATGCCGACTGGGAGCTTTACTGGTGTGTGCGATACGGTAGTACTCGTTTCCTTGAATACCCTAGTTTCCGACCTCCACGTCGGCGAAGCAATGAGCAAAACCTATTATTAAATAAAACATACCAAGTTAAAGTGGTAATTGACTAAAGTATAGTGCCTACGTATTTTGCAAGAATTCCAAATCTAACATTATGCATATTTTTCTGCATCTATTTGCGAAGGGCGTTCGAAGGGGTCGGTAATGTCAGTAATATCAGAAGTCCCCAAGCCACACAAATGTCAGTGTCGTGATAATTGGCGTAACGAGCGCGATCCGTCGCGGTGTGTTGTGTGGGTGACGAAATGTCACACGGACGACAATTTGCTCGTTCACTCTATTAATAAAACACGATATATTACGATATTGAAAAAAAGCAGACAAATAGTTCGGGAGTCTATAAAAAGATTAAATAAATTAAGTACTTTCCTTTCTATAGGATTTTAATCGACGGTTAATCTGTTTCTATAATTTTGAATACTGTTGGTATTTGAACAATAAATCAATCTGCCTAGCCTTTTTCTCAACTATGTTGGGGTCGGCTTCCAATCTAACTGGATGCAGTTGAATTTTATTTATTTTACATGAAGCGACTGTTGGTATTAGAACAATTTTAGTATAAAAATGCAAACAAAACTCAGATTGCACTAAGATTCTCAGCCTAATCTTGTTTATTGTGAAATAAATTCAGTATCAATCAGATACTGTTCCACTAGACACGTCTGAAGCTGCCTCTTTTAAGATCGTTCCATTTTTACTCGAGTACGGCACACTTAGCTATAAGAGGGTTATGATTATATCAGGTTATCTATAAGAGGGTTATGATTATATCAGGTTATCTATAAGAGGGTTATGATTATATCAGGTTATCTATGTATTTGTTATCTTGAATCTCTAAAACGAAAAAAAAACACGTCATGCTTCAGATGAATAACCGCGTAACTGCAAATTTTCTTTTTCATCAAATTATTATGACGATAAACCGGATTAAAAGAGATTTCCAATTCAAGTGTGATTTTTTTTTAATTTTTTTCTCGATTTATCTTCAAAGAACTTTCAACTCCCTTTTACTTCAGCTGCTGTGGATAAGATTTTACAGAAATCCAACCAATACTTAGTTTTTCTTATTTTCTCATTCTTGGAGTGAATTTATAGATACGAAAATAAATAGTTTATTTACCTACGTAAGTTAATTATCATATGGAACATGATGACGCATCATGCATGCATTGCAAAATGCCCATTTTAATAATTCCTGTATTAAACTAACGCAGAATTATATTCACCAGCTATGATAAATGCGGTATAAAGTTACATTACGTCAAAATCCACTACATGAATGAAATCTGTGCTACACATTGTATGAGAGGACAGGTCACAACTATGGACAATACACATCACACAATGGCCGCCACTGACATCTGTATCAGATAATATGACACGCGATACGTAACTAATAATATACCACATGCACTACCATTATAACCTTTGTTGACTTAAAATAAGGTTTAAATTACAATGTGCAACGTGTTTTTTTTTTGGTAATAGCAACATTGACAGGGTCGCGATATGCGTGTAAAGGGGGAAGTGCATTCACTGATTCTGCGCATTCATTCCGCTCGGTTGAGAATTATTGGATTAAAGGTTTTTTCGTGAGTATAAATAATAAGGTATAGTTAAACAATAGGTATCTAATCATCCTCCGGAAAGCTGCAGTTGTAGTTTGGTATCTAATAAACCTAGTACCTAGATAGTAGGTGTGCCTAACTCAGGAAAAAACGAATGTAATTTTTTCGTTATTTTGATGTAATCGACAGATTAAGGAATGGGTACATTATTCGGAATCCCATTCCAAGTACCTAATGTATTCCTTCCCTTATAGTTCCTAACTCTAAAGAAAAAGGTATTTCAAAATACTAAAATGCGATCCACATTTTTCCTACACGGGAATGATCCTTATTGTTTCAGTGTCGTAGGTATCTATAGACACGGCGAAGCCAATTACCAAAATAGACAAAAAAAGCAAAGTTCGGTTAAACCACTCGAGAAAATGGGAAATATTAAAAAGTAATAAAAACACAAATGAGGTGCTTTCAATCATCCCTCTGACAACACTGTCGTGTGGAGGCGAAGAGGGGGAGGGTGGAGGAGTGACGTCACATGAGATTAAAAAGTTTGACGGCTCTCCCACGGAAATTAGCATTTTGCCCGTGGGCTTCATTTGCATACTGTCCGATCTAATTTTTATCTTTTGTTGTTATTAATGCCGAAGGGAATACGTCGAGTACTCGTGTATGTGAAACGGTTCACTAATTAAGTTCTGACTTTGACAGTTTTTTAGTTAATTAAAAAATAACTCCCGGCTATAGACGCCGAATAATTTCAACCGAAACAAAAAATACTTATTTGGCCTGCAGTTTTAATATGATTGCATACTGCATATTAAAAATAATACAGGAAAAAGTATTGTGGCCATGTCAAAGCGGTCAAAGAACCAACATTTTAATTGGAACTGTAGCTATTCATTAAGTTTTCGTTATCCCTATTTTAAAACGAGGAAAAAATAGTTCTGAAACCAGCGAAGCGGTTTACAGAACATACAGTTACAGAACATACGGCTACAGTTCTATTTTTAAAATTTCATTTGTTTTTTTTATTATGAAGATAAAATGACAACATTCAAAATATAAATCAAACCCTTATTTACCCAAGCCTTATTTAGACCCAAATACGCATTCTTTTTTCCGATTTCAAAGTCTTTTCAAATAGCTGATACATTATGCAGAAAAAAATTGAAAAGCCTAATTGTGAAATGAGAAGCAGCGTCGGAACCATTGTCGACGAGGACAAAAAATATTGAAAAACTTCCCCGGAGACTTCAGAAAATAAGTAGAAAAGTCCCGCTTCGTTTTAAACGTAACTTCACTTGTTCCCCTTCTGTCTTTGACAAAAGAATTTTTGAAATAGATATCGAGTTTCACGGATCTGTCATTTGGTTGAAAACATTGATACAATTTTATTCCAAAGCATTAGGTTAAGTTTAAGAAAATTAATTGTTTAGCTAATAGGGATGTTGACAATTTTTTTGTTGTCCATCAGGTAAGATATTAAAAAATATTGGAAACGTATTTTTTATTTTTTTACGTAATCAAAAGATTACGGCAATACATTGAGTAGACAATCGTTAAAATGTGGCATGACGTCACTGGCCGGTAGATTTTATACTGACTTGTGACTTAGCGAGCCCCACTCCCCAACTTTAATGCGTTTTATCTAAACAATTTATTGTTAATATGATAAATAAAAAATACGTGTCTAATATTTTTTTATTATCTGACTGACGGAATAAATAGTATTTCCCTAACCCTATTGAATAAGTAGGTACCTACCAAGTTAAATTGTCCGTATAATCAAATCGCAACTGTCATTCTTTGACAGTCGTTCAAAATGGCTAGAACAGGGCAAATTGGCGCAGTTTGTCAATTTGATAAACAATTAAGTTCCCCGACTGTACATGTGAGAGGTATATTTCGAGACAAGATTTGGCTAAACGAATTTTACTTTTCAACTCAAACTATTTTTTTCAACCAAAATCAATATAAAATGACATTAATTTATTACATTACAGTTGACATAACGCCCACGCCAATTAACATCAATCAAAAAATAGCTTTACGTACAAAAAACCCCCACTATTCAATTCCCGACCCTGTAATCGAACCGCGACCAACCGCTCACGGTAACCGCAAGACCGCGGGGCTCGCCACAGCTGTCACTTAATAATTTAATTGTGCATTTCCCCCATTTTTCACGGCGCCGGCGCTTGCCGGGCGATGTTCACTCTATTATTATTGAAGCTATGTGTAGCTGTCATTTTTTTGCTGTTTGAATATTTTATAGCTGTGGTCTCAGGACCAAATAGCCTAGTGATATGACCGTCGAACTGCCAAGTCATAGGTCTCAAGTGCGAACCCAAGGCCTCTGACTTTTCGGATTCATGTGCGTATTGTATAATTATCACTTGCTTCAAAAACGGTGAAGGAAAACATCGTGAGGAAACCGGCATGCCTTTTTTTTTTTTTGAGGGTGGGAAATTATCAAATAACTTCTCCCGCTCTGGGCGGAGCGGGAGGGTGTGTCAGACTTTTACTAACTAAAACCCACCCGTATTCCTTCCGTTGCCCGTGTGCCGGGGCCGCGATATCCCTTTCGGACAAACTCGCAGTGCTGATTTTTGTTTTATGTCCAGATTTGCTATTTACAGCGTTTTTAGGTGATAGACAAATTTATAACAATAAGTAAATTGGTAAAGATTTACTTGGGCTTTATGATAGGCCAGGGATGGCGAACCTTTCTACATCTACGTGTGTCGTGTGTTTTCCAAAGAAATATTGAATGTAGCCATGACATGCCAACAAACAATCTTGACTTAGTGACTCTTGGAAAAAAATTATATAAGTACTTTAATATATTATTATAGTGTAATGATTTAAATTAAAGAACAAATTAGTCTGACTTCTGCTGTCGCAAACTAAATGACTTAGGTTTCTGAAATCATGATCCACATTTTTTTTTTACGTGCGACCCCCTGTGATAGACGTTTTATAACAATAGATAAATTTTCAGAGATAACTATTACTTAGTATGTTTTATTTAGACATCAACTTATTTTTTCCAACCTAATCTAAGATGGGTTCATTTAGACGTCATTATTGATTGTTCTTCTATTAATTTAAAAAGATTATTTCTGCTTTCAGTAACTGAAATTAAGGTTACAATTTTAGACGTAACCGTCAGTAGATCATCAGAAACTCATATACTAAGATCTGATCATTACATAATTTACCCTGCTCACTAGTAACATATCTTTTGTAAACGTAAGTATTCGATTGAATTTCAGATTACCGTATTAAACATACACATCAACCTACTGGAATAAATGACGATGAAAACCGCATCAAGATCCGTTGCGCAGTTTAGAAGAAAAACGCTGTCACATAGACAGACACGAACTACTAGATAGATATACTTAGATTTCTAGAACACAATTCTTAAATTTTTAGACTTATTCGATTTTACGAAGTAGATACCTTTCTACCTATGCACCTAACATGTTTGATGAATTTATGAAATATCTAAATCATTCTGACCACAAGGAAAATTTGGTCGATGCTTGCATCACAAATTCACAACTTGTAACAGTTATTTAACTCTACAAATGTTTAAATTCAAACTCAACTCAAACTCAAAGCATTTATTTCAATTAAACCATTTACAGGCACTTTTGAATTGTCAAGGGGTCGGTCAGTTAGAGAGATGAAGCTAGTTGCCCATTCCAAAGCGTAGTAGGTACCTATGGAGACGAACGGGCAAGAAACTCCACGGACACTCTTGAATATAGACTGTTGCAAGAGCACAAAAGTAAATGAATGATTTCCTCTTTAAAAAAAAAGACGCTCTTGCTGGAAAAGTGGATTTAAAGGACTAATTACTTTCACGGGAAAACTGAAACGGTAGGGTAATTAGGGTACAGTACCCTAATTACGTTATACACGACCAATCAGAATCTGAATTGTTTTGAAACAGATTGATAATCCATTGCTTCATAAGTTCGAAAAAAAAATCTGCTCAACAACGTATTTAACGCAATGAATGTTGTTGAACTGTCAAAATGAAACAGAGTAGTCGTAATCGTTTACGAAAATGTGTTACGTAATTAGATAGCTGGAACCGATTTATTTCACACTTATTCTGGTCAATGGCTAGCTGATCACCTATCACAACTTTTCTAAAGTTTTATTTGCCAGAAAAAATAACGCAGTGGACTTAATCATACGTAATTATTTTGAAAATATAACTACTAATTACTATCCCGGAAGAATTACGTTTGCCACAAACGAACTTAATACATTTTAAACTATCGTTTATAAAAACTACGTAGGTACTTACGAAAAAGTCCATGAAAAAGAAGAAATAATCGTAAAATCAACAACTTGTGAAAATTATTTTAACGAAAACAAAAATCACAAACAAAATATGCATACACACCTGTTTCCAGTTCCACCGACAGCGCATACACACGTAAACTAAAATATACTGGTAATTTCACGGTGCGTTCTCTTCGACGGCTCAGTGCTTACTGGCAGTAAATCCAGGAGTTCGCGCCAGCCGCCCAGCACTGGAGGCGGGGCCACAGCTGGGCGGGACTCGGAGCCCGCAAATCAGCTTCGTTTCAACTTCTTTTCTTCCCATGCCAAGAAGTTTTGGTCAGCTGTAAGTGGGCAATACCGATGGTAGTTACCGCGTTCTTAAGTTGCAGAGCGAGTACGAAGCTAGTATGTTTAGTAGATATGGGGAATGGGATGATACGAATGAGATAATTTGATCTCTATAAAGCTTACATTTTAGTGGAAAATTATTTGTGGACCGGAGTTTTGTAACAGGTTTAAAATATTTTTAGAAAATTACCTAAATTATCTTTTAATTTGATAAGATTTGATAAGATTTAAGAAAAAAGTACCATTGAAGATGCAGCAATGACAAATAACAATCAATCTGCCTAGACTTTTCCCAACTATGTTGGGGTCGGCTTCCAGTCTAACCTGATGCAGCTGAATAGGTACTGTACGAGTATTTTACATGGAGCGACTGCCTATCTGACCTGCACAACCCGTAACGATTGTCAAAGATCCACGAATGAGCTGTCATTCGTGGATCTTTGACAGTCGTTACGGAACCAACGGCTTAACGTGCTTTCCGACGCACGGAGGAGTCTCGGTATGTTAAGATGGTCACCCATCCACGGACCAATCCCGGCAAGCGTAGCTTAACCTGGTGGATCGAACCGCGCGGCTGTTATTACTTAGCCACGAGCTCCTCAGGAATGACCCATATATTATTATCTAATTACTTAGGTACCTCTTTGTTACATAATTGTCAACTCAGAGATTTTAAACGAGGGCCAGTCTGTCATACTTCCAGGCCCCTCTTTTCCATGGAGCACTCTGGGCAAGTGCCCAGGGCCCCGCGATCAATCTGCCTAGCCTTTTCCCAACACACAACTATATTGGGGTCGGCTTCGAATCAGGTTCAATTGAACATTGGAATAAATTAAATTTGCCAACTACCAAATTGTGTAAAATGGGACCAAATGCGGCAATAACATAGAATAATTATTTAATTAGCATAATTATTAAGTTAAATACTTAGGTAAATCCAAGGTAAACTAAATGCTAATATTTTGTATTTCGTGACAGAAAAAAATGTTTTTTTTTAGCTCCTATATTTTTAAATATACTCTGTCACAAACAGTGAGCCTGTCCGTGGATATTCTCCTTTAAAATAAATGTCGAATAGTTTTAGAATTTTGCCTATCTACACAGGGGGCCCCATGATCCTTATGTGCCCAGGGCTTCCAATAGGTTAAAGACGGCCCTGCATACGTCGGTAACGGCATAACGTATTGACAATGGTCTTTTGTTTGCAAGGGGTCCTTTCTTGGGCGGCTGGTATTTTTGTTTTTTGATGAGGGGCATGCCCATACGCAACTGTAAGACAAAAGGCGACTTACCACAGAACACGCTGTGACGATAAAGGTCGATGAACCCTAGAAAATGACTCAACTGCACAGCGATAATAATTATTACAAAAGATAATAATTGGTAGGTCCTAGGAAACGTTGGTCGTGGCTATCATTCGTAAATCTTCGACACTCGTTACAGGTAGTAAGAAGCCCAAAAGTCTAACAACCAGTCTTACTAAGGGGTAAGTATCATGTTACCCAGTAACTGGGTTGATGTGGTCAGATCGGCAGTCACTACAGAGGGGTAATAGCATTGAAGTAAATCAATCGATGGGTAATAGGGAATATGCATGTATTTTTTTTTTCACTGAATCAAGAAAAGACAGTAATATAAACCTAAGAGAAGTATTAAAAGTTAAATTCAACTACTGCTTGTTGCTCAAAATAATTTACTTCTACAATTTTCTACTACAGTTCAAACGTCCATTTCTGTCGCGGTCAGAATGTCACGTCATTTGTCACGTTCTGCTTTGTTTACATCTGTTTTTTTGGGTTTTATGCCTCAAATATTGTTTCGTGCTAGCTATTCAAGCAGAATTCGCACTTACCTACCTTAGTAAGAATTCAAGCAGCTTGCTAAGAAAATATATTTATTCGCATGCCTTTTGAGGTCACTTCCGGCATTTTCGAAGACGACGCGTTTTGAGTTTGCGTTCCGTTTCACTAAAAAAACGTATCATAAAATAATGAATTGTAAAATAAAGAATGCATAAAAAAAAAAATTGTTTCTTGACTCCTTTAAAATGTATATTTAAATAATGAATAAGTTTTGAATAAAGTGCATATTCCCTATTGCGTTACACACTCACAATCCAAATGCCATTCATTTTGAGAATGTGCGTAACAATATTAATTGTGTTATTTACGATGACGAACTGACGAATTTTTCAAACATATGAAGCAATGGATTAGGATTTAATTAGAACGTGTGTGTTTGTGTGAGTGAGATTGGGATGCTGGTCTGCTGGTATTCAGCTGCATCAGCTATCTAATTACGCAACACATTTTCGTAAACGATTACTACTAATCTGTTTCATTTTGACAGTTCAACAACATTCATTGCGTTATTTACGTTGTTGAGCAGATTTTTTTTCGAACTTATGAAGCAATGGATTACTTAGAAATCTGTTTCAAAACGATTCAGATTCTGATTGACCGTGTATAACGGAATTAGGGTACAGGTTAGACTGGAAGCCGACCCCAAGATAAGGCAAGGCAGAAAAGAATGAGGTATATCACCTAACTACCTAATTTTTACGAGGAATCACGGGTATATAGGGTTGAGTTTATAGTTTCTTGTTGCTGAGCTAATAGTTCACTTAACTGTCTTAGCTTAGCGAAGAAAATGAAATTCGACGGGTTTCTACGGTAGGTAGGTACGATAGGTACCTACTATCGAAGAAGTTCATATCTTACCACCGTAAGGACTATTCTTGCTTGCAGCGCTTGGCGGCTATAGCACCGAGCTGGTAACAGATGTGGCCATCTTGTTCACGGGATTTTGTTTTGAAACTGGTTAGATATGAACTTCTTTGATGGTACAAGAGTCACGAGCGCTGATATGTATAAGTAGCAATATTCAAAAGCGATTTTCTCGTAAAATAACGATTTCAACTTTGAGATTCATAACCAAGTTACGTACTGGATTCGAAAATGCTGTATCAACATACAATTTCATTCAATAATTAAGGAGAAAACCGCTTTCGAAATTAGCTAACTTTATACGTACTTAGGTACATATTTTTGCTCATGACTGAATAATACCACGTAGGTTAGGTATACAGATCGTTTCATCTCCACTAAAATTTCTATACAAACATTTGAAAAATGTATGACAAGCAGTGGATTCGAGGGGAGTGCAGTTTTATAGTATACGATCTCTACCCAGTTATTATTATTTAGAATTTATTTACCTCTCCCTTAGATACTTTGATCAGTTTGACATCATGAACCTTTTCACTGCCTGACATAAGACCTTTCACCTCTCCAATCACACACGTCATACAACTTGATTCTCATTTCTCGGCTACCTGGGTACTACGAGTATCACCCATCTGTGGGCCTGAACGAAAGAATTACATTTGGAAGCCTGACAGTGAATGCCGAGCCAAACTCAAGTCACTTTTTAGGGTTCCATACCTCAAGAGGAAACAAACGGAACCCTAACGGCCGGCGCTCACTGGTGACATGGCACGGCAAAGGATATTTATGCGACGAATAGAAATATAACTTATGTATATGGCAATAAAATTGAAATTTCAATGATGATCATGCCTAAAGACGTCGCGGCATGCCGCGGCATGCCTAAGGATAGGTACAGCGGGATCGCTGATTTCAATTTTACTGTCATACTATTAAGTTATATTTCTAATTGTCGCATAAATATCCCTCGCCGTGCCGTGCCGCCAGTGAGCGCCGGCCCTTATTAGGCTTAGAGTCACTTAGTTGTCCGTCCGTCTCAAGACAATTTTTCTCAAGAACACCTAAACCCACCTGTGTTGCTTTCGCCTGTGTGCCAGGGCCGCGATATCCCTTTCGGACAAACTCGCAACCCTGGCAGGCATTGGCCCTAACGGACCCCGTCAGTTGGTGCTGACATCTTCTCAAGAACACCTGGAGGTGGCAACTTGATGGGTACATCAAGTTGAAATTGATATAAATAACTTGGGAGCTGTAAAAATTAAGCTTCTAAGTCATCACATACCGCCGACCGAGTAGCGTGCAATTTGGCGAGAAACAAGCTCTAGGTAAAGGAAGAAGTCCGAAAACTGTTAACTTGTAAAAATATCACAAAAAAATTGCTATTAGGTACAAACTTACATTTTGCATTTTCATTCTAATCGGTCCTTTCTACACCCTACCAAAAGTTATTTTTCAAGTGTAAAGTTTATTTTGTCCTTCAATTAGGAATTGGAAATTCAGCAGGAAGGAGCACAGGTTTGGGACGGAACTCTTTGGGCGCGAGTCCTACTCGCACTTGTCAGATTTTTATAAGATTGCATTTAATTTCCTTTAAATCATACTTTGTCATAATCGGCCTAGTTAAAATGTTGCCACTGAGACACGTAATAACAAAATAAAAAATGTTTTTATTTTCAGACTTCGAAAGCCCATAGCGTGTTCGTATTACAAATACCTACTTAACATGTTCAGTGACGGGAGCCCATAGTATATGGGATGCCGGGAGCCCTGGCGGAGGGCTCATTTTAAATGTCGGATTTCTTAGTGAAAATAAAATCTGATGTATATTTTAACAAGATTTATTAGTATATGCGATGGTTTTAAAATCCAAGCATTTTTTTTTTGTTCTCAGTTACAAATATTGACAAAAAATTTAAAAGCTTAGCTTAGCCAGCGGCTTCGCCAGCGTGCCTGTCGGAAATTATCCAACGGGAACGTACTACCGGGATAAAAAGTACCCTATGTCCTAACCCAGGTCATGGTCTATCTGTGTGCCAAATTTAATCCAAATAAGTTCAGCCGACTTAGCGTGAAACCATAAGAAACAAACAAACTCACTTTCGCATTTAGAATATTAGCTAGGATCCTTTGTCTGACATGAAACTTGATAAATCTATCCATTAAAGGTCTTTCTAGCCTCTCCGAAAATACCTTCAGCACGCGTAGCTTGACTACCATAGAGACGGTTTTTGTCGACAGAAGAATAGACAAAATGACAGTTATACAATTACAATCTGTTAGTTTGTCTATTCTTCCGTCGATAAAACCCGCTTCTACGGTGGTCATGCTCAGCGTGCAGAACAGAACTGTTGCTGCTGCCTCTCACTGCATATTATCGACGCAGACCTCGCCTAGCGTAACACTGTTTGTTGTCCACCGCACCGAGCAACGAGAAACAAGAAACGAGATTACGCGGCCATAGTAAATTTAATGTCGCTACTTCAGTGTCGTCATTGGTCGTCATCTCGTTCTCCTTGACGTGAGTTCACGGTGCGATGGACAAACGGCCTTAGTCGTCGTCTCTGTGAGAAGGAGAGGGCCGTAATATGCTACCGGGTGCAGTACCAGGTTGGTGCAGGACGCCACTACTTTATTGTCTTTGAATTTTAGGTCGTAGGACATGACAGATTCCTCATGATGTTTTCCTTCACCGTTTTGACAGTATCATAATCATATCAGCCTAATGTTCCCGTCAACATGGTGGTCAAGATGTAACGTTTCTTTTTTTATGTTTTCCTAATTATTATATTATTATTCTGTTCTGTCCCTCCGCCAAGCAAAGGCCTTCCACTCCACATCTCTCTTCTATTTCTATGTTGCCTTTTACTTGTGATGAATGAATCTAAGTCATCACACCAGCGCTTCCTAGGCCTGCCTCGATACCAACGCCCATCTGGCACCCACTGCGTAACGATTATTGACTCTAGGCACTCTGGCCTGTCTATCCTAATGCTTTCGATGACAGATGACCAGCTTTTTTTTTGGGTGGTAAATTATCAAATAACTTCTCCCGCTCTGGGCGGAGCGGTAGGGCGTGTCAGACTATTACTGACTAAAATCTACCCGTGAGCGTTGTTATTGATAAGGCAATCCACGATTTTTTTCCACAAAATACGGCACTTGACTACAGGTGAAACGAAACGTTTTTGCAATAGCATAATTAATTAAACGAAGATGAAACCCAAATAACTGTCATCTGAAGAGGCTGTGCGCCACATTATTACAGATATTTTTCGTCAATGTTGCCAGTAAACCAGTAACTACCATGAATTGTCAAAATTGAAAATGACCTTAAAAAAGCGGCCAAGTGCGAGTCGGACTCGCCCATGAAGGGTTGCGTTCTAATATTTGAGTTAATTGAATGAAAGGTAAATTATATATTAGAAACATTAATATCATTTTTGAAGACCTATCCATAGATACCCCACACGTATGGGTGTGATGAAAACAAAAAATTTGAGTTTCAGTTCTAAGTATGGGGAACCTCCAATTTTGTTTGTTTTTTTTTCTATTTTTGAGTGAAACCCTTAATGCGGTTCACAGAATACATCTGCTTACCAAGTTTCAACAGTTCTTATAGTTTTGGAAAAAAGTGGCTGTGACATACATACGGACGGACAGGCAGACAGACATGACAAATCCATAAGGATTCCGTTTTTTGCCATTTGGCTACGGAACCCTAAAAAATCGATGACAACTGATTCAAAATCAAGGATACTGACTTTAAGCATTGATGTAAATCATGGATACGCCCTCACCATACTTACGTCGCGCGAAAAGTGTCACTTCTGAAATGAGCGAATTCGCTCATTTTAGATCATTTCCTCATTCGTCATAGTTCGTGACACATCGGAGTAACTTTCTCGTTTTTAATACACACAGCTGTACAAAGATGCCTTGTTGTGCCTACAGGAAATGTAACAACAACTCCAAAAATACAAACAAAGCTAAAGGTATTACTTTTCATGCGTAAGTAATTTTTTTTCAAATTTATTTCGATTTCAAAAATAAATATTATGACGGATGATGACATATAACAAAAATTTCGTTCCCATGACAACGAACGATAGGGTAGTGTAGCGTTGACAAAAAAAGTTTAAAAGAATTTAGGAAGTATGGAGGTTACATTATAATTTTAAAATATTTTAAAAGCCGGATTTTTTTAATGTATTTGTTTTTTAGATTATCTTTTCTTTGCAACTATGTTTTCGAATACAAAATTATAGGTTAGTACATAAACAATTTAATAAAACGCGATGTGCTTCGAAAGCACATAAAGCGTGGGGTCTTTTGCCTGATCTCTCTCCGCTCGTGGTGGGTTGCCATCCCGCCAGACTATGAGAGTGAGGATATGGAGATTCCTCACCTGCTCAAGCATGTCGAGGGAATCCAGGGCAAGAAGCGCGAATAAAGGCGCAGTGCAAAATTTCATCGTTCAGCCTTAACGCGTGAAAAGGTAAAAGACAGACAGATTAAAAATATTAAATAAATGTAGTTTAATCACTATTTGTATTTAACTGTTAGGTTCCCACAAGAACCGGGTGTTAAAGAAAAATGGATTAAAATAATCCAAGAAGAACAAAGAGACGATGAATGGTTGCCAACCAAATACAGTCGCATTTGTTCAGCACATTTTAATGATGATATGTTCTACTTGACACAAGATGGTCGGAGAAAATTAAAAAAAAATGTTGTACCATCTTTTAGGTATGAATGTATGATTTAGCTAATTGCCAACATCTGTCCGTGTAGTAAGATCAATCTAGATCGATCTTTAAGTTTTTAAATCTGACTGCCTCAGAAAGTTCCCTACATACTATTTTATTAATTACAGATATCATTTGTAGAACCCACATATGAAATGATGGGTTCACCACTTGAGAATGTTTATATTTCTGATAATGACTCTATATTTGATTCGCCAAGAAAAATCCACTTAAGACAACAATTAAAAAAAGAGGTTTTAAAGAAAATAAGATATAGATCTGAATATTATTAATATTATTAAAGGGGATACCCGTTTTTTTGTAGTTTCACTAAATTTTTCAACAACTGCCAACGAATCTCCCTTCTAAACCCATCATAAATAAGCCTTTTGGATTCGAAGGAATTCTGAACCAGTTTAATCATGTGACAAGCATCATGATAGCTACTTCTAAATGACATACAGGATTTTTGAATGTTGTTTTTAGATGTGATGGTTGTTTTAGATCACAACCTAGTAAGTTGGCTGCAGTTATGTTAGCCGCACAGCCATCAAAAGTTATGGCAACAATATCAACCCCCACATGGTAGCATTCACTCAAACATGTTTTCAATAAATTTGCCCGAGTTTCAGCTGATAGTCCGTTACCTAAAAATATGCCACTGGGATTTTCCAGCTTTCGTTCATGCATACTAATATTAATACATACGCCTGAGTCGCTATTTCGCACGATTTTGCCGAGCCAGCACCGAAATTTACGACGCCTGCAGTCTTCTTTCCAGTCCACGTAGTTTGGTGGCGAAGAGTCATCTCGTCAGCAATTAACGTGCAGAATATTCGCGGATCACATTTTTTTTTTTTTTTTTCTAAAACCTCTATCGCTTCCTTATTAAAGCCAAGACGACCCGAACTGTTATCGTACCATTTTCCTATGTCGCGAGGGTGTGGCAAAGATCCATTAAATATTTTTATTGATTTTTTTTATCAGCCTGTTAATAAACTCTACCGCTTCTGCTTTCAAATTCAATTCAATTATAATATCATTGATAAAGACAAACATTTTATTATTTCAAAACAACCTTGTTTTAAAATTAAGTACCCTTTTTAAAACTAGTATGCTGACGGTACAGCGACAATTCCCTACGTCATTGTGTGACAGATGACAACTTAAGCACAAATGCGGTCATTTTTTGATGCTGAAGGCGTATCTTTGATTTACATCAATGACTTTAAGTACCAAGTTTATGGTCTCGCGCGCATGTGCCACAAAATGGGAAGCAAGGACAAATACGCATTAGATAAGGATGAATCTAAAGTAATAGAAACTATGTGAAGAAACAAACCTTTATGAAGAACAAACAATTGAAAAAAAAAACATTTTTAAAATAAATACGGCAATTTAGTATTGTTTTCCCTTAAATACGGCAAACCAGACTGTGGTATACGGCAGCTCGGATTTTTACGATAACAGCATTAACAGCACTGCTACCCGTGTTCTTCAGTTGCCTGTACGTTGCCAAGGGCCACGGTATCCCTTTCGGACTTTCCCGCGACGAGGCATCGGTCCTAGCCCGATAGACCCCTTCAGGCTTCAGTTGTGCTGACATCTCTTTGAGGCGCGCGCGGAACACAACGCGCCGTCGACTCGGGCCTTGTCCTCATCGGACGGCGTGCTACCCTGTGCTCTCCGCCCGCAAGGGCGCAAGCCCGCGCCTACGGTGGCCGGAAATCGGCTCGGGATTCCCGACGCCCAGGGCACAGATGACCAACCTGTTAACTGACTTCAGCCTAGCAGACTAATCGCTTTTATAGATCATCAATTTATCAGTGATGCCTGCAATCTTTTAGCGTAACAACTTATGGTTGCAATGCGCATTGCATCAGGGTAGATCGCATATGTAGCAGTAAGGATTTTATTTTATTATAATCCACTTTGTAAATAGCCAAAACAAAATTAATAAAAAATTTATGAAGTTACAGGCAATTAATAAGTACCTAATCTGCGTTCGTAATTCATTTGCGAAACATGTAAACAAACACGAGTTTTAGGAAAATCAACTGTAATGTCTACACATAAGGTTCAGTTTACGCTACAACTTCATGTTTTCTATGACTTTTTCAACAGTACTAGTCAGTCTAAAATTAACTTTATTTACACAAGCATAAAGTTGATATTTGTCTAAGTGGAAAACACGTCTTTGTTTACATGTTTGGCAAATACATTGCGAACGCAGATTAGGTCGAGTGGCCTAGGTAGTGTTATCTACCTATTAACACACACACGGATGAGTGGGCCAGAGTGGGTACTCTTCATCCGAGTGTACGTGTTGTAAAGGTCACCGATAAAGTATGACGATAAACTGATGCTCCCGATGATAAAAATTAAACTGCAATTCATAATGCTTCTGTTTTATTTCAAGATCAACCACCAGAGTCGCCTACTTAGGGTTTGACCGTGGTCATCGTAGAATAACTCGGGGCCCTGCAGACTGTTGATGCTGAGCGGTTTCAACCAAGGTCATGAATAAAAAGAGAAAATTTTACTAGGTATAAATTGAGAAAACACAGACAAGTAATTTAAAAACCGCAACCTACATTACCGCATGCATTTATTTAGTAAAATAAGAAACAACAATGCTGCAATCAGAGCCCTCTATTGCCCTATTATAGTTACCTTATGTAATAATAGACAACCAAAGTGGGTTCCGTTTCGATGCGTCATTTTCGCTTCCCACTGTGTGAACACCGCTGAGTAAAATTAGAACGCGCGCAATCAATAAGTTCGTAAAACTTCGTCGCAGATGGCGACACTGTGCAATTGTGCGCAGCCATGTCAATAACATTTTAATGAAATAAAATATATTAAGCCAAAAAATAAGAAAAGTACATTCGTTGTGGAGCTAATTATTCTATAGCTGTAAGGTAGCTAACAAAAGTATTTTTTTTGTGTAAATAATTATCAAGTGGTAATCATTATGACTACATAACAGCATCTCCATCAAAGCGTCAAACAAGCTTCGCGTTTCGTATTGAGGTCGCCGCTGTACACCGCCATCTTACGTCCACCGTGTCAACTTGTGTTGAATTTGGTGCAGTAATTTTGTGTTTGATTGTGACGAGAGCAAGTTAACGAAATACAAACTATTCCGTTTCGCCAATATCGGTAAGTTCCAAGAATAAAACACTGCAATATGTGGCGGAAAATTCAAGTGAAAAGCTAAATGTGAAACCCCATTGGTAAAACTGGGTGTATAGCATCATTTCGATCAAACTAACAATGAAATAATATGTCAAACGTTTTCTGGATCAATAGTTGCCGCATTTCTTCGCGTGTAACTATGTTGATGCTTATTTCTAATGGCGATGAACTTCTGTTTCAGCGCCTGGTATGCTGCTTACATAGTCGGTATTATGGCCTGCTAAATCGCAACAATGTCCGACGTGAAGCAAGTGAAAGTTGACAACTGGGGAATATATTTTCTCCAAAGGCTAAAGCACTTCTTTAACCGAACGGACTACTGTGACCTGACGCTTCAGTTTCAAGACAATGCCCAGCTGAAAGTACACCGATTAGTACTCAGTGCGTGCACTGAGTACTTCGAACTCCTGGAACGAACATGTGAAATGTACGAAGACTGTCTCGTGATGCCGGACGACCTGCAGGCGGATGTTGTCGTGCCGATTGTAAACTTCATGTACACGGGACATTTAGAATTCAAGATGGATATACTAGAAAGATTGTATCAAACATCTCAGATTCTCAATATGCCAGTGTTAAGTAAACTACTGGAGTCACATCGCAACTTGGCGCCTAAAGCACCTGCTCACAGTTATAGTGGTATCAAAAAGTTTACTAGACAAATTGAACCTAAACCTGCAAAGATAACCACACCTGCAGGCTCCAGTAATAAACGCTCCTACAGCAAAGCATTTGACAATAATATAGTATACAGAGATAAAAAGACTTATCAATCTGTTGCTAGAACTGAAAATGTTAATAATAGTGCATATCGACCTCCATCTCCTATATCAAAAGACTCTTTTACTGCTCAGAAACTGGTCATAGGTGACCCACGGCCAACAAGATATGAAGTACCTGAAGAGCTGGATAATGACAACATTTTTGACAACTCATTCTGCAGTATATCATATACTTCCCAGCCATTAATGGTCCATCCTGATACGGTCAAGCGCTATAAAGCTAAACGAAACAATGTATTCAGTGAAGCATCAGGTTCAAAGAAAATGTCTGGTTTGTCAACAATTGATATTGTTGAATGTAAAAGGATAAGATCTAGAGATGATAATTTATTTGATGATAGTGCCACTGAGCATAATTTTAATGATGAAACTGAATTGTTCAATACTTCCTATATGAACAATGAAAAAGATCCAAATCAGCTTTTTGATCAAATCTTGGATCCTAATGATGGAACTGGAGGTCCGAAAGTCACAATAGAAACTAAGGACAGTAAAGCTGCTTCAAACCTAGACCATGCAAGGATAATAAGTGAAGTCTTAAAGAAGTATCCTCATTTGGTTAAAAGCAATAAAAATATAAAATTGAAGATTCTGGATCCTGTGCCTAGTAAAGGTAGAAAACAACAAAAACAATCTACAGCTCCTGCTTATGTAGAAGATAAACAACCATTAAAGTTAAAAACAGAAGAAGATGATTTTACTTATGAAACTGATGTTATTGATTCTAAGCAAGCAGCAAAACTTATTGCAATGGGTGCAGACAATACTAAAGGCCCTTGGATATGTTTAATCTGTGGCACACCAGGAAAAGCTCTGCATTTCAATTCATACTATAAGTTCCGCCGTCATTTAGTGGAAGTGCACAATGAAAAACCAGTGGCTAACATTTGCGAATACTGTGGCCTTAGATCTTTGAAGAGAAATTATTTACTACACCACCTTTATGCTCAACATGGTGTACAACCGCCACCTCAGTATCACTTCCCTAAATGTAACATGTGTACTTATATTGCATTAACTGATGCGCTGCTTACGAAACACAAACTGAGCCATAAAGATATTAAGAACTTCCGCTGTAATGTTTGTTCTGTAGCATTTGCTTCTTCTAATCAACTATTACAACACATACAAAACACAGGACACAAGTACAGTGCTGAAAAGAAATCTAATCTGCAATGCATCTATTGCATGAAAGTATTCTTACGAGAGATAAACCTTTATTCACATATAAAAACACATCACAAACAAGAAGCAAAGACTGACTGCATCATTGAAGACTCAGATGAAGAAAAGCAAACTGTAGTAGAAAGACCAAGAGCAAAAGGTGCAGTCAAGTTTGAACCTAGTACAAGCTATGACAATGATTATGAAGAGGTGGATTTACAGTATCCAATACAGCGCAGACCATCAGCTGACAAACAAGTTCCAGCTAGACGACAACATATTGTTAACTCCAATGCAAAGCAAAAGATTTTAAATCCTGGCTTTGGTACTCCAAAACCAGCACTAAAGGCCAAAGCAAGTAAAAGTATCAATCATACTCAATCTGTACACAATGATTTTTTCCAAGATATAAAATTGCCAGTGGAACCAGTATCAAACAGTCAGGATGAAGAAATTGTATTAATAGACAACAATGAATACATCCTGAGAGATCATCAACTTATTCCTAAAAAACGGAAGCAAGACAACAGAGACTACATCATTTCAGATATGATTGAACCTGATTCTTTAGAGACTATTCAACAACCTACTACATCTATGGAATACACTCATGTTCAAAATACAAGCATTGAAGAAAATGTGCAGCAACAGTCCAGTATGGTAATAAAGAAGTCAGCAAACCTAAATCAACCCATTCAAATTGTGGTATCAAATGAAGAAGAATACAAAGCTTTGATGGCTTCTAACCATCCCATTATATTTGACGATGGTGGCACAAACAAAACCCTGACTGTATTAACTGCACCTCACCACAACCAAGCAATAGAGACAACTGCAATAGACTTGGACAATACTGCAGAAAATGAAATGATGATTCTTCCACATGAATATCCTTTAAATGTCTCTGAAGCTGTAGCTACTGAAAATTCTAACATTGTAGTTGTGTACAGTCACCCTGTTGATGATCAAAATAAGCAATTCCAGATTTTGACTACAGGAGGTATAGGAGCACAATTTGTGCAGTCCTCTGCAATCATAACACAAAATTATGAAACTGTAACTACTACTACGCCAGCAATGAATACACATTGTATAGAAACACAAGTGGAACAAACTTGGCAAAATAATATTCAAAGTTTAGAAGGTCAACAAATACAGTTACCGCCACACACAATAATGCTGGATTCTAATCAAGTAGTAACTGGGCCAATTCATAGTGCGACAGGTAATCATTTAGATGAGCTTCCTGAAGTACATTTAGTACCTGAGCCTCAAAAAGGTCTATCTCCAGGTGAAACTGATGTTGACCTAAATCAATCAGATGTAACAATTGAACATATAAATCAACAAGTTGAGCGAGAGACTATAGAAGAAAATGTATCATGCATGAGTTTGATTCAAAATGAAACAACTACTGTAACTGAGACTGTTGAAACTCTTCCTCAAGCTAAAACAATGCCTGACATCCAAACTAACCATGAAAATATTGAGGAACCTATGGAAATGGAAAATATGCTAGAACAACCACCAGCCTCAGAAGATGTAATGGAACAACAAATGGAAACAGAAATTGTACAAGAACAGCCAATTCAGACAGAAAATGTATTAGAACAACCAACAACGGAAACAGAAATTGTACTAGACCAACCAATGGAAACAGAAAATGTAATAGACCAACCAGTCGAAACAGAATATGTCATAGAACAACCACTTGTAACAGAAAATGTGATGGTTATGGAACAACCACTGGAAAATGAAATTGAACAAACAACTGTTAATATGATGGAACAACCAGTACAAACAAGAAATATTATGGAACAACCAGTAGAAACGAGAAATATGATAGAAGCAGTACAAACAGAAATCATGATAGAACAACATGTGGACACTGAAAATGTACTAGAACAACCGATCGAAACAGATACTCCTATGGAACACCCAGTAGAGATGGAAAACATAATGGAACAACCAGCAGAATTAAAAAATGTAACAGAACAACCAGTTGAAAGAGAAAATGTAATAGAACAACCAATTGAAACAGAATGCTTAATCAAACCTCTTGCCCCCCAAAACCCGCAAGAACACACTGTAGATTCTGTGACTATTAACAAATACTCAGAAGTTGAAAAACCTGAGAATGACACATCACAAGGCCAGCAACCAGAACTCTTGGAATCACAAGTATATGATGATATTGTAGAAATCAACCGTACCAATGATGAAGAACCTCTATATGCTAAAGTATCTGAGAAAAAGACAAAAAATGTAACTTTAGATTGGTCCGAGGATGAATATGATGTTGCAGAGGATGGCAATAGAGTTGCTAAATCAGTTTCAAATGAAGTTTCCCAAAATCAACCTTTAGTTGAAGAAATACCAGAAGTAGAAGAATCAATAGAAAACATTCAACAAGAAATGCAAAAACAAATGGCTGCTCATCTTGAAGCAGGGCCGGCTGCAGATCTTGAAGAAGAGGCAGCTGCAGATCTTGAAGAAGAGGCAGCTGCAACTACATACCCTCCTAATGTTGCAGATGTCGAAACTGAAGAAAGTGCTATTTCTTCACAAGAAGAAGACTCATCAAGCCAAGAAATGCAACTAGCTCCATTCAATGACTCACCATGTCTTACTGCTGCAGCTGTACCAAATCCACTTGTACAACAGAAATTATCGTCACTGCTAAATGATTGGGAAGATAATGATTCCCAAGAGGAAATGATTACTGTCAATGAAAATGTTGTTGATCCAACGACAGAACAGTCACCAAAAGATACTAGTGTTTGTTCACTAGAAATTCCAGAAGAAGTTCCAAAAACGATCAAAAGCTTGGTTAGTGACTGGGACGATGATGAGGAGGAAACCAAGGAATGAATAGCATGCTAATAGACTATGAAATCTTCGTTAGATGATGGGTAAAAGATAATATCGGTGATTACAAAATGAAAATATTATTTCTCACAACATATTTTGCCTATCGAAAAATTGCTAAATAACTTGGATAGAAATATATTTAAAATACTTAGTTATAAGTAGTACTACTAGATTTTTAAGTAAATAATTATGTATCATGTAAAAATCAATGAATTTATGTACTTGGTGTTGTGTAATGTAAAAGTAAATTCCCTTATAAAACAAAACAAAAAAACATTAATGAAACCTGTACATAGATGTACTTTTAAAACTTTATACTTAGTTATATGGTAAATAAAAAGGTGGTGCAGCCTCGTTAAATATTTTGTCTGCCTTTTTCCTGTAACCTTACAGAATACATTGTATACAAGCATTATAGTACATAATTCTGTCTTCTATACATTTTCATACAATTACTGTAACACTAAATTATGGAAATGATACTGATTATGTAGGGTACCTATTGAAGTTAATGAAATAAATGGGTTGATAATAGTCAATATTTTTTATTGAATTTACCACAAATAAAACAACATTTCATAGAAAAATACCATTTTACTAGATTTTAAACAATTTGCAGTTGCTAAAATCAACAGTAACAATGATTATAAATTATAATCACATTTATATTTATGTGTGCAACATTACATGGCAAAATGTTATATTATTGGCCTTACCTATACTGTATTTATGACTTGTGTAAACACGTCGATTTATAGGATTTACAAAGTTAAAAACATGAGTTACCTACCACTTCAGAACTGTAAATACAGCTAGAAAATTAAAGGCAATATGGGAGAACAGGTTCAACTTAAGTACTTTTATTTATAACAAGATCAAGAAATAAGGTAATTTATGAGAGAAGTTAAGTAAAGACTTACTTCCAATAATTTCTGTTTATGTATATTAATGTAATTGAATACTACAGAGATGTTATACTGCCTTTATGGCTAAACATAACAAAAGCCATTACACACCTTAAAAATTAACACTATCTTGTGTTCTTTTATTTCCAAAATTCAGGTTCATATTTCAAATTAAATAATTTCAATATATTTCATATAATAGGGATGATGTCTGGGTAAAAAAAAATGAAATTCTAATTAGTCCGTCAGTCAGATAATAAAAAAATATTAGACACGTATTTTTTGCTTTATCATATTAATAAAAAATTACTTAGATAAAACGCATTTTAAGTTGGGGAGTGGAAGTCGATACGTCACTAGTACGTATAAAATCTACATACTCGCGACGTCATGGCACATTTTACCTCAATGTATCGCCGTAATCTTTAGATTACGTAAAAAAAGAATAAATACGTATCCAATATTTTTTATAATCTCAAAGACGGACTAAAAAAAAATTTTTAGTCATCATCCCTATTGCTACAGGGACAACACGATTTAAATGCAGCGGTAGGCTCAATATAAACATTGAAAGATTACATATTTCTTAGGATGAGACAATACATGATTTTCATGCTTTATGTATTATGTGATCTGATACAACATGAAATACTTTTATGATCATATTTGGAATAGTAATATGTAGTGACTTAACAAATTACTGGCATACAAGCAGAAATACATCAATGTTTGTTGAGATTACATTTACTTGCTATAGTAAGTTTATAAACTTGACAAATTGATCTCACATTAAAAGCTATTTGCAATCTTGACTGAGAATATTTGCAAGAGTGAAAAACTATATCACAAAAAACTACATTCTTTCTCTAATTTGAAACACACTACCTAGCTATTCATCACAAAGAATATCTAAAAACTATGATTGTGTGTATCCTTTAAAACAGTTAATAGTGTAAGTGCATTACCACTCAACATGTACCTATTACAAATTAATTATAGGGTTTGTTTTTGTTAACGCTACAATAATTTTATTTCATTTACATAATTTAAACATTTTATCAAAGCAGCAAAAAGGTGAACTAGCACTGGAACGCAAGATATCATACTGGCACAGTATGATATCTTGCATTCCTAATAAAATAACATCATGCTTGTATTCGCTGAAGGGTCAGGCAGAGGTGTGCCTATGTACGTATACCCAATTTCGCCAGTTATGTTTGAGTTCTATGTAATAGGGGGCGAGCCTATTGCCATCAACCGAGCACAAATTCAGACTCTGCTGCTACTGAGAAAATCTAGATGGAAAAACCCAATAACACTTAAACCGACCCCGGAATCGAACCCAGGACCTCATGCTCAGCGGTAGCTTTTGCGACCACTAGATCAATGAGACAGATAAAAAATTAAATATATGTTAATTGAAAACAGAATAAAATGGAAGAAATAATTTAAAGAGTTGGTAACTATGCAGGTGCAGTATACATATGTAGTTTGAAATTGTGTAAACTTTAAAAAAAAACATTTGTTGCAATGAATATCATATTGCATTTTGTTTACTTCTTCTGCCAATATTGGAATCACTATTGAATATGTCAATATTTAATAAATGAATAAGTTTCATATTACATCAATTCAGTATGCTTAGCACAACGTCAAATTAACTTCAAAATTTGCCTCTAATGGAATAAATGTATTTACAAAATAAATTACAATATTTACAATAAAAATAAAGCATTACATATTTGCCTAATCATTGGATATTGAAACTAACACATATTTAACCATGTATGCCAGAAATACAAAGCCTACCAACACAAATAAATTGGTCAAAATATAGTACATGTTGGACTGTTGCTCCGTTATCACTTCACCTTCACTTGTGGTGGTGTTCTCTGCCTGCAGCATCGCCTCTTGCCGCAGCTTCAGTTGCTGCTCGATCTCTTCAACATACTCCGGGAACAACTCGCAAAACATTTTGTTTTTTATATTTGTGTCCAAGGATTCCGCCGCCAAGCAACGCTTCTGGAAATCCGATGTCTCAACAGATCCCAATGTTGGAGTCTTCTCTAACATGAAACTTAGTAGACCGGTGAGGATCGTGGATATTGACCATGCTGGGTTCCATGTGTCAGGATGGAAGTCCGTGATGCTAAGGCACAGTCGCGTGTTTGTCTTGAACCGACCATTAGGAGTGATCATGTAAATAGATGGAGGTTTGAATGGGAACTCCCTTGGAAATATGATTTTTCCATGATAGTACCCGCCCTCGTATGGACTCTTCTCTGGTCCTTTGACTACGTAATGCCATTCTAGGATATTAGACGGCACTGGTTCCGCTGTTACATATGGAACGGGGTCATTTTTAAGCCTAAGGTAATCTTGCTTTAGTCTGCTCGTAGCTCCTGTAACTTTGGTTTTTGCCATGACTTAGCACAAAACAACAACAATATAATACTTTAGTATGCAATTTAAACGAGTATCACTGCAATCATACACTATTAATTCTTCATTTAAAGTCCGCAAATCTTATTTTTGGTTGATCGGAATCAATCGCGAATAAATAAAATAATACGTCAAATGATTTGCAATCATACGATACGTCATTGGAATAGAGATGTGTAAATAAGTAACAAATTTTGAAAATCGACTAATAACCTGTTACTTAAGACTCATACACTAATCGGATAAACGTTTTATAATCAACCTTTAACGTTCCCAACCAACATCAGGTCATCAATCCACCCCCCACCCCCCGCCCCCACATGTGAGAATCCAGAGATCGATCCTCCCTAGGGTACCATAACGAATCCGATTTTGTATTGAATGAATATGGATGATGACTATCTTTTTTGTCCGTCTTTGAGATAAAAAAAAAATATTGGACACGTATTTTTTCTTTTTTTACGTACGTATCTAAAGATTACGGCGATACATTGGGGTAAAATGTGCCATGACATCACGAGTATGTAGATTTTATACGTACTAGTGACGTAACGACCCCCACTCTCCAACTTAAAATGCGTTTTATCTAAGTAATTTTTTATTAATGTGATAAAGCAAAAATACGTGTCTAATTTTTTTTATTATCTGACTGACGGACTAATTAGAATTTCATTTTTTTACCCAGGCATCATCCCTATTCCAGCAATTTCAGCATTCTCTGAGAGAGTCTAACTCTCTCTCTGTCGTCTGACTCTGAGAGAGTCTATAGCAGGCGGGGTGCTAAAATTTTCGAGCTCGCTTCGCTCTCTCTTGCATACTACATACGCACATAATCTTAAATCTCAATTTTTCCTGGGTAAATTACTTCTATTTCTGGATGAATGGTCAAAGAGAAAGAAAAGCTAACTTATTCGAAGTGGGATACTAATTTTGTTTATAGATGTCGTGAGATGTCTCTGTTTTTGGTCATGATTGAAAAGAAGCAGGAAGAGAGAAACAGGGCTATAATGAAATTGATATTAGTTGTTATCAATTTCATTATAGCCCTGTTTCTCTCTCTCGCTCTTCATCAATTTGAATTCAGACTTAGAATGCCTAAGATTGTATTTTTTTTTTTTTTTTGAGGGTGGGAAGTTATCAAATAACTTCTCCCGGTCTAGGCGGAGCGGGAGGGTGTGTCAGACTTTTATTGACTAAAAGCCACCCCGTGTTCCTTCCGTTGCCTGTGTGCCGGGGCCGCGATATCCCTTTCGGACAAACCCGCAACCCCAGCAGGCATTGGTCCTTACAGACCCCGTCAGTTGGTGCTGACACCTCTTTGAGGCACGCGTGGAACACAACGCGCCGTCGACCCGGGCCTGGTCCTTATCGGACGGCGAGCTACCCATTGCTCACCGTCCGCAAGCCCGCGCCTACAGTGGCCGGAAGTCGGCTCGCGACTCCCGACGCCCGGGGTGTCTCCTGCGGCGACTAGGGGCGCGAGGGCGCGCATCTTGCATCTCCCTCGCGCGCTCCGCCTCCTCCTTCGCGAGCATAACTGCTTCGCAGAAGGAGGTGATTTTGGTGTGGCCTGTGGTTAATTTTTTAGCAAAAAAAAGGATTGTTTTTCCACATGAATACGTTAAACTTCATTTTGTAACAAAAAATGGATGGTTTGCCACATAATGGCGTCCTATAGTGTACTCTATTTTTTAATGTATGTAATTAAAATCAAATCAACAGTTCCTAAAATGTTTATTTTAAAATAACAATGTCTATCTTACATCATTGTCAATCACCGAATGTATTTTAACATATCTATTAAATAGTATCTAATCAACGAAACATGATAATAAATAACATCAACCAATGATAATTCGGTTAAGCGGTACATTTAGCTATTAAGGGTGCTTTCACACGTACAGTCAACCGCACATCACTTGATTGTCCCGATAGACCGTACTGCACTACACCTGCTCACTCTAGCACAGTTAGCACTCGAGACGTCTCGCTGTACTACACAGAGCGCGCGAAGTGTAGTTCGAATTATCGTGACAATGTAGCCGTAGCTTGCTACATTATGTCAATTTTTCACACTGACGTGTGGTTGACCATGCCACAACCACACTACAACGATAACTACGTGCAACAATTTATGAAAATACAATTTCACTCACACGAGCGACATTTTGCCGTCCAAGTAAACCATGTGGAAGTAATTAAGTATTAATTATTTGATAAAAGGTACAAATATGTTATTCAATACCCGTGTCCCGATTTTTTTTTTTGTAAGGTGCCACAACGCAACTGCAAGATGCTGCAGCGCGGTTTTTCACACATAACCACTGCTTGCACAATTGTTGTCGCTGCGATGTGATGTAGCTGTGGTACATGTGAATGAGCCCTAATTAATTATTTCATTTGGAAGGCATTTTATACTTAGAGCTGATTTTTCAAAAGCCAACTAGATAACTTTTACCTGAGGACATTTTTTTTTTTTTTTTTTCTGACATATTTTTTAAACAAAATCTGACGCTGTAATATTTATTCCTTTATAAAAGTTATTGAAAAATCTGCCCCAAATGGTGGTATATAGATAACGCAAGTCGATTTTCAGTTACCTCCCGCGACTCGGGAAAACGCCCTTTGCATAAATGCATATTTGCATGGGTCATTCGTTTCATTCGCGATTCCGGTAGCTTCGGCAAAGATCGGGGTGAAACTACAATATTATTGATGGATAAAATTTGATACGCCATTACTTATGACGTCAATAAAATTGATATTTCATGCTGGGCGTTTAGAACTTGCGTTTTCGAATTTTAATTCTATTTTCGAAGCTGTGATTTACCGGTACTTATACCAAAATACCAAGCAACAGCATTTTAGTGAGCTCTTTCGAATGCATGCCAATTAAAAATTGTGTTGCTCAGTTATACCGACAAAAGCCGAAGGGTACAGTATAGGTTGAATATTAACAGTAGTACAAGTCTGTTTCGTTATGACGTCATGTGCCACAGTTGAGTAGCATGCTTCGTATTTCGTGATTCAATTGTTTGAGCAACTCTTCGTCCGGGTTGTCTTGCTGGACGAGTCTGTCGCGTTGCGCTATCAATTCGTTGATTCTGTCGCTCATCGGATTTTTTGGAGCGTTCCTGTAATATTAAGAAAAAATCTATCTCACTAAAGAATACAACTACGATGGTCTCAAACCACAGTCATCGAGTGTTCCACTGTGTCGTGACAATGTTTTTAATTATTGTTAAAACAATTACGTGTCGTTGTATAAGTGTGTGAAAAGCTCCACTTATAAAATCATCTACAGGGTCAAATTAAATTGGCTAGAGAAACTCCGTAGACGTGACGGGTATACATATCTAAACACGATAAAACAAAAAAAATACATACTTCAAGTAACATCACTACAAGCGGTCGAAGATCGCAAAAAAAAAAAAACTAACGAGCCTTACGTAGTCGCATATGATGTTTATCGTCTATTCTGGTATCTCACTTGGTAATAGGCAAAATTAAAGGGGCGGGGCGTCGTCAAGGTCGTTTCTGACGGCCAACTCTAGCGCCGCGCGCGCTCATTGGTGATATAAAATAGCGCGCGCTTCCCCGGCTTCCTGTTAGATTTCCGTCCCTTTTCACGAAATCACTCCCACGTATGCAGGAAAGCGAGAGGAAAGATGTTACAGATCAAAAACATCAAAACATTTTTATTTTTCGCGTTTAGATATTCATAACCAACACGCCTGCGGAGTTTCGCTAGTTAATTTAATTTGGCCCTGTAAGTCAACATTCGCTTATACTCACTTTAGATCATCAAACATATCTAATTCGTCGGGACCAGCAGGATCTGAAATAACGGAATATTTTTAATTTTTATCAAGATTGAGCTATGGTGGCGTGACCGCCACATACGATTTGTAGGTTCGAACCCAGACAAGCGCTTTACTTTGTGTAAATTATTTCATCACCACTGCTCTCAAAACGGTGAAGGAAAACATCAATATAGAACCAAAAATTCGAAGACATGTGACATCTACCAACCCGCACTGGGCGCGCGTGATGGATTACGGCCCACTCGCTCTCACAGAGAGGAGGCCTGTGTCCCAGCAGTGGGAATATTATAGTTAGATTATGCTAAGCTTGTCATATCATGGTATGGCTTTCTGGGCTCTGCCGTTCGATTTTGTAAAAATATCACCGTGAAACTTAGGTGAAGTGAGCGTGAAGTGAGCTGTAATAGTGTTAATCCCTAGCATCCTGCCGGTCGATTCTGTGGCAGTGACAGCTCACTTCACGCTCACTTCACCTAAGCTTCACGTTAATATTTTTACAGAATCGACCGACTGATCCCGAATTGGATGAAGATGGAGCTTTATGTAGCGGTTTTTTTTTTTTTATAAAGAATAACTGACTTATCAAAGAATGAGTATTGAGTGCAGGCGTGTTCGCCAGTATGTCCACATAGAAGTCATCTTTTAACCTCTTCAAATCAACGGGCATTTGAGTCACGCTGTTTTCTTCCAGGTCCTCTATTGGGTCTAGTCTGAAACAAAATTAATCGGTTGATAATTAGCATTGTTAATTTGTTAGAAAAAAAATAAAAAAATCTTTTATTTACAGACTACAAAGGCCCACATTGTGTTAGTGTCTAAATTATCTTATAAACTATGTTAGTATATACTAAGAACAAAGGTGATAAATTGATCATACCACAGATAGTTTCACCAAGCCCCATGCAATACATGAAGCTTGATAAACCTACCCATGACAGGCCCATCCAGCCTTTAAGCAAACACCCTTAAGATACTGTTGGTGCTTCCTCCCACTCTGCGTGTCATCGACGCCACCTTGGTGCTGTTTATTTCTCAGCAGCTACCCATCGCTTCCCTAAAAGATATTAAATGGAATCCTTTCACAAAAATAGGTGGCGACTCCCTACATTGCAAAGTTTTTGTTTGCACTCTCTCAATCCGACACAACCGGGGAGAGATCATGTGCAGGACTGACAGCGTAGCGTGCTCTACGAGGCCCTACTACTAATCTAGTACCACGTCTCATAATTTACATACCCCATCTCGCCAAGTTCCCTCCTGTCCTGCTGCAGTTGCGTCAACATTTGTTTCCTGGTGTGTAGTTTGACGAGATGCAACTCTCTGACGGCGCGGCCCCACTGCTCTTTGAAGAACGACTTCGATTGTACTGCGCTGTCTAGTTTCTCTTCTAAGTAGCGCTGGAAAAGAAATAGTATGTTTTATTGTAGAAAACTTTATAGATACTAGAGAATTTACACCATATAAATAACTGAAAACCTTTGATTATTATGTGTCTCTAGAGTGTCGCGCTGCAAAAGAACTAACACAAACAAGCCAACGTTTTTTTATGCTGGTGTGCGTGACAGATACGTCTTACACTCGCACCACATCATCGTGCTTTTCTAATGAGCAAGCATTTAACGGCTAACAGTTGGACGATATTTTTTTTGACGAGTTACCAGCTATGACTGTGAACGGCCAGACATATCTTTGCAAAAAATTATAAATGTATAAATTTTACACAATGGGCGGTCTTATCGTTAAAAACGATCTTTTAAAGACAATATTTGGATGAATTCAAGGGAGGTAGGGTGTGTAGTGTGTGTGTGTTATGTTGATAGGCCTACACTGTCCTCTCATACCTTTTAACACTGTAATTTGAAAACATTGTAAAAACCATTTACTTTTAAAAGAGTAACCGTGGAGTTTCTTGCCGGCTCTTCTCCATAGGAAACGACAAATTGGAACCGTGCACCTAGCTTCTGACGTTTCATAAGTGCCCTTGTAGGTTTATGTGAAATAAAATCATTTGAATTTGTAGGTAGTCAGTGGTGTCCCATTTACATATACATTATGTTTAGCCCAGTCAATACAAAATAATGCAAACGTCGCAAGGCGCATGTAACTACGTTTTTTTTTTATATGTACAACGCCTGCAGTGGCCTCCTGCGGTCGGGTCCGGAATGGTACTATGACGGCATCTACAATCGCCACATGCGAACTATGCAGCAAAGACCTGACGTCTATAACATCCTGACGTCACACAAATCCTGCATCGCGCAATTAGAGTTTACCGCGCGATGGACATATATACAAGCTCCCATATTCAACCTCTGGGCAGTTGCCCGCCAGACATGACACCCGTCTGGTCGGAGGATCCTCCCTTTTCTATGGTGGATGAGTGAACTTTACACCCTGTTCCTCATGCCCCTAAAGTACCTTTAGAGTAGTTTATACCAGTTTGCAACCCTGAAAATGTTGTGCTAGGACCATTAGTTCAGCCGATACGTCTCTTGGCAAATGAACCTAAATAGATAATATTTCACTTTTTGAAAAAAGTTTACCATTGTTAACTAGATGTACGAGTATCTTCGCAACCAATAGACCTGGAATACTTGGGTTGGGCTCAAATTGTTGCAAATTTAACTTGCTTCCCAAAAATATGGGAACCAGATACTTAAAGACGAGTCCTTAAGGAATATTTTTCAAAAAATCAGATTATCTAGCACCATGGGAGTAGCACAAGGTTTTCAGGGTTGCAAACTTGGGTGTAAACTACTCTCTGGAGACCAAACAACATATAAAATAATCGTAGTTATATGCGCATTTGCGATGTTTGATGTTGTTGTTGACTGGGCTAGTATGCAATTTAAATACTACCAGATTACAAATCGATTTTGCATGTTGATTTAGAATTAACTGATTGGTTTTCCAGTTTAGGTTTTAAAGATATAACCAATCTGCCTAGCCTTTTCCCAACTATGTTGGGGTTGCCTTCGAGTCTATCCGGGTGCAGCTGAATACCAGTATTTTACATGGAGCGACTGCCTATCTGACCTCCACAACCCAGTTACTGGGTAATACAACCCCTTGGTAAAACTGGTTGTCAGACTTGCGGGCTTCTGATAACGTCTGTCAAAGATCCACGAATGACAACAGCCGGGACCAACGGCTTAACGTCCTTCCGAGGCACAGAGGAGTCTTGGTATGTAAATATGGTCGGATCAACCCCGGTAACCGCGGCTTAACGTGATGAATCGACCCGTGCGACTGTTATTCCGAGCTCTAGGTTTTAAAGATACAAAAAAGAATAAATGTTTTGCTAATGAGTAGAAAATACTACTTACTAATTCCTGTATTAGACTAGCAGTTTGATCTTTGGTCAATCCGGAATACCGATTCTCAGATTCCTTCTCTGTATTCTTTATATTGTTCTGAAATACATAAAAAAAAGTTAAATAACAATTCACAAAAAGTTATGTAGTTTCCAGTAAAGTGTTGTTAGCCTTTTGTCATGTGCTGAGCCAAATAAAAGATTCATAATAACATCATAACATAACATTACTCCTGTCTTCCCCCAAGGGTTCGGCAGAGATGCACCTATAGTACACCCACATTTCGCCAGTTATGTTTTAATGTCAAAATTCTGTAACGAAACGACAGCGCTGAAAATTTATGATGGAATAGAGATGAGCACTAAAAAAATATTTTTAGTCCGTCTTTGAGGAGATTGTAAAAAAATATTGGACACGTATTTTTTCTTTTTTTACGTAATCTAAAGATTACGGCGATACATTGAGGTAAAATGTACCATGGCGTCACGAGTATGTAGATTTTATACATACTAGTGACGTAGCGACCCCCACTCCCCAACTTAAAATGCGTTTTATCTAAGTAATTTTTTATTAATATGATATAGCAAAAAATGCGTGTCTAATATTTTTTTTTATTATCTGACGGACGGACTAATTCAAATTTCATTTTGTTTACCCAGGCATCAACCCTATTACTATGATGTTTATATGCGATACTACTAATATTAGAAGTGCTAAAGAACTATTTCTTTTTGTTTTAATTACGACGGGGATGCTCTTGACCTGCATCTCACCTGATGGTAAGTGATGATCAGGCCGAAGGTGGAAGCGAGCTTCATCCGGAATTCACAACCACAGAGAGCTGGCTACCTTACCTCTAACTGCCGAAACACAACAATGCTTTTAACATTGATGTTATGGCGACAGACGTAGATACGATTGTGGTAGCTAGCCAGGCGGAGTTAGAACAAGCCCTACCACCAAACAAACCGAAAAGAATGTTTGCCGCCGCTGGGAATCGAACCCGCGACCTCGGGAAGATCACCTTTTCACGCCTTAACGGCTAAACGGATTTGGTTGAAATATGGCACACGGATAGACACGCATGACCTGGGTTAGGACATCGGATACTTTTGATCCCGGTAGTACGTCCCCGTGGGATAATTGCTGATCTCCACGCGGGCGACGCCGCTGGCAAAAGAAGATAGTGTTTTATAAATTCCTTCTACCTTGAGCAAATCCACCTGTTTCTGGAGCTGCTGTATCTTGGCCTCCAACTCCTCGACCTTCATATCTTTCAGCTTGAGTTGGTGGTTCATGTCGTCCTCCATCTTCTGTGAGGCTTCCCGTAACTCCTGGTATTTGGCCGTGTAGTGAGATTCTAGGCCTTTCTTTGCATCTAGTAACTGAAATATTAAGAAAATTGTTCAAGTTATAAGGTTAAATTCTGCTGGTATATTTGAAGTCAGATAACGAAGATTCGCTATTGGGTAACCTTAAGATATCTTTAAGTTACATTTTTCTTCCTCTTTTTTCTGTGGCACTTAACCAAATTATCTTTCTTTATTCCGTTTCTCCAGTAAATACGGCATTACAGTACAAACCAAATAGTCCAAAATGCCGTAAACCACTATAGTTACTGAAGAAAAATCCCTAATGCTCGGTTCTTATATACAAAAACGAATCATTTTCTTGCCAATGGTAGCTTTTTTTATTGTCAAACTGGGCATATACATAGATTCGTAAGCTGATACCTTTTTTTTACCTGTGATAGCTACTTCAGAAGGGTCTACTATGCAAACCTATGAGGTCTTTGCTTCATTATTGGTAATGATACAAGAGTCATAACGGTTCGTAAATTATAGGAATTAGTCACAAATATGTACTTTATGGTCACACCACTGTATTCGTAATTATGTAGCTCTTGATAGCAATCATCTTCATTTCAACCAAAATATATCTAATATTACGTATCCAGATTTACGTAGTTTTTGGTAGTATTAAAAGTACAGATTTCTACAGTATAATAATAATAGCAGCCTATTATTGTCCCACTGCTGGGCAACGACCGCTTCTCATACAGAGAAAGCATGAACATTGATCACCATGCTTGCTGGGTTGGCGATTTCAAACTTATATTAACTGTAAGTTTAGGTTTTTCTTACGATGTTTTTCCTTCACCGATGTCAGTAATCTCCAAGATAATCTCAGAATACACATATGAATTGAAAAAGTCGCATTGCTACTTGCCCGGATTTGAACCCACAACTCCATGAGAGGCGAGGCCTTAAACAATGTGCCGTCTTATCACATTTCTACAGTATAACATACCTTTTTCTCCCTCTCCGTATTCCGGTACCCCCTGAGCCTAAAGTCTTCAGTGGCGCGACTGAGATCCGCCGCTAGGTTGCGACACTGTTCAATACCCTTGCTGAGCTTGCATTCCAACTCAATCTGCTTCTTCGCCCACTCTTTAGCTAGGAGTTCTAGGTGATATTCTTCTTTGCGTTTTAACTGAAATTACAAAGAAATCGATGTTCTTTTTTTATAGAATTTTTGTATGAAAAATTGAAATTTGGATAGGACAACGTCTGTCGGGTCAGCTAGTAAACGATACTTTATTGTGAATGTGAAGACTATGTTTTTTACGCACTTAGTGTTACTCATGGTCTGGCGGTTTGAGTAGTTTATGCGGTCTACCCAAATGTCCTTTCTTTGGTATTTTTCGTCGAATCGTTGAGCTCCTTAAGTTCTGAGTTGAGCTGCACGATTACTGACAAATGCGTGCACTGACTGGACAGGTCCACTCAATCTGTGTGGTTCTTTCCTCAAAACATCATTTCAAACACCAATATACATGGTTTTCACATGCTCTGACAAAGATTATGTCTCGACTTTGTTTTGGCCTTTTTTCTCAGAGTAGTCAGATAGGAAACGCCAACCTCATCTAGTTTTTTTTAAATATTATTGATGAGTAAAAATGTTTGTACAAACCTATTTACAGAAAATAAAATTATTTCATCATACAAAAAACATGCTGCTACTGTATGCATTTTTTTAACTTACTTGGCATTTGAAAAGTTCTTGCTGTTGCTCTTTCCAGTCTTCGAGCTCGTTAACAAACCTCTGCATTAAGGAATCGCGTTCTATTGCAGGAATAACCGTTTTCACCATATCTGTTATTTTTTATATCTACTTAATAATAATCTTAACTAACAGAGAACGCACAGCATAAACAACTGGGTCCAGAAACAAAATAATCACAAGAGTTCCTTATACAGGCTCGATTTTGAGACGGGGTAGTAGGCGTAGGTACTATCGAGGACACAGGCGCCTAACCACTTTTCGACCTTATTACCTAAGCAATAAGGTCGAAAAGTAGTCAGGCTACTGTTTCCTCGATAGTACCTTAATCGCTGTAGCTACAGAAAAACGGTTTTAGGAAACTGTCCTTAACTTTATGAGAAATTTTGAATTAAAGCTTTGTCTGATTCCATTCGGGCCTGTTTCTTGTCAAAATCATTTATTTACAGATCCTAAAATCCAATTTGTCAGTAATTACATAAAAATCTTAAACACTAGTGTTAGTACATACATTTGTCACATTTGTTTCTTATAAGGATCAAACAAAAGTCTATTGGACCAACTGAGGTAAGAGTACTAAAAAAGACGGAAATCGCAAAAATAAAACTTTTGCCATACATTTCGTAGGAAATGAGATTCCAACTAACTTACTTTTTTATGATAAATTCACCCTTTAAAACAAAAATGCACACTAAGGAAGGATTTATGAAAATAAATCGAGATGAAAGTTTGTATGAAGGTCGTCAATTTTGCCGTGAATATTCCTTGTCTACACTAATATTATTAAGAGAACAGATTTGTATTTTGTTTGTAATAAATAAACTCAAAAATTACTGGACTGATTTAAAAAATTCTTTCACCAGTGGAATGCTATATTATCACTGAGTAACCACTAACATAGGCTTTAATTTACAAAGGTATCACTCAGGCGAAGCCGCTGGCGGCAGCTACTAGCACTATAAACCTAAGAAGTAAGAATAAAATAAAATATAGAAAGTTATTCACCTCGTTCATTATGTGTGATGTAGGTTTCGCTTCTGCTCGTCTCTATAGGTATTGGTCTGAAATAAACAATAAATAGTATATTATGCAATTAGTGAATAAAGGACGGATTTAAAGCGAGGGCCATAGATGAATCACGAGCAAGTGAAGGATTCTAACGACTGAATCGCGACCGTAGGGAGTGATTCATGATGATTGAATCACGAGTGTAGCAAGTGATTCAAGTTTGAGAATCCTGAGCGACGCGAGTGATTCATGGCCCTCGATATAAATCCGTTTTATTCAAAAGTTGCATACTATACTTTATACCATGACTACGAGAAAAATAAAGATTCAAGCGAAAATAGACATTTAACGAAGAAAAAAGGAAGGTCAAATTAATTATAATGCACATTAAAATTAGAACAATTACTAAAATTAAGAGTAATTTTCCTATTATTATTAGGATGGTCAACTTGTGAAGCGATATTCATGTGCTGTGTATCGAGTATTTTTTCACAAGGAGGTTGTATAGCATTGAGATGGAAGTCCAATATATTGGTGTCTTCTAAATTCAAACACCAAAACAGTGATTAAAAGAAGATTTTATTCACTGTTTTCAGTGAATAAAATAAGCTTGCTAGAACGAATGGTATAAAAAAATTACTTCAATATTTTGATATTTCAGTACACAACATACCACTGATTTTACAATAAAGAATCTTACAATAACTCGTTCTGAAAGCTTTGTCGGTCTAGTGGTCCTAATAGCAACTTCCGAGAATCCTAGCTTGCGTTAAATACCCAAGCAGTGCGTGGCAGACATTGTTTTTTTTTTCTCCTTGTGTCTAGATTTAGGCCCGGTTAGTGGCAATATGCTCCCTATTAGAAACTGAAGAAAAATTATGAAATTTTGTGATACAGCAGCACTTATAGACTTAATCCATGTTTTCCTACAGGGGAGATCCTGTTCAAGACCTACTGTCTTGTAACACGTCCCTAATTGTGTAACACGCTTTCAATTACAATCTGAGTGTTTTAAAAGATATTCCTAATCCATTGGTTCATAGAATTGAAAAATCTAGTCTACTGAACAAGGTAAATAACGCCATGAACGCTATTACCCCGTAGGTCACAATCGTAGTACATTTTTTTTTTCTGAAATTGGAGTCTTTTTGAGCCTCATCTACGATTGTTACTAAATAACTTTTATATTATTATTTCTTTATATTCACCTATCTATCCTCGTCTCTTTCCCACACATAGGCTCATGCTCGCTCTTGCTCTCTCCTTGCACATCTTGCATCGTCTCGCACTGTACTTGCATGTCGGCCGTCACTGGCCTGACGCGAGAGGCGAGCAGCTTCTCCTGGCTCAGAGTGAACGAGTCACACATCTTCTTTATAAGTTCCGTTATAGCGCTGGATTGGAGGACTGAGTCGCCGGACGCTGTTTTATACCTGGAAGAGTATTTTAATGGGTATGTATTAAAGGAGTGAACAAGAAAGATAAAACTATCGGAAAGAATTACACTTTCAGAATTGTCATGTTACTCTTTTTAGGGCTGATTTCACCAATGAAAAGGAACGCGATCAGCATTTCTAAAACGTATTCCAGAGCTGTCAGTGTCAAAATTGTGATGGAATATTGTACACTGACAGCTCTTGATTGCGTTTAGATGTGCTGAACGCGTTCAATTTCATTGGTGAAATCCGCACTTGATCACTCTTTGCCGAAACCGTTCTGACATAATAAAGGTAAATGCATGTCCATGGTACGGGTTTCAGTTTGTCAACGTCTTTCTTTCGCATCAGTAGAGGTAGGTTTATACGAGTCCAGTAATGCGACAGTTCAGTAAGTCAGTCCAGGGCTGACTTGCAACTGGGCTCGTCTAGACACTAGTTTCAACCCAGACCAGTACTGACTTCGCGCCATCAAGTCAGTTCAGAAATAAATGGTTTAAGTTTGAGTGACCGTCTACAGTCCGACCGTCGAGAATAGGTTCCTGACGCCTGTCAGTTGGACAATATCTAGTAGTAAAACCGGCCAAGTGCATGTCGGACCACGCACAATGAAGGGTTCCGTAGTTGGGATGAATTTATCCCAAGAACAAACTTAACATTGTAGTTGAAAAACATGTTCTGCCTTATGGAATGTATGGGAGATCATGTTTTTCAAACTGCAAATTTAAGTTGGTTGATTATTACTCGTTAACATGCCGTTCGATTCTGTAAAAATATCACCGTGAAACTTAGGTGAAGTGAGCGTGAAGTGAGCTGTCAATAGTGTTAATCCCTAGCATCCTGGCGGTCTATTCTGTGGCAATGACAGCTCACTTCACGCTCACTTTACCTAAGCTTTACGTTAATATTTTTACAGAATCGACCGACTGTACAGCCTACTTAGCTCTCATAGTTTTCCTTTTAATTTCGTTACATATACTACTGCTGTGAATTTTTTCACATGTCCAAGTACAACCATTTAGCTAGAAACAAGGGTATTATTGTCGGCATGATTAATATGTATACCCATGCCAAATTACAGCTTTCTAGTACTAACCGTCTCGGAGCTAACTCGCGGACAGACAGACGGACTTGGCGAAACTATAAGGGTTCCTTGTTTACTACGGAACCCTAAAAAGTAGTTAAAATAGTAAATAAATAATGTCCGGTAAAGTAAATTTTTTTATGTATCAGACTTAAAAGGCACACATCACTATCATTATTGAATATTAGAAATAAAATAAAAACCAATAAAATGCAAAAAGCCAACGTCACGTGGTGTTCCCAGGCGGTCACCCATCCAAGTACTGACCACGCCCGATGTTGCTTAACTTCGGTGATCGGACGAGAACCGGTGTATTCAACGTAGTATGGACGTTGGCGAATTTTAAGTTGAATTTATCGGTTGCTATCAACTTTGTGACGTCATATAAATTACAAAAGTAATCTTGGCTGAGCATTCGACGGCGACAGACGGTTCACTTGCGCGGTGTGGTTTTTGATTAGTCGACTGGGGATTATTTATAAATAACTGGCATTACGCTAACGATGCTGAGTAATTGTAATAAAAAAATATTTAAAATAGTAAATAAATAATGTTTTTTTTTTTGTTTAGGAAAGAAAGAAAATATTTTATTTAGCAGACTAAAAGGCACATATCATAATTACGAGTATTATTGAATATTAGAAGTAAAATAAAAACCAATAAAATGCAAAAAGCCAACGTCACGTGGTGTTCCCAGGCGGTCACCCATCCAAGTACTGACCACGCCCGATGTTGCTTAACTTCGGTGATCGGACGAGAACCGGTGTATTCAACGTAGTATGGACGTTGGCGAATGCTAAGTTGAATTTTTCGATTAGCAGCAATTTTGTGACGTCATTTTATAGAAATGGCTGAACATTTTATACAGTTTGAAAGAATTCGCTTGTGCAGTGTGGTGTTAGTGCATTCCACTGAACTGGTACATTGCGCTAACGCTGCCGAATAAATTAACATGGAAGGGCATGATTTCCAGTAGTACATTTTAGCGTTTGTAAACATGTCTATATATTTTGTTAATTTATGATTAATTTGTATATAATACCAGCTAAAATTATAGACGCTGACAAGACAAGACAAGACAAGAGCAGTACATGAAAAAAGCTGAAATTATAATATACTTACATATAAATACTTTTGTTTTTTAATAATTAGTTAATTAAAAGTATAAAAAATTCAACTTTTTATTTTCTAAATAATTAGATTTTGACACATTTTCTATACAAAATCTATTAATTCGCAGTATTAATTGTTTAGATAAAAATTATGTGACCATTGAAATCAGCCCTAAATCTATACAAATAAAAATAAAATGCTGTTTGTTGGTAAGCGCTCACTTGAGAAAGGTTACACCGATTTGGCTATTTTCGGTTTTAAAATGTTCGTAGTAGTCCGAATCCGGCTTTACGTGTCCACTCCACTTTACGTGTAGGGGAGTTACCCTAAAAAAATTTTTTTTTCTTGATTTTATTTTACTACTTTGTCGGCATGATTAATATGTATACATATGCCAAATTATAGCTTTCTAGTACTAACCATCTCTGAGCTAACCCGCGGACAGACAGACGGACAGACAGACGGACATGGCGAAACTATAAGGGTTCCTTAAAAAGGATCAAATTCGCAAAACACATATTTGTTAGTTCGTCGTGATGGCCCAGTGGTTAAGGCGTCGCCTCTCACGCCCGAAGTTGTGGGTTCACATCCGGGCTAGTACCAATGTGACTTTTTCAATTCATAAATACTTACTGAGTTTATCTTGGACATTACTGACATCGGTGAAGGAAAACACCGTGAGGAAACCTGGGCTTATTTTATTTTTTTGGGACCAAAATCAGTTATATACATTACAGCATTTACAAAAAGTAGTTATATTACAGTCAGTCAGCCAGTCAGTAGTTAATATAAGTTTGAAATCGCCAACCCGTCTTGAGCAAGTGTAGTGATCAATGCTCGTGCCTTCTCTGTATTTTTTTTCACACTAATATCTTTAAATCAACTCACCTAGCAGTATTGCTAGCAGCTATATTAGTATAGGCGCCTCCTCCGCCATCTTGCGGTAGGTTGGTGCAACTGCCGGCGCGGAAGTCGATCTGTTCCTGCGGCACCGCGGCGCGACGGCCTGCGCTGTGCAAGTGTGTCGCGCTACGGGCTGTGAGGTTGTTTGGTTTCTGTAAGTATTATGCAAGATTTTGTATTATTGGACAGTCAAGTAAATAATATATAACATACACAATCAGTATGTTGAATGTTCCCACTGCTCGTAATCCACCACGCGGGCCCAGCGCGGGTTGGTAGATGTCACATGTCTTCTAATTTTTTATTCATTCAGATATTCCGGTTTCCTGACGATGTTTTCCTTCACCGTTTTGAAGTGGTGATGAAATAATTTACACAAAGTAACCTGTAGCCTGTCTGGGTTCGAACCTATGATCTACAACTCGTAAGTCGCGGCCGTTACCACTGGATCACCGCTGCTTTGCAGAATTGCTCCAAGTCGATTGCAGAAAGATTTCAAATCGTTGACTGATGTGTGAACTTCCTAAAGCACGTCCTGTTCTAATAATAGAATAGCAATAACAGATTCAGCATGCTAAAAACACAAAGCAGTGTAACCATTACCTTTACACTGTCATCATTCTTCTCGCCAACATATTTCAAACTCATCTCGACATCCACAAAGGGTCTTCTTCCGCTCTCCACCGCTGGAGTATCGTCACATCGTAATATAAAACATCGTTCGTGTATCGTCAAAGCGTCGTCAGAGTTACAGAACTTGTCTAGGAAGTTGCGCGTGTCGTCTGTCGGGATCAGCTTGCGGAGCTCCATGCTGCAGATACCTGGGACGTAAAGGGGTTTAAATTAGAAATAAGTTTTAAAGAAATTACACTTATATCAGTCAAGTAGGTAAATGGGTTATTTGAACAAGTCAAGTTTATTACTATAGCAGCAGTGATAGCCTAGTGGTGTGACCGTCGGACTGCCAAGTCAAAGGTTTCGAGTTCGAAGCCAAGGCACGCAACTCTGGCTTTTAGAATTCATGTGCGTATTGTATAATTATGACTTGCTTCAAAAACGGTGAAGGAAAACATCGTGAGGAAACCGGGTATGCCTGAGAGATATTTCTCGACGGTGTGTGAAGCCAAGTCAGAGACCCATGGACCGCTTTAACTCAGATACCAGGTTAGTCACTAACCACACAAAACGAAGAAGACTGTATAGCTGTTGATTTAAAACTTATTCATGAATAGCTTTTGCCCCTATTTTCTTTTCTGTACGCAAAATTTAATGATGATCAGTTAAGTAGTTAAGACCTTCGCATTTATAATATTAGAAGATTAATACTGCATTTCACCCCATCTTTGGTATAAGTTTTCTCAATTTCATACACGCTTTGAATATACGATAAAGAATCTAAAATTTAGATTATTTATCGTGTCTCAGTACGTCTAAGATTCTAAAACATACTGTGCAGTTCTTTGATCATTTTTAAAATCCAACTTAGGAATGACTTCTTTGTCCAGAAGCTCACAAGTTCATAGATAATAATAGATTAACATACCCACGTCCTTCTCACTAGCACACACCCTGGTGACAAGATGCGGACATTCAGTGAAGTACCTTCCCAGTGATGCGAGATCAGAAAGCAGTCGTAACGATGTGCGTTGATTGAAATGAACGTTAGATCCGCCCGTATTGCTTGAGGTCGCAGACATCCTGAGGAGCATTAAATAAGTCAAATAATCTTAGGCCCACTTGCGTGTTAACAGTTAACTCAGGGTTAATCCAATAATTCTCTTTGGATCAACCCTGAGTTAGCTGTTAATTCCGAGTTATTTAGCTAACCCATGAACGCGCAAGTGGGCCTAAGCCGGAACGATATCCCCTATCGTGTCGAATCAAAATTATGACAGCATTATTAGTTGCGTCCATTAGCTCCATCACCGTGCACGTATGTGGTATAATAAAGTATCTTGATTCGGGATCACATAACAAATATTCACCCTACAGAAATTGCTAGTGCTTTAAGTTATAATTTTTTTTTTTTTCTGGAATCGGCTTTTAACTTTCAATGATGTATCAAATGGGATCTAGGTTCATTGTATTTTGAAATGTTTCCCCCACTATGGACATGATCACTCTCAGGATCATGTATCAGAATGTAGATTGAAACATACATACCTATCCGTCATAATGTTGTGTGTAAAAACGGAATAGCTGACGAAACAGTCTACTTCTTTAGGAGCATTCGGGTCTGGCAACAGCTGAAAAATTTACAGAAATAAATTAAATTCAACATAATAAGTGATAATATGAGAGCAGTGGAGGCCCAGTAGAGCACTGAACTCAAAACGGTGAAGGAAAACATCTTGGGGAAACCGGCATGTCCTAGAACCAAAAACTCGAAGACATGTGACAACCCGCACTGGGCCCGCGTGGTGCATTACGGCCCACTCCCTCTCACAGAGAGGAGGGCTATGTCCCAGCCAGCAGTGGGAATATTATAAGCTTATTATGATTATCCTATACTATTAAATGAGCAATACATGTTTTTTTTTTTTTTGTTAGCACTTTCTCGGAAACGGTTCTAATGACTTTAATGACAGTTGCCATAGAGGGGTTAACGGGGGCAAAAAATCGATCTAGCTAGTTCTCATTTCTGGGAAAATTTGTTTTAATGTAATAAGCTAATAATAAGCTTTATTGCGACGGAAAATTGCCGACAAAAAAATAAGAGAAATAGTTTTTTATCAAGAAGATGGTCGAAAGCATTCTACAGTGCACTAGTAACAATATAGCTGCACTCAACTCATTTACTAGAACACAAAACACGAGTTTTTCAAGACTGTTTATTGTAACAGCCCATTGAATAGAATATGCACCAGGAATCCAAGATATAATAGTATATAAAATGTGTGATTATAGGTATTGAATCAATCTTACCAAATCCAGATTCTCGACTGCGCCAATAACGAAACTGAGTACAAACAGCTGTTTGCCGGTGCCAACCTGGATGAGACCTTCATCACATAGCAGCTTTGGTAGAAGATCCAGCGATGACACAGACTTCTTGCTTTCTGTTATGTAATCCTCTGCAAATAACAATAATTATTATTAAGGATGGTTGCCATCCCAATCCTAATATTATAAATGCGAAAGTGAGTTTCTTTGTTTGTTACGCTTTCACGCTAAAACGGCTGAACGGACTTGGATAAAATTTGGCACATAGGTAAAGACTTAGAATACTTTTTATCCCGATATTCCCACGGGATCGGGGATCGAGACTTGTGCGGGTGAAACCGCGGGGCGCAAATTTAGACTTCTTTCAAGTTTTGACAAGGCAAAACAATGAGAAGAAAGGCCATGAAGCCTACAACCAGTAGCATTAGAAATTATATATTGTATAAGGCGAATTTAAACAACAAATAATGCTCCTATATGGTATAACAAGAGCATTATTTTGGTATAACTGCTACCAACTTTATTGCTGCTTATCAACGTAAATAAATATAAATAAATACTATAAGTAGCGCAACAAGAGAATTGAAAAAGCAAAATTCTCTCATAAATTACACCAGTTTTTAGATAAAATATGCCTTATTATTAAGCGACAAAAATAATTAGAATAATAAAATCATAGCAGATCAAAAAGATACTTACTCAAAGTCATTGTCATAGATTTGCCAACAGGCGGAGTTGATGCTGAGACGGCAGGTGGGTGCGCTATCTCATTGCTGTGGAACATGCGGAGCTCATTCCTCTGGTATAAAATACAAGGTCAAGATGTTAGTTCAAAAACTGCATGAAAAGATGGTCTTACTAATCTGTCTATTGAATTTTCCAGGGCATACTTACATACACTAACTCACGCCTTCTCAATGGGGTAGGCAGAAACTACAGAACGCCTACACTGCCGTATTAAGCCAGCGCGGGGCCTGTAGCAAATTCCCCCTATGATAGAACTTGGTTTATTTTAAGTTCTAAAGTTTAGGAGATAAAGTAGTCAAATCAATGTTTCTAGACAAATACGTTCTGTTCCTGTTTCTTAACAGGCTAGTAGGTACTTCAATCAAATTACTTTTTTCAAACAATGCTAACTATATTACTGTTTGAAAAAAGTAAAAGTAAGTGCAACTTTTTTTAAACCTTTTTAGAATAGCGGGTGCTGCTAGTAAATTGTAATTGTGTAATTCTTATAAGAGAGCCTAGATTCGAAAAAAAATTGCACCTCGTATAGTCTAGTCTTCCTATTGACCATTTATACTGAAATAAGACGTACTAAGTCGACTAATATAGTAAATGAGTAGAGTAAATGAAGGAAGAAAAACTAAGATGCAAGAGGGAGCGTAGCGACGGCGATTTTTTTTTAACGCCTTTTGGTTCAGTGACTTAACAAATATGTAAAGTTTTGCAAGCAGTGAGCTCGAAATTTTTTAGCACCTCTCCTCAGAGAGATTCTTTTGACAATACATGCAGAAATACTAGAAATAGGAGTAGCTGTGTTAACTTATCAGAAAAGGTGTAGAATTAAGAATGGCGAATTTTTTTAGCATAGCCTCGTAGGTTCTGTTTGTCTTGACCGTTTTTACATAATATTTCATTGGACCTTCTGTCCAAGCGCGCTCCCCCAGAGCGCGGGGTCTGTATCATTTAAATTGCTACACCTGTTACGTGGCTGTATTGTTATAGCTTTTACCAGCAATGGTTAGAGAAGGGATGCTATACTAGCTACTTATTTTACCAGCAAGGGTTAGAGAAGGGATGCTATACTAGCTACTTATTTTACCAGCAAGGGTTAGAGAAGGGATGCTATACTAGCTACTTATTTTACCAGCAAGGTTATGAGAAGGTATGCTATACTAGCTACTTATTTTACCAGCAAGGTTAAGAGAAGGGATGCTATACTAGCTACTTATTTTAAAAGAAGAGTAAATCAATTCAGATTATGGGACTTATTTCTGTAACGGTAGATTTAAATTCTCCATTCGTTTTAATAAATCAAACTGTTTAGTAAGACAATCTATGCCAGTTGGTGCTATAAACTACTTATATTTTTCTATACTAGCTTCGCATATGTTACTCAGTGATAATATAGCATTATACTGGTGAAAGAATTTTTTAAATTGGTCCAGTAGTTTGGAGTTTATTTGTTACAAGCAAAAATACAATTTCCCTCTCTTTTTTCTCTTTATAATATTAGCATAGATCAGTGGTTCCCAAACTACGGGTCGCGAGTCAATATTGGGTGGGCCTTGAAAAATTGATTTGCACCTATGATAACTAAATACCGAAATAAATTGGACATATCAAACTAATAGAAACGACAATAGGAAACAAATACATCTTTCTCATTGAAATAGCACTACTAGTATTTAATTAAATATTAAATTATTTGTTTTGAACGTTTGTATTTGTATATTGTAACTTAACGTTTTTTTTTTTATTTGAACAGTCCTTCATTCATAATTATAGTTAAATATTCCCATTTTTTCACTGTGACAGCCAAGAGGTGAGTCCCGAATTTGGAAGTTTTTGGTAGGTGGGTCACAGTCCAGTGAACTTTGGGAACCACTGGACTGTAGATTATAGCCTTATAATAATACAGTTTAATAGAACTGCAGCAATAAATCACAATACAATCAAACACGGTATCTTCCTCATTTCAAGTAATAATTTTACTTTACCTAACAGCTTGTGTATGCACTTCAAGCAAGTTTTACATAAACAATATTGATTTGACAAGTGATTACAGACATGCAATACAAAATTACGTGTGAATAAATATGAGGGGTTTTTTTACTTGTTGTTTCTGGACTAACTGACTATCAAATGGTTTTTAATTATTTCCAGTATGAAAAGGAACTGACGATGATAATAATGGCCCAGCACTGTTCAAATATTGTGCCTTGGTGATTTACTTCAGTTATTTGGAAGCTGACACCAACATAGTTGAGGAAAGGCTGGGCAGAACATGTTGATGGTGAATATATTTTATCTTTGCCTCAGTTGCCATGCCAACACATAAAACACCTAGGTGTTACAACTAAAACCTAATTTATAATTTTGTTCTACTTGTACCTATTGACTGATAACTTGTAAGTGCGGTGCAGACTGAGAATATAAGTTGATTATTATTATATTAACTTGTAGAGTCAACCCAAAAAATAATGGTAAGTAGGACAAATAGGAACTTCTTTGTGGGGTATAGTGGAATACTCCCGTCACCACATTGAGAACTTACATTCTCTTGAGTAAAATAAAGCATTTTATAGCGCTGAAAGATAAAACTATTAATTACATTAACATGTATGCTTACAGGAGTTGGTGTGTTAATTCTGTCTTCGATTGAAAGACTCATCAACAACTGTGGATGACAGCATTTTCCTTCAGACTTAACTCCAAGTAGCCGATGCCAAGAGTGTTTGATCTGAAAAAAAAAATCTGTATTGAGTTATCTGACAGAAAGAGATAAATCATAGTAAAAGAATATTCACTTGCCAGACACACTTTGAAATTGTTATACTGTTTAATTTGATATTGATTAATCTGTGAGTTCTGTTGCATTCAATTTGGGAATTGGTGGATATGGTAATAGGTAATACGGGCTGGTATCCGCAACTCCACGACTAAGCGCGTATTTTGCGTAAGAATTGGTGGATATGTTGATATTACTAGATACTGATTGACAGATAATAAAACAACGGTTACATTATTCTAGTTACAGCAGCAAACTGAGTGTCATTTCAGATTAGAACTGCACCTAAGAGACAAAGTCAGGTTGGACGTTAACTAAAAATAATATCAAGACCATACTTCTACAATTTTATTGGAAGGGCATGGCTGTGCTCCAAGTAAGCTCAGGAGTAAGTATCCCACTTTATCCTTGCGTCCCTGTGTGCAAGTTGTGTACACCTCCACTTTCACTGGCACATTCTGGACTCGTAAACTGTAATATTGACATTGATAAAAGATTAAGATAAAAAGATTTGTTGGTCAGTGGCTAAGGTTCATTAGGTGGGTTCTCATATTGACGCTCTTACAAAGTAGAGCGTCAATATGAGTGAAATCATGGATTCTAGAAGATGTTCATTGTTTGATTTGAGATAAATCAGACTTCAGATGGAGACTTGGGCAGTAAAGATTTGAATGAATCCTTCAAGAGAGTTTTAATGGCTGTGTTTTAAAGGAATAAATCATATAAATATGCATGAAAAACAAAAGTTTGTTTACCTTCGAAACCTTCTTTTGTCTGCTTCCCAAACAAGTTCAGCATCAAAAATAGGAGCATGTGAAGGCACAACAGGGTCCGTCTCTAACATATACCCATTGAGAGATCCACTTACAATAAACGGCGAACGTAAAAACCCATATCCAAGTCCTAGAAACATTCGAAAATTAGAACAATGTTCATGAAAAGATTTTGTTCATGCAAATAACGTTTCAGGCTGACTTATATGAAACTTGAAAACAGGTATACCTTCTTTCACGTGCAGGACTATCTGAATATTTGGTCCTCGTAATTCGTCCATCAATATTTTATTTGAAATATATGAAAATATTATAAAAATTCAAATCAAACGCAACTGTAAACATTGCTTTCCAAAATCAAAGATGACATTCATGACATAACAACATCAGTGTTGCAAATCTATCTTATAACTTTATAAATAAAAGGGTAAACTGATTTTGCTCAAACTCTTGTGCAATTTTCATGTTCCTAGTCCCAGTAATGTCTGAGAAGTAAGAATGGGTTTTTGGAAATTCGATCTGTAAGGGGGTGAAAAGGGAGGATTTCGTTAGTATGAATAATCTTAATCCTTGAGTTGAAAAAAAGTCCGACTATGATAAAGTTTGTCATTATTCGTTTTTCAAAACTCCTCCTCAATGTGGTTTTAGGGGGTGTTAAAGTTTATAGAGAAGAATCTTTTAACGGACGGTCCAATCGGATCTTGGATCCGCACAGCGTGCAGTTCGGTGGTTAGTGTCCATTGAATGACTTTTTCATGAAATCATGACATTTGAGAACAAATCTAACACATTGAAAATTACAGTGTACACTTTGTACCTGTAAAATATGGTCTAATTGAAATAAATGCTCTAAGTTTGAGTTTATGAAAAATATTTTTCTAAGGTTTTTTATTAAATTAAAAAATTGACACGAATACTTATAAAAAAAAGAAGGGAAAGTACGAAATCCATGCGGACGGAGTCGCTGGCGAAGTGTTTTGATGTCAAAAAAGTAGTAAGGAAAGTGTTGCCATTGAAAAATAAAACTGAACAACAGGAGGTCATGTTTATTAATTAGCTATCACACCACTTGTTTATATATTGCTATTTTTAATCATTATTAATTTATATTCAAGCTTCCAGCATTTTGGTGTACTGTTTGCCTAAAAAGTTGTTATCATGTTTACAGAAATATCGAAACATCCACCGTGATACCGGAAGTTAATTCCTAAAATAATTTAATGCATTAATGATTATAAGCATTTTTACAATACAATAATTACAGTAATAACGATAAAAAAGTTATTGTTGCTTTTATTTTGTTTATATAAGGCGTATGGCGCAATTCTTTTATGATTTGTTTTAAAGATTGAATTTGTTTACTTGTTTTTTTTCCGTTAAAATGACAGCACTTTTCAACTTTGAGTCTTCTTGGAATTTTGAAGTTTGTGGTGAACAAATAAATAAAATATGCCTAACAAATATGTGTCCTTAATCATATGTGTTATATAAAATTAGATCAAACCTAGTTATTCCACAATGAAGAAATTTATAAATGAGTACAAAGCTAAAACTACAAAAGGTCGGAGTCAATCAGAAACAAACACTGCAATAAGGTAAACAATCGTTCATCGACTTTTAAGTTGACTTTACTTTTATCTAATAACTACCTACCCTAAAAGTATTATATAAATTAGAATCAGGTATTGTACGGTAGTAAGTGCACATTCTACGGTTGACGAGCCGCCTGTGACCGCAGCAGACTAGAGCTGAGGAGGGCCGACGCTCGACAACGCGCATGAAGTGGATCACCGGAGCGCAACGAAAAGTAATTTGTACAAAAAACCAAATTCAACTCATTGCGAATGCCGCGTTGTTCGTGATGTTTTGTCTGACCGCACAATATATCGGCGGTCATTGTTGCTAGTCGTTTTTTATAACGATCGGACTTCTAATGCGCCGGTAATGTTCCGCGTGTTCCTCGCATCGACGGACATTCCGTTTTAGTTTATAAACTTATTTATATTCGATAAATGTTATTTAGTTGCTAATTGCAGACGGGTTGTTTACTGTGTTACCGTTGTCGAACAAAAAGTGGATTCTTTGCAGGACATGGGAGTTTTTAAGTGGTTGCGCCGGTGAGTATTTACGTGAATTTTGTTTGATTTCTTTTTTCATTAATTACCAACCTATTTCAGGTATGGTAGGTACGTATTTTGTAGTATTTGTGTAAGAAAATAGATTCAGTAGCTATTTAGCGGCATAATTCTGTTTACAAAGAAATCCTTTTTTTTCCTGTAAACTTCTAGACAGCTGACTTGAGATGGCGCTAATACATAAAGATCAATATTTTCATATAGTGCAAATATCGTACGCATGTAATTTAAAAATCAATGTATGTTCAATCAAACATTCGATTTCGTATCAGATGATTGCACGAACAGTTAGTTACTTTTAGACCATACAACTCAACAAAATGTCGATCACAATAGAACAGGTATGCACAATGTCCCAGGATGATGTAAGTGGTCCACCTAACGTTGAATCATCGGAACTGTACCCACAATAGATTTGATTTTATTCCAATAGAGGCCAGAAGCTTTGTGTACCATTGCCAATACAAATCACAGGTGAATGCAGTTAATTATTGCAACAAAATCTAGTTCAACAATCATGGCTAGTTTAGTCATTTTCTGAACTTCAGGACAGGTGTACCTTGGGAGCCTCACTGGTAAATATATTTAATAATTTCCCACTTAATTTCTAAATCAAACATCCTGAATTAGGTCGAAAGCTAGAGTTCATTGACTTTTCAAAATAGGTTCGTTTACATTAGTCACCTTTATCTATTGCCTAAAGTTTTGTAAGGAACGAAAACTTTGCAAAACGTTAATACATATTACGGTACACAATGATAACTTCATCAATTTTTTTTTTTTGTATGTGTTTAATTATTTATTTATTACCGGTTGTCAAGTTAGTCTATTATTAATCTGATAAGAAAAATCGTGTGTGGTTTTCGTCTTTAATTATCTTCAATGAATTACTGTTACTGCATTTCTTGACTTAGACATGGTTTACAATTAGCCTACCCACGGAGGGGAAGGTCAGATGCACCAACCAAGATTACGAACTACAAGCAGGGCCGCATTTAAAGGTGTGGAGGCCCTGGGGCAACCAACAAGTGCGATTTTGTTTTTGGATCAGACGAAAAAGAAAACTTTTCTAGTTTTCAATCATTTATACATAATAGGTACTAAAAATATACAAAAGAAAAAAAGATAAATGTTAGGCGAATGGAACTTTGCGAGCTTTTTTGGTCGAAAAATCATTGATAATTTCGGTGAAATCCAATTCTCGGAGTAAATCACTTTCAATACTAAGTAGAGATTAGTTTCATAGGCGGTTCTGTGTCATCGTAGTCCGAAGTCAATTTTTTTTAATTTCATCTTCGAAAATGGGCATTCTCCAGTGCAGTTCGACGCCATCAACACCAAGTACAGTCTCAACGTAATTTCAACATTTAATTTTGGAAATGTAGCTCTGAATTTTCGAGTATTTGCATAAAATTTCCTTAGATTGATTTTTTTGATAATCGTTTTTATACAAAACGGTAAATTTTGTTTATTGGACCAACTAAACTTTTTTTTTATCAAGAAAAATCAAATTGTGGAGGCCCCTATTTTGTGGAGGCCCGGGGCCATGGCCTCTGTTGCCCTGCCTTAAATCCGGCCTGACTACGAGGCTTGCCTCAAATTCCTTATGGACTGCGGAGGTTAGGCGGATGAATGCCTACGGTTACACATCCTACCTATTTACGTTAAACTAGAGCCAGGAATATTGATACTTATCCCCGATTATAGTTCGTTGTATCTGGATAAAGTTATTGTTTATTCCCAAAGAATAAAAAAAAACAATAGAACGATTATCTTTCGTGACGATTGAACGAACATTTCAACTGTAGGGTAGTCGAAAATTCGAAATAGTCTTCGCCATATTCACCTATGTCGGACCATAACTCTTTGTCCATAAGTTACCTTAGTCAGTCAATAGGACATTAAAGATATTCATTTTACTACAAAGTTCCCATCTTTTCTGTCGTCACTTTCCGGCCGAACACAGTAGCCTATCTCCCCTTTCGTCTCTTGTCTCGACGAAGTCAGTCGTCTGATTTGTCTTATGGATCTTCCCTGAACTTGTTGTCCATTAAACCTTTGAGAATAACACCTGTTGAAATTCCTTACTGCACACGTTCACACTATAGCCAAGAAAGTCCCTCTCCAGTTTGTCAAGTCAATCGAATTTCTACGAGCAACTAGCAATAGTAGCGGGACAGTAACAAGCACCAAGTAGGTAATTCATTTCCTCCCAAGGCATCTAGAAGACAGTCCAAAATCAACCTTCAATTCACTGTAGTGGCTTCGAAACGGCCGTGTCGGAACCATGAGGATGACTGGCAGTTATCAAACCTCCACAAAATAGGGGAGTTAACTCAGAAGGAACATAGGACTCATAGGTGTATAGGGCTTCTAAAACACTGCTCAATTAGAGAAGGCTTTTGTAGATGACGTAGTTCGACGTCAAGGGTCGAAGTCGTGAATGATTGAAAGCAGGAAAGCGAAAGTGCACCACTTTCTTGCAAGTGGTTTCAAGTATATGTATATCACCCGAAATGGCCCGAATCTAAAACCTTTCCGACTGACCGATTCCTTGACAATTCAAAAGTGCCTGTAAATGGTTTAATTGAAATAAATGCTTTGAGTTTGAGTTTGAGTTTTTGCTGTTGAGTCAGTTGCTGTTTTACGTGACAGTTCTATGAAACAAGATGGTCTTACTTATGATATGTGGAAAGCTTGGGCAGATGTTGCTTGCTGAAAAATTTGTTAGCAATATGTCCAGTCGCGCAGGGGTTATGAAGGTCTGAATCTGCTGAAGTACTGTTTTCCCGATCTTTCCGACTTTTGCTTATCGTCCACATCTAGATAGTCTGAATTGAACCTAGGAACCACAACTGCAGCCACTTTGAATGCGCGACACAGATAGCCACATTATGTTTTAACGAGCGAGACGATTCATCTTAGTACTACTACTAACCCGAAAGATCCATTCTAGCAAATAAATAAAGATTAGTGCTTTCTTTCAGCTTCTCTAAGGCTCACAATACTTTCGTTTATTCAAATCAAACACACAGGAACTTATAAAAAATGGTGTCCATGTTTTTTCAATGCTTCATTCATTGCGCACGACTGAGTAATTTCGAAAAAGTAACTACAAAAGAATACCTCCCGGTACTCAGTCGTGATTGATGCTTCCATTAATTACTGGTTCGATTCAATCTTGAAGCCTTTCGATGGTTCTAAAACAGTGTTATTGAAATTTCACTTTCACCAAACTTATTTGTGATAGCCTAGCGGTGCGGTTCTCTTATTGCTTTGCAAATAACCAAAATTGTTGGTTAGACAGCTTCTTATTTATGTAAGCTTTATCATCGTGTCAATATATATGGGCTGCTGGGACGTGCTTTCTAGTTTAATTACAATATTACGTAATGTATTGTTTGTATCGAGATTATAAAATGAAGCTTTGTTATAACTTCCGGCGTATCGGAGATTACAATTAAGGCTTGCAATATCCGTTCATTTTTACTATCCGGATAATACGGATATTAATATTTTACTACCCGGAGTATCCGGATAATGCGGATAATACGGATATTTTTTAGTTTTTATTATAAATAAAACTAACAAGCTTTTGTAACACGTTTTAATCAGTCTGTCAAGCAAAATAACAAATAAATAATAAACTGTACCAATATTTTTTTAAATTATACAATAAAACACCGATACCGCACAACAAATTTGTATCTATTCTTCTCATACTAAAAACAATTCTAATTAAAAATGAGATCTTACTTTTATCACAAATCACAACATCCCAAACAAATCAACCTATTTAAAACATAATAATTAAATAAAAATATCACTTTCCCTGGCAAATCAGCTCAATTACTAAACAACAATAGTATAAATCAAATATAATAAAACAAAAATGAACAAAATATCTCAAATAATCAAATAACCCTTTATAATATAATAGTACGATTTTTTTTAATATTTTTGTATCCAAATTCTGGTAATATGATCTTAAAAGCTTAAACTATCTAATGATCCTTCTTTCATGGAAGTTCTTAAATGGTTACATAAATATCCTATAGCAGAGAACACTCTTTCTGCTTCAACGCCGGTTGGTGGGATTGATAAAAGTAGTTAGTAAACTCTTTCTAAATTCCTGCTTCTCTGACCATTCTCATCAAATAGTGTCATCTCTACTCGAATTATGGTGTCTAAATCATTTGTTGAAGAAGTCGGTCGCTGCGCAGAAGATGACTGACTCATAAACCGGATGATTTCTTCTCGTATTTGTGTTTTAATTGATACGCTTACAGTTGAAGAAGAGCAACCTTCTGTATCCCGCTGAATTTATGACTGTTTGATCTGGTTGTTGTGTGTCGAAAAATGTAGAAATAATTTTAACATTCGGCAGTCTCACGGATTCGTTTGAAGGATTACAAAAGGACAGTGTACTTCGCTCTTCATAAAAATTGTGAGGGTTTTGTAAATATGTCATTGTACCGATTATTTTTGGAACTCGTCTTTGTGATATTCTTCTTTTGAGTGATACTAGAAGAGAGACTTTACAGATGACAGCTTTTTATTGAATATTTAAAAGAGAAATACAACTATCCGTAACATCCGAAAAATCCGGATGGTGATGCAAGTAAAATCCGGATTTGAAAATCGGCGGATATCCGGATAGTACGGATATCCGGATATCCGGATTGCAAGCCCTAATTACAATGGATGACTTCAAAATTTTCTGGTATAAGTAACAAAGACTTTGCTAACAAAGCCGAAATGAATGTTGCAGCGTTGCTGAAACTTTGTGTGGCAGAGGCCACGAACTGGAAAGTACTGTTGAGTGGTGCCCAATAGGTCACACGAGACTTAAGTGCTTTAATTAATGAAGCACTTTTACTATTAGGTAAACACGTATAGGTAAAAATAATGAATAATTCGTGCAAATATGGATGCTGCCCAATACTTGTCTCAAATCCCTAGTTATCCCCCTTGATACCCACAGGAAGAAAACAGAAAGTAACGCAATAAATTACCATCAGAGGTAGACCTCTCTCTCTCAGTGTTAGAACACCGATTGGCGAAAATATATCACCATTTTAAGTAGCCTTTGAAAGCTCTTTACACTTCTTAAATGATTTTTAAATTACTTCAAAATATAAAGGAAATAAAATTCCTTTCTCCACTCGGTAACGTTGACAAAAACTCGAAGCGTGACAAAAATAGAGTATTTAAAAGGCAATATCTAGAATGGCCGAATTTTCTCTTATAAAATTTTAGTACTGGACATTTCTATGATATAACTACGCTTTGTCAGACACGATCTATCAGTCTATTGGATCTAGGAGCTGTTTCTCAAGAGATCAAATTGATGTCAGGTGCACAATGCCTGGGAACAAATTTGCGAGCCTGATCAAATTGCTAATCGGTAAAAGTGTATCGATCGTCCCGCGTTGGTGGTACTCGTGATTATGATCGCCTCTTACTTTGCTCTGTTATCTACTGAGTTCTTGTATTTTTTTTTTCTACCAGGTGTTATTTAATCGGAGCTTTGGCTTTGTTGCTAAGCCTGAGAGTAACGGATTTACAATGTATGGTGGTAATCATTTAGACACTTTAGAACCGACTTCTTAAAATAGGAGGAGGTTCTGGATTTGTTTTTGTGTGAACCGATGTTGAAAATTCTCATTTACAACAAGAAAACGATTTAACATTTTCCGGGATGCTAAACACCCATATACGTCATAACAATAAAACCTCTATTGCGGCTATTGATATAGGAATAACCAAAGCTGTATCGTAGGTTTTAATATTTTTTGTAGCTCTAACGCTTCTCAAAGCGTTACAATTTAAATTCAATAAGAAATTCCACTTATTTCGAGTAGATCTCTGGTCGTTGCGTCGCGCCGGTGACCCGCGACTGTCCCACGCTTTTGCTGCCTGAATGACGCGACGTCAGAACTACCATTAGTTGCTGTTATTTGTACTTTTATATTGTTGAGTTTTTTTCTCAGACCATTGTTGGTTTTAGCGCCTTAAAAAAAGATTCAGAGAATAGGCCTCATTGAGAAACAACCGAATAATTCGTATTAAGTTCGATGACAGTGAATGTGACGTGAGTTTTCTGGTAAGCAATTGACTACTTTCCCCCAAGGGAGTATGCTGCATCCTGCACCACGATCAATCACAATCTGAATCATTTTGAAAGAGATTAATCCATTGCTTCAAAGGTTCTAAAAAAAAATCTGCTCAACAATGTAAATAACGCAATGAATGTTGTTGAACTGTCAAAATGTAACAGATTAGTCTTAATCATTTACGAAAATATGCTGCGCAATCAGATAACTGGTCTATACTGGCCCTAAAAACACTGTCCCTGTGGGGACACACTTGTATTGCTGGGGAGGACTCCGGGCTAGTGTACTTAATTATATTTTTATGTTTGTTGGCAGCGAGCGCGTGACTGTGACGACTCATCACACCGTGAACCCCAGTTCCACTACACCCGAAGCACAGGCTGCGCAGGGCCCCCATAGCACCACACAAATCGGCACTATTCGCACAGAGGAATACAAACGAGATTTAGCCGAGTTCCAAGCGAGAAGATCCTCAGTAAACAAGGAACTACCAGACACGCCTGTAAAGAAAAAATGCGGTAGACATTCTTTACCCGTCTCTTGTACCGACTGCACCGCGGACCACGATAACACTTTCAATTATGAGAAGAAATCAGGCGTTAAATACAAAAAGAAATCGCATAAACGCGCTCGAAGTACGACTCCAGAACGAACAGTTTACGGAGGCGTCCCGAACATACAGTTTTTATTCCAAAATCAGGTGTTCATGCCCGGGAATCTGTACCCGACGACGTCGTCGTTTTCAGAACCGCAAAAATTCAATCGTATATCAGGCCATAGAATAAATAGAATCTCTCCAGACTTCTTAGAACAAAAGCAATTAGAATTTAAAGATGATAGTCAGGCGGACTCTCCACCTGCGTTCTACAAGAATAACTCTCTTCCTTTTGATGTGAAGAACTTCTTGGAATGTCATAAGAGTAAGGAAGATGACGTCGATGGGTTGAGGGCAGCGGGAGACGTTAATTTATCTAGTCAGAATAATTCCATGAGTCCCGCGAAGGATGAGTCCGATGATAAGTTATGGGAAGTGATGAGTGAGTTGAAGAACTTAGATCAGTGGGCGGACGAGCAACTGCAGGTGCGGTCGCCGAACACAAGCAAATCCGACGACAGTAAAGTACGTTTTTCAGGGCAACGCCCGGCTGAATCCGTTTATTTCTTAGTTTTGTTTGCATGATTGACTTTAGTGAATTCACACAAAACGGAATCAATAGCCACAAGTATTATATACTGACTTTGATGCAGATGATTGATCGCGTTAATTTGGTATTGTAAAACGTAAACTTAAGCAGCGTGAGCTGTGGTTGCCCAGTGGTAACGGCCGCGACTTATGAGTTGTAGGTCATGAGTAAGAACTCTGACAGGCGCTTTACTTTTTGTAAATTATTTCGTCACTCTCAAACCAGTGAAGGCAAACATGGAGAGGAAACCGGCATGTCCGTGAACCAAAAATTCGAAGACTTGTGACATCTACCAACCCGCACTGGGCCCGCGTGGTAGATTACGACCCACACCCTCTCACACCGAGGAGGCCTGTCCCCAGCAGTGGGAACATTAAAGGCTAATTATGCTAAACGTAAAACCCCCAATACGTTACTTTTCCTTAATTACGTTTCGTCGAGTCATTTACTTAGTCTCAAGTCGGAAATGAGATCATAATGATTTCCTGTCTTAATACCTACTTTGGTTCTTATTTTTAGAGCGATACGAGTGCTCACGGTTTGCCGATAGCAAGTGCAAGCAACCTCGATGTCACTGTAGACAGGAATAAAACATGGAACCTTGGGAAATGGGGCGTGGTTCCCGTTCAGATAAAGAAGTTAATTGGTGTTACCATTGAGCATGTTAGGAAGAAACGAAATACGGAGATAAATATATTGAGGTAAGGCTCTGACATCATTCTTTATATCATAAAGCCTTTTTAGCACTTCTATAATGGTATTTTTAGATGTCATTGACCTTTTAATGGAGTGAGGTGAGACTTGGATGTCTCATAAACACCCGAATGCAAATATGTTATAGCTGGGCCCAAAATCGTAAAGGAAGTTGAAGGCGGGATGAAAAGCTCAGTTTTCTTAGTTATTCGTTTGTTTCAGAAAGTGTCGCCACCCTAATATAATACTTCTAATGGGAATCTATCCGGATATTCACAGCAATGTGCACTTGATTTGTGAGAGATGCGTCGATTCCCTCTTCGGCATACTGCACGTGCAGGTAACTTTTAAATTATTGTCTGATTATTGTGACTCTTATAACAGCTGTGACAATTATTCCACTTCATTCACGCGACATCTATATACTGCACTGCCCTATAATTACCCACTTCCTATAAAAAATCATTACTAAACTGCAAACTTTTGAATACAGTTTGTATATTGGTAAGTCAGCATTTAATTTAAATACTCTTTCATCCTTATTGTAAAACACATCGTCTCTCTACCGACCCATGGGCACCGCTACTTTTAAAATTAACGCGTTCACCTTAATAATAACCGATGTTGAAACGATTAATTTTATAGGGTCGCATTCTAAGTGCGCAAACAGCAGTGCAATATGCCCTCGACATCGCGAACGGTCTCCTGTTCCTGCGAATGCAAGGCTTCCTCCACACAGACTTGTGCAGCACTAGTGTGATGATCACAAGCCATGATGCTGCGAAACTGGCAGATGTGGGCTCCTGTGCTCAGTTGGAGAAACCAGAGAAGAGGATGCCGAAGCCATATGAGATTTACTCCCCGGAGCCACAGTATGTTAATATTGAAGGTGAGTTTCGTTAAATACTTAGAGCGTTTGCACACATGCGTTCCGGCGCCGCACCGCAAAGTGCGTAAATTGTCATCTGTCAAACATCTGTGTTTTTGACAACGCACAAACAAGTGAACGGTACTCAATACTTTATTTGCATTCCACAATGTGCACTTAGTCGGTAAATTAAAATTATATGGGATCATTATGAACCCCGTCGGACACAACAAAATAGTAGGAGAGAGGAACCTTTGAAAAAATCAACTTATTTAAACAAAATTCAATATTATTATATGTATTTACATAAATAGTTTACTGTACTTATTAATACTTATTAGATTATGTTAGCATTTATATTTTATCGTTTAAATATTCGTTTATACTACCGGTACCGCTGCGTCGTGTCGTCGCAACGCGTTTATCTCTCTCAACCTCGTCTCGCGGGCTGCACGTCCGGTGTACGTGCGGTGCGAAGCCGGAACGCACCGTGTGGCACATCATTCATATTTGTATGGAGGACGACGCAGTGCCGCGCCTCAGGCTCTTAGTATCTTGTATACTTGAATTTAGAATCCCAGATATTTTTCATAGTTTTTCATAAAGTTCAAATTCCATTAAAACCAAAAAACATTACGACCTTTTTATTACAATGGTCATTAGAAAACAAACTAAGACCGCATATTGGTAAAGTAGAAGTGGCAATATTGAATGTAAATTACTGAGATTCTGAATTGAAGCATAGACATAGTCACAGTTATTACAGGGTGGCAGGGCCTTCGACGCGAAAACTGGTACCATGGATTCAGTACATGATTTTCGTCGGTTATTTAAAGAAAAATCAGCAGTTCCATACACCATACATTTTGACCGCGTAGGTATTGAACTTTTCTATGAAACAGCAGATTTTCTTTTTAATAACCGACGAAAAATTTCAACACAGGGGGGTTCAGTATCACGTCAATATATTTTTCTGCTGCCTTATATCTTTGCGGTGTTCCGGTTTGAATTCACACGAGACATTTTAACTTAGTCAGTAATGTTGCATTTATTGCTAGTAACGCATCGGTAAACTCTTTAGTGCTGCAGCTGTCTAAACGGGTGGTAACCACTTTCCGTTAGGCGAGTCGTGTTCGAGAACACATTAAATGAAAAAAAAAATTGTACGTCTAGCTAGCCGGCTAGTTTCTAGTTCAGTGTTCGCTAAGTTGAATGCTCGCTCAAGGTACACAGCCTCAACAAGCTAACAATGATAGCGAGTTTTATTACAATCCAGAGATTACGTACAATAAACTTTGTATGCACTTACATTTTAGCATAGTTGCCAAGTAAACAACAGCTGTTCACACAACATGACTGAAAAAAGTCTCATGCTCATTTTCACTACCACTAAGCGACACCTAAGTGCATGCCTAAATAAAAGCGTGCTGTTGGATTTTCAACGCTCGGCTCAGCACCGAAAGTTGAAAAGGTTGAAAATGGGTATTAGACTATCATCATTGTTGTACTTAAGAAAAGATGTAAAGGAAGCATTCATGCAATTGCCAGTACCTACATTGTCATTGTTCTATGTAACTTCAAGGCTACGCATTTAATTTTGCTAAAATTATATCTTTATCTAACATTTATAATAAAGCAGTCATTATACAGACTTATAATAAAACGCGACGTTCTGACGATTGGCAGTGTAGAATAAAACATCTTAGTTCCAAGCAACCAAATTAATTCTTATTACAACAGTTTTGATAAAAATAATCATCAATCGCGTCAATTAAATTCATTTTAATTGTAATATAAATGTGTATAATGTGACGAAACGGTCGTAAATATCTGTATCTTTCACCCGTATGTAATATGCCGTATAAAGCTGGGGCCACACTAACGATCAACGTCAATGCCCATCATCGCCATAAACAACGCAGTAACTTTTCCGATAAATTGAGTGGCCACACTTGAACGGTCAACGTCAATGCTCATTGCCGCCACCAGAGTTATCGCCTAGCGTCAAACGCCAATGTGAATGCCGTTGTCAAATTCCCGCGATAAGTTATGGCTACACCCACGGTTAACGTCCAACATCGCGATAATCAACGGCGGTTCCCGTTGGTGTGGCCGCAGCGTAGTGGATGTAAAATGTTACATTAGAGGACCTACTGTAGGTGAACGTTAACTACACTTCTCCTAACCCTACCCGAAAGGTAATATAATTATTCACCTGTTCCTAGCAAGGACTTAAATCGGTTTCTAGGACTCTTTTCCTTTTTGCCATTCACCACGATGTTGGACGCCCTTCGTCCAATTATAACAGTTTTGACGATGTAGTCAACCGAACGTGCTTAAGACGCAGATATGTATACCAGTGACCTTGAGGGGTTAGCTTACATGTTCTGTACTGAGCTCACGCAACTCGTCGTACGTCGAGCCAGTAATAGGACTCGCCCATCAAGGAGCGCTGTCCCATATTAGACGCATTATTAATTTATTACACATAAACAATAGGTATTTTAATAAATCACGTATACTAAAAGATCAATAATTAAATTATCTTTAAAATGGTGAAGATTTCAGAAAAATACGCTTGATAGATTTTGCGCGATTCTCAGTTTTTTATCCGCGTTAGACATAACTTTACAAATAAATTTCATTATGTAATAAATAGTAATAATCTAAAATATTCCTATATTAAGTTATTAAAAAATTGCTCTAATTTAACACATATTTTTTCCAAATCATTAACACTACTCGTTTAGACGTGATCTTCAATATAAAATGATTAAAAGTCGGTTATCGTCGCCTTAAGGACATCTTAGAATTCTTTGACCTGACCTTGACCATAATCCGGTCAAAAACGATTGGCCATATCCACGTCTAGCCAGATTTCATAAAACTGTCAGTGTAACAGTCTATTCTATGCAAACAAGAAATGAACCATTAGAATTTTTTTAACAGCTTAGCTGATTTCATTTGGTAATTTTGGTCACAGTTGGCAGAAAAATACCCGCATTTATTTATACGTTGTACATAATGGCATCATCATTGGTTGGTGCAAATGACGTATTTATTGTTAGTTACTGAAAGCTTTCTCCAACTAACCAACGTAAAAAATATTGCTTTTTTATTGCTTCAGCATCAATGCCTTTGATAGTGTAGCCAGAACGGTAAAGTGCTTTGTGATATTAGATTAAAGTATACCTAACAGAATCTTACAGTACAACTATTTTCTTAATGTCCCTCGGGAATCATCGCATTTTCGAATACAAACGAATGCTAATTTCCATGCCAATTAACGATTTATCGTGTATAATAATTTGAAATCAGAACTAAGTACTATAGCTCTATACGTATAGTTAACACGGTTAACACGGAAATCAACACAAAACAACAATAAAGTACTATGATGGACATGGAAATTGGGTGTACTCCGAGCACTACTGGGCGATCTGAAAGTATAATAACAATAAAAATAATCATAAGGGGCCCGCTAGCAAGACACTTCATAGAAACGTGATTTAATCAAAAACTGTCGAGGTACAAAATATATTTTATTTATTTTCTATAGGTAGAAAATAATGTCCTTATGTAAACCTATCACCTGTTGATAAATCTCATTGGGGCCTGCCAGATAGACTCGCACGGAAATTGGCATTCGATTGCATTCGGAAATGCGATGATTCCCGAGGGACATTAAGAAAATAGTTGTACTGTACTTCCATCGTTCATATCATGTTGAAAAAATTGATTCTTGGCTTCCTATAAATGGATAAAGAACTCGATTATACTTTGTATAATGGTTATCAGCCGAGAACTACTTTATTAACTAGGTAGGTATCATACAATCCTAACAATAAAAAAAACTGTTACTGTCCCTGCTGGGCAAAGGCCTCCTCCGAGTCCTCCGGGAACTCTTTCCTCGCGCCACGCGCCTCCTCAAACCAGCCCTCGCGGTACACGGTGTTCCTCATTGCAAAATTTAAAATATTCCGTTTATAAATTCATTTCACGTTTGTTAACGCTTCAACGCCAAATAAACAGCGCTTTTACAGTTGCTACAAAATACACACTGATTTACAAACTCACAAGATAACTGAAACTGTTTTTTCTGTAAATGACGTCATCAGGTTGTTAGTCGACGTAAAATTCGGTGTAGCGTATGCCAACGTCCATACTACGTTGAATACACCGGTTCTCGTCCGATCACCGAAGTTAAGCAACATCGGGCGTGGTCAGTACTTGGATGGGTGACCGCCTGGGAACACCACGTGACGTTGGCTTTTTGCATTTTATTGGTTTTTATTTTACTTCTAATATTCAATAATAATCGTAATTATGATATGTGCCTTTTAGTCTGCTAAATAAAATATTTTCTTTCTTTCCTAAACAAAAAAAAAACATTATTTATTTACTATTTTAAATATTTTTTATTACAATTACTCAGCATCGTTAGCGTAATGCCCCAGTTATTTATAAATAATCCCCAGTCGACTAATCAAAAACCACACCGCGCAAGTGAACCATCTGAAGCCGTCGAACAACAAACAAAAAAAGCAAATTCATTTTTTTGCATAAATAAGGTACAGAAGGTTGGTAAAACGTACAAAATTGTTCTTTTATTCTGCCTTTAATTTCGGCGTGCAAATATAAAATAAGTTACATAATTTTATTTAAATTAATGCTCGAATGCTCAGCCAAGATTAGTTTGTAACTTATATGACGTCACAAAGTTGATAGCAACCGATGAATTCAACTTAAAATTCGCCAACGTCCATACTACGTTAAAAGCAATTTTGTACAAAATGGAAAAAAAAACAACAGTGTCAGTATTATTTGTTGTTTTAGCTTCCTGTTGGAAAGTAACTTAGTTTTTAAAGTAACGTTAGATTTTTAACACACAAGTGATATTTTTTCGATACATAAATACTTATCGTTTTTTTATATAAATGACATTATTACTATTCCTAGAATACTGAGCACTCAGATACTATGCGTAAACTTCGACTTGAGACTCGCCAACGTCCATACTACGTTGAATACACCGGTTCTCGTCCGATCACCGAAGTTAAGCAACATCGGGCGTGGTCAGTACTTGGATGGGTGACCGCCTGGGAACACCACGTGACGTTGGCTTTTTGCTGCATTTTGTCTAGCTTTTTATATTCGTTTATTATTTATTGAATAAATAACTTAATTAATAACTTAATAAAAAAAGAAACACCACTTGCCCGAAATGTTGTCCTTAGTTACTACTAGGGACTCGGCGTCAACACACACACTAAAGAGGGGCAGAACGAAGGGTTTATGTATGTTATTGAATATTACACCTTATTTCAGTGTCAAAGAGCGCACTCGTAACCGATCGAGGAGCCGTTCAATGCTTGTGCTAAGTTGTTACTGTTCGAACAACTTTGTACTTTATGCATTCGAAAATAAATAATGAAATTTGCATTTTGGTTTTATTTCCTTTCTCCAAAACTTATGAACTATTAATTGTTTTAACGTAGTCTGAATATTCTTTTCAGATACCCGTGAAGCAGTAGGTGCAGAATTCGAGCCTCTCATATCAGCGAATCCGTCAGAAACTTACATTTCGTCCAATGCGACTTCAAAGGACTACAAAATGTATCAGAAATCTGATCAATATAGATGGCAAGCGCCTGAGTTGTTTGTACCGGATGACGAAGGCTTAGTGTATCCGTGTTCGAAGAGTGACGTATATTCTCTAAGTCTGGTACTGTGGGAGAGTTGTAATGGTAAGTAAACTTATACTCTAGAAGTCTGAACTATACAGGCTGGCAGGGACATCGACGCGAAAACTTATACCATGGATTCAGTACATGATTTTGAACCCCCATGCGGTGAAATTATTCGTCGATTATTTTTTTTAAATCTGCTGTTTCATAGAAAAGTGCAATACCTACGCGGTCAAAATTTATGGAACAGGCGATTTTATTTTCGAGATTTTTGGGTTGGACCCATAGTAAAACTTGTTCGCAATGATGAGTAGAATGAGGTTGAGGGATTTTTAATTAAGAGGTTTTTAGGGTAAATAAAAAGTAATATTTATGTATTTTTATTTATTTCCCTCAGCCGCCCTACCATGGAAAAATTTTACTTACGATAAATTGAAGGAACAATACACGCTGTGGAAAACGGGCGTACCACTGCCAAAAGATGGCACCTACCCAGGATGTTTACTGTCCTTACTTGAATCTGGACTAACACTTAATCGACATGAGAGGATAGATCTGGAAATGTTACAGAATACACTACAAAATGTGAAGGTAAATTACTATGATTTCGTTTATTAAACTTTTTAACATTTATAATACATTTTTAAATATTTCGAAAAAACGACAAAATAAACATTTAAAAATATAAAAAATAGTTTTCCGCCGATGTTTGGTCCAAGCTATCGGTGGTTAGGGCTGTAAAGACAGGAATCTCACAATGCGAGCCGTATTATAATTATTATTTATTTATTTATTATTGTGATCCTATATTTGGTAAAACAAATGCCAACGTCCATACTACGTTGAATACACCGGTTCTCGTCCGATCACCGAAGTTAAGCAACATCGGGCGTGGTCAGTACTTGGATGGGTGACCGCCTGGGAACACCACGTGACGTTGGCTTTTTGCATTTTGTAGTTATTTTTAGCTGGCTACTTGCTTAATTGTGTACCAATTTTTTTTACACGTTTCCTTCTCATATGATTTAAACGTAGGTTGCTTGTCGAAATGAGAAGTCCGATAAAACCATAAGTTCACAAGTGTAAAAATAAACTTAACACAACGTGACGCTTTTCAAAACTATTTTTACCCTAATACAAACTATTTTGTTAACTCGAAAATTGTTGCCAGGGTAAAATAATAAACATATAAAATATACAATTTTTAAGCTCCGCTCAGGGCACAGGGTTTTCATTCAGTAATAAACGTTATGGTAATTCACATAAAGTGCAAAATTCTCCTTCTGCTTTGAGACATACTTAATTTTAATACTTTTTATATTATATAAATGCGATGCGCCTTTGACAACTTCAGCTGGCCTGTCCTGTCTACCTATTACATATACATTATCAGGTTTGTGCCTAATGAACCAGCCGGGGCCGAGCAGGCGGCCTTACCTTGTTATCTGTACGAACAATTTTTTTTAAATGAATAGTAGAGTTTTCACCCTGTGCTCGGTGGCCTGTAATAGGCTGAACATTTTGAAAACCCGAAAAAAAAAGCTATTTCATTTCGTGTGTATTTTTATATATTTTCGTTGCCAACTTGATTTCTTATTTATAAATAGTCTCTACAATCAGTAAGTAGGTATGTCAATAGATTTCAATCAGTCTGAGAACAAAATTACGTGTTATGCGTTAAATAAGGACTGATGTCAGTAAAGTGATTATTACAATTGATCAAAACCACATTATACAAATATATAAAGGATTAGAAGTCGTTTTAAAGTACACATAGAAATTATTTTAGGTAAGTAAAACATGACATTCCTACTCAATAAAATGGTTAATAAAAAATTTACCTACTTATCAAGCATTCAACTAGATACTCTATGTGTTACTGTTTACAGTAATGAATTTAAATATATGACGAGGATACACAACTGTTATTTTATTATATCTTTCGCCAACGTCCATACTACGTTGAATACACCGGTTCTCGTCCGATCACCGAAGTTAAGCAACATCGGGCGTGGTCAGTACTTGGATGGGTGACCGCCTGGGAACACCACGTGACGTTGGCTTTTTGCATTTTGTAGTTATTTTTGACTAACTCGACCTCATCTAGTATTTAAGATATTTTTTTTTGACATGTAAATGTTTGTTAGTAACCAATTTACAGAATAAACATCCTTTACCAGTTTTTTATTTGCGTTTTATCTTTTATTTCATGGTTTTGTGTCCACCAACTCCAAACTATTAATAAAAATAAAACGTCTTGTCGAAAGGGAAGTCATTGGCAGGTGAAAGCCCCACAAGTTCACGCTTTGTATAAAAATAGTAGCCTTTACAATATCACGTGTTGACGTGCCACCAAATTCAAATAAACTGATAAAATATGAATGGCATTTATGTTTTGGACCTAAAATTAGGTGTATCATTCGCCAACGTCCATACTACGTTGAATACACCGGTTCTCGTCCGATCACCGAAGTTAAGCAACATCGGGCGTGGTCAGTACTTGGATGGGTGACCGCCTGGGAACACCACGTGACGTTGGCTTTTTGCAGATTTTTTCCGAACTTTTAATAATTTCCAAATATATGATTGAATCTTATTATTTTATATTACAGCGTGATCTGGACGAGCTTGGCTACATAATTATCCCAGCCCGTCTACAAACCAAACGATCCACATTCAGTTCTACAGCCTGGGACACCACTTCCCCAACCGACTCCGAATGTCTTAGTCCACAAAACGTGGAACACAAAGCTGTAATTCACAACGTTCGGGAAAGTTCCACCGAAAGCGAGAAAGAATGCAGTAAAAGCGACGCGAGCCCTCTGTACGAAACAATTAGAAATTCTAGTCTTAACTCCATGTCCGTTGCAGAAAAGTGCTTCATCTCTGACGATGACCAAAACGACCATGCCCCGATCATAAGATACGAACATTTACCAGACAAAGACTTCTCCAGTGCCTGTTCTACCCCTATAGCTAAAATAAAAGCTAGGATCAAAGAAATGGACACTCCAGGAAGTTTACATAGGAGTGATTCTACCGAATACTGCAGCATTTTCAGTCCGAACCGTACTGCTAACTTTGCAAACGATGATAGTACGAAAGACCAAAGCGTTGAACGCTCAAATACTAAACTCAGTAGAAGTTTCACTCCTAAATCTTACACACCACTGCACATAAAAGTTCCTGAATTCAACTTTGATTCAATCAAACCTTTACTGAAAGATAGGAATAGCAATGAGAAGTCGACGTATAACTTCGATATAAAGAACTACAGTTTACCGAATACGCCTATTGCACGCAGTAACAAACTTAGGAAAAATGCGTGGCTGTCCGGAGATATGAGTGCCACAGAAAAAATTAAGAATGATTCTGTGACCCCGGAAAAAGAAGGTATGAATCATGAAAAATCTTTATCTTTCCTATATTATAATGTGTAACCCTGTCCAGCACGCGTAGCGCGACAACTATAAAAACGGGGTCTCTACGAGTTTTGTCGACGGAAGAATAGACAAAATGATAGATTGTGATTGTTTATCTGTCTTTTTGTCTATACTTCCGTCGACAAAATCCGTTTCTATTGTGGTCATGCTAACTGCAGGTAGACCATGGCCTTGATTAAGACATAAGTGAAATTACCGATCTCTACGCGGGTGAAACCGCGGGTTAAAGACCTTTCATATCGTCTTATGATATTTCCGGTTAAGAATTCCGTTTAGTTCTTGCGTATGTTTTTTTCAGTCCCGCTGTCCTACTTTGATCAAGTAATCATTTGCCTTTTCCTTTTAGAACGTAAAACCGCGATCGAATCACCTTCCGAGGCACCCACTACGCCAATGAACACATCGGTTGACAACACAACAAATAATATGGACAATAATTACCAAGAACCCACAACTCCTGTCAACGATTCCCCAGAAAGTATAGACACTGTGGTTCGAAACAGCTGGACCGGATTGCGGAAGTAACACATTCTTTATTATTAAAACCTGTATTAATTAGTCCACTGATATTCTTACTTGGAATTTTCTCAGCAGTGGCTTAGAGGCAGGATTTGTGCCTGTTTGATAGTGAGAGGCTCGCCCTCTGTTGCCATGAGATTTAAAATTAAACAAACTGACGAGAATTCGGTGCACTTATACACCACTGCTTGCTTACCCCTTTCACAATACAAGCGTGATGATATGTTCTTTACGCTCTATCTATTTAATGCGTACTTAGGTCGATTCGTTTATCGATAACATTAAAACTCTAAGTAGTTTTCTTGTTTTGAATTCTGTATAGCAATGTTATCTCGTGGTATTATACCGCCCTTTGCATGAAATGCATTGATTCATTAGGTATATGACGTCACTTGTTAACGGTTTGATAGTAGTCTGCTAATTCAGCCTTGAAAGCGTCAACGTCCATACCATGTTGAAAACACCGGTTCTCGTCCGATCACCGAAGTTTAAGCAACATCGGGCGCGGTCAGTACTTGGATGGGTGACCGCCTGGGAACACCGCGTGACGTTGGCTTTTTGTATTTTTTTTTTAATTAGTTTAGTACGATTTTAAAAGCAAGTCAGCATTATAAGTAGATGAATATTTTTGTATTTTTTCGATTTTTGTTTAACCTAAGTATTTGTTTTTAACTCTTTGGCATGTAATTTCTTTTCTATAAAAAAACGGAAAGTTCAAAATCAACCCAATATTTGGCAAAAAGCCAACGTCACGTGGTGTTCCCAGGCGGTCACCCATCCAAGTACTGACCACGCCCGATGTTGCTTAACTTCGGTGATCGGACGAGAACCGGTGTATTCAACGTAGTATGGACGTTGGCGAGTCTCAAGTCGAAGTTTACGCATAATATCTGAGTGCTCAGTATTCTAGGAATAGTAATAATGTCATTTATATAAAAAAACGATAAGTATTTATGTATCGAAAAAATATCACTTGTGTGTTAAAAATCTAACGTTACTTTAAAAACTAAGTTACTTTCCAACAGGAAGCTAAAACAACAAATAATACTGACACTGTTGTTTTTTTTCCATTTTGTACAAAATTGCTACAAATAAATGTGGCCACAAATATGATTGATCATCATTAATTAAGTAAAAAGCATGTCATCATAATAAACAGTCTCTCTCTTTCGAATAACGGATGTTAGTTCTAAGCGCACCGAGGAAACCACCTCCCGGGTTCACCGCTCGACACGGCATCGACCGACGGGTCGACTGTTCGACTTCAATCCCGAGTTGAGAGTACTAGGGCTGCAAAATTTACAAGGAGGTTGCTTTGGTAGAACATTGAATAAAGGGGACATCTATGTATTACTCAGTAGTTAGCGCCACTTAAACTTACGGCCGAATTTAGAACTAGCGACAGAAGTGCGTTGCATCACATCCTATGTGCTTTATTTTAATAACAATAGATGGCGCTAATTTACATTTTTTTTTTTTTTTGTTATAAACCTTATACATTATGATAGTTGTTAATATGGAAATGTGTTGCTATTTTACAGAATAAATCCACCTCAAGATTTCCTCTCGCCGGAGTGTGATGAAGTGAGAGATCGCATGAGTTCTTGCTCTCTGAAGTCAAACAATCAAGACCGAAACGTCCAGTATAAAGTAGAAGAGGATATCCTTGCCAACTTCAACGTGAAACCCTTAGTCGCGATACACGAGCGGTGGATTTATGAAGCGAACCGTAAAACTTGCCGGTCAATGTCCTTGCCTGAAGATAACAGGTTAGTAGTAATAATGATGTCACCACAATGTGTTGATTATGATCGGCTATTTGAGCATCACTGTCGCCAACGTCCATACTACGTTGAATACACCGGTTCTCGTCCGATCACCGAAGTTAAGCAACATCGGGCGTGGTCAGTACTTGGATGGGTGACCGCCTGGGAACACCACGTGACGTTGGCTTTTTGTATTTTTTTAAAAAAGAACTCTTCAAGACATTTTCATTTTTAATTTGAAAAAGAATATATTTATTTGTATAAAAACATGTTATAAAACCGGCCAAGTGCGTGTCGGACCACGCACAATGAAGGGTTCCGTAGTTGGGATGAATTTATCCCAAAAACAAACATAACATTGTAGTTGATAAACATGTTCTCCCATACGGAATGTATGGGAGATCATGTTTTTCAAACCGCAAATTTAAATTGGTAGATTATTAATCGTTAACCTGTACAGCCTACTTAGCTCTGATAGTTTTCCTTTTAATTTCGTTATATTTACTACTGCTGTGAATTTTTTCACAAGTCCAAGTACAACCATTTAGCTAGAAGGGAGCGGGGGACACTAGATTCTAACAAAAAAATTCAGTTAAAAGCTTAACATTTCGCAATGGGATCCCTGAATCCAAAAATGGTCGAGACAAACTCACAATATTTTTGAAAGACCTTTCTAACGATACCCCACAACATGGGGTAGATGAGGAAAAAAAAACATCCCCACTTTAGGGAACCTAAAAAAAGAACCCTAAAAAGAATTAGAACCCTAAAAAACAATGACTTTCTTGATTTTATTTTACCACTTTGTCGGCATGATTAATATGTATATATATGCCAAATTATAGCTTTCTAGTACTAACCGTCTCTGAGCTAAGCCGCGGACAGACAGACGGACATGGCGAAACTATAAGGGTTCCTTGTATACTACGGAACCAAAAAAAGGGGGTAAAAGTACAATTTAGAACAAAACATTTTTTGCTAATATAATAATCAGCATGCAAATTTTTCAGTAGATAACAAACATTACATTTTTTTTGTTAATTAAATCTTTAACACTATAGAAACTATTAACATAACCATACGTAAATTTTATTTTTAAATAATCTAAAAAAGTAACAATATTATTTAATCATGTTAATTTATTCATTAGTGGTGATACTATTTTGTTCATACTTTTTGAAAAATTTGCGTTAGTCCCTACTTACCTATTTATACGAGGGCGGAGTGATAAGTCTGGTAAAAATGAAACAACTTTATTTACAAATTATGATTTATTTTTCAACGTAATTTCCATCTAACTCAATGCACTTCATCCAGCTTTTCCCAAACTTTTCGATCCCTTCCGTAAAGTACGACTTAGGCAACCCTTCGAAATAGGCATTGGTTTCGAGCATGATCTCCTCGTTGGAGCTAAATCTTTTTCCACCGAGCCATTTTTTAAAATTCGGAAACGGAGTATAGTCGCAAGGGGCCAAATCTGGCGAATATGGTGGGTGAGATACTCGTAGCAACTCATATCGCAACTCATGTAATTTAGCCATGGCAATCGCGCAGGTGTGCACTCGTGCGTTGTCTCGGTGGAGGATTTTCTTCTTAGCCAAATGTGGTCGTTTTTCAGGTAAAATTTGGTTTAATTGGTCCAATAAATTGACATAATATTCGCCATTGATCGTTTTACCCTACTCTAGGTAGTCAATATGGATTACCCCACGTGCGTCCCAGAAAACTGTAGCCATCACCTTATTGGCCGATAAAACTGCTTTGGCCTTCTTCGGAGCTGGTTCGCCCCTAGCAATCCATTGTTTCGATTGTTCCTTGGTTTCTGGTGTATGATGGTGGATCCACGTTTCGTCTACCGTTATATAACGACGCAAAAAATCAGGTTTATTCCGTTGTAACAACGCCAAACCTGCCTTTGAAGTGGTAACTCGCATGCGTTTTTAATCAATAGTCAGTAAACGCGGCACCCATCGCGCGGAGAGCTTTTTCATATCTAAATGTTGGTGTAAGATATTGCGCACACGTTCGTCTGAGATGCCTACTATCTCGACTATCTCGCTCACTTTTACTCTTCGGTCGTTCAACACTATGTCATGGATTTTAGCGATCATCTCTGGAGTAGTGACCTCAACTGGGCGTCCTGGGCGTTCAGCATCACTTGTGCTTGTACGACCACACCGAAAATCCGTAAACCATTTATGAATCATTTTAATCGACGGAGCAGAGTCCCCATAATATTTATCAAGCCTTTGTGTCGTTTCCGTAATAGTTTTTTTGCGCAAAAAATAATGTTTAATCAACACTCGAAATTCACTTTTCTCCATCTTTGCAAAAATGCGTTCAATTGTTTTTATTTAATGGCTCTCAAAAAAAAACTAACCGGCGGTACTGGCTGAAAATTTAAATATAGTCCCTCAAAAGAGTTGTGAACAAGGAGGTTACATGCAATTTGCGATAATTTTATTCCAAAATAGATTTTTACCAGACTCATCACTCCACCCTGGTATTTAAACGAGCGCTTAATTTGTTCGATATCGTTAGTTAGCGTAATACGAATGAGTAATACTCGAGTTGTTTACAAATTCCTCAGTCGATCACTAACGCCACTCTGCACAAGCGAAACATCTTTCAAATGCTCCGGAATGCTTCGCCTTTTTTATAATATGACGTCACAAAGTTGATAGTACCCGAAAAATTCGACTCAGCATTCGCCAACGTCCATACTACGTTGAATACACCGGTTCTCGTCCGATCACCGAAGTTAAGCAACATCGGGCGTGGTCAGTACTTGGATGGGTGACCGCCTGGGAACACCACGTGACGTTGGCTTTTTGCATTTTTTTAAATAAAACTCATCGAGCCATGCATCGAGCCATTTCATCTTAATAATAATAGTGCTATCTTAATTTTATTTGAACATGTTAATTTATTCGCTGGTGTTATACGTCCCCAAATAATTTACATTCCTCAGTTAGAAGCAGCAAGCGAACTGTTTTTTTAACACTCGATCGAAAATAATCCAGTCATTTTTTACAAACAAAAATCTACGTTTATTTTATTCAACTGACGTCTTCAAGTAGATATTGATCAAATAATTCGACATGTCGTTTGCCAACGTCCATACTACGTTGAATACACCGGTTCTCGTCCGATCACCGAAGTTAAGCAACATCGGGCGTGGTCAGTACTTGGATGGGTGACCGCCTGGGAACACCACGTGACGTTGGCTTTTGCATTTTATACTGATTTTTACATTAATTTCTTATAGTCACATAAAATTAATTATATTTAACGCATACAAAATATTGTAAAAAATAAATAAAAGAGTGACTGGAGTTTCTTGCCCATCTATCTCCATAAGATACTACCTTTTGGAAGGGGTACTGGCACCTTGAAACAATTCCATTTTTTACCGACTTCAAAAAGGAGGAGGTTCTCAATTCGACTGTGTATTTTTGATTTATGTTTGTTAATCAGCCAATTATGAATTGACTAGCTTTTGCCCGCGACTTTGTCCGCGTAGAAGTCGAAAATGGTTCTAATTGGATTTTTTATAGGTTTTTAACGTTTTTATTTTGGTTATAACATATAAATTATTATGTTGATATATTTGAATACCTATCTTATCTATACTAATAATATAAAGAGGAAAGATTTGATTGTTTGTTTTTTTGCATTGAATACGCTCCGAAACTACTGAACCGATTTGAAATATTATTTCATTGTTTAAGCTACACTATCCCCGGGTGACATACGCTATATTATTTTTTTTATTTTTTATTGGGATCCTTACTAAAACTCCAATAATGTAACCCAAGGTGTAAAAAAATTACCAAAAATTTAGGTAGTTGGAGGTAGCTAGGTATGTACATATGTAGGGTAGGTAGGGAAGTAGGTGCACCGTAGATAAGTACTTAGTGCTACCCGTGCGAAGCCGGGCCGGGCAGCTAGTAAAATATAACAATCTTTATTATAGTGTAGGGATTTAAAGGTTAAATAAACATGAAAATAAAATAACATTTTGTTATATTTTATGAACACGAAGCTCGGCGTTTGATCTGGTGAAAGTTACACGGGGGTAATATCTTTTTACAACGAAATCGACATACTACACCTACCGCAGTATTTCTTTGTAAACAATATTTTTTGTTTTCCTTCGGGTGCTAGAATCATCAGGCTACTCTGTGCGCTTACTCTGGAGCATGCTACATACAACTGGCCGTGAGAGAAGCAGCTTTACCTCAAGTCTACTCCCGCTATCTTAAGAGTTTGACCTTAAGCTTTGATGGGAAACTGCACTCTCTTGAATTCGAAGGGGAAATTAGATGGTGATAGGGGAATCCTAGGAATAAATAGAGACCTCTGTAAAGCTTAGAAACTTTCAAATGCAGTACTAATATAGTACGGTGACTTTCGAGACATTCCAATTATAAAGAGTATTTGCATTGCACCAAACTTTTATGTGAGTTCAACCTTTTTTGAATAAAATCGGATTGAGGTTTCAAACATGTGTCAATATAAAATGTAATTTAAATCAAAAGCACTAAGAGGTATTGATATCAACTTTGAAGCAAATCACTCCCAAAATAACTTTCTACCTCTATTTAACCCTGTTAGGGAATGAATTTCAATAAAATACGAAATACATTATCCATCAATTATATTAAAGAATATTTATGCAAAATTTTAAGTAGATTGGACCAAGGAATCACGTTGTCCCATACAAACTTAGCCCCCCCTTTTCACCCCCTTAGGGGCAGAATTTCGGACAATCCTTTCTTATCGGATGCCTACGTCATACAAAGAACACACCCTACAAATTTCAGGTCTCTACGATCAGCGGTTTAGGCTGTGCGTTGATCCGTCAGTCAGTCATTCAGGACAAAGCATTTTATATGTATAGATTTTGATGATTCTCTTTTGTTTGGTATATCATACTTCAGAGGCGGACCCATATTTTTTTTTATTAACTTTGCTTGGGAGTTAGCTGCAATAATACGTATTTTTCCCACTTAGTCTATAGATTATCTTATATATAAAATTCTCGTGTCACAATGTTCGTTCCCGTACTCCTCCGAAACGGCTTGACCGATTCTCATGAAATTTTGTGAGCATATTGAGTAGGTCTGAGAATCGGCCAACATCTATTTTTCATACCCCTAAGGTAGGTAGGTAGGTAGGTAGGGTACGTAGGGTAGGTAGGTAGTTGCACCGTAGATAAGTGCATAGTGCTACCCGTGCGAAGCCGGGGCGGGCAGCTAGTATATACATATAGATACGGATGATGTTATAGTTCCTGTCAGTGTTATTTACATAGCAGGTAGTGGTATAGATAAGAATATGTGTGGGGTTGGAAAAATAAAGAGTTCCAAAAACAAACACTTTTGGAAGTCGGTGGCAAGAAACGAAAATTCAAAACCAAAGACACCGAATTCCAAATTAAAATTATTTTTCACTTTATAGTGTTTTTAATTTGGAAGTCGGCTGTTTTTTCTTGTAAATTTTACGTCCAAAAGTACCCTTTAGTGGCCTACTTGAAATAAATGATTTGACTTTATCTACAAAAAATAATGTAAATTGTAAAAATATCTTATCTTATTTTTTTTTTAAACATAACCCTTCCTTGCTTTGCCGTAGTCGGGTAAAAACAGACACTACGAGCAGCATGTAGCAGAGGCGTTTGTGATTTGAATAACTGGAATATCAATGTCATAAAGTGCCAAGTTGTAAAAAGAGGGTCGCAAAATAATATCAACCGACCCCTCAGTCGACCTTGAGTATGCCCACGCGGTTTGCACTTTAACAAACTGATAATAAAGTTCAAAGTCAATGCCATTAGAAAATGCACTGCTCTGCGCCGAGCCATAGACTAAAGTTAGGAAAATATTTATTTAATCCTCCTAGTACTTATTGATCTTCAAGTTGATATTGATCGAAAAATTCGATTCAGCGTTCGCCAACGTCCATACTACGTTGAATACACCGGTTCTCGTCCGATCACCGAAGTTAAGCAACATCGGGCGTGGTCAGTACTTGGATGGGTGACCGCCTGGGAACACCACGTGACGTTGGCTTTATGTAATTATTTTTTTCGTTTTCTGTTTCGCCCCAAACCGTAATTCAGGCCGAATTTAATTTTCGTTATTTAAAAACCATTTTCGGTCGTTCTCTAGTTAGTACCTACTTCCCTGTTTATACAAAAACAGCGCGGTTAATTTATTTGGTAGCGTTAGCGTAATACTCCAGTTATTTATATTCCTCAGTCGAGCACAGTCGCCACACCGCGCAAGTGAACCGTGTTTCAAACTACAGAATGCTCCCCCATTTTTATAAAATGACGTCACAAAGTTGATAGTGCACGAAAAATTTGACTTGACACTTGCCAACGTCCATACTACGTTGAATACACCGGTTCTCGTCCGATCACCGAAGTTAAGCAACATCGGGCGTGGTCAGTACTTGGATGGGTGACCGCCTGGGAACACCACGTGACGTTGGCTTTTTTGCATTTTTTTAATAAAACATCATCACGCCTTTTTAAATGTTTAATATTTTGTGCTAAATAGTACCAATTTCCTCATGTTAATTTACTTAGTATTGGTGAAATTTCCCCAATTGATTTACATTGGAAGCATTAACTCCGCACCACGCAAGCGAATCGCTTTCCAACTGCTCCAGAAAACTGTCGCTTTTTACTTTATGCTAAATATAACCTTGTTTACTTTTGATTAAATGACGTCATAAAGTTGACACTAAATAAAAAATTCGGACAAACATTCAAACAAACAGTAGATAACTACTGTATGTTTTACAGTAGGTAACAAGTAAGTTTAAATATATGACGAGGATACACAACAGTTATTTTATTATATCTTTCGCCAACGTCCATACTACGTTGAATACACCGGTTCTCGTCCGATCACCGAAGTTAAGCAACATCGGGCGTGGTCAGTACTTGGATGGGTGACCGCCTGGGAACACCACGTGACGTTGGCTTTTTGCATTTTATACTGATTTTTACATTGAAAATGAAAAAATGAAAATTAAAGTATTTGTTTTAGACCAAGCAAGCACACAGTAATTGATACAATAGTCCATATAATGTTAGAAGGTAGATACTTATAGCTATGTTAGTAAAATTTAAAATAATTATTCTTTTGGACATGCATGAGCGACCAATGCGACATTACTTTCTTATAAAATCACATACAATTAAATGTAATAAACGTATTCAACATATTGCAAAAAATAAATAAAAGTATGATATCCATGGAGTGTCTTGGCCATTCATCTCCATACGATACAACCTTTTAGAAGAGCCGCGGGCACCTTGAATCAATTCTATTTTCTTGTAAATTCTGACGTTCATAAGTGCCTTTTATTGGCCTACTTGAAATAAATGATTTGACTTTATCTACAAAAAATTATGTAAATTGTAAAAATATCTTATCGTATTTTTTTTTTAACATAACCCTTCTTTTTGGCTTTGCCGTAGTCGGGTAAAACAGCCACTACGAACAGCATGAAACAGAGGCGTTTGTGATTTGAATAACTTGAATATCAATGTCATAAAGTGCTAAGTTGTATAAAAACGGTCGCAGAATGATATCAGGCGGCCCCGCAGTCGACCTTGAGTATGCCCACGCGGATTGTACTTTAACAAACTGCTAATAAAGTTCAAAGTCAATGCCATTAGAAAATGCACTGCTCTGCGCCGACTCATAGATTAAAGTATGAAAAATATTTATTTAATCCTCCTAGTAGTTATTAATCTTCAAGTAGATATTCGCCGGAAAATTCGACTTAACATTCGCCAACGTCCATACTACGTTGAATACACCGGTTCTCGTCCGATCACCGAAGTTAAGCAACATCGGGCGTGGTCAGTACTTGGATGGGTGACCGCCTGGGAACACCACGTGACGTTGGCTTTTTGCATTTTTAAATAAAAATTCATCAAGCCGTTTTCATTTTTAATATTTTGAATTTGAATAAGAATATATTTATTTGCATAAAAACACGGTGTAAAAAGATGGTAAAAGTACAATTTAAAACAAAACATGTTTTGCCAATATAATAATCAACATGCAATTTTTTCAGTAGGTAACTTACATTTTATTTTTGTCAATTAAATTTTTAACACTATAGAAACTATTATCACAATCACTCGTAAACTTTATTTTAAAATAAAAATAAAAAACAATATTATTTAATCATGTTAATTTATTCAGTAGCGGTGATACTATTTTTTACATACTTTTTTTTTTAAATTTGCTTTAATCCTTACTTACCTATTTATATTTAAACAGCGCGGTTAATTTATTCGGTAGCGTTAGCGTAATACTCCAGTTATTTATATTCCTCAGTCGAGCACAGTCGCCACACCGCGCAAGTGAACCGTGTTTCAAACTACAGAATGCTCCCCCATTTTTATAAAATGACGTCACTTAGTTGATAGTACACGAAAAATTTGACTTGACACTCGCCAACGTCCATACTACGTTGAATACACCGGTTCTCGTCCGATCACCGAAGTTAAGCAACATCGGGCGTGGTCAGTACTTGGATGGGTGACCGCCTGGGAACACCACGTGACGTTGGCTTTTTGCTTTTCTAGAAATAAAAACTTTTCAAAACATTGTATTTTTAGCTAATTTTGAAGTTTTTGTGTTAAGTACCCATTTATTTGTATTTAGACAGGTTAGTTTATTCAGCAGCGTTAGCGTATTACATATTTACATTCCTCTGTCGACCGAAACAACTTCACCGCCATGGCCACCGCGCAAACAAACCGTCGCGGTCGCTCGGCGTCGCTCCAGAATGCTTAGCCATATTAAATAACAATTTTAAAAAGACGTCACAAACTTGATACTACACGAAAAATTAGATTTAGTTCTCGCCAACGTCCATACTACGTTGAATACACCGGTTCTCGTCCGATCACCGAAGTTAAGCAACATCGGGCGTGGTCAGTACTTGGATGGGTGACCGCCTGGGAACACCACGTGACGTTGGCTTTTTGAATTTTGTTTCAGGAGCCAGATACCAGCGGTGAAGCCGGCGTCCCACTGTGTCGATACGCTGCAGAAATCTTTACCCCAGTTGACCATGAAGAAACCAGGGACTAAAATATATCGCACGCGTCCTGCATCGCCTAGCAACGGAAAAAATGGTCAGTCGCCACTAAATTATACCCTTTAACTACTAATGATGGGTATAAATATATCTTGTATTGTTACCCGTAGGTATTTAAGATAAAACATTATTTTAACTAAGCTTCTGATACTAACAATATGACAATTTGCTTTACTTCAATTGAATTTGGGTACACATTTTTTTTTAATTACCAAAGCAAAACTGTTTGCATATTATGCCATTTAAAATTCTGCACCTTACTGATTGCTTAATTACCAAAAACGGGTTTCGCATTCAGCATTAACAAAACGAGAGGCTCGAAAAATACTTATATGAGTTTGCAAAGCCTCCCTTTTTCGAATGCTTACTGTTGTTTATTACGCACTCGCAATCGGCTTGACGGTTTTTATATCCGTATAAAAAAACGATGCCAATGTCATAGAAGGCACTTCTCCTGTCTATCTTCTGTCTACTTACAACACCCTCTTTTTTTTCTTTAGTGGTTAAACCCTGTATGTTCAACATTGCCATACTCACTTTTTATCTTTAGACTATCACTTGCATTGTGTTGGTAACACAATAAAAACTTATATTTGCATGAGGCTTTTATTTCCAACTTATACAGGTGGCAGGGACATCGACGTGAAAACTGTTACCATGGATCGTCGGATAATAAAATAAAAATCTGCTGTTTCATAGAAAAGTGCAATACCTACGCAGTCAAAATGTATGGAGCAGTCGATTTTTATTTTAATATCCGACGAAAAATTTCCACGCATGGGGGTTCAGAATCATATACTGTACCCATGGTAACAGTTTTCGCGTCGATGTCCCTGCCACCCTGTATACTAACAATACCTACTTCATTCCTTTTGACATGGCATAGCAGGAATTCTGGTTTATATTAAAAGTAAGTATTATTTGTGTATTTGATATATTTTTCGCCAGTGCGCCTTCCCTATTTTATTCTGCAGGATTGATTATTCTCGGACGGCTTTAGAAAAGTAGGTATAACTCGATTTTTATAACTGTGCGTCTGTCAATGTCAAAACATTAGTGTTTTAGGTTTAAATACTATAAATAACAACATAGCGATTATTATGGCAGAACTGTGCAGGCAAAACGAGTTGTGTAGACCGTATTAAGAGCCGTCGTGGCACTGAGGAGGTAACCCGGCAGGTGAATTCAATACTTACAACCTCCGACTTTGACAGCTCCAAGCGCACAGTTAATAGGGATGATGCGTGGGTTAAAAAAAAGAAACTCTAATTAGTACGTCAGTCAGATAATAAAGAAATATTAGACACGTATCTTTTGCTTTATCATATTAATAAAAAATTACTTAGATAAAACGCATTTTAAGTTGGGAGTGGGGGTCGCTACGTCACTAGTACGTATAAAATCTACATGCTCGTGACGTCATGGCACCCCAGATGACCCCATAACCCTCCTCCAGGAGAGCAATAGGGCCACCAGTACAGTAAAGAAACATACACACCGACACACGTTCCGACCTCGCCGCAGAGGTCCGCGACCGCGTCCCTCCCGAGTAAATGATACTCCCCCCCGACCCTTGCTCGTCGATGCGCCAGCCCGCGTCGAAGCTGAGCCCGTAGTCTTAAATACCCCGAATAATAATAATCTATGTTTGATCCAGCCTGTCCCATCTTGCTGTCCTCCCCCCAGCGACGCCCTAAGCCGAGGTCCGTACCCCACAGGGGGTGCCCTTAGCGAGCGTTCGCCTAATTTTAATTAGTATAGTTTATGCCCCTGGCTGGAGGCTTTAAGTGTAGAAACTTAAGGCAACCACAGGAAAGTCAGGTTAAGCAGCTACGACCTCCTCAGAGGTCAACTGCGAGATGCCAAATAGAAAAAAAAAAAAAACGTCAAGGCACATTTTACTTCAATGTATCGCCGTAATCTTTAGATTACGTATATTTTTTTATAATCTCAAACATGGACTAAAAAAAGTTTTTAGTCATCATCCCTATTATAAAATCGAGTTAATATGCCATGTTTTAAATGACAACAAGGAGGTTTTTAACCAGTTTCTGCTTCTAATAAAATTATGAACTTGTAGACATAATTTTTGTTAAAATTGCCTACAGAAATAACCAAATATTTATTGATGCTTTTATGATAATATATTTTTTCAGGGCACCAATGGGATCAATTTTGTCAAGCGCGGGATACAATCGCTAAGAGTGTCAACTTTTCTCGAAGCCCTGAACTTCGACACCGGAGCCCTGAACTTCAACACTGGAGGGCTGAATCAGAACGAGCGTAATTATTTTATTACTTATCATTATAATAAATAGGTTTCGTTTCAATAGACCATGTTTTATGGCTTTGCTATCGCCAACGTCCATACTACGTTGAATACACCGGTTCTCGTCCGATCACCGAAGTTAAGCAACATCGGGCGTGGTCAGTACTTGGATGGGTGACCGCCTGGGAACACCACGTGACGTTGGCTTTTACATTTTTTTAAAATAAAAACTCATCGAGCCATCCTTTTAAATTTGTGTGTTAAATAGTATGTACCAATTATATTTCAACATAATTATTTATTTATTCAGTAGTATTGATATTTCCCTAATTCATAATTTGAATAAACACGGCACCGCGTAACTAACTGAACCGTCTTTTGCACGCTCTTAAATCTGTTTATTTTATTCCAATGACATCATAAAGTTGATACTGAACGAATAATTCCACTCAGCATTCGCCAACGTCCATACTACGTTGAATACACCGGTTCTCGTCCGATCACCGAAGTTAAGCAACATCGGGCGTGGTCAGTACTTGGATGGGTGACCGCCTGGGAACACCACGTGACGTTGGCTTTTTGCATTTTATATTGGTTTTTACATTTTTATTACATATAATTATTACCTAATTATAACTAATATATACAAAATATTGTAAAATAAATCAATAGAGTTACTATGGAGTTTCTTTCCCATTCATCTCCATACAATACTATTTACCTTTTGGAAGGAGCGTCTAGAATCAATTGTATTTTCTTGTAAATTTTGACGTTCAAAAGTGCCTTTTAATGGCTTACTTACTTGAAATAAATTATTTGACTTTATCCACCGAAATTACGTGATTTTAAATTGTAAAAGTATCTTATCAAAAAATGTATAAAACATAACCCTGTTTTATAACATTTTTCTATTTAACTTCGTTATTTTTGTACGACAATTTGTTTGCATCCCATTTATCTAATCTGCGTTCGCAATTTCATTTTCCAAACATGTAAACAGACACGAATTTTAGGAAAAACAACTGTAATGCATACAAATAAGGTTCAGTTTGCGCTACAACGTCATATTTTTATGACTTGTTCACCAGTACTAGTCAATCTAAAGTCAACTTTTATTTACACTTACGTAATGTTGATTTTTAAGTGTAAATAATATCAATTGGAAACAAGGATTTAAATAGACATCGCACAAGTTCGCGTTGTTTCTAAAATTGGACTGAAAAACACTTGCCCCTAAATTCAACTGAATTGTCATAGATTAAATAGTTAAACGAAAAATTCGGTGTTGCGTATGCCAACGTCCATACTACGTTGAATACACCGGTTCTCGTCCGATCACCGAAGTTAAGCAACATCGGGCGTGGTCAGTACTTGGATGGGTGACCGCCTGGGAACACCACGTGACGTTGGCTTTTTTGCTTTTCATGTTTTATTGTTTCAAGAGACTACTCAATTTTCATTTTCAAAGTAATTATTTAAATTGAAAAATAACTTTTAATTTCAGTACAACAACCGAAAGCAAAAAATCCGAGCTAAAAATCGACCAATCAACAGACACGAGAAGCATAGAAGACTACATCAGAGATATGATACGCAAAGAGTTCCAACATCTATTGCAAGAAATATCCGACGAGACCTCTTCTCCGTCTAAGAACGAAGATATCGTCAACAAAGGAGTCGCGAATATCATGGAGTCTTTAAGCAATACCGAAGAAACAAGAGCCACGAAGAAAGAACCAGTGAAATCATTCTCTCGAGTCAAAATCAACGGGAATAACAAACCTCTTCTACAAATCACTTTCACTCGTTCTGGAGAGAATAGTCTCCAAGTCCTCGATAACTGTGTTAATGTCACTATCTGTGACGGGGGCAATAATAATGTTAGTACAAACAACAATACGAGCACTAAGGACAAAATGAACCAGTCAATGGAAGACACGCTGACTGAGGATGTTCATGTGCATGCTTTGAAGAGGTGCCAGGCTTTCAATGCTTTACAGGTAAGAGTTGTGTTCTACTTCAACGAAGACCCATACTTTCCTTGGATACCAATTTTTACACAATGCCGCATTGACCGGCCGTATTTTTTTGGAATATTAATGTTTTTGTTTCGAAAATTAACTTTTAAAGAGGGAAGTATCTTAATTTTTTTTTCCTTATATTTTTTTTTTTTTTCAATATCCCCCTTTATTTTATGGACTTACTAACTACTGAAATAATAAACAGAATCCAAATCGAGTCAATAACATCAGAGATATAATATGGTAAACGCTACTCAAAAAAATAAAAACATAATAGCATGAAAAATATTAAAGACATAGTTTTTTATGAATAATCAGAAAAATACGGGCGGTCATATGCCCATGGGCGACATTGTGTACAAGTATTCGTCAATTTACGCTCTTCAGAATTTTGTAAGCAAGTAGGCAGGCGTACACGATACGTCTATGAAGCTACGCCTAAGCGGGCGGGCAGGAAACTAGCGGCGAGGAGCGATGGCAGAGCGGGGCGGCGGCGACGGTACAAAATTGTAACAATTTAGTACTGTCCCCGTCGCTCGTTTCGTGCCCGGGCACTAAGTGAACACTTGGACAGAACAGACATAATTTAGATTTTGCATCACTGTTAAAATCACAGTGATCTTTATTTTCGTTACAATAAGTTTGTTGTTACTTCCCGTCGTTTTATTTGTGCTTACGTTTTAAATATGTTAATTTTTTTTGTAATTAAATTATTGCTTTCATTACCAACAGGAAGCTAGAAGTACCGAGGACTTATACATAGACGACGACCTATCAACGATGCAGGACGCTTTCGGCGGCAAAGTGAAACTGATACCGCTGCACGGCTCCTTGCACGAGATCCTGTGCGAGAAGGAAGACGACTGCTGCCTCATCAAGGTCAAGCAGGAAAACGGCTGCGATACTATCTACTTCCGCTGCGATAACTCCGACACAGAGTCACGAGACGCCATCGATGGCTGCGCGCACGACCAGCGCCCACAAGACACCGTCGTCTTCAAACGGAGTATTTCACTCGTCGAAGAGAGAATCCAGCGCATATTCCCGAAAGAAAAACCCTTACAAAGCCCCCTCACTCGCAAAAGAAAACCTGCCAACATCAGAATACGACCCAAATCCGAAATATTAATACCGACTGTGTCTAGCCTATCTCGAGCTCTAAGCAACAGTAGCCCATCCTTACCTACATGCGACAAAAATGACGAAGTTGAGGTCAACATTGAGAATGTGCTGAGCTACCAAGACTCTTCATCCGATGAATGTCTCAAGTGCCAAGCGGAGAATGATGACTTCGAGTTACTTGAGAGAAAGATAGAAGAAGACCTCGCAAACAGCTGTAAGAGTGCGAGGTCTCCAATGTCTAGCGGTTGCTTACCGAAGATATCCGAAGAAAACCTCTTGAATCTGACCGAGGATAAGGACTGATTAATTCTGTTGATCCAGAGTTAAGATTTTTTGTTTAGTTGTAACACTAATGTTGAAGCCATAAGTACAAATTACAATACTGCGTGATGAGGCATTGGAAGAACTTACTTTTTCTTCACCGATTGTATTCAAAGTGTCAAATTTGACAAGTACAAAGTTGATAGATTTTTGTATTACACTTTTATTAGTTAATCATAATAAATTATGTCGCTGTTGTTGTTACTATCACAATTATGTTACTCATCCGTCCAATTTGTACTCGCATTTAGAAAACCCAAAGATATTTTCATAGGTTTTCTTGTATTTTTAGATTGTTTCCGTGTTTTAATTTGTATCGTTTTTAGTAATTATAGTGCAAGGCTATGTGATTTAGAGTATCTAAGTGGCACCAATACATTCCACTGTTGTGATTTTTAGAATAGATGCACCTTATGAAGGTATTGCCTTGTTATACTTTAATATTAGCACTTTTAATCTATCTAAAATATTTTAATCTGCGTTTCTATCATTTATAATTGTATTGAATACACCAAGGTTAATTAGTTGCCTGGTTTGGTACTTTTCTATGATTCTTTGATTTTCTAAAGTGTAAGTTGATTTATAAAATGAGTATTATGTGATTTCTAAAGTTTCCATTTTAAATGCTATTGTTACTCTGATGCGTGGTTGATTTTAGATTTAACTGTTAAAAATAAAACTTTGTACTTATATTAATGTTTTTTATTTTACAAAAATAAAACGTAAAATACAAAAAAAAAGCAACAGTAAATGGCACTATACAATATTTATGGAAATATACATTGTGCTTATTATAGTACATACGTGTTACGTATACTGGAAGACATTTGGAATATAATTTCTTGGTTCTGGTTTTGTTGCCTCTTAAATCATTTTTTGGATGTAAATGCACAATATTAAATAATTTCTCATCCTCTAACATAACATCTTAACTTAAACGTTAACTATATTAACGCGATACGTTAGAACTTAGAAATCTATGTAGACCGCGATGTAGACAAAAGTAACACATACAGGGCAGTACCTTATAATGATAATCATCTCGAAACAATATGGTAAACCAAAGTAAAACAACCAGATGGTCAGTTAACAAAACAAGTTTGCTAATTTACATCACCATCATGTAGGGAGCGACAAAATGAATTTACTTAGTCTAATTTTTATGCACATTACAATAATTTCTTCAATAAACACTTATAGTTAGAAAACAGACATTCAGACAGTTCATATGAAAATAGCCTACATACACGGAGTAAAGAAATTACTCTAGTAATTTACTGAAGAATGCCAGCAGGGGATTTTAACATTTAAATAACAAGTAAAACTGTATTATCAGAGCCCAAGATAACTGCGTCTATGCTTAAACAACTTTGCACTTTCTGACACTGGACATAAAGTTATAACTCAATATTATCAGAAAACCCTCTGGGCGATGTTTTCCCGCGGCGATTTTTTCCGTGCGCTGGAGTTACAACGTTCAGCGCGAGCGCCGAGACTTGAAAATCCAACAATGTGTTCTTCAAACGCGCTGGGACGAGAGTGCGTCCCAGCGCGTTAGATTCTCAACGCTCAACTCAACACCGAGAGTTGAAAATCCAGTGCGCGATAAAATCCCGCCGCGATATTTTTACGTCCGTGCGTATGTGGGCTTATGCAAAGCCCTGTTTCATGTTCTTACTAATACGTTTCTACTGTTTACAAATTAAGGGAGCATTTACGAAGTCTTATCAGTAAGCCTAGTAACTACTGCCTTAACTTCGGTGTAGTTCTTAATGCCGTAGGGTCCGTTCTCGCGACCGATGCCCGACTGTTTGTAGCCGCCGAAGGGAACCTGGTTGCTAAGGACATTGTAGTCGTTCACCCATACTGTGCCGGCGCGAAGTCTCTGTACATGAAAAAATGGTTTTATTGATTAGTACGTAGAGATAGCTCGGTTTCTAACTCTCAAATTAATCTGATGTCAATAATAAGAACAAGTTCTTTGAGTGTGGTTGTCATCAGTTGGCAACAGATTTACTAACCGCAAAGAAACTAGGCCAAAATAGAGGTCGCCTAGATTTTTTTCGAAACGCCACTCTGTGGAACGAATAAAGGCTCTCGAAATGTCGGTTTTTTGCTTGAAATGGCTTCTAATAGCCAATATTATGCATACATATATCATAGGATACAATCAGGTAGGCAAATTGGCAACTTATATTTTTATAGCAAAAATATTGTATGGAGCTAATGCTTATATCTCCGGAACGGAAAGAAAAACCGTTATATCCTTGCACATAGTGATGAAACTATTTATTAATGATTTTTTGAGCTACTTGAATTTTGCAGATAAGGTGCGGTGTTTATAAAAAAACCGATGTCTTTGAGAGCCTTTTTTCGATCGCCACCTCTTACGATCCATACTCCTATTACTTCACAGGTGATAATGTGCTATATTATTATCACTGTAATTTTAACTGTGTGGTTTCTTATACCTGCACAACATAGTTGGCCTTGTCGATGTCCTGCGTGAACACGGCGGAGGCGAGTCCGTACTCCGAGTTGTTGGCGCGCTCGATCACCTCGTCGACCTGCGAGAACTTCAGGATCTGCTGCACGGGGCCGAAGATCTGGAGTGGTACAGAAAAAAACGTGTTTTAGTGTATTCTATCTTATCAGGAGAAATTAAAATTAAATGAGATTAGCTAATTTCGTGGTAGTAAAATTAGTCCATAAGCAAGGCAGTAGCGGAGCTGACTACCCTTGGGTGCATATCGGCTGTCGTCGAGTCTTCTTTTAGCAAATAATAACCGAAGTTCGATGAGGTGAGGTGAGCAGTTTTTTACAGTTAACCTGCCAAACCCATGTGAAATTCTGTTCATCTGTTAAATATTTGTGTTGTAAAGAAAACGTGACCTTGGGTTTGTCCGAATACGGATACAGATAATTATTCCGGGTCTCTGATCTCGTAATGGGAGGTGTCTTGACCGGTTTTCTACGAGTTTTCATTGTCAGATATCAGGTTGTCAGGGAAAACACTTGTGTAGGCGAAAGTAACACGCACCAGTAAGATGGAAAATTGTAATTTACAGTCTTAAAGTCTTCCATGAATAAACTCACTTAGTTTTTGTTACGTTAATGTGAGAATAGGTCAAGAGTCGTTCAAGAAGCTCAGGCAATCGGGAGTCGCACCCGTGTCGGCTAATAGTGCCTCTCGCGACTGTATGGTACACGTGACAAAAATAGAATATCTTGCGACTCTAATAGTTCGCAAGATTTGTCCGTCAACGTACCCATGAGTAATTCCTACTTTCATGAAGTTATAATAAAATGATTACTTCCATACCTCAGTGGTAGCGATATCCATGTTATCCTTGACGTCGCTGAACACGGTGGGTTCTACAAAGTACCCGGTATCTGAGGCGCGGTTGCCTCCTGCGACTAATTTAGCGCCCTGCTTCTTGCCGGTCTCGATGAGACCCAGGATACGGGTCTGTTGCTCTAAGTCGATCTGGAAAATAAGTGTTAAATATGGCTATTAAACTGGACTGAGATCCGGATGGAAGTCAGTTATAAATAACAAAACGAGATACCTCCGTGCCTCGTTCGCTTGATAGAGTTCGTCGGTCCCGCTTTTTACACGACTACCCTCAAAAATGAGTGTAATGTTTTTAGGGTTCCTGTATATGTCTGTCATACTCATGAGAATAGCTTTGAGATTAATTGTCCAACTCTTGATACCCAATAATAAAACCCGGAGAAAAAAACATTTTTTTCTCCGGGTTTTTTATTGGGTAACTTTTATTTTTATGTGACAGCTCGTAGTTGAGCTCTGATGATCGTAACTACTTATCCGGGCTGTCTTGTGGCTGCCTTAAGCTACTAACTTAAAGCCTCCAGTCAGGGCGTAAAATTACATATACTAGGCCAACGCTCGCTAAGGGCACCTCCTGTGGAGTACGAACCTCGGCTTAGGGCGTTGCTGGGGCGAGGACAGCAAGATGGGACAGACTGGATCACAAGTGGGTAATTATTATTAATCGGGGAGTTTAAAGTGGCGTGGGCTTTCAATGGTTACGTTAATTAGTAGGTACAGATACTGCCATCCACGAAGACGCGCCTCACTCCGCGATTACTGTACTTGTCTTTAGTACGGAGCGGAGAGGAGTGGGGCGCGTCGTCGTGGATGGCACTATCTATAATAATCACATTCGGTTGGACTAAAATTTTGAAACCAACATCAAGAAAAGTATAGCAGTTCATTAAGAACATCAGCAGATACTGTGATAACAAGCCCTCTCCAGTTGAAACAAGTAGTAGTCTAACTACTAGAGTTTAATAACTAGATAAGTATGGTATACCTGTGGTCCCTGCTCGGTCTCAGGTTTGAAGGGGTCGCCCACGACGCGACGCTTGGCGCGCGCCGCAGACATCTCCACGAACTTGTCGTAGATCTTGTCTTCAACGAATGTGCGGGAACCTGAATAGACGACCATCGTCATTATTTTATTGTTACGCAAAAGAGGAACAGGGTAAACACTACAGGTGGTTAGTACTCCAGAAAAAGAACCTTCGTAACCACCTCCCTTTTTTAGTGAAAGAAGTATTGACATTCAAGTTTCTTAATTAAAATGTCGCTGCAAGGCAGTGACAATACTCGCATTTATAGACATAATTATAGTAAAGACAGTTCCATAGAATCGGGGCCAATATAATAAAACATTCCACGGCTATTTCATGATCTTTCAGTCTTTGTTGAAATTGTGATGTCCGGGGTCTCTACCAACGTCAATAGTTCAGTTAAGTTTGAATAGTTTATTCGTACCAGCACAGCAGCACTGTCCCATGTTGAAGAACAGCGCGAAATGCGCCGCCTCGACCGCTCGCTCTATGTCGGTGTCGGCGAAGATAATGTTCGGCGACTTGCCGCCCAACTCCAGCGTGATGCGCTTCACTGTACCCGCTGAATTGCGCTGGATTATCTTGCCTACTTCGGTTGAACCTGGGAGAAAGAAATATAAGAGATTTAGATTTTACCATAGACAAGTAGATATGCATGTGTAATCTGCATTCGCATTTCATTTGCCAAACATGTAAATAAACACGAGTTTTAAGAAAAACAACTGTAATGCCTACTCATAAGGTTCAGTTTGCGTCTTAGAATTTTTCAACAGTACTAGTCGGTCTAAAATCAACTTTATTTACACTTACATAAAGTTGACGTTTGTCTAAGTGGAAATTTCGTGATTGCTTACATGTTTGGCAAAAAAATTACGTACGCAGATTATGTTTTGGGATTTGTTCGTTGTGTGTTAGGGTCTTTGTTATCTTTTTTCGTAGAGTCTGCAAAGCACAGAGAAGAAGATTTACTGGACTATATTCCGTAGTAAACTGCGATTATATACAGGATGTGGCGTAAATAGTGGTCCAGCGTTAAGGGGTCAAAACACCGTATATTCGGCTATCACATACTATAGTTTAAATATTTTTCTCCATAAGTCTCAGGATAAAATATTTTTTTAATTCTTTGCTTTAATAATTTGGCCGTATTTTCTTTAGATGATTTTTTATTTTATTTTGTTTTTTGATTATAACTGTGGAATACATGTGCTATCACATGCAAGTAACATTTTAAATGTAATTTCAAAGGAAGTAAAGAAAAAAATGTGTTTATATCCAATTTCAACTCGAATCTCTAGAAAATTATGTAACTTGGTACAGAAGAAATAATAGCAATAAATATTACCTGTCGAAAAGGAGCTGGATTAAAAGAATAGGTACATAATTTTACTTAAATTCGTTACAGTTATTGCAAAATGTTTTGGATCAAATAAGATTTTTTTTTTAATTTTTGGATTATTTGGAGTGAGTGCATGAGAAAAAAACCAATCTCAATTAAAAAAAATACTTGTCATCAAAAACTTTACACCAAAAGTTCAAAATGGCCACCATTGGCGGCTATGCATGCTCTGTCTATCGGATAAATGACCGTTTTATTCTTCTCGTAAATCCGCTTCACGTCAATTAACGCCACACCCCGTATAAACTCCGTTTAAATTGTGCAAGGTCTTTTGTCCCTTGTGTTAATCAAAACCTTTTTTAATTTTGATTTGTACACAATGATTTTGTCGTATTCAGTATAATTAGTTTATCAATTCTTACTCCTAGTAATATGGCACATGTTTCAAACTATAGAGACTTGACCTAATGTATGCCAAAGATTGCAAACCCTTAACATACAACGTGTTCGTTTTGATTTCCTGATATATATATGCTATAAGTAAAAATAATACAAAAAGTCCTAGAACAAGCGTTCCAAAAACATGTATATAGTATCGAAGATAACATAGACTCTCGATGTCTGTATCTAAGTTTCATTGATAAGTCCGAGTAAATCATTATCATTCAAACCGATCATGCATATTTAAAGCTAAGAAAATGCGACGTTGAATTATTAATAATTTTTTATGGACATAAATTGTCTGAATTACTTGCATGTTTATTTTTTAGATATTTCACGGAAGGGTGTTTTACATAGATACTCGCGACATTGTCGAATTATTCTGTATGAAAAAAAAAACATCTGCCAGTTGATTCTTTGATGTGGTCTCATTAATACCCTAGAGTTATGGAATATCAAAAGGAACACCTTGAATAAAACGAATGCACATCGTAAAGATATCCTTCATTTCAGTTTATGTAACAAGTACATAAGCTACTACGAAGATAAGCTGCTGATAAATATATTAGCACTGTATTAAATGGACTTAGACGTTCTGTAAATAATAAACTTTATCAATGTAATCAGTTGCAGTTGTGACAAGCGATTAGCAGCAATGTCAACACTTGCCAAAGATAATGCTTGTATTATAATATTATTTCATGTGCATTTTTCTTCATAGAAATCTGTTTATTTTTTGTAAATTCTTGATCATGAATAGGCGAATTGAAATTAATTATTTGGCTTTGACATTGCGTTTTAACAAAATGCGTCCGTGTGAACCTTATGTTTTCATTATCCACTGGCCTTCAAAACTTAGTATCACACTTTTAATATTTCTATAACTTATAAATTACACAAAATATATTTTCGAAATAAAAAGGATTACCAAAAAATAATACTGTCTATATAAAAACTTTATAGTCGATAACCTTCTTTTAAGGAACGACTGATCGACTGACATTTGGCTACAACACGTAAACTTTACTTATCATGCCTCTTTCACCTGAAAAATGTCTTTTCTGGAACTAGGCATCAGTATGCGTCGTGCTGCAAGAATGGTGAGTGTAACATTAAGCACGGTCCGATAGGTAAAGCGAATGTAAGAAAAAACTGACAATCATCTGAGGAGACCTTGTAATGGCTGACCCAGGTGCACTAGTACCCGAGAAGACCGCTATATTTTGTCCATTGTGTTGAGAAATAGCCACCTCAATGCAGTAGAAGTCCAGCAACAGCTTCTTCAGACCCTAAGAGATTACATTACTGATAGTACAGTGAAAAGAAGACTTGCCGAAGCAAACCTGAAGTACCAAATGCCAGCAAGTGGCCCCAAACTCGAGAGAGGGCATCGAGTAGCAAGACAGCGCTGCGCCTGTGAACACCAGTGGAGTGAAGAATAATGGGCAATAAATTGTTCACTGATGGATGAGTCTCAGTCTCACTATTCACTTCCAATGGCAGGCGAAGAGTGTACAGGCGACCTGGTGAGCGATACATTCAAGCCTGCTCACAGAAAGAGTCCAATACAGTGGAGGCTCTGTACACATATGGGCTGGCATCTTTTCAGAAGGTCGCATAGAGCTAGTGGCCGTAGAAAATGGCACCCTGACTGGGGAAAGATATGCTCAAGAGATACTTTTAATGAGTATGCAGGGCCTTATACAGGCTGGATTTTAAATACGGGGCAGTAAGGGCAGGTATCTTTTGCGTTTCCCGACTTTTCTAGTACTCAAACATCAGATGGTCCAATACTCTTTTGATCCTTAAACAGAATCGATTGGCATCAAAAAAAAGTTTTTACGAAAACTGCAAATTTTCTTGCCGACTGTCCTATTTTTCAAAATCTGTGAATGCAGATCAAAATATTTCAAAAAGTTAAGGATAGTCTCCTAAGACCGTTTTATTGTAGCGACAACGCTATGCTATAAATATAGGCTATAAATTGTTTTTATTTCAAAACTCTGACTTCTATAGTTAAGGAGAAATTGCATTTTTAAAAGTGTGCTACTAAGTTTTGACGGCCAATATATTTTCATATGAAATGACACATGCTCTTCAATAACTCATTCTTTTGTTTTTATGTATTCTGACACAAAATAAATCAGCAATATTTTATTAATGACCAGCAAATTGACCGGTTACCATTTTTTCATTAAAAATTCACGGTAAACAAGTATTAAAAAAACTGAACAAGATCGAGTTGGCGTCATACAATTAAGTCCGTACCGAACTACACTGACCAGTTTGTGGACCGGTCGCTGGCATGCCGTAAGTACTGAGCGTAATTAATAAACCTACTCTAGCTCCTAAACTATACATCTAAATGACATAGTATCAAGGAAAGCCAAATGATCTGGACTAGATTAATCTGTTTCAAATACAAATTGTTAGTTCAGTGAATAATTTAGTACTAATTACTAGCACCTATTCTTGTTATAAATTTGGTTTGTAAAATATGGATCACTATCATCAAATAGCTTTGTGGCGGCATCTACATCGCCACATGCGAACTACGCATCAAAGTCATCGTCACGCAACATCCTGACGTCACACAAATCCTACATCGCGCAATTAGAGTTTACCGCGCGATGGACATATATACAAGATCCCGACTTCAATCTCTGGGCAGTTGCCCGCTAGACACAACACCCGTCTGGTCGGAGGATCCTCCCTTTTCTATGGTGGATGAGTGAACTTTACACCCTGTTCCTCATACCCCTAAAGCTCTAATAAAATCAAAATTTTAGCTTTAGAAACCTGGAAGATAAGAAGGGGGGAGGGGTCATTTTTAGCAAATTTCGAGCTTCAAAGCCATTAAACTAAACATTATTTAAAAAAAACCTTTGAAGACAGCTCTTTTAAATTTAAAACTTTTTTCCTAAGATCGAACTGAGCCCTAAAACAAAAAAAAAAATGAAAAAAAAAAAAACTGGTCTTGATTGGCAATCTGTGTGCGCGTCGACGACACTTAAACAATATGCCAAAATTCAAATTCCCAATTTAAATTACATGTCGAGAAAAACCAAAAATGTGTCAGTCAGACAAAAACTGATGTTATAAAGGTTACGTTTTTTTTAAGTCCGACACCTTGTCACCTTAAAAATGTTCATGTTTACCAGTGAAGGCGATCTTGTCGATGTCGGGATGGTCCACTAGCGCGGCGCCCGCGTCGCCGTAGCCCGGCAACATGTTCACTACGCCCGGCGGGAAGCCGGCCTCCTGGAGGACAAACGAGGAAGGTGTTAAGCCTCGTGCTGACCAGCGAGACGCGACTCAAACAATACAATTTCTAAGAAAACTTCACGGTGTAACAATAACCGGTGTCACGTCACGCTAGTATGCACGAAGCTTGACAAAAGCTTTATTAACATCATAATAACACGCCTTGTGTCTCCAAAGGGCTTAGCAGAGGTGTACCTACAGAACAACAACTTTTCGCCAGTTACGTTTAATACCAGGCTTTCACCTACTGGTATCTCCAGCGCAAATCACTGTATCAGAAGTGTCATATTCATTCATTCATTCATTTCAGCCGAATGGCGTCCACTGCTGGACATAGGGCTCCTCCAAGCGTCGCCACATCGACCGGTTCATGTGCTTTTCGCATCCAGCGGATTTCTGCGTCCTTTCACAAAGTTATCGGTCCATCTTGTGGGAGGCCTCCCAACGTTTCATGTGATGTGTGTGTGTGTGTGTGTTGTGAGGCATGTGTCATATTATAGATCAGGGCTGTCCAGACAACGGCCCGTGGGCCGCATCGGTCCGCGGCTTGTTTTCATTTGGCCCGCGACGCATGTTTTAAAGTGTAAATTAAACAGAAAATAGTTTTGGACATAAATAGTTTGGATAATAGAATTCTATGTCAAAACATATAATCAATATTTGGTATGATTTTTTATCTTTATACTTGTAATATTTCATTCGCATGACATCATTTAAAAGTGAAGCTTTCTTTTACTATTATTGGGGGAATTCCCGGAAAGTATTTTGATGATGATGGGCAGCACTTATTTATGTGAAAGTCCATTCAACAATGAACTTTATAAAATCTAAGTATAGATATTCACTGTCAGATAAGTCACTGAGTCTGGCAACAACGAATGTTGATGTTGATATCGATATGATTGTTAAAGATAAATTAACGAAAAATCAATAAACGTATAAAGAAATGATTACCCTTTTTTTTATTTATTTTTTTGAAGGTGGGAAATTATCAAATAACTTTTCGCGCTCTGGGCGGAGCGGGAAGGCGTGTCAGACTTTTACTGACTAAAACCCACCCGTGTTCCTTCGGTTGCCTGTGTGCCGGGGCCACGATATCCCTTTCGGACAACTCGCAACCCCGGCAGGACTGATTACCCGGTTTAAAAAAAATTAAAATCTGAAAATATTTGTTTCTGCGGCCCTCCAGCTTTTGTAGTAAATTTAATTAGCCCGCGAAGGTATGTAGCTTGGACAGCCCTGTTATAGATTACTAATTATAATTTACTTTGGCTTCGATTATTATACAGGGTCGAATAAAATTAGCTAGTAAAACTCTGCACACGTAATGAGTACCTTAACATGATAAAACAAAAAAAATAAAATTAATTGTGGTCAATGACCGCAAGTATGACTTTTAATCGTTTTGTAATTTTAACTTTAAGATATCGATACCTACGTCTGCGGAGTTTCGCTAGCTAATTTAATTTGACCCTGTTTATGTAAATCAGTATTTAAGACCGTTTATACAGAAAGTGGGCAACGTCGCAAATAGCTGTCAAATATTTCGCTGTTTTGGCGATATTACTATACGGAAATAAGATATATGGCTAAATAGTACTCAAATATTGATTATTAAATGCAATAATTAATATCGTAAGACCGAATAGTTAGTAGATGAAATAAGTTTTAGATGAAATAAAAGTACCAAAAACCTAAAACGGTTACAACATCAAATTCAATGTTATAATTGCAATTCATTGTTAATATTCCAGTTCACTAGTTAGCCATATTCCTTATTTCCCTACAGCAATATTGCCAAATTAATCAAAACAGGTAAATATTTGATAGCTATTTGCGAACTTTTTGGATTATGGGCCATTATCATGGTACCTTGACGAGCTGAGCGAGATAGAGCGCAGTGAGCGGAGTCTGCTCGGCGGGCTTCATGACCACGGTGCAGCCGGCCGCCAGCGCCGGGCCGAGCTTCCACGCCGCCATCAGGAGAGGGAAGTTCCAGGGGATGATCTGACCGCATACTCCTACGAAATGGGCGATACGTTTTAATATACAGTAGACAGGTTTTTAGAGCTCCGTTAGGATTACTACTCAGGATTGAGCCTGGGCGATACGTGTACAGGGTGGCAGGGACATCGACGCGAAGCCGGTTACCATGGATTCAGTACATGATTCAGAAAATTTTTCGTCGGTTATTAAAAAAAATAATCTGCTGTTTCATAGAAAAGTGCAATACCTACGCGGTCAAAATGTATGGAGCAGCAGATTTTTATTTTAATAACCGATGAAAAATTTCAGAATCATGTACTGAATCCATGGTAACCAGCTTCGCGTCGATGTCCCGGACACCCGTATAGTTTTTAACCGACTTCCAAAAATAAGGAGGTTATGTTCGTAGCGTATGTATGTTTTTTTTTATGTATTTCCACCAATTTCTCCTTCAATTGTGAACCGATTTTGAAAATTATTTTTTGTATGAAAGGGTATGGTATGCTCTCAAGTTGGTCCTATATAAATGTTATTAACTTTGCTTGCATAGTTTTTAAGTAAGCTTCAATAATACGTATTTTTCCCACTTCGTATATGTGGATGATATGATGATAACTTCCTGTCACTGTTATTTACGTAGCAGGTAGTGGTATTCGAATTTGTGTGGGGTAGGTTCCACAACTAAAAAATAAAAAATAAAAAACTTTTTACAAAAATAAACAACCATCCAAATTTTTTTTTTTATTAACAGCTGTCAGTCCTATGAATCTAATCTAAACTAATATTCTAGGGAAAAGATTTTATTTTTTGTATGTTTGTTTGTCTGTCTGTCTGTAATGAATAAACTCAAAAACTACTGGTACGATTAAAAAAAAAACTTTCTCCAGTAGAATGCTATATTATCACTGAGTAACATAGGCTATAATTTATAAAGATATCACGCGGGCGAAGCCAGTTATAAACTTATAAAGGGGGTGATGGGATTTGGCACCACGCTGGTTTCAGCCCGGGTGTAAAGGGCTAAAGAGAATGGTCAACATTAATAGCCGTTATTTACAATACCTTTATCTTTTAGAATCTTAAATAGCAATGATGAATCTAAAATTTAAATTTCAGATTCATCAATGCTTACTTTATGTATGGTATCAGTGACGATATCTAGATCTCAAAAGTAGATTAAATTATAAAAATATCTGATTATCTTTATCGAGTCTACGATCGTCATCTAACATGCACATGGTGCTCAAATATTATTTTCACATGCCATAAGATACTGATGCGAATTTAATAACATCTGTGCCTAGTGATTGGGTACTGTTAGCAATAGCAGGTCTAATCGCAACAAGGTTCTACTAGAGCAGCCAGTATTATTCATGTTTCTAGTGTGGATTATATTATATTACAGATTGAGAGACAAATCTACTTAAAGGGAGTGTAGCACTCCTGAAAATAAACAACAGTTACCATGTTCCAAAAACCTGAAAACGCACAAAAAAATAAACATCATAATTCGACAGAATGTAGGGAACAGCCATGGAAAAACACATTTTTTTTTTCACATTACAATGGTGTTCCAATTTTTTCATGTGCACTACACTCCCTTAAATAAGTTCGCCTAACACCCTGTATATCGGTATTCTTGTAACCCACAACAATAAACTGGCATGAAGAAAGAAACATAACTTTGATATATTTATCGTTTTAGTTTTTATTTACGAGTATTATTATTATTTATTTACGAGTATTATTATTATTTAACCATTTATGTACACAAATATATACAGAGAAAAAGAAAAGAGAAGAAAAATACGTAAAAGGTGATGCTTATTTCTAAAGAAATCTCTTCCAGCATACCTGCGATAGGACAGAGGATAAAAAGAGATGTAGACACCGTGTGTAAGAGTAGAGAGAAAGTAAAATACATAAAATCAAAACAATTCACGCAATAAAATAAAACAAATAATATGAGAATAAACTTACTTACTTACATACATACATACAAACAAACAAAAAAAAAATATCACTAAGATTCTATTAATAATAGTGTAATAAAAAAAAATATATATACGCATATATATATAAATATATTTTTAAATAGAAATTTAAAAAGAAATAAAATACCAAATAAATACCTACGCAACTATGACGCTGTGGAAAGATAGTGATCTTTCACTCTTCTTTTAAATACTGCAACAGTTAACGACGTTTATGACTTTGAGTCTGTATGAAAAAGATAACATCTCGCGTGTGGGCTAAACAAAGTTGCTAATTGTGTCGAGTCCATACAAGCGTTTTATTTGATTTTCCAGCGACTTCTAAAAGGAGGAGTTTATCAATTTGGATGCTTATGTATAACATACATATACTTTATCTATGGTCGGGCATAACTCCGTCATATATAGACGGATTTGCCAAAAAAAAAACGACTTCTGGTTGGGTGGGTTTTTGTGTCTTTGGTTTTGTATTTTCGTTATTTGCCACCGACTTCCATGGTTGTTTTTTTTTTTAAGTTTTAATATGAATTATGCATTTAATTTTTATGTCAGGTTTTAATGTTCCATGGCATGCCAAGTCACAAATAAATAATGCAGTTACAATTCCATAGCCAGACATATTTATAGAAGTACGTAATTGTAACTTCATGATTTGATTTTGTTCAGCCATTATGGAAGAATTTATTTATTACTTACAAACGATGAACCATGTAAAGAAAGATCATTATGCTTTCTTAAACATACCTAACATAAACAACATGTGATACAAAATCACATAAGTCCCTATCGATCATAAATAACAATGTTTTTCAAATTATCTAAGATGATACAGCAGAATACCGTTTATCGGAATGACATACCTACTGTATTGTTATGGTTATTTGCTCTTTGAGGACATTGGTATCTAAAAGAGACGTTTGCAAAAGTTATCAGTTTTCACACGAGTCATACAATTTAATTTGATTAGCACAAGATACATGGAGATAAAATATTCGAAACGGTCATTAGAGGGTATAAATTTTGATCGAAAATAAGTCGAACGATGTCTTAAATACTACATATTTACTTTTCAAATACACAAACACAAATATTTTACACGGCTCTTATTCATCGATTTTATAATATTTTCCTGCGTGGTTTGCTTTATTTGCTTTATCATGGTGTTGTTTTTATTAACACTCGGACTGCGTGCGCAATTTATTTGCCAAACATGAAAACAAACACGAGTTTTCCACTTAGATAAACATTAACTTTATGCAAGTGTAAATAAAGTTGATTTTAGACCGACTAGTATTGTTGAAAAAGTCATAAAAAAATATGAAGTTGTAGCGCAAGCTGAGCCTTATATGTAGGCATTACAGTTCCTTTTTCTAAAACAAGCGTTTGTTTACATGTTTGGCAACTGAATTACGAACGCATATTACACTCTAGTGTATTCCATTAGTGACCATTTACCAACTTTGTTTTCCTGAAGGCATGCAAAGGTCGTGCTCATGTGAAGATATAAATATCTCAGCAACACGCTTAGCATGACCACAGTAGAAACAGGTTTTGTCGACGGAAGAATAGATAAAATTACTACTACTGAATGATTTTGTCTTCTGTCGACAAAACCCGTAGAAAACCGTTTCTATGGTTGTTATGCTACGCATGCAGGTTTCAGTTTTGAAGATGTTAGGAGTAAGACCTGAATAGAGATGTTTACAATAGGGATGACGACAAACATTTTTTTTTTAGTCCGTCATGGAGATTCTTAAAAAATATTGGACACGTATTTTTTTACGTAATCTAAAGATTACGGCGATACATTAAGTTAAAATGTGCCATGACGTCACGAGTATGTAGATTTTATACTTACTTGTGACGTAGCGACCCCCACTCCCCAACTTAAAATGCGTTTTATCTAAGTATTTTTTTATTAGTCTAATATTTTTTTATTATCTGACTGCCGGACTAATTAGAATTTCTTTTTTTTTACACAGGCATCATCCCTATTCAGATAACAAAGACATGTGTATAAATAAGCGCGGATCCAGTCACGTTATAGCATGGCAATAGCGGTCTTGCCGTTACCCTAATATCTGTCCGTAGGAAGTCAACCAATAAACTATTTGTATGGTTTTTCGATATTGTTGCTACTGCCCGCAACTACGTCCGCGAGCCTCCTTCGTCGTTCCTCAAGAATTGGGCTATCCAATGCAAAAAGATTTTTTCAAATTCGTCTGTTAGTTCCGTACAATACATAAATGCTTACAAACAAACAAATTTTACCTCTTTGTATAGATGATGATGAAGATCACGATAGATATTGATTCAGACTGTTAACGGACCTTATTTCAGATTTAAAAAAAAAATAACTAGAAAATGTAGGTGGGTCAAACCGGTATTGTCATGCTAAAACGCGATAGCTATAGGTTAGGTGCAGAGTCAATACCTATAGCTATTGCGAATAGCTATAGGTATTGACTGCTCTGCAAACTTCAATCGTAATTTTATTGATGTTGAATAGAAATTGATGTTTACGACAAGAAAACAATGAGTCAACGAGCTAGAAGCTAGGCGTAGCCTAGTTCCATTCCCCAGGTATAATTTTTGGGACATACCTTTCTTTACCCTAGAGTTGTCGAGTGCATTTCGATAAATCTGCGAGACTCATGTGAGACTCAATACAAGTTTTGCGAGCTTCTCTTTGGAATATCTATGAAATACCGGTTTGCTAGATAGATGTTTTGTGTTGGTAGTTTTTAAAACAATTGTTTTACAAAACTTAAATTAAATTTTATTATAAATAAATAATTACATTTGATTATAAATAAATAAATAAATTACATTATAATTTCAAATTTTAAATTATTAGGTGAAATAATTTAATATTTTTTTATTTATTTATCTATTTTTTTAATATATTCGTGATTTAATAAATTTTATAAAAAAGCACCGCTAGCTTCGCAAGGCAATACGTTAAGGATTAATCTGTGTAAACACTTACCGACAGGCTCATGCCGAGTATACGCTAAGTATTTGCCATCTGTGGGCAGCACTAAACCGTGGCTCTTGTCTGCCCAGCCAGCGTAGTACCGCAGGTTCTTGATAACAGCCTGCACATCGCCGTAGTATGCAGCTGTGTACGGCTTGCCGTTATCCAGGGTTTCCAGGCTCTGTATAAATGAAAGGTTCATTCAGCGCCCGAAATCATTAATGTATCTCAGATCGATGATGGCTTGTTGGATGGAAAAATCGATGGATGTCTTTGATGGATATTAAGGATTCGCTCTCAAAGACTTACATTGGCAAACTCGGGCGTTGTTGGTTATAGACAAAAATACAGGTTCAAGATTGGGAACAAATCTATCAATGAATAACGTTTAAGTTAGCCTATTGAAATCCACAACATCGTTTGTTGATATTTTGCGTATTGAAGACTCGACTTATATCTAGCGCCAAGATAAGAATCATACATTCTCTTATTTCAGGTGAAATCACGATCTACAGACTCAGTTCTTAAACAATAAGGTTGTTTTCATCCTTACGCATACAATAGTTCCCTTAACTATCCTTACTTTGTGAGAATCATGAACGTGACTAGAATTCCAATCCAAAAACAACTATGGAGATAAAATGTTGCGACTTGGTAGCAATTACCTTTGTGGCGAAAGAGCATCATTATGAAGGGAATAGTTACTTACTCGTATAACTAAGGTACCCTATGTTGTACTGCACCATGCATGCAATGATAGGTTGAATGAACGCTCAATGACCGTTCGTCGAGAGAAAAGCACTGGTTTGCCGGTACAGTTAACACATACTAAGTGCCTATAGGTCTACTTGTAGCTAGTGCTCTTTTATTATAGTGCTTATGCACAAGTTAGGACAACGCTCCATCTTCATTACCAAAAAATAATGAAGAACAAAATATGTATTTACTAATGTAAGCAGTAGATTCATATTGTTTACCGGGTCCAGCAACTACAGTTGTCCACTGAAGTTCTAATTTAGAACAAAGGGGAGAAGGCTCCAAGGCGCCGACAGTTTGGGTAATTTCTTTTAACGGTGAAAATAATGGTAATGTAAATTAAAATAAAAAAATAGTATCTGCTTTATATTTCGTTCAGTTATTATTATTATGCAAAGTTTCATGATCTAATTTAAAGTATTTTTTAATACAAACGGTTTATTGTTCGGTTTGGAGGTAACTTTGAAATTTTTATATGTAAAGAAATTTTTATGGAATCGAGTTTTCGTCAAACATACTCGTAGGAACATAAATCCTCAACTTTACCATTATATTTATTTCAAAATTGCTGCAGTATTTTCGATATAATGGAGGATCATGCTAAGCAATTTGAGGTATGCAGTAAATATCATAAGGGAACTAGGCAGTTTTTACCCTACTGCGAGGCAAGAAGGAAAAAGTAACGTATAAAAAAAAAATTGCTGGTTTTGTCTATCCCGAATCATTTCATAGAGGCACAGGCAGGAAGTGTAATTCGCACAGAAGGCCATAAGGTTATTTGCTAAGTTATTAAAAAATTTTGCAAGTGTCCGTCATATCACGTTTTATCAGGGGTTATGAGTTTATGACAAACAGAGATATTATGTTTTCTTTATGTAAGTACCTATGACTAAGCCGCTTACATAATTTTATCTTGCTGTTGTTCATTATATTTGACGTGCTATGTGAAGAAACAAATCATTTCGTGGTAATTGATATTAACATTTTTATTGTATTTTTTATTACTAGCGACCCGCCGCTGCGTCGCGCGGTTTTTTGCGGTTGATAAAAAATCGCACACAAGTCTACATATCACAATACAATGAGAGGTCAGCTTATACTGGAAATTGATAACTTGTTATGTACCCGTGTATACACAAAACCTTAATGAATTCTACAAATAAACCTTGCTCATAAATCACTCGGTCCATAAGTCCATTGGTGAAGACAGTATGAAAATCCGTTCGGTAGTTTTTGAGTTATTGCGTTCAGACAGACATAGACGCGGCGGGGGGACTTGTTTTATAATAAATATGTAGTGATGAAGAGTGATATTCTAGGCGAAATTAGTTGAGAATTAGGTTTTTTCACTGTCATTCAATCATTATAAAGATAGTTAAAGAATAAGAAGAAATAATAATAATAAATAGTTATGGTACAGATGATGCGTAGCAAAAGTGCTGCAAATTAAACAAAAAGTCTGGTGCCTATAATTTCACCTGCGTCCATAACTATCAGGCATTTCAACTAATACCTGTGACAATCTCTTTTAAAAACTCGATGTGCACACGTATGGTTCACTGCTCTCGACGCTTGACGAGTCAACACGTCGGGTTCGCAATAAGTCAACCGTCATCTTGAGGATGCCTCGTTGAGAGGCACGTGTCAATTTATTACAGGGTTCTTTATGACTCTTTAAGAGCAGGTAAGGGTATAAGGTTACTAAATATACGTCGTCTTTGTATTTTATAATGTATTTCCGCAAATTTGAAGTTCGAGGGCCAACCTGGCAATAGTTTTAGAATAAATACTTACAGCCAGGTACGTCCTGTCTCTCTCGACCAGGTCAGCTAGTTTGCTGAGGAGATAGCCTCGCTCTGAGGCGTCCATTTTTCTCCATGGTGAGCCGAGCCTGTTAAGAAAATATAATTTGTATTTCTGCTTATCGGGAAAAGAGGTAGCTGCGGTGGTGCGTTCGGGATTACATATTATTCTAATAAGATACCCTGCGTCAAATTTTCGTAGGCACAGAAAAGAAAAAATACAAGCATAGAATTGTAATTTGGTGTATTATATGCCCTCAAGCTGTAGGTAGAAAATAAGGCAATTTTGGAAGTGTTCTGGGCGTTATGGGGTAGGTTAGCTCATATACCTACGCAGTATCATTTTTTTTTTTATGATGATAATGATAATGATAATTAAATAATAAATTGCGTTGGTATTGCAGTGGTGGCCGACTTGAAACGGCCGCGACCTATGAGTTGTAAGGGGAAGGTTCACTCTGGCAGGCAGTTTACTTTGTGTCATTTATTTCATCAGCACTGCTCTCAACACAGTGAAGGAAAACTGAACTCTAGAACTAAAAGTTAGAAGACATGTGACATCCACCAACCCGTACTGGGCCGTTGTGGTGGCTTACGGCTCACTCCCTGTCCCTTCCCTCCCTCACAGAGAGCAAGCCTGTGTCCTAGCAGTGGGAACATAATAGGCTTATTATGCTATGCTTTTGCTAAGCTGGAGCTATTATGAATTTAATCCTGATTTCACATACCTGAAGGCATCTTTGGCAGCTTTGACCGCCTTGTCCACATCAGTCTTGTTAGCCTGCTGGACCTCAGCAGTAACTTGACCGTTAGTGGGGTTCTCTGTCTTGAATGTCTTGCCGTCTGATGATTTCACCCATTCATTGTTGATGAACAGCTGTAATGTAACTGATAGATTAGCTGAAGAATAAACAGTTTTTCCATCAACATGCTAGCTCTTGGATTTTCTCTTTTTATATCTGTGTCTTATAAAAAAATCTGCTCAACAACATAAATAATGCAATGAATATTGTTGAACTGTCAAAATGAAACAGGTCGTAATCGTTTACGAAAATATCTTACGTAATTAGATAGCTGGCTCTCCAAATTCTATTATCATTATCTAAAACGAATCCATTAATCTGCCTACCCTTTCTCCAACTATGTTGGAGTCGGCTTTCAGTCTAACCGAATGCAGCTGAATAATAGTATTTCACATGGAACATCCGTCATATCTGACCTCCACAACCCAGTTACTGGGTAACACAATCGACGAGTATCTGAACCTATATGGTTAATAAATGAGTAAGATTTAATTAGTAATACAGTAGAGATTCCAGTGTGTATCATCATGTTCATTATGTTATCAGTATGCTGATTGTTTGATGCATTGAATGTGTGATCAGCTATCAAGTTGATAAACAAGTGGTCTTTCTTGTCTCACCAATAACTGAACTGATTCATGTCAACAAAGCCTTATGTGGCTAAAAATATTTGCACTACTTTCAATAAAAAAATATCTGATACTGTCCCATAGTTGAGCAAAGCCTCCACAAAATACTTCCAGGTTTCCTTTTCCTAAGCAACCTCAAACCAGCCCTTCAGCATACCCTTTGATTAAAAATACATAAAATATTCCGACGAACTGAGAACCTTCTCCTTTTTTTAATTAGATTAAAAACAAATGATAAAACATTGCGCCGACCTCAAATAAATTAATATAATGGCAGATGAATGATGATGGTGAATGATGAAATAATAAAGTGCCAAACTTTTTAAACAGAATACCCTATATTTATATTATTACAATGCTTAACTAAATAAAAAACAAGTATTTTTTGTATTTTATTTTAACCTTGATAATGTAACTAATTATACAATCTAATAAAACAATAACTACCTTGAGCCAGTTTTTACTTTATGTTAAGTTATGTTATGTAAGTAATGATAAAACATTTAATTGAAGTAGGTACATAAGGAAAACCCATTTAATTCAAGAATGATTTGTAATTGATTGGTCTTTGACATGAGTACATTTTATATTTTTTTATGGAGGTGACTGCCTCATGCATATTAGATACTGAACAATCACAAAACTAGATTTATGGCTTAGAACGCCAAGCCGGTATTTACTGGGTGCCGGCTAGCTGACCTTGAAAATTGATAATAAAATAATGTAACACCTTCGTAATTCTTCATACATGGAACACAAAAAACACAAAAACACAATCATTTGCCGATTACTTCATACATGTCTCCTCTGAGTGCATTCATGTCACTATGTTGATCGTTATAAATTATCACATAATTAAAATAAATTCATACCAATCACAACCTTTTTTTTTAATGTTTACATTCGTACGTACCCCGGTGTATAGAATCTCAGGCTTTGTTTTAGGTGCAGGGGCAGCAGCAGCAGCAGCTGAGGCGAAGCCCGCCTTTTGCTGAACCGCTTTGCTTAATTGTCGTAACATCTCGATAAATACGTGTAAATTCTGCTGTTACGAACACCGGACTGGAAAAATTGGCAATGTTCCAAGTTCCCGCGCGACGCGTACTTGACTTGCCTGCTTGCCTGCCTGCCCAGTGTTGCCAGATGCATTGAACCTTATATCTGTAGTAGAAACTGCTAAAATCTGTATTTATAACTGTATGCTATTTTAACTTGAAATCTGTATTAAATCCGTATGTATGGTCAAAAGGACCGAAATAATATACAGTAAAATTACTTATACTGCTTCTTTTGAAAAAGAAGAGAATAGGTTTGATTCATCACCTACCTCGACCTCGACCTCCACGACATAGTTACTGGGTAACACGATACCCCTTGATATGACTGGTTGTCAGATTTTTGGGAATTGTTTATTGGGCATTAAATCAATATCAATTACCATTAAAAGTTTGTACGGAATTGATTATTTACGATAAATGCATCAGGAGAGCGCAGTATTTTGGAGAACACGCAAATATCTTTAATTGGCGGATTCCTCGTTTGAAAAATAAGTGAAACTGGCCACTGACTGACAGAACAGTACTACCAATCACGATTTATTTACCTAAGTTCCGTTTTAAAGCAGATTTAATCAATATAATTAGAAAATTCTGAATAAAAATCTGTATCCAGTGCTTATCTGTATCATAAATCGAAAATTTGTATAAATACGGAGAAATCTGTATATATGGCAACACTGTGCCTGCCTCACAAAGCATTGTAACTAAAGCCTACCTCTTCTTTTCACTGACAGCAGTGCTGCCAACTCTAAATAATGGATTACGGTGTTCCCAGTTTATAAATACGGTAGATTTAAAAAAAATACGGTAGATTATAAATAGGGGTGTAATTTACATTTTTGTTTGAAAAAAAACGCATACATTTTAATTAGTCTGAATTTGACAAAAGAACTGTGTGATCATGATCATTTTTATACCTTCCAGTATTATAATGTCTCATAACATAAGCATGTCTTCTGATGGCAGAAAGTCGATATAATTTTTTCCGCCTCTTTTAATTGCCTGTTGTGCCAATAAATTTACATAACCTGAATAAAGAAATTTGTTAAAAAAAAGGGTTAAGAAGTTTGTCAATTAGGCAACTCTTTAATTTGTACGTATTAAGAACACAATTTACACATTCGTACTGTTTGTCGTTAAGGATTTCGGATATGTTCCATATCTTGACAACTGCCGAACTAATTTTCATGAAACTTATACTGTTTCCTAAGTTGAGAGATACCTAATCCAATAAAGAATGACCACGATCCGATTACGAGTTTCGGAGAAATGCGTGGACAAACATACATAGATACAATTATGAAATTTGGCAAACGTGTTTAGAAGCCCACATAGAGTAACTTCTATGAATATTGTGCAATTCTAACAATATTATGTAGATACATACGTATCGAACTGATAACCCTTTTTTTTTTTTAAGTTGGTAAGTAAGGTGGTTTCATGCCGCCGCAGGAGATTCCTCGGGCGTCGGGAGTCGAGAGCAGACTTCCGGGCACCCTAGGCGCGGGCTTGCGGACGGTGAGCAATGGGCAGCTCGCCGTCCGATAAGGACCAGGCCCGTGTCGACGGCGCGTTGTGTTCCACGTGCGCCTCAAAGAGATGTCAGCAACAACTGACGGGGTTGAAAGACCAATGTCTGCTGGGGCTGCAGGTTTGTCCGAAAGGGATATCGCGGCCCCGGCACACAGGCAACGGAAGGAACACGGGTGGGTTTTAGTCAGTAAAAGTCTGACACGCCCTCTAGCTCCGCATAGAGCGGGAGAAGTCATTTGATGATTTCCCATCCTCAAAAAAAAAAAAAAAAAAGGTGGTTTCATGCTTCGGAAGGAACGATAGGCTGCGAACTAATGGTCGTTACTAACATTGGAGCTTGGAAAGCGGTAAAAAAACTTGACATCAGTGTTTGGTTGATAGATCTTGCAGCTCACACGACATGAAGAAGAATAGGAGTAACATGTAAAAGCCTGTGGGAACCAGAGCGTTTTTAAACAAGCAATGTATTCTTTGATTTTATCATCCATGGAATGTATGACATAACAATAACGTACATTCAATTCAATAAGTAAATTACCTGTCTAAAATAAATTAATATCGATACCTTTGCAAAATACGGCACATCACAACCGAGACAAAAAAAATGGATAGCATTGCCGTACTCTGAGGAAAAATCCTACTACTAGTACTACTTAGTCTGTGGAAAAATCTATGAAAAAACTGTCAGTTGTTTGCATGTGTTGGGTTTCAAAATATGTATTATTCATGTATTAGTTATTTTTTAAACTTTTATTTCATAAAATTACAGAGAAAATGGATAAAATAAGCGAGTCACCTTCATATCAGAAAATACTTGACGCAAAATTGGTACGAATTCTCATATCAGTTGATAAGCAAGTAACGAACAATTTAATATTTGGTCATATTGCTACGAGGTATGTTGAACTTTGAACATAATCCGGTTTGCTTAACTTTGATCTTCATCATTATGCTTATGAGAAAAATCCTTTGTTTTTCAGACCATCTGGTACAAATGGACTATGGTGTTGTGTCCTTCTGCCAACAGTGCTTGTGCTATATTCAACCCTGTACGAAGTCTCAGAACTATACACTTTACTGGCCTTCATATCTATTGGATTACTGTGTTATTGCTTCTTATTTATTGTTTTTCTGTCCTTGTCTTGTTTGATCCTGAATGAGAATATGTGTGGAGGATGTCTACCATCAAGTCTTGCAGCGACACTATTATTATATGCATTTCTAGAGAAAGGTAATATAATGCAAAATAATATAAAAAAAATCTTCAATTCCTCAAACTAAATAAAGGGTTAGAGGGTCATTTTAAATTTTTGTGACAATAATGTAGATTGTTTATGAAATTGCATTTTGTTCATGTTTATTTTATTTATTTCCAGATTTCTTTTTCTCTCTTATATACTCCGTAACCTCCGTGTACTCATTCAGTGTGCTGTTAAGACTGGCCCTCACAAAGTGCTCCCAGACATTCACAATAGGGGAGGCGATGGTTGTTGTACAAAGCATTGTATTGTTCGGTGTCATGGCCTTTAGCAAGATATTCTACAATATGGGTGATAATTCGGATAAAGAAATGGAATTCCTAAATGCTGTTATATTTGTAAGTATTCTGGAAGAGCGAAAACACATTATCTGAAGTTAAATGTTAATAAAAACAATTGAACTTAACCATTAAATTACAGTGAAAACTGTTTATAACGACTTCGCTTAAAACGACGTTCCGGTTATTACAATGAAATTTTGAGGTCTCAGCATTTCTGTTTCATTGTATAATTAAAACACATTCTTGTTTTGTACTTGAGAACGAGTCATTAAGGGAACATTTAGTAAAATATTTTGGACACTTGTGTGAATCCTAGTACAGTAATGACTTTTTGTTTAATTTATATCTTTGCCTTTTTTAATCTTTATTTCTGTGGTTATTTTGTTTATTTCATTTTTGTAATGAGCAGTCAATCAATTAGTGGTGATTTGTGCATTTATTGCTAAATTACTACAAATAATATTCCTGTTTTTGTCGATCACAAAAAATATTCCCTATTTTCAGACCATATTATCATCAGTGGGAATTATTGTTACAGCATTATCTATTTTGGATGAATCACAAAAAACCATTCAAGCTCTTGCATACATAGTAAGTGTAGCGGGGACATATGCACTAATGATCTTACATGCTCAACTTGGAGTTGATTGTCTAATAGCAATTGCTTCATATATCCTGCTGGATGATAAAAAAGTGAGTCATTTGATCATATATTCAATTTATTTAAAAGGATGTCAACGTGTAAATTCTATGAAAAGCACTCATCATTTGCTTTATGAATGAAATCATACTGGCCATACACACAGAATGATTTGGGAACTCATTCATTGTCTGTACATCCCAGCTAAAGGAATTCTCTACCCGAATCAGTGTGAAAATCACAGATTTGGGAACTCCTTCTTCACTTACCATATGGTGAATAGTGCTAAAATAATGTCAACCTATCAATGATGATAAAGATATTCTATAGTTTACAACAATTTTATGGTTTGTTGAGGATGATTGATACTGATGATGATTCTGTATAATTGGCCATTTAACTGTCCTGTTGGTCAAGTGGTCGCAAGCGCCACTGCTGAGCGTGGAGTGCTGGGTTCGATTCCCAGGTCAAGCAAATTGATTTTGCATTAGGAATTTCCTAGTACCAGCCTGAATTTTGGAATTTGGTGCTCTGACACCCCCATGCCTAGGTGCGTGCGTACGTGTCGCCGTTGGACTATGAGAGTTAGGCACCTGTGTCTGCGCATCATATTTGTGCACTATAATATGTCCTGTGTACTTGGCTAATCTCTGTTGAGATTGGCTGCCGTGACCGAAATCCGGTTGGGAAGATATTATACTTACGCCCGGTTTCTGGAACGAAAATCAACAGAAATGTTAGCTAACAAATTGTCAAGCGTCCGTAAACCGTTGTGATTGGTTGGCTGAATTATCAACAGCTAATGGGACATTTCACGTGAAGCGGACAGGGAAAAAAAAGCGAGGTTCTGAAAATCGACCACATTCGGCCCATTTGTACTTCTAGTAGGTATGAATGTGTACGCAAAATATTTTTTTTGTATAGTGTATATTTACCAAGTTATAGGTTTCAAAAGAATTGTCGTTGATTGGTAATACAATTTTTAGAAAGTAATTTTTCCAATATAACAAATCTACTATAAAATATTTTACATAGCGATACATATTAAAAATATACTGTTCTTTTTGACAGCAAAAAAAATTTAAAAATTAAAAAAAAATTAATGGCCAAAACCGGAAGTAAACTTTTCAAACCAGAATTACAGTCACTTCGACCAATTTTTTTTTATTTTTTTTTCTTTCAAAATATAGCTTAAATGATAATGAAAGTACACTAGAAAATTTAAAATGGGATCTCTATTAGTTTAGGAGATACGTTGAATAATATACACCCGCGTCGCAAGGGGCGTCATATGTAGCACTTGCTTAGATCGGTTGGTGTGCGTCAAATAAAATGGCTTGTATAAATTACTGTGATAAAATAGTTCAAACATAATAAAACAACATTGGTACAACACAAGAACTGTTTATTTTGTAATTTTAACAATTTTACAATGGGAATCTATGTCAGAACTGGTTCTCTTTACAAGAAGGCCTGTGGTTGTTGGAATGAAGCTGTGAAACTTTTTGGTTCCTGAAATGGTGACCGTAGACGCAAACCGGGGTTCCAAAAAAATTCTCTGACGCTCTATATCATCTTTAGAACAGAAATAAATGGCGGTTTGTTTTAAAGATGATTTTGCCCATTCATATAATCGCATTGGTGTTATAATTGCTTTACTTGGAGGTAACTGTAAACTTGCACGCGCAGCTAAACGTTTCAGATTCCCCCCTAGACCATCGCATGGCCCCTTTCCGTGAGATGTTGCATGAAAATGCAACTCTGCATCTGCATTAAAATCTTCTTTGTAATAAAACAGATTCACAAAGTTAAATCTATTTTTAAAATGTTGGGAAGCCCCGTCAGTTATGTATATAATTTTTGATCCAACTATCGATTTTTCTAAAAGATGCTTGTGTAGTAGCTTTTGGAAAGCATAAAAGGTGGCTGTGTCATGCTTCAGGTCGTCAGAAATCATAACAATGCTTCCGTGTTTTACTTCATTACCGTCTCTGTAGTAAAAAACTGACGTTAGAAGCGTTGCCTGTGCATTATTCCAATGAAAGGATTGAGCAGCATCTTGGACAATAAAACTATAGTTTTCTGCAAAATCAGATTGTACGAGAATTTGACCTTCATCGATAGTCTCCTTAAGAGTTTTAAAATAAACCGCCTGTTGCTCTGCAATGTAAGCATGAGGTTTCAAAAGGTCCAAAGCGTCACATAACTCATCTACAAAACTATCGGAAGATAAAAGTCGAGTAGATATCGTGTAGCGGTCTGTGCCATCCCATTTTTCAAACTGCACTTCTGTGACTTCATTGTTATCAAATTGTATTTTTAAATGCTCTCGAATTGCACTTAAGCCTGGACAAGAATTACAGCGTTCATTTGGCGGTGTCTTAGTAGTCATTAAATGACACGTCAGTGTTGGATTGGGACACATCATCTGGCGAAGGCAATCCTTATAAGATGAAAGTTGCATAGCAGACCCAGCTGTAAGATTAGCAATGTCTCCTCCATTCAACATCAATTTCACGTTTTGATGGTAAGTACAAACACATACCATATGTGTTCCGGAATCGCCTGCGAGGATACATTGTTTGGGTCTTAGTGTAAAAAACTTTGTTAAGCCTACCTTGATGTTAGGGTATTCATCTTTAAACCTCTGATAAAGTTCGTCAATGTTACAGAGAAGGAGCTGTTTCTGTATGTGCGTTCTTTTTCCATCGTCTAATTTAACAGATATAAAATCTTTTTTACCAGGCATTATGCGGCTAATGTCTTCTCGTAGATAAAAATCTTTAACCAAGTTCTCCGTCTCGGCTGGTAGTTTACGACCACCGCGTGGGTTCGGAGAGGATAAGATACCGAACTGATTGACAAGTTGTTTTGCTTTTCTTGCTTGTCGTCTGGACGTTCCAAATTCTTCTGCAAGTTTATTTTCACTCCATGACGTGGGTGCTATTGTTAATATCATAGTCTTCATAGAAGTAGAAGTAGAAGGATGATTGAATTTCTCTTTTAGCTGCTTTAAAATTTCTTCGTTTTCTATGGATGTGTCGGTTTGGGTGGAAATATGTTTAAACTTATCTTCGGGAATAAACGGTTCATCTTCAATGTTTTGCGAAGGTTCACTAGATGTTTGACTGCATTGCACAATGTCTTCATTAGCTACTGGAGGAGATTCAGTCAAAAGTCGTTTCCTGCAGGAGGCACATACGTAAAGATCTTGTGAAAAACTCCACTTTTGAGCTAAACATTTAGATATTTTCCTTAAATTTTTAAATTTTCGATGAAGTACCAAGTGAAATGGGTTAAAACATCGATCACCGTACGGCGCCATTAATAATAACAACTGTCACAGATTAAAACGTGCACAAGTCGCTGAGCGGTTAAAGCAACACTAAAGTTTAAGTTACGAAACCGCTAGGCGTCATATTTCTATCTCTTTCTTGTAGATAGGTTTGACCGTTTGACTCTATCTGAGACAAAAAAGTACTACACGTTACTAACAGATGGCGCTATTAGTCACGTTTCGCAAATAATAAAACTTTTCTACTGCTCCAAAAACGTTTTTTCTTTATAATATATTATTAACTTATATTTGTATTATGTAGTTATATTTATATTATATTATATTAATAAAACTTATTTCATATCATTAAATGAGGTTAAATATACGCTAAAACGATATAAAATATTAATAAAGTTGCAATATCGCGCAAACTGCTCAACCTTGCAAGCGCTACATATGACGCCCCTTACGACGCGGGTGTATATTATTCAACGTATCTCCTAAACTAACAGAGATCCCATTTTAAATTTTCTAGTGTACTTTCATTATCATTTAAGCTATATTTTGAAAGAAAAAAAAAGAAAAAAAAATTGGTCGAAGTGACTGTAATTCTGGTTTGAAAAGTTTACTTCCGGTTTTGGCCATTAATTTTTTTTTAATTTTTAATTTTTTTTTTACTGTCAAAAAGAACAGTATATTTTTAATATGTATCGCTATGTAAAATATTTTATAGTAGATTTGTTATATTCGAAAAATTACTTTCGAAAAATTGTAGTACCAATCAACGACAATTCTTTTGAAACCTATAACTTGGTAAATATACACTATACAAAAAAAATATTTTGCGTACACATTCATACCTACTAGAAGTACAAATGGGCCGAATGTGGTCGATTTTCAGAACCTCACTTTTTTTTCCCTGTCCGCTTCACGTGAAATGTCCCTAATCGGATTACATGACTCGCGTTTAATTTTGACACGTCGATAATTTTCGTTCCAGAAACCGGGTGTGAAAAATTTATTATTTTCAGGTGAATCTTTTCCTATTCTGGCTCAGCCTGGTAGCTGTATCAGCGTTTGTGGTACTGTCCCGTACTCGGCTCAATGTCAAAGCAAGCACTGTCACCCGCAAGACATTCCACGTTCTTGCATCAATGGTATTCCTCTCTGGCATCTTGTATGACGTCAATTTGATGTTCCTTGCGGCTAGCGTCGGGTTTGGTCTTCTGATATTAGTTGAGGTTAGTAATTCATACTAGTATTTAGTACCTGGTCGACCGAGCTCTGCTCAGGTGAAAATAGAGAATGCTCATTTAATAGTATAGGATAGTTAATACTAAATCCATGCTGCCATGATAGTAGGTACTTACTAATTCCATGCTGCCTTGATAGTAGGTATGTACTTACTGAGCAATTAACTTAACGGCTGAGAATTAACACTTTTCGAATGTCAAAATTACATAAGACAGTATCCCAAAACGCCCACCCTTCACCAGGATAGTAGGTACTTACTAATTTCATGTTGCCATGTCATATTTCATCGTAAAAAGTAGGTGGGAATCTCATTTCCTACGAAATGTATGGGAAAAGTTCTTGCGATTTCTGACTTTTCTAGTACTCAAACCTCAGTTGGTCCTATAGAGTTTTTTGATCTTTATATGAAATAAGATCGATTGGATTAAAAAAGTTTTTGGGAACACTGTCCATTTTATTGGTGACTTTTTTTTTTCAAAATCTGTAATATATACAAATATTGCTCGTTTTATAGTATAGGATAAATGCGAAAGTAAGGGCCTGGCCGCACTGGCGGACGGCAGGGGAGAGCATCGAGGGGGATTTCTCTATTCGCCAGCGCACACTGACAAGAAAAATCCTCTGCGATACCATGAACGTAAGCTAGCTTACCGGAGCAGCCGCCGGTATGCCGTGGCATGCGCCGGTATACTCCAAGGTCGATCACTGATCATTGAAAATATACCTTATTTTGATTGGATAAGTATTAAATTCCGCCAGTCTGCGCAGGCCCTTACTCTGTCTGTCTGTTACTTTCTCTCGCTGCAACGGCTACACGGATTACGATGAAATTTGGCTCACGGGATACTTTTATCCCGGTAGTAGGTTCACGTGGGATAATTTCTGACCTCCGCGCGGGCGAAGCCGAAAGCAAAAGCTAATACCTTAGATATAATAAAGAAGTTATTTATATTTCTATGGCTAATACCCACAATATAGATTAGAGCTTGCAACGGCGCGCATGTAAATGTGAACATGTGAACGAAGAATGAAAAGATAGCATATAGCTTTCCTTACTTTCGTTCTAAATTACCATGGAAAACAAACGTAAAATGGTTTCACACCTTAGCCAATACTACTTTTAATTGATAACTCTCTTTTTACCCGACTACCGCGAAGCAAAAACGAGGGTTGTGATTTTGACCGGTATTTATGTATGTATGTTCATCTGTTCCTCATAACTTCTCAACTACTTATCATAATTTGACAAATGAGGTATCGTAAACGCTTGCAGTTTTGGTCGTCCGCTTGATATAGGAAATACAAATTAAAAATCCATAGTCACACGTGTTTGAACATAAATCGAACAGATTACGTGTGACTCAGGTTTTTTAATTTGTCTGTCTGTGACAAAGATTTAAATCGTAGATGTGCCTTCACCATACTACGTCGCGCGAAAAAGTGCCCATAGTGAGAAGAGTGACTTCGCACAATAATAATGGCGTTTCCATGACAATCAAGTCAAGTGTTTGCGATATTATGTGTCAGAGGTGTCAAAACGAAACGGAAACGCGACCATCTTTTAACACGGCAGGGCAAATCTACGATTGAAATCTTTGGTCTGTGATGTCTTGTTTATACCTATATAATTGAATTTTTTGTCATAGATGGGTTTTAGGCTTTTTAATTAAAATATTTTCTGTTTTTCAGGCACTTAGAAAAGCTGGAATAGAAAATATATCACCAGCACTCCAGGCTGCGTTCGATGTGTATAGTGATGAAAAGGTATCCCTAAACCTAAATAATATTATAAATGCGAAAGTGAGTTTGTTTGTTTGTTATGCTTTCACGCTGAAACGACTGAACGGATTCGGATGAAATTTGGCACATGGGTAGACCATAACCTGGAAAAGGACATAGGAAATTTTATCCTGATATTCCCACGAGATTAAGACTTATACGGGTGAAAACGCTGGGCGCAGCTAGTAATATTATAAATACGAAAGTAAGAGTAAAATCTGTCTGTATGTCTGGTACGTTTTCACGCCTCAACGGATGAACGGATTTCGATGAAATTTGGTACCCAGGTAGACCATGACGTGTTAGGACATAGGATACTTTTATGCCCGTGTGGGGATGTTTTTTTTTTCTCTTCTATCCCATGGTGTTGCGACCCTAAAATTTTTGTTTTATTGATTTTATGCGTCATTTATATGGACACCCGTGCCAAATTACAGCTTTCTAAAAACTCTGAGCTAACCCGCGGATAGACAGACAGACGGACATGGTGAAACTATAAGGGTTCCTTGTTTGCGACGGAACCCTAAATAAAAAGTGAGTACAGAGGTCCTTATCGGACGGCAAGCTACCCATTGTTCACCGTCCGCAGGCCCGCGCCTACGGTGGTCGGGAATCGGCCTGGGATTCCCGACGCCCTGGTCGTCTCCTGCGGCGGCTAGAGGCGTGTGGGCATGAAATTTGCCTCTCCCTTACGCGTTCCGCCTCCTCCTTCGCGAGCATTACTGCTTCACAGAAGGACGTGACGGCTTTCCATGCCCTCTCGCTCCGTGGTCTGGACCAAGGGGCCTACTCCCTTAGCGAAATCGGTACATTCGGCCGTAGTTACGGGCGCTTCGCTCTCATTCTCGCTTACGGTATGTTCGTAAGTGAGACGGAGAACAAAGCGCCCGTAACGACGGCCGGAACTACGGTTTGCGCTTAGGGAGTAGGCCCCCAGGGTCGGACGCGAGAGATTACTGCCGCCAATTTCTCTTACTACCAAGTTTTCTTTTTTTTCAAGGATGTTGGTTGTTACGCGATGACCCCGATGTACCTGTACGTAGGGCTGGCGTGCCCGCTGCTTCTGGTCCCGGTACATCCGGAGCACGAGCTGGAACTGCTCAGCGGCGTCCTGTCGATAGGCGTGGGAGACACCGCCGCCAGCTGGTTCGGATCCAAGTATGGATTCAATAAGTGGGCAGGTGGGTTATATACAGTGATCGGAGTAGGTAGATTGAACTGGGGTCATTGATCCGAAACGTATATATTACTATGGACATTCCTCCGGAATTGGTGGATTATTTAAAAAAACCGGAACTTATGTAGGAATTGTATTCTGCCAGAGTGGAAGGAGTCATTTGATGATTTGCCATCCTCAAAAAAAAGGTAGGAATTGTAATAAAATGAGCAATTTTATTCTTTATTATTCTTCCTATTTTTTTTTTTGTCACGATTTGACATTTTTATTTTTATTATTCAACAGATAAATAATGAATTAATTTAGTTTTGATACCTTCCTTTAAATTTTGAATTGAGTAGTAATAATATCACTACCAACATTAACAATATTTAATTGAATCCGGAAATACCGGAATTACTTTCCGGAAAAATGGCTTATCCATGTTATTCTTTCTGTGTGCATTTATGATACAAGTACTAAAAATCAATCTACCTACTCCGATCACTGGTTATATATGTATAGTTGAGCAAGGATCTTTCGGTGTGTGGCCAAAATCGGAACTAACGCAGTTAACTTGTTTTTTTTTTAAACAACTAATTCTTTTTCTAAAATAAGAATAAACTGCATTTTTTCCCTTGATTGGGATTAGATCTTCATGGTAAAATAATTATGTCTCAGTACTTGCAGAGCCAAACTGAACATCTGAGAATGGCAATGGACTTTTCCATGATGGGCCTTTCTTCTTTCAATTTCAGATGAATCAGAAGCGCGATAGTACAACCCTAAATAGCGTGTACAGTGCGCATTATAATTTATATTCTTTATTCTTTCTATTATTCGATTCGTAGAACTTTTCTGTCAATCGCCATTTTGAACCCTATTTGTATTGCAACTAAGCTTGACAAGCAATAGTGCCAACATGACGGACAAATTATAATAAACGATCTGTAGTACTGAAAATTTTGTTTTGATAAGTTCAAAATCTGTTGCAGATGGACGCAAATCAGTAGAAGGGACGGCATTCAACATTTTATCACAATTGGGAGTGACGTATGCGCTTGTCCTCTTTGGTACGTAAATAAATAATGTATAGATTAAATCTGTAAATATGCTGTACAGAGCGTTCAGTATAACTTCAACTTAACGTCAAACAAAAAGCATAAACGACAGCTGCGCGCACAGACTGTCTGTGGCGCGTGAGTCGCCGATGGTACGAAATGTTACCATTTTAAATATTATATTTTTTATAAAAATTTAGGACTTGTGTATTGTATTTATTCATTTTATCTTTTGTTATTTTTCTCTGCTGCACCGGTTGACGTCATAACGTCAACGCCGGCTGTCGCTGAAAACCAGCGCTGGGGCTCTGTCTCGCATAGGGTCGCAGCTTTATGCTGAGCGATGGCCGTTTTGCGTGGATGTGACGCATGTTTTCCCCCAAACTGTTTATTTTCGTGTTTTCTTCTTACCTTGCGTCATGTGTACCGCAAATAAACGTATTTTCTTTCTTTCTTTTCTTTCTAACTTGTCATTTGCCGTCATGTTGGCACCATTGCTTGTCAAGCTTAGTTTCAATATTATTGCTTGACAAGCAATGGTGACAACATGACGGCAAGGGACAAGTTATAGTGAATGGTCAGTAAGTATTACCTTTTGCCCGCGTGAAATTATACGACGGGAACGTACTATCGCGATACAAAGTATCCTAACTCCTAACCTAGGTCATGGTCAACCTGTGTGCCATATTTCATCGAAATCGGTTCAGCCGGTAAGGCGTGAAAAGGTTATAGAAAGAAAGAGTTACTTTCGTAATTATAATATTAGCACAGGTGAATACAGATTTTTGACTCCCTATTTTAGGTATGAAGTTACAAGTACGCGGCGGACCCGTCTTGTCGGGCCAATCCAGTGAGCGTATCGTAGTCAGAAGATATAAGAGTTACGCGATAGAAAGCGAGGCAACTTCTAGGTGCGACCTGAATTGCACTTTATTGTGTCGTAGCAAGAGTCGCTTTTTATTTAAAAGATTTTGCGAAGTAAACTAGTATTCATCTGTGATATTAATATGGATATTTAGTCCCTGGCCGGCAAACACTTGGCGAAAATCAACGCAGTAAGGTTTCACTGCCAAAAAAAACAACTTTCTTGAACCTTTCAGATCTTGAACAATAAATATTAAATAATCTATTTACTTACAGGTTTATTGACAACACCGTACGCTTTGCTTCGGGTCGCAGTCACAGCAAGCATCTCAGGACTCGTTGAGGCAAAAACAGATCAAGTGGACAATTTGATACTACCTTTAGTCAGCTTGATTGCATTTCAAGCAACTAGGATATTTACTTATTAGCTGATAGTTTTCTAGGTTATCAAAGTAAAAGTAGAAAAAATATTGTCTAACATTTTGCTATTTATCTTGTACAGACCGTTCGCGATAACTTGTCACTTGCCATCATGTTGGTACTGGTACCATTGCTTTTCAAGCTTAGTTTTAATACTAATTGAGTTCAAAATGGTGACTGACAGAACGGTCAAATAGTGCTACCAATCGCGTCACGGGACAAGTTATAATGAACGCACAATAAAGCTCACAGAGCACGGACACGCCTTGGCGGCTGCTGCTAAAATTGGAATTGTCAACACTTTCCATACAAACCAAGCGTGACGACACTAATGACGTATGTACCTACAGAAACTGACTGCTTTGTAGGCGTTCCGTGACAAGTTATGCGCTCAACGCATTTTCGACGGCACGAATTTTAATAGTACTGCCGTCTCAGGATGCTGCCGGCGATTCCGTGCTTTGTGTAAAGTTCATGTTGAACTGTTTGTGATAAAACGGTGTGTTCTGTAGGTCAGTTTATGCATTTCTGTGTATAATTATTTAGTACTAGTTTTTGCCCGTGGCTTCACCCGCGTGGATGTCAGAAATTATCCCACGGGAACGTACTACCGGGATAAAAAGTATCCCATGTCCTAACCCAGGTCATGGTCTGCCTGTGTGCCAAAATTCATAGAAATCAGTTCAGCCGTTAATAGGCTATAATTTATTTGGTTGGTGCAAATTGGGTACTTAGATATTTTTATAAAAGAATGAGAAGTCCTACTACTATTGTAAGACTTCCAATTCTACCTCGAGATAATTAAATTATCTAAAAGAAGAAACATAGATGAGATTTTTAAACATTTTACATTCCATGTTACCAAAGACTAAAGAGTAGCCATAAATATTTTGTAAATAAAAAGATATTTTTATAAATAAATTATTTATTTTACTGTATCATTTAGATTGTTTTATTTATCAAAACATGATCATTGTTCTTACATTTGTATTTGTTCTGTTGAAACATATTCTTAATACGAAATTGGAAATAAATAATCCGTTCTGGAATGATTTGTACGTACTTACCAACTAAAACAAACTATTCAGTAACCTATTGCTTTGTCAACTACTGTTTTCTATTATTAATGCAATTATGTGAATTTATTTGTCATCACATTGACCATTTGCACTTTTAAATAAAACACTCATGAGACCTGCCAGCCAATTCAAGTGAAAACTTAAAACTATGAAAAAATTGTGGTTTATTTGAATTTTGAAATGAATTGTAGTAGGTATCAAAAATTAAAATGTCATATTTAAATTATTAACATTATTTATAGTCTGGTTTTCACATCTATCGACACTCGTAGCAACAACAAGTGCAACATGATAACATTAGCATGTCGGTGACGCGAACCCATAAGTTTTTCGTCTACCGTGAAACCTGGCAACTATGCCACTTTACCGAGGGTAAAAAAAGTTTGAAAAGGTTTTTCTTAAAAAAACTCTATGATGATATCCGAAGCAACCAATCAGTTATGTAGTAAATTTTATGCATTATTGAAACACAAGCCTAAATCTATTGTTTTCTCATTCTATAATGATATTTCAGTACAAAAACCTTTTATGGCAAAGTCATCTATCACTTGTGGTAAGATTTCCATCCCAAAATGTAGGATTAAATTAAAAGATTTGCCATAAAAAATCACAGTCATCATTGCCGCATCCTTGGTCACAGTAAAAATATACTACAGTTGTATAATATTTTACACTGGCAATGGTATTTCCAGAATGTGGCAAATTCACCCGCCGTGTTTCAATTTTTTCAAATTAAATAGAATTAGCTGTCAGGATTGTATCAATAAAATTAGGGGTAGGTAAGTAGGAGACAATACAAATATGATTATTTTAGTTTATTTTTTGTGACAGCCCTAGCCTCTAGAAAAACATGGCAAAGTCGACTTCACTACAAATAACTTTGCATTGGGTTGGTATATTTGCCAACAGTGATTTCTTATGCTATTTTTTTAAAGAAACGTAAATTATCATGATTTTAATTAAAGAATACTATTAAGAACATCGTATTAAGATTTGACATATCTACACAACGTTTATCCCACATAATTTCATTAAAGTTTCGGAGCACGAAGTCACTCACTGTTAGTACAGAAAAAAAGTAACCGCCAAAAAATTACAGTTCTATGAGAGCTGGGTTGTCATTTACAATAAAATGTTGCCAATCAAATATTCAAATTTGATTTAAGGGTATTACAATCTTTAAAAAAAATACAGCTTTGACGTAACAAAATATTTTGGCTTGTAAGGCGGTATATGGCAAATTAAACAACCTTTGGCAAAGTTGCCAGGTTTCACGGTACCAAAAAATCAACAATTAATCAATCGACGAATGATTCGTTGGATATTCATATAAACTAAAATATGTAAGAAATAAGGCGTGCTGTACGCTTGCTCGGGTCATGATTCGGCACAAGCGTGTCATTGACTCTGACAGGGCCACCATCAGGGATTTTAATTTTGATTACACAAAAAAATAGTCGCAAATTAGTCGAAATTTGTCGCCAAATACCAGAATTTGTCGGTCACTGGTTTAAAAGATATATGGGTTTTATAGGTGGCCGATCTGGAGAGAGTATCCCCAGCAGGGCCACATTTATATCTCAAAAACTACGGCACCTAGCGAAGATCTGTTTTCTCCCATATTTTGTCGCCAATTAGTCGGAATCAGTCGCCAAATATCAGAATTTGTTGGTCACTGGTTCAAAAGATATAAGGGTTTATAGGTGGCCAATCTGGAGAGTCTCCCCAGCAGGGCCACATTTATATCTCAAAAACTAGGGCACCTAGCGAAGATGTGTTTTCTCCCATATTTTGTCGCCAATTAGTCGCAATTTGTCGCCAAGTTACAGATTCAGTCGGTGTGTAATTAAAAAGATATTAAAGAATTAAATTTCCCCATACAGTGGTACAAGCAAGTACAAAATACCTTATGTAGTTTCTAGACAGTATCTATGACGTCTTATGGAGGAATGTTTGTTTCGTCAATGACACGGCACAAGCTGGGCGGAAAATCGAATACAGTGCAAAGATAGTGGCATCCACGAAGACGCGCCCCACTCCGTCATTACTGTACTTTAGTACGGAACGAAGCGGAGTGGGAAGAGTCTTCGTGGATGGCACTATCTTTAACCTGGTTATGTGGGCCCTGGATATATCCGAAATCTCTTCTACTGATAATTACAATGAGGACCCTTTTGTATTGAAATACCTCCGTTACTGGGAATAATTAAACTTTTATGATTTAATACCAGATTTTTTCGATTTTTACCTTTATAATTGGGACTTTTTAGTTAAATAGCTTGTTTATGTAAAACGACTAATAATAATTATGATTATGAATATTGCTTTGGGCAGGTCGCGACACGTTTGTCCTGTTCTCTATAAATAAAAAACCTGCCAAGTGCGAGTCGGATTCACACAGGAAGGGTTACGTACCGTATTAAGATCGAGCAAAAAAAACGCCGAAAAAAACACGTTTCTTGTATGGTTCCCCATAAAATTAACGTTTCTTTTTCGACCTTTATTTTTATTATTTGTTTTGCGTCAATAGTAATACACAATCTGTGAAACATTCAACTGTCTACCTATTACAGTTCATGAGATACAGCGCACTGACCGACAGACGGACAGCGGAGGCTTAATAATAGGGTTCTGTTTGGCAACCTTCGGGTTCGGAAATCTAAAAACGGTGCATTTCGACCTGTCTTAGCGGGGGCCTCTGTAAGTGTAAAACAACTGTCATTTAAAACCCGACTATTTGGAAAACTGTGTAAATGAGAAAACTCTTTAAGTGATAAATAATCCTAGGTCCTTTGAGATCCCACTTGTCCAGGTTACACTGTATATTTTGCCGCAAGGCAGTGGCGAATTGTGCCGAATCATGCCGAGCCGAACAAGGGTGTGGCACACTAAGATTTTCCTGCAGTGGGACACTTCAGCAAACTTCCTGCTTCTCCTCAGCCTCAGTTAATCAATAATAATACTATCTACAGGTACAGGGTTAACTTCAACATCATCGTTTTGCTCTTCCTTAACTTCTAATTTGATTATTTTCGCTTTATCGTCTGTAACACCATTCACTGGGGTAACCTCAGTACTATTTCGTTTACTTTTTATTAATATTCTTTTCTTCTTAACACCTTTGCATTTGGCTTTAAATGTCTTCTCTAACAGAAGAACGTCGCGCCTGTCGATTGTCCATTCAAGGGGTTGGTGCAATGCTTCTAGTGTGGGGTTCTCGTCCTTACAATATGTTGGTATTTCTATGTCGAGTATGTCCATAACTTTTTCTAGCACCTCGTCTACATAGTAGTTTATTATTAGGTCTGCTTTGTTATCCTGGAACGAAAAATATATTTATTTAAAGACATATTGCAGCTTCCCGATATGTATTGAATATGTTATATGAATATAACATAAGCATCCTCCTGCGCTTTTTCCAATAGGGATAAAAAATGAAATTCTAATTAGTCCGTCAGTCAGATGATAAAAAAAATATTAGACACGTATTTTTTGCTTTATCATATTAATAAAAAAAATACTTAGATAAAACGCTTTTTAAGTTGGGGAGTGGGGGTCGCTACGTCACTAGTATGTATAAAATCTAGATACTCGTGACGTCATGGCACATTTTACCTCAATGTATCGCCGTAATCTTCAGATTACGTAAAAAAATCAAAAATACGTGTCCAATTTTTTTTATAGTCTCAAAGACGGACTAAAAAAACATTTTTTGTCATCATCCCTATTTATTTATGGTCGGCGCAGCTTTCTTCCGACATCCAAAGTCTGGCATAAGAAGACAACGAGAAGTACAGATATCAACAAGACAAACAAACAAGGGACCGTGTTAATATTTATAAACTTACTAGCTGTTACCCGGGACTTCGTCCGCATGGAATTCTATAATTGTATTTTATCTATTTGTATAGCTGGCAGTGAATGTTTTGAAGTATTGAAAGTTTTCGGAGATTAGCCGGAACAAACAGACAGAGATAAAGACAAAAAATATATTAATAATTGTGTGTTTGTTGCATGTACCGACGGTACATACAATAAAAACTGGTACCGTATATACTTTCATATGCATTTAGTAACATAGCTGTTATTCTGACATTACATTGACTTTTTTTTTTTTTTTGTTCTTCTTTCTGAACAGATAGCTGTGCTGCTGGGGAGTTTGTTGCGTCACTTCTTCTTCCCAGCTAATGCACTAGGAAGTGGTGAAGGGTGGGCGTTTTGGGGGACTGTCTTATGTAATTTTGACGTTCGAAAAGTGCTGATTCTCAGCCTAGTTTGAATAAATGACTTTTGAATTTGAATTTTGAATTTGAATTACAAACAGACACTTCATTTTTATTTATTTGTATGTATAGATGTATTACATACTGATTTCATGGGTTTTAATGTTTTTGCGCGGAACCCTAATTCTTTTTCTAAAACAAAAGCACCTAAGGTACTCCTTATAACATCAGCTATCTTCCAGTGAAAGTCCCGTCTAAATCAGTCCAGCCGTTTCGGAGATTAGCCGGCACAAACAGACAGACAAATGGACAGACATAAATAAAAAAAAATGTGTTTTTGTTGTATGTACAAAAAATTAGATAAATGTGTTTATACTATCTTAAATGCATTTAGTAAAAAGATGTTATTTTGACATTACAAACAGACACTTAATCAGATAGGTATAGATTTAACTTGTGTTCCGTGTGGTGCCGGACGTAAAGAATAGTACCAACCCATTTCTTCCCGTGGGTGTCGTAAAAGCATTGATATAAATCGATGCGTAAAAGGCGACTAAGGAACTCACTAGAGAATGGGCAGCAGCGTTCTCTATCTATTTTAATACCATACTGCGATCGCAAACCCGTCTGCCAAGCGTGGCGATTATGGAAACCATTTGGAGGAGGCCTATATCCAGCAGTGGATGTCTTTCGGCTGAAATGATGATGATGATGAGATTTAACTTATTTGTAAAGATATTTGAAGAATATTATACTCACATGTTTGGTGGGTTGCAAGTTGCAAATGACTAGTTTTCCCCCATACTTGACTGTCTCTATGGGTAAATTTCCACTTGGCACGATTTGCAGAGTTGTTCCTAAGCAGATACTTAAATCTGCAATACTGAAATAGGAACACAGCATATAATATGAATTAACAAAATAATGAAATGTTATTGAATCCTTACTATTAATCCATACTAATATTATAAATTCGAAAGTAACTGCCTGTCTGTCTGTATGTTACCTTTTCACGCCTAAACCACTGAACGGATTTCGATAAAATTTGGCAAGGAGATAGATGGCATCCAAGGAAGGACATAGGCTACTTTTTGTCTCAAAAATAACCCGAAGGGGGGGATATAGGGGATGAAAGTTTGTATGGGAAACCTATCATTTCTTAAGTTAGGGCTATGGAAATGTAAAATAAATGTATGCTTTGGTAACAAATAAAGAATTATGTATTTCAGCGGTTTTAAAAAAAAAACCCGTAAAGGGATAAAATAGGGGATCATTTTAAAATTCACATGTAATATTGTTTTTTTTTTGTGACTTCTTTTCAAGGGCTTTAAGGAATTGGAAATGTAGTCATAGTTAGTCTCAAAAATAACCCCAAGGATGGATATAGCGGATGAAAGTTTGTATGGGAAACCTATCATTTCTTATCTTTGGAAATATAGTCATAATCCGTACCTTGAATTAACATTGAGTCTTTATTAGGTATATAAAGACTCAATGGTCTTTATTTCATTAAAATCTGCCCACTCGGTCAAAACTTATTACAATTTAAGTAAAATAACCTTTCTAACATGTAGGTATTATGTGTTCAATGGCGGCAAGAGTAGGTATTACAAATCAATGGTGATAATAATAGTAAAATGAATAATTAGTATTTTAAGCAAGGCATTTTTAGAATCATATAAACCTGTTTTATTAATTTAAAAAACCGGTCAAGAGTGAGGAGGGTTTCAGAATCAAAATCTTTATTTGTTAAAGATAGGTATTTACATAATGGTGTTGGTGTTAACATATTTGAGCACTATGTTTTGCCGCGAAGGCATACAAATTTAAATTTAAATTTCATTAAAAAAAAAACTAAAACACTTAAAAAACTAAATAAAACAAACAATCAAAAATAAATATTCAATATATACCTACATAAACAATAAAAAATAATTTCGTCTCAAAGCTGTGCTTGCTTGACTGTCCGAATTTCTAAATCTGGATTGAAGGACAAATTTAACTTTTCTTTTCTATTGAAAAATAACTTTTAATACAATGAAATACACACTAAGTGTGGATTTCACCAATAAAATTGAACGCGTACACTGACTTTTGACCCTTGAACGCGTTTTAGAAATGCTGATGGCGTTCAGTTTCATTGGTGAAATCAGCCCTAAATGTTACTTCAAGAGACGGCCTATGAATGTTTGATCCCAGATTGGAGAAAAATCTTAAATTTGCAATTCATATATAACTATAAATTACCAATTTTCGGATTTTCCTCTTTAGTTAACCTTGTTTCTCGCCAAAATTCATGCTGCTGGGCCAATGGGAAGTACCAAATAGACTGGTTTATTTGCGAGTGTCAAACAATACGGCATAAAAGGCCGTCTTTTTAATTATTGACTTGGAAGTCTTATTTTCGTTACAGCTCCAAGTACCGTAGATCTAAATTTTAGAAATATATTTCAACTTGATGCCTCCACGTATTCCTGAGAAAAAGGGTCTTGACAGAAAACCAAGTCATCCTTTAAGGGTTTCCATTATTCATTTTGAGTTACGGAACCCTAAAACAGATTTATTAACTGCCTGTTACCATTTCATGCCGTAACGGCTGAACGGATTTAGATGAAAGGCATACGGATGGACTATGACCTGGGTTAGGACATAGAATACTCTGAATCCCGGTAGCAAGTTCCTGTGGGATATTTTCCGACATCCACGCGGGCGAAGCCGCGGGCAGAAGCTAGTTATTATTATAAATGCGAAAGTGAGTTTGTTTGTTACGCTTTCACGCTAAAACGGCTGAACGGATTTGGATGAAATTCGGCACATGGGTAGACCATGACCTGGGTTAGGACCTAGGATACTTTTTATCCCGATATTCCCACGGGATCGAGTCTTATGCGGGTGAAACCGCGGGGCGCAGCTAGTTATGATATTGTGTCATATGTTACATGCCTATTAATTCACTAAAATAACAATACAATTTAAAAAAAAACAAACATTCTCTTTGTAGCATGTCCATGAGACACAGAGGCCTCCTCTAGCAATTTCCTCTGATCTCTTTATCTTCCAATTTTTTGCCATAGTGGGTCAGTGCTATTCTTTCACTCACCTGACCACCTACTAATTTGTCTGACCACTCTTTTACATGTCAATCCTTGTAAAAAATAATTTTAGATACCTGGAATGCAACTCAGCCATGGTGAGATCATTTTCAGGCAGACTGTGCTCCCAGTCCAGGACTCCATCATATAACTTCCCCCTGCATGGTCTGGATGAGGTAAATTCAGCTGGACACGAGTTTCCACTGCACTTCTTGCCCACTGTTTCTACTGGGAAACCTCTGATAAATTGCCTGAAAATTATTTAAAGAAATTTAAAGTTTTATTTGATATGAAATTAAATTATGGTACTTTGAAAGAGCTACTCTTTCTAGGGAGTGAGGGTACCAGTATCCACTAGGTTACTGATCTTGTAAGTACTAGCTGGAAAATTCAGTCTCCATGTGAAGCTAAAAGTTCCGGAAAAGCAGTAACGTTCTTCACAATAATAAGTCAGATTGTTTTGTCAATCAGACAGGTTTATGAAAGATTATTAGGAAAGAGCCAGTGTAAGAAAAAAATAGTTTCATATTACCAAGATCTTGGGGTTATAACTCAATTTTTATAACTGTGCACTTGGAGCTGTCAAAATCGTATATTGTTAGAATTAAATTCACCTGCCCGGGTACCTCATCAGTGCCCCGATACCTCTTAATACGGTCTACACAACTTGGATCATCTCCACAGTTCTGTCTTATTATTAGTTAAGTTGTTATTGTTATTATTAAACCACATATACGGTAATATTTTGATATTGACAGGCACACAGTTATAAAAATCGCATTATTCATTTTCTACAGAGTGTAGAATAGTGTTCAGAGAAAGAATTCTTACCTTTTACACAAATTACACTCATCAATAAACATGTTTCCATGTAACTCAGCCAGGTGCTTCCTAGAGAGGCCAGACTTCAGATGCAGACCATCAATGTTCTGGCTGACTATGTAGTGTATCTTGTTGCATTCTATCAACTTCTTCAGTATCATGTGGGTCTTGGTGGGAACAGCATCATCAAAGGAGATGTTTATGTTTGGTTTCTGGCCTTTTTTTTCTAAAGTCCACACTCCATTGGGTCCTCTGAAAGTTTAGTATATTTTTGAGGTAAACTGTCTAGTAAAAAAAAAAAAAAGAACGAAACATAATCGTTCTTTTTTCTATGATTTATAGTTGTTCATTCAAAATCACAGACACCTTTACAATCTTACATTCCGCAGTTTCCCTAGCTAACTATTTGCTATCTCCTGAATAAAACTATACTTTAAATTTCAAAGACTACATATTTACCTGAAGTCTGGTATTCCTGCTGAAGTACTAATGCCTGCCCCAGTGTGAACAACCACATGCTTAGCTTCGCTTATTATTTGAGCCAATAGTTTACACTTTTTGTCAAACTTATCCAACGTGTCGAATTTCTACAATCATAAAAACGCATGTAAAATATGTAATAATGTATCTTAAAAACACAAATCTAAAAAAAAAAACACGAGAGCAAAGCTAATAAATATTGGCTTGTTAACCTCTGGTACTCCTAGGACTCCTTTATTTTCATACGGAGATAATCCATCAGCATAATTGCAAGACATTCTGATGAAAACATAGACCTTTTAGCGAATTTAACCAATTTTAAATTCAGTTTTGGTACACAAACAAACCACAAAAAGACGAACAAGTTTATTTTGACAAAATTGACGTAACGTAGGTGACAGTTGTACGATCGATTGTTTAAATCAGTTCAAAAAGAAATTTGAAAAAAAAAGAAATGAGAATCGATCGCCTATTATTGAGGATAATCTTATTATTTTGCTCGAAATCAGAAATATCTGAAAAAAAACAAAATAAACGTCTTTAATTCACCGCTCAAAGCTCAAATTGAATAGTCTTTGAGACGAGACCAGCTGATACTGCAATTGTGTAAAAAAATGTATGAAATTCTTCTCTTTAGTCGATTTAGTTAGACTTTGTACAGACCCGAGAAGGGAGCAACAAGAAAGAACACAAGAACAACTCTAGTGTCAACTTCGTTCGATTTAGTGATGGGTAACTCGTCATTTTTATATGAGGTTGAGGGAGTACCTCATTTTACCTCGCGAGGTCCTCAAGAGGTACCCCTCATTTGAGGCGAGGAGTCGTACGTCGATGTATGTACAATTATGAAAGTCGGTTCATTCACTCACTAAGCTCACTCAATACTCACTCGCGAGTACTCGTGTCAATATGTCAATGTCAATTTTAAAGTGAGGACGAGTGAACGAGTGAGTTGGTTCAATGTTGAAATTCGAGTAACTCTTTCAATTTGCGATCACGAGTACCTCAAACGAGGCACCTCATGAGTGAGGGACACATCTCTAGTTCGATTTCGTTCGTCGTCGTTCATTGACTTGTTTGTTGGCGTTTTTGCAAAATTAAATTAAATTACTGCAATATTACAGTGTTTGAAATACTTTTCGTGTAACCCAACTTTCTAAAATGAATCGCAGAAGGGCCCATGATGATGAAGATGGTTACGGTAAGCTAAGAAAAAAATTGCTTGGTATTTTGTAGGTTAGAAACTATATTCGTTTGATGACCCTTGTTTTATTTTTGTTTTAGAGCGTCTGAATCGCAAAAGACGTCGTGTATCGGAGAACCAGGAGATTGAGGATAGGCTAGAGTCGCTGATACTGAGAGTCGGAGAGAAAAGTAGCTCCAGTTTAGAGAGCAACTTGGAAGGTTTAGCGAGCGTATTGGAGGCCGATTTGAGTACTTTTCGTGTAAAGATTTTACGTATTCTCACCGACTGTGCTATTCGTATGCCGGAAAAATGCACCATATATGCTACATTAGTGGGTCTCTTGAACGCCAAGAACTACAATTTTGGTGGGGAATTTGTTGACTACATTGTTAAGACTTTCAAAGAGAACTTGAAGATTGGCAAATGGAACGCAGCCAGGTACTGTCTCAGGTTCATAGCTGACCTGGTGAACTGCCACGTGCTGGCTGCTTCCTCCTTGTTGACATTATTGGAGACTTTAGTGGACTGTGCCAATGAGGATGGAGTACCTCAAGTCAGACGAGATTGGTTTGTGTTTGCTGTGTTATCAGCATTGCCATGGGTCGGCAGAGAGCTCTATGAGAAGAAGGAATCTCAACTAGATCATTTGTTGACTACTATTGACATATTTTTAAACAAGCGCAGTAAGAAACACTGGCCAGCACTAAAGGTGTGGTCTACTGACACTCCTCATTTACAGGAAGAATATCTAGATTGTCTATGGGCTCAAATTAAAAAGTTGAAGCAAGACAACTGGTCTGAGAAGCACATCCCTAGGCCTTACCTTGCTTTTGATTCTATTTTGTGTGAAGCTCTGCAACATCAACTTCCTACAATACAGGTATTATTTTTGTTTTTTAATGTCTAATGTATTCTTAGAATGATAAAATCAAAGGCAATTTCTAATAACAACATGTACAGTATTTGTCTTCACTCTTTATTAGCCTTTATTTTGTCATCTTCAATTAATCATTTATGATTGAATAGATTTTAAGTAATAAATTAATATGAATTCATGTCATTTATTGCCTCAAACAAAAAATATCTGTTTCCAGCCACCACCGCACAATGACACGGACACATACCCCATGCCGAGGGCCATTTTCCGCATGTTTGACTACACTGACTGTCCCGATGGTCCTGTACTACCAGGAGCACATTCCATCGAGAGGTTCCTTATTGAAGAACATCTTCACAACATCCTAGAAGCATACCATGCAGAACGCAAGGAATGTGCAGCACAGTTACTCTGCTTTCCTTACAAAGCCAAGATCCCATTAGAATACTGTATTGTAGAAATTATATTTGCCGAATTGTTCAACTTGCCGAGACCTAGATACTTGGAGATTTGTTATGGGTCTATCTTGATTGAGTTGTGTAAGCTCCAGCCTTCGACGATGCCGCAGGTGTTGGCTCAGGCTACAGAAATATTGTTCATGAGAATTGATACCATGAATGTTGCCTGCTTTGATAGGTAAGAAAATAATATAATACTCTATATTATATTCACAATATAAATACCAAAGCCTAAGTTATTTATAATATAATTATATATATCAGAGTAAAGTTATGAATTTTATAAATCAATGTGGGTGTGTATAATCGACTTCATAATATGCTATACAACTTTTAAAAAGAACTCCCCATAAATTGAAACTTCCCTAAAGGTTGAAACTATCTCATTTTCACACTGATCTTAAAGCAAAAACACCTAATTAAATTTTAACGTTCAAGAAAACTGAATATCAGTTTGTAGAACTACTTAAACAAAAGACAGAGCTTGTTCCTTATCCTATGATCTCTAAATCAAAATAAGACCTTGATGTATATGACATTAAACCCTAGGGTGGTAAAACAGTTACAGTTGTCTGCATTTTGTTACTTGACCATTTTTTTCCCATAAAATTTCAGGTTTGTCAATTGGTTCTCGTACCATCTCAGCAACTTCCAGTACCGCTGGTCTTGGGAGGACTGGGAAGCATGCACTCAGTTGGATATTGATCATCCTAAACCTCGATTTGCTAGAGAAGTGCTTGGAAAATGTCTTAGGTATAAACAAAATTATTTGTCATATAGAATAGAAAATAAAGTTAATTCTTTGTAAAAACAAGAGAACACAAAGTTTGTAATGCATGCAGTTTATTTTTACTAGCTTCCGTCAGCGGCTTCGCCCGAGTGACAATATAGCATTCTTGTGGTGAAAGAATTTTTTAAATCCAGTAGTTTTGAGTATTCAAAACACACAAAAACTTTTCTCTTTATACTATTAGTGTAGATTGGATAAGGTTTTTCGAATGCTTAGTTGTTTAAATTACTTAGTTGAATGAATGAGTCCTTAAAAATTTGATTGTTATTAAGGCACTTAATATATAAAAGCTACACCAAAAGATCGCTAGATATCTTACGCATCCAATACAAAAATGTTTTTAGGATGCTGTTGAAACTGCCCCGTTTCTGTAGCGCATCAGAGATGTTTGCTCAGAACTGAACTAACGGCTTCCATGTTGTGATTCGCAAAAAAGTCGCATCACTGATGCGTAGAACGCGGGTCAGTGACAATAGCATCCTGAAAACAGTGGAGAGCCCTTACTCCCCTTCTCTGAGACACTATTTGGGGAGAATAGTCAGGTAGCATTTTCCCTTGCTTTATCGTTCTCGGCACATACTGCCTCAGTCACCAGCTATTCTTATGCGTCTTTTATGTAATACTAACACTAGTGATAAGGTATTTTACTAACAAATTGGACCATATTGTTGTCCGAACTGAATAAATAAATAAAGCTCTTGTCTTTACAGATTGTCATACCAGCAGAGGATTAAAGAAATGGTTCCAGAATCCTTTGCAGCATTTGTACCTTTGAAACCAGAACCTATCTACAAGTATTCCATGGAAGGGGCAGGTGAGAACAAATGATAAAATAAACCATATTTATAATAATTTATTACAAAAATATTAATAATCTTAATTTAAACTTAATTGAACTTAAATATTTACATTCCGGTAACACAGAAAGTAGGATTCGTGCAAGTTTTATTACTTTGAGATTCTAGGCATCACACGAGCCTAAAGGCACACTCGAAACTCTTACTGCCGGAAACGATTTTGAGTCCTGTTTGAACATTGCACTCTAGTTGAATAAAATTTTATGAAAGCATCAAGAAGGTTTCACAACCAAAAGTTTCCAGTAAATTTCGGCGCTAAATGCTTCTAAATTATTTGTATCAAAACACTCCACATTTAATAAATAGCTTTCATTGGTCACTGCCAGTGCTCAGAGATCAATGACTGACACAGCATTTACATTTAAAGCTACAACACTGAGTATGAGTATTAGGTTAGGACAACATTCAGTCTATTCCATATCCATTAATTCTAGTAAGCTAAACGGCCGATCTTGACTTTCTTGAGCATCTTGAGAATCTTCAGCATCTTCATAGTAATCTTCCTTAAATAGTTTACTATCTTCATGAATATTGAAAGGTGAACCTTCCTCGTCTGATTCATCGTCATATTCTTCGGCTGTCTTATCATCGTGTGCGTTACTTTTCTCTTCTAGGGAATGCAGGAATTCTTCAAGGTCATCGTCAAGGTGTAAATAACGTTCGTGATTTTCGCTCTCGCTTAGATTTTGTTCTGGCTCTGGCGTTGGTGTTGGGCGTTCTCTTGCAGGTTCCTCTGTAGCATCATCCATTGTGAACCCTCCGAATAGTTCGTTTAATATGTCGGGTGTAACTGGGCTTGCAGTGGTCGAAGTGGTCGAAGTAGTGCTAGAAGTCTTAGGTCTATCAGTAGTTTCTGGCTCACTTGACGATTTAAACGTTCCTTCAGTAGTAAGATTATTATGTTTCTTCTTTTTACATTTCGTCTTATTTTTTGTAGCTGAATATGGTGATGCAACAGCGGTCAATTCGGTGGTTGCTGTTTGATCATCTAGACCGATATATTCTTTGACTTCTTGTATTACGGATGCAGTTGGAAAGATGTATTCATTGTCGTCTTTGGATTCCTGAACATCTGTTGAGGTTCCTCTATGCTCTGGCTCAGTTTCACTGTTTTCTTCTTCTTGTTCTAATTCATCATCATGTTCTGACGATGGTTCATCTTTAATTTCCTGCTCTTCATAAGTCGGTAGAGTAGGTTGTAGTATTTTTACCAGAATGTCTTCTTCTACTTTTTCTGTAGTGCTGCTACTAATACTTTCCTCATTTAAAGTATAAGTGTGATCTCTATGGTCTTCTCTATCCCTCTCAACTTCTGGACTTCTAGGAGTACTCGCAGGTATATATCCTGTGAATTTCGATGCTTTTCTTCTTAATGCGTAAACTTGTGATGTTGCAGTATTCGTTCGGATCTTGTCGAGTGTACTTGTTGACCATTTGTCGTGATTCACCGATGTGCCTTTGTGCATCAATGTGGATTGTCTGAAACGGTTTTTACTCTTCGGTTGCGTGGTTACAACCGGCTGTTCGGTGTCCACGGTGGGGCTCGATGTAGTGGTTGTGCTAGAAGTACTCGTTGTTGTAAGTTTAATGGTCGGCGTAGGTCGTGGAGTGGTACTATTTGTAATGGTACTTGCAGGCGTCCTGTGAGGTTTTGTTTCCCATATAGAGTTAGTTGCGCTGGTTGCAGCAGAGCTGGCCTGAGGCGTCAAGTCATCCGTTTGTTTCTTTAAAGGGTATTTTCGCGTGGGTTTGAATGTTGTTGTGGTTGTTGACGTCACGCGTTTCTGTTTTTTGATCTTTTCTGGTTTGTTGAACTTTGGTGGTGGACGTGTTCGCTTCTTAGGTTTAGGTGTGGTTGTCGTCGTGGTGGTAGTGGTAGAACTTGTTGATAGAATCTCCTTTTCATAAGAAACTGCAAAATTTTCATGTCTCTCGAAAAAATCTGCTTTTGTCGTTGTTGATAAAGGCGTTGTTGACGTAATATGGTCAATGTTTTCCTTTGTACTCTGTTCTTTGTGTGATGCCATCGGAGTAGTTTTGGTAAAAGCTCCCAAAATATTAGCCCATTCCAACTCATTATCATCATCACTGTTCATCGTCACATCACTGTTCGCTGTTATTATTTCGGGTGTTACTGTAGTTAGACGAGTAGATTTTATATTTTCATGTTTTTTTGCCGGTTTTTTAACCGCACCCGGCTTGCGAACGTTCATAATAGTCTTTTTACTGATTATATCGTCGTCTTTAAAGTCGGAGATTTCTGTGAAATTCATAGTTATGGGTCTGAATGCAGTGTCGGCCATCGAATCCTGTTCAGAGAATTGAGTGTCAAGTACTTGTGGGCTCGGACGGAAATCCGGAAGAGCAGTTTTTTGTGGCTTGTTTAAGTGAGAATACTTCAGCGGAGGCATTGGTTTGAAAGGCTTTTTATCCATAGTAACGAAAATTCCCGGCGGGGCGTTGTAAACTGGTGGTCTGATGTGGTCGGACACGTAGCTGATCTTCATTGGTGATTGTTTCTGATTATGATAGATTTTATAAGTCGTTAAAACATCTGGTTCTTTTGTTGTGTATTCTGTGGCGTTCAGTCTAGTCTTGACGGGTACCTCAATAGTTGATTCCTTGAGAAGTGGATTATTTGTAATGGGTGTTGGCAAAACAGCTGGCCTAGTTGTCTTTACTACGTTCGAAGGCAGAAATCTGTTGTCTGAGTACGGCTGTACGTATGGGTGGAGGTTCCCTACAGAATCTACGTTCAAGTACGGATGCTGTACGTACTCCGCAGGTGGAGGTCCGATAGGAGGGTGCGAGTATCTGTGTGGCTGAGGCTGCGGTATCGGGTAAGGCAACAGTTTCTTCTGATGGTATGGTTCTCTGTCGTCTACAATTGGTACTTTAGCGTGCGGAAGGTACACGTTAGGCATGTAAGTCTTCGGCTTATATCTATACGGTTCCTCGTAGCTTTCTTTATCAGAGAACAATGTGGAGAATATTCTGTCTAAGCCGCGTGTGTTTGGTGGTGGTCGCTTTCGGTAACTCGGGATAGGATATATATTCCTATGGACCCATATGGCCCTTTGAGGTCTGTCCTGGTAGATTTTACCACGCACACGTACTTTTTGGCGTTCAATGGTTGGTATGGTCTCTTTAATAGTGAAAGTTCTGACTGGGTTTTCATAAGGTTTTTTCACCTTTTTAGTTGTTTGCGAGTTCACTGAAAATGTTAACTCGTAATGATATTTCCCGGGTGACGATTCTCCTTGCCTCATCCGTTTTACTGACCACAACGCTTTGACTCCTTTCGGGCATTGACTGTCACTGCAGTTATTCTGCGACGCATCGTCTTCAATAAATCGGTAACCCTGTTCATCTTCCAGCAGTCTACCTCTTGCTAATATAGTAACATCAGCCGGTGGAATGGGCTCTTCCTTCAATCTGTCAAAGCGAGCTGTTTTAATTTTATCCCAAAGGTCGTGATCGTCGATGTTTTTCGCCAAAAGGTTGTCTGGTTTGCTGTCTGGCGATATGTAGTCTCCTTTCGCTATTAGCTGATCTATTTTGTCTCTGACTAGTGTTAGATACACACTGTGCCTCAGCGCGTCTTCCCAGTAATGGGCGGGCACCGCAGCCGCTGCTGGAAGTTCCTTAGTTTTGACGATTTCTTGTAATGTTCCTGGAGGCTCTAGTATGTCACGCGGCCAGTCGCTGAGCGGGATCGGAGTAGGGTTGAAATCTTCCTCATGTTCACCGCTTGCCGTGCTACTTCCGTCCCTCTGCACCTGTAATGCGAGCAATGATCTTTTAATAAACATGAAGCGACAAATCAAATTAACGTTAATTAAGTGGCCGGCTACGAATATCATTACAATTGTATCTGACAAAAAAAATGAATATTTCAGTATGCGTTTGAAAGTAAAATGGCGGTGGGCGGGAAAGTGCGCCGGAGACGTTAGCGTGTTACAAATCGGTTGCGTGCCGGACGATCCAACCCCTCCGCGATGAGTTTCCAATTGAATAATTTCAGTACAATTCAACTTATTTGGATCGAATATTACTAAATATTGGTTCTTTCTACTCTTTTTTTTTACTTTTATGAATGGGTTTTTCCCAAAATTGATCACTAATATTTTGTATATTGTTTTTCGGGATGATTATTGAAAAAAAAAATGGTAACCATATTCAGATGCAAAGTAAGTTATGAAGTGATGCGTAATAAAGTGAAGTTTTTTTATCAATGAGCTTTCAATTTTCAAAATGCGCGTAAACGGTTTAATTGTAATAAATTATTTCATTGTGAGATCGAATAATCGTATTGTTTACCACCTAAAATCAATGACAATCATTTTTAAACATACCAAAGAATCATAATAACATTTGATTATAAAAAAAAAATAGCTCAGCTAGAAAAGGGCAGCTAGTAAAATGCCTCAATAGTGAGCATTTTTGTTAAACAATCATTTATCAGAAACACAATCATATTGTGCGTACGAGTCTATGAGATTTCATAACGTTACAACGCGATCCTAATCTCTCGTTTAGCAATTTCTTTGTATTGTCTAACAATATACGGATGGATTAAAAATGGCTTCTGCGGCTGATCTAGACCTAAATATCCATTCACCGTGGCGATATCTTTTACATTTAACTTTATCTAATATATGCTTTTAGAGAATTCGTGATACTGTAATGTTTATTGATTAATGAACGATTTGCGCTTATATTTGCGTCACGCTTTTCTTTTTATGGTAGGTAGTATATAACAAAGATTGAGAGAGTTCTCTGGATGGAGTAATGTAGAAGTTTGAAAATGGCTTTCCATTTCATATTTTTAGGGTTCCGTACCTGAAGGGTGCCAAACAGGCATGTAACACTTGTGAACTATTACATAGAATTACGAAAAATGTTTTTACTGTACTACATTATTTTTTGAATAAACTTATTATTATTAAACAGAACCCTATTACTAAGCCGCCGCTGTCCGTCTGTCTGTCAGCGGGCTGTATCTCATGAACCGTAATAGGTAGACAGTTGACAATTTCACAGATTATGCATTTCTGTTGCCGCTATAACAATAAATAATAAAAATTAAAAGGGGTCTCCAATCACCATACAATAAACATTAGATTTTGAAAAAAATAAACTAACCTTGCATGTGGAGTGTCATTGTCTAGAGCGATCGAGTAAAAAACAAATATATTTTTTTATGTTTTTTATCTTCAAAAATGATAAAATAGGGGGCCGTTAAAGTTGTCAGTTTTAGACCATTTTTGTACGAGCTCTATCTCAACAACTAAACAAGTTGGGAATTTGAAATTTCTGTATATTATGAACTGACTGTATATAATCAACAAATACTAAAAACGCCGATTCATAAGGTATTCTATTTTAATATGGATTATTTTCTGCAACGGCAAAAATAACTTTGTAAGTCATAGTATCATTATGAAATACAAACTTGTCTTTGCGATATAGAAAAAATTAAGATGAAAAATAATAATATTCTTCGTTTAGTATTTTTATTTATTTGCTAAATAATGTACGGTTGTACGGAACCCTTCGAATGCGACTCCAGCTCGTACTGGCCGGTTTTATTTAAGACTGTAATGAGTTAGCTGTAAATTTCCCGAACAGAATAAAATAAATTCCTTATTTATTTATATTTAAGATAATCATCCTTTTTTTGGAAAATCTCATTTTATTCATTATTCTAGCGTCTCCAATTTGATTGCATATTACAGTCAGAGCTAGTTTGCAAATTTAGAAGTCAAAGTTCACAAATTAGGTAGCGTCCTTAGGTCAAATAAAGACGATATTGTCGTCTTTATTTGACCTAAGGACGCTCCCTAATTTGTGAACTTTGACTTCTAACAAAAGACCTCTTTTAATCCATTGATTACCTGAAACATTAAAATAGTTGAAGTCTGAAGCCTATTTAAAAAACAAATTTTTTTTTTTCGAAGTATTTAGTGTAAAACAATACAAATACATGGTTATTGCTAACAACTTGGTTTAATTCACATGAGTGGCCATTGTGACGATTCGACTACAGATAGTGTGGGATTAACTTGACTGGCTTATTATTAACTGCATAGTGACGGTCTCTTTAAGTATATTATTGTTTTTATAATAAACTAGCTTCTGCCCGCGTCTTCGTCTGGGTGGACTTCGGAATAGGGTCCAGAGAGAAATGAAAAATGCAAATAGCATGCAGTTATAACAGTTTAATAGATCTTGTTAAGAGGAAGGAATAATTCCGTAATACATTGTTTTAAATAACTATTGGTTTACGCGCCGCACGCCATGCTTCTACTTGGCATTGATTTTTTCCAACATCTTCAACAATCGACGACACGGTTGGCGCAGTGGCTGAGCGATCGACTGCTGCGCAACGTGTCGCGAGTTCGATCCCCGCACAGAACAAATATTTGTATGATCTGCAAGTAGTTGTTCCGGGTCTGGGTGTTAGTGTATGTGAGTTTCTATGTTTGTAAACGCACCCACGATACAAGAAGAAATTCTTAGTGTGGGGCAAAGTTTAAAAAAAAAAAAAACATCTTCATATTTCAGCCAATTTACACAAAACCTTATTGAATTATACACCTAAACCTTACTCATGAATCACTCCGTCCATTGAAGAAAACCGTATGAAAATCCGTTCGTTAGTTTTTGAGTTTATCGCGTTCAGACAGATAGACAGACGTGGCGGGGCGACTTTGTTTTATAATGTATTCACATAACGCTTTATTGAAGAGGCGGGCAGAGATATACCGTAGGTCTTTCGATCCGTTAGCGGTACCTATAATTTCGTATCCTCCTGCCCTCATCCCAATGAATTTGTCATCCATAACCTACATTTCAATTTGATCTCATCTCCATAATCACCCCTTTTCTAGCGGGAAAAGTAATTTGATAATTTTCCACGCAAAAAAAAAGCGGCCGGCTTAGTAAACATGTGTGCACTTAGTGAGGTGTAGTTTGATTGTAAATGTGTGCTTGTGAGCGTGTAGGCGGCACAGAGCGGAGGTGTAGTTTTGGCTTGCTTCACTTTATTGTTCCGAGCGCTATGTCTTGGTCTAAATAATTTAATGAATGTATAATTTAATTGTATAAATAATTTATTTATGAATATAGATGTATAATTGAATTATTTATACAATCATACTGTATGAACTCAAAACTGAACGAAGCACTTAGGAAGGACAAGTCTTCATAAAATAAGTACCTAAACTGTTTAACATCTGAGAGTGTATCACAAAACTTTACGGCTTAAAGATGCGACACAAACTTTATGTATTAATTAATAATAACTAGCTGCTGCTCGCGGCTGCGCCCGCATCGACCCTAATTCTTTTTCTGATAATGTAAAAGGAGCTGTATGTTAGTTACTCCTTATTACATCAGCTATCTGCCAGTGAAAGTTCCGTCAAAATCGGTCCAGCCGTGTTGGAGATTAGTCGGAACAAACTGACAGACAGACAAACATTTTTTTATTCAAAAGCAGTTATTTTGACATTTCAAACATGCAATTTACAACTTCAATTCAATTTATTTGTATTTAATATGCATACATAAATACATAATAGATTAGCTAAGTGTATGGTAATGTGTTGGATGGTAATGTTCTGTTTATGGTAGAGTGTTGAAGAAAGTTTACATAATACTTGATGCTATGCTAGATAATAAGTATGCTATGACGCAACGTGATCATTTAAATGTTATGTCAATATTGGAACATGAATTTGGTACATACATTATAATAACACTATCTACAGTAGTCATTCCTAAAGTGGTCTATAACCCCGAACCCCAGGGGTCGACGACGAGCTGCAAGGGGTCTATGTCACCGGAAAAAAAAACGGGGGTGCATGAGATGCAAGTGATCCACGATAGTGGATATCATTTAAGCAAGTCGTGACATTAATTTTGGCTTTTTGGAATAATTCATATTTATACACAGATAACTTATTTACTTCTATAATACTTTCTTATAAATATATAAATAAAGATAGATAGATAGATAGATAGAATATTCTTTATTATGCACACCATACAAATACAGAAATAAATTTAGAAATTTTACATAGGGTGACACAATGGGCGGTCTTAAAAATAAAACACTGATATGTTTCTATATAAGTACTTAACGATTTTATTTTCTCGGCGTTTCAGTTATTATTTTGTATTTAAAAACATCCGCGGTATATAGTAATAGTAACCTGTGTCACCTTTTTTGCTGTCTAGACCTCCAAGTTTATCTGTGCAAAAGATCACGTAGATTTGTTGCTTAGTTTTCACGTGAAAATGCAATAAATAGCCCTACCTTAATACTTGATGAATTTGCGAAAAATATATATTAGGTAAGCAGGGGGTTTTGTTGGATTAGAAGCTGAAAAATATGCCAAAAAAAAAAGTTATAAATATAAAAGATGTGTATTTTGGTTTGTAATGAATAAACTCAAAAACTACTGGACCGATTTAGACAATTCTTTCACCAGTAGAATGCCATATTATCGCTGAGTAACATAGGCTATAATTTATAACGATAACACGCGGGCGAAGCCGCTGGTGGAAGCTAGTCCTGAATAAATGCGTATTCCGCGTTGGACGTGAAGTGACAAGATGTCGAACTGCAGTATGTATTTGCAACCGAAGACTGCATTCGATGTCGTCGATCGGATCGGAGAACTGGATTGTGTGCAGTTTATAGACGCATGTGCTTAGTACCGATATCAATTTTAATATTGGTTCCAGGGGAATACTTCCAAGATGTAGCAATAGTTAGTAACAAATTTCACGCACGTAAAAAATAGTTATGAATGAACTGTAATAATGTCAATAATTTTAACTACAAATTGTATCCTCTAGTAACACATTTCTATGTTGTGACTTTGTTAGTAAGGCCATCTACAAACTAATTCTTTTGTTCGCGCCATATATTTAATTAACCACAGCTTTTATGAGACCCAAATGTCAATCCACGCTTAAGTTCACACTTAAAGAAAAAAAAGTGTGCAAAAAATCCCATTAGCATTCCCAAGCCGTTATCGCCTTTAAAGTCGCTATTTTGTCTATTTTAATTGAACATTATTGCGTGTAGTTTTCCACGCAGAAATCGGTCATAGTGTAGATGTAGTTGATTGCTCCACTTAGATGGGAAAATCTCATAAAGTAACAATAGGGTAACTCTAGGTTATTGTCTATTACTATTGTATAATTTGTTTAATAATATTGTTATAATACCTACTTATCTATCATTAATGGTCACTATGGTTTCGTATTAAGTGTGAATTAAGAACAATGAATACATTGGTGTAGTGAAAAGGTCGCATCCGGGCAAGCCTTACCATTCGGTAAGTTTCGGGCAAAGGTGAGTCTATCAATTATAAAAAAATACCTTAAGGATTGTACGAAAAAAAAAACAATGTTGCAAGTAGTATTTCAGAAAACACTTGATTTTCACATATCTTAGTAGAGCATTATAAGTTAGAAGATTAGTTTCACTTGTTAACACACATTCCTACAACCTAATAAGTAATTAGCACATATAACAAGATGCCACTTATTAGAATTTATTATTAAGAGATACTGCAATTACGAACTGAGAAAATCAGTCGCATATCGTCGCACGTTTTGGTCAATTAATTCGTAGGATCGCAAGCCGGTTTCTAAAATAAAATATTTTATTTAAGTGTCACTTTCGGCAAAACTTTCATTTTTGGAAATTAAAAGGAAATAATAATAGTATGGTAGCAAAATGTTGGCTTGATTCAAGGTGACGCATTTTTTTTATGTTGAAGATCGTTCTTTTATTTGTAAACATAATTATCTAAGGTTGTATACTTACAACAAGCGCAAAGAAAACGCATATCAATGCGGATCTCATGATTCACTGTGTCACGGCACTGCACGATAGTTCCCCACTGTGTTGACTACTACTGGTGCGTCGCGGGCGCACTGGCGGCGCTTACTGGCGTCGGGCGTTCAAACGGTCCTCGTACCACCCACCCTTACCACGACACATCTCTTTCACGGATAACTGAAATCAACATTCCTTTATTTAGTTCCAAATCCGTAAAATAAATAATGCTCTATAATTTTGTATAATATTTAAAATTAAATAATATTATTAACTTTAGAGCACAACAATTATACACATAATTTTGTTACTTAGTTCATCGTTTTATTATCAACTGCGATTTTTTGGATAAAATGCCATGTTTAGAAATGGCACAAATCCATAAATCAATGATGCTACATTTAATTATATGCAATTAAAAACAAATACGGATTTTATTGGAGAGAAATGTACGGGATTTCAAAATAAAGGTCTCCTTAGGAGTTTTCGTGTTCATCTGAGATTATTTCAGGCTTCTGGCATGTTTGCTTTATCTACTTAGGTTAGGGGCTTAATTAACAAGTACTGAACAGTTGACCAAGTGACCAGTGTTTTAATTCATAGCTATGCTTTAACGAACTTCACACCCGCAGAATGGACACCATATCAATATCTATTCGATATAATTCGATAATGTCTTTGCACTGATTTTCCTTTGGTTTTGGATTTATTATATATACTAACTGCACCCCGCGGTTTCACCCGCATAAGTCTCGATCCCGTTGGAATATCGGGATAAAAAATATCCTATGTCCTAATCCAGGTCATGGTCTACCCATGTGCCATATTTCGTCTAAATCTGTTCAACCGTTTTAGCGTAAAAGCGTAACAAACACACTTTCGCATTTATAATATTAGTTAGGATTTGATATTATTAATAAAATTATTGAAATGAAATATTTATATCGATTTTAGAGTATACGTATTATCTCACGTTATTCACTGGTAATCTTTTAGACTATTATGACTGCTTACAGGTCAAATAGGTGACTGCAGTAAATTTTGTTTTTTGTTTTCAATTTTGGACAATAATACAATAGACAATTATTCAGAGTTCAGTAGGTACAACTAATTGTTCTGTTTTTTGGGTATCCACAAGGGTTTAAGCATAATAATATGGACAGTAACACGTATAATGACGTGTAAGTTACGCGATCAATATGAATTACTGTCCGGCAGTAATAATTATGGACCGCATTCGAAAGTATCGCATTGAAAAAGTATAACATTTACATTTCAATGTTGTGTAGCTTGCACGACTGTTTGACGCGTCATGTGCTAATTGAAAGCTTGCTCTATTAGTTCCTCCTTGTCTCTTTGTTTAAAAGTTTGATATTTTAATAAGAACGATATCGAAATAGCTATTTAAATTACTCTCATCCTGTAATAAAAAGTAAAAAGAAATCTACAAAGAAATTTATTGAGAATCAGACAAAAATTTCAAAATTTCTTTAAAGAAACATGTTTTTTTACTTAATTACTGTTTTTAAAGGGTTTCTTTGTATTTGCCATTATTGTTTTTATTTTAATGAAATCCACAGGGGAAATTAATAAACAAAAGTTTAAAAAAAAGATAAATTATTATCGATTTTTTTAGTTACGATTGTCTTTTTCGACTTTTTTTGTCGATGAATCTACTTTCACCCATATTTATCTGTGCACTTTATCCAGGGACACACTGTATATTTGGATCCTCTTAAAGTATGTCTGTAAAGCTGTCTGCAACCAGCCCCAAAATCTAACGTTGATGCCAACTCGTATGTCATCATATTAATTACAATATACATATAGCCAGGGATCTCTGTGGCTTATTTCAGACCTTACTTGCATTATGTGTTTTCGGGATGTTTTGGTAAAACTTGTGATTGAACAGGGCATTGACATAGCTGTTCACAATATATGTAACTTATCTTTACAATACCTTTTGTCGGTAAACAAGGAAACTGACGTAACGTTAGGAGAACGTTCGCGCGTTAACGAGTTTTTAAATGCGCCATTTTTATAATAAAGTCTCGATATTCATCGAAATTGTGTGCTCTGGCGCAACTTGGGAGAGGCTTATATCCAGCAGTAGTTTGCGATATGCTGTATGATGGATTGAATCTTCTAAATACTTTATAATATCTATTTACAGAGCATTGTTAATTTGAAAGCATGTCTTGTTATTTGTTTGATACTGTTTAATATTCGAGGCTAGTTTTGAACTTCCTGTATGTCCTTTCATAGTCAAGTCAATCAAAATTACACAAGTGAACGAGTTTTATTTGTTTCATAATTGGAGATTATACTATTCGCAAAGCTCAGCATAGGCAACCGTCCGTATTAAGAAAGAATACATTCTTAATTTTCGATCTTACCACGGGGTATCGTGTTACTGAGTAACTGGGTTGTCGAGTTCAGATAGGCAGTCGCTCCATGTAAAATACTGGTATTCAGCTGGATCCGGTTAGACTGGAAACCGAGATCAACATAGTCGGGATGATTGACGATGACATTCCTAATTTCTTACACAATGCATTCGTATAAATAAAAGGACAGAGGCTCACACTCGGCTGTTTCCAAAAATGGCGGTCTATTAATAATAAGCAATTTACATATCGCTATCCTAAACTACGTCCCACTTTTCCAACCAACAATATCTCATGATTGTTCTTACAAATGACGTCTGTTGAAAAACTATTATCTTCCACGCGAGGGGTAGTCGAGTGAAATTCCTACTTTGCGTGCATACTTTCCATCTCGTGGACATTTCGCCGTTTTTATACACGACTCGCAATCGCACGGGGAACGCTAGTTTGAAGTCTGCTTTATAAAACATTCTCTTAATTTCAAAAACATTGTTACACTTTCAACTTAATTAGTCTATAAATAGGGTTGTAAATTGTTTGTTGATTTGTTGAAATCAAGTGCACATATTACTTTGTCAATAATTCTTATTATTGGTTTGCGTTGAATAAACGAAGAACATGAGACGTTATGCATGAACGAATAGGGAATCCGTCTGCTTTCCTTGTTCACAGTGTAATTTATGCTTATTTCACGAAATATTATTTATTTTTCTTGAATTTATGATCGTGTAATTAATGAGAATCTTTTAATTCGCGGACTTTTGTAGATGATTGGTTAAAAAAATACACGCTTAGTGACGTAATAAATGTATGCATGCTTTGAAATTACCGGTATGGTTTAGGTTCAAACGTAAGAAGAAATAGCGACTACAAATGCATAAACTAAGGCTTGAAAGGCTGAGTAAAGATTTTCATAACTGTTCAGACTTTGAAGATTTTGTTTTTGTTAAATTCAATGATGTTGAGAAAGAAATTTAACTATAAAAGTCTGTCTTAAGGCGACGATAATCGACTCTTAATGATTTTGTACTGACGATCACGTCTAAACGAGTAGTGTTAATGATTTGGAAAAGATATATGTTAAATTAGAGCATTTTCTTAATAACTTTATATATGAATATAGATTATGTTTATATTAAATAGTGAAATTAATTTGTAAAGTAATGTCTAACGCGGATAAAAAATGGAGAATCACGCAAAATCTATCAAGCGTATTTTTCAGAAATCTTTACCATATCTTTTAGTATACGTGTTTTATTAAAATACCCTTTGTGTTATGATAATAAATTAATAATGCGTCTCATTTCGGACAGCTCCTTGATGGGCGAGTCCTATTACTGGCTGGACATACGACGCGTTGCGTGAGCTCAGTACAGAACACGCAAGCTAACCACTCAAGGTCACTGGCATATATCTGCGTCTTAAATTCTTCATTGAATTGATGGGTATTGATTTTGACCATGTTATGGTGAAGTTTTATGTCTTAGAATATATATTGATTTATTTTATCAAATTAGGCTAGCAAATAAAATAAAAAATATTTATAAAAGTCGCTGCACTCATGCACTGCCACCTAATCCCATCCAGTTCTCATGATCTCTGTGCGCGCGATAACGGTGCGTTTGCGCAACATACCCTGGTATTGTTCGTTGGCTATCTCTCACCGAATCTACGTTAATTATCGCCATATTGCTCTTAACCCGCCCTCTTATTATATCTTTTATCGCTCGAACTAGTGAAAAATTGCATGGTGTTGTTGGGAAATTTTGTAGCTATGGCGGAATATGGTTTCGCCTTCTTCCCATGGTTGATAAACTGGGTAAGCAGTAACTGTAGAACGTAACGTGCTATTATCCGTATACTCCTTTTTGAAACGTCGGTCACACAAGCACACTGGGTGCAGTTTGTTGAGGCACTTTACGTAAAAAACTTTGTTATGATTGACACTTTCCACTTTCCTCAAGGGTACGCTAGTCGGTAATTCTTCCATACAAACGTAGTATGGAGATCACTCGTCTGTTTGACGGTGTACATTCAAAACTAAATATCAATTTGTCTTGTCATTATCTAGACCTGTATGGAAGCAGACTTGAAAAAAATAAAATGGTTTGGAAGTAATGAGCGTCGAAACTTCCATACTTCAACTCAAATTTTAACTCGTGTTTGGGCTTAAATAAATAACTTATGTAGGAAGAAAATGGCAAAATAGAAGCCGTACAGGGATAGCCATACATTCAGTAGTTTTATCATAATATCTATACGCCCAAAGGTCTGTTCATGAAATTTTACGCGCTCGTGTTCGTTATAAATCATTGTCTATTTCACTAAATAAATGATTAAATATATAAATAAATCCATAAAAAATAGGTACATAAATACTAAATAAAAAAAACCTAAATAAATAAATAGTTTGACTAATTAGCCTGTATATTATTAGTAACGCCAACCAACGAGTTCGAGCCGTCGTCGACTAGGGTACCCTTAATAGCGAATTGATTTTTCTAGTTTACCGGGTAATAAAGTAGAAACCGAGCCGTGTCATGTGTTTGTTTTTGTAACATTTTTATTGAATAAAAACTTGCAATTTTAATGGACAAACCGCTGCGCTATTTCTTGAATAAACACGATTGCATTTTAAGTGTTACATTTCTATTAATTTTCTTGTACTCGAAATAATTGATAAACTTTTCCGCCGTAACTTTTTAGCCGTGGACCTGCGGCGTCTACGGCTGCGTCCTATTAAAGAGCAATGTCGCTTCCATATGTCACATTTTGTTAGGTGAACCAGAACGGTGTGTCGCGCCGACAGCCTTCCGGTTTTCTGAACAAAAAGTAGCATATGGACGTGACCATGGTCGCTTTTAAATAGGACGAAATACTGCTATTTATTGTGTTTCTTATTGTTATTAGTAAATAATAAATAAATACTGTATGCAAAATAATTTACATGACATGACACGCTTTTAAATAGGTTGCGTCCTATTTAAAAGCGTGTCATGTCATGTAAATTATTTTGCATACTATTATATAGAATCATATTTTTCTAAATGAACAGACAACCGTGCTGCTGGGGAATTTGTTGCGCCATCGCCACTTCTTCTTCCTAGCTAACGCATTAAGAAGTGGTGAAGGGTGGGCGTTTTGGGGACTGTCTTATGTCATTTTGACGTTCGAAAAGTGCTGATTCGCCAGTCTAGTTTGAATAAATGACTTTATAATTTGAATTTTGCTAAACAAAGAATTCGCCTAAGCATCACTACACCGACATGTTCTGAGGTGCGCTTAGCGAAGTCCTGCGATCTTTTCAGGTCGTTAGTCCACCCTAGGCCTACACTTCGTGTATACCGACAAAAATCACAATTAATTTTTAATTACAGCATCTCTCCCCGGCACTGAAGCGGCTCACCAGTTAGTAATATGCGTCCGCAACAAATGTACTCCCGAGGAGGCGCTGAACGTTCTCCGAGACCTCCCGAACCCTCTTCGTGAAGGCGAACAGGCAGCGACCGCGCAAGCAGCGGCCTACAACCCGCTAAAGATCGATGTCTTTGTGCAGACGCTGCTGAATCTCGGCAGCAAGAGTATATCGCATAGCTTTGCTGCTATTTCCAAGTTTCATTATGTTTTTAAGGTTAGTTGAAGTTTTTCATTTAAGTTTTATCCAAGTTTTTTGCAGGAGAACTTACTTAGAAGCTTTAAAATTAAAAAAATTACAGATCCTAGCCGAATCCGAGGAAGCCCAGATCTGCATTCTCCGCAACGTGTGGGAGCTATGGCAGCGCCACCCGCAGATGGTCTGCGTGTTAGTCGACAAGATGCTCAAGACTCAGATAGTCGAATGTAACGCCGTGGCTACATGGCTGTTCTCTAAGGAAATGGCGCCTTTCTTCACGCATAACTACCTGTGGGAAGTGCTGCATTTGACCATTGATAAGATGAATAAGCATGTGTCTAAATTAAGTGAGTATATAAGTTTTTAGTTGATTCTCTTGTTAAAGGCCTGCCGCTTAACTTAGATGTTTCCTGAGGTAGCTGCGCGGTGCGGGAGGGGTGAAAGTTGTAACAAATTGTCAAAGCTTTCGTAACCCGCACCACACCCCGTCCGCACCGCGCAGATACCTCAGGAAACGTCTCAGTTAAGTTGTTTGGCTATAGTTGTATGTTAGGTCGAATCTTCTTTTAATATTCTAAACGTAATCTACAAATACAATTTTAATTATAGATGTGTAAACAAATCAGAAAGTAGCTGTGCTCTGTCAGGTGAAGGTTGCGTTAAAACTTTAATATAATTATGGACCAATATCATATTCATTTAGTGGGAGAATCTTGGGAGCGATAAACAACGCCCTCTTAGGCTAAGCTATCAATTTGAAACTATGGATAAATTACCTGGTAGAGATGACCTGCTGTGCTATTCTGTAACCATCTCACCGTGAAAACTTAGGGGAAGTGATCGTGCAGTGAGCTGTCAATGTCACCCCACCCGATACTAGCAAGCAATGCCAAGCATTACCTTTACAATCGTAATCGAGATTTAAATTATATTTTTTATGTTAATTCTATTGATCATTTTATATTAAGTATTCTAAAGCTAGTATTTAAATGTCTAAACATTACTATATAAAGGGGGTTTTAATAAAATAGTAAAACAGATATCCAATCAGAAACTCAATTTTGTTTTATTCTATTTTGTTTCTAGACTAGTCACACACTTGTAGCGCGCGCACATCATATCACCGAAGTGTTGTCGCCGAGGAAATAACACGCGTCACCATGGTAACGCGGCGTGATCACTTCATCCGATTCTTTAAGAATTGGGTGAAGTGATCACGCGGGTGGTATCCATGGTAACGCGTGTTATTTCCTCGGCGGCGCGCCTGCGCGGCGTGATCACTTCATCCGACTCTTTAAGAATCGGGTGAAGTGATCACGCGGGTGGTCACCATGGTAACGCGTGTTATTTCCTTACAAGTGTCAGTTTTACTTGGGTTTTATAAATGATGATGATGAATAAAACATTGTAGGTACTAATTGGACGTTGGTATTTAGTACGCAAGTACGTGACTCGTTATAAGTTAAATAAGTATGTAGGTACGTAGTAAGTAAAAAAAACCTCAATGTGATAGTGTCTACCTAGCGCGCAAGCGCGATTCTTACCGCTGCAACGTGGTGAAGTGATTCGGTGTGCGCGCGCTGCAAGTGTCAGCTGTTGAACTTAAGAATTTTGTAATGATTTAATGAATATTATTTTATTCAACGCGCAGTTAGGTTATCTCCAATAAACTATTCGGTAGGTAGGTACAAATAATATACACATCTTTTTATCTATATGATTACTTAAGTACATCTTTTAGGTAGGTTCCCACATAGTTTGTGTGGGGTTAAATTACACACTATTAACACTCGATTGCGTTTATAATATAAGTTAACAATGGGTTCATAATAACAAACTATGTCGATGAGCATTTTCTTTAGTACTTAAGTAGCAGCAACGTGTAGATACCTATGTAGGTACGTTCTATTTTATTTATTGTTGGTAGGTACCTACCTGCGTAACGCGTCGCGCCTCAGGCTATTTATATTAAGGAACAAAATAGAATAAAACAAAATTGAGTTTCTGATTGGATATCTGTTTTGCTATTTTATTAAAACCCCCCCTATATAGAAATGTTTAGACATTTAAATACTAGCTTTAGAATACTTAATATAAAATGATCAATAGAATTAGCATAAAAAAATATAATTTAAATCTCGATTACGATTGTAAATGTAATGCTTGGTCAATCCCTAGCATCAGTGAGTTTTCACTGACAGCTCACTCCACGCAAGTTTTCACGGTGATATTTTTACAGAATCGACATGCTGATGGAGCAGCCAGAATCTTTTTAGCACTCTTTAACGGTTACTGATATCGTTTTGAAATCCCGATATACGTTGATTTTTGGATGGAAGCAAAGTAATTCTCCAAAAATCAATTGTTTATTAAAAATAGTTAGATGAAATGCACGGATACAACACTGTGCAAACAACAACATCAACAGTCTCGGAAGACCTAGAAGAAATAACTCTTGGACATTTGTCAAGATCCACCTAATAAAGCGAAGCCGAACATTCACAACACAACACTTGTGGTTAGAATGTTACTCATCATTCAAGTCAGTCAATTTTGACAATCAGTCAACAGATGTCAGTTAAGCTGTCGGTCTGCTACGTTGCCATTAACTTCAGAGTTACCATCACGAAAAAAATATTCTACTGTTACGTTCCGTTCAACACAAGTTAACCCCCATAATATGGAAGGACATTTTCAAATATTATTCGCCAAATGAAGATGGAAATGCAGAAGCAGACAGCTGAACTAACAGAATCGCTTACAGAAAACATAATGGAACAGGATGGAGGAAAAACTAACTCCTATCGTTGCGACCGGTGTCACCCTAATAAAGAAAATTTTTAACGCCTGGGAAGCAGCACAAGATGCCATTGAAATCTTTTGCGACCTCTCGAAGGCGAATTAAATTAACGATTTACCCCTTATTACTTCAAAATCAACCGAAGATGGTGTTATTGGCAGATAACACATCATTGATCTTTAAAATCAACCGACGGTCACAAAATCTTGACAACATGAATAGCTCTATTCTTCAGGTTCAAGATTGGTTTACGGTAAATAATTTGGAACTAAATAGAAAAATCAAATGCATTTGATTTAAATTACCTAATGTTAGAAGTAGCGAATGTGATATCAAATCGAATGGAGAGAAACTGTAATTTATTAATCAAAAGGGGACCTCATATAAAATCTCTTGCGGGGCGGCTAACCTCGGCCGCTTATGCTGAAACCGCACGTTTGGTCTGTTTTAGCTACTTCCATAGCAGCATTATTTCGTATGGCATTTTACTGTGGGGTCGGGCTGCTGATATTAAGTCCATCTTTATTTTGCAAAAGAGAGCTGTCAGAGCCATTTATAATCTACGTCGCCGCGAATCGCTCAGGGAACTATTTAAAAGGATTAATATTATGACGCTACCTTGCCAATTCATTTATGAAAATATTATGTATGTTAAAAATCTACATCTTTTTAATAAAACAAATGATAGACATAATTTTAATACTAGAAATAAAGATAAAATTGATCAACTATTGTTCAGATTATCTAAACTACATACATCTTTTATGGGGTACTGTGTTAAATGTTACAACAAAATACCTTGTGATATATTGCAATTAAATGAAAGAAAATTTAAAACTCGTATTAAAAGTACACTTTGTAAACAAGCATATTACAAATTAGAGGATTATATCCAAATTAAGAATGCTTGGAAACATGCTGGTCCTGCTCCATAGGATAATCTAGAATCTAGCCAAAATCAAGCTGGTTACAAATTTAATTGTATAAATTATTATTTTTATTTTTTATTATATTGTGTCATAAAATAAAAATAATAATTTTCTGATTTTACATTCTGTGATTACTTCCTCACACACTGACTTATTAATTGTAATATTTTAGGAAAATGTGAGCACCATTTATCTATCACATAATTAATTTATCTGTTGTTGCTTTATTTTTAATTCTTTTTACCTATTGTTGTATAGAAATTTTATTCTAGGTGCATCGTTTTCACATATTTATATAACTACTGTACCGATACAAAATATTGTAAAACCTTTTAAAAGAGTAACGGTGGAGTTTCTTGCCCATTCTTCTCCATACGAAAACTACCTTTTGGAAGGGGCGACTAGAATCAGTAACTTTTGTTTGAACATTTTGACGTTCAAAAGTGCCTTACAAGGGCCTATTTGAAATAAATTATTTGAATTTGACTTTGAAGAAACTGAAAAACTAGAACAAAAAATGCAATCTAGAGAATGAGATAAAATATATAAAAAGAGAAAAGCAAAGCATAATCATTTTCGGATTAGTGGAAAGTCAACATCGGAGCTATGGAGAACTTCAAAGGAGACCTGAATATAAATATAGAAGAAAACGATGTAAACAAATTATACCGCTTAGAAAAAAAAATAAAGACGAGAACAAAGCGAGAGCTGTGCTATGTTCTTTCATAAACGGATGGAAAAATATGGAATTATGAAGAACAAAAAAAAAGAGTTTTAAGAAAATTCATGTAGCCGAGGACTACTCGAAGGAAGTCTTAGAGAAAAGGAAAGCATTGCATCCACAACTACTAGAAGAGGAGAAAAAGGGAAACATAGCGTTTTTGAAATATGATAAACTTATAGTCAAAGAACCCAACAGCAACGTCGACAAAAGGAAAAGGGAATCGTGGGATGACGACATCAGGCAAGTGGCAGGAGTGATGCGGAACAGAGTGGCTCAAGAAAGACACGAATGGAAAAGGTTGGAAGAGGCCTTTGCCGACTGGCAAACAGATCTGCAGACAGTATCTAAAAAGCAAATTCTAGAATTCCAGACTAAGTTTAAGTTTTTAATTTTTTATATGTATGTAAGAGTAATGTAGTAGTTAGATCTGAATAAAAGGCATTATTATTATTTTGACTTCTCTTGACATTTCTCGGGACCCTGGGGTCCCGGACCTTTAGAAGGCGTACGAGGGGCCAAAGCCAACTCGCAGAGGCCCGCTAGACATTTTTAAGGAAATTAGGCCCCAACCGACGATTATCCCAGTATTATTATTATAGCATTCTTTAACGTTCTATGTATTTATTGCAGCATTTTTATAAAACTATGTTTATTTTCTCAGGCGGTGAGCTTCAAGAAGCGAGGGAAGCGTTAGCCAGAGCTGATTCCAGCAGTTCCGATTCGGAAGACGAAAATAATAGCAAAAAGAAGAAGGACCAGGATAAACCTACTGAAGAGGTACCATCATAATATTCTGTTCAACATTCCAAAAGATATTTCCGTTCCAACTCAATAAAATTGCTGTTATTAAGTGACTGCCAACTTACTTCGCTTACCTCTTGACAAAATTATAATTTATCATTGATTCAACTTTGTTGAATAATTCAACCTGTCGTTATTGACGGCTTGTCAAATGGCTTAAACACCAAAATCCTAATAACCTTAAAATGGGCTATGTGGTTGTGGTCAAATCAACACAACTGCAGATTTATTGCTTGTTTAGACACTTGATCGAATTTCCAAAAATCAAGCGTTCATAAAGTAATGCCGTCAAATCTTCATTCCAGGCCGTGGAACGCATGGAGGAGCGCTTAGAAGCGGCCCACATGGACCAAAAGCGTTTGTTCCTGATCGTATTCCAACGGTTCATCATGATCTTATCGGAACATCTGGTGCGCTGCGACACAGACGCGCGCGACCCCGACACGCACTGGTACCGCAGCACTGTCGGCAGGCTGCGACAGGTCTTCTTGATCGTGAGTACCTTCATCATTCACTTGATCTTAGACATCTTTACCACCGACTGGCAAAGGGAAGGGCACAACACAGGATACTTTTAACAAAATCATGAAAAGAAAGAAAACAAGGTTTATTTGTCACAGAATCACGTGCATATAAGAACCGCATTCAAATCGGTTCACCTGTTTAAGAGCTTCGGTGCCACAGACAGACACACACACATAGCGGTCAAACTTATAACACCCCTCTTTTTGCGTTGGGGGTTAGAAAAAATAAGATAACTCCGTTGTCACATTATGATGGTTGACTGACTATAGAGCAAACTCCCCCATTGATAACCACCTGTCATCAATCTCCTATTTTTTGTTGCAATAGCAACTTGGATTGCAATCCTATTTTATATAGGCTGTTGGAGTTTCTTTTTATGAGAAGTTCTGCTTTCATACAACCATCGAGAACAAAACAAGAAAAGTGATGTTGCGTTTTTCCGGTCAAACACGTGGCTCGTTGGCGATGATGCTCAGGTAAAAAGGACCTGTATGGGTTATGGGTCCTTTTTCGTCTGAGCATCATCAACTCACTCGTCTGAGCTCACTCAATAATCAACTCAGCCTATCGCAGTCCACTGCTGGACATAGGCCTCTCCCAGGCTCCGCCACAACACCCTGACCTCCGTCTTCCGCATCCAGTCTGCCTCAACCACATTCTTAAGGTCCCCATACATACCACATACTAAAATGAACCTTAACCCTTTCAGCACTACGAACAGGTCCAGAAGTACAGCAGCACGCTGGAGACGCTTCTCTTCACTCAAGACCTGGACCCACACATCCTCGACGTTTTCCATCAGTTCATTGCTCTCACCGCTTAGATATGTATTGCTAAGAGAACAAACTGAGTTTCTAATAGGTTTAAATGACCAGGCATTGTCCAGTATACATAAAGATGGGGTTGGCGAAACTGGATGCTTGATATTTTTTTAAGTGATACGGGCGTTCACCGTTAAGACAAGAGCACATTAAGGCCGCAAAGGACCGTAGCTCAACGCATTTTTAAACAAAAATGTGCGTTGCGGCCTGTAATGTGCGTTGGTTCATAGAAAATATACGAAAGTTATGAAGGAGGATTATTGCAATGCGTTGCGTTGCGGCCCGCTCCAATCTACGGTAACCCTTAATTGTAGAGGACACAAGCTTGAATTTCATTGAGCATGAAGTCTATTTAAGACTAGATTTTTATAATTCATCATCATCATCGTTCAGCCGAAAGACGTCCACTGCTGGACATAGGCCTCCCCCAAGCACCGAACAGATGGCCGAAGTGGCCGAAAGGTTCTGGAATGACGACCGCTGTTGGAAGGTGGAGCAATGACCTTGTGAAGGCCGCAGGAATCCGCTGGATGCGGGGAGCACAGAATCGGTCGAAGTTGCGGTGCTTGGGGGAGGCCTATGAAATAATTAATTGTGCTATTATCGGCGCGCGTGTATGGCTAGAGGGTCAATCCCCGTATTTCTAAGAACGATCTCAAACTCAATCATGAGAAATATTACCTCTAAATTACCAAAATTTTCATTAAAAAAAAAATGACATTGGTTGTCGCTTTTATGAGATTGCGACTAGGTAGGTGTTGGTCGTTTTTTAATACTGTAATTCGCCTTTTGATGTATGAAATTGGATCAAGCAAAAAGAAGGCTGTAAGTATCATAGCGGCTGTAAGTGTAGCACATGTGTAGCACATGGAGTCCTGTACTTTTTGTCTAATTCTATGGCAAAGATGTCATTTATGTACTCGATTGATTTTAGCATGACGACAGTTTCGCCACCCCTAATATCTCAGGACACAACTCTCCTATAAAGGAAGACTTAACTATAGCTATAAGTAAGGTTTGATTAATATTTATGAACTTGCTACAAAGTAATGGTGCGTTAACAGTTATGTGATAAGTGTTGCGTGGTATAAGACTATTATTACCATGACCAGTTTTATTTAATCCCTGCCATCTAGCTTGTTGCATTTCTTACTGCTCAAGCCAATTTGACCTTTGCTGGTATGTAACTAAAACCAACCCGTATACTGGTCATGGTACACAAGACCATTTACTTTTAAAATATGAATATAAGTCTACTAGAAAGAAATAAGATGTATTGTATTATCTCGGCCTGCAACAAGGGTATTGATGGACAATCGTGAAAAGGTGGGCCGAAGCGACGCCGACGCATACATATTCCATCAATGACTGGTTGCGGCCAAGACTTGTACAGTACTTTTCTGAAATAATGCGCGGAAATTCAAACTAAGTAAATGTTTACATAGTATAAAATGAAGTCGCTTCCGCTGTCTGTTCGCTTAGATAATTTAAACTACTCAACGGATTTTAATGCAGTTTTCAGCAAGCAGTCACTGGTTCAAAAGATATAAGGGTTTATAGGTGGTTGAAAATACATATTCGCTAGGTGTCCTAGTTTTTGAGATATAAATGTGACCCTGCTGGGGAGACTCTCCAGATCGGCCACCTATAAACCCTTATATCTTTTGAACTACTGACCGACAAATTCTGATATTTGGCGACAAATTTCGACAAATTAGCGACTAATTTTTTGTGTAATCAAAATTAAAATCCCTGATGGTGGCCCAGCCAAAGTCGATGTCACGATAGAGTGATTCAAGAGGAAGGTTTATATGTATAAAAAATACCCGTGCGAAGCCGGGGCGGGCCGCTAGTTAATTATAAATTCCAGAATCAATGCGCTAATATTTCATGCGCCATTATGTTCATTTGTTTCTTCTTTACTTGAAACAGCTCTTTTTGCAAACCAAATCGAAATTTAAATAAAATCTTTGGTAAGTTGCCTCCTTGGTTGCCATGTGTTGAAGTAAAAAGTTTGTTCTATTTTTAAATAAAACGACAGATATAAGTTTTCATAGTAATTTGGCCGCTAAACCCGACAGATAGGGATTTTCATACAAAATTGCTGTACTGGCCGGCCATGCCAGCGCCCGGCCGGCCAGTACAGCAATTTCGATTTATGTCGAAGAAGTTTGTCAAAATAATGTTCGAATTTCCAAGCATGTTTGAGAAACTATTTCTTGAAATTTTGACTAACAATATTGAGTCAAGACTGGGTGTAGCACCTTTTGAGAAAACACTTCACGAATTGTATAAGTAATGTATGTATTTTTTTTTTCATGTAAATAAATAGTAGTTAAGTTTAATAATTTCAGTGTTTTATTATGTAGAAAAGAAAATAACGAATCTAAGTTCGTTTAGCGTTACTCATCTACATGAGTAACGCTAAACGAACTTAGATTCGTTATTTTCTTTTAACCGAAATATGAGAAGACGCAGTAGCTACCTACTGCGTCTTCTCATATTTCGGTTCATATAGTTCGAGGTGTGAAAAAAAGTATGTAAACACACGGTAGCTACATGAGCGGAACTAAACAAACTTAGATTCATCCCCCGTGTGGCCTGCGTTTAAGGGTTCTCGCACTCTAGACGGCCACGAGCACGACCAGTGATGCAGCGACCAAGTAAACTATAGAAACCGATACGAATCGCGTACTAGGTCTCAACGGCCAACTAGCCGCAGACCGAAACAGGAACCACGATTGACTGACACGACGGAGTCATGACCGTCTAGTTCGCCAGAACCCTAAGACGCGTTCAGATACTCACTTTTTCTTCTATAGCTGTGGTTTATTGCGTCATTTTCAGAACTCCTACTATAGCATTTATACTTATTTTTTTTTTATATCAACAAAAACACAACTCATCAGTCTTCTTTCACAATATAATAATCATAACAAAATAGTTAACATCTTATAAAACATCCTCATAAACACAATTCTGTCCACATATCTACATATACAACACGTCTAGTTCAAATACGAGAGTAGTTCTTCAACGTCCTTCTTAGACCCGAGGTAGCATGGCGCTCGCTGGTGAATGGCCGTGGGTACGATGTCCAGGATGGGGATCAGGCCGTTGCTGGCCAGCCCACCAGCTTCCGTCACGATAAAAGACATGGGGATGCATTCGTAGAGAAGACGTAGCTAAAACAAAAAAAATGTAACTGGTTACTAAATAAGTCCCGGAGATCATTTTTGATTAGAAGTTGGCATTGATGTGTGTGGATTTTTAAGCACGGCCGCTTTTATTAGGGTTCCGTACCCGAAAGGTGCCAAACAGAGCCCTATTACTAAGCCTCCGCTGTCTGTCTGTTAGCGGGCTGCATCACATGAACCGTAATAGGTAGACAGTTGAAATTTTAACAGATTGTGTATTTTTATTGCCACTTTATCAACAAGTAATAAAAATTCAATTAAATTAAAGGGGTCCACATACGTGAAACGAGTTTCTTATTACAAATTTATAAAAAACTCCTTCGAGTGCGAGTCCGGCACGCACTTGGCCGGTTTTAAAATTAAAATTTTGTTAGATACAAGCTCAACGTACCCAATATTTCGAAGAACAGAAGTGAACAGACCCTTAACATAATTGCATAAATGGCAATCATCAAAGCGTGGCGATTTACCTAAGCTAGATTTAGGAAAACAAAATTTTCTTGATTCAATTAATATTTGTTCAAATCGAAATCCATCTTTAGCTATCTCGGTAACCGTATATTTTTCGTATCAAAAATAGGAGTGTCGTAATTGTTTACCATGAAACGGTGCCCTTTCAGATAGCCTGCTATACGGGGTCACGACTATATTGTGTCTGATGCAAGTTATATCTTTCACTGCATTACTAACTTATTGAATAAAAGTTCTTAGCTGGGGATCCTGTTTTGCAGAATGAAAGTCTGTCAAGTCTTGTAGATCATAGCTCATTAATATTGTTAATCCGCGCCCTTAGGGTCAAGTCAATTTAACCTTCCGATTGTTTCGATTTAGCTAATATTTTGATAGTCTATCAAAAGACACCTTTTAGACCTTGGACACACACATTATTTATTTTTATTCTTAAATTCTCAGTTACATTAGGTTTCAAATAAGAAACTAAGAGTTGAGCTTGTTGCTCTATTGAGCAACAGTAGCAATGGCTTTCATTTTGACAGTTCAACAACATTCATTGCGTTATTTACGTTGTTGACCAGACAAATTTTTCGAACATACTATTGCCATGAACTTGGACGGACTCGATGAAAATGGATTAACAATATCCTTCAAAATAATTTCGATTGTAGTTGAATTCAAAGTGTGTCAATTAGGGTGCAGTTATCGGTGAACTAGTTGTACAATATAAATATCACCTTTTTAGCTTGCACTAATATTACAAACTTGATTCACTCTTTCGTAGGGTTTTTTTTACATTAATATCTCTAAGTACTTACTTTTCCGCTAGGCGCAGACTTAGTCGCGGGATACAAGAAGATGCCTCCATACTTGATAGTTCTGTGCACGTCAGCGACCATGGAGCCGACGTAACGCGCGCCGTACGGCTTGCCGGTCTTAGAGTTCTTCTTGTCTTCTATGTATAGTCTGAGACCTTCCTTCCACTCTGCGGAATATCCTGGAAAATGGTGCGATGGTTAGGTTTAAAAGGACGTACACTGATCTTATTGGTGATGTGGGATCGAAGAGGTTAGGTGGGAGGTACGTAGTAACCGCAACCGCGGGTTGCGCATACGCATAGTTATGGTATATGGTGTATTGACCAGCATAGCTATTCACAACCATAAGACAGGTTGTCGAATCGAAATTAACATATTTTCAATTACTGATTTACCTTGGCCGGGACTAAGGAAAATCAATTTGCGAATATTTGCCGGAAGAATGGCGGTCGTCTGTTAGATTAAAACTGACAAAATTTTTGGGTTTTGGATTTGTGAACAGCCTTTAGAGGACTCTTTTGATAACATTGATTGATGTTCAATTCGGCACGGAAGCGTACCGGTACGGTTGAGAGAATAGTTATGCCCTCGGACAAAACAAAAAAACAAAGACAGAGCGCTGCGAACAATACAGTGAAGCATGCCAAAACTACACCACCGCTCTGTGCATACATTTACAACCTTTTACAATGACACTAGAATCAAACTACACATCACAAAGTGCACACATGTTTACTAAACCGGCTTCACTTCACTGTTGACAGCGCTCTGTCTTGGTTTTTTATTTGGTCACGTTAATACATCAGCATAAGCATAGAGGTCAGGCATAGCCTCTATGCCTATGCTGATGTATTAACGTGGTCGAACCAAAAAAAGTATGTAATAATCGTGGTAGGTAGAGCTCTGTAGTTTATGCTTAACCCTATAGGCAAAAGGCGCGAGTCTTTGAAAGGAACGTAGAGTAATTTTAACTTTAGCTTCTTCAAGACTCCAACTGTAATAAGTATGACCAACGATAACATAGAAGTCGCGGGAGTTTAACGACCCTTGTATTGGTAGTTATTTTTCTCATTATCTCGATAGAAACAGTCCAATTATCATCAAATATTCATTTAAGATAAGTTTTGTTAATGTGTATAAATTAAAATAATATGTTTTGGAAGTAAGTTAAAAATAAATTCAAAGATCAATTGTTGAACTTCAAAAACTCGTTTTGACACATCCACAGCAATTTTGTTAAAAAACTTTATAGATGCCAATATTATGCAATCATATCCTGAGTACATAGATTAGATTATAATCGGAGTACGCACTACTCATCGTTATTTACCGAAGCATATTGTACCGTCAGCAACGACACTCAGATAATACTTCAGTTTATTTAATTAAATCATAACCGAAAAGACAAAATATAAACACAAACTCGTACATGAAATGCTGAAAAGCAGTGTCTCTATAATAACGTCGTGTCCATTATTAGGACATTTAAACGACATTTCGAATTCAAACCCATAACCTGAAATATGATGTAAATTTTGTTTGTCCTGCGATGTCAAAATTCTATTGATTTTAATGCTTGTTTTTCTCTTTTCAGTTATGTGCGAACTCAACAGCTTGGTTGTTTTTTTAAGAATACATTTTGGCGCCAAAAATTCGCCTTTTATAATTTTACGATATATCATTCATCGAAATTGGTTCAGCCGTTTAGTAGTTACGAGGGAACATAGAGACAGACATACATACATACATACAGGTCAAACACATAACCCTCCTTTTTTGGCTTCGCTGCAGTCGAGTAAAAAACAACCTACCTACTAAATAGACGTTTTCACGGCTATAGGAAGTATTATTTCTCTGCATATCGTGAAAGTAATAATGATAATCAACTTCATAATGCAAAATGTTTCTGAGATAAAGTGACTTTTATCGATGAGTGGTTTTTAAAGCATGACAAAAAGTCATTATTACGAGCATGCACTGATTGTATCACTAACAATCAGTGCATGCTCGTAATAATGACTTTACATTCCATGTAAGATTTCGATTAGATATGATAATGAGATAAATAATTAAAAACTGTAATCTTTTCGAATGCAAGTACTAATAAATGCTTGGAGTTTTGGTTGACCAACGATATTCAAGTTAAATCGCGTGAGATTGAAGACTATGTCCTGCACTGGATTTCCAGATGATATTCGGAATAACTTCCCGGTAGATAGTGGTTACAAAAGTATTCGAAGTTACTACTCTAATCATAAAACCGTGTACCTACTGATACTGATGTGTATTCAGTACCGAAGTTACTACGCGAACCACCGGCGTCTTATTTCTCTAACTTTTCTGTTATTTAACTCTTAGGTTCTCTCTTTTTTTACCCGACTGCGCAACATCAAAGACAGGGTTATGTTTTTCTGTAACTTTTCTGTACAAGTCTACAAAGTTTAGTTACTATTTTTATATTGATGTGCCAAAGAAAAGCAGCGGGTTGCAAAAACAGCCTACGTTCTCTGAAATCTGAATTCTCAAACTTTTCTGCATAAAAGAGATCCTAAGTTCTCCGTATCGGGGTTTTAAAATTTTTGAACTCGCTTCGCTCTCTCTTGCATCCTGGATTTTCCTATTCCTCAAACTTTACTACATGAGTCGACTAACTCCTATTTCTGTATGAACGAATTAACATATCCGAGGACGGTTCAATTATTTTCGAGCTCGGTAACTCGCTCTTGCATCCTGCATTCTCCCTTTTCTGTATGTTGTAACTATTATTAAACTGTATGAATGCACCGGAACAAAAGCTAAAATGTTCGCCCCTCTACCCTCCAAGAGTAGTGAGGGGCGCCACAGAATTATCGCCCCTCCGCCGGTATTTCTAAAACCTGCACTGTGTGTATTATGGGTGAAGCTATTCATTTTAAAGATTGTCTGGCAGATAATATATGGCTCATTGTGTTATACCACCTATTGTACTATTTATTATTTTATTATCTCTTGTATGTCTCTTGATCTTGGAGTATGTACACAGTAAAGACTTATCTATTTCAGTAACTATTCCTGCCCAACTAGGTACTTATTCATGTTTACACACATATTTTATTGACTAACTGCGTCTTCCTGTTAATCTTTGGCATAATATTTTTGTACCATATCAAAAACTCGAAAAAAAAAAATGAATGAAACGTGAAATAAGCTGAGAAATAACAGTTTGTGAACGTCAAAAGTTACAAAACCCCCAAAACGCCCACCCTTCACCATTTTCCAGTCTTAGATCTGGAAATCGGTGCAAAAAACTCCCTAGGAACATGGTTTTCTGTGTTAAATTCTTACCTTCATTAATAGAATAGATGTTCCCTTTCTCAGGTATCCTCATGTTAGGGTCTGTGAGAATGAACTCTCCGAGAGACGGATCGTACATGAAGCCGTTGACGCCCTTTCCTTTGCCGAGTGACAGGACCAGCATGGTTGCAGAGCCGTATAGGGCATAGCCGGCGGCCACCAGTTCGCTGCCAGGCTGTAAGGCGTCAGCTAGGACGGGGTCGCCTTTCGATTTCTTTCTAGAAAGAAAAAAACATTGCTTTAATTCGAATTCGATCGAATAGCGATTTTTTAATATATTTATTTATAGTTAATTAAAACGGTACAACACCAATTAAATTAATTAACATAGAAACAATTACAACGTTGACAATAATTTAATTTAAAACTAACATGGAACAGTGGACTCCCTAGCATACTTTCTCTCACAGAACACCAGACATATACGCATAATTTTACTCCATTCATCCGCAAATACATCACATTCAGGGTTAGCAATCAGAAGGGCATTCAGCATCTTTAGGGTACGACAGACTGGGGATTCGGCTCTGGCTACAGTTTTGCATGACAGTTGCGCAAACAGATTGTGTCGGCGGCTCTGACGGTGTCCAATGTATTTGTCGGGCACAAATAATCGGCAGAAAAGGCCATGGAGCTATGGACAGTCGATACGTCCCCGTAAGGTCTTACAGGCTACCGTGAGCTGATCAAGACCTCTTCTTACCTCCAATGAGTTAAAGCCTAAAGTCCCTAAAAGATAGTTTGTAGGGTACATGTACGGAAAGAAATGGTATAACCTTTGGAAGAGGCTTCTTAGGAATGTTTTCTGAACCTTTTCTAGCATTAGTGTTTGTGTCGCGGTATGGGGGTGCCAAACACAGGCACTGGACTCGAGTTTGCTTCGAACCAGAGCAGTGTACAACAGCCTAATAACATTTGAATTGCGAAAGTCACGAGCATTTCTCAAGACAAATCCCAAGCGCCTGAAAGATTCCTTCGCAAGGGCAGAAACGTGATCTCTAAAAGTCAGACAGCTGTCGAAAGTCACTCCCAAGTCCTTTATGTTGGTGACACGAGTAATTACTTCTCCTCCCAAACTATAGTCATAATGGGTTGGTCGCAACCCTCTACCGTATGTCATGACGTAGCACTTGTTTTTATTAAATAATAGCTTGTTCACAATGCTCCACTCATAGATGGCGTCAATATCCCTCTGTAGGAGTTTGCAATCCTCGTCCGTTCGGATTTATGCGACTAGCTTAAGGTCGTCGGCATATAGCAGGCACTTGGCAAACTTAACTTTAGCTATGAGGTCATTGATCATGATCAGGAAAAGAGGCGGCCCTAACACGGATCCCTGACTAACGCCCGAGCGTGTATTGTAAGGCTTGGATTCGAAGCAGCCATGTCTTACAAACTGCTTGCGATCGCGCAGATAATCGGAAAAGAAGTTAAGAAGACCGGACGAGAAACCGATGGCCTCCAGCTTTGTCAAAAGCACATCGTTGTCAACTCTGTCGAATGCTTTCCGGAAATCGAAATACAGAGCGTCAACCTGCCCACCGATATCCAAGCAACGGGAAATGTAGTCCACGTGAATCAGTAAATTCGAATTTACGGAGCGACCCGGCCGAAAACCGTGTTGGGCATCAGATAAGGATATATTTACGCGTTTGTAAATGAAAGCGTGAAGTATATGTTCGAAAACCTTGGCAATGGTTGGCAGGATAGCGATGGGTCTGTATTCCTCTACTGATGTTTTGTCACTAGTTTTAGGGATGGGAGTGACTCGTGAAGTTTTCAATTGCTCAGGGTATACGCCGGACCGGAGGGCTAGGTTAAAGACATGAAATAGAGGGGCTGCCAAAATATCATGACATCCATTAAGAGTAAAGGCTGGAATATTGTCGGGGCCAACCGAGCTACAGGTTTTGAGCTTAGCAATCGCCTTAACTACATCCGGTGGGGTTAAAAAGGGAACAGGAATGCTGTCTCCCTCACTACTCACATTTAATTTTCTAGGGTCCAACTTAGGTGTATCAGGCAGAAACACGCTAGCAAAATACTGAGCAAATGCCTCGGCCGCTTTGACACCCGAACAAGTCACATCATTGTACACCACGTTTGGCTCGAAGCCGCCCCTTGATCGTAGGCTAGATACATGCTGCCAGAACTGTCGCGGATGTTTGCCTATGTTATTTTCTAAATTATTACAATACAATCTGTAGGCGTCCTGGGTTCTTACTTTAAGATCCGATCGCAGAGCACTAAACTGCGCGTAAGTAGCGATGTAGCGATGTCAAATCAAAGATCTAGTTGTTGTTTGTGGTCTTTTTTGGCAGGCCTCCGACCTTAGGATTGTTTAACCTCCCATGGACGAATAGGCATGGGCCCTTTTTGCCACTTATTTCGAGTAGTTGGCACCATCTACGTCATTGTGGTTGTCAGGAAGAACACTATAAAGGATCGTGCAGACCAGCGCGACTTGTCGCGCGATGCGACATCGGTAAGTGTTCTACCCTGAAGTTTTCTTAGAAATTGTTTTGTTATAACTCCTACACACTATGTCGGCGGCATGACCGCCGGCAAGTCGCGGCGCGCCAGGTCCTGCCGCACAAAGGATTGCAAAGAAAAATGAAGGCGTATAAGCCGGGGGTACGTGTCGCGCGGCAAAAGCCGGCGGCCATGCCGCCGGCATAGTAAGTAGGAGCTGTATGATCTCTTGCTAGACTATACATTACTTTTAGATGAGGGATAAATAGAATGAAAGAAGGTAAAGTATCAAAACACTATTGTATTGCTCCAAAGATACTTAATGGTTAAATGAGCTTAATGGACTGATGGTGTGGAAATGAAGTGAGTGACGCAGCCCTTGTTGGCTGTAACGAGAACGCCTGGCTGCCTTGATAGCCTAACGCGAACTGAACTAAGTATTATGAGTGGAAATGAATGTGTTGTGTAAACTGCTGAATTGCAGCATGTGCGGTTGCACCGTACAGGAGCCATTAGAGTCGCGACGCGACTCGAACAATACAATTTCTAAAAAAGCTTCACTATATAACAATTACCGGTGTCGCATCGCGCTAGTCTGCACGAACCTTTATAATAGAATATAGTAACTTGCGTAAAAAAAAAGAATTTCTCCGTTTTCCCCTTAGTGCGGTTAGAAAATTTCGGTATTATAGTTGTGATTTTCCTTCATGAGATGGAGTTTATGACGCAGTATTTATCGTAATTTAACAATAGATAACAGTTTATGACTTTTTATCATGGTGTTAAACTACAATTACCTGTATCTAATCAGTCAACCTATAAACCTTGAAATCACTGCATATTTGATTATTGTTGTATTGTCTGCTATTTATAAGGGTTAGGTACGTATGGTTCCCGGAGGACACGGTGAAGCTTACGGTGGAGGTCTGCCCGGCTTGGGCGGAGCACCGCCGTACCCTCGTGGAGGCGATCGGCGGCGGTGACCTCTCGCGTCCAGCCCTGGTCCAGGCCATGGTACGGAGCGAGAGGGCGTGGGAAGCCGTTACCTCCTTCTGCGAAGCAGTATTGCTCGCGAACGAAACGAGAGAGGCGAAAGAGTTGAGGCGAAACGCGTGAGGGAGAGGCAAATTTCGCGCCTTCACGCCCCTAGCCGCCGCAGGAGACCCCTAGGCGTCGGGAATCGCAGGCTGATTCCCGGCCACCGTAGGCGCGGCTCTGCGGACGGTGAGCAATGGGTAGCACGCCGTCCGATAAGGACCAAGCCCGGGTCGACGGCGCGTTGTGTTCCACGCGCGCCTCAAAGTGCTGCCAGCACAACTGATGGGGTCCGTTAGGACCGATGCCTGCCGGGGTCGCGGGAAGAGTCCGAAAGGGCTACCGTGGCCCGTGTCAACGTACAGGCAACTGAAGGAACACGGGTGAGTTTTAGTCAGTAAGAGTCTGACACCGCTCCGCCCAGAGCGGGAGAATTTATTTTAAATTTCCAAGACAAAAAATAAACAACTTATCATAAAGACGCGTATGTAACATACTTAGGTACCTAAGGCCCGGTGTATGATCGCGGATATTCGTTGCCAGCAGCATTTTATTACCTACCCTCATAAGCCAGTTTCATTTGATTCCCTGAAACGTGGTCGTTTTATTTGTGAAAATCAAAGTTATAGGACCGAAAAATCGGGAGTGCCGTCACAGAATAAATCATAGTATGCCGTGGTTGAAAAATAAACAAAACCGCTCTGATGACACTGCAAAGCATAAGGAGCAGAACGTCAGGTAGTTAATACTTACTTGAGGATAGAGAATATAGATCCAACTGACACCAGACAGTCGATGTTGGAGGAGCCGTCGAGCGGGTCGAAGCACACCACGTATTTACCTCGTCTCTCACTTTCTACCTAGGAAACAAATAGGATAAATTATTAGGAAACCAGCGGCGAGGAGCGATGGCTGGGCGGGACGGTGGCGATGGTACAAAATTGTTCCATTGCCACCGCTCCGCTCGGTCATCGCTCGTCGCCCGCAGCCGTAGGTCCAAGGGAGATGGCAGAATGAACGGACTCATATCTAAGGACTCGTGTACACTCGCGTCAGGCAGACTGGCTGTAGGCGGATAATAGTGCAAGATATGTAGGTATAGGATAATGAGGCCTTTGTGCTGTACTGGGTGGAATTTTGCTTAAAAGTTCGAAAGTAAAAAAAAAAAAAACCGACTGCGGCAAAAGTGACATTTAAAAAAGATGGAAACAAGATAATCTATTTCTGTCTCCAAAAAAATATCTCATGCAGATGGAGGCATCTTTTTAACCGACGTCCAAAAAGGAGGAGGTCCTATGTTCGTAGCGTAATGTATGACCACCGATTTCTCCATTAATTGTGTACCGATTTTGATTTTTTTATTTTTTCTATGAAAGGGTATGCTCTCAAGTTGGTCCCATATAAATTTTATTAACATTGCTTGGATAGTTTTTGAGTAAGTTTCAATAATACGTATTATTCCCACTTAGTGTAAGTGGATGATATGATTCTAACTTCCTGTCACTGTTATTTACATAGGAGGTAGTGGTATTCGAATTTGTGTGGGGTAGGTTACCACAACTAAAAACTGAAAAATAATAACTTTTTTGAAAAAAAAAAACAACCGACTTCCAAAAAAAAAACACTACAAAATGAAAAATAACTTTCAATTAAAGTCGGTGGCAAAAAACGAAAATTCAAAACCAAAGACACTGGTAGTTTTTTTTTTTAATTTAACAATGAAGATCTATTTAATTGCCTTCATATACATATACATACAGGTCAAACTTATAACCCTTCTTTTTTGGGATCGCCGCAAACGGGTAAAAAATAAGTTATACGTACAATACTAATTCGGCTGGGCGGAATTGATTCAACTGGATCTGGTAAGACTGGACATATCTCTACAAATGTCAAGGTAGGCGACCTCGACATTTGTAGGAAAAGACTAAAATATGCAATAGTGACGCAGGCATGTATCTCATTTTAAGATTATCTTCCATTTGATCTGGCGTGAAATTCGCACAACTTGGGTTACTTTAAGATAGTCTTGAATCAGACATATATCTACTATTGTTTTAGATTCAAAATTGTCAGATTCACAGTTTAAAAACGTAACCTTGTTTTTACTCAAGGCGGCGGGGTATCTGTATCATTCATTGTGCCACATTTGACCCTGACCGATAGATAACTCATACATAAAAATATCAAAAGAGCAGTTAATAATATTTAATAAATAATTTTGTTACTAAATATACGAAGAATTTACAGAAATATTATGCCCGTTTCCACTAAGAATAAAAACGTCCTGTTGGATTTTCAACTTTCGGCGCTAGGCCGAGCGTTGAATACCAACAGCGCGCTTTTATTTAGGCAATCATTTAGGTGTTAGTGTTCGTGAAAACGGTCATTAGAGTTCGGTTGAATAATCCACAGACGCTTAAGGACTTAGGGCAAGAAATAAAAAGAACAACATGAGGTAGACGTAATAATTATCTGCAGCTGTGTTGATTAAACCGGTAAGTACCTAATTAAAATCTTATATTTCTCGTTAACTGCCACCTCATTATAAAGATAAGTGGGTTCGTTCAGCTGCGTATCATGAGCTAGTTTTTCGATAACCAACTATTTTCGTAACAGATTTTCGTGAACGATTATGACTCTTCTCGTTTAATTTTGACAGTTCAACAACATTCATGTTGTTGAGCAGATTTTTTTTTCTAATTTATGAAGCAATGTATTTGCAATCTGTTTCAAAACGATTCAGCTTCTAATTGATCGTCTATTATGCAATTAGGGTGCAGGTCAGGTAAAGTCGCTAGATTTTCTTTTCATTCTTTGGTCATGCTTAAAAAATTAATCAAAGATCTCCGAAAGGAGCGGCGCGATTGTGTAGATATCTCTAATCTAAAAGATTACATAAACTTCTTTGCTTGTCTTAAATATTTTCACCAGGATGCTTACTTCTATAACAGTGGGATTCTCCTCTGAGACCAGTAGGCACGCGGTGAAGGAAGATTTGAGCATATTGATGAAGAGGTCATTGGACAAGACGTCCAACTTCTTCACCTGCTCGCCCTGGACGTTGGTGTCGCCAGATATTCCATGCCTGATGACAAAAAGTAGTTTCCACAGTCCTGAGAAAGTTTTGGAGCAATTTGGGAAACGTCCAAAATTGAACTGCTGAACATATGCAGTCTTGGTTTAACTCCTTTACCTACCTACTTGAAGTAATGCATGGACAACGTTAATGTGTTGCAAACTATTGGTTAAACAGCCAGCTAGAAACGAGCAGAATACTAATCTTGCATTAACTTGTTGCAGAAAGCAACATTAGACTCGACTTGATTGGTTTTTTAATTAATTTTTTAAAATCATTAGTGTTAATGATAATGATCCATTACGTAATGGGGTATTAATATTTGTATTTGTGCAACTGGATGAAAGTCTGCAACAAACTAACACAAAGCACCAGGCAGAAAAGGCAAATTATGCAGTGGATTGTGATAATCTGAGTTGATATTCTTGATATGTAGTTTAAATGTATTCAACGGCGTTCGATTGGAGAGGCCTATGTCCAGCAGTGGACTGCTGTACTGATGAGGACGAGTTGTTAGTGTGCAAATTAACTTTTGAATGCTAGGAAGTTTTGCGAAACGCCAGAACAGTTATGGATTTATCAATCGGGGTAGGTACACTTTTGGGACTGTAACTATCCCGGAATTTAAGCAACAGAATTCGTTTTTAATTAATTAACGATTATTCGGAGTTATTTTCTTGTCTAAAGAGAACATACAAAAGCTACAACTAGTTTTGATTACAACTCGTTTGGCCAGTCGCGGGTGTGTCTATTACGTATTGGTCCGACTTTGGAGGTGTGGCAAATGCAATGTTACCAAACTGCGTTGAGCAATCAAGAATATTATTATTATAATGAGAAATACTATTTGAATGGTTCTGTAATAATGTCTCAGTAGCATGCTCAAAAGTTTATTTTCGGAGACATCGTTGTCATTGTTTGCATTTTAGCTCTTTGAATGCAGCCAGAGCGACAAGGTCATATTCTCATCATTTGCATTTTGTTATCGTGGTTATCGTAAATAATATAAACTTGATATAAGTATGTACCTACATTATTTACTTTCATTTCCGGCTTAAACGCCTAGAGAAGCTCCTAAGTCCTAAGGAGATATCTAACTACCTATTAATCAATAGAGCTGCAATAGATAAGGAGGTAAAGACCGGTTTTACCGTCGGGAAAGTTTTATAACAAGTGCACATAGTAATCTCTAATATACAGTTATCTGTTCGAGGTTTATTTAACATTGATCAAAACTATGTTATTTTCTCTAAACACACAACATAACACATCAATAATGAGCAAATTGAAATAGTAACGGCAAAAAAAAATATACAAACAGTTTAGCGATGCCGGCTTTCCTCACGGCCGACTGAATAGCCTTGACAGCAGTCTGGATAGAGTTCAGGAGTTGAGTCAAGTCACCAGTAGCCGTTGGTGCCGTCCGCTGTTGGAGCAGCACCCACCGAGTCAACGTCATCGCGTTGACGTCAAAAGCCGGGCCTTGCTCAGACATGGTGACGTGTGAATGTAGAACAGTTTAACAAAATACACGTGATGTTCTGCCAGCTGCCGGCAAACGACTGAAGCTTGTTGCCGGTCGCTGTCGTTGGCCGTGCCTCCCAAAGAAGGTTGCTAGTTTTCGCAGTTCGGCGTAATGCTAATGATGTAAGAACCAACTAGTTTGTGATATTATTTTGTTTACGAACTTGTTATCAGACGTAGAATTGGGGGCGTGTACTCGACGATAAGTGATTGTGAATGTCCGATTGTTATCGAGGCGCAAAGTGCTAATCGGGCATGAGTTTTGTATTTTGGGATCGAACAAACAATTTGGGGACAGTAGATTAATTTATAGAAGGTCGAGTTGCTTAAAAAAGAATGATAAACTGGTGAGACGAAATCCAGATTTCCGTATATGTACATGTACAGACGGCTACACATCAAGCTATACATTTCCAGTATAAGCTGCCCCCTCACTGTACGGAAATTCTATACAATGCGAGATCAGCACAAACTGGAAATTTATAGCTTGATGTGAAGTCGTGTGTACCAAGCGTGAGTCTCTCAGCGAGTGTTCTGCCTACTCGCCAAACGAGCGTCGCTGAGCGAGTAGGTAGTAGAAGTGGGCAAAGTGTATCATTTTTGCGATTGGAACATTTGCATCTGGATCACTGAAATGATCCGAATCATTGATATGTTTCATTTGGATCATTTTGAAGCATCGACTCAAAGGAGGAAATAAAAAATTGTGAGAGTATGAGTGATACACATCGCATTTGGTATCTCTTTCTAACGATATGATAGATTGTAATGTGTCACCCGCTCACTCGCGACTCGCGAGTCAGTTCGGTAGTACTGACACTAAAGTTACGTAACTCAGCGTCTCAGTCTTTCTCTCTCGCTCACTCGCTCACCGCTGCTCAGTCGCCTCGCAAGCGACGGTCGCGCGGAAACACGGAGACAAAGTGATTCAAATGATGCGTTTGAAACGTTGTTACTAAACCAATCTTTTGGAACACTTCAATGTGATCCGATTCCGGATCAGTGAGTCGGTTCCGTAAAGAGTTACACACGCCTAGTAGGTAGTCCCTTTCTTTAATTAATAACCGTTGTCGCTGCGACATACTAGTACTCGCCGGCGATGTCAGAACAGTCAGCGATCAACGAATAATATTAGCTCTTTTACTTACACGGGACCTGTAATCTTTTTTACGTTTCTTTAGCAAAAAAATAGTTGATAGATAGTCGCTAATCGCTTCTTCATCGGTGGTGGGATAGCTGCCTAAAGGTAACATTCTGTAGCCGACCGCAGGCGGCAACTGTATGTGATATGTCGCTGCGACACGACTGGTTTCTATGTATTCCTATATATTTCTATGAAGGCGACGTGTTGCTAGCTACAGAAGGTATTTCATAGAAATTCATAGAAAACAGTCGTGTCGCGGCGACACGACGCCTGCAGTTGCCGCCTGCGGTCGGCTACGGAACTGTACCTTAAAGGAGGCCCATTTCTGTTATTGTACTTACCTCTTGGTTTTCATCCATGCAACTCCACCGCTTACTTTCAAATGGAAACAGCTTCAAAGATAGGTAGGTATGTCGCTGGATCAGAGGGTCGTCGGCCGGGTTTCCGATTTAATTGGACGCCTACATAATGAATGATGGATGGGAATCCTGCGAGCGACAGAACGAAGAGCCTACTTTTTTGTTTTCGCCGCTTTTGAACCCCTTAGCCCTTTCTTTAGTGGATGCAATTTCCACTGCATTGTTCCAGGTGGTAAAATAATGCAAAGAAACGTAACGGCGCCTACTTTAGGAGTACCTATACCTACATAGCTCAGAGCAGAAGCTCATTAATTAAAATAAAATACAGTATAAATACACAAAACGTTTCCAAATCAAATCAAAACTTTTAATCTCTATCTTGAATTTACAATTTACTTTTACATTACTATGACAGCCAATGCTGCCAACTTTAAGTTCTTCTTCTTCATTCAATAGTTCTTCCGGTTCTTTTAGGCCAGCCGCATACCGGCCCATACTTACGGTTCCATGAATCGGTTTCCGGATCAGGATTCCTGATTCGGAAACCCGAATACTTGCCTTACGTACGAAATGTTCAACTAAGCGCACACGTTTGTACATTTTCCGAACGGAAAAAAAACTGACGTTCGATTCGAAACAAACATAAAAAAATCGAACGTCTGCGCTAGTCTCACGGATAGTGATGGGTAACTCATCATTTTTATATGAGGTTGAGGGAGTACCTCATTTTACCTCGCGAGGTCCTCAAGAGGTACCCCTCATTTGAGGCGAGGAGTCGCACGTCGATGTATTCACCTCACGAGCCGAATTATGAAAGTCGGTTTATTCACTCACTAAGCTCACTCAATACTCACTCGCGAGTACTCGCGTCAATAATGTCAATGTCAATTTTTAAGTGAGGACGAGTGAACGAGTGAGTTGGTTCAATGTTGAAATTCGAGTAACTCTTTCAATTTGCGATCACGAGTACCTCAAACGAGGCACCTCATGAGTGAGGGACACATCTCTACTCACGGAATTCCGAAACAGGAATCCTGATCAGGAAACCGTACGTATACGGCCAGCCATAACCCGCACCAACCACGTAGGTATGTGAACACGGCTACACATCAAGCTATACATTTCCAGTTAATGCTGATCTCCCATTGTATAGGATGTCCGTACAATACGAGGTCAGCTTATACTGGAAATCATAGCTTGATGTGTAGCCGTGTGTACCAAGATGGGAGTCTCGGGGGTCATGACTCCCAGAAATCATTCAAACTATCGAGAGATATGTGTGACATGTATGATTATATGACTGTATGATTTACTAATCAATTTGAACCATAAAAATACTAGAACTAAAAAAACACAAAAAAAAAAAACTGATAATAAGGAGTAATAAAATAAGAGAAGATTCCAACCCGTTCAAGTTATGAAAAATGGACGCTTCATAATACTGCAAGTACTTTTTAAAGTAACTCCCATTTCTGTTTGAATGAGCAAAAGAAAATCTAACCTATCCAAGAAAGGGTGCTGAAATTTTTGAGCTCGTTTCACTCATAAGGTCATAATCCTGCTGGCGTGGCGCCCATTGTGACCCCCCCCCCGCCCCTCCAAAATCTTGGGGTGCGACCATGCCTGCTGAACACATCCAAAGAAAATCGAATATAACGTATTTTAATTTTCTTTTTGTCACTGATAACCATGTGCGAGTAGATTTCGAAAGTGTTAAATTGTCTAGGCAATTTTTGTTCTCTGACACAGTATCGACTAAAACTAGAAATCGACTAATAAGTGTTGTTGTCATAGCCACCACAGATAAGTCAAATTTACTTAGTCTGTGGTCAAATTTTAAATTGGCAGCCCGGCAGCCATTTGTAATTTCTGCTGTAAATAAATAAAAATAAACATGGCACCGAAGTTAAAGTTTGCCGACGGTAAAGATTATTAGAATTTATAATTAGAAAGTCCTATTGTTGTGTAATGCTCACTAATTAATGTATTGTTTAATAAATGATATTTGTTGTAATATTCTTTTACAATTTCAGGTGAAAAAGTGCTATGTTTTCATGGCCCTCTAATTTACGAGGCAAAATGCCTTAAAAGTTCTGTGACGAAGGATAAACATGTAAGATATCTAATACATTACGCCGGCTGGAATAAAAAGTAAGTTATCAATAGACTTTGCACATTGTTGATCATTATGTATTCTTCCTCTCTCAGTTTTGTAACCTTAACAATTGTAAAAAGAAGATATGATGTAATTTCAGTTGGGATGAGTGGGTTCCTGAAAGCCGTGTGCTGAAATACAATGAGGCGAATGTGCAGCGGCAGAAGGAGGTCCAGAGGGCACACTCTGCGCAACCCACCAAGACTAAAAAAAGTATGTCACTGCTTACAATACATATACCAAACTTAATCATTGTTCTAGTAAGCCTGCATTATTTACAAATATGTATATATGCTACACTGCCATATTAACTGATGCTTGCATACATCATACTGTGCACGTGTGTGTGTGTGTGTACTGTCAAACATGGCATCAAACAAATAGGAAGCGTAAATCATTTTCAGTCAAAATTTAAACACTGAAAATTTGTATTATTGGTTCAGTTATCTTGAACTAAAAAAAATATAGACTACTAGAATATATTAATCCCAGGTACAAATCAACATCAACAAATCAAAATCTTTTGAATATTACAACTAGTGGATTATATCTAGCCATATCTAAAGTTCTTTCATTAATTACTCTTTTATCCTACTACACACCCAGTCGAACTAAGACAGAATGAACCTCTGTATTCCTGAATGCATTATCTACGTAAGACAATAGAAATTTGATTGTATATATGATTGCTGTACAAGCAGTTAATTAATACATTATTAACTTGGTAGCTCCTTATGCAACTTCCCTTATCACTAATTAATAAGTTGATCAAGGGTAGTCATAATGCACTTTGTACTAATTTGTGTACCTATTATAATGGCCATTTTTCCAGCCCCTGCTAAGGGTCGCAAGTCTGAGACGGCTGCTAGTGCCACTCCAGCAAGGGAAGAATCCAGGGCTTCGACACCTGCAGGTAAATAATTTTATTAAAATTTTAATTTCGGCAGTATAGAACCAGTAGTTGTTGTAATATTTGGAGGAGGCATATATCCAGCAGTGGAGATCTTTACCTGAAGTGATGATGATACTACTTATTTTTATCATTCTTATTTGTCTGGTGTGGTATCTGCCAATCTCCAAACAAGACAATAATGTTATCACAATAGAAAACCTGTAGGCCAATTCCCAGAATTAAAAATGTTCAAATCTAGTCACAATCTCTACTCAAAAACAATGTCAAAATTTAATGAAACGTGAGTTATTTTAACAGATTGAGACAGATTAGAATGCAGAATTTAAAAAAAATACGAGTATAGGCTCCTTTGCTTGTGATGTTCAAAAAATTAGCTAACACCTACTCCATTTTGGACAAAAAATATGCTTCAAACTATTTGTAGACAAAGTTTTAAAATGTTCTAAAACTATTTCAGGTAAAGAAGTGGAAACTACTCCCGTACCAGCTAAAGCGACCAAGACTCAGAGTAAAGATACCCCAGCGGACTCCGGATCAGATCAACCCAAGTAAGTTGTCTGTTACAGACATAATAGCACTGTCTTATATAGCAAGCATGTATCTGTTTTTAGTGGGATAATACCTTTTTTGAACTAACAAAAACAATAACCTTTCTTGCAATCTAGCTTTTTATTGAGGCTTGACTGCATTTAGGGTTAAAAGTCTGAAAATAATTATCTTATCCTATAATGGCTGGTGCGGTTAAAAACTTGCTTCATACATTTGGCTTAACATACAGTATGCGCGTGAGTTCATTAGAAACGATCGAATTAATTTAGTTATCATAACACGATTTCATTATCCTATTTTTAACCTTCTTATGTTTGAAATATTTTTGCTGGATGGATGTTAATTTATTAGAATGATAATAAAATTAGTAATTTTAGTAAGACTACAACTTTCATGATACTAGTGACGTCCGCGCGCACTGTAGAACGTTGTTTCGGGTTTGGCTGTTTGTGCATGTGATATTTTGTCTGTAAAATGTATAAATGTATTTTATAATACATTTAGTTGACCTTGGCCATTTTATGTTAAATAAATTAATAAATCCTAACGTAGCTCCAAATCGAAAACAGCTAATGCAGGAAAACAGGCCGATATCGTATTGATTTTGTTTATATACTTCCCAAAAACGCTAATAGATGGCGCTAGTGGTCTCGTAAAGTCAGCGTGAGTTTTCTGTAAGGTTCGCAAAAGGTCTGAGGCAGAACAGTTCTTCTGGCGTAGTACACACTCATTTGCATGCTTGTTATCTCGCTTGCCTGTTTGCATACTTAAAAGGCTGTCTGGCACGCTTGCTTGCTTTTCATATGGTGTCATCTATTTTGTCTGTATGCTAATCTGCGTGTGCGCTTCTGCACTTGGTGGCGCTTGTTTTCTTACTTGCATGTTTCTCAGACAGGTGACTCTTACCATTTTCAAATATTTGTTTCCAAATAATATGTATTCTTTCAATCTATTATTTTGATTAAAAGCCCTTTTAATTAACGAGTTTAAGATGAAAATCGAAACTCATTTTCATTCCTAGTTCAACATGCGAAGATGAAATTAATAAATATATTTTCACCAGGAAAAAGCGCGGCCGCTTGGACTTATCAATCGAATCTGAAGAGCAATACCTAGCAAAGGTCGAAGTGAAGATCAAAATACCGGAAGAACTGAAAGTATGGCTCGTCGACGACTGGGACGTTATCACACGGCAACAGAAACTGGCTATTCTGCCTGCTAAACTAACTGTTTCACAGATTGTGGACAACTATTTAGCTTTTAAGAAATCCAGCAAATCACACAACCAAGCGAAGGAGTCTGTATTGCTTGACATCACAGAAGGTATCAAGGAGTACTTCAATGCGACATTAGGATCGCAACTGCTGTATAAATTTGAAAGACCTCAGTACAGCGAGATATTAACAGAATACCCTGACACTCCAATGGCCCAAATATATGGCTCCATACATTTGCTGAGATTGTTTGCGAAGATGGGACCAATGTTGGCCTATACGGCTTTAGACGAGAAATCTTTGCAACATGTCTTGACGCATATACAAGACTTTCTGAAGTATATGGTGACTAATAGATCTACATTGTTTAATTTGCAAGACTACGGTAATGCGACGCCTGAATATCATAGAAAAATTCAGTAGTAGATATTGTAGTTATTTTAAGTTGACTGTTTAAATAAATGACTTTGAATGTTCAATATTTTGGTTTTATTGTTTTGTAATTTATATGAAGTAATGCCAACATTATGCAAGTATAATTAATTATGCTACATAATTATCTGTAAAAATATTTAGGTACAGCAAAAACATTAATTAATTTTAATGAGAAAGTAACTGATACTCAACTTCACCTTTATAACGAGATCAGTTTAGTAAAACGTAAAAATATTTATAGGTGTTTATTACAAAAACGACGGATAAATAATCACCTCTACAGACTTAAATATTGCGTTTTAATTGCTACATGTTTATAAATGCCATACAAGACTGGTAGCTGGGCCAGTCGTGAGTCAGCGCGGGAAAAACTCGACCGCGCCGAACATGGCCGTCCGACCCCTTAATACAGTAACACTTCATTCGTTTTGATGATATCGTAACCGTTTAATTGATATAAAAACTACATCTTTGATTATTAAGCTGTCGTTATGATATTTCTGCTGTCATAAATAGGTAATGAAGAAGTTGTAAAAAGGAATTCGCACTTGGAATTTTTATTTGAATACGGAGCTGATTATTAAAATAGTGCTTGCTATTCTGGCTCCATGCGCTGGGTTAGATAAAACTAGGATAGCACTAAGATGATATTTCGATCCAGGAAACGCATAGAGTTATCGTATTACATCAGCTTCATAGTCTCGACAAAACAGAAGTAGGTATCTATCTAAAGGCATATCGAAGGATTGGAGAAATACAAAATATTTTCTCCGCTTAGTCATCGACTAGGTACTCTAATGATTGGCAACTCAACGCGCCACATGCCTAGTTGACCATACCAGTACAATAATACTAAATTAACTATATAAAGCATTACAAGGCTTTAGAACATATGGCTGCAATGTATAATGTGTTGCAAGCGTCAACAACGAGATGTTAACAATATGCTTGAGTAAACAGGATAGGAATTACTATTATGTGTAATTATGTAATCCGTATGACAACAAAATGTTAATTATATTGGCGCCTTGTTCGCATTTGTAGCGATAAATGATTAATTGACAAACAATCTGAAATTCTTTGGGCATTCTATACAGGATGCTAGGTTAATCGAGGGACATACTTTAAGGGGGTGTAATACCTACTCAAGAATATGCACAACTTTTGTTATGGGACCAACGCTGAAATCGCGAAAAAACAATAAGATAATATAATCATTTATTTGCTCAAACATGAGTACAATACATACAACACAAATTGTAAGCATGCAAGAGATGTTAAAAGTAGACAATCTGAGAGATCTTCATATTTTCAGTGTTACTCCCATAGTCATCCATGTCTAAATCTTCCCTTCGTTTTGCCCATTCACTTCATGTTACAGAAATCGTAGCCTACAAATGCCAGCGTCTTATTTTCGTTCCATATTCACCATTTACGTATCTCACTTTTAGTAAGTAGTATCCTCTGACTTACCTATTATTTCCTCAAAATATGTGCTTCTGCGCACGTAGATTCTCCAAGCTTTTGTGCTGCTAAGATAGTTATTTTGATTAAAACGCAACCCGACAGCCGTTAACACTCGGTACATACTTGTGAAAACGTAATCAGGGTCTGCGAGTGCCATAAATGGTAGAAAATATTCCGTCGAGTTCCCGCCAGTCGGTCGGAGGTCGGCGCCGAGGCGGCCGCCAGCCTGCCTGCCATTAATTGTCACTTGCAAAATTATGCATTGTCCACTGCACTTTTATAGCACTTTGTCCGTATCATGGCAGGGTCTGGATGAATTATTTATGATAATAAAGGTAAATTTTAATATTTGCCTTTTTGAGATTATCCGGAACGTGTTGGTTGAATGATAGGTGTCTATTCATTATTCAACCGTCAGATCTGTAGGCAAACCTACCTCAAGCAACGTTGAATTTGCATGTTGTTGCTAACAACTCGAAAATAAATCTTAATGACGCGCTAATTGTCTTAAATGCATATAAATAATGTTATTATCAGTATCACAGCTGTGTAGTTAAAGCTATGGCTAATGAATTACTAGACATAGGTGGATATAAGCTCATCTCGCATCTGGGGGGCTACTCCCTAAGCACGAAGTCCGTAGTTACGGCCTTAGTTACGGTCGTTTCCTACTCCCTATCACCTACGGACATACGGTTAGTTTGGAGCCCAAACAAAGAATGAACGACGACACGATTTGACAGTTGTCCCTACTCCCGATGTATTTTTGCCCGTCCGAAAAGTTGAATTTGACACTTGTTTTGACGGAGCGTTATGTCAGTTGATACGACATCAAAATAGGTGTCGTGCTGTTGACGAAAGTAACATTTTGTAAAAATTTACCAAACTATGTCTGCTTTTTTAATGCTCGAACTGCTCGAAGAAGCACTACAGGAAGATCGGAGGCGTCACCGATTATACTTGCGCCGAAACTTTTGGTTAGAGAATATTCCCGACGTTGAGTTCGTTCGTTTTTTTATTTTGCTTACAGAACAATGGGTGTTGGGACTGCTGGAAAATTGTGATATAAAAATATTTCCACAATAAAAGCATTGTTTTTTATAAAAAAATGTTTTTTATTTATTTAGCACCAATAAAATCTGAATAAAATCAACACTATTACAATCAGAACAGATTTTCTTATATTTATCTATTGTAGTCTTAAATTATGGCTAGGAACTTAGGTTCTCTTACTTGTCTACTTCAGTCTCAAATACCTAAAATCTGAGTAAAATTAACAACCAAAACAAAGATATCCTTATGGTTATCTATTGTAGTCTTAAATTATTGCTAGGAACTTAGTTTCTCTTGTCTACTTCAGTCCCAAATACCTAATAATCTAAATAAAATTTACAACCAAACACATAGATTTTCTTTTGTCCTAGACTAATCTCAAATTAAGAATCAACATCATACAATCAATATATATGTTTTGACCAATCGGATCAACACACAAGTTTTCATTCTGTAAATCATTGAGTTGAATGACCAAAGACTCCAAGCAATAAAAGAAATGAGAAGCTCGGGAAATAAATGCTGCAACATTATGAACCAAGTTGCAATCCCATTCGTTAGAATATAAACACGTTACTGAGCCTGAGATGACGCATCTCACTGCTGGACAACGGCCTCTCCCCATGACTTCTACAACTTAACTATTTCTAGTAAGGTGTTCCCTAACCAAGTTACGAAGGTCCACAATGGCAACCTTTATTTCACCGAGCACCTCATTTCTCCTGGTTTCAACTAGCAGTCTCTGCTCTTCCAGCTCAATATTTGGCTTCTTGCTGACGAGTCGGCAGGGAGTTGTCGCCGAACATGTGCACGACGACGGTTCAATGCTGTAAACAAAATAAATAATTTTTAGTCAGTTTTTCTGAAACATGATTTACGTAATTTATTTTCTACTGAACAATAATACTTACTTCGCTGACTTCGCATTGGCACCTCCAGGTCCAGTGCCTCAGCGGTCACTAAGGGTTGCTCCTGGGAGACTGCATTTTCAGTTGTAGCAGCCGATGTATGGGGGGGTCAGACGGCTGCTGGCTCTTGTTGCAGGTGGTCCCTGTACAGCAAAAACTGAATATCATTGACGGATACAACAAATATATAACTATGTATCTGTAATTTATTACTATTTATTAAAAAAGTCACGGAAAGACTCCATGCAACATAATTAAAAAAAAATCAAATACAATATTCCTGTTTTTCTATTTTACCATTCAAACAAACTTATTATCATATATAAATATACATTTTATTATTACCGAGGGAAAAGCTGGCACTCTTGCCTCGGTTTGTGTGTGAATTCCACTTGGGAGAGGGTTGGTGCTACCGATGGGCCTCCACCTGTAGCACATGCATCCCGTCTGTCAGCTCCAGCAGCTTTTTTGACTAAATGTTTTTTATCAGCCCAAACCTAAAATTTTGGCAATTTGGTTAATTTTAATTATATTAAAAAACTATATAAAAACCAGTATACTCGTAAGACCTGCAATAGATATGTATTTGGAGGATGACTGATTATCATTGTATTCACTTTACTGATGACAAGACCTTAAAAATCATATTAATATAGACAAGCAATGTAGTAAACTCACCCATTGCCACTGTTCCACGGAGTTTGTGCAACTTCCCATAGAATTAAGGGAGTTGCTCAGGCTTTCCCACAGCCGTTTGGACCGTATTCTTCCATTGGCACCTCTCAATAGTCCTCGAGCCAACTCGTGATGGTCAGTCATAAAATTGAGGAGTGCCTCAATTTGCGCTTGAGTTGCTGGTGGAGCGGTTGTGGCCATTTTACGATATTATGTTATTTTTTAACGAAAACTCTCGATAATATTTATGTACCTACCAACTAACGAAAATAAAAAACTTTGACAATTGACATTTGAAAATAACCGTCAAAAAGAAAAAAGGCAAAGGTATCAACAGGATAAAGCCGCCATCCGGACTAAAATGGCAAAAATAATTCAATTGTTTATCTAAGACGAAATATAAAGTAATTTGTTAAAAATGTGGTCATTTTCTAACACAACAATATGATTTTTTTGTTTATTAAGCTTGAAAACCACAAAATAAGTAAACCAGTGATCGACCGGTAAAATAGCGCAACTCTATCGTCATGTATCATTCGCTCTCAAATATTGTCTATGATTCCGTTCGAAGCTCGTGAATCCGAAATCAATAGGGAGTAGGGTACACGCCGTCGTTTCGGACTACCTTCGGACGGGCCCGTCTTTTCGTTGACGGAGTTAGGGAGCAGACCTCCTGTAACCGGATAACGCAAGCCACGACTACACGATACCATAGGTGTGAGTGAGTGTATACCTACATGTCTCTTACTAAAGCATCACGTTGTGGATATACGAGATTACAGTGAAACTCTTCCTGGTACCTACAGAGCACATTGCAAGCTCCTAGCTAATAGCTGGTAATGCTGAACAAGTGTTGATGGGCGAGAATGGGAGTCCTCCCATACCTACGATTATTTATAAGTGATTACCCCAAACAAATTCCTCTTTCGAATCGATTAGGTATTAACAAGAACGAAACTGCGTCTTGTTGTCCTTATCTAAAGCTATTTTCACCCTAAGTTTTGTTATTGAGGCTTGGTTTACTTTTAACTCCATCAGCAAAAAATCCACCTCGTAAGCAGGTCCTATGTTAAACATTTCTTCATTCACCGAGCTGTTAAATGTTACCCTGCTCGTTTTTTAAACCGCCACATGAACGTAGGTATAGTATGAAAATAAAAAGCTGTAGGCAAGTCGATTGTGTGTTATGATGAAACCGAGTTATTTCAGGCATGCGCCGGAGCACGCTCGCGGACGGAAATAGTCGTATGTTACATGTGCTGCATTGCTTTCTCTATTGATGAGCTGCGATTTGATAAACTAATTATTTTTTTAAACACGTTTTAAAAGAGGGTAACGAGATCTCTTCAAGGTCTCCTGGAATATTTATACTGATTTAGATTTGTATTGACTCACTTAGGTAGTGTAAATTTTTTATGGCAATAGCTGAACCTCTGAACCCTGAAACTTTATTCTTTAACCAAGAGATTTTGGCGGATAGCGGATACCTATTATTCAGAGGAAGTAGAATTTCCTGCAAAGCAATGCCAAAATATTTTATGTTCGTAGCACTATATACACATGTCTGTCTGAAAGACGTCATATTCTGCTATTATACACATTACCATTCCGTTTTGAAAAGTAACAAAATTAAGATTTATGAATGTATTCCGGTCGATGGTTTCTTGTTAACGGTGATGCTTCTAACAACGTAGATAATTAACCTAAACATATCTACTTTTCATCCTGGAATGCTATATTATGTTAATTACGTCGATTACCTAACTATGCTTACGCTTAGGCTGCACTTGTATCTATGGTATTCAATGTAGATATATAAAATGTCCATGGGCATGTGACCGCCTGTATTTTTTTGAATATTTAAGAAAAATCTTCAATATTTTTCATGTTATTATTTTTTTTATTTTTTGAGTAGCGATTGCCATATATCCGATGTTATTGGCTCGATTGGATTCTGTTTATTATTTCTAAAAGCTTATGAGTTATTTTATTGTATTAAATAACATTTTTTATTAAAATTTATCGACTATGAAATAAAAACGGAGGTGAAGACATTTTTTTCTAACCAAAATCAATATTTAAGTATTTAAAAAACACAAGTGTAAGTTCATAAAATCATAGGGGGATATTGAAAACAAAAATAGACCCCCCTTTTTTAAAGAAATTCTCGAGAATTTTTCATGAATATTCAGAAAAATACGGGCGGTCACATGCCCGTGGGCGACAATGTATATCCTAGTTATTTTATAAACTAGGCGGGCTCTCGGGTACCTAATATATATGAGGTCGGCGGGACGTCTGTTAGCCGTCATCTCAGAGTTCACTTCTTTCCTAACCGTATCAGCTTTCATACAATCTATCTATTTTGTCTTTGGACTACCACTTCTCACATGGTCATGCACATTCATACTTACCACTGTTATACTGCCTTGAGCATTCATTACTTTACCTATTGCTATGCCTACTTACCACTTTCGACTCCACCCACTTTTCATAGAACCACTTCATAACTCATCAACCATGCCGCCATACATATTGGAAGTGAACCCTCCGGAAGGGTTGCACCATTGCGTTTGCGCTAAAGTTAACCATTACGGACGGCATTAGGTTTAAAACCGTGTTATAAAACACTGTAAAACGAAGCAAAATTGTGTTTTCAGAGGGTCCTTGACGCTATACGTGGTTTCCTTCCTAACTTTTAAATTTGGAACCGCGAACAAAAAAAATGCTTGATTTTTAAAACCAACGCTTATACTAATAAATCTGCTGTATTAGCTAAGAAAACCTATATTTAAAATGAGCCCTCCGCGAGGGCACCCGGCATCCCATATGCGACTAGGTGAACCCTCCAGGAGGGCGCCTGACTTGAACGAGACAATACCCAAAAAAAAAACTCGCATTTTTCGAACAGCACTTCAAGAAGATGGGATCTAAAAAATCACGACTTAGGTGGGAGACGTGGGGCACGAGAGGCAGAATCAGAGTCTAATATCCCGGCATCCCATATGCGACTAGGTGAACCCTACAGGAGGGTCCCCGGCGCTGAACGTGTTAAACAGCACTGATATCATCGGAAGAAGAGTGGATTACGTTCAAATATTTTAGTAGCTACTGGTAGATATTTGTAGAAGTATGTAGTTACTTAGATGGCTGTGCGTGTGAAAAGCGATGCTTGCGTAACTGAAATCAATGCCGAGTAAAGTAGTCGTGGATTTTTTATTCGAATCCTATTTTAGTTTAAGATTTTATAGGTCAGCGTGGATGGATAGAAGCGTGAAAATGTCAAAATAAAGAATCAGACAAAATTAAAATTCCAAATTCTCCATGTCGTGAACTGGAACTTCGAAATACCAACTCGATGCGTCTGCGACGAGTTGAGTAACTTCTTTTCGAACTTACTTCCTATTGTGAGTCAAAATATTCTTCATTAGCCTCCATGAATCACCGTCTTTTGTTAATGTGCTGAGGTTCAAGATGCCATATTTCCGTTACATATGGCTGGACGGTCATGTAAATATTGTATAAATATGTACTATCAAAGAATTTATTACATATCTATACACCGTAAGGACTATTTCTGCTTGCAGCGCTCGGTCGCTATAGAAAACTCATCAGTTTCAAAAAACTTTCTCTTCTTTGTTTCTTTTGTTCTGTTCCTAGTGGTCGAAAAAGGGTCAGACTTCTGTGATAATTGTCTTAGCTTAACAAAACACAAGGTCGAAAAAAAACAAAAACGACAAAATATTACAATATATATTTTTGTTTCTATTACTTTGGTAGATGTGTTGACAAAATATTACTTTGGTAGATGCAAAAGGGGGCGTTAAACAGATGTGGTCATAGTCAAATTCTTCGATAGTACCTACCTTCTTCTTAGTAGTGAGTATATTTAACCGTTTTCAGAAGCTTCGGTTAAAACATCTTTTCAACAACAAAGGTTGTTATTCTTGGTAAAGGTTTGTGTACTTCGAATATTGTGGTTAATTATGCAATGGTAGATTGCCTCATAGTAGGTATGTTATCTTAGGGATCTGTTTGTTATGCATTAACCGGTTAAAAATATAGAGTTTCCAGGGTTACTTCGTTTTCGCCTGGGGTTGTGCAGAAATTCATGAACACTAAATACTACTGTTGTAACACACTTCTTTTAGTTTTCTTGGACAAAGGCCATGCACTCAGATTTCCTGTAGGTGTATAAAAGCTACCGTAGTGATATGGTTCCCGCCATAGCACAGCATTATGCTGAGTGGTCGCCTTGTTGTCACAACCACGAACGTGCAGCTGTAACGTAAGTAGGTATTCCATGTCTAATGTTCTATGTTATAGCTTTTATGTTGTTATTTTATAATCTACTAGCTGCACCCCGCGGTTTCACCCGCATAAGTCTCGATCTCGTCGGAATATCGAGATAAAAAGTATCCTGTGTACCCAGGTCATGGTTTACCCATGTGCCAAATTTCGTCCAAATCCGTTCAGCCGTTTTAACGTGAAAGCTTAACAAACAAACTCACTTTCGCATTTATAATACTCGTATTAGTTAGGATAGTTAGGATTAATTTCAATATATTTAACATAACTGTGAATGTGTTTCTGTGACTAACAATAACGTCTCTCTCTTTCTGTTTATTCAGCCGTGGATTTTTAGGGTTCCGTAGTGAACAAGGAACCCTTATAGTTTCGCCATGTCCGTCTGTCTGTCTGTCTGTCTGTCTATCCGTCTATCTGTCCGCGGGTTAGGTCAGAGACGGTTAGTACTAGAAAGCTGTAATTTGGCATTTGTATACATATTAATCATGCCGATAAAGTGGTAAAATAAAATCAAGAAAAAAATTTTTTTTTAGGGTACCTCCCCTACACGTAAAGTGGGGATGTTTTTTTTTTCCTCATTTACCCTATGTTGTGGGGTATCATTAGAAAGGTTTTTTAAAAATATTGTGAGTTTGTCTAAACCATTTTTGGATTCAGGGATCCGTTTGCGAAATATTAAGCTTTTAACTGAAATTTTTTGTTAGAGTCAAGTGTCCCCCCCCCCTTCTAGCTAAATGGTTGTACTTGGACTTGTGAAAAAATTCACAGCAGTAGTATATATAACGAAATTACAAGGAAAACTATCAAAGCTAAGTAGGCTGTACAGGTTAACGAGTAATAATCAACCAACTTAAATTTGCGGTTTGTAAAACATGATCTCCCATACATTCCGTATGGGAAAACATGTTTTTCAACTACAGTGTTAAGTTTGTTCTTGGGATAAATTCATCCCAACTACGGAACCCTTCATTGTGCGTGGTCCGACACGCACTTCGACGGTTTTTTTTATTGATTGCATCTTAAGTAGAGATGAACAACACAAAATTATGCAAAAATGCATATTTGGTATACACACAAATATCAAATGCAAGCCGTTAATTTATTTCTGCATTGCATAATTCACCTCAAAAGAAAATTAATATTGACGTAATGGAATATTTCACATATTTATAAAGATGTTGCATGTCACTTTAGGCTCTAAGCAGTAATAGGTCACAAGCTCATACGACGAAATACATTCTCATCTTATATTATCTCTACATAGAATATTATGAAGGGACCTATGCATTTATAATACCATTTTTTTGTGTGGTTTCTGACTAACTTAGTGTCGAGAGTGTTTATGCCGCCCATGGGCCTCTGACACCAGGTTAGTCACTAACCACACGAAAAAGAAAGAAGAACCGGACCACACTGCCATATGGTACCATCTGCTGTTGCTCTACTGACCTCTCTTCATTTTTTATATTTGACCTTTTGTGAAGACAAAGTTTTTGGTTCTTGACTTTGACACGTCTGTGTTTATGTGTTTACCTACGACGTTTTAAAGGGCCCTGAATATAAATAGGATGTCTAGAGCAAGCTGATAACTACAACCTTGTAGAATCGATAGAAAAAGCGGTAGCTTATGAGTCCATAACACAGGTTCTCAACTAGCGGGCCGCTTGACTTTCTTGTAAAGAGGGAGTTTGGAGTTCACGAGGCAACGTTATGTCTAAAAATAGAATTGTTGTTTCTAACCAGGGGGATCGACTCCCTAAACAATATTCGTAGTGTCGGCCGAAGTTACAGACGCTTCTGACTGTGTCTCACTTACGGTATTTCCGTAAGTGAGACGGACAAGACGCTAGATTCCAGTTAGGTTTCAGACAGCACGGGGCAGCTTCTATCCTCTATGTTAGGTTAACTGAATCTTTCAAGAAGTAAGCTGTAAGGTCTTAAATTTTTGCCTTCCAGTTTTTATCTGTTTCGGCAGCCCGTGTCTAGTACCTATTATCCACTCTTAACTATGCGGCCCGTGAAAGAAACAAGTAGACTATCGCTAGTCAGCAACCTAGACCCAGTAGCAGTGCAGCCGGTGTCGGGTCGCGTTGGCGAACATGTGCTCTTGTCGAGCCAACAACTTACTCCTCAGCGCCTAGCTTGATAGATAGCCTACTTACTAACTGGTTCTCGGTTTAATGGAGCGTTTATAGAGCTGTTGATAATGTAAAATGAAGAAATATCTACTTAAACGTTTAAAAAAAACACTCTAAACCTCTAGTCTAGATTCTGACTTTATTGAATTGATAGCTGAAAATTAAATATAAATGATGGTGCCCTACGAATTCAGTTTTTCTTTGAATTCCCTGAACTGACGTTGGTAAGAAAGAAAGAAAGAAAATAAATTTATCTGACTCAGGTTAAGGCACACAATATTCACACAAAAACAAAAAAAAAACAGAAAAAATAAAGATAACTTAAAATAATATTGTGTGCCTCACGGCTGCGCCAAATACACACACATACATACACACATGCATACATAAATACACATACATACATACACACATACTAAATACAAGGTACATACTTTTTTGATGTGATCTCCTAATAGTAATTCATCATGTGGATCCTAAAGCGGGAATCCCGGGTACTCAGCCTTTTCTATGTAGGAATTCTAAAAATTCTGATGTTGAGTTAACCATCCTTGCTTTACCTAAGCCTACATCTTTTATAACGTAGTAACATAAACAAACATTAAAAATAAACCACCCACCCTAACTATGAATGTTTAGACGATGCATCTTCATTTAGGTCCACGGACTTACAGCGATAAGGTAACGAACTGCTAAGTATTATAAGACCTCCAAAAATAACCTTACCAAACCACAAACAAAACAAACAGATTTGGACAATAATGTTCTTGATGTGTAGATAAGCCAGTTACAGCCTATGACCATAGCGAAGGTCAGTTAGTTGTGGTACTGTGATCTATGGTGAGCTATGTAACACTCTTTAGAGCCATCTGGGTCAACAGTTTACATAAAATGGCACGCACATGTTGACTCATCGAAATACGGTGAATTATTTCGAAATTAATTATTATTGACGTGGTTTCTTCATAATTTAGCTGTACGTCATTTAATTACTTGGATTTATTTTTTGATTGGGTTATTTTTCAGTACTTGGTTACACTTGTTTGTTGGTATCTGTTGTAATTTTCATGCAAGGCTAGCTAGTGATCAGGTACATTGAAAAGAAAAACAAAATAATATGTAAGTACCTACTACAAATCGAAAGACTAAGAATTCAACAATTAAAATTATACTTGAATTAATACTGTCTTTTTAAGTTTTCATAAAAAATCTACCCAAAAAAAGAAAGAAAAGGTGTCTATAATTTATGGAGACACTTAGATTTTTCCCTGCATTTTCTCTCTGTCGTCAGTGTACAGAAAATAACTTACGTGAAAAAAAAAATTGCTGAAAAAGTTATAAAATAACGAGAAGAGGGTTAAGGAGGGTTTATTTAAATTATTTACTTTAATAAAAAACCGGCCAAGAGCGAGTTGGACTCGCACACGAAGGGTTCCGTACCACCGTACAATATTTAGCAAATATGAAGTATTAAAAAAAACTACTTCCTAGATCTCGTTCAAACCGGTGGAAGTTTACATGGTAATGTACATCATATATTTTTTTTAGTTTTATCATTCTCTTATTTTAGAAGTTACAGGGACACACATTTTACCACTTTTGGAAGTGTCTCTCGCGCAAACTATTCAGTTTAGAAAAAAATTATATCAGAAACCTCAATATCATGTTTGAAGACCTATCCATAGATACCACACACGAATGGGTTTGATGAAAAAAAAAAATTGAGTTTCAGTTCTGAGTATGGGGAACCCCCAAAATTTATTGTTTTTTTTTCTATTTTTGTGTGAAAATCTTAATGCGGTTCACAGAATACATCTACTTACCAAGTTTCAACAGTATAGTTCTTATAGTTTCGGAAAAAAGTGGCTGTGATATACGGACGGACGGAGAGACAGACAGACAGACATGACGAATCTATAAGGCCCCTACTACCTACCAACCTAATAACCCTAAAAACGTTTTCTAAGAATTCGGGTTATTGTTAGGGTGATATCAGTTCATAAATTCACGGCATGACGTATTTGGACAAAGGTTTCATTGTGGTTACAATTAACGCTAATTACTACGTAGGTAAATATTGACTACCAGGTACTGCACATAATAGGTAGGTATAGGTCATCATCATCATTGCAGCCGAAAGACGTCCACTGCTGGACTTATGCCTCCCCAAGCACCGCCACTTCGACCGGTTCTGTGCTTCTCGCATCCAGCAGATTCCTGCGGCCTTCATCAGGTCATCGGTCCATCTTGTGGAAGGCCTTTCACCGTTACGTCTTCCGGTACGCGGTCGCCACTGCAAAACCTTTCAGCCCCATCGGCCATCTGTTCTGCTAGCAATGTGCCCTGGTTTGGAAATTCTTCGGGCTATGTCGGTTACCTACGGATCTCTTCGTTTCTGATTCGATCGATAGGGAAACTCCAAGCATAGCCCTGGTATATAGGTACCGTCTATCAATGGCACATTAGGTAGGTTAACGTTTATGGTGTTCACAACATCATATTGTTTATACATATCATTATGAATTCAATTTTGAATTGGCCCAAGGCCTTTTAACCGAAAGGAAACTTATATTATTCGTCCTAATTCATACTATAATAATTAAGTTCCTAGCATACACACATACATATATACCAAGATACTATGCTAGATGCTTTATCTACAGCTCTCCTGGTCTTTTTCTTCAGTAATCCATATTTAGTCCATAGGACTGCATATAAAATTTGGTAAAATCATGTCCACTGTTGCTGACAACTAGGTTGACGGGATTCTTCTATTTTTAAAGACCAATAGGTATTGTTTTTGCACCTTCGTCACAACAACGATCCAACCAAACTGAAACCCTGGATATTTTTGACCCCAATATCTACCTAACGGGCTTGCCCTGAATCTCAAAAACATAGACCAGATGTATTTCAACTTTTCACAAATTTCCTTTACTTGAAAGTCCCTCCCAGAAGTTCAGATGTTTTCTAAAGCCTTAATATAACATCCAAGATTTAAGTATAGCAACATGTTTGTTAGAAATCTCATGACGTCAATGATTCCTCGGCCACAAACTCGTGAAACTGAAGAATAACAATGTTTAACTATCCCACAAATGATACTCACCAAATGACACCTTATTTATCAACATTGGTTTAGGATTTAATGAGAAAATGCACGTTACTATATCGCAAGTTATGGATATGTCAATATTTGTCTTCTTTCGTCTGTCTGTTTAGCTTTCAAACTGAAGAAAACGAAAGGAATTAAAAATAAAACTTCTTAATTAAATAGAGAAATGTTTGTAATGAAAATCAGGTCTCAAGATATAATAACTGGGTATGGCCAGCCACTATATCTTCTTCTTGAAAACAACCGGTGCCTTTGAGATCTTCTAGAAGCCACCGCTCAAGTCTTCTTAATGTCTTCTTAACAGGATCAATTAATTCGTATATGCATATCGCATGACCCTGTTACCTGTCATCAGGCACGGCCTTGGAAGCATCCTTTAATCATGTTCGAAAATTAAAGTTTTCGAAGGCTTTTCCCCAAGAGCTGTATTCTCGGAGCGGGGTGAGACGACTGCGCCTCATCTCCTTTCGCGGCGGTAAGGCGACACCGCGAGAACTCCCGCGACTCTCGCCAGTCGCACCACAGCACGCGTCGACTCGACATGTAAGTACGACTACGCTCTGTCAGTGCCCGATAGTGTACCAAGTGAAAAAAATAAAGTGTTTTATTTTAATAAAGCCAAGGTGCATTGATCTTGCCTCGCCTTTAATCGATTGTCCGTCCTGGTAAGTAGGGTGGTAGTGCAGTGCTTATCGATGTTATGGTGCATTTATCAGTAATTTACAATTATGTGCTCGTAATTCTTCAAAGTTAATATTGTTGAACTCGTTTTATGGTGGGAATAAACGTTAAGATAAAATATTTTTAAACATAATTATTAATGCGGAGCTTTTGATTAAAACCTAGCGATTATTTTCCAGCATTTTTATAAAAAAATATGGTGTATAAATACTTTTTACTTCGATCTACGATACGTGTCCTAACATGCCAGCAGTTTTGTAATCGTGTTCCATTTCTATTTTTGAATATCGCGGTGCTCGGTTTCATTTTCGGTTGGCCAATAGGAACGGTCTACGCTGAAGTTTTCCCGCGCTTTTGGCAGGTTGCCAGTTGCCGACCAATAGCGTTGATGCGCGGGATGTGGGGGCGGCTGACGAGCATGCGCGGTTGTGCGCGCGCTGTCAAACTTCTAGCTCGCCCATTTTTTCTATTTTATATTTAGACCATATAAATTTCAAGCCAGCTGGTGCTCTATATATATTTTTTAAAGAGAGCGCATACCGGAGTTTCATTTTTTAACAAAGTATGGACTTTGAATTCGGTAATGTCGTCGACTACCAAAGAATATACGAGAGTAGACTACTTACCGTCTCTTGTTCTTTAAAATCTGTACTCAAATGAACCTCTTGATACCGACTCCTTTAATTTTATTATTGATTGATTTCAATACATAACATTTATTTAAACTAGGTGTCCCACAGTACACTAAAGACAACAGTTTCACAATAAACATTGAAACACTTGAAATACCGGAAAATTGATGGCCGCCTTGAGACCGAGTCGATTGTAAAGAAAGCCAAGGTTATGACTAATTGTAATTATTGTCACCATAAGTTGGAGACTGTGTAAATCTTTCGATCAAAATCAATTAATTTATTTTACTATATCAGATGACGAAAAGGAAGTATATGTGAGCACTGATGAGCTGTATCAATTCTGGCCAAACGCCTCCCTCTTATTTACGCTGTTGTAGTTCAATCTCTCTTGAAATATTTGCATCAAAAACTTGGGCCAGTTGGGCCCAAAATCCCAAAACAATTCACAGATGGATGTTCCTCGAGAATGGATTCCCATTGCTACTGGAGCGTACCTAAACTTCGTTTGCCAATAAGCATTTTATTTTCTGCCTTCTTCTATTTAGTCTACATATAAAAAGTTGGCATTAGACACGGAATTTGACTCCTGTATAATTAAATTACAGCTTCAGAAGCTTCAAAAAGAGTTTATTTTTACATCTTCAAAATTTTCCACAGTTGTATAAACTGAGGCAGAAGACTCGCTCTAATCAATCCCGTTGAAAAGCCCTCTTATATTGAATTGAGGTATTTATTATTAAAGTTGGTTCATATATCCTTAATAATAGGGATCTGATAGCGTGGTCATCAAAAATGAAGATGGTGACTTGCTGGTTAACTCGGCACACTTTATTACAATATATCTAAAGTTTTTGGACCAGCGCCAAAAACTGTTGTCTGACGTCATCCGGTCTTCTAAACAATAGCACACATTACCTTAATATTTCAATTAAATTGTAAACAATGAGCTATATATTATAATCGCTCAATGCTACCAAAGACGTGCTCCTATGTATCCTTAATCTTTTTCATTTGTAAGGTCGTTTGTGGTATTGTGTTGCCTTTTGCGAGGAACTACATCAAAAAAGTCCATTTGCCTGAAGGTTCTGGCCAAGTTTAATAAGCCTTGCAATACCGATCACAATGTATTACTTGCCCTTTAAAATAAAGCTGTCCAAATAATTTAATGCTCTGAATTTTTCAATTTTTCGCTCAAGAACGAGTTTGCAAGGAATGTGAATACAAACATAAACTATATTAACTTACGACGTAAGTAAATAATGTAGGAAACAAATGTCCACATTATCTAGAGAATGTAAATATGGCGAGAATGCGTTTATTTGTTCGGCGCGTGCGCGTATCGTAACAACTTGTTCGATGGATGCATTTTGAAATACTTTTTATTGTATTTTGCAACATCATGTGTATTCATAGATGTTATTATCTTGGACTAAATAGCTATGTGTTTTCTGAGAATCAAGTCACGAAAATCCCATTTGATCTATAAAGCAACTACGATCTGTACCCTAATTGCGTAATACACGATCGATCAGAATCTGAATCGTTTTGAAACAGATTGCTAATCTACTGCTTCATAAGTTTGTAAAAAAAATCTGCTCAACAACGTAATGATTGCAATGAATGTTGTTGAACTGTCAAAATGGAACAGATTAGTCGTAATCGTTTACGAATATGTGTTTCGTAATTAGATAGCAGATTTACTTAATCGAAATTCATCAATCTTGCTAAGACAACTTCCATTTGTGATCTAACTAACCAATAAACTACTCTAATAAACCAATTACAATAAAGCTCCGCATAATCTCGTCGTGCCAATAGAGCCTTAGAATAAGGACAATAGAGGCATAAGTCTTGAAATAAAAGTAGATTATTTCTGGTCCAAATTCATTCAAAATATCTAGATCATATTGATTACAGATGTTGCCAAACAATCTTAGCAAGAACCGGTTTGAGAGAAATTGGTTTATCATTCTACAAGATTATAGTGGCTTGTGGCCTAAAGAATTTCATTAATGTCGAGCGGTCCATTGACCGCTGACTGGACCCTTTGAAACTTATCGCGAAATGTGACTCACTCGCAAATGCTTTTCTTTTGAATCACACACGGCGCAGGATTTTGCGAGATGATGTTGATTTAAGTGTGTGAATTGGTAAAACAAAGGATTTTGTTTGGGTAAGGTATATTGTCGTTATGAATATGGTTTAATGGAATTGTGATGTAATCGAACTGGTTCATTCTTCGGAAACGTACGACTTCTAAGAGTTTAAGTTATTGAGTCCACTGCTGGGCAAAGGCCTACTCTCTTTCCACTTTAGACCTACTAAGGTCTTTACTAAAGGAGTCCAGTTTCAACTATTTTAGCAATTGAGACACCAAGACACGTATCATAATCGTTAAAAGACTGTCATGTTAGTAGACCGTCGGTTTCACTGAATTCGAATTATCCCTTATGAAGGAATATTCCATGTAAGGAGAACGATGACCTCGTAATGAAGATCGGGAACACATAGACAATGGGATCTATCGGTACTTTTTTAAATCGCTTGCTTGTGGACATGGGACATGACATGCATGTACGATGCTGTTCGAATTTTAAATAGTATCCCAAAAGTCCCCATCCTAACTGCCCGTTCTGATGATTCGGCTAAAACTGTAGATAGAAAGAATTTCTTCGAAATCAATTTATGGTAGATAGCACACGTTCTCATGTAGGACGCATTTTTGCATGTATACCATTTAACAATACGTGACGGAATTCATGACCTGCCCAACATTAATCCTCCTAAGTCATCCATAAAAATTCATTCGTCTACAAAATGCATCATAACAAGGAAATATTTCGCAGTGATCTAAAACATCGGTTCTCCCATCGGTTTTTATTTTTTAATCGGCGTGAAGCATTACCGTTCTATCGGTTGCCGGTAATATAGTTAGTGGCAGAGGTTCTTAACCTTTGTTTGCTGTAATGACTAGAAAAAGTTAATGGCTTGTTAACTCATTCCGATAATCTGTAGACTTAATTTCACTTTATCAGAGTAACTCTGTGCAGTGGTATTCTGACTGAGGTTTTTAACTTTTTGTGATGGATCTAGATTATTGACTTTGTTGTTTATACATAGGATTTTTAATATTCCAGTTGCCTGTACTTTTTTTCAAGTCACAGATAAAAAAAATCTTATGCTCTGAAAAGTAATGACTTTAATAAAAGGCAGAACATGTTTGATGTGATTGTTCCTGGTAACGGATAAACAAAATCCCAAATAATGAATGAAAAACAAATTTTTTTAAAACTTTATATACATTTTGAGAATTACGAGCATCAAAGCCAGAATGAAACGGTACAAACACAACTATACCAAAAGTAAATCCCTGCACTCAAGATCAATGCACCCCCGGTTCCATAAATAACTAGAGCTGTTCCACAAACTTATTGATATATAAGCACTGGTACACGGGCACTTATGCCTTTTCTTTTTAATTTCTTCGATGAGGCATACACAAGGCAGGCAGGTCGCAAAACATGACTTATTCGTGATTGTTACACGTTTCAATGAAGGTTGTTTATTTTAGTGGCAGCTCGGCGATTCGCGCTGAGGTGCCTGTGGTTTTTGCGTTGAATTTGTAAAAAAAGTCGTGGTTAAGTTAGACTACCAGTTTAAATCAGAAATGTTGTGCCAAGCCGTGGTCGCCATAACACAATACTCTTTTTTTCCAATTGTTAGGCGTTGAAATATATATTAGGATGTTGAACCTAGTCGTGAAATGATCAAAGTTATGAATACGATTTGACCCAGAAATTGTGGGATATAGTAGTTATGGGGAAGCCATAAATACCTACTGCCTGCCTTTGCTCTAAAAACACAGTCCGGATGAGAGGACACTAAAGAGTACCTTCATTCCTCTTGATACTGTCACAAACAACTTTTCACCATCATCTTTTGTTACAGCTTTTGCATCTAGAGGAGTAAACAAACACAAACCGCCAAAATGGACGCGATCAAAAAGAAGATGCAGGCGATGAAGCTGGAGAAGGACAACGCGCTTGACCGCGCCGCCATGTGCGAGCAGCAGGCCAAGGACGCCAACCTCCGTGCCGAGAAGGTACGCGACACACTTGACTGTTTATGGTTAAAGGGCACCGTGTGCACATTGCTTTATGTGTAGTTTTAATAGTCAATTATTGGCAACCCAGTTACATCACTAGCATAAGAGATATTAAAAAATAAAACCTTAAAGAACTCAATTTGCTGCGTGTGCAACAAATTGAGTCAAATAAAGACCTTCCTGGTCAAGATGAAAACGAAACAATATTTTTTTTTGCGATATAATTTGATAGTCAAGGAAATAATTAATTTCAAAATCGATGCATTATTAAAATTAAGAAATAATTTGTTTGATATTCACACATTTACAAATGATCAAATACAACGAAATGATTTAATTGCAGAACTGCTTTTTTGTGCTGTAGAACTTTTTCAACGAGTTCTTATTAGTTGGTGTCAAGCGTGAAGCATCTTTTGTTTTTACAAGTGCAATGCAGGACACTGAACTTTGTAAAAAACATATTATTTGCAATAGCGCTGTCACGTTGGGATCTAATTACAAAGTAGATTGAGTATCCATTACAAATTACGTATTCTTGACTTACGATACATAAGTACGCACACCTTATGATTGAGACAATATGGTCCCGTAACTACTGAAAAAATAAAATAAAGATATATCTTAAAAAACCGGGTTCGAAACAGCAGTAAATTAAGAAATTCTTTACCGGTTATACAACTGCAAGGCCAATTGTAATTATGTAGTAATAATTTAATTTAAAAAATATACAAGAGCAATATTTCGCTTTGCTGTGTGACAGGGCGAAGCCTTGACCACGGGCGATGTGTCAGGGCTAAGGACAGCAACCTCTGACAAGTTAGATATATATTATTGTCTTGATATGTATCTTATTGCATTATGCGCTTATTCTTGCAATTGTATAACTTAGTATATCTGCATAATGCAGACACAGATGCACATTGCGAGCCTGTATACATATAGCATGTGTTGTGCTTATGAATAAGAGTTCACAGAGACGATAGAAAATAATGTAACATTTGTAAAATTATTATTGATATAAATTCAGAAATCACTATATTGAATGAATTAGTAATGAGAGCTGGCATTGTTATCGACCAAAGAATATTCACATGACTCAACGTGAGAACTAATATGAATGATTTTATACAGGAAAGAGATTTAGCAAAACAGCGTTGTAATCGTAAAATGTATCCTGTATTCCTGTCCTGTATAGCTTTATCCTGAACACAGGCTAACTAGACTTTTCATTATAGTGACCAGTACCATAATTGCGTAATACTGGTTCAAACATAATCTGAATCGTTTGAAATCCATTGATTCATTCAAGTTCCAAAAAAAAATCTGCTTAACAACGTAAATAACGCAATGAATGTTGTTGAACTATCAAAATGAAACAGATTTATCGTAATCGTTTACGACAATATGTTACGCAATTACATAGCTAGGTAGTCAATAAAGTAGATGACTAGAAAGTAGTTTCATGAGATATATGGAAGACGAAGTATTGCACCGACTCCAAGAATGTCGAATACGAGCAGAAAGATGATGATAATGTAGAAGTCCTTGATCATATTCAGCTTCTGATGAACAATATTGATAACAATTTGCTTATTACCCTCTCCTAGGCCGAGGAAGAGGCGAGGCAACTCCAGAAGAAGATCCAGACCATTGAGAACGACCTGGATCAGACCCAGGAGGGCCTCATGCAGGTCAACGCCAAGCTTGAGGAGAAGGAGAAGGCTCTTCAGAACGTGAGTACTTTATACTGCTGTTGGTTATATAAAGCATATTTCATCAGTTGAATGTTGGAATCCATTGGTTTTAATTTCTAAGTTTAGAGAAGCAGTAGGTAATTGCATTTTGTAAATCATAATTCCAAAATGTACAGGCTGCCGCAGACAGGCGCGATGCGACTCTGCTGGAATTATTTCTATGAAAACGTCACGGAAATGGTTCTACCGGTGTCGTTTTCGTTAAATGTTCTATTAGCGTGTCGTGATTCCTTAATAAATAACGTCATCATATTGTTGTCGAAGATTTCAATTTCCCCAACATTGAATAGATGGCCAATCCAGTTGCTTTGATTCTCATCAATAAATAAGTCATCTTTAGAAAAGAGGAACATCCACTTGATCTGCAAGTTTATGTATCGAGATCGTCGACCTACTTACTAATCATATACGTATCCTTCTTTCTAATTCGTTACCAACGATCGTGGCCGTGACCCGCAATGTCAGGTGATGTTTTAGCATAAAACGCGTCGATGTCCACTTTCCTCCTCTTCTTTTCGTGTGGTTAGTGACTAACCTGGTGTCAAAGTTTTGAAGCCGCCCATGGGCCTCTGACTTGGCTTCACATGCCGTCGAGAAATATATATACGTATATATATATTTTTTTTTAAATTAAAAAACGTTGCCCCACACTAAGAATTTCTTCCTGTATCGTGGGTGCGTTTACAAACATAGAAACTCACATACACTAACACCCAGACCCGGAACAACTACTTGCAGATCATACAAATATTTGTTCCGTGCGGGGATCGAACCCGCAACACGTTGCGCAGCAGTCGATCGCTCAACCACTGCGCCAAACGTGTCGTCAAAAAAAAATAAAAAATATATAAATATCCCTCAGGCATGTCGGTATCCTCACGATATTTTCCTTCACCGTGTTTGAAGCAAGTGATAATTTTACAATACGCACATTAATCCAAAAAGTCAGAGGTTCGTGTCTTGTTCGAACTCGAGACTTGGCAGTCCGACGGTCACACCACTAGGTTACCACTGCATTGGCCATTGTATGTTCCAAGGAAGAAAACAAAATACTTTGCCAAAATAATGCCAAGCTTACATATTAATCGGAGTAAATTCTATTGATATGGGTAGATACCACGTAGATACAGCCACAGCGTCCTTTTTGTCAGGTCTAATTAAAGTGAAATAAATGAAGATAAGATAAGTAAGAGTAAATGAGTAGTTGTTCAATATCTCCCAGTCCCAGATCGATTTTAGTAGAATTATCTTCTTACTGGTTTTTGGCCGCGGCTTCGCCCGCGTGGTTGTCGGAAATTATCCCTCGGGGACTAGAAAACTAACGGGTTTCCCATACAAACTTTCATCACCTATTTTACACTCTTAGGACATGATTTTCCAAAAACGCTGAAACACGTGGTTTTTTTTTTACCAAAATGCTGAATACCAATTTAAATGGTTTAAACTTCAAAAATAACGATTTACCAAAAAAAAAACATCTTTACTCCTTTAGGGGTTGAATTTCGAAAAATTCTTCCTTATTCCGTATCTAATCATATAAAGGGTTCTTCATTCTGTGCAAAATTTCAACTTTCTAGAACCAAGGGTTTGGGCTGGGCGTTGATGAGTCAGTCAGTCTTTATAAGATCAATTTACATAACTGTTTTTCATCAAAGATTTGTAGTAGGTGGCCGAATTAACTAAGTAAAACGGAAATATTCTGACAGGTTTCTAACATCTTATCAGAAGTAAAGGATTGCTAAACAAAACGGACTGTAAACAGTTAATGATCTCATTGCAATCATTAACAGTGAGAAATTAAATTAGATCTCGCATGTGTCAATAATGTAACAAATGGTACAGATAATGATGCGAGCCAAAAACCTTGGCCGGTTGGCAGAGAAACCGAATGACAATAGACAGCAAATATCTAAGTGATGAATATGCCAATCAGTTGAATGGTCGGCGATAAAAATAATCATCGATATAATGAAGACAAAATACCATTGTGATGTTTCTCCTCAACCAAAATAAACGAGAAAAGACAACATACGCCTTATGTGGCCTTGAATTACGATCGTCGATAATTTTAGAGATGATATTGATTATATTGTCATTATCGATTTATCTTTTATTCAATCAAGATCAGTCTACTTACTCAAAAAAATACTTATGTGATCTCTAATAAAATTAGAATAACTACTTAATAATGTACCAAAACGAAAGTAGAACTCAAAATTGCCCCTTAAAAGAATTTGATTTCTTATTGCGTTTTCTCCAGTGTTATTCTGCTTGTCAACTCAGTATTATGATCAAAATTCATTATAATGACGTCATATTATTCTAATAGAGCTTCAATAGAACACGTGTAGTAATACCAGATGCCTTGTAAACCGGAATGCCGCGCGGTAGGGGGCTGCGTTCTGTGCGCACCGAGTTATTTTCAGCGCTCGGCACCTAATATGGGCCCGCTGCCCGGCGTTTCAGTAAAAATAGCCGCTGGACTCACTTGATACGTCAGCCACCTACATTAGATAAACTATGGAATTTTCTCTAAAAAAATGTTTTAGACACAATTAACTGGTGATTAAAGAATTCAGTAGGTAACATTCGATATAAATTCACAAGCGTTTACACATTTTGTTTTTACATTTAAATATAATATACTTAATCCCTGCAAGGCATAAAAAAAAGAAGCTATTATTTAAAATACCAAAACATTTAGGAAGCATTTAAAATTCCCGCGTCTAACAATAAACAAATGGGCGCAGCTCAGTGGGTAAAACAGTGTAATAAAAACAAAAGATGGCAGCAAGTTAGGTGCGACTACAGCGCTGCGGTGGTTCATTAGGAGAGTCAGTCAGTCAACATGGCCGCCGGCGCTGCGCGGCCGGTCGGACCGCGCCGAGCGTAGTAATGTCCGCGTCCGCGCCCCACGCCCACGGGCGCGCCCCCGTGCGGCGCAGGGGGCACCAGCACCACCCGCGCCTGCGGGGCGAGCGCGCCCCCGCCCCCGGGGCGCCCCCGAACACTGATCCGTCCAAACGAGTGACCTTACAAACAGACGATGTTGTGCCTTGTGTCAATAGTGTTAGTGAATCTCAACAAGTGACAAGGACGAATAGTGACGATGCACTTTCGAATCAGAATAGTATAATCGAGGACTATGCGAATAATGACGATGAAATTGAATTCGAACCTAGAGTACAGGACCCTGAGTCGCTTGATACTTCGGACGACGAATTTTCGTTCCGAGAAGAGCGGACGGCGGGAGACGGTGCTGAATTTATTACGACTGTCGCCTCAGATATATCAGATGATGACCCTGAGACGGCAGAACTTGCAAAGCTCAGGTGTACTAGTGAGTGCACGGAGATCCTGGCAGAAAGGGAGAACAGGCGGAGGAGAAGATGTGCCGATTATCCAGGTCTGGCGTTCGGCAGCTCTATATTCTCTTCGGACACTATGATGAAATTTTCCATCATCAAGAATGAGTTGCAGAACATTAAGAACACTGCACTAAAAAGGGTAATGTCCTATGTTATTTATGCTTCTGTTCGGTAGTGTGAGTGTGGCAGGCGTGGGCCAAATGCGCACAGTACTATTTTTAATCGCGTACCGTCGGGAAAGCGTTGAATCTGCTCCACGAAGCGAGGCAGAGGCAGAACATCTCGCGCGTGGCGATCAGCTGAGCCACTCACATTCCATTTGACATGTTTACTCGGACGATTACACATGACGCCGCTAGATGTCGTTGCTGTTGATAGGCGCACGTGGCTTTTACATGCCAGCCCTTGCCCTTATTTTCGAAACAAATTCAATTCCTTATCGAGTTTTCGCCACTGACATTTTCTTTTTGGTTTGCCCTATGTTTAGATAACTCAATTGGTTCATTTTGTGATTATGATGACTCAGATATTACGTAGATAATATTTTTTTTTCTTTTTTCTTACTTCTTTTCACAAATATCCAACCAGAATTTCTAGATGATAAGCATGAGTGTAGTTCGATATATCGTAACAGCGACAAATATTTTTTGGTAGATGTTCGGACAGAACCATTGTTATCATTTTTATCTAAACTCATTAAGAAAAAGATAAGTACAGTCAATTAGTTAATAGACTTGTTAGTTTTTACTCAATTAAAGTATAGTTAGCGCGTATCTACATTCCGCTTGATATTACATTCTATTCTCTACAACTTTCTAAATTATTCATGAACAATACGTTGCGATAGCCAATCGTATTTACAAGGCGTAAAATTTCGAATTGATATTAGAACATTATCGTACCAATGTTTTACACAAACGGATATACCAACCAATTAACCTTTACAACAAATTATCAAATTGAAGTATAAACGTTATCATGCCATGTTAGAATAGGGCTGTAATGATGATATGAAGAAAACCTATGATACATGAATAATATAATGGGGTGGATAAAATTGATAATCATCAGAATGCAATAACTATTAGACTCAGTCAAGCCTCAAACACAAACACTATTGTATGGAAAAGAAATCTGGATTTAAATATAGCTACAAGTCTGCACAGGCGATTGCCACAATGAATATTCTAATTAATGTTGAGTAGGTACAAACGAAAAAGAAAATAGAAAGTAAGCATATATTCAAACTAAGACGAAAAACACTTGAAACGGCTACATAAACATTAGCAATTAGTGCCATATTAACGAATAGACACATGTCTGATAATAAACCACACGCTTTTTGTGATACAACTGAGTTTGTAACACATTAGCTTCGTACAATTGTAATTGTACTATATTACTAATTGTAACATTAAATACATTTGCACTTATGTTGGTCACTTTATACATATCAAGCAATTACTTCACATTATTTACAATAGCTGCAACGTTGTTGTTTTCATGCAATGAAAGAACATTTTCTACATATCGCTATATTTATTCTTTTTTGATTCAACGACGATTTCATAAATTATGATGCTCTAAAGTCCAATAACTTAATCATTTTGAATATGTTTCTCTTATTTTTGTTTATTAACAGTATTCTGACACTCCTTAGTATGCGCTGGCGCTACGTCATTTGGAAAAAGTTGTTTCTTAGGATTAGTCAATTCTGTTCAATGGAACCCTAAGTAGGATTCGTGATCGATGCGCATTTGGCCAATTTTTCCTTACCAACCAATATTATTGCGTGTTTACTCTAGATATAGACGTCTGCAATGATGCGTTTCATACCGATATTGAAACTCATATCCCGTTATGCCCAAAACTGCAATTTGTTTGCTCAACTCTTTCGCTGTGTTGGCCATACCAAATCACATGATTGCTTTATTTGAATTACCAGCCTTTATTCAATTAACAGGTGAAAGTAGGTACTGATGTTTGACCATGTGATATTTTTAACACTGCACTAAAATTTAAAGAAACTCGTGTCTAATGTAGGTACCTAGTAACTACTAAGTACTTACCTACCTTAATTATTAATGTGGTGTGGTGACTAAGTAAGTGACTATCAGCACTTCCCGGTCTGAAATATTGCTCAAATTGTTCTGTATCAAAAGATAGAGGAAAATCGAACATGGGGGCATAATCTTGTTAGTAGTAGTAGAACAATGCATAGTTTTTAACACTTTCCGGGACACTGAACGAGACACGATAGAAGTTTTATTGTTATGACGTCTATGAGCGTTTAGTGTCGCGGAAACTGTTGAAATGAAAACCATTTTGCCAAGTCTTTTAATGTGTTACTAATTAAAACAACAAACAACATTCTATTTATAAATTACTGAAGGCGTTTCACTCATTGTGTGCCGCATACTGCCCATAGTTTAACAGTAATTGCGGATGCTGCCAAATTATAAGACTTAGGATGCTCTGTTGCAGCACATTGTGCCAAAAATATCTACAAAAATTCTTAACGGAATTCACAGAAATATTATGTTTAGCTCGAAATTTTGACAAAATGTATTATATTTGCACCTTTGAGCTCGTTCAACATTCGGAAAGTTTACATTTTGTCGTAGAACTCTGTAACACCCCAGTGATTTGTAAAACGTCATGAATAATGATTTATGTAATTCAATTAATGTTCCACGTTCGCAATCTATCAATAGCCGACATATGTCCATGCACGTCACACTGAGCCTATTCAGAGTGGCTATGTATCATAACAGAAGTATGTAATTACATTGCATTCGACCATGCCCATGTACGCTATAGCCTTCAGGTTCAATAAGTTATTACTGACCATATGGCAGTGACAGACGGATGACCAACTTTCTACCAGGTATAAATATGGAAGCATCTCATATTGGGAAAACGACCCTTGACTTTTAATGAAGTATCTTAATCAGCTGAAGAAGTGTTAATGAACACTGATATTACGAAACCAGTTACCAAGAATGGCTAATGATGTCATTTATCTTGAAGTTCTTCAAAGATTTTTTGTGTTATAAGAATTGGTTGGTGTTACCATTTTTTATCACATCGAAATCGGAGCAGTTGAGCTCGAGATTATTTCGATGTACAGTAAAAAGATGACGGATTTCACTGTATAAAAGATACCTTATACCGTGTAGCTGAAAACTGGCAAGGTCAATAAAATTAGTGCACATATTTTGCGCTTGTTCTCTGATGTAGAAATGAGTCACCTTTCCAGAGGTTATTGCTCAGTTAATGTCGCATAAAATTAAAATTACAATCGAGTATTAGAATCATCTGTTCATTTTATCCATTGTATTCAAAAAGCATAACGACTGGTACGAAATGTTGGCCGGTTATTGTTTCTACAAGAAGTAGATAGAAGTAGATAGATTATCGAAAAAAGTTTCGTCGGTAGTCAATCATTGCAAAAAAAATCTGTCTACCCTACCTGTGCATTGTAAAAGTTGAATTTGACCGTGTTTATTACCTGAATTTCACTTTAGTTATCACTGGCCTCGTGGGAGTACAGTTTAGCTGCTTTACCGACAGATTTTTTGTTACAATCGCTCGGTTACTTAACGGAATTTAAAACAGGCACATACTTTCCAAATGACGTCATACAATTTCGGCAGTCTTGTGTAAATTTTTGTTCACTCGTCTGTTCTATCATTGGCTGCAGACAACTTCCTTTAGTTGCGAAATATCAAACTAGATGGCGCTGTTTATTCCATTTCAATTCTAGTTTGCATGTTTATATCATTGAAATCATTTTATATATTTACAAGAATCAGAATAATCATGTTGCTATCCTTGCCTCTCTCTATTTTGAAATAACCGAGTTCATCCTATTCATGACAGTCTTTGTATTTCCCATGATTCGAATACAAAAGCGGTAATAGCCCTCCACTAAATCTAAAAAATTCCACTTCCGTAGTGTTTATTGTATAAGGTCAGTCTACCGTTTCGCCCATCCCACATTTTTGGGTTTTCTTCCCAAACACCGCTTGTGACCCTACGGATGTAGTTTCCGACGAACTCAAACAGGTGGAGCTAGCTGTCCTGCAGGCAGTACGGTCGATTGTGCTTATCGCGTTCGTCGTGTCCGCGCGGGTGACGTTTCTGTCCATGTTTCGCTGTCAAAGTCATTTTGAGAGTGTCTAATTGAGTGAAATATTAGTACCTCTAATTCCAATTAATTGCTCGTGATCGCTTACTGATTATTTAGTCAGTGATGCAAGTTAGAAACGAAGCTAATTAGCACTATTCCGATAAAGTTGCAGCGTCTAGGTTCGGTAGCGGCCATTTTATTTGCCGGCTGTGTTCATTCGTGCCGTGCCCATCTCGACGATACGGGGCAATAACGAGCGGGGCCAGTCAGTTGGCATTTTCGCGAGTAGAGCGGAGGTGTTTCTAGTTTTTAGCATTTAAGCATTCCATTTAAACACAAAAGTGCATAAAAATGACGACAAACATGCAGCAAGGAACGATCCTGGACGTTCTGAAAAGGAAAATGCGCCAGACAAAAGAGGAAATGGAGAAATACAAGGACGAGTGCGAGGAGTATCACAAACGTTTACAAGTGGAAATAATGCGGAGAGAAGAAGTAAGAAAACGTGTTTTTAGTTTGTGCTGTGAATTTTGTGAAACGTCGGTTCTTATGTGTACCTGTGTTGAGTTCATATTGGGTCATAATATGAGAGTTATCAGTCTTGTACTATCTACCTATAGTGAGTAATGTCCGGCCATACTTAGGTGTGCAAGCAACGTACGCATATTGACCTCTCTTTCGGATTCATCTCAGCTTAATCTCTCAGAAAGAGAAGGCGAATAATTTATTATTTTCGTTGAATACGATTCCTTTCGTCGACTTGAGAGATGTTCCCAAAAAGTGTTGCTTCTCAGATCTATGTAGGGATGTGAAGGTTTTCTTGAAATGTGCCTTTACATAATTTTATTGGTGCTTGGTTGAGCGCCGGTTTCTGTTACACGTAACAGGTTTCGTTGCGTTGGAGGTCGTATACCGGTCTTTTGTGGCACATGTAGAGCGAGCCGGCTGGATTCGTGAAGCTTAACACCCTTTAGTACATTCCTGTTGTTCGGATGTCCTCGAAGGACCGCTGGCGCCGTGAAGGCGTGTCCGACTTGCTCGCCGTTATCGTTGTATGACGTAACTCCACGAGCCAGTAATGTTCCTACAGATCATAAACACCTGCAAATAGACTAGATTTGACAATTGAACATTTTAGTCCTCATTCAATCCCAAATAATTGATGACACGCTTGTTCACGTTCCTTAATGAGTGTCCCATAATCTATGCTAGGCTATGTTAGTGATATCTCATAGAATATTATCTACACGTCTTATCGTCTTAAGTGTATCAAAACGATGATAATAAAATTGTTAAATTGAGATAGCGTGAAAGAGTAATTACTAATCGAGGAAAAAAGCGAACTTTATAAATAATGTTTGTCTAAAGAGTTGTAAATGGAAAACGTTTAGTAAAATACGACATAGACAATTTTTGTGACACGACGTGGGCGTGTACTAACATTGAGAGCTGACGCTGTTTAAACATTGATAGTTGAGGTCAATTAAAAAGACTGCTCAAAGGAAACAGTTTGAGGAAATAACACTTTTGCGAAATAAACAAAAATAATACCTGCTGATATAAACAAAAAGCAATCGTCTTATGGAAATATAAGTAAAAAGATAAAACTATAAAACAAGTTCATTATTTTAGACTTGCTACAGAGTGAAGTGTTAAACTCTTATCAAATTAGAACTCATTAACTTGCACAAGGCGTTGAAATTCTTATTACAAGAACCTTGTACGTACTATATCTTTACTGATTTTGAGAATGTAACAATGATAAAAATGAAAAATGTTTGATGCCTGATAAGTGCAACAGGAACTAACAACGATAATGAATTCGTTTCATTGCACCCAACATGGCATCCTAAATTACGGGCTCTTCGCGTGACGATGTTGTGTTACGATTTATGGAGCTTGCAAGGGCTAGTCTTTTGTGATCGACGTTTCAATAGACACAATGCCACCGCCCTAACCGATCCCACAAAATTTAAACAATGTGCTTGAGTATCGGTGAAAGTAAACCGTGAACAGGTAATATGTGCACCTGTAGAGATCAAACTCCACAACCATCCAGTAATTGATTAAAGAACAAGAAAATGATGTTCCATGCTTTCCGAATTCCATTGACCAAAAGGTAAAGGTCGTCGAACTTTCCATAAGAGGCTTTACTCATCAATTTTAAAATAGACTCGAGTAAACGTCAATTTGAATTATACCCGAAGTTCAAGGTGACGCTTGGCTACTGATCTCTAAAGCATAGCCTCGGGCCTCGAGTCCAAGACTAGACACCTATTTATCTTGAGTTCTCCTAACAAAAAATATGTATCGAACTTTTAATTTTCTTGTCGACTGATTCGCTAGAAATGAAGTCTTTTTTATAAAGACACACTTGGTGACTTGGTTAATTGCTGCTAATATCGCGTGCGAAGAAAAGTATTAGAACAAAACCTGTCCTGATTTAGTTGGCTAGTCCTGTCATGACTATTATTAGCATCCACGCACTGATGACGACACAGGATAAAAGGAGGAGAAACTGGGACTCGGATGTGCTACCTCGCGGCAAGGACGCGTGATGTCATGAGCATGCAGTGACTGAATATAAATAAAGTAACGCAAAATGTTCCTATGTCTTATGGTTAATTCTTGACACGTATAGTGTTCCAACGTTTAACAATGTCTATTGTACATTGACATTCTTACGACCAAAAGTAGCTGTGTATCGGTCGCCAACTTTGGAAACCGAAATTACTAGAATATTCAAACTGACTACGTTGCTTGCACAAGCATTGAATATGTCTGCATTTACTCTTTTCAACATTCTTACCGTCCCTTATTGAATGATATATAATTATGTATCTTAGAAGTATTTTTGATTTTCCAAAACTTTCGAACTTCTGTTGAATTCGTATAACTATTCTTATTACTGATTCTATCAATATAAGCTAATCCAGTTCCGGATTAATTCTACATCAAACGTAATGAGCCGATGTTGAAATTATATAAGAATCCGTAGAATTACGCGCATCACTATATAAATAGCTTTGAGCATAGGATTACCAAGATTTGTAACCTTATCTGCATTGCTAAGCATAGGAAATTCTTGGAATTTGGTGGCTCACGACTTTGTCATAAATCTTGGGATAAAAATATTGTTAGTCTCTAGTTTCTAGTTTGAGGCAATATTCGAAATATAATTTAATGTCTGCAGGTGAATTTACCTGCACTATAGGTTCTAAAGAGGAAGGTATATTCTTAGAAGTTCAAAATCTTTGGATTCCAACATTTATTAGATGTAGAACGAAGATATACATGTATTTTTATTGAAACAGACTGATCCCTTTTGTTACAACTTTCCAAACAAATTCTAACTAGTTTTCTTGTTGATCCAGGCCGAATCCGAAGTGGCTGCCCTCAACCGACGCATCCAACTGCTGGAAGAAGACCTGGAAAGGTCTGAGGAGCGTCTCGCCACCGCCACCGCCAAGCTGTCGGAGGCCAGCCAGGCTGCCGATGAGTCGGAACGGTGAGTCCACGCCGTAACAGACGACCACTTAGTTTAATGGAGGATATAGAATGTTACGCTCACTTGTTGTGAGTCCACATAAATAACTGCATTGCTGGTTTTGAATATGTCTAGGTTCAAAGCCTAGACTATTTCTATTGTTTGCCACGAAGCGTATAGATTTAATAACAATATAAAGTAGATGAAAATTAAATTGAAAGTAATAAAGAGTTTAATATTGTTAAGAATTATTTTGAATTTGAAGAAACCATTTTGAATAATAGATGGGAACAGATTTGTTGAACTAAGGAAGAGTACCGGAAGAACTTAAAATCTCTTTCAAATTTAATGCTATCTCATAACGTGCTAGGTACTAATAAATTCATATGAGATGGATTTAACTAACCGTCCTTAGTAACAAAGACAACGACATTGAACCCACATATATACATACCAACCTATTGAGTGGCTTCTTCAAATTCAAAGCTAAATTGGATTACCAATAGAGTACAAAGTTCAATTTTTATGTTTTGTTGTAAATATTTATCCTTTTATATAACTGTGTGCATGATTGTTTCTATTGTTTTTATTTTTATGCCCATAACCACCATATTCTTGATTATTACAACTATTTCCACGATTTCTGTCTTTCCTAATCTGTTTTCTGTTAAAATTCATGACCCTGTTTTCGAAATAATTTTGGAAGTTGTTTATTTGCCACTGAAAATAAATGATTTTCAAATCGGATAATTTAAATCAAAAAGCCACATACCACATAACGAGTGTTTTTATCGATGTTATAACACGCATGTGTTTGACCCCGCACTAACCAGAATACGGAAGGCGTTGGAGAACCGAACCAATATGGAGGACGACCGCGTCGCCATCTTGGAGGCACAGCTGTCGCAGGCCAAGCTCATCGCCGAAGAGTCCGACAAGAAATACGAAGAGGTGAATGCTTGCCCAACGTCCAACTCGTTAAAGAATCCGCCAATCGAAGTTCCTTCAAAATGTTTCATTCCATTACGGTATTTCTGACATGTAACAATTTAAACACTCCATGGTTAACCATAATGGAATGCGAAACTGAAAAAGAAACTTCTGTTGACATCAGTGACATGTTATTACGAGCATTGTCCCCTGTACCACCAAAAATTTGCATATTTTAGCACCGTAGTCGTGCCGTAATAATTAAGTTAAAAGTTAGTGGCGAGGGGGGATGTGTTCCATATTCAAATTACTGTGACACCATGGCTTATGAACCGTTAAGTGCTAGGTTCCATTAAAAAGATAGCTGTGGTTTTCAAGCTAATCTAAAATATCATTAATCGCTGTCGAAATACAAAATGAATACCAAATTGATTTATAATAAACTTGGGTGAATAAATTGAAGAGTTTTGGTGTCACGTTGATAAGAATATTAGTAATAACACAAACTGCATTAGATTTATAGCATTCTAAAACCTGATAATCTTGTTTTGAATTGGGAGTTTGTAATTATTATAAACGCAACATATTCACATTAGTGACGTAAGAGAGACCTAGATTATTGGGTTTTAAATGTTAATTCCGAATATTGCAGAAAGCGAAGTTTTCGAGAAGGTTAAGTTACGTAAAATAAGTTGCAATGAAAGTCAGTCAGCTATATTTCTAATGAGAATTTTCTTTCACTTTAACGAAACCGGTTTGTCTTATCAAAACTGCTACAAGCCTGTATGTAATGTTCGGAATGTTACGTTACTTTTGCATTTTAAAGCAAATGAAAATCCTGCCACGGGTTTTCATTTGTCAGTTTATATCGAAACGGGCAATAAACTAAACATCGCACACACACGGCGATGAGCTCACTATTGCTCGGTTCACTTTATATTTCAGCTGTCCGGTTCCATGTTGTTTGTCGCTTTTTATGTTCCTCTCTAGCGTGTTCGTTACTTGCATGTCTTCTAACAAATGGGTTACCCTTGATTACGCGCCCACCTACAGATACCACTCGATCATTTACTAAAGTTGTATTTCGTGGTCCAGCGCCCGTAAGATCCTCGAGAACAGGTCGTTGGCCGATGAAGAGCGTATGGACGCCCTGGAGAACCAGCTCAAGGAAGCCAGGTTCCTCGCCGAGGAAGCCGACAAGAAATACGATGAGGTCTTTATATGGGAGTTTAGATGTCGTTTGGTTTGGCTTGTCTTGCTTGCAATACGCATGTAATGAATATTTCATAAAGATGCCATCTGTTGCATCGTCTTGAATAATCACATCGCTATTTTTCCATATTCGGTCAATGTGTTTCAGTGTTTACCGAAAGGATACTAAGTTCATGTGAACAAGCTGCGTTTCCAGTGTTGAATTTGTTTTCCTACTTACTGACTTTGTTTTTTCCTTCAAAATAACTCCATTGATGTTTTTCAATGTGAAAATGAACCCCAACGAACCCTTTGTAAAATTCAAAATCTTCCCTACTAAACATTGAGGTGTGAATTTCGAAGTGATATTAACCAAACCCCGCAAATTAACTCGTGTGAGCTTGATTTCGTGTTCGTTACGTCATTGAGCAAATAGTCACGAAATACAGAGCGATGATTCTCGAAAGCGACGTATTATCGCATCATGATAAGATACTGCTATCCATCTACGACGTGTTTTCTTTGAAGAAGTAGTCACCGTGCTTCGATGCCAGATGGTTAGCAGTGCTATTATACGTCCTAATTCCCCTGACATATGACCCTGCGTGGTGAAGTGAAGGCAGTCGTAAAAGCCAGCATCCCAAGAAGGAATCGTATCGCGCCTGATCTTGCTCCGTTCGCCTTATATGGCGGACTAGCCTCCTTCGTCGCACATGTTGTTACATAAGCATTACTTCCATATATAGGGTGTACTTGCTCAAGACTGCGACGTGACAGACATTAAAGCTTAACGATTGACATACATGTTTGTTGGTGTCAATACAGTTGTGATTATTGGTTGTATAACGTAGTATGGTATCTCCAGGTTGCTCGTAAGCTGGCCATGGTTGAGGCTGACTTGGAGCGCGCGGAGGAGCGTGCTGAGTCCGGCGAATCGTAGGTTTCCAATCCAAAGCGCTAACGGACCACTGCCGCGTTGCGACGCTGACATACCGCTGAAATAAGAGTGACACGAAATTTCCCTTGCGTGTCTCAGTCGGACATTGTTATTTCGGTGTGTCACGCGATACTGGTCGTTAGCGCGGTGGTCCCGACGCGTGGTTTTGCAATTTTGCGCCTCCGTTCTGCATGGTTGTTCATTTGTATTCTTAACATTCTGCACAGTAACCCGATTTACCTCCATAGGTATTTTTAACATCGGCTCTCACTGTTATTCTTATTGCATGCCCCATTCTAGGTCGCGTTCCAGACGGAAGCTGTTCAACAGGACATTTAATTAATTTGCATTGTCATGACATTAATACGGTGCTGCCGGCTCATGCTGATGATTGAACCGGCAGCACTGCTTAATTATAAGGACACGGTGCAGATCAGTGACCCTCGACGTCGCACTCGAGCGTCGCTGCTCTCTATCAGACTAAAACAAGGGTTGCCCCATTTCATGGATATTTCTTATGCAAATGTTAACTATCATGTCCATGTGTCGACTAAACTTCTGTCTTCAGTGTGTGTATAAATCTTAAACGTGGCTTTAGGTTAGGATGTCAGGAAATATGTGTGGTATAGGGCAATTTTCGTTTTCAGATATGCACCGCATTACACCAGAATTACTGGCCGTATGCGTGCCGCACATATGCAAGCGCACACATCACCTAATGAATACGATAATGCACTAGATAGCACTTAGATAATTAATAATGTTTTATTGAAAAAAGTAATATTTAGAACTAAATGTTTTGGGACAACCCTCGTTTATTTTTTAATTATGTGAGTTCTGACACCGCTCTCGACTCCCCCTGCTTTGTGTGATCATTTCTGACTTTGTTGTTTGTGTTTTTGCTCAAGTACCACTGCTTTGCTTTTTAGTTTTAGCAGGACATCACCAGGATACTCATTTCTGCACTTAACTTACAAATGTCTGCACTTGATAAATACTTGCGCCTGCTACGGACGAAAGTCCATTAACATAAAGTGCGAGTCTCGAAAGAGCTCGGTAAACACTGGTAGTAAGGTTTCATTTTCTTGAGTACTTTCTACTTGTCACTTAGTAATTTGTTGTAAGCCATCTGGCGACTTTAAAAGATGTAGCTGAAACATAATCACTGGTGCACTTCACCTGCATTTGAAACACAAACGTTGTCACAAAGTTGGACACTTGTATGTAGCACTGCACTGCGAAGCGCGTGGAGAGCGGTGCCCGGCTCGGTAGTTGTAGTATTGTGTGTGTGTGCGTTGGCGTGTACTAACGCTCGGCTGGTAGGTGGCGCGCAAACTAGTGCTGATGGAGCAGGACCTCGAGCGGGCCGAGGAGCGATCGGAGCAGAGCGACTGGTGAGTAGCGCTTCATGACTGGGAGAGACCAGTTACCATGCGTGTACTCGGCTCCAGATGTTCTGCAATCAATGTGAATTGATCTCGGAATTAATGCTTAACAGATTTGTATGGCCGTTAACGGTTGGTTGAAACAAACACCTTAGGAATAATAATTTGAAGCCGAATATACGAGTGGTTAACAAGCTGAAGAAACAGAACACGTAGTCGGCTCTCCAGCTACTGGCCTCAGGTTTACTCTTGTTCGTGATCAATTTCGATACTGTAAATAATTATTCTATAGTACTTGGAACTATATAAAAACTAAATGATTTAGATCCCCCGAATTTCGGGTTTCATTGAACAAGAGCAGACCTTGTTTCGTAGTCAGCTAAAGAACTGTTGAAATTAACAGGAGACCTGTTGGTGTGGATAGTGCCACACGATATTGTTGAATTCATTAATGAATTTGACAAAAACATCGATGCACGAGATCATGCTATAGTAACAGTACGTGTCAGTGAAAACGAGAAAGTCTTAGCTTGAAGTAATTAAATTGCAAATTAAACTCTTATCTGTATGCGTTTGAATTATTTTCACTGATACATGCTGATAAGTTGTATATATCGTAAGTTGCTGAGGCGATGATAATTGTATCGTGAGCTCGTCACAAGGCACTTCAGATTTGAGATTAAAAGTTGGGTACACCTAAATTCATCGTCTTTGCAACATTGCATGATTGTGTTGTTTGATAGCTGCTTGATTCCTTATCATTACTGTTGTGATGAGTAATATTTATTTTTAGAAAATTAAGCAACTACTCAAATGACAAAGTTCATCTTAATTATTAACCCTAACATGCATGCTTATTTTTTATTTATTACACTTACAAATAGATGTAAGACAACACACTTTAAATTGTCAAATATGTCGGTCACTGGTCAAGTGTCTGTCGCTGACTGTCGGTTAATTGATATTGATTAGAAGCTGTTAAATTTTCGAGTTAAATAGAGCAAATAGTTGAACATAATGACTGTATTTATCTTGTCGAAATACTTAATTGGTGTTTGGAAATAACTGAATTGCAACTTGCCAAATTAGTACATCAGAAAATTACAAAATCTTGTCCTAGAAGTTTCAATAAAAATGATTTATTTGGCTCTTTGATTACAGTAGAAGTTGATTGTTTCACTTTCTGTTCCTCAGCAAAATCGTCGAGCTTGAGGAAGAACTCCGTGTCGTTGGTAACAACCTGAAGTCCCTGGAAGTCTCCGAGGAGAAGGTATATTTCTGTGATTTTATACTCTAGACTATTAAGGCTAGAAAAAAGTAGGCTAAGAATCCAATTCAGGGGACGATATCGAAATCCCTAGAAATCGACAAATATCTTTTTACTGATGTTCTTAATGATAATGAATGAAATATTCCGAATGATGCACCAACCTTTGCAAACCTTTCAAAGTATCGCAGTAAGTTCGTTACATTGTCTTGAACTCCATTTTAATGAAGAGTGCTAGGCCGAAGCAGTTGGACTTTTAAGTAATGCTAATTGTATGTAAGATGCAAATGAACGAGTGTATGAAGTGTTGACTGTTCTACCCGACATAATGTTTGCCAAGAGTAACCAAGTGACGTTCTATACAGGCCAACCAACGCGAAGAGGAGTACAAAAATCAGATCAAAACCCTCACCACCCGCCTAAAGGAGGTGTGATATCGAACGAGATCGGTTCATATAGCGAGTGTTTATGTTAGCTTGCCTAACTGCATTCTGCTGCATACCTCTAGTCTAGTCTCTCTATCTGATTTACCATTCAATGTACTAGTCTCCCGACTTTGGTGATGGTAAATAGGATTTAGAGAGTAGTGCGTCTGTAACTCGTGTTCAGTTTTCCTCCATATTGATACTTCCCTCTTGTTTGCTGTTTGTATGTTTTCTTTCTATAACAGTTATGTCGCTGTAATATAGTTTTAGCGTACTTTATATCCGTTTATTTTTACTTTAGTATCGTGCAGCGTTGTCTGTAGTAACTGCAACTCTGTGCGATGCCGCATGACTCAGTTTTCGCTGTTTTGTGTTTTTTCGTTAACCAATAATACTCGCAGGCTACGCAAAGGGAAGAGACATACGAGGGTCAAGTAAAAGTGCTGGATGCTCAACTCAAAGAGGTAAAAGGACAGCCGGACCGGAGGATTTCCGTAGATAGACGGTTTCGGTTGTAGTTTCGTTTCATGTTCATTGCCATTCAGTGTTTTGGGATAGTACGAGTGTTGGGCCGTGGGCTTCAAAAATGACAACTTAATCATAAAATATTGTCAGTCAAATGTAACATTTTGCTTTATTATTATTGTATATTATTAAGTGGTTGTTTTTGTGCGTTCATGATTCAGCTTCGTAAAGGCTACGTTCGTTGGTGTAGGTCTCGAGTGTCGAGTGGCTGACGGCGGTTGGTGCTTCATCTATGTATCTATGTACAAGACTATCTTCTATTTCTGTACCTACCTGTGTATTAATTACTTCTATATTAGCTGTAAGAACTATGCCTGTGTTGTGATTGTACGCTTTATTAGTTGGGGGTTTTGTATATGTACAATTTGTGATGGGAATCCTTTTTCTATTGTATCCCTGCTTTACTTTAGTCCATTTCTTTGAGAAGCTCTTCATTATTTACTTAGGGAACTTCTGTAGTACACAGGACTTCATCAAGAATTCTGTTTCGTTAACATTTTCAAGATTTTATATCAATTTATATTTCTGATGCAAACTGTCAATGCATCTGTATCTGAAATTTAAGTTTTATCTTTCTCAAACGTCAAAATCTTAACACCGGTTTTCAAGTATTGCGGTCCCGTTGCGCCAGATGAAGAACACCAACTATTTTTGGGTTGAATAAAGCCATACCCGCCTTCAATTTCACAATAATCAGGCATGTTATGGATTTCGACTACATTCGTCCGTATTGGATAAAGAGTACAGTCACAACACGGTAGTGGCATATCGGTGGCTTGCCGTTAGTAATTCGTCCTGTGTGGCTAGGCAATGGCGACTCGCGACCACGTCGAGGATAAGATACACAGCCTCTCGCAGAAACTATCGCAAGTAAGTTGTGCTCGATGCAGGGGGTTCTGGTCGTCCTATAAATAACATTAAAAAAAATTGGAAAGAGAAAAAAATAAATACAAATAACGTTAATGCCCGTGACACATAAATTGGGTATGAGTTATATTTTGCATAAAGCTGATATTGATATTACTCATATTTATAGCTAAAGGACAATTTTATCAATTCAGATTAATATTAGTCATCATTCCATTATTTGCTATTTATAAGTACAAATGTTATACGAGGTATATCCAATTCTAAATATGCACTTGAAAATATAGATTCTATTGACAATATCTATGGGCGACCAGGGCAACTTGTTGGTAATATGTTTTTATATATATTTTCACGATTATTTATTTTTCTATTTTTTGGGTAAAATGGTATTTGGTATCTAGTGTTGTAGTTTCATCACTCAGCACTTAGCCGCTTTCGGTAAAGGTAAAATGCATGGTGATTGTGAGGCTTTAATTGTTCATAACATAGTTTGTTTTTTTTTTTACTAAATTGTAAATATTTTTTCATTTTTGTTAATAAATTAAAGATGTTGATCAAGAAAAATTTATAATAACAGATGTAAATTCATTGCATGCCTAATTGTGTTATAAAACAGTCTATTTTCTGATAAGATTTATATTTTACATGAAAAAAAGTATTGTGAAATAATGATGTAACTTTTTAAAATCATAATTATACATTTTTAAAGATAAGGATTTTTTTAATTCTTTTAAATTGAATGATATATTAGAAAGAAAAATTATATACAGAAAATAGGCTGTTTGCCTCAAGAACAGAAGTTAAAATAGACATAAAATGATTTCAGGCTGAGGCACGCGCTGAATTTGCTGAGCGCTCCGTGCAGAAACTCCAGAAGGAGGTCGACAGGCTTGAAGGTAATTTATCATTTCGTATATTTACAAATATATACAATCTGATAATATATTTGCCCGAAGAGGCACTCCATAAAAAATATATAATAAAAATAAGATACAATTGTAGCCATATTTTATTCAATGTTTTTTAGAGCAAGACACAAAAGTCAAAATTATTTGTACTGGTAACATTTTATTGATACTAGCTTTCCAAGTTTTCAAGGGTCTCCAGATATATTACAGAGTATACAACGTACAGCAGTTTGGTTAAGTTTTAAATTGAAATATTTCACAAGTCAAGTTAAAATAACATGTTTGAAAATAACAATGCTTTGGACATTACGCACTTAAACGATACCATATCAGCCGCCATTAGATCTGGCTTAACGAGTTATAATGCTGTACAATAGATTTGAAAGCTTTTTTTTCTGTCATTTCTGCTACAATCTCAAGCTTATTTTTTTTCTTAATTTCATAGTAACAGTGTTAGATTTTTGTTTTTAATTGCACACAGGATTGTTTTTGTTAAATTCACAACCTATGCATCCAATCTTAAAAAAAAAATGATTATAAACTTCTTTCACGTCACTATTTTGGTGCTTGTGACTCAAATTCAATTCTGTTCCGTGCAATATATTTTGTTAGCATGACTTTTAAGTGTCGCCTACTAGACTGCTCGATCCTTTGATGTGATTTTTTTTTCTGTAATTTTGGCATGGTTTTATATTGATGTTGTTTTTTGCCTGTGCTGTTTGATTCAAATGTGAAAATCGGTACCTTTTCGTCAACAAAAATTAGGATTTTATGATTCGCTTGTATGTTATCCTCAGTCATTTATACCCGATTTCGAAAAGGCTTATCAACTTTCTGATCTATTAATTTGATGTCAAATCTCATTTCAATCAAATTAATTGATATGAGATGTGACAGCAGATTATATGGAACAGGCTTTCAGAAATCGGAGTTAAATGTGGTATCCGATGATTTTAACGTTTGGATCAAACGGTTGTTTGTTGTGTGTCCTACTGACCGTGGCCACGTCGCCCTTGCAGACGATCTGGTGTCCGAGCGCGAAAAGAGCAAACTCCTGCAGGAGGAGATGGAGGCCACGCTGCACGACATACAGAACATGTGAACACTTCCGCACGCGCCCGCTCCGCTCACTCATAGCACTGACACAACACTGACACCTGTCACTTTAGAGTTGCCACCGCGAAAATATTTAAAAGGCGCCATCTATGTTGTGCAGTGACCTAGAACGAAAGAAGTTTTTATTTAATTGACATATTTTCCAACTTCTTTTTATTTCAAGACTACAGAAAGTGAGCCGAGCGGGCGCCTAGATGTTATTAGCTATAGAATAATTGCCAGCCGCTTTTTAATGTAACTTCAAAATCGAGTGTTTGCTACGAAAGCACTGCCATGTGCAATTTTTTATTTCATCCACAAATTACTAATATTTATGTCCGTATAGTTGAAACGTGTAATTTGTTTTATAGTCATTACTTTACGAGCGTGCCTGTTATGTCAATGATCGATATTTATATGACGTATGCAGTAATCGCTTCTAGCACTCTAGTGTAAGGTATAAAATGATAGTATCGACATTCCAAAAGGGGTCCAAAAATGTTATGCATTTTACACTCAACTTAAAAAGACATTATTTGCATTAATTATAAAGAAATGCACATAGTTTTTGTACAATATTTAAATTCTCTATGTATTTGTAGAACAAATTAGTCGCTGCATCCTGTTTCGATAATTTTATATTTCACTCGAGGGGATAGTGCGTACAATACGTCGTATGCTATATTTTTCATATGCACTGTTTGCAATTTATTATGAACTTAATTTACTTAATGTTAGTGAAGAGATTAGATATTTTTATTCAAGAGTGACGGTAATACAATAAATAATGATATTTATAGGAATATTCTTGCTAAATTGGAAATAATTGATATTCTATTATGTTTGAAGGATGATTTTCTCGTGTCATAATTGAGTTTGTTGTTATTTATTTAAATTAATCGATGAATAAATGGCGACTATTCCAAGTTGTAATGTTCGCGCGTCGTCTGTCCGCTCGCGCTGGCAACACCGCGGCTCAGCTGCATGCTCACGCGTGTGACGTGTGACGTGCACGCGCCCGGTACATAGAGTACGTCCGTACGAATGATACAGTAACGTAGGGAGTCCGTCTTTTTTAATATTATCGATTAATGAATTGATAGATAAGTTCGTGAAAAATAATTTAATGATTTTTAAGAGTATTCTAATAAAAGTGTTTATGAATATATATTATTATTTTTAACCCGTTGTATTTTTTTACTAACTCGTGTGTTACCCTGTGGTTGCCCTTCAACTAACGCCCCGACGACGATTCTATCAGCTATAACGTCGATCATTAATGTAATATAAAGTCATCTTCATCATCATTGAAATGTAATCCGGTAATCAATTCGGGAAGTTCGGGGCGAACCTAAATTTATCGCACAACACGAAGAAAAGCTCGGTGGCGAGCAGGTCATGAGGCACGAAGCATTGTACATTACCATGTGGGCGGCATGAGAGGACCCTGCACGTCCCCGTAGAGTAGCGCCGCTAACGAACGCATGCGAACACACCGCTCTCACGCGCCGCCTGACGCAGATGATCTCATCACCGAGACCGAGAGGTTCAACGATATCGGCGATGACATCGACGACTCCTTCGTGGAGCTCATCCCCGGCGTGGACCCCAACGACCGCCAGATGGCCGCCATCCGCGAAGCCGCGCGCAAGGAGTACGAGAGGCTGCATCCCAGGGTGCCCACGCCGCCGCCCAAGGAGCCCACGCCGCCACCGCAGGAGCCACCCGCGCCCGAAGCCGCCGCGCCGCCGCCCGAGGGTGCTGCCCCGCCCGCCGACGGAGCCGCGCCTCCCGTTGATGGAGCCCCCGCCGTGCCCCCGGCAGAGGGCGCAGCCCCTCCGGCTGAAGGCGCCGCACCGCCGGCCGAAGGTGCAGCTCCACCTGCCGAGGGAACAGCCCCACCCGCCGAGGGCACAGCCCCACCCGCTGACGGAGCTGCCCCACCGGTGGAAGGAGCGCCCGCAGCTCCTCCCGCCGATGGAGCCGCTCTTCCGGCGGTCGGCGCCGCTCCTCCTGCTGACGGGTCTGCCCCGGCGGCCCCGCCAGCAGAGGGAGCGGCTCCTCCCGCAGAGGGTGTGGCTCCCGCTCCCGCTGCGGATGGCGCCGCGCCCGCTGCTCCACCTGCCGAGGGAGCCACTCCCGCCCCTCCCGCAGAGGGTGCGCCGGCAGCTGCACCCCCCGTGGAAGGAGCTCCCCCTGCGCCCGCGGCTGCACCGGCACCCGATACAGCTGCAGCTCCCGCGCCGGCCGCCGATGCATCTCCGGCTGCAGCCCCGGCGCCAGCTGAAGCCGCGCCCGCTCCCGCGGAAGCAGCCCCGGCCCCAGCGGCGCCGGCGGCCGAGGCGGCCCCGCCCGCTCCTGCCGAAGCCGCGCCGCCCTCCTAAATACGACGACCCTCTGCTCGTTACTTTCGGATTCTCTATTACTCTGCTACCGCGTCCCGGGTCGTGGTCCCGGTGGAAAGCTAGTGCGACATCCCCCCGGAGATTTATTTTTTATGTTGGCAATAAACGTCTGAAACTATAGCTGATGGAATTTCTGTCCCCGTTCTACCCCCACCGGGTCCGCGTCTGCATGCGTGTGGGTGTGGCACTAACGTATCGTGCCGCTGCGAGTGACCGCGCCGCTGTCCGCAGACGATCTGATCGCCAGCAAGGAGGTGTTCCACGAGATCGGCGGTGAGCTGGACAGCGCGTTCGACGACCTGGGCCTGCGCACGCCGGCCGTGGCGCCCGGGCGCACCTGCGAGCGCTGCACGTGCTGCCACTGACGCCGCGCGCTTACCACGCTCATATGCATTTACGTTACATGACAAACGCGTCTTGATATTCTAGTCAATCATTAAACCATAACAAAACTACTTACCGAAAGCTTTCTAACTGAGTTTGCATGCTACACTTGGACGAATCGGAACCTTTCATTGTCGACGCAAAAACAAACAAGCTTTATAACCCAGCGAGACCGACGCATGGCTTCAGAATAACAAGGATCTAAACATGTAAGCATTACATTTTTATTATTACCACTGCGCTGCTCTTAGTGCGCTTACAGACGGATATGTTGCAAGCAGTCAGTAATAATGGCACATCATGTTGAACCGAACACGCAAACTAAGATCAGATCATTGCCTTACAATCATCAACCATTTGAAATCGAGGCTTTGAAAGAATGCGCTTGCGCATAGCACAGTTGTGTGTCGCGACCATACAACACGTCGCACCGTCTGTAACCGTCATTACGCTGAAACTAATTTTCCTTACGACTTGACTTAGGAAAGAGATAATTCTACATAAGTATTAAGGAATCTAAGACAGGATATTATATTATTTGAGATACTGTATTATAATTTTTGGGCAAATTATATAATGTTATGTCCAATATGCAGACGAACTTGTCGCCGAGAAGGAGAAGTACAAGGACATCGGAGACGACTTGGACACCGCTTTCGTGGAGCTCATCCTCAAGGAATAAACTGGCGCGTTCGGTCATGTTCGGTAATGTTCGGGTCCGTCCGCCACGCGGCAACTACCAGCTCCCGCCATTCAAATATCCGAATACATGTATTTTACTTTATAATTTTATACTCCTAATTTAAAGTATTAAAATCCATAGCTTTATGGCGGTATTTATTTTCGAGTAATATAATAAATTAATTTATTACTTATGACTGGTTTTATTTTATTTCCTGTAGATAGCACCTACCTTGTACCTAAAATAGTGGGAGATCTGAGTAGTGTAGAAATCAGCTGATTTAGTAATGGTGATGTGATTGCAATATTGACTGCTTTGGCTTCGAACAACTGTATTTTATCTGCAAACCAAAACAACACTGTAACTGCACAAAATAAAGTGTATCTATAGTTTTTGGTAAAAATAAAACTGCAACGATTTGGTGATTGATTTATCTCAACCTTTTTATCCACAATTCCACCTGTTACCTACTTCGTAGATTCTTTCTGGAAGACTAGTTAAAAGCTACTGCATAATTGACTATAAGGTAAGTAGGTAACTTAAAATTGAAAAAAATAAAAAATAATTTTAAATGAAAAGAACATACCGAAATAGAAAAAAAATGCCTGGGTGTGTTCAAAATATCTGCATTACTTTTTTGAGAATACTGGATAACATCGAATCAAAATAATGTATAATACAGTACAGAAACAAAATAATGTATAGTACCTGTTGCCAAAGCCATGCTTGAAGACTGATCACCATGCTTCCGTAGATAGTGCCTGTAATACTGCTTCGATTGGGTAGGTAGCGAGTTTACATACTGAAGTAGATAGAAAGCTATTTTCATTTTAATTTGCACGCATTGCAAGACGATATTCAAAAGAGATTTGATATCATGAGGATACTAAGAACTTAGGAAACGCCCAAGAACTGATCTTTTGAAAAATTTCCATCGTCCCTGGATTGAAACTTTTGAAAGAAATAAACCAATTTATTACTACCTACTTACTAACTTTGTAAACATGTTACTAACCAACTAACATTACTAACAGACGAGGTGGTCGAAGAGCGCAGTAAATACAAGGCTATAGCAGAGGAAGTCGACCAGACGTTCGCTGATCTATCAGGATACTAAACTGCAAGCGGCCATGTTGGCGCCGCAGCCATTTTGCGGAGAAATGGCGGGAAAACTGCGGGCGCACGCGGTGGATGTTGCTTCGAAAACGTGCCTATTGTGAAAGAACAACACATGAAGCCTTAAAATAATACTCAAACTGGTTAATTATAAAACAAGGAACAGTTTTCATGTATTGTACTTTATAATGGACTCCATATTCTTTGCACAGAGCTCACGTTGAGAAATGGACAAAGTACTTCAACGATAGTTCACTTTGGATGTTTTGTTTGCATCTGATAAATTCCTAGGACTGCTTAATTAAGGACCGTTAAATTTTCAAATAACGAAATATGTTGGACTGAACAGTAGCTACCTACCTACCTAACTTCTCGAGACGCTATTAAGTTATGTGGATGTTCTTGGTAGAAAATGACATTGTAATCGATGAATATAACAGAAAGTAGGCCGGTTTGCATTTAAGAGCTAATGCTCAGATGAAGTACGTACCTATAGTCGCAAAATTAATAATGTGCTAAAGACACAAAAATGGCAGAATGTGCAACATTAGGTACTAATGAGAGTTAACGCTTACCTAAGAGATTTTCTCGCGAACTGTTTTATGCCTTACTTTAGACGTCTGGTAATACTATTACTTCAAATTATAATGTAAAACATGTAGTTTACTATCATTCAGACGCCTCATTGCTATCACGGCGTACAGGCAAAACAGTATCTTAAGAAATCTACCAAAATGTTCAAGTTTAAAAAGCAATGTTGCTTTTTTTGTTAAAGTTATAGAGAAACAGTTGCATAATTCAAAATTAGGATGTCCAGAATTATCGTTGTTATCAAGATGTCTATTTGTATAAATATTTTTGAGAATTGTACAATATGTAGTGTAGTGTACTACCTATCATTCAATATATTCATGTATACCTAAAATCATTCAATCAAAATTGCTTTAATTTGATATGGGATGTCTCCAAACATTTTTGGGCTTATTTGCTCTAGTTAGGAACTAATTCCACAATATTTTGTCTATAGCTGGAATGTGAAGCACTAGCTGCATTAGTTGCATGTTATATAACTAAACTATGTTGGATCATCCTGTTACTGTATCAAAAGTCGGGAGAACCGGGTGTCATGGGACACCCGGTTCTCCCGGCTATTAATACAGAGCCATCTAGTAAGTTTTTAGGAGCTAAATACTTTTACTGGCTCTGTATGCCGTACCTTGAAACTGACTTTATCGGAAATAACCTAGCGTAGGTTATTTCCTTTCTTTTTCCTTTCATAACGTTTTTTCGTTACGTGACGATTTCTACCGTTCAACTTCTACCGCAAGCAGCGTTATAGAACTTTGTTGAAGTATCGGAATTATGTAGTTGTTTCCAAAAATATCAGTAACGGAATCAAGAGCGTTTATTCTGAAAGTGGGCAACGTCGCAAATAGATGTCAAATATTTCGCTGTTTTGATTAATTTGGCAATATTACTGTATGGAAATAAGAAATGCGGCTAACTAGCGAACTAGAATATTGATTATGAAATGCAATAATTAATATCGTAAAAAATATTTGGAAACTATCCAAATGCCTTTTTTACATCTAAAACGGGTACAATATCAAATTCCATGTTATAATTGCAATTCATTATTAATATTCTAGTTCGCTAGTTAGTCACATTTCTTATTTCCATAAAGTAATATTGCCAAATTATTTTTGACAGCTATTTGCGACGTTGCCAACTTTTAGGATAAGCCCTCTTAACGTTAAAATGTAGAAGAATACCAAAATTAGGAACCAGTGTGAATACACAATACATTTTGAAGCACACTCAAAATATCTTACTTGCTTTGTTTGAGGTTTTAGTAAAAGCCGTGTTGAACAAAAAGTATAAGAATGTACATGCGTTGACGTTCTATTCTTAAAATAAAATAAAAATGTCTGTGCTAAAGAGAGGGAAACATAAAGTATGATAACATGCAACGTGAAACTACTGCTTCCGTTCCTTGTAGATACGTCTTCGGAGTAGCTCAAACGCTGTCGTAAACTGAGTTTGTGCAAAGAAAATTATATAGATATCTACAGCTATTTTATTACTTCAAGGCTCACTTTTATGTAGCATTGAATGCGCCTAAAAACACTGCCGGAGTTTTGTGCATCTTCGCCGCGAGTTTTTTACGAGAATCGTTTTTTATGATGTGTAAAACATAATCTTATGAAATGTGTAACGAGTTTTTTTGTTTGAATTAAGGCACTATTTTTATGTCTTGGTCATACTTTGAGATACATCGAATATAGAATTTTGTCTGCCAGCCATAAGTATATACCATTTTGTATCACATTACGTAGATATACCAATAGCTTTCATCAAACGAAGGAATGCAGCTATCACAGTAGGTTAAGTGATAACAGTGTTAAATGATAGTTAATTGATTCAGGCGTGTCATTGCGGAAATCCATTATAAAATACAATGGACGTAGATATATTTAGTAACCTATTCCGCTTAAATATTCCTAAAGAGTCATAAAAACCCTATAAGTGGGGTTGTCGAGCGGTATGGCTCACTCTGCGTCTGGCGCTCGGCGTGACAACACGCCGTGTTCGGGTTTGCGACAAGTCAATCGTCATCCTGAGGATGCCTCGTTGAGAGGTGAAACACGTGTTGATTTCTTACAGGGTTTTTTATGACTCTTTAGGAATAGGTTACTAAATATATCCACGTCTATTGTATTTTTTTAGTGTTAAATGATCTATAAAATTTGAGTTATCCCTCCAGGGTCAAAGTGTGATTAAGACAGCCAATAACACATAATCTTATGATCATTAATAGGTTTGAGAACTTTTGTACTTGTTTGTACTCATTTAGTTTAGATTTTGTACGACAATATGATTGTAATTTCAATTATTATTGTACCTTTTATGTCTGCTTCGTACTTCCCGTAAGTCCCTTCTTCATACCAGTATGTCTTTCTATGGCAGCTTCTGAGGAAGTGATACCTATCAGCGCTTTAAACTGTTCACTCTTGTAAAATAAATTTATATTAAATCTAATCAGTGTTTTATTTATACATAACATAACATCACGCTTATATTCTCCGAAGGGTTAGGCAGAGGTGTACCTATAGTACACCCACATTTCGCCAGTTATGTTTAAACTCCCATCTAATAGGTGGCGAGCCTATTGCCATCAAATCCAGACTCCGGGCTGCTAAGAGAAAGTCCACATGGAAAAACCCAATAACAATCCCCCACCCGAGAATCGAACCCAGGACCTTATGTTCAGCAGTATCGCTTGCTACAACTATACGGACGACGCAGACATTATTGCTAATTACCAGCTTTTGTCCGCGGCTTCGCCCGCGTGGATGTAGCAAAATATTCCAAGGGAACGTACTACCGGGATCACATACCTAATAGCCGAGGAAATGGTCATTGACTCCTACCGCTGCGCCCGCGTAGCCGTCAACCATAATTATTTTTTTACGCGTAATTTTGAATCTTCGATTATTCATTTACATAATAAGATATCAAGGCATATTTTAATCTAAACTAAAAGCCCAATTTAAATAACATATTTTATTGGACATAATAATATAAATATATATATGACGGCCAATGGCATAATAGCGAAGAGCCTCGACCAACACCTAAGGCGGCTCTCGTTAGGCAGCCGGATCAAGAGATAAAAACGTACGTGGAAGTAAGATATTTAAACCACTATAAAATAAATAAAATAAAAAATAACAACAAAAAAGCCTTTATTTGATCCTGCTACAATGCTTCTTAATTTACTATTTCTATATCTGTAACACTATATTTAATTATTAGCAAGGTCCCCAGGTTGGGTAAAGGCCTCCTCCAACGATGACCACTTCTCTCTATCCTGTGCTATTTGCCCCCACTTTGGACCAGTGACTTTTTTTATTTCGTCCCCTCAGCGTATTGAGGGCCTTTCTCTCTTTCTTTTTCCTTGAGGTCCTCTCCATATGGTGGTGCTGTAGGTCCATCTTTTGTCTCTAAGCCTCGCTATGTAACCGGCCCATTTCCACTTTAACTTTTGTGCGTAGTTTAAGGCATTAGTAGCTTTTGTTATTTCTCTTATCTTTACGTGTCTAATCTTATCTAGTTTATTTTTATTTTAAGCATGCTTCTCTTAATTCCGCGCTGACAGGATGTTATTTTTTTCTTAACTTTTGACGTAAATTTCCATGTTTGACATCCATATGTCAAGCATGGTAAGAGGCTCGAGTTCATTGACCTAGTTTTCAGTTTTATTGGCATGTTACTTTTGAAAATTTCTTTCAGACTTCAGAATTTATTTTACTATTTTTATATTATAATTTCTTTTAGTGGAAACCGGAAAACCACTATTGTCAAAATTAATATTTTGCGAAGTAATATCGCGGAAAGCCATAACTTACCACCGTAATGACTATTCTTGCTTGCAGCGCTCGGCCGCTATTGATCCGGGGCGGTAATAGATATGGTCATCGTGTGCACGGAATTTTGTTTTCAAAGTGATTAGTTATGGGTTTCCGCGATGGTACATATACAACATTAGGTGATCTGCAAATGAAGGGTGCCTGAAACCCGATGTGCATATTTTACTTAGCTTTTTGTAACGACAATCATTTTTGATGAAGGAAATACGGGTCTACGGTGGATCTACATTAGCGGATAAGGTCTGTGCTACGTGCTACGCCACGCTACGAAAATACTACGAATTATCGTAGCACCATGAATTAGAAAGAGAATTAGTTTTTGTGCCGTTAACATTAACAAGCAATATTTTTTATATTATCGTTCTCGTTTTGCTGTGGACAATTTAGTAGGTATACAAATAACAGCGCTATGTAACTATTTGAAGAACTAAACAAGCACTTTTAAAAATGTAGGGGTTTGGATTGCGAGAAATGCGTAACTATAAATGTTACAGGGGGTTCTTTGAGATGTAGAAATTGGCAAGACTAGTTGAATCACACGAGGATATGTTATTGCATTCAGTAACTAATTAAAGGAGCACAATTATACAACAAAATACCTTAAGTATAAAAATGTTACACTCATTCAAAACGAAATTACCTGAATATTTAATCACAAATAACACCCTTCCGAAAAGCTAAATGCGTTGGATGGGTATAACTCGTATAACATAATTGCTCCCGTGACGTCTGAACTTCCGAACTTTATATTCATAATTTATTTTAAGCACTGTATCCAAAGAAATAGACATACATGAGAATGTCTATTTTTTTGGATAAATTTCTTTAAATCTGTTTATAAGGAAATAAACTGGAAAAAGCCTTGTGCACATTATAAGTTTTAAGTTTTTAAAGCAAGAAACTAAAAGTTTCAAAGTGTTTAATATTATTTGATTTTTTTGGTCTTTGTCGTTTCTCGGGTCCCAGACCTTTGGAAGGCGTACGAGGGGCCAAAGCCAACTCGCAGAGGCCCGTTAGGCGTTTTAATGAAATGAGGCCCCAACTGACGATTATCCCTGTATGTACTATGCAAGTGCACCCAAGGACAACCCCGGTTGGTGTAGGACTATTGCAGGATATGGAAACAAAGATATTGGACCATGGGTTTGGGTGGGTAAGGTAGACTGGTTACCTGGACCTATGAAAGGACTATTGCCCCTGCTTGATCAATGTCTTATAAGTACACGAGTAAAATGGCAAGGGGTGACTTGCACGCTCAATAATGGGCCTCCAGAAACGGTCGCTAGCACATAGTGGCGTAGCGATAAGGGGGCAACATGTCCTGAGGTGCTTGAGGAGTGGAGATATATTCCACGGCTATCAGAACCATCCCAGAGCACTTACTGGAATACTTCCTTTCTCTGCAGAGCACGAGCACGTTTGCTATTGTGAATCTCCACTTTAGCCAGCCAATAAAGGCGAGAATGAGGTGGGAGCTCTGTTCCTCGTCAGTGTTCACTCCAGCCGGTCAATAAAGGCAAGCCAGAGATGAGTAACTTCTCCCGGGAGGTAGGGTCAGTGGGGTCGCTACTGCCCAACAGCTCGCCATATGCTGCCCTGCGGGTTTTTGTGTTCTTGGTCTGGCTCCTTATTCTAAACCTGTTCCGGCAAATTGTACTTTACTGGCACAGACCTAAAGTTCAGAGCGTGTAAGCCCCACCACGACGTCAACGTATTATTATTATCCATTTATTTCGGACATAATCCGTATAAGTGGTAGTAATAATTTTATTTATTTAACACTTTAAGCACTAAAATGTACAGAGGCGGACTTAATGCCATAGGCATTTTCCACCAGTCAACGTTTGGGTGATGCAGAGACAAACAGTGGTAGGTGCAATATCGATAATTGTGGAATAAATATTTATTTAAATATAAGCATATACATATACCTATTAATCTATATATATAATACAATATAAATAAATATAAGAACAGATAAATACACGAATATACTAAAACAAATAAGACAAACGATGGGAAAACATTACCGTTGTGATGATACAGCCTGCTTTTAACGAATGTGATAGCAAACTTTGACTTTCAAGGATAATCGGTTGGTCGCCATCCTGATTTCCTGGGGGAGCGCATTCCAAAGAGAGATAGACCGAACGAAGAAGGAAGAGTGAATGAAGTCAGTGCGGCGAGTGGGATATTGAATAAGACGATTGTGTGATGATCGTAGAGTAATCTATGCTAGTAGGTACCTCAGAATATAATAAAGTAATTATTTTTAACATTCACAATCTTGCCGTAACTATTACATATTATATGAATAGGTTTGGATGCATCACTTCTACACTTCTTCTTAGGGCTGATGCCTGGGGAAGAAAAATTAAATTCTAATTAGTCCGTCAGTCAGATACTAAAAAAATATTAGACACGTATTTTTTGCTGTATCATATTAATAAAATATTACTTAGATAAAACGCATTTTAAGTTGGGGAGTGGAGGTCGCTACGTCACTAGTACGTATAAAATCTACATACTCGTGACGTCATGGCACATTTTACCTCAATGTATCGCCGTAATCTTTAGATTACGTAAAAAAAGAAAAAATACGTATCCAATATTTTTTTATAATCTAAAAGACGGACTAAAAAAAACATTTGTCATCATCCCTATTTGTTGACATCAATAGACCGGTACTAATAAATAGCCTCGTATGGAAGTTTTTTGTAAATTGTTAAGTTTCTCAAATGGATTAGTGATCGCAGTATGTTGTTATCACTTACGATATAAATAGCATCAGGGTCGATCTTTTGCTCTAAACTTCACGGTCGGATAATAGAGTAAGTGCCTTTTCACACGTCCCGGTTGCCAGCCTGCCGGCGGCTAAATGTATGGGCATTGACGTTATCCTTCTCCGGTACGTGTGAAAGATAACGAACATACCCATATACCTGGTAACTGGGACTTATGAAAAGGCACTAAGGCTTCCTGTACATGACGCCGGAGCCGTACCGGAGCCATACCGCAAGATTAAAAAAAACAGAAAAAAATAATATAATAAATAGAACATGCGGTGCGGCTCTGGCGCCATGTACTGGAAGCCTAATGCGACAGCCATAAGGCTCTGAGGTGTGAAAATTGCTTTAAGACGGTGGGCATTTCTAAAAACTACTGTGATTAATTTACTGTCTGCAATCCACCGTGCAGGAGAACATGCGTCAATGGCCAGTAGGTAAGCTGTAACGCCACCGGGTGCCTTAAAATAACCTCCATGAGTGGTAATCCTAAAATGTGCGTCTGGCGCACCCTAAACGGTCAGCTGCGGCAACACCTTGCTGAATCACTAATATTTACTAGCTTACCAACTTTTATAAGCGAGATGCATACCACAGCACCTTAATTGCGTTACACAATTTCAATCACAATCTGAATGATTTTTGAAGGATATTGCTAATCCATTGCTTCATATGTTTGAAAATATTGTCTGCTCAACAACGTAAATAGCGTAATGAATTTTGTTGAAATGTCAAAATGAAAGCCATTGCTACTGTACATAAGTGTGCTATGCTATGACCCCGCTGCTTACCACTATCCTGTCCAAGTCAGATATTATAACTGTAAAAAAGCTTTTACAAATATTTAGTCAATTAATAAACAACAAATGAAAAAAACGAACAAACCGAATAAGGTCCGAAACAGGACCGGTAGAAAAAAAAATGATTTTCATAGAAAAACAATAAAAAAAGTAACTACAATTTTCTGGGTGGTTGGAATATAAAAGGTGGAAAACTAAGTTAAAAGGCTTCATTCCCCTTCCTAAATATGATTTAAAAAATAAAAATGAAAAAGAAAAAAACATTTTCCTATATTTTACAATCCGAGCTGCGATATTCCCTGATTTTATTTTCCTTCACAATATTAGATACAATTAGCTTGAAACCTGCTTAGCTATGTCTTCCCACTCGCACTAGTGACATTGCTGTTGCTGCCCTTGAACGTGGTGGGTATTTAGGGTAACAAGTTGGATGTTTATCTCGCACTCTGTCAATCGTCAGAGGTGTACAAGTGGTGAGGTAGGGAAAGTTGGAGTTTGAAGGCAGTTAGATAGCTTTTGTGGGCTGCTTTCAAATACCATTTTGAAAATGAATGGAGGAATGCTCAATTACATAAAAGTCTTTCAGCACACTTCGTTTTTCCTTGGTATATTTGTTTTTGTTTGGTTGTGAGAAAAGTAAAAACTAGTCGTAGTTATAAAGATCATAGCGGTAGCACACAGCAATATCATCTAAAATCTTTGTTAGTGTGGGACTTATAAGACCCACGCTCAGAAATGGACGTCAAATGGTGTATGGTGTAAACGGAAAGGTATCCTATTACTTCTCCTCTGTCCTATTTGAGATCCCCGGAATCTAATGAATGAAATATGCCTACAGCAATTAACAGCCAAACAAACATGAATCATTGAGTGGACCAATATGCAAATAGTTTGGCTGTTATTAGTTATAGCCAGATGAAAGCCGCGTTTCGATCTCAATGAGTTCGGTATTACGCTAAATATAGTAGGGTCGGCCAGCCCGATGGCTCTCGGAATTTGGGAAATCTGCAACACGAATCTTAGCGTCGCGGGAGCGGGACAGTGCCACCTGATCGATTTAGCCGGCATTGACAGCGAGCGTGTTTTTATATCATCGATCTATCAATCTGCTCGATATTCACATCCGCCGACGTCGTCACAGGTCCGTCTGTTAGCGATCGTGGCAAAAATAGTGGAGTAGCTGTGTGTGGGAGCGTGACGGGTGGCGGTCGGCATGTTCGTTGCGATTGCTATGCTGGATCGGAATCCTGGATTTTTGGCACCGAAAATAGTCGGGTGGGAGCGCGGCGAAACCGCGAGGGCGGGCGCGGCGCAGTGCGTGTCGCTCCGCCGTTTGAACAGCCCGCTCGTGAGGTGAGTGCAGCCGCGCGCCGCCACGCCGGCAGCTTGGATACTTCACCTGGACCCCAGTCACCACACCCAGCCGCGGCCCAGGACTGTGCCAGTGACACATCAGTGCCATCATGTGTGGAGTATCCAAGCTCCTGGATTTTGATTCCGGCGATTCTGTGCTTTCGTTCTGTGATACGTTGTTCTGTATTTTCTGGCTCGGTTTGGCATATCTCGTGTTAGTACGGCAGTACGCCAGTGTGTATTGAGTGTCAGTTGTAGCGAGTAAGGACGGGCGGTGTGCGTGCGCAGCTCGCGTTTTCCATGGATATGACTCGGGTTTCATCGCTCGCGCGTCCTCGCTGAAAATAGTGAGTCCCCCGCGCGCCGCCCACGCCGCACGCTCACACCGCTTGTAACCTATTTGCGGCATGCCTGAACATCAGTATTTATTTAGCGAGATGAGGAAACTCGTCTCAATTTTTATTTAGCCTCAGTCGTGGCCCATATATCGTGTAATTAGGACGTTCGGTCCACAACTCTGTTGTTTACTGATGTTCGGTTTCCGATTACAGCTCTGACTGTCCAGTTATTTGGACATTGTTGGGAAGTCACTGACTTAATGGATGTAAATGATAGTTTAAATAACTTAGCTTTTAGAAAAGCTGTTATATTTAAAATTCACCCAAACTACACAACATATTCACATTTAAATACGTAACCACCGAGAAATTTTAGAAGTTAGACAAAAGACTTAGGTATTTCTTTTAAACCAAACAAAAGCAATATTAAAGGGATTATTAGAACAATACTAGAGCCTTATTTATAGATACATTTACATTTAAGATAACACGTATAAAATGCTACATCTCAAACTATAAATCATCTTGAGATTAAAGTATAAGAGATGACGGTTGTCACTTGAACGAGTCATGATTACCGGCGTGCCTGGAACTCGGAGTGTTGGCACCTCTTCAAAGCGCCTACTATTACATATAAGCTGAACTATCCCTGAAATTCGGGAGATAGTTACAGTTATAGCTTTCATATTAACTATTTTATACTTTGTGACATCGTGTCGTATATTTGGATCATCTCTTTTAAACGTAGCAAACATTTAATCAATCTTCGTTTTTGCCATTGGCACTTTTGGATACCTAATTAAAATTCTTCACATATTTTTCACTTCGGACTTTTAAAGTCATCTCATAAATTAAATCAGCTGAACAATAGTTTTTCAATGCTAGGGACTCCTTCTCCGAATATATTCATACATCGTGAACATTATTTCGCTAGGCTGCCCGTTTTTCCACCCCAAATCCACCATATAACAATGATTAATTACTACGTGAACCTGACGCCCTCTGTCGTGTTACATCTGGTCGACAACCCATTCAACTGACCATTACTTAAACTTTGATGCTATTTCTTATCAAAACTTTTCCATTATCTTTCGTTACTTTAATTTTGATACATATTTACTTAAAGTTTTCTTTTCGAAACATTAAATTATTGTTTACATCACGAACTTGCCAACTTTTGTTGGTGACGTTGATTGACTTCATATAACTTGAAGCTTTCAAAAGCGTGAATACAGCATGATCATAAACATGTTTCCCTCAGGGTAACCAGTTCTGAATGAACTTGGAGTAACTAAGTAACTTTGCTTATTCAGATGGGAATAAGATGTTGTTGTCCAAATCTTGAGGAACTCTAAAACTTATATATATACTTAGAAAGCGAGTTACCTTCGGGTTCAGGATTACAACCGATTCATTGGAAGCGTTCATCTGAACAATTTGATTCGGGATAAGATAGTTCATTTTCAAGTTCATTGGAAACTAGTCGAGACATAAATACATTTCGAAGTACACAGTGACGCATTGTGTGCTGTGCCCTTGAATTAAGGGTTGATATTGACACTTTGAACTTAATTCAATGAACTATATCAATTAATATTGCATCGTAAAACTCTTTTATCAGTTTGGATAGTCTTAATTGAAAAACTTTTTCGTGGGAAATTCAAAAAAGTTTTCAGAATATAAAGTTTTTAGAATTCAAAAAGATTATTTCTCATAAAGAAGTTCTATTCGATCATAGTCTTTTTTAATTTTTTTCATTAGATGTTAACATAATATAAAACTAAAAGCTTTTGCAAATTAGGTACAAACGCAGTACGGCAAGCGCGCGGCAAGTACGGTTCGAATGAACAATTGAGTTTGTTCGTTGAAAATTAGCAAATGGTTTACAGCATAATAGGCTAATGAAAAATTTGATAATGATTTAACAATGGAAAGTTAGAAAGTAACTGTTAACAGAAAGTAATAGCACTAATGATTTGGTTTAGAAGATTTCTGACACAAAACGACTTGTTTGATTGTTCAAATATGTCGTCTTGTGTCAGACATCTTCCTTTTTCTGATAGTAGAGAAAAGTCTCACGTCAAACCATTACTTTCAATACCAACTTTTTTATATTCTGATCACTATTTAACAACCAAAAAAAAAACCTTTTTTATTTTGCCAAAGCTTTCGTTCAAGCCCGAGCTTTTTAAGGAATGACATGGATATGGATAAGGTTTAAATTGAAGACATAGAAATACAAGAAGGGAAAGTGATACAAAACCTTGAACTTTCTGTCTTCTAGGAATCTAAAATATCTAGTAGAATTCCCACGCTTATTATATTCTATCTTAAGGTTCTTTCGAGATCCATCTATTTTATTTAATCAGGGAGACAGGCACATGTAAGCAATGCATGCAAGCATGTAGGTAATGCTTACATGTGCTAATCTCCCACAGTTCTACCAAAACCATCTGAAAAGCTGTGCCAACCAAGTTAGGAAAAAGCGTAAACGATACATAAATTTGCGTTCGTTCTAAAATTCCGGATTTATATTTAGTCTCGGGCCTGCAACAGCTGTAGTGATGTGAAAACACGGTTATTTTCGTGAACAATATGTCGGTGGCGTTGTCAGAACGCCAGCACCACGTCATCGCGCGACTTCGCGCGTTATTTTCGCAACTTCGCCAGTTCGCCATCGCGGGCGGCGTTTGTTCCGTTTCGATTAACTCGTGTTTTGTAGCGGCAAGTAATGGTTGTAAAATATTGATTTATGATCGTTAAATCTGTTGCTAGGTGTTGTTGTGAAATGATCCGGTTTTACTGAAGCTTCTCAGAGATTGGATTTTAGATATTCTACATATGAACATTAATTATCAAGAACACAATAATTAATACATGAGGACATAATACACAACACGCACACAGCATTACATAAATTCAACCAGAACAAGACAAGTTTCAAATACACAAAAAAACTGAAAAACAACATGCAAAACGCTCACGTTCCTTAATTTACGTAACATTCGCGAATCAAATGCCCTTTAAAAATTCTCCAGTATCGTTATTTCAGTCCACCATACATTGAGCTACATTTTTTCACTTATTGTAAACAAACTGAGCTACCGATGCTCTCATCACAGTCAATACAAATATGGTGCAGCTAGGAAAATATCGGCCATGGCCGTTCTACGAAAAAAGTAATCATAATTCATACTTTTGTAAACACAAAACAAGAGATTATGTAAATGTTTTCTCTATGTATCGATTTTCAGAAGATACCGACATCTTTAATGATGATCGAATTGAGAAAAAAAATTAAGTCTATGAGAAAACACAGTGGGGATTGGTTAGAATTATTGTTCTCATAAATTAATTATTGCTATCAAATTCCATCATTGGAAAGCTGGAAATGGGTGTATAAAAATTCATACCTAAACAATATGTAAAAAATTGGTGAAACAATTTTGTTTTCAGAATTAAATAAATTCTAAAAAAATAAAATTAACCGAAGAATATTTGTCAAAACTCAAATAGCGGCTCCCACACAAAACTGCGAATTCGCAACGCATTGCAAGAATCTGCGAGCTATTAAAAAAAAGCTCCTCTAAAAACCTGCCATGCGGCGTCGTATCGCATCGCATCGCAGTTTTGTGTGGGAGCCCAACGGCAGACACGGAAAAACTACGAGAAATAAAAAAAATAAAATCTATCTACCTACTGTAATAAACCAAAGTACGAAAAAAAACAATTTACGAGTTTCTATGTACCTCGACGACGCCGGCGTGTTCATCTATTTAAAAAGATTTCCCAACCCAATACATTATCACATAAAATGTGTAAACACAGACGCCATTACTGACGTCACACCATAGTTTCACACCCACTCTGCTTTACACCCACCCATAGACATAGCAGCTAATATTTTTAACCCTGCCAATACTGTGGAAAGCAAAGATTTAATTACTAGAGCCAAATAAGAGCAAAAACAAACAACAAGGTATATATTTCAAGTAATGCAATTTGGTCCCAAAACTCTGTTATATTGAATTACAACACGGTAAAAGGTAAAACAGTCTACCACAAGTCGCGAGCAAAGGGTTGAATTATGTGTCCAATATCAAATTAAGTTGTAGCAAATAAAATTATAACTTTATCGTCATTTGTCTTTCGACACGAACTATGTTTTTGGGAATTAGTTTGGTGTTTTGTAATTGAGTTGGATAAAAAGTTGATATTTATTTGGAAAACGATAGGGACCTACAACTTACAGGATGCAATTTAAAACACAAAAAAAAACACATAGAAGCTATAAAAACACAGTAAACTATTGCACTTGAATTAACAAAGCAAGGACAGGAACTGTTTTTTTTTTGCTCTTGATTTGAGCTTGATAATGCCTAGTATTTTACTTTTTGTAAGACATTGAGCAGATTCCATGACATACATAAAATATTTTACGAGTTCATTTTTATATCCCGAGTCTTCTAGCAAGGGTTACTCCCGAAACAGGGTTGTTTTGAGCACTAATATTTCAGCAAGCCAAGTATGCGATACCCCTCCGTAATTAGGTTAGAATATAATTTAGTATCAGGAACGTAGACCCAATAATTATGCACTGCCACATCTGGCAAGCTGGCAGAGTGCCATATCGAATGGCAGAGTTAAACTTTTCAAATTGGAATAGTTTGTATTTTTAAATAAGTTTATAGGAATGTTTCGATTTTACGAGTATCCAACGAAGTTGTTCGTGACAAAGATTTATGAATATAGGAAGCGGGTATTATTTGTGGTTTGGGATGCACTAGTCAATAAATTTTGTGTTAAACGCGAGGTTTTGTTACTAGCTCAAGAAAGTCATCTTCAAGACTTGATTTAAATAGATATTTGTGGAAGAACCACCACAATGTTGTCTATGGTACTGCTTCGTACTTTATAATTATAATAAATCATCAAACGTTTAGGATTTATCTGTGACTAGCTTCCACAAGCGGCTTCGCCCGCGTGATTTCTTAATAAAGCCTTTGTTTCTCAGTGATAATATAGCATACATCTGGTGAATTTTTAAAATGTGACCAGTAGTTTTTGTGACTATTCATTACAAATAAAATAAAAAATCTCTTTATAATATTAGTGTAGAATACAAATTCCTTCTTTGAAAAATGCAGATCAGAGGTGTGTTTTCTAAACATTCAATGCAGTTTCAAAAGCGAACTCCTCATGTTATGTGTTTTCCAATTTCAAAAGCGAGCTCCTCATGTTATGTGTTTTCAAATTTCAAAAAGCGAACTCCTCATGTTATGAGTTTTCCTCTAAAGGCACACTAGAGCGCCGAGCGTTTCAAACTGCATTGTCACGATTTCAATTAAATTCGTACCTATATGTGTAGAACTGTAGCAGTCGCTTTATTAAACCCTGCTGCATTGAATGTTATGTCACACACAAAGAACGGTTCACTGAAATTGATCCGGTCATTCCTTTCCTTTTTACATAGTAACAGTACAAAAAATGTTTGTGCGAAGGGAAAGCTGTGAATGAATTAAAATACTTGCTGCAATATCGACGATGAATTTGTGTCTGACGGTGAATTTGAGAACTGAAAATCTTTAAATCGTAATATATGTATTCCAATTAATCCTAATCCATCTGATTTTATCCTTATTTGAAATCTAGTAACTAATATTTGTATACCAGTTAATGCAGATTAAACATGTAGACCTTTTCGTAATGTATAGACATCCTATGTACAGTGTTTCTGATAAATAAATAACTTTTGTAGAAAATATGCCATTCCAAGCCATACCTAATACTTAGACAGTCATCGAAATTGTAGATGTCGAAAACATTTTATACTTATTCAAAATCGTTGTTCTCTTTCAGGCCGTAACTGGCGTATTTTTTGACCGGACCGTAGAAGACACAAAGCCGCCACCATGGACGCGATTAAGAAGAAGATGCAAGCGATGAAGCTGGAGAAGGACAACGCCATGGACAAGGCCGACACCTGTGAACAGCAGGCTAGGGACGCCAACCTCCGCGCCGAAAAGGTACAGAAATTTCTACAAAACACCACGACTGTAATCCCCGATTGGATTAGACGGAGGTGTACCGATGATAGTAGGCACCCACATTTCGCTAGTTATGGTTAAACTCCATGTAATAGGGGCCAACCTATTGCTGTCAACCGGGCACAAACTCCGGGCAGCCTCAGAGAAATTCCTGATGAAAAAACTGACACCCCCCATTTACTACATATTTATATTCAACTGGGTACTGCTTCTTAAAGATATGGAAAATACTTCGTCTTCATATAGGATCTTCAATTTCTTTATATTTGCAACAGGCGATTGGGCACAAGTCTCTCTAAGAATTGAAGTATACAGTAGGTGGTGTGTTTCGTTCAGTATCCGACAAACTTTTGTTCTAAGTCAGCAGGATGCTCGCGAAGCTGGCTTCCGGTCTAAGTATACTTGTGGAGACTATTTTAAAAAATCGGCAAGCTTTTTACCCTGCTGGATTATTAATATCTTTCCATTTTAATTTGCATTCTTAGAACAAGATAGGAAGTTCTCTACAGCAATTGAAATTTAGATCAAGTAATAGATCAAATCCTTTATTCCGATACAGGTCGCGGTACTCACTACGTACTGACATAAAATATGAATACAGAAACAACATATCGTAATCTCCTTTACTAAATTGGTATTTAGATAAGTCCCTTGATCTCTTTGGGATAATCGAGGTCAGAGGGTCACGTTTGATGTAGTCACTCTAAAAACATAAGCACGACCCATATTTCTGAAAGTTCCAAGTTAAATATACGTTTTTCTAGGCCTCTATAAACACAATTGATAAATCTGTTTAAAGAAGAGACTTGTCCCATTTGTACCCACGCTAAATGTATTTTTAGTTGGTATTTATGTGAGAGAAAAGAAATAAATTCTCAGCTCTTTGGAATAAACTTTCATTAGAATTGATCAGAATTAACATATTTATTGTTTTCTTGAAACTTAGTAAGGGTCGGGTGGAATTTCCCAACGGAATTTGCGTACCCAACTACGCAAATTTCAGAAGGGGGTATGAGGGCGTATGGATTCCCCAAGGGCCTACTCTAAGCCCGATGCTGCCGATTCTAATTCCAAAATCTCTTCCCCTTTCCAGGTCAACGAGGAAGTCCGTGAGCTCCAGAAGAAGCTCGCCCAGGTGGAGGAAGACCTGATCGTCAACAAGAACAAGTTGGAACAAGCCAACAAGGACTTGGAAGAGAAAGAGAAGAATTTAACCGCCACCGAGGCTGACGTCGCCTCCCTCAACAGGAAGGTCCAGCAGATTGAGGAGGACCTCGAGAAATCTGAGGAGAGGTCAGGCACCGCCCAGCAGAAACTGCTTGAGGCCCAGCAGTCTGCTGACGAGAACAACCGGTAAGATACACTTTCAAATATAATAAATATTAATCATATCAGTCCGTTATTGTCCCACTGCTAAGCAAAAGCCTCTCAAACGGAGAAGACATGGGCGAACATAATGTATGATCGAAAAAAAAACAGACGTAACTTCTAAGAGTTTATCTTGACTATTGTGAGATCTCTAGCGTTTCATGCATTTAGCATGAATACTTAGCTACTTACATGTCATTATGTCAGTCCAGGCTAAAATATGGAAAATCACGTCCTTCTCTCACGTCTCACTCAGCAACTAACTATTTCCTTGATGAACAATTTTACTCTCATGTTCATCGTAGCCAGAGACAAAAATACTTCTCTTTACAGCCACACTTCTTCAAATCTAGGTCAAGTTTCATTTCATGCTATGATTATAATCATGACTATTTTAAAAGTGTAAAATACGTTTAATCTTAGTATTAGACGTAGATATTTTTCCGGCTGCATTAGATTTATTATTAAAGCAACAGTTGGATTACGTGAGCACTATAATTAGAAACATGGTGTGAATTGGAGATTAGCTTATGAAATATTATAATTTTGTGTAATAACAGAAATGTTTTCGTTTATGTAGTACTATTTGAGTTAATTTACATCACACGCAAATGTAACTAAGAATTTTCTAGTGATTGAGAGTACTGAGAATATTGAGATCTATTTATACTCAGACATCAACCTAACTACATACAAACGCGTCTCATAAAATTCCTACCTACACAGATCATTTTCGTTTTTTATTATACTCAATGAAATTCTTTTTTTATTGAACCAACGTAATTACTGCTAATATAGTTTGGGCGAGGCATGTAAATTTTTGGTAGACATCAGAAAATACTATCTTATAAATCAGTCCAGTTCAGATGACATGATGTAACTTCACCCGTGTAACCAAGCTCTTGGTGTAACTTTACCTAATGAATGACGTATCGTTTGTTCCAGTATGTGCAAAGTGTTGGAGAACAGGGCACAGCAAGACGAGGAGCGCATGGACCAGCTCACCAACCAGTTAAAGGAGGCCCGTCTGCTCGCTGAGGACGCTGACGGCAAGTCCGACGAGGTAAGCGTCATCTTCCAAATCTTCTATATTATTAATTATATATCTCAGCAGTCACCCCCTATTTTGCCATTATCATCTTTCACAACATCCATCCATCGTATCTTTGGTCTTCCCCGACTTTTTTAAATTCTACATTCATCCTCAAAACTATACTCAAAACATGTTTTTCAGATAATTATAATGTAGGTAGAATTATTATTAGTTTTGGAGTACATGTCCTATTCAGTGCCATAAAAATGAAAACGTTTGTATCAACAAGAATATTTTTTCCCGAACATAATTTTGAATTTATACTTATAATAATCTTGATAATATAATTATGTCTTATCATAATTTTTATCCATGGGGAATAAAAAAAAACACTATTTAACGTTATGCATAAACATGAATTAGAACACTTAAACGTATAAGTACTAAAATGATAAGGTATGATGTTCAGGTATCCCGCAAGCTGGCCTTCGTTGAAGACGAGCTCGAAGTCGCTGAGGACCGTGTCAAGTCTGGAGACGCCAAGATCTCGGAACTTGAGGAGGAATTAAAGGTAAATATGAATTTTCAAAGGAATATTGATAATCATGGCTACATATGTAATATACCTACACGTATATGTCTAGGCTGTCTGGAGTTAGTCAATGAGTCTTTAATTTTAGAAGCAACAGGTATCCACTAACGAAACTTGTCATACAGGTCGTAGGTAACTCCCTCAAATCTCTGGAAGTATCGGAAGAGAAGGCCAACCAGCGTGTCGAGGAGTTCAAGAAGCAGCTGAAGACCCTCACCGGCAAGCTCAAGGAGGCCGAGGCCCGCGCTGAGTTCGCAGAGAAGACTGTCAAGAAACTACAGAAGGAAGTCGACAGGCTCGAAGGTATGACTCTAACCAATATCCTTCCTAATCAAATAACATAAGATGAACTTAAATGAAAGAAAACTAAGATTTTTTTTTGACTGATATCAAAGATTCAACTAAAACAAATCTAAATATCAAGTAACGAAATCTTCTATAACTTGATAACTATTCTAACAAAATGAGAATACTATGGCTGCTCTCAATTGCAAAAGCTTCTTAATCAAAACTTTTCTAATAAAAACTCATTTTCTTACTTATCTTTAAGTCCAGAGGCCGGGATAAAGTTGGTTCGTTTCGTTGTTATCAAATCACAAAATTTAACAGACGCAGTATTCGGCGAGAAGGAGAAATACAAGGCGATATGCGATGACTTGGACGGCACATTCGCTGAGCTGACAGGATACTAACCAGCCCTTACAGCACATAGTTTAAGTCAAAACCGTCCGAATCACTTCACCCAAAAGTCCATTTTGATACGTCATCTTGCATTGCCTTCAACCCTTTACAAAGTTCATCGTTTAGCCCGACTGTAGATTAGCTGTCAAGAGCGAGTTCTATTTTTTTTCAGATTCTCTAAACTGTATCTTCTAACGCCTAACCTCTTGTTGAATGTGTGAAGGATTGTCTCTGTACAGAATAGCGTAGATTTATATTTACGGAGCATTTGCGACAATTCTTTACACTTTTTTATTGAGCCCTGCTTTTTTTGTTTGTGATTAACATGTCTATCGCTTTGCTGCTACCGTCGCGGACCAATGCTTCCAAGGTAACGTTGGTAATCTCTTAATTTTCAATATAAAATGATTTATAAAGCTATCCGCTTCGCCATAAATATGTATTAAAGAACATTATCACTAAAATATAATTTACAATGGTAAAAAAGTAACAATTCTAATTTTATTGACACTATTTCTTCAACCTTATTTCCATTTAATTAGGTAACCTATTCCAGAGAATTATATTTTAGACGTTGAGATATACCTATCAGTTTCAAAATAGTAAGTTGTCTAGTTTGCAGTAGTTGACGCTATCAAGGGGCTTGTCAATAACTTTTACTGCTACTCCGTCACCAATCCCTACCTTTTGCAAGAACATGATATTTCAAGCTTTGCGACTCCTCTAAGTCTTTTAAGTATGAGCACCAGTTCCTCACCGTTATCCAGCTTCGATACAGATCAGTATAAAACTGACTGGATATAAAAGTTAATGATAAAGCCCCTCGTTCCTGTCCAAGAACTATTCTAATATCGTTATCTATTAACAGATGAGCTCGGAATCAACAAGGACAGATACAAGAGCTTGGCTGACGAGATGGACTCGACCTTCGCCGAGCTGGCCGGCTACTAGACACCACTCCTTCCACACATTCACACACACACACGTACATACACACGCAGTCCGCTGCCACCGCCACAGACACACAACACAACAAACAAATACGTTTGTACACGTGATGTAATATTTATTAATATTTTATGTAAATTTATTTACGATTTTCAATAAAATTAATTTATAACAAGTTAGTTTTGGATTTGTTGTTTCTCTCCTCTGAAAAATAAGACAGGTTTTCCTTGAAGCGTTCTAGCAGTTGGGCTGCAAAAAGATATAAAGAAACACGCCAGAGAAAGATTCAAGTTGAAGTTGAAAAAGGATTCTCAAAATATGTTCCATTTAGCCTTCCCTTATCAGTCTGCAGGACGCTCTAAGATTTATCAGATAAGAAACGTAACGATAGCTCAATGGGAAAACCAACAAGATGTTGCTGTAGGCTGTTAGAAAGTTTTCAAGCTGAAGTACAGAGAACGATAAGAACCTCCTAATAAAACTCAGTGCTATTGTCAAAAGAAATGAGTGTAGATGATGTTCAGTTCATCTTACATCCGATATTTAAATTATTTGAAACAGGTTATATATAGATGAAGCTTTTTATTATGCTCAACAATTTTAAAACATTAACCCCAATCTAGTCAACTCTCTGTATTTGATAGCCTCGCAGTTGGATAACAAATGTATTCTATTACAAACCAGTTTTATTACATGAATGCATTTTCCTACTGAAAGCCGGATAAACACATTAGTCATCGGAAAATTAGATTGCACGTCAATTATTAACAGCGGAAACGCGCCTTAAAACTGTCAACTGTCACATGACGTCTTTCCGCTTTAACATGGCGGCGGCGGAGAGCGCATGCGCGAGGACCGCCGCCACACGCATGCGTGACTACCCTCAGAACCAGATCGATAGTGCAGTGTTGAAACAGCCTGTTGGGCTCCAGTTATTTTCCCTTATTTTCCCGATAAATCGTCGTTTTTCGGTGAAATTGTGAAGTAATTCGTCATCGTGTCGGTGTCAAGTAGCGTGTTACCTGGAGCCATCACTATGAAGATGCTAGCGCCCCACGACGGCCCCGACATAGCGCCAGTCGACTCAGGTCAGTAGAAAACAATCATTAAAATCACTTATAATTGCATATTTAGTACATTGTCTCTTAACCACCAATATTTGAACTAAATATAGCCGTTTGGTTAGTTAGAAAGTAATATTAAAAGAAAAATACTTGGTGCGCAATACATAACATATAGAGAAAGAGGCTTTGTTATGTCGACACCCTATAAATAAATATCTAATGATTAGTTTTGGTAGCAAATTATTGACGGCTTCTTGAACCTCCTATGAGGAAAATATGAGATCTAGTATAAATGCGAAAGTTACAAGATTAATCTTAGTTTTTGAGATGATACGGTCTTCGATTTAGGATGGATGTATGTTTTCTTCCTTTATGCCAAGAACTACGCAGAAGGCTTACGCAATCTCCTTCCTATATGTACCAGTATTTCCGGAGATACATAAGTAATCATAAATAGATTATGTGATCGATATGGTCCAGTTAGTGACACCAACTAGATAATAAATTATATTCAGGTCTTTGTCCTTTTATTATGACCTCATATTGTATGGATAGCATTAAAATAAACATATCAAAGGATAATAAATATTACGTCAAACTTTATAGCGTATATAAAATATTTATGTTTCATAATATTATTGTGCGCCGTAGAAATTTATATATAGGCTATTATTTTTCCAGCCAGTGGGATACAGAGTCTTTACTTACAATCGTACTTATGATTATTCATAATTTTTTATTTTGGTTTCTTTCACTAAACTTCTGACTCAATGAATTAAATTTGCATTATTAATAATTAAAACTCCATTCTATTTATTAAGCTTAGTGCAAATTGATTCTATCAATTTCAAATGACGGCCTCATAATATATCACAATGTTAATTGAATTCCTGGTAATAGATTTATAAATAACAGGAAACTCTTTTGTTTTAACTAAAAATAATGGTTTTGCAACTTGTTTATTTTTTTACTATTTTTGAAAAGGAAGGAAAAGTATTAAAACAATTGTTATATTATAATTTATTGTAACATTAATTGTTACCTTTTAGACCAGGTTCGTAATGATTATGTGTGTATTGTAGCTATATTTGTGTCACATGTATTTTCATTCTCATTGGCATCAAAAATGCATGCGTATTCCATTATTGAAAATTTTATAAAAATACCCCGTAGTCTGGATTTGATGGTAATAGATTTGCCCTATGTTACATAGGACTTACATAACATAACATAATGGGTGTACTATCATCTCTGTTTACCCCATTGTAAAATATGTAGGGACACGTGCATTTACCCCTAAACATGTTGTTGTTTCTTTGTAAATGTCACCGCATTTGTTTACTCCGTATAAATACGAAAATAAACTGATATTAACAGGGGACAAAATGGCATCCTGCTTTCCTCTGAAGATCAAAATAATTATAAACGCTTGAGGCGCTTTTCTCTAACATAGCTTTGTTATTTTTAATTGTGCGCTAAACAAGGCATCATTAAGGGCTGCTACCCACTCGGGCATACAGACCAGATAGGTCTTATTATAATCTACCCACTTAAGAGTATTACTTTGAGCTCAGACTTGAAGCTTACGTGGGTATTTGCCGTAGGCATTTTGGGTATTGTACATACATGTTGTGTAAAGGTCCATTTTGGTGACAATAGAAATAGCCCGTCATCAGCTGTATGTTGTTGAGGATAATTTTTGTTAGAAGCTTAATCCAGAGACAGTTTATTATAATTATTATTTTAACACCTATTACGAGTACCTACTCACATTCGCAAACCCATACATTTTCTTACAATCGAATAATTGAATAAACTTCTAAGTTAAGCTTCTAAGTAAACAATAACTTAGAAGGAAACGTCAACTTGATATATTTTGTGGCAATGACTTGCAATCTGTCAACCCTCGTTCGTTTTGTAGTACTGAAAGTTTAGCAGTGTAACATAAACTTTATGGTACACAAGGGATACAGGCCTATCATTCTACTAATTGATTCCGAGCCTCAGAAAGCACGTTAAGCCATTGGTCACAACCGGCTGTTATTCGATTTTTGACATTCGTTATTTTCGAAAGTCTCACAACCAGTCTACTAAGGAGTATCGTGGAGATAGCCATAGATTCATGTAAAATACTAGTATTTAGCTGCATCCGGTTAGACTGGAAGCCAACCCCAACGTAGTTAGGAAAAGACTAAACAGATGTTTAGAGATTATTGTGACGCAAACGAATCCATTAATCCTCGTCATTTTCGATTGAAATTGGTTTCGTTTGACTAGAATTGCTTTCAAAAGTTGTAAATTGAAAGCAATTCTAGTCAAACGAAACCAATTTGACTCAATTGCAAATCGAAAATATGTGGCGTAATTAGATAGCTGATCTGTAGAATGTTTAAGTACTACGAATAGAGACAGGAAAACGGGTACTCAAGAGAAAAGGCACAAAAATATATTTTCATCATAAAAACTGCAGTAAAACCACTAAAAGTAGCATCATATTTCGCCTCCATAAATCTTCATCAACTTCACAAGTCATTAGTCAATCAACGCGATATAAAAGCTCGAGTGGACGAAGCCGACGGCCATCGGCGACCAAGATTTTTTTTGTCTCTTATCCGTCTGGTACGATTCGTGGTTTGTTCTTAGAAAATATAATATTTCAGGTGTTATTAGTTGTTCGTTTAGAGGAAGACCAAAGACGATGGATGGGCTGTGTGAAATATGATATGGCTAGAGAGGAGGTGACTACCGAAATGACGACTAATAGAGAAAATATCGAAGAAAGAGATATGTTGCACCGACCACAAATAAATTTGGATATGTGCAGGAGAATGTTGATAATGATTCCTGTTCGTTTAGTTAGATTAAATAATATATGAAGTGATAGGATTGGAGCAAGTTCTCTTGGGTAATGATAATATATGTGATGTCTCAGGGCCGTAGGCAGGGGGAATTTTGGGACCCCCAGAAATGTGAGAAACCAGAATCTCAATCCAGAGATCGATCGGGTGTACCTCCGTACAGATAATTGTAATCTATTTCGCATAGGCGTGCTTTATAATCTGCAAAAGCAGTAAAAGTACGTTTACTTTATTGAAATTGATAATAACTAAGCTCTTCATCAATTTTAAATTTGGCCTAGAATGTCTAAGATCGAAAAATCTTCTTTTTTTATGAGGTTCCGGGAAAAAAATGCCATTTTAAAAATAACAATAAATAATACTCTTTTTTTATGAATCTATACTCTTTATTTAGCTTATCTGAAATGCTTAATATATCCTCCATACTTTATTTCTTCTAAAAAAGTTTTAACTCTGCTAGCCGCTGCTGCTGTCTTTCAGGCGGTTATTTGAAGAGCCTTTTATCAGCTATTGTTTTAGAAAACTGTGAAGTCTGGGTTTTGTTAGCCTGTATTTGTTTGTACTAGTCACAAATCAGATGGAGGGGTAACATAAAAAAAAACTTGTTGTAGTAGTAGTTCACGCGATAGTCTAATAAGACGTCGTCGTTTCTTTTTTGAGTCAGGCAAAATATATTAAACACCTTTCTCATCATAAGTTCGAGTGGACGAGACCCGACGACGGCGAACGAGGACGTTTTGTCTTTTATTTGACAAATATGATAATATTATTTGTTTGATCTTGTAAAATAGGTGTTAAATTAGTTATACTGGAGCGAGTTGTGTTGGGTAATGATAATGTATAAGTGATAGGATTGCAGGGCTCCCGTCGGCTATTCGTTAATGTTAAGTGTCGTTTCTCAGACGATTATTTGAAGAGCCTCTTAATAGTTAGACAGGGTTTTGGTTTAGAAAATTGCAATAGATATTTGTGTGTACAAGTACATTTGTTTATTCATTGATGAAGCAAAATAGTTACAATTTTAGGGGAAATTGAAAAGTAATATTAGATACCTCTATTATTTCCTGTGTTTATAAAAGCATTTTCGTTTAACCTAAAGGTTTCATTTTCACCTTCTAAGTTGCAAGTCATTTAAAATCCTTAGTGGACGAGACCCGACGGCTAACGGCTAACGAGAATGTTTTTTCTCATAACTGACAGCTATGATGATACGAGTATTACTTGTTTATTGCTGGAAAATGCAATATTTTGGGTGTTATGACTTGTTTGTTTAGATTAAAGTATGTAGGAGGTAAAAAGATTGAACCCGTTCCCGTTGGCTATAGAGTTAATGAGGATGTTTTGTCTCGACTACAAGCTCTTATCAGGAAGATATGAGAATATTATAGTTATTTGTTCTAGGAAAATGCAAATTGACTGCACTGGAAAGGAAGTTGAAAGTCATTATTTCAGGGCATGTAATTTTTTCAGAAAAGAGTTAATATAAAAACAATGTTTTATAGCCGTAACACACTGACTGCGCTGGGGCTCTGTCTCGCATAGGGTCACAGTATTATGCTGAGCGATGGCCGTTTTGCGTGGATGTGACGCATATTTTCCCCCAACTTGTTCTTTTTTTGTTTTGTGTTCTTTCTTTGAGTCATGTTTTCCGCAATTTTTTTTTTTTTTTCTTTTTCTTCTTTGCAACGCAATTGAGCCATTTTTGTCAACTTTACGACTCATTAGTAAATTTTCAAAGAATATAAGCCCAAGTGGACTAGACGGCTATCGGCTTAGGATGTTTTGTGTCTTATCTGACGGATATGATGATGATTTATTGTTTTTTTGGAAAATATAATATTTGAGGTTAGGTGTTCGTTCAGATTAATATACAAGTAGGAAGTGATGGTATTGAACTCGGTTCCGTAGATAATTGAGGATTGATAAGGTTTTTTCTCGATTACATGCCCTTATCTGAACTGAAATATATATGAAAATGCGTTTTAGTTGTTTTTTAAAGAAAGTTGAAGATTACAATTTCAGGGCAAGTAATTTTGCTTTGGAAGTAAAAATAAACAAACCTTTTCTCCATTTCTGTAAACTTTCCGGCTCATTAGTCAATCTTCACGGAATATAAAAGCCCGAGTGGACGAGTCCCGACGGCTATCAGCTAACGACGATGTTTTGTCTCGTTTAGGGGCTCTTATCTGATAGAAATGATGATTATTATGAGTTTGATTCCTGGAAAATGCAATATTTGAGGTATTATGCGTTGTTGGTTGGTTTAGATTAAATAATGTAGGAAGTGAAAGAATTCAACCCTGTTTTTTAGATTACCTAATGAATATTGATGATTGAGATATTTTGTCTCGATTACATGCCATAACCTGAACTGAAAGATATTAAAATGCGTTTCAGTTACATTTTAAAGGAAGTTGAAAATCATAATTTTAGGGCAACAAATTTTGTTTTGGAAGTAACAATAAACAAAGCTTTTATCCATCTCTGTTAACTTTAACAGAATAAAAAAGCTCAGGTGGACGAGAATCGACGGCTATCGGCTAACGACGATGTTTTGTCTCGTTTAGGGGCTCTTATCTGACAGAAATGATGATTATTATGAGTTTAATTCCTGGAAAATGAAATATTTGAGGATTTTTTAATCGTTTACTGTTACTGTGAGCATCCCACTGCTGGGCAAAGGCCTCTGCCCATGTCTTCTAGTGATTGCGATCCAGCTGTGTGTGCAGTGATGTGGACTACTGGTCGTTTGTTATGTTTATTAATCGTTTAGATTAAATAAAAATGGGAAGTGATAGGATTGGAGCCAAGGCTCGTCGGCTATCAGACAAAGCTAATGAGAATGTTATGTTTCTCTATCGACTTGTTAACATGAAAGCCTTTATCTGCTAAATGAGGTTGCTACTTGCTATTTATTTTTGACGTTGACGTATTAGGTACGGGATGTTAAAAATGAAAAAATCTATTATTTAAGATAAGCAAGCATATCAATATTCTTACTTCTGAATTTTATGGAAAATGTCTTGGCGTTCTGTTCGGTATGAAAAAAATGGTATTTCCTCGTCATAATACATAATCAAGTCTCTAATGAAATAATCTATAAATACTCGTCAGCTTTACAAGTCAAATTCAAATTCAAATATTTATTGCTCAACACAGTACATAATCATACATTTCTAGATGTCAAGTGAATGCGCAGTCCTCTGTGTTGCACCAAGTCGTTAGTCAATTAGCACAAAATATAAAAGCCTGAATCGACAAGTCCCGTCGGCTATCGGCTATCTTTAAAGCACTTTACCTCGTTTTATATCTTTTCGTAAACCAAATGATAAGATTAAATAGAAAACTAACTATCCTTGCATCTAACTATAGTTTAGACCTTTACATCGTTTGTCCACCCGCCACTGTCAACGGCACGTCAACGAGAAAAGAGATTATTCGAACCGAGCGTGACGGCGTGGGATTGACACGCGGCCATAGTAAATGTATTATCGCTACTTCGGCACCGTCATCTCATTCTCGTTGACGAACCGTTGACGTGGCGGTGGGTAAACGACCTTAACCAACCTAGCTCATATAACTCGCTGACAAAACAAGCTGTGGTAAATGTCAACTAAGTAGGTACTTATTAATTAATTAGATAAAACAATATTCTTAGCATAAACTCCTACTATGCTTTATCTGTCTAATGCAGCAAAAGAATTTGTGGGAATAGAATGAGTAGAATAAAGGTACAAAACGTACAGCCGTTCGATTCTGTAAAAATATCACCGTGAAACTTAGGTGAAGTGAGCGTGAAGTGAGCTGTCAATAGTGTTAATCCCTAGCATCCTGCCGGTCGATTCTGTGGCAGTGACAGCTCACTTCACGCTCACTTCACCTAAGCTTCACGTTAATATTTTTACAGAATCGACCGACAGGTACATCTAGCATATATGTATTCTCCGAAGAGGTAGGCAGTAAAAAAAGCACACATAAACCTACAAGGGCACTTATGAAACGTCAAAAGCTAGGTGCACGGTTCCAATTGGTCGTTTCCCATGTAGTAGAGCCGGCAAGAAATTCCACGTCACTCTTTTAAAAATAAATGGCTTTTACAATGTTTTCAAATAACAGTGTTAATAGTTATGAGAGGACAGTGTAGACCTGTCGACAAGTCAATCAATCTACCTAGCCTTTTCCCAACTACGTTTGGGTCGGCTTCCAGTCTAACCGGATGCAACTGAATACCAGTATTTTGCATGGAGCGACTGCCTACCTGACCTCCACAACCCAGTAACCGGGTAGTACGATACCCCTTGGTAAGACGGGTTGTCAGACTTGCGGGCTTCTGACGACCCGTAACGACTGTCAAATATCCACGAATGAGCCGGGACCAACGGCTTAACGTGCTTTCCGAGGCACGGTGGAGTCTCGCTATGTAAAGATGGAAGACTCATCCACGGACCAACCCCGGCAAGCGTAGCTTAACCAGACGGATCGACCCGTGCGACTGTTATTCTTAGCCACGGGCTCCGAGGACGAAAATGGTGATGAATAGTAGATACACCACCATTTCGCCAGTTGTTTTTGCAGGAGATTTGAAAGCACTGAATTACAATTACTGTTTAATTTGATAGCGAACGAATAATAACAGCATCCCTTTTTTCTCCGAAGTGTAAGGCAGAGGTGTTTATAGGTTTCCAACATTTTATCATGTTTAAGACCCATGTAATAGTGGACGAGCTTATAGGATTAACTGGGTAAATATTCAGTCTACTGGCTGCTACTGAGAATATCAAACACAACGGTTCTGCCCTTCTGGGGTACCTATTTAAGTAGAATACTACCGCTAGAAATATATTTCATGGGGTTATATTCCTTTAGATGTGAAAATGAGAAATACTAGTTACTTTAGTAACTCATTTTCACATTTAAAGGCATTTAAAAACATTTTTATAAGTTAGGTTCTCCAAAGGCTTATAACCTAATTAAGACTCAGTTCTTAGATTTACCGTTTAATTACAAAAGCCTGGAAGACCATTAATAAGTTTTATAAACTATAAAAGCAATTGTTTTACACAAACGATTCACTTCTCAATATTGCTTACTTTTACCTAATTTCTAGACAGATTTAGCTAAGCCTATAGAACTTCTTAAACATTTATTTAGAAAAAACCCTTTTAAGTTATAACTTTATGCTGATAAGTTACGTTTTCAAAGCTTCCTCTCTCCTACTATTTTGCTTTACCCGACAGGGTGCATAATGATCTCATTTTTAGGGTTCTATACCCAAAGGGTGCCAAACGGAACCCTATTACTAAGCCTCCGCTGTCCGTCCGTCCGTTCGTCTGTCTACCAGTGGCCTTTTTCTCATAAACATGAACGTAATAGGTAGACAGTTGAATTTTTCACAGATTGTGTATTTCTATTGCCGCTATAACAACGAATAATAAAAAAATAATAAAGTTAGTCAGCGTTTCTTGCTCGATCTTAATAGAGATGTGAGATGCAATAAAATATTGAATATTGAGTATCGACTCCCTAAGAGCTATTTAATAAAAGCCAGAAGGGTCATTAATAAATGTTATCTAAAGTAAAATAGCAATTGTTTCAAAACGATTGAAATTTTAATATTAAGTCCCGTTTATATCTTTTAAGTACCCAGTTTTTTTTGTATTTGCATTTATTTATTTGCCTAAAACATGGTATTCAAAGGTGTTACATGAGTTAAGGATGAGATCATATATATTTTGCTTAAGACTAAAGCATGCAAAATGATTGACACAACTTATGTTCAAAATATTCCTAGATAGATTCTGCATTTTCAAAAGAACTCTTTGGACATCACGGATCACCAAGGAAAAAATACGTCACTAAACTTCCTACCCCAGTTGTAGATATACCCTGAAATGCACGTGTCGTTTCCAGGCGCTAATGTAATTGATTGACACAAGTTCTCATGATTGATAAGGTCAGCGGTAGCACTCGCTACTGTGGCGCGTGTACCTACTTGTTTGAACGTGGTTGAGACATACAGAGTAGGTAAATGGGGATCGTAGCACGTGGGATGGAGCTTGTATTGTCTTTCTACACTCAAGGGAAATAGGTGTGAGTTTATGTAAGTTCTCCGTCGTCTCGTGAACTGTTCCCATGTCATTCCCATAGATTTCGCTGATGTTGTCATACTATCCTTCCAGACAAAATATAAAACAGAATGTCTCTCTGTTTGAGTTAACGTTAGTGCGCTTACAACTCGAGAACCAAACGAGAACTAATCCGATTTACGTGATTTCTCTTTTATTCGATAGATATCTGCTCTGGCAAGTTTTTATTTTGTTACGTTACGTGAAATAGGATACCTACTACCTATTTTCAGCAGAGGCTTTTATAGTTTACATTGGCTGCGCCCCGCGGTTTCACACGCATAAATCTCGATCCCGTGGAAATATCGGGATAAAAAATATGTATGTTATAACCTAGGTAATCGTCTACCCATATGCCAAATTTCGTCCAAATCAGTTTAGCCGTTTTTGCGTGAAAGTGTAACAAACAAACATTCAAAAGTTTAGACATATTTATTTTCTCTTCAGAAACAATGAAATCATATATCATATTATTTTAAACAAGCTACAACTACGTGACATTAGTTTGTGAGAGACTGGTTCTTTGACAAGATTCTTATTAACATCCTGGTACCTCATGTCATCTTTAACATTCGCTAGCACAGATGTGATGACCTACATACTTATCCAGTATCTAGATAACTGTTCTATAATTGGAAACTCATTTTATATGCTAAATGCACTTCACTTCGGTAATTGAATTCAATCATGATTGCAAATGGTTTCATCTGACATCCTAGCTTTTAAAATGTCAAACCAATTTGATGGAGATTGCGTTGTGCGATGAAATTGTGTGGATAATGATGGAAAATCTGGATTTATAAATTTTATTACTAGTTCGTTTCTTTGCTCTGAAGTTTGGATATTATTTCCTTCAATTGGTTTGAGATTTTATGATTGCTTGGCAATGCTGATTGTTTTTGTTTTATCCTTAAAGTAGCTCTTCGTTAGTTTCTTATTGATCTCTTATATGGAAGGAATGTTTTAAAGAGACAATGCACAAAAATTTGTTAACTGACTTATGAACTCATATAATTTACATGAAAATATAAGGTGTTTTTCTTTGTGTCGCTGGCACTTCAGATCTTTTTGACTCGAAACTTAAAGAAACATATTTAATGTTTAATCTGCACGAAAAAAACGCACATTTAAAGAATAAAATACATAATATACACACATACAAAAGTAGCCAAAAGCCTCGTATTCAATCAATCAAGTTTGACAAAGTTGTTCATTGGTTGATGTCAAGGCCACGGACCGCAGACAATATTGCGTAATTAATGTTGCGACATTGGCAAATGACAACAAAAACATAACAAAAGCAAAATGCCGATTGCAGAGTTAACTACTTTTGTAACTAATAATAAGAAAAAGTAAGCTGTACGTCGCATCTGTGCAAGAAAAAATCATTGCTCAGCGTAGTGCTGTAACTTCGGACGAACCTAACGTTAACAGCGCTGGTTTTCAGCAATTATTTAATGTCATTAAAAACTTCTCCACTTCTACAGCGTTGTCGTAGCCAGCATATTTTGGGACAAAATATTAATATCTAACTAAAAGATACTACATATTTTGTATGATATCATACATTTTTCCAAACACTTGTTCCATCCTAAGCAAGTATATTCTCGATCGTAAGCCTGTCCTACACACATTCAATAACTGTATATTACATTCATGACCGATTTGTGTGTGAACCTATGCACCTGACAGCCGGATTACTCGTGTGATCCCATTATCTCACAAACGTTTGCGGAGGCCTAATATAATCTCTTGTCGGACCACCCACTGAGAGCGAAAGCACTATATTCAAAGAGAGAGAGAGAGAGCATTTACTGGAAACTGGACTGAAATTATTGATGTGGTGGCGATGTTATAGAGGCAAACTGAAATTGTACATTAAATGACGCCTACCTATGTAGTTACAAAGATTTCAAGGCACCGGCTCATCGCGTTTGGTTCGAATTATTTCGTTTATCGGTGACGTCCGGTGGAGAAAAATTATAATCATTAAGGTGGGTACGTCAAAGTATGACAATGAGGGCCCAGAGAATATAAAGAGTCGTAGGACGCGTTTGATCTCTAATCTCATCTAGCGACCCGAAAGCCATGATGTGGTCGAAGATGGAGCACTCTTGCCTAGAAGTAACTTATTTACTCTTGAATTGAAGACTCCAGGTTATAGCTATCAGGTCAGAGACTCAGTCAAATATCCGCTACTGTCCATTTCAAGAAAATCTTGCAAATCGCAGCCTACAACCGTATTAACATAAACCCCTTTTTATCAAGATTTCGTATCAACAATTTGACCTCTTATAATAGAAAAGTACCTGGGCCACCGAGCTTTGCTCTGGTGAAAATAGAGAATGCTCATATAATAGTATACGATAGTTCATACTAATTCCATGCTGCCATGTCATTATTCTAAGGTATCTTGTTCTAAACTTTGGGCGACCGAGCTCTCCTCCGGTGAAAATATGGAGAAAACGAATTTTCCCAGGTATGAGTCCTAGCTAGATCGATTTTTCGCCCGCATAAACCCCTATATTGCATCTTTCATCCAAACCGAGCTGTTTTCGAGACCGTGTTTACAGACATATATATACACAAATATTGCTCATTTAATAGCATACGATATAAAGATAGTCCAGGAGCTTTTCCTATCTTTAGTAAATGCAAGTCAGATAGGTAAGTAATTGAAAATGTCACGTTAAACGCACTGCCTCGTAATAACTACACGATTACGTAAAAATACTGTCAACACGTGTCTGTGGTCACGTGCCAGATCGTTAAGGTTGATGGAAGTCTTTTCCAGAACTATAAATTATGTAATTGATAGTATAAAGGTGGTGTTAAATGCAAAACGTGAGTGAATGTGTTACCAATGATACGCTTTACCTGCTTCCCTTAGCGTAATACATATAAAGGTGGCTGTACCTAAAATAAAGGTACAATCAGGGAAATTAATTGTTTAGCTACACACAACCATTTCATACAACTGTCAAAGAATGATAGTTGTGATTTGAATATACGGAGAATTTAAATTGATAGTCAATTTGCTTAAATCTAACTTCACATGTTCCTCTTCTTAATAATACAAATGTATATTCATAGATAGTTTTATTCAACGACATATGACTTGCATAGATACCCAAATATGGGTACTATTTTGTTACCATATTTCTACATCATTTTCAGATAAAAAACTTAAAAACGACAATACTTCTACTAGATTAAACAAAATGATTTCTTTCTTTTATCTATGCTTAGTGCAAGACCAGTCTTGAGGAAATCCAATTAAATTATCTATGCACATCTTTAGCGTCATATCATTAGTTCTTAAATATTTAAAATTAGTGCCGGCTATGACTCTTCATGAAACGTTTTGAAAAAGTCCATTTCTACGTAGAGTCCAGAGGTTTCTCGATTTTTCTTTTCGTTGTTTCACATAACAATAACAATGCATCAAACTTAATTATCCACCAAAAAAAAAGAAACAACTTCTCCATAAACTAATTACGGTCCTAATAGAATCAGTAGAAAGATTTAATATACTGTTATGCGTAGCTTTTGGACCCAAATAAAGTAATAGTTACGTGAGCCGACGCCAGATGGCGACACTTAGCTAATACAATTAGACCTCGTTTGTCCTGTCAGAGGTCGAGTAAAGGTATACAAGAGGTATATCTGTATTTATTACAAGTATAAAAGTATTGACGAATAGGTTTTTATGTCTTATATATATGTCTGGTAAGATCGTAATGTTGGCAAGGCTGAGTTCCCATTCATTAGTCATTTGTAGACGGTGTAAAAATCAATAGGTTTGTCATTTAATAATAGGGTTATTAAATATATTAAAGAGCTTATAGTTACGATGGTCCACTCTTACAAAGAGGCCTATCCCAGCAGTGGGAACGTTATAGACTGGCTATGCTTATGCTATGTAAGTTAAGATTTATGTCTTTTTAGGGTTCCGTAGTAAACAAGGAACCCTTATAGTTTCGCCATGTCCGTCTATCTGTCTGTCTGTCTGTCCGTCCGCGGCTTAGCTCAGAGACGGTTAGTACTAGAAAGCTGTGATTTGGCATATATACGTATATACATATTAATCATGCCGACAAAGTGGTAAAATAAAATCAAGAAAAAAATCATTTTTTAGGATACCTCCCCTACATGTAAAGTTGAATGTTGGATGTTTTTTTTTTCCTCATCTACCCCATGTTGTGGGGTATCGTTAGAAAGGTCTTTCAAAAATATTGTGAGTTCGTCGCAACCATTTTTGGATTCAGGGATCCGTTTGCGAAATATTAAGCTTTTAACTGAATTTTTTTTTTTGAGTCAGTGTCCCCCCCCCCCCTTCTAGCTAAATGGTTGTACTTGGAGTTGTGAAAAAAATCACAGCAGTAGTACGTATATATATAACGAAATTAAAAGGAAAACTATGAGAGCTAAGTAGGCTGTACAGGTTAACGAGAAATAATCAACCAACTTAAATTTGCAGTTTGAAAAACATGATCTCCCATACGTATGGGAGAACACATTTTTCAACTACAATGTTAAGTTTGTTCTTGGGATAAATTCATCCCAACTACGGTACCCTTCATTGTGCGTGGTCCGACACGCACTTGGCCGGTTTTTTAATATGTTTTTAAAAGTCATCGATTTATCTGATAATAAAGTTTATTCCCGTTGTCCCCGTATGCCATATCCCCGTCACGGGGACAGCGGGACGTGATTTAATTTATTTCCCGTTGTCCCCATAACGTACATTTGGCTAACGGGGACAACGGGAAGTAAACCTTTTTTAAATCGAAACAGCTAGGTTAGGTTAGGTTAGAACTGTGACCACACAACGCACGAGCCGAGCGAGCGAAGCGAGCGGTGCCGCGGCAGCGGCCGGCGAGTGCCAGAAACATATTTTTGAATGTAAAACCAAACCACGGGGACAACGGGAAGTATTATTAAATATTTAATTGAAGTACCGCTGTCCCCGTAGGACGGGGACACGGCGTACGGGGACAACGGGAATAAACGGATAATAAATGATACAAATAAAATTATAATAGTGGCTAATTATTGTAGGAATATAGGAATAATAGGAACCCTACGTTGAAACAAGAATAACTTTAGAAAATCAGATTTAGAATAGGAAGCTAAGCAAGATTAGCTACTAAATGCTCTAAATCTTAAAAAATAAAAATCGAGTTGTTGTCCACCTTTTACTATGGATGATGTACATGCCTTTAAGTGATGTAGGTATTTACACAGTATTGAAGACTGACTTGTGATTACCTATTGGTACTATCCTTGTAGAGCAGCTGAGCTCGTGGCTAAGTAATAACTGCTGCATGGGTCGATCCGTCAGGTTAAGCTACGCTTGCCGGGGTTGGTCTCTGGATGGGTCACCATCTTTACATACCGAGACTCCTCCGTGCCTTGGAAAGCACGTTAAGCCATTGGTCCCGGCTGTCATTCATGGATCTTTGACAGTCGTTACGGGTCGTCAGAAGCCCGAAAGTCTGACAACCAGTCTTACCAAGGGGTATCGTATTACCCAGTTACTGGGTTGTGGAGGTCAGATAGGCAGTCGGTCCATGTAAAATACTGGTATTCAGCTGAATCCGGTTAGACTGGAAGCCGACCCCAATAAAGTTGGGAAAAGGCTAGGCAGATTGATTGACTATCCTTGTAAATATGTCGTTGGTGTGCATTGCTCAATAAATAAATCGAATCCATAAAAACTGGCTCCAACAAGACATCGTTATACAAATCTATTTAATTAAACAAATGAACTACATGACCTACTTATTTATAACAATAACAAGGTGAATACTGAAGAGATAACACGTAGCGAGCTCATCGCGACATCAACCGGAACTCGCGTTTCCTCCAGTTGGCACCCCCTACTTCCGTTGTACAATTGGCTTTAGGTACTTATGTACTGTTGTATTTCTATTGATATTATATAAACAATAATATTACGATCATTGTCACATACATCTACTTATTAATATTATGACACTAGCACGGTTCAACGCAGCTAACCCAGTAGTTACAGCACAGACTTGGAGTTTTGCAATAAGGCCTGGGTAAAAAAAAAAAAAATCTAATAAGTCCCGTCAGTCAGAGAATAAAAAAATATTAGACACGTATTTTTTGCTTTATTAATAAAAAATTACTTAAATAAAACACATTTTAAGTTGGGGAGTGGGGGTCGCTACATCACAAGTAAGTATAAAATCTACATACTTCTGACGTCATGGCACATTTTAACTCAATGTATCGCCGTAATCCTTAGATTACGTAAAAAAAGAAAAAACACGTGTCCAATATTTTTTAATAAACTCCATGACGGACTAAAAACAAAATTTTAGTCATCATCCCTATTGCTTTCATCACCCATGCTTAGTGGTGAAGTCTTCACCGGTATGCACCTTCACCGTGAAGGAGCATTATGAAGAAGCTGGTAAGTCTTATAACCAAACATTTTAAGGCAATGAGCTCGCTAGAATATTGGTCCATTCTCTCCCAGAGGTAGTCCCAGGAGTGCAAAAATGATAGGCTGGTTACGTTATGTACAGAATCGAGCGTCGAAAGAGACATGATATAAAATAATTAAATATTCGTTTATTTGCTTAGAAAGTTGTACACAAAATAAAGGTGTTTACATTTTTTGATAGATGCCTGTGTAGTCTACCTTAAATTGGCATGCCGAGGTTGCGAGTTGTCCGAAACCTGCCGGGGTTGCGAGTTATCCGAAACCTGCCGGGGTTGCGAGTTGTACGAAAGGGATATCGTGGCCCCGGCACACAGGTAACGGAAGGAACACGGGTGGGTTTTAGTCAGTAAAAGTCTGACACGCCCTCCCGCTCCGCCCTGACCGGGAGAAGTTATTGTCCCAACCTCAAAAAAAAATAAAAAGGCATGCAAAGATTGAAAGTAAAGTAGTAATGACAAAAGAACAACGTCAGTGAAATTAATATGACAAAAAAAATAAATAAGCGAGCATAATAATAATCGATACCGGTGGGCTACTATTTTCTATATTTTTTAATTCTTTTTTTCAACTACAAAAATGTATTTTATACGTCGAAAAATTTAAATAACGAAATAATAAGAACAAAATACGCAATGTCAATAACTAAATCTAAAGTGTAGTGTAATAAAAAAATCATTAATTAAATTAATTGAATAATAACACTTATCAAGTAATAGAGTTTTTGATGAACACCACTGACGCTATTTTTAACGTGGCCACCTACTGGGCACAACTACTTTAAAAAGCACCATCGACTCGAGCGAAAAGTCTTTTTGATACACAATCACCAGCACCTTAATTACGTAACACAAGACCAATCATAATCTGAATCATTTTGAGGGTTATTGCTAATCCATTGCTTCTTAAGTTCGAACAATATGTCTGCTCAGCAACGTAAAAAACGCAATTAATTTTGTTAAACTTTCAAACCCAAAGCATTTATTTCAAATAAACCAATTAAAGGTACTTTTGAATTGTCAAGGGGTCGGTCAGTCAGAAATATGAAGCTAGTTGCCCATTCCAATGCGTGGTAGGTTCCTATGGAGAAGAACGGGCAAGAAACTCCACGGACACTGTTTTAAATCAGAATATTGTTACAAAGTATTGGTTACAATAATAATGTAATCAATCATGTTGTAATTATACATGTGAGAACAATGTAGAAAGACGTGCGCGTTAAAAGAGTCCGTAATAAAACAATTAAAACAATTCAAAAATTAAAATACAACAGTTTGTGATTGATCGTGTGTTACTCAATTAGGTTGCAGATCTAAGCAGGCAAAAGACAGACAGACAACGTCTTTCAGTCTAGCAAAGTCCGATCGGTTACCATTCCGTCTAGAATCGGTGTGATAGTGTCAACGTAGCCTTGAGTGCATTCGAGCTAATCCGATTTAGTTTATAGCATCATTAATCACATTTAATCAACTTGGCCTATGTAGGACACTGCTGAAGAAAGGCTAGACAGCCTGGTATTGATTTAATTCTGTACCTATCATTATCATCATTCTCTCGTTGAATTGAATTTTGTATCGGTGTTCTAAACATCTGGGTTAGACATCTATTGAAAACAGATGCTACCAACTACCTTCTGGAGACTTACATTATATTTCCATAGATTTATGTAGCTCGCATATAGGGGCTTGTGGCGAAGTAATAACAGCCGCACGAATCAATCGATCAGGTTAAGCTACACTTGCCGCGGTTGGTCCGTGGATGGGTGACCATCTTTACATACCAAGGCCTCGGAAAGCACGTTAGGCCGTTGGTCCCGGCTGTCATTTGTAGATCTTTGACAGTCGTTACGGGCAGTTAGAAACCCAAAAGTCTGACAACCAGTCTTACTAAGGCGTATCGTGATACCCAATAACTGGGTTTAGGTTTAGGAGGTCAGATAGGCAGTCGCTCCAAGTAATACTGATATTCAGCTGCATCCGGTTAGACTGGAAGCCGACCTCAACATAGTTGGGAAAAGGCTTGACAGATGATGATACACTTTGTCCTAGAAAATCATTTTTGCTTTTTGGTTATGAAAACTGTTTTATAAAAATAAAAATAAAGTGGAAACCTGGATCTTGACGGGATATATCATCTAAGCCTTCTAAAGCAACAGCAATAAATCAACTTAATACATACAACAGATGTACAGACATATTTACATACATTTCTGTACCTTCGTGTAGCTTCTCACAGGTTAGAACAAAAAGTATTTCCATTTATATACATACTTATGAATTCAAATGATTTTATGAAACTCTTATGTACGGTATCATAAATCATAACTTGATACTTTTACTTTTTTGATATAAAAATAATTTGTAGGTATTATATAGGCTCTTGGATGTCGGAAAATATCCCACGGATGTACTACTCGGATTAAAAGTACCTACCCTTTGTTAATCCAGGTTATAAATTATCCGTGTGCCAAATTTCATCCAAATCCGTTCAGCCATTTTTGTGCCAATCCGGAACATACATTCAGACAAATAGACAAACGCACAAACATTCTAAAAACTATATTTTCGGCATCAGACTCGTTCCCACACCTCGCAGCAATTATATATTTCCCAAAATAAAATTTCATTGTACCGGTTTGAGTTCTATACTAGTTTATTATTTATATAATATAGATGGTATTCAGCTGTAACATAGTCATGTTATTACAGGTATAATCAGCCAACTCATTCACATAAAACTAGCCTTCTTTTCAGGTTTCAGGACTTCAAGTAATTGCTGTTTTAAATACCAAAGGCTTAAATGATGAATATTATCTTAACTGCTTAATTGAAGGTTACCTACTATCTATTACCTTGATATCTATAACTTATCTAATTTATTGAATTACTACTCAATCAAGTGGTTAACAGTGGAGAGCAGTGGTAACGGCCACGACTTTCAAGTGGTGGGTCGTAGGTTCGAACACTGACAGGCGCTTTACTTTGTGTAAATTATTTCATCACCATTTTACTGCTCTCAAAACGGTGAAGGAAAACATCGTGAGGGAACCGGCATGTCCTAGAACTAAAAAATCGAAGACATTTGATTTACCAACCCGCACTGAGCCCGCGTGTTGGATTACGGCCGGTTCTCACTTATTGGAAGGAGGCCTGAGTCCCAGCAGTCGGAATATTGTTCTAGATACCTTAGTATCTTCTGACATTTAATGTTTTTTATCATCTGATATTTATTGTTTATTAATTTTGTATAATAAACTCGGGTGTCTCATCAATTCTTTCTGTTGAAAGGTGCATCTTGTCTTGTCAAGTTTTATTTCAAGAGCAATAAGTCTGTCTATATTAATGAAAATCAATCAATTAACATAAGTACATGTACCCTAATTACGTAATACACGATCAATTAGAATCTGAATCGTTTTGAAACAGATTGCTAATCCATTGCAACATAAGTTCGAAAAAAAATCTGCTCGACGACGTGAATAACGCAATGAATGTTGTTGAACTCTCAAAATGAAACAGGCTAGTCGTAATCGTTTACGAAAATGTGTTGCGTAATTAGATAGCTGTTCAATTACAAGTGAAAATATCTAGAATCAGCAAAATGTTTTTCCTTAAAGGTCACAAAAACATAGTACAGATTCAATACAATTCAGCTGATATGGGCCAGAGTATTGATCGGTGAACGACCTGAGCGCATTACACTAAACGAAATCCCATACTATTACAATAATATTATGTTATCCGTGCCTGTAAGTACGTACATTCTGACTGCCTGCCAAAAGATATTAGCTGGAGTTGAAACGTTTCTAGAAATCGATATAGCTTTGGCTATACAGTTAACACAAGCGTATAACTATTTTTTTTTCATTGTTACATGTAAAACTAGTTTCTTTTAAATGGTTTTCGACAAATAATGAACCTTTAGGGGTATGAGGAACAGGGTGTAAAGTTCACTCATCCCCCATAGAAAAGGGAGGATCCTCCGACCAGGCGGGTGTGTGATGTCTGGCGGGCAACTGCCCAGAGGTTGAAGTCGGGAAGCTTGTATATATGTTTATCGCGCGGTAAACTCTATTTGCGCGATGCAGGATTTGTGTGACGTCAGGATGTTGTGTGACGTCAGGTCTTTGGTGCGTAGTTCGCGATGCCGCTACAAACCGTTAACATAGGGCGTTGAATATCAAGCTCCAGGTCTACTGCTGGTGGTTAAAACAAATACTGTATTTCTTAAGGGTTTCTTATTACCTACTGATTACAATTATAAGATAAGACAATACAGACATAAGATTTTAGAGGTATGAGGAACAGGGTGGAAAGTTCACTCATCCTCTTTAGAAAAGGTAGGATCCTCCGACCAGACGGGTGTCGTGTCTGGCGGGCAACTGCCCAACGATTGATGTCGGATAGTCTTATATATGTCGTTCGCGCGGTAAACTGCGTATTATTGCGCGATGCAGGATTTGTGTGAAGTCAAGATTTTGTGTGTCGTCAGGTGTTTGATGCGTAGTTCACATGTGGCGATGTAGATGCACAAGACGACCGATCTGTGCGCACGACAACAGTGTCGGCGAGTGAGTCAATGGCAGACGGAGGACCGCGATCGCGATGTGTTGTGTGGCCCGACGTGACGTCAGAAACATTGGAATTTCGAAAAAGAATAGACAGCGGCAAAGTTTTTTATGCTATCAACGACTCATGATCACCAATTTTGTTCCGTCAAATGTAGTGATTTTATCATTTCCCCCTTTTTTATTTGTTCAATGACCGGATCGTGGTCATCAGTAGTCAAAAGACTGATATTATGATGATGTTTAAATCTATGATACCTATAGCTGTTGTACTCTACCTTATCTTCCTTGCTTTAGTTGCCTAGGAACATCATTTCCCTTACATACAAGATTATATTACGATTACGAAAAATATTTTCATAAAACGAAATGTACCTACGATAATTTATTTTAATATAATAAAAAAAAACAATATTATGTTAAACTACCTTTAATATAACTAATACACGATGGTAATAATATTCCGCCTTATACGTAGCCGCTACGTTCATACAATAATAATATCACCGTTCGGTCGTAGAAGTGCTACGGCGTAGCGCTACGGGCTACGGGCGTAGCAGTTATCTTTGATATTATGTTGTGTATGATATTTGATATCTTTGCCTTTTGTGTTGAAGGTTTACTGATTATTTAGTAAAGCAATTTCATTAACACAATATGACATCACGCTTGTATTACTCGACGGTGTAGGCAGAGGCAGAGGTGAATCAACATTGGCCTGGGCAAATGTTGATTCACCTCTGCCTCTGCCATTCTGCCTCTGACATTAAAAAAACATGTCACAAAACATGTGTTCTAGCCAAATATGTCTGCTTTTATAGCTCTACGTTAGCATATTTCTCAGTGACACTAAACCTATTGAATCTCACTAGTCGGCAAGCTAAAGCACTTCGGAACACTGTCCAGATGTCCCGCATTGCTCAGTTGAGCGGACATTATTCTATTACGCTGACTGTAACAAGAGTGGGACAGACCGCATGGCTTCAAACCGCTACACGTATTCAGAAAGCTTTATTTATTATTTATTTATATATACTTTATTGTACACCAGATTATACATTACAAAAAGAAAAAGTAATACATTACAAAATATACAATGGGCGGCCTTATCACTTACTGCGATCTCTTCCAGGCAACCTTGGCACGGACAGTGATTTTCTGGACATAAAATTGGGCTGTCTTTGATGTAAATAAAAAGTATATAAGTACAATATACAATACAGCGCGCAATAAAGCCAGGAAAATGATGAATCGACTTGGGCAGGAGAACATTTTTCGGATTAATAATAAATAAGTGCAGGAGATTTGAAAGCAATGCATTTACAATATTTACTCAATACTTGATTTGCATTCCACAATGTGTACTTAGGTGGTAAATTAAAATTATATGTGATCATTATAGACCCCGTCGGGTACAGCATAATAGTAGGAGAGAGGAAACTTTGAAAAAATTTACTTAACTTATCAGTCTTCTGAACAAACTGTAATATTATTCAATATATTTACATAAATAGTTTACTGTACTTATAAGCTTATAAGATTATGTTAGCATTTATATTTTATCGTTTAAATATTCGTTTATACTCTAATAGCATTTACTTATTAGAAATTGTTTTAGTTTTTTTATAAATATATTCAATTTATCTTCTTTTTTTATTAATTCTGGTAGTTTGTTATATATTTTTATGGATATTACGTAGGGGATTGTAGAATGTATTTTAAGCCGAGAAGTTGGAATGTTTAATCTTGATTTATGTCGGAGTGTGTATTTAATTTAATAGTCGACAACTATTAAGTCATAACACAATATCTCGTCTGTTTTCCCGGAACGGTTAGACAGAAGTGTACCTATACGAGTAGGTCCACATTTCGCCACTTATTTTTGAAGTCCTATGTAACAGTGGGCGAGCCTATTGGCATCAACCGGGCATAAATACAGACTCCGGGCTGCTACTGACAAATAGGGATGTTGACTGGGAAAAAAAAACGATTGAATCCGTCAGTCAGATAATAAAAAAATATTAGACACGTGTTTTTTGCTTTATCATATAAATAAAAAATGATTTAGATAAAACGTATTAAAGTTGGGAAGTCGGGGCTCGCTACGTCACAGCTCAGTATAAAATCTACCGGAGAGTGCCGTCATGACACATTTTAACTCAAAGTATTGCCGTAAACTTTTCATTACGTAAAAAAATAAAAAATACGTGTCCTAAATTTTTATTCAACATCCCTATTCCTGATGGAATAACTCAGTGGTACTTTACCCTACCAGGGAATCAAAAAGTCAGTAAATCATGCTCAGCAGGAGCGCTTCCACAAGAAAATTACTAATATGTTGTTCAAATGTGACTACAAAAACATAATCTTTCATAAGGACATATTTTATATCTAATCATATTTGAACAGACTGCAACAGTGAGGGGACAAACCACACGGGTACCAACCCTACTTGTATTTGAAAGCCCTTCCTTTGAGTTTAGGGTAGCAAAGAGGATTTTATAATGACATACTCAAGTAGTGTCAAAAGAATATAAAAACATTATACAGGTTTTCCACGTTAATTAAAAAATACTCAAAAAAAGGTATTTTCTTATGACGTAATGAATGAAATTATGGGCAGATAAAAAAATGAAAGCTTTTGCTACTTGGCCTAAATTACTCTCTTTAAGACTTTTCAAGGTTCTTTTACTACAAAAATACAGACGCAGAAAAAAAATCCTGACCTTACCCTGTAAGAGACATTCATACATTTTCATAATTGAGCACGTAACGAACAACGGGTCTGTTTGTTGCCAACTCAACATCGGAACCCACGCGATCCCAAACAGACCTAATCTTATTACTCTGTGGTCGGGACGCAGACGTGACCATGGAATGTGACCTGTGACCACAAAAGTCCCCTTTGTAAACACAGCTGTTTTTAAATGAGATCATTTTCATTGTTACTTTTTGAGATAATTTGGGGAACTTTTTTGGGTTCTGTAACTTCAGGTGTGGTTTGCATAATGATGTTGTGTACGTGTCTTATTATTTCAGTATCGCCTTTCGCGTTTTATTTCGGCAGGAACTTTATTAACGCGTAACCTCGCGTCCTACGCATTCGACGCGATCGCTGTATGAATTATGACGTATAAACGCGACTTGATTGATCGCGCGAGTATGTCAAATTCACGATGATCGCTTACTCACGCGACACTTGCTTTCGGTTAGGACGCAACCTAATTTGCCTTTTTTATTAAAAAAAGGCAGCATTTAATGTCATAAAAAATACCAAAAGCTGTCAAATATCATACAATCATTTGGGTCTTCATTACCATGTCACCCCAGTTGAAGTTGCCATCCATCTTTCTGAACTTAATCGCCCACTGAATCATCCAGAACAGTCACTTTGCATCCAAGTGTCTCCCGCTAAGATTCTGATATCATACGTCACTTGCAAACGGCTCAATTATCCCATAACCTTTTCTCCGGTCAGAGGCAGTTTCAACGTCATGGAATAGAAATTGTTTTATACAGTATTCCAGAGAGAATTTTTTAGCAATAACTATTCTTAAAATACATGTTGAATACTTGACCTTTAGATCTGTTGATAAGCCCATTTGAAAGCTTCGAGGGGACTTCTTTCCAAAATTATGTTTACTAAAGGCTCTGACAAATTATTAACACGTTTTCAGTAAGTGTAACAAATATTATTTCTTGCTCAAACGACCCTTGAATCTCTGTTAGTATTACGTGCGCAAATGTAGCGGGTTTTAAGTTAGAAGATATTTTTAGAACAGGTATTATTGTGTTTGAGAATGTTGTTATTTTGTTAACAACATTAATGGGGTGAAAGTAACTTAAAATGAGCTTAAATTATCAGCTATTAGGGATGAATCGTTCGTATATTAGGAGGAGAATGAAGTATATCTTATTTGCAGGAAACATGATTGAAGGATTGAACGTACACCTCTGCCCAGTGCTTAACCCTTCAGGAAATACTGGCGATGATGTTTTGTTATGATTGAAAGGTCTTCGATTAATAATGTTTTGTGACAAAAATTCAATCATAAAATGCAAGTTACATTGTACTGTAACATGTATTGTAAAATTCATGTTACATTGTCTCATTGTCAGTCTAGTGGTAGCAAGCGCTACTGGTGAGGCCAAGGGTGATGAGGTCCTGGGTTCAATTCCCGGGTCGAGCAAAGTGATATTGGGTTTTCTATCTGGAATTTCTCAGTATTAGCCGCAGTCTGGAGTTGTGCCCGGTTCATGGCAATAGGCTCGCACCCTATTACATGGGATTTAAACATAACTGGCGAAATGTGGGTGTACATCTTGGGGAAGCAAGGCTGTTATGATAAAGTTACATTGTTTTTTTAAATACTCCGGCGTACGCCATACGCTATTCATAAGGTGACAGGTCAGTCGGTATAAATCATATCCAAGGTAGCGGCACAAAGATGGCTATGAATCCTAAATGTGGTCCATCAAATATACACGGAGGGTCGTTTCAAAGTGTTCTCTACTTTATAACAAAGGATACATGTGTAGCTAAAACTATGAATAACAAATCTGGATTCTTCTAGCCCTCGAAAATTGTTTCTCTTTATTTATTGAGTGCTGGAGTATCTTTCGGAGATTTTGACTGGATTTTATTGCAAATTCTTGCTGATATTTTTTGGGCTGTGTGGGTATTGTTACATACAGTACCCAGGCGGTAATATAACACAGCTAGCTATGGAAAGAGACTAGCTATCACACAAATACAAGAGATAAAGGCGACGCTCTACCGAGTCAATATTTTCCTAAACTAGATGTGAAATGGCCGGAACTAATACCATTATGATTACTAATGTTCATTGATTATTTTACCCGACTATGGCGAAGCAATACGGAGGTTTAGGATTTTGACGGTATGTATGTATGTATGTTCACCTGTTACCTCATAACTTCTAAACTAGTGATCATAATTTGACAAATGAAGTATTGCAAATGAGGTTTACAGACAAATTAAAAATCCGGAGTCACACGTAATCTGCTCGATTTATGCCCTAACACGTGTGACTCCGGATTTTTAATTTGCCTGTCTGTGATGTCTTGTTTTTACCTTTTTAGTTAACTTTTTTCGTATTTATATAGGTTTTAGTTTTCATAATTGATTATTGTTTTTGTTGTTGATTGTTTATTTTTGTTCTCGTTGATTGATTCAAAATCAAAACTCATTTATTCAAACTAGGCTGAGAATCAGCACTTTTTGAACATTATAATTACATAAGACCTTCTCCCAAAACGCCCGCACTTCACCACTCCCTAGCAGCACAGCTGTCTGTTTAGTTATAAGAACTTGATTCTATATAATAGTATGCAAAGTAATAACATTACGAAACATAAAAAAACATTAAATGAAATTATTTTCCATATGTCAGCTAGCACACGCCAATATATACCAACAATGTACTACTGATGATAACATTATTATATAGAATTTATCTGCATCTAATGTCAGTGTATCGTATGTCCCGGCATTTAATATGACATCGATGAATTCTCGTAAAAGGTAGCTACGGCTTTACGCGAAAAGGATGCAGTAGCGTCATCTTATCTTCTTACAACTAAGTACTTTTGTGTAATAAAGTGATAACCCATTTATATCTAGAGTGTAGGTTGGGTTTAAAGATATTTAGTATCAAAAAGGACACAAAGTCACTTATATGAGAACAATGCTTAAAATAAATTATAAATATAAAGTTAGTCACAGACGTCACGGTAGCAATTATGATACACCCATCCAATGCATTCAAGTTTTAGGAAGGTTGTTATTTGTGATTAAATATTCATCAAATTGAGTTTTGAATGCATTGAATGAGGGTTACTTTTTTATACAAGGGGGTATTTTGTTGTATAATTGTGCTCCTTCAAAAGTTACTTTTTTTTTGCCAAACATAGTTCTCATCTTCGGTAAAATCAGAAAAATTGCTCTGCGAGTGCTACGTTGGGTTACTTGTTTTACTTTAGTAAACGAAAAATTAGTCTGTATACTTTTGTTGAGTACCTTACGAATGAAAATACATGTATTGTGAATATACAACTGTCTAATGTTCATTATTTTGGGTTATGGTTGGTTTTATATCGTCTACGTCACTATTTAGTGGGCAAGTGGGAGCCCCCTTTATTTCCTTCTATTTAATAGTCTTTCGATAAATGTTAAACTAATATTGCTTACAATTACGTAATTAATTTTAATATACACTCAATAACAATAAAAGTAAGGGTCTAGAAAAGTTCCAAGAAAGCCTGCAATCAATGGAAAGATTGCGTATTTCCCAGCCCCATTCTAGGATGAATAACCAATTCCATGAACTACTGATAATTGGCGGCCATTTTATAACAGTGACGTCATTGCGCCATACTTTATGACGAATGAACTACTATTGATTTCTGTGTTTCCGTGTCAAAAATATTATAATTACTCACCGAAACACGAGTAAGTTAACAGATGGAGTACGTAATTATTCTAACTACCCTAGCTAATATTATAAATGCGAAAATGAGTTTGTTTGTTTGTTACGCTTTCACGCTAAAACAGCTCAACAGATTTGGATGAAATTTGGCACATGGGCAGACCATGACCTGGGTCAGAATACAGGATACTTTTTATCCCGATATTCCAACGGGATCTAAACATCTGCGGGTGAAACCTCGGGGCACACCTAGTTAGAAAATATTGTGAAACCGAGAAATGTGTTATTTGGAAGAAGTTTTTAGTTTACCTTCTAAAATTATTAAATTATCAGCAATTAAAAAAAAAACAAAACCAATCAACAACAATCAAACAATAACATTAACAACAACAATAAATTTTGTGTTTCGTAATGTTAATAACTTTGCATACGATTGTATAGTATCAAGTTTTTCTAATTGAACAGACAGCTGTGCTGCTGGGGAGTTTATTGCTCCAATTTCCCGGCTAAAGCAGTAGGAAGTTGTGTGGCGTTTTGGGGGACTGCCTTCTATAATTTTGTCGTTCAAAAAGTGCTAATGCTCAGCCAAGCTAGAATAAATGACTTTTGATTTTGGAGCAATCAACAACAACAAAAAAAAACAATCAATAACAAAAACAATAATCAATAAACATTATGTATAGTAAATTTGTAATGGTATTAGATCCCCTGATAGAAGAGTCATTGCCAGTGGGCAATGACTCTTCTATCTTGACTCTGACTGTATAGTCATCAACAGTAGCTACAGCTCTGCATACTTTGGGAATAAAAATGAGCAATATTTAATGTAAATTAAATATACGTCATCCGTATTCCCCAAACACATGCCTTATTAATTAAAAAAGTGTAAAACACGAAGTAATATCTTGACTACATAATTAATAAAAACTTTCATCAACTAATTAATTCGTCTGACAGTAAAACCATCAGAGCGATCCTGCGTAGGTATATCTATCAACTATTTGTAGGGTTCCGTACCCAAAGAGTGCAAACGGGATTCTATTACTTAGGCTCCGCTGTCCATCTGTCCGTCTGTCACAGGGCTATATCTCTTGAACCGTAATAGACACTTGAAATGTTCAGTTTGCGGCGTAGTGTGTTTTTACTATGGCCGTTATAACAACAAACAATAAAATTTTAATAAAATAACGTGTTTCTTATTTTTCTAAATTTCTTCAAAAAAGAAATGTAGTAACTCGCACACGAAATGTTCCGTACCACCGTACTTAAACACGTATTTAACAGTACATATTTTTTATGTAAAAACCAGCATAGTTTGAAGTTCGTCAATATCTTAATTACCGTTCAGTTACTATTTTTCACACAATTTTTTAATGAAAACTAAAATGAGTGGGTGGATTTTTGAACCTCTCTACATAACAGGAACTGACGTCAGAGTTAAGTGCTTTCAATCGACGGAATTAATTTGATCGTTTCGCAGAATTGTAAGGTTTCAGTTTCATTAACACGTTTGTGAATATTACGAGTAGGTATATAACCAGGTGTATGGAGAAAATGTTCCGTTTAATTTATTGTATGTTCGGATAATATTACTGACGGCAAATTTTCCTGTTGACACTCTTAGTACTAAGAAATGTTGTAATGGAAATATTTACTGCTTTGATGAATTTTCAGCAATGTAATATCCGTAACATTATTTATTTACTTACATAATGTAAATAACTTTTCTGTAGCTTTTAAACAATAAACGAAAACTGTCATTCTGTGAAACTTTATCAACAAAAGATCTTCAAATCTTAAAACACACAAAAAATATTCTGACGAAGATTTCCAACAAATTAAATTATAAAAGCACTTCAGTTAAAAATCGGCAGGTTTTCACTGTCATTATAAGTCTTCATCAAGTTGAGCGTGAAGTGCGCGGGGGCGGTTGCACTTGAGAAGGGCAAGGACGCACTTAAATAAGTGCTTCCCGAGATTTATTGCTTCAAGCTGTCTGTCACTACTCCCATTTAGTAAACATTGAACATTCCTTCTTATCCAGTGATTTTAGACTTTATAAAACTTGAGTTTCTTCTTCTTTAGACTTTATAAAACATTACTTTCTTAATTGTTCGCTTCTAGTTGGATTTTCATAAAAAAAACGCTTAGTTGTGCGTATCGCCACGCACAATTTAGGGTTCCGTAGTTGGGATGAATTTATCCCATGAACAAACTTAACATTGTAGTTGAAAAACATCTTCCTATATTCCAACTGCAAATATTGAGAGATTTGATATACTATTTTAAGACTATCTAGATAGCCTTCTTATAGGTTTTCCTGTAATCTGTTGCTGAATTTTCTGTGACAGACGGATAGACACACGGGTGATCCTTTAAAGGTTACGTTTTCATTCGGTCATGCCGTACCCTAAAAAGTCTTAAATTGTCGGTCAGTAGGTACTCCCCTTCTTTTTTTTAAATTTATTTAATGATATTGTAATACAGCTACAAATATCTTTGGAGGCGTGAACAAGACACATATCGTCAGCGTACTTGAACACCTCACGATTACGTACGACATTTGATACACTGTTCACATGCATTACTATTATTGTTATTTACTGGTATACATTAAAGATTTTCTTGCCAGTGACAAATACTCTAAAAATCTTTGCTTTACTGTCACTATTCCTTTTTAGATTCTCTCATATCTAGTGATCACAACTTATACTTTATAGACTTACAAAAAGTTTCGAACTAAGGTTTATGAGACCTCTTTCTGTTTTAGAAGATTACCTTTTAAAAGGAAAGTGTCGAAACTTTTATTAATATACAGTGGACCGTCTTAGTTTTCCAATAAAATGGAGAATTTATTAGTATTCTAGACTAAGCACCTTTTTACCTAGTTACCTGTGAAGACGTAGGCAGAGGTCCTTTTTTTTTACTCTTGCCCTAGGGCCGTCGAAGGGCGCCTAACTAGGCTTCACATGCCGTCGAGAAATATCTCTCAGGCATACCGGTTTGCCTCAAAAAGATGTCAGCACCAACTGACGGGGTCGAAACACCAATGCCTGCTGGGGTTGCGGGTTTGTCCGAAAGGGATATTGCGGCCCCGGCACACAGGCAACGGAAGCAACACGGGTGGGTTTTAGTCAGTAAAAGTCTGACATACCCTCTCGCTCTGCCCAGAGCGGGAGAAGTCATTTGATGATTTCACAACCTAAAAAAAAAAAGGCATACCGGTTTCCTCACGATGTTTTCCTTCACCGTTTTTTAACCAAGTGATAATCTTATTATACAACAATACGCACATGAATCCGAAAAGTCAGAGGTTCGTGCCTTGGGCTCGAACTCGAGACCTATGACTTAGGCAGAGGTGTAAAGCACCTTTTAAAACCAATATTATTTTAAAGTCAATGTTTTTTCCTAAATGAGTTCAGATGCAACGCATGGTCCCTACCCACATTAACCACTGCAATTTAAAAATATGATTGAACAGTATTCACGTATTGAAACAATCAAATTGCTCATCCCTACATCCTTGCATATATATATAAAAATCAATTGCCGTGCATTAGTCTCGCAAAACTCGAAAATGGCTCGATCGATTTGTTTTTTGTCTATTTTTGTTTTGTTAGCCTGAATATTGGGGTGGTTTAGGAAAAAAGAAAATTAGGAAAAACTTAATGGAACAGCCGAAAAATTTGACAGGACCACGTCTGACGGGTCAGCTAGTTATCTATATAATATTTGCCAAATTAGGTAATGAAAAATCCAAGTAATATTTGTAAAAAATTTAAAGCGTGTAGACAAATGAAGTCACAACACCCACATTTTACTATTCCCATTCTTCAAACAAAACCGCCACTTTCTCCTAAAAAGAAAAATAATGCGGCTCTTTCCTGTAATCCGGCACGTCTTTCCCGACGGCATAATAACAATGTCCTGTGGAAATGAGCTGCTCAGTACATTGTGAAAGATGACGTTGGGAGTATGACGTCATGACGTAGTAACTAGTCTTATTTGGTGAATGTAGGGGCCTGTGAGACCGTTCTTCTAAACACAGACAAGTTATCGTGAAGAATTACAGTTGTGATTTGAATTAAGAGATCAGTAAATAGAAAATTAGCTTAACAATAATTTCTAAACATGTCAGATGGTAACATTACTTTAAAATAGTTTATCATGATCACTACTGGGGTTGCGGATTTTATTTAATCAGTGGTAATATTTAATTAAGAAGTGATATTCGATACTTAAGTATACAGTATGATATTAAGGTAATATCGCTATCCCTAATATATAAAGAAAGAAAGAAAATACATTTATTTAGCACAGACTAAAAGGCACACAACACAACATATTGTACTACAAGTAAAAATAAAACAAATAAAAAGTGTAAAGTGCGTTGTAAGATATATATATATATATATTCATCGAGTGGAGGGAGGCCTTTGCCCAGGAGAGGGACAGCGCAGGCAAGTAAAAAAAAAAAAAAAACAATATTTTAATCAAGTTTATTTTTTTAATAACCATTATTATTAAGCCTTTTTTTCTGGGCGGTTGAGCTAAGTACAAAATATTTTCCTCAAGGCAATCATGATGATTTAAGATCATCTCTTAGAACATAACTATAAAACAAACGAAACCATGTCACGTTTACCCGTCTCTCCTCTAGTTAACCCGTCTGCCAGTAAAACAGGGTATTTGGGACCGTCACCTACAGCGACAATGTTTACGGAAAGGGTGGAACGGGGCTTATTGGAAATCTGCTCGTTCCATGGTCGAGGGGAGGTAGGGGAGTTATAGCCATTGCGTGCGTCACCGGTAATGCAATTTGATCCTTGAATTAACTCAACGTTGGTTATGTACTACGTAGATATCTCATTATAATCTATCTTAATTATATTTGATTTCATTGTAGGTTTTATTTTATTATTGTGTGTTATGTTTACACGATTGTTTTGGTGAAAAGTGAGCTCGTCTTGTCTCTTCAAAGAGAGACCATGAATATCTTAATAATTAAATTCATGGAAAAGACAGTGTAGTATAAAAACCGGCGTGCGCAATTTATTTGCCAACCATGTAAATAAACACGAGTTTTCCACTAAGACAAACATCAACTTTATCTTTTATCTTTAACTAATAAAGTTGATTTTAGACCGACTAGTATTTTTGAACAATTCATAAAAAATAATATGAAGTTGTAGCGTAAACTGAACCTTAAGTCTAGGCATTACAGTTGTTTTTTCTAAAACACGTGTTTGTTTACATGTTTGGCAAATGAATTGCGAACGCAGATTAGACTATAGAATCCATCGATTTTCGTCGATTCCGCTCCGGTTCAGCAAGTATGTAGCTAGTCGTTTTACCATTCTTCCGAAATAGATAAAGTTAACTTTAAAAGTTGCAACAATGGTGCGAAATTTCGTGTGTAGCCCGTAGATTGACAACTGCTTCTAAAAAAAACTGCAATTCTGCAATATACCAGTATTGCAGAATTGCAGTTTTGTAGCTATATATAGCAACAGGTAGTAAACTTACTATGAAGTAAAGAACATAATAATATTGTCGAAATACACACCTATAGTTAAAACGTTTGTTGAAACTGCTCGTATAGCAGTCGCTGTATGCATTTCCCAATCGATATTTATTTTTGGTCCAAACAGCGAAATATGACCTAGATCTTTTTTTAGACGCGATACAGATTTAGTCGGCAGGGAAGACACGAAGATTGATAGAATCTGTACAATAGCTAATTAATTACCTAAGTGTTCTGTATGTTTTACGCAGCTTATATATTTTTTTAATTAATAATGTTTGTTAATAATCTGCATAAGTTTTTTCAGAAATGAATTATTTTCGTATGTAATTTATTTGTTGTTGTTATTTGTTTGTACCTATTTGTAATTTATTTGCCTTGTAATACTATTGCTTAGCCGACATGAGTAGACTGTTGAACTTTAGGAAAATCGTCTATTTTTACAATGTTTGTAAATATGTGAGCATCATATCACAATTATTCACATAATTAATATAATTATTATAAGCCTGTGATGTCCCACTGCAGGGCAAAGGCCCCCCTTCCCTCCCCACTTTTCCCGGTCTACTGCGATTGCGGGCCAATCCTTTGAGAAGGAGTCCAGCTCATCCCGCCATCTCTTTCTGGGCCTGCCGCATAGTCTTTTTCTGCTATTTGGGATCCACTGAGTGGTGATTTTTGCATATTGCAAATAATTAGTTCATAGATATGAGTTCCACAGCGAAAGTTGTTTAGTATGACTGGTAAAATCACCCCCTTGATGGATGAAGGTGACTAAATCGCCACCCTGTCTATGTACCTACATAAATTCTCGATAAAGCATATTTTAAATAGAGCTGCAAAATATATTTTACGTAGCTGATAAATAAGTATAATTTAAAGATGAAATTTCCTGTTTATTTTTATAAAATATTCGAAACAAAAAAAAACAATCTGCCTAGCTTTCCCAACTATGTTGAGGTCGGCTTCCCGTCTAACCGGATGCAGCTGAATACCAGTATTTAACATGGAGCGACTGCCTATCTGACCTCGACAACCCAGTAACTGGGTAATACGATACCCCTTGGTAAGACTGGTTGTCAGACTTTCGGGCTTCTGACTACCCGTAACGACTGTCAAATATCTACAAATGACAGCCGGGACCAACGGCTTAACGTGTTTTCCGAGGCCTTGGTATGTAAATATTCGTTATAAGATAAGTTATTACTTAGCCATGAGCTCCTAAAATATTCGAAACACAATCTAAATAAAATACTTCAACCTGATATTACATCATTCGGCGCTTCGTTATTCGTGTTACTCAGTTCTGAGTAAAGCTCAAAGTTCTTAACTCAATTTTAAAGAACTACTTTCAGCTTGAACTTGGAAAATTGGCACCATTCGCTTTGAATTTCGAGCTAAATAGAAGTCGAGATCTACAAATGTTAAAATAAACAGCCAGAGGAAAGAGCTATTAAGATCTCTACCTCCACCGGAGTCTAGTCGTTTTAAACCTTCAAGCTTTTTGTTTATATAACCTGAATTGACATAGAGCTTCACCTCACCGGATGACGGAGACCATTTTATTACCCGACTCTACATAGATCTAGCCGCTACATAGAGTTCGTATAAAAAAATTATAGTTCAGAAGTAGGGCGCCGACGTCTTTCGGTTTTCTCTATAAAACTATTTCTTTTTTGTGAAAGCTCTGCGGACTCTATGTAGAGATCCAATGTATTTTATTTATTTATGTCGTCTTGTATATTTCTGTATCTTTTGATACAAAGCAATTCGCAGTTACTTGACCCAAAATGGCTGAACCTTTTTGGGCAATTTCGAGATAGGTAATAAAATTATTCAGCTGAAAGCCTAATAATAAGACAAATAACCGTCAGCACAAACAGAATAACGAAAAAGCCTTTTATTATTTATTTCTAATACACTTATGTGCATGTAAAAATAATCTCCCTGTAAAGTGACTCCTTAATTGTTCATTTATTTATTTATTTATTATACAACCCCTTAAATCTATCTTTACAGGTTACTCTAATGCGATAGTTTAATTAAAAATATACTGTTATAACCAAAATTCACAATAAACAAACAACCTCTAAATTTAACTTAAATTATAATAATTATAAAATAACATAATCATAAAGACAAGATAACATAATGAAGAAACACACAGTTCCAACCTAACAACATTGCTACTCGGAGCAAATTAGTGAGTTCCTTCCGCAGACGACAGTCCTAATGTTATATGCAAACAAACAATTAACGAACACGCGTAAGTAATACACGTGTCTCATACATAGGAACAAAGTATATAACACACCTGCACGGCTAGCATGACCACAATAGAAACGGGTTTTGTCGACGGAAGAATAGACAAAATGATAGATTGTGATTGTTTATCCGTCATTTTGTCTATTCTTCCGTCGACAAAATCCGTTTCTATTGTGGTCATGCTAAGCAGCTGCACATAGTTACCATACGCAACCAGTATAATTGGTTTCATATGCTTTTGAAACACCGTACTACGCTGGGCCAATTGAAGGTTAAAGTGTTATCACCGATGTCCGGTCGTCTGTACATACCACATACCTATGTACCATCGTGGACACTGGGGCGGTGGACCACTTTTCATCCTTATTACTAAAAGCATAAGGGTGAAAGTGGTCGACCGCCATTGTCCTCGGCTGGTACATACACAAGTAGAAGTTTCACAATGACCAGAATTTATTGAAATGTTTGTGTTTTTCCGCGTCGAAGCGATGAGTCATGTTTAAAAACTCGCGTCTAATGGATAAAACTTCAAAAGGGTTGCAATTTTTCTTTGTTTTGCAGGAAGTATGTTTTACAGTTTCTTTCAAAATATGGTGGTTTTATACATATGTAGGTAGGTAGGAATCATTAAAGTTGTAAAAGAGTATTTTTACTTAGTGATATCAGTTTTAATTGTATCTTATATATGGTCATTGAAAAATTAAATCACTGACTCTCTTGTTAAGTAATGAAAGACTTATCTACTTGGATCTTAAAAACAAACTACAACGACATACAGTACAACTATTTTCTTGTGTAGTAAGTACGTCTTTGGAAATAAGATTATTTCACGCTTACAATGTAGACTACATTGTCGGTGTATTAACAGAAATACAACTATGTGTCATATTAACCTACCTAGTTTAGAGTAATACTACTAGTAGGTACAGGCAAACTTATGCAATATCCCTCTCCACAATAACCGATAATGTGAATATTACAACTGATCGGTTATTGGATAGTTGTTCTCATTTCGTATGCGAACGGCTCATCAAATCACGGTAATAGGCCGTTATATGAATGGGTAGATTCAATGGATCGATGAAAGGTAACGTTCTCTTTGGTGGGTCTAGTGTGAATGAAAAGCGTGCTATGTTTTAATTATAGGTAATGTTAAGGGTCTGTGCAGGCTCTTAGTTTGGTTTACTTTGACTTGTTGAGGTTAATCAATTAGAATTAATTAGTAATAGTTGAGGATAGGGCAGGAGGAAGTACCTGTTCATTTGAGTAATTAGTTTTAATGCGATAATTAAGGAAACCGGGCTTGTGGCCTACCTCGTGGAATTTGTTATGCCCCTTCTCGCCACATCATGAAGATATTTCTCTTTCTCTTTGTTATTAACCTATAATAGACAAAGTTGAGAGTCTTGTGGCTAAATAATAACAGCCGCACGAGTTGATCGATCAAGCTAAGCTATGATTTCCGCGGTTGGTACGTGGATGAGTGACCATCTTTACATACCAAGACCAGTCTTACCAAGGTATCGTGTTACCTAGTAACTAGGTTGTGTAGGTCAGATAGGCAGTGGCTCCATGTAAAATACTGGTATTCAGCTGCATTCGGTTAGACTGGAAACCGACCCCACCATAGTTGGGAAAAGGCTGGGTAAATGATGAGACAAAGTTGAACTTAACTTACTTATTCAAAACGGAACTTTCCTGAACGAGCCACGTCACAAAGCTACAGTTCTATGTCACAAAGCTACAGTTCTATGTCACAAAGCTACAGTTCTATGTCAAAAAGCTACAGTTCTATGTCACAAAGCTACAGTTCTATGTCAAAAAGCTACAGTTCTATGTCACAAAGCTACAGTTCTATGCTTAAACTGAGGTATAATAAAAAAAAATTGCCAAACACGATGCATCTTTATAGTGCGTTGTTTTTTTAAATCCCATATAATTGAAACAAATTCTTTTCTAGCTGGCGAGTTGCATGGCGCCACACTATGGCTGGTGGTGTGCGGCGCCGCAGCTCTAGTGGCTGCTGCACTCGGCGCCCTTGCCTGCTGGATCGCACGTCGCAGGAACTCGCTCGCCCACAAACTAGGTACGTAACACCGGTAGTTGGCTGTTGGCTGGCAGGAACTCTTCTTCAAAGTAGGTAAGGATAATGTCCTAATTCCATAACTTCGGTCCTGCGTTGTCCTCATTCAACGTTTCCTACGACCTTCGCGAATTTGACGTCCAACTACAATCACCATGCGACTGTTAAAGTGGTGTGTTGTTTCGCCATCCAGCAGTAGTCAAAGTTACTTACTGCAGTGATAGAAATATAAAGATAAATATGAATTGCTTTTTCTGTGATAGTAGGTAGTTATACGTCTAGTCTCCATCCTGTTCAAACAGGAACGTGTAAATGACCTAACTATTCTTTTACGTAGGCGGAAAGCGCGGCCCAGACAAGGCCCTGGTCTTCCAACCACCTCGCCGCGCCACCGCCGTGCGCTCGCCGGGCTCCGCCACCCACTACCTGCGCAAGTCACCGTCACCGACAGCGCCCGCGCCGCCAGCCGCCTCCCCGCCACAACCGACGCCGCAGCCGCCGACCATCAACCCTGCTACCACGGTAAGTCAAATATACTGTTCGATAATTCGGTACCCTTCAAAATGGTTGAGTTGAATGGTGCTGATCTGCGTGTTATGTTCGTGAAAAATGTCAGCTGCTTATCTTTAATCTTATATTTTGTATTGTTTAATGTTGTTCTTTAACATTGTTCTCACATTTAAGCAATTAACAACAATAATGTACCCAGGATTTTGTAATATTTTGATTTAAAAGAGTGTCTATGGAGATTCTTGCCCGTTTTTTTCCAAAGTCAAAGTCAAAGTCAAATCATTTATTTCAAATAGGCCCTTGCAAGGCACTTTTGAACGTCAACAATTACAAAAAAAAAAAATTGATTCTAGTCGCCAAAAGGTAGTTTTCGTATGAATGGAAAGAATGGGCAAGAAACTCCACCGTTACTCTTTTAAAATGTTTTACAATATTTTGTATATGTAAGTACATTATTTATATAATTATATGTGAAGACGATGCATCTAAAAATAAAAAAAATTATTACTATACCACAATATAGGTAAAAAGAATTTTGTAAAGAGAGCAACAACAGATAAATTAATTACTTATGTGATAGCTACATGGGTCTCACATATAGGAATCCATAGGAACCTACTACGCTTTGGAATGGATTTCAACATTCTGGCTTACTGAATGACTCCTTTGACTATTCAAAAGTGCCTGTAAATGGTTTAATTGAAATAAATGACTGTCAGTTTGAGTTTGTTTCTGCAACTATCTGGGGTTTATGCTAGCACATGTAGAAAAACATATAGAAACGTCAAAGTCATATCGTGGGCTATCTTTTGTCATAGGCTACAAACCGCCCACCACCCCTTTCTAGCGTTGTACCTGTGTGCAGCACAAACATTGTGCGGGGCCAACTTACGTTCTATATATTTTTTTGTTTGGTTTCAAATACACTCACTCTGATTGTCGATGGCAACACGATAACGGTTACTAGGCATACTATTTAGTTTGATGCCCGTACTACCAGGTGTTCAAATCCCATGCTCGCTCCCAATTTTTTGTGATACGACATAATCTATCAACATTAAGTAAGCACATTGGTCTCAAATTCTCCAGGTTTAATACTCAAAGTTGTAAAATATCATAGGGAAACTGGTTTGTCTAGAAACTGAAATTCAAAGACATCTGACATACACCAACGCGCCCGCGTGGTGGATGCCTGCTCTCTCTCATAAAGGTTCAAGGCACAGGGAACAATATAGACTCGTGTGATAATGAACACGTTTCTCGATACAGCCAAATGGTGGCAACAGCCCGCACTCGCCCACCGCGCCCACCGAGCCGACCCCGCTCAGCAAGGAGCTCGCCGATGCTAATGCCACGGAGAAGACCAAGACTACTGAGCCAGAGATCAATGACGGACGTCTGGGAGATCTGCATTTCAAGCTGCGGTAAGTGATTTTAAAGTTACCCTCAAAATTATTTATCTTTATTACATCAAATACAAGCAGGAGCAGGACCAGTGGTGGACCAGTGGTAACGGATTTCGTCGCTTTACTTTGTGTAAATAATTTCATCACCACTGCTCTCAAAACGATGAAGGAAAACATTGTGGGGAAACCGGCATGTCCTAGAACCAAAAATTCGAAGACATGTGACATCTACCGACCCGCACTGGGCCCGCGTGGTGGATTACGCCCACTCCTACCCACTCCCTCTCGAAGAGAGAAGGCTGGATGTTCCAGCAGTTGGAACATTATAAAGGCTAATTATGCTTATGCATCAAATACATTGGAGTGTGACCATGTAATGGTAATATACAACAGTAAATAATTATACAAACTATTTTCACCTACAATATTAATAAATAACTACCTCAAAATTTACCTTAAAAAGGTTGTAGTTTTCCGGATATATATGGAGTGTTTTTAGGATGAAAAGTGCGATAGGTACCACTTTTCCGAAATATAAAAACCCGGATTTTGCTTTCGACTATCCCCTTGCGTTTTTCTAAAGTAAAAAATCTATGTAGTATTCTTCATTGTCTATTCTATAATAATCGCACTGTAAAAACTTAGGTAAACGGGGGGACTACCAGCACCTAGTATTATTTTAATATTACTTTAGTGTGGGAGAGAGATGACGCTCTACAGGACGTATAGCTCCATCTCTTTCTCCTACTGAAGTAAAATAAAAATAATACTGCTTTAGAGGTGGTGCGAGGCCCCTAGAGCTGTCATTCCACCTGATTACCAGGGATTGACGCTATTGACATACTTTTGATTGACTACTACCTATATACCTCATATATACTGACTATTGCGCACTTCAAGCTCACTTTACCTAAGTTTGGATCTCCCTTTGTTTCATCGAAAAGAAATTGCCAAATTATCACTTCCCAAACAATTTTCCGCATAATTTCATTTGCCAAATTATTACTTAGCAAAAAATCTCTTCACAAATAATTGTAACGCAAACCTAATGTTTTGCAAGTGAACGTTTAAACAATAACTTGTTTACCAACTAGTACTTTTACCCATTTTTATGTAGTCAAATATTTCAGTTGGAATAACTCATTTTACGCAAAATAAAGACGTTTTATTACAAGGGTGTTTTTTCCACTTAAGACAAATTCTAAACAGGTAATAATAATATTAATATGCAAGTTGGCTTCGGCCCCTCGTACTCCTTCCAAAGGACCGGGACAGCATGATCCCGAAGTTAGAACCTTTTTTTAAATAATTAATTTCGTCTAACTAGTTCAGTTTCGGGTAGCCTGTTTTTTCCATATTTTTTTTCTATATAATCTAGTCGTTTCTGGCACTCGCCGGCCGCTACCGAGGCACCGCTCGCTTCGCTCGCTCGGCTCGTGCGTAGGAGGTCACAGTTCTAACCTAACCTAACCATTTTTTTTTAATAATTAACCTGCTCTAACTAGATCCATAACTAACTGACCATACGTTTATTGTCTAAAGATTGTTTGCTGTAATAAATCATTTGATTAAAGACCAAATGGCTAAATGACATTATCCTTGATAATATTCTGCCAAGTAAAAATTTTACCAAATGAAAATGTGCGAACTAACATCATTCCAAACATTGCATTGGTAAAATAAAAGGTTGCTATTTGTTTGGGTAGTGAAATTTTGGCAAAATCTTTTCGGTAAAACGGCAGGATCCCCCTAAGTTTACATGTTAAGATTTTTACATAAGTACTCTAAAACTACAAATGTAGGGATCTTGAGGGCGTAGAAGTAAATAGATACCATACATACATACATAATCAGCCAATTCCCACTGCTGGGACACACACCTCCACTCTTCAAGAGGGAGTGGGCTGTAATCTATATACCACGCGCAGAAGTAAATCCTGCAGACTGAATATTTAAACGCTTTAGATACGCTCTGCAAACCCATCCAATTTGAGATTCTTCTTAATCTTAGTATCCAATTTACAGACTACCTATTTAAACAGGATCGCAAGTCTTTGAAAATAGCTAACACAAAGTAAATAGAGCTCTATCCGATAGAATTCGCAACGGTTACAAAGTGTACACCTACGTACCAAGTTGTCGAAGACTCAGTGATAATCCGGTTACACCCGATCAATCTGAACGCCCAATGTCAATAAGTGCTCTATTCATTCGTCCCACATCTAATCTACTCCGCAATTTATCAAAGGCTTCATTTTGACGGATTCAGACATCTTTTTTTAATGTCGGGGGCTGACGGATTCTGTTTGCTCTTCGTGAAATATTAAATGAATATTCAATTTGTCGGGAGCCTGCCGGGAATTTACATGATACGTCAAAATGTAATCAGTTACAGGGATTTTTTCGTTTTATTCAAGTAGGTTTTTATTTCTTTTTCGTTTAATATTAATTGTACTTTGTGTAAATGTTATTTTGTGGAACATTTTAATTTAATATCTTAATTTCTTGTACGTAATATGATTATTCGCAGACTTGTTTATTTTAGTCTGCTTAGTTACGAATTTTACGATATTTTTGGACATCGTCCCTTTTCAAGAATATGAAAACCGCTGTTACCTAGCAACGGTTCGGTGTTTAATAATCAATATCTCTCGTAATTATAGGATTAGTGGCCATTAACGACTCTTCATTAACAATAACCTGATACCTCATTGAGACTAACTAGGGGTCAATGCAATTATAAAAGTAATTTCTTAATTAATTGCTCCACTGTCGCCTCTAGGCGCCCTGTAATGTATCCGCCATACTTAATGACTACGTACGAAGAATAAAAATGCTGTGGAGTAGCGCAATTATTAATGAGTCATGTATTTTTTTCTGTATCCGTAACTGTGTTTTGTTTTATTTTTGCTAGAAAAACACTTTATTTATTCTGATTTTCATTTATATTGGAATTAAACTTAAGAGCGTTTATTCTGAAAGTGGGCAACGTCGCAAATAGATGTCAAATAATTCGCTGTTTTGATTAATTTGGCAATATTACTGTAAGGAAATAAGAAATGTGGCTAACTAGCGTACTAGGATAATGATTATGAAATGCAATAATTAATATCGTAACACCGAATATTTAGTTTTAGATGTAAAAAAGTACATAAAATTCAATGTTATAATTGCAATTGATTATTAATCTTCTAGTTCGCTAGTTAGCCACATTTCTTATTTCCATACAGTAATATTGCCAAATTAATCAAAACAGTTATTTTTTTACAGCTATTTGCAACGTTGCCAACTTTTAGGATAAACGCTCTTAATACTTAGAGTGTTCTAGAAATAACGTAAGATTGTATTAAGTTGTGTTAAGACGTACTTACTTAATGCTTGCAAATTTCCCCTGCCAATAATAAATTGTGATTAGATTATTATTATTAGTTTTCTTTGAGTACTTCGATCAAAGGATTTGGAAACTGCATTATTGAACAGTCAGCAGGGCCGCGCCGCCCATATGTGCGAAGTGTGCGACGCACACAGGCGCCAAGGCACTGGGGCGCCGGAGGCGCCCCTTAGACTTAATGAAATGCAAGCGCCAATTTTTTTATTTTTTTTCCTATAACATTCATCAGTCATCATCATCGATCATCATAGCCGAGTATCGATAAGTAAGTACAAATCTCCAAGACAATATTTACGTCTGTGATTCAAGTTTACATTATTTGAACTGACCCAATGTTTAGGTCTTGTGTTTTAGTTTACATTTATGAGCTCTGCGTTAAAATCAAAAGAACCGCGACTGTCACTATGTTGCTTAGGCTGCGGTCTATCTGCTATGATGCTTTTTTTGCATTATAATAATGTACTAGCTTCTGCCCGGATCAGGGCCGGATTTAAGGCAGGCCAACAGGGGCCATGGCCCCGGGCCTCCACAAAGTAGGGACCTCCACAATTTGATTTTATTTTGTTTAAAAAAATGTTTTGTTGGTCCAATACGCTAAATTTACCGTTTTGCATAAAAACGATTATCAAAAAGATTGAATATAAGAAAATCTTCTATAAGCAAATACTCGAAAATTCAATGTTGAAATTACGTTAAGAACGTACTTGATGTTGATGGCGTCGAACTGCACTGGAGAATGCTCATTTTCGAAGATGAAATTATAACAAAATAAACTTCGGACTACAATGACACAGAACCGCATAAAAAAGTTATCCCTACTTAGTATTGAAAGTTATTATAGTCCGAGAACTGGATTTCACTGAAATTAGCAATGATTTTTCGACGGAAAAAGCTCACAAAGTTCCATTCGCCTAAAAACTATCTTTTTTTCTTTTGTATATTTTTAGTACGTATTATGTATAAATGATTGAAAACTATGTTTTTTTTTTGTCTGGGCCAAAAACAAAATCGGTGCCTCCACTTCTTGGTTGCCCCAGGGCCTCCACACCTTTAAATCCGGCCCTGTTTACTCCTACCGCGAGCCGCGATAAAGAACTTTGTTCCAATAAAGACAGCCATTTTGTAAATATTTTGAATAAATAATGTAAATCATTTAATTCGCGTTTTGTTTTTCTCATTATTTGCCAAGCGGAAGCGAACCGATATTTTTTTAATTTTTATATATGTATTTACGAAAATTTTAAATAACTATAACATTAGATTCACAGACAAAAAAAGAAAAGAATTTGGCGAAATACGACGCCAAAAAAAGAGGCGCTTCTTTAGTTTTGCACACAGGCGCTGTCGAGGGTCGGCGCGGCCCTGCAGTCAGACGACCAAATAGCTAGCAAGTAAAAATAATACGGCTTTATACGGGGTGTCCGGGAAAATCGACGCGAAGCCGGTTACCATGGATTCAGCACATGATTCTGAACCCCCCCGCGTTGAAATTTTTCGACGGTTATTAAAAAAAAAACGGCTTCTCCATACATTTTGACCGCGTAGGTATTGCACTTTTCTCTGAAACAGCTGTGTTTTTTTTTCTGCTAGCTTGGCTGGTTCAGAATCATGTACTGAATCCATGGTAGCCGGCTTCGCTTCGATGTCCCTGCCACCCTGTTTATTACTTGCCGTGCCGCGCGGTTTCGCCCACATAAGTCTACATCCCGTAGGAATATCGGGATAAAAAGTATTCTATGTCCTAACCCAGGGCATGGTCTATCTATGTGCAAAATTTTATGCAAATCGGTTCAGCCGTTTTAGCGTGCAAGGATAACAAACAAACAAACTCACTTTAACTTTCCCATTTATTATATTAGTTAGGATGTTACTCACTGATAATATAGTAGACTATTGGTGATAGGATTTTTTAATCGGTCCAACAGTTTTTGAATGTATTCATTTCAAACAAAAATACAAATCTTTCTCTCTATAATATTATAACCCGACCGATTTAGACCTATTTCTATATAAGATTTAGGTTCGCTACACTAATATTATTGTAGCTACCCCTATATCTTTATGAAAGTTACATATTTTATTTCATATTGTTACATTGAATTCAATTTACTATTTCTAACACTTAAATATGCAGGGACATCAACGCGAAGCCACCATGTTGTTACCATGGATTCAGTACATGATTCTGACCGCCACTGCGTTGAAATTTTTCGCCGGTTATTTAAAAAACAATTTGCTGTTTCATAGAAAAGTGCAATACCTACACGGTCAAAATGTATGGAACAGCTGTTTTTTGTTTAAATAACCAACGAAAAATGTCAACGTAGGGGATTTCAGAATCATGTACAGGATGCCTACCACGAGCTCTTAGCGCGATCCATTTTAGGACCTTCTAATTCGTACCATGACGTTACTTTAACGATTCAATTTAGGCCCTGCCATGTGATAGCGATTGCCCCAAACTGAGTCGCATGTTATGGTTTCATTCTTGTTTGGTACCATGACGTCCATATAGCAGCTCAACTGAAACGCTCAACTGTCAAAATAAGCGATTCAAACACGGCCGCGCGGTTCAGCCACAGATTGCGATCTTTCATTCACTTTTAACAATCCAAATGCCGCTGAGCTTATTGGACGTCATGGTACGACTTTGAAGCGATGCAGTTTAAGAACCTAAACTGAAATGCCGTGCTTTTGAATCGTTTTTAATTAGATCATGGTACGCATCCTGAATCCTTGGTGAAAGTTTTCGCGTAAATGTCCACCATCCTGTATATTATGTATATTATGTACAAGTATGTAGGTACAGGAAAAAATAAAAATAAAGGGAATAGCTCAATGGATATAAAAAAAATCCCTTGCCTGTCAGTGGGAAAAGTGCCTAAAACTAATATATCCGGCTCGAAGGACCAAAATTGAAGGCGATGAAAATGGACTGTATGTATTAGTGGTTGGTGGAATGATAATGAAATAAAACTAAAGCTCCAGTGAGATTAAAATATTATAATGGGAAAATTATGAAATATTTAACATTAATTGGAAACACAAACCAAACCTACGAGTATAACACAACAACCTATAATACAAGAAAAATGCAAAAAATAAAAAAACAAGTAAAAAATATAAAAATATTTTTAAAAGTTTGCCACAACCAATGAGTATGCAACAGCGTTGTCACGTTGGATGGTAATGCTAATTTTATTAATTCTCTTGACAACACACACAAAACATGGAAATTCATTTGCGCCCTAGCTTCCCTGTTTATGACTCACGCAACGATAACATCGGCACACGATTTCACTTAGTATTTCATGTCGACGGGCTGTCACAACAGTCGAGTACTTACAAACCATGCATTACAAAGCCGATATTCCCACATTATCGACACGTCACCGCTCTATGTAATGGGGAAGTCTGCGAATCAATAACTACCCTCCTGCCCTGTCGACCACAATTACTTCACACGACTCCGCACGACATCGTACGACGCCATACGACACAGGATTTGTTTTGTGTCGACGCTTTGTCGTAACGTATGCTCATGAAGTATGCCTTTGTATTGGCAAGCCTTTGTTCACGTTAAATTGTACTGTACCTTTGTTCGGTGTAGAACCAACTTCCGAAGCCGGCTGGCTGTGTAATTCAGGAAAATAATACTTTTCTCCAAAGGGTTAAAAATTGTGTTATAGATTGATATTTTCGTACAATTATTTATTTGTTTGTGGTTTCGTAACCCCCTTCGTAAGCTTGATATTGGGTAATTGTTTTAATTGGAACTACTATTAAATAGGAATAAAATATTCAAATATATACTGAAAAGAAAACAATTTCCTTCCGTGTGTTTCAGTTACACTAAAGTTTCGTAAAGTAATTCTAATGCACTTAGGGCAACACAGATTTGCCGTGTGATATAAAACAAATGAAATGCTAGCGGAAACCGCTATGGGTCCAAGGCCTTTGGCTAGACATGCACTCTTGCCACCAACACGGTCAGTGGCTGACCTTGGCAATAAGCTGTAACTCGTGTATGTGAAGGATATGCTATATTATTATATATTATTATACGAAGGTATATTACGTCCATAATCTCCCTACTTTCTAGGAAAGAATCCCGACTATGTTCATCATTTTTCATTAGCGCTGGAAGGATCAAACTGGAAGCCGTATTATCTGTGAGACGATTATACGAGACGAGATAATGAGGACGGAATATCGGAATAAAGAGAGGAGAGAAAGGATTCTTTGAATAGTTTTCTTTGTTTGAGATGTTGTCTAAACTAATATTATAAAGAGAAAAGATTAGATGTTTTGTATGTTTGTTTGTTTGTAATGAATAAACTCAAAAACTACTGAGTAACATAGGCTATAACTTATAAAGATATCACGCGGGCGAAGCCGCTGGCTGAAGCTAATGAAAATATCGAAATAGTCATAAATCATAATCTCGATTTTGATTTTGAGAAGGATAAATAAACAGTTGATACATAGATCCTAATTAAAATCTACGAAGTCTGATACTCTGAATACCGGCCAGTAGGTAATCGTCCCACTGCGACTCGGGACGAGTAGTGATCATAAAGATAACAATTTCTTCAAAACATAAGCCGTACTAGAACGGCCTAAGAACATTTTCAAGGGTATTTCAGAGTATAACCTTTCGAAGGTCAAGTGTTCTTCAGCGTCAAGTAGACAAGGTCGATATATTATGTTGTTTTTGACCTAAAATTAGTCGCAAATTTTTCTCTCTGTATTGGTTAATTTAGTTTTTGTCCTAGCAGAATATCTTACGTAATATGATACGAAATACAGTCCACACTTGGATGATAGGTACTGGGTCAAAATGGCAATAATAGATACATAAAATATCGCAACATTAGGATGTAGATATTTTGATTATATGTACCTATTTACTTAGATACAATTTTCGCAATAAGTATAAGAATACACGGATATTTTTTTGATGTCTCTCTGTCGTTAGACCCTTGTTGTATGTATTTAGTAGTCTACGTAACAAAAACTTTTTAATTCATTATTCACTGCGAAAACTCTCGACTTTTAATTGGGTGTGATGTGCCGTTAAAAGTAAAACTCACATGTCTCCACGCTCCAGCAAAACCCTTAACTTTTTTTACAAAGTTAAATTGTCTCATTAAATAGTTTCGGTTGTTTACGCACCGGCGACGTTTTGTTTGTCACCCCGGATCTGGGGAGCTACGGAACTTGCGGAGTCTACGGAGTTCCGGTAATTTGCAGACAAACATTGTTATAAGTTTGTCTGCGGTGACCGCAGGCACCCCGCGGTCATTATAATGAAGACTTGAGTACTTCACGCCGCGACCAAATTGAGTTGTCGGGTTTAGTTTACTTTGTTTAAAGAGATCATTACGCTATGGTTTTGACAGTGATAATTAAGTGTTTTGAATAGGTTTCGGTTTTATTTACAGTTTTTCAACAGCTGAATGGTCACTTCAGTTTTAGAAATGTATTTTACAAAGTAGGATATTCCGATCTACGTGTTACATCATCGTGTATACATCAGTTATATCGATGTCCCTGCCACCCTTTCTTTTTCTTTTATTTTCTTTTTATTTAAAAAACGCGTTCAAGAGCTGTCAGTGTCAAAATTGTTATGGAATATTGTACACCGACAGCTCTTGAACGCGTTTAGATGTTCTGAACGCGTTCAATTTCATTGGTGAAATCTGCACTTCGAAATCATTAAATTATATCTTACTCAACGGATTAGGACATAATATTATTTATGATTTCAAAGCTTCAAAGGTCATTTCTTTGTATGTTTATTTTTTAATCCGCCTTTCAAGTTAAAGAAAAAAAATCTTATGTAGGTAAATGCCGTTATAAACCTTAAGCGCTGTTTACCGAAGAATTACTCATGTAAAGCGTTATCTCTTAAATAATTACGGAGCTTTAAGCTTCCTTGAGCTTTTAATCGCATTTAGAAAGCTATTGTACTGCTAAATCCTACAGGATTGGGGATCGGATCAAGTAAAATAAGTAAGTAATAAAATTTTGTTGTTAATCTTTTAATGGAATAAATTAATATTTATTATAATCTTTTTAATAGACATTGTCGTCTCTCTAAGCCTTCATGCTCACAAAACATCACCTACTCTAATCTAATTATTTAAATCGCTTTTCCAGTATAAAAGCTCTTTAAAAAATGCGGTAAGTAGGTACTTACGTTACCAGCCGAGACTAAATTGATATTAAACTCGAGTACAACCATAGACTTTACCGCTTTACATAAATAATAAATTCAAGTTTTTTACCGCCATTAGGGTTGTACATCATCATAACTCACCTCTCCTCTCGCTAAACTTCACTCGCACTAAACCTTTCGGAATATTACTCTAGTCTCACTAAAAAGTAATCCATTTGTACAACCCTAGGGGGTGTTTTGTTACACGGAGCATAAAAGCCTTTAATGGTATCTAAGCCTTTTTAGTGTGTTTTAATAATAAACTGCCGTAGCGTCTGGCACAGGCCGTAAACTGGAATATATTCGTTTTACGATAGTCAGCCGCTTGCAAAATGTTCCTCTTATCAGGTACAAATCAACTATTTGCAGGATTATTGTTGCTGTAAAGGTTTAGGGGTTGTTTTGCTGATAATAAGTTCGATAAATTGGCAGTAAGTAGACGTACGAAAGTAGTTGTTTATGTACCTACTCGTTCGGTAAGTTTTTTTTTAAATGTATTCACGAATGGGGGTGAATCACTTGTAAGTTGGTGACCACCGGGGTGGTTTTAGTGAGGTAAAAATCCCACACCCCTCGGTTTTATTTCCAAACCCCTGGTGACTTTTGAAGGTATCCTCCTGAAAACCAAAAAAAAGAGGTTTGAGACTACAACATTTTGCCTGGAATTAATTCGTTCGCCAATAAGGTAGCATTTGTAACGAAAGTAACCCATTTGTAACGAAAGTAACTTATTTTGGGGATAAAAACTTGTTTTATATTGACTGTGTCCTGAAAGTAAATACGACGAGATTTTCCTGTCTTACTTTTAATTAATATACTTTTCTTATCTACAAGAAGTTTATCTTCGCTACCAAATTTCTTGCTAAGATGTTCCAAATATTTACTGTGTTAAATGTCTTCTTGTTTACCTACCCTTTAACGTGAAATAGCTATGTTGGTTATTTATCTACGTAGGTACCGACTAATTTAATAATTTATACTAGACATAACAAGACTTCGAGTGACAGAGTAAACACGATGACGATCATGATAAATCATTTCGTTCTTTCCTACCGTTGAGGAATTAACATAATTAGTAGCGGATTCGGGGGGGGGGGGGCTAAGGGGCTCAAGCCCTCCCAAAATCATCTGAGTTCTTCTGTGAGAAATCTTAAAGAGAACCTGATGTTATTCTAATTAAACTTTTTAGCAACCATTACTCTACCTAAGGTACAGTCGCGGTCTGAAAATGCTTACCACCTTAAGGTTTATAATAGCATGCACACACCTATGCCACAAGGTCGATGTTAAAGGATTTGATTAGTTATAGAACATAGATTATTTGTATTGACACGTCTATGTAGGATAAGTATAGAAAACCGTTTTTAGAAAACGGTGAAATATTAACTGGAGCCATTGGCCCTCGGCAGCTCTGGACAGAGAGAGGTAAAAAGAAAGTAGGGAGCACTTTGCCAAAAAAAAAATACTGGCATTTATAGACATAAAATAAACCAAGCGAGATCGAACTTATTAAGGGTCGTACAGATTGGCGTGACAGTCACGTGACGCGATTCTGTGATATTATATTCGTAGAACAATTTCTATGAAAACGCGTGCGACATTACACACAGCAGCAACCTGTCGCGCCGCGACACAGAAAATACTCTCTTGTGTCGCGTCGCTAACGCGATGCGTTATCGCGGTGATATCGACGCGAGACGCCATATAAAATGTTCCTTTGGTGTCGCACTGTTGTGGCGCGCCAGTGTGAAGTGTTGCGTGGCGATAATATTGCAGACACGCGACGCGACACGACGCGTGACAAGTCGCGCCAGTCTATACCTTACGAAAAACTCAAAAATAGGAAGAACTGATCATATAGAAATTCAAAACATCTTTATTTTTTTAAAGAATATTTATTTTTAAATTCTAACAACAGTTTATTATTTTAATAACTAGTAGGTATAGCATTCATCTGCAGATATGACGGCACATAGTCTTGTTGGTGTGAAGCTGTGCGTGCTCTTCGTAATATCGAGCCATATCAGTGATTTGCACGGTGGTTAGTATCAGCCGTCGTCCTGAACTGCTCCTATGATCAGTTATTTACCCTTCTTAACCATGTCATCGCATCCAAAATCTCACGGTGAATCGAGATATATTTAGTTCTCGCGATAAAGCACTAATATTCAAGTCATCTTCATGGAGAAGTAATATTTCAGCCCTCTGTTGGAGGGTTAAACTTGCTATTTTATTTCAATCTTGAATCAAAATTTGTAATTTTTTACACACATAAACGTATAAATTTACACTTAATATTTTTGATAAATGTCATCAATTATGACAATGAGTCAACTTTTAAATTAAGAAATAGTTTCATCATCAAAAAGTAATTAATACTCTTTTTGTTAGAATAGATGCTTCACAACTATTAAAAAGTAACAAGTACCTAGATATAGCATTTGAGACTTTGAAAACTGTACAATTGTCATCAATTATCCTTAACTTAATAAGTATTATGTTTTCAAGTTTTTTTTCCTATAAAATGTTTTGTTTACGTGACCACTCATTCTGCTACTCCCGCTGCCCGGTTTGGTCGCCATGTTTATTAGCGGAGATATCTCTGGTAGTCTACAACTTAACGAAGTCATTGAGGAATTTGCTAATCCGAGAAGGCTTGCTATGCTTTAAGCAAAATAAAATGTTGTGTGCTTTTTTACCTACCCGCAGCGTGGTCAAGCCCCTCCCAAACGAAAATCCTGGATCCGTCAGTGAACATAATGATCATTTTCCGTCTTAGGAACAGGATATTTGGGGGTCAGCGCATGACTTTGTCTATTAGCTGTCCTGTCATAACAGAGTTTCCTCCTAAAATAACATCATCTTTTGAGCAGTCGTGGCCCAGAGGTAACAGCCGCGACTTACGAGTAGCAGGTCATGGTTTCGAACCCAAGCAGGCACTTTACTTTGTGTAAATTATTTCATCAGCACTGCTCTCAAAACGTTGAAGGAAAACATCGTGAGGAAACCGGCATGTCCTAGAACAAAAAATTCAAAGACATGTGACATCTACCAACCAGCGCGTTGGATTACGGCCCACTACCTCTCACAGGAAGAGATAGCAGTGGGAACATTTAAAGGCTATATCATCATGCTATATCATCTTCTTTTACGATCCAGGCATTGATACATCGTTCTTTATTCTGCCACGTGCTAATTGCAATCATTCATATTTAACACTTTTTGATAGTTGACATTAATTGATTGATTCACTATACCGATATGTCACGTGACACCCTCTCACATATATTTACCAATAAAACGTAAACTAAACCGGTCCCTAGAGTCTAATCGTAAAATATCGGGAAAGTGTCGCCCGCGCCCGCTCCACCGCCATCTCTATAAACTTTGCAACGTGTTTCTTTCGACCTCTATTCACTCACGTAGGTACAGTCAGCAGCAAAATATAGGGACGAACAGACCGTATACATTCTGAACAATTAAGAAAGGACATTGTTAAAAATGGCCTATGAATCAACACGTATGAAACCCTTACAGTAATTACTAGTTTTTTTTTATAATTTACATTACAATTATTACAATAGAACGGACACACAGTAATTCACTTCGGTCTTATTCCCCGGCGCCATTATTTTTGTTCCAATTTGACGTTCTGGTGTAGGCAAAGTGCAATAGGTCATACAGCCAAGTCTTTTTGCGCAGCGGTATAGTATGCCCCGTAATTATAACGCTCAGCACTCTCAGCGCTTGATCTATGAATAAGGTATTTAGTTACAAACAGAATAAAATGATTAAAAGCGCTGTGTGAAACGAGCAACAGTGACACTGACTGTCGATGAATTGACAGATGACAGTTTGACATTTCATGGTAATGACCAGTGTTGTTATTTTGTTGTTGCGATACTTATGTGTATTCGTTAGTCATAATGCATTTTCTGCTTTATTTTTTTATTTTCACTAACAACTTGGCGTGAACAAAGGACTGTGATTTCCTCTTGAAATATCGACCTCTGGCTGTGATTTCATAGTCCTAAACTAGACATAACTACAAATAAATTAGTAACTACTTATAAAGAAAGAATGGTTCTGACTACCTAATAGTACATTATGCATTTAATGAAACGTTTGAAGACAAAATCCAATGTATTTTCACTAATAAACGCTAAGTTAGTATGTTTCTATTGGCCTAATTATAACCTCAAAATCCGAAATTGTTTTAGATTTTTTACAATTCTCAGAAGTGTCCGTGATTTTAATTTAGTTTCAGTCGAATATATGCATTATTTAGAATACAGAAAGTAAATTCCCGTCTCTGTTGGTTCTTAGGCGAACGATGTATGGACGCCGAACAATGTCCTTTAACTTTAAGGGGTTTATTTATAAACAGTGCTTAAAGTTAAGACACGTTCAAACGTCAAAAAATTTAGGTTAAATTAAGCAGACGTTAATCACTACTCAACTTTAAGCAATATTTATCAATAAAGGTGTAAATCTATTAAATAAAATTCAATATCAGGATGGCAATTGTCATGTAGGTACAGTACGTCACAACTTATACGGTACGACAAAGCCTAAATTTGAAAAATTTCAATCATTCATTAAAATTTTACGAATATATTTGGATAAATGACTTGACAAATTATTGCGTTTTCGTAAATATCATTTTCACCTAAAGCAGTAATAAAGATTGGTGATTTTAAAGGCGCGCTCAGTTCGGATGATGATCGGTTTTACGAGTTTTGCTGATGGTACATCTAAGTTGTGTCGTACTGTACTGTGCTTATACAGAAATATCCCTTGAGCCATTGAGACATTATTTATTATTTCATAATCATTAGCAGGGCAACTGAAGTTAATAGTTACAGAGCGCAAAATCGCACTTTTTGATAAATATTTTGTCATTTTTTTGTACATTACGCGTGTAAAATTTAAAATTCAAAAGTTATTTATTCAAACTAGGCTGAGAATCAGCAATTTTCGAACGTCAAAATTACATAAGACAGTCCCCCAAAACGCCCACCCTTCACCACTTCCTAGTGCATTAGCTGGGAAGAAGAAGTGACGCAACAAACTCCCCAGCAGCACAGCTGTCGGTTCAGTAAGAAGAACAAAAAAAAAAAAAAGATTCTATACAGGCTTAGTCCCTGCCTACTCCAAACCTCCCAAGGGGCCACCGCACTCATCACCACGAACAACCCCCACCATGGGACCAACGCAGAAATCGCGAAAAAAAATACGATAAGATGGTTCTGAACAGTCTGCTGTCCGTCCAATATTTTTGGGGTCGCCTGTACCTACAGTTACAGGGCTCACATACGTTTACAGGATTATCGTTATCTATTTGTGGACACCAAATAGAAAGTAAGTTTTCGGGATGCAGGCTACTCGATTACGAGATTGTGTTTTGGTAAAAAGACATCTGCTGGAAGTTAAAAGATAAATTGTAATATTTATATGTATGTAGGTACTCGTTTGTGTATTATAAGTTTATAACCTTTTGTACTTGTGTACCTATTTTATTTATCATTCAACAATACATATATATTTTTAATATATTTTCATTATTATTTTCCTCTCAAACAGAGCACCTGCCATCAGTCTTATCTCTTCACCACCCTTGGTTGACTGGTACAGAATGCCTAACGGCTCGTGCAGACTAGCGCGACTTAACACGCGACGCGACACCGCTAATTGTTGTACCGTGAAGTTTTCTAAGAAATTGTTTGGATAGAGTCGCGTCGCGCAGTCACGTTGCGCCGGTCTGCACGGCCCTTTAGGCATTAATTAAGTCCGCATTTCTACCTTTTTGTGTGCGAGAGAAAGCAGTTGTTATTCTTAAGATGAAAACGGAGTTTCAAAGTTGGTATTATGAAAATCTAAAGCTACACTCATAAATATTCCAAAAATCTTCAAGAACAACTGAAGAAAACATGTTACAGAAACAGCCAGAAATAACAATTCTTCGTAGCGATACCGAAGGGGTCGATACAAATCCGAACAAGTATTGCTTACAATATTGCCTGTATTTCGACCTAGTGTCCCGACATGACCTAGTTGCGTCTAGAGCCTAACGCATATCTACAAGGGTTATTGGCTTTGTTCATGACGGGGTGTAATCGATAACAAATACCAGACGTAATTTGGAAAGTACTGAATATTCGTGTATGGGAGGAATACTTATCGGTTTCCGTGCAGCTTTGTCGTATTGGCTAAAGTATATTAAATGAGTTTCTATTTGTATTTTCGTGTATTGATTTGTATTACGACTTGGAGATGTTCAGTTTTCGTAGTAGGTTGCTATGTTACAGAAAATCTAAAATGTATTATACCAAGAGCTTTCTATGCCAAACTTCTAAGTAATTCCTATTTACAGAAGTTATTTTTAAAGATTTATACATAGCTAAGACGAATATAAGCTTACTTACGTGACGGAAAGTTCTGAAACGAGTGAGTCCCTTAACGTTATTTATAGAAGTAATTTTTTTCATTTTGCGCTCCGAGCCAAGGCAAATGAGGTTTTATCTAAATATAGGATAGGCAATGAATCTTAGAAAAAATCATTGCTTGTAAGCATGGTGAACTTATCAGAATATTTTTATTCGATTGAGGCTAACCAGCTATCTAATTAAGCAACACATTTTCGTAAACGATTACGACCAATCTGTTTCATTTTGACAGTTCAACAACATTCATTGCGTTATTTACGTTGTTGAGCAGATTTTTTTTAGAACTTATGAAGCTGTGGATTAACAATCTGTTCCAAAACGATTCAGATTCTGATTGATCGTGTATTACGCAGTTAGGGTAATAGGAAGGAGGGAGGGGGAGGGGGGATGGAATAAACTGACTTTACTGACTTCTGACACCCAAGATGGTGACTAAAATGCCAGATCTTGTGCCAATGGACTTCAATATGCTGTTGATAAAAATGAGTTAAAATGTGCCATGACGTCACGAGTATGTAGATTTTATACTTACTTGTGACATAGAGACCCCCACTCCCCAACTAAAAATGCGTTTTATCTAAGTAATTTTTTATTAATATGTTATAGCAAAAAATACGTGTCTAATATTTTTTTTATTATCTGACTGACGGACTAATTAGAATTTCTTTTTTTTTACCCAGGCATCATCACTATTATAGATTCACAAAATCATAATATCACGCCTGTTTTCACCCGAAGGGTTAGACAGAGGTGGACTTATATAGACATAGTACACCCATATTTTGCCAGCTATATTTAAGAACGTTTAAATTCTGAAAGTGGGCCACGTCGCAAATAGGTGTCAAATATTTCGCTGTTTTGATTAACTTGGCAATATTTAGCCACATTTCATGTTCCAAACAGTAGTAAGGAAATATTAAATGTGCTAACTAGCGAACTAGAATATTAATAATGAATTGCAATTATAACACTGAATTTGATGTTGTAACCGTTTTAGGTGTAAAGAAGGCATTTGGAAAGATTCCAAATATTTTTTTTACATCAAAAACTAAATATTCGGTGTTACGATATTAATTATTGCATTTCATAATCAATATATTAGTTTACTAGTTAGCCACATTTCCTAATTCCATACAGTAATAATGTCAAATTAATCAAAAACATAAATAAATATGTGACAGCTATTTGCGACGTTGCCAAATTTTAGGATGAGCGCTCTTAAGTCCAATGTAAATCATGTAATAGAGTAAATATAATAGCAATAGCAATCAACCGGGTACAAATCTAGACTCCGGACTGCTAGTGAGAAATTCCTGATAGAAAACACAATAACATTTGCCCCTCTTGCTCTGCAGTAACTTGCTTGCGACCACTCGACCAACAAGATAATTTGTAATTTATTGGTCCATTGTTACAAAATAAATTTCAAAAATAATAATATCGTATGCTTACTGTAACTAGAATATTTAACATATTATTAAAACAGTGGTCCTCAAACTAGGCAGCGCCTGTATCTTGGGAGCCTGAGTTGCGTGATCTTAATTTTAATTCGAAACATTTTTGCGTTAGCTTAAATTTTATTTCAGGATGTTTGAAAATGGACAGAATAGTTAATTAAATAAGGGTAGCGAATTACCAAATAAAATAAATTGAACAAAATAAAATAATTCCAAATAATATTATAGTGAGTGTGTGAGAGTATGTGTGTTAGCGTGTGTGTTAGGTTAGGTTAAATAGTCGAGGCAATCATAGATTCGATATTTGAATTTGATTTTATGTCGTCTACAGGTATGAGAACGAGAAGAACGCGCTGGTGGTGTCGGTGGTGTCGTGCCAGGGTCTGCCAGGTCGCGAGCCCGCCGGCCCCGACCCCTACGTCAAGCTGCAGCTGTTGCCCGACAAGCAGCACAAGGTTAAGACACGGTCAGTACAAAAGTTTCTTTATAATTATACAGGGTGACAGGGACATCGACGCGAAAACTGTTACCATGGATTCAGTACGTGATTCTAAATCCTGTGTTGAAATTTTTCGTCAACAGACAGACACAAAAAGCGATTTCGTTTTTTTTTACTATCTGTTAAAGATAATAAAAAACGCCCCCATCGTCACAAGAATTGGACCAATGATCCGAGGACAAAGAAACGACCAAACATGTTATTGTCTGGCATGGACACCGACTGACATCATCTGCGTTATGTTAGCGTGATAGCACTTAACATTATTTTGCAAATGCTGTAATTCAAAAGACAAATAAGGGTTCGACTGTGATTGCAACCAATACTTTTTGAACGACCAAGTTTTTTCGTATGACAGACGTGACGTAAGTTATCGTAAGTTTTAGATAACTTAGACGTCTGTATCAAAAGTTTGCTGATTAATTACGGTATTAGTTGCCTAAGATTTTTGTTTGATAACTCGGGACCTCATATTTTCTTTTTTTCCTTTCCTTATTCACTAATTATTAAGCTTAATACTTTCAGAGTTGTTCGCAAGACCCGCTGCCCGGTATACGACGAGGATTTCACTTTCTACGGCATCGCTCCGCACCAGATCGCTGCCATCACCTTGCACTTCGTCGTACTCAGCTTTGACAGGTAAAGAGCAAAACTATATTTTTCTACCCTCAACAGTAACAATTTTCTGATTTGATCTGTACAGCCAGCGACAAAAGTCGATTAATGTTTCAGGTTTTTTAATCTTAATTATTGAGCTAAATATTTAATTTAAATCGGAAAAGAAGTCAAATTAAAAGGACTCTTAGATATGGAAATACTCGAATAATTTTGTGGCAATTATGATGCTTAAAAATTAACAGACTGCTGTTGCTGCCCGTACCTACACGAGTTACCATGAGTTGAGCTTCAAGATTACTGACAAATGCCTGCACTGACTGGACAGGTCCACTCAAATCTGTGTGGTTCTTTCCTCAAAAGACCATGTCAGACACTAATCTACATGGTCCTCATATAATTCAAGATAATGTTACTTTTACAATAGGTATTCACTCAACTGTTTGCTGCTGAACGATGAAGTTTGTCTTATAGTTGTTACCTTTATGTTCCAGATATTCCCGTGATGAGATAATTGGAGAGGTGGTGTCCCCGCTGACGAGCTTGCAGCTACAGAGTGGCGAGGCCATGGCGCTCTGCCGCGAGATACAACCACGCAGTCTCAAGGTACATGGACACTCCATGCGATAACTTTTATTTTTTTTGACGTTTGGGAATTATCAAATAACTTCTCCCGCTCTGGGCGGAGCGGGAGGGCGTGTCAGAATTTTACTGACTAAAACCCACCCGTGTTCCTTCCGTTGCCTGTGTGCCGGGGCCGCGATATCCCTTTCGGACAAACTCGCAACCCCGGCAGGCGATATCTACACATCACAATTTTAGCAGTTCATCTGTCTAATAAAATCATTAGTTTATTTACATCATCGGAACATAAGATAACATAACTCTACATAACATAACACAAGCTCATTTATCTATCGCGATTTATTGCAATCGACGTCTTCTCAGTTCATTGGGCACATGTACATCAGTCTTGTTTTGGTTGGACTGCTCCATCGTCGAAGCGAACTTGGCTACTGGTTATAACTTATGCTTATGTCGCGAATGCACATACTTGTGGCACGGAATAATGAGATGATTCACATGATTCTTGATCTTAACCAACCCATCGCTACGCTCATGGGCCTATTGCAGTGGTCAGCGATTGCAGCTCCCGATTTGTTTTATGAAGGATTTGGATTTGTGGAACGAAGATTCCGTCCACAGATGCAACAAGGAGGATTAATGTCGCATGTCGCATTATTGAATATTTCCGGACACGGATATCAAATAACGCCTGTCTGATAAACAGTTCAGACATTCGTCCTAGGAGAGCACTACGTAGAATGTTCGGATTTTATTCTTGACCATGACATTCGCGGTCCTGCGACAGTAGAAACAAAATATGAGCGCGGTACACTTTCACCACTCGTCACATCTTGGTGTCGCTATTTTAGAGTTACCATCCGTCCGGACTTTGTCCGGCGTTGTCAATTGTCCGGACTTTTCTACTTGACGATTTATTATGAAAATATGAAGAGAGTACCTACTCAAAATAGGCTTATTAAAAAGTAAAATGTCCGGACTTTTTTGCGAATGTCGGGCTTTTCGTCAGGATTTTTCAAATTTCGAAATGGTTACTCTAGGACTACGTGATACGAACTTGTTTTACGCCCCACTCCATCATGGCCCTGCTGACTTTTTAACATAACTTCTATGGCAATACCACCCTCACATCACCTCTACCAGCTACCAACGTAACATGTGTCCACTCGTGTCGCAGATGCGCAGCGTGGGTCGCGGCGAGGTGCTGGTGTCGCTGTGCTGGCAGCCGGCGGCCGCGCGCCTCACCGTGGTGCTGCTGAAGGCGCGCAACCTGCCTAAGATGGACGTCACTGGACTTGCTGACCCGTTAGTGTTTAACACCATATATTTTATGTCTTTATACTGTCTTATGGTCTCAATATTCAATGAACGTCTCTGAACAAAAGGACAGCATAATTTAAAATAACGTAGTTTTTATATTGAGCCCCTTGAAGCACGTTTTGATGATATCCCGCTTTCTTTCGTAAACATTAGAGATAGAACTATCAAATTCGGTAAAACGAAGAACCTTTTAAACAAAACTTAAGGGGTGTTTGTGATTACCAACATCAAAGATTTTCGAAATTCTTACGAACTCGCTAATACGTACCTTTTAAACAAAGTAAAGTCCATCCACTTTTCATAGAACTCATACACCATGCCGCCATACATATTGGAAGTGAACTCTCCGGGAACGGCCGGCATTACGTTTGCGCTAAAGTTAACCATCGCGGATGGGCAACGGCATTAGGCTTAAAACCGTGTAACGAACTAATATTGTGTTTTCAGGGGGGTGTTTCTTGTCGCTATACTTAGTTTCCATCATTTTAAATTTAAGTGAATATTTGTAACCGTGAACAAAAAATAAAAAATATATAAAAATGGTTGGATTTTAAAACGCATATACTAATAAATCTTTTTAAAATATACATCAGACTTTATTTTCACAGTTTATAATGCTATATTCGCTAAGAAAAACCTACATTTAAAATGAGCCCTCCGCGAGGGCTCCAGACATCCCATATGAGACTAGGCGAACCCTCCAGGAGGGCTCCTGGCACTGAACGTGTTAAACAACTGTTGCATCAAGTTTTCATTAAACCTTCACCAAAGAGTCATTGTTTCAATTAAAAGCAAGGCCACATTTTACATTTTACATTACATTTTTAGAACGCTCTTGTCTAAGTAATAACAGCCGCACGGGTCGATCCCTCAGGTTAAGATACGCTTGCCTGGGTTGATCCGTGGATGGGTGACCATCTTTACATACCGAGACTCCTCCGTGCCTCGGAAAGCACGTTAAGTTGTTGGTCCCGGCTGTCATTCGTGGATCTCTGACAGTCGTTACGGAGTAGCCCGAAAGTCTGCTAACCAGTCTTACCAAGGGGTACATAGGCAGTCGCCCCATGTAAAATACTGGTATTCAGCTGCATCCGGTTAGACTGGAAGCCGACTCCAACTTTGTTGGGAAAGGGCTAGGCAGATTAATTGACCTACAGCAGTCTAACCTTTATTTAACCAACTCTTCTTCATCAGCTACGTAAAGATGTACCTGCTATACAACGGCCAACGCATCGCCAAGAAGAAGACTCACGTGAAGAAGCGCACGCTGAACCCCGTGTTCAACGAGTCGTTCGTGTTCGAGGTGCCGGCCGCGCCCAACGCGACCCTGGACCACGTGTCGCTCGAACTGCTCGTCTTGGATTGGGACAGGGTTACTAAGAATGAGGTGAGTGGCTTTTGACTCAACGATACTGAAGGATGTACTGTAGCTTGTTGGATGGGATATTGTTTAGCAGTCAACGCAACGGTCTAAAATGTTCCACCTTGCAGATGCATTCTAATTTAAAAAAGCAAATACATAGTTCAGTCAACCGCACATCAATGCAGAAAATAGTCATGATTGATTTTTTTTCTGGTACTAATAAAAACATTTAGAAAGCTGCAAATGTATAATTTAAAAAATCATAATCTGAAAGTACAGAAACATTGTCACTCATACCAGATCTCTCTCAACTTCTTGTGGTGGCAGCTATAATGCCACATATGGACTACGAAATAGACAGTAGGTAGCTTACCAGACCCAACACCCGTTTGGTCGGAGGATCATCCCTTTTCAACGGAGGATGAAGAAGTTTCCATCCTGTGCCTTATACTTCTAAACTCCTGAAAATTCTTCCACAATTGGCATCGAGCCAAACCCTCATCTTCTACTTATATGTGGTCTATTTATATTTTCAAATGTAGGAACTAACAATGAGTGTCCCATACCCCAGGTGATCGGCCGGCTGGAGCTGGGCGCGGTGGGCGCCGGCAGCGCGCGGCACCACTGGCGCGAGGTGCAGGCGGCGCCGCGCCGGCAGATCGCCGACTGGCACAAGCTCAAGGAGTGAACCTGCACCACGCGCACTCCCGCGGTCCCATCCCCGTCCCACGTTCATACTGCACTACTCTGCTGACCTGTAGGAAGTTCCTGGATTCCACGCTAAACTGCAGAAAAAATCTGGAAATCAGCTGGTTCTTACCTAACTCTTGACGTCTGAACTTTAAATCAAATCAGAATTGATTCGAATCAGTATTTCGATTGGACATAACCGCATTTGTATCGAATTCGATTCGATTCAAAACCAGAAAATGTCGAGAGTAAGCCAATTCTCCCAGAAAATCTTAAAAATGCATGTTGCTTTCTGTCTTGTCATTATGACCCATGGTCTTATGGACAGTCTGTAAAGAACGAAACCACGACACATTATAGTGCCTTGCAAAACACCTAAAGTCAGAATTCATCATAACTCTTAGGCAGTTTTACAAGCATTATTATCATATGCTTGTAAACTCATATGTAGCTAAAAACAAGACAACACCTGTTTTGGATGAAAATACAGACATCAATACACATTGGAAGACAGTCCATTAAAAAAGGATCAGGAAGCTTGTGCAGTATCAACAAGGACTCCACGGATTTCCCTTTCATCCTTCAATATTTTGAATTTATTAAACGGTATAGATACTTATATAATCCTTTCTATGTTCAGCACATTGAGCTTCAAACTTGATATCTTCAAAGAGTACAACAGCTATTGTACAGATCTTAACTCTAACAAGTATATTACCCAATTTGCTGATCTGGGAAGCATTCTAGGAGTGTCTGAATCTCTTGTCTATAGCTCACTAGAATTCCATCTAATTTTGGATGTAGAAATAGTTAAATCATTTTGTCATAGGCGACCTGACACAGAAGGTCACTTCCGTTTAATTTCCTATAAGATCGGCCATAATCGTTTGGTTCGTTTATTTTCTCACTTATTATTATTGCACAGAGTACGGTAAGGAGTAGGATGGCAAAGCCAAAGTCCAGCGGAGATTACGAAGAGTTTGTTTTAGCGTTAATTTGTAAACTAAAAATGATATTGTATATTAGATAGATGAAATTATTTGGAATTTATTCGCGTGAAATATTTTGTATATGTTTGAAAGCGCACAGCGTCCCCGCCCCTCCCCTTTGTTGTAAAACATTTATGTATAATGTGTAATCACAGAACACAGTGCAAACTTGTGTTTATTCAAATGTAGATTAACTTAATGTTTTGAAACGGGAGTGAAATGATGGCGGTCGAGAAGAAGGAAAGAATCTGAACAGAAGATAGTACAAAGAGATTTTAATCTACATAAAACTGTATCATCGCCGTTTCAAACTTCTTCAATAGTCTGCTGAAAATCGAACGCAGAATGCTCAAAACTATTCAAGACTATTGTGAACTTGACAGCCGGTATAAAACAAACCAATCTCTCCCGTTTCAATGTCTTCTAATTACTCTACATATCTAATTGTAAGAACACTTGATGTAATGGAAATTCACTCGTTATGGATATTTATGTAATGTCTGACAAACTATTCATAAGCCTAGATGTATTTATTTTCAGTCTAGTTGTCATCAACCTTAGTTAAAGATTCTGCAGATCTATTGACAAATTCTAGGTTTACTGTCAAATGCAAAGTAAAAAATCGCTCTACGTTTAAGTACAGATTTCGCTGACTTGTCATCGTTAATGCAGCGTTTGGTTGAAGTGTTCAGGTAATATATTTAACTTTAACTCTAAACAATTCCGGTGATATGTGGAAGTCTCTACGAAATCTCAAATAAGGTCATTCGATTTTGAGTCCGTTTTGACTACGACATAAAATGTTGTATTTTTGAGTAAGATTATCAGATAGGTAACTTGGTGACTATATATCTCGGTACAGACAAATACTTAGATAACGTTACTAGATTTGCTTAGAGTTAACTTTATGCTAACGACAAACTGACAGGTAAGTTTACCTAAGGGTACGACTCCGTAACCGACCGCAGGCGGCAACTGCAGGCGACGTGTCGCCGTAACACGACTGTTTTCTATGTATTTCTATGAAGGCGACGTGTCGCTAACTACGGAAGGTATTTCATACAAATTCATTAAAACCAGCCGTGTCGCAGCGATCCGTCGCCGTCGGCTGCAGTTGCCGCCTGCGGTTGGCTACGGAACGGTACCTTAACATTTTGATCGAAAAGTATAACACCAAAAAGCAAAAAGTCGAGGTTTTAATCATTCATCCAATATGGTCAGTGCATTCAATACTGTTCATGCTTTAGGCGGGAATCAAAGATTCGATTTTCAAATGCAAGCATGCGCAGGATTGGACGAAAGTAATACTCATTGGTCGACTAGAACCTAATATGTATAGTTTATAGGTTAGAGAAATAAATCTATTTTATACCTAAAATTACTTTGATAGTCGTTTAGGTATGTGTAAGCTCAGGACGAAGCTTCGAGCTTTCTGTCTCGTAATGTACTCTCATAGTGTCGCTGTGTCACCATAGATGGCGCTTTCACTAATGATCTCATTCCATTGATATACATATTTTTGAAATTGTCGGATATTGTAGGGAATATATTATTTATTCATTGGTAACATATTTTATAATGTCGCAGAAATCGTAGTGACAATATACGAATTACAAATATAATAACTATTTCCATAATATGTACAAACACTCACTATGTATGCTGATATTGATATCAACGGTTGAATTAGTTAACTTCATTGTCGTAGAGGAAATTAAAGCGTTGTAGCCATAAGAAGTTACAAATAACGTACTATCCCTTTGTTTAACTAACTCCATACTAAAACATTCCAGAAATAAGCAAAATTGTAAATAGTCATTGCTTTGATCATCGATAAACCGCTTTCTCATTCTAATTGTTAAAATAAGAAATTATAATTAGATGTAAGAACTTTACTATCACTAAATGTTTCTGTTTTAAAGATCTCATATGGTTTATTTGTATACTTTCATAATAATTGTTCATGTGTAGTAGATAAAACCCATGCGAAACTGGTTCTTATCGCTAATGACTTATGGTCTGTTTCGTTACTAGGATATGCTGTAAGTAATTTGAAAATTTGACGAATTATAATTTTTGTATGATTTTGTGTAAGCAATGAAACAGATCCTAGGTTTTAATAATATATTTAAGTTCTATTTTGACCAAGACATTATGGAATAAGCTGAAGAAGTTCCTGAAGATATAAGAACAAAAAAGAAAGAGGATGGTCAACTATTACCTAAAAAGGCGACAAACAGACATGTCAGACAGGCAGGAACTCGAAAAAGAATATGCGTTTCTTCTTCTTAACACCAAGACTCACCACACAAACAGAAGATGAGCCAGGCAGTGCCCAGCACGTCACAGTCACGACTGAAAGACAGACCTCCGGTTTCTGGAACGAAAATCAACACAAAAATTGGCTAACAAATTGTCAAAGGTATGTCTATTGTTATGTACACTGTGGCCTGTGATTGGTTGACTGAATTATCCACAGCCAATCACATCCCTTGACATGAGTTTTTTTTTTTTTGGATACGTCGATGATTGCCGTTCCAGAAACCGGGAGACTGGCACATGCCGAGCACAATGTGGCTTGTCTCCTTTTTGAGACTGTGGCAATCAAAAGGATCGGTGGAATTATAATGTCTTGGTGGAAGTGGCATCAGATAACCAGATATACAAGCACTTGTAGTATATAGACCACGTCATCCACATCACCAATATCAGATTTGTATACTAAGGGAATTTTAGTGAATAAAATTTATTGACTGGTGCTTTCACAATAATCGCTCGTTTTATTTCTTACTTTTGTTTGACTTTTCCTCCTGGCCATGAATATGAAAATCAATGAAGAACCTGTCCAGAAACATGGTCTGTATTTGGATAGCCAACTAGCTGCCGTATTGCAGTTTAGTTTATATGCAGTTTTGCGTACTTTCGAAGCTGTCGATCGATTGAGTCTCAAACAAAGCGGGGCGCCTAATGCCATCTAGTGGGCGGAAATCCAGACTCCGAGCTATTAGGTGATTATCACATAGAGCACGTCGGCCATAGGAAACGCGGGACGCATTCCGCGCGCAGATTTTGTTTTCTATATAAAAGGAGCACAGACCCTATGCTTCATAATCCCTGGCTGGAGGCTTTAAGTGTAGAAGCTTAAGGCAACCACAGGATTGACCGGTTAAGTAGTCATGACCTCAGAGGTCAGCTACGAGATGCCCTACATAAAAAAAAAAAAAAAAAATGCTTCATAATGTGCTGATAATCTCTGCCGCCCGCGCTATACGAGACGGAGCGCGGTGCAGTGTGGTAATCGCCTAATCGAAAAAAAATACGTACCGAATAACATTTTCCCGGGCCTGGGAATTGAACCCAGTCGCTAAGCAGTCAAACTTCCAACTACCTAGACCAGCGAGACCTACTATCGGATTATTTATCCGGTCTTGCTCGACGCCTGTCCGGTGGACTGTTAGTTTGACAGAATATTTAAAGAGTTGGTGTTTTCGTTGCACGTGCTATATACAGTATTTATACTTGGTACCTAATTAGTAGAAACGGCACATAACTGGGTATTAAGTACGTTTTATTTAAGTACCTACTGTTATCGGTCGAATGAGTGTAGGTATTACTAGGTATGTTATTCCTATATTATCACATTAATTATAAGTAAATACCTTATTTTAAATGTTATGACTTATTATGACCGTACGTTTGCAATTACGAGAACCTTACTCGCGGTCGAAATGCAAACATGTTTATTAATTTCTTTCATTTATAGCAGACTCTTTTGTTGTCGTATAAAGATAACCTCTTTGTGTGAAAGAGAGAGCGGTCACGCGTTCTGCGATAGGAGTTCAGCGCTCTCTGTCCTGCATGTGATTTCTAGAAAATTCACGCAAGCTGACAGTTCGACCGCGGCGGTCAATAGGAACGCACGTAGTTCCCGCGTTCTACGTTTCTACCCACTGACGTAAACACCGCCATCGCCGCCATGTCTGAAACAGAAAAATTGATTGATTTAGTTAGAGAAAGACCTTTCCTATATGATATGAATGATCCGGAATACAAAAATCGGCCAAAGAGACTGGCAACTTGGAAGGAAATCGCCAGTGAAATGGGCTCAGGCAGTGGTAAGTTACCCCATGTTCCTTAATACAGCATATGTACCTACAGCGCCATCTATGTTTCTAGTGTGTAAGTTATAGTACGCGATTGCTGAGTGAACACAACCCGACGGCCGCATTCATTATTCCATTCGATGTTTTCGTTCTTATTCGGCGTTGGGCGTCGAATACAAAATGCGTTTGGAACTATTTTGTTTTCTCAATATTCTTAATAGACACTGAACTGAAGTGTACATGCTGCTAAGTTAATACTTATTTGTTTTAGTGGAAATAAGCTTACGGAAACATTTTAATAGGTGGCCTATAATGGATAAGATAATGCAATTGACTAGCGAGTAGCGCGCGTCATGTGACTCTTTGCTCATTGCAATCCTATAAATACAAAAATGAGTTTGTTTGTTTGTTACCCTTTCACGCTAAAACGGCTGAACAGATTTGAATGATATTTGGCATATAGGTATATGACCTGGATTAGGACAAAGGACACTTTTTATCCCGACATTCCTACGTTATCAAGACGTATGCGGGTGAAACAGCGGGACGCAGCTAGTAAGGTCAGGGACTGAATTACCCAAAAATGAAGGTACCTTTAAATTTCGGTATGACGTCATACCGTTAAAAACTACTGTTATTTTTTTCAGTACTTACCGGAATTTTTAGGTTGGAAATGCATACCGGTATATTTCGATAAAAGTATTAAAATACACAAGTTTGACCCCCCGCGCACCCACACCGCGCCATCTTGTTTTTCGGTACCGAAATCGTGTAAAGGTATCGGTATAGTTCAACCCTTATTTTAAACCGGTACCGGTATATTTTTGAGGTATCTTAACCTTTAACCGTAACCGCTTTCAGTCCCTGAGTAAGGTAGATATTCAAATAATTGATGCCAGTTTGTGCTTGTTTTTGTAGCGAAAAAAGTTCTAAGGGGTATTTCCATCATTCTATGCATTCCAGCCAATGACAGTCACTCCAAATCCAAACCCGGCTCTCGTTTGTGTAATACTATAGAAGCTATCGCAGACAGGCGCGGCGCGACACCGATAGAACAATTTCCTAGAAGTTTTCATAGAGATTGTTCCACCAGAGTCGCGTCGCGCCTTTCTTCGAGAGCCTTAAAGGTCATCTTGGACTAATCGATAGTCTCGTTTAGTAGATAAGTACTTAATTGAAATTGATTAGAATAAACAGTTTACATTAGCTGTTATCTACGTACCTTCTTTAATTAGGCATAAGACCAATGTTGGCATAGGACCTATGCCAACATTTCAATTCCTTCTGTGGCATTGAACTGCATTAACCTCATTTGAACGCGGTCATTTTGGCATTCATTCCAAACAAGATCTACCGATTCCTTTGTTTTTGTTGCTGGATAAATGAAATGAATGTCACTAGAGCACATATTTTTACGATACGACAAGGGCGTCGCCAACCGATGGCCCAGGGGGGGGGGGGGGGGGGTCAAGAGCACTTGAAGCAATTGTAGTGCGTACGCATGAATACGAAATTTAGTCATGTGGTGTGAGTCTTACCTTTACGACACACAATGGGCCCAAAATCGACGATGGTGGACATTTGATTTTTGACAAATCAGTTTCAACTCGGTAGTCCCGATTGGAACTGAGAAAAATAATTATTTCCATTTCCAATGTATGGATTGGAAACAGACCTTTTTGGTCGTTTTTTCCAAAACTATTGAGAACTGTACAGCTGAAACCTTAGGTATTATGACTGGGCCTACCACCAACACATAGATACGAATATTACAACCCCGGACTCCGGATTAGACCCCGTTTAGGAGATATGTAACTTTAAAAAACCAAATAAAAATTGTTCAAATAAACAAAATTGGCTTTATAGATATGTAGTTTCTTTACATTAAAATGCCTTGTGTATGACAAAAGAAATTGAATCTCTAGGGGCTTCCCCCCTTTGCCCCCCCTTGGCGACGCCCTTGCGATACGATCTATAAAACCAAGTATCTAGTATCTACAAAGGCCTTATTCGTATGCTTTGTTTATCTCCATACCTACTTTTTAGTGTTCCGTACCCGAAGGGCGCCAAACGTAACCGTCCGATCCGTCCGACTGTCTGTCTGTCAGTGGGCTCATGAACCGTAATAGGTAACTGTAAACGATAAACAGTTGTAATTTTCACAGATTGTGTATTTCGCTTGTCGCTTTATCTAACAACAAATAATAATTATTAAATCTAAGTAGGTATTCAATTTTTGCCGTAAAAAAATGTTTTTAGACGTTTTTTGCTCGATCTTAATAACGTACGGAACCCTTCCGGCTGTGTGGCTCCCGGGAATTACATAACAATAGATAATTAATTGTGTCTCTTTAGTCTTAGTCAAGACTTGCTTGACAGGTTAAAAATAATATTAGACTAACGCAATTCAATGCACCTGTGTACGCAAGCACATGCATTCTCCTCCCTAAAGGCCTGTTCGGATATACTTAATCGATATCGCCGTCGCGCTCGTTAGCGATACTGGTCCTAAGTGACTAACCAGAAGGCGGACCAGCACGCGTAGCATGACCACCGTAGAAACGAGTTTTGTCGACGGAAGAATAGACAAATTGACAGTTAGACTATCACAATCTGTCATTTTGTCTATTCTTCCGTCGACAAAACCTGTTTCTACGGTGGTCATGCTACGCGTGCAGGGGGCCTACTCCCTAAGCCAAATCCGTTGTTTTAGCCTTCGTTACGGGCGCTTCTTTCTCCGTCTCACTTACGGTATGTCTGTATTAACTTGTGTATTAACTTAGCAGCATGTAGAGATGTGATGTAGAATAGGCCTTTACTTGCATAGGCCGATGGTAAGGCAATCCGTCCAGAGACCAACGAGACAAGAGGCGTGGTAATTAGGAAATTAACAGTGACCCACTTGTGTATGAATTAAGACTTAAAAAACCGGCCAAGTGCGTGTCGGACCACGCACAATGAAGGGTTCCGTAGTTGGGATGAAGTTATCCTAAGAACAAACTTAACATTGTAGTTGAAAAACGTGTTCTCCCATACGGAATGTATGGGAGATCATGTATTTCAAACTGCAAATTTAAGTTGGTTGATTATTTCTCGTTAACCTGTACAGCCTACTTAGGTCTCATAGTTTTCCTTTTAATTTCGTTATATATACTACTGCATTTTTTCACAAGTCCAAGTACAACCATTTAGCTAGAAGAGGTGGGGGACACTTGAATCTATCAAAAAAAATAAGTTAAAAACTTAATATTTCGCAAACGGATCCCTGAATCCAAAAATGGTTTCGACAAACTCACAATATTTTTGAAAGACCTTTCTAATGATACCCCACAACATGGGGTGGATGAGGAAAAAAAAAACATCCCCACTTTACGTGTAGGGGAAGTACCCTAAAAAATATTTTATATATGATTATATTTTATCACTTTGTCGGCATGATCAATATGTATACATATGCCAAATTACAGCTTTCTAGTACTTACCGTCTCTGAGCTAAGCCGCGGACAGACAGACGGACATGGCGAAATTATAAGGGTTCCTTGAACCCTAAAAACAACAACAAATACAGAACAAATTAACATAAGTACCCGTTACAAGCTACCTAAATAACGTCCTTGACGAACATGACAAGATGTTAGTCTGACAAATAGTGGTAAATATGAATTGACATTCAACCTATTAAAATATATTTTTTTATTTTCAGCGGACATGTGGAGTGCCAAGTGGAAAGGTTTGAAAGACAACTTCGCTAAATTCAAGAAGTCCACGGAACCTCCTTACTCCGAAAATTATAAGAAGTACAAAAACTGGCCCTGGTCTGAACACGTGAGGTTTCTAGATGAATGCAACTTTACCAGCAGCAGAAGAATAAGATGTACATCTAGAAGAGCTACTAATAGCATTGCTGATGTTAACACGGAAGAGTCAAATGACGCAGAACAAGAAGTAACAGAAATTAGAAGAAAAAGAAAGAGAGATAACTCCGAACCGTGTGAAGATGATCAAGAGATCAACCATAAAATTAAAAAGAATAACAGCTCATCACCGGACGGAGTAGACCAATTTTTCCTAAGCTATGCTCAATCTTTTAAGAAATTACCAAGTAGAATGCAAATAATGTTAAAACTAGAGATAGCGACTTTGTTCACTCGGTACGAATTACAAGCGAACGGTGTTACCCCCGAGTCAGTTGATAATATTCCCCGGATCGTACCCCATCCAGTTAAACTTGAATTTGATTTCTTTAATACCATTGACGATTAAAATGTGAATGTAGTATGATTTAAGGAATAATTAGAAAATAGCAGCTTCAGACTATATTCAGTCTTCTAAGTTGTTTCTCGCGCAATGTGCAATCTTAGAGTATGAAAAAGTGTGCAATCGCATAACATCGCTTGAAGTACTTCAGGCGATGTTAGGTGTCTACCCATGTGCCACATCACAGCGACCAACGTTGGGCAAGCAGTGGTTACGTACTACGTAAAAGTTTCGCTGCTGCATCTTCTAGTTGCGTTGTCTTAACTAGAAAGAACATGTCTTTGAACACGTTTATTATTATAACAAAGGTGTATTTTGCGTTATGACTTCGATGAGGTCCGTCTAGTGCTCAGCGACACGACGCCGTCGCCGCGCTGTCACCGCGCCGCCACCACGCCTCTAAGCTGAGCATATGCAACGTTGCCAAGCAGCTGCCGCGCCGCCACCACGCCACCACCGCGTTTCCACCGTACCGCCACCACACCACTAGTATTGATTTGAAGATGATTCTAAAGAAACGCAACCAGCTGACGGAGTTACCCCAGAGTCAATCGATAACATTCCCTCGATCGTACCGCATCCAGTTAAACGTGAATTTGATTTGACACATATCATTGATGATTAACATGTGACTGTCACAATCAATGTTACGGAGCTTCGATTTAGACTCCGAAAAAAAAAACAAGAACGAAAGGTCGGAGCTTCCGATTAATATTACACCTCCAACTCCGACTTCGGTTCCGATAATTTATATTTATATTTATAATTTAAGTTCCGATAATTTTAGAATTATAACGAGGATCAAAATGCAACGATGCACGCGACTAGCGCGCGTACAAACAACTTTTAACTTGTCGCCCGGGTAATTTTTATCAGTTCATTGTTTTGTGTATGTCAGACGCGTCACGTTAATTTCTTAAATTAAGTTAAGAATGGTGTATTAAGTAGTTTAATTGTTGTGATAAGGTAATTTAAATACAAAGAAGTGATGGAACAGCTTTCTTCTACCTCCTTCTTCGACTCCGGCTTCGGTTCCAACTCCGATCAATCAAATTTAAAACCTCCGGGCTCCGGTTCCGGTAAAACAACCTCCGTAACATTTCTAGTCACAATAGTCTGTGCTGTTACTACAAGCAAAATATAAAGGGTTGGTATCGCAGTTAAAATAAATACTCAGAAACTCTTATCAATTGTATATTTGATATCAAATCTTATTACAATAACACAGCTTAACAAAAAATATTACAATTAAGTTTCCGGCTCCACCCGTCTCAAACGCATTGATGACGTTCCTGAGAAGTAAGGTGAAATAGACCTACGATCAGTAAAATGTCATGTACGTGCCATTATGTGCTCATAATAGAATTAAAATTTATAAGTCTTTAACGGTATTGAAATTGGTAAAAAAGAATTAATGTGCGAATATGTTTGTCTAAAAATATAACTAATCAACAATAAATAAATAACGATATAGAAATAACAGATTATTTAGTGTTTCAATAAACAAATTAGACTTGATGAAGAAATATTTCATTTTAAAGAAATTTGAAAATAAATATTGCTCATTTCAATCACTGCCTTGTTGGTCTAACGGTCGCCAGCAGTACTGCTGAGCATGAGGTCCTGGGTGCAATTCCCAGGTCGGGAAAAGTGTTATTGGGTTTTTCTATCTGGAATTTCTCAGTAGCAGCCCGGAGACTGGATTTGTGCCCGGTTGGTGGCAATAGGCTCGCCCCCTATTACATGGGACTTAAACATAACTGGCGAAATGTGGGTGCACTATAGGTACACCTCTGCCCATCCCTCGGGGAAACAAGGCGTGATTTTAATGTTATGTCATTTCAATTTCAATACCGTTTATCATTGTGTCATAAAACGCTTCACTGTCATTTTTGCATTCAATGTGTCTGAAACAAAGTTGCAACGTGAGTCTCTATTAGAACATTTAACTTGTTTAATTAATTAATTAAAAATACCTCATAAAGGCATGTTTCATTTTAAAGCCTGACTCAAACATAGAACTTGATACTTAACATTTCATTCATTGAGATTTCGACATTGTATTAAAATCATTTTAAATAGGTACCTAGGTTTGTGATGTATGTGTAACAAACAGGTTTTACTGAAGAACTAACGCTCACCTCAATTCACCCACAGGCCATACTACATTTAGTCCGGTTCATGAAAATCTCTCAAAACATGAACTATCAACCAAATTGCCTTTATTTCGGCCGACATGACTTGACCGAAATTTCAAACCAGCCACCGATTCTCAACAAGAAGAATAGGTACCTAAAACACTTGAGCTTTAATGAGGTGAACGTCATCTTCATAAAGTACGTATATACAATGAAACATTCAAAAGTTGAGAAACTAACTCCTAACATATAGCTAACATATAAATCACACCATTTTTTTGTAAAAAACAACTAACTTTTAACATTCATTTCACGTCAATCCAGTAACACCTCGTAGAGAGTCGTCTAGGAATCAACATTTACTATATTACACATTGATATTGTCTTTTTAATACAATCCCTACTTGGACGTCTCTTTGATTTCATCTAGCTATGACATTTGATGGTTCCCATTCAGAGATGCACATACGAAACTACGCAATACCTCGAGATTCTTTTTAAAATAGCAAATTACGCTTCGTTATATAACATCCTTGGCAGTTTATTCTCAGAAGAAAGACCACATGTAATGCCAATCACACTGCTTCTGGTTTTCAAGGGCCATGACAAAAATGCCCATGATCCTTGCTACTAAAAATTATAATGCATTCAATTGAATATGTGAATTCTCTAAATGGAAATCGCCATAACACCAACACAAATAGTAAAAAACACTAAACAGTGACACGATTAGGCAAGAGAGTTAGAGATGTGCGTTCTATAGTGAGAGTACCGCACTACGACTACAAATAAGTAGTTATACAAAACAATATAGTTACGAACTATGACTATCCAAGTTTATTGCTAATAAAATAATTAAGATATGAATTCTAGTTCAGATATGTTAGAACTGTGTAGATATTAAAGTTTTGGTCCAAAGTATTTTATAAAATTTTGCAAGAGTCCGACTTGTTATTAAGATTATTTTTTTATGTGATTTGTGTTTGATCGAATACTTGAGTAGTAGGTTCCTGAAAAGGTGATAAATGATAATTGAATTATACAAAAACCTTTATACATACATCGTTGAAAATTTCATAATTATACAGATATGAAGAATAAAATAAGACATTATTTATTTGATTATAAATTATTCATTGGATCATTAAACTACGAAATCAAACGTTCTGATATCATAAAATAATACAAGACCTAGAACCAATACATGTTTTGAAAAGTACAAACTCCAAATGACCAAGTTAACTATAGATCTCTTGATTTTATTGAGTAATGCAATAGGGCCTTAGTTTGATAGATTCCGTATATTCGTAGATGTGTAGGCTTGAATATGTTTGTTAAAGTCATTTTTTTTTCGTTTACATAAGTTAACAGTAGATTACAATTTAAGGCTTTACTGCCAGATCCATAAATAAGTAATTTCTCCCTTAGAAGCATACATGCAAGAAATTGATTGACTCATTAAAATATCTAGGGATCTGAATGTAAAAATGTTTAAAACCACATTATTGATATTTTTAAAAGAACGACTTACCTTACTGGTAACTCTTCTCTTAACGTCTATTGCATAAAACTAAAATATAATTACAAAATTAAATAATTCGAGTAAGTATATCTTAAAATATGTAATACATATTATATACAAACTATTAAATGCATTCTAAAATAATAATGCTGTGTAATCATCTTAAAAGTCGCTAAGACAAGGCAAGATAATAATATGTTTCGACATAGTCATGAATGTTAACATACTCCTTACTTCTTGAAATCAATCGATAAAATTGGCAGATATACGGCAGGCAAGTTTATATTGGAAAGAAAGATTATGAATATAAGCAGTCAAATATTCAAAATTACTGGCATTATAATTTATCATATAAGTCCTAAGAAACTTTGGGCATTGGTCAAAAACATAATAATATGATTGATATTAAAGATTGTTTTCACTGTTGCCACTGATACAGTCGTCAATATAAAAATCCCTAAACCTATTTTAAGTGTTGTCATTATGAATCATTGGTGTCAAACCACAAAGAATAATCATTTACTTGTAGTTTCCTGCTTATTAATCAATAACTGTGGATAATAACGCGTTTCAGCATACAATAATAAAACAATGGCATCTGGCGATAGCCCGCAGTCAGATCCAAGTCAAACATAATGCCAATAAAATATTTTTAGTCACGCGCATATAACGGACATATACATAATGATATAATATTTTTATGGCAATAAATATATATTTCAACATAAACTCACTGAGTATTCATAGAAGTCTTGTAAATTGCTAGTTACGCCATATTTGGAATCACGAACGTCTTTGCCGTGTAGACTTGAGAGAGCTTTTCAATGGCGTTTTTATGAAACATTTTGTGTGCAGTTAGTGAAACGAACGCTGAAGCGATAATGCCCTACATCACAGTGCCGGCTTTGATTCCAATGATGCTATTTCTGGCATATCTTATCAGTATACGTTTTGTGGTTACATTAACTGTAATAAACTTGCTTTTTTTCATGCCAAATTCATTTACGATGTTTATTTGTAATTATGAAAATGTATCATAAATTTTTAATTATAATTTCATGCATTATAATTTATTTAAATTCTTGGTCGAATTATAATTGCAATTATTAAACAAGCCAAACTCAAAGCCGGCACATAATCGAACCACCGACTGTGCAAATTGTATGTACATACAATCTAACTAGAAATATTGTTAATCATAAAAAATCAAATCTCCATTTGTGGAGATAACGATATTGTAAGTGTTCCCATAGTCGAGTTTCAGGGACATGTGTCCCAACGACATGAAGCCTCGTCAGAGGAAAATCGTCCAAATACGTTGGTACGTTTAGCTTTGGTTAAGGACGGCACAGAATGTGTGATAGTATGAGATTATAGAAGGCCTCTGTCCAGTTCTTTGCGCAACATCCTGGATAGTTTGAGCACATCCTCGTCGACCTGGCCGGCGAATAGTGAGTCGAGAAGCTCACCTCGAGATGCGATGGCGAAAACACCAGCGAGCCTAGATACTGACTTGTCTGTGAGATGTCGCTCTACTACGGCTCTGGAAATTAAAAACAAAATTGATTTAAAAATAGTATTAATTCCCACGGTGGTTTGCAAAGTATACTTAAACAACTCCAAATCCTATCAACTCAACATTAACATGCTGCTTTTAGTAAATTATTACTTACTTCAGGGACTGATGAGATTCGCGCAGTGCGTCCTGTAGGAATCCGCGGTCGTATGAGAAGTCGACTTCGCAGAAGGACACGACCGCCATCAGCACAGTCTGGAAAATAGAGAAGATAGAAAACCGTAAGTATTGGACCTGGTGGTGAGTTTTGAAAGTAAATTAAGAAAACAGACATTGAATATGCTTGCTTAGGGAAATCATTACACTTACACTCCTATTTTAATCCTAGAATACTTACTAGAAACAATAAGAAGAACAGACCGACGATCTTGTATAACATACAAGTCATACAACGAAGCTTGTAGACATTAATGTACGTAAGGTAAGGTACTGGCCTGTATGCCAAGTGTTAGTGACAAATACCTACTAGGCTACTAGTGTCCATAACGAACTTCGCTCTTGTGAATACTTACATGAAACTTAGAGCGGAAAGCCGCTAGTGCTCGCTCGTCAGCTGCGGACAGCTGACCATGTCGGCGCAGCACGCCCAGCTTCACGGCTGACTTGATCACGTGCTTCACCAACTTCTCCGCTTCCCTCTTCTCCAGGCGCTCACGGAGTACTGTCAGGAACTGGAAGTGAGAAGGTTACATATAAGTAAGGCAGACTAGATGTGGAAAGCTGAAAACCATGTGGCGCAACTTGAGAATGGCCTATTTCTAGCTGTGGACTGCAATCGACCTAGAAAGGCAGTTGGTGAAGAAAAACTGTTACTTCTTAGGTCTACTTTCTAAATAAATAAATACTTGTTCGACAGTCTGATTTCATGGTACGTCACAACTTAGGTACAGATGAAGAATTCGAATTCTTTATTAGAGTGATATGACTATGGATAAGTCTGAACTAAGTATACATATAATAAAAAAAACAAGTGGTACCTGATCCAGCAGCTTGGCAGCATGCTCGTCAAGCACAAGCGCACGCGCACTGGCAGCGCCACCGACACGCGACAGGAACTTCTTCTGCGCGCGCAGCGAGATGTCGCGGGCGCACCACGCACCGCCCTCCATTGCTGTTGACAACCAAAACACAATCGTTAGTATTTGTCGAACTATCATAATAAAAAATCATGGCTCGTTGGAGTGCTAGAGTAGAAGTTAAGTGTCGATGCTATAATACAAAGGCAGTTAGGTATTCATTATGGTTCTAGACAAGACATAAAGAAACCTATTAGATGAAAATAAAAGAATGCTACGGACGAAAGAAAATACGAAAACAATTTCCAACATAGCAAAGATAAAAGAAAGGTATTTAATGTAAACGATTTAAAAACAAGCAATACCACGCCATTACTAGAGCATTCCAACGTTCCGTGCTCATAAGAATAAGTTTTTGCAATTTCACCGTTCAATAGCTTACGATTATTCGTAATTACTCGCGAACCAAAATCTGGACTAATAAATTGAAAGCGAGCGATGATCAAAAGATCGATAATTTATTCTAAAACAAAATGGTGACCTCGATAGCCCAAATTAGACTAGCTAATGATAAACGATATACGAAAGCTAATGCAATTAAAATACTAGATCAAACAATTTTGCTAGAACCATGGTTATATTCGCGATAATATTAATTTATGCAGCATCGCATCTGCCTACATCTGTCATTTCGACTGTTTACAATTGCCTAGAGGAATCTATTTCAATTCTGTGCAATGAACAATAGCGCTTTCAATTGAATCTCTGTTAGCTAGGACATTGCATTGTGGGCTGCTTACTTTCATTGCATATTCCGTTTATCTATCTACATCAACATGAATATTATCATGTGATATTACTTTAAGTGCATTGTTCATGAGGTAAAATGGGTTTTTAGGGTAATTGGGAATATCTGTTCACTTAAGTAATTACTTTGATAAATGGTTTTATGTATCATTGTCACATTAACGAATTTCAATCAATTTCTGGTTTTAATTCCATAGTAACACATTTATTCTAAAGCCAATGAGGAAAATGAACATAATATTAATGAATTATTAATATAATAACAACACGTAATATTACATTACCAAATACTTCCATCAGTTAATTCCAGGTAAACAACGTCGTGGTCAATTAAAACTTTCAGTCAACCTGTTTCAAATATTATTTCAATGGTATCCAACTTACTGTATCTAAAAACTAAATCGACTACCTAACTAAACTCAGATATCTGTAAACAAGAAAGCTTATCCCTTTGACGTCGGTTACCATGGCAATCTAAGCGACGGTAGCAGACAAATCGTCGTCGGATATTGCGATCGTGTCCGAAGGGAGGAGGGTGCAGACAGCCTTGCTCGAGCAGATGAGCTTCGACTTGTGAATGGCCTGTTACATGATAATCCCGAATCTATTTATAGGAATCTTTTTGTTCGTGACTGTTTGATAAAGAACATATTTCGAAATAGAAGATACGGTCACGGTACAGGCTGCTAATATGAGTTTATACACATGAGTTTCACAAAAAAAAAAACATTGTAAAGTTTCGACTCTGCTACACATATTACTGTATCTTCCTAAAACTGGATCTGCATTATTAACGGCCGCGTACTGTACATCAATTCGTCATTCGTGTTGACCTTAGAGCAGCTGAATGTTATTAACATAAAAACCAGCTGAAATTGCAGCTGCTAAAACCAACAGCTGTAAATTCTTACAATTAGCTCGTACAGCAATAAACTAATTGGCTTGTCATCGTCAAACAAGCAGAAAAAAAATACTGAAATATAATTGTTTATGTAATAATTTAGAATTTATTTTATGACCCATCTATGTCAATAATAACAGCTGAAGTGAAGAAAATCCGTTGTTGTGACAAAGGTCCAAGAGGTTCAGGATGTCTTTAAACCTAAGCAAGAAAGAACAATGTTGATAGATGAGAAACGGAACCAAAATAATAAGCTAGGGCAAGTAGTTATAACAGGTGAAAAATGCTAGCCCTGTTAATTTAATCCTCACGTATTCAAAAATCAAAACAACTGGGTGGGGGTAGAAACAACCATTTGAAGTGTTGCCAAAAACGATATAATATTTTGTACTGGCTACTCGTACAGCTGCGGGATGCCGGCTGAATGTCCAACGAGATCGTATATACTGACTCTATTGCAGTTACAGTAGTTTGGTTTTAAGTATTGGACTCGTATGGAGTTTGATACGTGTTTAATGGGTCGGGGATTGTCAATTTGGTGAAATACGAGTAGTATTAAGATAGTTGGACGGGTTAAATCAATATCAGCTTATTTTTTGTTCAATCCTTCAAATCAACGAATTTGGATATGTACATGCATACATACATAGGTAGAAACTAAAGAAAATACCACATATCCCCGGGTATGTACAAGTGCATTTATTTAAAAAACTTTTCAATAAGAACTTGTAGGTAAATCCTCATTATTTTCCAAATAAACCGTCTTTCATGCTGTTGATGTTTTCGTATTTATTTATTTGCAGGGAAATGACAATGCTGTTTCTTTATTAGGCTTACAGTTTAAGCAACTAATGGACCTAACATTAGTTGCTTTAACTTTTTCAGCCAATCATTCCACCATTGCTTAGTCACCTGAATTCAAAAGTTCATTGTCAAAAATACAACCAAGGACGCGCTAAGCTATCGATTTGATTGCAAACGCATTATGATCGTTTAATGATATTTGTCACTCACACTCATCCACATAGATTAATCGTGTTTTTATTTATTTATTTATTAAAAACCAACTTATATTTACAGTTTGCATCACACATACAAGTTACCGGCCAATATCTTTTAGTAATTACACATATAATCAAAAAATGATATTATATTTTATAAAACTAAACAACATTTGATGAAATTAAATGAAATTTAACAATACTAGGTAAAATTTGATAAAATTAGATAAGATTATAGAATTAGGCCATGGGGACTTTAATGATGTTTTATTGCTATCAGCAGAAGTGGTTTCTATATTTTTTTAATTATCACCTTTTGGACGATGGAAAATTTGTCGAAAATAGAGGAATTTATGCAAAATACAAAAGCTAAACATAGCATCATAGATAACCGAAGACCTTAAACAGACGGCTCGGACGGTCTGGATGCGGAAGGAGGAAACCCCGGTGTTATGGTGCAATGTGAGGTCCAGCAGCGTAATGCAATAGAAATGTGAATTAATTGGGACTGTTTTAGTCCACTGCAAATCCACGGTGAAAACTATGGCAGCCAACTAATGATCAAAAGCAAGAAACCATGATTAAAGCCGTTCTCATTTTAAACTAAAAGCCCTACGCGTAGCGGCGAAAAAAATAAAAAAGGCAAAGGATAAAATTTTACAAAGTTAGAAACTACTTTGAAGTTAGGTAGTGAGTGTTAGGTTTTATGAGTAACTCTGCTCTAGTTCCAGTAGTTTGCATGCAGATTATCAGACTACTCGTAAAAAACTTCTTCAAATTCAGTTTTAACGTGGTTTTATTACGGTTCGTTGGTAGTGCATGATTTGCATGATCATTTTGCTGCATTGGTGGAGCTACATATTTAATTTTAGTCTTAGTTTATTTCTTTGCGTGTAATATTCGAGTAGGTACCGATTTAATGTATTTTTTTTTTGTGAAAAGGAAAATTTTATAAATTCCTGTACTAACCTACCCTATTCTCAAAATCTTAAAATTAAATCAAATTACCTAAATATCTAACTTTACTCTGAATTCCGTTCAAGATTCCAAGTGAATTCTGCTATTGTTCTTTATAATTTTATCCTGTTATAAAAGGACTCGCCTACCGTTTTTAAGGTACCTTTCAATTCTTTTGAATCAGATCACTATTATAAGATAAAATTCGAAGCGTGAAGAACACCCGACTGATTGAAATGAATCGCGTTCAGAATTTGGCCAGCTGAAAGTTAAATTAACCTGTTATGTTACTTTCAAATATCCGAACTGTAGGTAGGTAAAATGGTTATGATTATAGGGCCATTATCTGATTGGACATCAATATTGTCCTTTCCTTGATTGGATTTTCTCAGAATTTGTCTATGCATACCAACACAACACAACAACAACGACAATTTTTGGGATATCTCTAAATAAAGGTGATACCTCTGGATACATACCCAAAGCTCCAAAGATGAAAACACAATGCTCAATAAGAATAAAGCATGACAACAGCAAGTAATATTTACAAAGCCTATTCGACAGCTGTTTGTATACCACATGACTCACAAGACTAAATTAAAATTCTAAATACTCAATCAAACAATGACTAACCTTGGTAACAGTGACTAAGTATTTAGGTAATTGTTTTCAACGAAAAAAAAACAAACAAATTGAAAACCTATAATGACTGACTAAGGTCGAAAGTTGAAGACAACTTAATAGCCTTGCAACTTGAACTTAAAGTGCTTTAGTCAAACTGATGACTAAGCGAGTAATTTTCTCCGTGTATATGTATAAAAATGGCGCGCCCATACAGCACTTTCCGCCGGGAACTGATAAGCGAATATTACCATATAGCGTGCTCCACAAGCCTTGAAGATTGGAGGGGTGCCAAACTTTGTACCTATACCAGGGTGGAGTCATTTGCAGTAGTTCAGAGGTGCCATAAAGGGGATGATACATATGCGGTCGTCTGCCTGAGTTTATGAGGTGTGTGAAACTTTCTTATGACCAAGGTTTTAGTACGCAGACAGGACAATGTTGTTTTATCATTTTATCTTTATATCATTTTATGAATGCGTGTGTAGTATGTGCTCGAGTAACAGAAATATGGCTCAATTTACTTTTGCGCAATAAGTAGATAGAATACGATAAAAAGAACGCTTCTTCTTTTCGTGTGGTTAATGACTAACCTGGTGTCAGATTTTTAAAACCGCCCATGGGCCTCTGACTTGGCTTCACATGCCGTCCAGAGATATCTCTCAGGCATGCCGGTTTCTTCACGAACGAAAAAGAACGCTAATGAATACGCAATTTGAATTTTGAATCTGAACGTATTTTTTGCTCTATGGGTCAAACAATTTTGCTTTTTTGCCAAATACTATAATATTAACTTACTAACACTATCCAAAGCTAGCACAGCTAAGGACTGACCAAACTTTACCCACTGTTTTCTACTTTTCTGGTATTATAGCCACAATGTCAAGTTCCAAACGCGCCCCGACAATGTCAATGTTCTGATTTAGCTGGCCCAGACCTTGGGGCGGTCATCTTGATTACGGCTTGCGTAACATACCCTTCTATCCTGATGTTAATGGGTGCGGCTATATTACCGGTATGAGGTGTATTGAGGTTTTTTTCGGTCAAGTTCAGCTTATAAGGATCTTTGCGTGGTGCTTATGTAAGGAGAAAATAACTAGTGTTTCTTTATAAATTTATCTATACTAATAATGATAAAGCTGAAGAGTATGGTTTTTTTCTTCTTCTTTTTCCATCTTTATTTTACAAAAGAGAGCTGTCAGAGCCATTTATAATCTACATCGTCGCGAATCTCTCAGGGAACTATTTAAAAAGATTAATATTATGACGGTACCTTGCCAATTCATTTATGAAAATATTATGTATGTAAAAAATCTACATATCTTTAATAAAATAAGTGACAGACATAATTTTAATACTAGAAATAAAGATAAAATAGATCAACCACTTTTCAGATTATCTAAAGTACATACATCTTTTATGGGGTACTGTGTTAAATGTTACAATAAAATACCTTGTGATATATTACAATTAAATGAAATAAAATTTAAAACTCATATTAAAAGTACACTCTGTAAACAAGCATATTACAAATTAGAGGATTATATCCAAGATAAGAATGCTTGGAAACATGCTGGTCCTGCTCCATAGGACAATTTATAGTCTAGACAAATTCAAACTGGTTGCTTATTTAATTATGTATTTGTTATTTTTTATAACACTGATTTTACATTCTGTGATTTCTTGAACTCACACACTGACTTATTAGTATTACTTGTTAAAATGTTAGGAATATCGTATAATTTTACAATGTTTGTAAATATGTGAGCACCATGTATCTATCACATATTTAATTTATCTGTAATTGCTTTATGTTTCATTCTTTTTTACCTATCGCGGTATAGTAATCTTATTCTAGATGCATCGTCTTCACATATTATTATATAATTAATGTATACATCATTTTAAGAGAGTAACGGTGGAGTTTCTTGCCCATTCTTTTCCATACGAAAACTACCTTTTGGAAGGGGCGACTAGAATCAATTCTATTTTTTGTAAACTTGACGTTCATAAGTGCCTAATATGTGCCTAATTGAAATAAATTGTTTGACTTTGACTTTTGTTTGTGTTATCGCGCTAATCTCAGGAATTACTAGTCGGATTAGAAAAAATCTTTTTGCATTTGATAGCTCAATTCTTGAGGAAGATTATAGGCTTTTTAACATCACGCTACGACCCTTACGAGCTAGGTAAAACGAGAAAAAGTCAGAAAGAACGGTAAGCGAAAACGAAGTAATAGCGCGAGCAAGCGATACGACGGAGTAGCGCGAGCAAGCGATACGACGGGGTAGCGCGAGCAAGCGATACGACGGGGTAACGCGAGCAAGCGATACGACGGGGTAGGTCGGGGGAATAAGAAATTTTACACGGTTGAAGTCGCGGGTAGAATTTAGTGTGTAATATGCTGCAGTGAGTCTGTTAACCTGCCCTCCTGGAGGGTTGACTCAAGTCGCTTATGGCATGCCGGGAGCCCTCGCGGAGGACAGAACAGACAGCTGTGCTGCTTGGGAGTTTGTTGCGCCACTTCTTCTTCCCAGCTAAAGCACTAGGAAGTGGTGAAGGGTGGGCGTTTTTGGGGGACTGTCTTATGTAGTTTTGACGTTCGAAAAGTGCTGATTCTCAGCCTAGTTTTAATAAATGACTTTTGAATTTTGTTTTTTTTTGTTTTTGAGGGTTCATTTTAAATGTAGGTTTTTCTTTGCGAATTCGGCATTATAAACTGTCAAATTAAAATCAGTTGTATATTTTAATAAGATTTCAAACCTAATTCCGGTGACACACCTCGAGGGTTAACTTTAGCGCAAACGTAATGCCGGTAACCCTCCTGGAGTGAACTTGCTATATGTATGGCGGCATGGCGTTTGAGCTCAATGAAAAATGGATGTAGTCGAAAGTGTTAAAGCTCTGTTGCGCAGGATATTGTCAAAGTGTACCTATTGTAGTTTTTTATCAAATATAGTATAGTTTATTTAATAACCGTGTCAGCAGTGTGCTATGGGTACGTATTTGGGTATGGGTACTTAATGTTGACCGGTATGTATATATGTATGTATGTATGTTCATATGTTCTCTAAACTGCTTATCATCATTTAACAAATGAGGTATCGTTGGAAGCGCCTTGATCGTCCGCTGATTTCAGGCTATTTGACGTCACATTAAATTAAAAATCCGGAGTCACATGTAATCCGTTCGATTAACACTACGTCTGACTTCGGATTTTTTATTTGTCTGTCTGTGATGTCTTGTTTATATTTATTCAGTTGGCGTTTTTGTCGTAGTTGGGTTATAGTTTTTATATTTTTAATAAAATTGTAACTCAGAACTGTGCGTACATCGGCCTAACAAAAAATTTTGTTTCTGAATTTTTCACAACCTGCTTATGTCTTGTATGATCTACGCAAAATCAACTAGAAAACAGTTAAGAGGTAGGTATACCTAACATCTGTCACGCACAACTACGTGATGTGGTTACAGAACACCAGTATATTCAAATCAGTTGATTTATGCTTTCCAACAAGTATCGAGTTTGCTTGTCATGTGGATTTACATCCAATAGGCATAGCCACTCTAGCCAGATGACCTTTTTTTTTTTAAGGTTGGGATATTGTCAAATAACTTCTCCCGCTCTGGACGGAGCTGCTGTCAGACTTTTACTGACTAAAACCCACCCGTGTTCCTTCCGTTGCTTGTGTGCCGGGGCCACGATATCCCTTTCGGAGAACTCGCAACCCCGGCAGGTAGCCAGATGACCTGGAATCCAAATCCTGCACCCTACACTTTCATCCCTCTGATATCACTAAATATTATAAAATAAAACAACCTGGGCCTTGGTTCAATTCCCAGGTCGGGCAAAGTGTCATTGGATTTTTCTATCTGAAATTTCTCAGTAGCAGCTGAAGTCTGGAATTGTGCCCGGTTGATGGCAATAGGCTCGTCCCCTATTACATGGGACTTAAACATAACTGGCGAAATGTGGGTGTACTATAGGGACGCCTCTGACCAACCCCTCGGCGAAACAAGGCGTGATGTTATGTGTTATAAAACAAAGTCCCCCGCGGCGTCTGTTTGTCTGAACGCGATTAACTCGATTCCTACCGAACGGATTTTGATATGGTTTTCACCAATGGACGGAGTGATTCGTGAGGAAGGTTTAGGTGTATAATTCATTACAGTTTTGTGTAAATTGGCTGAAGTATGACGATGATTGTTGAAGATTTCGGAAAAGATCATGACGACTGTGAGCTTTACTGGCGTGCACGTTACGATACAACATTTCCGCTTTCCGTGGGATAATTTCCGACCTGGTGGACGAAGCCGCGGGCAAAAGCTAGTTGTTCATTTATGTTTATGTGAAGTGTTCAAAATGATTGTTAGGTTAAATGCTATACTCGTACACACGGCTACACATCAAGCTATACAATTCCAGTTTACGCTGACCTCGCATTGTACGGAAAACCTATACAATGCGAGATCAGCTTATACTGGAAATGTATAGGTTGATGTGTAGCCGTGTGTACATGCATAATTAGTGATAAATAAGGTTATCCTTCCGTTGATAAGCAATAATTAAGTTTATTTATTTTCCTTTTATAATATACCCATCCAAAAAGTATCTGCGAATATGTATATATACAGGGTGGCAGGGACATGGACGCGAAAACTGATACCATAGATTCAGTACATGATTCTGACACCACTGCGTCGAAACTTTTCGTCGGTTATAAAAAAAAAAATCTGCAGTTCCATACATTTTGAACCCCGCTGCGTTGAAGGATTCGTCGGTTATTTAAAAGAAAATCTGCTGTTTCATAGAAAAGTGCAATACCCGTAGGTATTGCACTTTCACAGGGGGGTTCAGAAGCATGTACTGAATCCATGGTAACAGTTTTCGCGTCAATGTCCCTGACACCCTGTATATAATATACAGCAAAGGTCCAACATCCATAAAGGTCGTAATGAAAGAGCCTTATGTGTACCAGAGGTTAGTAGCCTCATTAACAGCAGGACCTACCCTTTATTTACGACTTATATTAAATGTGTTCACAGACCTGTGTCCCCAATAACGCCCCGATTTTTATCAGAGCCCCAAAATTTTCTACGTTTCAGTCTAAATTGTGGATATATTTTAATTTATGATAATGAGATTTGCCCACGAAAGCGTGCAGCTGGATATAACATTAAATCATCTCTAAATTAAAGTTAAAAAAATATCAGCAATTTTACGATCCGCTAAACTTAATGGAAGAGAGCGCGTTAGGTAGCTATCCAATTTTCCGACTCTGACTGACTGACTAATTCATCAACGCCTAACTGAAATTGCTGAAACCAATATACTCCGTAAAAATCTCACCGTGATAACTTAGGTGAAGGGACCTTGAAATGAGCTGTCAGCATATGGATCATTTAGTTCCCTTAAAAACGGTTGAGCTGAATGGTGCTAATCCATGCTTCAGGTTCGTGAACGGCCGCCGTCAGTAGGGACTGGTCATCTCTTAGTTGCCACGGCTTATCTTAATTTATTATTCATTACGGACGCTTTTAACATTCTGCATCATTCTCAAATGTATAATTTCAACATGAATGATATATGTAACCATATTTTGATTTAAAAGAATATCCGTGGAGTTTCTTGCCCGTTATTCTCCATAGGTACCTACTACGCTTTGGAATGGGCAACTAGCTTCATATTTCTGACTGACCGACCCCTTGACAATTCTAAAGTGCCTGTAATTGATTTATTTGAAATAAATGCTTTGAGCTTGAGTTTGTCAATAGTGCCAATACAAGTGAATCACTTCACTTATTCAGTTCAGAGTCCGAACATACGTGCTTACTTATGGGTAGGCATATCGATGCCGGTGGCTACGGAACAAGCCCAGTTTGGAAGTTGTCTAACTGCACAAGAGCTTATAAATTTATAACCCAATGGTATACAATCGCCTAATCTGGAAGCCGGAAAAGCACAAAGCCAGCGGCACAATGGCATGCCGCTTATAGACATAGCATAAGAGGTCATGCCGCGTCAGAAGTAAAGCCTACTATTTAGCAGTCAGTTACGAAAAGCTTAGTTTTACATGTGTAGTTTGGTACGTTAACTTATTGATTTCAATTAAAATCGTGTTGTAGCGTATGGAAGAAAACCAAGTCATCATCATCATCATCTGAACATAGGCCTCCCAAGCACCGCCACTTCGACTGATTCTGTGCTTCCCGCATCCAGGGAATTCCTGCGGCCTTCACAAGGTCATCGGTCCATATTGTGGAAGGCCTTACAACGTTTCGTCGTCCAGTACGCGGTCGCCATTCCAGAACCTTTCGACCCCATCGGCCATCTGTTCTACGAGCAATGTGCCCTGCCCATTGCCACTTAAGTTTGGCAATTCTTCAACCAAGTCATAGTTAGAGATAAAGTTAATATATTAGTTATAAGCGACCGTGCATCAACATGCTTACACCTTAGCGCCTAGTCAAAGTGATATTCTACCAGCGTTTACGATTATGGAAAAGTCAGAGATGTATTCGATTGCAATAAGCTATAGTAAAGCTTATTTTGATCCTGTTGAAAGTCGTTGTAGAAATACGAAAGGCTTTGAAAGCTATTCCCACTTACCTAGGCCCGCTGGTGATCTCACAAGTGGTTCAGTTCAAATTTATCTAAATAATCACAACATATCTAGAGCATGGCGTATTACAAACACAAAATCATCGTGACGAAATCGGCTTGTCCGAGAACCGAAAATTCGAAGACATGTGACATCTACCAACACGCACCGGGCCCCCATGGTGGATTACGACCCACTCCCTCTCACAGAGAGGAGGCCTGACCCCAGCAGTGGGAACAAGATAGACTGATTATGCATTACAAATAGCTTAAATCAGTCCTAAAGAGGATAATTTTCAAGAGTGAAAGATCAAGAAAGATTGATAGATCTATAGAAATAGAAAATAGTCTATTGTCCAGGTAATTCGGTCAGAAGGTTCACAGATTAACACAAGTTGAGAGGACCTGAGCACGTTCAGTGCCGGGAGCCCTCCTGAAGGGCTCACCTAGTCGCATATGGGATTTCGGGATGGCTCATTTTAAATGTAGGTTTTTCTTAGCGAATACAGCATTAAAAAATCTGATGTATATATAAACTAAATTTATTAGTTTATGGGTTGGTTTTAAAATCCAATTTTTTATTTTTTTTCACGGTTTGAACTATTTACAAAAACATTTAAAGGTTGGAAACTACAAGACACCCTCAAAACACGATTTCACTTCGTTTTACAGTGTTTTATAACACGGTTTTAAACCAAATGCCGTTGACCGTCCGCGATGGTTAACTTTAGCGCAAACGTAATGCTGGTAACCCTCCCGGAGGGTTCACTTCCATTATGTATGGCGGCATGGCGTATGAGTTGTATGTAAAGTGGGTGGAGTCGAAAGTGTTAAGTTACAAAGTATTATTCACCAGTGAGCCCAAAAGTAGACAGTAGTCTGTATCTTGGAGCTCGGATAACGAAATCCATCTGCTGAACCTGATCCTTGATCCATTGAATGTAACATTTTCCTCAAACCCGTGTAAATGTAATCGTGCTTTACATGTAGGCGTATTCTAATTACAGAATCCGTTAACCCCTTCGCTGCTGATACGATCGCCTCTTGGATGCGCCGCGTATATTGTGCTCGTGTAATGACACACGTATTTGAATAACAATCGCAAGCGCATACGCAGCAATGGGCGCAAACAGGAAAGTAGGTACAGATACGTACAAAAGACCATCAAGATGATTGTGTGTTTGTGGTTTTCGTGTTACGGTTAAATATTTTGTAGGTATATGAAAGTATTTAAACTTGAAATGAATGCGTATTAAAGAAAAATTTATGGTATATCAGGAAATTGGCCTGGTCTCGTTAGTCTAGTGGTCGCAAGCGGTACTGGTGAGCTTGAGGTCTTGGGTTCTATTCCCGGGTCGGGTTAAGTGTATTTTCATCCAGAATTTCACAGTAGCAGGCCGGTGTCTGGATTTGTGCCCGGTTCATGGCAATAGGCTCGCCCTCTATTACATGGGACTTAAACATAACTGGCGAATTGTGGGTGTACTGTAGGTACATCTCTGCCTAGCCCTTCGGGGAAAAGGCGGTTATGTTCTAAATCTGGAAATTATACGGTTGCCACTATACTCCACGATTTTCGAAATGAATATTATAGAAGCAAAATGATTATAAATCGTTCGCTGAATGAACTCAGCTACTCTACCAATCTGTCAAAAAACAAATCTGCCTAGCCTTTTTCCAACTATGTTGGGGTCGGCTTCCAGTCTAACCGGATGCAGCTGAATACCAGTATTTTACATGGAGCGACTGCCTATATTACCTCTACAACCCAGTAACTGGGTATTACGATAGTTGGTATGACTGGTCGTCAGACTTTCGGGCTTCTGTCAAAGATCCACTAATGACAGCCGGGATCAACGGCTTAACGTGCTTTCCGAGGCACGGAGGAGTCTCGATATGTAAAGATGGTCACCCATCCACGGACCACCCCGGCCAGCATAGCTTAACCTGTTGGAGCAACCCGCGCGGCTGTTATTACTTAGCCACGAGCTCCTCAACGTACTCTAGCAATCTGTATTGATTTAAAATCATTATTCATGTTATTATGAGTACAGGGAAAAATCACAAAGATTTCCGCAGCACCTGTGGTTTCTCTAATTACCTGCATGTTATTGTCATCAATCCTGCCTAGCATCGGAGTTACTCTGTAAATTGTTTACATATGAGACGGATGTTTTGCAGTAGCCAGCGTTATGTTATGATGATAGTCCTCGGTTAATTCCTTGTTTTATACGACAATCAGGTTGTGAGAAAAAATTGCATTTGATTGTCTTTGATTTGTTATAGTCAAGCTCCGAGGAATCTTTCAACACAATCCTCCCTTACTTACAGATTACCACAGATTATCTCTTACAAACAAACAATTTTACCTGTCTATAATATTAAATTAGAATAAATAATTAGGGAATATTTTTAATTGGAATAAAGCCCATAGAAGGCTATTAACAAGACATGATGTCGTCATATAGGTACCTTTTTATTTGTAACATGAATCTAGTCAAGTACGTGACAGATGTCACAGCATGCTCGATCGTCAGTTCTTCGGGTAATTGAAGCAGTTCATACAATATGTAAAAAAAAACCTGTCCAATCCGAAAGGGGCATTAAAGTACTGCAATAACATTACCAAAAAGTAATTTAAAAAAAAAGTTTTGCTATTTAAAATTCACATTTTTAGTACAAAAATTATCCCAAATCCATTAAAAATTCGCAAATTTTTCAATAGGGGTAATGATAAGTTACGACTTTTAAGACACCCGCTAAACGCTGGTCGCCCGCGCCCAATGTAAAAAAAACCCGGTTAAATTCCCCATTGAAAAAAAAATGTGGCGTTTCTTTTTTTCTTTTTCCGGAAAATTCCCACTTAAATATACTCTCAGTACCATACCTAAAAACACCCTCACAGATCGGACAGGGTCTTTAGAAGTGAAAACTTTTTTATGAGCACTTGTTTTTTTTTTTTTTTGTTGAGTTCTTTTTGGGTGAACAAAAATCATGGAACTCGCGTCATCGTCACCGATCGCTTTCCATGAGCTATATGTATACTGTGTATATATGTGTACTTTTTGGGTGAACAAAAAGCGTGAAACTCGCGTCATCGTCACCGCACGCTTCCCATAAGCTTAAGTACACTATGTACTCGTATATATGTACATAGATATACAATTCACAAGTTACTTAGTTTTCACTTCTATCGGCAGTCCCCTAAGACTGCCCCGCATGTTTTTTTGTACATGTTGTTTATTGGAATATGCAGTTCAACCTGAGATTTTTTAGGCATAGTTACATAATACAGGGTCATATTAAATAAGCTAGCGAAACTCCGCAGACCTGATGGGTATCGATATATAAACATGATCAAACTTTAATTTAATTTGAGCCTGTATAGAATAGGTTAGTGCTGGCCTAGTGGGCTGTATCAATTAAAATTAAATAAAAATAAACCTTTGACATGATTTTTTATAACCAAGCTTTTATATCCGCACTCAGTGGTGGCAGCAAACAGCCGGAGGTCGTGTTAAAGGCAAATAAAATAAAAAGGTCACCCCCATAAACACTTGGTAATACAAACATTGCGGATAGTAAACAAAAACGTGGTCAAATTCCTGAGTGGCTTCCCTTCCGTGTTCCTGTTTATTGAAACTCTGTTACCGCCTAATAAAGTCATTAAGAGTTAATGGATATTTTAATGAAGTACCATGTTTGTTTATTGATGCTTTTATGTTTTGTAATTGAACCTCAATTAACTTTTGGGGAAACAAATATTTGTCTCAAAATAATTATGGGTAATTCCGCGAGGAATTAAATTAAGATTCTGATGGAAGCAGGGTGAAAAGATTGCTTTACTTTATGACAACGAAGTAGAAACAATGCCAATTAAATTTACCCAATAAATTGGATTGGCTAAGTAATAACTACCGTACGGCTCGATCCAGTAGGTTAAGCTACGCTTGCCGGGGTTGGTCTGTGGATGGGTAACCATCTTTACATACCGAGACTCCTCCGTGCCTCGGAAAACACGTTAAGCCGCTGGTCCCGGCTGTCATTCGTGGATCTTTGACAGTCGTTACGGGTCGTCAGAAGCCTGGAAGTCTGACAACCAGTCTTACCAAGGGGTATTATGTTACCCAGTAACTGGGTTGTGGAAGTCAGATAGGCAGTCGCTCCATGTAAAATACTTAGACGTATACATTAGACTGAAAACCGACCCCGATATAATCGGGAAAAGGCTAGGACGATTGATTACTAAGTAAATGTAAGCTTAAATCAGGCATAAACATGCACTCCTGTGCTTGAAGGCAAAAAAAAGGATTTATTCAAAACCAAACTGCCAAACTAATCTACCACAAATAACTTGATTACTTTACCATCAGCTTAATTATATGTAAAGCCTTTACACACGAATACTTTAGCTTTTCATTCGATGTGATGGGCAGTTGGCAGCCAACGTACCTAATCCCCACCTCGACACCTCTTCGTGCCAACATTTCAAGGCTCTTTCAATACCCTGGCAAGCTCTATGAGCCCTATTTGTACTAAACATATGTTAGATAATGTTTTTTGGCAGAAGAATATAACGTGTAAGATTTTAGGTTAGCCTTTTTGCGATTTCGGAGGCTGAATAAAAAATGAACGGTGTATACGCTAAGAACAAGCAGGGTGTTCTTTACCCTTTTATAAATTTCTTGTTGCTAAGTACGTATTACAAACAATATACATAATCTGTGTTCGCAATTTATTTGCCAAACATGAAACGCGAATTTCACTTAGACAAAGATCAACTTTATGCTAGTGTAAATAAAGTTGATTTTAGACCGACTAGTACTGTTGAAAAAGTCATAAAAAAATGATAGATGTAGCGCAAAAAGAAACCTTATATGTAGGCTTTACAGTTGTTTTTCCTAAAACTCGTGATTGTTTACATGTTTGGTAAATAAATTGCGAACGCAGATTAAAAAGGTAGCTGGGACAGACTTGATGCAGAGGACTGAGAACAGGGTGGTTGTGTAGCCTTTTTTTTTTTTTTTTTTTATGAGGGTGGGAAATCATCAAATGACTACTCCCGCTCTGGGCAGAGCGAGAGGGTGTGTCAGACTTTTACTGACTAAAACCCACCCGTGTTCCTTCCGTTGCCTGTGTGCCGGGGCCGCGTTATCCCTTTCGGACAAACCCGCAACCCCAGCAGGCATTGGTCTTTCGACCCCGTCGGTTGGTGCTGACATCTCTTTGAGGCGCGCGTGGAACACAACGCGCCGTCGACACGGGCCTGGTCCTTTTCGGACGGCGAGCTGCCCATTGCTCACCGTCCGCAAGCCCGCGCCTACGGTGGCCGGAAGTCGGCTCTGGACTCCCGACGCCCGGGGCGTCTCCTGCGGCGACTAGGGCCGCGAGGGCGTGCAGCTTGCATCTCCCTCGCGCGCTCCGCCTCCTCCTTCGCGAGCATAACTGCTTCGCAGAAGGAGGTGACGGCCTCCCATGCACTCTCGCTCCGAACCATGGCCTGAACCAGGGCCGGACGCGAGAGATCGCCGCCGCCGATCGCCTCCGTGAGGACACGGCGGTGCTCCGCCCAAGCCGGGCAGACCTCCACCGTATGCTCCACCGTGTCCTCCGGGCGATCCACACAGTGGTGACACCCGGGCGTTTCCTCCCGCCCTACGCGGAACAGGAACCTCCCGAAACAACCGTGTCCGGTGAGGACCTGCGTCAGGCGGAAGGTGAGGACGCCATGGCGCCTCTCAAGCCACTCCTCAAAGAGGGGACTTATCGCCGCAATTGTGGCGTGCCCAGTGGTTGTGTAGCCTGGGAGAGGCATATGTCCATCAGAAGTCTGTGATAGGCTGGCTTGACGAGATATTCGGCTGTTTGGCTTCTCCAGTTTTGGAAAAAGTTCGGCTTTAAAGAGCGTCGTCAGCGCCACTATGGCAGTCTACTTCTATGCCTCGATGCGTCCTATTTATGGTCGGGTACCCCTTTTTGTGAATGTTAGTTTTCCGTTTATGATTTTCCTGTATGTAAACCATAAACGGAAACTATTGTAGTATTATCTATCACCTTAATTATGGCTTAATTCAATAAAACCACCAATAGGCATTATAATAATAATTGAAGTTATTTTTGAACAATACTGAACGTAGCTGTTTGGTGTTAGTGCCTATAGTCAGCCCTGGATATAGAGGGGGGCAAACCGGGGCCCGTGCCCCGGGCGCCAACTTCAGGGGGCCACAAATTCAGTCGTAACAGACAAGTGCACCACCCTGCACACCGCAACTTTGCAGTAAAAGAGACGCGCAGCACTTATAATATTTCTATCTCTTTCTTTTTTACAACAGTTTTGGCGCCCCTGTTGGATTGGTGCATTATCGATCGATAAAAGATTAATATTATCGCTCCCAACATTTACATTGCCAGAAAATTTGAATTTCTCTGGCTATCTTCGCGCATCCCGCATGACGGATTGGCGGCAGAGAGCAGTTTTTGTCCCGCCTCAAAACATATCTAGATCCGGGGCTGCCTATAGTAATATACGTTTATTTCACAAAAACATCAATCAATATGGTATATTATACGTGTTCTAGAGAAAACAGCCGACACCAGCTGGCTGGAATGATTAAAGTAGATTGTATTAAAAGCCTTTGTTATCTTTTGGCGTACTTATTCGTTTTCTAGCAGACAGGGCGTAGTCAAAGTTTAGTCAATATTAATATGTGTAACGCAGGTACATTAAGTTCGTCCATTATACGCAGTCGACCCTGGCGGCCCGCCCAGGAAATAGCTCCCTGGGGTAGCCGTTAACCCCTTAATAATACCACTATCTGCTCGCTTGAACCAAAATACCTTTTTATTCGAAACTTTTTAAGAAAGAAAGAAAGAAAAATGTTTTATTGCCACAGAAAAAGACAAATTAACTCGAATTGAATGGGACCAGACTTTCAAACACTTCCAGGAAATTCAAGAATATTGTTTTACAATATAAAAATATAATCACGGTAGTCTAGTCGTAGTCATAGTCATCTAAAATCCTTATAATATATAATAAAATGCATCGACAAAATTTTCAGCAGCTGCATGCCGCGACTGTGACAGTAGTTCTACTCAGCATGGTGCTGTGCTATACCCATGCAGCGGACAACGCTGATTTTCACGTGTGGTCACGTTTAGGTTTTTTTTTTTTAATTATATGCATTTTACTGAATACCGTGAAAATTGGGTCCAAAAGTAGGAGCACCTGAGTATTTAAAGGTTTTTTGTTTACCACTACGGGTAATTTCTTGACCTGCATGTCACCTGATGGTAAGTGATGATCAGGTCGAAGGTGGAAGCGAGCTTCACCCGGAATCCTCAACCACAGATGAACTGACTATCTTACCTCTAACAGCCGAAACTGCTGTCTTGTTTAGAAATATTCATAAACAATCCTACCTCTAAAATGTACAAACAAGTTTTCTCATAAAAACAAACTGAGTGAGCTTATACATCCTTAAAACGGTAACCGTACTAGGCAACAAGAATCTTTTAGTAAAAAAGCCGAATTACTTTTTTTCTACCTTCAAAAGAAAAACGATAAAGTAGGGATTTATCGTTATAATTTACAACTGGTGGAGGAGAAAAGTTCTTTTTATGTTGTTCATCGGAGTGTTAAGGTACCTTGTTGCCTAGAGATTTCAGCTCTTGAAAATATTTTATGGATAACCTTCCTATACCTCGATTTTCTCATTACTATAGGTAGATAGATACACACAACAGAACAACAGTTCTATTCTGCGAAAACTTATTCTCACTGCTGTTGACAGCGAAAACAGACAAAGTACCTATTCATAGAAGTGTTTTTTACACAATCGGCCAGCAGTCTACTTCAAACCCAAACCATTTACAAACTACGTATTCCTTAGCTACATTTCCATCTACAAAACTTAAACAAGTTAACTCTATACTTCACTATATCAAAGTTAAAACGTTTAACTTTACCACCTGTTTCTCAAAACTTTATATCATGAAGATATCAAGATCTATTACATACAAGCACACAGGTATATATCAAACTTATATCTTGTATAACAGCCCGTAGCCCGGCAACACCGGAAATCTAGCTATTGGATACTACGCATATTGAATGCATTCACACAGTTCAAAACTTGTGCCGAGAATAACAGGGTATTCGTAGTGTATTGAATCTTCCTACAATCCCCTAAAGGTGCTGATAAACTTGAGCATTCACTTGTACAGAACATCGAGCATTCGCCGTTTTTAAATTTGTCGAACCTGAACAAAGAACAGAGCCAAGCATAGAGCCAAACATCGCTACCAACATTTTCACGATCATTCTAGCGAACGCTCTATTCAGAAAAACACAGGGGTGCGGGGGGCATAGTGGGACGGCGGTGGAACAATGACAGAATGGCTCGGCTCGGCAAAAAGCTCGAAGCAAATATACTGCCCTTTAGAATGCTCGCTAGAACGCTCCCGTTTATTTTTCTGAAATGTAACATTCGCTAGAATGCACATTACAAATGAATGCTCAAGTTTATCAGCACCTTTATATTGTAGAAACATTCAATACAATTTTGATAGATCTAATTAAATTCCTGTAGATTTGATGCCATACCGTTCTGCGTCAATGGTTTTAATTTAGAAATTCATCAGTTGAGCATTTTGCAGTCTACAGTAGGACGAGGGCTGATCTGACATTACAATGGTCTTCCATCTTCATATTCTATAGGTATTTGGCATAGGACGTATCTAAATGTAGGTATACAATTTCTTATGTTTTCAAAGATTGCAGGAGGTTGCGCATGCCCGCCCGATTTCGGCATAGCCTAAGTCAGTGGTTGGCAAACCGCTCCGATTTATTTCCGAATTATTTTCACCAAAAAATAACTGGACATCGAAAGCTAATCATTTCCTGTACCTTTCAAAGTTTTCCAAAGTTTACGTAATTGTTAATAAGTAAGATGCCTTCATCATATTATTATCAGCCGATATGATAATGATGAAGGCATCCTACTTCTTAGCAAGTTAATTAGGAAGCGTTGTGGAGTGAAAGAGGATGGGAGTTTTAAGGATTATGAAAAGTGTATTGAGACATTTTGAACACAGAAAGGATTGGCTCTCATAAGAAATCTTAGTCGTTACAGTATTGATATTTGGTTCTATTTACTAATGAGTTTGCCGACCTTTGATAACAAATATTATTTACTTAAAGATTTCCTGACACTAGAACTAGAAGGAACTAATATCCAACAATAAGGTCACGTCCCCTGAAAGCCTCAACTTTAATATTATTGCAGTCTACATTAAATTCAAGGCTTCTCTGTTATCTACGAAATCAACTACAGCTACAATAGTGCAACGTTCAACTTTGTTTTATAGCTCGAAAGCGACTGAAAAGCCACATTTTCATTATAACTACAAGGGATACTAAGTCTGATATTCGACTCAACCTCGAACGAGCAATCAGTGTTACTTTAAAAGCTTTCAACTGAGAATGATATTAAAACTTTGTTTTTATTATTAAATCAATTATGGTAGACCGGTTTCGGTAAAGGTACGGTTCCCAGGAAAGCGGTTCCGTCATTATATAACGGCCGTTATGAAAATCTGTCATTTTCATCAGATGACATTTAAATGTCAAAAAACGCTCTGTATTGAGACAGCTGTTATTGTCCGCTTTCTTACACATCTCACATCTATTTTACATGGAGCGACTGCCTATTTGACCTCCACGACCCAGGTACTAGGTAACACGATACCCCTAAGTAAGACTGGTTTCAGACTTTCGGGCTTCTAATGACCCGTAACGACTGTCAAAGATCCTCGAATGGCAGCCGGGACTAACGGCTTAACGTGCTTTCCGTGGCACGGAGGAGACTCGGTATGTAAAGATGGTCACCCATCCACGGACCAACCCCGGCAAGCGTAACTTAACCTGATGGATCGACCCGTGCGGCTATTATTACTTAGCCACGAGCTCCTCATTAATTGTCCGCTTTCTTAGAGAACCAATTATAGCTCAGGATACTTCTGCAGTTTTTGCCAAGACTTAATCTGTACTATGTTTTATTTTCGGCATATATTTTTTTAGAGTCATTCAAAGATCTTTATAAAAAGATGTATTAATAGATAGATGTATTAATGATTCTAATAGAATAGAATAGAATAGAATAACTTTATTTCGGACACAAAATCCATATAGTGTTAGTAACATACAAAAAATAACTTATTGCCTAGTGTTAGTAAAAATCAACCTCCGCACAAACTGCTGTACAATCGGAGAGCCGAAGCTCTCGGCTACAGTTTTCAGAATGCTGTTTCGACTGCCCCTCACTCTCCTCAGTAGCGATGCAGTTTTTTTGCGTATAATTGCATGGAAACCGTCGGTGCGGGCTTGCGCAAACATTTCCGACGCGCTACAGTAACGAGGCAGCCTCAACAACATCCTGAAAGCATTATTATATTGGACGCGCAGGACATCCAACGATCTCTTAGTATAATTGACCCATAGATTGCCCGTGTACAAACTTTGGCAATAAGCCTTAAAAAGTGTTATCTTTACTTGGTCTGTACACCGCGTAAATCTACGGGACAACATATTGCTCCGGACCGCTAGAGCCCTGCGCTCCCTCTCAATGTCTACATCGTCCTTGAGGTCAGTGGCAAGACAATGCCCTAGGTATTTAAAAGTTGACACCCTATTAATTGGTGACCCGTTCAAAAGCAACTCGGGTCCTTCTCCGCGGCGTTTGCCGCTGACCTCAAAGACCATGTATTCACATTTTTTTACATTATATTTCAATCCATGTGCGGCAGCGTAGGTCTCACACGTTTTAAGCATCTCCCCGATTGCTCCCGCTGACGGACCCAGCAGCACCATATCATCTGCATAGCTGATGTTGTTAATTCTAACCCCGTCAATACTGCATCCGACACGCATGCTGCTGAGTGCGACTATGAGGTCATCCACGTAGAGGTTGAAGAGCCTGGGAGACGTCAGACCACCCTGTCTCACCCCGCACTCCAACCTATACGGCTCAGAGACAAATGATGACAAATGATGTCGGCTAATGATTATGATTCTGTAAATACATATAATCATATCTTGATCAAGATACAACCTGATACTGACCTTCAAGTTGCATAAAACTTGAGAAAATTTGAATTTCGCGGATTACCACTGCGGATCCACATTAAAGCATTTCATTATGTATGGGTACAAGTAATAATGTTATTCTCATTTCAGAATTATCTAAAATCCTAAAATAGTACATAGACGGTTTCCACAAAGAGAGTTCTTTCACTCCGGTGGGTAGGTACCGTATACATTGTGTACTCACCCACACCAACTTTGAATTCAGGGACTAGAGAATCTTCAATTGTTTGATTCTCAAGCTTGTCATTTACATATTCAGGGTTTTGTCAGAAACTACCTCCTAGTTAGCTATAGTTTGACAGCTAATCCCTCAGAGCTACCTGTCATTTCCGGCTTTATATCCGGTAATCCGATTACGGAATTAGAATCCCCTTGTGATATTATCGTCCTATTAGAATATCTAGTTTCGGTTCCTTCATTCATGCCTACTCAAAGAACAAATGAACAAGTTTCACTGGGTCTACACGTGTCAAGAAAGTTTAAAGGTTGTATTTTCCTTACAGAGGAGTTATTATTACATGAAATACCTGTAATAATGCGTCCGGGATTGTATCAACTTATAATTATCTCGTGACGAAAGTCTCTGCTAAAAAGATGTTCGATAGTTTTAAAACACACTTGTTTCTATCCGTTGCAATACTGATGTTAACCATCACGTAAAAGGTATTTTATAAAAGCGCATCTAAATGCATAACTATGGAACGGAGAATTCTAGTAAAATCACAATTCTGTAAGCCTTCCCTTCATCACAAGGCCTCGACTAGCGAGCCCATCATTAACGATGTCCAAAGATGAATTATGACGGAAATTAACACTGTAGGTTCATCGTACCCAACAGCAGAATTTATGGAATCCATTCATAAATGTGTACGACTGAACGTTCCTCTATTAGGGTCCTCGGCCCTTTCTGTATCTAGCTTCTTCGCAAGTGTTATAAATCTTGCAAGACGTCAGTGTAATGTAAGCGCAGGCCATTATTGTAAGATTACTTTTTGATATACCATTGATAACCATTATAGCAAACTTTGGCGCATTACAAAATTGTATGCAAGAACTCATTATTTTTCTTAACAAGCGTCATTAAAAATGTTTAGTGGAGCGAACTGATTCTTTTCCAAACAAAGATTCCAGTATAATTAAAAGTTTGTTCCCGGAATCCTCTCAAACTTTTCCAAGTTCCAACTCCACCTTGGTATCGATAAACAATCGTTATCTACGCACAAAGAAATTCGAGTCTTGGAGTATACACTCAATTTAGGAACAAGTCTGAACAATTGATCATTACGGCACAGCCCTAGGAAGAGGGCTAGGTCAACGACCTCGCCCGTGAAGACAATTAAGAACAATTTTTTGTTAATTGGAGTAAGTGAGACTTTGAAGCTCAAGTGGACGGCGGCGCGGGCGCTGATGCTTGGTGAAAACAAATGACAAATATAGAAACGGAAAAAAGGCATTATTTGATGAAGGCATTCCAACTGATGATCAATGATTCAAACTCAAACTCAAAGCATTTATTTCAATTAAACCAATTACAGGCACTTTTGAACTGTCAACGAGTCGGTCAGTTAGAAAAATGATGGTAGATTGTAAAGCTTACTAAGCAAGGTATTGACTTATGAAGCATATTTTCTAAGTACTTATAGATCTTATAGGTACAAGTTTACATAGGTCTTACTTAGGTAATGTCGGTGCAAGATGAAATTTTCCAAAACTTTTGAGACGAAACTAATTTATGTCAGCACTTCAGCAGCAAACTTAAAAAAGTTGTTCAATGTCAATATAATTAAGGTACTTTCATAAGTGAATAACTTTTAGTCCATAACTTGGAAAAATTCCTCACTCCCCGTTTCCCGTGGAGTCGGGATAGCGAAAGTTTCGGCTTTCGACAAAATTTCGCGAAACTTGTCGTCAAGTACTGTAAGACAAGGGTCTTTGTTGATATTGTGATTTACAAGTTTTTTTCTATAGTTTCATGAATAATTATGAGCATCCTAACTGCATTTTCCTACCAATAAACATAACAGTACATTAATTGGAATAAATTCAACATTTCTGAGTCCCGTTTGAGATCTAGAATTCAACTGATAAGGTGCTTAGGAAATTGTAGTAACTGGTCCATACCCCTTATACGATACGACTTGTTGAGATATAAATCTAGATCAGTGATTTGCATACATTTCTAGTTTACCACGAAATATTTAATCCCAAGTTTAAGGTGAATCCGCAGCTTAAGCAGCGAAATTCGAATTTTCTTACGTTTTTTGCAATTTGCAGGTCAGTGTCAGGTTGCATCTTGATCAAAATATGATTCGCAAAAAACGTCATAAAATTTGAATTTCGCGGTTTACTACCTTAAGAGGCCATCGTCGGCGATATCGAAGACTTTCGTAGAGGACCTATTAAAAAGTCATGCTGAGTCGGGGATCTTTAACAAAAAGTGTTTAGGGCCATTCTCAGTTCCTGTAATGTGGGACAGGTAATCACCAAACAACAATGAAGACCAATCGAAAGGAGAAACGATATTTTTTCAAACCTTTTTCCGAAATCTAAAAATGTTGATCTAATCTTAATATTTGATTTCCCATCTCCTGTCCAGTAAATCATTATGAAATTGATTGTAATGTGCCTACCTGTTTATTGCGAAGGTAAGCTTGTTTAAAAGGAGTTCATAAAGTAAATATATACTGGAAAATGTCGGTGTTTATATCTCGCTTGTCAGACGGGTTGCCATGAATGGTTGAGACTAGTTCCTGACATGACCTAGTTTTATCTTATTCATGATACTTGGTAAACAACTCTGCGATAACATTACAGAGAAGTTTCTGGTCTGAGAGTCGTCTCTCTTTCATTTTGAGCCCGGGAAGATACAGAAAACATTCAAAATTACTACTACTTTATTTTTATTTTTTATTTGGTATTCATTATTTTATTTAAAAGAGTGTACATGGGGTTTCTAGCCCGTTCTTCTCCATAGGTACCTACTACACTTTGAAATGGGCAACTAGCTTCATATTTCTGACTGACCGACCTCTTGAAATTTAAAAAATGCATGTAATCGTTTTAATTGCAATAAATGCTTTGAGATTGGGGTTGACTATTGGATATTTCGCTTTCTTTCGGTTATGAAAAGTTATTTATTTAATTTATCACTTATTTAAATAATTGTGTTATAGCCATTTAATACAACAGTCAAAGAATCACACTTGTAATTTGAACTATTTAATGGACAATTTAAGTTGGTAGTGAATTTACCAAGCTATTCATTTCCGTTTATGTCACAATATATTTCGATACAAAACATAATTGTTTCATAAATGTTTGATGTAGGCCTATTGACAATTTTGAACCGACCACGGCTCTGAATAATAGATGACAAAGAACCATCGAATCAATCTACACTCAACGCTTATGATCGAACGAACTTTATGACAAAGAAGGCCCCTTTACTTCGAAACTTTTCCCGGTACTCAATTTACGTAACAAAATGTATATTTTTATTACAAGAAAAAAGAGGCAAGAACTCTTGGGGCATGAATGATTCACAGACAATGTCCCTGACAGCCGCAGTGCTCAGATATTTATTATTTTGTATCGCAGTCTCAACTGTCCTTTACACGCCCTATAGACTGCCCATACACGGACTTGTGGGGACAGCTACAATCACTTTTCTTCATTTTCCATACATTTCACCGCGGCGGCCAATCGTTAAATGTAAAATGAAAAGCCTTGAGTGGCCCATGAGCGACTGCCCTTATTTTGTATCATTCTTTTTTGAAATCCCTTTTAAATTTTTCATGTTTTTCAATTTTTCATTTTTTTATTGACTCGATTTGGATTCTGTTTATTATTTCTAAACACACATTAACTAAAACATGAGTTCATAAAATCATTATTATGAAAAAAAATAAAAAAATGTAAATGAAAAAAAAAAAAAATATCGCCTTTTAAAGTTAATTCCTATATTTTTTCATAAATATTCAGAAAAAACGGGCGATCATATGCCCATGGGCGGCATTGTATAGGAGAGTTGCTTGAGTCATAATTTGTGTTCATGAATAATAGAATATCAGGCAAATGTGGTATTATTTTGTTCTCGTTTGGTATTCTATTAGTGTTCGTAGCATAAAGATATTATTTCGTGGTCTTGTTCGTCTTTATGTCTGGCTCTATCAGGTCCCTCAGCTCTTTCGTATTATTCATGTAGAATGATTTATAATTTATTGTATTATTAGTTTTTTTTTTGTGTATTTCGTTTTTGCTTCTAAATTATTAATGAACATAATAATGAATTTAGTTACAATTACATATTACTTTCCAGTTTATAAAACTAAGTAATAAGTTTTTCGTTCATAATTAAGTATGCAGAATATCGTCTATAAAACAATAGGGAATTTTGCCATAAATTGAGAGAACACATAGAAATTCAAGAACAGCGTAAATTAGAGGCATCCACGGTTAGGTGTCGTCCAACCGTGTTACAAATAGGGACGTGACAATGGAACGAAAACTTAAATCCGCTGAAACGAGAATTAACGCTTTTACCATAAAATGAACTAAGCGTAGCTTCTGCAGGCGTATCACAAATTACGTTAATCGTATCCATTTAAGAATCATCATAAATTAGGTATCTCAGAAGCGATTATAACCAGTCATTATTTGGTTGGCAGGTTTAAGTAAATATTTTATAAAAGGCATTTACAAGAAACCGATACGAATCTCTATTCGTCGGACATCCGTTGATATCCTCGGATATGAATTACTATGATACTAGGTAAAATACTTACTACATCACTAGTTGCGTGACACACGCCACCATATCGATCCACGTGTTTCCAGAACGAAACTGTCTCTAAGTACATAAAACAGATTTATTTATAAAGTCATAGGTAGGTTAAGTCAACCGTAGGATGTTAAAACAGATGCCTATTAAAAGCTTCAAACAGAGCTCGAGCCTGACCCCCTCTTCACCTGATCTTTGTAAAGATATCGAAGGTTATTAAACACTGCGCCGTATTTTGAAATAATACAGTAAAAGATAATTTAACATTAATAGTACTACTTCCTGCTCGCTCCTGCAGACAGGCGCGACGCGACTCTAGTAGAACAATTTCTATGATAACTTCATGGAAATTGTTCTACCAGAATAGTGTCGCACCGTCGCGGCGTCGTGTCGCGCCTGTGTGCGTCGAGCCTATATTCTCTGGTTGAGATCTGTAAATGTTACTTAGATGCTTTGGCTTAGACGTGTTCCCGTCTCTGCCTTGCACTTGTAATTTGACAGTTGTGCGAAAGTGACAAGAATAAAGCTTAGCCAAAGTACGTGCTAGTAACGTTTATAGATCTCGGGCTGAATGTGTCTAGTTCTGATGTCTGTCCTAATATTAAATGCTTCATATTGCTTTTCATGATTCCATGTAGAAAATGCGACTAAGTTTTAGCCCAAATGGCTTTTATTTTAGTAACTTAGGAGAATCATATTATACCATATCGTTTACATCAATTTCATTTTCCATGAAAGCGTGGCGGTCCTTGCAAAAAGCTTACTGTCAAGCACTCTTTTCATAATAATTAAGTTCTGAGAAAATACTCAAATTGTGATACTGTTCAAAGAGACTTCCAAGTAATGCCAAGTATATTAAACATAATGTTTACGTCAGAAAGTAGGTGACTAATAAAATAACTGATATATTTTTATAAATAAATAGCCATACTTAGAACATTGTAAAGGTTGTATGTAAAGCTACATTACTTAGAATTAAATGTCAAAGTAACTAGTGCAACCGTCATTCCATAATATAATTACTATGACTGACACAGAAATTTTATTTATTATTTACTTAATGCCATAAACAATCGAAATAGAGAACTATATGGTTACTGCATTTGACTGATTCTTGACATGTTCTCTTTTCAAACAGTGCCGCCATGACACGGAAACATAAAACTGTGTCAGCCTTCTGAGCATTTATCAACAATAGACTGCATGGTTTCGAAGACCCAAAATCCGTTTTTTCTCTCTTTCTTTACAAAAATGTGAAACCCCCTTTACCTGTATATGACTCTATTATAACGACATTCGTTTCTTATTACACAGTATTTCAGGATCACCCTAGCTTATTATATTACTTGGGATATTGCGTATAAAGCTTCTTGTTTGGTTTTACGAGGTACAATATTAATATTTCCAAATTATTAGTTATTATTAGTTTTATTGAAAAAAATGGTTAGGTACGTGTTTCCTCAAGCTTTACGACTTAACTATTTTATAAAGACATGATTGAAAACGATGTCCATCAGTATTTTTTCCCGTCGTATCGTTACTGGTATTTAATTATATCTTAAATTACTAAATGGGGATAGTTTTATATCACACCATAATATTTATTACTTGAGTCGTCACAGTACGTATTGGCTGTTTGAAAAGCCATTTTTCTTGGAATCGTAAATTAATTTAATTAGGGTCAGTTGTTCAGAATGACGAGTACAAAACTCCCTTATAGATGCAGGTGACAAAATAAACACTTCGTATAATTAAGGCTACAGGATGAGGCGCAGGCCGCGCTGCAACGCAACGCCTCGCCTTTGCAAAAATCCTACTCTATTACTTTCGTAGATTGTCTATGAAACAACGCACAATATAGGCCGCACCGCACTTTTTTGTATAAAAATAATGCATTTTCATGCGGTTGTAATATGCCGCATAATACAACCACAACGCATTTTCATAAAGCGCGCATTATGTGCGCTTGTCGTTACTGACCCACTTACAAGACATAGACAGCGGATGATACATTGACACTTCGCCCTCTTTCTCAGTAAACCCTTAAACAAATTAAAATACCTTCATATTCTATATACATACAAACAAAGTGACTGATGGCTGCGTCAAAGAGAACGAATACGTCCTAGTCACACCACTAACCTAATTGGACGGGCCATAGACTTGCGAACTGACGTGAAATACTCTATGACTAATGCATTACTCTAAAACTAAGGCTTGTATGATGACAGAATAGTATAAATTGGCTACTCTAAAGTACTTTAAATTCTTATATGTACCTTTTAAACTCTGTATGCGAGAAAGCTCTAAATATTATACCAGGGTGTCAGGGACATCGACGCGAAAACTGTTACAATGGATTCAGTGCATGATTCTGAACCCCCCTGCGTTGAAAATTTTCGACGGTTAATATATTTTGACCGCGTAGGTAGTGCACTTTTCTATGAAAAAGCAGTTTTTTTTAAATAACCGGCCTAAAATTTCAACGCAGGGGGGTTTCATAGTCATGTACTGAATCTATGGTAACAGTTTTCGCGTCGATGTCCCTGATACCCAAATATACTTTGTCTATTTAAAAAAGTTGCGGTGGTTATACTATAAACCTTGCCTACATCAAAAATATCATCACCTGCCAAGCCTTATGGCAACTACGTTGGGGTCGGCTTCCAGTCTAACCGGATAGAGCCGAATTCCAGTATGCTACATGGAGCGACGGCCTATCTGACCTCCACAACGCAGTTGGGTCTTCACCAAAAATAACATTAGTGAAATAAAAAACATCAGTTTTCGATAAAATCGCGAACATGCCAAACGGATATGGAAAAAACATAAAAGCTTGCACGCTATAGAGAAAATTCAGATTATACCAAGGTGTTTTCATCAAAAGAACCGCGTTTTTACTTTCATGAAAGTGATTGACCTCATGGTCATGACCGTGAATGTCTTTTATGTGGCCTTTAGGGAGGGAAATCATTACTTAACGTTTGTATACCGTGGAAAGTATTTTCCGATTATATTCAGTGAGTAACGAAAGGAAATTATTTACCTAACGTTTTTTTTTTTGTAACTAATTTACTGATTGGTATAAAATAATAAAGTGATATTGTTTTTACTTCCTGTGTCATTAAAAAAAAATATTTAATTGTCTTGTTACGGTGATTAAAAAGGAAAGTTTAAATTGGCCAATCATATCATCCTCCCACGCACAAAAATACTCAATTTGAGTGAAGTATCGTAAAGGTAAAAGTTATAACTTGAACCAATCAATCTTTTTCTTGAATAAAGACATAAAATATATGAAAAATCTTATGGCACTGTAGGTTCTGAAGATAAAAATATCCGAATTGGCCATACTTTGTATGGTATAGAGTCGTAAAGTTCTCACAATAGCCGTAAACGTGAAACAACTACAGCTGTTTGCAAAACGCAAATATAAAATGCCAATGTCTGCGTTTTGACTGGTTTATTAAGTTTGACTAACTGACTTCTGATGCTCTCAAACTGAAAGTATTTATTTCAATTAAACCATTTATGAATTGTCAAATAGTCGGTTATTTAGTCAGAAAGTTGAAGCTAGTTGCCCATTCCAAAATGTAGATCTCTATGGAGAAGAACGGGCAAGAAACTCCAAGGACATTCTTTTAAATATAGTTAATACAAAATCCTGGGTACATTATTCTTGTTGCTTCTTTGTACATATGTACAAAAAATAATCAAAACAATTCAAAATATAAGATTAAAAATAAGCCCTGGCAGATAAGAGATGACCAGTCACAATTGACGGCGCCCGTTCACGAATATGACGCGTGGATCAGCACCATACAGCTGAACCATTTTGTAGGGACTCTAGCCAACAAGCAGTAGGTACATACCTAAGCACCTAACTCTTAAATTATCTACAGTGAATTATGTACAGATGAACATACTACAGCTAAATCACAAATAAGACTTGTTTACGAGTAAGAACAAGATATTGTACGTTGTATTGGTTTTGGTAGCTAAAAAATTAATATTATTCATAAGGCTATTGACAGGTAAAGTGCTGGTAGGTATTCAGCTGTATCCGGTTAGACTGGAAGCCGACCCCAATATAGTAGGGAAAAGGCTAGGCTTGATGATGATGATAATGATTTATGGCTATTGACATTACCGGTCGATGTTACGGTGCTTGGGGGAGGCTTATGGCCAGCAGTCGATGCCCTTTGGCTGAAATGAGGAGACTTATGATAATTATGGCTACTGCAAAAACAAACTGTGGGCTAATGAGAATTTTCTGAAATGACGTTTACCAAGTAGCAGCACTGAGTCAGGTCCGGGCACTGAATGATGAACGATTGATGAACATCATATGTATATTCATTGTCGAAATGGAAGACCTCTTGTCAAAGTGGCGCCAAGTGATGTCGTGAATATTTATGAAAACCCTTAACGCTAACAATAATTGCAATGACTTTAATTTTGACAATTTGACAACATTCATTGCGTTGTTTCAGTTCTCGAGCAAATGAATTTTTCAAACATATGAAGCAATGGATTAGGAATTTATATCAAAATCCATCAATTTTGAAATAAAGTTTGTTACGTAATTGGGGTGCTCATTGTCGGAGTTGGCTCTTGTTTAGTTCGAGGAAATTCAAAATAGTAAGAATTGGCCTAACCTTCAACTTAGATAGTCCAAAACCTTGGCCTAATTCATCAGTTTTAAGCAATAAAGAACACAATACAAATTATAGCCTCTAAAACCAACATCAACGACATGTTTGTTCACTTCAACAAGTTAAATATTCAAAGGTAAACCCACGTACCCACGGGCGATTTTTCCCGCAGCTATTTATTTATCGTGTAAGTACTGGATTTTCAACGCGTTGCTTAGTGCCGAAAGTTTAAAATACACTGTACTCTGTTGGATATTCAATACTCGGCTCAACACCGAGGGTAGAAAATCCAGTGCGCGAAACAAAATCGCCCTAAGTCCCGTCTGCTCATTTATTAGTCTGAGCCCATTTGTCGTCAGGCAGTCAGGGTGATAGATGCGACACCTTCGTTTATTGCTCTTTCTTAACTCTTTATTTGTACAAAGGAAAGAAAAAGATGGGACATTCTTTTCAGATCCTTTTCTCAAACATTGCTTTTTTTTCGTGTTTTTGCTGTGGTTTTGGATACGACACAAATGGAACTTTCATTTATAACTGTCTGGAATTAAGATAAGTGTCCTAATTATGGATGCTTTTAATTAATTCGACACGTGTATTTTGGACGTCAAACGCAGAATAAATGCGACATTCAATGACTAACCACCGGACTAATTTTAGAACTTACCAAAGGTTATGCTCACATTCAACTGTACCACTATGGTATGAGGAACAAAGCTCTCGACCTTCTGACTTCTTATCTGAACAACAGAATTCAGAGGGTCGATGTTAATGGCAAGAGATCTGCAGGATCTGCAGTCACCATGGGCGTTCCGCAGGGTTCAATTCTAGGTCCTTTCTTATTTTTAATTTATATAAATGACTTACCTTACCACATAAGGGATAATCACAAGATCGTATTATTCGCAGATGACACTTCCCTTATTTTTAAAATCAAACGTCAGTTAGTTAACTTTGAACAAATTAACGATGCACTCTCTAAAGTTGTGCATTGGTTTAATGTAAATAATCTTCTTCTGAACGAAAACAAGACTAAACTCATAAAATTTTCAACGCCAAATGTCAGGCAGCTAACTACCAATGTTCAAGTTAATGGAATAGAACTGGACCCTGTTGAGTCGACAGTTTTTCTTGGAATCACTATTGATAGTAAATTACAATGGGGCCCACACATAGAAAAATTGTCAGGAAAGCTTAGTTCGGCCGCCTATGCTGTTAAAAAAATTAGACAGATAACTGACGTAGATACAGCCAGAATTGTTTATTTTAGTTATTTTCATAGTCTTATGTCATATGGGATTCTTCTCTGGGGAACCTGTGCGGACATTAATACTATCTTTGTTCTACAGAAAAGGGCTGTTCGAGCCATTTACAACCTAGGTCCGAGAGATTCCCTTCGAGAAAAATTCAAAGAAGTAAATATTCTAACTCTAGCCTCACAATATATTTTTGAAAACCTAATGTATGTACACAAGAATATATCAAATTTTAAGAAAATGTCTGATATTCATAGTTTAAATACCAGGAATAAACACAACCTTGCTGTACATCGCACTCGTCTCCACAGAGTAGGCAACTCGTTCATGGGTCAATGTATACGCTTTTACAACAAACTTCCCATTGACATTCGAAACTTACCCATTAAACGATTTAAAATTTGTATTAAAACCAAACTTTGTAAAAAAGGGTACTATAAAATTTCAGATTATTTAGAAGATAAAAAAGCTTGGGATTGAGCTGCTCGCTCTGCTAAACCTTGTGATAAAACCATAAAACTTGACATTAGAATTATTTAGTAAAATCATTAAAATATACCAGTTTTATTTAAACATTAAAACAAAATGACATGATTACTTTGTAAAGTATAATATTATTTTAATTACCTATTGTGAATGTGAGGACTATGTGGATATTTTTTAATTTAATTTTTTTTTCTCATTACTCCTTTTTTATCCTCTCTCAGTTAGTTTTAATGATGGTCTGGCAGTTTGAGTAGTTTATGCGGCCTACCCAAATGTCCTTTCTTTGGTATTGTTCGTCGAGTTGAGCTCCTTTTGTTCTGAGTTGAGCTCCACGATTACTGACAAATGCTTGCACTGACTGGACAGGTCCACTCAAATCTGTGTGGTTCTTTTCTCAAAAGACCATTTCAGACATGAATCTACATGGTCCTCATATGGCTTGACCAAGATTATGTCTGGACTTTAAAAGAGACTGTGACCTCTGAGTTTGTTTCGGCCTTTCTTCTCAGAGTAGTCGGATAGGAAACGCCGAACTCATCTAGCAAAATTTAATATATTTTTAATATGACGTGTAAAAGTGATTCCTATATCCTATTTACAGAATAAACAATTTCATTTCATTTCATTTCATTTCATTTCATTTCATTTCATTTCATTTCATTGTCGAAAACACTCATGACACAAACGTACATAGGTACACGTTTATGACATGAGTGTTTTCGACAGTGTGAGCATAGCCGTTTATGCACCCGCTCTCCCTTGGTAAATAATAGAAGTTGTAGGTACCTCAGTTACGAAAGAGATGTACATCACAAACTGTGACATGTCTTAAATATGACTCAAAACATTACCTAAGTTATCACATTATTATAATATAAAAGAAACCACTGAAACCACAAAGTAAGGAAAAGTTCTAATTCTTTTGTTTAGGATTTTTTTCTGATAGAGCAATTTGCAATAGGTAAATAGTAAAACTATAAAAAAAAATGTTAAAATATGGTTACAATTAGTTACATATGTAGTTAAAATATATATTATTGTAAAAATGAAGTGTATCTAGTCTATCCATGTAACTGGAGAAACCTCGACCTCTGTTATACTTGATGTCCTAGTTCAGGGGCCGAGATCCCATTCTTGTACACCTTACAACAAAGGGATCTCAACCTACTGAAGTTATGAAATAAATTACTATTACAATAGTAAGTAGGCATGAATTTTTATTGTAACATACACAAGATTACAATTGTAATCCCCGAAAGGCTAGTCAGAGGTGCATCTATAGTACACCCACATTTCGCCAGTTATGTTTAAGTCCCATGTAATAGGGTGCGACCCTATTGCACACAACCGGACACAAATCCAGACTCCGGGCTGCTACTGAGAAATTCTAGATGGAATAAACTAATAAGTTTTGCCCGACCAGGGAATCGAACCCAAGACCTCATGCTCAGCAGTAGCGCTTGCTACCACTATACCAACGAGACAGTCCAGTATTTTATTGTAGTCAGCCATAATCCCCAATAGATTCTTCAACAAATCCAGTTGTTCCCAATTATCAGTCCAGCTTTGATCGTAAATCAAAGCAAATACTCCAAAGCCACCACAAAAGGCTTTAATTAAACCCTAAAGGATGGAAAATCCTCTTCAAAAACTCTCTCGACCTACATTTCAGCTTTGAAACATCCGTTTCGAATGGCAGCAGCATTCATTAGAACGCTTCATTGAAGCAAAAAGCATAAACAAACGGCAGCTCTCATTACTAACATCGCAAAACTCAGTATAACGACTAACCGACTTGACATTTTACCACACCTGCTGGTCGAGAAAACATGGGGGTTGTATTCATTAGGTTAGGTAAGGCTTTGTTAACATGTATTTGCCATAGACACAACGACGGGAATAACTTTTAGAGGTATGAGGAACGCAGTGGAAAGTTCTCTCATACTCAATAGAAAAGAGAGAATCCTCCGACCAGACGGGTGTCGTGTCTGGCGGGCAACCGCCCAACGATTTATGTCGGGGAAGTTGGACATATGCTGTTCGCGCGGTAAACTCTTATTCTGCGATGCAGGATTTGTGTGACGTCAGGTCTTTGATGCATAGTTCGCATGACGCGATGTAGATGCCGCCACAAACTTAACTATAAAAACAACACCTAGGGATGTTCAACCTTTTTGCAGTCATCGACAATCTGCCATCCTGAAGGATATGAAGACTTGAGAACGTCTCGCTAACGTCCACTACTGAAGTTATGCGTGATTCGATGAATAGTTTTTTTTTTTTGCATGGGATTTTATCAAATAACTTCTCCCGCTCTGACCGGAGCTAGGGCGTGCCAGACTTTTACTGACTAAAATCCACCCGTGTTCCTTCCGTTGCCTGTGTGCCGGGGCCCCGATATCCCTTTCGGACAAACTCGCAACTCTGGCAGGCATTGGCCCTAACGGACCCCGTCAGTTGGTGCTAAAATCTCTTTGAGGCGCGCGTGGAACACAGGAATGAGTTATCGTCTGAAGGGAAATTACCTACACATTTTAATTGCGTAGGTTTCGGCATTGAAATGTTTGTTGTTTATAGTGGACACAATGATCACCGCAGCTGCCTATTCATTTGATGTTAAACAATTCTCACCCTTAATGATATTCACAGGTTGACACCATTATTAAAGCAATGAAATAGGGAAACCAGCAAGATCTAGTACACTTTTCTTTTGCTACTTCAGAGCAACAAGTGAAAAACTCTTTAAGCTCGGAAAGATTTATGACCAAGTCTCCGTTCTGCAAAGCTAAATAGTATATGTTTTTGTACACAGACTTTGCACATTGTTTAGCGGAACCATTCACAATTTTAAATTAAACAATCATAGTACTGTAAAATAACATCTATGCTCGTGCCTTGTCTGTACACTGTACGTGAAGAGGCCTTTGCCCTGCAGTGGGGCAATAATAGGCTGGTATTATTATAATAAAGGTACAATTCCGTAGCTGACCGCAGGAGGCAGCAGCAGGCGACGTGTCGCCGCGACGCGACTGGACGCGACACCTCGCCTTTATAGAAATACATAAAAACCAGTCGCGTCGCGGCGACATGTCGCCTGCAGTTGCCGCCTACGGTCGGCTACGGAATTGTACCTTTATGATTTCTACAATCCCTTAAAGAACTATCGAGATCTAGTTCTAAGTGTGACAAGGATGAACTTCCTTCTCTATACACTAGCAAATTTACCGATAACCTGCTAAGGGAATGGTAAACAAACAAGCCGTCACTTCCGTAACTTCGGTAACACTTAAATCCAATACAATTTGCTCCGGAATGAGGTTTATTTTACTACTTGTAGGTAACTTGAAATGTGTCGCGTTTTCACCTAAAAATGGAATACCCCATACATATCCCATGGGTGCCGTAAAAGGCTGGTGAGGTTATGTCGGGAGGTCGGGTGTACCTGTGTACTTTAAGTAGGACATTAACGTTTGTCCAGCGTGGTACTGTTAATATTATAGATAGTAGTTATCTATTTATTCATAACTTTTTTTACATTAAACAGTCAGACGGCATTACAGGTTGAATCATCACCCTACAATCAATTCTAACTAAGTAAAAGGCTTAACTCCCGTTATCCGTCTCCTATGTATCATGTTTCCAACCATTTTTAGTTGTTCTTCTTAGCAGACAGGTGAACGGTGGCTTATCTTCTTGATATAATTAGGAACACCCACTGTCAAAACTGGTCAGTGACAGCTCGGCCCGAGTCAACCGAACCCGAATAATAATACCAGATACTACGTCGTCAAAACGCCTAAAAAAGTAGTGGTGCTTACCGTCGCCGAAACGAGGTTGGACTTATCCTTAAATAAAATACCAGCCTTTATTGTCCCACTGCAGGGCAAAGGCCTCTTCTCAATCAGAGAAGGCACGAGCATTGATCACCATGCTTGCTCAAGACGGGTTGGCGATTTCAGACTTATATTTACTATAAGTCCAGGTTTCCTAACGATGTTTTTCCTTCACCGATGACAGTAATGTCCAAGATAAACTCAGAAAGTACATATGAGTTGAAAAAGTCACATTGGTACTTACCCTGATTTGAACCCACAAGTTCATGCATGAGAGGCGGCCTTATCCACTGGGCCATCACGTCAAACAAACAGTCTAATCCTTAAGACAGGTAATTTATACATCTTATAATATTCATTAATTCGTTCGTAAGTACTTAGTTCAATTTCCGATATAATTAGGAATCTACCTACGTTAGTTGCGTAGTTTTGGTATTAGGTGCGTGCGATAAAGCCTATTCCGACCTTCGTGTCAATCACCCCTATATCAGATTATAGGTACCTAATCTATCCAGCGACCCGTAATGAAAAAAATATGGCGAACCTAGCTTAAGCTATTGACATATTTCAAAAGAGAGATTTTGGTAAACAGGTTTTTTGATGAAGAGGATTTTAGGTAGAGCTTCTGAAATCTTAAGAGTATACATACATAATCACGCCTTTTTGCCATGGCGAAGGCAGAAACCACAGAATACAATTTCTTAGGGGTCGGGATGTTATAGGAAAAAGTAAGTAGACAAAATATTCAATTTCGGTAAGTGGTATCTACTGTCAAAAACAAAAGCAAATCAATCAAAACGACAGGAGAAGCAAGGACGAGGCCAGCTACAAAGACAGACTAACACCCAATACCAACTGAGTGAGTGACAATTGGTTGAAGACGATTGAACATTTTCCAAAGATGAAACGAAACCTACAACTTATAGTATACTTGAAAACATTGTATATAAATGCTATATAAATAGAAATAGCTATAAAGAAGAATGTCATTACGAAATACAACGAAAAAAGCGTAATAGAATTTAAAGCTCTCTCATCGAGTTTATTTTGTAAAGTAATAGTACCCGGGGAACCGGGAACAGGGCGTAATGCCGGGTCACCGACCTCAAATACTCCTTTCCCTGATTTACCCCAATGAGAACCGTTCCTGCTGTATAAACGATTTTATCAAAGTACTTATATAATAAATAGGTACTCTACTCTATACAAGAAGTTAATAACGAAATTATATTTCAAGAATACTGGACTTGTGTTATTTTCTGCTGAAGGTATTAAATGATTTTCAGTACATGAAATATCAAGTCGTCGTTTTTCATATGAAATATCAAATCTTCTGTCTCTATTAAGGTTGACATTGATGATAATATGGCGCGAGACCCATAAGCCAAGTCAAAGAGCGGATTGGCGTAAGTTCGCAGGGTCAATGGATGTAGATGACATAACTTAAAATACATCTTTTAAATACATATTTCTAGACCACCTATCCTAATTTTATTTAAAAGGTATTTTTATTGGGTTGTTGGCCTTTGAAACTTCTTCACCAAATCACATTAGATAGCTATTCTTTCCCAGCACTTTCCAGAAACAATTCGATTCAGCGGAGTTCAGCCACTTTGATCCTTAGTTACGTGACAATATAAAATTCAATTGTGTTCTAAGACAGGTGCTATTAACGTGCCTCGACAGCGCCACAGGAGAAATTCGATATTTTGAATTCTTAGGTAACATTGGCCAATAAGATTGAGAGGAAATAATTTGAAATTGATTTTTAATTGTTTTTAAGTGTTAAAACTACTTAGTGCATCTCTATCACCACCATCATCATCAGCCACATACAGCAGTCCACTGCCGGTCATAGGCCTCTCCAATTGCACGCCATTCAGCTCGATTCTCGGCAACTCTCATCCAGCCGCTACCAGCCACCCTGCGAAGATCGTGACTCCTAGGTGAGATGACGATCTAGGTGGAGTGACGAACAACGCCTGAGGGCTAGGACGCCCTTACACCTTACGTTTGCCGATTCGCGGACTCCACTCAAGATCTCGTCACACAGACCGATGACCGTTGGGGTAGCACAACGTTCATCGGTCTACGGCTAATATGGCCGGCCAATTGCCACTTCAGCTTGCTTATTCTGTGAGTATGTATGTCGACAACTTTGGTTCTCTGCCGGATCACCTCTTTCCGGATTAGAAGTCTAGACATACCGATTATGAATTGAGAAACGTCATAACTATAGATTGTTCCACTGTGAGACACCTTTCTTACATATTATGGCTAGAGAGGTATCGAAGACTTAAACAACGACAGATAGTGACGTGAGAAAGTAGACAAGCTGTGCATTACTACAAAAAAAAAATGGAATTAGGTCAGGAGGATCATGAAGATAATTATGAAAACTACAACTAGGACGCGTCACTTACAGTCCGACGGCTGAGAGAATGCGTTCTTGACACCTGTCAGTTTCATACTAACGAAAATGTGTTTTGCGAATTTGCTCCTTACAACCTACTATAAATTGTCCAACTGACAGGTGTCAGGAATGCATTCTCTCGACGGCCGGACTGTAGGATGGCCCTGATGGATCTTAGCATTGTTTAGTATAACAATTGGGAACAAACGGCAAATTCAGCCTCTAATGTTGCAACACTGCAACACAGGCCTCTTCTCAATATGTGGTAGTGAATCTATCTTAAAATTAAAAAAACACTTTTAACGATACCTGGAAATGTCAAGACAAGATTGTTGGTTGCTGTTGTGATTTTTTATTGTAATAACATTTCTGGCGCATCTTACAATATTCACCAATAATTTCTTAAAAGCCTTTAAAACTTCTTCAAAGTTCATGGTCTAGCTAGCATAATTATTTATTTTCAAACCAATTAAAAACTTAATAAAATCTTGTAAACACAGCGGAGTATAAACAAGCAAGACTGCGACTAGACTACAAATTCACGGAAAAACGCCATCAAAGTTCAACGATGAGTTATGCTAGAATACTTTGTCCAATTTATGCTCGGAAAGATTTATGACCAAGTCTCCGTTCTGCATAGCTAAATAGTCTATGTTTTTATACTTAGACTTTGCACATTGTTCAGCGGAACCATTCACAATTTTCTCGTGCCTTGTCTGTAGACTGTATGCGAAGAGGCCTTTGCCCTGCAGTGGGACAATAATAGGCTGGTATTATTATAATAAAGGTACAATTCCGTAGCTGACCGCAGGCGGCAGCAGCAGACGACGTGTCGCCGCGACATGACTGGTTTCTATGTATGAATTGTACATTTATACTGTAAAATATTGATGCACCGGATGCAACTGAATATTTATAGATTTTACATACACTTGTTTAATTTCGTTGTTTCCACGGTAGATAAGTTTGCTTCGTTCTATTGTTTCTTTGTTACATATTTGAAATGTATTTTCGTCATGAATGGCCGGAAAAATCAATATGTTACACTGCCCACATGTCGCATTTATTATTAACGTTACCAATTAGAAACTTTATTACTTGCCTGAAATATAAAAAGATGATTCAACGAATTTGAAGAACGAAATAGTTCTCATGTCATTTAGAAAGCACTGCAAGAATGGTTTCATTAGTGCTCTGCGTACAAACTGTAGTTAAAAACATATTAGAGAAAAGGTTAATCACTCAACGATCAACTTTCCTACTCTGAGACACTCATAGACATATGTATATGTTCGTTTACCTATGTTCTGTCTGATTGTGGGAGGGCCTATGCTGTAACTAAGTCAGAGGTTCCGTACCTGATGCAAGATAAATCACGTACGACGTAACGTCATTTGATAGTCTTGTTAAAGCATGCTTGGGTTTGGTTAACGAATGGAATAAATTGTGGGTTTTGGAAGGAAAATTAGGTATAATGGTTAGTAAGTGGAAAATAATTATATTTGTGCTTACGACAAAAAGTCACTGTTATAGGAATGTTTTAACTGAGGTAAGCATGTGGTCAGACTGTATATCATGCATGTATATACATGTAGGTTTTTGTAATGAGTGATAAATTGGTTACTAACGTTATTTAGGTATTTACATCAGTATCATAATCAATTTATTACCAATAACTTCAAGCATAAAACATTGCAAAATCCATCGAAAAACTTAAGTACATTTTAGAATATGTTTTCAATAGAAGACAAGAACGCAGTAAAGCAGAGTTTATCGCAAACAACCATTCTTTCACTTCACGATCCGCTCAAGATAAGAACCGAACACCCAACACTAAAAACGCCACATTTAATTGAATCTGCTGGTATCTACCCATAAAGGCGTTATCTAACCCTGCACGACCTGGCTCCGAGGCTCCCAGTCTCCAAGGATACTCTAACGACCTGCCAACAAAGCCTTATCATGTTCCCCAAGATATTACGCCGAGCCAAGAGAATATTATATGTACACTTAATTTTTTCGGATTATAACGTAAGAGGAGAAGCCATCTTTATTTTGCCTCCCTCATAAAAAACTGCTCACATTTTTCTACGTGCGTCGGGAATATTAAAAGCATTCGTCTGTGAAATTTTATCAAGGTAAATTAAATTGGTAAATGCTGCCTCTGAGCTCGGAGTATGTTATAAGAAGCAAGAAAAACAATGGTTTTGTCGATTGAAATGTAGATTGCATTTACAAACATAACTTTAATTATACAGTCTGGTACACGTTGTTATAACATAATTTTCTTGGTTAATATTCAAGCAGGTTCAGTCAGTATGAAATAGAAAGGAAAACTATGATTGTTTTCCAGGAGGATTCCGAGAAAAGTGCGATTCTGATTTCTCAGAACATCAAGCGCTGCACAGGAACCAACACTTTTAATTGCTATTACAATCGTATTAATTAAACGATATGCGTCCCGACTTACGACTTGAAATCGAGGGTTCGAAACTAAGCAGGTGTTTTACTTTGTGTATATAATTTCATCACCACTGCTCTCAAAACAGTGACGGAAAACATCGTGAGGAAACCGGCATGCCCTAGAACCAAAAATTTGACACCTACCAACCCGCACTGGGCTCGCGTTGAAGATTACAGCCCACTTCCTCTAGAAGAGAGGAAGCCTTGTCAACATTAAAGGCTGACTAAGTATACGAGAACATTTGTAATTAAAATTATGTATAGTATATTTCAAGAAGCAGACGTTAAACCTTGGTATACTTACAAGTAATCTTACAATTGCAAGGAAGACTAAATAATGTATCAAAAAAACCTTCAATTTAACATCGCATTCAATTGGCTAATATACAAACGGTACAAGGTAATATCCTGCTTAAGAACAACCTTCTAATCAGCTCCTTATCTTTATGATCTACATATTTGTAAGACCTGCAACTTGCATTGGAATTCATAGTCGTACTGGCAGTTATGGAAAGGGCTATACTCGGTAGTCTCTTTGAGAGATCAAATTTCGACTAGAAGATCAGGCGATCTAGTCTATTAAAATCTCAGGTGAAATGAGCTTGAAATTAACCGTCAATAGTGTCAAATCCTAGCATGTAAAATGACAGCTCATTTCACCTGAGATTTTTACAGAATAGACTGGCAGAGTTTTGACTTTACCCGTGAAATAAGCAAGCTGAAGTGGCAATGATTAGTGTTGGACAATCTTCGCAGGGTGGATGTTTGCAGCTGGATGAGAGTAGCCAAGGGTCGCGGAAAATGGCATGCGATTGGAGAAGCCTATCTCAACAGAGTAGAGTTAAAAAAAACTGGCCGAACGAGTATTCCGTATTGATGCTATAGACGCATGAGGAACAGAGCATAAAGTTTACTCATCCTATATAGAAAAAGGAGGATACTCGGACCAGACCGGTGTTATGTCTGGTGGGTTACTGCCCGACGATTGATGTCGGGACGTTGTATGTATGCTAGTCGCGCGGTAAACTCCGCTTGCGCGATATAGGATTTTGTATGGCGTCTGTGTGATACGTAGTTCGCATGTAGCGATATAGATGCCGCTACAATACTAATACTAAATTGAAGACACAACGTTCCTCTAGGCCCTGGGGAACCCTAAAGCATGTTTAATAAACCATTTACCATATCAATGTTTGCCGTATATTTCTTTCGCACATGTGATGCGGTCACCTACGGCGTGTCAAGGATGTGCTGCTCCACTTATTACTTCAGACCTTCGGATGCAAGGACCATGCTAACTGTGATTTATTCGCCAAGTATTTCTAATTGCAGTATGTTAAGTATTACCTTGTGAGACGGGTTAAACAAAGGGTAATTATTTAAATAGACTACGATTTTAAATCGCAAAAACTTGTTTGGGCCTTGGTAATATTACTATGATTGAGCTTCGATACTATATGCTTTTTAGGACCAAAAGTAATAGGAATACTGGAAATGAAACACAGCTGTCAAGGCAATTAGTAATAAAATGGGAACGGTGTCATTTTATCTGTTACCATCTATAAGATCACGTATCTTTCGTCTACGTCTACGTCTACATCTTACGTCTTTGATCCGGGGTTTAACTTTGCAAGATCTTATCGAGAACGGAAAAAGCCCATAGCAGTGTCATTACCGCTTCAGTAAAAATATTATACACTTAATGAACTGTCATGAGGTATTGAAAATTTTCGCAGATATCAAAACAATATGTACCTACAAAAATATCTCTTTCAACCCAATGTTAAAGGGAGTTTTGCCCAATATAGGCAGCACTATCGAGACAACTAGCGTCCTCAATAACACCTTAATTGCTTTTACAAGTTTCATGGAGGAAAGCTCTTTGGCAACCAGATATTTTGATACTTTTGCGACCAATGAATAATTAGTGGGGTCTGAAGAAGCAGATATTGATTTAATGGATTTATCAGTTTTAATAGGTTTGTACTGCAGCTAAAAGTGCAATAGAATTGCCTTCAAGATTAATCAAGAGTAATTTTTCAGGGTCATTTTAATTTGCATGAAATATTATAGAGGCAGTGTTTATGAGGTATGTATATACTTATTTAACCTATGCAAATCTTAATTGGACCGTACTATATTATGCCATTAAACTTGTTCTAAGATAACTACATCCGGCAAAGCTTCATCGAATAGGTAAATACATATTATACCTAATGAGGAAAAGATTAACTTCCGCTCTATACTCGTACAACCTAGCAATTACCCACAATTTGTATCAAAGGATTGATAATAAATCATGCGAATATCTTTATGCGCTTTTCTGAGGAAGTCTGCCACATTGCTGCAATGACCTTGGACCTTCCGGTTGGAACTCGGTAACCTTGGTACCCGACCAAGGAGACACCTTGGAATTGGGAGGTTTTATGGTCAACATAAAATGTTCACCAATTACTGAATGCTTCCGTATTGCTTTTGTCATGCAAGGAATTGATGGACCTCTTTTGTTTTTTATGGTTTTACTTTTTAAGGGCGTTGTTTTGTTTCGTTTCGTTGTATGAATTGAGTGGTGATTTGAACTATTTCATTTTTATTTATTTATGTGGTGATAGAAAGCTAATTTGATTGCATTTCAACGATTTAATTAAACTACTGTTAAAAAATTGCAAATTTCTTTGATTTTACTTAGGTACGAGTATGAATGTCACCTTTAAGTATAAAATAAACTGTTCTTCTTTAGTAGGAAACCATGACAAACATTGCGGTTCAATCAATAACGAATTTGTAATGTGTGTGTTTTTCAAATTCCTCAAACCATATTTCGCGTATCCTAAAGAAATCTACAGTAAATTCCACATCTAGACCTTCCGGGAACCCTGTTATCCAATCCTGTAGATAGATTCGAATAGCTGAGATACCGAACCCGGTTCACCAGATTATTTATACGCCATCTCTCGTCAGGGTGGGCTTTATGTCAAACATCCGTAAAATAAAATCGTCAAATTGAATTGTCCCGTCGTCCCGTCCAGGACCAGTAACATGTCCGTTTAAGGAAATTGAAAAATTCCGGGTGACATGGCCCGGATATTGAGGATATGAGTCTTGTGTTATGTGATCTGATGATGATATTCTTTTGGTTTATCAAAATGGCGGAGCAAAGGACCAAAGGTTATCAGTGGTCCTTATGTTAGTTATTTGTTTTCTGTGGAGAAATGTGTTAGTAACATAAGTGAACATAAAAAAGTAAAAGAAATAAAGAACCAAAAATAAAATAAAACTTACATGATACCATGAAGAAAACTTAAAGAAACTTGTGGTAAAAATAATAATATCAGCTACACATCCAGCTCCTGTAAAGAAAAAGAAAAAATAAAATTACCAAAAAGAAAATAAAAATAAATAAATATAAAAGAAAATGTAAACTTGGTTGTTCAATATTTTAACTCGAAACAGTCACATTTCAGCATAATGCTTCTTTCTGGTAATCAAAAGAAAACACAAAATGCAAAACAAATTCGTTTTTGAAGTTAACTTCTAGCTACATTCATTTACAGACCGTTTAATCACACAGACTATCTCCATTTGAACGTTCGGTTGAAACGTAAACAACTCAAACGAAAATATAACAAACAACAAACATGATTCACAAATGGCTTTCATGTTGCCAGTGTTGCCACAAATTAAAACACACATTTTAATAAAAGCAAAAACACAATGTGGAAGAGAAGCTATTGTCTAGCAACTTATAAAATTTGTCCGTATAATCAAATAACAACTGTCATTATTTATTAGTCCTATGAAATGGCTATAACACAGCAAAAAGTAGGGTCTCTATCTAAACAATATATTTTCTAGACTAAGTACAACGTATGGTCTCGCTTGCACTACTTCAATGAACTTATTGTGGTAATCCAAGCTTTTACTAACAAGCCACATGAGTAACAAAATAGCCGTAACATTTTCCCCGTTCTATATTTAAAATCCTTTTATCTCGCACGTCGCCAGTTGCGTCCGGATGCCGTGGTCACGGAATAAAAAAAAAGAAAATGCACCCTGCGGTCGATGCCATATGCGACGCAGTTTCTGACAGATGCCTAGAGCCGCTTAATCGCTTTATCGTGTTAACTCAGTATACGTACATGAAATATAAATCGCTTTTTATGCTACAACGGAAAAATTTCAGCTTTCGGTACCATAGTATCGAATGTTTGCATAGTATTCATAGGTTATTGGCATTCGCGCGTGTTGGAAAGCAGAGCCGTAGGCAGGGAGTGTTTCGGGGGTCGACCCTCCCTAGTATACCTCCGCACTCTAATGCAGATAATTGTAATCTATTTCGCATAGGCGTACTTTATAATCTACAAAAGCAGCAAGAGTACGGTTAAATACTGTATTTTTATCGACTCTGATTTAGTAATGGATGAATTCTTCAATTGCAGCATTCTCTGAGAGAGTCTAACCCATCTCAGGTGGGGTGCTGAAATCAGAAAAATTCTATTTCTTCTAAAAAAAACTCGGCAACCTTAACCCCACGCCTGAAATGAATTCCTGGCTACGGCCCTGTTTGAAAGTCTGGTTTTATGTATCGTCGGTATTTATGTTCTTACGGTTCACAACAATTTAGTTAACGGCACAACGTATGTTTGCAGTTTTAATAGTGTCTAGCCATCTGATATTCTCAACCTCTTCGTTATTGGTTGTTATACACTTTATATTTGTAAACGAGACAACAAGCTCATATTTCAATTGGCAAACACGTGACACTCAGAGTCACTTGGCTCTCAATGTAGATTCGGATACACACTTGAACGGGTTTCAGGTCTGTTGGCGGAGTAAATAAGGGAAACTTTATTAAATAAGATCTCATTTGGCACTGAACGTGTTAGGTCTAAACTTAGGAATATTACGTGAGAGTCCTATTCTGTTTATCTACACCCCTGGTAATACCTGCTTGGTTAAAAGGATTACGTTCATCATCATCATCATTTCAGCCGAAAGACTTCCACCGACCGGTTCTGTGCTTCTCGCATCCAACAAGTTCTAGCGGCCTTCACCAGGTCATCGATCCACCTTGTGGAAGGCCTTCCAACGCTACGTCTTCCGTTACGCGGTCGCCACTCCAGAGCCTTTCGGCCCCATCGGCCATCTGTTCTGCGAGCAATGTGCCCTGCCCACTACCACTGAAGTTTGGCAATTCTTCGGCCTATGTCGGTTACCTTGGTTCTCCTACGGATCGCTTCATTACTAATTCGATCACGTAGGGAAACTCTAAGCATAGCCCTCTCCATTGCCCTTTGGGTAACTTTCAGGCTTCTAATAAGGCCTATTTTGAGTGACCACATTTCAGTTCAACGGTCATCATTGGCAACACGCACTGGTCAAAGACTTTCTATTACGAAGGAGCTTGACTTGAATTTGAATATTTGATGTCCTATTCTCGTCATAGACATTAGAGGAGAACAACATGAAATAGATGAGAGTCGATATGCAGACTAAAGCTGGACTGGCTATGTTGATAAAGATTTTTTTCTACCGAAAGTACGCCATAGACAATACGAGTAGAAGCTGTGATTGAACACCCCAACAATGAGCAACCAAACGAAAAATCGCAATGATATCCATTTGAACCAAAATCTTTTGAATGATTGAAGATCTAAAAATACGATGGAATTCAAAAATGTTCCAGAAGCCCACACCATAATATTTCATCAGAAACATTTAAATACATTAGCGAACTTCAGAAAGATTTATGCTGGTAAAGTTTCATCCTTTTGCACGACAATTTAACCTCATCTGCTTCATGGGATTATATGGGTTATGAGAAAGACATAAATGTTAGAGTGGCTCGAAGTATTTCATTCGTGTAAGCAGATTTTGTGAGATAAGTTTCATTTCAAATATTAATTTACTAAAGCAAAGATTCTAAAAAGCTGTGACCGAACCAGACTAATTGGCTTGCTTATAAATATTTTATTGAAATATTCTAATTGTATTATGGCTTGATTTTCGACTGACAAAAAAAGAACACAACTAATATTAAACTACCAGAGTTCAGAAAAAACACACTCACTCAATCTTCACTTCACTCTTTGGTTTAATTTAAATATTCAGGCATCAATGAAAGACAAACAACAAAGGCGTCTCAAAGGACTGGACACGTATGTACAAAATGGACATACATACAATGGTTTATAAACATACGCAAACAAACAAATGCACCACGATTCAGAGTCATCGTATTGGACGGCTTCTTTATTAAAAAAATAATTAATGATTAGAAATGGCTTTTAAAAAAGCTTACTGTAATAAATGACAACGTAACTGATAAAAATTGTTGGTAAAACAAATACTATACAGACAGATCATGATCCAAATAATTATACCCAACAGCCCAATTCTCTGCTATAACATCAAATAGAATAATTGGTATATACAACGTGCCCCAAAATTCAACGATAAGCACCAGACGGTGGACCTGCTCATCACTACCCGAGAAAAAATAATGAAAAAAAAAAACTTTTTTTTTTGGAAATTTCAGAACCCTTAAAAATCCCAGAATTACTGTAGTTTTTACACAAAAATCTACAGGCAAGACAGGGAATCTTGTTTATAAATAGTACGCATTTTTTTTTGTAGCTATTTTGCCTAGAGTAATATACCATTTTGGAATCTTGATTAGTAGTGCCAATTTTTTTTTAAACTTGCCGTTGTAGTGTCCATACTTTTTTTTTACACCACGATGACTGAAGTGTCAGAGCGGGAGGAGTTATTTGATAATGTGCAAACAAATAAAATTAAAAAAGGGCTACACAAAGACGTAGGACTTAACGCGTGAGTCAAACAATAAGATTTCACGGTTCTGAAGACTTCCAACCTTCAAGCACACGACACCAGTCAAACGAACATACAAATTCTGACTCACAGCTGAACAGACGGTTAACGGTGACCTAATCATCGTATACTATACACCATCCTTGAATTGAACATTTATCTCGCACTATTGCGTTGTACAGCTTGTTGTCATTTATCTCGCACTATTGCGTTGTACAGCTTGTTGTTATTTATCTCGCACTATTGCGTTGTACAGCTTGTTGTTATTTTTGTACGGTTTAACGTACGATGAACACTATTGGGGTCATCGTTTTCCTTGTAAAACGTTTAATTGTGTGGTGTGTTTGTAGTTAATTTAATAGAATGAATGAAAACAAGACGAATATAAAGAGATGACCAATGTTAATATGGCCTCATTGAAAGCCGCAGATGGTAATTCCGTTGTACTTACTCTCTAGAGAATTATACTGTACTATAGTAAAGGTGGATTACCTAATTCACATGGCTGAGATCCCACGAGAATGAGTACCTGCCTAGTTTATGCGTAACCGAACAGCTTACATACGAGCGATACTTCATAACAAGACTAAAAGAAAATTTGCATCCGTCCAACCTAGTCGGTAGTTGGTAGCTGGTTGGTTTACAACGCAATACTTTATGATTACAATACAATAAGGAAACCATGTTGATATAACTGGATATACAAAGGTAATTTTTCCTTACACCTCATGAATTATATGTGGGCTGTAATATGTAATAACATAACATGACAGCTATATTCACAGAGATATCTATTGGTGGCAGAGGTGAATAGTAAGACTGTGCAACTTCAATGTTGGACTAAGAGGCGAACCTATTGCCACCAACTGTGCATCTCGAGTTACTAGTGCTACTACTGAGTAATCCTGGAGACCTCAGCAGTCGTACTTGTGATCACAAGAAAATCGAGACTGTAATTTCTGGCGTTGATAAAAGAATAAATTAAAGTCTCGATCTTGCTTTACATAATTGTATAAAGCTAATTGAATCATTGTGTTTATAAATGTTTGAACAACATCGACTCGGCCGTTCTGCGGTTTGTTTTATTTTTTCTTGAAACCATATTTCAGTAATTCGTATCGCTTTCACGTCACTGAGACGGTTACATGATAGGTCTACTTATTTTTTTTTTTCATTCGTTTCATAAAGCAAAAGATGCAGAGAATATTGTCCAGATGGCAAGCTCTCGATTCCCACGTATTGCAGGCAACCATTGTAACATCTATGAAGAAATGAGTAAGTACATCAGCCATGAGAAAAAACTGGGAAAACGAAAAGATGTTTTTAAATCGAAATTCGCAATAAAGTACAAAAAACAAACCATTTGAAAATTGTTCACGCAGGAAACTTAACAATGAACAAAAACGTGAAGACCAATCTGAATTCAACATACAAAACGATCAATACGAAATAACAGACCCAACAACAAACAGGCTCGAATAAGGCCTGAGGAAATCCCTTCGGCTATAGACACATAATACCGACCCAACGGTATGGCTGAATGGGGGACCATCCAATTACATAGGTACCTACTCCTTTGATCACGTAGGACATAGCGCCCCCTTTTCACATCACTATACACATAATGTACCTACAATGAACAAATATAAACTTTTTGTGATCGAATACAATGATTGTGAATATTGAGTAGCATTGCAGGCCCAAGCTATTGGTTTAGGTGATATAACTTTTGAGCCTGAAGACTTTAGTGACAAACTGTTGAGGATTTTGAATAAGGCAAATTAAAATATAAAAGTTATTTTAACAGTTTTGGATGTTATGAAGCAAAATATAAATGGCAAACTAGATGGTGAAGAAAAGATTAACCCGGCAAAAGAAGGGATTAATTTAGAAATGTAAAAGACACCATAATATTAGAAAGATCCTTAAAAATGCCAAGTTCCAATGCTTACATCAATATTTGCTCCTTTGCTTAAGTACTTCCTGCCTCAAACAGTACACAACAACAGATTTACATCTGGCTATTCAACTTTCAATAACAATATTCATATTCTTTCGGTGTAAAAGCGGCAGGGTGAGCTAGAATGTGGTGCGTGAGAACATTCGATACCACGATCTCGTCTCACACCGTTCCGGTTTCATTCTATTCCATTGCCGGCAAATATAGATGTTCCGTCCTTAAGATTAGACTGCATATTTAATTAGGTACGACATTATCGTTCCCGCGGTCAATGCCTGATGTGGAGTAAAAACTCGTTCTACTGTATGGGGAGTGACAAGTTTCTTGTAAGCGTCTGGTTGTAAGCAAATGAGATTAGATACGCATTTTAATATTGTGTTACCTTGCGCGTATCCAATGTTTTTCGGTTGATAGAATTTTTTCATTAAAATATAATTTGGTCTGTAATTGAAAGCTTACATGAAGAAAGCACAGACAATCAAATGAAGCCTTGAAAGAGTTGAGGAAAACGTTCCTGATTACACAATTTAATAGACTTTTAGATGTAAGTACCACGCCGTACCAAATTCAATCCAAGTCGAAGTAAATAAACAGTTATTGCCTTTTAACTTTAACAATAAACCTCAATCTAGTCAATTACTTGGTTACAAGGAGATCGTATCGAAAGCGAAGACGCAGTCTGTCAATTAAATAACAACGGAAACACCGTGGAGTACAAACATAATAAATGAATCATTTCCCCTGACTTTCGAGAAACAAGTAAAATCGTGAGAGACGTTGAACAATAAGCAGCCGACGCCGCTCATATTACGTCTCATAAGAGCAACGCGGTTGCAATTATAGCAGACATTAATACGCTTCTTGCTAACATATGTTAAATAGAACGAGACAGTATTTCTCCTCTACTTTTATTTGCTTACACATTTCTAGCAAACCGATTCAGAGACCATCTTTAGAGAATTGATAAACCTTAATAAAATACTAATAATAATAAATGTATTAGTAGCAGCAGCAAATAATCATAAAGATAACGTTCGATTGACGAAACAAATAAAAAGACTAGAAATACAAACTGTTAAGTAAAAAGCAAATGAAGATTAAGTTCAATAAATCGACAATACCATAAAATCCACAAAGTAAGATAACATTACGGAATGTTTCAAACTACCAACAGGATTTCTCAGAACACTACAGGCGATTGACAGACAAGCTACACGTACCTACATTTGAACATACATGTCCCATACCAACAGAAATCACTTAACCTAAAATATGTGGCAATATTACTTGAGTAAATTGCTTTAGTGATTCTTAGAATCGTGACACCGACGCGACACAAACATTTCCCTCGACATCCTGTCCCAGACTTAAAAGCGTATGAAAACAAGTCTACCGGCGAATAAAAACGATGTGACGCTCCCTACATGACTCTAATGGTCTCCCTTTGTACAAAGTACGTCCCTACACACAAGGCCATAAAGACCCTATTTCATGATTAAATACCATACCAGAAAATTGCCGTCTAATAGGAAATAGTTATCATAACGCGCTAGTTTTATGTCAGCAATAAAATGTGCAAACATATTCAGTGGACCAGCGCATACAACTTTATAGCTCTTAGATCTTGAATGATATACGTACGAGGATGTACATTAATTCCATCTGTTATACGATTTCCCGTTTAATCTAAATGTTACAAGAAAAAATTCTAAAAAGATGACAGGGATTACTGAATAGGAAATGTAATAGTACTTAAGTAAAAAGGCCAAAATAATTTAGGCCCAATTTGTTTAGAAGCAACAAAAACGTTTGCTCTTGTGCAAATTAAAGCTCGACATCTTGTAGGTTTTTTTTCATATTATGGACTTAATTTGTGTGACTAATAAACTGGTATCAGCCTAAATTAAATTTAAAGTTGACGTCATTCTGCAGGACCAGTACCGAGAGGACAAATTCGAATTATTTGAGCGAAGAAACCGGAATGGGGGGTCATTGATTGGCTAATGCTTGAAGCGCCAATTAAACTGAGAAAAATCATTAACGCCTCTGATTAAGTGTGTTCACAATAATAAACTGAAGAATTAACAGTAAAAATTTGTTATAAATATGGATAATAGCATAACGGAAGATCATATAAAAGCCGAACGGGATATTAATCGTCGTTGAAGAACGATTAGTCTTTTGTTTCGGAAGCGTGTCATGGATCGGCAACCCGGAACAAGACGGCTAGTCTTACAGTATTGTAATACAATCTTTCACATAACAAAGGCCAGCATTGTGGTGACAATGTAGCTATCAAGTATCCGAGTATGTTGTGTAATGTGGATACAGGGTTAGTTCAGAGTCGCAAACAATAGGTAGTTTTGGATACAAGCTTTCTAGAAAGGATGTTTGATATTACACATGACCGGTCTTTATGGGTGTTCGACACTAAGGCCCGTATTACAGAACCTCACTCAAGACTCAAGCATTACTTAAATCTATTACTTCATCCAATCAAAAGGCTTTAAACGAGTTTTAAGTAATGCTTGACTTTTGAGTGCGGTTCTGTAATACGGGCCCTAAAGTAGAATTATTAACGTAGCCAGTAAAAGACAGTAACGACGACTCAAAACACACCGTCACTCTTTAGAAATAATATAAGCAGCAAAGCTCTCAAGTTTACAAATCCATTAATCATGACTCCATGAAAGTAACATCCAAGAGCCAAGTACGCCAGGCGCCAGATCACAAAAACAAACAAATTAAAAATGAACATGTGCAAGTATTAACAAAACAAAAACTCACGACACTCGAATTCAGCGGTCAATTTCACAGAAGCATCGAAACTGTTCGTACTGAAGCGGAATAACCAATTATGCAGACCGGCGCGGACGCATCGCGGCCCAAAAATTACCAACCGTTACCATTACTGTTACAGAATCTTGTTTACAAGCAACATCGCGATTCGCATTTTAAAAACCAGTGTAATAAAATCAATACCTACTCAATCATAAATAATGAATGTTTTAAAACGAAATTCAAACAGTTTATTAAAATGTCTCTACATGGCTTGCTGCTAAATGTCCCGCTAATATTTATAACTGAAGCATAAACATATCATTAAAGCTAGCTAAACAGACTGTCTGGAGGCTAGACTTAACGACCTTGTCAGCCTAACCTCAGCCTACGCATTTTCGCTCCTCAGCAAGTAGCAATAAGGACCAAAATTTCTCAAGTGATAGTCTCAAAGATTGCAAAATAATGCCTGTATTGTATGGAGGTGAGGACTATTATTTATCATTTGAATAATTGACAAGCCATTATAGTCTTTGTTGCAAAGTACTTAAGATGATCGACGATTGGAAGTAAAATATGTGCAGTCAGGATACTAAATGTTGCAACAATAATTGGAGATAAGATTAAGTTGGGTAGGTACTTTATAATTGCAGACAAGAACTTACGTAGCTAGGTGTTTGCGATTAGTCAATACAACCCTAGCTTCACCGAATTATATTCACTGCTTGTTTATCAAATAACATCTCCAGAGTTAGTCATTTCGTGACGAATTTATTGAAATTTAGTTGAAGCTCCGTTGTAAAAAGTTCCCTGATAACGGGAACAAGAATTCCCCTGAACATGACAATACAGAAGTTAATAATAGTGGCGGTAGACCACAACACCTGATGCAGGAAAAACCATGTACGGGTACAGTTCCTGGAACAATAAAACAACTGATGGTCTGTGGACAATTGAATATTTTATTCAATATACCGTTAAAACTGTAACAAACAATTTTAAGCAAGGAAAAGTTCAAACGCAGGTAGGTATCTAATTTACGACAGACATTTATAAATCATAATCATCAGTCAAAGAAGAAATACACACCAAGACAAAACTAAAATAGACTCCTTCAACGTAAGTGCAAAGGCCAACAACGGTAGTCGGCGTATAAAATCGATCGGTTCGACTAAGTTTATACTAGACGGAATATGTGTGAAGAGTGTTCATAAAAACGTAGATATCGGGTAACGGTTAAAACCCGGACCTGTTTGGCACTCCTTGACAGATTAATGTGCAGTAGAGGTATGAAAAACAATTCGTTCGTATATGCATGACGAATTTGGTGGGCAATAAAGATCCTTACAGTGCGGTAACGATTTGATTGCGTCTTCATATTTGTTGTTAGAGAACAAATAGAAACAAGACAACAGAACTATTATAAGCAAAGTTGCTCACAGTAACATCTTGACTACAAACTTTGCTATAAAGGCTGGAGCATACGTGGTTATGATCTGAGAGTTACAAGGACCCAATATAATTGGTAAGATTATATTATGTATCATGTCAGTCAACTAGTCATTATTATATAGGGTGGCAGGGACATCGACGCGAAAACTAATACGCAGGAGCAAAAATTTACGCAGGGGTATTCAGAATCATGTACTGAATTCATGGTAACAGTTTTCGCGTCGATGTCCCTGCCACCCTGTATATGTGTCTAAAATCTAAGTCATATTACTTAGATGTGTGAGTCATATAGCAATGACTAATTAACTCACAACTAATTTATCAGCAAAGAAACCCATATTAGTAATTCGCTTCGTTCATTGTGCCTGTTGAGACATACTCGGTTTTTTTGCTTGCAGATAAGCGAACAAATTCACCAGTATTGTACAGTTTGCTACATGTATAAAGAGTAATGCAGATAACACGTTCCATTCTGAAACATCAGCATGTTCATTTATGTATCAGTTGTTTGTTAGGAGACATAGAAATAAACTTTTGATCCGTGGAACGATATAGTTCGATACTCAAAAGTAATGTGCCCAAAGAAAAACAATCCTATTCTATGCAGTGAGACCATCTTCAAAATGCCACCTACTAGTACCTCTTTCTAGAAGTTTTTTATTTAGAACTGCAACCAACAATAGACTCGCAAGAATAACAAATGGAAACAATAACCCAAATGATGTCACTACGTAACCATTCACTTTGGTATTTTTGCAAAAGATTATTGCGATAGTACCAAACGAAACGCAATGGTTAATGCCAAAACTTACACGAACAGTATTTTGTAATAAAACGATATGACACAATATATATATTTTTTATAATACCTCGTAGATGGTAAAAATTATTCAATAAGAAAGAAAGAAATATGCTTCAATGCCCTCAACACATTTAAAGGATTCCCTAAATACCCCAAACTGTGAAAAAAGATTAACAAATAACACCCTACTTGGAACTAAAAATACTATACAACTTGGGTGAAATTCAAAAGATAGGTTGCCAACTCTTTGTTGTTTGCCACATTTACTTCTTCAAATACAACTAAGTAAAGGCATATTAAGTTGAATATCAGTTAGCACTAAAGATAGTTCAATAACGTCCTCAAGCGCGGAAAGCCATCTGATCTGATTGCTGAAGTTAAGAAGTCGTGAAGAAACCAATCAAACTTTTTGTTTGCCAACTACGATTGAGTTTTGAAATATCTTTCCAAAAGCCTTATATTCTCCGAGAAATTGTGTTATTAGTTTGTGTCTGAGTCTATTTTGAGGTGCTTCTTTTGAATAATTAAAAGCAAAACAGGGCCATTAATTGAAAGTCGTCAGGTCAATATTAAGATCAAAAAAATAAACAATGGACGATCGAACAAAACGTGGAACTAATTGAATTCAAAAATAAGCTAAATACGAAGTTATTTTTTCATCCTGAAATCCGGAGAATTGCGAGAAAAAGATATCGGGGCAATGGACGATGACGCGCAAATTACCATGCCTGACCTGAAGGTGAGAAAAGGATAATCATATTTGATGCTCCATTAAGAAGTTCGTCTGCTTCACGAAGACCTGCTTAAGGGCCAAATTGTTGCAGAAAATATGAACCTCAATTAAGTTTTAATTTCTCTTCAGCTAGAATATTTGAGAATATAATAGTATCGTGTGCAAGTATGCAAAAACCTTTCATTAATGAATACTTCAAGAATCGTACCGTACTTGACATATTTTTAAGGGTCATTGCTTTGGTAGCTGGCTGTAGGGCGAAGAAATTTTCAAAGCAAACTGGTCCGCCCTCGTAAATACTTGATCTAAATACTTTAGTAGGAGGCGAGTGAGGTACCTAAATATATCAAACCAAATGGATGTGCTACAACACATCGATTACTAATAATCCTGTCAAGGTTTGTATGTATCATACCACGTTTAATAGCTGTTTTTCGGTATTTAACTTGACTCAATTAGATGACTTTCATAGTAAGAACATATGGCTTTATCTGACGTCTCTCGCTACCCCGTGTTCGTTTTTATACCTATTTGTCAAGATGCCTCTTTAGGTCCAAATGGTAAACCAATTAGGAACTAAAGAGGCATCTTGACAAATTTCAAAGCTTACAAAGGTGAGAATGCTGTAACAATTTCTAACGATGACTATACTATTTTGCTTTTTATTCGTGATGAAGTCACTCTTCCATTCAACAACGGAACTTTCCTAAACCATGAAAAGATCATCTAAGTAAGTCATGATTTGCAAAACGAATTACACTGGAGCATTTGCATTTTGCATGCAGATATAAACATCGTCAATATGTACATAAACGTGCACAGTTAGTTCATTATTAATCATTCATTACGAAATATTCCACACGCAGGAACGTGACAATGAATTTATTATGTTCCGATACAGACGGACACAAGAATTTTATTTATATGGATAGTTGGCGCGCCATTCCCTTGCGGATTTGTCGATTTTTTGTTTGGTTGTAGGTGTGGACCTGAAGGTTCATACTATGTTTAACTAAGAATGAGATATTATACATGGTTTGAACTTAGCACTAAGGACATAGGCCTCTCCAAAACCGAAAATATAAACATCGAAAGAAAATGAAAGCCTCAGAATGGTTCATAATTCTGTCAAGTCACGTAATAGCTGTACCGACAATGTTATATATAGATATCCACTATTGATTTTCATAAGAGTATTAAACGGTATTGGGCGACCCTGACCCGCAATCATTATTGGGTCATCAAATAATATACCAGGCTGTCACACGTTTTTTCTTTGCTGTCTGATCATACAAAAGACTTCTTATCAGCTATGAAGCTTTCTACTGAAGTAAACGCTTGAATTTGAAAGCTTGAGACCTTAGATTCTAGCAGAGTTCGGGCCGAAGGACCAATTTTAACTCAGTAATGACTTTTGAGTCGGAGTCGATGTCTACAAGCAATCGATCATTATAGAACCTTCCCATTAAACTCCAGTATTAATGGCCTAGCCGACAGACGGACGAGATCTTAGTTATTTAATTAAGGGACCAACCTTGCATGGTTCGGATGATATCTGGCAGTTGGGGACAATAGTTGTAATAGCAATCATGTCATTTCGTTTAAAATAGGTTTTTTTTATTATTTTTTTATAACTTTATTCATATTTTATATACTTAGATTTCTTTTTTTCTATTTTGTGAATGTGAGAACGCTGTAGGCTTAGTGGACTGTAGATTTATTGACCATCTTCTATTTTGTTAAGTACCTGGTACTTGTTGAAAGACCTACACTGTCCTCCCATACATATTAATACTGTTATTTGAAAATATTGTAAAAAACAATTATTTTTAAAAGAGTAACCGTGGAGTTTCTTGCCGGCTCTTCTCCATAGGAAACGACCAATTGGAACCGTGCACCTAGCTTCTGACGTTTCATAAGTGCCCATGTAGGTTTATGTGAAATAAAATATTTTGAATTTTGAATAGAGATTCTGACTTTTTCACTTGGATCGAAAAGATAGTTCTAATATCGAAATTCTAGGGATCTATCTGCAGTACGAACAGTTTATTAAGGAACAGAAATTTTATTAATGACTTTTTTTTTGTTATATTTTTTTTGGACAATAAAGTATATATATAAATAAATAAACTATGCGCGTACATAGAAGATTTTTTTCTATAATGATCGTATACGTGGGAAGTAAGGCATTTAGTTGAAAGGGTACTAGTAGTAACAGTTAAAATGAAATGACAACTTGCGAGTCGGCTCTCGTTAATTACGTATAATGGCATGCGTGAGAAATCGGGTAAGTAGATTCTAGAGTCTATAACTAAATAAACTTCAACTTGATGACACCTTTAAACCTTGGAAAATATTGCACAAAAAGAATTAACATGATTAAAGTCAAAAGGATAATGAAAAACCACATTTATTTATATTTAAACGGTGGAATTACCCATTTAATGCCAAACCCAACCAGTGGCGTAAACAACATCGTATGTGTAAGTATACACGCCTTAAATTCCTTAGATGGCAATGTAAAGAATTTGAGTCGTATCCACATCATGGATTTTAACTCAAAATGTTTTCTATTCTAACTAAGATTATTACCAGTGATCGGAGTAGGTAGATTGATTTTTAGTACTTGTATCATAAATGCACACAGAAAGAATAACATGGATAAGCCATTTTTCCGGAAAGTAATTCCGGTATTTCCGGATTCAATTAAATATTGTTAATGTTGGTAGTGATATTATTACTACTGTACCACCCATGATCCTTTGTTCTGATTGGTCGTTGGGTTTTGTCAAATCGTGACAAAAAAAAAAAAATTGGAAGAATAATAAAGAATAAAATTGCTCATTTTATTACAATTCCTACCTTTTTTTTGAGGATGGCAAATCATCAAATGACTCCTTCCACTCTGGCAGAATACAATTCCTACATAAGTTCCGGTTTTTTTTTAATAATCCACCAATTCCGGAGGAATGTCCATAGTAATATATACGTTTCGGATCAATGACCCCAGTTCAATCTACCTACTCCGATCACTGATTATTACACATATTCTAAACACAATCTTGAATACTAAAAATGCAGCTTAGAACGTTAACATTATGTTATGTACTCATTCACACAAGTATTTTAAAGGTAAGTAAAATCCACAAGTTCCAACAACAATCCATAGTTTACCGAACAAGGTTCGCAAGGCAGCTATATTCCAATTAAAATTCATACCCGCTTAGTCATGGTATTGTCGCAGTGCCAAGAGAAAAAAAACCAACCTGGCTATATAAAAAAAGAACTTGCAAGCATTGAATTTTTAAAAGCAAACAGTTTCTTCATTTGAATTTGAAAGAAGAATGGCGGGCCGCACACGCCGGCGACCGTTACAACGATGGGAAGGGCAGCTGGGATCGCACCTGCCACGCAACAGCTGAGCGAGGAACCGACGCATTATTTCGTTCCGATAAGGACTCTTGTAGACGAAGGGGGACTTTGAACGAAGAAACATTTTCACTACAGTTTCAAGATCATTGTGCCTGATCCTTTAAACTTTTACCTCATTGAATAACAAACTTACTGAGTTGAAATCTACTAAAATTGAGGACACAACAAATGTGAGACAATATATTACTCAGTAGGAAGGGATCGAAATGAGTTAAAATAAAGACATTCGGTGACCTTTTGTGCCTAAATAAACTTCATAATACTTCGAATGGTACATAAAACCCACCGTTAGGGAATGCAGGTCGGCCATACGTGGCCATATTCCGATGTGCGAATACTGGACAAAAGCTCGTGACCTTCGGACTCCACATTCCACACGTGGAATTCAGAGTAATCCTTGGCCGAGCACTTTGGTAAATTGCGGTCAAGCCGCCGAACTGTGATATTCATTCAGCGTAATCGTGCTTTTTCGTGGCCATAGAGAAATGGAAAAAGAAGTTCAAACGCAGCTTTGGAAAAGCCGATTATGAAAGTTATTTCTTATTTATATCATGTATCTTTGTTTAGAAATGAGATGACCTTTGCAGCCGTGGTACAAAAATACCAAAGAACATTTCAAAGCAGTTCTAAATCATTATAATCTTTAATAGGTGAAGACTCGTGCGCTTATTTTATATATCATGCAAAGCATCAGAGTCGGTCCTCGCATGGTTGAGTTTGTTGGTATTGCTACACCCAATTACACCTTGTTGTCCTCATTTATTTTAATGAACATCACACATCACATTGAGTCCGCGGTAATTCATTATCTACATGAATTCAGCTAGAATGAAAATAATGTGATAACATACAAATTGGAGACGACAATACGACAATAAATTTTGACATCTTCGTATGTATACTGATGTTCCCAGTCTGCATGCAAAAATTCAACCATATATATCCAATAGTTTAGTCACTATAGCTAGTCAAAGATTGGCAAAAGCCCATAGTCGGCACACCTACTATTTAGTTTGTTTGAAGAAATTACGTGTTCAATGTTAAGATTAATTTGATTTCAAAATATTCATATGCATTAGTACAGTTAGTGTTATATTTTATTGTTCTTTTGTTGTCTCCACATTGTTTAACTAAGTGTGGGGAGATCCCCAAACATACCAAAAAGAAGATCTGGAATGGTAATTTTTTTGAAGATTTAACAGTATCTTAATTGGAACAAGAAACGCGTTTTAACTATAACTAAGAACTTCTAATCCGCGTCTTTAGAATAAAAGGAGGTTTGCAAACACTCAACGAAGCCACAAACATTTCCATTTGGGTTACTTCGGAAATTAATTTATCTCAAAGACTCAATTTTGGTAACGTAAGAACTGTGAACTTCGGGAGATAATCTTTCTACATTTTTTTACGAGACATCCATGGGTCTTGTTACGCTCGTTATTCTGATTTTGGGGATAATATTTCACTTTACAGCATCAGAACTTTATTAATTCTCAAAATGTAGAGCACGTTTTTAGATATGGCTTATTTCCAAAACGTATAAATTGATTTTAATATATTTTCTTTTTACTCTATCCGTAAATGTATGCTATCACTGAGGCACCGGTTTCATGACTTTCAGTTTTAAAAATAACTTTAAATATTATGGCAGTCACGATTTTTCTTCAACAGCTACAACAAAATTGGCAATTTAATTTTGAGTTTGTTACAGTGCTCCTATAGAAAAGCCATTTCGAAGTTGCTGTCTAGTGTCTCCACTTTACCTTACCTTTTTTAGAAAGTTTGAAAACTGTAAAATTGTTTTTTCTTCTCAGCTTCGGCTAACTTCTCAGATTTCGAGACGTTCTAGATTTTTGTAACAGAATTCTGTTACAAAAATCTAGAACGTCTATTACTTTATTACGAACGATGTTATTACTTTATTAGCTCTCGGCATGAATCTTGTAACATAAGGATCGACTATACACCCGGTATGTTAAGCCAAAGATTAGATTCGTTCTATAAACTTCCTCACGTAAATGTCTTTAATTATTTTGCTGGATAATTAAGTTCTCCATTAGCTTTAAGTATCGTAATTATTAGGCGGCGCCCCTTGATCGATGTCGGAAATTCCTTCTTTGAACCGCGAGTCGTTCTATCTGAACCTGATTTTATACCAACTCGTTTATTTTCCTGAAAACATTTTCGTTTCATGTTTCGGTAACTTTATGATACATAGAATGAAATCAGAAGTTCTTACGTCTGATGTTCTTCCGGTAAGAAAGTATTTACCAACGGGGTGAAAAGATGCAAAAATGTGGAATCTAGCGTAAAAGGAAGGAATACCGCGATGGAGAAAATGCGTCATATTATAGATGTTGTCGGTGGGTTTCCACCTATTCATATGCATAGCATAAAGTCAACAAAGGGGTGTGTGGTCTCAACAACAGAGTATTAACCTGTATCAACTATAACATTGTGTATTTATTGTGTACGCCACAGTAAACGTAAAACGCTATATACTTTACACGTTCCTTGTTGTTCGGGTCGTAAAGACCTGGCCGACGCCAAGGACACGTCCTTCATATAGCTCCTGTGTCATGAAGACTCAATCGATCCACAGTTTACTTTCAAAACACTCCAAATATGTACACAACAGAGACAACCCGTAGCAGGGTCTAATCTGATGGTAAAACTGTTAAATGCAATCTACTCGTATCTATTACAATTACACTTCGATACTAAGATTCTCTTCGCGGAAAGGATTTTTTGGCATTGCAACTTTTCAAATGAATCTCAAGCGAGAAAACGCTTTACTTCGACTTCAGAAACATAAATCAATTTCCACAGATTTTCCGTAAATCTGCAAAACTGTTTTACACGCCCAATTCTTTTTTTGTTACATAGGTTTTTACTATCTGAACTTCAAGACAATGTATGTAATAGGAAATGGCTACGCGTTAGACATCGAGAGCATGTATCTGATTGGGATCAAACGTGATTGGTTCCGAGTAAAAGCCTCTTCCGGGCAACTTGTTCGTGTACTTGTTGCGAACTGTTAACGATCTTGTTGTTTCTTATCTTAGCCTTAATTTAATGCTCCGATAGCGTAATCCATTTTCGAAACAACTCTTGAAGCTTGTGGACTTTAGAGACCATGGAATTTCTTGTCTGTTCTTTTCCTTTGGAAGGGTCGACCAAGTTCTTATTCAACTTTATGACTGGAAGAAAAATCTAATGTCTTCATCATCCTCTTGCTCGAGGGGTCGGCGCAGATACTCTTCCTCCATACATCACTGTCAGTCGTCTTTTCAATATTCACCATTTTCTAGCCACAAAATATACATGTACTTAAATACTGTTTTTTAATCCTACTCTTGACATGTTCCCAAAATACAGTTACAAAAATTGAATTCCAAGTATGTATAATTAGCAGCAAGCTTCCAAATGCTCATGCTCCATTGAGGACTAACAGACACCGCTTCTGACAGGGCATGTGTTCATTTCTGAAGATGGTAAGCAATTAACGTTAATTAGGGGGTGCCGTTCGAGCGTTCACGATTACCCGTGATCATTATTTGTTTCTCGGAGACGCCTCTTATCTGCAGAACAATTCAATAAAGATTGTTTATGGTTCCTTCTATGATTGAAATTGATTTGTTTGTGCGGTGGCCATTTTTTGTTTGATTTTGTTTGAGCTTGCCGTTTCGATGATAATTTCGTGATAGCTAGACCATTTTTAGGAAGAATATCATTCGTGAGAGTTATGATATTCTTCCTAAAAGTGATCAGGGTCTATTCTCGAAGATGTTTCTAGACAGAAGTCTAGTACCCATAGGTAATATGGTGGCTTAGGGAATCCTTCGCATAAAACCTGAAAAATATTAGGATACCTTAGAACTTAGGGTAAGGGCCTTTAAGAGCGCTTTTACTAAGGATAACAAGACTTCACGTGAATGGCAATAACCTAAGAAGAGTTTACGAAAATGTTCACTCTTTTCTGTTTAGGTACTAGGCTCTCATAAACACCCAAGCTGTTATTTGGTTCTACCTCCTTAACCTGGTTCTTTTTTTTTATCTTCAGCAACAATTCTGACTAGTTTTCTTGTCGTAAAAATGTTATGCGTTGGTCAGTGATTTCATGATTCACTTAGTTCGACCCAATAATCCATTATAGATGGACGAATAGAAGACGTTTTACGAATAAAATTGAATTTCAAGTACAATTATTAATTGATTCCATGTTGGTGTGAGTCATACGAGGTAATTCCCAACCTGTCGGTACCTAGAGGTCTTACAATTAGTTCAGTTAGACGGGTACAATAAAATTCAATAACACTTACCTACCTATATTTAATATTCTTTTGTTATTTATTTTAATTAAAAGATAAAAGGTTTTCTATAGAAATGTGTTAAAATAATATCCATCATTATTCAGGCTTAGGTTAGATTAAGTAATTACGATAGTGAAATATTTTTTTATTATAAAATATTAATAGTTACTTATAAGTGTGTATTCAATAGGTACAATTAAACGTATACCGCTAGGTAACGGAAAAAGGAACATATTATACAAAAATAAATTGAGGAAACTATTTACCTGTTCTTTATTAGTTAAAAAACAAATAATTACAAAATATTTGACGTAATTAAGCACGCGCTGTGTCGTGCGGTGGATATCTGATGAATTAATTATCATAATAATTGATACAATTGCTACTTACAGCTGTTGGACACATGGCATTCATTCAGCACACACTGGTAGATTATCCAGGATTCCAATTCAATCATCGTGGAAGCGGTCATTTTCGACACAAAATAAATATTCGCACACAGTCAATAAGTCAAAAGGCAAGCCTTATTACGACAAATACCACTTAAATATATCACTGCATCTCTGTAAACGTTAAAAGCTAAATATTTTCAGTCAATGTTTAGAATTTTTAATTTGTAAATAACACGCGCGATCTACGATATAGAACGTTGTTTTGATAGGTATCGCCCACATAGGATCGCGAGCTGAATGATTTGATTGGACCTTCGAGCCATAGCGGCCCGCCCGACAGGAACCCGGAAATTCAGATCGGTGTTGCAACTTTATTTGTCAGTCTCCCCAAAGTTGCTGTCAAAACGTCAAGGCGATATTATTTTGATTTTATAATTGAACAGAATCATATAGAAAACGAGGTATCTGGGTAAATTAAATAACGAATAATATTGTAAAATGTTTTATTTGCTTGCTTCTATATAAATATAATGAGTAACGACAAAAGTTTTTTTTTTTCTGTACTAAACTTGTAGTATATATATCGCAGTCATTTATAACATCTTTCTTTTGATTACGCATCCTATCATAGTTTGGATATAATTATGTACTCGACAAATACTTCAAATTTTAATAACATTCCCCATATGAATGGAGAAACATTTAACCTGGCAACATTTTTTCATAGACATTGTGCTGTGACATAGATGATACTCGAATCTATTTCAACGAGTAATCGATTTGAATGGTTCTGAACAATGCAAAATCAAATGAAATGATTTAAATATTTTGCTATTTATTTACGTGAACAATATTTTTAAATTCATTTTAGTTGTTTATTTTATACATTAAAATTGTTATATACAATATTAACATAGCTATTTACACTAGGTACTAAATTAAATGACTAACTATCTAATAACAACAAATAAACACTGGCACTATTGACGACTGGCAGCATTGCCACGTTGAATAGCAAAGTTAATTCTTTGGCCAAAGAACTAGTCAGCCCTCCGGTCACCTGAAGTGTCAACCAGTCGACGAGAAATTTCCTGCGATGCGACCTGAGCGTTTCGACCTCAAACGGCTCAAATCTTTAGTTACCCATAAGGTTACAGCATTTGCGCCGCTTGAGGGCCTCAACAGCCGCAGCAGCGACGCCAGCACAGTCAGCCGTGCTTGGAACATGAGATGGAGCAAGGTTGTTAACACAGGTTACCTCCCACTCCCACACCAGAGGCCTACCCACCTTCTAGGCAACAACGTCATGCGTTCTGGTCTCTACCCATCGTTACGTGTCAATTATGAAATATGTAGCTGTAAGTAGTAGAGTAGTTCATTCATATTAGATTTTCCTATCCACTGAAACTGCTGAATCTTTGATGCATAATTTCATTTTAATTTGACAAATGTAGTTTGATTATTCCCAGCTAATGCACTAGGAAGTGGTGAAGGGTGGGCGTTTTGGGAGACTGTCTTATGTAATTGACGTTCGAAAAGTGCTGATTCTCAGCCTAGTTTGAATAAATGACTTTTGAATTTTGAATTTTTGAATAGTATTCGATTAAATTTAAAATCGAGTGTTAAATTAATTTATTATAGTGTCAACAACACTAGACGTCCAACTGTCAGTGCGTCCAGTCTATTTTTGTTTTTGGTTTTTACAAGTACTGCGCGCAGTAGAAAGTGGTGTTTATTTGTAAATATTGTAAAATTGTAAATATTCATAATTTTCGGTGTTTTATCTTTGGATTTGTGATATTAATCGAAGTGCAAGTGTTTTATGGAAATACAGTACATTATAAGGACTTTTTGCGTTTTATAAGGTGAGTTAATTGTGAACGATGATCAAACACCTGTCGTATCGTACGTAATTTCTATGCAAACGCAATTCATTGTTAAATATAGGGTCATTATAATTTCGTAATGAGTTTAAATCTGTTGTTTTGTCTGGAACGTGGGCCAGTTGCGCTGTTTCGTGTAACCTTGAGTGAACGGAGTGGAGTGTCATCGTCTAATTCGGCCTTATGCTTGTGCCCTACAAGTATTTATAAGGCAACGTAATACTTCGGGTATGTACTTGTAGAGAAAACAAGCAATACATAGCACGCACGTGTTTTAAAACGTTTTCTTCGTACCTACATACTCTTTTGTTTGTCAATAGAATAAAAATTCATGTTCCAAATTTAAAAAAAGAGTTTATTAATGATATGTTTATTTTGTGCTGAAACTGAAACAAAAAAATCCGCACTACCTTTGAAATAATCATCGTACAAGTAACATAATAACTGTTCTTGCTATTTGTGATTCAATTAGCAACTGATTCCCTTATCAAATAACAATTTAAGTATGTATTCATTATGGTAGAAAAGATTATCCCCATTAGACAGCCCACAGACCGAATTGTTCACACCCCATAAACAAGTAGACTTTCTACCTTATTACACCTCTTTGGTACATTATCATCAGAGTAGAACTATGTACATTGCTTGATGATTTTGTAGGTTGATCTATAGCCTATAATTACTCTAATAAAATTTTACATCTGTATTATGGCCTGGTATTACAAAACCTCGGTGCTTATGGTTTAGTAACTACTTTTATAGACTGCAGGTACTACTAATGAGTAAACAATGACATAGCAGTTTCATAGCTGCATAATCAACCCATAATGTTCCTACTGGTAAGACACAGGCCTCCTCTCTGGAAGAGGGAGTTGGCTGTAATCCACCACGCGTGCCCAGTGCAGTTCGGTGTATGTAACACATATCTTTGTTTTTTTTTTTCTCTAGGACATGCCTTTCCTTCACCATTTTGAGAGCAGAGGTGATTAAATAATTTACTCAAAGTAAAGTGCCGGTCTATGTTCCGTTCTCCCACCTACAACTCGTAAGTCATGGCCATTTCCAAAGGGCCTCACCGCTCTCAAGCAGTTTCATAATTTCATATTTTTATGTCTGTCTTATGTTGTATAGACTAATAACTAAAAATCTACTGTCCCATAGTAAATAATTGTTGAAGTTAAATTACAATTTTATGGAACAAGCGGACAATAAAAAAATAAAGTGGATCTCATTTCAAAGGAGTTCGCAACTTCTCACTGGCCAGTAACATAATACATGATATTGATACTCTGTTGTTTCAGAATGTTTAATTCTGCAACTAATGCTTTGAACACTGCCTTTGTACAGTAGCTTTTGTTAATTTTAGAAAACACACCTTCCTAATTTAAAAACATAAGATTCTACTTTTATTTTGCAACTGGGATACCTACTGAAATAAATAGGTAATCTGTTTCTGGTCATAGAATTATTTTATTTTGTACTAGTGCTATAAGTATTTATAATTTTGAGCATTTTTTTAAACTAATTTATTTATTTGAACAGCTGTTGTTTGTATCTGTTAGAAACTGGTTTGATTAATTACCAATTTATGTAATAATTCCAACTAAAAATCAAAGTCTTTTCAGTAAAAGAAGTGATAGACACAATTATAGGACTAGAAATAGGGACCAATTGATTCAACCGGTTTTCAGACTGGCTAAAGTAGACTCATCCTTCATGGGGTACTGTTTGAAATGTTAAAATAAAATAACTCCCAACATACTCCTATTGAATGAATCGTAATTTAAATCTTGTATAAAACGCACACTATGCTGCCAAGCATATTATAAGTTGGGGGATTACATCGACGACAAAAATGCTTGGCTCAACGCTGGTCCAGCTCCACAAGGGCGCATAAACTAATTGATTAGCATTCAAAACAGTGTTGCAGCTGCTGAAGATTGTAAAACTATCTTTAGATTGTATAAATTCAATCTCTTAGTATTATATGATTGCATAGCACACGTGTGAGCACTATGTCCCTACTTTACAATTACCATTTACTGGGTACGTCTTTCATTGACTTGAGTGTGCCCTGGCGGTTGAGAGTATGTCATGCTCACTCAAATGTCTCGCTGGTGGTGGCGTGTGTGTTGGATCATTAAGTTCCCTTCAAAATGGTTGAGCTGAATGTTGCTGATGCATGCGTCATGTTCGTTAATGGGCGCAGTCAGTGGGGACTGGTCATCTCTTAGCTGCCACGGCTTATTTGAATTTATTTTAATTTTTGAATTGTTTTGATTTTATTTTTATTACTGACGCTTTTAACGTGCACGTCTTTTTACATTGTTCTCACATGTATAATTACAACATGGATGATGTAACCAATATTTTGTAAAAATATTCTGATTTAAAAGACTGTCCGTGGAGTTTCTTGCCCGTTCTTCTCCATAGGAACCTACTACGCGTTGGAATGGGCTTCATATTTCTGACAGACCGACCCCTTGACAATTCAAAAGTACCTGTAATTGGTTTATTTGAAATAAATGCTTTGAGTTGAGTTGAGTTGAAAATATTTCAAGTTTAAATCATTTTTGTAGAACAGTGATACCATTCCGTACCCGACCGCAGGAGGCAGCTGCAGGCGCAATGACGTCGCGACGTGTTGTCGCGACATGACGCAGCGACACGTCGTCGCCTGCAGTTGCCTTTATACTTAAGAATAAATATAAATTGTCACTAATTATGTAAAATAAATGTTAATCTGCCAATAAAAAAAGATGTTTCTGTTGGGATTAAAACAAACAAGTCATTACCAACACTGAAGAATTAACGATAATAAGTAATCATTTCCCAAATAAACGATGGGTGAACTGTGTGAAAGATGATGAAAATAACATAAATTAGAATTTAAAAAATCTCCATTTCAAATTGCAGCATAAAATAAAATATTCCAATTCAAATAAAAAGCTGTTGTTTTGTCCACGCACAGCTGTAAAGATAAGGCTTCTAATCAGGCAATGGTATGATGCGTCATGCGTTAAACCATCACTCACAGCTTAACTATCTAGCAAATAATGTTAAAAAGTAGTACACAAATATTAGTACCGAGTCCTGATAAGCTTAGTTAAATATGTGATTACTAAAAAGATTAATATGTGGAACATATGACTGTTTCAATAGTATTTTATTTATAATATTAGATAACCATGCAAACACCTGCATAATTTTGGTAGTAACCCATACGAGGTTGTCTAAAAAAGGTGTATCCCTGCTATTCTGCTCTGTTTTAGATTCATAAGTGAAGCATAGGTAGGTCCATTAGGTACTCCTAAATAAGTTATAATGTTGAAGGCAAATAAAAGACAAACCAAAGGTAAAAATGTTCATAATATAAAATCAATCTGCCTAGCCTTTTCCCAACTATGTTGGGGTCGGCTTCCAGTCTAACCGGATGCAGCTGAATACCACTATTTTACATGGAGCGACTGCCTATCTGACCTCCACAACCCAGTAACTGGGTCATACGATACCCCTTGGTAAGACTGGTGTCAGACTTTCGGGCTCCTGACGACTCGTAACGACTGTCAAAGATCCACGAATGACAGCCGGGACCAACGGCTTAACGTGCTTTCCGAGGCACGGAGGATTCTCGGTATGTAAAGATGGTCACCCATCCACTGACCAACCCCGGCAAGCGTACCTTAACCTGATGGATCGACCAGTGCGGCTGTTGTTACTTAGCCACGAGCTCCTCTTAGCCACGAGCTCCTCCTTCATAATATAAAATGTAAATTTTATTTTAAACCCATAGATTTCTTTCTTATGAAAGAAGAGTTGACCCGACAGACGTTGTCCTGTTCAAATTACAACAATTCATGCAAAAATCCTATAGTAAAAAAGATGTTCAGTTTTTCCCGGATTTGAAAATTTTCTGGGAACCTTTTCCAATTTTTCTCTCCATAAAAACCTAATTCAGAATACCACCAACCAATGAACAGCATTTCTCTATTAATTATACAATATTAAAAAAATCCTGTCCAATCCGAAAGGGGCACATATGTTTTTTTGTTTTTTGAGGGTAGTTAATTATCAAGTAACTTCTCCCGCTCTGGGTGGAGCGAGAGGGCGTGTCAGACTTTTACTGACTAAAACCCAACTGTGTTCCTTCCGTTGCCTGTGTGCCGGGGCCGCGATATCCCTTTCGGACAAACTCGCAACCCTGGCAGGGGCACATAGGTATTGCAATAAGATTACCAAAAAGTAATAAAAAGTCTTATTATTATTGAAATTAAAAAGTTATTGCTATTTAAAATCACATTTTGTATAGATTATCGTTTTGTTATGGCATCAGCAAGTTACAGAAGAGCCTAAAATAACCACGTAAACAACAACCATTATTCTTATCTTGTCTTGTCTATAACACACAACAAACAAAGGAACATCTGTGGCAAAAAAAAAGAAACAGTACTGTACAGTTCTTTTTCTTAATCTTCATTATTTTATGTACAATCTTGCATACGAATTGACGTCACTATCACCCGTCATATAAGTGTCTGGCGACATCCTCAGTTTGTCAGAGCATATTTTTAAATCTATATTTATCTACTCGTATATTTGAACACTCTTTGTCATAGATTGTTTACTCGTTTTTATTTTTACCTTTAGTAAATATTTAAAGAAAGCTTTCGGATATTTATAATTCATTATTTGTATTTTTGTATGATTAACTACTACCAAACCAACTACGATTTCTGATTATATTTAATTTTAATTATTAAGTACTCTATTCAACTATCAATTGCTAGTTGTTCCTAGTAAACACCCCACTCCACTTTGAAGCAGTTACCTGTAGAGAGGAAAATCGTTCAGTATTTTACACATACGTATTAATGACGCTAGACACGATAACAACTAGCCCTTTTTATTTAATCGTTTGATTAGATTATTTTATGTTTAGTCTTATTTAATCCTTATCTATCACGTTTTTCGTCACGAGTTAAGCTCATGACATGAGGGTGTTTACTTTAGTTTGTAGCATTAAATAAAGCACGTAGGTTTGAAAGGCGCTGTTTTCGGGTGACGATTTCTAACAACGAATGATAGAGGCGTAGCTACCGCCGCGCCGCGCCGTATCGTAGCCGTAGCAATGATATGGGGCCCCCAAGCTCAGGCCATAGCTTGGGGCCCCATATCATTGCGTTCGTAGGGGCCCCATTGGACCCCCATGTGTGTAAGCAAAAAAAACAAGATGCTATTTTATGTAATACCCTCCTTTTGAGCTTCGACACAGTCAGTAAAAAGGGCCCCCAACAAATTGTATGATATGGCACTAGGAATGATTCCTCAAGTCAGCCTATTGCAGGTACCGCTACACATAGATTTAAGGCTCGTGAAGACCAGCGCGACTCGGAAGAATACAATTTCTAAGAAAACTTCACGGTATAACAATAACCGGTGTCGCGTCGCGCTAGTCTGCACGAAGCTTTATAGACGTCTCCCAGGTTGCGCAAAACATCCGACGCGGTGCGGCCTTGCTTGAATGTTGACCTTAATATTATCAAAGAGTCAAGTCACAGAACGACGGCTAGGTAGACCGCGTTTTACAAATCCCTGGAACACAGCCGCTTGAGCTTCAAGATCTCTTCATTATGTGTGTCAAGGATGAATCTGTTTATATACGTATACAGAAGAAGCCCTTGCATTATAAACACGACTGAGATTTAGTCAAAGAGACAGCATTTTGGATAAGTTAGTAAATAAAACAATGCTCATAGAAATCTCCCGGGCTCATGTTTATATTTTCATCTCATCGACATTCATCGTCATTTAAGAAAGAAGTTATCTCCAGTCAACTCTTGTGAGTGTAGAAATAAACCATATCTATACTGACTGGATGCCACATACCTAAACTATATTGTATATAAAAAACATTAAGCCAGGATTCCATTGTGTTAAAAATATGGAATTAGGAAAGATTGAACCCTGAGATGACGGTTAATAGAGAAGTATGTCAATCTGCCTAGGCTTTTCCCAACTATGTTGGGGTTGGCTTCCATTCTAACCAGATACAGAAGAATACCAGTATTTTACATTGAGAGAGTGCCTATGTTACCTCCACAACCCAGTAACTGGGTAATACGATAGCCCTTGGTAACACTGGTCAGACTTTCGGGCTTCTGACTCCCGTAACGACTGTCAAAGATCCACAAATGACAACCAGGACCACCGGCTTAACGTGCTTTCCGAGGCACAGAGGAGTCTCTATGTGTAAAGATGGTCACCCATCCACGGACCAACCCTGGCAAGCGTAGCTTAACCTGATGGAACGACCAGTGCGGTTGTTATTATTTAGCTACAAACTCCTTGTACGTAAATATGTATGGAAGAATAAGAGGTCCCTAAGACGTCGACCCAAAATAAATTGCGATATGATTAAAGTTTCCATTGCCTAAACCACCCCAAAACTATATCATCTTCCTGCGCTTGTCACATGTTACGTTGAGTCGGCGCAACACGTTCTTCTTCCATTCACTCTGTCAACCGTCACGCTATCATTCACTATCTTCTCTTTCAAATCATTCCTCACACAATCCATCCATCTTTTCTTTGACTTCCCTCTCCCTCTCCATCCATCAACATTTATATTCATCACTGTTTTAGTCACATTTACAAATCTATATTATTATATGAGCATGAAAACATTAGTCTTATACGAAATACGCTCTCGTATTTTGACAACTTCCAGTAGAAATTACAAGAAGGTACTTACCACGTTCGAACTGCCGCATACCAATGCCTAATACAATACAACTTTCTCTCGTGCAATGACATGTTGTGTAGAAATACGATTCGGTTCGCAATAACCATCGCTCTTCACAAAAAGTCGATGCGAAAGTTGCTGTTCGTATTGACACCTCGCTGAGACTTAAACGGATAGATTTCGTACACTTGTATCGTAGTAGGTAGGTGATGGCCAACGTGTACCTATATGGCATTTAAACCTTTCGCTCCTAAATCTTACACGCTGCGAATTTGATGAGATATTTTACTGAGATCAGGAGTAAGAACAGCCTTGTCAGGATGGCCTAGCTTGGCCATTTGGCAAGTCACCTTAGGTACACGCCAAATGGCCAATACTCCTTGTAATTACGATTTGGCAAGTAGCATCAGCTTGCATTGAAAATTTGCCAGATTACCCTTCTCAAGAGTGGAAAACAATTGCTCCATGAGGAGTCAGAAAGGCCCAGCAAGATTAATTATGAATTTGTAACATAATTGTTCTACTTTAGATATAGCATCGATTCATTGATTCGCTAGCCCTAGTTCCCAGTTAAAGGACACTAAACAAAATTCAGCCGTGACAAGCCATGCATAATAATGTCAAAGATTCCTACAGTGCGATCAACCAGAACCCTAGAACTGAGAATAGCGTGTATATTGTATAGTAACATACACAAGAGTGTTTTGGTTGCATGACTTTAACCAATATGAGGTCATTATTGAACTGTGAGAATGAAACCCGTGTGAGATTTTGATATAAAAACATCGAGAAAGTGTTAAGTCTGGTACAGATAAAGAATGGAATAAAACACGACATGACTCGATGACATCGAAACATCTGAAAGTCATGGTGGTTATTGACATAAAGTGGGTGATGGAAGTTTGGCAGAAAGCCAAAGTTTAAAGATACTTACTGAAATGATACAGTCCAAAGTGAATAGCGTCTTGGAGTTTTCTCAAGCATCCTTTTACAGTTTTTCACTCTATAAGTTTGAACATGGATCTATTGGACAGTAGTTTATCGACTATGAATGTCGAAAAAAAGTAATTTCATTGGCTTTTTTAGAAGGCATTCACTTGTTCTTAGGTACGTTCACGGCAAATTCGTCGACCGACCCTCGAGCGTTCATAAAGCAAGGTTGAATTGTTGTAAAGCAATTTGCTTACGCATGCTAAAAATCAATACTTACAGCTAAGTTAATTAAACATATTACACCTAGACATCGTAAGCTAATTAGTCAACAGACTTAGGTTCTAAATGGTGGTGGTGGTGGTTTCATACGAGTAAATACAAATAGACGTTATACATATTATTTCGGAACAAGTGTACAGAATATATCTTAAAAATAATTAACATTGGTGCTACGAACGCTGCTTCCTACGCACTCCCTACTCCCTGCAAAAGTCCAAAAGTAATTTTATTCGGCTGGAAGCTGGAACAACGGAGCGGGTTCAAAATAAAACACAAAAATCAAACGCAGACAATAAAACCATCCTCGCTACTGTAGACAGTAGACACGCAACGAATCCAAAAGTATAAAAATACACTCCCTAACTTCAAGCAATACCACGTGATGTTTCTGATTCTGAAGAGAAAACTTTCCATTCCCAGTTCCCACATATCTGGATGGCGTCACTGAAGCACAACGTCAATATCATCTGCACTGCATTAATATTCTAACTACCGCACCACCATATATAGTAATATCCCGCTCTGTGTCTCCCATTGTGAAGTCAATGTCATCCCCATTCATGGGTTGACCGCTTATTAATCTGGCCGTGACGTATCCGGCGGTATACGGCATCCCGCTCAATATTTTTATTGTACGGGATATCGGTTATCAAGTTCCGACTACGTCAGAATATCATGCTGTAATAATGGAAGACTCAGGCAGAAAACCCGTAATATGCATTCGAAGGAGCATAATCATTGTGATATTAAATTCACTATCAAAATGGTTTAACGAATTAAAAACAAAGCTAACCTTGCTTAGCAAGTAGCAAGGCCTGCTAGTTTAGTAAGTACTAACAACAACAACTTTTGATATGTTGTTATTTTGAAATCACACAAGATTTCAATATTATATGTAGCAAACACCTTGAAAAATTGAATAACAGTCAAGTATTTCCTAGATTTGCTACATGTGAAGCCCGACTACTTACATAAATGATGTAAAATGTGATAATTTTCTCTACAGCCACATTCTTAGCACTTAAGTGCTAATTAAATAAACAAAAGTCAGGACCGCCAGATTGCTTAATTTGGGAAAAATATATATCGCTTTCTGTTGAGTAATTAGTAAAACTGACCTCCATATTTCCTCCTTTATTGCTTTATTTTTTTTTTTCTTCAAGGAAGGCAATGCCGGTTCATTTCCTCATGTTTTGATACGTCGAAACGAATACAAACATGAGTCATAGCTAGATCTCAGACGGCCTTGTTTCAATCGCTCTCTTATCTACAGCATGCTTATGTGTCATTAAAATGCGAAGTTATCGTTCAACCGCGGATAAAAACCTCAAATATCTTAGCGGTTCATACAATGCAAGGGCTCCTTTCTGTTGAAATAGCTTTATCGTTGTAAAACATGCACACATCATGTTTATATGTATACCAACCGTTTTCAATGTCTCCTTATCAGGTATTAATTACTATTAGCATAACAAAAACAACGGCAGGTATTGAGTCGTGATACCTACACGAATCTTAGTCAAGAACTGCTTTTATGGTCATTGACAGCAAGCTCCTAATGTATGTAGGTAGGTGTCGTTTAGTGTAGGATGTAAAATTGCAAACATATCACAAACATGTTTATCATAATTTTGTATTAAGTAATTCTGCAGCTGACCAGTTTGACTTTACCGAGTTCAAAGCAGTTGCTGCTTTTGTCGAACCATCGCTATAAACAGCGATGACAGATGATGTAGGTAGGCGCAAATTCTCGTGATTACCTATGTAATTGCATTTTTACAATGATGGCTGATTTGCTACGACGTAGTTTCTACTTCATAGACCATGATAATATATCACGTTACATAATTCGCCAACACACAATCCGTACGCTATAAGGTTTGATCAAAGATACGATAAGTAAACATTAGTGAGCATTTACCTGTTCGATTAGGTAGGTATTCTAATAAGGTTTGTTGTTCGATATCGTCACCATAATCAACGTCAGATGTAAACACAAGAGACACCTCAAAGACCTTCCTGTCCGTCTTGTTGACTTCTAAACAAAGCGTCGTAAGCCGTATTTATGTGTTTGTCCAAGAACACTATTAAATTGACGATCAGATCTGGCAATTTAAATCTATTTAAAACCCTGTGTGGGTGGTGGTACGTATCATTATTGCTCATGATGATATTTCTGGGCTTACTTCGTCATTTTCCACGTTGGCAAGTCTCGCTGTAAACAGTGTTTTTTGTCCAATAAATAACGAAATATTATTTGAGTTGTGTTTTGTGTGCATGTGGTTGACGCAGTTCGCTTGTTGGCAAGCGACATACTATCGATTCGCATTCAAGCCTGAATGAGGACTATTTTGTGATATTGTTGTAATATTTCCTTTTATAAAACTTTGGATTTGAAGAATTATTTTTGTTGCAGGTTAGGTAAGCCGGGATGGTGATGGAAGCCGACCCTATTGCTGGCAAACATACTGATGGTAAATATGAAAAAGATCCTTCTCCATTAATTTTGGCAATAAGTCTATTTCGAAGTGTTATTGAATTCCTGAATGCATAACAAACTGAGGTCTGTTATTGAATAATGTCGAGATCTTTACGACTGCCAGAAAGTAATTTATGGAGCACTTACTGCAATAACGCTATATACAACTATTCAGAATTCGTAGCTATTTTTAGGCTTGTTCATTTACATATTTTTACCACAAATATGATGGAAATGCTTGGTTCATTTCGTGATTTTCTTTTAAACGCGTTTGAATTTTTCCAAATCTTCATAAAATTAATCATTCTGGTTTCTGTATATAGAAAATCTATCTATGAAATATACTCGTACTAACTCTAGCTGAAGTTGTCAGTCGAGGACAGTGTAGGGCGCTAAGTATCGTCTTGTGCGTCTTGTCAATCTAAGTAATTATTGTGTAATATCGTGTTGCTATATGTACGCTGATTAATAGCACGTGTCAGGCGAGTCATGTCCCGTTTGACGCCTATCGTCCCATTTCTTTGGCTCCTATTTTCTACTTTCGCTCACAAAGTCGTTGGCCCAAATTTTGTCTGCTTGATGCTACGCTATAAATACTAGGTAGTCTGGGCACGTCCCTGTTTTATCTCAATGTCTGACTAAGTTATAAAAACAAATTTTTGACGCATAATATGAATCATTTTTGTTTATGACCACAATTTAGTAGAATATCGTTATCAATATCTGACTATTGGACGACGGTTCGATCGTTATCAATCCAATTACGACTGTCGTTGAACGTATTTCCTAGATTTATTATTAGATTGAAATTTGATAAGCGTCTTTTTTCTCGCGTATGGAACGTGTCGATAAAATCTATTTCTGATTTCTGTAAAACTGTAGCAATATTTTTAAACCGTCTCAGTATTTTTGCAGTTAGATTTATCTAGGTCTAACTAGAAAAAATCCTACAAATACAGTTTCAAGTGTAGAAATATTTAGTTCATGTAAAACCCAATGTTCCAATTAGCTTGCCGCCTATAAACCCATAAAATACTGTTGGAACCTAATTTGCGGAACGGAAACTTAAATTGTCGGGACACAAATCAGAGCCAGACAAAATGCTGCTTTGATCTTCGAGCGTGATTTGTAACCGGTTCCCTCCCTGAAAACTTCTGTCTAGTGTCTTGGTCTTCCTGTGCCCAGTTCACTGCTTCATTATTTATAGCTTTGTATTTATTCACCGTATTGTTATCTATATTCTGAAAAAAGCTGTAGGTGAATATATCACGCTTATTGATATGAGCATACGATTTTTGGATGCACTATTCCTACCACTCCATTGAAACAATTAATCTCTCTTACAAATGAATCCCTTTGATCATTCATATTCATATCTTCATGCTTCGTCATTATCAATCAGATATTTATTAATAATGTTGTTTTATTCTTCTTGTAAGATTTGCTATAGTTTGATCTTACTACAAGTTCGAGATGGAGAGTCTGGCAACCGTGTGCCATTCATCATCTATCTGATAGCGAATCTACTTGCGTCGACATTTGACAGCTTCAAACCACAAAATGTAAAAATAACACTGATAGACAAAACAGTTAAATATGCAAATTGCATTTCAAATTGAAACAACGATTTACAAAGATTCAATGTAGCGTAACTTTATCCGATGACTTTGCATGTCGGCCATTATTCAGATTGGCCATTGATGTTGTCAATCGAATCGTACGGTCTTGCTCCGTCGCTTCTATTGTGTTTGATTTTTATTTGAATATCGGAAACATCGCGGTGTAGCGCCACTGTTCAATCAATTTAGGTTTTTGTTAAATTCATGTTTTTGAGGTTATTAGCCGTGGCTATCATACCACTACCACCTACCACCGTTTCATAATCCTTAAAGCAACCAATCGAGCAATAATCATTCGGAGGTAGGTAGCTACCTACTTATTGATAATAGAATTATTTATGTTATTGTTGTTGACTTTTATACGAATGTAATTATTAAGTTTTCATGTACAATTTTATTTTATGTTTATTTTTAACTTTCTTTGCTGTGCCCTGACTGGGTCTACAACGGCTCTTAGCTCTAAGCCTTATTTAACATCTTGTTTTACCTTGTGGAACGCAAATAAATGAATATGAATATGAATATGAATATGAATATCTGGATAGAAAGGCGCGGCTTCGGCGGTGGTCTGATAGTGCTTTGGTATGTTTTTACGTTCTCTTCATGTTTTTAATTATATTATTCTTAAATTATATTTCAAACTTCCATCTTATTTATTACCCGTATTAATGGGCTTCCGCAACCACGAGTGACGCGACTCTAATAAAACAATTCCTAAAAAACCCATGTTTCCCATGTTTGCAATAATAAATGATTTGATTTGATTTGAAATTTTCACGGTAGAACAATTACTGATGTCACGTCGCGCGATCCTTTATGCCAGCTATAATGATCATTTCTACAGGATGTGGCCTAAATTGTTGAATCACAGCTATCATAAATGTTCCGAATACAAAGTTCCCTAATAAACCAGTCCATCGTGTCTCCAGTTGAAGGACTGTCACTGTCCCCAATCAAGCGTATAAAGTCGTACCCAATCCATTGTTCGTGACACACTTCCCTTCAGGAAATGTAATAGTCGCCATTGCGATGCATTTTACGTGACTTATCTACAGTCAGCTTCGAAAAAGTTATCCTCATTACTAAATATGGAAATAACATCATATCCCGGGTTTTTTTCTTTAATTATGAGTTCTATGGGTTTTTAATTCAGAGGTGGCATTTTCCGTTCCCGTTTGACGAATATTCAGTATTTAGTATTCAATGCTTAGTTAGTTCAATGTTCAACGTCAATCAGTCACAGCATTGTGCATTTCAGTGTCGAGTCGTATTGTCAAACAAATTCCCTAATAGCCACCTAGTTTTACAATAGGTCAGTGCTAAACGTTCTGTTAGGAGCTGTTGAAGACGGCCGTCAGAATGACGAACGAGACAAGTATATATGTTTTAGTTAATTGCACAAGTTAAGCGCAGTTTAGCCTCAATTTAGCTCATGTTTGGAATATCGAAACTCGAGCATTCTCAAAATAAACCCATGTATATATATATACCCACGCAGATCGCAGGCTAAAATTTATAATATGAATCAGTGTGTCTTATAAATAATCGTTCGTAATACCCGATGCGTTACATTATCTCGGATTGTCTCTTTCAGAGAGAGTGCACGGCGCATCGCTGAAGGCGCGGGCTGGTGGTGACGTCATCTCTCCGGAGCGCTCTGTCGGCACCCTCGACCTCAACATGTCGTTCACAGCACCTTCCAACCTGGTACTAACACCTGCTCCTGAATGTGAGTTATACAGACTTATCAATTGTGATCAATTAGTTTCTTGAAACAGTACTTTACACTGAAATAACTTCTTGAGCCTGGTAGAGTCCAAGCGAAAAGACAAACATGTACAGTACAAATATTTTCCCGTACCCTCGGCAAACTTCGTGTTTCGTTGGTCGTCGGATTTCTATCAGTTGTCCTTTGGACTTGGTAATTATCGTTGACAGCAACGCGGGCGCAGCGGTAGGAGTCAATACGTACAAGCACCAAGTGCAAAGGGTAACTGATAGAAACCCGACGACTGACGAAACACGAAGTTTGCCGAGGAACATTAACAAAATAGTTGTACTGTATTGTAAATGGACGGTAATATGGCCCGTCGCGATTTAGAAAGATTCTGCCACACAAGTATGACTGACAAAAGCGAAGTTCTACGAAACCAAACCTTTTCTAACGACCCTTATTACCCCCCGTGGACACTATCATAGATCTTCTAATCCTGAAATATTCCTGAACATAACTACTTGAAAACCAGTTTCTTGTTCTACCAGGTCGAAAGCTATCCCGAGGCATCTCCCGTGCGACAGACAACGAGGGACTCGTGTGGGCGTTACGCAACAATACAGAACCAGAGCCAAACGCAATCAATTCCGATCACATACTGCTGCTTCCAGATATTTCTGTCTACCCACCTGATTTTAGGTAAGCATATAATCTTGGTAATTTAATATTATGCGATCAGACTAAGGTCAGACTACTTAATCTGGTACTAAAAGTGGATTGCCTTTTGGCTATTTTGGACGCAAGGCCACAGTGGTATGTTCAAGAAAAACATGTCAGGACAGCTCATCACTGACAGCCTAAAATTGGGAGCACTCCGCGTGCCTTTGTTTTGATTACCAAATGGATTTCCGCAAACCGATGTTCGATTTGATTTATCGCTCGGTTATTTACAAGTCCAAATTCATCAGGGGAGCATTTGGGGAATGGTAGCATAAAAATATGAGAATGACTTGTTAGACAGAAAAATAAAGGATGACAAGCGTGTGGCTCGCACGCCATCGCTCAACATTTTGCATTTTTTTGGATTAGTGCCCTTTAAATTAGTCACGAATGACAAATATAGTAGTACACCCGTATACGTGTATTTGGCCTTTGTTGGTGCGTACGTACGGTCGGCAGCTAGCCAATATTCATTATCGTCGCACACGCAATCAAACCGTTTGTTGCCGTTGAACTTTCTGTTATTGTTTACCGTTCTTTAACCTTTTCGTGTTTTGGACACATGAATTCGACATTGGCCACATTGATTTTGGCGTAGGTGGAATTCTGGCGATGTACGAAAGGAAATAATAGGTTTTTTAGGTTTAAGAAAAAATTTGTATTTTCCACGTCCCGATTAGAATCAGTAAGGTAAAGAAAATATAAGTTGGAGTTAAATAGGTACATATTAGATTGGAATTTTCGGTAAAGTTCTAATTGGATGGACACCTAGGTGACTGGTCCTTTCACCACGATGGCCCGATTCGGTTTTTCTTAAGACTCAAACGACTCGTTTGAAGTTAGGCACCTATAAAGGAGAGATTGCGTAGCAGTTTTTTTACTCGACTACGGCGAAGCAAAAAGGAGGATTATGATTTTGACCGGTATGTATGCGTTTAAGTTCATCTATTCCCTCATAACATCTAAACTACTCATCATAATTTGACAGACGAGGTATCGTTGGAAGCGTCTTGATCTTCTGGTCGTCTGGTTATAGGCGACGTCACATTAAATTGAAGATGGCGCACTCTAGAGGAAATAAAATAACGAACAAATTTTTTTTTTTTAATTTGCCGTTTTTGGTATTAAATGAAAGGGCTTAATTAGCACTACTAAACTAGCACACAATATATATATTATATCACCACTATAATTTAAATTATAAATCGGAGTCGAGTGGGACTCCGGATTTTTAATTTGTCTGTCTATGATGTCTTGTTAATACCTTTTTAGGGTTCCGTAGTAAACAAGGAACCCATATAGTTTCGCCATGTCCGTTTGTCTGTCCGCGGCTTAGCTCAGAGACGGTTAGTACTAGAAAGCTGTAATTTGGCATATGTTATACATATTAATCATGTCGACAAAGTGGTAAAATAAAATCAAGAAAAATATTTTTGTTTGGGTACACCCCTACACGTAAAGTGGGGATGTTTTTTTTTTTTTCTCATCTACGCCATGTTGTGGGGTACCGTTAGAAAGGTATTTGAAAAGCTAAATATTGTGAGTTTGTCTTAACCATTTCTGGATTCAGGAATCCGTTTGCGAAATATTAAGCTTTTAACTAAAAAAAATTGTTAGGGTCTTGTGTGGTCCCCCCCCCCCCCCTCTAGCTAAATGGTTGTACTTGGACTTGTGAAAAAATTCACAGCGGTAGTATATATATAACGAAATTAAAAGGAAAACTATGTGAGCTAAGTAGGCTGCACAGGTTACCGAGTAATAATCAACCAACTTAAAGTTGCAGTTTAAAAACATGATCTCCCATACATTCCGTATGGGAGGACATGTTTTTCAACTATAATGTTAAGTTTGTTCTTGGGATAAATTCATCCCAACTACGGAACCCTTCATTGTGCGTGGTCCGACACGCTCTTGGCCGGTTTTTTATAACTTTTATTTTTGATAACTAGAGTTCAAAACAATTACATTCTTTCTACACTAGATACCTATTTTTCGAAAAGCTAAACCCAAAATCATTTACCTTTTCCAGAACATTCTTAGAAAAGGACCTTCTAGAGACTGCGACACTAGTAACTCTCGAATCCGCCAACATACTTAACTGGTGGCGCCACGGTCGCGTCCCGGGGGCCCCGCGACTACTTCCACTGGCCACTTCGGGCGACGGCAACTGTCTGCCGCATGCTGCATCACTTGCGGCCTATGGCTTCCATGACAGGCTGCTTGCATTGAGAACTAAGGTTCAGGCGCTGCTGTCTGGAGAAGGCGGTGAAGTACTGACTAGTAAGTGTTATTCCATTTACCTGTATGTTTTAGACCATGTGGAGCAGTAATTTTCGGGGAGTGGCTGGTAATGGTGTAAGAGGCCGAGGCGACTCAGCGACGTGATATTGAAGAGCCTTATGACCAGCAGTGGTTTACTAAAGTATGATATAGCCTTAAAAAATTTTTTTGTCCTTTCTGTTCATTTGTAAATACTGCAAAATCTGCTGCCATCCTTGATTTATACCAAGTGAGACTGTTGTATGCATTCTTAAGGTATGATATGTCCTTCCAGTCAGTCACTAATGTAAGGGTGCTAATTAAGGCAGCTTCTTTAAAATGTAAGTCTCGTCTTCAAATATATTTAGTTGTCTAATGAATTAATAGGTCAGCAACGAACTTTTGGCGTCTAATAAATTGTTTTCAAGCGACCATATATTGTAAAACAACCTACTGTTATTATGAGCAACTAAATTTGTGATATGTCTACGCATTGCCAGCTTCTAATAAGTGTATCAACTGCATCTATAAAATAATATCGACGAACTCTAATTTCTTATAGTCACCTTTATTTTTATACGTTAACATAAGTAATTGATGAGTGAATCTACTATATTTGAACATAAAATTACCTTATTATTGTCATCAAATAATGGTCAATGAAAGCTCTAATTTCATGTATTCACCTATCTATTTATAATGTTACCATAAGTAATTGATGACTTGACTATTATACCTACCCAATTGAACATACAAAAAATATTGTCATCAAAAACAAATGCGACGTAATGCACCTTGCGCTAATTAGCCTGCCTGGCTGCGAGCAACTCGGAAGTAGCGCTCGCCGGCCGCTCCCGCGGCACCGCTCGCTACGCTCGCTCGGCTCACGCGCGGTTGACACAGTTCTAACCTAACCTAACCTAACCCATTTCATATTCCATTATCTGTTCCATTTCACCCAGTTCACTTTTTTTTTTTTTTTACTATTTATGTTTAAAACTCATGTCAAGCGTAAGTGATGTAGTATAGTTTGGAACCAGGACGCGCGCGTCCACGTTACAAACTAAACACGAGCAGTACGCAAAATTCGTGATTACATTGTAATCACAGATTTAAAAATAGCACGCGAGCAGTTTCCTATGGCTGCGTTCTGGCCTTGTTATAGATTGGAAATACGCGGTCGCGCCCCTCTCATTCTCAACGAGCATCAGGTACAGTCCCGCGCTTGTGTTGCTAATTTTCACGAAAAACGAATATGATTTATTAATTTACTTGTTGAATAAAAAACTTTGATTGCTAATTTTGAGGCTGGAATTTGATTTTATTAGCAGACAGATGTTGAATCTCTAAAATATATAAAGTAGCTCACTTACAACATTAGTCGCTGAGTTATCAAGTCAGAAGTAAATATATTTATCGGTAGCTCTGAGTCATATTAATTTACGTTCGTAAATTGACGCTGGTTTTTTTATATTCTGTTGGAATAGTAAAGATGATGAATGAATATAATTGAAGCTGTTCTATTAACTCGTAGCCTACATATAAAAAAAGACGTTAGGTTGCAGGTGCTAAAGAAAACTTTTGTTGTTGCACTTATAATTTCCCCTAATGTAATAGTTAACTTGGGTAAAATATTTATCTTAGTTTACCAATTGTTACTATCTTTATCCTATATCTTTAGATTTACTTATAGAATTATAATCATAAAAATCCTCCATACAACTCTCTAAGTTCATATTATAATCGTATTGAATGACTATTTCATGAAATCCTGACATTTGAAGATTATTCTAACTTAAGGAGTTGTATTGCTGATTCTAATTATTATAATTTTGTAAACCCATATTTGTTACGGTCGCGAATCATATTACAACCTGATACTGACCTGTAAATTGCAAAAAACGTAAGAAAATTTGAATTTCGCGGGCTACCTTAACATATTTTCCCCCGTTTCCAGACGCAATAAAACGGCGCTGGCGTTGGTCGGAGAGCATATCCCTCCGCTCGGCAGGCCTCACGCCGTCGGAGGCGGAGTGGGAGCGCGAGTGGGCGCAGTGCGTGCGCGCCGCGTCGCCCGAGCCGGCGCGCGCCGAGCCGGCCGCCGCGCCGCACTACGCCGCGCTGGAGCAGCTGCACGTGTTCGCGCTGGCACACGTCATGCGACGCCCGGTTATTGTGTTCGCTGATGTTGCGCTGAGGGTTGGTATCGTTTTTAGGTATCTACTACATCTTTTGATTCTTGGTATTTCAATACGAGAAGATCACTCAAGACACATGTACTGCGTGTTTTTAGGTGCAAGCTTATTTTTCTGTCAACAATTCAAAAGTCATTTATTCAAACTAGACTGAGAATCAGCACTTTTCGAACGTCATAATTACATAAGACAATCCCCCTTCACCACTTCCTAGTGCATTAGCTGGGAAGAAGAAGTGGCGCAACAAACTCCCCAGCAGCTGTCTGTTCACTTAGAAATGAGTTGTTTTCTTTACCAAATGTCAAGAGTAGTGATTTTGAGATAGTATTGAATCAAGAGAAACTAGAATTCGTCGATAAAACTGTTTTCCTAGGGATCACGCTCGACTCAAAGTTACAATGGGGTCCTCATTTAACATCTCTTGCAGGACGGTTAAGTTCAGCATATGCTGTCAGAAAAATCCGTCAAATTACTGATGTAGATACCGCGAGGCTGGTCTATTTTAGTTACTTTCATAGTATCATGTCTTACGGTATTTTACTGTGGGGACGAGCTGCAGACATCGAGTCTATTTTTATTCTGCAGAAAAGAGCGATCAGAGCCATATATTATCTCCGCAGGCGTGACTCTCTAAGGGAACTGTTTAAGGATATTAACATCATGACGATACCTTGTCAATATATCTATGAAAACATCATGTACGTAAGAAAAAATGTACATATTTTTAGTAAAAGAGGTGAAAGACATAATTATAGTACAAGAAATAGGGACCTATTAGTTCAACCAGGTTTCAGACTGGCTAAAGTGGACTCATCTTTCATGGGATACTGTTTAAAATGTTACAACAAAATTCCTCCCTACATACTTCAACTGAATGAGACAAAATTCAAATCTTGTATTAAACGCACAGTATGCAGGCAGGCATATTATAAGTTGGGGGATTACATCGCTGATAAAAATGCTTGTCTCAATGCTGGTCCTGCTCCACAACCACAACTATTTGATTAACATTTGAAAAAACAGTTGCGAGCTGCCGAAGAGTTTAAGACCAGTTTTGCATTGTATAAAATCAATTTCTTTTGTATTATATAATTTCAGAGCACAGATGTGAGTACTATGTACTAATGAGCTAACATTTACCGGGTAATGCGTCTTTTATTGACTTGAATGTGCCCTGGCGGCTGTGAGTATGTCATGCTCACTCAAATGTCTCGCTGATGGTGGCGTGTGTGTTGGATCGTGTAGTTCCCTTCAAAATGGTTGAGCTGAATGGTGCTAATCCATGCGTCATGTTCGTGAACGGGCGCCGTCAGTTGGGACTGGTCAACTCTTAGCTGCCTTGGCTGATTTAAATTTTTGAATTGTTCCTTGTTTTAAGTTTTTATTACGGACGCTTCTAACGTGCACGTCTTTCTACATTGTTCTCACATGTTTAATTTCAACATGAATGATGTAACCAATATTTTGTAACAATTTATTTAAAAGAGTGTCCGTGGAGTTTCTTGCCCGTTCTTCTCCATAGGTACCTACTACGCTTTGGAATGGGCAACTAGCTTCATATTTCTGACTGATCGATTCCTTGACAATTCAAAAGTGCCTGTAAATGGTTTAATTGAAATAAATGCTTTGAGTTTGAGTTTGAGAAAAAAAAACATAGTATGCAAAATAATTTGCATTGCACGCGCCAATATATCAACAAAACAATCGAAAACATTTTAATAGCGGAATAATCTGTACTGAAGAATTTCGTTTAAATGATTGTATTTCCACTAAAATGGGATATAATTATAGTTGACATCGTAATGGCTTTACCATCTTTAACAGTGTTACAGTAAATTGAAACTTCACTAAGGTTGAAACTATCTAACTGGCATATTGGTCTTGAAAGCAATAATGGGCCTTGTCGTCTTATGACATGTGAGTGATGTTCAACGTTAGGGTGATAAAGCAATTTTGAGTTCGACAATCTACTAAGTCTTTGGTTGAGATCACAAAACCCAAAATGTAGATTTTGAAAAATATAATAACATCCTAAAAACATACAATATTATAAGATATTAGCGAAATTATACAACCAGTCAAATAATGTGAAATCTTCGACACTTGCAGGACTTCCGCGGCGACCCCATAGCCCCCATCCCGTTCGGCGGCGTGTACCTGCCGCTGGAGCTGGCGCCCGACGCCTGCAGCAAGACGCCCGTGCTGCTCGCCTACGACGCCGGCCACTTCTCCGCGCTCGCGCCCTGCGAGCCGCTGCCCAGCGACGGCGCGCGCGTGCCGCTGGAGGACCACGCCGGGAACCCTATGCCTATCAGGTAGGACGGAACCAAAAGAAATAAAGGAAAAAGTTAGGTATCGTCACAGAAGCACGTGCATATAGAAAAAAATTGCTGATTAAAAAAAGTCACGAAGCTAAAAAGAAGTTCAGATATTAAACAAGAGGATTCCTACTACCTACCCTCATCTACTATACTTTGTAACAGCGAATCGCCTCACCTTAAGACCTAGGTCAAATATTTTTTGATATTCAGATAGCTCATCATGACCTAAAGAGGTGCCATAAAAATCTCGACTAATTAAAAAGTAATGTAACAACACGAAATTTCGTGGATATTCCGGTACCATTTGATATCACAATTACGTCGAGCATTTATCTGTATTTGACCTTGAACTATTTTGTTGTGCCTTCACAAAACTATCGCTGGAAGATGCTCGTGATCATCCATTCATACTATTCTGATCTCAATCCTGACACCTTATGTGAATATTCTCGTCTTTTCGACATATATATATTATATATTCATATATATTTATATTCATATTATATTCATTATTTTTTTATTTATTTTACCTATATTCATTTCAGATTCAACGTAGACCCCGGCGATGACTTCCGCTGGGACGTCGAACCCGACCAGAAAACCATAAACAACATCCTCCCCGACGAATACCAACGGTCCTCAATGCTGGCAGCTTACTTAGACTTAGAGCCAATCGAATGCATCTCACTTAGCCAACCACCCGAAGAACTGCGAAGATCACTCGACGCACTATCAACCAAAAGCTCAAAGCAGCTAAACTCAGTGGCCAAACAATTCGGAAGCATTGGAAGGTCTATGAGCAGTAAATTGAAGAAGAATTTTGGTTCAATGGCGAAATTGGCGGGTAAAAGCAGTGGGAGTCATAGCAATCCTGAAGAGAGTTTGATGAGGACCCAGTCTACGTGTGAAGTGTTGTGCTGTCGAGTGTTGGCGGCGAGGGCGCCCGTGCAAGAGGAGATGGTCAAGAATTATCTTAATGAGGCTTGGATTGGGTGAGTTGCATACATTTTTTATTCACATGTTTTGATATCTACACAGATTTTTCCTATAGCAGCCTGGAATCTGGATTTGAGCCTAGCTAATCAAAATAGACCCGCCGCCTTAGGCCGCGCCTTAGCCAAGAGCGATTAGCTTTTCGTGTGGTTAGTGACTAACCTGGTGTCAGAGTTTTAAAGCCGCCCATGGACCTCTGACTTGGCTTCACATGCCGTCGAGAAATATCTCTCAGGCATGCCGGTTTCCTCACGATGTTTTCCTTCAACGAGAAGAGCGATCATCACGCTCTTTTATATGAATACTAGCTGGGCCCCGCGGTTCCACCCGTATAAGTCTCGATCCTGTGGGAATATCGGGATATAAAGTATCCTTTCTCCTAATCCAGGTTATGGTCTACCCATGTGCCAAATTTCATCCAAATCTGTTTAGCCGTTTTAACGTGAAAGCGTAACAAACAAACTTATTTTCGCATTTATAATATTATTTAGGATGACATACTCGGGCGATCAATCAGGTCTCGTTTGTACGTCATAATTCATACAAACTATCGCTTTTGGTTAGGATGGGGTGTTAGGATGGCGTGTTATACGGGACTTAGTCATTCGTTTGTGTACTTATACATCTCGCCTCTGCCTAACCTTGATGTTATGTGTTATTTTGGTATGAGCTCTAAGGAGGTCATTAATTCTATTTTTTTTCCTAAAATCTCCAGGTACACAGCTGAAAAAAATCGCAAGGAACAACCAGTCGCCCCGAGCCAACCTCGCTACGGCACTGGCCGATCACAGTTCTACGCAGAAGCTGAGAGACCCGCTCACGACGCAGTTCGAGCGACTACGAACACATCTAATAAGTCTGGGCGAGCTCCCGTCGATAGAACCCTGTACCTGAGCCGCTCCACGTTCTACGACGACCGCCCGCCCTCGCCCGCGCCCTGCCGCGCGCCGCTGTGCATGTACTACGGCAGTCCCGCCAACGGAGACTACTGTTCCCGATGCTCGCGGCTCCAGTAACCGCCTCTACCCCAAACTGTGTGATAAACTCTAAGGAGTCTTAGGTTAGTCCGGCTAGCAGCCCGTGAAGCTATGTTTTATCAAATTTTAATAAAAAGTTGATCTAAAATATTCTGTATGTCGAGTATTCTGAATTTTAACTACGAACTTAAAATTTGTTGTTTTTTACGATTATTTTTGATGCCCGACTACTTTCGTCTCTCATACTAACATTATGTTAGGTTATTTTAAGCGTTACTATCGTTCGAATTAGGCTTATTACTTTAATAACTATTAAAATACAGTGTAAACTCTATATAGCGACACTGAAGGGACTGTGCATTTTATGGCGTTATAGAGAGTTGTCGTTAAATGGAGAGAAGAAACATCAGAATTAGAAAAAGAAAAAGTTTATTTCCGACTATTGTTAGTAGTTATGTGCATAAAAAAGAATGTTATATGAACGCTATTGCGTATAGTCTGTTATTTTTGTCTGACGTCTTTTGCTGCACCAGTAATTTTGTTGTATTTTTTTACTTATTTTATTCATATCTAGCAATATTGAGGCAACAGCAGTAACAACAGTCTACACGTACAAGCAATCCCAAATTGTAAACAAAAGAACGAATTTCTTAGAAAGTTCGGTATGCATGATGCCGACAGTCGAGTTTATTGCGGGCTAGGATAATAAAGCGACAATAGATCGTACACAGCTGCGCAGTTTTTACTAATTTTAGCAACTTAAAAGGTACTTTTTATTACTCAATTGTTGTCGTTATTGAGAGTGGGTGTAATGCTATGTAGAGTGAAACATTGTATGAAAGACAAGCTAAACCAACCAAAGCCAATTGATTTCGACGCTTAAGGGAGTTTGTCGTTAAATAGAGTGACGTTACATGGAGTTTACACTGTATTAATATTATCGTTTGCGTGGGTGATATTTTTTTTATTGTTACTTAGATTTAGTAAGTCACCTTTGTGTTTGCCCCACCATTATTAATAATGCATAATAAATAAGTAAGCACAGATAATATCTGTGATTTAATAATTATATCATAATTATTACTGTCATTACCTGGATAACCAACCATGGGCGTGTAAACGTGTATTCAACATGTAACAGAAACTAAAACATAAATGACCAATGAATGTTATATCTCATTTTCATACCAAATAATAGTAAAATATTATCCCAGATATTTTAGAAAAACCAGTTTAATAAAAATATTAATCACTATTTTCCCCTTCATCTGCGCCTGTGGTCTGAATGATCTATGCGACTGTTATTATATTATCAAGTGCCAAAAAGTGGCTTCTAAACGTATTTTACAAAAGTATTGGGAGGATGTAAATGTCTTTGAGTGTTTAAGTAACAAATGTGTTCAAAATTCAGTGCCAGGTTGGAAACGGGAAGTAAATTTTGGACAATACGGCGACTATGATGTGTTTCATACATTTGTTTAATAAATAAATTGTATTAAAAATGGACAGTGTATAAAACAGGATACAATCTGTTTAGACACCAACAGTGTATACTTACCTTTAAATTATGTTGCCTTTATAATCGTGTCTTCTCGCATTGGACAATGTACCATGAGTATTTTTTATTGAGGATTATATATAGGATGTTAGTAATAAATGTTTAAATATATTGGCGGCTGAACTTTCCCGACTTATTTAGCAACATAGAGAGGATGATAAAAAATATAATACTTTAAAAAAGAGACAAAATGTTATACCTAAATTATATTTATCATCTATATTACCATCATTATAAATGTTTAGGAAGAGTTTATTACTAAAATAATTATCATAGTTATATACCTACTATAAGTAGGAACTATTGCAGCTTATATTCTGACCATAGCCTTGTGGAATTGTGATTTAGAGGTTATGTACAAATGGAGTAGAGACAGATGTATATTTTTTCATTTAAATCATCCGACTACCTCATTGATGCAGCAATTTAGTGTTAAAAATAGAAGACGAAAGACTATGGCTAATTGAATACTATGGTGGTAGATAGTGCTTCCATTAAAGTTTCGGCAATACCTTTTATTACAAACAAAACTTGGTTACTTAATAAGTTATTTTTCGTTCTCTTTCTAGTGCCAACGAATACGCTATTCGGAGAAAAAAACTTTTAGGACTTGTCCTTTCCGTTTTTAGACGAATTTCAGCATTCTGTTTGATAGAATATATTTATAAAACCACTTTAGTATCATAATCAGCCATAATTGCCTGATATATTTTGGACTCAGGGTAAAAAAATTCTATGCACTAAAATTCCTAAGATAATAACTAGTAATTATATCCTCTCCAATATAAAAATAACGAGCTTGGAGTTCGTCTCCGTCCTTAATTTGCTGGTTTAAGAAAAACTATATTTAGGCTTTATTTTACCACTGCTGAACTGTATCTTATATTCCAACCAATAAATGGCCTGTGTCAGGATGACTGGACCAAAAGAGATTTTGAAAGTTTAAGCAATACCAAGTTTTTGTACCTCTGCTACTATTTTGTACCGGACATCAAGTAATTGTTCCCTCACTAAAGAGGTAAAACTATTACGAGGAAAGGGGCCAGGCATTCTGAATTCAGAATGGCTGGACCACGTCTGTTTCACCTAGTTATAGGCGTTATTATTAGTACATCTTTTCGTTAAAATTTTGCACCTACCTCATTGGTACCTCAACATATGTTTTCCCTCTTTAGCGTGGTACCAATTATTTGATGTCTGGTACCAATTAGTACCGAATACGTACAAAAACTTGGTATTGCTCAAACTTCCAAAATCTCTCTTGGTCCAGTCATCCTAACACAGACAATAAATGTTTTAAATATCTCTTCAATATGCTTTTTGGTAGTGGTCAAACCCAGCCTTAATTATAAAACTTTTGATCTTCTAGTCCCGTATGATAGAATACTAAGACTTAGTTGTTAATGTGATAGTAATAAGTGCAGTGATTAATCAATTACTGATGTTAAAAAACTATTAAAAAATCAGTTGCATAGTGTTATCATGTTGTTTATGTTGTCGCTCTAATTATTAATTTTCAAACTTCTGTCTGACTAATATCTGTTGTCTAATATAATATGTACCTATACCTTTTGTATAGCTTAATAGATCTGTGGAATTGTAACAAGATTGTGAGAAATCATGACAAATATAATTATTTCATAATATATATAAAAGTGTACACAATAAATCATATTAAAATCAGAGGTAACATTATATTTTTTCATATGTTTAACAATATAGAGACAGCATATCATGTTTTGTAGAAATATAAATTGATATTACATATGCAAATTTAATATGAATGCTTTTTATTTAAACCCACCACCATACATCAAAAACATGCAAAACACGATACTTGTTATTACATACTTTACATTACTTATTAGAAATAAACAAAAATTAATGAAATCGTGGTAGAAAAAGTCCTGCAAGTGTTAAGCTCTCCTAAGACAAAACAAGTTTTACTTAACACCATGATGATCCTCCGTAATTACTCTGAGCTTTCATTCCGATTAAATAGACATTCGTAGTGAAATCATTGGAAAAAAAAACTTTCCAATAGAACAAATTAAATGATTTAATTCAACCAACAAATAATATTAATTACTTTGATTTTCCCGCCGCTCTCCGAGTGAACGGCGGCGCGCGGCTGTCAATGTCAATTGCTGTCAATGCTGTCGTCCATGCATAGATGGATTGATAAATTCTCTTTATCTACAGCTTTTGAAGAGACCAAAGTAATTTTATGGATTTGAAGTCAATCGTGCATAATTATTAAAAGCCTCTCTGTTTAAGCTGCATCCCGCCATCTCCGTTTGGGTCTGCCGCGATGTCGCTGGCAACTAAGAGGGACCCATTAGGTCGTAAGTTTGGCCCGTTGGTCGTCTGAAATGCGGCAGATGTAACGTGGCAGTTTTCCAAGTGTAATCAGCTATCTTTGTGATGGAACGGAACCGATGGTCGTATTCCTAACCCAGTCTTTTAGTTTGCTACCCAGAAAACTCCGCTCCATAGCCCTCTGGTAAACCTCGAGCGTGCTTATGGTTTATTAAAATCACAAAAATACATAAAAATAGAAATAAATGTACTGAAATATTGCGAGATTTTCTGCTTGACCTTTTCAATACTGCATCGAGAATAACAGCCCCAACATATTAGTAACATGTTCCTATTTTTAATCGTTCAAAAACGATACTTCTCCTTTGTTTGAGCGGAGTGAAAAAACAATTTTGTTTGCTAATTAGTAGTAGTTAGAAAATATAACGCCATTAATCCTGAAAATCCTAATAAAAACTCGCAACAAATTGCAAAAAAGCTGTCGATTTCCACTCTAAAGAAAAAAATATTTATGGCTTCATATATTATGTGGCTTCTTCACAATTTACTTTAGAACGAAACGCATTAATGTCAAAAGCGCTTTTTCTCCCTTTTGTGGAAGAAAGATGCTTTTCGCTAAAATCAAATAAATGCTATAACATTTTATAAAAAGCGATTATAAATGATGTCCGGTGGTCTTATAGATAAAGTTTATATCGGTCTGGATAATGCGCCGGCCGCATTTGATATAAAAGGACGTATTCTGGGACCCGTAAGTTTTTGTATCTTTGGACTCGATTTCAGCATTCTAAACCGCATATAAAAACATTGTAATCAATTTTGTTTCAGAATGGCACTAACTTGGAATATATTAGGTCAGAGACTGGTGTGGTAGCTGTGTTAAAAAGTGATAAAATTGAGCCGTTGCATTTGGCTCTGCATCATACGAGATCTGAAGCTTTGGCAGGCGCTAGGTCACTCGCACAGAACTTGATAGAGACTATAAGGGCTGAGTTGGCGCAATGGAGCGCGGCGCAGGCTGGGGGACCGCCACCTGCGCTGAATGTGCCTCCGCCGACGCTGACGACGACTAGCGCGCCTCCCGCTGTGCCGCCGCCTGTCGTGACGGCGGCGTTGTCGACTCCTCAGACTTTGACGTCTACCGCCCACCCCGCTGTCATCCCCCCAGTGGTCAGTGTGGCGCCTGCGACAGCACCTCTCATGACAGTTCGTCAACCCACTATGTTACAACTGCTCCAACCTCAGCAGCAGTATGTCTTGAACCAAGAGAATGGGCAGCTAATACCTATAGTACAACCTGGAATGCAAGTTTCCAATGCTAACTTTACATCTCTGCCTCTTGGTCAAACACTAAGCTTGCAGCAGCCAAACTTTGGGACACAAATAGTAGATATATCTAGTATGCAGCCGGTGAATGTGACTCCATTGCGGCTGAGTGGTGTGCCATCTTCTATGTCAATGATTTTACCGAATGGGCTAACCTTTCCTCAAGCGAGTCTTTCAACATCTGACAGTACTACTGTCAGCACAGCGACTTCTACTCCTGTTGTGTGTGCTGCTCAGAGTACTAATGCGTGTCAGAAGATCCTGTATAGCACTGACAAAGGAGACAAAGAAGTAAAGTATCACATACAAGGGGCTGACACTGTGCAGTGGACTATGCCTGGGTCTCAGACAATGTTGATTCCTTACCAACAGCTGCAGGACCTAGCAGCAGGTCAGCAAGGTCTGACCAACTTTCAACCTCAACAGTTTGTATCTGTAAGTTATTCTGTTGGTTTTACTTAAATCATACAAATTATAATAATGAAAGCATATCACATAATGCCTAAGGTGCAGAGGACCTTCGATGGACCTTCTATTAAAACAACTCAAGGAACCATTATCTTATGGCATGCTTCGAACTTTAGAGGTAGTCCCAAAATAGTCCCTCAGCTTGAGGCCTGTAATATAACTCAAATGATGTTTATCATAATCCACCCTGCTAAAGTGCTAACTTACTAAAAACTCAAGCATTACTTAAAACTACAGTCCTGCCATTGAGAGAATTCGTACCTGAAACCTGTCAGTTGGACAACTTATAGTAGTAATAAGGATCAAATTTGCAAAACACATTCGTTAGTATGATACTGACGTGAAAAGCTATTTGAATGATTTAAACTAGTTTTAAGTAATAATATTGAGTTTTAAGTGAGGTTCTGTAATTGGATTTTTGAATAATGAATCATTTATGTTTACAGATAGCCCCAGCTGGTGGACTACAACAAACTCTACCTCTAACGGCAGGTCAGTTGCAGCAGCTACAAGCCACTGGCACTTTCATGCAGCTGAACCAAAAGGTAGTACTTTATTTCTTAAAACAATAAACTTACTTTAAGCAACATTATAAAGTTAGTTCTTATTTTTATTACTGGCTTTAAAATTTCTATGAAACTACATAACATTATTTTGTATGATTTATTAAAAAGAAATAAAATATTTGTATAGATAGCGCTATCCTCGAAAACGCGCCCCACTGTGCGATTACTGTACTGTACTCTAGTAGAGAGCGGAGCGGAATGGGGCGCGTCTACGTGAATGACACTATCTGAACACAATATTTAAAAAATATATCCAATGTTTTAAAAATAAATCTTTTATTATGTAATGTAATTCAATGAATAACAATTTTGTTTACTGCAAATATAGAGATACATTATGTTTCTTCTGATGTTCCATAAATAGTATAATAAAATATAGTCCCAGGGCTAAGACATAACATTTATATTGTTTTAAATTTTCCCAACAGCCAATAGTAAGCAGTGGTTCTTTGATAAACATTATATCAACCGGACAAGCGTCTTCACCACACATTATTTCTGTGAGCATTAGGTTTAAATACTAGCACATACTAATATATGATGCTTAACCTCACATGCCTTTGGTGTTTGGTCTAGGGTTTTTTTTTTTACAGATTATTTAGCCATTTCTTTTGTCATCATCCCTGCTGAAACCTGCATTTTATGTACTTTTCATTCATTCATTACTTTTGGCGGTTGTTTTGTTAGAAATGTTTCTTTTCCATTTTCCATTAATGTTTAACCCATTCTAGTGGCATAACTATGTCGGAGCAATTTTTTAGGCAAATCCCTGAAACACCCTAATAAAAAATCCAATTGGCCGTCTAGCTATGCCACTGCTGAATTCATTTGCTTCTTTAATTTCTCCAATGCCCTATTTTTCAACCCAATTAATAAAATAACAATTGCTTCTGCCCTTATAAGCGCCCATTAACTTGTCTCTTTCAAATGACACAATGTCTCAAAAATATTTTCGTTTTTCAGAACTCGACTACTCCTTCAAAAAGTGTTGGACAGGAATCTCGAGGTCAAAAGAGGTTGTCTGATGGAACGCCAAGCCAGTTGCAGCTAAGGCCCATAGCTCCCGCTGTGTAAGTTAAACAGAATAAGCATAAGGTTTTAGTTATACTAATTTTGACTCTCTTTCAGATTATTTTTGTTACAAGAAAAGGTATTTGCTATCTGTATTCTGTAACTATGTAGATTTGCTTCTAAATACTGTTAGACAAAGTTTTGATTATTATTTTTATCTTCGTTTTTTAGGGTTCCGTAGCCAAATGGCAAAAAACGGAACCCTTATGGATTCGTAATATCTGTCTGTCCGTCCGTATGTCACAGCCACTTTTTTTCCGAAACTATAAGAACTATACTGTTGAAACTTGGTAAGTAGATGTATTCTGTGAACCGCATTAAGATTTTCACACAAAAATTGAAAAAAAACAATAAATTTTTGGGGTTCCCCATACTTAAAACTGAAACTCAAATATATTTTTTCATCAAACCCATACGTACCTATGTTGGTATCTATGGATAGGTCTTCAAAAATGATATTGAGGTTTCTGATTAAAAAAAAATCTAAACTGAATAGTTTGCGCGAGAGACACTTCCAAAGTGGTAAAATGTGTGTCCCTCCCTGTAACTTCTAAAATAAGAGAATTATAAAACTAAAAAACATATATGATGTACATTACCATGTAAACTTCCACCGAAAATTGGTTTGAACGAGATCTAAGTAAGTAGTTTTTTTTTTTATACGTCATAAATCGTAAACCGCAATTTACACTTGCTGCTACGGAACCCTTCATGGGCGAGTCCGACTCGCACTTGGCCGCTTTTTTATAATTCTTATAGCAACTATCTTTTCAATAAGATTTTAATATTTCCTGAAAAGACGTGGACATGGAATTAATGTAATAAATTACAATAAGCATAAAAATCAATCAAAGAGGTCAAGCAATTGGCGTTAAGATAACCATAATACTATCTTTTCTTGAAAAAATTAAAATCTCTCTCATAAACGTGAAGAATGAAGCTTTATAAAGAAAGTCACCACAAATGAAAACTGAAGACCCTAGATGATTATTTTTTTCAAGCTTTTTTAATTTTGTTTTGTTACTATTCTGACTATCCTCTATCTCAAAATAAGCATCTCTTTTGCCTATTTATTTTTCACTGCATCTCAATGTAATAATAATTTAAACCATAGTTCACCACTTAGGTCACAATAGTAATAGAACACGCTTTTTATTCGACTTCTGAAAATCAATACAAATCAGCCAGTTCTACAAGAAAGAAGAAAAGAAGAATCACGGAGGATATTCTCGTTACAGAAGATGACTTCTACAGTTCTTTGAACCTTCATACCCATCGCCTTTCTGAAGAATTCAAATGAAGAACACTTTTTTCCTTTTTCAAATTGTTATTTATTTTTTGTTGTATTGTAACAATGTGATGCTCCAGGTCGCATGTGAGCCATGACAAGAACTCCACGAGAGATTCGCGCACCTGGACCGCGGCACCAGGTACTTAGAAGATTATCTGCTGTTTTTATATGAGATGACTCGAAGCAAGCATTATTTTGACTGCACTAGCTCTGCCTTAAGCATTTGCGTACTATTTTTTATGGTAACAGCGTAAATCTTCAGCGTATTATGTGTTGATCACGCCAGTAGAAATAGTTGCGTAATATTCACCCTTTGAACGTTGCCATAAAACTCAAAATGGAATGGAATGGCAGGTTATCTGTTTTAAAATAAAAAAAATATTAAGAGATCTGGCTGTAGGTATGCGAAACACTTGCGCGTAGACATTTTTTTGTTTTGTATAGGGATACTTCTTCGATACGACCACTGATGCATTGGTACTTCAGAGTTGTTAAAGGTCCTTTAGCAAAAAATCTAAAACAAGCAACCTATACATATAATTCACCATCAACTTGAAAGGGCAACTATTTCTTCAAGTCATCTCGTGTATAAAATATTTTTGTGACGTAACCAGCACCTGCTTACTTACAATAATCAATTAATTAAGGCTTGAGTTGCGTATTTTTTTTATCTGTGTTATTTTTAAGGCGTCTGCGTTTCGCTATCGACACAGAAAGGGGAGAAGGCAATTTGCGAATAATTATTTTCTTTACAGCAGCTTTCCTTGACTGAGACCTGAGAAAATAACAATCACATATCGCTGCAACAAGACCTCTCAGACTTAAGCATGTTACCCTGTTTACTCTGTTTTTGTGCAGATTTTAGCGAAGTTACCAGCTATACAGCGTCCAGCTACCTGTTAAGATTGCGATGTGAGCGATATACTTTATTTTTAACTTGCTTTAACATACAGCAGGCCATTCTATCCATTCTGTTTTTCTTGTTTTTATTTGTCGTTTATAGCCTACCAGAATCAGAAAGCAGATCATGCACTAGGTATTTTGTTTCCGGACTGAGCTTTTACCACTTTTTTTTCGTTTGTTCCTGGCTAGCTCACTCTGCAACGAAGTGTACAGCATCAGGACAGCAAACAAAGCTTTTCCTTTTCTACATTTTCAGGGCCACAATCCAGGTATATTGGCTATAATTACGTACAAATATACCGACTGTCCATCACCCGATTATCAGCGCCGTTCCTCACGTGGGCTGTTTGGATCAATCGCCTTTGCGTCACTGTTTTTTTTTTTTTTTTTTGGTTTAAGTGAGCAATGAAGACGGCAGTTTTAATGAATATAGACTTCGGCAAAGGGCGCAGCGAAAAATTGGAAATCTTGAATTCATCTCCCTTGCATTAGGGTTTCTGTGTTTTCAGCGGACACTCGTGGTCGTGGATTTATGTTCAGAACTGCTTTTGCGTAACATTGAACAGATTGTGTGAAAGATAATATTTATTAGCTAGGAAGACAGCGTGAACTGAGATAACGACTGATAGAGAAATTTATGGATGAAGAAGACACGCGCTGACTCCAAATAAATTGTGCAGGACTATGTTGACTGCTTTTGCGTAAAGCATAAACTACGTTTTAATCAGGGACCGAAACCGCTATGGGCAATACGGGTATTTTTTTGGTAACATTTTTTTTAAATTACTCGTATTTTTAAAGGTTACTTTAATTCTTAAATTTAATACAACTAATATTAATACCGTTTACCGAAAAAAAAAATTACCTCTTACACGTGCCGGTGGCATTACAAAGGGCGCGCATCGCCTGTGTGTGTGTCAAAGAGTCCAATCTACCCGCGCGCCAGCGAACGCCAACCAATCACGGCGTAAGGTTCAAAGTATTTTCTAATGCCAACAAATTGTCGGCATATTCTGTTTCTCATAATCAAGGTAATTTTTAGATAACCGGTATTATAACGTTAACCTAAATAGAGGCTTCACGTTTCTTCTTCTTGGTTACCCAGATAGCGGTAACCAAATTTCTTGCCGTAACTTATAAAAGTTTTTCAGTCCCTGCTTTAAATAACAAAATTGCGATTATAAAAAACAATCTGATAAGCTAGTCTTTGAAGTATTTATTTATTTTATGCCTTTACAACAGACTATTAAAAAATATATCGTTAGTTTTCACTCACTGGCATTTTTTGCGTTAATGCTTAAGCGTGATATATATTTGAAAGACGTACCTAAACGCATTGGCGTCATCAATATTAATTAAGGTGAATCCGCAATTACAGCCAGCGAAATTGAAATTTTCTTACGTTTTCTGCAATTTGCAGGTCAGACTCAGGTTGTATCTTGAACTCTGAATCTAAATTAATTAAGATGTATTAATTATTATAATTCCGTAAATACATATCTGTTATAGTCCCGAATCATATTTTGATCAAGATACAACCTGACACTGACCTGCGGGCTACAACTGTGAATTCACGTTATGTATATGACTATCAAATTCTAATTAATTCAAATAGGTATTCGGTATCTGTTTTAGTTAGTAACTAAATCGAGTGCCTGGCGTAGAAGTGAACCGCTTTATTCCTTGCCCCGCATTTATTAAAAAAAACTTCTCGACAGCTTTGCAGCTACCACTAAAAAGCTACTCTTCTCTATTTACTTCTACCAATTGATATTATAGAGCACCTTGTCCTTTGCAGAATATCTCCAACGAATAACGATGGCAAAATATACAGAATCCAGTGGAACCCAGTGTAAGAAATTGAAGAGCCGACTTCCAAATACTTATTATTAACGTTTACCAAGCGTAGTTTTGAAGCAGTTGACTGCGATAAACTGATTCGATTATAAAGACTGCCATTTTGCGTCAAAGCTAGTATTCTTATTTCACTGCGTATTTTCACTTTAGAACTGAGTTTTTTTTTTTATTTTATCCCTGAAGATAAACACATGAATGGTGCGGAGGAAGTATGTGGTAGATTAGAAGCATTAAAATAATTATTTACAGAATTCGATGGAGAGTTCCGAGATCATCATCTTTGCAATGCGCAATTTAACAAAAAACTATGTAGCGCTACCACATTACTAGTTATTCTACTAACAGCGTAGTAGTTCCTCACTCGACACTCCTCCAAAGCCTAAGCGTAGAGACCAAAGCGTTGTTAAAACTTACAGAGTTTATACTACAACTTTACACAATTTTACAGCTAAGGACAACAACACCATTGTCAGTATGGGAATGAAAATTAACCCGGCACACGGCACCATTATACAAGTGTCTTCAGGGCAGCAGACGAAGTAAGAAACTACAATTTTGACCCTTAATACGGAAACATATAAAGTTTCTAACTGACCTGTATTGTTTATTTAAAAAAACATATCTTCACTGCTAATACGGTCCTTCCTTTGTGAAGGAATCAAGCTCGTCCTTTTTTTTTGGGAGTTTAATTATCAAATAACTTCTCCCGGTCTGGGCGGAGCAGGAGGGCGTGTCAGACTCTTACTGACTAAAACCCACCCGTGTTCCTTCAGTTACCTGTACGTGGCCAGGGGCCACGGTATTCCTTTTGGACTTTCCCGCGACCCCGGCTCTTCCCGCGACCCCAGCAATCAAGCTCGTCCTGCATTCGCATCTTCTTTAATATAAATGTACTAACTATAAAATATCTCTTCACAGTGTCTCATCTCCCGGATTGGGCCAAGATGGTACAGGAATGTACATCCGCCAGATCGACAGAAACGCGATACAGATCCAAACCAGCAAAGATGGCCAGAAGCAAGACCTCAGCAAAGTCCAGAATACTGCGCAAAATGTGCAAATGATCACAGTACCTCAAGGCATGACTGTGTTACAGAACCCTTTAAATATAAGCCAGGTTCCAACAATGCTGGGGCAGCCAAACAGCCAAGTCTACATGATACCTGCAAACCATCCAAACCTCATGCAAAGTACTTTACCTCCAGGGTTCCAACAAGTCCTCCAACCAGGTCAGAATGTCACAGTGATGCAACCTAACCAGTTGGGTATGCCGGGAGGAGTCCAATACAATGTGCCTCTAATGAACATGCCAGCTACCTCGCAGTATATGCCTACGGGACTTAACTTTAATACGCAGCTATCAGCCCAGCAATTGAACGCAGCTCTAGCGGGACATCAATTGAACCCTAACTTAGGAACAATCCCTATTGTGCAAGCTCCCCCACCGTCGTCTCCTATGACAAACCCTGGGCAATCGATCCCTGGATCACAACCGTCTGTACACCAAATAGTACCCAATTCATTTCTGACGCCCACGTCACAGTATACAGGGATGCCCCAACAGTATATGATGCAAGGAAACTCTGGTACTATCACCGTCCCCACTAACAATCCCACGGTGCAGTACAGTATACCAGCCACTCAGAACACCTCCAACAATGGCAACGGACAATCTACATCCCCGGAAACTGAAACAAACGGGGCTAACAACCAAACTAATTACATCACATCCTCATCACAAGATAACGGGTATTCATTGACGGGTACAGTGCAAAATCAGCAAACATTTACGTCTGATGGCCAAACAACGCAGACGACAGGCTTTACACCGACCAATCAGAATGGAACACCGACGTACGGTTCAGCGAATGGCAGCCAAACCGCAACTTACGTCAGTCAGACGACGACGACACAGCCTCCTCCCACCTACAACCCTACAAACGGGTCGAATCAGACTTCCAATCAATCCTACGCGCCTCCAAGTACACCAACATCACAAAACTCGCAGCAAACTAGCTTCTCTCCGTCTACGACGCCCGCGCCACAGACATATCCTGCTGCCAACCTTCCGAACATGCCGAACGTGGCTTTCGCGCCGAACCAGACACCACAAAACCCTTACCCAAACGCTACTGGACAGAACTTGGCAGCTTACGCGAGTAACCAGTATCAATACACAAGTAGGCCGTGGTTCCGACCAAGGTATGGGTCCCCACAAGGTTCACCATACAGTGCGGGGACAGGACCCCCTCCGAACGGTCCCCCCATGCCCGTACCTCCCCCCTCAGGAAACTATAACTATTGGCCGGACAGCTGAGACCTAGACTGTTATATTGGGACTGAATTTGACCCGTGATAGCTATAGAATAATTTGTAATAAGAGAGACTGCTTTATAAATATACATTTATGAAATGTAAAGAAATATTTTAGAATTTAGATCAAATAATGAGTATTTCCTATATTTTTTTGTTTTATTGTAGGTATGTCGTTTATTTTTTTTTATTTTTTTTTATTTAAATGTACTGAAATGGTTGTTATTATTGTGGGGCCACACTACCGTAAATCTCAATTCAAACGTTTATATTGTGTACAATGTAGCATTTTGTTTAAGCGTCATTAGACGTGTTCGTGTGGCCACAAATTAATACAGATAGTTCACTCCGCATTTTAGTCTTGTCGGGCCAATTCAATGAGTGTAACATAGTCAGAAGATATAACAGTTACGCGATAGAAAGAGGCAACTTCTAGGTGAATATAACTGTCGGTAATTAGCGCTGTGCTACTTGAATTGCACTTTATTGTGACGTAGCAAGAGTCGCTTTTCATTTGAATTGATTTTACGGAGTGAACCATCTATTCATCTGTGGTGTCGCCCTAGTATTATGGTAAATGTAATGAATCCTATATTGTAACTGGCACGTTATTGTTCACGCACAATTTTGCAAGAATTTAGACGGTAACAAGGGCACTACCGCGTGCACAGCCTCGAATAAATTGTGACCTATTTCTTATTTCAAGACATTTTCCTTTAGAGTTATCGGATAAAAGAGTGCTACAAGGATAATTATGTTGGCCCCTGAATGACATTGACCGGGGGGCATTGTTAGTAAACATTTAAGAAATTGTATTGACAGAACAAGATGGCGACGTTAGTTCCAATTTTGGCCACGGCCCACAATAACCTTGTAGCATCGTACCTTCATCGATGTCACCGCTTAAACTACGGATTTATTTAAGAGCGAAGGCCGCACTTAACGGCCCCAGTGACGACTGTCATGAAAATGATGACAGCGGCAAAAATTTAAATCGATAGATTCGCCATAGCGCGTCAAAAGATAGTCACGTTTCTGTTTCGTTTTGACACCTCTGACACACAATGACGCATGGAAACGCTTTTTAATAATGTGTGAGCTCACTCTTCTCAATAAGGACACTTTTTCTTGTGAGTAAATACGGTGAACGGCAAATCTAGCGATGTCTTAATGTTAAATACCAATGAAAATTATAGATTTTCATGACGGCCGATATAATTTGACGGAACCGCTTTCCTCGCAAACCAAAGCTACTGTCAAAAGTTGATATTAGCCACCGTAAAATAAAGTAAACTTGCCCCTATTCATATTTATGTAGGTACGAAAGCGCTTCGATAGTAGCATTTAGCGGCCACTACGGGATGGATGTCACCTTATTGAGGACTTTTGACTACACTTAACGTATTTGCGATATTTCGCTAATATAAGTAGAATGAACTTTACAAATACGTTTTATTTTTTATTAGCTAAAAAACGCAAATCTTACGGCAAGGTTTAGGCTTATGGCAAGGGTCTTGCCATCTTTTACGAAATTGTTACAAAAAAGTTTGTAGTCTACAAAAAGCTAGCCCTATGCTCGATTTAGTTTTCTCTCCGAACGTCATTATTATCTTTCACAATTGGACATTGACTGATCAACTAAAATCTTCACTAAAATAATCTCAAAAAGAGTTTAAAACGTACCTATAAAAACATTTCATAGAACAAGCCCAACAATGAATACAGAGAACCGATACCCGGTGACGGCATCTCTCTTCATGTTGAAAGAAATAAAACATAGGCAAGAGCAGGTAAACCGCGGGTTCCAACTTTTGAAACGTAAGGCTGAAGCCCTTCGCATCAGGGGCAGACAAGCGGCCTCAGAGTTGGCTTCAACTCAGGCCATTTTGGGCCACACACTGAGAGAAGCTTACATAACTTTGGCAGCTATCAAGTTCACGAATGGAGAGTCAAATGCATTGGTGCTTGAGAATATAGGCCAAGTAAGTTAATTTCTATAACTATACGTTCTGCATAAAGTCATAACAAGTCTCGGTCGAAACATGACCCTACTTATCGCAATTTGTGGCGATGCGGATGCGTGCATCTGCAGACTTTACAAAACGCATTAAGAAAAAAAAAAAGAATTTCGCGTTATACCTTAGGATCAGTGACCGAAACAGGTAACAAGTATCGAGGAATTTTGGTTACTTCTACGACTAAGGTTACCGCTAACTGGGTAACCAAGAAGAAGAAACATGATAGGTTCCTCTATTTAAGTTACCGTTTTAATTAATACCGGTTATACATAGTCAGGCGATGCGCGCCCTTTAACTAATGCCGACGGCAAGTGTAAGATAGAGTTAATTTTTTATTTCGGTAACCGGTGCAAAAAATGTAATGTTGTAACCGAAAAAATACCCGTATTGATCACGCTACGGTCCCTGCTTAGGATAGAGGAAAACCCTATTCTGAGGTATGCCGCCAAATTTAAATAAGGCACCTTGCACACCTGACTAAAAATATCGGAAGGTACTTTAAATTCACAATTCTACTATCCCATACCGATTCAGGCTCAAGTTCGAGTTCAGCGTGTACCCGAGAACATATCAGGAGTTTCCACAGTATCTCTTCAAGCTTTAGAAGAGACTGGTGTCGAGGACTCCATGCGCTACGCAGGCCTGGGCGCGGGCGGCCACCGCACCGGTGAAGCTAAGAAAGCTTTCAGAGAAGCCGTGCGAATACTCGTCAAGTTTGCTTCATTAAGGAATACTTGCATACTCTTGGATGCAGCTATAAGGTCCACATTAAGGTAGAACCGTAGAATTCATCTAAATTGTTGACACAGCGTGATAGTAACAAAACTTCAAGTGAACTGTTTGTATAAATCTTCACAGGAAGGTAAATGGTATCGAAAAAGTTATCATGCCGAAGTTACGTAACACTGAATCTTATATTATAACGGAAATGGATGAAAGGGTAACAATTTTTCCATAAAATATAGCTTTTAAATTCAATGGACTATCAGTGATGGCACCAAAAATTACGGATTTGATGATAGCTTAATCCTTGAGATACGATCTGAATATAGAAATGTATTATTTGTAAACAGAACAGGGAAGAGTTTCATCGTTTGAAAATGTTAAAAGCGAAGAAGGTCAGAACTCAAGTGCGCCTTCTCTTGCGGAAATCCATTAGCGCAGTTGGCTCCGGGGAATCTCAAGGCATGTACCACTAATTTTTTTTAGCTAGAATCCCTTATAATCATGTCCATGCCCGCGGTGACGCGGAACGCGCATCTTATCGGTGGTTCTGCCCGCGGCTGCCAGCGGCGACGCGAAGCCGCGGGCGGCCGGGCACTCCTCACCCCCGCCGCAACACTGAGCGCACCATTTAAACTAGTCAAGAGGAGACCAGGCGCGTGGGGGCTGGAGGTCGCGCGAGGCCGCCAGCGGCGACGCCGGGGGCCGCTGCCATTCCGGTGTGACTCGGCCCTAAAAGAAGCAGGCACAGGAATAATATGTATTTCCTTTCCCAGAGGTACCCGACGTCCCTGCACCGTTCGCGTTGCCCGCTCGCCGTTCTATCGAGTGCCTCACCGGTATTCTGACCTACACCTCCACACTTTCCATGACCACGGATTCTGGCGACTTCAAGCCTGTTTGTTATCCCCACAATTGGGATGACGACGACTTGTTGTTTTAAAGTTAACAGCTTCTAAAACCTAGTATCTAATTAATTCATACCTTCCTATCTTCTCAGCGCCGGCCCTAGCACTTGAGGCTAGAGCAAGATTGTCTTTCGGCGCCCTTTGATCAACGCTTTCAGTTGACGTAAATTCTACTTCGCTTTCATGTTAAATAAATAATAATTCACTTTTCAAAAATCAACTTTTATTACAAATAACTTACTGTTTCTTTAACATTAAGAAAGCTTTTACTGCTATTATAATGAAATAAGTATTTGGTGTTTATTTCAATCAGTCTCTAAGTAATGAAATGCTCCCGCGCCTCTCAAAAGGCGCTAGGTAGGTATCAAAATTTAATTTTGCGCTGGAAATTGTTTTTCGCATTTGACTTGGTGGCGCCCATCTGGTGCCCAGAGCGACCGTTCCACTCGCTCTACCCCAGCACGCTTAGCTGACAACAATAGAAATTGTCATTTTGTCTATTCTTCCTCCGACAAAACCCATTTCTATGGTTGTCATGCTACGCGTGCAGGGCCGAGGCTTTATCTTCTTTTGTTGGTTAATTGAATGCGGTTCTTATTTCCTATGTTTTTCATTCTAATAAGTACCTACCTATATACCTATTCATGTGACAACTCAAATGATAATTTTGATTTGAAGATTGCTAAGAATTTGATTTCTTCTATCAAGTGCGACTGATAGCTTTCGAACAGGAAGGAGGTAGGAATGGATTAGTGTCCTTGGCCTAGCCAGACCAAGTTTTGCAATAGACAGTAGCCAATGTCCGCTTTTATAATTTCTAACGTAATGATTTATTATCGTGGATGTCCTCGTCCACAAAATATATGGAAAATACGTGCACGTCATAATGTTATCGTGGACGGAAATTTAAAATTTCTTATATTTTATTTCCCTGCTATCGTGACGTAAAAGTGGACGTTAGAAATTATAAAAACGTAGGTCCATTAGGTATAGGCGGCCGAGTCCTTATTAGGCCATGTCATTTCCGCTATATCTACTCGGGGGTGGGATATTCTTTTACGAGGTGGAGTAAGCTTCGAAATACAAAAGTGATAAGTTTTGTAAGACTTTATTAAATTCATCATTATTTTAAACAAGACAATTTGTATGGAAAAGAATATAAATAATTTACAAAACCCAGCCGTCATCCAGCCTCTCCTCCATAGGCCGAGTAAAGTATTGGCATCTTCGGAACTTCTCCAAAATTTCGCCCTGTAATAAGGGGCCGATAAATGAAATCGAAATGTACCTATCTACTAAAAAGCATTTTGCTTTGCATTTTGGAATGACAAAATGGATCCAATTTCAACGGGCTGGTCTGCGTCCGTCCGCAATATCACGGACCGTGGTAAGAACCTTGGTGTGCGGTGCGTGGCTGTCCGCGTTCGTCCGCAATATCACGCAACCGTGGCAAACCGCCTAGGTACTGGCAACAGGGCGATGTTATGCTAAAGTACAATGAAGGGCGGAAGGGCCCTTTAAAAGGGGATATTAAGTTGAGTTACTTACAGGCCCAGTCTTAGTAGTATTTTCGCTGTAATAAGTAATGGCGCTGGATCCAGTGCCGTACAAGGGATACTTAAGGTGCATCTGAAACAAGGAATGACTGGTAATATAACCATTGGCTCTAGATAATTGAGCCTTTTTTTTTTTTTTTTTTTGTTCCGGGGTGGAAAATCCTCATGGATGTCCCCCGCCCTGGGGCGGGCGGAGGGGTCTGTCAGACTCTTACTGACTAAAAACCACCCCGGTGTTCCAACTCACACCTACGCCGGGGGTCGCGGGAACTTGAAATCTTCCGCAACCCCCGGCTGGTGCCGGCCCGCCACCGCGGGCCTCCTCGGGTCAGGGGGGGGAGTGAGGTGTTTGACTCCCCCCGCGACGTCTAAGAGGGGCGCGCGTGGAACACTACGCGCCGCCACCTCGGGTCCTGATGTGTGGGGGGCGACGGACGTCCCCGAGTCCGTCGCCCCTGGACCCATTTAGGGGGGCTGGAAGAGGGCGTTGTCCGCCCTCCGCCGACGCCCGGTGCGCCTGCTGCGGGCCGGGTGAGTGGACGAGATCTCCCTCTCCCTTTCCGCAGCCTCCTTCTGCGAGACGACTGTCTCGCAGTAGGAAACCACCGCGTCCCAGGACTCGCCGCTGCCGACCATCGCATTCACTAGGGCCGGCAGCGACAAGTCACTGCCTACTTCTGAGATGAAGGCACGGCGTGGCTCCTCCCAAGCGGCACACTCTGCCAGCGTATGCCGCGCCGTGTCCTCCCGGCAGTCGACGCAGTGGTGACACCGGGCGTCCGGCTCCCTGTTTATGCGACACAGGTACTTCCCGAAGCAACCATGCCCCGAGAGCACCTGCGTCACCCGAAACGACAGGGAGCCGTGCCTCCTCCCGAGCCAGCGCTCGAGCACCGGCCGGACCGCCTCGATGATGTCGAGGCCGGCGGTAGGGCGTGAGAGCCTGTCCCGCCATTCCGCCACCAGGACCTCGCGAAGCTGAGACCGATGCAGCTCCATGTGTCGCTGCATCGGTCGCTCGCCCCGCGCCCTCGCTTCCTCGCGCCACCGATATGATGACGCGAGTACTTTCGCCTCCAGGTCCCAGGGCGGGGATCCGGCCAGTGCACAAGCCGCCTCGTAGGAGATCGTGCGATAACCCCTGATGACTCTGACGGCCATAGCCCTCTGCGGCTTGCGCAGAACCGCAATGCTACCGGCCGTCAGGTCAGCCGCCCAGATCGGGGCCCCGTACAGGGCCATCGATCGCACGATCCCCACGTAGAGCCGCCTACAAGCGGCGCTCGGGCCCCCCAGATTGGGAAGCAGCGTTGACAGCGCCCCAGCAGCGCCCAGCAACTTGGGCGCCAGCCGTCGGAAGTGGGGCCCGAAGTCCCACCGGCTGTCGAGCACCAATCCTAGGTACTTCATGGTAGACTCGACAGCGATCCGAGCCCCCCCGACCACGATGTGTGAGCCGGGTGACGGCGCCCGCCGGGGGCCATGAAACACCATGGCCTCCGACTTGCTGAGGGCCACCTCCAGGCCTAGGCGACGTATGCGGCCCACCACCTGTGAGACCGCAGCCGTCGCCAACAACGCTGCCTCCCTGTGCGAGCTCCCCCGGGCAGTGACCAGCGTGTCATCCGCATAACACGTCAGGTCCACCCCGGCACCGAGCTCGCCCCTCAGCACCCAGTCGTACCCGATGTTCCACAGGAGCGGTCCTAAAACCGAGCCCTGTGGAACACCGCACAACATGCGGCGCTGGTTTCCGCCATCACGTCCCATGTAGGTGACACACCTCTCTGACAGATAAGCCCCAACGATGTGGCGGAGGTAGGGAGGCACCCCATGATAGCGCAGTGCCTCCCGAATACAACTCCAGGGCAGGGTGTTGAAGGCGTTGGAGATGTCCAAGGACACCGCCAACATCACCCCGCCCCGGGACACCGCTTCCTCCGCCAGGACCCTAACCCGCGACACAGCGTGGATCGTGGAGCGCCCATGCCGAAACCCGAACTGGCTGTCGTCCAGGTCCGGCCCCTCTCTGCACAAGTGGCCGACGAGGCGGGCTGCGATGATACGCTCAAACAGCTTGCCCACCTCGTCAAGCAGCACTATGGGCCGGTACGCGGACGGCGAGTCCGCAGGGCGCCCCACCTTCCTGAGCAGGACCAGACGACCAGATTTCCACAAAGTGGGAAACTGGCCCCGCTCAAGGCACGCTGTGTAGAGTCCTCTCAGTTGGGGCTCAAGCTCCTTCAGAGCGAGGGCTAGCACGCAGCCGTGGATCCCGTCGGGCCCCGGAGCCACGTTCTTGGCCCGGAGCCGCATCACGGCTGCCCTCATCTCTGCCTGTGTCACCTCTGGGACGCTGATGGCGGTCTCGTCCTCCGTAGACTCTGCGGCTGTGGGCAAAGCCATCGGCGGCGGAGTATGCTCCGCTCTTGCCGGGAAGAGGGCTGCGACTACTTCCTCCAGCAGCTCGGGTTGGAGACTCTCCGTAAGTGGAGGCGCCGCGGCTCGAAGTTTCCCTCGAACCGCGCGATAAGGGCGCCCCCACGGATCCCCGTCTAGAGTCTCCAACATCTCCTCCCTGGCTCGCGTCCTCGACTCACCGATGGCCAGCCACAGAGTCTCCTTGGCCGCGCGGTACACCTCATACAGCGCGGCCTCTTCGTCAGGGACCCGACGACGTCTCCTCCGGTATCGGGTGTACTGGCGTCTAACCGCCACGCACGCGACGCGCATCTGCGCGATCTCGGCGGTCCACCAGTACACCTGGCGCCTTGCGGACTGTGCGTGGACGCGGGGCATGGACGCGTCGCAAATTTGCGTCATCGCCCCGCGGAACCACAGCGCCTCCTGCTCGACGTCGACGGGTCCAGTCGTTGCCGACTCCCGGCTCCAGGCCTGGACAATAGCGGCCTCCTCGAGAAGCTCCCTGTCGATGCGCTTACGCGCCCAGCGCGGACCGTCCGTTCGCGGGGCCGGTGGACTGCGGCCGCCGGCGGTCTGGGCGGAGACGTCGAAACGGATATATCGGTGATCCGATAACGTCTCCACCTCCACGGCGACACGCCAGTCGCGGACACGGCTCGCGACAGCGGGGCTAGCGAACGAGACGTCCACTATAGACCCGCCCCGCTGCCGCACGCACGTGTGGACCGAGCCCCGGTTTAAGACGGTCAAGCCAGTCGTGACCGCCCACTCCTCCAGCACCTCGCCCCTAGCATCGGTCACAGGGGATCCCCACGCCGCAGACTTGGCGTTGAGATCTCCCAGCAACAGCACCGGGCGAGGGTGGAGCCGGCCCACGACGGCACCCAACTCGACAAGGAACCTCTCGAAGTCGGCGAGACTCTTGTTGGGCGAAAAATACGCCCCAACCGTGCCAATGCCGTCCACGAGGACGGCTACCCAGCCGTGACCTCGGGACGGGTTGACAAGAGCCCCGCCAATGATGGCCACCAAACCGTCCAAGTCTCCCACCCAGTTATCCCTGGGAGGGACAAAATACGGTTCGGCGACCACAGCCACGTGAATCGACCACTCTGCCATGCTCTGGAGCAAGAGATCCTGAGCTCTAGCAGAGTGGTTGATATTGCCCTGGAGGAAATGGTACAGCGCCATTAAGCGCAATCCATTCCCTCCGCACCATTCCTAGGCCGGGAGTCGGCCGAAGGACAGTCAGGCTGCGGAGAGGGTAAAGAGCCCCCAGCAGCCTTGACAGCCCCTCTCTTCTTTTTGTTGGCGGGCGCGCCACAGGCCTTACCACCCGCTCTGTGCCCGGCGGGCCTCCCTGCAGCTGTACAGAGGCTGCAGTTTGGCGCCGCGGAACACTGGGCCGCCTTGTGGCCGGCCTGACCGCAGCGATAGCACTGCTCGCTGCGGTCTATTTCGGCGGTGCACCGTGCCCTGACATGCCCAATGTCCAGGCACCGGTAGCACCGCAAGGCCCTGGGCTGCAGCAGCTTGACCCTCGCCGCAACCCACCCCACCAACAAACGCCCACCGTCAGCGACTTTATTCGCCGCCGCCACCGGGCACCGCACCCAAATCGTGCCGAGCCCGGAAGCGTCGGCGCGTATCTCGCCCGTCCGGACGTCTTCGGGCGGGCATCCACCGACTTTGGCGATGGCCGCCACGACCTCAGCCGGGGTCGTCGAGTCGTCCAGGCCATCGACGCGCAACTCAGCGGTCTTCATTGGCCTGGACACCCGGACGTCCTCCGGGTTGAGGACCGCCCTCAGCTTGGCGGCCAGGGTGTCCGCCTTTTCGCCGCTGGAGGCACCTGACACCTCGAGTAGCCGCGCCCCCGTAATCGCCGGCCTCATTTTGAAGCCGGACGGTGTGCCGAGGTCGGGGAACGCGACTTTGGCTTTTGCCTCCGTAAGGACCGCCTTGTATGTGACGCCCCTTTCGGCGGCCCCGGGCTGCAGCGTTATTACTACAGCCGCGGAGCGTGGGGCTTTTACCCTAGGCGATCCCTTTACCTTCTTCGGTGCCGGTGCCGGTGCTCCAGCGGGCGCCGGAGGCGCCGTCTTCCTCGTCCTCGTCTTCCTTCCGACAACGGTCACCCAGGCCTCCGTGGTAGGCCCTGGCGCGGCCGCTTCCGGTGCAGCGGGTGGCGCAGCTGGCGGCGCAGCCGCCCGGGATGCGGGCACGGACGTACCCTCCGCGGGCTTTTTGGTCCCCCTCACGGATCGGCTCGACTCAGCTGCCGCCTCTTTCCTCCGCTTGTCCACAGCGAGCGGTGGGCGGAGATTTTGAGCCGGCAGGAGCCTATTCTCTATTGCCTCCAGTCGGGCACCCACCATCTTCCCACACTGCATCATGCAGATGCGCGCGATTTTTTCCAGCTCCGCATCCGCAAGTGCAGGTGTCGAAGACGGGACCGGCGAAGATAGCGCCACGATGGAAGAGGAGCCGGCTGCCACGGGAGCTGCCCTCTGGGCGGCAACCTCCCGCTTGAGATCCTCCAACTCGGATCGGAGACGGCCGTTCTCCTCCCACAGCTTCGCCGTCTCCTCCGTGCTTGTGCGATTAAGGAGGACCTCAACCGCCTCCTTAATTCCTTCAGCCGCCTCTTTCAGAGCACGCGTGAAAGTGCCCTTCAGATTGCCCGACTTGGTGGCAACCTTCAGGACCACATCCACGCCGTCCAAAACTTGGCGACTAAGCGCCACCGCCGTTACGCTCCCGCCGTCAGCCATGCGAGCAGAGCGCCGCTCTCGGGCTTGTTGGGCCAACTCGCTGACTTCGTCAGCCGCGACAGTCCTTTGCTGCGACCTCTTCGCAGCGTTGGCCTCCGCTCTATTAGTTCCCAGCAGGGAGATAATGGGCCCCCCCCCAAGGTCCGCCACCGTGGGCTCGAGGACCACTTCCTTGGACCCCGAGTCGCTTCCTCCGCTGGGTGCCGGCGTGTCGGGGCGTTTAAGGAAACGCCCCAGAGGATCGCGCGATGACGAAAAAGCTGATGCTCCAGCAATTGCGCGACCCCGACCTCTCTTGCTCGTCGACACCTTAGCAGCCGGTAGGTTATCCTCACTAGAAGAGAACCCCGCGTGCTCCCCATCCTCCCTGCGTGCGTGCGTCCTCCAAAATTTTGAAGTACGCTCAACCCCCTCCCCTTTCGTCCGCGAGCGCTTTGAGCTTACGCTCGCCACGCTCGCCACACTCATCCTATCTGATGTGGTGTCAGAATCTGACACCACACCCACACCCATCTGCTCGACCAATACGATCGGCACCTCCTTTGTAGTTTTGTTTATTTTATCCATAGTTAATCCCACGAGTCGATATAGGTCAAAATGTCCACCGGGCAGAGCCTAGATACCCGGTAAGCCTACATACTGCAGAGTGCGGCAGGTGCTCTACAGGGGAAGCGCTCACGACTGGACTCCCTCCAGCCATTCATCCTCTCACCGCGCTTCAAAGCTTAGGATTGGGTGGTTTTTTATCTTAGAGGTGGCCTTCCTCTGGGCCAGGCAATTAAGCCAAGCCCCCGGCGGCGGCATTAGACATGCCACCGTTCGCTGTCCGGCCAACCCGACTCAGCGAACCCGCCGAAAGTTCTCTCGTTGAAGACTACTCCTCAACGAGAGAAACACGCGCCACTTTGGTGCGCCTGCACCGCAGTGGCATGGTCGCGTCATCTGTCGATCGACTATCGTCGATCGATCAGGAGCGACCCCGTCCCGGTGTCTCTCTTAGTCTGGTCTCTCACTTGGGCCTTTCCGGCATGAGTAACTCTACCGGCAGAGCCCCAAGATCATTGAGACGCACAAGCCCCACCACGACGACAACGTGGAGACACATTCGGTGGGGAGATAATTGAGCCTGATCCAAGTTAATAGCTTGAGTGGTCTCCAGTGCGGTGTGATATGGCGCAGGGATGTTGATGCGAATTCGCATTCGCATCCGCAATTGTTGAGCTTCCGCATTTATTTGGACATCCGCATCCGCATTAATGCGGGGCTCATGCGGATGCCGATCAGTCTGCCTAGCCTTTTCCCAACTATATTGGGGTCGGCTTCCAGTCTAACCGGATGCAGCTGAATACCGGTATTTTATATGAAGCGACTGCCTATCTGACCTCCAAAACCCAGTAACTGGGTAATACGATACCCCTTGGTAAGACTGGTTGTCAGACTTTCGGACTTCTGACGACCCGTAACGGCTGTCAAAGATCCACGAATGACAGCCGGGACCAACGGCTTATCGTGCTATCCGAGGCACGGAGGAGTATTCGTATGTAAAGATGGTCACCCATTCACAGACCAACCGCGGCAAGCGTAGCTTAACCTGATGGATCGACCCGTGTGGGTGGAAAAGGGCAAAAGGTTAAAATCAACAAAATGGAAATTATAGTCATTGAAATCATCATTAAAGCTCTAAACCGTCATTTCCACGAAATTGTCTTCTATCCATCAAACACATAATATAATAATTTCGAGAGCTTTACTGATTTTTATATGATTATAATTTAGTAATGTACTTAAATAAGTATGACGGAGAAGGGTATGTGTCTCTTTCGTTGTTATGCAGTTGCAGCCCGCGAAATTCAAATTTTCTTACGTTTTTTTAAATTTGCAGGTTAGTGTCAAGTTGTCTCTTGATCAAAATATGTAAATAAGTATTTAGGGGTATGAGGAACAGGGTGTAAAGTTCACTCATGCCCCATAGAAAAGGGAGGATCCTCCGACCAAACGGGTATGATGTCTGGCGGGCAACTGCCCAGAGGTTGAAGTCGGGAAGCTTGTTTGTATATATGTTTATCGCGCGGTATACTCTAATTGCGCGATGCAGGATTTGTGTGACGTCAGATCTTTGATGCGTAGTTCGCATGTAGCGATGTAGATGCCGCTACAAGTACATAGGTACCTGATATAGTCGCGAATCATATTTTATTCACCTTAACTACTGTGGGTAGTGTTTACAATTCGGGGCAGTACTATGACGTGTTAAAGTCATAATTGTTCCAGTGTCAGAGAGAGATGGAGCTATAAAGGACGAATAACATTATCCCTTTTTCACAAAGGAACAATGATAGCTTTAATACGACGTATGGCCCCAGATCAAATTATAATTTACGATCACATTAATTACACTAGCATTTTACTTATTCTAGGTGCACGATAAAACTATTCAAACGCGCGACAGTTTCTGTCTTCATTGCTTGATCACCATCCATGAAGGCTGCCTAGCCCCAGCTGGCACGAGCCGTATGTCGTAGACTCTGTCAAACGCCGCTAGGCAGCGCTGCGCTGGCGTCCCGATTAGTCAACTCAGTAACGCAAGTATTTTAATAAAATTGCTGCGAATTGAATTATGATCAACATAAACGAAACAGCGCTGCAGTTTGCCAAAAACGTTGAATTTTTGAATTTCACCTTGCCGCCTTGACGGACTGAGATCCGCATCCGCGGATGTGAGCAGTAAAATGTTAAAAAGTCTGCATCCACAACATCCCTGACGTGGTGTGGGGTTTTGGGCAACACGACAACCTTTAAACGTATAACCTACCTAGGTACTTACTTAGGAATTTAGAGGTTTAAGAGAAGTTGGACCAAACTTACGTTTTTATCAGCAGTCACTTGCAAATTGCGTGGCTCAAAATCTTCCTTGACGTAATTGGCGTCATATTCTGTGCAATACTCAGAGACTGGCTGGGATGTCTTCAGCTCTTCGATCACTTCGTCCAGCATTTGTTCCCAAAAGAAATCTGTTAGCATTCGCCTGCGGATACCTAGAAGTAAAATAGAAAATTTTGTTGCGGAAATCGGTTGCGACTCCCGAAGTCCCGACGCCCTGGGCGTCTCCTGCGACGACTACGGGCGCGAGGGCGCGAATCTTGCCTCTCCCTCGCGCGTTCCGCTTCCTCCTTTGCGAGCATTATTGCTTCGCAGAAGGAAGTGACGGCCTCCCATGCACTCTCGCTCCGAACCATGGCCTGAACCAGGGCCGGACGCGAGAGATCGCCGCCGACGATCGCCTCCGTGAGGACACGGCGGCGGTGCTCCGCCCAGGCCATCATGACCTAAAGATAATTTATTGAAATTTTCATTGTTTTCAGTTCTCTTGATAATTGAAGGAATGTCGTTATTTAATTTATTTATTACTTGTTAGTTTTGAATTTAACCCGAGTTAGCCGTGTACAATAAAAAAAAACCGGCCAAGTGCGTGTCAAACCACGCACAATGAAGGGTTCCGTAGTTTGGATGTTTTTACCGCATGAACAAACTTAACTTTGTAGTTGAAAAACATGTTATCCGGAACATATTATAACATAACATATATATATATATAAACATGTACTGAATTTATGGGAGAACCAGTTTTTTGCAACCGCAAATGTAAGTTGGTCGATTATTACTCGTTAACTTGTAAAGCCTACTTATATAAATATGCTACTGCCGTGAATTTTTTTTTCCCATATCCAAAACCAACCATTTAGCTGGCAGGGGGGGCACACACCCTGCTGGGGTTGCGGGTTTGTCCGAAAGGGATATCGCGGCCCCGGCACACAGGCAACGGAAGGAACACGGGTTGGTTTCACCAGTGGTGGGTGGGTCAGTAAAAGTCTGACACACCCTCTCGCTCTGCCCAGAGCGGGAGAAGTCATTTGATGATTTCCCATACTCAAAAAAAAAAAAAAGGGGGCACACACGTGACTCTAACAAAAATTAGCACTTACAGCTTAATATTTCGCAAACATATCCCTGAATCCAAAAATGGTTTTCAGAAACTCACAATATCTTTGAACGACCTTTCCAACGAAACCCCACACTATGGGATAGATGACAAAAAAAAACATCCCACCTAACGCTGGGGGGTAGTAATTAATATGTATACCCACATATTAATTACGCCGACAAACTGGTAAAATAAAATCATGAAAATATTATTTTTAGTGTTAATGCCAAATTACAGCAGTACAAGGAGTCTCCGAACTAAGCCGCAGACAGACAGACATACGGACATGGCGAAACCATAAGGGTTCCTTGTTTACTACGGAACCCTAAAAACTGATACATTTATGTGCATAGATTACGCCAACCCATAGTTAGCGTACGTGCGTTAAGGAATGTCAAAAGGTGAGAGTGCTAAAACATTACATTAACCCCCGTATTATTAATTATAAACGCTGCGATTAGCGCCTGTTTAACCATACATTTTTGACGTTTAAACGTCACTTAATATAATCAGCGTTTATGAATATGAGGGTAAATTCATATCTATTATCTAAAATAAAAAACATAAATTCTTTACAATATTAATAACAACAAAAAAGCAATACTAATACCTTAAACCGCCATGTAATATTACTCGTAAGAGTGACCTTACTCTCGGCTAAGTCGTGCCTTTTTTGGAACATACACGAACGGACTACACTAGCTAGGCTAACTAGAGCTAGCGTAATGTATGTCGCGCAATTGCAAAAATTACATTCACTTAGCGTGATGTAAAATTTGTAACTTCGTTAGTTTTTGGAATTTCTATTTAGTTGTTTTGGTAGTGTTAAAAACGGAAACTGCCCAAAATTCAATTTAGCGTAGTGTAAAATTGCTGGTGTCGAAATTACCTTCCCCGTGTTTTGATTTCTTTGGGACTTTATAGCAGTGACGCATCTCGCTTCCTTTATCAGGAGCTTCGCGTCCATCTTGTAGAATCCATGGTCGGCTGAAATTCTTCCCTTTGCCATACGCAGATGGTTCAATAGGAACTTTGGGATGGAGCTTGATTCGTTCTAGTGGTCTTATCTTTAGTGTTTCTTCTTCATTTTCTGGTTCCGGAATATCAGCTTGAACACCAGCATCGGTATCGGTAGCTGCAGGATTCATGTTTTGCTAAACTTAAATTATTTTACGTGGAAAATATACTCAAAAGCGTCTTAGTGGTTGTTATGGATACGAATAATAATCTTACTTTTTTTTAAGACGAAACCCCAGCTTTGGTGAATTGGAACGCTAACGTCAAAAAATTCTAAATGTCAGTCAGCTGTTGATCTGGAAAATCGGCTTTTGTCAAATCGGAACTGGAAGATGGCTTGTCAAGTAGTCCGTAAACAAGATTTGCCCCCTCCGGGGGGCTACCGACCGATTCCTTATAAAAGGGTACCTGCAAAAACATTATTTAGCGGTAAGTAAAATAATAGTTTCACTTACTTTGATTTGCAAACAAAACTAATACCAGATTATGTAACTTACATTTATAGGTTAGGTTGTTTTGCTTTATAAACAGTTTATTTCATTCTACTGCCAATAGGAACACAAAGCATTATATATTATATTCAAAAATGTAACGAAAAAACAAAAAAACGACGGAGCATTGATTGTAACTCATGTTTTGCATTCACTATTCATGACCTCTGTATTTTATCGATTATAAATATTTTTGTTGTACCTAAGCTTAGACTAGTTGTAAGATAAATATTATAGGATATTGTCGAAATTCAACCCTTGCCTTGCATTGGAATACTGAAAGACTAACATATAAAGCCTACACTCATCATTTTGTTTTGATTTATTTTCAGGGTATACTATGTTTGCTGGCTACTTTGGTATCACAGCGTTTGCGATGTATCTGTATGCTAAGAACTACAAGCAAATAACCAAAGACCAGATTGAGATGCGGTCTGCCAAGATGGCAATATTCCCGATGTTGCTGGCTGAGAGGGACAGGGCATACTTGAAGCAAATCCGTAGGAACCGTGACGCTGAGACTGAACTCATGAAGGATGTACCTGGATGGGAGGTAAAATTCAGCTTTTAGATATTAAACATAACATTACATCACTCATGTATTGCTTGAAGGATAGTTACAGGGTACCTATAGAACACCCACGTTTCGGCAGTAATGTTTAAGTCCCATGTAATAGGGCACAAATCCAGACTCCAGGATCCGACTGAGAAGTTCAAGCTGGAAAAACCCTATAACTCTGCCTGGCCCAGGAATTGAACCCAGGACCTCGTGCTCCGCAAGAATCCTTGTGAACACTAGACAAACTAGAACACACTACACACAACTAGAATATATGTATATTAAAGTTACTATAACTCTATCACACAAATGGGCTCTGATACTCTTTGTATGGATATTAATACCTACAGGAAGTTATATTGAACTAATTTAGGTTGAATTAATTAACAATACCACCTACATTCAATATCATTTCAAATTAAATAGGTATGATTTTACAACCAATATCATTGCCTCTACCATTGTTTAGTTTAATAGATTTCTTAGTTTTCTTCCTTTAATTCTTTGTATGGAATGTAGATCCACACCAGACACAAAGGCTTTTTAATTGTTTCTGAAATTACTGGCATACAAAGGGTTATAGCCTATTTCAATTGTTGAAAAAGTACTGTTAAAGTGAAAAAGCCTATTAGGCATTTATCATAATTATGTTTTATTATGTAGTAATAGATCCTGTTTTTAAGTAAACAGGATTGTATCCTTTTTGTTCCTTACAAATTCAGTTGGAGCTTCAGTAGTATAGGTTCCAAGTTTAGAGGTATGAGGAACAGGATGTAAAGTGCACTCATCCTCATTGGAAAAGGGAGGATCCTCCGACCAGACGGGTGTCGTATCTGGCGGGCAACTTCCCAGAGGTTGAAGTCGGGAGCTTGTATATGTCGATCGCGCGGTAAACTCTAATTGCGCGATGCAGGATTTGTGTGACGTCAGGTCTTTGATGCGGAGTTCGCATGTGGAGATGCAGATGCCACACAAGTATACTAATGGAACTAAAGATAAATCAATAAGCATGTAATATCCACTTTCAGGGTTATGTTTTTCACGCGTATCTATGTATCTTTATAACAAAGGATTTTCTAAAGGCTGTCAAAATTTATACATCGATTGCTACGGGTTATTCCGATTATCCACACCAAAAAATCCACCCTAAGATGGATACTCGGAAACGTATGTCCGAATTCGTTATTTTTCTTCCGATTTTCTCCTTCGACAGTCATTTAGAAAAACTGGGCCAAGATACTTAGTAGACATTAGTATACCTATAAAAATACATACATATTACTTCTTTGAAGTAATATGTATGTACAACGACTTTTTACAAACAATTTAAGTTTGTAAAAAGTCGGAAGAACAATCAAAAATGATTTCCGAGTAACCACCCTTTTTTTTTTTTTAGGGTGTGTAGTTATCAAATAACTTCTCCCGCTCTGGCCGGAGCGGGAGGGTGTGTCAGACTTTTACTGACTAAAACCCACCCGTTTTCCTTCCGTTGCCTATGTGCCGGGGCCGCGATATCCCTTTCGGACAAACTCGCAACCCTGGCAGGCATTGGCCCTTACGGACCCCGTCAGTTGGTGCTGACATCTCTTTGAGGAGCACGAGTATCCACCCTAGGGTGGACAAACGGAATAACTGATTGCTACAGTTGCCTACAGCATAAACTAATCAATTTCCGATATTTTCAGGTCGGCACATACTACGGTGAGCCAGTATACACACGTCTTCCTCCTGATACCCTGGTGGACCCCATCTTCCATGAGTACTACGCCCACTCTAGGTCCTGGGAATGGTTCCAGCGCGCTTACCTGAAGCTGCGCTCTTAAGAAGGCAGAGACATCTGAGACATGGTGCTCATAATGCCATTTGTGATCTAAGAAGCCTCCTTGGTGCAAAGTTACAGTTTATAATTTTTATTTCTGCTGGTGACACAAAGTGCGGTTACTGTGTCTTTAGGTGATTTCATTTTTAATAAAGCATAGTATGAAATGGTGAGTTTTATTTTTATAAGAATAAGAATAGGGCTAAAGTGGAAAACCAAAGAAACAATGGATGGACTGTGTGAAAGATGATATGGCTATAGTACTCCAGACCGTATTTCGGCAATGGCGGCCAATCTCAAAGGACACTACTAGCCTTCGGCGCGGGAGATATTATACTGCACAAGTGTGTGCGCAAGACAGGTGTACTCTTTCTTCCCTCACTCTCATAGTCAGATGGGACGGCAATCCGACACGACCGGAGACAGATCAGGCGCAGGACCAACACAAAAGCGTGCTTTCCGAGAAAGCACGCTTTTGATATGGCTAGAATAGGGGTGACTATTGAGATGATGACTAATAGAGAAGTATGGAAGAAGACAAGTTGCGAGTACGCCAAATAAATTGCGATAAGGACAGGAGAATGATGATGTATTTTAAAATGAACTAACAATATATATGGGCAGGTTTATTCTGTGGGGCAGTGTTATAATATGTGAACTGTTCAACCTTGGGTCCTAACTTTTGATGTTTTTGATGTAGAAATGAAATGAAATGAAATGAAATGAAATGAAATGAAATTGTTTATTCTGTAAATAGGATATAGGAATCACTTTTACACGTCATATTAAAAATATATTAAATTTTGCTAGATGAGTTCGGCGTTTCCTATCCGACTACTCTGAGAAGAAAGGCCGAAACAAACTCAGAGGTCACAGTCTCTTTTAAAGTCCAGACATAATCTTGGTCAAGCCATATGAGGACCATGTAGATTCATGTCTGAAATGGTCTTTTGAGAAAAGAACCACACAGATTTGAGTGGACCTGTCCAGTCAGTGCAAGCATTTGTCAGTAATCGTGGAGCTCAACTCAGAACAAAAGGAGCTCAACTCGACGAACAATACCAAAGAAAGGACATTTGGGTAGGCCGCATAAACTACTCAAACTGCCAGACCATCATTAAAACTAACTGAGAGAGGATAAAAAAGGAGTAATGAGAAAAAAAAATTAAATTAAAAAATATCCACATAGTCCTCACATTCACAATAGGTAATTAAAATAATATTATACTTTACAAAGTAATCATGTCATTTTGTTTTAATGTTTAAATAAAACTGGTATATTTTAATGATTTTACTAAATAATTCTAATGTCAAGTTTTATGGTTTTATCACAAGGTTTAGCAGAGCGAGCAGCTCAATCCCAAGCTTTTTTATCTTCTAAATAATCTGAAATTTTATAGTACCCTTTTTTACAAAGTTTGGTTTTAATACAAATTTTAAATCGTTTAATGGGTAAGTTTCGAATGTCAATGGGAAGTTTGTTGTAAAAGCGTATACATTGACCCATGAACGAGTTGCCTACTCTGTGGAGACGAGTGCGATGTACAGCAAGGTTGTGTTTATTCCTGGTATTTAAACTATGAATATCAGACATTTTCTTAAAATTTGATATATTCTTGTGTACATACATTAGGTTTTCAAAAATATATTGTGAGGCTAGAGTTAGAATATTTACTTCTTTGAATTTTTCTCGAAGGGAATCTCTCGGACCTAGGTTGTAAATGGCTCGAACAGCCCTTTTCTGTAGAACAAAGATAGTATTAATGTCCGCACAGGTTCCCCAGAGAAGAATCCCATATGACATAAGACTATGAAAATAACTAAAATAAACAATTCTGGCTGTATCTACGTCAGTTATCTGTCTAATTTTTTTAACAGCATAGGCGGCCGAACTAAGCTTTCCTGACAATTTTTCTATGTGTGGGCCCCATTGTAATTTACTATCAATAGTGATTCCAAGAAAAACTGTCGACTCAACAGGGTCCAGTTCTATTCCATTAACTTGAACATTGGTAGTTAGCTGCCTGACATTTGGCGTTGAAAATTTTATGAGTTTAGTCTTGTTTTCGTTCAGAAGAAGATTATTTACATTAAACCAATGCACAACTTTAGAGAGTGCATCGTTAATTTGTTCAAATGAATGAATGAATGAATGAAATGCACCGATCCCAGCGTGGTTTAACCAGACTCGATAAATCGAATGAACCCCAAGATTTGCACTAGCCCATGAAGCCTCATGTTTCATGGGACTACAAAGGCCATTGCATATCTAGGAGTAGACCGGGGGGCGCGGGTAATGGTAAGGAAGACGTGCCCTTAGGATAAGGAAGGATTTGAGAGCCATACCGGATATGCATCCTAGAGTAAGCATAGGAATAGTGGAGAGACGGGTGTTAATTATCTATGGATGGGCATCTTTTGCGACGTCTTCGTTATGTTGGTTCGAGTCGATCTTCACCGGTGTATTTTGAGAACGGGGATACGCTGCTTTCTCAGCTTTTTCTATACTGCTGCTGTGCTGTGTTCGATTTTGCTGTGTCTAAGTCTTCGTCAGAGGCGTCGCTGCTATCCGTTTCAGGTTTCTTGTACATCTCGCTGGCGGCCTTCATGATCTTGGATCTGTCTGTAGCCTTATCCATCCAAAAGTCTAATTCCTTGTCGAAATAAGTCGAGTCCTGCTTAAGATTGTCGTTCCATGTGTAAATAGGACGGCCTACTTTCTTATATTTGGCCTTATACTCCATTGCTGCGTGTAAAAGGTGTGGTTTGCCACGCCTGTGGACGTGTGCGAGATAGCACATTCTGTGGTTCTTGATGCGTTTGGTTACAGTTTTTCCATCTAAGATTTCGTGCATCTTCTTTTGTGTTGGTTTATTTCTGGCGTGGTTAATCAAGTCTCTCATGATGACTCTCTCATATCTTCTCAGTCTTGACCTATTAGCTTTGGTGATTGCCGATACTTTCAATCCGTATATCATGCAAGGTACTATAACCATTCGATACATGAGTCTGGCTAGTTTCCAGTCCATCTTTGAGTTTATTATGAATGGTAATAGTGACTTTGCGTTTCTAGTGGCCTGTTCACACCGTTTTCTAACTGTGCTTCTCCTGCTTAATGCAGATGTTATGTATGTACCTAGATATTTAATTTCGTCGACAGTATGTAGTTTTAATCCGTTCATTGACACGTAAGTCGCTTTCTGTTTAGTTAATGGGTCTCTAATTAGAATTTTTGTTTTAGTTTCGTTTATTTGTAGGCCGACACTACCTAGTAGGGGTTTAATATGGTATACAATACCTTCTAACCCTTTTAGGTCGTCTGTAATGAAGATGAGGTCGTCCGCAAATGATAACACCAAGGGGAGTGATATTTCAAGATCTTGGTCTAATTTAATTAACTGAGTTTCCTCTTCGAGGGTTCTAAGGACCTCATCCATGACCAGTGTAAAAAGGCGAGGAGATAGTGGGCAACCCTGTTTGACTCCCTTTCCTTTAATGATCCAACTACTTTGCTGACCACACCATTTGATGTGTGTTCGTTCATTCATGCAAACTTTGATTATCCTGTTAGTTAGCGTCATATTAGATCTTTGTATTAGAATGTCTCGTAGTGCTTGGAGGTTGACGTTGTCAAAAGCTTTTTCTATATCCAGAGCGAGTACATAGATTCTTTTACCTGCGCGCCATTCTTCGTCCAGAACCCTTTTTAGTGTAAATATGTGATCATCTGTAGATCTATTGTTTAAAAAAGCCGCTTGGTAGTTACCCAATTCTTTTATTGTTTCGTCTAATTTTTTAAAAACGTAGGAGGCGTAGATTCTGTAGCCCGTATTGCAAACCGATATTCGTCTATAGTCATTTGAATCTTTAGGGTTGTTTTTCTTTGGAATTGGTACTTGTACTGTTTCTAGCCAGGTGTCGGGCGCTTCATTTTGTGTCCACGCTTTGTTCATGTGCTTGGTGACGGCTTCCTGTAATATCGGCGGCATTGCTTTGAAGAGCTCAATTACCACTTGGTCTGTTCCGGGCGCTGTCCCGTTCCGCATGTTGTTAATTATTTCCATTACTTCGTCCAGTGAGGGTCCTGCATTTTGTGCGGTGGATACCCGTTTTGTTATGGTAACCGTTGGTATAGGTAGGCCCTCGGAGGTTTTTAGGATTTGCTCCCATTTGGACATTGGTATATAAGCGGTTCTTTTCCGGCGTTTGGTAGTTTGCTTGTTTTTCCTGTAAAATAGATAAAGTACCTGCATGCGTTTTGATGGATGTTTTTTCCCCAATCCAGTGAAGAATGCACTGGATTCTTTGTTTTCTTCTTCCGTTTTAATCATATGAAGTATTGCCTGACATTCCTTTACGCGATTATGTCTATTTGGGTTATCTAATTGTCTTCTTTGTAGGAATTTAGCCTTTTGGAGGTTAGCAAGAGCTATACGATGTTCCCTAGAGTGACTCTGTTGAAAAGTTAAGGTTTCCTGGGCCGCCGCTTTTAATACTTCAGTTATGGTACACCATGGTATTTCGACGCTTTCATCTGTTGAGTCTATTCCGACGTTTTCCAATTTTTTGATTATGCAAGCTTGGTATTTTGCTTTGGTTGATTTGATATTGAGAGCGGCATAGTAGTATTGTTTGTAATTGAAATCCTTGGTCTTTATTGTTGTTTCATTTTTTTGAGTCTGGTGTTTATTGTTTTCATCATTGTTTATGATTCGGTTTGTTCTTAGCTGCCCCCAAATTATTTTATGGTCAGATATGGCCCTACCTGCCCATTCGCCTTTAATATACTTAAAGAGTTTTTCTGTTGTCTGTGGCGTAATAATGTGATCCAATTGTGATTTCTGCGTGCCCTTTGACCATGTTATCTTGCATGATGTTCTCGCTTTTGTTGTTTCTATTTGCAGTTTTTCCCTGCTGACTATATCCATTAACATTTCACCGTTGTAATTGGAGTAGTCGTGATGGAGATTTTGGTGAATCAGCCCTTTGCGTTGGAAACTTATTGTATCTTGTCTACCAATATGAGCGTTAAAGTCCCCTAGGATGATTAAAGTACATTTCCTTGGTTTTTGTCTGATCAAGTTTAGTATACCCGTGAAGGATCTGGTTGCTTTAGAGGTACAGCTGTTGATGTGAGAGTTAATTATATAAAGCGGAGCAGGTTTGTCGCTTCCCCTACCAATTTTAAGAGTTATTGTCATCACGTCGGTATCGCAATTTCTATTTATTATTTCAATTTGGGAATCCTTTCTGACTAGAATTGCAAGTCCCCGTTGAGCTTTACCTGCGGTTCCGGATAGGTGCCATTCGTAATGGGTGGAGTTGTACGTTCCTAAGTTCATCCCTGTTTCTTGTAGGCAGGCTATGTGAATGCCCCTATTTGAAAGTTCCGCGTCTATTTTATCTTTTTTGGCCGGTTTCGAGGCCCCACGAACGTTCCAAGTTGCAATGCGCAGGTCTGAGCAAGTGTACTTAGTCGCGGCAGAAGGCAAATTTCTAAGTATTGTGTATCCGGTGTCGTCCGCGAGTTCAGCCGATAACGGTGTACATAATGTTGATGTTAATTGTTCATCCGGTGTTAATGAGCAAGCTAGTTGGGGGCTGCTCAGAATTCGGGGTTTAGTAGGCTGCCCTTGTTCGTCTCTTTTGTTGTATTTATTGCCTACCGTTTCGGCATGTTGTGGTGTATCTTTGTTAGTTGTTTTATGCGTTAGACTTTGCAGCTTATTGTTGTACTGTTCATCGGCGCTTATGACCCAGCTATCATAATGTTGATCTTTGTAAATGATATGTATGTTTCCGTGTACTGGTTCGCCGGCAGGTGAGTAGACCAGTGTGTTCCCGTAGTTATTATGCACATGCACATTTACGAGATAGAATTCGGCCGCGGCGATTAGGATGTCTTCCCCTCCCCAGAACGTCTCGTTAAACTGCGCGGTTATGTAGTTTGTTATCATTTGTTCCTGAGAGAGCTTGCTGTTAGGAATAGAGTCTTGAATGTTATTCCTAAGTGCTAAGCAAATTCTGGCTTCGTCGCGGTTATCCGAAACATACGTAGCTAGGTCTCGGCGTATTGACATATGGCCAAATGTTAACCCCATTAAAAGATTTAGTTGATGGGCGATCGCACTAAACAGACAATTGCCATCCTTTTGCATGGCCGCTATTATTACCATTGTAACACTATTGTTTGGGACTCTGGACCCCACGTGTTGAGACACAGAGCTACAAAAGTTTGACAGGGTCATGCGTTGATTGAGATTTATTAGATACCCTCTGTTTTTCTATTGAAATATAACTTGTTATGCAGTTTTTGTTTTTGTTGAGTGGGCTTTAGGCTCATCACACGTGTGCCTTTCTTCACAAAAACTCGGGTAAATTGTTCGACCGAAACACGACAAAAAGAAGTTGCTTTAGACGCGACTTTTTGGAAGGCAATGGAAATTGCCAGAATGTTACGCAATCTAAATCGACACTGTTATTTTTGTTAGAGTATATATTATAATTTTTATCTTGATGTTCTCGTTTTACTATATACTAAATATGTAGCTTAAAAGTAAGCGTTGGTTCAGTGCGAAGCATCAAACCTTTAAACTTCGCCAGTCACTACGCAGCCGCAGATATGCGCTAACGATGTTGACGCTTAATCTAACAAATAATCTACCGAACTTTGTCGCTGAATTTTGGCCTCGTAATCGAAATAAAGCCGGGAATTTAATTCAGTTCTCGTGATCGATACACTTACTAGAAACAATTTAAGGTGTAAGTCTTTTTGGTATCTGGATCTACCGTTGGACTTAGCATTAAGCATGCGTTTGAACTATGGGAGTTTGATTTATTAACTGAGTGATTAGCAGAACGCCCTGACATAAAAGGAATGATCTCACCGGGTTTTTCTTATTACGACGTTTCTGGTTCCCTGGAAACCTTGGGCAGACGATAAGGCCTTCGGATGCCCTGGATCGCTCGCTCTGGGTCATGAACGTACGTAGGCTTAGCACACCTCACTTTTGCACTTAATGTAATTATTTGTAGACGCTTGAGTCATAGCCACATTGAATAAACAAAACACTCGATGATATTTTTATTTTGACCGGCAAAAAACGCGTTGGATCTTGTTTCGGACCCAAGCCCGTCCACGTGTGCGATAAAAGACGCGGAGCGCTCGAGACGTCCTTCCGCAACGGCGTCCAGATGAACCCTCCTGCATCGTTAATTTGTTCAAAGTTAACTAACTGACGTTTGATTTTAAAAATAAGGGAAGTGTCATCTGCGAATAATACGATCTTGTGATTATCCCTTATGTGGTAAGGTAAGTCATTTATATAAATTAAAAATAAGAAAGGACCTAGAATTGAACCCTGCGGAACGCCCATGGTGACTGCAGATCCTGCAGATCTCTTGCCATTAACATCGACCCTCTGAATTCTGTTGTTCAGATAAGAAGTCAGAAGGTCGAGAGCTTTGTTCCTCATACCATAGTGGTACAGTTTCTTGATGAGTGTATCATGATGTACGCAATCGAAGGCCTTGGACAAGTCGCAGAAAATGCCAAGAGCATCCTGCGACTCCTCCCAGGCCTCGAATATGCTCTTCAGTAATTCCACGCCCGCATCTGTAGTTGAACGACCCTTTGTAAAACCAAACTACAAGCCAAGCTACAAGCTACTTTGGACTTATTTACAGTACAACTATTTTCTTAATGTCCGTCGGCAAACTTCGTAGTTCGTCAGTCGTCGGATTTCTATCAGTTGCCCTTTGCACTTGGTAAATATGGTTGACGGCAACGCGGGCGCAGCGGTAGGAGTCAATACGTACAAGCACCAAGTGCAAAGGGCAACTGATAGAAAGCCGACGACTGACGAACCACGAAGTTTGCCGAGGGACATTAACAAAATAGTTGTACTGTAAAATTTAAACACTGAAAACTTCGATCAATAATATTAACTGGAACCTTTTTTTTTTCAATTCAACGTAAACATGGGAATTAAACATTAAAACGACTTCTCCATTTTATAAACAAAACATTTATTACTTTCACCATCCAGTATACAAAAATGTAAACATAATTCTTACAAAAAATCACTTCATACTAGTTCATTATTTATTTATCGAAAAGAAAAGTGATAATTTTCATTTCAATAAACAAACAAGTATTTAAATAAATTGATCACATCACCAAAAAACAAGTTTGCAAATTAAATGCATAATATAAGCTCATCCTTAACCACCAATTTCATAAAAAAAGGTTGCATTTCACCGAGTTGCACAAGCACTTTACAACTGTATTGCATCGACATAAGGTTCAAACTGCAATGATTCACGTACGCGCAACCGTAAAATGCGACAAATAATGTACAAATATTAAATCTAAGTTTATTATATTCATGTAGGTACTTATCTAAGTAAGAAGGACATAAGACTTTTATTATATCCTAATTTCTAATCGTTTTTTTTAATAACAGAACTAATAATACCTACACCCAACAGGAAATTCAATAGAAACTTAGGAGGGACTTTTAAATGCCTGCAGCCTACCCATCAACTGCATCAACACAGAATTGTGATTTTAGGCTGCCAAAATAAAATGTACTTTTAATAACTAAATCATGTTACCATTATAAATTGCCGAAAAAAATGGATGTTTTGGGATTCAGGATTGCAAGCTCGCAACTTCACATTACTTTTTTTGTTGCTGAGTATCGCTCTCGGTAAAATAGTATGTTTAATTTGTAATACTTGAAACGATACTTTGAGACTTTTACCCTACACTACACAGTATACGTATCATTTTATAACACAGTCTAGTCCTCCTAGTCACCTACTGTCAGTGTGAACGAGGCTTTATATTTCATAAAATCGACGTTTCACTAAATGCTCTTATAACTTTACTATCATTGAAATCTGAGGTTCATAAAAAAAAATGTGTGTTGATACGGGCCGCAGAGCACGGAATCGCCGCACGCGCAGCGTCTAGAGACGGCAGTACTTATAAAATTCGAGGCGCTGGAAGTGCGTTGAGGGCACAGCTCCTGTCATCTTCGTCATTCATAGCCGTTTCTTCACGTCATTTGAGACGTAGTGCAAGTAAAACGGTGACACGCTTGGTTTGTATGGAAACTTTTGATAGTGCATCTCCGTGCTGTGATTTGGGCTATATTTTTATAAATGTAGGCCAATGTACCGCTAATGTAATTAAAGTAGTCATGGCAAACGGCTGAAACTGTTCTACCTAACTATTGAGGTAAATATTTAAATGTATGAATATTTATTACAGTATTAACTCTGAATTCTTTGGTTATATAGTAATATGAAAGGAAACTTTACACTAAGTGCTAAGGTATGTTGAGGTAAGTTCGTCGCTGGATTAAGACCGTACAAAACAAATATTGCGCCAACTAATTAAAAAAAAAATTGCCCTTATTGTCGTCGGGGTAAAATATACTGGCGAACACAATGTTTTCCGCCATAAATAATATTCCTGAATTGGCCGGTAATTCCGGATACGGTCTTATCCCAGCGCCGAACTAACCCCAACACGCTATGCTAAATACATTTTGTGCACAATACATATTATTTGAGTAAATTATCAGTTTTCTAAATCATTTACAAACAAGTCTTCCTTTTAAATGGTTAATATTTTTTATATTAAACGTGGACTTATAAGGGTTTCCTCCCATATACCTCAGAAATTCACACCGTTTGTCTAAATATTGGTGGGAAATGACTCAGCCTTACCTATTTGGACTTCTTTATGATAATCTTTGGCTTCAGCTTGTGGGTCCTCAGTTTATGCATATGACTCATGACGAAGTACATTCCTGGGAAGGTCAGAAACAGTAGGTAAACTCTAAGGAACGTTGGCATATGGAAGGCGAAGTTCCATTCATTTGGCAGTCCCACTGTGAACCTATTAGTTTCCTCAAAGTATGGTATATTCCGGAGTATGACTATAGCTTCGCATATAATGCCGATAGGGTAGAGCGGTATCCACATCGTGTAGCGGAGCCAAGTCAGTATGTAGATTTCCTTTTTGTATAGCTGTGAGATATAGTATGGGTACCTGAAATAAAACAAAAGAACCCATAAAACACCATCAAAATATTTGCCGAAACTGGATAAATGGGAGAATAATCGACAGTGATATTCTCAAGATTAACAATCTATTTTTAAGTAATATAAAAAACGAGCGAGCCTTACAGTAGTCGCTTAGGATGTGTAACATCTGACATCTTGACTGACAGTACCAAACTCTCAGAAAATGGATTCGAACCATCTGACGGCCAAGTCTAGCACCGCGCGTGCGCATTGTTCAAATCAAATAGCGCGCGCTTCCTCGGCTTCCTGTTACACACTTCCGTCCCTTTTCACGAAATCTCTCTCATAGATTGCAGGAAAGCGAAAAGATGTTACACTTCAAAAAAGAGTTTCAGGAGGTCTATGTAGGAAATCTCAACAAAATTATAACAGTTGTGATTTGTTGATCGATATTGGAAAACAGTTTAAATTAATTAGGTTTTCAGAAGGTGTAAGCCTCAATAACAGTCTCTAAGTGGCTGACTTACCTAACAACTTCAATCATGCTCCACATAACGAAGAGATAGAAGACCACAGGCTTTGAATGCATGCGTGGCTCAGCTTCAATCATCACGAACAGGACAAACGCTCGACCGCTTACTTGCAGGAACGGAACTAATACTCCACCCTGTAACCATGTTATAAAGAATGGTGGTTAGCTGAGATATTAAAATTAAATTAATTTTATGGGGTGGAATTTATATAAAGCCTATAAAGTAACATGTTAAAACAAAAAAAAATAGATTTGATGTTTTTTTTGGGTCAACGACCCTAATTATGTAGTTACGTTACTTGGTTCGTTACAAACGAATGCTAATTTCCAGGTCCATCAATTATTCGATTTATCGTGTATATAGGTGTTTATAGGAATTCATGGACATAAAATTAGCATTCGTTAGTATTCGGAAATGCGATGATTTCCGAGGGACATTAAGAAAATAGTTGGACTGTACACGAATAGCAGTCGTTGAACAAAAAAAAAAAATCTCGTGTTTAGAGATACTTTAATTTGACCCTGTAGTACAAAAATTGTAAATTGGTGAAAACAACCCCATTCACCTCAAATAAACAGTTTCGTAGGTGTTTGCACAGGGTATTAAAGTTCACTCATCCTCTATAGACGAGGGAGGATCCTCCGACCAACCGGGTGTCGTGTCTGGCGGGCAACTGCCCAACGATTGATGTCGGGAAAGTTATCTACATGCTGTTCACGCGGTAAACTCTAATTGCGTGATGCAGGATTTGTGTGACGTCAGGTCTTTAATGCGTAGTTCGCATGTGGGCATGTAGATGCCGCCACAGTGTCTTCAATATGCGAAAAGAGCTTGATCTTCTACCTCCATTTACTTTAATTATCTGGCTGATATTGCCATACAAAATTCTGTTTTTATTGATTTTTTAATTTGACTAGAAATAAAATTTGAATGTGTCTTCCCCTAAGGGACTTTACATAAGAAATTATTATCAAAACTAACTTTCTTGTTCTGAACTGTGAACTGCTATAAAACATTTATTACTTTTCATGACTTCTACGTTTCTGACCATAAGGTTCAAATTATGCCAATCAGATGAAGTATTTCTAGTTTTCAACTCACCCTAGTGTATCCAAACAGCGGATGCATAACTTCAAGATACTGTAGAAGTTGTAAGAACTTCATGGCTGGTCCAACATGCTCATACGTATCAGCAACTGATTCATACTCGAGCTTAGCGTATCTAACGGCTATAACAGCCAGCACGTATGTGTAGCCCACGAATTGGAACAGGTTGTATAGCTTCAAGTATACTTTTTTGAGGTCCTCTGAAATGGGAGAGATGGTATATGGTTATTACATTTTCAAAAATTCAAACTCAAAGCATCGCCCATTCCAAAGCGTAATAGGTTCCTATTTATGAGAAGAACAGGCAAGAAACTCCATGAAATGGATACTCTTTTAAAACAAAACAATAACTGGGACATATGAAAGTTAAGGCTTAATTGACTTGAATGCGGTTTTGCTTGATAAGCTCGACAGACTGCTCAACTATGGTATCCGGTTCATATTTAACTTAAGGAAATATGAGCATGTGTCGAGTTACAGGTCTGAGCTCAAATGGATGTCTATTCGCCAAAGAAGAAGTTTACGCGCTTTGACCACGCTTTTTTCCCTTCTGAACACACCCACCCCTCCTTCTTATCTCATGTCTCACTTCCAATATCTATGTTCTTCACACGCTAAGAATCTGCGTTCTTCCAACAATCTTCTTCTACTCTGTCCTTCTCATACTTCTGACTTTGTTCATTCTTCCTTTCATATTCGGTCCATTCTACTCTGGAATGCGCTTCCTCTTGATATCAGGACGGCCACTAGTCGTTATGCATTTAAGCGGAAATTGCAGTTATTTTCAAAACAAATAGTGTAGAGTCATCTCAATTACCTAATTTCCTTTGAATTTGTATCCTTATTTATATATATATATAATGTAGATATATATTATAGTAAATATGTATGTACATGTATCATAAGTTTATAAACTATATGTGTACTTGTATACATATTTTATTTATAATTTATTTTTGACATTTTATTTATTTATTTATTTATTTATATATATGACGGAGAAAGTACCTCCGTAGTATTTTTAAAAAGTATGACGTCAGCATTGCTGACGTCGCTGGTGTTATTTTCCTGGTGATCACCCATCTTCGATTTTCAAAGAAAACTTCACGACTTGTTTCAAAGCTTTGTTTATTTGACAGCGTAACGACTTCCCAGAGAGGTCCGCACTGTCCAGCGGCTCGAACAAGAATGACTCGAGTGCTCACAGTGCGGCCGTATTTATAGGGATCGTCGCACGTGCACATTTTTAGGTTAAGTATTAGACTATGCAAATTACAATTAATTTTGATATTAATAGAAGTAGGTAACATGTTTAACGTAATTTTACATCGTAATAATCAATCAATAAGTTTGTAAACTAATTTTAAACAATCAAATTATTGAACTTAATTATTTCATTACGAACGAACGACGAACTATTGTAGTTGCGCCGATACGGCCATACTGACAGGCGGTGCGCGCTCTGCACCAGCCTCGGTGATTCTCGTTGTAACCTGTAAGTAAAGAAGGATTTTCTCTGAGTTGGATATCTGTTAAGCAACTTGCGTTGCTTCTATGTTGGTTGTTACATGACAATTTTGTTGTATGTATGAAAATATTAAGGTTTGTAAGTTCTCGAAGATTTGTAGGTTCTCGAAGGGTTCTCGGAGGTTCTCGAAGGGTTCTCGGAGGTTCTCGAAGGGTTCTCGGAGGTTCTCGAAGGGTTGTCGGAGGTTCTCGAAGGATTCTCGGAGGTTCTCGGAGTATCGTAGATGCGGTAAAGGTTCTCGTGGGTGTATTTGGAATTATTAATATTGAATTGAGTTTCTTACCATTTATTCTGGTGGGTTTCGGATTGGCTGTTCTTGCAGCTCTTCTCGTGAGGTCGTTGGAATAGGCTCGGTTGGTGCTGTAGAGTCTCGGTGAGTAGGTGATTCGTTTCCCGCCGATACGGTCAACTGTTCACCCGGTTGTGGAGCACGGCGCAGCTGATCATGGGCAACCTTGCGGGGTCGTCCTCTGCCGACAACTTTCTTCACCAAATATCGATCATTTTCCAGTATTCTACAGATTTCGTATGGCTCGCTGAATTTAAGGTCTAGCGAGGTTTGGTTGCGAGGATTATTCTTGATTAATACGTAGTCTCCTCTTTGAAAATGATGGATTTTGGCTTTGCGTAGGTTGAAGCGTTGTCTGTCTTGTTCGCTTGCTCGTATCGTTTTCTGTTGTACCTGTCGAGTAAGTGCTTCGATATCGATGGTTTCATTGTCAATATCCACCAAGTTGAGAAGCTCTGGAGGAACGCAGTGCTTTCGTTGTGTAATGAGTGTCAGTGGAGCAACACCGGTGACACGATGAGTTGTACAGTTGATTGCCAGTTGAAGTTCTTCTAGTGCAGTGTGCCATTGCTCTGTTTCGTAGTTTTTGATCATCACCAACGCATTCTTGATGGTTGCAATGACCCTTTCAACTTGACCATTTGCTCGGCTGACTCCTGGGGCTATAGCGTGGATATTTATTCCGATCTGGTCCCAGTAGTCTTTGAACTCGCCTAGGAACTCTCTTCCTCCATCGACTATGATTTGGACTGGTGCACCAAATAGATACACAGTACGTTTCAGAGCAGCCAATGTACAGTGTGGGTTTTTGTTGCTGGCGAAGTAGAGTAAAACATACTTCGAGAAGGCATCAATGGTGACTATGACGTACTGCTGATCATCTGAAGTGCCCAGTTTTCCTGTTATGTCCATATGAATAACTTGAAAGGCAGCCGTTGGTTTTTGTATTGGATGTAATTGGGCTTGAATAGCACCGGATCTTCCTTTGGATGTTCGGCATATTACGCAGTTATCCACAAATCTTCGGACAGTAGAAGTCATTTTCTTGAACCAATAAGTTTCTCTGATCTTCTGCAATGTCTTTTCCCAGCCGGGATGTTTCAGTGCCGTGTGAAAAGAATTGATAATACTCCATTGGAAGGACTTGGGAACGACTGTACTATGCTGCTGGCCGAAGACAGGGTCATTGACGTTCTTTTTTAAGACGTTATCCTCCAAGACGTAATCTTCTACAGGGCTGTTGTCACTAAGGCTGTCCATTATTTGTCTTAGTTCCTCGTCCCGTCGCTGTTCAATTTTGAGCCAGTTCAAGTCTCTTGTCATAACGTTGACTGCAAACTCAGTTGGGTTTCTGCTGAAATAATCAGCATGCTGAAGCCGTTCGCCTTTGCGGTACTCAACTTCAAAGTCGTAGTTTTGCAAAAACGCCCACCAGCGATGAATCCGTGGCAAGAGATCCTTTTTGTGTTTGGACGCTTTTAATGCGTTGCAGTCCGTTATCACGATGAATTTTCGCCCATACAGGTACTGGCGAAAGTGTTTTATAGCACGCACCACTGCCAGTGTCTCCAACTCGTAGGAATGGTAGCGACTTTCAGCTTCCGTGGTTCTCATACTCATGAAAGCAACTGCATGTTGACGTCCATCAATCACCTGTACCAGTACTGCACCAAATCCGAGGCTACTTGCATCCGTGTATAGTTGTATGGGTGCTTCTTCTTGGAATAATGTAAGTACTGGAGCAGACGTTAGGCACTCGATGACTGTGTTACGTGCTTTCTCGTGTTTATCATCCCATACCCATTTAGCACCTTGTTTCGTCAGTTCGTAGAGAGGTACCATTATGCGAGAAAAGTCTGGGATGTATTTCCTAAAGTATCCAGCCAGACCATTGAACTGCCTGACCTGTTTGACAGTCTTAGGCACTGGAGCTTTGACGAGAGCTTCTACTTTTCGCGGACTTGGTCGTACTTGTCCATCAGAAACTACGTTTCCGAGATATTCGATGGATCGTTTGAAGAAACTGCACTTGTCAGCATTGATAGAAAAGCCAGCGTCTTGTAGTGCTATGAGTATTCGCTCCAGGTGTGATATTCCCTCAGGGAAATCAGTGCATTTACTCAGCACGTCATCCACGTAGACCTGTGCAGCTGTTCCCAGCAATGATGCTAAAGCTCTGTTGATGCATCGCTGGTAAACTGAACAGGCATTGCTCAAACCAAACGGCATGGTGAGGTATTCATATAAACCATCTGGTGTGACGAAGGCGGTCTTCTCTATGGAGGTTTCACCAATAGGAATCTGGTGGAAACCTGCTGCCATATCAAGGCTTGTGTAGAACTGCCCATTTGCCAACTGGTCAATCTGATCAGAAATCAGCGGAAGCGGGTAGTGGTCACGTAGAGTATTCGAGTTAAGTTCTCGAAAGTCTACACAAAGCCGATCGTCACCATTCTTTTTCTTGACTAAAATGATGGGGCTTGAGTAAGGAGATTTACTTTCTCGAATGATGTTGTGTTCCAGAAGTTCTTGAATTATGCTGCGAACCTTCTCTCGTTCCACTGGACTGAGGCGATATGGTCTTCTTTCCACGAATTTTTCAGGGTTTTTCAGTCTGATTTCTAGTTCACCGGTGTTGACTCGAGTCTTGGGATATCCACGAATAAACAGGTGTTCGTATTTATTCAGAAGTCGACGTAGTTGCAAGAGTTCATCTTCGTTGGTTAGGTCACAGTCCAGGTTGTTGAAGAGAGGAGTACTCATACTCACATGGTTGACAAGTGTTTTATGAATTAGCTTCGTCCCGTTGCATGTAATTATCATACTTAGATTAGTACCATGAATCAGGTTCATACCCACTAAAATGTCTGTTGACATTTCATAGTCGGGCAATACGTAAAACTCCAGCTCAATACTGATGGTGTCTATAACGCACACCGTTATAAGTTTTGTTAACGATAGTGCGGGGAATTGACCAATTCCTTTCAAATAGTTGACTACTGGTCTCCTCTGACCGGGTAGAACTGCAGCGAGAGATTCTCGTATAATTGAGCATTCCGCTCCGCTATCGAACACAGCCTGCAAAATCCTTTCACCTATTTTGATGGCGGTTGGAGCCAGCTTATTGCTTGCTACGCAGTTCATGTTTGAAGTCAACGAACGTTCACGTCTGAAGCAAGTTTCGTAAGTGTGACCTGGTTTCTTGCAATAGGTACAGGTAGGTGGGGTTGTTGTTTTTGAATCCTTTTTATCAGCTTCAGGTTTATTTTCTGAAGGTTTGAATCTGCAATCGTTGGTGGAGTGGTTTGTCTTCTTACATATACGGCAGCTTGATGTTGATTGTGTATTGTCCGTGAAACGTGGACGCTTGATATGCATTGTGGAGCTTGAGCTTGGGTGAGCACGCTTCTTCCGTATGGATGTTGCAACCGAGATGAGTTCAGGAACAGTGGTTGCTCTGGTATTCAGTAGTTCGATACGCAAACGCTCATCGTTAACGCATCCAATCACTGCTTCCACAGCGTGTTCGTCTCCTAGTTCGTCCTTGGTGACCCTTCTCCATAGGATCCATGCGCGTGACAAAAATTCCGCAATGTCTTTTGTCGAATCGTAAACATGTTCTCTGAACATGATGATGTCTCGGGAGTATCTATTTTCAGGTTCAAACGTGGTGATGAGGTTCTTCCGCAACTCTTCCCACGTATTAGTAGTCACCATCCAATCATCGATCCACATTTTTGCACGCCCCTTCAACAGGCTGCAGACTTTCATGCGGACATCGAAGTCATTCAGCTTGTAGGCTTCAATCGCTTGATCTATATGCTGGCACCATTCTCGTACACCGATGTGGGTGTCCGGGTCGAACGACGGTAAGTAGACGTCCTTGATCCTTATTTTTGATTCGGTGGGTGGAGCACATAAGCGCTCCGACATTTTCTGCATCGTCTCCATCATTTGCATCAGGAACTGTGGTGGTATCCCATTCATCTGCATTCCATGGTGAGTGTATGTTTGCGGTCTTGATTGTATTACAGCTTCCAATGGTGTGTTCGTGACGAACACAGGCCCATGCTGCTGTGTGTTGGTCGGTTCCGGTTGATCAGGTGGTGAACGGGCTGATGAGGAAGTGGCTTGGGTAGGAGCCTCTTGCAATCCCACTTCTGATGACGGAGAAAGTACCTCCGTAGTATTTTTAAAAAGTATGACGTCAGCATTGCTGACGTCGCTGGTGTTATTTTCCTGGTGATCACCCATCTTCGATTTTCAAAGAAAACTTCACGACTTGTTTCAAAGCTTTGTTTATTTGACAGCGTAACGACTTCCCAGAGAGGTCCGCACTGTCCAGCGGCTCGAACAAGAATGACTCGAGTGCTCACAGTGCGGCCGTATTTATAGGGATCGTCGCACGTGCACATTTTTAGGTTAAGTATTAGACTATGCAAATTACAATTAATTTTGATATTAATAGAAGTAGGTAACATGTTTAACGTAATTTTACATCGTAATAATCAATCAATAAGTTTGTAAACTAATTTTAAACAATCAAATTATTGAACTTAATTATTTCATTACGAACGAACGACGAACTATTGTAGTTGCGCCGATATATACTTTATTGTACACCACAAAAATACATAAAAAAAAATAAAAAAAATTACTAAAATAATAAATATATATATATAAATATTTTTTTTTAATATTTTTTATTATTATTATCTCCTCTAAATCGGAGCACCTGCCATCTTATCTCTTCACCACCCTTGATTGACTGGTAGAGAATGCCTAAGGCATTAAGTTCACCTTTGTACCTTATTGTGTGCGAGAAGTTTAAATAAATAAATAAATTAAGGCATTAAACTTTGGTGGGTATTACACTATCATATCAGCTATGGTCATGGATATGATAGTGTAGTACCCCCTTTGGACGCGTTTTCTTACGAATTTTACTCGTGCGAACATATACGAACACGCACGAGCGATCCCGACCTTCCAAGTACTAAGGGAGCGTGCAGACTGAGTGCGAGTTAGTCGTACGTATACGCACGTATAGTTCCGACGTAAGAAAACAATCCGAACTTGTTGGGATTTCGTGCGTTCAATGCGATATCACCGGAACACTACCTATTTGAAGGAGAAAAACGTATTCAGTGTGCGCACTCAATTCGTTCCACCACGATCGTTTACTTACGATAGAAAATCGTGTCCAAAGTGCGCACGGCGTTTTTTTTTTGTTTTGAGGATGGTAAATTATCAAATAACTTCTCCCGCTCTGGGCGGAGCGGGAGGGCCAGAGGAGTGTCAGACTTTTACTGACTAAAACCCACCCGTGTTCCTTCCGTTGCCTGTGTGCCGGGGCCGCGATATCCCTTTCGGACAAACTCGCAACCCTGGCAGGCATTGGCCCTTACGGACCCCGTCAGTTGGTGCTGACATCTCTTTGAGGGGCGTCTCCTGCGGCGACTAGGGGCGCGTGGGCGCGAATCTTGCCTCTCCCTCGCGCGCTCCGCCTTCTCCTTCGCGAGCATTACTGCTTCGCAGAAGGAAGTGACGCCCTCCCATGCACTCTCGCTCCGAACCATGGCCTGAACCAGGGCCGGACGCGAGAGATCGCCTCCGTGAGGACACGGCGGTGCTCCGTCCAAGCCGGGCAGACCTCCACCATATGCTTCACCGTGTCCTCCGGGCAATCCACACAGTGGTGACACCTGGGCGTTTCCTCCTGCCTTATGTGGAACAGGAACCTCCCGAAACAACCGTGTCCGGTGAGGACCTGCGTCAGGCGGAAGGTGAGGACGCCGTGGCGTCTCTCTAGCCACTCCTCAAAGAGGGGACTTATCACACCTATCTAAATATTTTGTGTAGTGACGGGAAAAAAAAATCGGTTGCCGAGTAATTAACCGATTCTTGATACATATCGATTCGATTTATTATCGATTTATCATACCTACTTAGAGTTTGTAATCGACAATTTATCTACATTGCTTAAAACTGATTCTCGAGGCATATCTTTTTATTACACGTCATCATCATGATCACGACGTGTAAATAAATAAATTCACTTTTGTATAAAAAAAATCACTTTCGTCACTTCGAATGATCCAGAAAAAATATACATCATCAGTTGAACCGTATTCGTCGGTTACCATTATAATAAATTCATTTTCCATCATATTGTCAAAATGTACATCTCTTCTAAAGTCTTCCGTTATAATTTTCTTTCGATCGATTTTGCTTTTATATGTACATTTAATAATACAGTATTTATATGTTTTTTTTTTTCTTTTCTTAATGTAATGTTTGTAAAAGTACCTATCGATTTTTCAGTATATCGATTTTATTCGGTCAAAAAACGACTTAAAACGGTCACAACACTACAGCAACGAACCCAAAGACATGACAGAGGCCGCTTTCCGAATAAGAACGTAATCGCTCACAGCGCTGACATCAATATTTGACGTTCCGAGTTAGATATCACGATTATGACAGCTGAGGGCTGTCATCAATTCGGAACGCCCGTGAACGTTCTCACGGTGCTCGCTCAACGTCAAAACTTGCATATCATATTTCTTTGTGTTTATACTACACATTTCTTCTACTTCGTTGGTTAGGTGGCCACAGTAGCCAGAAGCACAATTTCGAAGGTGCCACGTTTGTCTAAAGTTATGATGCTACTCAAAACAAAACAGCACAACTGTCATCTTTGACAGCGCTCACGGTGATAATAGTAAAAGGCATGGTCGGCGTTATCGCAAGATGGCGCATGTCATGACGTCATCTATGACGATTCACAATACATCGTTATCGCGCTAAGGCTTATTCGGAACGGCCGTTCAAATCGCTCAAATCGATTACAGCCTAACTCGGAATGCGGGGATTGTAATAACGTTCTGTCGGAATATGAATCAACGATTAATTCATGTTTTTGACTGCTTTTTTCCAATATAAAGTGAAACTTGGTGCTTACCAATTATACTCATGGTTATAGTGTATTAGTGTATGGATAACATAGTGATTAATTAGGGTAATGAATTTGATATTTCGATTTCTTACGAAGTCTATAACTTTGTATGAACCAAAGTTATCGCGGCATTTATAATGAGAAACGTCAAATCGGGCTTCTTAGATTGTCGTCGGTATAAAGTTGTTTATGCAAACAGTATACATTTTACCATTCAATTCAAATGTGTTGTAATGCACATTTCGCCAAGTCAATGGTTCAGTGAAGTTTAACAATAAATGTATGTGGAATGGAAATGGTTAGCTTCATTAGCATTCAATAACTAGACAGACGAATATTTTATGTCAGAAAATCCTACACCGCGCTTTTATTTCGGCATTCATTTAACTGTTGCTTAATGTTAGTGAAAACGCACACTCACTTGTCTATTGAGGGATGAGATCTCCTTGTCTTAGTTACTGGAGATAGACATGAACTAATATCAACAAGTCATAGTCAACAAGGATATCAATAATTTAATTATTGTTTCTAAGAATAGGAAATTACATTGATCTTTGGCTTCACATTAATTGTATGTAATATAGCTGATATTCTATGCGTGTTATTATTATTTGATCACTGTGACATGGGTGTCAAGGATATCCTGGGCTTACTTTGTTCAAGTTTTCATAAAATGGCTTGCAGACGAAGTGAGAATGTTTTACAGCTTACCTCTTCTGTAGCCCATTTCTTCTTTGTGCAGTTTATCGTACATGCCAGGGTAGTCCTTCATGACGTCACGTTTCTCGTCTTCACTGTCTGCAGCATCCTCTGACATCCACAGGTCGAAGTTTATCTGCAAAAGTTACAAAAGCTTCTCAATAAAAATGCTATATTCTATAACTACAATGGATTGTTTTAGGGAGTTTACCATAAATATATATTTATTACTAGCTTTTGCCCGCGGCTTAGCCCGCGTGGATGTCGCAAAATATCCCACGGGAACGTACTACCGGGATTACATACCTAATAGCCGAGGAAAAGGTAATTGAAGAGGCAGGAGGAACGAGGTAGCGGCGCACGCCAGTAAAGCTCCCAGTCGGCATGATTTTTTCCGACATCTTCAACAATAATCGTCATATTTCACCAAATTTACTTAAAACCTTAATGAATTATACACCATAACCTTCCGCAAGAATCACTCCGTCCATTGGTGAAAACCGTTTGAAAATCCGTTCTGTAGTTTTTGAGTTTATCGTGTTCAGACAGACAGACCAGACAGACGCGGCGGGGGGCTTAGTTTTATAATATGTAAGAATGCTGTGGAATAACCTAGCGACCCGCCACCGCTTCGCACGGTTTTTACGACTTGATAAAACATCAAGATTTCTTTATTACTTATAATGTAATTTAAATATTAATGCACATAAACCTTCCGGAATTAATTCGCTAAATAATGCTGAAACCCACATTAAAATCCATTGCATAATTTAAAAGAACAATGCGGTCACAAAGACAAACTCGAAATATGTATAGTTAAAGATGCAATTAACATTTTCTGTATTACACTATTTTGTAAACTGCAGCGAGCCCTATAGGTATCTCATAGGCACTTGTTACTGGTTACTTATAAACGGCTGTCCCCGAAAATGATTAAACTAAGAATGCATTATGTTAGCTAGAAACAATAGAACAACAACGAATTAAAAAACCGGCCAAGTGCGTGTCGGACCACGCACAATGAAGGGTTTCGTAGTTGGGATTAATTACATAGCAGGTTAGTGGTATTCCCTGCTGGGGTTGCGGGTTTGTCCGAAAGGGATATCGCGGCCCAGGCACACAGGCAACGGAAGGAACATGGGTGGGTTTTAGTCAGTAAAAGTCTGACATAGAGAAGTCATTTGATGATTTCCCACCCTCAAAAAACAAAAAAAAACAAAAAAGGGTTTCGTAGTTGGGATGAATTTATCCCAAGAACAAACTTAACATTGTAGTTGAAAAACATGTTCTCCCATACGGAATGTATGGGAAATCATGTTTTTCAAACTGCAAATTTAAGTTGGTCGATTATTACTCGTTAACCTGTAGAGCCTACTTAGCTCTGATAGTTTTCCTTTTAATTTCGTTATATACTACTGCTGTGAATTTTTTCACAAGTCCAAGTACAACCATTTAGCTAGAATGGAGGGGGGGGGAAACTTTACTCTATCAAAAAAAATTCAGTTAAAAGCTTAATATTTCGCAAACGGATCCCTGAATCCAAAAATGGTTTGGACAAACTCGCAATATTTTTGAAAGACCTTTCTAACGATACCCCACAACATGAGGTAGATGAGGAAAAAATAACATTTACGTGTAGGGGAGATACCCTAAAAAAATATTTTTTTGATTTTAATTTACCACTTTGTCGGCATGATTAATATGTATACATAAGCCAAATTACAGCTTTCTAGTACTAACCGTCTCTGAGCTAAGCCGCGGACAGACAGACAGACAGACGGACAGACAGACGGACAGACAGACGGACAGACCGACAGACAGACAGACAGACGGACATGGCGAAACTATAAGGGTTCCTTGTTTACTACGGAACCCTAAAAATTATAATTACTATCCATTGTCATTTTATCAAGATCTGAGTTCAAGGATAACAACTATAAGTTCTTGAGATTTTTTTAAAATACAGACTAAAAATTGGATATAATAACATTTTGGTTGAAGTGTTTTGAAGGCAATGACATACCAAGTCAAGCTGGTTTTGTATAATCTTTTTTTATACACGTTAAAATGTATATGATAATTTAAAGATTGTGCACTCATCTTTCATTGATAGATAAGTTAAAGATTGTATGAATCATAAATGATGATTTTACAAGTTTTGTAATGATTTCCATTCTTTATTTCCATCATATTTCCGGTTTAAGAATAACTTTATTTCTCATTAACAATTGCATACATAATTCACTTACTGAGAAACAATATCTAAAACTAAGATTAATAATAATTAGAGCGCACAGATGTACACGAATATAAAATAACAAAACAAAGTAGCAAATAAGAAAAAATGTGGGTTAACAGATAAAATAAACTCGATATTTATTTATTTCCATCTTACTAATTATACTACTGACATGAAAACTAACTGAGAAGTATGAGAAGGCATGCTGGCTGTGCCAACTGGAATTGGATTGGAATAAAGGCAGGAGAATGAAATCCTTTAATTACTGAAATATCTTTACATAAAAAACTACTTATAACTTTTTTTTTCTGACCAGAGAAAAAAGTTCTTATTGAAAGCATTATCTTACTTTGAGCCATGCCGGTTTTTGTGGCTGAGCAGTCAGTCGTGGCCACCAAGCAGCCTTTTCCTTCTGCAGAATAAGTTCCACTCTGTTTTCAAACACACGGACTGTGGTAATGTAATCATTTTCAACCTGAAATAATAATTAATTATTACTGCTGAGCAAGCAATACACACTGCATGCATACATTGCTGTTTTAATCAAATAAAAAAACTGTTTTAATTATTTCTTGTGTCTTTCAGATACTTTCCAAATTAATGTTTTTATTTGATTCAAAACACAATTACAACACCTTTACAGACTACATCCAACATTACTTTACTTATATTTTATTATTACATTTGTCTTTAAATTTAAGTAATACAACATTAACTACACTCAAATAAACTAGCTTAAACTTCATAGACTTGGATAAATATTATAGCTTTGGTATGAATGCTAGTGTAACTCTCAAATATATAATTTACCAGTTTTCAAGGTGAACAGGGTCTCACCATAAAACTTATAACATAGGTTTTATTTAGAATATTTTACACAAGTAATAGTTCTACAACATTACTACTGTTCAGAATACAAAATGAATAAAAATATGGCACAGTTAATCAAAAACTCATAAAATAGTATTCCCAATAAATTGTGATTGTTTTATAGATTTTTTCTACTGACTGCTGACCCAGTGGGGTTGACAAGAGGAGCCAATTCATGCATACATTAGCATGTATCATTGCAAGACTTGTTAATATATTTCAGTATAGAATGCCTCAAAACAACATTTTTTTTTTCCACATCAATGATTTTGTGTTGTGCTAGCATTCAATCAAATAGCTAGTCTTCTAATAAATAAACTATTTGAAATCACATAGTAACAACAGACTTAAAGGTCAGGAATAAGTAATTACACCCTATCTTCTTAGATAAAAGAGATTAAATTCGGCGTTTCAATACTTGATAAAATAATCACTGTAGTACTGCACTTACTGTTTTTACAGGTGAAAATAAATCCAAATTAAATTCATAGAGACTCTCGCCCCGCGCGCCAACGCCTTGTGCCGAGAATTTCAAGTTATTCTCGAGAACTTTCACATCAGGTTCTACAACATTTTTCAGCTCTATCTTCAATGATATTACACTCTCAGTTTGTGCCCAGTAAACAAACGGGCTTGGGATGATCATTATCGTCTCTCACACAAATTCACTGCACAACGTTGTAAATATTCTACCAGAACAATCCAAAATTGTACTGGAACTGTTATTTTAGAGATGTGTCCCTCACTCATGAGGTGCCTCGTTTGAGGTACTCGTGATCGCAAATTGAAAGAGTTACTCGAATTTCAACATTGAACCAACTCACTCGTTCACTCGTCCTCACTTAAAAATTGACATTGACATTATTGACGCGAGTACTCGCGAGTGAGTATTGAGTGAGCTTAGTGAGTGAATGAACCGACTTTCATAATTGTACATACATCGACGTACGACTCCTCGCCTCAAATGAGGGGTACCTCTTGAGGACCTCGCGAAGTAAAATGAGGTACTCCCTCAACCTCATATAAAAATGACGAGTTACCCATCACTATGTTATTTTCTAATCATTTCAGCAGAAAAGTGAATTATAATAATTTTGACCTGTAGTGTCAATCCAACCGACCCACAGGGTGTTGTCAGCTTAAGCCAGATTCATTGATTTCATTATCTGGTAGTTTTTTGTTGTTGTATAAAATGGTAGTAAAACATAAAACACACACGTCGCAATCGCAACCGAACCGCGTGTGCGATCGCTAGGATAAGCCCAGGTACGCACGGGCGATTTGTTTCCGCGGCGTTTGTTTTTTGGGCACTGGATTCTCAACACTCAGAGTTGAAAATCCTGCCGTGATATTTTTACGTGGGCTAATAGTGTTCTGTGTGTGTGATGCGGTTGCTGTTCGGGCGATGCGCGTTTGCGGCGTGTTTCATAGAGTATAGTAATAGATTTAGATTATGCGTGCTTACATTTAGAATATGTACAGTATGACAAGAGGCATAAAGTATGAATTTCAAAGTCTCTGAGGTGAGATCGGTGCGAGAGAGAAGCACGCGCGTAGTAGCGCTGAAAAAGTATGAATACACCACAATCGTTTTTTTTTTCGGTATTTCTACCGATATGGGTTCTGTCCTACCGAAATACCGAAATGCAACGATTTCTCCACGATTTCAGAGAATACATGTAATAATCCCGATTTTTCTACCGATTTTACACTTCTACGTTGGCAACCCTTTGCATTTATGTTTTACATTACGGGGAATCCCTCAATAGAAAGTATGGATGAGTAGTTAGTTCCATATTTTTTTGGAGAATACCTTTGAGTCTTCTGAAATCTTATGAATCTTAGGAATCTTATGAAAATAAAACAGCGAAATAGGCTGTCTACTGTGTCAATCACTGCTCTATTACATGCAGAATGACACTTTAATGACGCGGATTGTTATGACTTGTAAATTAATTCAAAGATGACCGCGGCTATGGCCAAAGAGTATTGGTATGATCCTAAAGATCGTAAAAAATAATTATATGTGTGTTTGGTTTGGTGTAAATTAGACTCTTTTTTTGATAAATAAACGAATTTGATTGAATATTGTATTTTTTGTTATTTATCGATTTTGGGTACGGGCGCGATATGTTTTTGTTATTTCATCTTACTCACGCACGTCGTCTAGTGCGTGGCACGTGCCGCTGCCGCCACCACTATACCTATAGATACGTATCATGTATATTATTTTGTAAACAAGTTGTGCTCGTTGAGTTCAGTTATTATAATATGGGGTGTTTTTTCGATTTGCGCTGTGCCTGCGCCAATTCATCCATTAGTTTTTATCAATTATTATATATTTGTAGCTGTTCCCCGCGGTTCACACGCGTGTATTTCGGAAATCTACATCATGTTCGATTTTTATACAAACTTCCATACCCTTTTATATTTTATTTTATTATTTGATTTTATAAAACACGTATTTCTCCATTTTTTACCAAAAAAAATATTACTTTACCTATTTATTTATCAAATTTTTAAACAGTTTGCCCCTTCATAACGACACAATAATGTAATCAATACCTACTTCGACGTGATTTTGCACAGGCATGTTGGAAGGTCGGAAAATATCTCATTCCGTAGAGAAAAAACCTTACTAATACCTATTAAAATGTATGTTTGTTTGCCTGTAAGTGTTTGACTAGTTGGTAACTGTTTGATGCACTTTCACAGCAAAACTTTTGAATCGATTAGGGGCAGCTTGAACCCATAGGATTTTTTCCAAATGGATCAACATTGATTAAATGATTACTTACCTACTTGCTTTATTTTTCATGGTTAGGATAAATAGAGAAAAAAATAACGTTCTATTAAATCGGCTCTTTATTTCAATAAAATTACGACAACACGCACATAGTTAACAAATTACATACTTACAACATTTACCTCATATTGGCAAATAAAACTCTGAATCCTTATGGATGTTGCCTAAGCTCTCTACCTTTTCACTTTTTTTAGATCCATGCAATGAGTGACTCTTCACTCATTGATCATCAATGTGTTGAATTAAATTACCCGACAGGTATGGAAATCAGTCGAAGAACGCCTAGAAATAATTAATATTTTGTCTAATTATTTAACACTTGAAAGGTTTATATTAAATAACTATCACAATCTAAACATAACTGCAAGTTACCTCAGGAGACAACGATAGTTAAAAATCTAAATCAACAATGAACATAATAACATTAACAAAGTTGGAAATAATGTGAGCATTTATATCAACACATTATAGTCAATTTGAAATAAGATTAGACATTTAAACAAACCTTGTTTACAGTCCGTTCAACCGATTCTGACTTCTATACCGTAGGCTGGCATTAAAAGCAAAAAAGTGGTAACAATACCAACTGTTTACTGCAGCTGCCATTTGTCATGCCACCAACGTAATAGAAGTCAAAATCGGTTGAACGGACTGTAAAAAGGTTTAGTTAAATGTTTAATCTTATTTCAAATGGAGTATAGATATAAAAAATAAAAAATAAAATCCTGTGATAACACTCTTTAATCAACTAAGTATGGCAAATAAAACTTGACATGGTTTATTGGTTTAGGTATGCTACTAGGTAATTGGTATGAGAAATATCCTCATGCTAGAGTAATTATATGTAAATATTTATATAAATTATATTTAAGACATGCAAAAGAACATACATTCAGCTGAATCAACTTAAAAAATGTTAAGTTTAACATTTAAGAATCAAATATTATTATAGTTATCAGACTACTATCAAAATGAACATACCTATATAGTTGGAGTTACTTCGGGAGTCAACACTAGTAACAAATATAAAATTTTTCAATAAAAATAGTTAACAATACCTTAAAATCTAAACTCCTAAATACAATAAAAATCAACATTTAGAGACACATTTGTATAAGTAATAATAATCATGACTTAGGGCGAGATTCACAGACCGTACTCAAGACTACTTAGGTAAGCAAAGTAAGCCTATCACACGAATAAGAACACACAACAAAAAATAAACACACAATTCCTAAAAAAAATTGAAATATTTAACAATTAAACTAATTAGTTTGCCTGCGAAGTAGCTTCACCTAATATCAGAAGTGTGCAACATGGCATATGACATTAATGTTACTAAACGATATCCAGAAATTAAATCAAAACGATATATTATGTGGAAATTGGTTAAAAGCATGAAAGCCACAGGTATTCCAAAGCTAGATCGTAATTAATAAAAGAAGGTGAGCATCATTAATTTATTACCATAATTTTCTTGGGCTGAACTGTATTTGTTAGTCTCATGTAAGCGTAAAATAACTTATAAAAGCTCCTTTCGGTTTTTTTTTTTTTAAATTACAATTAAGTATAGGATAATAATAAGTTAGAATAAAATAATTAAATAAGTACGCTATCGCAATAGATTACCCTGTAATGATAGATGTAAGTGGGAAATAAATAAATAAATATAATTTAATATTATCGTTATCTTGCGCGGTCTTGGGTGCTGCAAACCGGTCGACGAACGGCGCGCTTTGGCGCTGTCGCGTAAATGTAAAATAAAAACACCTACCAAACGTTATCTAATAAGAAACAATTAACTAATCACCTATCTATTGTTGCGCGCCCGCCGGTCGGCGGAGCCTTGTAAAAGAATATGTTCAAAATGGTAGCCGTTGTCTTGGATGCAATGACTCTCTTGAGTAATTACTAAATATTGTCTATAAAATACTTACATAATTATATTAAAGTATATCACTCACCGTTTTCCCCGTCCTCCTTTCAATTTCTTTTTCACCACTATCATCGAGCGAAACTAGCGAAAATGTTTGGCAAAAAAGTGCATCTGTGTGCGTAGGCGCGAAGCAGCAAATGCTGTGATTGGCTGATGCCACGATACTGTCCCTTTTGTACAATTTTCTTTACTGCAGGTAGCGTAGTTATGGGTATATAGGGTGTCTAACTTGATGTGTAGCCGTGTGTACAAATGTACCGATTTTTGTGGGCAACTCTACCAATTTCGCACTCTGACGTTCGAGACCACTGCTAGTAGTGCCAGTTTTTACCACCGCTTCTGCGTGCACAACGCATAGTTTATCAAACACAGAGACAAATGAAACAAATCCTACACTAATAAAAATAAAACATCATAGATTCTACAGGTTATGTAAAGAACTGCACACGCAGTCGGTTACCAAAAGCGACAGCATAGGAGACTATAAATGGGACCATCAATCTGGCGTCAGTTCATTCTGGTGCATCTGATTGAGACAAAAATGCATGTGTATGGAAATTTTGTGTCAATCTAGTATTTTCAATAAGCTAGGTACACTCGAAGTGACTTTGATTGATTGACAGCGGCGTGGCGCGGCCGTCGGTGGCGGCGGTGCGGTGACTTGCTAACGATGACAAAATCGTTGTGTTTATAGAGGCGTATTTTTTACCCCAAGTCCAAGAGGACAATTAAAAAAAAAACATGCTCGCTAAATAGGATTGAACACATGCCTAAATGATCGTCTAAGGTCTCTTTTTTTAAATTTAAAAGGGATGATAGACGCACGAGCATGTACGCGTACTTATGGCTCAACGACCTTGCTCGCCCGTGTGTCATGTTAAGTACACGTGCTTTAAAACCACCGAGTAAGTTCGTGAAAATCCAACAGATTTGAAATTTTGCTCGTAGCCCGCTTTGGGACGTAGTTTCGTACGTCTATCATTTTGTTTTGATATTTGTGTAATGTTTGTTTAGTTTGGTTCAGAAAATTTGACAAGCAAGCTTCACGTGTGTCACCGACGGCGAGCTGAGTACGTTCGCGAACTTAAAAATCGCGTACTTTAAGTTCGCATGTCTATCACCCACTTAAAACATTAAATTCTACCATTATTTTTAATAAACTACCATCAACTAAAAGTAAATGCATGGTACGTCTCTAATTAGGCGACTAAACTCGTATTGCTTTTTCATTCTGTGAATTTCTGTGTGTCTGTCAAAAAGCCGTTTGCTGCTGTTGATGGGTGTCGAGTTTCTATAAATTTCTCATTATATTCGTCTTTCTTTGTGATTCAATATATTCCCCGTTAACTTAAAATGGTTTAATTATTACGTCGCGCTTTAAATTAAGTACAGTGGTTGTTCTCTGACTCTGGTAGAAGTTGTAAACAAATCCAAAATGTCCGTTCCTAGCTCTGGATTAAGCAAATTGAAGAAGAAACACATTCGTGTAAAACATCAAAAAGTGAAACTGTTTCGTGCAAATGAACCATTACTATCTGTTTTTATGTGGGGTGTGAATCACACGGTAATTACTTTATATTTTATGCATTCATTGCAGTAGTATGGCGGGTGTATAATCCTATTTGAAACGACCTCGGCGAACGAAGCATCATTATTATGTCATTTCCCACACAACTGGTTTGTTGTGGTTTTACAATGTTTACCTTTGAATTTACCTTTATAAAAAATCTTTACTAAAACACCCAAATTTTATTGTAAATTCTGGCACTTTGTCAATACCTTATGTTTTTATGTCTCTTTGCCATTGAATATAAATAGACTAATAAGATTGATTGCGTAGGACACAGGTCCAATACATTTAAGCATGTTGGTCACATCAACATTAATTTGCATAGAGTATTGTGTTGACAACTAAATAGTATTTTTCGTTTTCAGATAAATGAGCTAAGCCATGTCACAATACCAGTCATGCTTCTCCCGGATGACTTCAGAGCTTACTCCAAGCTCAAAGTTGACAACCATTTATTTAACAAGTAAGAATTTGCCAAAACTATCCCTAAGTTCTTATTGGAAGCTAGGCTCTGACCGAAATATCCATCTTGTTAAGTATTTAAGTAGAATAAAGACTAGTAAGCACCTGGGCAAACGATTTGTGCTCTGGTAAAAATGAGAGAATGCTCATTTAATAGTACAGGATAGTTCATACTAATTCCATGCTGCCATGATAGTAGGTACTTACTAAGTCCATGCTGCTATGTCATTATTCTAAGGTGTCATTATTCTTGTTCTAAACTTTGGGCAACCAAGCTCTGCTTAGGTGAAAATGCAGAGAAAACAATTTTTTCCAGATATGAGACCTAGCTAGATTGATTTTTCGCCCACGTAAACCCCTATATTGCAACTTTCATCGAAATTGTTAGAGCTGTTTTCAAGAACATGATTACAAATATAAATATATACAAGTATTGCTTGTTTAATAGTATAGGATTAATGTTAAAAGTTAAATGAAATAAAAGTTAATTGTGTTTTGTAAGATAATGATGAGATGTGCAGCAATCAGGAACCGTAAAACTTTATAAATTATGGTTCAGGTATTGAAGAATTTTGGTTATTTCTACATCTAAGGTTACCGCTATCTGGGTAACCAAGAAGAAGAAACATGCTACCTCTATTAGGTAACCGTTTTAAAACTGGCTACACACAGGCGATGCATGCCCTTTTTACTACTGCCGACGGCACGTGTAAGATAGAGGTAATTTTTTTTGTCAGTAGCCTGTATTAATACCGGTTGTATTAAATTTAAGGTAACCTTTAAAAATACCTGTAATAAGTATAAATGATGTAACTGCAAAAAAATACCCATATTGATTATACCAGTTTCAGTCCCTGGCAGTAATATTCATAATACATTCAGAAACTTTGTACCCTATGATTAGATGATCTTTAGTTGTTATTAACTCTGTGACGAAGCTAAAAGTATTTCCTGTAACAATAGTTTATCACAAAAGAAGTCAGAGTTCAAATCTAAAATGCAGTAACATAATCCTTTTGTTACATTATACATATTGTCCTCAAAACTTAAATTCTTTAAAAACAAAATTGAGAGAATTTACAATTTGTAGCGTGAACAAAATAGACACTCAAGGACAAACCATTTTCATACTAGTTATTGCTAATTTATAACACTTATGTTTTACAATGTATTGCAACATAACATAGATTTTCCTTCAAGGAACTAGGTTTCTAGTGAAGATTAGTCATGTGTGATGAAACTTGAGGATAATATGTGCCAATTGTAGAAAAAAAGATAAATAGAAAAGCTTTACCTGTATGTTAAAGACAGAAAAATAGTGAGGGAAAGTGCCCTCTATCCTTCTATACAACCCCAACTATCGCTCTGTGAATCTCATCAAAATCAGTTTATTTATAGACCAACCTAAACTAACAAAATGTCTACCACAGATAGACTGACTTTACCTGTTTAGCATACAATTAGTAAGTTTATTCTATTGTTACTCCATTGTAGTGCATTTTGCTGTCCTTTTATTGATTATTTCCAAATACTTGTAAATTCTAAATAATAAAGAAAGAATTGCATTTGTTGTTTCAATGCTAGAGTAAAATATGTTGTAATATTTTTTAAACTTCTCAATTTCCCATGCTTTGAATATCCACATTGTAAAATAGTATCATTAAACAGCACTATCAATAGATTACATTTTTCAGAGATTCAGATTTTTGTGATACTTCATTGCCCAGTAAACTCAGCCCAGCAAATGCAAGATTTAATAAAAAAAAAAATAAAGACAGTTAAATAGACACAAAAAATTAAAAGTCGTGTATTCATACTAGGCTGAGAATCATCACTTTTTGAACATCAAAATTACATAAGACAGTCCCTCAAAAACGCCCGCCCATCATTCACCACTTCTATTGCTTTAGCTGGGAAGAAATGGCGCAACAAACTCCCCAGCACTGTGAACTTACAATCAGTATTATTTTGATAAGGAATTTGTTAGAAGATTATAAGTGTAATGTCTTGTTATTAAATTCAATATAAGGATAAAAATAATAATTGTAACTGATAAGAACGAAGTTGGGTCATCTAGTTTCCTTATATTTTAATAATATCACACTTAATCAAAAATATATTAACATGTTGGAAAACCCCAAGGCACCTGTCCCACACACGAGGAAACAAGTAGCTATCAAAGATTTTCCTCGCTGAAGAAACGTGTAATAGATATTAGGTAAAATAGATACATATATTCATAGTTGATCGCTGACTGTTCACGCTCGTCATTATGTATATACTCCCCAGCTATCAAAGACAGTACTCACTCTGCGACACTCGCTGAGAGATTCATGTTGGGTTTATTATAATATACGCATACACGCGAGTAATCGCTAATCATCGTCGCGCACTCGCAGCTTGTGCTCGCAAACACGTTTATGCTAGCTCTACTCGTTTCTCGTTAATCGCTGGTGCGCGGCGGCGGTGGGACAGATGCCTATGTTGAATTAACTTTGTTAAAACTGAATGAATCATCTTCTACTTACTAGATTTTTTTCATGATTGGAGAAGTTAATCCTTCACTTAGACATATCTTCAAGAAAATTAGCATCATTATCATAGCCACTATTATATTTGTTATTAATACTTGGCATACTACTTTATGATGTTTATAGCCAATGAGTAACGATGCTCATCCCTCGACGCAAGCGAAATCGCATTCAAGGGGGTATGCAATCAGCTCGCCGTCCGATCAGGACCAGGCCCGTGTCGACGGCGCGTTGTGTTCCACGCGCGCCTCAAAGAGATGTCAGCACCAACCGACGGGGTCGAAAGACCAATGCCTGCTGGGGTTGCGGGTTTGTCTGAAAGGGATATCGCGGCCCCGGCACACAGGCAACGGAAGGAACACGGGTGGGTTTTAGTCAGTAAAAGTCTGACACACCCTCTCGCTCTGCCCAGAGCGGGAGAAGTCATTTGATGATTTCCCATCCAAAAAAAAAAAAAAAAAAAAAAAAAAAAGGGGGTATGCAATTTTCGGAAGGTTCCTGTTCTCGATAAGGCGGGAGGAAACGCCCGGGTGTCACCATTGTGTGGATCGCCCGGAGGACACGGTGGAGCATACGGTGGAGGTCTGCCCGGCTTGGGCGGAGCACCGCCGTGTCCTCGTGGAGGCGATGTGCGCCGATAATCTCTCGCGTCCGGCTCTAGTCCAGGCCATGGTATGGAGCGAGAGGGCATGGGAGGCCGTCACCTCCTTCTGCGAAGCAGTAATGCTCGCGAAGGAGGAGGCGGAACGCGTGAGGGAGAGGCAAAGTTCGTGCCCTCACGCCCCTAGCCGCCGCAGGAGACGCCCAGGGCGTCGGGAATCGCAGCCCGATTCCCGGACACCTTAGGCGCGGGCTTGCGGACGGTGAGCAATGGGTAGCTCGCCGTCCGATAAGGATGTCAACACAACTGACGGGGTCCGCTACGACCGCTGCCTGTGCCGGGGTCGCGGGAAAGTCCGAAAGGGATACCGTGGCCCCTGGCAACGTACAGGCAACTGAAGGAACACGGGTGGGTTTAAGTCAGTAAGAGTCTGACACTCCCTCCAACGGAGACGTTATTTGATAATTTCACAATTAAAAAAATAGGGGTTTTGCAATTTTGCTCTTCCATAAAATGCAAATCGTTCATGCTGTGAAGGCCTGTCAATTATACTAATTCAGAATCTCAGATAATTTTCATTTATTGCCATTTACTCAATTATCTACATTAGCGATAAGTAGTCTCATAAAGTTTTTGAGCGACTGTTTTTTAATAAAATGGTCCCATAAATGTTAGACTGCTATTATGAACGTTGTCACCACAACGTTTGTGGTTCCAACTCCCATAGCATGTCAATTCTCCTAGAATCTAAATTTAAGTGTAGGTGGTTACGTGGCTTACCTCCCAGTGCGCCAAACATACATTCAAGTTGCGCCAGTCCTAGAAGCTAATCTAATGCACCCCATCGACTTTGCTGTCTAATAATTTTGCCACTAATTTCGCTATTGTCGTCCCTCGAGATGACGACATGGAAGAAAATACAAACAGATGAATACTGTTGCCCTTACTCTATGATATTATCTTAGTCATTATAGTCAATTATACATAAATAGCTACGCTACGCCATCATACAGACACTAATCTGTAGACTATTAAGATCTATTAAACCATTTTATAATCTCGTTGCTAATAAACGACTATGGTTCGTCAATGTTAATAAAACTGATAGAGCTAAATGATTCGCCTAATGGTATATTAATAGCTTTACACAATTTATTGTGGTACCTATCTAAATTAATTACATAAAGCAATTTTCTTTGTGTACTATCATACTATTTTAGTTAGACAGTATATCCTCCTAGATTAGGCAAAAATGCAATCAATCTCATGATTATAAATATGTATTTGTTTTAGTTATCTTTTCTCCGAAATTACTTTTCCATTTCTTATTACCGTAATGGATTTATGATAATTCAATGATGAGGCAGAAACACAGGTGTTTTTCTTAGAGTTGCTAGGGTTGCGCCTTTTATGAAAACTATTGACAGAAAAATTTACTGAATAATCAATTGTTTCAGAGAAAATATGCCATCTCACTTCAAGGTCAAGGAGTACTGCCCTCTTGTGTTCAGGAATCTACGAGAGAGGTTCGGAATCGACGATATTGACTACAAGGAATCACTCACAAGGTACAACCCTAACTATAAAACCCAACCATAGCCAATACTGAAGTCAAACTCGACTGGCACGAGTGATACGCTAACGATAATTTATTTCTTTATTGATTATGTATTTATTTATGTTTATTTTTATCCCCATATTGTATTATCTGGCATCCTCGATCCCACATCCCATCCTGTGGTCCCTAGGTTTAGAAAGCCAGATAGCTACCTGTGCTCGAGGGCTCAGAAGAGGCCTTGCAGCATGCTGCGGCGCTCGGCGACGGCGCCCACCGGGGTTGCCAACCTGAAAAATGAAACACATCAAGAGAGCATATTCCACGATGCAAGCGAGTTCGTCAAACGAGGGCTGACGATTAAACGCCTGAGGTCAGCGGAGTTTTACTAAGCAGCTGTACGATTATTTTTCAGTTTTTTTTTTTTCTCAAATAACAGTATGTAGTGTGCCTTTCGAACTGACACGGCGAGCATAAGCATTCACGATCACTGGCTGTATTGTGAAGTCATTTCCCCTGTCTAACCGCTTGAAAGAGACCTCATGAGAGATGGTCCCAAAAGTTTGGATATAAAACTGGATTTTTGTTGGATTTTGGTTTTTGTATGCCCACTGTCCTGTTGTCCATTCCAGTTTAGGTTAAATGGGTGTCAAGAGTGCCTCGATCCTTGATTGACCGTGACCTCCATTTACGTTCCTTAACCTCCACAATTGTCCCGTATGTCTTGGTTACTTAATATATCGTATATATTTTTTCTTTAACATTAACACTACATGTGCACATTACTGCTGTAAGCACGTTCATGTGCACTTTCACCGGTCGGTAAGTATTATGTTAATATGCGCATCTCTTTCGCACGTAACACGAAATAGAAATGGATGAGAAAGACGTCACATGAATCAACTTGCATTATGAATTGGATTAATGAAAGGATATTCAAGGACAGGTAATTACTATGACATTAAGGTAGTTGAATACTTTGGTTGACCTTTGTGGACTGTTCGCGTTACTTTTTATGTTCCTCTTAGTCCACGTCCGCACGGACGTAAAAATACCGCGGCGGGATTTTATCGCGCACTGGATTTTCAATTCTCGGCTCTAAGCAGAGCGTCGAAACGCCAGTGCACGAAAAAAATCGCCCGGGCGTACTTGGGCTTAGGGTCGGCGCAGATTTACAGGCAATCGTGATGCAATTTGTTGTCCATCAAAATATTCATAAGTCACTACCAACACACAAAAATTTCGAACTCTTAAAAGTCTGTCGTCTTCGTAGCCGTTTATTCTAAGACCAGTAATTTTCTTTGAGTATCCTTAATTTGTTGTTTGTTAGGGTGTGTGCAAGAAATAACGTCACAAACTCACCCACAACTCACAAATCACTGTTGATTGTAATTACATACACTTTGACTTCTTAGCCATATACTTTGTAAAGTAATTCAGTTTCATCATGTAATAGTGTCTTGTATAGGTACTTATACTGAACTACAGATGGGACACTCCGCAAAATCATTTAAATAAAAAGCGACTCTTACTACGACACAATAAAGTGCAATTCAGGTCGCACAGCGCTAATCACTTTTTTTTTCTTTTTTTTTTTGAGTATGGGAAATCATCAAATGACTTCTCCCGCTCTGGGCAGAGCGAGAGGGTGTGTCAGACTTTTACTGACTCAAACCCACCCGTGTTCCTTCCGTTGCCTGTGTGCCGGGGCCGCGATATCCCTTTCCCAAACCCGCAACCCCAGCAGGCATTGGTCTTTCGACCCCGTCGGTTGGTGCTGACATCTCTTTGAGGCGCGCGTGGAACACAACGCGCCGTCGACACGGGCCTGGTCCTTATCGGACGGCGAGCTGCCCATTGCTCACCGTCCGCAAACCCGCGCCTACGGTGGCCGGAAGTCGGCTCTCGACTCCCGACGCCCGGGGCGTCTCCTGCGGCGACTAGGGCCGCGAGGGCGTGCAGCTTGCATCTCCCTCGCGCGCTCCGCCTCCTCCTTCGCGAACATAACTACTTCGCAGAAGGAGGTGACGGCCTCCCATGCACTCTCGCTCCGAACCATGGCCTGAACCAGGGCCGGACGCGAGAGATCGCCGCCGCCGATCGCCTCCGTGAGGACACGGCGGTGCTCCGCCCAAGACGGGCAGACCTCTATCGTATGCTCCACCGTGTCCTCCGGGCAATCCACACAGTGGTGACACCTGGGCGTTTCCTCCCGCCTTACGCGGAACAGGAACCTCCCAAAACAACCGTGTCCGGTGAGGACCTGCGTGAGGCGGAAGGTGAGGACGCCATGGCGCCTCTCAAGCCACTCCTCAAAGAGGGGACTTATCGCCGCAATTGTGGCGTGCCCAAGCGCTAATCACCTACAGTTATATTCACCTAGAAGTTGCCTCTCTTTCTATAGCGTAACTCTTATATATTCTGACGACGTTACGCCCACTGAATTCGACAAATCGAGCCCGCCGCGTACCTACTTGTAGCATCATACCTAAAATGCGGAGTTTTCCATCTGTATTCATCTGTGATTATACTTACTACGATATGATCAGGTTCTGCTCACGTGAAATTACATTAATTGATAATTAGGGTTCAATTACAAATACTGTTTTATAACAAAAAATTACCACATCATTCTGTTCATTTTGTAAATATAAAGAAAATATACCTACTTGGTATGCAATCAAAATTTTGGCGTTTCATACGTCCCTGTGCTAGTAGATAGGTTAGTGTGTGGCGGGAGCGAGAAATGTACATATACAGGGTCAAATAAAATTAGCTAGCCAAACTGCACAAACATGATGAACGACGATACCTAAACATGACAAAAAAAAAAATGTTCCTTGCAGCATGAGTTTAGAAAGTCAGTATTCTTTTTTTGTTTTATCATGTTTAGATATCCATACCGATCACGTTAGTGGAGTTTGTATATAAACTAATTTGACCCTGTATCCAAAGTATGTACCTATATGTATTTTTTCTATGATTGGGTATAATATTCAAAAATTACTGACTAGATTCCAATAGGGTTTTGAAGAGATCACAAGAACGCTATCAGGACTGCTTTGTTCTTTAATTTCAATTAATAGCAAGGTCAAGGCAAAGTCGACAATGTCGCCATAGCCACACGACATTCATTAGGTCCTTTGTTGTCAACTCGTGAAAAGATGAATTTATCTTTTTAATGTTAGTTATTTTATCGTGTGGGTTTTAGATTCTGAGAATAGCTTGGGTTTTATTTTATCGATAAGTAGTTTCATATAAGAACGTTCACATAATTATGATTAAAAAAAAGGTTAAAATAAAAGTTTTTCCTTTATGTCAGGCACATACATACGGAAGTATTGTGCCTGACATAAAGAAAAACCTTTCTTGGTATTAAAATTGTACGATAAAAACTGAATAATGTTGATATGTTCTTAGATTTGTAAGATTATTATAATATTTGCACAAATCTCTGAGTCATTGATAACAGTTCTTTGTTTGCCAACAATGTTATCCAGGTGTCGAGAACTCGATCCATTTTGGTGTTAAATTAACACCTTCTTTTAGTAGACCGACAAGAACGTAGCACTTAGTTATAGAAGAATAAACGAATGCCCGTTTTCATTAACACGAAGAGACACCCAAATGAATGCGTAAATAAAAACGCACTGTTGGATTTTAAATGCTCGGCTTACCACCGAAGGTTGAAAATCATACAGCGCGATTAATAAGTATGATTGCTGACTAAAAAGCAGTTTTGCCTGGACATCAAGTTTCAATGGTCCTAAAAACCTTTTCAAGTTTGAAACAAGAGACTTTTCTACCAATCAACGAGTTGTCGGAGTTGCGCGATTTCGTATTAAAATCAACATTGAGCGTCAATATTTGCCAATTTCTTCGAAAGTTAGACGTTTTTACCCGGACGTTTTATAGATACCATCTGGCCTTTTCCCAGACATCCTAAAAATTACGACTTATCCGGGAAACCCGGTAAACAGGCAAAATTTTTGTAAGTAAATAATACTATTCCTACGTTGTTTGTCGCCGGCACTTTGTCCTTCGAAAATAAAAGCATTAGGAATACATTAAAATAATGATGCAGTACCTACCGTGTTTTGTTTAGTTTTCGTATTAATGGGAAATTATTTTCATATCAGTAGACCTTTACCTACAACACGAAATATATTGATTTATATAACTTCAGCTTACTTGATTATCATGACGTAAGGAGCAGTTTAGACTAGAGTGTTCTAAATAATACATTATTAATTCACTTTAAAAATAGCTTTGTTTTCCACCATCGCACAGTGATCAATTTCCAAAAGTTAGGGGGACGTAATTATTAAATACTGTAATCGTGAATTAAAGGTATATTTATAACATTAAATTGTATCGAAAAATCGTTTTCATATAATTTAACTTGGTAATTAATATTTTATGTACTTTGTTACATCACTCCTCATCCAACACAACTTCTGGTTCTTGTAAAAGATTAAGTACCTCAATTGGCATTATATGTTTTTGTTTTACAGGTAATATTCTGATGTTATATATATATATCAGGATCTGAAGATATGAGCAAAATTTTCATTAGGTCTTCATTCGTTTGTTTCCTGGTCATCTTCCTGGTGTTATGTATGCTCTCTGTAATATATAATATCTTGGTGGCGACTTTCCTGTGCGTCTTCTCCAAGCATACCAATTGGCAACAAAAAGTGGTCGATGATATCCTTGCCGTGTATGAGAACCTTATGGACTGTTGGTGTCATAGGATACCACCTGTATAATGCAATATAAAGCGCAGCAGTTTCTTTCGCATATTCTGCAAATTTGTCACTGTTAATTTTGTACGGACAATTCAATGTTTTTAAAATTACACTAAATCTTTCTATTAAAGTTTTATCTATGCCTGTAATATTTGATGTAATCTCAGGGTTTGCAAAGAAGCGTCTGGCCGTATTGCCGTCATTGGTATTTCCAAATCCGGTTTAGGGATATCAACCAATAACCCTAGTTGGTCTCGAAATTCTGTTTGTATGCGTTTTTTTCTGTCTGTTACATTTTTTTTATTTTCTTCACCACGTGCTTTACTCTAGATTTCACCTCTTTATTTAACCTTCTACGTTTAGTTTTAGCGGATAGGTCACAAAAGTTCTTTTTTGGACGTTCTGCTTCTCTAGACGTAGACGTAGAGGGCGCACTTCCTTGCCCGCCAGAGGTGATTACTACTTGTTCAAGCCATTTCTCATTCTGATTCCGGAATCTAATAATATTACGGGAACATTTTTTCCAAAATCTTTAAGTTGCTATAGTAAAGGTTTTAATAACATTTTGAAGACTGTCCCTGCTTGTAATAGGCAGTTCCGATACTTCTAATGTCTCCAAAATATAATTAAGTAGTTTGTCTTCATTGTCCTTTGATTACGGCTTCACTGGTCGATGTAATGACAAAATATTGAATAAATCAATATTTTTTATTCTGGCACCGTTACCTAAAAAAACAATTTTTTGCTATAAAAACCGGCAATCACCGGTAAAAAAATGCATAATTTAAATAGCTAACAGTCCCTGCTATATAATAGAATCGAAATGATAGTGTACTAATTTGTATTTTTAAACGTAACACAGTTCAAACATAGAAAAGTTAGTAAATATCAGTACGTTAATATTTTTATTTTTTTTATAGTATAATTCGACCTATTTAGAAAAAAAATTATATGTTAAATAAAAGTACTGACCTTCCTTAATGTGCACCATTTCTTTCAATTCACAGTTAACACTGAGAACATAACCAACTTAACTTGAATAGGAGCGTAAAACAACGATAAATCAGTCTTGTTATAATAGTTTTGCTTTCGAGATAACTTTGAAATGGCATATCCATTAAACTACCGGCTGCATAATGTTGAGGTTTTAGTATAATGTAAACAACACCTTCAAGTCTTAATAAAATGATTTTTCGAACTACCGATATATTGACCAAAAATAATTATGGGATGCTAACGTTTAATAATTGATCACTGTGCAACGTTTAGAAAAAACTCAAATATCACAAAAAAAAAAAAAAACTGGTAGAATTTCGCCATTTTAAGTGATAACAGCGTGAATATTATGTCCTGTATGAAACCTTTCTCCTAAACGGGAAGGACTACTATCAATTTCCTGTAATAGGGATGTTGAAATTTTTTTTTTCTGATATTATTAAAAAATATTGGACACAATTTTTTTTTATGTGACGTCACTGCTCGGTAGATTTTATACTGAATTGTGACGTAGCGAGCCCCCACACCCCAACTTTAATGCGCTTAATATAAATTATTTTTTATTAATATGATAAAGCAAAAAATATGTGTCTAATATTTTTTTATTATCTGACTGACGGACTAAATAGTTTTTTTTTTACCTAGTCAACATCCATATTCTCAAACAAATTGTTGTAAAGAGTTAGACTGTTTATAACAATTTGTTAATATTGAATATATTTTATTGTGTATTCACAATACTACACATTGCCACTCGCATTTAAGGCCGGCGCTCACTAGACGGCACCAGTAAGCTGTTCGTCTCGGCTGTCATTCTTGGATCTTTGACAATCGTTGCGGGTCGTCAGAAGCCCGAAAGTCTGACAACCAGTCTTACCAAGGGGTATCGTGTTACCCAGTAATTGGGTTATGGAGGTCAGATAGGCAGTCGCTCCAAGTAAAATACTAGTATACAGTTGCATCCGGTTAGACTGGAAGCCAGACCTGGAAGTTAGACCCGAACATTGTTGAGAAAAGACTCGGCAGATTGACGGCTCGACGCGGCGTGGCATGGAAAAGCATTATTAACATTTGTATGGCCCGATGCCTTCGCGGCATACAGCAATATCCCGCGATATGCTCAAGACCCTTTGATATCAACGGAATGCGAGTGCCAATCGTATGAAAATAAGATTCAAAATAATTTCCGCTTATGAAAACCCTTTGCCATTCCATGCCCCGTTCCATTTAGCGGGTAGCTCCACAAGGCAAACTTAAGCGGACCATGCCGAGTGGATGTCTCTGTTAATAGAATGACCTCGTGTATTGTTATAGCGACCGTAACACAGACATAAATATAAATCCTGCAATAACATAGGTATTCATATCACCATCAATCGTCATAGAACACTCAGGCCCGTATTCTAGATCAATACCTAGTCATGAATTTGTTTTAAAATAAAAATAGTTTACATCTCATATTTTGATTGAAGGAGATGCTTTACTGGGGTATCGTTCTAGATTCCGGAATTTTCAGGACAACTTATAGAATTTTTATGGTGTACAATCAGTCTCAAAAATATGTATGCATCGATAATAATTCGTTTCATTGTCTACAAGTTTTATTTCATGATATTGTATCAATGTGTGCTGCAAAATTACACATCGGGTACTTCATTGTAGCTACACACTGATAAAGTATTATGAAATACAAATATTATACAATAAGTTGAAATCTTTTTTTTTTTTTTTTTGACGTTTTCAATAACCTTTCTAGCCCAGATTTGTTTTTCAATGCTGTCAGATCAAATCTTGACCAACAAAATAGCTGTCGAATCTTGATGTAACCCGTTGTGATTAGACTAAATGAACAACAAAGGTAAATCAAATCCTTTACTCCTTTGCAAACATGGGCAAAGTAGGTACATAGATGTTTTATATATTTGTTCATTGTTCTCCCTGTTTCTACAAGATTTGACTACAGAACTTAGACCTTGGTATAAAGGGTGGCATTGGTTCAAGAGTAAGGTGATTGAAAAAGCGCTTGTTGGCGGTTTTTGGGCAAACCTTTGATCTATGTATTAGGATTTCAGCGTATCTACGCGGGTGTCATATTAGTTATAGTAATAGTAAGGTTATCGGAAAAGTGTGTCAGGTAAATGGAAGTAGGGCACCCAGTTGAGGAAGTAAGTTAAACAAACACTGACATTTTGTCGGCAGATCTCAGCCGATCCCTGACGACTCCTCTGGCAAGTCGGGGGCGAAGTTCTACCAGAGCTACGACCGCCTGTTCATTCTCAAGACCCTGACTTCCGAGGAGGTTGAGAGGATGCATTCGTTCCTTAAGCAATACCATCCCGTGAGTATTACTAGTTTATGGGCTGCTGAAAATAAGGTTTACTTATCTGGGGTCTTCCATTAATCAAGTAATGTTTTTTAGCAACTTTCTATCAATTACTAATTTAAAACGTTGCAATGGTTTCGCCAATGTAAGTTTTAGACAGATTTTGTCTGGCAAAGCTGTCAAAAACTGATAATGGCGAAACCATTGCAACATTTGTAAATCGCAAATAACTTGTCATTCAAGTTAGGATTTTAAATGAAATGTATTAAAGTCTATTTTACGACGCCTATATAGAATAGTGGACGGCTCGCCGGCCACTCACTGCCCGCGAACCGTCACATGTAAAATAGACTTTAATCCATTTGATTTACAATCCTAACTTGAATGACAAGTTATTTGCCGTGTCGGAGCGGTGCTGTTATAATGAATGATGTCCTTTACGCCCCTGGACCGAAAAGTCAACTGTTCGCAATGCAATGTGCTATCGCTCTTTTTATGTGTTCGAAGCCTGCACACAGCCTGCACACATATATAGACGCAGCCTTATGCATTATGTCATTCATTATGCCGATTATTCATGCATTTCAGTCGTAAAAGTCACCTGACAAATAAAGTGTTTGAGTCATTTTGGTAACAAACAATGATCCAACTGCATACGTACGGTTTCCGCATAGGTAGTTTTAAAACCACATAATACATATCATTTTGTAGTCTTGACAAAAAAAAAAAAGCAACTTTGGGTGTCCAAAAAGGTGATAGACTTATAAAGGATGTCGTCAAGAGGAAAGTCAGTATCCTCCTATCTACTATCATCAATCGTATCCTACTCGTGGTTATTATAAAACCAAGTTGTCCTTATACCCTCTTTTGTATCGATAATTGGGCAAGTGATTAACGGTGGATGTTTATAATCGTTCACGGCTGATGTGCGTTTTTTTTTCTTTTTTTTCTTCCGGTGTGGAAAATCCTACTGTGGATGTCCTCCGCCCTGGGGTGGGCGAAGGGGTCTGTCAGACTCCTACTGACTAAAAACCACCCCGGTGTTCCCTTTCCACACTTCGACCGGGGATCATGAGATTTTGTGCGCCTTTCATGATTCCGACGGCTGATATGCTAACCTAACCTAACTAATCTCAATTAATGTTAAGAATGTATTTTAAAATGGTTGATTCTTATTTTTTTGTGAATTGTTCCATAATTCTACCTCAGCTTTAAGCCATTGTAACACCTTTATACCTACATTATGGAATGCAAATAAAGATATGAAAATACCTAAATGCAGCAAGCCATCTTCAGAACCATGCACTTGAATTTATGATTATTAAAATTTTAAGAGGTAGTAACATCATTGACAAGTTATCAATTGGCTTGTAAACAAATGATAGTCTCCGTCTATCTAATCGTAGAAAGTACGTTATGTGTTACTTCCGATGATATGTAAAAGATAGCGTCATTGTCACTTGTGTGAGTAATTTAGAACAATTTTGTGTAAATTACTGTTTGTTGTAAATTTAAGGCAGGTTATCTTTGTTTCTAAGACAGGTTGGTTTAGTTTCAGAAGAATATGGAGCGTTTTTATTTGCGCTTTGTTACTATGTGGGCTCAGACCAAATAAAAAACCAAGACATAGTGCAGAACAATACGGCGAAGCATGCACAAACTGTACCTCCGATCACATGCACACATTTACAATCAAACTACACCTCACTAAGTGCTGTTTACGTAACTGGCTTCACGTGACTGTTGACAGCGCTCTGTCTTGGTTTTTTATTTGGTGTGAGTACAGGGGTAAAAAACTTTGCAAATTATTAGAAGGGCGAGTCAACAGCAGACAACTTATTCATATTTTTTGAGTGGGTCTGATACTGTTGACGCGACTTTTCAACATTACAGGAATAATTATAGATTTTTACACAATCTTTAGAAATATCGTCGACCGATTTCCAATCCGTGATGAAGAAATGCACACTGTATCTGCCTTTTTCTACTTGCCTCAATAGATTTTCATTACGTTATGTTAATCCTGTATACATGCATTAAGATCAAGTAGTAAAAGATGTTAAAGATGGAAGCTATTCTGTAATTATTATTCATCTTTTACACATGAGTCTAAACAATATTATGTATATTTCCAGTACATAGTGGAGCGCCACGGTAAGACCCTACTGCCTCAGTACCTGGGCATGTACCGGCTGACGGTGGACGGCATCGAGCACTACCTCGTCGCCACAAGGAACGTGTTCTCCAACCACCTCAACATTCACAGGTATTGTTGAAAAACTTGTTTTTTTTTCCGGTTGGGGAGCGCCCATTAATCACGTGAGGCTCGAAAGGGGGGGAGGTGATTCGGAAAAAAACTATCACAAGGGGTGAGATATCACGTGTATTTATTTTTTCGATGAACGCGTGATTTCGAAACCGAAAAGCGGCGCGTGCCCTGAATCGCGGTTGCCATGCAATGATGATTTATATTTAAAGATAAAATATTCGACCTGCATTTATATATAAAATATACTGAATTCTTTTAAGACACTTTGTACAAAAAAAAATTAGTACAATGTACCAAATATTTTGGGTATGATTAGTCTAAAACTTCACCTCTTATCGCCGGGGGTTAAATAGTTGCTAAAATCATCACGTGATTTATGGACGACCCCTTGAAGGGTTTAGTCAGGAGATCGAGGTTAAAATAAAACTATTTGTCAAAAAAAAAAGTATAAAAACAACTACTAGCTATGGTCGGTCCCAGAATAGTATTTATTGCCTTTAAAAACGAATCACATTTTTGATTTTTGAGGACATGAATATTTTTATTCTTGTCCTTTCTGATAATATAAAGGGGCACTCAAAATCTTTTACAAAAATTTAATGGTTAGTTTGTTGCAACGTGACATCACTAACCAAAACTAACTAACTATCAGAATACCAGCGCTGAGTTTTTTTTTTTTTTTTTTTCTCGGCGTCTTCCTGAGATAGGAGCCTTTTGGCCTCGTACAGGACTTCCTTCTTTAAATTTTAATGTTACTTTGTTTTTAATTTATGTTAAGTGTGTTTTTAGTTGAATGTGTGATTTCCTGTGCGAGTCTCAATAAATACTTTTTCTTTCTGTCTTTTTTCAACGATTCTCTCTCCAAAATGGTTGACCTACTCCTAATGGTTGTTCTGGTTGTAATAATCATTCAGCAAGTCGAGTAAGTACTAGCCAGGCAAAATCATCATTGTCTGACCTTTGAAAAGACAGACTTGGTGGTCTGTTCCGCTTTTGCCAAGTTTGAAACTATATCAAGACTTTCAGCCGTGACAATTAACTAGTTTCGGTGATTAGCGACTACCCGCAACTTTTCCTTATAGATAAGGAAAATTCTTATCAAAGTATTTATATCAAGTTGATTCATAATCGAATGTCAATCACTATGGTTAGTGCATTTGTACTCGGTTGCGTGAAATCGCGATTTTGTATCGGTACATTATTTTATTGAGTCGCAGATGTCATAGAGTCAAGCAAAGAATATACGGCCATTTATCGCCAATGACCGTTAATTGCAGCGACCAATGAGAGTGACCAATATTTAGTAGAAAAAAAAAATGTAACCAAAATGTTACTAATGAAATGATGATTCTTCTTTACTTTTGATTACATAAGTATTTCTAAAACAAGTCTAAAAATCGTGTGCTAAATTGTAAATGAACTGTAACCAGTTTGTGATTACGCGATTTAATTATCGGGTTGTTTGGAGCACGACGGTGTATTGCGGCAAATGCCACCGTGCCAATAGTTCTAGATCCCCTAATCATTACCTATTTAAGGCGAAACTGTTAGGATAGCCCAAGAAATTCAAATTTTCCGTACGTTTTTAGGGCTCCGTACGCGAAGGATGCCAAACGGAATATTACTAAGCCTCCGCTGTGCGTCCGTCTGTCTGTCAGCGGGCTGTATCTCATAAACCTCAATAGGTAGACAGTTAAAATGTTCACAGATTGTGTATTTCTATTGCCACTAAAACAACAAGTAATAATTTTTTTATAAAGTAAATAATTAAAGTGATTTTTTCTTCGTTTTTTGCTCGATCGTAATACGGTACGCAACTCTTTGTCGGCAGGTTTTATTTTTGGCGAATTGCTGCATATTATCTGGTTTTAACTTGGTTCCACCTCTATACCTAAATCTAAAGTAACAATAATTAACTCGATCTCTCTCTTTTTAGGAAATACGACTTAAAAGGTTCGACAGTAGACCGCGAGGCTTCAGAGAAGGAACTGGAGAAAGACCTGCCCACACTCAAAGACAACGACTTCATCAAACAAGGAGTACGCATCGACATCGGTGATGCCGCTAAAGAGAAGTTGTTGGAGACCCTTACTGCTGATGTTGAGGTAATTATTATTATTTTTTCAGTCAAAGATTCCTGGTCATAGGCCCAAAATAACCTATTTAAACTACATTCATCCATTGTGTTTTCTTATTATCGTCGTCGCACAAATACAAACAAATTGTAACCGTATTGCCATGCTATAAGACTCGACTCAATTCGTTTGCGTCGAGAAAAGAAACATGACTACGAAAACTTGCGAGTTTCTAAAAAAAAAAACATAAAACGGACTATTATTTTTTATTCTGCGGAATGTTTTGTGTGCCGTTTAGCCTGTGCTAAATAAAATGTTTTTTTTTAACTCAAAACGGTGAAGGAAAACATCTAGAGTCACATATCTTCGAATGATTGGTTCTAGGACATGCCGGTTTCCGGCATGTCCTAGAACCAATCATTCGAAGATATGTGACATCTACCGACCCGCACTGGGCCCGTGTGGTGGATTACAGCCCCTTTCGAAGAGAGGAGGCCGGTGTCCCACTAATGGGAAAATTATCGGCTGATGATGACAGGCCAAAACAGGGTAGTGTCCGAGCCTGCTGCTTAAAAACTAGCACGCCTATAGATAGCGTCACGTGATTTTAATAGCCAATAACATTTTAATAACCAAGTAATTAATAAAATGTGAAGAGGCCTCTGCCCTGCTGTGGGTCTAGTGGAGTGTAGAAAAATAATAACAACCTATTATTATAATAGGAAGGTATTATTTTTCTACATAATATTATAAAGAGAAAGCTCAAGAGAAGAGGAAGGAGAGCCCATGGCTATATATTGGTCCGTGGATGGGTGACCATCTTTACATACCGAGAAACTACTCGGAAAGCACGTTAAGCCGGTGGTCCCGGCTGTCATTTGTAGATCTTTGACAGTCGTTACGGGTCGTCAGATGCCCGAAAGTCTGACAACCAGTCTTATCAAGGGGTATCGTATTACCCAGTTACTGGTTTGTGGGGGTCAGATAGGCAGTCGCTCTATGTAAAATACTGGTATTCAGCTGCATCGGGTTAGACTGAAAGCCGACCCCAATATAGTTGGGAAAGGCTAGGCAGATTGATTGATTGATTATAAAGAGAAAATATTTGTAGTTTTTTTTTGTAATGAATATACTCAAAAACGACTGGACCGATTTTAACAATTCATTCACCAGTAGAATGCTATATGATCACTGAGTAACATAGGCTATAATTTATAAAGATAGCACGCGGGCGAGGCCGCTGGCGGAAGCTAATGAATGAAACATGTTCATTTCCAGTTCTTAACAAAACTCCACCTGATGGATTACTCCCTGCTACTGGGCATGCACGAGTGTGGGCGCGGGGAGGCGGAGGCCGAGGCCGCGCGACAACGAGACGCAGAGAACGACAGCGACAACGGCGACACCGATACCGACAGCGATACCGATACCAGGCATCATGGCGACCGGTAATAGCATGAAAACAATCAAAGTGACAACCAAAGTTTTCTCAGCCTATGCAAACAAAATAGTATTCCGCAGCCTTTAAGGCTGTGCGTTTTGAAAGTTGTCAACTTCGCAAATAACTGTCAGAATGCACAGCCTTAAGGGGCACTTGACACTGCCGTGCAGAAGCCGTTAAGGCCTGTTCAGATATAAGCGATATCGCTGTCGCGCTCTGTAGCGATACTGGTCCAAAGTGACTAACCAGGCCCTGCAGTCTCGACATAGATAGCGATCGCTATACGACCGAATTCGGTCGCAAAATCTTAATTGCGTCCGTAGATGCGCACGACGCGTATGTCTGAATATGCCTTTATATGGTAATACGACCGTTTTAATATTATGTCACGCTAAATGCATTTAGTGATTCTTCATTCGAATCCCTAATATTACAATGTTTCCCCATAGATGGGGCTACAACACTCCGCCGGACAGTCCGCGCGGCTTCGCTCGCCAGTCGTCGCTGCGGTACGAGGGCATCATTCCCGAGCTCGACATATACGCTATACCCAGCCAAGAGAGTAAGTCAAAACTATAATAATATAACAAGGCCAGTTCCCGTTTTGAAAAACGTAAAAAATCTAGTCTCAAACTCATCTTATCGACCATCAATTGTTGATGAGATGAGTTTGGGACTAGATTTTTGATGTCGAAAACTTGTCAAAAATTTAGTTATGCAGGTACAGTATGCGCTCAGTAATCCAGCACTCGTTGGACGTGCATCGAAAAAATACTCATCGCATTTTCTAACTTCGCTCTCCTACCATAGATATCCATCTCCTACTCCGTAATCCATATATCCATCTTTTATAGTATGAAAGTGCCGGATTACAGAGCGCGCATTGATCGGTGTCGTTCTGCAGTCCGGTCCGATTCTATGAGTAGGTTATACGTAAACTTATAAAGATTTTTTATTTTGCAAATCTCTGTTAAAATTATTTCGTACTAGCTAGCTGACATGTCCTGTAGAAATCGAGTAATCCAACGTTTCCGATAAATTCAAAATTCAAAAGTAATTTATTCAAACTAGGCTAAGAATAAGCACTTTTCGAACGTCAAAATTACATAAGACAGTCCCCCAAAACGCCCACTCTTCACCACTTCCTAGTGCATTAGCTAAAAATGCACAAATTATCAAAATGCATAAATTATTGGATAAAAAAAAAGTATGCCGGATTACCGCGCGCCTACTGTATTACTAAGAGTAGAATGCGACCGTTCTTAAATATACAGGAATTGTTGTAATGTAAGCTGGCAAGTAGGCAATTTTAGCCGGAAAAAAACAAAGTTAAATCGGACCAGTAGGTTTACTTACGTATTTGTTTATACCTACTGTGGTTTCGTGGTATTAGCGAACATAATGTAACTATTTTTAAAGGCGGCAGTTAATTTTTTTGATTTGTGCTTTATTGTCTTCAGGTGCCCCCAAAAAGGAGATTTATTTCGTCGCCCTGATTGATGTGTTGACGCACTATGGTGTCAAGAAACAGGTAAATATTGACACATTGATATTTTTTTACCCGATTGCAAAGACAGGGTTATGTTTTTATATCCCAGGATTTTGTCCAAAGCATCAAAACCGGTTCAGTTTGCATAACAGCACACTAGAAAATTACGAGTTTCTTGCCGTCTGAAAAAGACGACAAGAAGGCTAAGCGCAGTGATAGCCTAGTAGACCGTCGGACTGCCAAGTCATAAATCTCGAGTTGGAACTCAAGGCACGCACCTCTGACTTTTCGGATTCATGTGCGTATTGTATAATTATCACTTGCTTCAAAAACGGTGAAGGAAAACATAGTGAGGGAACCGGCATGCCTGGGAGATATTTCTCGACGGCATGTGAAGCCAAATCAGAGGCCCATGGGCGGCTTTAAAATTCTGACACCAGGTTAGTCACCAACCACACGAACAGGAGAAGAAGAGGCCGTCTGAAGAAATCACTTACCCTTTCAACTATTGCTTCATAAACCGAAACTTATATTTCCGTTCTTGTCATATTATTGTTTGACATCAAAAAGTTTCAATAATTTAATTACCATATTTTAGGCGGCGAAAGCAGCGAAGACAGTGAAATACGGCAGCAACGTCGACGGCATATCGACCTGTGATCCCGAGCAGTACGGGAAGAGGTTCATAGAGTTCGTAGCTAAGGCCATCGAGGGCAACTAGGCGGGCCCAGCGCACACCGGTGCTTCTTTTAGTACTTATTACGTCACGGATTGGTAAGCAAATGGAGGGCTAATGTCTACCAAGTTAAGGGTGGATATTGTTTAGCAAAAAGGTCATCGCACACTGAAATAACTCTACACTAATGCTGTTTGTGCACCACCACATCAACGGGACGTCAACGAGAACGAGATGAGGGCGATGAAGTAGCGGTACATACATTTACTATACCGCGTGTACATCGCACACCACCGTACGTCACCTCGTTTCTCGTTGACGTCCCGTTGTGAGGTGGGCAAACAGTGTCACTCGATCTAAAGTAAAGCAATGAAATGTCAGTTGAGTTTGTAATCAGAATGCAGCAATCTAAATGGAGTCGGCACAGAAGTCGGCTACGAGTTTGGTATCGAGTCATTACTGTGTGCGACGGTCATATCTATGAGTTACAAATCGTTGAAAGGAGGTAGTGTCACGCGAATTCTTCGATTATAATCAAGAAATAACTTTTTTGTGAATGTTGTTAATCTTACAATAAAATTGGCTAACAAACAGATTGGCAATACCAAAAATACTTTCGCCCGCACATTAGCACTCCACTTGCTTACAACTCTGTGTTTATACTACTTATAGATGGCGCTACTGTATCTTGAGGGATTGAAAACATTGCCTAACTTTAAAATTATTTTTCATAATCGGCAAAATTGACTTAATTGTTTCCTGTGACAGATTCGCTTTAAGATATATCTGGGTAATTTAAAAACATAGGGCGGAGGACATCCATGAGGATTTCCACACGATAAAAAGAGACCCTTGTTAGAGAGTCTTTAATGGCACAAAACTATTTAAAAAATAAATTTAAAAATAAGTTACTCAAGATCCTGTAGCGCCATTAACGAATATTTTGGACTGAAAAGATACAATTTTTTCTAGTTTCTCTTTCGTAGTTTTTTTACCAGTATGGATACAACGTTACTTCATAATGAAATAAAGGTAATGTATGAACGATTTCAATAAACCCAAGTACGCACGGGCGATTTTCTACGCTCTGTTCTTGACGCGCTGGGATGCACTCGTTGTATTCTCAATGCTTGGCTGATTAACGAGAGTTGAAAATCCAGTGTGCGAAAAAAATACGTTTAGTAATTAAATCGCCCGTGCTTCCTGGGCTAAGTTCGAATGTTTTCTCTACATTCATCGTTTAGTTCCCGCTAGCTCATTTATTAGACCTAATTAAGTTCGCTCATGATCCTTTGTTGTTAAATAATTGGAGTTTACAGGGTGACGTAGATTATAAAGGGCTGGTAGTTTATTTAGATGCGTTTTCCGTTTGGACAGTTTAAAATAATTACTCAATTTACCCGGCTTATGTCAGTGGTGAAATAATACACGCATGTATCAGCATTTTTTCTGTATCTTTCTCTTTCGATCATTTAGAGCCGCCATTTCCTAGAGCGAGAAGTCCGCAATCCGCACTCGTTCGTATAAATAGTGTTTTTACGAGCGATTGTGGACCTCTCGCTCTAGTGAATTACACTTCTGAGTGACAGAAAGGGATAGAGATACAAGGTTGATACTGATTTGTGTATGTAAATATGATTGTGAAACGCCCACATTAGGATGACCTAAATTGGGCGTTACTGGGGTGATATCGATAAATTATAGGTGGTCTCGGCTTTTGACGTTTATTATTTCCACGTAGTTACGTACTGAAAGAAGCACCGCTTAAATGTTGTTAGAAGGGGGTGCTACACACTTTCGGGTCGGCATGATAAGGCACATCCGGGCGGGAAAACCGACTATATTTTGCCGCCCGGCTGTGCCGAATCATGCCGACCCGAAAAAGTGTGTAGGTCCCCTATCTTGTCCAAGACAAGTCCCACGATACAGTAAGTGTAATAACGTCGATTCTTATTGAGAAGATAAAATATGGAAAAATAAATAAAATTCATAATGTTAAAAAAAAAAACGTAGTGAGGAGGCATGTAATTGATATTAGCGATTATGTGAAACTATCGGACAGTCTGGCGAAAAGTTTGTCGTTTTTATCAAATTAAATTAATATCGTATTTTATTCGCTTTGCGTGCGAATTAACACAGTTGTGCAATAGACACGTTTAAAGGCTGTTTTGTGCTATATCGTGGAAAGCACGAACCCAGAGCTTCGTCTCAAAAATATGGACGTAGCTCGGTAAACTGGGCGTAAATATGACACAGCTTAGAAAGAGACAGACATGTATGAGTGACAGAGAAAACGCTTAATAAAACCGAACTTTTCCGAAAACGCGAAGTGTTGTATTTACGACGAAAGATGTTCCCTCGGGTCGGGCATTCCACGATCTAGCATAATTCAAAGCTCCGGGTCGGTCATTGTCCGAAACTGGGACGGTTACGGGTTGAAAGGGACCCATATTTTTACAATTAATAATGTTCTACACTTTCGTCTTGATGTTTGCAATAATAATAAGCGGACCCTTTTTGACAATATTCACATTTTATTCTCACATTTGAGTCCCTGTTTTGTCCTATTTGAATCTTATTGTATTGCTGAATTGGAGGCAGCCTAGTTTGTATAAGTGAGTTTTAATGTTTGGTATTAAGACTGTTGTCCTTTGCACACAAGTCACAATACAATTTCTATTGTGACTCGTACAACCGCGGACACCACTTTTCAACCTTATTACTAAAGTCATAAGGTTGAAAAATGGTCAACCGCCATTGTCTGCGGTTGTACATCTACGTTACGCATACGAGTTTTGTGAGATTGAATTAAGAAAGTTAAGTTACGAATCTGCAATGTGAGCTTTGTATTTGAAATACAAATCGTATCAAGGCGGCCTCGAATTCAGTAATAAAGCTACTGCGCACTGTCCCCCAATATCCATTGAAATATCCATTTAAAATAAACCGTAGTTCAATTTATGAATCGCTCATTTCTTTTCGTTTAAATCTGGAACTAAAGTTATTATTCTGAGCGATTCAAAAATAGAACTTTTTAAAGTGCGTACATGTTGGCAAACACGCGAACAAAGATTCGCATCTCCCATATAAATGTCATTGTGGGTCACCGCTATGGAGGTTAAAAGCTTAAATCAGAGATAGCTTGCTGTCTTTCAAATTTTAAATAGAAATAAACTTTAAACGTTTGACTTAATGTTTCTTTTGCATTACCAATGAATGATAGTGTTCTCGTTTTCAAGACCGACTTTTTGGTGCTTGGAAGCATTCCAGTTGTGTTATGTAGTACATACTAATTCCATGGCCACCCTAGCTGGTGATACAGTGACCTTCCCTTATCACAGCAGTGGTATGGAATATTCTGTGACATGTGCTCATGCATTGCATGCAAAATGGACGTGTTTGCCAATGTATATGCATCTAAACTTTGTGTGTAGACTGCGTTTCGACTATAAACTGCATGCTGTTGGCATTCACCCTACCCGAATGCAATTGCAGTCGCAACGCAGTCCGACATTACACATTCTCTTATAATAAATCCTCAAAGCACGCTCGCAATAATTTTCATAACTCGTTATTAGCTTTTATAATGTTCCGCTAACGCGTAGTTTAGTATTGAAAAATTATAATGAATAAAAATGTTAAAATATCATTGAATTAGGATGTTGACGTGTTACGGTTGGCCAATTTAAATTTATCAATGAAATTACATGTATACTATTACAATTGGCCGTTGTATTATATATATTATTGTAATGCCTTCGATATATTGTATATTGTTTGAAGTACATACATGTTTTGTTCATAATAAAAAAATGTGAGAATATTCCCCTGGGGAGTATGGATCGACTCAGAGAACTAACTTATGAAATTGTCAATAAACGATTTTGAATTTGATTTTAAACAGTAGTGAATCTAGACGTGAAAAATTGATTTGTTTCGATCCATATTTTGAAGAACATGAGTTCTATTGTTGGTAATATTAAAAAGTGTATTGAAAATGTCAGGATTATCCCAAATATCTCGTAGTCTAAAGTACTCAATAAACCTCATAATGTTCGATTCCCAGGGAAGACTGTTATCAGTGTATTCGTATTCGGTATTGTACTCGTTAACTAACATTTAACTATGTATTCTATTACAAGGACAGTTGAGTCCAAAATTGTATAAAAGAAACGGCCATTGTTAAGAGTCGGTGTTTCACCCATTAAATAATGTCGTTTTTGCCAATAACCCATACCTAGTTCGCTTAGTTTCTGTCTAGAGTAGTGTTTTTAATAGTACGATATAAGATTTTGTTATTTATTATTCTATATTTCGAATAAGACTTGGATTGTTATGAAGTCTTTGTGATGTATTCTGTGAAAATTCATGTGCCGTGTATGGCGAACTAATCATATTGGTAAATTTTATACTTTTTAGGCGTCGAATCCTTCGCGGCATCGACTAGCGAGATCGAACACGCCATATCGAATGTTTAGCTGACCTCAGAATAATTATATCGCTCTTCATATAATTCTTTTTAACTTTTGACTGTTTATCGGGGAAATATTACAAGATTTATTCATGAAAATCAGTATTCAGGGTTTCATTCGATACGCCTTCGATTTGAAATAATTTGTCAGACGTTAGTTCTTTTTTTTGTGATAGATATTGTTTACTTTTAGAAATTAATTTTATATTAGATTTCGAGTTGTCCACTTCTTCATGTTTCTAAATTAAAAACGAAGTGAAATACTATTTTTTTACAGTGTGGTCAACTTTAATAATCATTAGAAATCCTTTGTTACCCTCTTAGTGACGAGGTTTTTTTTTAATTTTATCCTGAACCCTTGTCTACATATTCCTGAACAATGTGTTAGTCATGAAATGATTCAAATTATGTCATATGTGTTGCCATTGTTTAGGTTGATAATTGTATTTTAATTTGTAGTTATGTTATTTCGAATAGGTTTTATCTTGTTATCGGTGACGGTTGAAGCCACGAGCCCGCAGTGTACGGCATATATTTATTAAACGATAGCTTCGCTACATACAAACATATTCGGCATGTAAGCAACACGGTTGAAATGTTAATTATCTAGTCTACTACTCTTGTAAAGACAAAAACTGTGTATGAAAAATTTAAACTTAATTTTTTAAATATTCGGTTTATAAAGATTCTGCATTAAAAAATGTTTTTTTCTTTATTCTTTTACTTCGCAACCTTAACATTTTGGCATAGAAAATAGAGTGCGTTTCATTAAATAGTTCCTATGCCATAATGTTGTGTCATTGACTCTGGCAGGGCCACCATCAGGGATTTTAATTTTGATTACACAAAAAAATTGTCGTTAATTAGTCGAAATTTGTCGCCAAATATCAGAATTTGTCGGTCACTGATTCAAAAGATATAAGGGTTTATAGGTGATCGATCTGGAGAGAGTCGACAAATTGCGACTAATTGGCGACAAAATATAGGAGAAACATCTTCGCTAGGTGTCCTAGTTTTTGAGATATAAATGTGGCCCTGCTGGGGAGACTCCAGATAGGCCACCTATAAACCCTTATATCTTTTTAAACCAGTGACCGACAAATTCTGATATTTGGCGACAAATTTCGACTAATTAGCGACAATTTTTTTGTGTAATCAAAATGAAAATCCCTTATGGTGGCCCTGCCAGAGTCAATGACACCATAATGTTGGCTGCACTGTTATAGAACCATTACGAATTCGCTACGGCGATACTGCGCTACACGTAATAGGTCCGTTTTTAAAATTTAATAGTGGAGCCTGGAGCGAACATTACGGCAAAGGAACTATTTGATGAAACGCACTATAACTGAATATTTCTCATTGACATACATCAATATGTTTGGGACACCCACATAACACTTACTCCTAGCGGAGAGGACACCTGTGTAGGTTCTGTGGGTGTGCTTATACATGCACTGTAAGTACAATAAAGGAGTAGATATGATGAGTGACACAACATACTACCGTTTCTTCAGAGCGTATAATCTCGTTCATGTAATCACTAGAAGACATATTGACATGATATTATAGATTTGCGTTGTGAAACAGGAAAAGAGTAGGTAATGCTTTTGGTGATATGCTTTCTCACTTACGGCATGTCCGTAAGTGAGACGGAGAACAAAGCGCTCGTAACTACAGCCGAACGTACAGATTTCGCTTAGGGAGTAGGCCCCCTGGAGTGGAGGAAAGACATGGGAACTATTTATTTCGTCGAGTAGTTATTTTCCTTGTATTTTGTGAATTAAAGAACAGGCCAGAATCGGCATTCATAAATGTCGGTTTAGATTTAGACCAAACGAGCAAATGCGCATTCTATCCCCTACTATCAAATTATTTTTTGTTGTTTATCCATACTAAAAAGTCAACAATATAAGGAAAGAATGATCTTGCTCTTGTTCTATGTTAGTTTTGTGTAAACCCACCTTTAGAGGAGAATTAAGACAACGTAGGAGGCAAGCAAGCGCGAGCTTAAAAAATTGATCGTCAAAAGTCCCCCGTACTAGCTCCGCTCCGCTTGTTGTTCCTTGCGACGTATGACTAAAATGCAATTCGTAGTCTCAGACCAAATAAAAAACCAAGACAGAGCGCTGTCAACAGTAAAGTGAAGTCGGTTTCGTAAACATGCGTGCAATTTGTGTGGTATATTTGGATTGTAGCTAGTGTCATTGTAAAAGGTTGTAAATTTGTGCGTGTGAGCGTGTATGTACACTTGTACAGAGCGGCGGTGTAGTTTTGGCATGCTTCGTTATATTGTTCGCAGCGCTCTTTTTTTTTTCTTTGGTTCGTAATATGATATGTATTTTACTGATTAGTTTTGAGTATTGTTAAGTATAAAAATTGTGGTCTAATGAAGCATGACCTACCTCTAACTAATCCCTGAAGCACGTTCTAATCGACATGTCAAATTATATAGGTGTAATGGTGTAGTTATTCGTATTCTGCCCAGCCTAACTTGGTCCCTGGCCGAGTCTTAACGCTTCCAGTACACGTTGGGCTTGGGCAAGGCCAGCCCGTCGGTCGGCCAACGCATGATATAATAATAACTGTTTTATTAGATCATGGCCTTTTTGCGTGATTTGCCGTTTGATTTGCGTTGGCCGAGCGCGCTAAGCCAACCAGCTCTCCCAACGTGTCCAGGGGGCTTAACCGACAGAGTCCCGCAAAAAATACGCAAGCAAGTTAAACGTGGTTTAACCTGTGTCTGTGGAGACACAGGTTAAACCACTTTTAATAAACATACTCTTTGGATCAATCGCTAGCGTTTGATGGGCACAGTTTGATAGTCAGTCAACCATAGATAATACACTACCTACAAATGGGCACGACCGCACGTTATTTGAAAATTGTGGTTTCTCGATTTATTAGTTATAATAATAATTTGTTCATATTAGATTTATGTTTTGCTTTGGAAGTCAAAGATTGTTTGAAACAGCTTATTAGATGAGTGAGGCTCCGACTGCAAACAGCTTGAATCAAGAGTTAGAAGCGCCAGTCAAAGAAGCGCCAGTCAAAGAAGCGCCTCCAATTCCAGTGCGGCGCCATGTCGCGCCCTCCAACCAACTAAACCAGCCTACGTTGGGCCAGATATTTCGTGAGAGAAAAGGCCTCGTGATAATAGTAACATGTGTTGTCATCATGGTCATTATAGCCTTTGCCCAGCTTGTATTTTTTCGAATTTCAGTAGATATCTCGCATATTAGCCCTAGAGTTGCCAGCTGGTTTCAGCAACCTTAATAATGAGTTATGGAACTTTTCCATAGTCTATGGCACACTGTTAGCTATAGTTAGTCGAAACTAGCCCATGGTTATTGTTGTATAGAAGAAAAGAAGTATATTTTTTAGGCACAAGTCCGTTTTTTTTTGCTGTATTTTTATCTCTTGAAGCGCCGTGCGTTTTACTTGTGGTAACCAAGACGTGTACAAACACGCACGCGAATGTGTGCGTGCAGACGAGTAGCGTTAGCACACAACACGCACATGCGTCTGACTTCACCTGTCTCGTGGGTCGGTACCGAGAGCTCCTGCGCTAACACACACATTAACGGCGTTTGTACACTTGGTAACCACAAGTTAAGCGCGCGTTTCTTCGTTAGATAAAAATACTATACATTACTGGTTATAATAATGTACCTACACAATGCGAAAAAAGGCATTTAGTCCGCCTTTGTAAATCAATCGTAAATAGCGAGGCGTGAAAGCGTGCGTCCAAGACATGCAAGAAATAAAACACATTTTTTTTAAAATAATTTTATTAATAAAAGCTCCCAGACCACGGCGTATCTTACAACAAACTAGTCCATCCTCGTCTTTACATGCTTCTCAGTGATCTTGTCCTTCTCAATGATGTAGACGATGGCGCCCCAACCGGAGATCGCGTCACGGTCAGCGGCGTTCACTAGCGCCTGAGAAAAGAAAAAGTAGTTCAGGCGAAAATGATTGTCATTAGGGGCAAGAATCATGGAATTGTTTCAAAGTCTTGGAGTGACTTGTGTTCTGCAAGCTGGTTTTTTGTTATTTGGTGGCTTATCTGATGGTATCATCTGCTTGGGTCTAACATGTGAGTTAAAATCAAAGTCAAATAATTTATTTCAAGTTGGCAATAAAAGGCGTACCTTTTATTGCCAACTTGAAATAAATTATGTACAAGAAAATAGAATTGATTCTAGGTGGCCTTCCAGAAGGTAATTTCATAATGGAGAAAAATGGAGGGTTGAGACAACGCTGAAATGTCTCCTGTGCCATTATTGGGACAAAGTGCTGCTTAGCTACAGATGTGGTGGACAGTGGACTGGGCTCTTTCGGAATGAGCTGTACTTCTATTTTAGATTCTTCAACAAAGAAGTTGGGAAATTTGTTAAATTATATATCTTACCTGTGAGATGGTTTCGAAGAGCTCATCGGGTGACAGGTTGGGTTCCCACAGAGCTTCACACATACCATACAGCTGCTCTGAACAGGTTCCTGACACCACAAAATCTTCAGGCTCATTGGGGCAGCCGATCTGTGAAACAAAATAAGTAATACATTGTCAAAGCTAATTTGAACAAGTCACTGATGAGAATGGATAAGAAAACATGCTTGATAAAATATAAAACCAAAATTTGATGAAATGTTGTGAATTTTATACACTTTTTGAGGTGGAGGGAAAAGTGAAATATTCCCAGATAGAAGGAGGATCCTCCTCACCATTGTCGGGCCACTGCCAAACAGTTGTTGTTGGGCTCCTGCATGTAATAACATGATCAGATCTTGTTGTAAATTGCTTGTATGATATAGGTTCGTCGTAAATGCAACTACTTGGTGTATGCTAGAAAACTCACCAGATCCATATTGCACACATAGGGCTGGTTATCATAAGGGTCCAGTCCAGCAATAACTGGCTCAATGAAGTAGGGTCCGAAGCGCCTTTCGTATAACAGGTTGGAAAGCATCGCTGAGAATGTCTTGGGTTTCATCATTCTGTTCTCTTTCAGCTCATAAAGGTTCATTCTGGAATTACGGACATAAATCTGGTTTACATAATAATTTCTTCAAGGGGTTACATAGCATAGTTGTACAAATAGGGAGATTCTTTTAGTAAATTTTTGAGAATGTATATCCTCAAGTTGTCAAGCAATAGTTCCTAAATATTGATGAAGAACAACACATCACTTTTGTTATGTTTCACATATTGAAATGACATGAAATTGTGACAAAGATGTAAGCTGTAATAGTTCCTTACCTGAATTTTAACCTCTGGAACACGGTCTGTGTGTCAGTGGCCAAGCCGGGGAGGCCGACATAAAGCGTGGGTCCCATTTGATACACCTTCGGAAAGTTGGTCGACACAGTCTGAGCCTGAATACCGTAACGTTTGTCTGTAGCGATCGCCACGCAGTCCTTCCCCTTCATTGCAACCACCGCACCTCCATTGTAGGCTAAAATAGACTGAAAAGAAACAGAAAGAGGAAATTATAGAAATAGAGTTTATTAGTAATTTAACAAATAATACTGTAAAACGTTGTGAACATTGGAGAATATGTGAATTTCTAATGGATATGAAGCTATTAGGACTATCAAATACTTCAAAGCAAGTTGTTTTACAACAAAATACAAATTATGCTTTGTAATGTTCGTGACGCTATCATAACCAATATTCTTAAGATTCTCGAAATAAATGCCCTATAACAGCTATTATGAGTTTAGTTCTGAAAAATATAGTTACCATTTTGCTTTATGTAAATAAATCCAGTTATTTTCTAGTAAAAACACAGCAATAAACTCAATAAACTTTACACAGGAAACCGAAAAAGTGACAATTCATCGGCGACAATTTGAATCACAGATTAAAAATTAAAACGAAAAGTTGCCATTGACAATATTTAAAAGGGAATCATAGAGTATAGTAATAGGTTGGGAACTCTTTAAAAGGGAATCATAGAGTATAGTAATAGGTTGGGAACTCTTAATTCTGAATTTACTATGGCATGGTCTAGACATAGACATAAATAGTTTCTATCTCAATGGGTCGATGGTCTAATAAAACAAGGTCTGGCATTCCGGGACCAACACATGCTTACGTCATTATCCAGTTGCCAGTCTATTGCAACAAAACACGATTAAGGAAAGATTTCCAGAAACCAAAGCTTTTAAATTGTCGTTTCGTGTTTCTAATCAAACGAAACAATTCAATTTAAACATAAACCAACGTAATTGTTAATTAAAACCTCATCGTTTTATCGGATTCGCACAAGTATTAAAGGTGGTTGGGGAATTATTCTTACAAACTTCTGGTAGCACAGATGTGATGACGTAGACATGTGTCGCCCACGTGACCACTGTGTTTCGGACTGAATGCCATACCTGGCGAAGTATATTATTATACCATGAATGGGTCTAGAAGCCACTCTTTTTTTGCGGCTTTAGACTCAGATATCTAACTCTTTATATGTCTGTGGGCTAAGTAAAGGGCAGCCAGTAGCCATTTGTGCGTTTTCCGACTTTATAAAGTATAAACGAGGACCTCTCCTAACGGATGCTTGTACGGATGTTTGGCACAGTAGGAACTATACATGTTAAAAAGTAAATTAAAATTCGGAAACGTAGTACAATAACAATTTTATTTGTTTACTCAATAATAAAAACCATAAAAAACAACAAAGATTTCTCAATTTTGTGCTTTGGGCAATGCATCTTTTATTTCTTTAGCATACACATCCAGCCGAGCCGTCATATTAAATCCCCAATGATCTTTTACTTGACAACAAAGATTTAAATCCATTTCGATAATGAGAAGACCGTCTTTGTCTCTTAATAGTCCAGGAGTTCTGCATCCATTGGGAGCTGTGACGTAACTCGATCCATAATAACTTCTTGTTATCTTTTTCTGATTGATTTTAGTTGCGAAATCTTCAGTGCCAACTCTATTAAGGCTACATGTGTAATAGCCATTTGCAATCGCTGCGTTACGGGCTTCTATGCCCCAAAACGATTCTCCAAATTCAGAAATGGTTGCTGCAGGATTGAAAACGATTTCTGCTCCATTCAGACCAAACATTAACCAGTTTAAAGCATGATGACGACCGTAGCAAATATTGACAGCAATCTTAGCGTATTTCGTTTCAAAAACTGGATGACCAGTGTTGCCAGGTAAATAATAAAACGTCTCACTGAAACTACCAACACTGGGTAAATGGTTTTTACGGTGTTTTCCCATGAACTTTCCATTTTCATCTATAACGACTGCAGTATTCCACCAAACCCCGTTGTCGTTTTCCAAAATTGGTGACACCATAATCATATCGTACTTTTTAGCTAATTTACTCAAAAACTGAAAGCTTGGACCATTCTCTGCTGACTCCGCAAATTCTTCCCATTCTTCCTTCTCTCGCGTACACAAGAAAAATGGAATGGACCATGCTTCTTGCAAACAAAGAATCTGGACCCCTTCCGAAGCTGCAGCATCAATTAACTTTTCCACTTTATCAAAAATAGCATCTCTCTGTTTGTCTATGGGTTCATTAGTTGGCAAAACAACTGAATGTTGAATTAAACCGACCTTGACAATTTTCGGAGATCTAACCTCTTTTGCAGCATCGAAAGAAAAGGCTGCGACTTCAAAATCATGCACCTTACCTGCTGCTAATGTTGAATCTTGAAGTTTTAGCTCACAATGATCACTTCTTCCATAGTGTATTCGGTTGTACTCTTTCAACTGCTCCGAGTTCAAATTACTTTTGATAATTTCGTCCAAACTTCGCACTGGTTGGGAGTCCATGTTTGAAGCTATAAATGATACTTATATATAGCTCTGGTATATAAACAAGTGATAAGTTACGTAATGTTGAGTGCGATGTAAATAAGTGTCGCTGTGTAAATAATCGATGTTTAACATATCGACTCGTTTTTAACTCTGATAGGTATATTATTTGAGATTGGTCAACATTTGAATATAAGACGTGATTACATTATATCGGTACTTTACTATATTAGCAGTTCAGATAACTCTTGATGCTTTTTAGCAACATTAAAAACTGGACAAGGAAAACCAAACTGGTTCTCCTTGTCCAGTATTGGGGTTTCATTAGTTATGTACCTATGTTCAATTGTTCAGACTCAGTAGATAGGCCTACCCAATGATAAAGGCCAACGAATCTGTCTTTTTCATAATTAAATTTAATGAGAGGGGCTTGTTTTAGTAACTAACTGCACCCGGCCATGATTTCAATGCCACTTTTTATATGGGTTTTTTGGCCCAGAAACCCTCGCAGGCGTCCTGAGAACACCCTACCAAAGTTTAATCAAAATCGGTCCAGCCCTTTCGGAGTCCATAGAGGATAAACAAACCAACAAACATTGATTTTTATTTAAATACATAGAGATAGATAGAAATGAAATCCTTGAAATGATGATTACCTACCTACCAATTATTAAAACTTACTTTGGAAATATGATAGGTACGTACATACATTCATTAAATTGCTGGCTTGGCAGTGTAGCACATTTAAAGTGTCTGGCTTCAATGCTACGCATAGATATAGGAAAGAAGATGCTTCGGGTTGCTTATTCGATTCCCGAACTTTATGTTTGTGAGTTTTGAAATTGCAATAGGCATTAAGTTTTAGGGGATAACCGAGTGGGATGCAACCTGTTATTTATATAGTTTATGGGCAACTATCCATCCTAACCGATGCCTGCCGGGGTCGCGGGAAAGTCCGAAAGGGATACCGTGGTCCCTGGCAACGTACAGGCAACTGAAGGAACACGGGTGGGTTTTAGTCAATAAGAGTCTGACACGCCGTCCCGCTCCACCCAGAGCGGGAGAAGTTATTTGAAAATTTAACATAAAAAAAAAAAAAAAAACTTTTATACCTACATGGCTCAGTGGTAACGGCCGCGACTTACCGAGTTGTAGGTCGTCGGTTCGAACGCCGACAGGCGCTTTACTTTGTGTAAATAATTTCATCACCACTGCTCTCAAAACGGTGAAGGAAAATATCATGAGGAAACCGGCATGTCCTAGAACCAAAAATTCGAAGACATGACATCTACCATGCCACACTGGGCCCGCGTGGTGGATTACGGCCCACTCCCTCTCACAGAGAGGAGGCCTGTGTCCCAGCTGTGGGAATATTACAGGCTGGTCATGCTAGTTCTAAGTCAGTGCTTATTCACGAACTACCTAACTATACTTAGTTAGCTAGCTAGCTACCTAACTTATAAGAACAAACAGAATAAAAGCCTTCCTCAATCTAGGGCGGCCTGTGGTTAATGTATCACATAATATGGTCGTCTACGTTGCCATAACCGCAATATTTGATACACTTCGTTCATTTCGAAACCTAAAAATAAAAGTTTCTTAGACGGTGCAGAAATAATTGAAAAAAAAAAAAAAATATATATATAATTTATTGACATAAAACAAGACCTACCTACAACAAATTATAGAATTCTGTCGCCTGTGCTGGTAAACTTTTCTTTTTAGGTTTCGGAACCTAAAAAGAAAAGTTTCTTAGATGGTGCAGAATTAAATGATTAAAATATACATTTTCTTGACATATAACAAGATTTACCTACAACAAATTATATAATTCCCTGTCTCCTGCGCTGGTTATTGCATTTTGCAGATGGTTTTTTTTTTAAGCCATCCCCATAGGAGGTAAAACAGGGTTAATAAACTATGTAGGTAAAATAAGGAAATCATAATTATTCCTTATTGAGTTTAATCCTAGATCTTCGTTAATGGGAAAAAGTCCTTACCGGATCATTCAACTCAGACCAATGCCAGATAACTTTGGACTTAAAAGTTGAACTTGAATGTTGCACAACAAATCCTTCTTCAGATTGTTGGTAAATCAGGGTTAGGATTTATAGTAACTAACTCTTTTTGCCACAGGCTGGTCAACTGGCAATGTTTGTTGAAGGATCGAAGGCCCTTAAAGACGACCTTTAAAGAGCCGAATAGATTGGTAACCACCGTAATGATTCCCTACGACTGCGTTAACGACATAGTTACCTAAATAGGTACCTAAATTATGGCAAATTAATTTGAACTGTAAACAAAGTCATATGACTAATTAAAGTTCATGCACGCTCTTATCAACGAACAAAACTCTTAACGATAAAATTTAAAATAAAACTCAAAAATAATAAACAAACAAAAAATTCATTAAACAACTGTTACCAACTAGATATTGTAACATCAGAATGTATTTTCTCATTCTACTATCGTCGTACGACATCCCGGATAGATTTTATTTCTCCGGTCACGTAGCCGGCAAGATAACCAAATATTTTTCAGACTCGCTTCTAAACTTATCTCGAAGGGTCGAAGGTCACAACAGCCGGACCACACAGATAAAACAAACAAACCTACGGCCAATGCATCACTAACAACCTCGAAGGTATTTAAACGCCGGCGCAGGCTGAAAAGCGCAGTCGTTGACGGGCAATCACAGGGAGCAGACATATATTAATATTTCAAACATGGAGAACGAAACTCTGAGCTTAGAAGCCATCATCAACAATAACCTCAGCGGCCGGGACCTTGATGAGTTTAACAGAATCCACTATGGAAGAATTGACAACCACGAAGTTAAGCTGAAGGAATCGTCGATCGCAGCAGCAAAAGAAGCCGACTTCGAAATCGCTGCTTACGCATTCCCCGCTAAGAAAGAACAGACTAGACCTCCCAGGATTGTGAAGGTGGGTGTGATCCAGAATTCCATCGGCGTACCCACCGACCGCCCAGTCAACGAGCAGAAGAAAGCCATCTTCGAAAAAGTTAAGAAGATGATCGACGTTGCCGGTCAAGAAGGAGTCAACATTATCTGCTTCCAAGAGCTGTGGAACATGCCTTTTGCCTTCTGCACGAGAGAGAAGCAGCCATGGTGCGAGTTTGCTGAGTCAGCCGAAGACGGCCCTACCACGAGATTCCTGAGTGAGTTAGCTGCCAAATACGCAATGGTATTCGTGTCCTCTATTCTCGAAAGAGACGAGAACCACTCCGACATTCTGTGGAACACTGCCGTGATCATCAGCGACACCGGCAGCGTCATTGGTAAACACCGCAAGAACCACATCCCGAGGGTAGGAGACTTCAACGAATCTAACTACTACATGGAAGGCAACACTGGCCATCCTGTCTTCGCAACCAGGTACGGAAAGATCGCGGTGAACATTTGCTTCGGGCGTCATCACGTGCTGAACTGGATGATGTTCGGGCAGAACGGAGCGGAGATTGTGTTCAACCCATCATGTACTATTGCTGCTGAAGCGGGCAGTGAGTACATGTGGAACATCGAGGCAAGGAATGCTGCAATCACTAACTGCTACTACACGGCGGCTATCAACAGAGTTGGGTATGAGGAGTTCCCTAATGAGTTCACATCGGCTGATGGAAAACCTGCCCACAAAGACATAGGGCTCTTCTACGGTTCAAGTTATTTCACCGCTCCTGACGGCGTGAGGTGCCCTGGTCTCTCGCGCACGAGGGATGGTTTGCTGATCAGCGTGATGGATCTGAACAAGAACAGGCAGATTAAGGACAGGCGCTGTTATTACATGACACAGCGGCTGGATATGTATGTCAACAGCCTCAGCAAGGTACTCGAATTAGATTATAAGCCACAAGTCGTCCATGAAAATGAGAAGTGAAACTGTAATAGAAGCTTTGATAACCGGCGATAATAACATTTGTATGAAACTAATGCCGAAATATGTATGCACTACCTAACTAATCTCATGTATTGAATGTCATAACAGCCTTGATTCCCTGTGGAAATATTTTTAATAAAATGTTTGTTTACAAACATCTGTCTTGTTTTTTCTGCATAACTTAATTAATTTAATACATACCTACCTCCTACTGTGATTATCTTGAAGTAAACATGCAACTGAGAAAAGCAAACATGTTTATCTTTTTAAATACTTAGGTATTATTTCATTAACATTGACCTGTGAATTTTTGTCATTTTTCTTAAAACTGTTGTCAATATTCACATAGTGGGCTACGTGCATTAGTGTATGATGTATGTACTTACCTAATTGGATAAATTTTTTAACTTGGTTCATTTTTGGCCTATAGCGTCGTGGAGACCGGCGCGACGCGACTCCACCTATAGAATTTCTAAGAAAACTTCACGGTAGATCAATCTCCGGTGTCGAGTCAAGTTGCGCTAGTCTGCACGAGCCTTTAAGCTATTCAAGTCAATGTTTACTTATTGGGCTTTAGGTACATAATATTGTGAATAATATTTTTAATTGGATATGTTTTTTAACTTAGTTCATGGGATGGATTCAGTTTAGTATAGTTTGCCAGAAGCACCCAAAGAAGTCTTCTGTTGCAGCGTTCAGTACTGGGCCCAATCCATTCATTAACCGACTTCCAAAAACGAGTAGGTTCTATGTGCGTCTGTATGTTTTTTTTTATGTTCAATGATTGTTCTTACGGCCGAATCCAATAACTTTTCTATCACCAGTTTTGGAATACTGGAGATAGAAAAACCTATTTAAAACTATGGTTTTAACTTCACAATAATCTGTCAGAGATTATGGAATCTTACAGAATGACATTCAATGACAGATAGAATTATATTGTCTAGGTCTACCATCAATAGCGATCTGTCTTTTACTGAAAATAGGTTATTGGGTTCGGCCGTTAATGGAAATCGTCCATATCCATACTATACTTATATTAATATAAATGCGAAAGTAACTCTGTCTGTCTGTAACAATCGTCTTGTTTGACAAGTACGTAGCCTGGACACGAACTTAGGATACTTTTCATCCTGGATATGTCCTGGATAATATTTATATAAAAAACGGGCTAAGTGCGCGTCGGACTCGCACACGAAGGGTTCCGTATTGTATTAAGATCGAGCAAAAAAATTCCGAAAAAAATCACGTTTCTCATATTTCCCCTTTAAAGGCTTGTGCAGACCAGCGTGACTTGTCGCGCGACGCGACACCGGTTATTGTTATACTGTGAAGTTTTCTTAGAAATTGTATTGTTCGTGTCGCGTCGCGCGACAAGTCGCGCTGGTCTGCACAAGCCTTAATTATTAACTTTATTACGTTTTTATTGCTGTTATAGTGGCAATAGAAATACACAATCTGTGAAAATTTCAACCGTCTATCTGTTACGGTTCATGAGATACAGCCCGCTGACAGTCAGAGGGACGGACACCAGGGGCAGGATTCCGTTAAGCACCCTAAAAATTAAGAAATAAACATACACGCAGATGGAATCGCGGGCAACAACTGGAAACAGTAATATATATATAAACAGCTTAATATACACCCATACAATAAACAATCCCAGACACAGAGGTGATTAGAAATTGTCGATAAACTCTTATCACAGTTTTCTTTTATTGTCTCTCGACATTAGCATAATTGCTTCATTATGGAAGCTGATATTGAGAGTAGTTGCTGTCTCTACTAGGTACCTACTCATTATCTTAAGTAGGTAGTTAGACGTATTATTTTTGAGATGGTCTATTATGCTAATTATGCCTTTTATTACTATTTATAAATCACAGAGCCGCTCATCCATATCCTAACTAATATTATAAATTTAAAGGAGGTTTGTTTGTTTGTTACGCTTTTACTCTAAAACAGCTGAGCGGATTTGGATGAAATTTGGCACATGGGTAGACCATGAATTGGAAAAGGACATAGGATACTTAATGTTCTTTCTGAGGAAGCACGTAAAGCCGTTGGTCCCGACTTTCTGTGCATGGAGAAGTCTCGGTATGTAAAGATGGTCACCCATCCACGGACCGAAAGCGACAAACGTAGCTTAACCTGATCAATCGACTCGTGCGGCTGTTATTACTTAGCCACAGGCCCCTTGTGGCTGTTGGGCCTCGTGGCCATATAATTGATACATACCAATGATTGGTATGTATCAATTATACATGCAAAAATAATTAAATATAGCTGTAGAAGGAATTGAAGGAAATATGTGATAATTATTGAAAATCAATGGAAGGATGGAGCAAGACCATAGAACTTAATTATATCTATGATCTAGACCATAGATCATAGATATAAGTTTTTGTATTTCTATGCTTAGATAAAAGGAATGGGCTAAACATAAATAAAAATTCCTTTCCTCTCAACTGTGAGTATTTATATACCTTTAATATGTATGTTTATCTATTTATGCTTTATGTATTTATTTAAGTTTAACTTAATTTCTGACGTTATACGTGTAGGTATATTTTAATATTTTAGTAGTTATAAGACTTCGCATTCTAATTTTTTACAAATCTTGTTCTCACATACTATTTGTTTACATTTCTTTCTCATTTCTCCTTCCGCAGTATGCCTAACATCACACATGCGACAATTACTCACTCTCCCGTGAGTAATTGTCGTCTATTTCTGTCACTTTTCTCGTTTTCTGACAGCGCTGCCATACAAAATAGTCGACTCGTTCTGTCAAACTTTATGTTTTTTCGACAAACCCTAACATGACACCTTAGTTAGCTCGATTTTTGACAATTCAACACGAGATAATCTGCGATTTTTCTGTAATTTTGTCGTATTACTCGTCCTCGATTTTGACAACGAGAAGAATAGACAAAATAATTATACAAAAAAAAAAAAAAAATAGCACGGCAGTTTCACAATTGTATTTATTTTAGTTATATTTTTTTTTTTACAATATTTTAATATTGAAGTACTTAGTTTTAAACTACTATTGATATTGTCAAAATGTATTATATTTATATTATTGTATTTTTTGTTGTAATGTCATGATGGTCCAGTGGTTAAGGCCTCGCCTCTCATGTAAGAGGTTGTGGGTTCAAATCCGGGCAAGTACCAATGTGACTTTTTCAATTCATATGTACTTTCTGAGTTTATCTTGGACATTACTGACATCGGTGAAGGAAAAACACCATGAGGAAACCTGGACTTGTAGTTAATATAAGTCTGCAATCGCCAACCCGTCTTGAGCAAGCGTGGTGATCAATGCTCGTGCCTTCTCTGTGTGAGAAGAGGCCTTTGCCCTGCAGTGGGACAATAATAGGCTGATATTATTATTATTATTTATATTGGAACGACGTGTTTTATATGGAATTTTTTGCTTTTTGCAAGAAAAAAAAAACAAATTACCTACATGTTGAGTTATAGTGGTTTATGGACTTTATAAAGAGGGTCGAAATTTTCATTATTTTTGCGATAGGACACACCATTTTCAAGATATAAGCAAAAGAAAAGAAAAAAAAAAGATACAGTACTGTTTCTGTACCGTCGAAATATTGGTGTGAATTTTGGTTCATGACAACTCATTTTAATCCACACCTTTTTAATCGCGATAAAAAATAGTCAGATTTAGATAAACAATCAAAATTTTAGGTGAAAAACGTCAAATTCAGAATAGCAAAATTTTCATTTTCACAAAATTAATAATTCAGTGCCTTATTAGTGGGAAAACGTCGTTTACCAGGAGTAAACAATTTTTTTTTGTGATTTTTAGTCTAGTTTAGAGGCATTTGTGACAAGAGAATGGGCACCATTGAATGAATGAAACGGAATCTCAAGCCGATGTTGCTATCATAAAAGTAATGCTATGGATTAGAATGACGTCAAAATCGTAGACAAATTCTGACAAAACGAGAAAAAGAGCGTTCTCGCGCTTGTCATGTTAGCCATGCAGGTCTTCTGGAAGAAATTTCTTAAGAAATAAGTCAGTACCTTTGTACTCAAATTATAATGATGTCGTATCTCTATGTATTTTACTGTGTGTACATAAATAAATAAGAAGTCCGGAAATACTGAACAAAACCTTACTTGAAATAACAATGTGCGTGGAAGATAACCATGTCATAACATTACCTACGTGTTAGCTATAAAGACAAACAACATAGTAATAATAAAAACCACATTAATTTTATTTAGATCTGCGCAGTTTATGAAACATTTAACAACCGGTATGATTGATGAATTTTAATGTGTATGCTGTTAGCCGGTCTGATTGGTACCGGGCGGTGTTTTTATTAGTAGTCTAGAAAGGTTCTCGTTATGTGGAAGTGGGACGCAAGCCTAGTTTGTTAGGCGTTCGATGAAGGACGACTTAGGGCAGTGCACTTATATGTATATTCAAGCAATAAGGTACCTACTTAATAATGAATTAGGTGGTTAATGTATTTCTGAAATGGTTTTTTGATGTGTAACATTTTTCCTCTCGTGTTCCTGCAACAAAAATCAAAACAAAAAAAAAACGACATAATCAAATCTGTGGTATATTGAGTGATTTCGTGAAAAGAGCCAAGGTGAGATGTCAGACGTTCCGTGTGGTGCCGGACGTAAAGAATAGTAGGTATCATCCCATTTCTTCCCGTGGGTATCGTAAAAGGCGACTAAGGGACTCACTAGAGAATGGGTAACAGCGTTCTCTATGCATTTTAACACCATACTGCGATCGCCAAACCGCCTGCCAAACGTGGCGATTATGTCAAACCCCACCATTTGGGGGAGGCCTATATTCAGTAGTGGAGGTCTTTCGGGTGAAATGATGGATGATAATGATGAGATGTCAGATGTTTCACATCATAAGCGACTACAGCTGTTAGGCTCGCTCGTATTTTTTTTTTTCATTGTGTTTTAGGAAAGAATACCGCGACTCTGATGTTTCATCATTGCCTCTTACGGCTTTTGTACCTATCTTATGAGTGTTACGTAGAGTCTGTTGGTAAAAATTTGTTTTCTTTTTGCATTATAGATTTTCATTGTGTGAAAGATGCAAGGGCGGATCCAGCCTTCGAGTCAGGAGGGGGGTCACATTGTCGGGGTCCAGTCAGGACAGGGTCCGATTAGAGCCGGACTAAGCCTGTCGGAGGCCAATGAGGACCCCCCGGTCTTTTCAGTTCATGTAGGTATTCCTAGTAACAGTTTCCAAAAAAATATTAGTGACAGCAAAAAAATCAAGTATAACGTGCGTAATTATAATCTGCCTACGACCTCCCTGAAAAAAAAACCTGCTGGTCGCGAGATCCGTGGTGGACAGGTTTTTTTTTTCAGGGAGGTCGTTTTTCATCTCCTACGTTAGTCTCCTAGGTTATTTACAAAAAGCAAGAATGTAGGGGAGCGAGCAAGGCGTTCTCAACATTTTTCGCACCTTGTCTCGGAATTACCGGTTAGGTTTCTATTGAACATATTTACGGAAATAGGAGTTGCATGGTCGACTTATGCAGAAAAGTTTGAGAGACAGAAGAATATAGAATTAGACGAGAGCGAGCGGAGCGAGCTCGAAAATTTTAGCACACCACCTTGTGTGGATTAGGTTTTTTTTTAAGTCATACATAAATAGGTGTCCCTTTGTCGAATTATGCAGAAAGTTTGAGAATAAAGATATTAGCGAGCGAAGTGAGCTCGAAAATTGTTATCCTCAGCCGCCAACTCTAAACTGCTTCTTACTGATTTTGACCATATTTGGGATATCATTAAAAAGTACTTCTTAAGATTTGGGGGGCCACCAGGACCGCGGCGGCTTGTTTTGGACACTATTCTGGGGTATTTAATTTCTACGTTTACTCGTCTAGTTGCTAGCTTCAGATAAACTTACATGGGCACTTCTGAAACGTCACAAACTAGGAGCACGGTTCCAGTTGGTCGTTTCCTATTGAAAATAGCCGGCGGTAAAGTCCACGGTCCATCATCATATAATTATAATAACACACACAAGAAAACGAAATGTGTAAAGTTCGCCCTACCTAATGTTAGAAATCTAGGTCCCAACATCGTCTTAGATAAAGATGTGCTTGAATCCGTAAACTCAGCAGTTTTTCTGGGCATAACAGTAGATGCCAAACTTCAGTGGGGCCCACATATATCGAGCCTAGCGGGAAGGCTCAGTTCGGCCGCCTACGCCGTCAGGAAAGTAAGATACACTGACGTCGATACAGCTCGTTTAGTCTATTTTAGTTATTATCATAGCGTTATGTCCTACGGTCTTCTGCTGTGGGGCAAAGCTGCTGATATTCAAAATATATTTGTCCTTCAAAAACGAACTGTTCGAGCTAGCACGTATATACTAAAAACAGTGATTTTCACAATGTTAACACTAGAAATAAAGACAAACTACGAGCTTCCTTTCACCGGCTTCATAACTCATTTGTTGGGCTTGGTATAACTTTTTATAACAAGCTACCCTCTTCTTTGGTAGATTTGCGTTCTAATGCGTTAAAAAGGAAAGTAAAATCCATGCTTTGTTCAAAGCTTTGCTTTGTTGCATACTATTCTATCAACGACTACTTAAATGATAAGAATAGTTGGTCGCTGTGATTAACTCAAGACAATGTTTAGGTTCTTTCTCCAGCTTACCTACTGACAAGTTATATGAGTTTATATAATTGTTTATTTTATTTGACTTTATAAGTCAAGTTATTTAATTTAATTTATTGTTGACATAATCTACTCATCACAATGTTTTTTTTAATGAGTTGTATTGCAATATGTGGTTAGCTAGTGACCTCGACAAATGATCATATTATTTATTGTTATTAGTAATTAACTGTTTGTTTATTTATTTTACCTCGATGGTCCTAGTTTATCATTTATAACTTCCAGTTACAACTATATGAGCACGCCCTTTATGCCTGGAGGGTTTTATTTAGATATTAAGTTCTGTTTACGTATTTTTTATTATTTCTGCCTGAACATAGCTGTTCTCGATGATTTTGTCTGGTATATTGGCGTGTGCTAGCTAACATACCTATGGCTAATAATTTAAATTATATTTTGTGTTGCGTAATGTAAATTATTTTGAATACTATCAATCTCTTTTTTTTGTTCTTCTAACTGAACAGACAGCTGTGCTGCTGGAGAGTTTGTTGCGCCACTTCTTCCCAGCGAATGCACTAGGAAGTGGTGAAGGGTGGGCGTTTTGGGGGACTGTCTTATGTAATTGACGTTCGAAAAGTGCTGATTCTCAGCCTAGTTTGAATAAATGACTTTTGAATTTTGTATTTTTTTGCCCAGCTCATGACCGCCAGGACTCCCATGACCCCCTGGATCCGCCCTTAGAAAGATGATGTGGCTAGACAAAGTTGAGAAAAAAGGTAAAACCCCACACTGAAAACTGACAAAGCAGTTGATAGACATGTATGGGAGAGGACATACTGCGCTCGACCAACAAATTTGGAAAAGGGCCCGAGGAAGACGATGATGATGATAAGTTTTGCATCTAAGTACCTAGAAAACAAGGTTTTTAGTTCTTTCAAAAATACAGTTTCTATGCTTGACAGACCTCTGTTCAAGAAAATTAGAAGGAAACTCACAAAAAGTTTGTGCTGCTGTGATCATACAGTCTCCACGATGGTCAAAAATGAAGGCGTAAAATTCAATAATGCACATCAAAATCTAACCAACACTTTTAATTGCGTGCTTTGTTTAAGCGTAAGGAACTTGTAATTTATAAAATAAATAATAACAATAATAATCCTTCCTTACGACCATATCTACGAGGGTGGCACTTATAAAAAACTGAAGTACAGTACACGCTTCATGCTGAAAGCTCCGACACTCGCCAGCGTCGTCGTAATTCCTCTGTAATTTTCTCACTCGCCGAGAGATGTCGCTAATGTGTTGCTCTCGCGATTGTCGCACCATCTAGTCTTCGAAACTGCAAACTTTGTGGTGCATTTTGTTTACAATTTATTTTGTTGGGGATAGAGTTGGTTTTCGCGTGTGTAGGGGAGCAGTTATTGGTAAAGCCACTACTTTCTAGAGCACTTGTGGAGTTGCAGCCCGTGACATCCATTACAATAATGATGTCTTTGGTTTAGGGTTGGCACTTGATGAAAAAATAAAAAAAAACTAAAGATATTATTATGATTATTTTTTTTTTTTAAACTTTGCCCCACACTAAGAATTTTTTCCTAAGATTATGTCTGGACTTTAAAAGAAAATGCGACCTCTGAGTTTGTCTCGGCCTTTCTTCTCAGAGTAGTCAGATAGGAAACGCGAGCTTATTTTTAATATCACGTGTAAAAGTGATTCCGACATCCTATTTACAGAATAAACATTTTCATTACATTTCTATCGCAATAATACCCAATGCAAGCAACAGGATCAGCAACCGCTTGAATTTGGACAATAGATAATTTACCACTCGTCTTTTGCCGAATGTCATAGAGCGCAGATGCCATTTGTGTAGTATTTAATTAAGTATCCTTTGGAGTCACTTACTCAAGAAGCTAGGCGGACAGATGACATGGTCGCAAGAAACTGCCGAATGCAAGGAGCGGTCGATGTGGCGATACTTGGGGCCTACTTACCTATGTCCACCAGTGGACATCTGTGTCTGTCGGCTGGCTGGCTGGCTGGCTGTCGAGTGGTTTTTCGGCTGTATGACGATGATGGAGACAGCACGAACAGAGAGTAATTATTTAATTACTCTCTGTTCATAAACGGGTCTCGGTCAAACTATAGCAGATTTCTGCTATAGTTTGACCGAGACCCGTGTTATGCGCCTTAGAAATGCGCGGCAAGGTGGGAGGCAGCGTTGACGAATGAGCGACGATACACCGTAAGCGTTGACGAATGAGCGGTTTGCACTGCCCCCCGTCTCACCGCGCACTTACCTAAGGCGTGGAACAGCGGTTCCGGTCAAAGTATACTCTAAACTACAGACATTTTGAAAACAATTTTCCTTTCCAGCGTTTTCATCCTTTTCTTTTCGTGTCAGCCCTACACGGTAACTGGGTTGCGTGTAGTGTCATCTCGGTGTCGCCGGAAGTCACGGGAGCACTCGCGACATGTACCTACAGAAAATGCACTTTTATTTACACCTACCCTCCAAATTATTTTTATTTTATATTGTTAAGTACTTCAGTAAAGGGTTAAATGGGGTAAAATAAGTTAGAATAGGTCTACCTAACTCTGTTCTTATCTTGTTTGGAATGGGCACTTAGGCCTGGCTTCTGGATCGAAAATCGGCACAAAAATTTGCTAACAAATTGCCAAGCGCACGTAAACTGCTGTGATTGGTTGAATGAATTATCAACAGCCAATCGCACCACTCCACTTGCGATTAATTTTGACGCGTCGATAATTTCCGTTCCAGAAACCGGACGTTAGGCCTGTATTACAAAACCTCACACAAAAGTCAAGTATTAGGTAATTACAGTTTGAAGCCATTTTATACATTTAAGATTTAAGTAGGTAATGCTTGAGTCTAGAGTGAGGTTTTCAAATACGGCCGTATTACAGAACCTCACACAAAAGTCAAGTATTACTTATAACTCGGTTAAAGCCTTTTGATTGGTTGAAACTAGTTTTAAGTAATGCCTTAGTTTCAACAGATTTTCTGAGTGGGAAATTATTAAACCTTGGTAAAGCTGAGCATCGCCATCTTTACATACTTACCAGAATAAATAAAATACACCAAAGCCCCTGAGGTTGCTTCCATAGTACAATGCAACTGTAAATTACAATGAGTGTCCCATGATAATATTAGTTACCCGTGTTGAATGAAACATAACATACCACTAATTATTTGATTGTTTTATCGACTACTTTGGTTAACTATTAATTAGTTTATTTATTTAAACTTTTCACACTCAAAAAAGTACAAAGGCGGACTTAATGCCTTAGGCATTCTCTACCAGTCAACCAAGGGTGGTGAAGAGATTAGATGGCAGGTGCTCTATTTGAGAGGAACAAAGATAAATTAAAAAAAAGTATTCTAATGCATTATAACTAAAATAGGTACAACAGTACAAACTTTTTTAAACGTTTTTAACAATTTGTATAAATTCTCTACTCAAAACCTACTAGCACTTTTCGGCGAATTAGTACCATCATCATAGGTCTGCATTACTTATGTAAAATTTTTGTTCCAAATGTCACCACGTCAGACTCTTTTATGTCGACCTGAACTTTAAAATAAACATTCCATCAGATTGACTTCAAGTAAGATTTTTAGGTAGCGCTTAGGAAAATTGCGTAACCCACAAAAAATGGTAATCGATTAGCGATCGATTACCATTTTTTGTTTGAAAAATTCGTCTGCTCGACAACGTAGATAATGTAATAAATAATAATAAAAATACATTCATTTATTTCAGGTAAATAACACCCATTGCCATACATAGATTAATAGAAATCATCAGAAAAAACCAATTAAGATCAAATAAAATAAAATACAATACTATCAAACATCAAATTAACTTAAATCAAATTAAATAAAATCAAAATAAATTTGATTAAATCAAAATAAAATAAATTAAATGAAATCAAAACAAAAATCAAATAAAATAAATACATAATCAAAACAATAAAATTAATACTTACCTTCTCTCCGATACTGGAACAGCAATATGTCTGCTTGAACAATGCATGAACACGGTTGAACTGTCAAAATTAAAGACATAACGATTGATTGCCATTTTATATGCCCCGCTGTTCAGTAGCATTTATTATTAACCGGCAGTCAAACTAACTACTATATATACTAACTTAATATGTTGAATGCCAAATAGGTATTATAGTGAGAAACAAAACAATACCCCGCAAATTGAAAGCCGAAGTCATTTTTAATTCGATCAAAAACAATAAATGTTTCGTCGGTTTGTTTGTCGCCGTAATTAAGGCCGTTCCATGAAACATGGCCGCGTTTCCGCATCCGGCGGGGACTTTTTAATTTTTCATTTACGAATGGCTGTTTCAATTTTTCCTTCTAATTTCTCATTAAACTTAGATGCACGTTTGGCCTGAGGGTTTATTTTTTAAATGTAAATTAGTGCGACAGATAATTAATGTGGTGATTTGTTTCTGTAATTTTTTTTTTTAAGAATTTTAATGAAGGAATTGGACTTTACTTACTTAATGATGTCGTCAATAAATTAATCTTGAAACGTTTGAAATACTTTTAAATTTTTCGGGAAGAAACATTATTTAGCCTTTTCCGGATTTTGCCTTAAAAACGCAACCAAGGACAGGATAAGCCCTATTATTTCTAAGCATGGCTTAAGTAAAAAAAACTGCTTACTTCTCTAATCTTCCTTTAAAAATTCTATTTTCCTTACAAAACAGGTTTTCTCCTCCGAATGTCCCCATATTTATTCATAGAGCGTACCTATCTATGAAAAATAAAATTCACAAAGAGGCTCCTTTATTTTTATATCGTCAAAGAAATCAGCATTTTATTATTGTCTGCGTTCGTTGCGGTATCCTGAAAAGAAATACAAAATGTTAAAGAAAAAATGTTCTAAATATCTGAAGTGGATGGCAAAAGACGAGAAACAGAAAGAAACCATATCAATTAAATAAACAAAACAAGTGTTTTACGAGTATACAACCTATGCAGTTGTTTTATTAGACTTAATGAATGATGTACATTTAAGTGGTTTTGTCAATCGTAATCGGTAATTAAATGTTAGAATGGCAAACTAAATTTGGTCTTTGTAGAGCCTATAGAATTATTAGTCCAGAGCAATTTGATATAGGATTAGGGTACCTATACCTATATACTAGCTTACTATTTGCTTAAAAAGTTTTCAGGCGCATACATTTTTCATTTCATTTTCGGTGTTATCAGATGCAAAAACATTTCAATCTAATTTTTAACGTAACGTTCTTTATTCAATTTCGTTTTATTTTAACACAACAGCAACACAGGTGCGTTCCTTTTTCGATTGATGACGTTGATATTTTTTTCTAAATTCCCGCCACGTTTGACAAGTGTCGTTTCGCTCAGGAACGTGGGCACACGACAATAGTTCGCTGGCCGATTTCATCGACACATGCTCCATTTCATTTCCGTTGCACTCTGTTCGCGGTGCGAGAGGTTTTTGAACGGATCCATTGTAAAAAAAAGTTTCACTATTACACGAACTTGATTTGACCAAGAACAGAGAAAACTGGTGAGACGTATGGTGATGTTTTAAATATTAAATAATTTTTCTGTTTATAAAGATAATCGTTTTATTCACCTACAAAGTAGAGAGTTCCACAAAGGTTCTTGCAACGCCGGAACTTCCTCGACCTTTCCACCTTTCTTTCGAACTGATTTGACTTTGTATTAGGAACTTATTACTGACAATAAGACCAACACTGTACCAATACTTATCGCAAATAAATGATTGTGAGTATGTAAGGTATTTCTGACTGTTCTATTCTAGGAAACTCCTTTCTTGAGTTGCTCTCGCCGATGTCACTTCATGAGCCAGACTGGAGCATGGTTCAACCGTTTTATTCTAAAAACTGCCTTTGTGTGAGGGGTGCAACTTATTAAGTCAACATAGAACCTGACCAACCTCAAACCAGAGTAATTTAAAAAAGACTATTTATAAAAAAATACAAAGAACAAGACACTCAAAGGATTTCCCTGTCCTACTCGCCTGAGGCAAATTGAAAAGCACACTCGAAAACCCCTTTAGTGTCATGTGAAGGCCGCACAATAGAACACACACCACCCTCGCACGAACGCAGTATCTGAACGCGTTTTATCGTTTAAAAATTCAATGTATAATGTTCTCAAAGGTTTAAATGTTTTGAAGAATAAAAAGTTTTTTTTTTAACGAAATGCAAGTACGTATTGGCTGTACGGATGAGAAGAAAAAAAATGATTATTTGAAATTCGAATTCTAAGGCCAGAAGGTGTTCTCAAGAATTAATCAACACTGAAACCTCTACTTGTGACACTACTTGAGCTTCGATTTTTTAAATAAAAATAATGACATCTGTCTGTCAGATTTAATTCTGTAATATCTGAGTGGGAATATCGAGGACCAAGAATTTAAAAGATGATACTGTCTTTATGGAATAAGCATAGCCATATTAGCATAGCGCATTATTATCGTACGTTGTTCTAAAATTTCACAAATCCAGACACATGCCATAGACAAAAAAAGCACATACATTTCACACGTAATAACCTCTCATCTCAACTAGTCTGCGGGTGCGATCCATCATAGCGTTTTATTGAATTACTACCCTCTGACGGAGGACGGCCCTCGCGACCCATCCAATTATTGCCACTAATTATAATTATTGCACTTGATACTGTTTTGTGTTCACTTTCATAAGGCCATAATCTGGCTTTATTAAAGTTTGTTAGAAGATTTTCTTTTGTTTTCTCATTTTGTGCTTAATAACAAGAAGTTAGGATTTTAAAGGTGTGTCCAGACAGACACAAATTTTACTTTTGATTAACAGATTGTCTAGGACTTATTTTATTTTTATTTGCAAGTTACAAAATAATAGGAGGGTTTTACGGTGTCTGCTATAGGCACTATCCACCAAAAATTACAGAAGATGTTGCTATACTTGAAATTATCAGGCAGATAAGTTATCTGTTTTTACATAGCCAGAGGATGGCTACACATGCCTTGGCTGGCTGTATTTTTAGTTGTCGTAACAGAGCTTATCCTAAAAGTTATCAACGTCGCAAATAGCTGTTAGCCACATTGTCACATTGTGTGTGGCGCTAGTTAGCCACATTTCATATTTCCATACAGTAATATTGCTAAATTAATCAAAACAGCGAAATATTTGTTGTCTATTTGCGACGTTGCCCACTTTCAGAAGAAACGCTCTGCATGCTAATTCTGCACAAACCAAATGATTTTGAAGGACATTCATACTCCATTGCTTCATAATATGTTTGAAAAAGAGCTTGGCAACGTACATAACGCAATGTTGAATTGTCAAAATGAATGGATTTGGCATTGTAAGTGTGTTACGCAGTTACCCCGTGAATTTTCCTAATATTCGAACCTTTGCGCATACTTTTCTTCTTGCACTACATTTTATTCAGGTGCTATGATTTCAAAACTTACCACCCTTTTCAATACAACAGTTTCAGAGGTTGAATCGTTCCCTCAAAACAAACAGAACAAGAGATTAATGGTCTGTACCCACTACACTTGTTCACTAATCCCTACATGTGACTTTGTCATCCACCTACCGTACACCACATTAATAATTGCATAGCTCCTTGACAGTATAGATTCGTCATACAACAACTAACTTGCCAATATTTAATACCACTTAAAAACCCTTAACACTACAAAAATAGAGTCTATTTTCCACGACTCTAACTGTAATGGAACGTTGGCAATCTAGAGTGGAGTTGATCACTCCCGCGGGTGCCATACGTCATCAGAGCTAGGGACGACATTGGACAGTTTAAATTTCGAATTACACGCAATCCATTTTCGAAATTGTGAGGTTTTCGGTTTATTTTGAGTATTGTGTACAGTCCCCTTTTCATAAGGTCGTGAGCTCAAAAAGTATTTTGATAAACTCAAACTTAAACTCAAACTCAAATAATTTATTTCAATTAAACCATTTACAGGCATTTTTGAATTGTCAAGGAATCGGTCAGTCAGAAATATGAAGCTAGTTGCCCATTCCAAAGCGTAGTAGGTACCTATGGAGAAGAACGGACAAGAAACTCCACGGACACTCTTTTAAATAAATTGTTACAAAAAATTGGTTACATCATTCATGTTGAAATTAAACATGTGAGAAGAATGTAGAAAGACGTGCACGTTAGAAGCGTCCGTAATAAAAAGATAAAACAAAGAAAAATTAAAAAATTAAATCAGCCAAGGCAGCTAAGAGTTGACCAGTCCCAACTGACGGCGCCCGTTCACGAACATGACGCATGGATTAGCACCATTCAGCTCAACCATTTTGCAGGGAGCTAAATGATCCATCACACGCGCCACCATCAGCGAGACATCTAAGTGAGCATGACATTCAAAAATAAGAGTTTATGCAGTCTATCTTATTGGATAGGCCCTTCCAATAATTTATCCTTGTGCAACGCACTCATTTCCAATATTCATAGTTGTCGTTACTTTCCATGGGGACTGAGAGCGGAGTCTCAAGAAAAGATCTGCCAAAATAAAAGTCAGTTTTCCAAAATGACACGAAGAAGAAGAATATGCACACAATAGTTCAGAAAATGGAGGCCTGAATCTAATATTTCCCGAATCAGCCTGAATCTAATCTTTCCCGAATCAGTTTAATCTTTCCCGAATGAGTTCCAGACAAACAGTCAGTTCAGCCCGTAGGTACCTTTCACTCAATTGTGTTTAGCGGCGATGTTTATGGTATTCCTTTGGGGCCAAAGCGCAAAGGGCACGACATTTGTCTATGGGGTCGAGACCTTTCAAACGATATGGTGATGATTCCGCAAAGGGCGCCAAATACATAAAATCTGTGCGGTGTCTTTTATAGTGGTGACATTTTTATCAACTTATGGGGAAAAGTGGTACTTGTTTTACGAAATGGGAATGGTATAGGTCATAGACAAGTGAAGTGGCTTGTTTGTATTCGGTTTTCTTTAGTTTATATTTAGCAACACAGGATTTATGACCTGAAAAAATATGACGGGGCCGGTGGACACCATGCAGTAAATAGCAGGACAATTTGAATGTATTCCTTAGGACTTGGCTAGAAAATTCGCAGATTCGTGAGCAAAGGAAAGATTGGAGAGGGGCTTTCGCCCTGCATTGGGATAGTAGGGGCTAAAATTTGAACTACGATCATGTTTAGATTAATTCGGAGTTCACATATTTTAAATTAAATAATAATATCTTGCATGGCACGTGCTGGTAAACTGTATGCAATTCTGTGTGGCCTACCTACAGTGCGTCCATTGTAACTGAATTTTGCAGTCTTAGTTTCAATACTAATAGAGTTCAAAATGGCGACTGACAGAACAGTGCTACCAATCACACGACTGCAAAATTCAGTGGTACCAATAGCGTCAGGGGACAAGTTATAATGAACGCACTGTACTTGTAAATAGTCCTTTGATATTAAGAATATTACAGATCTGAATAGGTCTAAACTCCAATATGTCCACAATTGAGCAAATGATGACATAATAAATATTGTTTGGACGTCTTCAACGAATGGGGCCATCCACAATCAATTGAGGCGTGACACTATGTCCTATACAAATAGAGAGAGCTATAAACAAACTTATTAAGTCTTAATAGCACTCAGCCGCTAACAAACCGAGATTATCTTCATAAATCGCGATCCTATCATTACGAACACCGTCACTCTGTCCTATTATAAACTTGGAATTTGTACTAATATTGCTATAAAATATAAACCAATTAATATTGACCGCCCTTACCCCCGCTTTGCATCGACAAAAATGACATCAAAAGGGAGATGTGAAGCTCTATGATAGATCTTTCTACGTTGGTTATTTAGGCAATCAAGGAATGTATTGGCGACATTTTGATCAGTGGAATAAAAACTCTAATGCTCTATAGAATAAGGGTGGTTATATTATTATAAATGGTTGGTTGATACTGTAGGGATCATGAAAGAACCCTTTCTTTCAGATAATTACGAGCACCTGTGGCTAAATCAAGGAATAAAATGGGGAAATAAAATGGGGAAATACGGAACTTTTGTTTTATTGTTATTCCTTATGTTATAAGTTTATTCTTACTGGTTCGATTTATTATGAAACTTATGTTAATAGCTTGTGTAGGTAAGCTGACACTGGCTTGAGATTAGATAGAATAATTAAATCAATCTTCAATCTACCTAGATATTAATTGTAAGGTACTTAATTCATTTTCCTAAAGTGTGTCCAGAAAATGCGAGGCATTTGCCATGCATGTGACGTATGAAAATGCTGAGGCATATGACATATAAAAAAATGTGTTTGCGGTGCATACTGCGCATTGTCTGAACGCACCTTTATGGAATTGATGAGCTGTCACTTGGGCTTATTTTGTGTTGTCAAAATGTAATTATAAACGAACTCACGAATCATGAACAGCGAATAATAAGTTTAATCGCGTTATCAGTACTTATAGTCCTGATTTTGCAATTTCTACGGCCTCAGTTCTACCATATTAAAGCACAAATTACTAAGGGTTCGATAAAAAACGTCTTCCCAAATAAAGTGTCACTTTTATGTAGAAATATTTCAAAGCAGCATTTTTATTCAATTCCAATAAATCCCACACAATGTTATTCAGCGATTTCAGTCACAAAATATATCCAATCAAGTACAGTCAACATCACAATCACCTTCACAATTCTAGATCATAATATTTTTGCTCGATTAATCCACAATACATGACGAAGAAAAATTAACAATGAGTCAGATCGAAACGGTGAGCTCCGTCTATCCGATTGCACACAAAGGGGTAAGGGGGTTGTGAACAAATCGTGTACTCGACTGTACATATCTGAGCGGCGACGACTTATAAAAACAGCAAATAACACTCAGAAGGCATTTTGAGGGGAGATATGAGAATGTAAATTATTTTATTTTTGTATTATTTATTATGGCTAATGATGTCGGTTTTGTAAGTCGAATTCATTGAAATTTGGCTCATTTAGATACCTACTTATACTTATAGATACCTACTTACTTATCATTTTGATAAATCAGACGAAAGATAAATCAATTATTATTCTGGTTTCTTACAGCCTGGTCAAATCAAATTATTAAAAAAAACAAAAATCAAAAGTCATTTATTCAAACTAGGCTGAGAGTCAGCATTTTTTTATCGTCAAAATTACATAAGACATTCCCGAAAAACCTTCACCACTTCCTACTGCTTTAGCTGGGAAGAAGTGGCGCAACAAAATACCCAGCAGCACAGCCGTCTGTTCAGTTAGAAGAACTTTTTGAATGTACTTGAATCTGCTGTCAAATCTCGTGTTTGTTTGTGGTTTTAACTCATAAAAATGAAGACACTTCGTGACGTTTGAATTAAATTTAATTATAGGTATAAACTCTCAACATGAATAAATTGAACATAACACGAAGCATTTAAAAGAACATTTTAAGCATTTCAAATACGAATCAATGGATCAAGTAACAAAATTATTCTTCCCTTGTTCTTCGATTTGCCAAGTGCCTACAAACCTACTCTCAGCAAAACACTCGCTCACAACAAAGAGTAGTCAAATTGTCGTAAGTAAAAGATCTGTGACACTCCCAAATTGACAAGAGAGACAAGAAGACTGTATAAATATAAAACTGAATAAAAAAACTCACTTCCGCCATTCTGCGGAGTCGTTGACTTTGCTTTGCGTCTTGGGGTTTTTTTACGTCACGCTTTTGGCGGGAAAATCATGGAAATGTCACCTGGGAAGCGGAGTAGAGTGGTTTTGATATTTGAGTTTTTTTTGTTATTTAAAAATTTTGAACTTGATTAAGTCTAGTCATGTAGTGAAACCTGATATGCAGACTTTGGTGTAAGTATTAAAATTCGTTTAAAGACTCAGTTATTAACTCAATGTTTCCAGACCTTCTGTTCTGGGGCTGTTCTGTTTTGGGCTGCTTGCTTACCTTTCTGGTAAAGTTACATGAAGATGGCTAAAACTAAATATTACGTTTTCTGTTATTGAATCAATTATTATTAGCCTATGAGCCCTCTACGATGATTATCGGCTTAAATTCATCACACACTGACCTATTAAAATTCTAAATATCAAAACTAGGGACTCCTACAACACGACAACTCGCAATGCAAATGGCCGCCGAACAATAATCACGAAAGTAAGCGATACGAATAAAAATATCGTCTCAACCGCCTCACATCCCCCTGAGGGCCGGGATTTAACATACCTAATGCGATTTACGTGTCGCAGTCCCCCTTCACACCTTGAAGACTGTCGGTAATCGTTTTAAGACGTTGTTGACTTGAGAATACGCACCTCGTTCCTTGTTGGTATTTTTTGTTAAAGAGGGTTCTTTTTATCTACGGATTAATCAGTTAAGAAAAATGTAAATGTGCCATAGATAAGTTTTCGCGGGCTTTTAGGCGGACTTATGTTGCGGATAAGGCGTAAGATAGGTGACTTTCTAAATGTTCAAAAATGCTTTTATGATTGTTTGATTTCGTAGCGCTACGTAAAGCGTAGCGCGTAGCACCTGTTTCAATACTGTTTTTTTTTAAGGTACTTACCTTATCTAATATGGGGCTTGCGCGCTCCAAACTCTGGGTCTGTACCGGGATAGTTTACTTTGAACACAACGCGCCGTCGACACGGGCCTGGTCCTTATCGGACGGCGAGCTGCCGTCCTCACCGTCCGCAAGCCCGCGCCTACGGTGGCCGGAAGTCGGCTCTCGACTCCCGACGCCCGGGGCGTCTCCTGCGGCGACTAGGGCCGCGAGGGCGTGCAGCTTGCATCTCCCTCGCGCTCCGCCTCCTCCTTCGCGAACATAACTGCTTCGCAGGTGACAGCCTCCCATGCACTCTCGCTCCGAACCATGGCCTCAACCAGGGCCGGACGCGAGAGATCGCCGCCGCAGACCTCCACCGATGCTCCACCGTGTCCTCCAGGCGATCCACACAGTGGTGACACCCGGGCGTTTCCTCCCGCCTTATGCGGAACAGGAACCTCCCGAAACAGCCGTGTCCGGTGAGGACCTGCGTCAGGCGGAAGGTGGGGACGCCGTGGCGCCTCTCAAGCCACTCCTCAAAGAGGGGACTTATCGCCACAATTGTGGCGTGCCCAAGCTCCACTGGACTAAGTCTTGATTTATGGGTATTGGTTATTTGTTTGATTGTTTTCCACAGGACTTTGGGATTGTTTTTGGCTTTTTCAAGCTGGCCGGTTTCATAAGACTTCTTAAGTTTTCTGAGTAAGTTATTGCAAAAATTACGATATCGAGAATATGTAGTTTTTAGAATAATATTATCTGGTGATTTTTTAGATTTTATGTGCATTTTATCTCTATTCTTATCTGTATTAATACTGTAAATCTTCCTGTAAAATGTTTGTAATACCTAGTAAGTAAATAGGCCAAATTCCTTCTACAGATTTTTTTTTTCTAAACACTTTATTTCAAGCGATTTGTTGATTTGAATTGAATTTTACCACATTTCTAATCAGTATCGGTTCAGCAGTGTTTACGTAGCATGAAGAAAGAATACCTACTTAATTTTTCGATTACATAGGTAGGTAACATTATTATGTAATGCGTTAGGTAGAAAACTAGGAATACATTTAAAGGGTAAAACCATTACATTTGGTGAGATAACATTGTTATTTAAATGTCAATGAACTTTTATTACAATGGTAAAATACCTCTTTACCTATAATTATTTAAACATTCTTATATTACGATAAAATGTGACCTTGCAGTTTCCCCGCTTCGTGAGTTGTCTAGGCCTAGACATAATTACCGAAAAGCCGATTTCAGTATGTTTAATAATTACTTGGCTAAAATTGACTGGCACTCAATTTTAGACATCAACAAATGATGCCGTCCACGGCTTTTTTGATACGATTCAAACAGGGATTGATAAGTATGTGCTGTTTAACCGAAGGTAAGGCGCACGTAAATGTCCTTTTGGTATAGTACCTCACTATATAAAATAATTCAAGAAAAAAATAAGGAACACTCGCGTTGGAAGCGTTTTGGAAACTTGCTCGATTACGACGAATTAGAACTGTTACGGGACAGACATCGACATGTTTAGAAGACATGTTACAATAGACACTTGGACTTTTGTTTGGACCTATATAAAGTGACCATGCGTGGAGGTTCGAATTACCGAAAAATATTGTCTCACAACAACGTTAAATATTCGGAAGGACAGGGAATTTGCGACGCTTTTAATGGCTTTTACCACGACGTTTTTGGTGAACCTTCTGACTGTGACCTTGTCAGTTCATTGAACGAGGACGAAAAAGATAATTGTTCTGACATTATATCTAATTTACAATTTACGTCGTTAACTGTGGAGAAGTCATTGAATGCTTTAAGCGTCGATAAGGTTGTGACGGAATGCATCCAATATTTTGGAAGATTTGCGCAAAGTCTTTAGCACCTCCAATTAGTTTTATTTTTAATCTCTCTTTAATAGAAAGCACTTTCCCAAATGAATGGAATAAAGCATTTATTGTTCCAATACATAAAAAGGGTTCGCGAATAATAATAGCAAATTACAAACATCACGGTTTCTTGAAAAAACGCTCGACTATATCGAATTTGGCTAGATTTTCAAATTTTGTCCTTGATAATACAGATGGAGGTGGGCAGGTTGACGTGATCTACACGCATTTCGAAAAAGCTTCTGATCGCGTGGGGCTTTGTAATTACAAAGCCTAAGCCTAAACCTTACATGACCTAATAAGGTTATGTAAGGTTTTTAAAAACATCGAGGCTCTTAAATCGGTGTATATTTTATATATGCGCAGCGTCTTAGAATATGCGTGCCCAATCTGGTCCCCGCAATACATTATTTATAAGAACCAACTAAAACGGGTTCAAAGAAAATTTATTTACCATCTTAACTGTCGCCTCCGTAAACCTCCGATGACTTATGAAAATAGCTGTCGAACATATGGTCTGCTAACACTGGATGAAAGGCGGAAGGTTATGGATATGTGTTTGCTTTATGATATACTTAATGGACGCCTCGATTACCAGGAGCTGGTGACACAGGTAACTTTTACCACCCCTATGGCGCACTCGATGAGATGCTACACGTGTCCCGGCACTCGACCAATTACGCCAAAAATTGTGAATTGACCTGTATTGCTCGAATTTAAAACACAGATTTCTCTCAAGTGGATATATTTAACTGTAATAAACCTACAGTCAAAAATAAAAATAAAAAACCATAAACGAAGGCAAATGATAAAATATTGATCTCATAATTTTCAAACTTTTTTTTAAATCGTCATACTTTTTTTGTTTTTCTTTACTAATAAGTAATATACCTAAAATTTTAGTTTTTGAATTTATATATTTCTAGGTAGTCCGTTCGCATGCTTTAGTTTATACGTATCTAAGTTATACAGGGACACCTATTATTAGCCATACAATACTGTCACACACACTCTTTAAGTATCGCTGTTGGTTGTCTAAATAAATAAAATACACTATACCTAACATGGACTTCCAACTTTTCTGACTTTCTTTCAAACTGTAAGCTATGAAAGCAGTTAAAGCACCCAACTTTTAAAGAAATAAATAGCAGCAAAAAAGAAGAATAATTTTTCTTGAAAAAGAAAATGACGCCTCACAATTTCAATCTCAAAAGATTAAAAAGCTACAGTAAATTACTCTGAAATACCCTTCTTCCCAAGTGTTTATTAAAATAGCTTGCTAATTGTACAAAGTGCTCATAAGACTTGTCAGTAAGAGTCTGCAGAGGGCGCCACGTATTAAGCGACAGACAATGGCAGGTGTAGTTGTCTAGGCCGTTATGCATACTGACTTTAAGTAATTGGCCTTAGGATAGGGCTGGCAAGAGATAGGAATGCTATTCTGTTTTAGAAATTAACTTGAACTCTCTGCTTCTGCTGAAAATCCCTTCAACCTTAAGACAGTTTACTTGAATACAAAAATCATTAGAACTAGCATTAAAACTGATGTGACTATCTGAAAAATATGCGCAGTAATTCGGTGAAAGTCCTACAAATAGTTTACCTACTTAATTCTATACACATCAATTACATTTCAGTACACTGAAGAAGAAGAAGGTCAGCATCAATTGGCAGCATATATTGCAGTATCCAGACAGCTTTAAGTTTAAAGCGAATTTGTAGGTAAGTACCTACTGAAGAAAGTTCTTTGCTTCATTGATTGCCAAACTATAGAAGTTGTATGGTAATTTATCATCGGAATGTTAGCCTCAAGATCAGTGGCAGGTGGCAGCCCTACGCACAGGGGTGTGGTTAGGTCGCCTTCAATGGAGCTTCAATCACAATGAGTGGCGCCTTCATTATTTACAAATGAGCGTATAAATCTCTCGTGAACGATCCAGTTTCATTGTCGCGCAAATTACAAGTGCTCTGTCTCCTTTTCTCCTGTAATATATGGGTATGTGAGAGAGAGACGCAAGTGTTAAAAATTAACAGACAGAACAAATAACTTGAGACAAGGCTTCTCCGCGGCAGACAGCGGTGAACTATGTTTTTTTGCTAAGTCGATCCGGGTTCTTTTTACTCGGTGTATGGTTTATTAACTTTGTCTTGTGATTGATTAGCATGTCCTTAGTTAGTAAATAAGCTACCCTATTTTCAACGAAGTATTATTAAAAAAACATCTTCTGAAATAATAGTAGTGGAACGCCTAGGGGTTTTGACCTCGGATTTTTTTATCCAGGTGGGATTTTGTTATTTATACTATAAATTGCAATGTTTACCGATTTTTTTTGTGCTTTTCATTTTTAGCATTGATAATGCTTTTTCCGTTTTCGAGAAAAGTGCGAACGGAGGGCTAGCGTCCTCAATTTACTTACTACTTGCTATTAGTTATTACCTAAACATTCCATTTTGAATTTCATTCACTGTAACAGAAATCCGAGGTTTTCATGTTTTTAACGCACCAGGCACTCCACTAAGGTGTTCTAGAGATAGTAACTAGATAGCTCATGACCCAAAGAGGTGCCGTATGGAATAATAATTCAAAACCTAACAAAACAAAACAAAAAACTTGAAATATCACGGGTAATAAAATAAAATAAAATAATCTTTATTTCGACATCCATATATGTTAACAAAAAGATAGCTTATTCCTATGTTAGTCAACTTACCTATTTGGAATCAAGGGTGTTGTTCAAAATGGATCTTCAAACAACATCACCTAACAAGGAAGAATCGTACCTCCCCGCTATGGACTTCAGTATGAAGTTGGAGCTTTCCGGCACTCTGTAGAGCAAAGAGGCAGATTTCTGTCTGACGATGACGTGCAAGCCTTCAGCGTGTGCTTGTGCAAACATACCTGATGCACTTCAGAAACGGAGCAGCCCCATCAACATCCTGGACCCGTTGACAATGATACCCTGGAATATTATTGCTCTTCATATGTCACAGTGTCACAATGGAACAAGTCCTTACACCAATTACGATTGTTCTTCAAAATTTATGAGGTCGCATCGCTTGTGATTACCTGATGATGACACGACCATCGCAATGCGTTTAGTATTCCTACAACGTCTGGGCGATCATTATTCATATTTAAAATACAGTGAGCCCTCAATTGCGGCATATAATAGGACTATAACGGAAGATGGGCCACACGCGTCAATGTCTTGAATGAAACACTTCATTCATTCAAAGGTAATAATGTTTTGTACTTAATGACAGTACCTAATTTGAATAGTTAGACAACGTGCTTAGCGCATCAACGTTTCAAAGTATTCGACCTTATTCAACTTGCTACAGTCCGACCGTTGAGAGAATGAGTTCCTAACACCTGTCAGTTGAAAAAATTCTAGTAGTATTAAGGATCAAATTCGCAAAACACATTCAGGTGTCAAGAACGCGATCTCTCGACGGCCGAACTGTAAGTATACAAATATACATAACATCATGCCGATATTCCCAGAAGGGTTTGGCAGAGGTATACCTTCTTACGTATATATAGTAAATATGCCTTGCTAAACATGTCAAGGAGACACGTGAGTTTCAAGTTTGGCAAAGTTAGTCGTGAACTCGTGACATTCATATACTCAGAAAACTAAAACATTACCGCAGTCCTGTAAAAGCAAATCCTTAAATTAAGCTGTTCAGTGGCATGTTTTTCCATAATAAATACCACACGGCGTTTCCTTTCCATTGCCTTAATTCCTAAAGTTTCGGCAAAAAAAAAAAAAAACAAGAATAACTTGTATCTACAACACTATGCAACACAAAACATTTGTATCAAAACAGTCGGGTGTCAGCCAGTAATCCAGCTAATTGTTTTGATGACAGTGGCCTGCCCCGCCCCGGGCCATATAACCCGGGAATTTCATTACGACCAGCAGGCCACGGACGGCCGGCTGGATTAGAATGCTGGCCATTGTTCATTGAGTTATAGCCGCTGGACGTACGGCGTGGTTGTAGTTGATAGATAGATCGTAGGAAGGAATAAGGAGGTTTGGAGAACGTCTGGTTTTTATATGAGTTGGGATTTTACGAACAGACCTGGGGGCCTAAAGTCTTGTGCAGACCAGCGCGACTTGTCGCGCGACGCGACACGAACAATACAATTTCTAAGAAAACTTCACAGTATAACAATAACCGGTGTCGCGTCGCGCCACCAGTCGCGCTGGTCTGCACAAGCCTTAAAACGGGCTCTTTAGCAATTCTGCTAAAAGCGATTCGTTTCCTCCAATATGGCAATATTTATACCAAATATGATTCAGATATGAATTGAATTGATATATTATTCAGCTAATATGTGTGGCCATTCCAAGAAAATTAGAGGAATTTCTGGGAATTCTGGAAACGAATTACTTTTAACATAATTACTGAAGTAGCCGTTTTAGGCCCCCTGAACTGAATTAACTAGTTGTATGTAGGTCGGTACCAAATATAAAATGAATGGCGCGTTTAAGTAACATATTCTTTTTCAGTGATTCACCATTTTTCTTGCACTCGATTTTCCTCAATGAACAAAAATCAACTAAGCCTATCGCGGTCCACTGCTGGAAATAGGCCTCTCCTAGGCTGAGCCACAACACCCAATACTATCACTATCGATTTTCCTATCTAAGGCAAGTTAAAACTTTATTAACGAGACGCAAACATCGCTGACAAAAGGGACAGATGTAATTACTTTCGGAACCTTAGTTGACTGTCATCTCATCAGTTACTTAGCTTTTCAGCAAAACTGACCATCTTAACTTTCTGTTTTAATTTCATTTTAATTTTCTCTTTGTTTCAGGAAATTTGCAAAAGTCCGACTGCTCAATACTCCATGCAACACGATGGCGGTCGTTGGAGGCTCAAATTGGCCGCGATTGGACCGTCTAATTGTTTGAAATATGCGCTCGGTGCCATAAGGAATAGTTTAATAGCCGCGTGGTCCGTACATTTCACACTGCAATAAAGTTGAGCGTATTTCGCAGATAGCTCTGGTGCTAATTGCTTGTTTTTATTATTAATTAAACCATCAATTAGGTACTACTTTATTTCTTTGCTAAAATAAATTTGTGGAAGACATTAGCAATTTAGCCGTATTAGTGGTATTAATTGTCGTTTTTAAGGGAAGTTAGCACTAGAAATAAACAGTGATGACACACAAACAGTGACCGTCAGACTGCCAATTCATAGGTTTCGAGATCAACCCCAAGGTATGCACCTCCGACTTTTCGAATTCATGTGCGTGTTCATCACTTGCTTGAAAAACCGTGAAGGAAAACATCGTGAGGAAACCGGCATGCATGCTTTAAAACTCTGACACCAGGTTAGTCACTAAACCACAGGAAAAGAAGATTAGAAAAAATATGTTTTTTTACGAGTTTTTGTTTAATGGTGAGTGTTGGTTGTCATTAAAACACTATTTAGTATTTAGCTCATTTTACGCGGCTTATCAATACGTTTCAAAACGCAGGTATGTAAGTAGACCATGCTTTTTTTTTTGTTTTTTTTGTGTTTGGGAAATTATCGAATAACTTCTCCCGCTCTGTGCGGAGCGGGAGGGTGTGTCAGACTTTTACTGACTAAAACCCACCTGTGTTCCTTTCGTTGCCTGTGTGCCGGGGCCGCGATATCCCTTTCGGACAAACCCGCAACCCCAGCAGAGATCATGCCTTTGTAGTTATATTTTGTACTCTAACATAGCAGCTATAACAGTGAAGTTTTAGACAAAAGCAATTATTAAAAAAAACTGCATAAGCTTATAATGGTCATGTCGGTTTCTTCACGATGTTTTCCTTCACCATTTTAAGGGTAGTGGTGATGAAATTATTTACACAAAGTAAAGCGCCTGGCTTCGAAACCACGATCTACAACTCGTAACTCGGGGCCTAGACAAATGGGTCACCACCGCTCACAAAAAAAAACTACTTATTTCCAATCCTCAAACATACTTAAGCTTTAAAATCCATAATAGCCCCTTTAACAATTACAAGCTTCTTATCTCACAATGAGTTATGAAGCTCCACTATCATATCTCTATTAATTTGTTTATCACAATTTTAGATTTATGACCACTCTATGGCTATCCCTACGTTTGAAGTACGAAGTTTTTATCTCTCGCACTTTTGAGAGCACGCTTCGGAAAGTTTTTAAATGGACTTTTAAATTCTAATATTAGGTTTTTGAAGTGTAGAAGTCGATAAGAAGAGGTTGAAGAATGATAATCAATTAACAATTTAATGTGGTTACTATATTGTCAATGTTTACTCGTTCTAATATCCTGTACTATTAAATGAGCAATATTGTTTCACGTTCTCGAAAATGGCTCTAAAGATTTCGATGAAAGTTGCAATATCGGGGTTTACGGGGGTGAAAGATCGATCTAGTCTCATATCTGGGAAAATTAGTTTTCTCTATTTTCACCCGAGCAGAGCTCGGTCGCCCAGGTACTGAATAAGAAAAAGTCACTACGAGCATGTTTTCGTATTAAACTAAAAAGGAAAGATTACATAAGTGAAAGACTCGTAATAATCTATAGTTTTTCAGAAAATCTCGCACCTTCCCACTTACCTAGAAAGGTATTACATGAAATACATACGAGGAAAACAAAGAAACTGTTCATTATTTTCCCCCTTCATATTAACAGTCACCCATTTAGAAAAATTCCATTATTTTACAAAAACAAAAGTACCTAAAAATAAATGAAAGTTCCCAAAACAGAGGGCTATATATGACGTCACCACACGTGAGTGCTCACCATAGGGTGTGTCTACACCCTCACGTGGGGTGGGGTCAAAGGTGTCGGCCAATGGCAAGCGGAAGCGGCTACCAGAGCGGAACTTACTTCCGGACGATATTTTTTTAATTATCGCATTGGTTGTGGCACTGGCTTCCGCCAGGTGTGGTAAACTAGTATTTAATTTTGATTTGTTGATTATGTATTGGACGTTTAATAATGGTAACGTTTCTCATGTGTATCTTAATATAAATACACCCTTTACCGCATCCTTTATTTGAGGAATAAGCACTTACATGAAATCTACAAAGATTCAACACCCTTTAAATGATAAGATAACGAATAGTTACCGCACATCAGTGATAAGTGGTAACACTTGCACTATGAAAATACCTCTTAATGTCAATGTCAAACAGCTAGTGGTTAGACCACCTACTTCAGACCCAGAAGTCGGTGGTGGCAAAATTTTCTGCTTGGTTTGGTTGGTGGTAGGGCTTGTTCTAAGTCCGCCTGGCTAGCTACCATCATCTTATCTAAGTCTTTAGCCATAACAATAATGTTATCAGAATGGTTGTGCTTCGGCAGTTAGAGGTAAGATAGCCAGTTCCTCTGTGGTTGAGGATTCCGGGTGAACCTCGCTTCCACCTTCGGCCTGATCATCACTTACCATCAGGTGACATGAAGGCCACGAGCTTCCCCGTGGTGGTAAGAAAAAGTCAAATTAATTGTAAGCATTCATGTGCGGTTGACTGTATCACACGGGATACAATTTAAGATTGTAAACCATGTTCTCAGTCTTAGTAAGTTTTCATCACTCTTCAATGAGCATGCTTAAAAAATTACAATAGCGCCGATTCTCTTGCACACCGAACTGAACTAACTAAACGATCACTAAAATTCCTTACTTTTGGCTATGAGAATCATAAAGCTATTCTGCAAAAAAAAAAAACTCCAAATTTAAAAATAATTTTGACACAATTAAAATCGAATTTGACAATCGCGACTCCACGTGGTACTTGTTTGCCCTGCCCCGTGATTTTTTTTTAGAGCCGGTGGCGCACAGGGTGCCTGCCTCGATTTGTTTTATATGGAATTTGAGTTTTTTATGGTTACATGTTGAGTTTTAGGGGTTTATGTGCATTATAAAGGGGGTTGAAATTTTCATTCGTTTTGCGACAGGACACACCATTTCCGAAATATAAGAAAAAAAAAAAAAAAAAAAAATGATACAGTTTGCACCTGAAGTCGAGGTGTTGGTGTGAATTTTAGTTCATGAAAAGTAATTTTATTCCACACTTTTTTAATCTCGATTAGAAACAGGTTTAGTCAGGTTTGGTTTTTTACAATCAAAATTTTGGGTGCAAAACATGAAATTCAGTTTCACAAAATTGATAACTCAGTGCCATCTTAGTGCTTTCAAACTAAAATATAGTTAAGTTGTGTCACTTTACTCTATTTCAGAATGGGAAATCGGTGTTTGACAGGAATAAACAAAATTTTGGTGATTTTTTGTCTATAGTTTTGAGGCATTTGTGACAAGAGATTGATCAAGAGATCGTCGCCATTGTCAAGCTATTACTGGTTCATCGTAATCTCCACTAAGAAATAAGCTTGACTAATACAAACAACATCAACATCTTAACAAAAGAGCATAAGCAGGAAATACAAATTACGGAGGTCTTAACCAAGATGTAAGTTTTATTGTAACGCGGTGACCAACAGGATGGATCCATTTGACTTGGCTCAAATAGTTGGAATACAGATTTGTTAGGATCGTTTAAAAATGATAGAGTACTGAGATTAATATTGTTAAGAAGGGCAAGTATATGTATATGCAAAGTAGTGGAAATAACAGGTGATCTAACTTTTAAGTCTTGAATGGTTTGAAAATGTAAGCTTTCGTGGGTATTTGTATCTGTCAGAAATCAGTACCCTAATTGCGTAACACACTTTCAATCACAATCCGAGGATTTTGAAGGAAATTCCTAACGTGGCTGAACTGTCAAAATGAAAGGCATTGAGATAGATTACCATGTTGTGTGTGTTACGAAATTACCCCGCTGGTCCGCCTAAGATATTACGGATATTTTGAATAGCTTTCCAATATATCTTACAAAACAATGTATCTAATTACGTAACACATTTTCGTAAACGATTACGACTAATCTGTTACATTTTGACAGTTCAACAACATTCATTGCGTTATTTACGTTGTTGAGCAGATTTTTTTTCGTTGTTAAGAAGCAATGGATTAGCAATCTGTTTTAAAACGATTCTGATTGATCGTTTATCACGCAATTAGAGTACAGGTAAGTAAAGGTACGTAATATAAAAAAATTGCAACGACACAGAAAATAGCAGTCTCTTATAAAAACACAAATCACTAACTTTAATTTTTACAAGAAAATTGTCTATAATTTCTTTACCTGGGACAGAAAACAAGTAACTACTTCCCATATCCCCTACATTTCCTTAAACAGGTTCCAATTTATCTCGTGCGAGTATATACAGCACACTCGACATGGTATACCATGACAAAATCCAACCATCCCATCGCCCCACATTGTTTTCCGCTAAATTGGACTCCGTGATTAATTTGTTTAACTCCCCCACCGTGTAATTTGTCATCAACAACTATTTCCTGATCCCCCTCACCCCCCTTTTTACGAACCAACTCTGGAGTTGAAAAGGCAAGGTGTGGAAAAAGAGGGGTCTTGTTAAAACGGTCGGAGTTCTCCTAAAATTCCTTGCTTATTTGGTTAGTTGACATTGGGAGCTCAATAAATAGTGAAATTCACGAGATGTTTGCTGAGAAGTAATTATACGTGTTTGTTTCCTTTGCTCCGATGATTCTGAGGCTGCTTGCTTGAAGGAATTTGATGGAAATATTAAAGCGTGATAGTTCAAAGAAAAAGAGAACCTTAACAAGGTTGAATGGTTATTTTCTGTCCTAATTATGGCATTATGTCCTAACAACTAAGTTTCATTCAAAGAAAATGTGCTCTCATATTCAAGCTTCAGCGCGCTATGGAGCGGGTTATGCTCAGTTTCTTGAAGGATAAGATCAGAAATGAAGTTATACGGAAAAGAGCCGGAGTTACCGACATAGCCTGCAGAGTAAACAAACTGAAGTGGCAGTGGGCTGGCCATGTTTGTCAAAGGACCGATGGTCGGTGGAGCAGACGAGTCCTGCAGTGGAGACCGCGTATCGGCAAGCGTCGCTCATAGAAGTAATCTGGAAGTGCAAACAACTGTACTTTTTATTTACTTATTGTGAGCGCTTGCGCAGGCGACGCGATGGTGATGGTGGGAGCGAGACAAAGCACTGGGTATTCTTGTGGGAGTGATGATAATGGTGTTTTATGTGGGTACATGTTATACGGACGCACGGTGGTGCCTGCGGATAATTGTTTTAATGTTTTTAATCATTTAATTCTTATTATTGGTTGTTTAATAGCATTATATTGCAAGTACTGTTTATTTTTTTCATTTTTTGTGTATAATTCATTAAACCTGACTTGGTTTCCGTACGTCTTTTTCGGGTGACCACTGAAAATCAGCGCTGTGCTGTGGGTCCCCCATAGCACAGCATCATGCTGAGTTGTAGCCTTCTTGTCACAGTCATGACAGCAGCTGCCGACTATTTCTGTTTTGTGCTCGTTATTGTATTTAATTCTATTGTGTTTTATTTTCTTGTTCAAATGAGTTTATTATCTTTTTTTTATGCACGTGTTTCTGTGACAAATAAACTTTTTTTCTTTCTTTCTTTCTTCTTTCTAGTGTGGGATGCCCCCCAGCTGGATGGACCGACGACTTTAAAAAGTTGTCTGGGACAGACTGGATGTGGAAGGGGGAGGTCAGGGTGTTGTGGCGCAGCCTGGGCGAGGCCTATGTCCAGCAGTGGACTGCGATAGGCTGAGTTGATTGGCACTAATTGCTATTGGTCCCATAGATATTGTATAGAGTGGGTATCGTTTCCAAATATACACTCTTCTATCCTATATTGTACTGAATATCGGTAGCTTCTGTCCCTATTTCGTCCTAACTTGTTCATAATTCTAAAAAGGTTCTTAAAACAATAGAAAATGCAATTCCACCGACCCCTAATTCCGTATTCTCCTAAAACAAATTCAAGGTAGTTACTACGTGACCGTTTTATCTTGCGGTTCGTTTTTCACGCGGCATCTGGTAAGGGAGGGTATCTCGACGGTATCTCAGCCATCCCCTGGGAGCTTGTTACACCGCTATAATTACTGGGACACCTATCTGCTTCAATTAGAAACTAAGAGTTATTTGCTTACGCGGAAACGTTGGCGACGGTGTGAATGGCGGCCTGTGGCGGTTTGTGGTTTACGAAGATTATGGTAAGACAAGATTGGGATAGGTTGGTATTTAATTACTTTTGGTTAAATCAAATAGATTTTACTAGAGACCCGCTCCTCATTCGCACGGTTTATACGACTTGACAAAACGAGATTTCTTAGTTATATGTAACTTTAATATTAACGTATTATACACATAAACCTTCCGCAATAAATTCTCTAAATGATGGTAAAAACCTCATTAAAATCTGTTGCGTGGTTTAGAAGAACAACGCGGACATACAGACAAACACGAAAAGTGATTTTAATTTATAACATGTATATATGAACATTTTAATTAGTCCAACCATTTACGTGGAGATTCCTCTCTTTACATCGGAGAAAAAAAACCACCTCATTCTTAAAGAAATTTAGTAAACTCAAGTACGTAAGATCTAGTTTTTTAAACAGATTGACTTTGAGTTGAGTTCACTTTACTATTATACAGACATACATACACTAACACCTTTATCCCATGGGGTAGGCAGAAACTACAGTACGCCATCTGCTTAGATCCTTAAATACTCCTTTTGTTCTGTTTACGTTTTATATACAGCTGGTCACACACGCACGCGCGTTGTGAGTCCTTACTCAACTTTGTCATTGATTTATCAATCATTTACTATTAGTGTGAATAATACGTTTTTAGTTCGTGTTCTCAAACACCATCATACCTAAGATGTCTACAGAACTTCGGGCATCAGGATCTACCATCAAACTACAACCAATGATCATTATTATCATAATTTCCTGGCCTGACCTGTAACAGAGGTATTCCTAATACAGGCGCCAGTCTCCACAACATCAATGTATTTTTGTATACACATTTATGTATTGTACTGATTGGTGCAGAAAAAAACTTTTTTTAATTACCTATAATTTATCTATAAACATATAATTTTCATTTTTAAATATTTTCATATAAAAAAAAAACAAAAAAAAATAGTTTTTATTTTTATCGGGAATAGAGTCCAAGCTAGCGTCAGGGCTTTATATTTATTATTATAATTCTTCATCTCGGTAGGAACCTCTTTTCTACCCATGTCATCTATTTACGACCATTTATACAAGTACAAAAACGTTTTCTTATCCTTCTTCACCCATCCCTGGTTGCACTCCATCAGCTCGATAAGGGGTTACAAACGGGTATCAGTGTAAAATCTTGGGTTTCGGTGAACAAGGGGCTCCTTAAGTTATGGTCGCAAGTCGCCGACAGGGGTGGCTATGTCGTTGTCAACGGGTTAATTTAAGATGTTCTTCTTTTTGTTGCGTCTTGATAAGAGGAGTTCGTAAATTCATTATTGTTTTTGTGGGGATAGGAATTATTTATAAACGCTTTGTTTTGGTTGCTGTGTTATGAATTTTGTTTTTTTTTTTTCGTTTTAGTTTAGTTACCATTTTCATAAATTGAAATGTTTACTATTTCATGAATGCTAGTACTGGTTTCTTAACTACAAGATTTTCATGTAAATGTCTATTTTCCTAGATCGCTGTGGCCACCTAGCTAGGCATTTTAAAATTTCTGTTCAGAAAACACTTTTCATACAAAAAAAACCTTCCCACAAAAAGACAAAAAAAAGAAAAAAGAAAATTTATTTATTTGATTCAGGCACACAATATTCATACAAAAACAAAAAAAACAGAAAAAATAAAGATAACTTAAAATAATATTGTGTGCCTCACCACGGCTGCGCCAAATAGGCCCAGTTCAGCATAAATGCCAGACAACTAGAAAAAAACCTTCCTACTTTATTTGTTGAAAAATAATACGAATGACAGCCGGGACCGACGACTTAACGTGCTTTCCTAGGCACTGATCTCAATATGTAATGGATGGTTACCTATCCACGAACCGATCACGGCAAGGATAGTTTAACCTTCCATCGACCCATGTGGGTATTATCATTTAGCCACGAAATCCTTCAAAATTCAAAATGGTAAGAACAAAATTAAGACGCTATTGAAAATCAAGAACGGCAGCAGGACGTGGATGTGGAGATGTATTGTAAATTAAGTTTCACCTTCTATCCTGCTCTTTGTGCCCCAAAACATGCGGTCAAGGTGACCTCAGCGCTGCCACCGATAACGATGTGGATGTGGCCAAGTTTGGGCCAACAAAACACCTAAATAAAGGTGCTGATAAACTTAAGCATTCACTTGTAACAGAACATCGAGCATTCGCCGTTTTTAATTTGTGGAACAGAACATCGAACAGAGTCAAGCATAGAGTCAAAAATCGCTACGAACATTTTCACGATCATTCTAGCGAACGCTCTAGTCAATGCACGTCAAAAAAAACAGGGGTGCGGGAGCTATAGAGGGAACAATGACGGAATGACTCGGATCGGCAAACAGCTCGAAGCAAATTTACTGTCCGTTAAAATGCTCGCTAGAATGCTCGCTAAAACGCTCCCGTTTATTTTTCTGTAATGTTACTAGAAATTTTGTTAGCTAGAATGCTCATCACAAGAGAATGCTGAAGTTTATCAGCCCCTAAAAACAAAATCAAAGAAATGAACTCAACATTTTATATTACACGTCATCCCAGAAAAACATACCCAGCAATTATTATTTGTCATACTTTAACAAAACGGACCCGAAGTACTTTATCAGCGGGATTAGTGTTGGACATTATAAACCCCGGGTCCGCAGTCCGTTTGAGGACCAGCTATAAATTAGACCTGAACTTCGACCAAACCTGAAGTATTATGTTTATTTCATTTGGACGTATTAATCTCTTAGTATTAAGTGTTTCAATTTATGTTGAATTGATAGGAGGATATTGGGAAAAGTATTGTTGTTTAATATTTTACTTGGGCTAGTATTAATGCCAACTGTGTGAGTATCGTGGTATATGTACCTGGGCGACCAAGCTCTGCTCGGGTGTAAATAGAGAAAACGAATTTTCCCAGATATGAGACCTAGCTAGATCGATTTTACCCCCCCAAATACATGTACAAATATTGCTCATTTAATAGGATAGGATAGGACTTGGGCTAGTTTTAATGCCAACCGTGTGAGTATCGTGGTGTATATAGTATATCTGGAAAATGAGCAGATCGAAATAGAGTGGAGTAAGGATCGTTTGGCGCCTGAATGATATTGACAAAGGGGCGTTGTTGATAAACATTTACGAAACTGTCACAGAAATTGTATTGACAAAACAAAATGGTTAGTTCCGATTTTGGCTACGCGCCGATAAATCACTGTACCAAAAGGAAGACTAAACATAAGAACTTCTTCAATTGATGACCGGCATGCATTACTCGGTTCAATTAATGATTTCAGGCAATCACTGCACATAAACCTCTTAAATCAAATTAGAAATCTCTAATCGTTAGTTGTGCAAGAGGTACTAGATAATAATCTAGTATTGCACAACTAAGGGTTATAGATTTTTAAATAATCTAATAAAACTAATAACTTACCCAGAAGTTTCTTTAAAAAAATACTAGGCAAGAACCTAGTTTTTGGAACAACCCTCCAGTCCATAATTTATCCGAATAAATCAATGAACGATACATAATTCACTATCATTATTTTATTTTCCACACAGATGTCTGCAATCACCGCAAACCCACACATAAATTAGCCAAGAACAAGGACAATTTGTCCGATATCCCTGTCGATCGGGGATTATCCGGACAATTGGTGGTAAATGTGGTAATCCCACAACACTGTACCAATTTACTGGGTCCAGTATTTATTGGGGGCTGGTCACCCTATGCCATTGGTCTTGACTCTTGAGGAATTGTATTTAGTTGTTAATGATTTTAGGTGTTTAGGATTTCTCGTGAGGGGTGCGTGAAAATTATTTGTAAAGATGAGGTTTAGCCCTTACTAATTTGAGAGGAGAGTCTCTCTCTCTTAAGTAACTGTTTTATAATCTTATGACCAAAAGAAACCTACAGTTTCAGTAAATATTTTAAGCAATATGTATACCTCTCTATGTATACTCTAGTGTCCACTCGACGACTTTACGACAAGTGAAACTACAAACTTAAGTCTGTAAAATACTTTGTTCTATAAAAGGCTGCTTTAAAAAAGTTAAAAGTTCTTCAACGGATGTAGTGACAATGCCGAAAGATCTAACTGACCTATTTTTGTTACTTATTTTCTGATAAAATTGAACTTTACCTTTCTTCCTTGTTCATCTTTTTTGGTACTGCACCAAATAAACGTTTTTTTTTCTTTCTTGTCTTTCCTTCAAAAGGAAAAAATACTATTATAAGTAGGGTTTGAAAATTCGGCCGTAAGTGTATTCTCAATATGATATTTTTTCTAGACAAAATTTTAATTCTTTAAAAATTTTACTCACAATAGAAACTTATGTAACAAAGATTTTTACCTTTGGCTATTCAAAGCACACAAAACCAGTCATATTTACCGAAACACCTACCATAAAAGTCCTAAGTAATGTAAGTGTAATGACAGATTAGCGGCCCGGTCGGCCACCTGAGCTGGCCAAAATATGCAATAACTCAGGATCCCCTCTAATTCACCCGGACCGAGCCAATAAATTCGTCACAGTGATTAGTGTAGTACTTAGGGAATTGTGTGAAGTAGGATCCTCTGTTGTGAAACAGAAATGGTAAGCATTGTAGGTGAAATGAGATGCTATGTTATAGATTCCGCTCCTGAATTGGAGAGGTCTTTTCAAAGAGTGTTTACAGAAAGAAAGTGCCCCTGCATCTCATCATCTCATCGCAATCTAGCATTTAGAAAAATAATTACAAAACATATGAGTGTACCTAGCGTTTTACAGTTATAAAACAAAATGTATGGAAACATCAAAGTGGGATTAAACATTACAGGAGTGAAATAAAAGATTTTTTAACATTGAAAACCAATTATATTAATAACAATATCAAATTAATTATAACAAGGACATAACAACTAAAATTATAAAGTAAAGTAGGAACTAAAATATAGCTAGTTTCATTCTGAAATGTCACACAGTAAGTAGAGAGTTCGCGGGATGATCGAATTTGTCAAAAAATTGGGAAATAAGTCTCATTAAAATGAACCGTTTAATTTGCTCTCTGCTGATTTTGAACAGTGGCACGATCCCAAATCTAAGTCATCAGCAGTTTTCTTCTTGAGCTGAGGAATTAAGCTTTTGTGTTTGTCACTAGGACTAAAACAGGTGGACTGTCTTCCTGATATGATGCTACAGGTAGCAGGTTTAGGGATTTTGCTTGGTCTGTACGGCAAAGAATGTGTTCTACATTGAGTCATATCTACGCAAATCTCTGTACCAGGCCTGTCAATTGTAATCTCTAGGTAAGGTTTTCCGGAGAACAATTTTGAATCTCCTTTAGCCCCCTTTGTCTTTAATTCTTTTTTTACTTTAAAGCGTGACGTCTTTGTATCAACTTGTTTGTCCGACGGACACTGTATATCGCTAAGACTCTTTACACAACAAGTCAAATTTGAATGGATAGAACTCGGATTTACGCATCCTGTACATGGACAAATTGCCTGACAACGAATTTCTTGAGTAGGACTTTCTCTACAGTATATTGGTTCATCATAAGCATTGTAGTCATTGCAATCATCTGCCTTATCTCTCTCAGTTTCCAAGTTTTCATATTTGACTTCGGTAACTATACAAGAAGCATCAGCATTTAAACAGCTTTCATCATATATTAGATTATCGTTGCGTTTACAACTTTCATCGAATTCTGTACATTTTTTGTATTCTCCCCTTTCATCGAATTCTGTACATTCTTTGTATTCTCTCCTTTCATCGAAATCTAAACAGTTATCGATATCTAAACATTGATCGACTTCTCTACTTTCATCTAGTTTTCGGCGTTCTTCGAGTTTTATACATTCATCTAGTTTTCGGCGTTCTTCCAGTTTTCTACATTCATCTAGTTTTCGGAGTTCCTCCAGTTTTCTACATTCATCTAGTTTTCGGAGTTCTTCCAGTTTTCTACATTCATCTAGTTTTCGCAGTTCTTCTAGTTTTCTACATTCATCTAGTTTTCGGAGTTCTTCCAGTCTTTGACATTCTAGTTTTTGGAGTTCCTCGAGTTTTCTACATTCGTCAAGTTTTTGTTTCCCAGCGGTTTGTTTACAAAGCTCAGCTTTTTTGCGTCTCCTACATTCGTCAAGTTTTCTGCGCTCTTCAAGCTTCTTATATTCGTCGACTTCAGTTTCATTTTCATCGAGTTTCCTGCATTCTTCGAGTTTTTTGCGGTCTTCAAACTTTTTACATTCATCGCGTATTTTACGATCTTGAACTTTCCTACAGTCGTCAATTTTTCTCAGCTCATCAAGTTTTCTAAGGTCATCAAGTTGTCTCAGCTCATCAAGTATTCTAAGCTCATCAAGTTTTATAAGACCATCAAATTTTCTACCGTCATCGGATTTCCTGCATTCATCAAGTTGTCTAAGTTTCCGACATTCTTCAAGCATTTTGCGTTCTTCAAGTATCCTACATTCTTCCACTTGCCTTCGTTCGTCAAGTTTCCTACGTTCTTCAGATTTTTTATTTTGTTCGGGTTGTCTACCTTCTTCAGATTGTCTCCGTTCTTCAAGTCTCCTACATGCTTCAGCTTGTCTACGTTCTTCAAGTTTCTTACATTCATCAGCTTGTGCACGTTCTCCAAGTCTCCTACATGCTTCTGCTTGTCTACGTTCTTCAAGTTTCTTAGATTCTTCAGCTTGTCTACGTTCTTCAAGTTTCCTACATTCTTCAGCTTGTCTCCGTTCTTCAAGTTTCCTACATTCTTCAGTTTGACGTCGTTCTTGTAGTTTCCTACGTTCTTCAGCTTGTCTTCGTTCTTCAAGTTTTCCACATTCTCCAGCTTGTCTTCGTTCTTCAAGTTTTCCACATTCTCCAGCTTGTCTTCGTTCTCCAAGTTTTCCACATTCTTCAGCTTGTCTTCGTTCTTGTACTTTCCTACGTTCTTCAGCTTGTCTTCGTTCTTCAAGTTTTCCACATTCTTCAGCTTGTCTTCGTTCTTGTAGTTTCCTACATTCTTCAGCTTGTCTACGTTCTTCAAGTTTAACATTGTCTTCGAATTGTCTGCGTTCATTAGGTTTCTTGAAGCAGTCATCTGACCTTTTACACCATCTTTTTTTACTCCTTGATGGAACGTCTACCACGGGTGGAATGTTGGCCACCCGTGATAGATGTTCCATCACCCTTGAACTAGTCAAACAAATTCCACTTCGTTTCGAACCGAAAGTATCCTGACTCGTTAGGGCCATCATTTGTGTAGAGTTACACAATTGTGTAGAAGAGAATTTGCTTAATGAAGATTTTTTCGAAGCATCACACATTTCAGGAGTTTCAGTTTCAATAGTTGCACGAACCCTGTCTAAACACGGTTTGCCGTAAATCTTTCTACATGGTACGGTTCCAGTTCCAGGGGTAATCGTTTTCTGTGACGAGGGACATTGGTCTATAAACTCAATGTTACTGTACACTGTTTTACGAACTATTTGAGTACCGTCTGGAGTATTCTCTAAACATGCTGAACAAGTAGTCTCACAGCAACTTGTTTTTGCTTCTCCACAGCAATTTGTTTTTGATTCTCCTTTATCTTTATCCTTTTTATCATTGTCTATAAAAAGATAGACGTTGCTGCTACAGTCTTTTTTTTGTAACCTTTTGAGGCATAATACAAAAATTAATGCTGGTACGCACCAGGCTAATTCAATTAGCAGAATTATAGTTAAAATCCACATCTTTTTGCTTGATATATCACATGGTATAATAATTTTTGGTTTTTTCTTTGGTTTGACTTTGTCGGTTAAGTATAAGTCTAAGACGTTATTGCAAAGGTCTTGAGTCCTGTTAACTAAAGTTAGTACACTACCTAACGCAAGATACAAATTCTCGTCTTTTAAGTGCGGCACAACATCTTCTACCAGCCATTTTTGGAATTTTACGTCAAAGCGTTCCTGTTGTTTAGGGTCACTGGTTTGAATACAACTTCTTGCTGCGTTGTAGTATTTTATGAGACTTTGAGATGTATCTGGAGTGTTCATCGATATTATGGATACATTCTTAAGAGGCACAAACATCGTGCTGGACTTGTCATTCCAATTCACGTTTGGGGTTGGTATACTTAAGCCTGTAGGGGTCTTTTCAAAGTACGCTAAATGATCACACGGGTCTTTCATACTTCTGGTATTCGAAACTAATTGAAGAGGGGCAACGTTGATTGTCACAGAATTAAGGATCTTCTCATCAGGTTTGCGCCATCCATCGCCATTGGTGTCTAAGTATCTTTTTATTTCATTGTAAAACTGAAATAATTTGACCACATTGCCTTGTGAGATCGTACCTCCGTAATAGTCTAATTTTGCGACGGGTAGGACCCATACTTTAAGGTAGCCTCCGATAGCATCCGAGAGTGCTGTTGTCATGATAGTGTCAGTTTCAGGATCTTTTGCTTCCTTTTTGATGGCAGAATAAGCGTCTTTGAAGTATCCAAGTAGAATGTTGACATGATCTTCATTGAAAGTATTTATGAAGATTGGTGGGGGGAGAAGGTTCTGGAAATACCTTCTAGCTTGCAGTAGTCCTATTTCGCTTTTGCCCCACTGATTCTTATGAATATCACTGACAGAGAACAGTACTGTGCCTACATTCGTTGCATATTCTCTATCAAGTGGAAGGCTTCCGCATGATACTGTAAAAAATATGGTGCATGCATAGTAATATAATATCATGTTTGTATATCGATTACAAAATTTTACAAAATAAATTACTATAAAATACACGCGACACAAAATGACAATTATATTTCGTAAGTTAGTTTGACAGTGACAATATTACTTTTCTTTTCCAATATGATGTTTCTGGATGGAGAAGAATTCGTTTGATGAAGGAGACACCAAAAAAAAGTTTGCCGTCCACCAGCCGGTCGGGTCGGGCCAAATTGGGCCGCATTCACAGAGTTTCCCAGCGAGAGTTATCACTCCTCAGTGTAACGACGTCTCCCCAAACCGTAGCCATTGTCGCCTTTCTGGGTGAATTACCCAAACAGAAAATTTTCGTGGCGTGGATGAAAATGCCACTGTAGAAAGTTAAAGTACAGTCGAAATATTTTTTTCTAAATAGAAAATGTTGCTACCTAGTTGAGGCAATAATATGTTTTAGTTTGCATTTTAGTTAATTATGTAAAAAAAATGTTCATATCTCGGTGAATGAGGCCAAAAAAATATCGTGTCGGTGGCGCTTTTAACTTGTTTACTGAGTGTTTATAACTTTTAATTTTGTGTGTCGTAGGTACATGCGCCTTTGGGCACGCCACAATTGCGGCGATAAGTCCCCTGTTTGAGGAGTGGCTTGAGAGGCGCCATGGCGTCCTCACCTTCCGCCTGACGCAGGTCCTCACCGGACACGGTTGTTTCGGGAGGTTCCTGTTCCGCGTAAGGCGGGAGGAAACGCCCGGGTGTCACCACTGTGTGGATCACCCGGAGGACACGGTGGAGCATACGGTGGAGGTCTGCCCGGCTTGGGCGGAGCACCGCCGTGTCCTCACGGAGGCGATCGGCGGCGACGATCTCTCGCGTCCAGCCCTGGTTCAGGCCATGGTTCGGAGCGAGAGTGCATGGGAGGCCGTCACCTCCTTCTGCGAAGCAGTTATGCTCGCGAAGGAGGAGGCGGAGCGCGCGAGGGAGATGCAAGCTGCACGCCCTCGCGGCCCTAGTCGCCGCAGGAGACGCCCCGGGCGTCGGGAGTCCAGAGCCGACTTCCGGCCACCGTAGGCGCGGGCTTGCGGACGGTGAGCAATGGGCAGCTCGCCGTCCGATAAGGACCAGGCCCGTGTCGACGGCGCGTTGTGTTCCACGCGCGCCTCAAAGAGATGTCAGCACCAACCGACGGGGTCGAAAGACCAATGCCTGCTGGGGTTGCGGGTTTGTCCGAAAGGGATAACGCGGCCCCGGCACACAGGCAACGGAAGGAACACGGGTGGGTTTTAGTCAGTAAAAGTCTGACACACCCTCTCGCTCTGCCCAGAGCGGGAGAAGTCATTTGATGATTTCCCATCCAAAAAAAAAAAAAAAAAAAAGGTACATGCGCCTTATGTTCACAAGGTGGCAGGGACTTCGACGCGAAAACTGATATACCATGGATTCAGTACATGATTCTGCATCGAAAAAACCTCTGTATCGAATTTTTTTGCCGGTTATTTAAAAAAAAATCTGCTGTTTCATAGAAAAGTGTCTACGCGGTCAAAATGTATGGAACAGCAGATTATTTTTTTAATAACCGACAAAAAATTTGGTGTTCGGTGTTCTCATAACCGGGATGAAACCGCCACCGATATGAGAAAGATCACCAAAATGACAACAAATCTCATTTCGGTGTCCTAAATGTGAATTCTCACTGTAAAATCTTTTATTCATCGATTATAGTCGATACCGTATTCTTTTCAAAAGGGCTATGCTCGCGGTTTCTATGCGAGATCGACTCAGAAACGAGGAGATACGCAGACGAACGAAGGTTGCCGACATAGTCCAACGTATTAGCAAGTTTTAGTGGCAGTGGGCAGAGCACATAGCGCGTAGAATTGATGGCCGATTGGGCAGATGAGTTTTCAAATGGAGACCACGTACCGGCAAGAAATGTAATAGGGGGCGAGCCTATTACCGTCAACCGGGCTGCTACTGAGAAATTCCTGGTGGAAAAACCCAATATCACTTTGCCCAACAAGGCAAACATCCAGGATCGATGAATTTTAAATCGGTCGCATTTAGTGATTAGTGGTGTAAGCGAGCCTAAAGAGAGTTCATCTGGACGCCGTTGCGGAAGGACGTCTCGAGCGCTCCGCGTCTTTTATCGCACACGTGTACGTACGGGCTTGGGTCCGAAACAAGATCCAACGTGTTTTTTGCCGGTCAAAATAAAAATAACATCGAGTGTTTTGTTTATTCAATGTGGCTATGACTCAAGCGTCTACAAATAATTACATTAAGTGCAAAAGTGAGGTGTGCTAAGCCTACGTACGTTCATGACCCAGAGCGAGCGATCCAGGGCATCCGAAGGCCTTATCGTCTGCCCAAGGTTTCCAGGGAACCAGAAACGTCGTAATAAGAAAAACCCGGTGAGATCACTCCTTTTATGTCAGGGCGTTCTGTTAATCACTCAGTTAATAAATCAAACTCCCATAGTTCAAACGCATGCTTAATGCTAAGTCCAACGGTAGATCCAGATACCAAAAAGACTTACACCTTAAATTGTTTCTAGTAAGTGTATCGATCACGAGAACTGAATTAAATTCCCGGCTTTATTTCGATTACGAGGCCAAAATTCAGCGACAAAGTTCGGTAGATTATTTGTTAGATTAAGCGTCAACATCGTTAGCGCATATCTACGGTTGCGTAGTGACTGGCGAAGTTTAAAGGTTTGATGCTTCGCACTGAACCAACGCTTACTTTTAAGCTACATACATATTTAGTATATAGTAGAACGAGAACATCAAGATAAAAATTATAATATATACTCTAACAAAAATAACAGTGTCGATTTAGATTGCGTAACATTCTGGCAATTTCCATTGCCTTCCAAAAAGTCGCGTCTAAAGCAACTTCTTTTTTGTCGTGTTTCGGTCGAACAATTTACCCGAGTTTTTGTGAAGAAAGGCACACGTGTGATGAGCCTAAAGCCCACTCAACAAAAACAAAAACTGCATAACAAGTTATATTTCAATAGAAAAACAGAGGGTATCTAATAAATCTCAATCAACGCATGACCCTGTCAAACTTTTGTAGCTCTGTGTCTCAACACGTGGGGTCCAGAGTCCCAAACAATAGTGTTACAATGGTAATAATAGCGGCCATGCAAAAGGATGGCAATTGTCTGTTTAGTGCGATCGCCCATCAACTAAATCTTTTAATGGGGTTAACATTTGGCCATATGTCAATACGCCGAGACCTAGCTACGTATGTTTCGGATAACCGCGACGAAGCCAGAATTTGCTTAGCACTTAGGAATAACATTCAAGACTCTATTCCTAACAGCAAGCTCTCTCAGGAACAAATGATAACAAACTACATAACCGCGCAGTTTAACGAGACGTTCTGGGGAGGGGAAGACATCCTAATCGCCGCGGCCGAATTCTATCTCGTAAATGTGCATGTGCATAATAACTACGGGAACACACTGGTCTACTCACCTGCCGGCGAACCAGTACACGGAAACATACATATCATTTACAAAGATCAACATTATGATAGCTGGGTCATAAGCGCCGAAGAACAGTACAACAATAAGCTGCAAAGTCTAACGCATAAAACAACTAACAAAGTTACACCACAACATGCCGAAACGGTAGGCAATAAATACAACAAAAGAGACGAACAAGGGCAGCCTACTAAACCCCGAATTCTGAGCAGCCCCCAACTAGCTTGCTCATTAACACCGGATGAACAATTAACATCAACATTATGTACACCGTTATCGGCTGAACTCGCGGACGACACCGGATACACAATACTTAGAAATTTGCCTTCTGCCGCGACTAAGTACACTTGCTCAGACCTGCGCATTGCAACTTGGAACGTTCGTGGGGCCTCGAAACCGGCCAAAAAAGATAAAATAGACGCGGAACTTTCAAATAGGGGCATTCACATAGCCTGCCTACAAGAAACAGGGATGAACTTAGGAACGTACAACTCCACCCATTACGAATGGCACCTATCCGGAACCGCAGGTAAAGCTCAACGGGGACTTGCAATTCTAGTCAGAAAGGATTCCCAAATTGAAATAATAAATAGAAATTGCGATACCGACGTGATGACAATAACTCTTAAAATTGGTAGGGGAAGCGACAAACCTGCTCCGCTTTATATAATTAACTCTCACATCAACAGCTGTACCTCTAAAGCAACCAGATCCTTCACGGGTATACTAAACTTGATCAGACAAAAACCAAGGAAATGTACTTTAATCATCCTAGGGGACTTTAACGCTCATATTGGTAGACAAGATACAATAAGTTTCCAACGCAAAGGGCTGATTCACCAAAATCTCCATCATGACTACTCCAATTACAACGGTGAAATGTTAATGGATATAGTCAGCAGGGAAAAACTGCAAATAGAAACAACAAAAGCGAGAACATCATGCAAGATAACATGGTCAAAGGGCACGCAGAAATCACAATTGGATCACATTATTACGCCACAGACAACAGAAAAACTCTTTAAGTATATTAAAGGCGAATGGGCAGGTAGGGCCATATCTGACCATAAAATAATTTGGGGGCAGCTAAGAACAAACCGAATCATAAACAATGATGAAAACAATAAACACCAGACTCAAAAAAATGAAACAACAATAAAGACCAAGGATTTCAATTACAAACAATACTACTATGCCGCTCTCAATATCAAATCAACCAAAGCAAAATACCAAGCTTGCATAATCAAAAAATTGGAAAACGTCGGAATAGACTCAACAGATGAAAGCGTCGAAATACCATGGTGTACCATAACTGAAGTATTAAAAGCGGCGGCCCAGGAAACCTTAACTTTTCAACAGAGTCACTCTAGGGAACATCGTATAGCTCTTGCTAACCTCCAAAAGGCTAAATTCCTACAAAGAAGACAATTAGATAACCCAAATAGACATAATCGCGTAAAGGAATGTCATGCAATACTTCATATGATTAAAACGGAAGAAGAAAACAAAGAATCCAGTGCATTCTTCACTGGATTGGGGAAAAAACATCCATCAAAACGCATGCAGGTACTTTATCTATTTTACAGGAAAAACAAGCAAACTACCAAACGCCGGAAAAGAACCGCTTATATACCAATGTCCAAATGGGAGCAAATCCTAAAAACCTCCGAGGGCCTACCTATACCAACGGTTACCATAACAAAACGGGTATCCACCGCACAAAATGCAGGACCCTCACTGGACGAAGTAATGGAAATAATTAACAACATGCGGAACGGGACAGCGCCCGGAACAGACCAAGTGGTAATTGAGCTCTTCAAAGCAATGCCGCCGATATTACAGGAAGCCGTCACCAAGCACATGAACAAAGCGTGGACACAAAATGAAGCGCCCGACACCTGGCTAGAAACAGTACAAGTACCAATTCCAAAGAAAAACAACCCTAAAGATTCAAATGACTATAGACGAATATCGGTTTGCAATACGGGCTACAGAATCTACGCCTCCTACGTTTTAAAAAAATTAGACGAAACAATAAAAGAATTGGGTAACTACCAAGCGGCTTTTTTAAACAATAGATCTACAGATGATCACATATTTACACTAAAAAGGGTTCTGGACGAAGAATGGCGCGCAGGTAAAAGAATCTATGTACTCGCTCTGGATATAGAAAAAGCTTTTGACAACGTCAACCTCCAAGCACTACGAGACATTCTAATACAAAGATCTAATATGACGCTAACTAACAGGATAATCAAAGTTTGCATGAATGAACGAACACACATCAAATGGTGTGGTCAGCAAAGTAGTTGGATCATTAAAGGAAAGGGAGTCAAACAAGGTTGCCCACTATCTCCTCGCCTTTTTACACTGGTCATGGATGAGGTCCTTAGAACCCTCGAAGAGGAAACTCAGTTAATTAAATTAGACCAAGATCTTGAAATATCACTCCCCTTGGTGTTATCATTTGCGGACGACCTCATCTTCATTACAGACGACCTAAAAGGGTTAGAAGGTATTGTATACCATATTAAACCCCTACTAGGTAGTGTCGGCCTACAAATAAACGAAACTAAAACAAAAATTCTAATTAGAGACCCATTAACTAAACAGAAAGCGACTTACGTGTCAATGAACGGATTAAAACTACATACTGTCGACGAAATTAAATATCTAGGTACATACATAACATCTGCATTAAGCAGGAGAAGCACAGTTAGAAAACGGTGTGAACAGGCCACTAGAAACGCAAAGTCACTATTACCATTCATAATAAACTCAAAGATGGACTGGAAACTAGCCAGACTCATGTATCGAATGGTTATAGTACCTTGCATGATATACGGATTGAAAGTATCGGCAATCACCAAAGCTACTAGGTCAAGACTGAGAAGATATGAGAGAGTCATCATGAGAGACTTGATTAACCACGCCAGAAATAAACCAACACAAAAGAAGATGCACGAAATCTTAGATGGAAAAACTGTAACCAAACGCATCAAGAACCACAGAATGTGCTATCTCGCACACGTCCACAGGCGTGGCAAACCACACCTTTTACACGCAGCAATGGAGTATAAGGCCAAATATAAGAAAGTAGGCCGTCCTATTTACACATGGAACGACAATCTTAAGCAGGACTCGACTTATTTCGACAAGGAATTAGACTTTTGGATGGATAAGGCTACAGACAGATCCAAGATCATGAAGGCCGCCAGCGAGATGTACAAGAAACCTGAAACGGATAGCAGCGACGCCTCTGACGAAGACTTAGACACAGCAAAATCGAACACAGCACAGCAGCAGTATAGAAAAAGCTGAGAAAGCAGCGTATCCCCGTTCTCAAAATACACCGGTGAAGATTGACTCGAACCAACATAACGAAGACGTCGCAAAAGATGCCCATCCATAGATAATTAACACCCGTCTCTCCACTATTCCTATGCTTACTCTAGGATGCATATCCGGTATGGCTCTCAAATCCTTCCTTATCCTAAGGGCACGTCTTCCTTACCATTACCCGCGCCCCCCGGTCTACTCCTAGATATGCAATGGCCTTTGTAGTCCCATGAAACATGAGGCTTCATGGGCTAGTGCAAATCTTGGGGTTCATTCGATTTATCGAGTCTGGTTAAACCACGCTGGGATCGGTGCATTTCATTCATTCATCATTCATTCATTCATTCATTCATTCATAGTGGTGTAAGCGAGCCTAGAAGTTAAGAAAAAACTTTTTACAAGAAAAAAAACAATCGCCTTCAAAAAAAAAAAACACTACAAAGTGAAAAATAACTTTAATTTTGGAAGTCGGTTCTTTTATTTTTAGTATATTTTTTTTTTTTTCACTTTTTAGTTGTGGTACCTACCCACAAATTCGAATACCACTACCTGCTATTTAAATAACAGTGACAGGGAGTTATCATCTTATCATCAACATATACAAAGTGGGAAAAATACGTATTATTGAAGCTTTCTCAGAAACTATCCGAGCAAAGTTAATAAAATTTATATGGGACCAATTTGGGAGCATATCCTTTCATACAAAAAAATAATTTTCAATATTGGTCCACAATTGCCGGAGGAATCGGTGGACATACATTAAAAAAAAAAACATACATATGCGAGGATCATATAACCTCCTCCTTTTTGGATGTCGGTTAAAAAAGAGGTTAAGGAGTTTTTAAAATAAATTTTAACCTGGTGATCCACTGAAACAGCTGTCTTGCAATAACCTTTTTTTTCATGTATCGCTCAACACCATCATCATTGGCAGCCTTTTTCAACCCACTGCTGAGTATTGGTCTCGTCCCTTTTGCGCCATGCTTCCCTAGTCTGTGCGAGTCTCATCGGCGATATAATCTGACCACTAAACACCAACATTTTTGTGATCTAAGTACAAATATCTATAGGCAAATTTTCCAAATCATACATGTGATTTGTTTAATACATCACAGGATTCAGGTGTCTGGGCAATAAATCACAGGCGCTATAACTACGGGGACAGAGGTAGGGGGTAAGGGGGCGCTACGAGACCGCCACGTTAAATTGTTTAATTAAAACCAGTATCAAATTAGGGGATTACACATATGTGGGGTACAGTGTCTTTGGGAGTTTGGGGGTAATGACATCGGTGCAGAATTGATTTGGGGACTCTTTTAGTTATGTTGTCTACTAAAAGTGCAGTTGCTATTAAGATCAAAGAAGTATGCAAAAATAATGGAATAACCTAAGTTTGGAGGTAAAATAAATTCCCCATGTTATAAAATTGTATTCCTAATCTATAATTTCGACAAACATTTCACACGGTACATTTCACCTTCTCATTTTTCGATTTCTGTTGACTGTGGACATAATTTAAGTAGGTGAAACGAAAAGTTTCGCAAGCAAATTCGGTGCTAAGACTAAGTGGTCGACCAAGATGAAATGCGCACATACCACATATCTCTGACCAGAATTACTGATCCCACTAATTACAAATTCGCGTGGGTCGTCGACCAACATATTCATATTATAATTAATAGTCAAATTAACACATTAAGGATAGTCAAGGATGGCGTGACTTTAGTCCTCCACGTCACGTCATTTTAATTGCTGTTATTGTGACAAATGACATGCTTGTTGAATGAATGAATGTAAAATGTAACTAGTAACTAAATGGTAGTGTGGTTACTTTTGGGATGTTATGTCACGATTGTGGTTTGTTGAAGAATGTACGACTTCCAAAGTAGCGTTTATGCTCTGAGGTCTTGTGCTGCAGCTGCATCTGCGTCTATCGTGACAAGGCAATGCGTGCCAAAGCTCCGTATGTTTTGCTCGCTAAAAGTTATCACGTTAATGCGGTGCTCACGGCTTCGCAAAGTTTATTTTATACCGCCGGGCGATAAGTGCTACGCAGCCCGAACTATCGCGACGATAACTGATAATGTTTGGTCACATCTGCGTGTATTGTATCACTGTGCGGAGCTTCCTCATAATAGACGCAGATGCCGCCGCAGCATCAGGGTGACAAATCAACATCGAGCTATGCTGCGCTGTACTGCGCTGTGCTATGTTTGGTCAACTCGCTCGTCTAATATTTTAATGAGGATACAAACAAACCATGCTGTGCTGCGCTGTGTGAGGCTACGCTCTGTTTAAAAACGCAGCAGTCTCGAGCGAGGCGCGCTACCCGCCGTGCTGAGCCGCGCTGTGCCGAACTGTGCTATGTTTTTAAAATATCCATATCCGCTTCTTCTTCACTTTCATCTTAATCGGATTCAACTATGTCGTAATGTTTACGTTTTTTTGAAAATAAAGTCATTTTTGACGAGATAAACGACTACACGAGCTGCTGATTACTTTTAATACTGAGCTAAACAAAGCGCAGCACAGCTTGATGTTGATTGTTAAAAAAACGTAGCTTAAGAAACACAGCACAGCACAGCGCAGTACAGCGCAGCATAGCTCGATGTTGATTTGTCACCCTTAGGGCGAATTTCATCAAAACGACTGAACGCGATCAGCTCATCTTAATTGCGTTCAAGAGCTGTCAGTGCTATCATTGTTGACACTGACAGCTTTCGAACGCGGTTAAGAGCGTGCATTCTGTAAGTGGGCAACGTCGCAAATAGCTATCAAATATTTCGCTGTTTTGATCAATTTGGCAATATTTACTGTATGGAAATATGTAATGTCGCTAACTAGTGAACTAAAATATTGATTATGAAATGCAATAATTAATATCGTAACACCAAATATTTTGTTTTAGATGTAAAAAAAGTACATATTTGGAATCTTCCCAAATGCTGTTTTTACATCTAAAACGGTTACAACATCAAATTCAGTGTTATAATTCCTTATTAATATTTTAACTTACGAGTTAGCGATATTTCATATTTCCATACAGTAGGTAATATAGTTAAATTAATCAAAACAGGTAAATATTTGACGGCTATTTGCGACTTTGCCAACTTTTAGAATGAACGCTCATCGGCATTGAAAGGGTAGTATTGAGACAAAACTTGTGTCGTGTATTTATGAATTTTGAATGAAGTTTTGAGTACTTTTGTTAAATACCTACGTAATAAGTTTGTGCATGGCTTCTGCTACACCGTCATGGTGCCGTAAATGTTGGAGCAATTATGATGAATAATAAGCCGTTATGAAAATAACCTTTTTAGTAAGGCATGTATTTAATGCGGCAACTAAGTAAAATGAATATAGGTTTAAAATAAAATAGAGTGGGTACCATATATAATGGGTTGGCAGCTAATAAGGAGTATCGTAATAAGTAATAGGTAGCATATTAATATATCAGTAATAAGCTCCGTTTTAATTTAAACTAGCATCAAGTTTTTCTTTTGGGAACAGAATTAATATCTAAGCGGAAACTTAATGGCGAAAACAAAATAGAAAATGGGCATTCATAATATAAATCAGATTCTATTTAAAATTGTTTGTATGAAGAATAAATATAAACTAGCTTATATTATACATATATTGTGTGACTTTCACCTAACCTAATCCAAATGATTCACCCACAATAGAGGGTATCTGGCGCTCGGCGGCCGCTGCCGCGGCACGCTCGCTCCGCTCGCTCGCCTTCACGCGTTAATGGTCACTGTTGAAACCTAACCTAACCCAAAAGCCACCCTACTAACATTATAAGTCGCCAAGTCATTATTTATAGCTCCTCGCCTAATATTTTATTTGACTGGTATAGTTTATTTGCTACCTAAACGCAGCTGCTAGTTTTTAGTTTTTATAACACCTTTAATTTTGAACCTTACATAATATAATAGTCGCGAAAATATTTAATCGCTGGCAAGTTATTTTATTTGTTGCAAACATTTAGTCGACTTTTAAGTTATTAGTCACTCGGAAAATAATAAGCTTTTTGGTAATGCCCAAAAGATTCTCAAAATATTGCGCCGACTGTTTTTGGGAAATTAATGATTGCCGTCAAAATTACTTAACCTACGGTTTTCTAGAAGAGTAGTGGCCGCACTTAGTGGCCGCAGTGACGGCTGTCATGAAAATTATGACAGCGGCAAAGATTTAAATCTTTAGATTCGCCATAGCGCGTCAAAAGATAGTCGCGTTTCTGTTTCGTCTTGACACCTCTGACACACAATGACGCAGTGACTACACTTGTTTGTCATGGAAACGCTATTTAATAATGTGTGAGCTGACTCTTCTCAGTATGGACAGTTTTCTTGGGGCAGCACGGTGAGGCAAATCTAGCGATTAAAATCTTTGGGGGGCGGGGTTTGCTTTACGGTGTTAACAACGCTCTACACACCAACTTACTTCCATAATCAACGTTTCGGTGACGTCATTCAGCGGTAAATTGCGGACGCTACGTGAGCGGTCACCGCTCTTTTAGGAAACCGTAGCTTTAGAGTTAACCATATTCATTCTATAACGTTCCCACTGCTCAAAGGCCTCCTCTCTGTAAAATTGAGTGGGCCATAATCCACCACGCATACCCAGAACAGGTCGGTATACTCAAAATTACTTGCAAAGGAAATAAAAATCGAACTGCAAAGCAAACAAACGAACAACAGAAAATCTTAAATAATTCAAGATTTGAAACATTAGGGCCGTGGGGTCCGAGTGCTCATCGAGTATTTCGGGACATGGCCAAGCGGTCGACTCTTCACGTGACCAGAGGGCTGGCCAATTTTTAGGTAAAAAAATCGGCATTGTCATCTAACGTGGCAACGTTGCCAGCTTTTTGGACGATTTTTTTTATACCCAGTGATTCCCTTTATTGTTTCCTTTAGGTACATACTTGTCTGCTGGGGTTGCGGGTTTGTCCGGCACACAGGCAACGGAAGGAACACGGGTGGGTTTTAGTCAGTAAACGTCTGACACACCCTCTCGCTCTGCCCAGAGCGGGAGAAGTCATTTGATGATTTCCCATCCTCAAAAAAAAAAAAAAAAAGGTACATACTTGTACATAGGTAATATTGAAATTTTAGCGTTAGATTGTATATTATATTTAAAGAAGATTTAAAACCATTTATTCTATAAACAATGACTGCAATTTTCGAAACCATCTTTACCCAACAACCATTAGATATAATAAACAAAGCCTCGTTTACGTTTACATACACATACTAATCTGACATAATAGTTGATTACGTATCGGTAATCAAAGAGTATGTCGAGCCGATAACCCTCCCATGTTCTGTGTAACGCTCACCATCCCTTAATGACGCGTGTAACGGAATATCCTTGTGGATATGTAGGGGTAGGACACGTGCGCACTGGACTGTTGATGTTGCGACTAAAAGTCGCAAGACATTTTATGTGTTCACTAAAATACGTGATAACGATGGTTATAATATTAGAATTAAACGATACGTTAGGGTTTTTTTACGTTTACCGCTACGTATTTAAAACATCTCTCTGTTTTTGACAATCGTTTGAAGTTATTAGAGATAGTATGACGTTTTAAATGTGTTGAGTATCAAGCTCCAGGTGTGCTACTACTGGTGGTCTTGACTTCGTAATAAAACTATTAATATGATAAGTACTATTTTATGGGTACTGATTACAATTTTTAATGAGACGACCGATAGAAACGACTTTTGTCGACGGAAGAATAGACAAAATGACAGATTGTGATTCTGTCATTTTGTCTATTCTTCCTATGGAGGTCATGCAACGCGTGCTGGTAGCACCTCTGTGTACAATCAGAAATTAATTGTTTACCTACAAAATTAACTTACTTTACCATTCTGTGTATTAGGAAGGTACTTTCACCAATTATTAACATAAAGCATAGGACGACAGAAAACAGCTTTAAAAATAAAGTAATTCTTTTAAATTCATAACAATTCATATCGACCGCAGTATCAAATCTCATCAATATTTCCTGCCCACATGAGCGTCCCCTTACGGCCGTATGCCGTATCGTCGGTATCAATCAAACATTATCGCGCCGTTGTTTGGAGAGCCACCAATTAATACACGGCAGCGGAGGGTTGATGGTTGATAGTGGCTACAAACGACCGATGTTATGAGCCGATGTTGGCGTTAAGTTGATTTTAATTGTGTCGTGTATGTTCATTATTGACTTGCATGAAGCCACTGAATCTGGAATGAGGAATGATGAGAATATCGTGAGGGAAGTTTTTTAGTATGGATGGAAAAAAACCAAAGAAACGATTGATGGACTGTGTGAAAGATGATATGGACAGAAGGGGGGGGGGGGGGGGGGGCACGAGATGACGACTAATAGAGAAGTATGGAAGAAAAATATATGTTGACGAACAAAAATAAATATGGGAAAAGCGGAAGACACTGATTTAGTTGCAGAATTTTGGAAGACCGGTTTTCGGGCAAAAATAGGCCGTACAGTGGTTGTTATAAAAAGTCACGTTTTCATACAGTACTTTAAATAAAGTTAAACTAATTGGAACAAACATGTTCTAAGATATTTAATTTCTTGAGAAATATCTAAAGATTTTTGTTTTTTTTCCACTGTAAAAGTAATACAATGTGGCCCAGGGTTGGTGTCTATAAATGACTAATGTAACAAGGCGATGATTTAAATAATGTGTTAATTTATTGACATCTACATTTCACAGACTAATTGCTACGAACACGTGGACACCTTTGTTTGTCGAATGTCGTGAGACAAAGTCAGTAATTAAAACAAGGCGACGAAGGGGTTGTATAGTTGTCATTGATGAGTGATGTTATAAATTTATGAGCCTATTTTGATATTATAGAAGTTGTCATGTTAGTAATTATTGTTATATTACTGAGTATAGAATTCTTTGTAATTCTGCTTACAGAGCATTCTATTTTTTTTTTGTAAATTTGTGTAGACATTGTGACTTATAACATAGCCTTGGATGAGTTTGTAAAGGTGTTATAATTGTGATTTAAATAAAAAAGTGTAAAGATATAGTAAAATAAATAAATGTTGCTATTAATTTGTGTTGACTGCCTCGAGCCCCATAGCTCCACATATATGTCCACAATGGACATCAAAAGGAAAATTCGTTGCAACTAAATCAATAATGATTGAGTAATTTATACTTACGTTACTTTTATTGGGTAATTAAATACCGGTTATTACCGTAGTAAATAAACATAAGTTTTATAATGATGGTTGCATGTTGAATAAATGTAGATATACATCAATTATAGAGAAAATGTCAGGCTTAATATTTTGGCTAGCAAGACTTTTAAATCTGTTGTTAACGCTAATTCCTACTGAAGGCTTAGTTGGATACTGTTTGCAATAATTACAGATTTTTTTATTGTATGATAGAGACAAAGTCAGCATGTTCTCTTTAATTTTTGTCTCATAAAATTCATGTTAATTTAGACAAGAATTAATACGCAGCAAAGAAGGGTTGACTTGATGGCTGCTACAAATGACTGATACTAAAGACGAATATTAAATATCTTTATTTTATTTTAATTGCCCTGTATGAGGAATTTGTGTTAATTTCTGGCCGTATTACTTGGGATACGCATTTGTCTCATTAATATTTTATTATCTCTTTACAATTTGAATGGCACATAAAACTCATGTTTATTACGTCACTCATTAATTCACCAACGCATTCAAAGGGTTGGATATACTCCGTGTTGGTTGAATTCTGTAAAAAAATCAAAGCCGCTCCAGCTTCGCACGGTTTTTACGACTTGACAAAACATCGAGATTTCTTAGTTATATGTAACTTTAATATTAACGTATTATACACATAAACCTTCCGGAATAAATTCTCTAAACGATGGTGAAAACCTCATCAAAATCTGTTGCGTGGTTTAGAAGAACGACGCGGACATACAGACAAACGCGGAAAGCGACTTTAATTTATAATATGTATATATAGATTTTATTTGCAGCCCAACATGAAGATATCTCAATATGTAATGAATACAGTACCACTAGGAACATGACAAGTAATTATTTTTCCCGGTACCCTTAATTAGGGGTAGCGCTCAGTGTGAGTTACGGCGAAGGTACTTGAATTTATCGCTGTGCGTTTGCGCCCAATGAGCACCTTATGGTTAGTTATAGTGTGTGGATGTTGGGGATATGGAAATGGCTTGGTTGGTTGGCTGTTTCTATGAGCGCAGCGCGAGAATTCCAAGAGTTTTTTAAGGGAGACGCTTAGTTTGGTTTACTAACTGAACATAATAATATCGATAAGAGTCATATCAGCCATTTGCAGAATTACGTCATATGCATTTTTTTTATGGGTTTAATTGAAAATAAATAGCAACAGTGTTATTTTTCTGGTCTATATACCTTGTGGAAAAGAAAAATTGGTCGGGTTACAAACAGGCTTTTTTCTTTTTTTTTTTTTTTTTAGTTTGGGAAATCATCAAATGACTTCTCCCGCTCTGGGCAGAGCGAGAGGGTGTGTCAGACTTTTACTGAGTTAAACCCACCCATGTTCCTTCCGTTGCCTGTGTGCCGGGGCCGCGATATCCCTTTCGGACAAACCCGCAATACAATCAGGTCCTGGGTTCGATTCCCGAGTCGGAGCATTTGAGTTGGTAAACGGTATGTATGGTTACGTACGCCCACCACATTATTATGAAGTCGAAAATCCAGTCGCACAGAAATTCATTACACTTCTAGTCGTCAGACATCTACGATTTCTGACAGATTATCCGTCAGTCGGTCTGTTTGCGCGCGTAAAAAGCTCTCCGCGTAATGGCAAGATGTTAATATTGTATGCTGAACGATAACCTCTGAACATCTATACTATGTACGTATTATTCTATTTATATGTAGGTACTGCCCAAGAACTATGGGTAGAATTTTTGATGGTAGATTAGAAACTTGTTTTTATGAGTAACATAGGTTAGTATTAATTAGATATTATGTCCGCTTTCAGTTAAGTATTTTGAGTTGCTCACCATTCTTGCATTTTTTACCAATTATTGCAGACTGGGACTTAAACTTAACTGGCAAAATGTGGGTACAGCTCTGCCAAGACTTTCGGGAATTACAGGTGTAATGTTTTTTTTACTAGCCTACGCTGTCCCGCTCCTGGGCAAAGGCCTCTCTTCACTCCTTCCAAAGTTCGCGAGCCCGCGCGTCCTCCTTGCAGTTTTGACGGAACCTATCCAGCTCGTCCCGCCATCCTACGTGATCTGCCGTGACCCGGTCTCACTGTCTCATGGCTTCATGTTATGTTCTGTTATTTCTAGAACCAATAAAATTGTTCCTGTAGGTTTGTTACTTTATGCTACCGTGATTATAATAAAACTAGGTATGCCCGCGACTTCGTCTGCGATCCAGGATGACGATGAGTAGACTAAGTCCTTTTCCAGGTCATAGTCTACCCATGTGCCAAATTTCATCCAAATCCGTTCAGTTTTAGCGTGAAAGCGTAACCAACAAACAAACTCACTTTCACATTTATAATATTAGTTAGGATTAGGATTTATCCCTTCCTTTCCCTCCCTTTTCATTCTTCTCTCTTTCTTCTTCTTCTTTTCTTTTGCACCTTCCCTTCTTTTTATGATGTGTTTTATTATTTTATATTGTTTGCTGTAAAAAGATAGAGTTCTATGTCTATCCAATTGAAAAAGAAAAACCAATAAACGTTGATTGGAGGTGCTGGGATTTGAACCTAGGACTATCAGCTTGCGAAGCAGACACTCTACCACTAAGTTACACCCCCGATTAAAACAACTGTTATTTTATTGGTATGGTTTCTAATATTGATTGAAAGTTGTTAATAAAATGCTACATTTAGATTATATCAAAATGTAGTTAGTTTAATTGATGATCTTAATATTTGCTATTAACTTTTAAGAAGGCGCTTTTTAAAACAACTCGTGGGTAGTTTTATTTTTTCAAGGCAAATCAGTGGGTTACCAACTACATCCGAAAGAAAAACACAAAAATATTTCTAACCACCATAACCTAAATGTTCAAAAACCATAGCTTTTTCTATGACTCCGCGGAAAACCCATGGGGTGTAGGGGACAAATTGTACTTCCCCATGGGAAATCTGCGGTTATTAGCTGTCAATCATAGCAGTGGCGCCCCCCATCGGTAATGCACAAACGACGTGCCGAGATTTCTTGGAAAGACATTTTTTTATTTTTGTTTGATGTAGTTGGTGAATCTTTGAAAGTATTTTCATGGTATGTAATCTTGGATTTGTAAAGATTTTTGGCATAATTTTTCAACTTTTAAGGTAGATTACTGTTTTAATACATAAGTACTCGCATACAAGCGAATTTTGTGTGCTCATAAAATTTTCTATAATTCGAATAAAAGGTAAAAGAAAACGATTGGAGGTGCTGGGGTTCGAACCCAGGACTTTCAGCGTTAGAAGCAGACACTCTACCATTGAGTTACACCCCCGATGAAAACACGCAGCTTTTAGCGAACCCCTTGAAATACATCGCATTTTTTATATTAGTTATAAAGTCGTTATCCCCAATATTTGAGAAAAAGGGACATTTTTATTTTTATTTGTCTGGAAAATTATCAAATAACTTCTGCCGCTCTGGGCGGAGCGGGAGGGCGTGTCAGACTCTTACTGACTAAAATCCACCCGTGTTCTTTCAGTTGCCTGTGTGTTGCCAGGGGCCACGGTATCCCTTTCGGACTTTCCCGCGACCCCGGCAGGCATCGGTCCTAGCGGACCCCGTCAGTTGTGCTGACATCTCTTTGAGGCGCGCGTGGAACACAGCGCGCCGGCGCTTCGACCCGGGCCTGGTCCTTATCGGACAGCGAGCTACCCAGCTCACCGTCCACAAGCCCGCGTCTGCAGGAATTGGGACTGCGTCTTAAAAACGTTTGGGCAGGTGGGTAAATTAATAATTACGGTGATAGTAGACAACTGTAAGTCCGCAGACGAGTCCTGGAGTGGAGGTCGCGTATCGGCGTAAGCGTAGCGTGGGAGGGCATCCAGCTAGATGGACCCACGACATTAAGAATGTGGCTCGGACAGACTGGATGCGAAAGGCGGAGAACAGGGTGTTATGGCGCAGCCTGGGAGAGGCCTAGTCCAGCAGTGGACTGCGGTAGACTGAGTTGATGAGACAACTGCAACCTAGATAAGATTTTCATAAATATTAAGATTGGGAAAAAGAAATGATGCATTCATTTGTTTTTCCCGATATTAACAATCTTCAAGTAAGTAGCTATGAAGTCGATAAAAACTTCAGAGGTATTCAAAAGGCATAACCGTTCCTTTTTACCATTTTGGTACGGAACCCGAAAACATTTGCTATCGTCAATTAAAAATGTCGTACTATCCTTTAAAATCGTATTCCTGAGCAAATCAAATAACATTTATCCATTTATTAAATTATACAAGATTAGCACCCACATAAAAATATTTTCCCGCGAACGCAGCAAGTGAACACTTTGCTCGGCTCAGGAAATGAAGCTGCGACTCAATTTCCACAGCTCCGGGTAATCCGCGCGGAAATCTAACGCGACAATATCACACCTTTTGCCTTTTTGTTATTTTATATCCGTGGACGTTTTTTAAATCAGGCAGGTATGAATGTCGAACGGATGTTGAAAAAAAGCTTCTCAACTGGTGATGTTATCCTCGAGGGATTTTAATTAACTTTTGTGCTAGTGCTTAAATAGATGTTGCACTATCTTAGTTTGAGTATAACGGATTGTGCTCTATGTGTATAGTGTTTAATGATTATTGTAGGTGATTTTTTTTCTCTTGTGTGGTCCACAATGGGAAGTATTGGGAAGACTGAACCATTGTAGTTCACACACACGGAATACGGAACGGACCGGGGAATACCTACTGTACGTGCCTTTTCTTATGTTAGTGAAATAAAACTGACTCGTTCACCAGAATTTAGATGTCAAAGAAGGACGGTCTATAATCGGATGAAGTGTAAATTAACGGTAGAATAGAATATAATATTGTTTATAGTTGCTGCGTGGTTAACAAAGTTAAGATACTAGAAGTATCTTAACTTTGTTAACCACACACTAACTGACTGACTGTTGTTTGACTGTTCAATAACAAGGAAATTAATTTGAGATTTTGTTTTAGGTGAGAGATTTTGATTATGTTTTACGTAATTTTTTTTATTTTTATGTTCTTGTATGGTTCATAAAATATCATGACATATTTAAATAATTTGACTCTGAGTGACATTATAAATTATTGTTTTAATATTTGCATGCCTCAGTCAGATGTTTATTATAGATTCTGAGTTTTTTATCCGCGTTAAACATAACTTTACAAATTAATTTCACTATTTAATATAAACATAATCTAAAATATTTATAAATTAAGTTATTAAGAAAATGCTTTAATTTAACATATTTTTTTTTGCAAATCATTAACACTAATCGTTTAGACGTGATATTCTGTATAAAATCATTAAAATTCGGTTATCGTTGCTTTAAGGTAAACGTGATGGTCTGTTTTTATCTTTACTTTTAACATCTCTTGCATGCTAACAATTCGTATTGTATGTATTGTATACATATTTGACCAAATAAATGATTATATCTTATTTTATCTAATAAATAAAAATAATATTATGACATGAATAGGATTCATAGAAAAATGATCTATGCAAGAACTATTTTAAGTTAGTTGAGCCGTACGTCACCACAGAATTCATCAAGTCTGGCAGCGTCAGTATAGTCAGTGGTCAGTGTCTGTACATGAATTCTGACACTCGTACACCAAGAACCAAGGAGATATCAAAGTCCATGAATAAATGGCGCCTAATCCGTGTTAAAATAACTTCTTTACTGCCTTATTGGCCCTCAAGAGGACAGTTATCTTTATTCTATACTATTCAATGAGCAATATTTGTATGTATATACTTATATATATTTGTAATTACGTTCTCGAAAACGGCTCTAACGATTTCGATGAACGTTGCAATATAGGGGTTTACGGGGGCGAAAAATCGATCTAGCTAGGTCTCATCTATCTGGGCAAATTCGTTTCCTCTATTTTCACCCGCGCAGGGGTCGGTCGCTCACTGCATAATGAAGACTATCTTCTTACGCACATTTCCACGTAACCGGGAACAGTTAACCACCTAGCCGTAAGCGATGTATTTTACACTAATGTTAGGTTGTTGTGAAGTTAGTAGGTTCGTCTGTCAATTGTTTAGGAGTATTACAGTTATGTTCTATCTACCGTTTATAGTTCGCACCTCGTAACGAAAGAGGTGATGCAGAGGAATAGCGAACAAATTTACCAGAACTGGATTCAAGAAGGCAAAACGTAATAAGTGTGTGGCTTCTGACGATTTTGAACTAAACTAGTACTGAGTTGTACCAGAATGAAACTGCCTATGTAATATGTAGCGTAGGTACACTACATGCGTGTCTTGGGGAGATATATCTAGGAAGATGTCTCTCCAAGACACGCTTTAATTATATGGAAAAAAATATTGATAGCAGGGTAAGGGTTGCGGGTTTGTCTGAAAGGGATATCGCGGCACCGGCACACAGGCAACGGAAGGAACACGGGTGGGTTTTAGTCAGTAAAAGTCTGACACACCCTCTCGCTCTGCCCAGAGCGGGAGAAGTCATTTGATGATTTCCCATCCCAACAAAAAAAAAAAAAAAGGGTAAGGTTACTACAAAAATACTTAAGAATTAAAAACTACAAAGTGAAAAATAACTTTAATTTCGGAAGTCGGTGTCTTTGGTTTTGTATATTTTCACTTTATAAAAATATTTTGGTTGTTGAAGTAATTTTTAACCTTTTAGTGTTTTTTTTTTAATTCGGCTGTTTTATTTCCACTGTTTAGTTGTGGTACCTACCCCACACAAATTTGTATACTACTACTTGCTATGTAGGTTGTAGATACATAGCGGTGACAGGAAATTATTAAAACATCGTCAACATTTCACTGAGTAGAAAAAATACGTATCATTGAAGCGAACTCAAAAACTACGACAACAATTTGTATGGGACCACCGCGCAAGATTCCTCTACCAAATGAAAAAAATATTTTCAAAATCGGTCCTTCATTTTACTGAAGTTCATTCGGCGTTCATACATCGTTCGCCTAAGAACCAACAGAGTCGTGAATTTACTTTCTGTGTTCTAAATAATGTGTATATTCGATTGAAATTAAATTAAAATCACGGACACTTCCGAGAATTGTAAAAAATCTAAAACACTTTCGAGTTTTGGGGTTTTGGTTTTGGGGTTATTAAATGTGGTTATAATTAGGTCAATAGAAACTTAATGAATTTGCGTTTATTAGTGAAAATACATTGGATTTTATCTTCGAACTTTTCGTTATAATATGTATGTGCTATTAGGTACCTAGTCGGAACCATTCTTTCTTTATACTAATTTATTTGTAGTTATTACCATTATTAAAATGTACTCTGAGCACAGAACACTTTTATATCCTCTAGGTTTTCAGATAAGTACCTGAGCAGAGGTCGGTCGCCCAAACTTTATAACAAGATGTCGCAAGAATGTCATTACATTGCAACATGGAATTAGTAAGTACTACGTACGTACTATCATGGCAGCATGGATTTAGTAAGTAGCTACTATCATCGCAGTATGGAATTAGTAAGTAGCTACTATTATCGCAGCATGGAATTAGTAAGTAGCTACTATCATCGCAGCATGGAATTAGTAAGTAGCTACTATCATCGCAGCATGGAATTAGTAAGTAGCTACTATCATCGCAGCATGGAATTAGTAAGTAGCTACTATCATCGCAGCATGGAATTAGTAAGTAGCTACTATCATCGCAGCATGGAATTAGTATGAACTAATATTATTATACTCTATTTTCACCAGAGCAGAGGTACTAAAATGTTATATATCGCACCTTTGGTAGAACAAGGGCACAATTGCAGTTTTTGCAATTTTATTATTAATTATTTTTTTCTTTGTCGCGCCAAGAGAGTAACAAAATGGCGCCAAAAAGACAACGCCACTATTTCCATCTGGCGGGTCTTTGTCCCTCCAGTTCAAAGGGCCTTTTTAAAGCATTTCTGCATATTTAAGTCATTTTGGCAATTTATGACAATTATGCCCTTGTTCTACCAAAGGTGCGATATGTAGGTATATACAGACGAATTGAGAATCTCCTCCTTTTTGAAGAAGTCGGTTAAGAATCGATCACGATCCATTATTCTATATAAGTGCAACTAAATCTGCTGTCCACCTTCAAAGTTCATAGCACACCTGTCAACCAAACACAGGGTCATTATTAACTAGGCATTTGATCAGGAAATCCATAATCACCACTCAAATATTGATCATCATTTCGTCTGATAAAGCCGTCCCTCATATGTTATTCCATTTGCCCTGACATTTTGGCGGGCATCAACTATTCATTTAGGCCGCTGTACCTGCTTAGTGGGGTTTACCATTAAGAATGGTGGTGGCCGCACTGTTGCCACCTGATAGAATGATGGTCTGACCTTTGAGCAGTGGTGGGTTTTGATTGCTTTCGCGTTGTGTTAATTGGTTGGATTTTATGTAGGAATGTATTTTCTATATTTGGCTTAAGGACTAAAAATAAGGGAGTGTATCGTGTTACCCAGTAACTGGGTTGTGGAGTTAAGATAGGCAGTCGTTCCATGTAGTGTACTGGTATTTAGTTGCATCCGGTTAGACTAGAAGCCGACCCCAACATACTTAGTCCGGAAAAGGCTAGGCAAATTGATTGGTGTAAGGAGTAACAATAATATCTTTGTGCTAACATAAAGGACAACTATACAATGTTTTTATTCCCCAAACTTAAAAATCTCGCAAATAGCAAAAGTCGAACATAAAACCGATCGTACAAAAATTTATTCAGTCCTGGATCATATAAAAGACGTCAGTGTCACTGCGCCAATATCTAACAATTCTGAAAGCTTAAATTGAATGATGTCCTTCACTTCCGTATGTACCCAAACCTGTGGTTATCAACTTCTGTTCGAAGTACGAACCTACTTCTCTCATGAGCGTGCATTCTGAAAGTGGGCAACGTCGCATATAGCTGTCAAATATTTCGCTGTTTTGATTAATTTTGTAATATTACCGTATGGAAATATGAAATATCGCTAACTAGTGAACTGAAATATTGATTTTGAAATGCAATAAATAATATCGTAACACTGAATATTTAAAAAAACCTATTTGGAAATTTTTCAAATTCCTTTTTTATATCGGTCAACTCACCAGGTACCGTCAATTGCCCTAACTTCGCCTGGCGTCCTATGTTTGCCTATAATGAAAAAGCTATAATATCTTTGTCATTTTACTTTTATGGCAATCGAAACTTTAAGTTTTCATAAAGAGCTTTAAGTTTCGATTGCCATACAAGTAAAATGAAAAATATATTACCTACATCTTTTTCATTATAGGCAAACAGGACGCGGTGAAGTTAGGGCAATTGACGGTACTTACCTAAAACGGTTAAAAAATTAAATTCAGTGTTATAATTGCAATTCATTATTCATATTTTAGATCACTTTAAAGCGATGTTTCATATTTCCATACAATATTATTAACAAATTAATAAAAGCAGGTAAATATTTGACAGCTATTTGCGACGTTGCCAACGTTTAGAGCAAAATTAATCAAAACAGCGAAATATTTGACAGCTATTTGCGACGTTGCCAACGTTTAGAGTGCACGGTCTTAAGTACCCAAGCCTTCATCAAGTCACTAGACTCAACAAACAAAATCAACTATGTCATTGGCAGATATAAATTTTATCCTAAATAGACAGCTGGTCAAGCGGACATACGAAGTCAACCATGCAGACAAAGCCTATTAAAAATAAAATAAATGAATAAAGCCATGAGTAACCACAGCACGTGCTAAAAACTCAAAATAAATACTGCACCAATTCGTCAGTCATTACATTTGATTGTCCAGGTGGCTGCCAATCAGGGACATTCACGGATTCTCTAACAATAAATTGGTGTGTGTCCACGTGTCTGTCGCGGTTTCTCGCTCTATTGGCGCGTGAAGACATTTGACAGACAGACGGACAGTTGTGATTGTGTATGAATAGTTATTTTGAGGGTTTAAAGGCGTAAATGTTAATTAATTCAATCGTTGTTTATTAAAACAAAAATTTATTTCACCGCACTAGTTGAAAATGACACGACGGTACATGGGTGTAGAAAAATTAATTGTGTGACAAACAGGAAAAATATATTTTTAGTCACACTGGTGTTACAATCTGGGTGTAACTAACAGTTTGTGGCTACCCATTAAAAGTTATATTGCGTAGAAATATGTACTATAATGTTAGCCAGGTAGGTAATGTCAAAAATCGGAGAAGTATCAAAATGTACAAAAAATGAACAGAAGAAAATAAATGTTGCATGTTAGTAGATAAAAGTTAGTATTATAATTCAAAATGAAAAATTGATTTGCAAAAAAAAATTTTTGGAGATGCTGGGATTTGAACCCAGGACTTTCAGCATGCGAAGCAGACACTCTACCACTGAGTTACATCCCCGTACAATCACTTGGTCGAAATAGTCAAGCATAACCTTCGTAAGTGACATCATCAAACTGAACACAAAGTGTGTGGTTATTTTGATAAGTGTCAGTTTTTGTTCAGACGTATTATTAATTCAGATGATTGGTAGATAAAGTTCATTTTAGTATTTGCGGTGACTAATTACAATATTATCGATCATCTTGCTTTTCATTATGTATTGAACATACAAAAAGTAGGTAGGTAAATAAAATATATAATGAATAATTATGTAACACATGTTTATTTGTTCTCATTTAATCCGCTAGATGGCGCTATTCTTAATTCAATCAGTCCACCATTAAAACAGGCGAACTGTTTCCCGCGTTCAATATTATCATGTGAACTGTTTATACAGAGCTTCCCTTTCAATTAACTAGTGAAAATATTAAAGATTCGGGGTGAATTGAACGATTATCACAATATAAACATTATTCTGCAGCGAGCGTTGTAATTAGGTGCAAAAATATTATGAACTAGCGCCCCGCGGTTTCACCTGCATAATTCTCGATCCCATAAGAATATTAGGATAAAAAGTATCCTTTGTCCTAATCCAGGTCATATGGTCCCGTGTCCCAAATTTCATCCAAATCTGTTCAGCCGTTTTAGCGTGAAACGTAACACATAATAGGGATGATCCTGGGAAAAAAAAAGAAATTCTAATTAGTCCGTCAGCCAGATAATAAAAAATATTAGATACGTATTTTTTGCTGTATCATATTAATAACAACAATACTTAGATAAAACGCATTGTAAGTTGAGGAGTGGGGGTCGCTACGTCACAAGTAAGTATAAAATCTACATACTTACTCGTGACGTCATGGCACATTTTAACCCAATGTTACGCCGTAATCTTTAGATTACGTAAAAAAAGAAAAAATACGTGTCCAATATTTTTTAATAATCTCCAGATTTAATTTAATTTAATTAATTTAATTTTTAATAATCCTCTTTGAGATTATAAAAAAATATTGGACATGTATTTTTTCAGGAATCGGCCCAGGAATCGAACCCAGGCAGTAGCGCTTGCGACCACTAGACCAAAGAGGTAATACATAAAAATAATAATTACCGCAAACAAGTAACCACAATCAAATACAAAAACATTGGCATAACAACGTTTCCTGTGCCTGTTTGGCGATGCGTGAAAATCACATAAAAATCATTGCGCGCCTCTTTTGTTCCCTCTCGCATCCCCATTTCAACCCTAACGTCACTCAATGACGTAATCACAATGCTGGGCACCCGGACTGTCTCATTATGGCTGCTACAGTTTTAATAAGTGTGGTGTCTAATTTAGTTATGTATTGGTTTGATTTTGAGGCCATATCCCCTGTATTTCTATTGAAAACCTGATTTTATCTTTGATCAGTTAACCAACTGTCAATCGAATTTAAAACGTTGTGATTGGACGGTCAAAATGACAACAACCAGACAAAAAAAGTGTGTGTTTGTGTCAGCTCCGACGCACGACTGGACTGGAGTTTACTCCTTATTGTCTTTGATTAAGCAATAAATCAAAGAGAACTAATAAAAGCAAGTCTTAAAAAAAAAAACGGCCGAAATATCTAAGTAGATCGAAGTGTGAAATATGTAAAAATGTTTTTTTCAAAATGTCTATCCGTGTTATTTACGAATAAAACACAAAGTTAACTCGTGTATTAATTTTACTATTTATAAAATTTCCATACCATTTTATGAAAATCGATTCTTATCTCCAAAAATTTATAAAAGATTTGACAGTTGATCAAATTGTAATAAGCTTTCAGTATTCGGGGGATAGGGCCTAAATTAAAATAGAATATAATCTATTTAATAATCAAAATACCACTCCTATCCGACATATTTTTGCTATAAATATTTTATTAAAACAAGTTTATCTTTACGCAACCAGTGCCATCTTTAACCGCATCATCGTTTACCATCTACGTGCACCTGATGGTACTATTACACTTGTTACAGTGGAAAAACACGAGAATTATGAAAAAAAAACCTGAATCAAAAGAACCCCACGAAAAGGCAAAACTGGACTAAAAGGAAAGCCCCAATTCAACCCGTTGCCCACTCATCATCATCATTTCAGCCCGGAATCACCCACTGCTGGGTATAGGCCTCCCCCCCTTTACGCCATACTTCCCGGTTCTGTGCATCTCTCATCCAGGTGTTTCCCACGACTTTGACGATATCATCGACCCAACGCGCTTTTGGACGACCCTGGTTTCTTTTGCCTAACCTTGGCCACCATTCGGTCACAGCTTTACTCCATCGGCCATATCCGCGTCTGACTAGATGTCCTGCCCAACTCCACTTGAGGCGCATCGCCGTCTCCGACGTCGTAGACTTTCGACCGGCGACGGATTTCGGTGTTACGCACTCGGTCTAGTATGGTTATGCCAAGCATGGCTCGCTCCATGGCCCTTTGTGCTACTCGTATGCGGTGGACAGTTTCCTTTGTGAGTGTCCATGTCTCGGCACCGTAGGTCATTGTAGGCAGGACACACTGGTTGAAAAGGCGGGTTTTTAGGCACTGTGGGATGTTTTTGTATCGAAAAATATGTTTCAGCTTACCAAATGTTCCAACCGTTCCCCACTACCCCGAGAAAACTACAAGTAAAACAATTAACCAGCCAATATTTTACAGGTACCAGTACTAGTACTAGTAAATATAATAAGTACCTAGTATAATATAATAAGTGTACAGGTATGTGTAAACTGGGTGTACAGTTAATATGTATGTGTGTGAGCGAGCGGTAAGCCCGTCTTCAGTTTTGATAGTGACGCGCTTCACGAGTTGATTGTGAAGGTTTCAAATTATGTAAGAATTTACCACACATTGAAATTCCAACTAGACGACCAAAATCGTCTAGTTGGAATTTCAATGTGTGGTGAATTCTTACACAATTTTCTTATACGACCGGCGAAATAAATGAAATCAGGTTGAAACTTTAGTCCTATTAGTTAAATTAAAATTTTCGAGAAATTCCAATCTGACAGTTCTATTTTCAACGCCAATGACAGCATTGGGTGGTTTTCTGAGGATATCTATGTCTGATCAACATTAGGATATTTATGTTTCGTCCAGATGTCCGTGAAATTAAATAGGCAATTGGGCAATTTACGACCTAAACGCAGAAGCTAAAGAAAGAAATGAAAATCGCATTTGATAAAAAAAAAGACCTTCAGATTATTGAAAGAATCGCAAGCAAATCAAATAATATCGTCATATAAATAATGTACAAACACAAATTCAATATGAAATTCAAAACTAAATTAAAACCCAATCAAAACTTTTAAATCCTCAATTCTTGTTCCGAGTCACCAACTGCAATTCTGAGGATACCCGGATCCACTCGCATCGGATCGTGCACGGCGGAACAGGGACAGCTATACACATGGCAGCACGAGAGTGAAGGAGACAGCGCACGTCTCGAGATGACCAGAGGCAGTTAGGGGTCAGGGGTGAACGCTCTCGGGTGAGATGTTATGGGTTCATAGCGACTTCACCTTAGGCCATGGGCTTTAGGCTATGGGTTATGGCCTATGGGGCTTTATGGTGGGTTTTGGGGATCTGCTATGGCAATGCGGAAGGCTATTAGAATAGCGAAATTGATTAATGATGTGAAGTTTAAGTGCAGGCGGAAGGGAAACGGCAGATCGGTAAAGATGTTTCTCAGAGAGAATATTGTTTTATGTTATTTTGCCTAAGACATGAATAAGATACGTTTATGCTTACAGTACAATACCGTACGATGTTAAAATCTATTTTTGCGAAGGTTCTATCTAAATCTTTTCCAACAACAAGTTTCATCGAATACCGGTAAGACTTGACTCTTTCGATACCAAAGGATCAATGCAAGGACAAACCAACGACAAGGATACATAAGGCAGGGAACCAGAGCGTGAGCATCTTCATACAGCGCTACAAGGTTATTTTGGTGCGTGGCCAAAATCAGAACTAGTGCCGACATCTTGTTTTGATTAATGTATAATAATTTTTATTAATTAAATAACCGTTCAAATGGCGTACTTACATATTTGTACCCCGTTAAGGTAAAAGATGACTGTGATCCTTTCTGCAATGTACATAAAATCTTGCTTTATGTGTGCATACTCATGTTTCGGACAAAAAAATGATCATTCATTCATTCATTCTTGTTTTTCAAAACATTTCAGAAAACAATTATTGCACGTGAATTACACAAATGCTCAGCAACCCATTTCAACGTCATTCGAGCGCCAAATGATCCTTCGAGCAGTATACTTTGAAAAGAACCTCATTGAGCCATAAAATGCTGTAGGCCAAGTTAATTGATTGAAGGGCCAATGAGATACCGTATTCAGCCTGTACTGTTCCCACTACTGGGACACAGGCCTCCTCTCCGTGAGAGGAAGTGGGCCGTAATCCACCACGCGGGCCCGGTGCGGATTGGTAGATGTCGCATGTCCATGATTTTTGGTTCTAGGACATGCCGGTTTCCTCACGATGTTTTCCTTTACCGTTGTGATAAGATAGATAACTTACTATTTCTTCTTTGGTGTAGGTGCTTGAGGTTCCATTGAATATTGTATGACTATCATTAGAGGTCTTCTTCTTCTTTTCCTGTGGTTAGTGACTAACCTAGTGCCAGAGTTTTAAAGCCGCCCGTGGGCCTCTGACTTGGCTTCACATGCCGTCGAGGAATATCTCTCAGGCATGCCGTTTTCCTCACGATGTTTTCCTTCACCGTTTTTGAAGCAAGTGATAATTATACAATACGCACATGAATCCGAAAAGTCAGAGATGCGTGCCTTGGGTTCGAACTCGAGATCTATGACTTGGCAGCCTGCCGGTCACACCACTAGGCTATCACTGATTACAATCAACTGCTTATTAGAGGTATACCTAAACGTAATAGGATCCCACTCGCTTCGGGAACAGGGTCTAAGCTACCAGTGGTCCTGCTGGGGTTGCGGGTTTGTCTGAAAGGGATATCGCGGCCCCAGCACACAGGCAACGGAAGGAACACGGGTGGATTTTAGTCAGTAAAAGTCTGACACACCCTCTCGCTCTGCCCAGAGCGGGAGAAGTCATTGGATGATTTCCCATCCTGAAAAAAAAAAAAAAAAAAAAAAGCTACCAGTGGTCAAGGTTCCAGAAGCACTCTCCTTACGAAATTAACTACTGAAGTCCAAAATTCCAGATTTTATTACTATTAGCAATAATTTTTATTTCCCTAACCCCGAAAAGGTTCCTCGTCAACATGCCATTAACATTTTTGTTTTCATAAAAAAATAATTTGATTCCGATAAGAAATTGTTATGGCTCTCCTTTGGCAAAACATTATTTGGGCCACATTAACAGTTCTGACGGTGCGTGAAATGCAGGGTTAGTTCCACGACATTAGTGCTTATACCTCTGGTGATTTACGAGCGGTGTCGCGGCTTCGATTCCCGACTGTGTAAAAATAGCATAATGACTGGACCGTGGAAATGTATTGCTTGTTGTATTTATGTAGTATGTGTAGTTGATCAGTTTCGTTACGAGTATTTTGCCAAACGATTTAATTGTGATTTTAAACGAAAAAGCTTGAGTACAATGTTTTAGAATCATTTTCCAAATGGTCCATAGTGTTTTTTTACTTTTATCTGGAGTTTAACGTTTATTTTTCAGAATCCTAACTAATATTATAAATGCGAAAGTGAGTTTGTTTGTTTGTTAAGGGTCGTGCAGACCAGCGCGACGCGACTCAAACAATGCAATTTCTAAGAAAACTGTACGGTATAACAATAACCGGCGTCACGTCGCGCGACAAGTCGCGCTGGTCTGCACAAGCCTTTACCCTTTCACGCTAAAACGGCTGAACGGATTTGGATGAAATTTGATATAGGCGTAGAACATGACCTGGGTTAGGACATAGGATACTTTTTCATCTCGGTAGTACGTTCCCGTGGGATTATTTTCGACCTCCACGCGGGCGGAGCCGCGGGCAAAAGCTAGTAGATACCTAAATCCAATAGGTAAGTAAATCTAGATATAGCTGAAATCGTAACAAAAAAAATTGTTCAAATACCTTAGCCAGAAATGTTTGTACTCTATAAATATACGCTACATACGTAAGACCTAGCGTCTTGCGCATACAGAACATATAAAAACTGCCAGTCGCGAAAAAAATCAGAAACACAAGACATCTTCAAATGTAAATCACACCTCATTTCCCGCATAGACAAAATGGCAGACAGACAGACAATGCCATTGTTTATATTCCACTAGATTAGGACGCCTCACAGGATACCACCAGCCATTTGTACAAAGAAAATGATATACTAGTCATCCGTGCGTATGACGACACGCACGTCATTTACAAACATAAAAAGGATCCCGAAAACCCAGAAGATGATAACCAAGGTCCTTATTTCAAAGCAGTAAGGACTATAGGGCAGGAAAATCAGGTGTTCGTGACAGTAAATGAAAAGGATGTTGCAAATCCACAAAATTCCGAGTGGAGAATAAAGTATGACATGTGTGGCCCCGGATGCAATAAAATAACAATTTTTGCCGCCCCTCAGGCATAGTTTCAGTTTTTCGAATAGTTCCGCGTCTTTGAGTAAGTAATTTTAGATGGTCTAAGTTTTCGAGGGGATTGTGGGCTGTTTTAGAGGCTTTCGGTTATTTGTGTTTTATTCAATTCTTTGGCGTTCTTTGATTCATAGGATTCGGAATCAGAATTCATATAGGAATCGGAATTTTAATGATTAAAATCTAGATAGAGCAGAATATGGTTTTTGACCGAATTCTGTTATGATTTAAAATTCGAACAAGAATCATTGTTGTATTTTTAAGTAGTGTTCTATATCAACTTCGGAATTAATGTTTTTCTAAACAATATGGCAAGTGACTTGGGAATAGCTTAGACTTCTCATCCAACTTACCAAAAAAGCATTACCTTTTCTCTCTACCTATAATATGTATGTTTAGATATTTAAGCTTTATGTATTTATTTAAGTATATGTTAATTTATTACGTTAACGTGTAGGTCTATTTTAATATTTTTTAGTATAAGAATTGATATTTTTCTCTTTTTGTTCTCACACACTATTGTCTACATTTCTTTCTCATTTCTCCTTTCGCAGGTCCGGAAGAAATTTCTTAAGAAATAAGCAGTACTTTTGTACGCATATTATAATTATGTCGTATATGTATTTTACTGTGTGCAAATAAATAATAAACAAACTTTTTAGATCATCGCGACATTGCACACTGCTAACTACTATACGGTCGACAGCCACCAAATGCACTGCTCACAAACATGTATGCCCAACAGTGCAGTCGAATGAATAATTCAGAGACCATCGAATCACACGCAACAATTAAAGAGGGGCAAATAGAAATCAATTAGCGAGTGCCGCGGGCTATTGATGAATTATACCATTTATATGTTGAGAGAGTGGGGAAGGGGGAAGTGGTATTGGTTAATTGTTTTATTGAAGTGTCAAGGCATAGGGGTGAAGATGAGAATGTTAATGGTGTAAGTAAGTTCAATGATAAGTGGAGGATGGTAGCAACCCGTTTCGATGAACTGACGAACTTTCGATACAATAGACGACGTATATTTAGTATCCTAATCCGCTTAATTGTTCTAAAAGAGTCATAAAGAACCCTGTAAGAAATCGACACGTGTTTCACCTCTCAACGAGGCATCCTCAGGATGACGATAGACTTGTTGCGAACCCAGACACGACGTGTTGCTACGTCAAGCGCCGAGTGCAGTCTTTGTGTGGCTTTCAATGATAAGCCACACAAAGTTATATGTTATAAATATAATAATATCGATAAAAAAATGATTTTTTTTGTCTTGCGAAAACACAGAATAATGTTACCCAGTCTTTCGACTCTTTGGTTTTACTTGAGAAACCATGCTTATAGATTATCTAACTTGTGCACTTATAATTAAATGTTGAATGGATGTTTTTCATGGGCGCAAAACCTGACTTGACCTTTTGCGATATCAAGGATACATTGGTTAGCACAAAATCAGCAGATGATGAGTTAAGATTTTACGATCCGTAGATTTACTTAAGGCGCGGGCTGACTACGATTTTAAACGCTACAGCTGCATTCACACAACTTCGTCTGCACGCTATACGGTAGCCCCACGACTAAATTACAGAGCATTAAATAAGGTTGAAAATCGAATAAATATTTGGGTTGACGATGTGAGTAAGCTGCGAATGGGCATTTAATTTACGGGTTTTATTTAGATTATTCAGAATATACACATTAAATTAAATAATTTTCTGGTTAAAGTTATAAAATAATGTTTATTCTATTGAACTCTTAAAAAAAATGTTGTTATCGCTGAAAATACAGAGATGTTCGACGCCAAAGTTTATTTTTGTGAAGTATTTTTTATTGGGAATATCAAACTATTTTCTACTATTCTATTCGGTAATTTTTTTTCTTTAAACCCTTCTCTGTCCACCGTATTTTTTGCGTCGTATATTTTCATTGCGTTACGTCATACTCGACTATCCAAGAAACCAGTTTTTTGTGAATATTGAGGTAACACCGCGCCTTAATGTTAAAGTAAACAGCAAGTTATGCCCATAAGCAATGGTCATCAAAACGGACAGATGTTAATAAAAGTGCGCCCTGTGGATCTCTGCCAAGCAAGTGATCCCACTGAATAATTGCAAGTGCTCCATTATGTGAGGGTGCAATATCATTTATTAGGCATGCATATGACTAATGTAATAAATCTGGAAATGTGCACAATATACAGTTGGGTGGGTTTGACGTTAGTTATGTTCGTATTATTAAGAAGATAATGAGAAACACGTGCATGATCTTTTTATTAATATCTGAGACAAAATATATTTAATAAAAATCTTAAATTCACTAATTTACTGACAAAAAACGCGCAGCCTAGCCTGCTGGGTGTAGAAGCATGAAATTATTCTCATTTTTGAATATTTCTTATTTTAAGGTGAAAATTAGTTACTTAAGGCGAAATCGTCAAGGTAGCCTGCGAAATTCAAAATTTCTTACGTTTTTTGCAATTTGCAGGTCAGTATCATGTTGTATGTTGATCTAAATATGATTTGCGGCCGTTTCAAATGTTTATTTATAGAATTATAATCATAAAAATTATCAATACAACTCTCTAAGTTTAAGTAATCGCATTGAATGACTATTTCATGAAATCATGACATTTGACGATTGTACTTACTTATGGAGTTGTATTGCTGATTGTAATGATTATAATTATGTAAAGCCATATTGGTTACGGTCGCAAACCATATTTTAATCAACATAAAACCTCACACAGCCCTGCAAAATGTAAAAATCTAAAGAAAATTTGAATTTCGCGGGCTACCTTAGCGCACGCCCCTTAAGACGTTTTCCACAAGAAATGTGTTCTTATGCAACAAATCTAACTTAGAGAGCTGTATTAATGATTGCAATGATTATAATTCTGTAAAGACATACCTGATATAGTCGCGAATCATATTTTGATCAAGATACAACCTGACACTGACCTGCAAATTGCAAAAAAAACGTAAGAAAGTTTGAACTTCGCGGGCTGCAATTACGGTTTCACCTGTCATTTGTTCATTTTTGTGTCATTCCAAGAGCTCTGTTATTTTAATTAATGTTTTCCTTGTCATATAATTCACTAACGGTCACTTCATTTACGACCACAAAATCTTTATCAACATTTGGATCAATCTATAACAAAGCTCACATTCCGACCCATTTAGCAACTTAACTGTCAAAAGATCACAATTCTATTGCCAATACCATGTTCCCACGATACTTAAATAATATTTAAGAACATCGGAACACTAATGTTGCGCCTACGACATCTAATAAATCGCGGCTGACCAAAGAGCGACCCCCGGAACACAAGCTCCTTACCATGTGTTTCGACTACTACACGATGCTATACAAAAGAGGTTTTGTTGCTCACAAAGATACCGTCTACAGCTGTGAAACCCCAAGTTCTGCAATTTTAGATTTTAGTCCTTTGTCATAAGGTTACGTGGGAGTTTTAAAAGGTGTAAGGGTGTTTGGTGATCTTGGTGGTATTTTTGAGACAGTTTCAATTGTTTTGTGGGACAATGTCGTGGGTCATGGGAAGTGAGGGTGTGTTTTCAGTGTTTAAGCTTGAATGTATTATTGACCGCCGGACATTGTCGGTTAGTTTATAACGCGGTATTTAGCGGTCGTTGTTGGAGGGAGAGGTTTTGATACTTTGGTTTATTTGAAAAAGTATATCATTAATTATTAAAAAAAAATCTAGATAACGAACTATTATATATTATATTATATTTATATTATAATTTTATTTGTCTATGACGACGATGATCTTTTTGATCGTCGTTTTCGTTGCTGACCGTAGCTTACTATGTTTAAAAATGTGATTCCATTACACAATGGCTGATTACTTCGCAGAACCACAGAATAGGCCGGCTAGAAGAACAAATCAAGAAGCCTGCAGTACGTAGACAAGAGTATCTTCGGAAAAAAAAAGTTAAGTTTTGTTGAAATGCCACTTACATACTTGCCAGTATCATATTCCTCAAAAATATATCATAAAGTATCAAAACCACTTCCTCCCGCAGGCATGCGCTAGCGCCGGCTGCGCGGGCGCCATTGTTCGGGCGAGCCGCGATGATATACAGCCACAAACATTCATTGTACGAGTATTGTTCCACTCGATACACTCGACTCGATACGAGAGCCCGAGTGATGTTGTCATGTAAGAATGTACCTTGTTTTTGTAAATAGGGAATTTATTTCGGGGCTTTTTGCAGATAAAATATTTCTTAGGGATGTTGTAAAATTTGAGATTTACAAGAAGAAAACAGAATAACAGATAGGAGAAGGAAACAATAAGATAACAGAATTAAACTAAAACAGGAAAAAATATTTAAGATCTAAAGGACAAATCCCCGACGATGCTTCTGTAATGCACTATTTAGCAATTGGACAAGACATTGGCGAAAACCAACGGTCAGATGGAAATAATGCATAAAAAGGAATACTGTTGGAGGAGCTGGGATTGGAACTCAGGACGAAGCAGACACTCTACCACGGAGTTACACCCCCGAAGAGACTTGAAATTAAAAGGAAAATATTCTGAAACTAAGGTCCGTATTACAGAACGTTCCTCAAGTTCAGTTTGATCTTCAATCAGTCAATCACTGTTTAAGTATAGAATCAGTACTTGAGCATCGGTCTTATTCCAGAACGGTAATCAAACTCTACTCATTACTCAGATAAATCGAGACTCAGATCCAGCCTCAAGCAGAGATTTGTACCTATTGTCTATGCATATGCATAGCATACAGTTGTATATTTTTTTATTACGTTTAATAATTACTTTTGAGGAGCTCGTGGCTAAGTAACAACAACCGCACTGGTCGATCCATCAGATTAAGATACGCTTGCCGGGGTTGGTCAGTGGATGGGTGACCATCTTTACATACCGAGAATCCTCCGTGCCTCGGAAAGCACGTTAAGCCGTTGGTCCCGGCTGTCATTCGTGGATCTTTGACAGTCGTTACGAGTCGTCAGAAGCCCGAAAGTCTGACACCAGTCTTACCAAGGGGTATCGTATTACCCAGTTACTGGGTTGTGGAGGTCAGATAGGCAGTCGCTCCATGTAAAATACTGGTATTCAGCTGCATCCGGTTAGACTGGAAGCCGACCAAAATTCAAAATTCAAAATTCAAAAGTCATTTATTCAAACTAGGCTGAGAATCAGCACTTTTCGAACGTCAAAATTACATAAGACAGTCCCCCAAAACGCCCACCCTTCACCACTTCCTAGTGCATTAGCTGGGAAGAAGAAGTGGCGCAACAAACTCCCCAGCAGCACAGCTGTCTGTTCAGTTAGAAGAACAAAAAAATAAGATTCTATATAATAGTATTCAAAATAATTTAGATAATTTAGATTACGCAACACAAAACATAATTTAAATTATTAGCCATATGTTAGCTAGCACACGCCAATATACCACACAACATCATGGAGAACTATACTCAGGCAGAAATAAAAACTAAACGTAAACAGAACTTATCTAAATAAAAGCCTCCAGGCATAAAGGGCGTGCCCGCTTACATATAGTTGTAACTGGAAGTTATAAATGATAAACTAGGACCATCGAGATAAAATAAATAAAACAAACAGTTAATTACTAATAACAATAACTAATATGATCAATTGTCGAGGTCACTAGCTAACCACATATTGCAATACAACTCATTAGAAAAAACATTGTAATGAGTAGATTATGTCAACAATAAATTGAAATAAAATTAAAAATAGCTTGACTTATAAAGTCGAATAAAAAAATAAAAAAAATACAATTATATAAACTCATATAACTTGTCAGTAGGTAATCTGGAGAAAGAACATAAACATTGTCTTGAGTTAATCACAGCGACCAACTATTCTTATCATTTAAGTAGTCGTTTATAGAATAGTATGCCTTTGAACAAAGCTTGGATTTTACTTTCGTTTTAAACGCATCAAAAGGCAAATCTAGCAAAGAAGAGGGTAGCTTGTTATAAAAGGTTATACCAAGCCCAACAAATGAGTTATGAACCTTATGAAGCCGGTGAAAGGGAGCTCGTAGTTTGTCCTTATTTCTAGTGTTAACATTGTGAAAATCACTGTTTTTAGTGTATAAGTGTATATTTTGCCTAATATATAAGATGTTGGCGAAGATGAATTGGGACGCCACCGTGAGGATACCAATATCTTTGAAAAAATCTCTCAGAGAAACTCTGGCACCTAGCTGGTAAATAGCTCGAACAGCTCGTTTTTGAAGGACAAATATATTTTGAATATCAGCAGCTTTGCCCCACAGCAGAAGACCGTAGGACATAACGCTATGAAAATAACTAAAATAGACTAACCGAGCTGTATCGACGTCAGTGTATTGTCTTACTTTCCTGACGGCGTAGGCGGCCGAACTGAGCCTTCCCGCTAGGCTCGATATATGTGGGCCCCACTGAAGCTTGGCATCTACTGTTATGCCCAGAAAAACTGCCGAGTTTACAGACTCAAGCACCTCTTTATCTAAGACGATGTTGGGTCCTAGATTTCTAACATTTGGTAGGGCGAACTTTACACATTTCGTTTTCTTGACCCCAACATAGTTGGGAAAAGGCTAGGCAGATTGATTGTTTAATAATTACTTTTGCTAATTTATTTAATCATAATATTATCACTATAAAATGACAGGACGATAAAATAATTTCAGTCAATTGGAAAAATCCTTTTAAGTACTTAATAAAAATTCTAATGGATTTCAAGAATATTGTTGAAAATAAAAAATACTGCGTGAGTGACGCTATAGTTCAACCTTCTATTTGAATCATAGTTGAATAAATTATTGTAATGATCTACTTTTCCAAATATATCCATTTTGATAGTTATCATTTTAAAAAATCACCAATATTTATAAACTCGACAACGCAGATAGACTGAACAGAACAAAAATTAACATGACTATCTATGCTCAAGCGCGGTCTCGACCACACTTGGGTGATTACAGAACCAATCACTGCTTGGGTTCGATTCGTGAACTGAGTAGGTCTAAAATAAAGTTAAACTCAGCTGAACTATGATAAAAAAATCTATGCTTGAGGAACGTTCGAAAATTAAAACTCGACTCAAAACTAGTTTTAAACAAAGTCAAAGTCAAAGTCAAAGTCATTTATTTGCTTTAAATGCGGTTACAAAGGTGTTAATAAATAAGTATTGTGCGATGACACATTTCGCCATATTTTGGCATGCAAATATGAACAGTAAGGCTTATTTATATAAGCAGTTATCTATAACTCAAGTTGAAAATATTTACTAAACCTGAAATTATTTCAAGTAAATCAATCTTCAAGTTACACAACAGAAATATAGTAATAATAAAAAGTATATGTAATACATTTGGCACAACATAAAAAAAAAACAGATCAAAATTATATCTACAATCGCAGATTTAACAATATATTCTAAGTAAAGTCTACAATGCATTCCTGAAATGATAGGATCGACAAGAAGTTTTTTTTAGAAATTCACCTATTGAATAATAACTATGTGAAATGAGCCATTTTTTTAGTACTACGCAGAATTTTCTGTAAGGAAGATCAGTTATGAAATTTGGAATTGAATTATAAATAAGTGGTGCCATATATACGCAACTGCGTCGGAATAGTTCGATCCTAGGTACAGGTAGTTTTAATAAATATTGTGTGACTTTTCGTTTATTTGTATTATTATTAAGTTCAAAAAGTGAATAATTCGTTTTAACAAATTTAGCGATTTCATATATATAAATGCAAGGAACTGTGAGAAGGTTATGTGATTTATACACTGGCCTGCAGGAATCAGTCCAGTCCATATTGAAAATTGCTCGTATGCATTTTTTTTGGGCTAACATTACTCTAGAAATTTCGGAAGAGTTTCCCCAGACAATTATACTATACCGGATGACGGAGCAAACATAGGCGTGATACACCATTAAAGCAGTTTCTCTGGATGTCTCATTTTTAACTTTCTTTAATGCAAAAACAAACCTATTGATTTTCATACATATTTCATCAATATGCTGCTTCCAGGTGAAATGTTCATCAAGTGTTATACCAAGAAATTTTGTTTTATGTAATTGTTCTACTATTTGATCTCTATGCGATATTTTATAATGGGTATATTTACTTTTCTGCGTTTTGAAATTGATTATTTTAGTTTTTTCTACGTTAAGTTTTAGAGCGTTTTTATCTAACCAAGTAATAATTTTATTGAAGGTGTTATTTATATCAGACTCGTATGATTCCTCATTTTTACAATCAATGATAACCGTTGTGTCATCAGCAAACAGAACACAATCCTGTTCTATAGCTTGAGGGAGATCGTTAACATATACAAGGAATAGTGGTGGCCCTAAGATGCTTCCCTGTGGAACTCCGAAGTAATTTGGTCGGGGCTGAGAGTTAAAGTCGGTGATAATATTTACTTTGTCATCAAATTTTGTGATTCTCGTGATTTGAGTTCTATTTGATAAATAAGATTTGAACCATTCTAGGGCTGGACCTCTTATACCCATTTCACTCAGTTTATCAATGAGAATGGAATGATTTACATAATCGAAAGCTTTACTAAGATCTAAAAACAGAGCTGAAGTTGTAACTTTTGAGTTGATGTTATTTAGGATCGATTTGACTAAGTTAAACGCTGCCAATGAGGTGGATTTGTTTTTCCTAAAACCATATTGCTGTTTTGCAAGCATGTTATACTTGTCCAAGAAAGAAAGGACTCTCTTGTACATAACTCTTTCAAAGACCTTTGATAGAATTGGTATCAGCGCAATAGGTCGATAATTATTTTTGTCTGTTTTAGATCCTTTTTTATGCATCGGTTTTATTATAGATATTTTGAGTTTTTCCGGGAAGCAACCTTGTACTAATGATAAATTTATAATATATGAAAGAGGCTCTGCGATATATTGAGCGATTTGTTTTAGAAGATCTGTAGATATATCATCATCGATCAACAAAGATCAGTGCTTGAGTTTCCTTCTGTAATACGGACCTAAGTCTGTCTAATGTGCTAATTGTTTGTTTTCCATTTTCAGTATGTTCCTATAAGCTGAATTTCAAAGGACCTATTATAAAACAACAATTGTATCTGTCCTATATTAAATTTTCAGGAAGGAACATCAATTATTTCATATCTTGGGATATGAAAAAGGGTTTAAGGAGACCAGCTAAACACATAGGTAGTAGATAACAAACTTCTAGGATACCTTCAACCCATCTACCTAGCAAGAAAAGTACTATCGTCGAATTGGCCCATTGCCAATAATAAGAACTTCAAGTAACCCTTTTCATCAAATAACTTCTCCCGCTCTGGGAAGGAGGGCGTGTCAGACTCTTACTGACTAAAATCCACCCATGTTCCTTCAGTTGCCTGTGTGTTGCCAGGGGCCACGGTATCCCTTTCGGACTTTCCCGCGACCCCGGCAGGCATCGGTCCTAGCGGACCCCGTCAGTTGTGCTGACATCTCATTGAGACGCGCGTGGAACACAGCGCCCCGTCGACCCGGGCCTGGTCCTTATCCGACGGATACGGACCTTATCGAACGGCGAGCTAACCCTGAGGTTTCAATTCAAGCAAAAATTACACGTACTTTCTCAAAACAAAGTAACACTTTTAAAATTCTAATTAAAATCATTGAATCGAGTCGCGAATCGATATGCAAGTTAATCGGGACATGGGGCGGTGGCTCCCATGTTTTTCATTACCGTTCGCCCCTCTCCGATGTCGAACAAAACCATGGTGCCATTGTCTTCTAACCATTGCGGTTGACTGTGCTCGTGGTAAGGTTGGCGTATTGATACTGGTTTTAGTAATATGCTTCATAACAATTATAAAAAAATTAAAAAACACCTGTAATTAGCTTGAATGCAGCCTTAAAATGTACGCATTCGTATATAGGTATTTATGTTTCTATCTAATATATGTATTACAGTACCTCTTCACAGTACGCATTGGTAGTTGATTAGTTAATGAAATTGATTCCAGTGTTTTTTAAAGGCTCTTCAAGTGTAACTAATTAGAAGTGTTTATTAAAGACTATTTATTCACAAGAAACAAGTTCGTGGCTAAGTAATAACGGTTAAGCTGTGCTTGCCGGGGTTGGTCCGTGGATGGGTGACCATCTTTACATACCGAGACTCCTCCGTGCCTCGGGAAGCACGTTAAGCTGTTGGTCCCGGCTGTCATTCATGGACCTTTGACAGTCGTTACGGGTCGTCAGAAGCCCGAAAGTCTGACAACCAGTCTAACCAAAGGGTATCGTATTACCCAGTTACTGGGTTGTGGAGGTCAGATAGGCAGTCGCTCCATGTAGAATACTGGTATTCAGCTGTATCCGGTTTGACTGGAAGCCGACCTCACCATAGTAGGGAAAAGGCTAGGCAGATTGATTTATAAGAAACTAGTTAAATTTCAATATATTGTTATTCCTGTCTGCACCCACTATTAGTAGGTGCGTCAAATGTTCCAAAATGGCGTCAATTTGATTTCTATGTTTGGATGGTCCTACTTTCTGTTAGACCCACAAACTTAAAATTCTGTGTTGGTGCATGTAGCTGTTCATAAATCAAGACAGATACATTATTGAACATCATGGCATGCAGTTACAATCACAAGCTTGATAAAAACAAAAAACACATAGTAGTTATTATTTTACGATGTGACACCAATAAAGTGGTCTGACCACACTGACCACATCAATGTGTCCGACAATATTAATAATCTGATGCTCGTTTACAGCACTTTTTGCGTCCATTAACTGTGATTGATTTATAGTACGCTGTCTAAGTACAATTTACTTATCATAAAAGTGATTTTTATATATAGTTTTTAGATTTTATTTGCTTAGCTTAGAAGGATTTAAAACACGTATGAAAAGTTAACATTGTATTGAAAAAAAAATTGCTGGTTTGCAGTGAAAAATTAGACAAAAAGATAAGAGATTAGTGGCATAAATAGTGGTATTTATGCCACTAATCTCTTTATCTTTTTGTCAATTTTTTTTTTCAATTATTATTTCAACAGTTCACCTTTTAATTTGTCATAGCGGGGATTAGATTCTTAGTAATTATTAATAATATAATAGTAATTATTGCCTTATAACCACTTATAAGGCAACTTAGACTATAATTATGGCAAATGATGATATTGTTACTGAATTTTTCACCAAATGATTAATTTCTAAGAAAAACATAACTTAAAAAGCGTTATTTTAGTATGCGCAGGAACACCCTGCGCATATTAAAATAACGCTTTTTAAGACGCAGCTTGCGTTTTCTGTATTGAGCTCACGCAACGTGTCGTACGTCCAGCCAGTAATAGGACTCGCCCATCAAGGAGCTGTCCCAAATTAGACGCATTATTAATTTATTATACATAAAATAAAAAGTATTTTAATAAAACATGTAGATCAATAATTAAATTATCTTTAAAATGGTTTCAGCCAGCTTTAAGTTTCAGAAAAATACGCTTGATAGATTTTGCGTGATTTTTTGTTTTTTATCTGCGTTAGACATAACTTTACAAATTAATTTCACTATGTAATATAAACATAATTTAAAATATTCATATATTAAGTTATAAAAAAAATGCTTTAATTTAACATATATTTTTTCCAAATCATTAACATTACTCGTTTAGAAGTGATCTTCAGTATAAAATCATTAAAAGTCGTCGCCTTAAACAGCGTCGAATCTCCCAACATTCACGAGAAGCTTACTCCACAAAATAAAGTTTTCCCTGCGATTAGGAAGGAGTTCAAAGTAAGAGTTTTGTCATCGGCGCATTGTGTCGTGATGGGTTCTTTAATAACACGCGTTTTGTCTGCGACGCCATTCAGCCAGCAATAATGTGGAAACTGCCTTATGTTCCGCGTTCGTGCGCCACAATTTTTCGGGGTTGATTAACTTTTATTCGATTTTGTTTAGGTATTTGTGCTGTTTTTCTTCGATACAATAATAAGGATGCTTTTTTATCAAATAGTGCTGCGTCCATAATTATTCGGGGTTTGTATGTTGCTACACGGCGAGGAAAGATATATTCCCTGAAATAAAATTGCTTATCTGTATCTATTTATAAAAAAACTAAAACAATTTTTAATAAGTAAATGCTATTAGAGTATAAACGGATATTTAAACTATAAAATATAAATGCTAACATACTCGTAATTTAATAAGTATTAATAAGAACGGTAAACTATTTATGTAAATATAATAATATTGAATTTTGTTTGATAAGTTAAGTTGATTTTTTCAAAGCTTCCTCTCTAATTTACCACCTAAGTACACATTTTGGAATGCAAATAAAGTATTGAGTATTTTGCAGTCTCCAAGGACAAGGACCCAAGTATCCAGATTAAACGTGCCAGCTAAGTTAAGACTTTTCACTTTCCAATTAGGTAATTGGAAATTCAAAGAGGAATCAGAAAACCCTGACCCCTTTATAATGGGTTATATACGTTCACCAGGTTTCTGAAACAAAGACCAACACTTAAAAAATATTGTTTGACTACAAAGGTACCGTTCCGTACCTGACCGCAGTAGGCAACTGCAAGCGACGTGTCGCCGCGGCACTACTGGTTTCTATGAATTTCTATGAAATACCGTCGTTGGCAGCTACGGGGGAGCGACAGGCGACACGTGCAGCCCGACCGCAGACCAGTAGTGCCGACAACGCTCGAACGATAACACGTTTTTATAATTTCTATCTACCGACTGGAATAATGGCTGTTGCCGCCTTTTTTTTGAGGGTGGGAAATTATCGAATAACTTCTCCCGCTTTGGGCGGAGCGGGAGAGCGTGTCAGACTTTTACTGACTAAAACCCACCCGTGTTCCTTCCGTTGCCTGTGTGCCGGGGCCGCGATATCCCTTTCGGACAAACTCGCAACCCCAGCAGGCATTGGCCCTTACGGACCCCGTCAGTTGGTGCTGACTTCTCTTTGAGGAGCGCGTGGAACACAACGCGCCGTCGATCCGGCCCTGGTCCTTATCGGACGGCGGGTTACCCATTGCTCACCGTCCGCAATGGCTGTTGCCGCCTGCGGTCGGGTTCGGAATCATGACTGCAGTGACATGACGCCGCGACGTGTCGCCGCGACATGACTCCGCGACACATCGCCTGCAGTTGCCGCCTGCGGCCGGGTACGGAATGATACCTTAAGTCACGCGTCAACTACGGTGACTTGTGAGTCAGATGATTTGACAAACCGGGTTTAAGTATTTTATACCAAACAAACTGATATCATAGACGTACTTAATTATAGCTAGAAGATCATATATCAATTACAATCAGAAGAGATGTAAAAAGTTAATATAATTAAACACAGCCGGGACTCGAACTCAGCACATACAATGCCCATCAATTAGCGGCCAGTGATCCATCAGAGGGAGGCTTCAATGTTTTAATTAAAGAATCCACCCCGATAACGAGGTGGTGACAATATTCACCCTTTTTATGAGTAATGAACTGGGTAGATATCTAGGTACTGTGGATATGTAAGTATTAATAATAAACATGTTTATCTACCTATTTGTAGGTAGGTAATTATTAGCCATCGAAATCTTTTTACCATTTTATGATAATCTGTATAATGTAAGAACGGTTCAAACAGACAATGGTGAGATTAGCGCTGAAGGATATAAAAAGATCTCCTCAAATATTTCCAAGGTCTTCTATCTGCACAGGTAAAATTATCTAAATACCAGTTTTGGTACGATATCAGGATTTTGGTCCTACAAGTCGCTGGCCTTGACATTTTTTCCTTAATTAGCCATAATTAAGGGAAAAAAAAATATCTTCTTCTTCTTATGGTGTGGTTAGTGAGTAACCTGGTGACAGAGTTTTAAAGCCACCCCTGACTTGGCTTCACATGCCGTCGAGAAATAACACTCAGGCATGCCGTTTCCTCAAGATGTTTTCCGTTTGGTGCTCTTTTTGCTATTTCGCTAGATTAATCAGTTTCAGAATTCAACAAGAAGAGTAACTCCTGCTTTTTGCTTGGATCTACTTAACGCATGGTAAAACGGGGCAGCTTTCTATGGTATTATTTGTCTCGAAAGGGTAGAAGAATGGGCAGATTTTGAACATTATCAAGACGTGATGATTGGCTAAAAGACAGTCTATTTCCACTAGCTCTAATTAAAAAGGCAATAAACCCTTTTTCGTCAATAACTTATCTAATAGGGATGATGACTAAACATTTTTTTTAGTCCGTCTTTGAGATTATAAAAAAATATTGGACACGTATTTTTTCTTTTTTTACGTAATATAAAGATTACGGCGATACATTGAGGTAAAATGTACCATGGCGTCACGAGTATTTAGATTTTATACGTACTAGTGACGTATCGACCCCCACTCCCCAACTTAAAATGCGTTTTATCTAAGTAATTTTTTATTAATATGATAAAGCAAAAATTACGTGTATACATTTTTTTTATTATCTGACTGACAGACTAATTAGAATTTCATTTTTTTTACCCAGGCATCATCCCTATTGTAAGAAAGCTTGAAATATTTGAAACATTATGTCGGTGTAACTATAAAAGCACACTTTTTGTGGTGATAAACCATTCGTGTCAGCACCTGCACAGTACCCAGCACAATATGGTTTATTTTCGCTTTTGATTTACTTAATGAAGATTTTGTATAATCATAAATACAGTTTTGTGTTTATTTCAAGGATAACTGAAGACTAATGTGTGATTTTTAAATTTCTTGATATGGTTTGCTAAATAATAAGAAAAAATACAATACTCAAAGAGTTTAAAAAAAATATGGTTTTCTCGACATAATTTTTCTGCTATTTTGTATCGACGTTGAAAAAGATGGTTAAGCCACATGCAAGTAGCCTATATATCGATGTTGATGATATTTTTGAATGTTCAAAATCAAAAGTAGTTTCTTGTAAAAAAAGTGATCAAACGTCAATCTCGCGTCATTTTTCGGACAAATTTTTGCGAATATTTGTGATTTTCCATGAATACGTAACTTATTTGAAAAAATACTTTGACCTCTTGCAAAAAAAAAAGAACTTGACTTTTCAAATCACAAATAGTTTTATTTAAATCCCTTTTCCCTTTCTCACAACTAATGAACAAAATTGATCAGAATCTGTCGATATCGTGCACGGCCTCTTAAAAAAAATCAAGCAGGCTTGCTATAACATTATTTCCTTAATTATGGCTAATTAAGGAAAAAATGTCAAGGCCGCTGGCATTGACATTTTAGACATTTTAGACTTGACATTTTTTTAAAGTAGCTTCTTGTAGGACCAAAATCCTGATATCCTGCCAAAACTGGTATTTAGATAATTTTACCTGTGCAGATAGAAGACCTTGGAAATATTCGAGGAGATCTTGTAATATCCTTGAGCGCTAATCTCACCATTGTCTGTTTGAACCGTTCTTACATTATGCAGAGACATAAAATGTTAATTCCAAAGATTTCGATGGAAGTAATTCGACCTAATTAAGCCTTATTCCAAAGACAAGCGTTATCTTTGAACTTACCTGCTTTTAAATGTCTTTCTACCTTCTGTTGGGAAATTACTTGGGTTTTTAAGTGAATTTCAACGCTGTGGCTTGAGTGGTAGAGTTGTTTATCCTGTGCTATGGGCTGAAAGTCGAAGATTTTCGCGATGTTCTAGGGTTACCTGAAAAAAAAACGGTTTAGTAAAAAAACGTGCAATTAGAATTTCATCTATTCTATTGGTTGAAGTTTTACGTAATTGCTGTGAAACTAGTGAAAGTGATGGGAAATGCAAAAGATAATTGATTAAACTAACTAAAACTTAACTGTCTTCAGGCTCGAAGTTATCTTTTTTAGAATTGATAACTTCGAGCGAGCTGACGTCAGTAAAGGCCCAGTGACCAGGGATATTCAGATACTGTATGCTAGTTCAATATGTTACAGAGGTAACTTCTCTGTCCGTTCATTGCAGCCGTCGAACATTTACATTTATTCTACAGTTACATTTAAAACAAGCATCTTCCCTCTTCTTCATACATTTTTTTTTTAACCACAACGGGGCGGTTATCCCTTTCTTTAACTTGTAAAATCTTCTCCAGGTAAAACCGCACAGCCCTACGCACCACCCTCCTTGGCCAACATTAATAAGGAGAATTAAGATTAAAATGATATTAAATTTTGATATTGTGTTGTGTACGGATTATTTCGAAGGAAATTTTAATATGGGCCTCGCTCTTTGAGTCCTTTGTGGCCCGGGGAGGCCTCTCTGTTTGTCCTGCTTAGACGTATTATGCGAGGTGGGTGAAAAAAGGTAAGCAGAGATACCTACGTGATTATACGCATGTAGAAAATGTACGTAGGTTTTGTGAATTTAATTTTTAATACATTTTATTTTGGGACGCTGGGAGGGGACGCCCTAGACAAGACATATTATTATAGTGACCTTATTGGTGATGTTCTTCAGAAAGGTCAGGTGCGTAGTACTAGCAACCGGCGTGCGTGTATGACCAGATGTCTGAACGTAAACGAGGGAAAAGGAGTATGTAAGGACCGTAGCAGGTGATGCTCTGTAGTTTCTGCCTACCCCCATGAGAAGGAGTGAGTTTACGTATTTGTAGATTTTGGAAACTATAGAACTGCCATTGGGTTGTATGAGTATTGGCTTGGTTGCAATCATGGGCGCCGGGAGGAGGGTGCAAGGGGGTGCACTTGCACCTCCCTGGCTTCAAAATAAAATGTAGGTGTACAAACAATCAGAACTAAAGAAATATCTGAAAACGCCAAATACAATAAAAGACAACTTCACCTATTCGAGGCGAGATCCGAAAATTTTCGAGCTCGCTTCGCTCGCTCTTGCATTTAATAAATCTTTAAATTCTAAAGATTCTGTGCGTTAGTCGAGAAAGTACCGAACGCCTATTTCTGAAAATCGAATCGGCCCTAGTCGGAGTGCTAACATTACTATCTTAATTCTTAAGGTTCTTTGTATAAAGAAAGTAAGTCTTCTTTCTGATGAATGGACAAAACAAAACCTATCTCATTCGAGGCGAGATGGAAAAGCCTTTTTATTTTTTCATTTGTTTTGCATAAGTCGACAAAGTTACTCTTTGTATGAATTGACAAAATATAACCGAACTTAATTATCCGAGGTGAACCGCAAAAATGATCGAGCTCACTTCGAGGAGCTGAAGATGCAACCCTCTGGAAATAAACCTAACGGCGCCAATGGTTGCAATGCAATGTTTCCATAACGCATGTGAGAAATAACATTGGCAAGAAAATCAATATCAGTCAATGTCATTTCAAGGGCTTCACTTCATCATACATTGATTTCCCTGGCATTTGTAGCTAAGTGTAGAGAGGTCATTGAAAAATCTAGTTAGAACCGCTGATGCGGTTTGGCTAAAAGACTTCCTCACGAGCATCCAAAGCAAACAGTCTTTGTATTTAAATAATATGTAAAAATCGGCCAAGTGCGTGTCGGACCACGCACAATGAAGGGTTCCGTAGTTGGGATGAATTTATCCCAAAAATAAACTTAACATTGTAGTTGAAAAACATGGTCTCACGAATGTATGGGAGATCAGGTTTTTCAAACCGTAAATTTAAGTTGGTTGATTTATTACTCGGTAACCTGTACAGCCTACTTAGCTCTCATAGTTTTCCTATCCAAGTACAACCATTTAGCTAGAAGGGGGGGGGGGACACACACACACACACTTGACTCTAACAAAAAAATTCAGGTAAAAGCTTAATATTTCGCAAACGGGTCCCTGAATCCAAAAATGGTTGTGACAAACTCAATATTTTTGAAAGACCTTTCTAACGATACCCCACAACATGGGGTAGATGAGGAAAAAAAAACATCCCCATCTTACGTGTAGGGGAGGTAACCTAAAAAAAAAAATTTTTTTTTCTTGATTTTATTTTAACACTTTGTCGGCATGATTAATATGTATACATATGCCAAATTACAGCTTTCTAGTACTAACCGTCTCTGAGCTAAGTCGCGGACAGACAGACGGACAGACAGACAGACAGACGGACATGGCGAAACTATAAGTGTTCCTTGTTTACTACGGAACCCTAAATAGAAAACTTTAGAAAGTTAGACAAATATAAGAATAAATACCATCACGCGTGTATGCCCCGAAGGGTTAGGCAGAGGTGTTAATATAGTACACCTACATTTCACCAGTTTGAATAAGAATCAATCAATCTGTCCAGGCTTTTCCCAACTACGTTGGGGTCGGCTTCCAGTCTAATGAGATGCAGCTAACTAGCAGTATTTATACATAGAGCGACTGCCTATTTGACTTCCACAACCCAGTAACTCGGTAATACGATACCCTTTGGTAAAACTGGTTGTCAGACTTTCAGGCTTCTGACGACCCGTAACGACTGTCAAAGATCCACGGATGACAGCCAGGACCAACGGCTCTCGAGTCTCGGTATGTTAAGAAGGACCCATCCAAGGACCAACCCCGGCTAGCGCAGCTAACCTGATGAATCGACCCGCGTGGCTGTTTCTAGAATAAGAATATGCCTTAATTTGACAGCAGCAGTCCTTACCTCCTAATTAATTAAATTACCAGGCTTCAACAAACCAATTAATTGCCACCATCAGCATTGCAGTCACACCAAAAATGTAAGAAACTCACAAACAATATCTTTAACAAGAGTTCCTTCGTCGTCGGGACATACTTTGAATAATTAATTCTATCGGGTCAGTACCCCTCCCGGACTGGGTCCAATCATCGCTAATCAATTCCTATTGTGCTCGGCTTTTTATAAATGGTGTATTTATAAATGCGCTTGCTTGTGTTGAAATGGGAATGATATGTAAGTGGTGTGGCGATAGGGTATCTCAAGCGAATACTCTATAAGGTTATAGTTTGGTACAATATTTAAGACCACACTTAGTTATTTTTGATTAGGTATTCGCACAGTTTAGTAAAGTAACAGTATTATGTCTCGGCAGTGACCTTGAAATAATTACCTGCGGCCGCTCGGCGTCCGTGCGTAACTGCCGCGCAGTCGATACTGTTGCGTTCTGATACACCAAGATTTTGTAGCGCATCGTTTCGGCCGTTTTTTATGAAGATATAATACTGTTACTTATTTATACTGCGATATTGGTAACAGCACTAAGCATTTACAACGATGTCGTCTCACAAGAGCAAAAATTAAGAAGAGCTTTTACTTTTGAAATATCATATATATTTGTAGATGTAAGTATATGTGTTCGCGTGTAATCATTTGGTTCGGGTCAGTCTGCTGCATGAACCCTTTGTTAAAGATGCGTATTTGTATCCCTCTCTGCATCTATATTAAAGTGTGGTCCTTAAGTACGGGCAGGTCATGTCTTTCTGTCAAGATTTCAATCGACTAATGAATTATTAGAGTTAGGAGCATTTAAAACAATAATAATGGATTGGAATAAAATAAATAAATAACAACAAAAAAATATTAAGAAACGAACTCTATTGCAGTCACAGAGAAAACGACATAACCCATAATAAATTAAAGCCAAGACCACATTAAATGGATCTTCATGATAGTCTCGTAAAGCTATCATCCAGTTTTGACAAACGAGGTGTTATTCAAGAGATAACATAAACATATACAAAAATACGAGTAAGATAAATGTTAGCAGCGTTTGGTTTTATGTATTATGTCTATGTTTATGCAAATATGGACGTGTTTTATTATACACAATAGCTTGTTTTGGATTCTATTCTTCTATTGGTTAAGAATTATTTACGTAAATTAAAGACGTGCGATTTTGAGAAACAGTCCAGTTCATTTATTTCGAAGTTCGTGCAAATCGCCTCAAGAAAAAATAATATTACTTAAAAGGGTGGATTCGCCCGTTTCGGTCGAGTAAACTTGTGCGAATCAACCAATCAGCCATTTCATTTTGGTCCTATCGGCCGTCCGCGTTCTGCGAGCAACGTGCCCCGCCTACTGCCACTTAAGTTCGAGCAATTCTTTGTGTTATGTTGGTTACCTGCGGATCTTCGCAGTCCTAATTCGATCACGGAGGGAAACTCCGAGCATAAGTAGTTCATAATCTCTACTAATATATAGGTAACATAGTTTAGTGTCACTTACTCCAAGCCCAAAATCTCTAAACTACTAACATAGGTTACGCACACATACACTTTAACCACATATATATGTCTAGCCTAGATTCATTTTAATTGTTTTTTTTCTTTATATTTGAACTGTACCTAGACATCAAGTTAAATTCATCACTTACTTTTGTTAATTAATCTAAATTAATATGTACATATTTAAGTATTGGGGGGCCTGGTGACCCGTAACACAGGTATTTTATGCCTTTTTCATTTTATGTCTTTTGGCACCATTGCAGTCTCTCAGAAATATTAAACAATTTTTTTCGATTAATCACTTCCTGTCCAAATCAACATTTGTGATGAGAAATAAATAAAATAAATTACATTAAAATAGGTTATAGTTTCGTTGGTTGCACGTTCTACAGCCTCTAGGTAGTCCAGACATAATTCGTTACTCATACTTACCTATTAAACTTTCGAGTAGATTTGTTTAGGAGATAGTTCTGATAGGGGTGGCCTTAGAAAATCTACAGAAATTTAATAAAAAGCATGTTAATTTTATGATGGTAAATCCAAGAGGAGTTGTAAAGGCTTAAAAGAGTTAGGGAATCGAATAGTTAAGCAATCATCTTATTAAAGCTACAAAATAGTTTTTATAAGTTATTGAAGGTTCTATATACTCCATAGGTTTCGGTAGTTAAATGAAGGTAAACAAGTCGTAAAAAAGGTTTTTATAGATGACACTTTCTTGTTTAAAAATACGATAAAACCAAACTAAATTTATATTCGATTTTTACAATAGTTCCCGCTTTTATTAATGTATTTTAAACTTTATCAATTATTCTTAAATTATTCTTCGTAGATGTAACTGCTTGAGCACAATTTTTTTGTTAAATTTCTATTAATACCTACTAGAATATTTTGTGATCTGTTTATTGTAAAGACCCAAACTCTAAACGTCAACGAATTATAACGTTGCTAAATTGAAGAGTACAACTGTGACGTAGCATGACAACTGAAGTGACAGGATGTTTAGTCGGTTATTTGACAGCTGTCTCACGTGTTCAGCTGGGTTACGTGTTCTTTTTTGTTTTTTTTTATTTAACTACGTAAACCTATGGAGTATATGTCAGCGTTTCCATTATATTTCGTATCATTTATTTACTTATTCATTGATACTTAATTTAACTCTAAATCGAACAACTTACCACTCGATTCTACAACCCTCACTTGCCTCTAACACGCGATCGTTTTGTCACTACTCTAGCGAGGCAATGTGACAAGTCGTTGAATGCACTATTAATCAGTGACAGGTTGTTTTATTTATGTTGCTATCCGTACTTACTGTCCGTCTGTATGTCCCTAGCGTTGAATGCTTAGACATTTTAAAATATGTAAGTATGAATCAGTAGCATTTTTTATAAGACAGTCGTGTTTAATCAGTTTTTTAAATTATTTCTTCATTAATTAACAAAAAACATTTTTATGACATGTCTCAATAAATGTAAAGTAGTTTATTGTGAAAATTTAGTAAGAATCGCCAAGACATATGTACTCGTAATGCTAAAGTAACAAAGAGCTTAAGAAAAAAAAAAACAAGATTGTAGTCACTGTTATTGACTGAAATTATAAAACATTTTCAAAACATTTTTTTTAATATATTCACACGATTATGGTAACGAAAATGCTCATATAGTACCTACTTATCTATAGACTGAAATTGTGAAATATTATTATAATCTAGATACTTACCTACATTATAATTTTTGAACACTGTTTATTACCGGTTTGTTGCAAATGTTAAGAAGATTTATTGGTCGATTCGCACGAATTTACTCGCCCGAACGGGCGAATCTTCACGTTTCAATAATATTTTTTTTTGCTTAAACAAAATGTAAAATTATGTCAAAGTGACGATTCGGCCGTTTCGGGTGACTAAATCCGTGCGAATCGACCAATAAGCCGTTGTGAAATGTCGCACTCTGTAATTATGAATAATCAATTTATCTATTACTTAAGCGGTTTATGTTGTATTAACGTTTGCCATTTAACGTGTATTGCAAATGTTAATGGAACATAAACTTTTAAATTATGTCTGAAGTAACGGTATGATTAAGAATGAACTTTTATTAATTTAGTTTTCAGCAAGACTATCATTATCCAAATGATCGAAGATTTGACGAATTATGTTGGCTCCTGAAATACAGGTACTCTAACCTAGCTCTGGAGCCAGGGTCTCAAATTTTTTGTAACCTATTTATGCCAATAAAGAATGTATTATTATTTATTATGTCCTTTATTTCATTTTAAATACTTATAAATTTTATTTTTAATTATTAGAATATAAAAAATTAAAACATTTAAAAATATAAAAAATAGTAGCCCACCGGTATCGGGAACAGGGTCCAAGCTACCGGCAGTCAGGGCTCCAGAGAGAGGAACATCCTTACAATGCGAGCCGTGTCCAAGAGTACCGCTTTCTGAACCCTTGATCCAGCTGCCCAATGAGAGCCTCCTTAGGTGTTGGTCGAGGCTCTTGGCCACTAATCCATTGGCTGATTATTATTATTATTATTATGTAAATAGTTTTCTATCTTTTCAACAAGAGTCAAGATCCTGAACGTGAAGTGATTAACAATACGCTTTCAGTCCTCAGTCTAGGTAGTAAAAACCTGAATATCTTCGATCTTCCAGTTTTTCATATTTAAAGCAAACTTTCCTTAATCAACGCCACCACATCTCCTCACATATCAAATTAACATTTCAATTTGAATTTTTTGTGGTCACACGAAACCCTTCATTAATTGGGTTACAGAGGGTTACCTCAGGGGAGGGAAGGGTTAACTCCTCAGGGATGAGGCTACAATTGATTGAGATGGATGTTGTCAGCGAACAAATTCAGAGACAACTTTTTACTCCACTTTTTTTTCTCCCCCTGTATTGTTTTTTAATCTTTTTGTTTATAATTTAAAAAAGGGTGGTTTTGTAACCAGCCAGTTAGTTAGCTAATTGTTTTTAACTTCTTGAGTGGTTTTACGATTGGTCCTAAGATGCTCTTTTGTTTTGTTTTTCTGTTTTATGGGTTTCGTGGTTAGGGGAACTAATTTGGAGTTGAGAAGTGGTTATTGCTGTTTTTGTCATGGATTTATAACTATGTTAGTATATTCAGCAATAAATTAATGTAACGTGCCAAATTGAAGTCAATCGCAACAGTAAATCATCTCGAGGAATGTTATTATGTAGAAAGATAATAAAAGGAAATGAAAAAATATAGAAAAATGCAAATCCAAATTATGCCTAGTACCTACTACTATGTCTAAGATTCTAATTGATTATCGCAATCGAATCAAATCGTATTTCTACATCTATATATGTGTGTGTGTATGATAAGTCCTCACCTCAGCCTAATCCATCAAGGAAAACAAGCGTGATATTATGTTATATATGTAATTTATAATGATGTACATAAAATAAAAGTATATGATGTATAGTGTATGTAAATAATAATAGTGTCGTGATGGCCCAGTGGTTAAGGCCTCGCCTCTCATTCACGAGGTTGTGGGTTCAAATCCGGGCAAGTACCAATGTGACTTTTTCAGTTCATATGTACTTGTTGAGTTTATCTTGGACATTACTGATATCGGTGAAGGAAAACATCGTGAGGAAACCTGGACTAATATAAAGGCTTGTGCAGACCAGTGCGACTTGTCGCGCGACGCGACACCGGTTATTGTTATATTGCCAAGTTTTCTTAGAAATTGTATTGTTCGTGTCGCGTCGCGCGACAAGTCGCGCTAGTCTGCACAAGCCTTAAGTCTGAAATCACCAACCCGTCTTGAGCAAGCGTGGTGATCAATGCTCGTGCCTTCTCCGTATGAGAAGAGGCCTTTGCCCTGCAGTGGGACAATAACAGGCTGGTATTATTATTACATAAAATAAAGAGTAGTTTATCTTTGTATCTATCGCTGGCCTTGCACAAATAACAAAAAAAAAAAAACGAATAATATCCATAGACCAGAAAACGGTACCCGATATCCACATCCTGTATCAACGAAATATCATCGATCACTTCCCATCTGCTCTAAGTACAGCGAACAATGCCAATAGTTCCCTCAGACAATGTTACTATCGAAACGCTCGATCGCTCGAGACGATACAGCTTTACATAAATACCTTATGTAACTAAGATCACGCTTCCACCGTCCTAATCTTTTGCAAGCGTTTCGAAGACATCACACGCCGATATACGGAGAAAATACGCCATACATTGCGAGTTTAGTTCCAGATTTGAAATTGCAGAGTCATGACGGGAAGGCAATGGATTGGGGGCTTTATGTTATGGTCACTGGAAGTAAAGCAATGTTCGTTGGTAAGAGACAGATGTGCGATAACCCAAGATAATCCTGCGATAAAATCTTCTACGATTTGCCTTAGTGCACGGTAGTGAGGTTTACGTCTAAAGTCCGAGTCGGTAAAGTCGCGTAAGTCGGGATCGACGGCTGATATTTGATAGGTTTACTTTTACGTAACATCTGCGCTTTGTTCCGAGTTTATGAAGCGTAATATGGACTGTCATATTGTATTGCAAATTAGAATAGAGATAGAAGATTGAGATATTTAAAACACAGGTTTTGACCCACATATAAATCTTGTTAACAATTCTTGCTTTGATAAACGAGCAAAATCTTCACATAATTCAAGATGCTAATTGCTGGAAAAAAGGTCATCGATGTTTTTTTTTAAGCTGTAGATTAATAACCTAATCTTTTGGAAAGTATAATGATCGTGTATGATTAAAGGCAGAGAAGAGATACACAATAATCAAACCAAGATCAGTATCTAATAAAACTCACGGGTAAAGAAACTCTAATCTAAGGAAAATAAACAACATTCCCTCAAACCATCAAAAGAGCCAATCAAGCCAAAAGCTGTGACAGCAACCACGATCAACTGGTTGACAAATGACACAACTCATGACACGCTAATGAAAGTATTATACAACATTATGCTGCAACATGCTGATGAAAATCAGATGCTTTGTGATGCTAAGAGTTCGGAGAAAGAATGTGCCTCGTTTTGATATGAGGAAGAAATACTTGATTTATGTAAAGTAGAATATACAGTCAGTCGGAAGACCCTATTTAGGGAATTCAATTAAAGTCATTGTAGAATTGAGGTAGAATTGAGGTCTTAGGTCTGGCTAGATCCTGCTGGGGTTGCGGGTTTGTCCGAAAGGGATATCGCGGCCCCGGCACACGGGCAACGGAAGGAACACAGGTGGGTTTTAGTCAGTAAAAGTCTGACACGACCTCTCGCTCCGCCCAGAGCGGGATAAGTCATTTGATGATTTCCCATCCTCAAAAAAAAAAAAAAAGGTCTGGCTAGATAAAAGCAAAGTAGTTAGACACTAAAACGAAAAATAGTGAACAGAGCCAACGAGAAAAAATTGAAAAGTTTGAAGTCAAAGATCAAACCAGTATGAGATTGAAAAACGTCATAAAAAGCAAAAATTAATCATAACTACACAAAATGACGACATATTATGCATTATAAAAAAACGCAGATATTCTTAATAGAAAGCATAAAAACCGAAACATATTCGACAAATAAGTTTAATAAAAGAAGGCAATATAAAAAAATCAGTAAACATTCGAAAAAAATTGACATTCCACAAATTGTCTTCGAACTCATCATTTTAGCTGCTTATAAATTTAACACTAGCAATATAAGCTTTGACACTTTTATAAAACGTGCATATTTATCCAAGTGTTGTTTACTTTCTATTTAAATTTTACTATCCGTCATCGTGGCATAACGGTCATTGGGAAGTGTTTACGTGTAATAAATTAACGGTTGTACAATCCGACCGGTCGGCTTGTGGGGATAATCATTAATTTCCATGCGACATTGAATTCTTAGGAAGATCTGTCTGAAGCATTAATGTACGCTAAATTTATTTTCTCATTACTGTCTCCAGTATATTCATTAATTTCCTTTTGTTGGTTTATGATTGGTGACTGTAATGCATTCGTTGCTACTCGTATTTTGCTAATTTTTACTACCGCTGTTCGTAAATGTTCTACCACGTTTTCTTCCTAAAATCCACTCTATAAGTTGGGTATTTTATTTCCATACAAGTTTTGTATAAAATTAACGTGTGCCTACATTTATATTTACCAAGAAAAACATCTCGCAACAATAAATTTTCAGAAATGTCGAGTATCATTACCATTTTACAAATCGCAGCATGCAGCGTTCAAGTTATGTAAATGTCAATCTGTTATAATTCCCGGATCACATATATTTTACTTTTAAATTCATTCATCTCCCCATTTTTTATTTCGCCTCGTGTCCACTGTCACTACTGGACATTAAAAAACATCTTAATTTCTACGCCATCCCCAAGTTTATTGGGAATTTGTAAAGAAAGCGTGTTAGGCTCGTGGCACCTGTACATTTGGCCTTTGACCCAGGGATGCTGTGGTCATCTCGCCTTTTTATAGTGACCCTACATTGATATGTTAATTTTGATGATCTTCGCATTTTTTACGCCGTTTAACTTCTGAATGAGAGATATTGATTGTACAATTTGTAGTCGTTATTTATATTTCCTTCACATGTTTAAACTAAATTAGGCTGTTTAAATAAATTTCTTCGTTCATGTCATAATTTTGGACACTCATTTCATTCAGATATACGGTCCGTTATTTTCGAATTATGCAAATTCACGAACATTATTTTGAGGTCCGAAAAAATAAATCAAAGTAATAATATTTTCGAACACTGACCCTTGTCCAGCGCTGTAAATACCAGCACATAGATTTTATGGGAACCCGAAATAGCTAATAATTCATAAATATCGGACACCGGACTCTTGTGTCCGGTGCTCAAAATCGCTAATACCAAAACCCGTTGGGGCCAAATACGTCATTAATTTGAACAAGTCCGGACAAAGGGCGAAGACTGCGCCCTTTCAAGACTAGAAAGACTACACGAGGAAGGATAATAGTGGATAGTCTCCTCACTCGTTTAAGAATGATAAATTACCTAAATGGAGTCGGTATGTCCATTCCCACAGATATTAAAGTGGAGGACAAAAGAAGGACCCCCGAGTAGTTGGACCCATGCTGGGGTATTGAAAATATTGCAAAATACACCGTTCATTGTGTGGACCTCATGCAAATCTCTTTGAGGGCTTCTTTTGGATAGAAATTGGAAAAGTTTTATGATCGTGACTTTGATGTTCTTTGTTTTAAGAAGGCTAATCGCTGATGATACGCTTGTGAACCGGAATCCGAAGCTTATATATACTGGGATAAAAGTCGAGTAGGTAGCTAAAGTGCAGTACACATTAGTAATGAGAGTACCTACTATGTAAGATCTTGAAACGGTTATCTTTCCTGAATATTCTCGATATACCTCTTTACATTGTCTGGGTAGTTTAGAACTGTTATAAAGATTCCTATAAGTCGTTATATAGTTGGTATTTTTAACATTATTATAAATTAACTGATTGAAAATTAAAGCTTTTTCGTTTGAATGACAGTCGCAATAAAAATAATGACTTGGAACGCGAAACGGATGATACCTGTCACTTATAATTTACCTCATAATAAAAACAAACGGTAATTAATTCTAGTTCTCTATGGATTATGTTTTTGAAAATAAGCTTAAATATTTTCATATTAAGCTTAATTTCAAATATATTGATAATATTATTAGTTTATTACCACTTCACGCCAAACCAACCTATGTGAAATTACCAAAGCCTTGGTAACCTAAATGACCAAAAATCAATTACAGGTAAAGATCTAACATGACATTTTCCAATTTGACCACTTCATCAAACTATAAAGCGAAAAACCACCCATGAAATTGTATCCCTTCATTTGCGGTCTATTATCTATAAGCCCATTATTGCTATAATATAACACCTGAGTTGTCCCGATTACGCATAATGAGTACAAAACCCTTTGTGTCCATTCAGCCACCGATATTAATAAAAAGGGATAGTGACTAAGCCCTTTGTGCCGACTTGTTTATTCTACAGAATGACATGAATGTTTAGGAGCAAAAAATGGAGATACAGTGAAGTAAGTTCACAAAGATACCGTTGCGGCTCGGTAAGGTTAATTTTCATATTGATGCTACGAGATAAAGAATAGTTTTGGTTGGTTTATAATTCTGTTTGGGTACCCAGAGAGGTGGTATATTTGTAGAAGACGATGATCGGTGACCTTTGCCACCCAGCGCGGTTCTTGATTGACGTTTGTATGACGCGCGCAGCCGGAGAAATTTTAAGAATTCCGACTATGTTTTCTAATTGTTATGGAAGTTTATGAACTACTGTAATATTTGGAATATTTCATGAATATGAATAAGGTTTTTTTTATATTTTTGACAATAGGTGTGAATATGCAAATCATTAATGAATATTTAAAACTTACGTAAAAAATTGAATTCATCTTATAATGTTGTGAATAAATTACAACGTCTTTGATTTTATTAGGTACTTTATTGAAATCTATGTCTCTGTCTCATCCATCGAAATTCACAACATCAATTTTATTGATAATAAGTGTTATTTCCAGTTTCGACATTCTAGAAATCAAACAAATAACCCTTTCATTATTTCTTGTTTTATACAAAATTGGACATCCTATTTAGCTGAATTGCACAAGTTACGTGTGTTGTGTATTGGTGATCAATTAGTGAACATCATCATTACATATAGTTCCTTGCTCTTGTTTCATGTTTGTTATTGTATAAATGTATATTTATATAGATGTATATGCTTTATGTATTTATTGTATATGTATATGGTACACCACTGACTATCTGCAGTATAGTCTCTCCTTTTTACTTTAATCAATTCAAAGGTTGTCTGTAAAATATAGCTTTTAGCGATAAGACCGCCATTGTAAACTTTTTACATCTATATCTGTAATTTTTTATGGTGAACTGAATAAAGAATATTCTATCTATCTATCAGTTTTGCCTACTTGAACAATAAGGATATTGATAACTCGAGGCTAATGCGGTATCGGATTTTTAATGCCAACCACTCGTTATTATAGGAGTTGTTATTGAAACCCAACTTGTATTCTCCTTTAATTAACCAACAGTAGCATCAAACAGCCACACAATTTCAGTTGCCACACAAAAGCTAAAAAAAATGCCTACAATAGTCCACAAAGGTGACAATGAATACAATAGGACCTATGGGAAACAGTACAAAAGTCCTCCGTATTTATTCATTGTTTGTTTTACTAAGAAGTGACGGATGAAAACAAATAGCCCTTTTTAGAATAAGTAGCAACCCCATCTTCGTACTATCCATTATAGCCAGATCTCCAACTGTTCCCATATTCATTGATGACGCGGTTTTGTTATAGTGGTTGTCTTGTCCAGTATAACTTGCTCTTTGTCATGTTTAGAGTTGGGAGCTTCGGGAAGGTCATGGGTTCCTGGTACATAATGTTGTTTTTCACAGTTCTAATTGGCTATTATAATGATACTTGATACGTCTCGACTTGTTCGATGTTCCAGCAGTTAGAGATTACTTTCTTTTGTATTGGGTATTGGTTACTTTTGTTTTGTAGTTTTATTAAAATCTTTGAGATTGACAATGGGTAAGTTTTCTGCTTTTGATGATTGAAAGAAGATACTTCTCTCATTTTGGGGGTGCTAAAATTTGCATCAACACTTGGTAGGTACTCTCACGTTGTACAATTGTATGCATACTATCTGTGTTATTGACCAGGATCAGTAAGGGGCGGGTTTTTTTTTAACTGTCCAAGCTGTCCCACTCCTGCTATCTAAATACGCAACACATTCTCGTAGACGATTACGACTAATTTGTTTCATTTTGACAGTTCAACAACATTCATTGAGTTATTTACGTTGTTGGGCAGATATTTTTTTCGAACATATGAAGCAATGGATTAGCAATCTGTTTCAAAATGATTCAGATTCTGATTGATCGTGTATTACGCAATTAGGGTACTGGGCAAAGGCCTCCCTCTACTCCTTCCATCGTTCGCGAGCCCGCGCGTCCTCCTTCCAGTTTTGACGGAACCTATCCAGCTCGTCCCGCCATCTCCTACGTGGTCTGCCGCGACCCAGCCTCACTGTCTCAGGGCACCAGTTCTGTGATATTTGGGCCTACAGTTTGTCACATTTCATGATATGTCCTGCCCAGTCCCATTTAAGATAGGCAGCCTTTTGAGCCAAGTCAGCTATCTTTGTTTTGGATTGCAGTATTGTGTTTCAGTTTATTATTGTAAGGTTTGTTAATTTCACTTCGAGCTATTTACCAGCTAGGTGCCAGAGTTTCTCTGAGAGATTTTTTCAAAGATATTGGTATCCTCACGGTGGCGTCCCAATTCATATTCGCCAACATCTTATATATTAGGCAAAATATACACTTATACACTAAAACAGTGATTTTCACAATGTTAACACTAGAAATAAGGACAAACTACTAGCTCCCTTTCACCGGCTTCATAAGGTTCATAACTCATTTGTTGGGCTTGGTATAACCTTTTATAACAAGCTACCCTCTTCTTTGCTAGATTTGCCTTTTGATGCGTTTAAAACGAAAGTAAAATCCAAGCTTTGTTCAAAGGCATACTATTCTATAAACGACTACTTAAATGATAAGAATAGTTGGTCGCTGTGATTAACTCAAGACAATGTTTATGTTCTTTCTCCAGATTACCTACTGACAAGTTATATGAGTTTATATAATTGTATTTTTTATTTTTTTTATTTGACTTTATAAGTCAAGCTATTTTTTATTTTATTTCAATTTATTGTTGACATAATCTACTCATTACAATGTTTTTTCTAATGAGTTGTATTGCAATATGTGGTTAGCTAGTGACCTCGACAATTGATCATATTAGTTATTGTTATTAGTAATTAACTGTTTGTTTTATTTATTTTATCTCGATGGTCCTAGTTTATCATTTATAACTTCCAGTTACAACTATATGTAAGCGGGCACGCCCTTTATGCCTGGAGGCTTTTATTTAGATAAGTTCTGTTTACGTTTAGTTTTTATTTCTGCCTGAGTATAGTTCTCGATGATGTTGTGTGGTATATTGGCGTGTGCTAGCTAACATATGGCTAATAATTTAAATTATGTTTTGTGTTGCGTAATCTAAATTATCTAAATTATTTTGAATACTATTATATAGAATCTTATTTTTTTGTTCTTCTAACTGAACAGACAGCTGTGCTGCTGGGGAGTTTGTTGCGCCACTTCTTCTTCCCAGCTAATGCACTAGGAAGTGGTGAAGGGTGGGCGTTTTGGGGGACTGTCTTATGTAATTTTGACGTTCGAAAAGTGCTGATTCTCAGCCTAGTTTGAATAAATGACTTTTGAATTTTGAATTGAACTGATAGGTATTGGAGTTTTTCCTTTGGTAAATAAATATGCAGTAGCTAAGTTATTATTATTAGAATCTGAAGTGACATAATATTACCCACGTATCCTAAAGTCCATTAAAGGACAGCTCAACTTTTTTAAATAACGATAAAAGTCACACCTCAAAACAATCCAAATTAGCGTAACCGAATAAATCTTAAACTCTAACCAAAGAATAAGATAATAACTTAAACAAACAAGTATAAAAGTTACCTTAATGGTTAATGGACTTAACACTAGAATGTCCACGACCGGTCTAACGGACCCCGCATGATTCATCTATCACATTAATATAGCTTTTTATACTTTTGGCTTTGTTTAACCCTTTTGTGCTACGCAAGGGACATCCCATTAACTTCTTGAGGCCGCCATTGTTATTTTTGCGTATGCTAATCTTGGTTCCGGGTGGAAGTGTGACTGATTGGTGCTGTGATTCTCATGGCATGGTGACGGTCAGTAATGATGAGAAAATCCTGGTATGACTTGACAAATTTTCGTGTATTGTGTCTTTGTAAACCTGTTGGGATATGGGAAGTAGGAAGAACGACTAGGAACCAACTAGAAGAATAAGGTAGCAGTAATGTTATTTAGATACAACGGTGGAAATTCGTTAAAAATAACCAAAACGCGCGTTTAGTTATATGATACATCAAGCACACATTTGACAGAGGCGGAATTAATGCCATAGGCATTTTCTACCAGTCAACCTTTGGGTGATGCAGAGACAAATAGTGGTGGGTGCAATAACGAAAATTGTGGAATAAATAATTATTTAAATATAAGGATTTATTCAACATGTTCATGACACTTTTTATTTAAAAAAAAACTGCCCAACTGCAGTACTATAAGTACTGTATTTCATAAAATGGAATGGAAGTACACAGTTTCAAACTGTAACTCGGTTAAAAAGGAACTCTGCTTAGAACATAGCTGCATTTAGCAATTCGTTGCGTCTAACACCGCGGAAGTCTTTGTATGACTGTTAAAAAAACGTTTTTTTTTTCCTATACTCAAAAGTTGCGTATTTTGAGATCCGCGGTATTAGAACTTAAGGAGGATGCATCAAGTTAGCCCGCGAAATTCTAATTTCCTTAAGTTTTTTTGCAATTTGCAGGTCAGTGTCAGGTTGTATGTTGATTAAAATATAATTCGCGACCGTAACAAATATGACTTTACAGAATTATAATCATTACAATCAGCAATACAACACCATATGTTAGAATAATGCTAAAATGTCATGATTTCATGAAATAGTCGTTCAATAGAATTATATGAACTTAGAGAGTTGTATTAATGATTTTTATGATTATAATTCCATAAATAAATATTTAATACGGCCGCGAATCTATATCTACATACAACTAGATACTGATCTGCAAATTGTAAAAAACGTAATACAATTTGAATTTCGCGGGTTACCGTGACACTTTCGCCTTAAGTGACGAATTATTACTTTTATAAGCGAAGCCGTTGCATACATACATCTACTTGCATATCCATCATCAACACATCAGCATATTAAACAGGACCTAAATCTATAATGACATAATCTGTCCCCAACCCTTCGCGCGCTACGGACGGCTTTAATAATGCATTCGCCATTAGTTAACCCGCAGATGCCGAGCCCGTCTTGCTTCTAATTCTAATTGCACAGAAAGGGTGAAAGGATTACATTTGCCCGATTTTACCCGAGTCTGTTTTAGCTTCGTACCTTACTTTTTGGGAATTAATTAGCTACCATATTTTCGTAAAGGTGTAACTTTGAATCTTTTGTAATGGAACGAAAACATTAGATTCTGTTTCACTGAATTAATTTGTGGACAAAGAATGTTTTGCTATTCTTCCAGTGCTCGCTTTACTGGCTGTTATCACAAAGCCATTAAGCTCAAAATCTCCTTTTTACAGAGCAGGACATAACGTAATTAATTTTTGACGATCCCGTTGACAGAGTGGCTTTTTTAAAAGCCCGAGTCACAGAAGGTGTCCGGGGCCCGGACGCAGCTGGGACGGCATTACGCTAATCTGTGTGGCGTCGCACTTGTTAAATATTAACGCAGTCTAATTACAACCCCCGTCCCCCGCGTCCTCTAATGGCTTTTAAAACTGATTCCCGCCCTCAAGGATGCGTATTTGATGACAACTCTCGTCGTTTTGGTGGTTTTAAACAAGGGCTGTGCGACTTCCAGACACGTGTCGTTCTTCAGACCAGAATGTTCCGTTTACAATCCAATTCTCGACATTGCCACCGTTTTCCTCTATTCTCGAGTTGTAGGAGTGATGTATAGCGTACGAGGCAATAAGTCGTTTGTAACTCCTGAATGCATTAGACATTATGTGGCTTGTAAAAGGTGCTGAAGGGTGCATGCATTTAGCTTTAAGTGTTTTGTAAGAACCTAATCGACGTGAGTTGAAGAATTGCGTTTAGTTTCAACTTATTTGATAACAGTTTAAAACATACTGAGATCAATCTGCCTAGCCTTTTCCCAACTATGTTGGGTCGGCTTCCAGTCTTACCGGATGCAGCCGAATACCAGTATTTTACATGTAGCGATAGCCTATCTGACCTCCACAACCCAGTAACTGGGTAATACTATATCTCTTGGTAAGACTGGTTGTCAGCCTTTCGGGCTTCTGACAACCCGTAACGACTATCAGACATCCACGAATGACAGCTGGGACCATTGGCTTAACGTGCTTTCTGAGGCTCGGAGGAGTCTCAGTATGTAAAGATGGTCTCCCAGCAAGCGTAGCTTAATCTGAAAGATCGACCCGTGCGGTTGATATAACTTAGCCACAAGCTCCTAATATATACTGAGAATGGTCGTATATTTAGACAGCAAAAATAGCAGCTTATAACCTTTTACTTTCATAGCATGGTGGAAGGTTTTAAATAATTTCCGACAAATAACATTAAAAGGAAGGGTGCTAACGGATCTTACACAGTCGCCTACAAATCCGTGCGAATATTGGTTAACAAAGCTAATAATTAATGATGTCGCGACAGCCATCTATTTGTCCAACTGGCGATCCTAAAGCAAACAGGTCATTCTTAAAGGGAACCGTTTATTTCGCTAATGGTTCTAACAACAATTACTTCAACATATTACACGTATCATTAGTACTATGCGTTTATTCGTCGTTTGTTTTCTTAGTCGGAGTCTTTTGGACCCCGCGCGCGGTGGCGGGTTGATATCATTAATCAAAAAATTTCGGAGTTCGGACGGTATCTTGACAAAAGTATTTTTTTGCTTTAAGCAAATATGGGAATGTGGTGACGAGAAATGACTTCTAAACCAATATTTTATAGAATTTAAAACCTTATTTCTTTAGCAGGATGGGTGATTGTGCTGTGAATTATTCGATATTGTTGCCGTTTATTCTATTGTGTCAAGGAATTTATATTTGGTTTGATAGACATAATAGTTTTGTGTGGATCTGATAGTGACGTGTGGGAAGATCCTGTAGGAAACTGCTTATAAAAGAATTCATGACGTTTTCCGATCATCCATCATCAACCCTTATAATAGTAATACATGTCCAGTGTATGGCCATCTTATAAAATGTTACCTATCAAGATTTTGGTTGAGCCATTGAAGGGGCTTATTGGTGATTCGCACGAATTTACTCGCCCGTAACAGGCGAATCGACATTTTTAAATAATATTATTTTTCTTGAGGCGATACGCACGAAGTTAATTTAATTGTAGGCGAATTGACAACTCCAGAAATCGATTTGCCTTACAAATAAATCAACTTCGTGAGGCGAGTAAATTCGTGGGAATCACCAATAAGCTCCTTCAATGGCTCAACCTAAATCATGATAGGTAGGAACGGGCGAATCGACACTTTTAAATAATATTAATTTTCTTCTGGCGATTCGCACGAATTTAATTTATTTGTAGTCGATTCGATTTCCGGAGTTGTCGATTAGAATTCGATTAATTCGATTAATTAAGTTGAAACATACAAAACGAATAATTTCAAACGTTTTAGATTGTTTCATATCCACCCCCTTATTTATAAACGTTTCTTGGAGTTAAGTAATAATTAGCGTCTACTTAGCCATACATTTTTTGACGTTTAAACGACTTTTTACTTTAAGCAACGTTTTTAAATAACGAGACTTATATAAAAACCGTGATCAAAATAACAGTAGCAAACTTACATCTCAAGAATAATTAAAACAATCAAATCAACAATTTCTCCCAACTTTTTATCAACGAAGGGAAAGTTACGATACCGCAACTTAACAACTGACAATCTCTTGTTTTACCCAACGAACACGGCGACATCTGTCAAGACTTGACATGTCTTATCTTTGGGGTAAAAAAAACCCCTGGGGTGCCCACCCACCCCACGGAAAAGACAATGCAATGTCGGGAATCAAATATATTTATGACTATGTAAATTGGCACAATTCACCGCAGAATTCAGAATTTAGCTAAAAGGTTGACTAAAGTAAAAGGTAAAATATATTTTTTCGCACCAGATGTCTTTGAGTGGGGTTTTCTTGATTTTATTTGTTTTTTTTTCTTGAAATTGTATTTTTTACGTTCCGTTTTCCAGTTTATTAAGGTGTGAAGAGACGTGAATGAAACGATAAAATTGGATATTGTGTATTGGCCTGTAGCAATACTTTTATGACGACTCGCGACTGGTACCTCAGGACAGTTTTTTATGTTAATTGGTTTGTATTAGAGTTTTCATAGTTTTCCCTAACTGGAGACCTTTTTATAGTTATTAATTATGCGATATTAGCAAACTTATTTGGAGAAAAAAGGCGTGAATTTATGTTTGGATCACAAAACGGTGAAGGAAAATATCGTGAGGATGTCCTAGAACCAAACAATTGCTGGGCCCGCGGGGGGGTTTATGGCCCACCGTTGGCCTCACAGAGAGGAGGCCTGTGTCCCAGCAGTGGGAATATTATAGGCTGATGATGCTAAGCTTTTGCTCATGTGTTAGGTATTTGGAGAAAAGTTTGGGAGAAATGTAAAAGATAGATTATAATTTGAGGTGTGAAGGTTGGTTGGATATGGTTGGTAAGATTGTAATATATCATTGTTACAGTCATAATTCTATGATTATCTACATATTGGCTACCCATATTTTTCTAAATCATTTTGTGTTTGTATTTATATTTATTCATTATATTTATTATTTATATTTATTCATTATATTTAATATTTATTTATGATTTAGTCATAATTATTTCATTAAAGTATTTTGCTAGTAATCTAAAAAGCAAACCATCGCGAAGAAAAAGTAAAGAACCTAATATATACTCGTATTTTACTCTCTCCTACATTATGTAAGTGGTAACGCGAGCAAGCCACAAGCCAACAGGTTTTCCTTATTACCGCCCTAAAAAAGTGCGGATATATTTTAACGTTAAGTGGATGACGTCACGGATGTCCGCAAAAAGTGCGGATAAGCGGACAAGGGACGAGACGTTTGTTTTTACACGTCCGCGCCAATTCTTGTGAATGTAGCTGGCAACACATGAGGAGGGAGACTTCAGATAAATCTTTTATTGAGAAGTCGTTTAAGGAAAATTCAACATCACAAGTGATAGTAATGTGAAAAAGATAATAATAATCTTCTTTGAAAACAACTTTAGGGCAAACAGATTAGAAACGTGTAATGTAGAAGTTTATGGAGGAGGCCTAGTTCAAATAGTACTTGATATTTATGACGATGGTCATGAAATTTAATAAGATAGCAAAAATCTGATTATGTGAAAGACTTCGTCGAAGACGTAGCACCCCAAAAAAATTGAGGTAAGGGAAGTAGAGTAATGACAATGCTGATGAAATTATAATCAAAGATTGTTCACTTATACTATAGACATTTAAATAACCTTGCTAATAACAATCCTTGTGCCAAATATAATAGTATTTTACTCCATTGGTGTAATTCTACATACATGTCCCGTAAGGATTTATAGCTATGGTATTATGTAAGCCGGTGGCTCTCGTGAGTGGCAAACTGCCTCAAGGCTCGAGCTGTCGATACTAACTTATTCCATGCGAAGCGTTAAACTTGGAGTAAATCTAGTTTTACTGTTATTTAACAGCATGTTGACTGTTACGTAGTGATGATGTTATTTCAATTTTGTTTGTATATGGAAGAAATTGAGGTAGCAATTTGACGAATCTACATACAGTTTCAACATCTATGATTTATGGTTGAAAACACTACATATTTCTAAATTCACTTTACAAAAGTTTTGTAGGATTTACTTTTGAATTATATAAAATAATGTTTGTACAACTGGTTAAATTAGTAGGTCTTTAAATAAAATGTCTCTGTACAAATATAGTAAAATTAATAATCAAGTTTTATGTCTACAACTTACCTTATTCGTTCCATCTTAAGACAAATCTCCGGATATATCCCTCTCGTGCACCATAACTCGTCAATTTCATTAGGGTCGCGCGTCGCAGTAAACCGTCCAGGGCGGGCGGCGTAGGGCGGGAAGCCTCTCTATAAATTGTCACCGTCGATAGTGCTCCGGATTAACTGTTTTATTGTTTCTCCTAAGTGTTTATTGTTTTCTTTGGGATTTTTTGGCTGTAAGGGAGAAACTGGCATGCCTGAGAGATATTTCTCGACGGCATGTGAAGCCAAGTCAGAGACCCATGGGCGGTTTTAAAACTCTGACACCAGGTTAGTCACTAACCCCACGAAAAGAAGAAGAAGGAAGGAATTCTTATAGTCTGTCAGCTGGCGATCTTTCAAATTCAGTATTGCCCAATACTTGGAAATAAGAGGTCAGACTGTAGTCACTTCATGTAACATACTGATTTACTCCAAGCTATCTTGGAGTAACGAACTTTGTAGAATGATACATAATATCAACCACGTAAAGAAAAAAAACACTACAAAGTGAAAATAAACTTAATTTCGGAAGTCTTTGGTTTTGAATTTTCATTTTTTGCCACCAACTTCCGAAATTAAAGTAATTTTTCACCATGTAGAGATTTTTTTTAAAGTTGTTTGTTTTGTATAAAGTTATTATTTTTCACTTTTTAGTTGTGGTACATATTTAGTTAAGTGTACCTACGCCACACAAATTCAAATACCACTACCTGCTATGTAAATAACAGTGACAGGAACTTAATATAACAACATCCACATAGACTAACTGGGATAAATGCGTATTATTGAAGCTAACTCAGAAACTATCCAAGCAGAGTTGATAAAATTTATATGGGACCACCTCTAAAATACCACCTACTAATCAATAAAAGAATAATCAAAATCAATTCATAATTGGTGGAGTAATACCGTAACAAAAAATGAAAACAGTTAAATTGAGAACCCCTTCCTTTTTGAAGAATTACCAACCTGCAGGCAATCCACATATTACACGTCTTTTGCTCCAAATAGAGCAAGCTGGATTACAGAAAGCATCGCCGCTGTATCATTGTGTTCTAAATTATAACTTGTGTTTGTAAGATCACACAGTACAACTACAGTTGAATGCAGTGTTCTGTACCGCATTTGGTTGATAACTTTCAATCACAGGTTATTCGCTTCTAAATAACCCTGGAAACATTAAATCTGTACGAACGTTTTCTGTTTGTCATGTGTTAAATATTATGAACTTGAACAGTACCTGGGCGACCGAGCTGTGCTCAGGAGAAAATAGAGAATGCTCATTTACTAGTATATGAAAGTTCATACTAATAGGGATGATGACTAAAAATTTTTTTTTAGTCCGTCTTTGAGATTATAAAAAAATATTGGACACGTATTTTTTCTTTTTTTACGTAATCTAAAGATTACGGCGATACATTGAGGTAAAATGTGCCATGACGTCACGTGTATGTAGATTTTATACGTACTAGTGACGTATCGACCCCCACTCCCCAACTTAAAATGCGTTTTATCTAAGCATTTTTTTATTAATATGATAAAGCAAAAAATACGTGTCTTATATTTTTTTATCATCTGACTGACGGAGTAATTAGAATTTCATTTTTTTTACCCAGGCATCATCCCTATTCCATGCGGCCATGATATTATATACTAATTCCATGCTGCCATTATTCTCAGGTGTCATTATTCTTGTTCTAAACTTTGGGCGACCGAGCTCTGCTTGGGTGAAAATACGTAGACAACAATTTTCCCAGATATGAGACCTAGCTAGATCGATTTTTCGCCCCCGTAAACCCATACATCGCAACTTTCATCGAAATCATTAGAGCTATTTTCGAGAACGTGATTACAAATATATATATATATATATATATAAATATTGCTTATTAAACGAGCAATATAACAAATATTGCTCGTTTAATAGTATAGGATGAATGTCAGCAATCTCCTTTTTTGATAATCTCAAGGTCATCATGCTGGCTTCCTGAAACAATAAATAAATAGTTTAACGTCATTAGATTAATGAAACAGCTATTGAATCAAATGAAAGAAAAGGTAGAACAAAATATTGTGCTTCAGTTACTTTAACCTAATTATAATTGTATCTCTTTGTCTCTGTATTTCAGTGTGATAGAATTTAGTTCTCGTCGAAAGAGCGCCAGTATACCTTCGGCACACAGACCGAAACAAATACATATATTTTATTCTATATATCGCACTCACTAGAGAACTCTTTAGTCTTACTGGCCTGTCAGGCTCACGCGTTACTGGCACCGACACTTTCAAGAAACCAACATTCAAAAGGCACATTTGAAAGCCTACTATCGTTTGAACACCCATTTATTTACCCACAAAAATTCTCAACATAACATACATTGCTGGCTTTTCAAGGAGCTGTATGTTCATTGTTGATGTTGGAGCGGTAATGTATGGTGTGTTATGTGGGATTGTATGGGTAGTGTCGGATTGAATGCGGTGCTGTGACGTTGTGTTGTCAATCACAATCAAGCTCGACCACCCGCACGATTAGGCGCGGGATAGTGAATGAGAAGGCAGTGGAGTCGACTTAAAACTGGTTGAATTAATTGAAAGTAATTATGTTAATGCTGATTTCATCTTGTGTCTAGTTTAAAGTTTTGCTACCTATAATAAGTGTTAAAGTCAAACTCAACTCAAACGATTTAATTCAATTAAACCAATTACAGGCACTTTTGAATTGTCAAGGGGTCGGTCAGTCGGAAAGATGAAGCTAGTTGCACATTCCAAAGCGTAGTAGTCCCATGGAAAAGAACGGGCAAGAAACTCCATGAATAATCTACCACAAATCTAACGAGCGTCTTTGAATTCATTGGCATCCTTTCTGGATTAAATTTCAGAGTTGGTCCGATAGTGAGAGTTGTTCAGGAGACCTTTTACCCTTGAGAAAGGTACTTATTAAGTTAAAGTCAGCCATTATGTAACATAGCCTCACTTTACTTCAACGTCTCGAGTGTCCGTCACATCCTGGTGACCACTGAAAATCAGCGCTGTGCTGTGGGTCTCCATAGCACAGCATCATGCTGAGTGGAAGCCTTCTTGTCACAGTCATGACGTGCCAGCAGCTGCCTACTATTTCTGTTTTGTACTCGTTATTTTATACGTATTGTTATTGTTTTGTTACCTACTCGAGTTTTTTTTTTTTTTTTGCACGTGTTTCTGTGACGAATAAAATTACTTTTCTTTCTATACTACATAGATCAAATAACGGTTAATGAAAATTTGGTAATTGGTCCACTTCGATGCCACTAAATAAACAACATGCGACTCCACGCCACCTATGTTCCCAATCATCTAGGTGTACAAGCACCACGTTTACCAGATATCTGTCTGTCTGTCCGTCTTATCGCTCCTATCTCCACACCTCACAATGGATGGAGAAAACAATATTTTTGATTTCCACATTATACTGTTTGGGTTACCGTTAACCATTCGTAGTTAGGTATTGTTTATGGCTGGTATGTTGATCCGGGTATGGTAAATGGTAAATGAGGTGATGGTTGGCGCATTGTCTTGTGCAAATTTGGAGTTCCGATGGATAGGTGACCCTTTGTAGGTGTCGCCAAAGTTAAGGCTATGCAGGAAAACTGGCCTATCGAAAGATCACTTTCAATCAAAGCATGAATAGTAAATCTAGATGCTTACCCCGGGAAAGTCCGTGGGTCTGTTGCACATTAAAAATCTCATATCATAGTGAAAGCCTCTTAGTGACTGTGAATCAAATGAGGTACAACTACAGCAATGAGACAGTTATTTGAGTTCTTAAAACTTTCTTCTTGACTCACAAAGTACCCCAAAACACAAAGTTATGGAATTGCAACTATCCTCCTCAAGGTATTGTTTCTTAGATTTTTAATATAGTGGAGCATTTTGAGAGGCTTATTTATCATTATCTTGTCAATGATGTGTGTTTTACAACAACGACACAGTGTCGTGACAACAGGAACAAGCAACAGAATCTTCCTGTCACAGCAGATCACCGTTTCGGATCGTTGTACATCAGATCACAGTTTTGGATCCGCTGTCCTTGTAGATCCTGCAAGGGTGACCTGGCAGTGACGGGAGATCCAAGAGGCCTGCTATATTGGGAAGTATACTGTGGATGGAAAAGTAGCTTAGTGTGGAATGTAGTTCAGATAGTATTTAATATAATAGTGATTTGTAGTGACATGAGTATAAGCTATGTCCTAAGCCCTACGTCCAGCAGTAAACTGGTAAATGATAACAATGATGAAGCATATTTAATAAGTGTTTCTCGATTGTAACAATAATTAATTATGTAATAAGCAATTTCATATGGCATTACCACTCAAGGACTCCACGAGACAGGGTCGTCCTAGTGTGGAGTTCATAAGCAAAGTACTTCCTTTGCGTCTCATTTAATTAAATAATGTAAATCTAGCTATTAATGTAGACTATAAGGAAATGTAAAGCACTATTTTTGGCGAAATAAACATAATGCCTTATTTCATTTAAATGTCATGATTCTAAGGTAGCCATCTTGTGTCAAACGCATGGTAGTGTGTGTAATGTTTATTTCTAATGTATATTATATAAAAATATTAGCTTTCTGCACTCCTTCTCCATATAAACTTTAACTGTGCCAAATTTCATACTCCTCTGTTCGCGTTATTTTCGTAAAAAGGGGTACAAAGTTTTTACTTCACAAAATATAAATAATAATTATTATATTAAGGTGGTAGTGACAAGATTATTTTTCTTGTAAAGGTCATCAACGAAACTGGATCGGTGGTTGCCAAACCATTGTGTACCATCATGAATTGAACGAAATCAATACATTAAATATGAATTACAAGATTGTGACAGCAAAGCAACAATGTCTAATTGTTTTTTAGTTTAGTCACCTTCCAGAATGGCAGACTAGCAATGAGCAAGTAGTATTCCTGTACCCTTATTGCGTAATACTCGATCAATCAGAATCAGAATCGTTTTCAGATTGCTAATCCATTGCTTCATAAGTTCGCCAAAAAAATCTGCTCAACAACGTCAATAACGCAATGAACGTTGTTGAACTGTCAAAATGAAACAGATTAGTCGTAATCGTTTACGAAAATGTGTTGCGTAATTAGGTTGCAGATTGTAACTAAGAAATTGCTTGTAGTTAAGCGAACTTATGCCAGTTTAAGAACATAAAACATAAATTAGTTATTCCCTTCACCGAAACTCCACCTTTGAACTGCGCAGCTATTTAGCTTCTAATCCATACCTACGTACTTACAACAGGGGCGTCAAACCAGGCACGAATCAATCGTACTTCGCGGAGGAGTATGCGCGAACTCGCGGGTCGCCCGGGAGGTCGGGGGTCGCGACCTGTGACCTTATTGGGCGACCTTTGACACGCCTCCCGCCCTCTACCTCCTGAAACCTCGCTGAAAGCACCGAAGAAGGATGGCATGAGGACAATTCCAGTATATTATGTGTGTGTTTAAGATTAGAGGTAAATGGTTACTTGATTCTGTTGAAAACTTGAGACAGTTAAACTTTAAGTCCTCTTGAAGATTGAATTACCAACTGAAATATACTTTAAAAGGTGTAATTCTTGGTTATAGGCCAGCTTATCAACGTTTGCAACAATGTTTTCAACTTTTATGTAACACGTAAACACTTTTGTTTCAAACATTATAGTATTCCATTGTAGGTACAAGGACAATCAGTTTGTTGTTCATTTTCCTGTAGAATATGCCTGAATTTTGCTTTTTATTGGTTAGCGTATTTTGTATATAGTGGCATGTAGTCCTATGGGTGCTGGGCTTGTGGTTTCCAGCAGATTATAGGTTTCTTCGTATGGGCAGCCTAAAATTACACCAAGAGAAAAACTATCAGAAGTATCGTGTTGCTATCACCAATGTGAATTCTAAGTGTGGTGATTATTGGTAACTTTTCAGATGACTTTGGAATATTAAACACTGGATGCGTCGGTATATCCCAGTGGTCGGCAAACTCATTAGTCTATGGAGCCAAATATCAATACCATAACGACTAAGATTTATTTTGAGAGCCAATCCTTTCTGTGTCCAAACTTTCTCAATACACTTTTCTTACTCCTTAAAACTCCCATCCTCTTTCACTCCACAACGCTTCCTAAAATTAATCTGCTAAGAAGTAGGATGCTTTCATCATCATGATCATATCGGCTGATAATTATATGATGACGGCATCTTACTTATTGCTAACTTAACCTATTGGAAATCTTTGAAAGGTAAATGATACATTTTCGATGTCCTGTTAATTTTTGGTGAAACGGAAATTAATCTTTGAATATAGTTTGAATTTCGAATAAAACTTGATATGTTCCTTATTTAATGACCGAAACCCCGACCCCCGCGCGTATCTTGGTGGATCTCTGATTTCGGTCCGATTTGAAAAAAAATTAGAGAAATTTTAGTTTTTGAAAATCTTAGTGTGAAACGAAAATATGACGGCTTAATAATACTATGTGTAAATATTTTCGAATTGCATCGATTAATGTCCGAGATATAGGTAGCTGAAGTTTTAATTTGTGATGGTAATGATTTTTCGTGTTATGGAAATGATTAATATGTGATTTTCGCCATAATTTTACCTAGAAATAAAAAATAGTCTAAGGTCATTGTACTCGCACGCTGAGTTATTTAGATGAACAGACTAACAGAAAAACAAACAACCAAGCAGACAAACAAACAGACAAATAAATAGACATACTGACACTCAAACAAACAGACAGACAAATAAACAGATAGACAGACAGACGAACATATTTGCACCGTTATCGTTCCTTATTAACATTTGGAACATGTATAATGCAATTTACATTAACAAGTATTTTAAGTAAATAAAACAAAAACAATAGTAGTCGGTCATCTCCATCACTTTAGTGTCATTACGGTCACTTTAAACAACTGATGGTAAATGACGGTAAAGACTATCGCGGTAATGACATTTTATGTTATTTTGATTTTTAAATCAATTATATTAAAGGCTATTTGTATAAATATTATTCTCGTAATAATACTCATCAAGACAAACATTTTAGAGGTACATTAAAAATATTAATCGTGTGACTACCTAAAATTTCTCAAATACGGTGAAGACCACTAAACCGGCACAAAGGTAATTTTTGATAACAATTACGTAAGTATTTTTTATTTCTCGAGAGCGCAGGTTTAGAGCTCAATGTCTCTGGAGCGACTGGCCGCTGCGGAATCTGTGCGGGGGAAGGGTAAAAGAGTAGGATGTCCATGTAAAAAGTTGTGTACATACATTTCTTTTCCTGCTTACGGTAGTGATTATTTTTCGGTGACAAAGACAAATATATATCTTTTTTAATTAATGAATTGATTCGTATGCGTGATATTGAAGGCAAGTAATCCTTAGTATTAGTTTAATAAATTGAATAAATTACAGATACATAAAACTATAACTTCTTAGAAATTTTGAACACTATTGTTAAGAAATCGACGTACATCATCGCACATCGACGGTAAGGACATTTGTGAGTATTTTTCATTTGTTATTATTTTCGTTGGAACCTACGATTTTCTTTTGTTGGAAACACCTCGCTAAATGTCTTCAAATCAACCAGCTTTAATCGAATCTCCCTAAATGTTAGTAACTATTTTTTTATGCAACCAGACATGTGATTGGTACGAAATCAGAGAATCACCCATCTACGCTCGCACTCATCGATATTTTTACAGAGCCGCACTCTTAAGGCCAAAGAGCCACATGAGGCTCGCGAGCCGTAGTTTACCGACCACTGGTATAGCTAAAGACTGCCCAACCAAAAAAAAAAAAACAAAAACGGCTGAAAGGATTTGGATGAAATTTGGTACATGGGTAGACCATGACCTGAGTTAGGACATAGGATGCTTGTTATCCCGATATTCCTACGGGATCGATACTTATGCGGGTGACAGCGCGGGGTGCAGCTAATCTCCAATAAATAAAACTTGTCTTCAGTTGAGTTGCTAAGCTATCAAAATTAAACAAAACTTTATGTTTAGTACTTATAGATCAATATAGACCAACATACTTACCCTGTACGTATTCATTAACCCTAGGGTTATCCTAGGATAGCACTTTTTATCTCCTGTGGATCTTGGCTGGTTCATAAATTGAGATGGAAAGAGGTATTTGCATTGACAGTCTGCCTATAGCAGTGATAGCCTAGTGATGTGACCGTCGGACTGCCAAGTCATAGGTCTCGAGTTCGAACCCAAGGCACGCACCTCTGACTTTTCGGATTTATGTGCGTATTGTATAATGCTTCAAAAACGGTGAAGGAAAACATCGTGAGGAAACCGGCATGCCTGAGAGGATATATTTCTTGACGGCATGTGAAGCCAAGTTAGAGGCCCATGGGCGGCTTTAAAACTCTGACACCACACGAAAAGAAGAAGATTGACAATAAGTTTTTGGTAATAACCGATTGATTTTGCAACGTGTTAGTTGACCACTAATGTGGTTAACTATCAGACAAAATGACCTTTCCTTTGATCAGTAATGATATCCAGCAGAATATCAGTGTCAGGTATATTTGCATGACACATGCTGAACTGATTTGGTGCAACCTTGAGACGGACACCGCAGCAAATTTATTTGATTTGAAGCATGTCATAATGCCACTCCATTTCTTTAAGTATGTTTTTCTTTTTGTATATTGGGATCTTGTTTTTATATATATATATATTAACGTAATTTATGAAAACATTTTATTGTGCTTTTGTGTGCATTAAATAAATGTTTTATCTATCTATTTAAATACCTTATTTGCCAACAATTATTGTTACTAATATTTCAATAATGACCAGACTTGTCAAACTATTGGGTAATCTCACTATCTTCATCATCGTACACGGCTACACATCAAACTATATACAATTCCAGTTTAATCTGACCTCGCATTGTACGGAAATCCTATAGAATGCGAGATCAGCTTATACTGGAAATGTATAGCTTGATGTGTAGCTGTGTGTACAACATAACACACTATCTCCATAAAACAACAGTTTCAATAACGCACTTACTGGTTACCATCCGTTTCTCGCGCGACCGACAGTCGATGACATTTGACCTCCTGCACTGATTGTCATGCACCTGTTTGGAACGGAAGATTCTTGATGACTTGATACTTTTTTGTCAAATGACTTTTTGCTCTAAAGGTAGGTCACTGTCACGAAGTGCGTGTCAAATGTTACTTTCATTTGTCACGCAGCGTGATATGGTTAGCGAGCCGCTTGCTATATTGTTTGTTGGGATTTCAGTTCGAAACGTCATGGTTGTAACTTTTAGGTAGCTTAAAGTACACTATCTGTGATGTAGGAATGAAAAACACTAGGTCTGTAATAATAATTAATAACATATATTTATTTATTTTATTTATTTATTATATTTTAACTTACACGCAGTTCTTAACCAAACAAGTAACAAAATAAAATAGTAACTAACAGAAGACTTTTGACAGATTTAACAGCGGGTCCTAAACTAGGCACAGCCTGTATCTTGGTGACCCAAATTATACACTAAGTTAATAATTTAACGTTTTCTGCTAGCGTAATAGCAAAACTAAAATTTATATTAATATTAAAATTCATTCGTTATATATCAACAAACTGATCTATACCTATCCTAACTACTCTTTTAGATTTTCTATAGATTATAGGAACTAGTCATATTATCAGTCAGGTCCAGGAATCGAACTTACCACCCCTGATCACAAGATTCAATAATACATCTCAGTAGTAAAGACGTCATAAAAAGACCGATCTCATTAGCTAAACGAATTATACCTTAAATTCAACACTTATCACTCGATACCTTAATAACTTCAAAACTGTGAAACCTCCTGCAGCGTACATAATATCCTTAATACGTTTAGACAGAAATACCTTATAAACAAAACACACACATAATAAACAACCTTGTTTTACAAATCACCAAAGCATTTAATTTACAAAAACATGTATTTAAAATGAAAGGCACCTCTAGTGATTTGTATCGCAGGTCTAGTATTAAAAAAGTTGGTCACGTCATAATGTGTGGGCTGCAGGTGTCGGTCGCGTGATTGAACAGACAACCCGCCGTGACAAAATAAAAATAAAATTAGAGGTGTATGAAGTTTATGTGTTCATGTAAACGTGTGTGGAGAACAGAGAACAGGAGATAATTTTATTATTGATTTATAGGTGCTTTGTATTACTAACATCATATAGGTAAATGGCACTATAGATACAAAAAAATGCGAGCCTTAATTCACCTAATCCTGAATTTGAATACAGTCTGAAGTGACGAGGCGTGAATTTCTGAGTTCCAGTAAAGGTCTTTTTACACCCTGTCTATGAACCATAGTTTTGCTGACGTTGACATTGGTCGAGAATGTGACATAACAAAGGGATAATGTCACTCGCAGCATCATCCTCTCATCTCGACTGCCATCAACATAGATGCCCTTATGCGAATAGTGTTAATCGTAAGTACCTGGGCGACCGAGCTCCGCTCTAGTGAAAATAGAGAATGGTCATTTAATAGTATAGTACATACTAATTCCATGCTGCCGAGATAGTAGGTACTAACTAAGTCCATGCCATGCCATGTCTGTCAATTGTTAAATGTCAATTATTCTAAGCATAAATAATACACTTAGGATTCTAAGCTATCTTGTTCTAAATTTGGGCGACCGAGCTCTGCTCGGGTGAAAATACGCAGAAAATGAATTTTCACAGATATGAGACCTAGCTAGATCGATTTTTCGCCCCCGTAAACCCCTATAATGCAACTTTCATCGAAATCGTTAGAGCCGTTTTCGCGAACGTGATTACAAATATATATATACAAATATTGCTCGTTTAAAAGTATAGGATATCAATAGAATGAAAGTTGGGAGACCTATGATCAGCAATGACTGAAATAATTCGCAAGAATTTTAACTTTATACCATTTTAGTTAAGGTTTCTCGAAGACCGCCAGCTGCATGATCCCGCAGATACAATAATCTAACAGAGCATGTTATTCCCAATGTACCAGCTACCCATCTAATCTGCTAATCCTTTAAACGTACAATATCATAGCTTCACAATAAAATCCATACAGTAAACATAGTCGCGTGGGAGTCCCCTGCCGTGATTCCGCATAACATTCCCGCAGTGACAACCCTAGAACAGGTGTGCGGAAAAAGCTGTTTAATTTACTGTACTGTACTCACATAATTAGTATTAGTATCGATTTGATGGGACTATTCAGTGTAGAGTATAGGTACTCTAAAACAGACTTCAGTTACTAAATCAGTTGTCAATACACCTACGTTTTGGCGACTGATTTAGTTGCTGAAGTCCGTCTTTCTATAATATAATAAAAGAGCGATATAATGAACGCTTATAAATAATAATGACTGCTTAGTAATTCGTTTTTTAATCTGGTGCCAGAATTGGCCTTCATAAGGCCAATTTTCGTACTTATTTAAAAAACGTTCACATTCAAGTCGCAGTGCCGCAAAAGCTCCAAAAGGTAATCTACTAAACCAAGAAACTAAGTCAAACGTGACGTTTTGTGCGATGAGATTGCGACTAGAATGACGAGAATTGGCCTTTGAGATATGGTACTGCTTTTCAGGGTTGAACCCCCCAAGGAAATTCTGCTGGCCATAACTTTAACACGATATTAAGTCGCCTTTTACATCAACCATAGAAAATTGCAAGTCTAAAACATGCATTACACAGTAGCGTGGGAGTCCCCTGCCGTGATTCCGCTTATCATTCCCGCAGTGACAACCCTAGGACAGGTGTGAGGAAAGTGCTGTTTAATGTGGTATGACTTCCGTGGAGCTTTCGTGATTTTTAGTTTATGGGAATTTGGTATTTTTGTAATTACATATTAATTATTGTGGGATAACAATGCGTGCAATATTTTTTTTAATTGATATCTGTAAACAACATCAGGCCATAACTACCTAAGTTGCCTCGTCTCACTAATTACCTACTTAAGAGCGTTTATTCTGAAAGAGGGCAACGTCGCAAATAGCTGTCAAATATTTCGCTGTTTTGATTAATTTGGCAATATTACTGAATGGAAATAAGAAATGTGGCTAAGTAGCGAACCAGAATATTAATAATGAATTGCAATTGAATTTGATGTTGTAACCGTTTTAGGTGTAAAAAAGGCATTTGGAAACTTTCCAAATATTTTTTTTACATCTAAAACTAAATATTCGGTGTTACGATATTAATTATTACATTTCATAATCAATATTCTATTTAGCTAGTTAGTCACATTTCATATTTTCATACAGTAATATTGCCAAATTAATCAAAACAGTTAAATATTTGACAGCTTTTTGCGACTTTGCCAACTTTTAGCATAAACTCTCTTAAGAGTATTTAGTACATCTTTAATTTATGGCGTCTTTTATTACATCATCAGACCATCGACATGGCTTGCATGCCTACACTACCTGCCTTAACAAAAAGCGCTTTTGGTCTTCCAAATGCAATGTTGATGTTTTCATCTAACTATATTCAGACAACAGTTTATTTTTGTAGTCTTAGTACCTACTAAAGAAACCACATGTTTCACAGTAGTGTATCAACGTGATTTATAAAGGTTTGTTCACTAATCTTCATTTTCACCGGACATCTCACCTCTCGACAAACCTAATTTCACTCTCCACAAATTAACAGCACCAATCAGCGCCGAGCTAATTGCCCAACAAGTGTACATTCCCACGTAAACAGAAGTATCGCGTGCGCAGCCCACCTGCGCAGGCGCACAAGACGGACAACACTCTCACGCGCACTTGTAGGTTCACACGGTGACAACCAACCCTAGACTTTAGTACAGAAGGCTCACTCTAAACCTTTCACAGGTATTGTACTGTCACAGTTTTGTTCGACAGTAAGGCTACGTCCTATTCAAACGCGATCATTGCGCGAATATGCGATCGTCGCGTTCATATTTTACTTTTTAATCAGAAAACCGGAAATTGACGAAATCGGCGCGACAACGCGATCAGGTTCATCGAACAAAAAGTGACATAGTTGGGGAAAAGATCAAAATGAAGGTCACTGTGTTGCAAAATCAGAGGTAACATAACTGTAAATGGACTGATCATGGAGTATTTAGCAAACAATGTTTTCTGTAAAAGAGGGTGAGATCATCAAAGCAGTACGATGGAGCGTAAAGAACTGCTTCGACCCTTTGCTAAATCCAAAAGAATACTTGGGAAATGATACAGTACACTATGGGTATGGAAAATCAAGGGTTTACGCATGATGATAACGCTAAGACCATGCTGATTATACTCATATGCATTTCGTAAAACACGCTAAGCAAACGGAGTTTTTGACTGCATTGACAAGCGTTTTGATCGCGAAAGCGTCGGTCAGTTGTCAGTGGCCTGGGATATTGGCTGGCAATTTCAGCTTTTGACAGTTCTTGTAATCTTCCGTTTTACTCTTTCGCTAGCAGAGTCACAGAGTAAGAAACGTTTCTTTACTCATGTGGCAGACTCGAGTCGAGTACAGCATGTGGAAAGCGAACACTCTGCGAGCTTTGAACACCCCTCGCTGTTATCGTGTTTTGTCCACAGTGGGTTTTCTGTATTTCCCTGCGTTCACACGACAACACCGTCACCGGATAGACTCCTGTTTGTTATAATTGGGTGATTAGTGTAAATGACCGCTTCCGTGTGTGGCGATTTGATTTTGACTTTTGATTTCGTTGGGGAGGGTAGTTCAGTGTTTAGATTGATGTTAGTGATTTAGTAGATAGTGTTAAGTGTTTTTTGATATGATTGTGTGACTTTTTGGCACGTCTTGATTGATTCTTCATTTAGTAAATGAATTTTTTTTTGTATTTCATAGTAATCGGCAATTTCTACCAGCGCAAAAGGTATATAGCAATTTCTTGCATTGAAAAATTTTATTTCTAAAAACCACAAAATCTATAAAAATCTACTTTCACTGTCGATATTTTTTTCTTTTCCTTATTAATTTAAATTTTTCCTATCTTTATCTATGTTTTTTAAATTAATGTTTAAAAATTTGGTGACAATAAAACAAAATTAATCAAAATCCAGAGAGACATCTTTTATTCCTCATTAATATTTAATTTTTTTATACAACTCCATACATTCTCATACACACACCGACATTATTTTACAACCGTTCACTGTACATATTATTGCGAATAAATACATTGCTTCTCTTTTTACTAAATGTTTATGCTTTTTCTTTATTTTGTTGTAAATTAAAACAATTGCTCGATGTGTAAACAATTGATTGTAAAGTAACATTTTCATTCTTTGATAATTTAAAACGTTTTGTTATCATAGTTAATTCATGAATTAATAAGAGAGAGATTTGTCTTATCATTGATAATTTTACATTAGCGCTTAATAATAGGTCCTTGTCTACTCATTGACTGCGATAGACTGATTAAATTAATGTTACGTTACAAGCAAATGTTCTATTTTTCAAACTTATAAGATTACCATGACAATTCCATAATTTGCATCAATTACAAATTCAAAAATATCTAAAATGACTATGGTCATACGAAAAAATTAAAATAGATATATTTTATTAAAAAACTCGTTGCGCTAAAGATTATAATTTATAAATAAAACTTTTCTGTATAGTTACTATTCTTATATAATTTGTATTTCTCACTATTGTTTATACATATAGACACACAATAAGTAAAAGAACAAAAACAATTTTACTCAAACATGTTTTACATTTTTACTAAAAAGAATAAAATTATTTGTAAAAGTTGTTTTTTTTTAAGGAACGATACATACCTATAAATGCTTTACGGAATCAGTAAATAAGAAAATACGTATAATTACGTAAATATTTGAGTTATTACAGCACCAGTCGAAAATTAAAAGAAAGAACCTCGTCCAATCGTATTTGTTGTACATCTGCCTATTTATATTTTAAACTGGGAATGTTATCCGACGCAAAACGTGTAGAAAACAACTTTAGCAGAAACAAAAACAAAAAGTTTATGTACAAGAAGTATCATTAGATCACCAGGTTTATTAGATAATTTTAAATGTTTGAACACGTCTTCTGTCTTGTCTCTGATATGCTATCCTCGGGTAACTCCCAGTTTAAAAACTTGAGAATGCTTCATATCTACTTAGCCGTATAAAAAGATTTCTCAATCTTCGAAAAACTTTATCTATCTCTATACATATAACTACACACCAACATTGCACGACCGATGTACATATTATTGCGTTATCAATCCAAAATTGCTTTTCATACAATTTCTACACAGGAAGAATCAGAAAAAATATATATAAAATTAAAAAAATCCATCCATCATCGTAGAAAACTCTTAACTATCAATTTACAATAATAAAAACATTTTTTATTTACAATATTAAATAGTAAACTATTTTTACAGAGGAACAAAAAAACTTGAACTAATACACTACGGACCCCACTGAACATCGTTACTTCATATCTGGTATGCTACACTCTTGTCGTATATTCAACAGATTGTCTATCATCAGGGATTTTTGCGCGTTTTTCTGAGTCTCCGAAGTCGTTTCGAACTCCTCGTTCGATTTCGGAGCATAGAAAGCTGATATGGGATCGAAGGTTGGATCGGCTCTCTCGCTTTCCCTGCTGGTTCTGGACCCGAAGTACTCTTCGCTCGCTTCTGTTTCGTGGAATTCGCTCGAGGAGGTCACTGCATCCTCAGGCTGGGCTTCGCGCTGGTACCTCTGGAAAGGGTCGAACCGCTGGCTGGGCAGGTACGGCGGGAAGCCGTAGGGCGTGGATCATGCCGCTGCCAGCTGCCTCCACATCGTATGTCACATGGTCGCCATGTAAGGCCAAGAGAAGGAGCTTCCGGAGAGTAGCATGTCCCTGATGAGGGTCTCTATGGGCGTCTTGCCGACGAGTCGCACGAAGAACAGCTGTTCTATGACTTGAGAACTGACTGTCCTTAGGGAGGGCAGTCGTAGTAGGAGTTTGCCGAACCTGGTGGGCTGGTTGGGGTACTGACTCCGGCAGTACTCCTCGAGGGCGCACTGGGACTTCTCCTGTAGGCTCTCTATGTGTGGCACGTCTGATAGGCCGCACGCATCTGGAAGGAAGAAAGGAAAACGTTAGGTTTTTGGATTGATATTTATGTTTTATTTTGGACTTTGGGAAATAATCAGACGGACTCTGTGAGTATCTTAAGGAGACGATAACCGACTTTTAATGATTTTATACTGAAGATCACGTCTAAACGAGTAATGTTAATGATTTAGTTTTTTTTTTTTTGTCAGAGCTTTTTCTTAATAACATAATATATGATTATATTACATAGTGTTAATTTGTAAAGTTATGTCTAGCGCGGATAAAAAACTGAGAATCACGCAAAACCTATCTAGCGTATTTTTATGAAACCTTCACCATTTTAAAGCTAATTTAATTATTGATCTTTTAGTATACGTATTTTACCAAAATACCTTTTTTTATGTATAAAAAATTAATAATTCGTCTAATTTGGGACAGCGCTCCTTGATGGGCGAGTCCTATTACTGGCTGGACATACGACGTGTTGCGTCACTGGCATATATCTGCGTCTTAAATGGTGAAAGAGAGATTCTTAGTTTATATTCTCTTATCTATTGGTTATCCTTCTTTTCCCCAAGTTTCCCTCCAGTCTGTTATACCTTTGTTTCTCCAAATTGACGTCATAATCTCTTATTATTGTTTTTAATGCATCGTAAATCTATTTTATGCCCCTGTAACGGCGAAAATACCTGTGCTTATACTAATGTTGCCATCAAAAAAAGGTTTAATGTAATAGAAAAACGTTTACTACATTTAACTTGGTTATTTTCGCTTAATATTACGTTTTGTCAATAAAATCAAGTCTGAAGCTTTAAGGGTGCTGGCACATTGACCAGCATTATAGAAGAGCGTTTAAAAAAAAATGGTACGTGTTTTAAGGTACCTGGTACCCTAAGGTTCTGTAAACTGCAATAGTTTGGTTACCTTAATTCTATTTTCTTGGTCAGATAACCCAATATTTAACAGTTTTCATAATAACCTGCACCCCAAATGCATTCATTATTATTTTATGTGTTGTAATAACTTCTAAAGAATCCTAATTAACTGTCAGTTGGAATTTGAAGCCTCTATTATCAGCGGGTTTCATCATGTTACCGCAAAAGCTTTGTATTCAGACTATTAGCACTTATGTGTTAAATTATCGCACCAAGGCGTCAAAGGTATTATGTTATTTCTTAACGATGAATTCGATGAATCCATAGGGGCTTATTACGGTGTGCTTATCGTGGAAATCGCATATTGCCACAATAAATTAAGTATCATAATAATTGATGCAGTGGCGATTGCCGATTGTGACGAACTTTATATTTAAACTTAATGGAAAATAACGAAAAAAAAAGTAATTTTAAGGCTTTTTTTTCACAATTTCCCATACCTACACATTTCAATAGGAAAAGAAAAGTAGTTCGCGCTTGAACCTCGATACATTTACTAATAAAACTAAAAGTTTGAAAAGCGAGTGTTGATTCCATGAGAATCACTGGAAAATCGCGTTCAATGCGCTGTTATTTTGCCGCGTGTCATCCAATGTGTGGATTTCCTAAGATTAAATAAACAAATCTATGATTTATGTCTTTAATGGCGTGATGAAGAAGTTGGGTCATCGTACCAAGGTTTGTGTTTGTCATAGAGGTAAACCATGAAAAACATGGTGTTGAGTCACTGTTGAAGTAAACTCTTAGTTGATATGTCATTGGAAAATATTGTATTGGATAGATTTTAAAACGAATTAAGAGAGGTATAATGCAGGTGACCTTTATCAAACAGTAAGATATATTAGGCGAATAGATAAAAAGTTCTTTCAGAATAAAAGTTACAGTAGTCACCTAATAACTGGGTTCTACAAAAACTATTTAGAGCGAAACATTTCACGTCTCTTTGCTGCTACAAAATGCATAAATGATTTATAACCATAATCCCTACAACTCGTTACCCAAAAAATAACCGTCCTCAAAATCTTAAAGAAAGCTCAGGATTTCGGAAGTAACCGAAAACAAAGACAAGATTAATCCTTGCTACCCTCAAATAAAAACGAATAAGCATAATAACCCGTGAATGGTTGCAGGGACGTAGGGCCCGTAGGTCGTAATGCGATTAGGCCCCCGGCGCATTGGCGAGGCACATTAATATTTTTTATTGTTATATACTAAGATATGGCTCGGTAAACAACAACGTCGTTATGAGCTCGACCAGATGTCTGCTTCAGTGGCTCTGGGTAAGTGTTATGAATGTCGGAGCTGATTAGTGTGGATCGTCTCTTGTTTTGGGTGGAGAAATATAGTAAGTGATATGCGGAGCCGTTTGCGCACTTATACGTATTCGGTTCGTATTCGATTTGTAAATTCTCATTTTGAGTGGTTTTTTGACGGATCAAAACCGAGTATATCAAACAAAAAAAAAATCAAATACGTGAATTTCCCGTCCGTTTTTTTGACGTATTGATCACGAATCTAATACGAACCGGATACGGAACGCTAACGCCCCTAGATTTTTTTTGGTCTTTATTTGAATGATTTCTGTCTTTAAAGTAAGAAAATGAATCCTTTGATGCTGCAACGTTTAGTTACAAACTGGCTATTTAACTGGCATTGCAAATTCGACACGAAGGACCAAAATTTTATTTGAGCAGAATTATATCCGAATGTCTACGCTCAATAACTTAGGCTCCCTTCGCGATATTATAATAGATATGGAATAGTAATCCCCTAGTCGAATGGGCCGGTGAAGCAAAGCAACTGACTGTATAACCTGTATGCAGAAGGGTGAATGAAGATCAACATTTTTGTGGCAGAATTTGGGCAAGTAATGTATACAGAAGTTAACTGCCATAGGTTCAGCTTATGAATGAATGAATGAAATGCACCGATCCCAGCGTGGTTTAACCAGACTCGGCTCCAGGGGCTAATGCAAATCATGGGGATCTTCATGGGGCTACAGAGGCCATTGCATATCAGGGAGTAGACCGGGTGGTACGGTAATGGTAAGGGAGTCGTGCCCTTAGGATATGAAGGGATTTGCGAGCCACACCGGATATGCATCCTTGAGTAGCCAATGCTCAGCTTATGATTCTAAAAATAGGAAGGATTATATCCAATAGTATTCAGCCAAGTCTTCACCCAGCGACAAGGTTATAAAAACGCTAATCAACCTCCGTACATCTAATGAAACAAGTTGTATGTTCAACTAACATTAAAACTGACAAGTAATCATCACGGGTAATTATAAATTAACCTACTTGTGCGATGAGAATGCTTCAAGTGGGTAAGACAATTATCTGTTTGTTAATTCAGGTTTATACTGGAAATATTGGTAGTTTGCTGGTGGAAGTAACGTGCATTGTACTGAGATTTAGTTGGAGTAAACTGCATAACGGTCACGGGGTGGTAACGGCCCGACTTGTTGGTTGTACGAGTTGTTGGTTCGCTCGATCCCAGGCAGGCGATTTACTTTGTATAAATAATTTCAACACCGCTGCTCTCAAAACGATGAAGGAAAACATTGTGAGGAAACCGGCATATCCAAAAATTCGAAGGCATGTGACATCCGCTCTGGGCCCCCCGTGGTAGATCACAGCCCACTCGACGACCATAACTCTTTGGACATCTTGAAAAAAGCTAGTGCTTATGATTTACGAAATTTTATTGTTCTTGGTATAATGAAACTTTCGAACTGATGAGTGATACTTTTGACAGAACAGGAGAGAGTTGCAAGGCGACTAGAATGACAAAAATTAAGAATGATAAGGTAATATAACTGTAAGTTTCCATAGATGCTGCTAAGTCCAAGACAACTACAGAACCTAACAAAGATAATATTGATGATCACACTACATAACACAACAACACCCCACTATATCATGTTATCAACCAAAATGACGTCATAGGAGGCCCGAAGCTCCAACAACCTACATTTTCATTCAATAAAAGGCAACTATTAATTCTAATTCGTGCGTCTACGCTTCGCAGCGTCTTGGGACAAGATGACGCAATCCTGGGACCATAATTGTGGTCACTTGTCCTAATTGTTCCAGCGATGCCACTAAATGGTGACAGCTGCTTGATAATTGATACACTTTGCCTGCACGAAAGAAACTCTACCTTATCAATATAGCGCCAAAGTTGGTTTTAGGCTGGGAGATCTCAAAGAAAAGAACACAAAAATCTGTGGAAACGATTTGGAGGTTTCAGCTGCAGTGTTAAAGTTGAAACTTGAATAGGGTATTTTTGAGTTTATTGAAGGTGTTGTGAGGCGTTTGTTTGTAAAGCTGGACAATAAGTTATGTAATTTGCATTTCCGCGCAAAATGACGGAGAAAGATGGCTTAATATGGCAAATGAGTAGTTGTAAAATAAGGGCTTGAATACTACCATCTTGACTAGCTAGCATATATTATTTATTAGAGGTGAAAGACAAACATAAGTTTTGTGCCACAAAAGAGAACACGATTCGGGCGATTTAAAAGAAAGCGTTTTGCTTATTAATATTATTACAAGCCTGTGATGTCCCAATGCAGGGCAAACCATTCTCTCTTTCCATTTCTCTCTATTCTTCTGTTATATTAAGTCTATTTTTGGCACTTATCAATAGAAACCCCAAGACTCGAATGATTTTAAAGATGATATTGATTGCCTCGCGTTGGTCTAGTGGGCGCAAGCGCTGTTGTCGAGCATGAGGTCCAGTGTTATTGGAATTTCTCAGTAGCAGCCCGGTGTCTGGATTTGTGCCCGGTTGATGGCAATAGGCTCGCCCCCTATTACATGGGACTTACACATAACTGGCGAGATGTGGGTGTACTATAAGTACACCTCTGCCCAACTCTCCGGAACACAATTTTATAGACAAAATCAATTTTTGTTACGAAAAGGACCAACTTTTTTTAAATCCTTCACAAACAAATCCTACGAAAGCAGAATAGCTTCCTTCATTTAAGAAAGCATCTCTCCACTAACTTGGGTAGTTAACTACGACGATTGAAAGCCACACGAAGGAGGTCAAGAGTAGGCAAGCGAAGCAGGTGGCTGCTGAGTTCAACTGACTCTTAATAGCTCTAATAGAGCGATCTTCTGCCGGCGTAAAGCTATAGCTTTCAGGCAAATCTATGAGGTTTTTACAAGTGTAAGTAAGGAAATAAGAGTTAGTAAGAAATCTGGAAAACCAGGTTCTTCAAGAATATACTTAGATAAGACCACCATGATTGTTCTTTTGGGACAAAATCAAAGCTTAGCAGTGGAGTAAGAAACTTTAATTTCGTCGGTGAGACGGAATTACAGGGAATATACTTTTCCTCGCGCACATGTGGGAGTTGCGCGAGGAGGCGAAACGCCGGGGTGTAACTCCGCTGCCGCGAGAAATCACGGCACAGCGGACAGAGCTCCGGCGGGATCTCATGGCGGCATGGAGTGTACGATTGTCGCAACCCAGCGCTGGGCACGCCACAATTGCGGCGATAAGTCCCCTCTTTGAGGAGTGGCTTGAGAGGCGCCATGGCGTCCTCACCTTCCGCCTGACGCAGGTCCTCACCGGACACGGTTGTTTCGGGAGGTTCCTGTTCCGCGTAAGGCGGGAGGAAACGCCCGGGTGTCACCACTGTGTGGATCGCCCGGAGGACACGGTGGAGCATACGGTGGAGGTCTGCCCAGCTTGGGCGGAGCACCGCCGTGTCCTCACGGAGGCGATCGGCGGCGGCGATCTCTCGCGTCCGGCCCTGGTTCAGGCCATGGTTCGGAGCGAGAGTGCATGGGAGGCCGTCACCTCCTTCTGCGAAGCAGTTATGCTCGCGAAGGAGGAGGCGGAGCGCGCGAGGGAGATGCAAGCTGCACGCCCTCGCGGCCCTAGTCGCCGCAGGAGACGCCCCGGGCGTCGGGAGTCCAGAGCCGACTTCCGGCCACCGTAGGCGCGGGCTTGCGGACGGTGAGCAATGGGCAGCTCGCCGTCCGATAAGGACCAGGCCCGTGTCGATGGCGCGTTGTGTTCCACGCGCGCCTCAAAGAGATGTCAGCACCAACCGACGGGGTCGAAAGACCAATGCCTGCTGGGGTTGCGGGTTTGTCCGAAAGGGATAACGCGGCCCCGGCACACAGGCAACGGAAGGAACACGGGTGGGTTTTAGTCAGTAAAAGTCTGACACACCCTCTCGCTCTGCCCAGAGCGGGAGAAGTCATTTGATGATTTCCCACCCTCAAAAAAAAAAAAAAAAAAAAGGGAATATACTTTTGCCTTAAAGAATAGTGGAATTGTCTTAGAACTTTTTGAACCCCAAAGTAACATGATTAAGAGTTCAGACTCATTAATGCAAAGCTGATCCAATATGTAATTTCAATTGAAGTGATATTTATCTCAAAGAAGAATCTATATAGAAAACAAAAGAGATTTGAAAAAAGCTCATAATTTTCAAGATACAAAAAATTAAGAAAAAAAAAGGATCAATTAAAAAAAACGCACAGAAATTCCAATTTCCCCAAACAATCCAAGGGCAGGCAATCTCAACCCTGCGCTATCAAATCGAAAGGTGTACGACAATGATCCAAAAGACCAAAGATCAGGCAAAGACGGTGCAATAGCAATTAACCCTGCGCCCGCCGGACATCGTAACAATGTAATATATTTTAATTGAAACGACCCCGCCGTAGATGCAGTAAATATTGGTCGGAATGAACGACTGGACCTAATTGAATGGATGAAGGAGTGTCGTGTTAAATTTTAAAGTAGGTTCTGAATGAGTGACGTCATTCGTTAGTTGTGTAATTGTTGATTGTGATGATGTTGATATGTTTAAGGAGCTTGTTTTGTTTTGCCAAGGAACATATGTTTTTGTTGTGGTCTAAGATTTTCCACAGAGAAATTGAATAACTTTCATTCTAAGTAACATTACTGGGATTCCAGGCCAGCCAAGTTTATGAGGGTTCTCAGATGAAACAACAAAACCACAAAGATGGAGCATTGTTTTTTTGATATAATTTTTATTCGTGCCCAATCCTGTCTTTACTGAATTTAAAAACTTAACCAATTCGTAAATCTCCAACAAAATTGTATTTTCTTTAAAAATCGTTCTAAAATTTATTTGAAACAAACCCAGTAGGTACAGACAGCGCACACTAATAAACCCTGCATGCGCATGATTCGAAGCCCGTTCTTAAACAGTATTGATGGTAATGTCAACAGATTTGACCCAGTGAATCAATGTTCTATCATGACCAATGAATGCTTATAAACTTATAAGTTTGCCTCTTGGCGCCGATGAGTCGAGGGCTCAGTTTATAGTAGGTATTGATAGCCTGGGTGAAGTTCTTTGTAAAGGTATTGATAACGAAGAGGAAATGATTGTCAGTGATTATACAAAGGTTATGGATGAAGAAGAGATTTTTAATTTAATGAAGGCATATATCCATGCGATGAACACTGGTAGAAACGTGGATAAGTGGCAATCAAAAAACAATGCTGTGTATAAGAGCTAAGGATTGGATTTCAATGGTTGTGTTAAAAAGCAATGACAATTTTTTAGAAATGCATAAGCCCAGAATATAGTCGTCACTCCGTAAGTGTTTTTTTAGATGATGATTTTGCGAAAGATAAAGAAAAAAAAAATCGGTAATGGTCAATGATGATATTAATATAAACTTGATGCCTATTGTCCAATGGCAAAAATTTCGAGTAATTTAGAGTAGCATATACAAACAGAGGTCGTAACAATTGTTTGTTAGCGAGCCAGATAGTCGAGTAATTTAATGTATCAATCATCATTAAACCAGTTGGTTGTAATTTTGTTGATTTTGGCTTCGTTTTCATTATTTGTATGTTCATTTACAGCTGTGACATTGTTTGTATCTTTGAATTTAGCTTAACTTTCAATCTCGTCATAAAAGGACTTCATAAAATCTCTTCTTCAATTGCGAAGCTGTCTGCTGTCACTGCCGTCAGAGTGACCTAAGTTATTACCAAATGGAATATGAATAAATCGTTATTCCACAAACCAATTGCCCTCCAGATTTCAGTGTGACGAATCTCATTGACTCTCATTAAATACTCGACTAAAGGGTGATAATCGAGAATTAAATCGATGGCCCGCATCGATGGCGAGTGTAGCGTTTATGAAAATAAAATAATCGTCGCTCATTAGTCGATTTACGGGTTATGCGGGTGTTTATAGTGACACGCTTTTTATATCAATGGCTCTTAACTTTCATCGTTCCGTTGATTGTATTTAATTTGTGTTGTGTTTTGTTTTTGGTTTATTTTCTGAGTGATTGGAGCATTTTTTATCATTTGGGAGTTTATAGTGATTGTAATTGGCCGTTAAATGATTCTTGTATTGGCCGTTACTAATTGAACTGTACGCTCGTCTACGTTTTGAGGTGCTCAAGTTAAGCATTTCAAACATTTGGTATTTACTTTACCAATATCAAGTCTATTAGAAGCTTACAGATAATCGAAACTCAAAAAGTAACAAACAAAATAATCCGTTTAAAAACCAACAAAAGTTCATAACATTATAACAAATATCTATTAATCCTAACAGACCATAAACGTAATAAAAAGGCCACAAAATGAAAGAGCAAACAGCCGTCTTTAGAAATCTATAATCTTTTGATGCAAGGAGGCGTAACTGCAAACTGTAGGCGGCAAAGCAGATGTTTGTTCAGCGTCCGAGGATGGACGAAGAATGTCCGACAATAGACGAAGCGGTACACGATATAAAGATACTTCAAGAATTTGGTGAACACTTTGAAAATATAGGCTTTATCAATGAATGTTCAACGTAGGCTATCGAATTTATGTGCGTTTGATTTGATGCATTTTTGAATCTGGTTTTGGAACAGGTTGTGGACTTATTTGGTTTTGCTTATGTTAACTAAGGTCCTAAACATAATACTAGTAAAGGTGTACCCGAAAGTTGTAAAGCTCGCTTTTGGAAGTTCTTTGAAAATTTTTAAAAACATTATTGATTTGATCATGATGACTCAAACTAACATTATTTCCAGTTTAGCACTTCCTTACATGACATAAGATTATTACAAACGTAACCAATACTCTCTACCCATTTAAGACACCCAATTCCACATTTTAGGGCACGCTCCACCCGATAAAATCTTGAACGGTTTTACAATAATAAAATAATCTTGTAAGTAGATCGGAAATAGCGAAGCAAATTTAGCTACCACAATAGGCCCGTGGTGTTTGTCACCAAGATTGGGATCTTGAGAATAACACCCTTCTTATCTGGTACCTACGAGATGTTTATTTACGTTTATAATGTGTTGTAAAATAGATATGCTATTTGCGTCTTCTGTTCGGTGTGTCAAGTCATTTTTACTGTCAGAAAATGGACATTTTCTTGGTTATAATAATTAGGTTACTTTCTTCTTCAGCTCGTCATTGCTATTTCAGTTTTTAGGTAAGAAAATTCAAAGAAAATGTGGAAATTAGTAACCTACCAAGTACTATTAGGTAGGTATAGGATACTTTTAGCTCAATAACCCCATAGTAAATTAATAGCTACTTACTTATTATTGAACAGTAGCCAACTATAATGGAAAAAACCGTAAGCGATCCGAAAACGCAATTACTGATAAGTAATATTCATTTGTTACATCGGACATTTAGCACATAGACGTCGGCAAAATGATTCAATGAATAGAAGAAAAAATACATCTAACTTTTATGACAGTTAATAACATTGAAAAGTATTAAATTCAAAAGATTCCTAACAATAGATCAATAGACACAAATTGGACGTCCATAGGAACCATAGACACGTGTCCGAAAGAAGAAAAAAAAGAGACGGCCAGCTTTATCGAACAACGTTGTATTTACTGTTATGAAAATTTAATATCGAACTTTGTCACTCTTAAAATGAAGGAGGAAGGATGTAATTTATTTAGCAGATATTTTGAGAAATGCATTGTAATGTTGGTGATGTCAAACAGCATCAAATGGCGCGAAAAGTGAAAAAATGTGACATTTTAGCATTGTGAAATAAAATTTTAAATAAACACCTTTTGAGTGGGCGTTAGCGGAGTATTTGTAAATAGGTTTTTGTTGATATTACAATGGTATTTTTAACAACGGTTCCCTGCGGGGGTGTTGTCTGACAGTCTCGTAATGTTGCCACGTGCTTTTAATATTGGCATTTGTATTGTTGCTATGACAAATAATAATAATTTGTAGTTACAGTTTACCTGGATTTTGTGCCCAACTAGTGGCTAAACATTTTACTTTATTGATGCAATTTTATTATGATTTAATGACTTTAATTTAAAAATCAATGTATACAGATCAAGCTTAGCCGATTAAGTAAATCGAAAGAAGATTATTCCAGTCAAATGACTAATCGCTTATCATAAATTATAGAGCAAAAAAAGTATAATTCAAACACTTTTTTTCCTATTTCACACAATGATATTTAAAACGAAATCGAATCACAATAAAAAAGTCATCAAATTAAACTTGATAGGTATTAAGCAGACAAAAACCGTTTAATCTTGGAAGCTAGAACCGTCCACGGAAAATTGATATGTAAGCATTCCATAAATAATACTAAGAAGGCATTTATTGTCCATGGTCAGCGATCGCTTACCATTTTAGGCGTGAGATTGTATAATATTTTAGTGGCTACGTCATAAACGAGAATACACCTCATCCTGTAAATTAAATCAGCAAATTGGATTTACCTAATACGGATAATAAGTTAAGGCAAATCGCATATAACTTCTAAGACACGTAACATAATACCATAAAGGTGCGTGCACATAATATTGGCGCGATATCGCACGATCGCGCGGCATAAACAACGCGGCGGGTGGCGCTACCGACGCGCCGAGGTACCAACTACACTTTACGACGTCACAAAAATACTCGCTACCGTACCGACCTTTACAGCACCTATACAATATTACCAAGTAAAAAATAAAATTATTCGATTAAGAAATTACAAAAATTGTTGAAGAATATTGTCCGGCGTTTATGTGAATTCTTTAAACATAATGATTATTGTAACGGCATCTTGAATGACATACCTACATAATTTTAAGATGTATATGCAGAGAATGCGTCGCAGTTATCGTGGAACTGTCTTTTTAATAGAGTCATATTGTAACGGGACTTGATAATTTTTGAGAAAATTCAAGTTCTAGTCTTTACAGTTTACTGCGTAACGACATATAAACAGTGCTGAGGTAACGTACAACGTACCTATTAAGTCGACAGGACTTAAGTGTGCTGACTTTTATTTATATTCAGCACATTTAAGTTTCCAGTAAACAGAAGGAACTGTTATAAGTTTATGGTCCTACTTGTATGCGTTAGGAACATAATTCTCTCACATAATTACAACTTGGAACTGCTTTCTTAACAACGTAACTACATATAATTTTCCACCCCATTCCGATACGAAAATTCATTACATTTCCCTCAAACCCTTGCCTATTCTCTAAAAGGGCAAGAAGTAACCCGTCAGGTCACGCGACGTCACACAACAAAGCACGTCCTCCTGAACAGTCATTTGACTGACAAAAGAACAATACAGTTCCCAAGTGGGTCAGGGAGTCGTTCACAACACTAGCCCGGTGTCACGTCACTGATAGCGAGGTCCCGAGTTCGTCCCGCATAATGGCAAGCTGACACCACGCAAGACGGAATGCGGTCAGTGTGTATGTTGCCTTAGTTCGTAGCGTTTTCTTTAACCTAACCGATGAGTACTTACTATCACAAAAAGTTGGGTACTGTAGAGAAAATAAAGCCCATATTTAGCCAATAGATTCCGATATATCGTAGTAGAGAAATTACCTATCAGAGCCTTATTTGTCCGTAGATCCAAAGATTAGATGCTATCTCCGAGAAAATATTCTTACACATACATACATACATACGAACTGTCAAAACCATTAGTTAACCTTTCAGCTTTGTCGCAATCGGGTGAAAATCCAATAAGTTAATATTGGTATTTATTGATTGGGTATTAATTAGTCGGGCCATTTTATTGAAATAATTAATTATGTTGTTTATAAACAGACGAAAGGTTAATCAGTAGTTTCCGTTGATTGGATCTGATTGATTCGATTTTTATGATGATTACAATATTGGAAAGATATTTTTAGGTTATCTGATGTATTACAGAAGTTATAGTCAATTATAGAAACGGTTGTCAAATATTTATAGACTATAGCTTATGACAAATTATGTTTTTACATTTGTCATAATTTTAGAAATTATGACAAATGTAAAAACATAATTTCTAAAGCTATGATTCATTAAATATTGCAACAGGTTCTGGTGGTATATCATGTCACACCCCTACATATTATAGTTTAATAATATTCATCCAATCAAATAATAAAAATAATATAACATCGTAGTTTCTGTAGAAAGTTTATTACCAGCATAGTGATAATCATGGCATTTAGAATAACCTACTTCCCAGTTTTATGATATCCAATATAAAACCTTTTTCTTTTATACTCCATCAAAAGGAAGTTGTAAACACCTCATATACATGTAAATAGCGCCAATCAATTTGAAAATGGACATTAAATCACATATTTCTGTTTAATTCCGCTTTTCATTATGTTAAAAGGTATAACATTTATCTTAAATGATACGGAACGAATACAAATAGCGTATAATCAAACAACACTACGCTGATACTATAAACCAGGCTATTATTTTCGCATAAATTTTCAACGAGCGGTGTCACAAAACGTACATCTTGTACTGTAGGACCAATAAACGAAACGTGGATTAAGTTTCGCTACAAATTCCATTGCTAGCACCACACCGATTGCAATAACATAAATTTAGTAACAAGGAAAAATGCAGAAATGTACAAGAAATCCGAAATAAGTATCCCAACATTAATTGGTAGTCGGACCCCAACTAACGCAAGTGCCGTACGCTGTGAGTTTGTAGCGGCGCGCGGCGTCCCATCGCATCGTTGTGATAACATTAATGACGTCGTAAACCTGCCCCGCATCGCTAGAGCGAGATAGAAACAACGCAGATACGCGAGAACGCGGAAGAATTAGCCTTCACTAACGATGGAGTAAATCACCTGTTAGGCTGGATCCTAGCTTTAGTAGTGAGATTAAATTTAAAGTAAGCTTAAATCACACGACGCATAGAAAACTCGTTTCATGCCGTTGATTCGTAGCTCACGCCATGAAGAATTTGATGTCCGGTATGAATTATCAAAGCGGTGATTAATACTGAAAATATTTACACACCCACGTGAATACATTAATCCTCTTTAATTCACAATTTGGATGCTAAAATGTTTCCATTTACGTACTAAAAAGGTATTTTTAAAATACATAAGTTAATTATTCCCCCGTGCGCGTCTGTCCATCTGGGCGTGTTTAATTTGAATAACAAAGAGGTCTGACCGCGCGCTCGTGGCGGAAAAACGAAAGATTGACACACACTCGTGTTCGGGGGCGAGCCACCGATTATGATATGTGGCGCGAATCAGAATAAAGGCATTAAAAGCCAGAATTTATTAGCTTGTAACGAATAGCTATTTGGAAACATTCGAACTGACGCATCAATAGATATTATATTAGAAAAATGCACATATTTTGAGGCGAACCATACAGCTTTAATCTATTAGATTAGATACTATTTTGATATTAGTTACCATTTAGAAGACAATACCAAGTTATGGTTGTTATTTGTTTTCTGATTTTTCTCCTGTACTAAGGTTCATTTTGAAATCAAAAGCACGTTACGTTGTGCCATGCACTATCTAGCCAATGAGTAACTATCACCGCCAATCTCCATAATAGACACTTTGTTCTTGGAAACAACAATATTTGCCGGAGGGAAAAATAAATTGTCCTATTTGTTTTTGGTATTAAAACATAAATCTTTCCCCATCATAAGTATCTATAAGTTTCCATTAAACCCCCATAAAATACACACATATAACTTGCCGCGAGCAATTTTTTGATGAATGAACACATCAGTACGGGAAGCATTGACTGATGGGAGCGCAACAAAGGGCCGATCTTTGCACTTTGACATTCGCGGTTTAATCACGTACTACAAGCTTTGTAGTGGCGATCGACGAAGATCAGTGCGCACTTGACACCGACGATACCTCTTGACAAAGTCACTTCAAGCGGATCGAAAGTGCTCAGCTTAACGTATTGTCTAAAACGTGTAACACGTGCTTCGGATCAATCTTTATCGATACTTTTGAACCGTCTATTATGGCACTAAGCTTTTAATAACAACAAAAATGTTGTAGCTTTTGTTTAAGATCGGAGATTATAATCGGTTCAGTAACGACTTAATTGTTGCTCAATTTAAAGATTAAACGCGATTATTGCTCATTGGGCATTATCTTTTGTGTTTTTTTAATGGAATTAACAAGTGGATTGTCTTTTTATGATGTAACTTGAACTGATTACGTGCGTGAACGGTGGTTTACAATCGATTCCGTTCGGTCTACTTGCGAACAGTAGGTACCTCTGAGAGTAGGTACTTAATGATGACATTAATGAGCGCCATTTTGGATATGGAATGAAGGTGACCTACGCTGAAATGAATGAACGATTCCAGGATCTGCCAGAGCTTTATTGCATTTGTTTTTATTGAACATTTTCGACGTGCATTTTCAATAACTAAACCTTTAAAAGCAAAACGTTCGTAGCATGAAAAGGAAAAATTGTAATATTTGAATACTACACTAGCGTACAGTTTCATTTGTGACACTGCTAACACTTAGCGTAGAGCTGGACACGACTGTACTACACGGAACGGGAGGACGGCTACTGTCCGAGTTGGAAACTAATGCACGGTTAGGGTTGCCAATTATTTTTTATCGATGTGTTTTTCTTAGTTCTAAGGACTGCTAAGTCGGAACAGAAAACATATTTCTTTCCTACAGAAATGTATTAAATAAATGAAATAAAATAAAAATATTTTATTGTCAGGCATCAACGCCCATAGGGTGTTAGTATTAAAGTAATATTAAAAAAAAAAAACTCTCTACTTAGGTACTAACGGTACGGTGTATTTTTCTGCAGTAATGCCATTAAGTATACACATTTTTCTTTCTTTCTACTAGTGAAAACTTTAGGGAACAGTTGTTGAATAGAAAATTCCTTAACTAGCGATGGAAAATTATCAGCAAAAGAAAATATTGTACAGAGTCTTGTTTTTATTGTATCACAAGGGTTTGTCCACGATATCTTATTACGTAAAAATAAGCAGATTTTTACATAATAAAATAACGTATTATTAAACAACCTATTGAAACTTCAACCAACTTACCTATCGTAGTCCAATTCGGAAGCAACCTACCAAAACCAGATCATTCAAAAATTTGCACCGTATCTTTTTCCAAACAAAAGAAAGAAAACCGTATCAACCCTAACCGCTGACGGGGTGAAATAAAGCTCTCCTGCCCGTCGACCGAATGGAGTGAAAAAATTCCAGTTCAAAAAGCCACGGACGGACCGACAAAAAGTCGCATTGTCGTACTACACGATGCATGTAGTGCGCGATTTTTTCGCCAGACTATTGAGGCAGTTTTGTTCGCTTTTTCGACCGTCTGTCTAGCTTTGAAGAGATTTTATAATGTATTGTTTGTGTCGATACGTTAATGAGAAATGATACGAACATAGTGTATCAAAAGAAAAAATATTTGTAAAAAAATCTTCGTACTATGTCTGAATTTCAGATAACATAAGGTAAGTACTCAGATTATATCGTAAATATGGCACGCGAGTTAGGTTTTTTATGTGAAAAAAAAACCTATGTATATAACAAAGAACCCTCTACCAGCTGTAAAACGATACAGCACTGATAACCGATAATTTAAAACGAGGGACACTAACAATAAGATTTGCCCTCAGGCACCCTCAAAAATCGAATTCTATTCAACGAAATATGACACTGGCCGCAACCCTCATTAGAGTTGCCACTTAATTAAATAAAAAAATATTTCTAACCGTATCACAGTTCGAATTTTGAAAATTAATAAAAATGTCAAGCGTGACTAAATATAATGACGTCAGTAGACCAATGCGGGCTCGTAGATTAAGAGGCGGTAATGGAATCGCAGTACCGTGAAAAAAGAGAAAAATGCCCGTGACGTCACACCCTCGGCCTGTGGCGCTGGCGTGGGGTGTCAGTGCGATTCAGCACTTTCGCAGAATAAGCTTAAACGTTGAAAACCCAATTTGACGGCTCGATTAGCACAGTCGGGTTTTTATTCACGTCACATGATTGATTTTCGTGATAAAGAAATGGGCTTGACTGTGAACGGCGAGAATAGTGTATAGTACAAAATATTGGTAACTAATACATTGCTAGACGGACGCTTTTCAACATGAATAAAATCATTTTCCAGACTCATTCTGAGATTTCACCAAAACGACTTGAAGACACGATACGTCAAATCAATACGTCACCACGCAAAAATCATAAAATTAACCATTCCTCCGCGCGCGTCAAAAAGCTCACTAATTACAAAATTAATTTCGCCAAACAAACGCGTCTTCCGCATCGGACGGGTCGCATTTCACGCGGGAACACGGTCCCGGCCGTGTTCGCCAGCCGTGCGGCCGAACATTCTGTGTAAGTCGTGCACAGGACGACCATTGTGCTCAATTCGGGTCCCAGTTAATTGTTTTTAATTCGCCAGTACTGTATTGTAACTCTTTTAATTACGCCCACGGTGCTGCGCTAATGGCGGCTTCGTGCGCGCCTGCGCCGATCACGAAAGTCCTTTTGTTTAATTGTACAGTTCTAAAGAGATGGGCTTCGGATAAGCCCCTGTGTGGGCAAACGCATTAGTTTTTAGTACTAATTATGGGTTTTATAAGGTGATTTAGTGTCATGTTTCGTTTTAATCAGTAAAATGAGAAATGATTTTTTTATTTGTTTTACGGGCGTGATTTTGGAGATTATTTTTTAGTTCGGAGTTAACGAACTGTGGAGTCATATTTTATAGTCTTAATAATTTTTATTTCCTTATTTGAAAAAGTCGTGATAAATAATAAAAACTAATGAGAAGACTACCGAAACATTTATATCGAATAAAAATATTCAGAATTATCATAAATTAGCGTCATAGACCTGAACCTACCTACAATGAACGACCAAAAGAAACAAAAACAGTCCATAAAACCAAATGACAGTCACAGAAAACAATTCAGAGTTCCCAAATACGGGAGAATATTTCCAATTTCTACTAAGCAGGCTCCCTTCGATTGTACTAAAGGCAAGGAGAGCACCACAGCAGTGTATCGGCCTCATTTGGTTAATTCGCCGTGTGTAGCTCCACAATTAAACAGCACAAAAGAAGAAGTTCGACGACAACGGAAATCACGACTCGATGATACTTTTAATGAGGTTTTTAGGCAATTTTATTTCTGAACTTTGTATGAACGGGAGTTTTAGTGTTAACTTTGTGTTGTGAAAACGATGGAATTTTATATTGTACCTATGAATATATTTCACTTTGTATGAAACAACGATTTACGATTAAAATCGACACATTCTTAATCAATACAACATTATTCAAGAAAACTGTCAGAAAATCCCCAATAAATTGACATCTCTTGTACTCCAAAACTCACTCATAAAAATCTCTGTTAACCCTAAAATTGTCGAAAACCTCATTCCTCAATAGGATAACCCGAATGCCTAAAGTGTGACAAGCCACAAACCTTGTAACCCTAACACGCGGGGAGCGACCCTCGGGTCTAAACGACCCGCGGTCGCGACGCAATCCCGTATCTACCGCGACTTTTGCCTCTACAATCCGGTGGGTTGACACATGGGTGTTACAAGTGGGATAAATCTGATGATTGTTTGAATAAAAGATTGTGTGTAAAAACTAACTTTTTATTTAAAATAAAAAGTGAGGTTAGTTTATAAACCTGTCTAAGTTATCGTAAAGCAAATTTTGTAACCGTCTTTAGATTTCATAATCGATTAAGGCACATATTTTTATCAAAAAGTAGTTCTATATCTTTTTTAAACCTCCTTTTTTCAAAAAAGGACATTCTGTGAATAATAAATATTTCGTGTCTAGACGCGAAGACCTGTAATTGGCTGTCAGATTATCATAGTGTTATTTTTCAACATTGTATTTAGCTGTAAGTCTTCCAAAGTCCTTAATTAATAAATAAATAAATAATACTCAAATATTCGTGAGTAATTTCATCAGATTTATCCACGACCTATGCATGCACGTATGCAGTTTTTTATCCGTCACCCCTAGGGGTGAGGATAATCATATCTGCACACACGTCACTTGAGTCGCGACACGTCGACTTGACACCCCTACACTGTCTGACCACTAATCATTGATCAAAAAACTTTTCAAAAGCATTTTAGATAACCGTTATTAAGTGTAAAATTGAATATTGCGAACTGTACTATTAAACGTCGAATTCTGTAGGGGAACTGTAACTTATAACCACAACAAAAAACTTCGCAACCAGTGATCAAGTAACCCTACGCTGCAGGGCACGCGTCAAAACGACCGCGAAAAAAATAAAATTACAGCTTCCCATTTACTGTTGATTACACTCGAGACAAAAAACCATGTGATTATTTTCACAAGGTATTAATCTCACGCGTCAAACGCGCGATTAACTTATAAATCCGCCATAATTGCGGGTACCGACAGATGTCGCTGGCGGCGCCGCCACTGGAATTGCGCGGGCGCATGCTTTATTATGTTTTTGTTCGGACAAAGAGTACCGCCTACGTTTGCTACTACTGTTTATTATTGTGACACATTTTAAGTTCGATATATTAACCTATAATAAAAACAGTTTTTCTAAAATAGATATAATGTAATTGAATAAAACTTGAAACTTTTATGAGCTTAGATTAAAAACAAGGCTTTTTATCTATAAGTAATAGCAATATTATCTTGATAAGACACCATCATTTGTGCACATTAAGGAATCTTGGAAACTTTAATATATATTTATAATGATTACCGAGATACCATGATGGGAATTATCGTTACCATATCGTAACTTTCTAAAATTAACTACTTTTAGATTGCTTACCTTAGAGGCGCCACCTTCGCAGTTTATAAGATATGATTCGCAGACGAAAATTAGGAAAACTTACTGCTACAGCAGTATTTATCCACAGTGATCAACTTCATTCCTTGTTCAACTTCTTAAAATACGAGTATATATAAATATAATAGCTATTCGTTTACTTTTCAATTTGTTTTTCTAAATAAGTAAAAAGTTTTCCAACCAGTTGTCAGTTTAGTTTAAGACATACGCTTTAATTGCCTTTTCTGTTTCCAATCCAAAGAGTTAAGTATTCAATTCTCTCTCCATTGACCACAAATTTCATTAAAAATCCGTTTTTTAACTACGATACACCGCTAGGTGTGGACAAATTTAATTAATTCGTCCTTGTAGCGCACGACCGCTGCATATTCATGCCGGTCACAGCTCGTTAGGTCGTCGACGGTCAGTATTAACAATCTGTCGCCGAGGGGTCCAGAATCCCGGATTTATTTGTAACTAGAGTTTTACACCGGGACTGTAATAGATGCCTATGTTGGGGCGAAATTTGCATCTGTCTGAAAATTCAATGGATGACAGAATAACGATTTGTGGAGACGAAAAAGTAAGGAGTTTTGTTTAGAACACACCATATAATAGGTACTAATGGTTTTAGATGTTATTTATCAACTTACATTTACCATTAAAAGTATGTGCGATAAATACGCGTATCCTAACTTAACAGATATTAACGTATAGGACTAATTACAAACAATGCATTCCTTGTGAACCTGCAAAAAGAATGGATCAAAACTTCAGGTTCAAAAGACCACTATCTATCACTAATAAGAATCTCGCCTAAAGCTTGAATATCAGCTTCTAAAACCAGAATGTCCGTATTTAACATCCTGCTAAGCAATCAAAACACTCAAAAACATAAGCACTAAATTCATATTCAACCCTAAAACACCTCGGCATCTAATTCCACATATCAATCAACTATTCATACATCCACAGAGGTGACAGTCTCCGAGTGACAGGCGGTGACAGGCCGATGCTCCCTTCCCTGCCACTAATGAGCAAACAAGCTCAAACGTGGACATAGGACATGCATCGTATGGTCTAGCGCACTCTTGGTGTTTGCTTTGCCGGAATCCGCTTTGATTTACTAAAATTGCGAAGTTTGCTTTTATTTCATTAGTAATTGGTTTTCGTTTATTGATTTAGTTTTTTGTAGCGTTTAGTAGTTATGTGTCATAATTTATCAAGCTCACGACAAATTTTGGGTTTCCATAACATTAAAGCATTTTTTTTGTATTTCTTGTGCTGCTATTTCCAACGGAGATATTTTTGTATTTATTTTATCTTTTCATCATTAAAACAACACTCCAAAATCCTTCGTTATCTTCGAGTACGTACTCAAGCACCAATTAAATTCACTTCTGCAGACAGAAACACCGTCAAAACACTTCAAAACATCTAATCTAACACTAAAACTTCCGTACTTCAAAACAGGAACGAGATTAACGTGAACGAATGAAATAACATAATCTTGTTAGGCGTGCCGTCACCTTCGCGGCGGTGCGAATAATTAGCAATCCCCTTACAAAGTAAGAGCGTTGAGCGAGATAACTAAATCTAGGCTTAACAAGTTTCACGAATTACGCGATAACCTCCTCAGCAGATAGGGCCGGGTTTGATAAAAAACATTAAGTACAGGGATAGCTGATACGTTGCTGAGATAGCTTCAAGTTAACACCTCGCAACCAGAGTTTAGTGGTAAGACTAAATAGTAAATAATCTATGAGTCAACTTATGGGCGGAGATAGGAGCCTACGTGAAGTGCCTGTTTAGAGATTTTCGTTGTTTAGTCTCTAATAATATGCACTTTGTTGTATAAAATACAACAAAGTGCATATTATTAGAGACTAAACAACGAAAATCTCTAAAATTAATATAATATATAATATTTATTAATAAAATTAAATTGAGATTAGTCGTCAACGGTATCGAGTTCACTTAATTTTCTGGAGAGCTTTGATATCTTTTTTAATAAAAAAACCCTCCTTCTTAAGCAGTTTTTTACTTGAAAAGTCTTTTCAAATCAAACAAACATAAAAAGCTACGCGCTCTTCATAGTTATATGATCCAAAATAATTAGAAGGCCGTCATCCCCCGACATTTGGACAAACAGTGCCCCGCGGGGTCCCGGCGTCTTTTTATCGACGGGGGACCGCAAATTTCTATTTGCATATCTGTGCACTCATAAATCTCTGTTTCACTTATTAGCCGCGTCTCCCTACCGGGGTCCGTCGGACCCACCACCGCAAAATAGGGTTAGTTTGAAGTGTTAGTATTTTTAGTACGATTTTTAAATAAAATGGAACATGATTTTTATTATGTTACTGTCATTTTAAAAAGTGCAACTAAAAAGAAATAAAAATGATTCTAGTATAAAATTAAAATACTACATTTTATCTTAAATACAATCTGCAAAACTATGTTTGTTTATAGCTTTATCGTAGTCTACAAAAATAGCTGTTTATACAAAAAAAAAATATACCTACTGTTATAAAAGTCTACATCACAGTCACATAATTCTTTGAAAAATATTTAACAAAAGCAATAAAACCATAAGTCACTAAGAACTAAAATTACATAACAGTGTTGCAGATTGCACTTAAAAGTAATTTAACAATGACATAATCATTTTAAATAGGCCTGGCGTTTATTGAAGCGAATCATATCTTTATGCTCTGTGACATAAGATTGAGAATTAGACACATACATTTGTTTGTTTTTTTACCTAATAAAGCCTGATAAACACGATGCGATTTATTTGTCTTTGGCATACCTTAAGTTGAAGCAACTATAAAAGTTGTCCCGTCTAAACAGTGCTTAGACGATGCAAGTCAATTGTTGCTTCAATGTCATTGCATGCCACAGGCAAGAAACTTGCTTCATGTAAAAGAGGCTTAAGACAAGTAAAGAAAACACACTTTACAACGATTCGCTTCAACCAACCCTGTTATACTGAGTTAGTACTTTTTACTTACCGTCGTGATTCTGGTCGGTTGTACCCCGAAGCTCCAATGGTAGTTTGTTAGTGACAGGTGACAGATTGACAGTGCTACAGTGGACTGGTTACTTTAGGTGAATAATGCTCAACAGAAAGAATATGTGGTTAGTATAGTGTTATCATGATATTTTAACAGTTTACCACCACCAAGAGTAACCGCCACCACATTTATTTTTAGGACATGCAGAGTGAATTATAGAAGGAAAACTGCAGAAACATGAAAACTGCATGCAAAAGCAAAATCAAAAAAATAAAACAACACTAATACTTATAGTAGCCACGAGTAAAAAGAACTATGTATTCGATTCGCGAAATTAAAGTGTGATTTTCTTCTAAAATCTATCGATATTGGAAGCAAGGTAAAATCATGTTATTATTCATTCATTGTAGTTTCTATATTGTGTGATATTAACGATTTAGAAAAAAAACACTTTTGACTTTCGCTAAGTGTCATCTTTTTACACGCAGCTACTTATTATTGTAATGAATTTCCTGTAAAAGACCAAATTAAGCACCTGAAAAACATGTTCAATATTTTCCCAAATGACCCCAACACCAATGGGTAGTAATAAAACAGCCGATCTATTCTGTAAAAATGTGACTCGAAAACTTAGGTGGAGTGAACTGTAACGTATAGTATTCAAAATGGTTTTATTATTAAAATAACTAAACTAACTAAATAAATAAAAATAAAATAAAATAGTCTAGTACGCTAATTGATAGGTCCGTGCTTTCCTATAGTTTCTTATCTATATTATGACAAAGACTCTGTTTAATGCTGTGTATGTGTTTAGTTCATAAGCCTATATAAATAAATATGTAGTGTCAAACCCTAGAATCTGGTGAAATGACATAACAGCTCACTTCACCTACGTTTTTAAGGTGAGATTTTTCAGAATAGATCGGCAATTCCAGTTGACACCACTGTCACCAGTGAAAAAAGAAAAACAATAGAATGTAACTTCAGTTGAAAGAAAGAAAGAAAGAAAAAGTATTTATTGAGACTCGTACAGGAAATCACCAATTAAAAAATATAAAAAAACAAAGTAAAATTTAAATGAAAGCTTGCAACTGTTATTTCAACACGCAAGCAACAGTTGTTCTAATAACCTAATATTTTTAAACACACTGTTTATAATCAATTTTTACCTTTTAAGTAACATCGCTTATCATGGCGATCTTACGTCAACCGTGAAATGCAACCGTGAAAATTATCGTGACAAATAGTAAATCTCTAAAATCTGTAACTGTGTTAATTTTTCACGTGATAATTCTGAAACGCGATTGGTCAGACACGCATCTTGCGTTGTGCATTAGTTAAGGAAGATCCAAAGATCAAAAATAGAGGTTATTCAAAATCAGAAAATGTTTTGCACTTAGGGTTTTTTTAATAGAGCATAAATTAGCTACAGATAATAGGGCACAGAAAATAATAAATCAATTTTATAAAAAAATCTTATCTTGGAGAAAATATAAAAATAAACAGGTTTTCAATAAATTATTCTCATAAAATTCGTAAAAAAACTTTTTTCTAACTAATTTATTCAATATTGTCAATATTCTTGAATAAATATTCAATATTAATCGATATGAATTAATAATTAGAAATTAAATTGACAATAAAGTGAGTAAAATATTCCTATATTTACTTAAAAGGAGACTTAATAAAATCGTTTCCATGTTAATAACACTAATCGAAAATTAAAAGAGCAGTATTTTTAATTCAATGTTTATTTTGACAGTAATTATGTTACTTTTAAATATTATATTGGAAAGTTCTCTAAAATATAGAACCAAAGCTTTTTAAAGGTAACAAACAGAATTCGTCGAACATTTCGTTAACAGAAATTGTAGAATATAAATTATAGAAAGTTAATTCGTACGGTTATTTGTAATACAAATATGTTACATATAGATATGTTAATTAATTGAATCGATACAATCGTTGTCGGGTATCGTATATCACAGGGAGACGCCCCCGGCGCCGCCTACGTCGTGTCCATAATGTTTATCTTTGGACGAAATCTGTTAATGTTAACGTTGCGACTTTTATCGTCGCAGCGAACGGGTTGAATCGACAGACTTTGATTGTGAATGCGGTTATTAAAGTTGGCAACATTTTGATAAAGGTACAAATCCGTAGCCGACTGCAGGCAGCACCAGTAGGCGACATGTCACCGCCACACTACTGGTTTCTATGTATTTCTTTGAAACACCTTCCGTAGCTAGCGACACGGTATTTCTTAAAAATACATTGAAATCAGTAGATTCGCGGCGACACGTTGCTTGCTGCTGCTGCTTGCAGTCGGCTACTGAATTGTACCTCAAGTTTCTTGCTAAGCAGAGTTAAAGAGATCATCGGCTGCTGTGATTTAGCAGTTGGTAATCCATGTGGGTGTACTATTATAGATGCACCTCTGCCTAACCCTTCGAGGAATCTAAGCTTAATGTTATGTTATGTTAATCCATTGTAAAGTAGCCTACTCTTTCTTACCGAACTAGGTACAATACTCAATGATATTAGTGACAAAAAATATGTCTCGAAAGGGCCTATAGTCTACGTAGTTCAAGAATACGAGGATAAGAAAAGTCCTGAGAAACTCTAAAAAGTCACCTACACCCTCTTACTGACCCAAGAAGACAATTCAATTCCAACTTTTTTATTTTATCAACTCTGACGGTCCACAGACCTTCATACTAATAATATTTCTCAAGCAATTGGTACCAGGCGCCCAGAGCACTGAAGAAAGTGCGCGGTCAAGCTTTAAGAACACCATTTCAATAAGACCTTTCTCATTGTTCCGGATATTCCGTGTTCACCCATTGAAAATCGGACTAGAGAGTTCAGCCAATTTTGGGCACAGGTTGGGGGCCAATTTATGTTTGCCTGCGAATTTTACTAACATGGTTTTTATTCCATTGTGTTAAGAGTTATTTGAAATGTATCGGTTATTGGCGAGTGGTGTATATCAATTTCAGCAATGGGCATAGCGACAAGTGAGGGCGAACGTGACGCGAATGTCCATTGGTGGACCTTTTTATTGACTGACCATATGATATTTGAAAGTTTGATACCCATACCCGGGTACTATTACATGATTTTTTGAGGGGGAATTCCGTGCTACGCAGTTGAAATAACTATTAATGTAAACTACTTTAAATTAAAGCCCCATGTGTTCGTTGTGGTTAAATCTTCATACGTAGACCATTAGGTGTACATTGACGATGTTTGCTACAAACTAAAACAGGCCATGCATAATTAATCAAACCAAAACAAATGAAACGCTCAAATTAATTCCATGTTTAAATGTGACAGCTGCTAATGATCTGTATAAACACCGTTCCATTTTCAAACCAAAAAGAAGAAATAATATTTAAAAGCCCTGTTACACGAGTCAAAACGCACATCAACGCGAATTTATTGGATTAATTGAGCAATAAAAAATCTGTGGCTAAGGAAAAAGTGAAGAAAAACCAAAGGGGAGGGAAACACTTCATTTCACGCGTTTTATACGAAGAGGGCCTATGCTGTGAGTAAGGTGGCCTATAAATCTTCTGCCGGAAACATTTTTTTGTTCGACGAAAATAGTTTCCTCTTGTTTTTCGGAATATAGTTTGGGGGAGTCGCGGAATGCGAGGGGACATTATATTTTCACTTAGTTATTAATGTTTTTCGGTATTGCAGTTTTAAAAATGTTCTTTTGATGAAATATAGGCGATCTGCCAACACCATTTGTCATTTTTGTTTCATAAAAATCTGCAGTTCTTTTCGTGTGTGACATTTTAAATGTATTTTTTATGTTGACTACATGAACGCAACTGCATTGGAGAATTATACATAGAAAAGTCCATAGACAAAAAAAAAACCACGGTTCTCTTGTTTCCAATATTGTGTACATTGTTGGCGAGTTTTCTTACCAGTAAATAAAAACTCCTAAATCTCGCATTTACCATAAAGGATAGAGACAAATGGCCGCTCGGGGCCGTTAGTTCTTTATTCATTCCGGGGGTTGGCGCGTATAAATCAATGGGCGCGCGTCAATAGCAATGGCGCTAGTGGACTAAGGACTGAGATGGGGAATGCTGTAGGTTTTAAAGAGGCTGTATGTGGCACATTCTTGTTCCTTTGTCTTTGTAGATAGGAAGTATAAAGTTATTGGTTTAAGATAGTTGACAAGACTTAAGCAGCTAGTTACTACGAAACACTTAGGGCGATTTTCAGCAATGAACCTGAACGCGATTAGCACATGTAAACCGAGTTCAAGAGCTGTCAGTGTCATCATTGTTGAATATTGACACTGACAGCTCTTGTATGCGGTTGTTAGATGTGTTGATCGCGTACAGTTACATAGACGAAATTCACGTTGTACTACCGTGATTGAGTAAAAAACATTCAAACATACAAACATCCAAACATACAATGCCTTTTTGTAAATAATACAGATACTATGTAGTTTATCTAGGATTTAATTTAAAATCGAAACTGACCTATAGTATTATATAGGTGCCTATATTAACTGCAGTTTACCAGTCAACACACCTACTTATTAGCTAAAATACTGCATACACTACGTACTTAATTTCCAGTTCAGGATGCAATAAATACAAATGGGTAATTGCAAGATTACATCCAATTGCCTATTCAAATTAAATTATGAATCCGTGAAATACGATATCACAGTTGCTTTTAAGCAGGCTTGTAACAAATCTGACTAAAGTTGAAAGGTACTAGAAAATCGAGGTTTGTCTTTGGAAAAGAGGTCATGTTAACTTGATTGTATTATTCAACACCAAGAAGTCACTAATGCAGGAAAATCTTCTTTTCGTCTCAGGTAAATTAATGGCAATAGGCTTGCCCCCTGGTACATGAGACTCAAACATGACTGGCGAAATGTGGGTGTACTGAGGTACACCTCTGTCACTATTAAGTCACGAATGCCAAGCGATTAAACACATTTTGTTTTAAAGACAAAGTCACTATTCATTATTATTTTCCAGTTGTTTTAATTGGTTGGTGACAACGGGCCTTAATTTCATACAATTTAAATGATAACTTAATAATGTTACTGCGTTGATTAGTTTATATTTATTTTATGCATAAATAAATTCGTTGTAAACAGTTTTATGTAAATTTTATAAAGTAATAGTATAAATAATTATACAAACTACGACAGCCTATAGCGTATGCCACCTTCATTAATTTGTAATTTGAGATTTTAATTTCTCGGGATAATTCGTGAATTTATAATGTTTGTTCTTTGATTTTATAATTTTATTTGGTTTATAAATTAATTATTTCATTTTGTGTTATTCATTTGAAACTGAATTTAGATATTAAGCATTATGTTGTAATAAAAACCTATAACATAATTTAACTAAATTTAGTTTAGTTTTTTTTAATTATATACCTATTTTTGTGTGTAGAATCTAAGTAGGTAAATAAAAATATATATTTGGAGTTCGTATATAACGCGCTTACATAAATCAAAATAACTAAAAACAACCTGCTTTTCAGCAGTTGATAAAATATACTCAATAAAGAAAATCACAACAGTTTTTCCTGACAATCTCTTAGCGAATACTCTTATACCTTGCTATAAATAACTCGAACACTTGGACAAAGTAAAATGGCGCGTGGTGGTAAAAACCGTAAGGGTGCATAAAGAATTAGGCTTTTAGTGCTAAGTGCGTTCACACTGCATGTATAAGTCTGAAGGGCTCTTTCTTAAATTATATTAAAATATTATTAAGTAGGCTGTATAAATCATAATCCGTGCCTTACGCGTACGCCATTAAAAAAACTTCTACACTATGGTTGGATCAAGCTATAGAAGGTTCAATTAAATTATGACAAGCAGGAATTTGGCGGGACAAGTAGTTAATATGCTTGTCAAAGCATGGAATTAGTATGTACGTAACAAGCAAAATAAAATTACTGGCTATTTAAATTATATTCAATATTGCATGCGTAATAAGTAAACCGATTAAAAAAGCGTAATCTCATCCTTTTTAAATCTTTTTGTAATGATAATGAAGACCATCTTTAGATTTTTTCTACGATTTCTACTAAGAAATAGAAAAATGCGTCGTAGTTTTTATTAAGACCAGCTGACAACCTGACAGGGCGATATTTAGTGCATCTTTTAGCACTAAATCTTTCTGTTAGATGCGGGGAATATGTTATGAAGATGCAGGGCCGTATTTCACCTGTGTTCGCAAAACTTTGATTAAGTAGCGTATCAAGTAGCCCGTGTAATGTATTTCGTTACTGGGAAATGTTTAAATCTTTGTTAATATTAAATATTACTATTATAGGAGTGATAGAACGGCTATATTTCTTACCCTCAGACCAAATAAAAAACCAAGACAGCGCTGTCAACAGTGAAGTGAAGCCCGTTTCGTAAACATGTGTGCACTTTGTGTGGTGTAGTTTGATTGTAGTGTCATTGTAAAAGATTGTACATTTTTGCGTGTGAGCGTGTATGCACAGAGCGGTGGTGTTGTTTTGGCATGCTTCACTGTATTGTTCGCAGCGCTCTGTCTTGGTTTTTATTTGGTCTGAGTTCTTACCTTACTGTTTATACGATATGGTAAATCTCTATCAGAATAATGGGATGCTTAAAATCTTCTAAGGCAATTGTGTAGTGGCACAGAATAGTACAGAAGACGCACTCCGCATTTGAGGTATGTAGCTACAAGCACGCGGCGGGCTCGTCTTGTCGGGTCAATTCAGTGAGTGTAACGTAGTCAGAAGATATAAGAGTTACGCGATAGAAAGAGGGGTAACTTCTAGGTGAATGTAACTGTAGGTAATTAGCGCTGTGCGACCTGAATTGCACTTTATTGCGTCGTAGCAAGAGTCGCTTTTTATTTAAATGATTTTGCACAGAGAAGCATCTGTATTAATCTTTGGTTGTGGTATAGATTTCAACATAGCGTAGAGTTTTTTTAATTATAGTTAATTGGAAAACAATGTCGGGTGTTTCATTAGTGAGTAACGAGGACCCATTAGGTAATGTTTGATAGTCCAACTGATCAAACTTATCTATACATAGGTATTATAAAACTGAGTCACTTTTCGCGTTTGTCTGTATGTCCGCGTTGTTCTTCTAAAACACGCAACAGCAGATTTTACCGAGGTTTTTACCATCGTTTAAAGAATTTATTCCGAAACGTATTAAAGGTACGTTTAGCTAAGAAATCTCGATGTTTTGTCAAGTTGTAAAAACCGTGTGAAGTAGGAGCGGGTCGCTAGTAATTTTATATAGAATTTCTGGAGGTTCTCCAGCTAAGCCATCTCACAGATAAATATCATTTTCTCTGTATGCAATCTTATCATTTATTCTAACTATAAAGAACTAAACTCTGCATTTATTCTAACTATAACGAACTAAACTCTGCATTTATTCTAACTATAACGAACTAAACTCTGCATTTATTCTAACTATAACGAACTAAACTCTGCATTTATTCCAACTATAATGAACTAAACTCGGCATTTATTCCAACTATAACGAACTAAACTCTGCATTTATTCTAACTATAACGAACTAAACTCTGCATTTATTCTAACTATAACGAACTAAACTCTGCATTTATTCCAACTATAATGAACTAAACTCGGCATTTATTCCAACTATAACGAACTAAACTCTACATTTATTCCAACTATAACGAACTAAACTCGGCATTTATTCCAACTATAACGAACTAAACTGCAATTTACAGCTCGATTTATAGCCCCATAATATCGGGCAATTATTGCCTATAATAATCGAAGACCGTAACCGGGTCATAGTGTACTTGTAATCAGGTTTACAGCATCTGCCAGGTCATAGAGTACCTACCTACTTAAAGTTCAGACAGACTTGTAACGAGGCACAAAAGACGCGTGGTTAATAATTTGGTGGATAATAAGACAGTAAGGATTTAGTGGAGATGTTACAAATATGTTTCCAGCTATGCCAGTTTTGTATGAGTAACAAAGTTGTTAATGGTTTGAAACATCGCGAACTCTAAATATCGTTATGTTGAAAGTAATATACAGTTATGGAAACTTAAAGAGTCCCAATTTTCATTTAGTGTAACTGTCTGCTTAATAATACATTTCCCTCTATAGGTACTATCGCGGACACTCGCGCCGGACCACTTTTCGACCTTAAGGTCGAATCTCTCGAAGATCATAGTACGTACACACCTAAAGGGCATTCTGAACTAAGACAAATACATTTATCACTTCTGTTGGCACACACACTGGAGCAAAACCCAGCATCCTAATTGCGTAACACGCTTTCAATAACAATCTGAATAATTTTGAAGTATATTGCTAATCCATTGCTTCATATGTTCGAAAAATTTGTCTGCTCGTCAACGTAAATAAAGCAATGAATGTTGTTGAACTGTCGAAATGAGAGCCATTGCTACTGTCAGCGTGTTACGTAATTACCCTGCTGTTTCTATGAACACTTAGGAAGGAATTCTTCTAAATTGGCATTTCATCTATTCTACAATGGATAGCGCAATTTGGAAGAAGCCTAGCTGAAAACTAATGGCTTGTTAAAAGTCTGACATTCAACGCGATTTACCAGATTTGTAACAAATTGCCATGTGGTGAGATTGCATGACGAAAGTAAGTAAGAGAAGTCTCAAGAATTTTGTCGCATCTCGACCGAGATGAGAAAATGTAATTAAATCTTTAGTTTTCTCGACACATGTCCCGTTTTGTCGGCATATATATTGTATGTATTCAAGTTAGTGTACTTTTTCCTTAGCTTTATTGCATAAAATTCAAAATGTGCTAATTATCTTATATATATTTCTGGATGTCGTTTCGACCACAAATAAATTAATTTCGTGCGGATCGCGTCAAGAAAAAATAATATTATGAAAGTGTCGATTCGCCCGTTTCGGTCGGGTAAATTCGTGCGAATCAACCCATTAGCCATTTTGTCACGGTGTTGCATGAAAGTGCAACAGTATTAACATTTAGCCGTGCTCGGTAAAAACAGATTGTGGTAATGATGTTGCTTTTAATTGACTTGTAGTGAAATGCATCAGCCCTTGGCTTGGGGTCGGGCGCGAGTGTGAGCGAGAGCGATTTTTAATAGGCGTTCGTTTGTCATTCCTTTTTAATAAGTTTTTTTTTGCAGTTATTGTCGTTATGCCAAAAGTTTTCTTATGATATGTAAGTAATTTTGTTTTCTTTAGTGGAAATTTATTTTTCGGATAGGTATTCGAAATAACTAATTGACGAATCTGAACTTTAAAGATTTGTCTGTTTTGTATTAATTAAAAATAAAATCTAGGTTCAATCAAGTTGTGTTCGTTCATAATTAGGAGAACTAACAAGCTCTTAAATTTGTTCTGCTATCAGCTATCACACAATGTCAACATTTGAATCTTATAGTTATTTTTTTATTTTATTTTCTAATCCGCAACGGATAAGTTCTTGGCCTGCATCTCACCTGATGGTAGGTAACTAATGATGAGGTGGAAGGTGGAAACGAGCTTCACGTGGAATCCTCAACCACAGAGGAACTGGCTTTCGCACCTCTACTGCCGAAACACAACAATGCTGTTCACATTGTCGTTATGGCGACAGACTTAGAGAAGATGGTGGTAGTAAGCCAGGCGAACTTAGAACAAGCCCTACCACCAACCAAACCGAGCAGAGAAATTATAATATATATGATGTCGTATACTTTTAGCTCGTTTCCTCTAATTTCCTATAACATAAGACGCAACTACACGAGAGCTTCTAGACACGGAGCACGCCCGCCGCATGCCGGCTAGCCGACACAAATTTATAGGTAAAAGTTCGCGACCGATCCAACCGGTTCGCGAACAACGACCCACACAATAACAACCTTACCTCCTTCTAATACAGTCCACATTCCAACCACAAATTCCGAGCCTTATTGGATACTTTCTTAATTGTGTTTTAAACATCGACCGTGGGAATGTTGACCTTATTACGTGTCAGGTAAGTTTCATTTTAAATTGATCGGTTTTCTCGGCCTTGCCGCCGGTGGATCGCTCTCACCTTAGGTTCACGTGTGAACTTACATTAACCTGCTGTGTTATGTTGGTGTGTCAGGTGTACTATATTGTTTGTTTGTTGATGACTATTTCAATCGGTCGCGTTGTAGATGTTAAGATAGAGTTATTGGGCGTGCAACGTCTAATTCCTTAATGTGGTTTTATGATTATTCATATTGGGTCACGCCTTTTGTTCCACGGTCTAGAAGATGGTATATTATTGTTTAAATTGTAGTGTATCATCGGTTCAATGGATTACACGGCTGTTTGAGAGTCGTAAATCAGTTCTTGTAAGAGTTCTGTATAGGCTTTTGGCCCATAAAATTATTTATTATTTTGCTCGGTAGTGTTTCACGGCAATAATTCTTGAAATTCTTCAACAAAACAGAAATATAAAGTCAAAACATCTGTTCGAGTCAGGGCCTCGCTCAGCGCCAATGTTTCTTCGTATCGCGTGACAGACAGACAGACTGTACTGTAATACATATACGGTGGACATTGATTTAATAGGCAAGCAGCGTGAATGGATGCTCTACGCTCAGATATGCTCATTTGATCTACGCTTTATTGGTACAAGCCGTTAGACGGGTGAAAATCTTGCGCTGTTTATGTATGAAAACGTGAAGATATCAGTTTCATCGTAAGGTAAGTAAATTGCGTTGAAGGGGTTTATTAATTAAATAACAAATTGGAGATTCATCATTAGAGAGACGATTAAAGAGACTGAATTAGAAGGAGCAGAAGATGAAATAACTCAGTGAAGCTTTTTTAGAATAGTAGTGCAATTAGATTAGTCGTTATATTGACGTAATTTCTGTTACGGCAGCAATAAATTATTTACAAAATTACTCAAGCTTGTATCTGTAGTTTTTGTTACCATAGTGTTCTCATACAAAAATATTTCTCATAACGCTAAAAATCTAGTCCAAAAGACACTCAACATTTCCGTACCCCGTTGAGAGCCAAACAGGTATTACTTAATAGCCATGACTCAACTAATTACGATGCGTACGCGCACCGCTCTGCGTACGATTTAACACCTGTCAACGTTGCTATGACAGACGGACAGACGCGGCGTGTGGTGCGTCCAGTGCAAGGGTAGAGAATTTTATAGGATTTTTGTTGGTCGTTATGTTAATGGTTTAATAGACGTCGAAAGATATTTTGTATTAAGTTCCATTGATGTGAAACTTTACACTGGTGGACTCGTTTTGCTAAGCTGAGCGTAGCGTAATCCAAAGATTTTTATTTTATTTATTTATTTATTAGTTGGATCTAAAAACTAGAGGATATGCATCAGCAGAATGCGGAAAGCGATCCAAACTGGCAGTGGCTAAAACTGAGTAATTTGGGAAAGTCCAGCAACAGAAGGATGTTTTTCTGTAATCTAGGAGCCTAGCAATGCAGGTTTGGCGAGAGAGTCAACCCCACCCCTTGTTCAGACGAGCATCGAATTTTGAACGAGTGATGACAAAAAATGATTAAATTGCTAACCGTAGTTGGAAAACACAACTGCGAGGTATAGCCAAGTTTTATACCAAAATATTTCTTCATCCTGGCATCGCATTACCTCCCAATCTGTCGTAAACGACAACTTTTGATGGGTATGCACATACACGTAGCAATTTATCTGTAGGTTTCGAAACCACGATATGGGGACTAGGAAATATCAGTTCTGTACTGGGGCTATAAAATTAAATACCTAGAAATATTTTCCACGTTACTTTCACAATCAATTCAGGTTCGCAACTTAGCTGCATTTCTATTACTTACAAAGTTTTTTTATGAGTTTAGTTCCAGTTTTAAGGCCAATTTGAAAGCATTAAGACCTATGCAGTATGCACACAGATTTTTATATAAACTCAGAAATCCTACTTTTCACAAACGTGCATTATACTAAGCATTTGTGATTCGTTATAAAAGTTAAGAGCCCTTCTTTTTTATGTCGGTTAAAAATGTGCAGGCTGTAAGTCGCCAACGCGGAACCTTTTTTCCGAGTCACTTAACAAAATCGCTAACGCTTATACCTCAGACCGCACCTTAATAAACATGGGTACTATGCGCTGATCTAAGAGATAACGTTGATTTTTTGAGTAATTATCTCGGAGTTATCTCCGAAATTCGTTACGTATGTTACGATATGTCGGCTCTGTCAGATGTTTGTAGTTTTGTAAACTGATTGTATCTTGAAAACTAGGTAAAGAAGATGATGACAGTTTAGTTCACTACAATTAGGTTATAGGAAATTGCTAGAAAAATTTGATAGGAAGACTAGTTCTAAATCTAGTTCTTACGTAAAATATCCATATTTTTGCCATTTCAATCTTATTTTAAGTATGAGAATAAGAATTTGTGCCATATAAATAACATTTTGTGTAACAAATAGTTACAATTGTAAACTTAAATTGTCCGAAAATTTTAATTTTTTGTCAGTCGTATGAAATGTTTATAACACGGCAAATTGACGTGGAGTGTCAATCTGATCAAAAATAAAGTTGCTTGGCTGTTCAAAGAACAAGGTTACATTTGCATCATTAAATAATTGGATGTTTTTTCATAATCAAAATATTTTATTTCACATAAACCTACAAGGGCACTTATGAAACGTCAGAAGCTAGGTGCACGGTTCCAATTGGTCGTTTTCTATGGAGAAAAGCCGGAAGAAACACCAAAGCTCTCTTTTAAAAATAATTGGCTTTTACAATGTTTTCAAATTATAGTGTTAATAGGTATGGGAGGGCAGCGTAGGCCTGTCAACAAGTACCAGGTACTTAACAAAATAGAAATTGGCCGACAAAAATCAGATCAGATACTATTCTATATGAAAATAATAATGAAAGATCGACTTTCCCACGCTCTATAATACTTAGAGATGCTCGCATTACATCGATCGGTAAATCGAATAAATTGAAACAATGGCCGATCGATTGAATCTACATCGTAGCGGTGTCTTTAGATAAATCTTAGGATTCTTTCTTTGTGTCAATTTTAAGAGGAACCTCTTATGAGGTCATGTGGATTTTTAATTTATAGGGTAGGTACGAAAAGTTACCGCAAAAAAAAAGTTGAAATATAAATGAAAGGTTTTTTTTTATATAAAAAAGAAAGAAGAAAAAGAGAAAGTTGATGACTTTCTTTACAATAATAAAGTTGATTTCATGGAGAAAAAATTAAAATTGTAAAGTCTCTGTTTATTTTACAAGGTTTAAGTTTTACAATTTAGTAAATAACAGTGTTTATGATAGACAAAGAGATATTCGACATTATCATTAATTTATTTGATAATGTAACTGTGCATGCAAACCTTCACTAAACTGCTTAAACCACAAACCAGACCAATTACAAATTACAATTAACGGAATTACCTCCCCTTAACAAGATTTGTCCGGACGCACTGAGTGTTCGTGACAAATGCGGTATCGATAAGTTTGTATCGATTCAAACGACTCGATAAACGTGCATCGATAGATTAGATCGATATCTCGGTATCGGTAGGGTGTAACTTATGGCCTAAGATACTCGATGTCCAGGCTACTTGCATTTAACACACAAATGAGATTACGTTCAAGTGTTTTTCGATTTGCGACTTTGTGTGGACGAGAAAGAGATTATAAAAGTAGCGTGCATTCATTGGTACTATGTAATAAGTTCTTTTGGGGTTTTCTGTAGATTTTTGAACGTTTATTGAGATTATAATAGATAAGATGCAATTAAAGTGTTGGAATAGGCTCGCCAATAATAAATGGGTCTTAAACATGACTGGCGAAATGGGTGTACTATAGGTAAACCTCTGCCCCAGGAAATACAGGCATTGTTATGTTTAAAGTGTTGGATAAAAGAAAAAGCTTTTGCGTTAAATACGTAATTATCATCACAAGTAATATTTTTTAATAGTGGTGTTATTTTTGACTTAGGTGGTACTTATTCAAAAAAATTATGAATGTTTGTATGTTTGTTACCTAATCACGTAAAAATGGTTGAACGTATTTAGATGAAAATTGGCACACAGATGGTTTATAACCTGGATTAACACATAGGATACTTTTTATTCCCGGTCATATGTTCCCGTGGGATAATTTCCGAGTTCCACGAAAGCAGAATTTAGTAACTTTAATTACTTTTTTTTTAATGCATTTACGCAGACAGGCCAAATAATAAACAACGAAATGAAATTAAACGTTCAGTAGAACCAAAAGCGAAACCATAACACTACCAAAACAAAGATTAATTAAAACAAAACTGCGAATTAAAATATCAAAAGCGAGACTGATAAAGGAGACATTTGCAAAACAAAAATCGTGTTTCACACCAATGGAATTTCAACCTTACCACCTGAGCCATAAAGTTTATATTGATATGAAATATGTGTTAATTTCAGGAGGGTGTTGGAAAACTGTTTTGACCTGATAAGAAGATAATTTGAATAATTACGGCACACGAGAGTAAGACTTAGAAGATGAATGGCGCGTACGTCTTCAAATTAAGACAACATCGTAATTAATATCGCTGACAATTTATGGCTGCTAAAGATGGCGGCGAAAGGAATAAAATATATAAACTTGAATGAAACTGGTTACTGTGATACTATTAGTCATGCGGTTTTTAATTCTTTAGACATGTTATCATACATGGTGGAGACATCGATGCGAAAACTGATACCATGGATTCATGGATTCCATGATTCTGAACCCTTTTTTTTTTTTTTTTTTTTTTTCAGGATGGGAAATCATCAAATGACTTCTCCCGCTCTGGGCAGAGCGAGAGGGTGTGTCAGACTTTTACTGACTAAAACCCACCCGTGTTCCTTCCGTTGCCTGTGTGCCGGGGCCGCGTTATCCCTTTCGGACAAACCCGCAACCCCAGCAGGCATTGGTCTTTCGACCCCGTCGGTTGGTGCTGACATCTCTTTGAGGCGCGCGTGGAACACAACGCGTCGACACGGGCCTGGTCCTTATCAGACGGCGAGCTGCCCATTGCTCACCGTCCGCAAGCCCTCGCCTACGGTGGCCGGAAGTCGGCTCTCGACTCCCGACGCCCGGGGCGTCTCCTGCGGCGACTAGGGCCGCGAGGGCGTGCAGCTTGCATCTCCCTCGCGCGCTCCGCCTCCTCCTTCGCGAACATAACTGCTTCGCAGAAGGAGGTGACGGCCTCTTATGCACTCTCGCTCCGAACCATGGCCTGAATCAGGGCCGGACGCAAGAGATGCGAGAGACGCGCCGCCACCGATCGCCTCCGTGAGGACACGGCGGTGCTCCGCCCAAGCCGGGCAGACCTCCACCGTATGCTCCACTCATCCCCAAATTTCAACCCTGCGTTGAAATTTTTCATCCTACGAAAAATTTCAATGCAGTTGCGTTCAGAATCATGTACTTACTGAATCCATGGTAACAGTTTGCGCGTCGATGTCCCTGTCACACTTTATAGGATAAATGGACCTTCGACTGAGTGAGTATTAATTTACACTTTTCTCTGTAAAGGATGCAGGATATAACTGTAAACTTTACTGTGATATTCTGCAAGCCGTACAATAATGGTTACTACGCTCTGAGTAATAAAATTCTCGACTATGGGCGAATTTCACCAATTAAACTGAACGCGATCACAACATCATAACCGCGTTCAAGAGCTGTCAGTGTCATATTGGAATATTGACACTGACCGCTCTTGAACGTGGTTTAGATGTTCTGATCGCGTTCAATTTCATTGCTGAAATAGGTACGCGCTAGAAGACTGTTAAGTTAAACGTAAGTTTACTCTAAAGCTCGATTGTTAAGTTTATCTTTAATTCACATCCTCATATTTTAAAACGATATCCAGTGATATAATCCCCTTTTAAATTAAATTTGATCCGTAATTAGATTAATTTTGTAAGTTTTTCGAACTCCAAATACGGATCTAATATTAGAATCATTAACACAATGATAAAAACTTCAAAGTATCACCAATCAGGACTACTTCTATGACTTCCAAACATAGAATAGCTACTAAACAATTCAAAACGCACTCAAAAGCCTCGTAACACTATTACATCCACCATCTTGTAATGCATATCAAAATATCAGCCATCATAACATCTCACGCTACACTTGGGGACATTAAAATTCATCCAGCGCGTGTAAGGGCCAGTTTAAACATTGCCCACCGTAGATCCCGCCGATAACCATTAGGATCCCTTAATTTGTTCGGAGCCCTTCACCTTATCCTTTCCGTCTCCCTTTACAGATAGTTAAGTAAGGAATTAGTGGAGCTGGATGAGCAAGAAATATGTTAGTTTCGTGGTAGTAAAGGCAGTTTATGTTTGGTTTGATTTGGGCATTTTTGACTACTAAAATGCGCGAATAAAAAATAAATCCTACAAGGAAATAATAATTTAAATTAACCTAGCAATTTCCTAGTTTTGGCCCACTTGCATCACAAATCAGTCAATGTGTTTAATGCTAAACGTACCTATTTAAAACATTATTCAGCTCTGTAATCTAATCTTTCAGAAATAGAATGATGTTTTAAATTCGTTTAGCGCTAAATGCAATGAGTGGTGCAAGTGGGCCTAAAACTATCATGACCTTTTCTTTTTTTTTCTTTTTCATCTTTTCATTATTTTGTTCTTTTTTCAAAAAGTGCCAGAAGCCGCCATTACAAATTTTAATGACATGTTAAACAATGTCATATCCAGCCCTAACAGTAGACTTAACCCTTAGTTATCGCAATGTCGCTAAACCCCCTTAGTTTAGCCGTTTAGCCGATATTCTAATGTTATTGTACCCGAGATTGAATATCTCACTGATTTGTGGCTATTCTTGTTTCGTGCGGGGCTGTTAACCCTTTAATGGTCGTTTACGTGGTCAGTGTGGTCAGGTACAGAAATATTAGGATAGTGGTTTGGGGTTTGAGAAAATTGTTTTAGTGGTGGATGTGGTAGTTTTGCTTATTTTGTGTTAAGGGGCTTCAGTAAATAAAATTATCATCAAAACAAATCAAATCATTCATCTAGGAAACATTATTTTAATATTAATCAAGTTTTGACATTACTGATAGTTTTATTTTTAACTTGCATTATATTATTTAATAAAATCGAATTATTATTAATAAAATAAAAAATAACAAAAAAGTTTTTTTTTCTGCCTGTTTAAACTCGTTAAGTCGAGGAAGCACTTTTGATTTTGCTAATAAAAGATTCAATCAGCTATAATTTCTTAAGAAATTGTCCCTTTATCAACCAAAAAGCCAACATGTAAGAACTAAACATTAACCCACCATTTCCTAACAACGAACCCTAATTCTTAATGAACATCATTACAGCGATAAGCACAACTATCATTTGATTAGCTCGTAATGACGCTAAGCTGTGTTTAAGCCCGACACAAATCAATTAAGGGTCAGCTAAGCAGTGGACCTCGACCCCTGCGAACAATGCTGTGTTGTGCAACCGGCGAATGGGCTGAACATAGTCTGGTACAGGGGGTTGGCGAAAACGTGAACGTTGAACGTGAATTTTGTCGAAAATTATTTTTTTCAACAAATATATTGTGACATTTACCACCTATCACATAATATATTTTTTTTCTTAATTTCTGCAAATATGTCGTTGGATATCAAATTTACCACCTACTTGTCAAATTGATTTCGTGAATATTATACAAAACAGATGGGTTTGTTTTTATTTTAATGTTGAAATTATAAAAATGGGACGGTAAAAAGATTACTTTACAATGTTTTTATTTTTTTTATCAGATCTGCAGGTCACTTAGGAATGATTAAAAATAGTATTATTTTAGTTGATAATCCATACACTTAATACTTTTTTAAATTATTAACATGTAAATCTTTAATAATAAAATTGATTTCAGAGTGAAAGATGATTTCCAAATAAAATAGGGTCGGAATTTACACAACCAAGCCGCGTAAAACAAACGCGATCTTTACAAACTCAAACAGTGTTAAGTGTTAACCCGTCGCCGGCCGGTAGTTTGGTTAATGTAATCTCGACGCATTAAATACGAATACACCGCGATAATAGTAATATCGGTGTTAATGTGAGCCCCGTGGTGCCGTCAACGAGCACATTCGTAAAGTATCCCACTCTTCACTCTACGCCCTTTTACGACTCAAAACTGTTGTTACACACACATTTTACGAGAATATTACGAGTTTACAAGACATTTGTGGCTATTTTTACTATTTTTTGTCATATGTGTACACCGAATCCAATTATTTTTCTAATTTATTTTTAAGCGACAAGTGTAAACTGTCGTTTTGTAATTTGTCGTTTTCGATATGGGAAATGAAATTCGGCGTCGTAAAAAACTTGTAATTTACGGAGACATTTTGACGTTCAAAGTTCTCTCAAAGTAATGCAACTAAATTCATTTATTTATAGAATGTAAAATTATTCCGACACTCAATTCTTTTTTACTGACAACAAAGAATAAATTCGAAAATAGAACACGTTGGTAAAACCAGAAACATCGGGCGCCTTATTCCGAACTTATCGGAGTAAACACACAGATAAGCAAAGAAAAGCGTTTCACCTGTCGCTTTTGCAACGTCTAAACGGTTTCAACGGCTTTTCAAATCCCCATGTTAACAAACTTGGGACCTATACATTGTGGGCCCATCTCCTTATCAGACCCGAACTTCGGCGGTCGAAGACAATGGCAAGATACAAGTAGTTGGTGACGTCTGTCCTTACTTTGGGCGGAATCATTCCGTTCGGATTGTTTGCCTCGGAACTAGTGGGGTGGTAAGCGCGTACAATCATCTAATCGGTGTGAATTAAAAGGGTGTTTGCTGTCAAGAGATAGGAAAAGAGCTTATTCTTTGAGGTGTTTCAGAATTTTCGGAAAATGGTCAGGATTTTACTAAGGATTTTGAGAAATTGTATGAGTCTTATTCTAGAACGATGCTACGTCTAGTCAGAAACTCTTTTCGGACTACTCTCCGGTCAAACCTATTTTAAACCGACTTAAAAAAAAATGCAGGTTATGCATTCGGAGGTTTTTTTTTCATGTTAACCGAGACTCATGCTTTCTTTTCAGAATATGGCCCATAATATTTTCTTCGTCAAATTAAAGTTGTCACAATTCCCTCACAACTAAAACGCCTACTTACAATCATAACACATGTAAGTAGGGAAGTTCTTACACCAATTTGTGGGAGTAGTCATAAAGTAAACTCAAATAGTAACCCCGACGCAAGCATAATGTGAAGCGACACGTAATTCAATTAATGTGGTCACCCCTTACCAGAGTGATTTGAACAAACACGGTCTAAAAAGTTATACCGCTATCATTGCGAGGGGTATTTACATATCCTATAGAATGAAGGGGTAAGTGAATATTATTGGAATGGTTTTTCTTTGAGTTTTTTATTAGATTTTTTTTGTTTTTTAGTGCAGAAAACGAATATCAGGTATAAGTAGCTACCTAAAAACCAAATTGGTTCCTGGTGTTGTAAAGTTTTACAATATAATGTTTAAGGCAAAGATCGACGGTACTTAGTCATCAGGTAAGGGTTGGATCAGCTCCAGTAAGTCCGTAGACCAAATATTACGAGGGTTTTTTTTGGCAATTTTTAAGCTACAGCTAAGGTTTTTCCGGTTAATATCGCGTAAAAATTATTGGAACAAAAATTTTCTAACAAAAAAAAAAAACTAAGATATAAAGCCGCTAAAAACCAATCAAATTCATTTACCGTTTTTGTAAACACAACCCTCAAATGCAAGGAGGGTTAAAGATTAGGCGAGCGTCCGATAAACGACATCTGTGACCGCAACCCTACGCCATTGTCTCGGTCCCGCCGACCCCTTGACTCACTGTTTTTAGCTTCTCATTTATCGATCGCAGTTGATAGGTTATGGATAATTATGCTGATTTCCTGTTTGTGGAATGTGTTGTTATTTTTGTGTTAGGTTTTTTTTGAAAAAAATAATAAGATTCTTTTGCAATGACTTATAATAGTATTTTAGGAATATGTTTCTAAATAAAATATCGAAAGCACACTTTTTAAGATATTTTTTCAGCACATAAGTTTATAGTGAGTAAAATGTTGACGAAAAATATAAAAAAATTACCATGAGACGTTGACAGCACTCGGTCGCTAAACATACAAGCTGTTCCAAAAATAAATAGCGAATTTCTTGACGTCTAATGTCAAAAAGACGTCATCCGCCATTGTGTGGCAGATCTATTAGATTCAGGTTATAGATCGAACGAGAACAGGCAGGTTGCTAACCTATCACGTACGAGCGCTATTAAGGGTTAACTGAGCAGTACTTTATTATGGTTATAGTTTAGTTAACTGCCATTAATTACAGATTTTATTGAGGTTAACTTAGCCTGAGTTGACAGCACTTGTCAAAAGAGGTGACACTGAGAAAAAAAATGGTGATTCGAAATATCGATTCCACATACACTTGCGGTCAGTTTTATTTTCTTTTAAATAAAATAAAATTTACAAATAAAAACAACAAATTATCCATAATATTACTGACCTGGAAACAATGGCCGATAAAATATTCAATATATTTCACTTCACGAACCTTGCCGTATCCAATCCGATTACATTTTGTTTATAGTTATATTTTACAAAAATAATTCGATGCACCAATTTTGGATCGATAAATTGAAATATAATAATATTCTTAAACTTTCCTGTTCCCTTGGCATTTTGCGGATGCGTAAATGTATTTTTATTTTCGGTAAAAAGCGACGAAATAGGAATCGATCCTTAATTTTACGAAAGTCAATCTGTACCTACTTTATGTTCTAAAACCAGTCGGTCTATCTGTAAAATCTCGCATCGAAAACTTAGGTGAAGTGAGATTGAAATGAGCTGTCATTCCACGTGATACTAGGTATTGACACTATTCTTGCATGTCCTAAAACCAACAGGTCTATCTGTAAAAATCCGAGCTGTCATTCCACGTGATAGTAAGGATTGACACTATTCGTACATGTCCTAAAACCAGTTTGTCTATCTGTAATAATCTCACCGTGAAAACTTACAAGTTGAAGTTGAAACTTACAAATGAAGTGAGCCTGAAGTAAGCTGTCATTAGTGTCAATCGCGTGGAATGACAGCTCAGATTTTTACAGATAGACCTGCTGGTTAGTATCACGTGGAAAGACAGCTCACTTCAAGCTCACTTCATTTGTAAGTTTCAACTTCAACTTGTAAGTTATCACGGTGAGATTTTTACAGATAGACCTGCTGATTTTGAAAACTGGCAAAACTGACTGGGATTGACACTAATGTGTCAATCCCTAGTATCACGTGGAATGACAGCTCACTTCAAGCTAACGTCACCTTAGTTTTTCACGCTGAGGTTTTTACAGACTAGAGCCGCTGCTATGTGGGTTATACAACGTAACTACAACCTGTTTCAAAATAACTGTACTTCTAACGATCCGCCATTAAAGCCATAACACTAATCCTATAAACTCTATAGGCACTTAGCACGAAAACAAGCAACAATACAAAGTAAATAATCTACTAATACTCCATTAAAAGGTCAATACAGACCGTATTTTCGTCTGCAAATGAACATTAGTGGCTTAGCAAAATGACCACACTACGATATTTTGTGTTGTGGTGTTGCCAATTTGTGTGAGGAACAATGCCTCATTGGAGACTAGTCGTTGTGATTACTACAGTTATCATTGTAGACGACAGAGGAAACAAACGCATCTATTATTTTATAAAGAACAAAATAAAGAAAATGGGTTTATTGGCATAAATATAAATAAAAAACGAAATAAGTTTTTTTTAAATATTAATCGCAAAAGGGCCTCAGCTCAGCAATGTCAGATGGCAACACTAGGTACACAGACTAGTAGTGCTGCTGTTCTGTAAAAAATCTCACCCGGAAAACTTCAGATGAAGTGAGTTTGAAGTTAGCTGTAAATCCCTAGACAGCGTTAGCTAGGATGACAGTTCACTTCAAGCACACATCACTTACATTTTTACGGTGATGAGATTTTATAGAATAGTACTGTACTCCCACTTCTTATGGTAAAATACTTTGAAATAGAGAAAAAAGAAAGCTGCAATTTAAATTTCGAAAACTAAATTAAACGCGTCGTCATTGTGTGCGTGCCAATACCGCGTTGTCGAGCAGATATTCTGTACTTTATTCCGTGGTTTAACCCTCTAGCGGTATATATGACGACCTAGGCAGGGTCAGGCGGACATGCTCACGGCAGACTCTAAATAAGACGAGATAAACATCTGCTAATTAATATTGGTTGCACGAACTAATGTTCTGCTTTATTTGGTTTCGAGTGGTCGCTTGGGTACTCGAAATCGATTGCGTTATCTGGGAGATTAGAGGCCAAGTTTACGGGATGAGCAATTTTGGTTACGGAAATTAGGTTTTTACAGTTACTGGGGACTACTTATTTTGGGAAGTCATACACATAAAATGTATTAGCCAATAAAAAAGATGCTTTAAAGCAACAAACATTTTGAGAACATGACTCCCTGAATAACGAGGTGAACAAGATGACTGAATGCACAACACCGAAAAGCAAAATGGTCTTTTATTTCAAGCGTTGAAGCGAATTATCTCTGGTCACTGATAAAACCTGCGCGTGTTATTGTTACAACCCTTACCAACCCGTCACGATGTCATCAGATAAACAGACAGACAAACGCAATCCGAACAGGAATGTAACACCCCACACTTATCATCCTGATTAATATTTGCATTCATCTTTTTAGGGTTAACATTTTTCTATCGTTCAAATTTCAATTTTGTTCCGTGCTAATAAAGCCTTTATCTAATTGTCAGGATTAGCAGTTACGACTTTATTCGATTGATGGATTGACGTCGATTTCTTTCAATAAATTCAGTTGAACAAAATTGCATTTTGTGTGTTAGAAATTAGAGTGCGTTTTCTCTTATCTGGGAAATTGCAATGATTCTTTGACACGTGACGAGGGTCCAATTGGAAACGGGCGAATATAAATTTTTCCTATATTTGTTGTGTTTTTTGGTGTATATTAATATTATGCAACGAGTGTGACCTCAGAATTCTGTACGCATCTGTGTATGTTTTATTGCTCGTCTCCCTTTTGTTACATTTCATATTGTTTATTGTGTTTATCGCGGAAATTGTTTGCGATGGAACATATTGGGAAGTTTGCGGCGCCATATGCAAGGAGAATTCGATACATACGAATAAAAGGTCTCCGAAAGGCCGTATTTTCAGGAAAGGTGTTAATATCTTTGCTTGAATATCATTTCTCAATCAGTACTCGATAGCTAGGAAGATACTAGCGACTCCACAGATAACATCTTAATGCAAATTCCTTCGATTTTCTCCGTATATTATTATCTATTACGACGTCTGCATATTTGTATTGGCCAGCTGTACGCAAAGACAAGCCAAGAATAATGGTCCTACAATCAATTTCTCAACAAATTCCTATCATACTTCGTGTAACTGACATTTCAATCATAAACTCGATAGTCATAGAAAATCCATATATCTTGACCACAAAACCACATGTTGTGCTGCCGTTAACCAATTATTTTGCACTACCGTATTCATTGCGTGATTCCTTTATTTCAATTTTACAGTGACTTGTACTAAAGTTACAATGGATGTAAAAAATTTTTGGCTCTGCGAAAATTTCTTCGGTATATTTTAATAGAATTTGCAAGTAATCTGGGTACAATAGGTTGGTGATTGGCGCGGTCAGGAAGCGTTCGGAAAGCTGGTTGGTTGCCATCTTGGTTCCAACAATAAGCCAAATTTGGACGCGGCAAAGTTATTGTTGAGGTTTTAAAAGTTTTTGATTTGTCATTCAGATTGTGGGCGCTTAGAATATGAGTTTGTGGGCCTGTGGTATAATATAAAGAGGTTATTAGGTTTAATAGTAACGGATGAAAATAATGCCGATTCATCCGTGGTTTAAAATGAACCATCCTTTTTCAAATAATAATCCAGTACTACAATATAATGCAGCACAATACAATCTTCGTAAGGAAATCGGGGATATCATTTGTATAACATCTTTTCCCAAGATCCGATCTCCTCTTTTTAACAGATAAAAATGAGGAGATTCTCAACTCAAGGCGTTAGTTTTTTGCAAATATGGTTGTCAAAAAAAAGCGTCCAAAATATTTTCGGTTCAGTTTTGTGTCCTCTTTTCCATTTTTTTGTTCTTTCTTTTATTTAGTTCATATATATCTAATGTCATAGATTATTAAAACTCAATATAATGTAGTATATTCGCGCAATTTGTTAAAAGTTAACCGCGGGAACAGGTTCCAAGGATCGGAGGCTATCGTCCGGGCCACGGCCATGTTCATAGACCATCGGCTATCGGCTATCGGCTAAGTGGTGACATTTTAAGGACTATTGCTATTATGCAACAACGTATTGGGATGTCTAGAATAAAGTAATGAGAAGCTTTACAAAGTAACGATTGTTTATTTATATAGATCTGCAGTTTGATGAAATATCTCTCATTTTTCAAGTAGGTTAAGGTAACGGGAGTAATAGATATGTGGCGGCATCTCCATCGCCACATACGAACTACGCATCAAAGACCTGACGTCACACAACATCCTGACGTCACACAAATCTTGCATCTCGCAATTAGAGTTTACCGCGCGATTGACATATTATTATTCCATTACCACTGCTCTCAAAACGGTGAAGGAAAACATCGTGAGGAAACCGGCATGTCCTAGAACCGAAAATTCGAAGACATGTGACATCTACCAACCCGCGATGGGCGCGCGTGGTGTACTACGGCCCACTCGCTCTTACAGAGAGGAGGCCTGTGTCCCAACAGTGGGAACATAATAGGCTAATTATATTATTATGGTTATGGGCTAAAATGAGAAAAGGTAGGCACTTCAAAACATCACGTCTTAATTCCCCGAAGACAGAGAAATATACCTACTACACCCACAGCCGCCATAGTTACATTTAAGATCCCTGGTTTGGGGCACACCAGTGGGGCGAACATACTATTCTTCTTTCTTTTGCGTCTGGTTAGTGACTAAGTGCGGATTTCACCAATGAAATTGAACGCGTTCAAGAGCTGTCAGTGTACAATACTCTATAACAATTTTGACACTGACAGCTCTTGAACGCGTTTTAGAAATGCTGATCGCGTTCAGTTTCATTGGTGAAATCAGCCCTAACCTGTACCCTAATTGCGTAATACATCAATCAGAATCTGAATCGTTTTGAAACAGATTGCTAATCCATTGCTTCATAAGTTCGAAAAAAAATCTGCTCAACAACGTAAATAACGCAATGAATGTTGTTGAACTGTCAAAATGAAACAGATTAGTTGTAATCGTTTACGAAAATATGTTGCGTAATAAGATAGCTGGTGTCAGAGTTTTCGTGCTGCCCATTGGCCTCACAGAGAGAAATATCTCTCAGGCAGTTCCTCACGATGTTTTCCTTCACCGTTATCCACTCACTCAGTTAATCTCCTAATAACCGAGTACAATTCTACTCTTACTGCTACTGATCCTAATGGGAAAATCAAGTAAATATATCCGATATATTTTAGCCCAGGACTACATTATTCGCAGTTCCACTCGCGACCACTACACTAGTCTTATACAAAATATCCTGTAACCGTATCTTCAGATAACCAAGCTGAAGGTACTTTGCAGTGAATTTTCCTAAGTATACATGTTGCGACCGTCTCATGTATTAAAGTTTCGCAGATATAAAGAACGTGTAATACTGTTGCAGTATGCAGCTTGGTGTGGCCTAAGTTAGAGGCGAAGAGGGTTGAAAGAAGAAAATGTGAAATATGGTAGTTACTAGAGATTTTTTGCGTTATGGTGGCCACGAAGGGGGTGTTTTGAGGAAGGGAAAATTTCGTTTGACAGACTGCTTATGGTGGCTGTTCAAGTTTGACAGAGTGAGCGACATAAATACAAAGGGGTGAGGATTGTTTTGCTCCAGGGTCATGGGAAAGTCCGAAAGGGATACCGTGGCTCCTGGCAACGTACACGCAACTGAAGGAACACGGGTGGGTTTTAGTCAGTAAGAGTCTGACACGCCCTGAGCTCCGCCCCGAGCGGAAGAAGTTATTTGAAAATTTCCCACCTAAAAAAAAAATGGATTGATCTGCTACATTGCTTACAAGAAAAGTTTTTAATGGTGCTTAGCTAGTAGTGGACAGTAACAGCCCTGTTTGTAAACCCGGAATGCAATTAAAGGTTGAAATACTGTCAGAACTAGCAGGAAGAACTACTTTTTAACGTAGTGAACATATAAGATTGTGGCTTCCTTTCGCTTTCTGCCTGCTTGCTTCACAAGCATAATCATTGGAAGTCTTTGACACTCAATAGATCCAAATAGGACCATAGGTCAACATGGTTCAAATCCAAGGTATTTAGCCTACGTCTTGCACCAAGCAATATCATCTCGGAACGCAGGGACTTCGTCCCGTCGGCCCGACACTTTTTCAAATCGTGACTCGTCCCGCGGCCTCGTCGTCACGAACTCTGTACCGTTATCCAGACGTACACACCACTCACACTAACCTGCTGCACCTATGGCTAGAAAGAGATAGTTGTATTTGTCACCACCGCCTTTAGGCTGAAGGATATGCTTGAGGGAACAGTCTTTGTTTTTGATTTGTTAACGTATTAAAATAGTGTGTTCAATGCGGAATTGGGTTTGAATTAAAAATAGAATGGCGTAGGGAACTGGGAAACCCCGCTTAGGAATACCTATAGAGGTTTTTGATTCATAATTATAAGAAGTACCTATGAGGCAAAGAGAAGCATTAAACAGTGCAAAAAAAAAGCGATGGGAGAGAGAGGTATGAGGAACAGGGTGTAAAGTTCACTCATCCTCTATAGAAAAAGGTGGATCCTCCGACCAGACAGGTGTCGTGTCTGGCGGGCAACAGCCCGATGATTGATATCGGATAGTCATATATATGTCGTTCGCGCGGTAAACTCTAACAGCGCGATGCAGGATTTGTGTGACGTCAGGTCTTTGATGCGTAGTTCGCATGTGGCGATGTAGATGCCGCCACAGTATATTCTATCTTTTTTTTATTTCAGGTCAGGAAACTGTTAACTAAGCTCATATACGAATTCTTTCAATGGATTTCAGGTGTTGGATTAGTATCGAAGAATCTGTTACCGATAACCGAATTGCACTTTTTTAAATGGTAGGAGGCATAGTGCGGATGTAATGGTAGGACGATGAAAAGTACCGGTAGGTTTTGATGGGTATCCGAAGAATCTATACTTTATATTTATAACAATAATATTATTATTTTAATAAATACATATAATAAACCTCAATAGTTGTTTTTTTTTTTTGTTTGTTTATTTGAACGCGCTAATCTCTGGAACTACCCGTCGGATTTGAAAAAAATATTTTTGCATTTGATAGCCCGATTTTTGCGGAAGGCTATACTTATAGGTTATTTAACATCACGCTACAACCCTTAGGAGTCAAGCAAAAATAAACAACGCTAAGCAAAAATGAAGTAATGGCGCGGGCGGGCGATGCGACGCGGTGTGGTGGGTCGGGGGAACAAGATATTATATGTATAACAGTTGTAAATATAATACAAAAAGGAAAATGAGACGTGGTTTCCTTAACAGTCTTTTCATGAATGAAGCAAGACATTCCATAAATAACAAAACATCTATTATTATAAACGATTAAATCTAAACAAAGGGACGGTCACTCAGGCACAATTGTGACCTAAATTCCTCACGAAATAATAAAAATAAATAAATAAAATCTACACACACGCGTCAAACGTGACCACGCGTAAACTGAAACTAATCAGTCGGTCTCACTATAGATTGGGTAATATACTGCCCAAGATATTAGCAAAATTGCCCTTCTCGATGATACTCAAGCACAACAGGATTTTGAATCTAGATTTAATAGAGTATCCATGGAGTTTCTTGCCCGTTCTTCTCTACACTATGGAACGGGCAATTAGCTTCAACTTTCTGACTAACTGACTGACTCTTTGATAATTTAAAAGTACCTGTAAATGCTTTGAGTTTTAGTTTGACTTAGTTTGCGAGCTGATGCGATCATTAGAAGAATCAAGGAAATAGTCTACCGAGGGCCGCGTTCACTCCAAACTTAACCCTCGCTTACAATCCGCCGTTACAATCAGCAGTCAAGTCAGTTGGTTTTTCATACACATATCTTGAATTTGACGCTCAAAGTCGATGGCTGTCTATACTTTTAGTGCGAACGCGCTAAGCCATATCTTATATTGTAGATATATGGCTCTATTTTCCGAATTTCTTTATACACTACTGCAAGCATCTTTTGGTGCATGACAGGAAGGCGTTTTTAGTAAACACTTCTGAAATTGCATCGAAAAAACAAGATGGCAGCCCTTTCGCGCCAAAAGATACAACTATACATTACTCTGTCTGTCAAAAAGAACATAATGCGGCTTCTCTTGTCTATCTGACGAGTGTAATAGAGTACACCAGTCCAGAATCAAATGCCCAAAGAAAGGTGTGTAAAGTCTTATAGTACAACTCAACGGGCACTCGAACAGTCATCGATACAACATTTACGGCACTTTGAAAATTACATAACCTCTTATAAATTGTATGGGAACTAAGGTGGTCGGCCATACGAATAATTATATATTATTGATTTGTGTCTAATAATTGTAATTGTGATTTCTGTTACAGAGTGCGTTGTCATGGTTACGGTGCAGGTATTGGTCGAGTTTGTTACATTGTAGTCTCGAATTGAATGTATGAGACTCGTTTTCTGTAGTAGGTACTTACAATTTTTGCGTAGTATACTGTAGACATTTTATTGCATAATTATTATAGAGATATTTAGGTACTCGTCAGTTGGTGAAGTCGCTTTTCGTGTTTGTCTGTATGGCCGCGTTGTTCTTCTAAACTACACAACGGATTTTGATGCAGTTTTCACCATCATTTAGAGAATTTATTCCGGAAGGTTTATGCGCATAATAAATTAATATTAAACTTAAATATTTTAAAGAAATCTTGAAGTTGTAAAAACCGTGTGAAGCGGCCGGTCGCGTATTGTATCATTTGTATTGAGTTATGTAGGTAGGTAGGTATTTATCAGTCTGTGAGTTGACCTTATTTCTAAACAGAAAAAATCGTTTCAGAATACGAAACGATGCACAAAACTAAGATATACTACTACATCATTTACAAGAAATTGTCAAGAGAAAAGTTGAGATAAAACGATGAGAATATTTAAATAAATTGATAGTGTTTATTCGAATGCATTTTTTATTTAAAATGTTATTGATTACTAAGTGTTAAATCCAAGCAGATCGCTTTAGATTTATTTAATCAAACAACCCATAAATTATCGGCTCAAGTATATTAATAAAAACTCGTTCAATAAGCTGTCACGAAAAAATAAATTAAAATTCTGCACGATACAACATTTTAGCAGCGCTCGAATATTTCGGTAACTGTTTTATTACTGACACCATGAATGATTACTTAACACGTTTTTAAATTAAATTAATAGAGATGGGACAAATATTCTGTGCACATCCGGTATTTGGCACGCCAACCGAAATTTAGCCGAATAGCTGTTTTACCAAGGGATATCGTGTTACCCCAGTAACTAGGTTGTGCAGCACAGTTAGATCGTCGTTCCATGTAAAATACTGGTATTCAGCTGCATTGTTGTTGTTATTGAACCGAAATTTAGCCGAATATTTAGGACTACGTATCTACCTACCTACGCCTTATCAAGCTGAAATAAGGACAATACTTCCCACAACGTACGCAATTCATCTAGTTTTAAATACAATAACATTTGTATGAATAGCCATCACGACAAATACGTACAAAGCCATTTGATAATATTAATCATCTACAACAAACCTAAATTTTTCTTCGCAAGGTTATTATTAAGCTTCAGAATAAAATATTGAATTCTTAACGGATTTTGACGTTTATGTAAATTTTTATATAAATTACCTTCGTTTGTTTTCTGTGAAAAAAATAATTGATAAGCTTGTTAAGCGTTGCTCAGTCTGTAATAATGTCGTATCTCATAATTAGTTTGTTTTCCTGTTGTAATAATAATAACGTCAAGTCATGCAATAAAAACACTGTTCATTCAGTTTCAAACATAAATTGTGGCGGTCGCATGCAATATTATAATATAAAATGTATGTATATTATACCTACGTTTATAAGTTATGGCTTTGTACCCACTACACGGTTACCAATAGGTAGGACCGTTTTCGTCATAACATACATTGATAGATACAACGTTGTTCGGCTGCCATTTTGTAGAAGCGAATAAAGCAATAAGTTTTTTAAGAATTACGAGTATTTACCTAGTAGAAATTATTTATTAAAATGTGTGATGTTTGAAATGCACCTTATCAGTGATGAATTATATTGTAAAACACGATAATTACGTCATATTCAGATTTATTTCAATATTGGAAAACACACAGTCCATCATACCTACATATACCTTTATTATGTCCTTACGGTTGGTGAATATGACACATTTTAAGAGACTAAGACTTAGTGCTTTACATCTTTGCCTTTTTAAACACCTAAAGAAATAAAAATAATTTTAATATCATTCAATTAGCCAACCACCAGCACGATTAAAATTAAAAAATCAATCTGCGATAATCCAACTACATCGCAAAGTTAGTTCGTACAACTATTACCCGACCGAGTCGAGTTGGGCCCGTGGTCGGAGAAAGTTAGCCAGCGTGGATAAAACTACATTTATTGGTGTTGCATATTCATCGTACCCCCAGGCGTAATACCGAACCATTCACACTAGACCCTCTATGGAGGAGCAAAACCTTCCCTGTTTAACATTTCCTTGTAGGTAGAGAGGAACGAGGAAGCTCAAGGTATATTGGTCGTTCAGTACCTACTAGGTAACTAGTTTTATATTCAGTTTAGAGTAGTGACAGTGTTGTGTTAGGTGCCATACTTATGGCTGTTAAGTTTTATCGCGGTAAGGATCGAGAAAAAGTATGGTTCAGTAAGGAGGTTTGTCTATGTTGAACATGACGCGAGCCTTTCATGTTATATTTTTTATGATGGTATTCCCAAAAAAAAATGGTATCTTTCTACAAGGCAAGGGTACACACACGATGGTAGACAAGGTAGCGTTACAGATTTACGCAAAAAAAATCGTGTCATTTAACGCTACTGACATTTCTGGGCCAAATGAATTATAATATAGTGTCTATATCAGACCCAGTATTAAATTCTACATTTTTCCGCAAAAAATTACCAATCAATCACAAGAAAACTGACGAATCAATCTTTTTAATAAAAATCGAAGTCACGACACCTGTCATGCTGCGTTAAAATTACTCTATGCCCACATAATGACTAAAGTATACTGTATTCAACACACTTTAACGCCCATCGCTTTATACGTACAAGAACTTCATCAAAGAAATCGATCAATAAAAAAATAAAATACCAAGCATTTCTATCGATAATAGATTAATTTATTTTGGGTGTTTTTTGATTCGACTCAATAGAAACCATCGATTCGTATTTGAAACCATAGACTACCTAGCTAACAAGTTTTCCTTTGACAGAATAGAAATAGAAGTTTTTTCCTATAAAAAATTGTACATACTAATTCCATGAGTACCTATTCGCCAGAGACGCCCTTCGAAATGTCAAAATGCACATTCAAAATTCGAACGATGAACTCCGGGCGCAACCCTTTCAATGCGATGCCCATTTGACAGCCAGATATATCTCGGATATATCCGAACTTGTAATATCCTTCAATCACTGCCTGTCTGCTAACTTTACGCATTCAACTGTTTACTACCGTTGCATTGGCTACGCCGCAAGCCGCGAACGACCACTAAAACTATGATACAGCACTAAATTATAATCATTATTGAAGTAGTGAAGTTGAATTTTAGTAAGGCTGTCATACGATCGGACTAGTAATTGAAATTGACAATTGATTGTTATTTGTTTAAGCTTGTTATTTTATTGCTAGTGTTAAAATTACTTAGATGTCGTACTAAAGTAACTAGTCTATTTGATATAAGTATTTAAAGGAAGTCTTAAAAAAACAAAATTCTACAAACACTTGTAATCCCTGAAGTGTTAGGCAGAAGTGTACCTATAGTACACCCACATTTCGCCAGTTATGTTGAAGTCCTATGTATTAGGGGACGAGCATATTACCGTCAACCCGGCACTAATACAGACTCAGAAACGGTATGTCTAAAAATATTTTTGAAGCTTAGTCCAAATTCTAAACTTATAATACATTATTATCAAAACGTTCGCCTATCAAACAAAACCGATCAACACAGAAAATAACAATAATCTAAAGGCTACTATTACTGGTCTGCTATCAAAAGTCTAACACGCCGGGTGTATGTGGCGAAAGTGTCGTCGTCACGTCGGAAGCGTCTCGTCACGCGCTCGAGAGATTATCGTACGACTAGCCGACGAGTGCGGGACGAGTTTTGTGCGGACAATCGTAGGGGACGGCTAGTTGCGACGGTACAAAATACGGTAAAGTTGAGGGACGTTGAATAAAACGCTGTATGTAAAATGTAGTAGGTGTGTTTAATTTTTCGATGGGATACGTGTCTGCAAATTATGGCCGTCAGACGCAATTTCCAAAGAATTGGCAACTAGTTGTTAAGGGTTAAACTTAAAATTCATAATATTGCATTCATATAAAGACGATGCCATTCTAAAGAATGCATGTTACATTTATTATCTGTAAGTACCTCTATCTCATTTATAGTCGAATTTTAATGTATCCACGCGTGAAATGTGATCTCGTATAATTATCAGTTTATTAATAAATAAAAACTTATTAATTATACGGAACATCTTGTTTTACGAATTTGTTTACATCTTATTTGAGGCCTTAATTATGATGTTTTAATGTCATCGAGCTACCAGTAGTCTGATTTAGTAGAAAGCGTTAAAAAGACATGGACATTATAAGTAAGATTATAGGAATCTAGAAAAGAACTTGGTTACCTATTATAAGTTACTTTTACCTAAGTGTAAATGCATTCTACACTTAATTACCGTATTTAGAAAACTATTATATTAAAACAATAATAAAATAGTTATAAAACTTATAAAATTTATAACGACCAATAAAATGTAAGATAATAATTCCGAAGTAATACTTACTTAGTAATATATAAATATCAAAAAGAAATTAAAATCCGCGTAATTCGCGCAAAATATCCGCATTATGCCACGATTACAACCCTAAAAGTTAATGTCGGATAAAATTATACAAGTAGCCATTAAAATTTGTCAAAGACTTTTAATATGTTGTAAAACTGGAAATTTCGCGATCGTAAGCCTGGGAAAGCGAAAGTTTATTACCTACTTCTGTATTAATTTCTAGCTAAGTTACTGTGCAGTACTTACTTGTTTAATAATATGCTGGTTTTACAATTATTATAATTTTAGTTCAGTCCGTGAGAATTGCTTTCTATAATATATCTTTCAGTAGGTATCTAGGAATATAATACAGTATCAACTAGAACGGGAGGTATTGTGACTGTTACAGGCAACATTATATATTGTAATGTCAACAGTATACTTAGACTAATAAATTGAAAAAAAAAAAAAAAATACTATCTACGAATTTTACGAAATATAATATTTAACTTTACCTAATTATCTTATCTTCAATAGGTATAAATTAATATGAATAGTAATTTTCAAGTTATTGTATGTAATGTAGATGTGTATAATGTGTTAGTGTAATGTATTTTCTTTTGAATTCAAAAGAAATAAAACCTATTTTTGAAGAAATAAAAACCTACACAACTTTTTCATAATTTACGTAGTTTTAAAAATCTCTGTTCATTATGGCATAAATATCCCAAAATTACAAAACAAAAATTAATATATTAAAATTAAAAATTATAATTATAAATACTGATTCATTTCTGATTGCACAATATTGACGCAATCATTTTAGACCACATTCCAAACAAGACATTTCTTAATCAACTTCCTTATTATAAATATTAAATTAAAGTCTATATATTTCTCGAAAAACTGTAGACAGCGAAACATTTATCAAACAAGACTTAAGAATTGTAACTTCGGTAGTCCACTAATCCCCTAAACGATCTATAGACTTCATAAATCTGTTGCTAACCAACTATAAACACCAAAGTAATTTGATTTATAATTCATCTATCCAATAAATTACTGTTAATTACGAATATTTTTGCCAAAATCAACATATTTATAAAACATCGTTAATCCAAATTTATCATCGAAAGCTTAATTAAATTAATAAAAAGGGTTAAAACATAAAATGGAAATAAAACGAAAGTAGTTAGTAATAAATTACGCGCGTGTATTCATATTAAAAGTTAGTTATCTACATGAAAATAAATTAAACTTAATACTTTAAGACGTCTCGACGATATTAGTAATCGTTTTCAACGAAGCTATGCCTATATATCACGTATTTTATACGTAATATTTACAATAACGCGAGATACGCAAAGCAATCTTCGAGAACAATAAGTCGCGTACTCCCCGGACGAATGGAGTCCGACCGCTTCGGAGAGCGAGAGTTATTATCCCCGTATACAAACATATTCTAGCAATACGTTAACGGTTAAATACGCGAGCGACTCCGATCATACGCCAAGCGTTCCGTCATAACCCGACACCTCAGTTCCGACCCGTAACCGATACGGTAACACGTCAACCTCCTTGATCCGTTTTGGGAAGCTTCCCACTTCCCTCCCACAGTTTGAAAGGTGATAAATGTGACGATGTACTAGCCTCAGGCATTCTAGGACTACTCGTGTAGTTAGGTGGTAATCTAGAAGGTGTAGATAGAAAGCTCCCGTAAGATATCGAGGAGTTGACGCCCAAAGACGTGTCCAAAGTGGAATAGTACCCGGATGAAGCGGTAGACGGCTGCGGAGCTGGCGGCTGCTGTATCTGCACGCGCGCCGCCTCGGCGTACGCATCCAAGTGCGTCCTCACCAAAACAAGCAACTCCCCGTAGTTAGTCACAGAGCCACCAGCCCCCGCCACTCTGTAAAGCAACAACCGCGCCTCCCCAAAAAGACTGTCTAAAATTTTACCTGTCGTGAAGAGGACGATGGCCTTCAGACAGGAATACTCCGCTGAGTCGACGTGGAGCGCTTTCAGCTTCTCCACTTGCTCTTGGAAGATCCTGATGTGGTCCATGAAGGCCACGACTCGGTCGGCCGCCATCGGCGACGCGTGGAGTCCCGCGGCCGCTAATAATGGCGCCACGTGGAGGGGCATGGAACACTGAGACGCGTTCAGGACGAACAGCTCCGACCAGACGAGTCTTAGCAACGCGACCTGGTCGGTCACTTGAAGTTCGGGGAAGAAGGGGATGTTCCGCGCCCATTCGACGGCGGAGAAGAGTAGCCTCGCGGCTAGTTCGCAGATATTGTCTATTCCCATGACGTTGGCAGGCTGGACGCACTGCCCGTACCGGGAGGTGGGGTAGGGTTCTGCCCTGAGGAGCAGAGAGATGTAGGAAGAGAGGTAGGGATGGCTGTTGAGGCCGGCTGAGGGATCGCCGTTGGCCAGCGCATACTGGCCAGGTAGGGAGAGCCCCGCCGGCTGAGTTGGGGGAACTCGACCTCTTTGTACAGCTGCAACAAAAGAAAAATAAAACACGTTAGGGATTACATTCTAGATTTAAAAGCAGAACAGTTATCAAGCAGTTGACCAAGAAGTTCTCACACCATTGATTCTACATGAAACGACCACATTATATTCTCACAAATCTCAATTACATTTCGCTGAACTCGGAGTTCGCACACACTAATTCAGCAGCAACATTCGATATAATGTTACCAGTTCCTCCTTTACAAATAATTACGATATTATAAATTAGTTGGCTCATTACTTCATGTTTGCAATTAGTACTCGAAGCCGTAAATATATAATTTGCGCTAAAACGGTAGGCAGTTCTCTTGCCGCTGCCTTTATAACTAGACCCATGCAATCGTAACTTTAATAGAATGCAACCAATAAACACGATTTCAATAAATAATTTTCTATTAACTTTTAGGAGATTACTTTAAAAATTGTCTGTAAGAGGTAGTTGCCAGTTCCTATAAATATAACAGTTAGAAAGTGCGAGATTCACACACAGCTATATTAAATGCTCATAGCCTTGTTTTCGCATACCTCAAACGGGGATGACTGCAGAGATGCAAAGTACAACCACATTATGCCAGTTATGTTTAAGTCTCCTATAAAAGAGTCTCCGGGCTGCTACTACACAGTCCTGCCGCCGAGAGAATGCGTTCCTGACACCTGTCAGTTGGACAATTTCTAGTATTAATAACGATCAAATTCGCAAAACACATATGCTGTTAGTATGAAACTGACAGGTGTCAAAAACACATTTTCTCGATGGCCACGGAACTGTAAGAAATAACCAGGTATTTTAAAAAGCTATATTAATACTAAATATTACCATGTATAACTAAACGGTGGCAGCATTGGTCTTATTGATAGTTTCTATGGCTTACGAAATATTGAGAGTTACGGAAGAAGTGTGGGAGGTGTGAAAAGAGCTTATGATCGAGTCGTCCTTGGTATCAATCGAGTATAACAAAAGGATCTTACGATTTCTGTACTGCCGGCAATATTATAAAATATTTTCGGTACGTTCTGTGGGTGGTGTGGTTCGATTACTGACGAATGCTTGCACTGACTGGACAGGTCCATTCAATATCTGAGGTTCTTTCCTCAAAAGACCATTTCAGTCACTAATCTACAAGGTCCTCATATGGCTTGGCCAGGATTATGTCTAGACTATAAAAGAGACTGCAACATCTGAGTTTGTTTCTGCCTTTCTTCTCAGAGTAGTGTGACTCACGTTTAACTCCTCCCCGGAGGTAAACGTTACGTTACAGTAGTCAGATTGGAAGCGCCGAACTCATCTAGCTTAATTTTTATATTTTTTTTACATGACTTGTATACTATTTACAGAATAAACAATTTCATTTCATTTCAATATGCGCGAACATACTTACTACAAACTTTGAACAGATGTAAATCTGTAAGTACATCGTCCATTTACGCTCAGAAAGTTAAACGCTGCTTGTTTACGAAAATGTTTTAGTGTTTACGAAATCATCTTTGTTCCTCCTTTCTGATGAATTACGAAGTAAAATAGTAACAATATAGAGTGCGCCCTTTAATGTTATTGACTATATTGTCATTACTTTAAAGCTCATCAGTTACAAGAGCGCCTGTTTCTTTCCCTAATTCAGAAAATTCTTCTTGCAGCATAATCAGCCTATTATAATGTTCCCACTGTTGATACACAGGCCTCCTCTCGGTGAGAGGGAGTGGGCTTTAATCTACCACGCGGGCCCAGTGCGGATTGGTAGATGTCACATGTCTTCGGATTTTTGGTTCTAGAACATTTTATTTCGTGCAGAATCTGGTTAAATCGTTGATGCCTATTAATCAATCTCTGCCTATCGTATCGGCCATAGGTATATTTTATCTATATTATGTGAAACCCATTACCTAATAAAAAGCATTCTAACAAAGTAAAAACACGAGGTTCAAAAGTAATTAAAAGACAAGGAAAATCTTGAACCAACAAACTCAAATTAATGTCTAAAACAATAATTACATGACAATCATGATTGATTCGTTCACAGACTATTATTAGCTGTGAATTACTCGTAAATATTCACAATGGTATGTAGTTATATACCTACTGGTGTTTCTGCATATATTTTATCGATATTTAGTAAATACCAGTTGTTTACAACACTATAACGCGTGTTTTACACAGATTTGTAAATCGAACTGATAAATTTGCAAAACGTAATCAATAGGTACTTATTTTTTTAAATAATTGTTCGAAATTTGTAAATAATAGTTGGAAAAGGAGTTTTTTTTTGTAGAGGAGCACAATACGGCAGATGAATGAATCATGACCGGTTCGAACTTTGCGCAGAAGGCTGCTCAGTAACATTTTAAGGAACCAAATGGTGACATGAGGCGAGTGTCAGTGGAATGTTCTACATGTGCGAAAGTTCGGAAAACCTATGTTCAGACCAGCCATGATTCATCGGCCGTAATGTAGGCTTAAGGCGAAAGCGGCACGGTAGCGCGCGAAATGCAAATTTTCTTACGTTTTTTGCAATTTGCGGGTCAGTATCAGGTTATATGATGATCTAAATATGATTCGCAGCCGTTTAGGATATTTATTTATAGAATTATAATCATAAAACTCATTAATACAACTGTCTAAGTTCATATAATCCTATTATATTGAATGACTATTTCATGAAATCATGACCTTTGAGGATTATTCTAACTAAGGAGTTGTATTGTATTTATTATTTATTTATTTACTTCATTGTACACCACAAAGATACATAACAAAAACACCGATTTTAATGATTATAATTCTGTGAAGCCATATTTGTTACATCCGCGAATCATATTTTTATCAACCATAACCTGAAACTGACTTGCAAATTGCAAAAAACGTAAGAATATTTTAATTTCTCGGGCTATCTTAGCGCATCCCGCTTAAGAAGCTCTATGAGGCAGGCACAATGGTAGAATGGGATGGAGGGATAATGATTTTGTTTTATTAATTCTATTGACCATAGCATATTTCTAGACGTGCGCGCGATGGCTGATGGCTGAAAAATCTTAACTGGACCAGAATTGGGTAAAGAGAGGTCTAGAAAACTTAATAAGGTATCTATTGTATCCAAAGTAGCTTTTCTTGAAAGAAACTAATTATTCATACGAACTTCTTCAGATATTAGCGATATCGCTTATGTAATCTGAAAAGACCTTTATACAGAACCAAAAATAAGGATCTATTTTCGAATACGAAATGACATCGGTATTTGCTGTTTTCTGTTTTATATTTTAAGTCATTTTTATATTATTTATCAATTCAAAATTGTAAAAGAACAGTATCTTCTTACGCTTGTCAAGTCTACCATATTATTTTTATTCGCAAACGATTTCCGGTCGCTATCTCATTAGCTTGATGTCGATAATCTCATTAAACTTGCAATGTCAATTAGTTCAGTTTATCTTGATTGAGTTCGCGTTTTTAAAATCAACTAACTTTGCCAAGTTAATTCTTCAATCTTAATGTTCGAGATCGAGATAAGAATTAATTTAAGTATGTGGAACTAGATTATCATAGTGCATAAAATTAACTAAGATGGAATCATTAGCTCGCATAATTTTAGAAAATAGAAACAAATATTATACGACGCGACGGCGTCAACGAGAATGATTCAAAGTTTTCCCTCGCAAAAGGAGAGATGCTTTAATACTTACTTAATTATTTTTTTATATATACCTTCTTGTTTCTGTTATAATAAAAAAAAATCTTTCTTTCTTCATCTTTCAGACCTACATGCGGAACATTAACTTTAGGAAATTAGGTAAGTATAAGTTTTTTTTTTAAAGTTATAACAAACTCTAACCTAACCGTAACTACCTGTGTGGTGTAGTGGTTAGACTACCTGTCAAAATTTTCTGCTCGGTTTGGTTGGTGGCAGGGTTTGTTCTAAGTCCACCTGGCTAGCTACCAACATCATATTTAAGTCTGTCATTCCAACATTGTTAACAGCATTGTTGTGTTTCGGCTGTTGTGTGGTTGAGGATTCCCGGTGAAGCTCGCTTCCACCTTCGACCTGATCATCAGTTACCGTCAAGTGAGATGCAGGGCAAGAGCTTTCTCGTAGTGTATAAAAAATAAAGAGATTTGAAATAAAGAATTCAAAGTTACAACAAACATCTGTGTAGCTCTGGTTCTAGTGCTAGGAGTTCCTGTATCACAAGAGCCAATTATAATTTGACTATCGCTTAAAAAAGTAATGCTCTGCTTTATTTTATGGAAAAAAACAAACGATTACATACATACGTCAATGTCGAACCGAACTATTTTAATTCGTGAATCATAGAAAGCTATTGAAGTTTCCAAATTCAAATACCTACCTGCTGCGAAACCGTCACAATCAATTTAAAAAAAGTTCTATCAATTGCTTAGCTTTTTTAGGTGTCACGATCATGATTTTGCCGAACAGGTGAATAGCATGCAAATGAGTGAAGCCTACTGTAAATTCCAATAAAATACCGCACGTAACGGTACATTTTTTTCAAAACAAACATTTATAAATCGTCAGCAATCAGAAAAATTCAAAAGTCTCAATTCCAAAACCTAGTATCTATTACTATAATGGACAACATTTGTTTTAGTGGATTCTAAATTACGAGTCAGCTTCACAGACGTAGACGTTAAAGAATTAACCTGTTGTTTCTCAGTACAACGAGGCATTTCAAAGATCGTGACGCCACAAATCATCGATACGATCCGAGACGAATCGACGTGAAAACGCGGAATCGTCGCTTCTAATCGTTCATTCGGAAATGCTCACAGAGGAACAAAAATGTATAGCGCGCCAAGCATTCGGAGCGCGCCACGTTTTTTGGCGGGAACGCATCGCGGGCCGGCGCGAATGCCTGCGCACGCGCGTACCGCCTTTTTATTTCTTGTCAGTGCAGTAAGAAAAAAACAGAACGCGTAAACAGGTTGTATTATTATTTTTTCCTTGAATGACAAGATGACTGGAATTCGCCCCACGGTTGTTTCGTAACGAGCGCTTCCCACAGTAAAACTTACAAAATTCTGATTCTTATAAATTGTTATGACATTTGATTTCGTAGATTCGGGTTATTATTACATCGATTACATACGGATTCATACCTTCGTTCAATATCGATATTTACCAACCAAATATCACGATACCAATCATCGAAATAACACGCATTCACGAATTACGGCTCGCATCAACAATTCAATTAAAGTGTTACATCGCCGGAATAATTCCGTTTGAATTAGAGTAATTGCGCGCGTGATTAGCCGGTTTCAGAAGGAAATGTAGGCCGCGGGCTCTCCCACGCCGCGCCGCGTCGACACCTAGCCTAATAGCGCGTCATTACACTATCTGCCGATACATCTCCGGTACGTCTCGACATCGACGGAACATCAGTATCTGCTCGTATAATCGATGACCACTCGGCGCGACTTCAACAAAGCGATTGTTCGATCGCGTTCAACACTAATTACGATTCGAATTTCGAACGCGCGAAAACGACATTTCAAACTGAATATTTTCTTAATTTGCTTTAAGTATAGAGAATCAATTTTAGCCATTGACAGGTGGAAGTTTATGAATGGAAATTAATGTAAATTAGCGTTAATATGAGTGGGCTTCCCGTAAGGTTAATACAACTAGGTCCATTAGCTGTGATTTGCATAAGACTACGTCTCATTTCGAATTTCTCTTGTATAAATAACATTGATTAAATCGTTCGGCACCCACGGCGCATACTTCATGGGATTAAGTGAAATTAGCAATGTGTTTATTATAAATTAAATAGCTACCTGATAACGGTTCAGTTAATAACGCGTCAGTTTGGTAAATAAAAAATTGTTAATACTTTTTATTAATGTAAGGAAAGAGCTTATTATAATTGTTTATGGTCAAAGGTGAGTCATGGACAAGAATTCTGGTGGACTGGGGACAACAGCGAGCGAAAACAGCCTTGTTTATAAAAATAATATTGAAGTTAATTTGGAAGGAGAACATTGTTATTGTTTTGGATCTTCTTTATTAGGAAAAAACGTAGAAACATTTTAGAAAATTGCGACACAAGACTAAGAAATCACGACACGTCCAACCTATTTACGTGGAGACCACACTAAATGATCTCTTTACATTGTTTTTATTCGAGATCCGTACACAGATCAAAACAAAGCTATTATTTTCGTTGTATTTATAGAATTTTCGACCTTATGGTCTCAAGATAAGGGTGGTGGAAGATTGATTGTGATTGGCCAAGTGTGATCTTGACACAGATTGCGTTGAGGAAATAATATGTCATGTCATTTCTGAGATGCGACGACCACAATGTACCTACAGTAACTTGAACAGACGTAGGCAAGTTAGAATTGCTTTATTTAATACCTACATACGTCATACCCCGTATTTAGGTATTTAGAAAATTGCGACCTACTCGTGAAGTGATTAATATTTTTTTTACTATTCTTAAAGCGAAAAATTTACTGCTGTTTTTTTTTGTTCTTTAATGAAATAATTAGCTAAAACACTGCTCTCATCAAAAAAAAAAAACCATCTTCAAAAAGTTAAAAATAATCTAGCATAATTACTTTTTTTCTTCATACCTAAACGGTCATGTCCATTTGACTGACGGCTTGACACCTCTATAGCGAAAACTTCAATAATACTTTACTAAACAAAAACCATGAAATTAATGTATGAAGATAAATTAAATCTTGATACGTGTAAGCTTTGGCAATATTTTTACAAGTTAAATATTAATAATGGTCGTCAACTGCGGAAATTATTTAGCAATAAACCGCAATAATATTCGAATAATAAAATAATCTTGGCTAGGCAAGATACGGCCATCTTCCTTCATTTCTGTATTTTTGGTACAGGCATATTACTATAAGGAATTTAATAAGCAAAAATATCTGACAACTAGGTTATCTAACGACCTACTAATAAAAGGCAAAAAACATCAATAGTTATGTTTGTTTTTTTATGAATGCGGTCAACCATGCTGGCAGCCTAAGGTGAAAGGTTATCGTTCTATCCTTCCTAGGACTCTTAAAAAAAAAGAAATACAAATAACCTGTTTGAATATCGAACTGGCGCCAATATAACATTAATAAAAAAACATTAAATCATTTTCGCGCCATAAAGAAAAACGGTTGCTCGTAAAAATATGGCCTTTTCACGACTAATGATGGATGGACACACGTCATGAATTTATTTTGAGGCTATAGTAACCATTGATTTGATGGAAGTTTTGCCTGTGTGTCCTTTAAGACGAAATGAAAAAAAAAAACAGTCTTTAAATCTACGAGTAAGCGCGCCTCTACATCTTCCAAAATCAAAATATAACACCCTCAAAAAGTACCCAGTTACCTTAACGTGGGATGTAAATCTTAGCAGGGTCTCCCCCAAAGGCGATACTGCTGGCGGTCACCGCTCAGGGCCTGGATGGTGTTACCAGGAACCAGCCAATCTCGTTCCCGCCCGCCACCAGCTAACGGCAACTTACAACTAATGTTTGGAATAACAACTTGGACACACACATGCAAAATTATCATAACATAAATTGCCGTTCTGTTATTATTGTCCCATTTCAGGTCTAAGGCTAAGAAGGCACCGACTTTGATCACCACGTTTGTTCACAGCATATTGGCGATGATAACAGATCATAAAGATTCCCGAGAATATCAGTTTCCCATAAAGTTAAAGATTCCCGAGAATATCAGTTTCCCATAAAGTTACGGATTTCCGAGAATATCAAATTCCCATAAAGTTACGGATTTCCAAGAATATCAGTTTCCCATAAAGTTAAGGATTCCCGAGAATGTCAGTTTCCCATAAAGTTAAGGATTCCCGAGAATATCAGTTTCCCATAAAGTTAAAGATTCCCGAAAATTACAGTTTGTTTTGAATTGTGCTGTCAGTTGTGCCTTAAATTAATTTCCTACTTAGAAAGACCCAATGTAGCTATTCCTTCACTTTTCCAATTATGAAGTGGGTACCCACTACAAGTTCTAGAGCACTACGACACGTTTGATTCTACTAATGACAGGTTTATTTATTTATTGACTCAATGACTCAATACCGATCGACGTTCTCAAGTACATATTCTAAAGTATGATTTGCTACAATTAACGATTGTCATAAGGATAAAGTAACTGTACTTAGTGTATCGTTTATAACTATTTAAATGGCCTACAATTATGACAGGGCTGTCGAAACGCGCTCATTGTCAGTTTTGATAATGCTTAGTTTTAATTGCTGATTCTTTTGCAAGAAGCTACAGTTCCTTGTTAGAGAGTCGGAAATTACCAGCTAAATCTACTAATTGCTGCCATCGGGTAAAATTCTTGTTTTTGGGTTCATTTCTGGGTAAGAAGCGTATTGGAATAACCATGTAAAATAGGTATTAAGCTGCATCCTGCATGGCTAGACTGGAAGCTGACACCGAGACTGTTGGGAAATGGCTAGGCAGATGATGAGGCGTATTGGAGTCACGCATAAGCCCAGTTAGCAATAACTTAGTTCTTGGAAAAAGCTCTGATGTAGATTATGCCTATAAAGTCTTTTCAAGGATGGAAAGTTTAACTTAAGCTAAGTTTCATTTTGATCTTCGTGAAGATACGAGAGCTTTAAACAATAATGCGCGCTAAGACATAGAAATCGAGTATAAATAAACTTGTAATAGTACCTTAGCTAAAGGGAAAAGGTTAGTCATAGAAAGGAGATGCGCTGACCTACTATATTTATCAACTTTGAACTTCAACATATGAACGACTAGCGGCCCGCGGTTTGACCCGCATAAGTCTTGATCCCGTAATAATATCGGAATAAAAAGTATCCTATATTCAAACCCTGGTCATGGTCTAATCATGTGCCAAATTTCATCCAAATCCGTTTAGTCGTTTTAGCGTGAAAGCGTAACAAACAAACATAAAAAAAATCTAATGTTCTCTTTATAATATTACTAGCTGCGCCCCGTGGTTTTACCCGCATAAGTCTTGATCCCGTGGGAATATCGGAATAAAAAGTATCCTATATCCTAACCCAGGTCAAGGTCTACCCATGTGCCAAATTTCATCCAAATTCGTTTAGGCGTTTTAGCGTGAAAGCGTCACAAACAAACATACAAAAAATCGAATATATTCTCTTTATAATATTAGTTCAGACGAGACTTGCATAGACCAAGGAAGCATGGCACAAAAGGGAGAAGGCCTAAACTCAGCAGTGGGTAGAATAAGGCTGCTAATGATGTCGATGATATGAACGACTATATTCAGTACATTTTTGAGCTAAGCATTCGTTTTGGATCAAAAGCTTCCTTCACTTAATCCAGTCCTATAAATGCACAGTTTTTAGTAACGTTTTGGCACTAATACGTAATTCTAAATTGTATAGTTTTGATCGCCTTTTTCCTCTTTAAGTGGACTAGTCACCGTTTCCGTATTGTGAATCTGTTTTATAAAAGCGAATGGAAATACTTTCAAATCGAATATTTTTGAAGACCTCGCAATATGACCTGATCTTAACTAGACTTTTTCAGTACTACCTAGCTAGTACTGAAAAAGTCTTGTTAAGATCAGGTCACTACCGTGGGGAAAGTGTCTCACTGCCAAGGTTGAAATAAAATGAAATATGATGTGATGTGGTAGATGATGAGTGCCCAGCAGCGCAATCTCTGCACAATCCAAGCGATTTCAGGTTTTCCAGGAATTAAGAAGGATTGCCAGGGTCGCGGGAAAGTCCGAAAGGGTTACCGTTGCCCCTGACAACCTACAGGCTACTGAAGGAACACGGGTGGGTTTTAGTCAGTAAGAGTCTGATACGCCCTTCCGCTCCGCCCAGAGCGGGAGAAGTTCTTAATCCATTGCTTCATCATATTTGAAAAAAATCATCTGCTCAGTAACGTAAATAACGCAATGAATGTTGTTCAACTGTCAAAATGACATTGCCATTGCAACACAATGACATTTAGGGAGAGACATGACTCCCGACTTCATCTACATATATCATTTACTAGTTTCAATAAATTCAAGCCTTTGTTACTCAGTGATGATAATATAGCATCCTACTGGTAAAAGAATGTTGACATCAGCCCAGTAGTGTTATTCATTACAATAAAAAATAAAAATATTTTCTCTTTATAATATTATATAAGTGTAGATTAAATTATACTGACGTTTTTCATTCCGCACAACCCTAAATTACCGGCCCTGTACTAATTCGTTCCAGTGAACTGATTGATGCCTAGAAGATTATCTATTAAATTGATTCTCAATAAACTTGTATTTGCATAACAAATATTAATAAAACTAAACTGGTACACAATTTAGATTCCAACATTTTGATACCACGCAAAATTTGTACATATACGTAAAACGACCGAAGTCCTAATTCTAAGCTCTAAAGTTCGGAAAAAAATGAACCAGAATTAACATTAATAGAGTCGATAGTTCAAAATCATGTTTGTAGGAGTTATGTCGTTTTGGTTTTAAAGATTTGTTTTATAGGTCTGTTACCGTTTATCCTGTTTAAATTAACAGTTTTAGCAAAAACTTAAAACAGAGTTATGTTTATTTAATCATAGAGAAATCTTTCAAATGACGTTAATTTCCGATTGGTGACTGAATTATTTCAAGAATGTGTTAAGTATTCATTTATATAACAGCGATGATAGATTCCAAGAATTGTGTCTTAATGATAGACTAAAAGCTGATTATGATCTAAGCTGTTTAATTGTTAAAAGCTGTAAGTATAAGGGATCTCGCGCACTAAACGGCCACGACTCCGGGCAGTCGTCTCGTCGTCTAGTAGTATGGTCTGTGGCTAGTTGGCCGTTGCGACCAAGTACGCGATTCGTATCGGTTTCTATAGTTTAACTGGTCGCTGCGACCACTGGTCGTGGTCGTGACCGTCTAGGGCGCGAGATCCCTAAGACTGACCGACGGCTTTTAACTGCCGATGATGACCGATGACTGCGATAGGCTGAGTTGATTGAAGTATAAGACTATGAATTTAGTCAAACTGCCAAAATCTAGCGCTTTTCGAAGTGACTTTTATTTGACATTAGAAACAAATAGTAGGTGATATGCAAGGCTTTGGTTATTTATATATCTGGATAGAGTGTCTCGCTGCAAAAGAACTAAAAAAACAACTTATTCTGGTGTGCGTGACACACTAGAAAAGCACAATGACATCTACGTCATTGTGCTGTCATTATGATTTTCTAGTGTGCGTGCATTTAGCGACCAACAGCTGGACGCAATTTTTTTGACGAGTTCACAGCTTTAACTGTTTACCTAGACATATTTATATCTTTGATGAAAGGGCTGGTCAGTAAATATCATGAATGACTGTCTTTGGAACTGACAACCGGAACATACTCAGGCTAGAAGTGACAGCATAAAGATAGCTCTAAGGTATGGGACCATATTCCGTAGAGGAAACCACATAAACGAGAGTGAAATACCATAAACAAAACGCTTAGGAAACATTGTTGGAAATAGTTCCTTGTAGATCTGTAGTACCTAAGCTACTGTCAATCGGTTTTGTAATATCAGAGAAAGAGAAGAAAATCAAGCATACAACTGAAAATTTTTGAAGGACCTAACATTAGGAGCACCTATACTAAAAGTTGGCAACGTCGCAAATAGCTGTCAAATATTTCGCTGTTTTAAAATATGGCTAACTAGCGAACTGGAATATTTAAAAAAAATTGCGGCAGCAGCAGAGGCAGTAAGGATGAAAGAGATACATACATTAATACTACGCACCAGAAGGTATGCATTAGACCACTGATTACCCCCTTTAAGATGTGAGCTTGAGTAACACGTGCCTCATAACATGGCGAAGTGACAAAGAATGAATTATGTTATAATCTATATACAACCATGTTAATTACTTTCCAAGAAGTAGCAGTATTAATCATATACTATTAAATGAGCAATATTTGTATATATATATATATATATATATATATTTGTAATCACGTTCTCGAAAACGGCTCTAACGATTTCGATGAAAGATGCAATATAGGGGTATAAGGGGGTGAAAAATTAATCTAGCTAAGTGTAATTTCTGGGAAAAATAGTTTTTTTCTATTTTCATCCGAACAGAGCTCGGTCGAACAGGTACTATTATTATAATTCTGCGTAATAATGTTAATAACTTAGCTGTTTTACGTTTTTGCTAAGATCGCGGAGAAGGAAGAAGACATTGAAGGTGGCTCCTCAATTCAGACGTCTGAATTGAGGAGCCACCTTAAACGCAGTACTGCTCGTGGTCCCCCAATCTAGTTCCCCTTGGGGTACCACGAGCAAATATTTTTGCCCGTGGAACCCCCAAAGGGGACAAAGGGGTACCATGGGCAAATTACTTGGCCCGTAGTACCCCCCCGCTAACCGTTAAATAAAATGCAAATACAATCTCTTTGCTTAATGCATTAAGTGTCGGAAGACGTACGAGTATGTTAATGAAAAATTAATTTGTCACAACGAGAGATGTTGTTTCCTGATAAGAAATGGTGATTGCATCTAGTCCTTGCCCCTTAATATATGTTTATTTTGAATTTCAATTCAGCATGGATGAACAAAAAAATATGAATAGGAAAAGTACAGCAACAAAGGAAGGTATTGTAAACAAGGAAGTTATTGTTGAACATGCTTTGGAGAAATTTGCCAATATTTTATCTAATTATTATTAATATAACAATTCGCCATGTACTAATTTTGTTGTTTTTAAGACAAAAGATACTCGACTATAATTTCGAACTATAAATAAAGGCAACTTATAAGAGTAATAAAACCGTTTACTCAAAAACATTTTTTTATTCATGCATTCTATATTTCAGTCTCGGAATTAATACAATAAATTAATACCAGACTCTCTCTAACTTTTTGTAAATTCTTCTAATGCTAACATTATGTTTTTTATTGAAAAATCTCATAAGAAGTGGGAAAACAATTTATTTGTATTTTTAATTTGTCATTCAAAAAGAAAAAAAAAAATTATGGCAAATTGCAATGTTTGAGATGGGCAATAAAAATATATTTCATAAGATTGTTATTCAGGGGGTTCCACGGGCAAAAATATTTGCTCGTGATACCCCAAGGGGAACTAGACTGGGGCACCACGGGCAAGTACCGCTTAAACGTCCTGTAACGTTTTAAGGGTTTTACTACAAATGCCAGAATCGGGCCTACAAAATCGGCTAATTTACTACTAAATATTGGTAGTGCCCGCGTTTAAATATGAGACATGGCTCCTCAATCCATACGGACACGAATAATTAACTGTGAATGATACCTATAGACTATTTGCTTTAAGAAACTTGGCACTAATAAGTATAGGAGGAAACAATTTTATCTGTTGCATAGATGCAGAGAGCCTCGCCTAAGATAGATTAGTTTCACCTATTAGCGAGATCACCAAGGTTAAGCATCAAAATGAGGGTTTATATGAAAATTCGTGCCACCATTTGGCGCCAATTTGACAAGAGGTCTTCCATTTTGAATGAATGAATGAATGAAATGCACCGACCCCAGTGTGGTTCCAGACTCGATAAATCAAATGAACCAAGATTTGCACTAGCCCCTGGAGCCTCAATCTTCATGGGGCTACAGCGGCCATTGCATATCAAGGAGTAGACCGGGGGGCGCGGTTAGGAAGACGTGCACTTAGGATATGGAAGGATTTGCGAGTCTTACCGGATATGCATCCTAGAGTAGGCAATGGAATAGTGGAGATATGGGTGATATTTATCTATGGATGGGCTTGATAAGAGGTCTAACATTTCGACATTAAATATAAAATACATGATGACGTTCATCATTCCTTTTATTCATTCGTTCATCATTCAGTCACGACTAATATAGGCGCTTTGACAATTTTGACAGGTGGCCGGACCTGACGTCTCAGTGGTGCCACCCTGTGAGCGTCATTTCAGAAAACCCTCATTGAATTCATAAGACTGGAATATCTATGGAATATTAAAGATGCGATGATCAGGAGAAACCTTGAAGATCGAAACTAGCCTCCACCAGAATCAACAAACACAATACAAGAAAACAAGCCATTAAATAACAAAATTGCAACTGAAGACTATAACGTCATTCAAATAAGTTATCTCGTCCATCAATACATAAACACTAATCAAGATAACATTTCACGGCTAATGGCTCACAAAACGACCAACAACGTATAAATATCCAGCAGTAAATTGTAACATTAACGAAGGCAACTCGCAGTCATTACTTACTTTAAAAGATACATATTATACATCATCCATACATTTTAAATTGTAAAGTTTGGTACACAACTTCATTTACCGTTCGCCTATTTATTTTAGTTGTTAGCCACTATCTCGTTACGACTCGATACAACTTGATAATCCGTTATTTATGTCGGACATTTTTCAACAAGAGCCTAGCACGCGACTTGTCGCCCGACTCTTGAACACCGACAAATGGTCGACCATCCACCTTTTGTTGCTCTAACGGTTGTGTTTTGATATCATTAGGAAATTCTCGGCTTTTACGACAGTGAGAAATATTGTTTCTAATATACAGATTAGAGATTTGTCTGTTACTAATGTAGAAAGTAGTAGACGCAAAGTCAGTGACGGATGGGACACACGATTAGAACCTCGATTACTGCGACATGGGACGATAAACGTACGATTTTGATTTGTTGCACCCAGCGGTAGATATAGATTCTCTTAAGCGAAAAAGAATGTCGGAGACGATATCGACATACGATAGAAAGTCATTAACTCTAAGGAATGTAAACAAAGCCGCCCACCGAGAACTGCATATCTAAATGAACACTAAAAACCGGACACGGAAGACATCAAAACAGTACCAAATCAAATAATTAAAGTTATCGTAAAGATAAACTTGGTTGGGAAACGTTAAAGATTTGTATAATATAGCTATTGGGAGGCACGTGCTGAGAATTAAGCGCATTCCTTTTGAGCACTCCACAACCCCATTAGCTCGCGTCGGGTTTTTGTAATTATCGACTTATTAAATGCCGCGAGAGATTTATGTCAGACCGGCAACAGGTAAATCTGTTTCGTTACACCCATGCGCTGATAAATGAACATGCAAATGTATCGGAAACTGACGACAACATTAATGTGCATATTACTTATTACGTTACAATCGATATTAACCCTCATTTAATCCATATTTACTTATGTTTGACAACAAAAGAGCATTAATAAATCCACAAGAAGCTCCTAAGATGCATAATAAATTTCCAAGATATATTAAAGCAAATTGTGTATATAAAATGATGTTAGGGAGAAATAAAACGAAGGCAGCATGCACAGAGTCACTGACCACAACAACGTACGAGCGACGAAGACGAAACGAAGCCTTGCGATAATCATAATACGCTTGCAGATATGTGATTAGCTGTGGGGTCACGAAACGGTCGGCGTTAGACAGAGAAGACATACCGTATCCTTTTCAAGCACATGGACAGTTGGATGGCGCCGTCTCTGTCAGGCAAACGACCGCAGGGCGCCTAAACCGCTATAGTAAACTGTGACCTCACGAAATTCTCAGCGCACGATACCGAGGATGATTCACGTGTAATGACGGGCGTACAGACGGACTGACATATAGAGATGCGGACGCTAGATGAATTCCAAGCGACAGGTCGGGAGAAAAAGTTGTTTCATTTTTAAATACGGTCATGATTATGGACTGTTATCGTTAATTTTATTGAGCCATCACTGACATTAACATATTAAATTAGTTTTTGTTTTTAGATATCTCGATCTGTTGTGTTTATTTGTTCGTAATCTATGATTTTGATGGGAGCTTCGCTATTCCATTAAGCTGACAGCAATATATAATTGGAAGAATCCGCATTTGTTGGCATTCTATGACCTTCATTGGTATCTGGCCGGATGATATGGAAATTTTGAATTCCGACGCAAACTCAACTGTATGTGAAGTTCATAAAATCATAAGCAATGATGTTTAAATATAAAGTAAAACTATAATGTTGGATGCAGATGTGCTGTAGCTGGATACGGTACAGAGGGCACGACCAGACGGAACAGGTTTGCTGAGACTACTAACGTAGTAACCAATATACATGCGGACCGTGCATTACTCTCAAGTATTCAAGATTATACGACGTTAGAACGGAACGAGTTGGCTGTGAGAAAATTTCACCTGTAGGAGCCCTATCAATGTTGATTTAGACGACCTTTCACGTGGCTTGGTATGAGCAAAATGTTTTCTGCAGAAATACAGTAAGAGTTTTTGGTCGAGATATAGATGTTTGAAGAAAAGGAACAGGATTTTAGAATGATAAATAACATAAGTAATGCTACGGAAGATGTTAAACCGAAAATGAAGATGTTTACAAATAACTAATTTAACCGAATTGATTTAGAATTTGATTTAAACTTTACTGATTATCTCGCTTTCTGAATTTAAATATGTTATTCATACGGAAATTTGTGCCTCTATTGATATCAAATTCAATCTTTAAAAAAAACGAAGAACTAAACACTAAAATACATGACGATAAACGTAAATTAGATATTAAATCTGCCGCAGATATATTTCATGAGCCAACATCACACATCGTAAAGGAATTAGTATCGAGAGTGTGAGAGTACGTACAGATAAATCACCTACACAGTTCGTTAGGAACGGGCTACGCGCCGCGGGGGTCCACGTTCGATCCCGTGCCGGCAAGTGGAACGCTATTGAGGAACCCCCTGTAGAATATTTTGACGGGCCATACAGTGCCATGTTGGGTACAAGTTGATGAATGGTGAATTTACGATTCGTTGCTCTTTTATAAGCTTCGGAATTTCTTCTAAGTTATGCTGTTGCTTCGAAATTATCCTCAGCACTTTCGTTAACATTAACTCTTTTTTAAGGAATTCTTCTAATTGATTATTAATTCGTTTAATAAGGATATGCCAATGAATTATTAATACTTTTCTGCGAACAACGACCAAGTTTAAAGATTACATAATTTGACAGGTCAGTCAATCGCCTTTGATCACACAGTTAATGACATTAGTATCAGCTTTCACACCATATTGGATGAAATGACCGACAAAAATGTAGCAATTAATTAATACAATGCCAAAACTACGTAATATTCATAATGTATCAACATATATTTAAATAATTAAATAACAAAATCTATTGTTGGCGCCATTAGAGATGATACCATAGACACATTCCGCATACCAGCGTGTTTGTCGTAAGCAACAGGTTTTTTCATCATCTACAATACAGACAAAGGAATTTCACAATCTGCCACATTCGGCGATAATACTTGTTCATATTTTTATACCAAAATAAAAGGTTTATTTCCCTGACCGAGATGAAGGCGTCCGTCAAATTTTAAAAAGTTAATTATCGGATACTTTTACCATTTCGTGTGGCTCGCTCGGCGATACATCATACGAACGAGTATAAATCACCGGGTGATTGATAGTGGTATACATCTCACGCTCGTTCGCTAGCTCCTTTTTTAATCCGACACAAATGATTTTACACTTTGATTCCTTTTTGTGACGCCATTTCGCTTCGGAGTTTACGATTTGTTCAGAATGGATTTTGTACACCTGAATTTGTTGGGACTTGACCACCTTTTTATGTTAAAAGAGCCTTTTGATCATATTGAATGGGTTTAGATTTAATAAAGGTTGTGTGGAAGCGTGCCGTCGAAGCTAGCCTTTATATTGTAAAAGTAATTTTAATACTGTTAACAAATTCAATGTGTAATTCTACGCCGAGTTTATGATTTTGTAAAAGTCTATTTCGAACGGTTTCATCGATTGTGAAGTTTGACCCGAGTATTTGTGTACTATGAATTGCAATCTTTAAATCCAATATATTCGTACGTGACCTCATGCTGCCATTTTCCGAATGGTGTTACTTTGGAGTACGCCATGAGGAAAAGTGCACGAGCGTGACATAAAGACTGTGTTATTTAAGTGCCTATCTATTTTAAGGGCACAATAACTCGATGAAATCTCCTTTCATCGCAATGTGAAATTTAATATTCACTACCGTATACTGTAAAGCCAATGTTTATAGTGAAAACCTATCAAGTTTCTAACAACTATTGAGCGGAGACCCGTCCGTATACCTGAGTACAAAAACCTTTACTGGAAGAGATTAGCGTGGCGTTTTCTATTGTAGTTGTACCCCGATTCTCATGCAAATGTGTGATAAAACGTGCGGAAATATAATTAGCTTAGGCAGTATCGAAGGGTCGTGCACCTTGCCAAAAACTGGTTTATGTATCGCCTTTTAATTAATGTTTTGGTAGTGCTGTAACTTTTGACCAGTGTCCACTAGGGTTGGGGTGTTTTTGCGACGTTCCGTGGGAAAGCGTGCGTTACGATTGTATCTTTATGTTGGTCGGTAAGAGTCTGTTTTTCCGAGAAAGAGGCCATTACACAAAGTACGAGAGCGTCGTAAGACATGTCACAGTTATTATGCTCACTAGAAGCGATATAATCTTTCGGCTATGACGCACACAGAGGCGGTCCGTATGTGCGGAGTTATTCTCGTCGTCCAAAGCGTTGGTACTGATTGTTGACACGATTAAGTTGTATCAATCTGTGGGTAAAACCATATGAAACGTTATTTGTAAGTGCTATGTGTTATCGTTGAAGTCAATTTGGTTTAACATTGTATTATCATTTGTGGCAGTTTGTAGAAATTCCTTTTTACGTTTTCATCAATGTAGTAGAATGTTTTCCTAAATTATAGTTACCGAGAAACCTATGTTCATTAACTGCATCTATTTAATGAAAACCTAAATACTTTCATCCTCAATCCCACAATTCCAACCAAAACTAAAAGAATCAGTTCCAGTCTTCAACCCATAATCCTCCATCATAAATCATAACCACAATCCATTAGTAGCAAAAAGCAAAAACGTTACATTTCTCACGCTTCAATATTTGCAAAACTAGGACTGGTCTAATCCAAACAAACCGGGGCTATACGGTCTTTACGGTCAGTTGACCCATAATAACCAGGTGTCCGAAAACCCACCCTCTGAAGACCCTACGTCATTGTGACGTAGAGGCGTGTTTAAGGCGTAAGGGACAAATATTGCAATATTGCCCTTTCGATCATGCCCTGGGAACGCAAAGATGATGTTTCTGACATGTTCGGGACAATGCATCATATTGTGTATGGTCAGTGGTCATTTGTGCATGGATTCATTTGTGATGGCAGTCGAAGCGAAAAGTTAAGGAAGCTTGAAACTTTTGTTGCTAAGTGAACTGTTTATGGGTTAAGAAATGTTAAGTTTAAAGTTTATGTGAGCAGTAAATGTATGTGCTAAATAATAGAACTGACTGTGAATGGGAAACATCTGGACCATATGAAGTATATCAAAGTAAAAATTTTGAAACCGAAAATCATATTGATCTAAAAACCATCACTCTAGTCCAAAACCGTTCAAACCTTGCATATTAATGAAAATTAAATTTATTCCAAAATACCACTCATCATTACCAAAAACAACACGGAAGATACTTTTCAATCTACCCGCAAAAATCGCCCATTAAAATTCAGGCCTGGGGGACCCGGAATCTTTCTAAATGACCGGCCTAACACAAAAACTTATTAAGATATAGCAAACAATGAGAAGTGATTGATGTGCCGTGAACAAAAGGTGCTTCTCCATTGTTCAACTGACGAGCAAAACCCGAGGAATACTACATGTTCACCTTTTATGCACTTTTTAATAAACCGGTCCATTAATGCGTTTAATTAATCAATCCATATGTAAGCTTTGTCTCATATTTGCATTTGCATAGAATTGATAACTGTACTGAAATTATGGACCATTTATGCCCCATTCTCCTGTGATAGATTAATAATGTACCAGGATTTATGACTGAAATTGAATGGACTGCAAGTAATAATAATCGACCGTTAGAATTGTAAGTACTGGTAATTAGAAAAGGATGTATTGTCAAGGAGAAAGTAGGAAAGCTAAATCTGAATAAGACTATTGAGCAACTCAAAATATTATTATCTCATATCGTGATGACAACAAAAGCTCTCTAGAATTTCAAATCCAAACAAATAACTAACACGTATAAAAGGTTAAAAGCAAAACTGACCACTCATTTACAACGGTTACATAAACTAAAGAATGGACATCACATAAAAAACGTATCTCTTACATCAAGTTCTATCACAATTAAACGTATTAGGTGGTAGCTTCATACTCAATGGACCTTTTCAAAGCTAAAACGTTTTACAAAACATCCACCAACTGTGAAACAATATTATAAAAAAAGTACAAAAGATCTTCTCTAATCGCCGCATCTACCAGTTTGATATCTAAGACGATTACAAAGCGACAAAAGGGGCACACTTACTTTTTTTTCTATTAACAGTTAATCTCGTATAAAAAGGAGACTGGAGTTCGCACCTTTCTATTGTTCTGAGGGCAAACAAATCGTTTGTTGCCCAAAATATGACGGGGTCGAGAGACTCAATGTTGTCCTCAAGGGTTGAATGAGAGCAGCGGGTTACCGTGTCCTTTCCGGTACGAGCTGGCCTCTGCATTATCAAAGGGAGCAACCCTAATGACGCAAAGGTGGGTCTCGTAAAAAGTTTTGTAGGACTCACAGATACAGAGAACAATAATGAAGTCGGTGATCATATTTAGAATGTAATAAATGTTATGGATGGCTATAACGAGGTCCATATAGGACCGGCAGGTGATGCTAAAGCTGCCGAAATAGTTTGCGAGGAAAAAATATATTTAGAAACAAAAATTTAATATGAGAGGTCGTCAAACGGGTGCCATTGGAGGCTATATGGGTTATAATAAGCACCTCAGCGGGTGTTCCGTCCACGTTATGAACTCTTCAACCTCGGTGCCCTCCGTCAAGACCGTTTCCTTTATGACATGAGGAAATTACTTCGGTCGCGTGTTATCTTTTAAAATGCGCACCTGTGCCGTTCCGAGTTTTAGGTAAATAATTTTACCTACACGCGTTCTTTTGGTTATGAAATGTTTTGAAATGATCAAGAGCGCAATACCTTTTTCGTTATATTTTTTTTATTGCTGGACGATTTGGAAAAGCGAAACGCATTAGTTACGCTGCAGTAGTTTACAATTTCCATTGTTCGTTAAAAATCAAAGAAGCACCATAAGTCAATGTTTTCACAATGTTGTATTCAATGGGCTATTAAAAGCAATATTGTCGCACATCATAAACCTGACAGTTCGTCAAGGTTCACTCATTGCTGAGCAGCCTTGACCTGATACAAAACTATGAGTACAAGCAAATATTACGGATTTAAGTAAACTAAAGAAAAGTCAAAGTCAAAAAGTCAAATAATTTATTTCAATTAGGCACATGAAAGGCACTTTTGAACGTCAAAAGGAAAACCTTTTTTCTCCATCAACTAACAAACTTTGAATCATTAAGTTTGTTGTTAGTTTCAAAATTGTTATCACTACCTCTTGAAACGCACGAGGTCACACGAATTCCTGAATACCATTAATCACAGCGCTGTCTTTAAAACAATAACCGGCCATATTAATTCCCTCGTAATAATAACCTATTACAGCCCATAACTTTATATTAACATTGATCGTCAACAGTTACTTAGAGCAGTGCCCTTGGGCAGTCTCTCCAGTAATGACTCGACAAGATTAATGATTTCACTAATTATACTTGTGACAATCAATGTATCTTTAAAGCGAGCTTTTTGTGTTAGTTACATCGCATATTCTAGTATTATTGATGTGTTATGTAATTTATCAGTAGCAACTAACAATTTTGTTGTAATTGTAACAGAATACGAGGTCACGATTCAATCAAATTAATTCCATGTGGTAATTAAATGTAGACGTAGTTTAAAAATAATAAAGGAATGAAGCAGTTAAACAAAAAACTATAAAAAATAAAAGGGAAAGTTCAATAGAACTTAAATCTAATGAAAGGAAAAATTATAAAAAAAAATGTCTACGAAACACGCAAATGTAAAGGATTTGGTGTGAGAACATTCATATTGTCATCATACTAAAGCAAAAAAACTTGCGAATTTATAGTATCTTATCACCTAATACATACTTACATACTGACAAAAAGTACCGGTGAACAAAAGAAAATTTCAGTTTAAAACGCGTATGAAATGTCTCAATATAGGCATGGATGTTAGTTGCTCTTCTATCTACGTTGCCAATTTTGTTAGTATGTATTTACCAAAATTTTGACCTGGTAAACAATTTGAAAATTTCATGCTGACTTTCTTCAAAATTTTATAAATTTTCTCAAAATATTTTTGACTCACCTTCTCTCCTCATGCCCATTTTGAGACATTTTCTTAGCCTGCAGTACTGGCATTGGTTTCTATGGTGTTGGTCGATTGGACAGTTTCTATTTCCCCTGCAGGAGTACGTCAGATTCCTTCTCACGGACCTCTTGAAAAAGGATTTGCAACCTGTGGGAGAGATTTCATAATTGTAATGTTATTTTTTACACTTTCACTTTGAACATCATCTGTTGGAAATACTTCGTTGAGAAAAATTTATAATGTTTTGATAACATGGTTCTGACTTCTATTGCTATTTACGATCTAATCACTTCATAAATCTGGCTTCGATGCGACAGCGTGTTTAAAATTCGGAAGTTTGTTCGTATCTCATCATTCGCGTGTAAAATATTCGAGACTGTCAACAAGCTTCCATATTTTGTGATCGTATGCAAACATGGGGATATCCCAATATAATTTACTATACTTTACGATTGTCGGCAGTAATTACTTGTTAGCCTATTTTGTTAATATGCTTAAACCTATTAGCATAATACCATATATCAATGGCTACTCGATATCGAAATACGGCGATTTGTATGGAACCGTCAAATATATACGAATTTATAAAACAGTTAAAATACCAACTTAACGATCTTAAGACGGTTAAGACCAATCTCATGAATATATTATGCGTAAATATTAGAATAAGAAACAATTTGCTTTGAAACGTGCTACGTGGCGCCTTTAGTCAAAACACAATAAAATATGCTGGAATTTAGACGGCAATAAGGTTAACAATCGGGTGATGTGATGTTTCACAATCAGATAGTTAAACATAGTTTGACGTATAAGAAAATAAAATGAATTTTCATCCAAAACAGATGTTCACCGAATCGCAGTAAAATATTTAGAAAAAGATCTTGGTTGTGGTATGAACGTAATCATCTATGGTAAACTATCGCATATGTGTATACTATACTACCTTTAGCTATGGTTAGACATTTTTAGAACATCGGTGTGCGTGAAAATTTCAATTTTGTCACAAGTGCGAGGTAATTTACCAATTGAATTACATTTATATGCTTTTTCGGAATTCAGAGTATAAATAGCACGTTTGCTGGCTATTAAATAATCTAATAAAACACTGTGATTGTACAACTCCGTGCGTTGGTAAGGAAGTTATGCAAACATGTAATCATTATGTATTAGTACATTTAAATATCAAAGACATTTTATCCATGTTTATCTACAAATGAAAGGAGCTGTATCTGTTACTTATTACTTCGGCAGGCCTGCTTGTTTCCTGCCAGGGTTGCGAGTTAGTCCGAAAGGGATATCGCGGCCCCGGCACACAGGCAACGGAAGGAACACGGGTGGGTTTTAGTCAGTAAAAGTCTGACACTCTCCGCTGCGCCCAGAGCGGGAGAAGTTATTTGCTAATATCCCTGCCTCAAAAAAAAAAGAAAGGCCTGCTTGTTTGGGCTACCTACTTATCTAAGAGGTACTTAGTGATCTTGGCGACTTAAATGGTGCAGTGTAATAACACAAATTTTGATTCTTGGGCATAAACGCATTGAAAATGAAATTGTGTAAAAAGAAAATGAATTATCTAATCGATCTTAGCGACCTAAATGATGCAGAATAAGAACGCCAATTTTATACTTGGACATAAATGCATTTACAATGAAATTGTGGGTACGGAAAAAACCTAACAAAATATTGAGAGACGACTGATAGATATTTTTGGTACTTAGTAACATTATAACATCACGTCAGCTGATGTGGATCTGTGTGTGTGTGTTGGTCTAGAAATTCATATTCCTTAAGTAGACCTGCTATTGGATTTATTGTAAATTATTCTTATGACTCCTCGAGTCCCATCGACACTCCAGCTCAAGCTTATAGTTGTTTCAAGTTACATTAGACACCCATTTTCTTTTATTCGAAACCCACAGAAAGTCGATACTTCTACAAATCGTGCACAGACTCCCATCTATCGATTTGAACCAGTGATCTTAGATTACAATCGAATTACTCGATATCTTAAACGTTTTGACTTCCGAAATAAAATCAGAGCCATAAAAGATATCGTTTCTTTTTAAAGTAAAGTAAACTTCTTCATTTTAATTACTATTCATTTCATTATGGCTATCACGTTTCTTTTATATGGAGCTTGATATGGTAATAAAATTAGGGTATTTTTAAGTATCTGATATTTGCTTCTAAGTGGAATGAATATAAAAAATGTTGCTACTGTTGACGGAAAATGTGTGTGTTCTCAAGTAAGTGTCCATAGATTATTGAAATTCTTTTAGCGCATATTGTAGGATATTACCAATGTTTTTAATTGCTTTTGGACGAACTCCTCTTATTTTATTATCTTGAAATTGTATCACTTCTTCTTATCCATCATTATCCAAATGAATAGTGTTGTCCACAGTTACTTTTTGTTTTTATCTACCCACCCACAGAGTTCCTTATATATATACAAATTACGTACATAATGGTCTGTTATAATATTTTACCTGCGCAAATTATCCGTACATTAATGTCAAAGTAAGAATACTTTGTTCCTTATAGCCTTATAGAGCCAGTTACAGTAACATTTTAAAAGTGTCCTACGTCATAAAGTACAATATCTTGTTTTTTTTCTTCTAGGTACTTATTCTTGTGTAACTATTTACTGAGTATTTGTACGTATATATTGTCCGTAGTCCCAAGGTTTTGTTATTCAGAATGAATAATGAGGAAATAGTCTTTCGAAATTATACTAATACCTATTGAAGTAGCCAATGAACGTTTACGGAGGAAATTTTGAAGCTTAAACCTAAAACTCGCAATCGTGTTTAATGTTTTGTAAATTTGGATCGATATAAGGATTTAATTGAACGAGTTGTCTTTGGCAAAGTGCACTCAGCAATTATAATTATCTCACCATTCAAAATCGTGACCATAGATTGGAAGATGTCTGGTGAACTAAAGGCGACGGTAAAATTGTTCTAAATATAGACGCCATTAGAGACAGGAAAATTGCATAATATAGCAATGAAGTAATTATTATTGAGGAGCTTGATGGTAAAGAAATAGATTTAAAAAGAGGTAACCAAAAGAAGATGATAATCCTCAAGGCAATTGGATAAAATATAACAACAGCCTTTTGGTATAGGAAAGAAAGCAGCTATGACATACCCATAAAAAAAACAAAACACAACCATAATCTCAAAAATATCGGTAAACAGCCAGACGACGCTAAAGAATAAACAGAAAACTGAAAATTCAGCGTGTTTAGGCAACAAAGCGCAGCTCTCGCGAGGTTTCTTGCTAGTTGCGATACCGTTAGAGGTTTGCTCACGTACCCAGTGCTCAGATAAGCCGCTGTGCGGTTAGCGCAGGCTGTCGGTACGTGCGGCAGGTTAGACGCTCGTTAGAAAATGGTCGTGGTTTTTTGGATTAGGTAATTTTTATGTTTTGTTAGAATTGTAGTATAATGTTAGGTTGGTTTGAGTGTAGGTGGTGATTTGCAAATAAAATTTTGATTTTAATTCAATTATTAGATCTATGAGTATTTTTTAACTTTTGCGTTCTAAACACTCTGACTTCAATTTTTTGTTTCATAAACAATGTGACGGTTAGAATATGAACATCACGTTAATTCAGTCTAGTATTTCCAAAAAAACACATCCTATATTCTGTCATCCCTAGCCATATCGGCGTTCCAAACGCAGCGTTTCCTCGCTAGCACCGCACACCACCTGTTCGGGAACACTGCCTCCCAATTACCACTTATCGTTGGGAACATCAGCAGTTGCAAATTGTATTCCACGCGAGATGATAACGAGTGCATCGACACAAAGATTTGAAGTGAAAATAAAAACAATGGTACAGGCTTCTTTGACATAAATCCCGAGAATTGTTGAGAAAGTAAACTGGAAGTAAATAGATAGTGCATCGCGGCTAACCAGAGTGTGTTTTGTTTTTCAAGAAGAGTTTGTAGAGTTGACTTGGGCGACAAACTTAGGGCATACAGGTGTGGACGCAAACAATCTTAGAAAAGATCTCTTAGTAAATCTATTTCTTGATATCATAAGGCTGAAAGACGTAGATGATCAGATTAGACAGGTTGGTGAGATTCGGATTCTAAACGCAGATAAGAAGGCTGGAAGTTACACTACTATTAAAGTAATTAAAGTAATAAAGTAAGCGTATTAAAGTAATTAGTAAACTAACCCCTTAGCAGCCAACATTAGGTAAAGAAGCATAAGCAGAATCAGCCCGTAGACGTCACATGTCTTAGAATTTTCGGTTCTAGGACATGCCGGTTACCTTACGATATTTTCCTTCGCCGTTAAGTTTCTGGTTAACTAGGCAACTTTTAAATTCTCATAAATAACCAAGACCAATGGCAAACTAATATAAACTGATTACCAACTATGAATTAACAGTATTCTCCTAATAGAAGGGAAGAAATAACTGTTTAATATGAACTGTCATTAAAATCATTGAAATACTAGTCATAATTTAAGACTGGGGTTCTAAAGGAAGAGAAACTTTATGGAGCTATCGTACTTGTATTTAATGGCTGATAAAGGTTTCTGTACCAATAAACTTGGAATGGAAAGACTTCATAGTTCACAGCATGATTTTATTTCCTAATTTATAGAGAAAAAGTGAATCAAAGGTGTATAAGTAAAAAAAAACTACTTCTGGTCTTGTACTATTGACTCAATAGGTCTCTGAACTGTCCGGTTATACTGGAAGCTGCATAAGCATAATCAGCCAATAGGCCTCCTATCTATGAGAGGGGGAGTGAACCGTAAATTTACCACGCGGGCCCAGTGCGGATTGGTGGACGTCACACGTTTTCGAATTTTTAGTTCTAGGACATGTCGGTTTCCGCATGATGTTTTCTTTCCTTCACCGTTTTGAGAGCAGTAGTGATTAAATAATTTACATAAAGTAAACTGCCTGTCTGGCAGGCTTGGTCTTTATGTCCGAAAATTATCGTCTCATCCAGCTATTGAATTTTAAATAATAAAGTAGAAACTGTTAATAAAAGGAGGGGCTTGTGGCTAAGTAATAACAGCCGCACAGGTCGGTCGATCAGGTTAAGCTTGCCGTGGTTGATCCGTGGATGTGTGACCATCTTTTCATATCCATGCCTCGGAAAGCACGTAAAGCCGTTGGTCCCCGTTGCCATTTGTAGATCTTTGACAGTTGTTACGGGTCGTCAGAAGCCCGAAAGTCTGACAACCAGTCTTACCAAGGGGTATCGTGTTACCCAGTAACTGGTTTGTGGTGGTCAGATAGGAAGTAGCTCCATGTAAAATACTGGTATTCAGCTGCATCCGGTTAGACTGGAAGCCGACCCCAACATAGTTGGGAAAAGGCTAGGCAGATTGAAACTGCCTGTCTGGGTTCGAACCTCCACCTACAACTCGCAAGTCGCGGCCGTTTCTACTGGACCACCGCTACTCCACTACTGGACTGGAAGCTGACCCAAATATATCTGGTAAAAGGCTAGGCAAATGATGATGATATCGTGTCTGACTGAACTGATCAGGCGCCGATTAGGTACATTAGAAAGTACAATACCAGTTGTGTTACGGGAAGTTAAAAAAATACAGGTCAAACTCAGTGATATCCTTTAAGGACTAAATAAAGAATTTGTTATAGTCATCTAGTAAAAGTTAAAATGGCAAAGACCTTTCAAAGAAACAAAGACGAAAATGTATGCAAAAACAACAATATTTTTGCTAAATATTCGACAGGTGACTAATAGTAGGTAAAATAAAGAAATAGGTATGATATCATTATATACAATCGAAATGTGAATAAACCGACAGGTTGCTTGAATGTCAACTTGGCAATGGTTAACGCATTATAAAGAAATAAACTCGTCAAACGATTGCTACTGCTGTGTTGGGTTCAGCATATGAAACAAAACATATTGGTATTTTAGTATGGATTGAAGTAACGAAAGATGTTCATGAAGGCTTCGAAGAGCCAGAACAAGACAATGAGAAAAACATGAAACTTTCATTAGCACTAACTAGTACCGTAAGTACCTGCTAATATTCAAGAATGTGACATAGTGAACGAAATACGAAATACTTTGTAACAATTTATTTAAAAGAGTGTCCGTGGAGTTTCTTGCCCGTTCTTCTCCATAGGTACCTACTACGCTTTGGAATGGGCAACTAGCTTCATATTTCTGACTGACCGATTCCTTTACAATTCAAAAGTGCCTGTAAATGGTTTAATTGAAACAAATGCTTTGAGTTTGAGTTTGAAAAATGAAATATCTACATCAAAAGAAGAGCAAACCGAAGATCAAAATTATAAAGACAGATACCAAGAACAGTCATAAAAATAATCTTAACAATATACCAGCAATAAATGTTAAAACTTTAGAAGTATTCGCAGATGCGGAACTCCATCGGCAGTAAAGTGTAGTGTCCACAATTATTGGCGAACTAATGACGCCTAGATTACAGGTTACTGCTGACCTACATATAGCACGAGATATGACGTAACACTGGCTTGACCGTAATGGCGGCTTAGATGATGGATACGAGAAAATTTTGGTTGGGATTCTGGTAATTGGTTTGCTAAATGGTGTGTATGAGAGTTTAGAATATGAAAAGAGGATAGCAGTTAAAAATGTTGATTAGTCAAGTAGTATGTAAGAGAATATCGAGACCTTTAGAACTGCTCCAACAATGAAGAAGATATTAGGAAGATTGAGCTTGTAGAAACTTCCTAATACCTTCTTCTTATTTTATTTATTTATTTATTTAACAGTTTATGTACACACATTATAAATAGCCTTCTTCTGTTAATTAGCTCTTAAACAAAATTGACTCTGGGGGTAGTGCTTTGAAGAACTACATAATCTTAAAACTAGGTAATGTGGCGTATAAATGTAGAATTATCGTTTTAAAATCAGTAGAATTATGAATCTTTGCTCATATTACTTAAAATGTGTAAAGTAAATTTTTTTCTACAACATATAGATACTACAAAAACTATAGAATCTCTATCTATACATATACATTTTATAACCAGTCGGGATCAAAGTTCGAAAAAGTGTAAGTGGCAGGTTGGTATCCCATCCCAAGCATCATGCATCACATTTACGACTTCACTAGCGAATATTATAGCCACAATGAGTTATCACCGCAATAAAAGTCGCAGGGCTGTTGCGCAATGCGACTTGCGACTGACCAGGCATACGTGCGACATTATTGTACCATAAACACAATTGAATATTGCTGTACTGCTGATATTTATAGAAGAGATTCATTGAAGAATTTAGGTTCATTAAAATTGCAATTATGCGCATATGTTGTCTTGTGATTTATGAATGAAGCTTGTGAGAGAATGATGGTAACGGATGGTTTTGTCGGGAAAGCGGTAACATTATTTACTGCCTGTCAGCTTAGAACGCTCTACGGCTTATGGACACTGGTCGACATGGTGCGAGAAACTAAAGTAATGTTTTAAATCGCCACTTTACACTTGGTTAGGTATGTTCGGAGTCAGATTTCTACTGGCATCTTATATTGATGAAGGCGCTTTCAATCATGACGAGCAGCTTAATCAATAACTTACACAGTCATATGAAGCAGTGTCCATGAGAGCTAACGACTGTTTTATAGATTTCCAGGGAGCTGTCAAAGATCTTTTACTAGTCGAAAAGGAATTTGAAAAAGACAACATTGAAATAGTTGGAATGCACACGACACGGTATGTGATTCCAAGTAATTTAAAAAAAAAACCTCACTTAATAAGGAATCTCTTTGTAACTCCAGAGATAAACAAAAAATGAAATGCAGCGACGAGCGTAATACTATTATCATAGTTGAAACGTCAGGTGGAATTTTAAATTTATAGGCTTGCAAGTATTTTGTTGTATGCCATAAAAATCCCATCAAAGTGATTAGTAATAAATATCAGTCATCTAGTCAAATGCCTTTATTGAGAACGTGACCTCGTAATGTATTACCTACTGGCAATTTTGTATTCGTACTGAACGCAAACGTGGCTATTTCAATGGTGACAAAGTAGATGTGAAACATATTTTCATATTTTTTGTTTGCCTAAATTATGACGATATTAGTAAAGATTCTCTTTTGAAAACATATAAAATCCTAAAAATGGTCCAAATACTTTTGTAAATGAAAATAATTGGCAGTTTGTGTCATATTCAAATAAAAAACACAAATATTCACCTGTCAACACACAAAACCAGAGTTAATTATTTTTATAAAACTAACAATATCAAAATAAAATAAAAGAAGCCTAATTTGATATAATTGGTATTTACAGCACCTGTCGGTGTTGCTAGCGTAATAAATAAAGATAGCTAAACGCCATTAAATCTTCATTTAGTGGCCAGTGCGGTTGTCTTGTAAAACAAGAGTTTCCGCTTTTCTCCCAGATTTATGTATTTGTGGCAGTAGTGGAGATAATTAATTGTAGATAGCTTTAATGTTTTCATTGTATTTATAAAAAAAAAGAATACTAACGTCTTCACAGTTATTATTTTCATTCCATTGTGTATCATTCAATTGCAAGAAATATGGTTTTAATTTCTATAAAATAATGTTCTCAAAACTAAATATTCAGCTTTATTTACAATTTAAACTGCAGATGATAGATTATCATCCCACATAATAATATTGTAATATTCAACACCATTTGCAAAGGGAATGGTATTGATATTATTTCAATCGCAATAAGTAATACATTGTACCAGTTTTTGAACTAGCACGATTTTTTCCAATAGAAGCATACTCAGTAATTAAACACACACGTAATGAACCAAAACAAAAGTATATTAAAATCGTACCGACCCTTAAAATTGAATTAGAAGTAAATCAATTATTCGAGATGGTCATTAATGCTATCCATCAATCACTGAGTTAGGACTCAGGTCGTTAGGGCCTTCGATTAGCTATAAGGCCAAGTTCTCGATTCTAAGGTAGGTAGACTTGGCCTTGACATGGTAATACAGGTGCAAAATAATATAGAATTATTTGTGGTAATGTCTGTAATTTTAGGTTTAATGAATATTGTGGTTTAGGAGATTTAATAGCAAAATAAAAGAAACATCGCGAGTTTTAGATGATGTAGAATTTGTAGAGTGCGCTGATTATGATCTTAACTTTGAAGGCAAAAGTTCATGAAGAAAAATGGAGCCGTCTGTAAAAAAACTAAAGTAGAAAAACTAAAATATCACGATGGTAATTTCAAAAAATTAAACATGCATTCCAAATAGTGATGCGCACATACACGTATAGCCATCAACATATATATCGATACTCAACTTCCCTTAATCATTTCATTAAGACACGAATGCACAAAAGAAGGAGTCTAATGAAAAATTACTTGCTTTAATGACCCATCGGATCGCCTTAATGATCTAGGTCCTGTTCTTGAGAATGTATCGGCACACACATGGACATACGAGGCTCGCGTTAGCGAACAATTGTTATTAATTTTAATGTATGTAGATGGACACTTGACCAGAATCGGTGTATAGAAGTAGGAACAAAAGAGCATTGTAACTTGAAGTGAATAATATTAAATGATTCTTTTGGGTAATTTGATTTATGCAAATAGGTGCCGAAGTCTTTAAATTTTATAAATATATCTTTGGTTATCGTCAAGTGTTTGTACAGAAAATTAACTTTGATTTGAATAAAAATCTAAATTGTAAATGAATTCCCTTTGTAACTCGTATTGTGGTTTAGAATGGATCGGAAACAGATTTCTATACAGTTTTGTTGATTAGATTTTTTTCATTGCTTGCATTTCCTTCACAAAAGTACCTCAGTTTTAATTTATGTTACCCTGTGGTGCTTAATGAAGCAAATAATGAATATTAATACAGTTTAACAATAAACCATTTAAAACGCAACGTAAAGGACTGATTATTTACATATAAATGTATCGACAGACGGACACCGACATCCATTTTATCGTAAAACTCGGATACATTATTTTCTTAATCAATCAATATTATGCATCCAACTTTTCTTTTTAAATCAACAATAAAATTAATTCACAATAAATTTCCAATAAAACTACTCACGTTTATCGAGACGAAAAAATATAAATTTTGGATTTACGACGTGACAAACACGAGTACTCTTTAACAATATGGCAGCTTTTAAATTTCGAAAATGGTCGTTAACGTCACACGGTCGAGTGTTTACCTTATTAAGGCGTAGCTAGTACTTGTTTAATTCACATAAATAATATATTAAAAAGAATCAAATTTTCATTAAAAGGCGACATGATTCAAGACGTTCGAGCGTTTTATTGACAGTTTTAGTGGAAAGAGGAGAACCACACACGCGCCGAACTTGGATTCAATTTAAAAAGTGGAATGAGATAAAAATAAATAAGTTCGGAAAGACACTTATGTTTAGAGTCGCTCGTAAAGATAAGGTTAACTGCCACGGTATCGCCGGACAAAACATACCATAAACTGACCGGTCGTAGTGGTCGATAGTGATGCCACCGCTTGTCGATAGCACGACGGCGTTATTCATTGCTGCGATATTTATTTTGTATAATGAAATTTAAATAATAATTTATTGCATGTTTTGCGTCAGTACAAAGCGATGTTTTCGAAATAAGATCTACGACGTGTGTTATCAAAGTAAAGGTGATAAAATAAATGTTTTATGATTGAAAATCTATTGAATTTTTATATTTTAAAGTTTTTGTTTTTGCGCGACAAGACGGTGTGGATTTTCAAAATCCGAAACATTGGAATAAAATGGAAAAAATGGGGTATTTAAGGTTATCTCTATCTGTTCTAGCTGTTTTGAAAAAGTCTAATAGACCTGTAATATGAATGGGCTGCATTTTAACATTTAATTAAAGTATACACTCGGTACCTCAAAAAGTATCGACAAAAACAATTCATCGACACCACACATCCCTTCACCCAGGTGTCAACTGCGATCACTATTGTCGCTCATGGACGCGAGCATTTAAGTCAAAAGAAGCGCTTCGGCCAGGGACTTTGTCGTTATAACGCCTATAAACACTTTTAGTGCAAGTTGACCTCAGAGACTGTACGGTCTCACTTCGACAGGGTTCTAATTCCATCAGCGGGGGGTCCGAGCGCTAATAAAGTGGATTTGTCGACATCAAAATAACACTTTATGAGCACAACACTAATGCGCTTTATCGATACACTCTTAGGGAGTTATCATGTGATAGTGGAGCTGAAATATTGTACAACTTATGTAGATTTGTGGTATATTAACGTACGCATTTAGTTGGATTTTTACATATTTAGTGGATAAACAAATCTTATTACTTGGATGGTAGCATCGAACGTTAATGGTGTCTGAGACTGCATAATGCATATTACCTATCTGTCATGAGTTATTTTCAAATGTGAAGAAATATCAAATAACCAGAATATAGTGAGAGAATTGAAATCCGGATCCTCGATAAAGATTTTAAATAAGCAAAAGGTTCACACGCGTTTTCTGAAGATATCAATATCTTAAGAGAGGATGTATATAATGAACAAGTAAATATGTACTTATACGAAGTAGAAGGATATCAGCACTGGTGGCATTACATCTACATCAAAAATTCGGAACGTTGGTTTAATAAAAAAATGCAGATATCAGTCATCAAGCTTTAAATGAAAAACCACAAATTCTTCACATTATAGACGAAACAACTTATCACGATGCTACTGAACTTACAAAGTTTACTCACAAAATAGAACAAAATTAAGTTCCACAAACATCCTCCCACTCTCATTCACAATATGCGTGACATTTTCAGAATTACGTAATCATAACCCGATGACAGACAAAGCATAATGAATTTTCTAGTTTAAATTATATTTATCGGTTTCGAGGCGTTTGATATCGAAGGTCGGGACCTTACTGGCGCCAGGTCTGCCTATATCGATAACATGACGAAAATAGTTTGGGACCAATTAGTTTCGTAAAAAATGTACCGGATACTTGGCTTTATTTTGGAATTATTTACAGGAGTGATAAAAGCGGTGAAGTGAATGGCGGAGTCAAGTTAAATTAGAATATATGTTGATAAGTTAGGAATGAATGGAATAAAGAATTAGAAGTAAGAAGAATTTGAAATTGAAATATTATTTTGTTGGAGTGCTGAATAAAAGTCAGTACTAAGATTAGATTAAGAAGATCCTGGTTTAATTGCAAATCATAAAGCTAGTCCTGAAAATTGTGTTCAATTTGAAAGAAACTAGAATAATTTAAATCTTGCCATTAAGGAAGTCGTCATATTTAAGTAAACCAGAAAATCAATTAGGTAAACAAGACAAAATTACAATAACACAAAATTGTCAAAATTTACGAAAAGCCGTTACACAAGCGAATCATCTTCTATCGCTTCTAAGCCTTCAATTTCTACGATGTCATCGGCAAGTATTCCCTTTATATATTTACCATACTACGTAACTTACAAAATCCCTTATACATTTCATAACCTCATTTGAAAGTTGACTGACAACCTGTAAGCCAGCTATCATGATTGCGCAACAAAAACTAAAATACCAACGGCAACAGAATCTATTGTGTGAATTAACAATTTTAATTCTGACACGTTAGAAAGACAATGCAATGGTTGTACGGAGTATGTGCATTGAGTAGATGTAACTAGGAAGTTTCTAGCTTATTGTAGTGGGTGCTAGTTTTGTGAAGATGGGATTCCTTACTATCTATCTCCAAAAGCTGCAGGCTGTGAATACAATATTATTGATAAAAAATATTTTATGGCTACAAATAAAACTTTGACTTTGATTTTGGGTAATATTATTCAGATCGAATCAGCCTGTAGTAGTCCACTGCTAGATATAGACCTGTCTCAAGTAGTGTCAACTCGTGAAGCTGTAGGTTGATAATTAAAACAGCTTTGACCAAAAAAACATAGTTAATGTCCCGGTATTATGTGCTAGCTTTTGTTGAAGTGTTACAAAAAATAACAGACAGATCGTTATGTTAGTTATTTTGCAAAATTCACAATATTAGTGGTAGAAAAAGCTCGTCTCTTCACAAAATGAAGGAAAATAAGTATGTAGCAAGTAATGAATTCTCTATGTGCAAATCATTCAGTGTGAATATGTTTGTCGATGCTGTTTAGAACACAAGACCTGTTTATGCAAATCTTATAACTTTATGCAGTACGCCCTAAATTATGATAATGCATGAACATTAGAAAAGTAGGTATTCAGTAAGACTTAACCTATAGAGAACATGAGATATCTACTCCAGGTGGATTTTGTAAATACAAAAACTAAGATGCACATACATTTCTTTTTTGTCTAAACGTCTTTTTAATTTGACATTGACACGAAAAACCAGCAAGATATTCAAAAACTAGTTGCACTTTGTGTTGTGAATGCCAAATCAACTAAAAATAAAAAAGAACAGGTTACGAAACTAAAAAGTAAAAAAAAACAACGACAACAAAGAGAGCGTCCCTTTTGAAAGCGTTTTGTTTACAAGCGCATATCACGAAAGTATGGTTCATGCAGGTTAGCTCACCCGAGGACCGAGGGTCAAGGCTGAGAGACCAATGTAATGACTTGATGCCAACTATTATGTCATCAACGGGTCAGGTTACTATCGTGGTTGTGGCGCCTTTTTATTTTGTTTTAGTATTCAGTTTTGTATGTTCGGGCATTTTATAAAAATACAATTAATTACATTCACTAGGTATTAAGTAGGTAGCTACATACCTATAGTTAATGATGAAATGTTTGGTTCCACACTTCTTTATATTTAAACATAAACCTACTTTAAATCTATGATGTAGATAAGCGCTTATAACAGATTCTGGATTTTTTATAAGAAGAGAGCTACATTATTTTTGCAATAATATCAATCAATTACAATTAAAACCAGGCACAAGCTGTCGAGTAACGCATAAAGATTCATCTATCACTCTATAAGTATCTTTTTTATCAATATTCACCTCCAATTCATGATACATTCTATTAGACTTACCCAAAAGCTACTATCAAATGCACATATCAACGAGAACATCGTCTAGATAGACCTAAATTCTCAAATCATCTCAAAATTGAAAACCTTAACTTAGTGAAATCTGGTCATAGAAAATAATTGTAGTAACTATTATGATTAAGCGTCTAGAGTTAACAAAGTAATCAGATTATGTATAGAAAGCAGATTTTCTGAAACAATAAGGTGCAAAGACGGCGTTCCCAAGCACATCGCTTGCGGTCATCTACGCCACTTGAACATAATTATTTGGTGACATGCACCCGTAATTGTGGTTTACGGTGACACGTTTCACTTGATGTTGTATCTGTTTAGTTTTTTAGTTTTAGAGTTGCTGCGTTTTTATTATTTTTAGTTTTTATTTTGTCGAAATGGATTTAACTATATCAATTTTTGTTAGATTCTTTTTTATGATGTGTGATCATTTTTAATTAGTTAAATCATTTTAATTTATATGTTAACTAGGTTTTATTTACTCACAGTTATTTTTATATTAGTAGGAAAGCAATTTAAAATGCAATTAAACCTATTCTACAACAATAATTCTCTTACCGCCCATTTTCACCATACAATCAAAACGGCATAAGTCAAAAAACAACAATTTCGCAGTAATTTGCATAAAAGTGAGGAACCCCTTATCTTTAGAGACAGACACTTTGGGAAAACTTTGTCTTATTGCGTTCTGATTAGAAATTTCGCGAGTCGAGTCCCGGTAATTGAGATTTTAAAGGTCAAACGGGGGGGCGAGAATTTACCGTTCTTGTTTTATTTATAGCCTTTATTAAATTTAGTTCAGCAAGATTTTTGGTTGTATCAAAAATATCATTTAAAGGAAAATGAGAAATAAACATGTCATACCTAACTGCGTATTGGCGTATGTTGAAATTAACTTACAGATTAATGACGGTTTCAATATGCACAAATTGGGAACATTGCGTAGTATACAATTTGTAGCCGCAGTAAAAATGGGCAAAATCGTAGTTATAATTCCGTTTGATACGATAATTGGCGTTTCATTCGATCATCAATCAAGTTAATTAATAGTCTCGTATCGCAACTTGTTAAGTTTTTAGTATCAAGTCATTGATATACTATCGACGGACTTTTTTATTTTGCGACTTTTGAGTTTTTCTCACTTAAAAACCACGAGTTTTCAAGTTGTCTTAAAAGTTTTCGCTTACTACGTATCATTGGACAGCGATTAGTTTGGCTAACTCAACATTTTGGTAAGTATTTGGACTTTTGTCCCATTTTCTATAATTTAGGTAACCTAATTCTGCCCTAACTATACTAATGAACTTTGTGGAAACTTCTAACCACGCACCAAGAACCAAGAGCCTAGAACTAGAGTCCTCGATCACACAAATCAAAGGGACACCGCACAGACACACGGCTAATTTCCGTCGCTAAGACACTAGTTCACTTTCACTTCACACAAGATTACGTACCCTCACAAGTGAACTGGCCGTAGTGTTTCCCCGACGACTTGTCGCCGCAGACCACACACTCCACATTCTGGCCCTTATCCGTCGCAGAGGACCCGCTCTGCGTCGACGCGGCCTGGCTCGCGGGCGTAGACGGCAGAAGCTCGTCTTCCCGCCAGCTACCGCGAAAGCCGAGTTCGAGAGGCGGGAGGTCAGGGGCTCTCGGAGGGCAAAGCCCCGGGCCTCCGACCCCGCCGTAAACTAGCGCTCCGTGCGTGATGATGCCGGTTGCCGTCACAGGGCAAGAGACCGCGCGACGCGCTTGTGTGTCAAGGGTCGCGGTTCAGTCGCGACTGAGCCGGGTCGGGCCAGGGCGCGCCGCTCCGCCATTGGCCCGGTGGCCTGCAGGGGCAGGGAGCGAAGGCCCCGCCACCTCGACCGCGGCCCCCCTCCCCCCCCCGGACGCGGGGTGGAAATCTTTCAGCCGAGATACCCGAGTACCGTCGGTAAGAAAATTTGTTGGGCGGTTTGGGCTTTGTTTATTTGTGCAACGTTTTTAGAAGAGTCGTGTCTTATTATGTAATGTGTTACTGTCTCTTTCTAACTCTGTTTATGAATAGAGCAAACTGGTTTGTTATAGGTTGGACGTTAGTATAACGATTAAATCGTTTGTTTGGGGTTTTTTTTTAATCATCATTTATGTTCTCGCCTATTTCACTCACACACACTAGACATGTTTTCTCAGTATTAAATACAAATACAGTTCAAGTCAGATGTCTATTTTATCCCAATAGACTTTACAAAGCCCAGTACGCCTTATTTAAACCCTTTTACATTCAGTATTCTTTTATCTCAACACATTCTCTTACAATATGTTAATAAAAATAATCTCGTCGACATTTCAGTGCTTGCGGCGCAGACGGTACCTGAAAATCCTACTTTGTATCAACTTTCCCGCTGCCTCCATATTTCTGCGGGCTGATAGGCACTCCGTATACTTAACTATCCACATACAGGTGATCAAGTGGCTCTCCTTTTAACCATAATGTATGTATTATTATGGCTGTTATTTTAACATTTTGTGGAGCTGTATGAATTTAGTTTATGTTTACTTTTTGGTTATCACCTTAGTGATTTAGGTTATAATTTTACGTAGGAAATTGTACTGGTAGATTAGCTGAAACAATGTTTGAGTAACATGATCGGCCGAGTCAATGTCCTAATAAAAAATAAACCAATAGAAATAAATTGAAAACCAATAAATAACACATGAACTAATAAATATTCACTTCGTTGAATGAATATTTGTATTTCCACACCAATACATGTGAAGCACAATGGCTCACATTGAGACGCAAGTTACGTTATTAGATCTAGATCAATCTAGATGGCCGGTAGGCGGCGCGTGCGCCGGAGGCGTGGCCTCACGCGGGAGGGGGGGCGGCACTCCCGCGCACTTGTCAGCGTGACGTCGACGCAGTTTGACGCATCGCCGACGCGACACTATGATTCGACATTTTTTTGTAAATTTTACGAGTTATGGCGTTTTTCATTTGCCGTTGAATGTCGTGTCATGATTTTTTATTCATTTGTTATGAGATGAAATGAATGATATGGAGTTTAGGGTTAATGTTTAAGATATAAACAGATTTGAATGTTTTCAGTTGAAATGTTTCAAGAGTCATTCACCAGATTCTATGTTACCAGCATAACGTTGGTCATCAAATAAAATCTTCTTTTGGTAGATATTATACGTTTAAAGGCTTGTGCAGACCAGCGCGACTTGTCGCGCGACGCGACACGGACAATACAATTTCTAAGAAAACTTCACAGTATAACAATAACCGATGTCGCGTCGCGCGACAAGTCGCGCTGGTCTGCACAAGCCTTAAAGCGACTGAAACAATAGAAATTTACATGTAGCACGTCATTGGATAATGAATTCATTGAATAAATTCTTAACGAATTCTAGTAAGACTTTCAATTCTAATACGTTTAATGTTTTTCTACTTTAATATAGTTCACAACTTTTACTTTACATTTATTTTAGATTTCGGTAGGTGCATTTCATCTAAATTAGATACGTCTCTAATTAATTAATCTAGTAGTTATTGCCCAATCTTATTCAAAACAGTGTCGTCATTTCACATGATAATAGGCACCACGTGTTTATTTACTGAATTTCGATTGAAAAGAGGTTAGTTGCTACAACTATAAATTTACCAAAACATAAAATCAAACTAGAAAATTAGAATTTTCGATCATCCTTGGTGACTGAGACATAAATTGAATAAGTTTATGTAAATTCTATTCTATTCTATTTTTCTCTATGGAAATTCTGCCAATGACATGTGTTATGAGAAAACGTGCTCTTTCGCACGTTTTCTGGGAAACAAAAACAAGAAAAAAATGTAGTTAAAAAACTATTTGTAATTTAATTCGTCTACAAGAGCCAGATATGACATCAACATTGATAAATTGTCAGGATCAAAGTACAATAATAAAGTAGGTACCACAAAGATGACTTTAATTCAATAGTCAGTTTTAATGGAGTTCAGAACATTGAGACTGAATATAAATTATTACAATGGAGTTTCTTAGCGACTTTTTGCCAAAATCTTAAAGCCTAACTTTGTTTTTTCGCATTTTAATGAAGTTTATAAACTTTTCAATGATTATTGGTGAGAAAAGGGAATTTAGATTCTATAAACAGTAACACTACAGTCGCCACCCTATCACAGATACCACTTTTAATATACTTACTTTAGTAGGTATTCAGAATATTACCTGTTAGTAGTTTGATGCGATGGTTAGTAATTTTTCCTCAGGTTCGGACGACCCTAGACGAGACAAGCTATGCCCGGACTACGTGACAGATGTAGGTATCATAGGGTTGTCTGTATACGAAACTTTTTGTATATGACTAGGATAGCCACTTAGAATTTTCTTGCATAAAAGTCTGGAGATTGTCTCATTTATGACAAGCTTATAAGCGTGCATTCTGAAAGTGGGCAACGGCGCCAATAAATGTCAAATATTTCGCTGTTTTGATTAATTTGGCATTATTACTGTATGGAAATAAAAAACATGACTAACTAGCGAACTAGAATATTGATTATGAAATGCAATAATTAGTATCGTAATACCGAATATTTAGTTATAGATGTAAAAAAAGTATTTGGAAACGTTCCAACGTGCCTTTTTTACACCTAAAACTGGTACAACATCAAATTCAATGTTATAATTGCAATTAATTATTAATATTCTAGTTCGCTAGTTAACCATATTTCTTATTTTCATACAGTAATATTGCCAAATTAATCAAAACTGGTAAATTTTGGACTGCTATTTGCGACGTTGCCAACTTTTAGGATAAGCGCTCTTAACTGTACCAAAGAGTAACAGTTATACAGGCTGGGACATTATAATCACAAATACTATAATTATATCATGTATCGAGGATATAGTCATGTGACGATACAAGAGTCAACTTGTCACACAGATCTTTTTGACGTCTTCAACTTGCAGTTGCAGAAGATATTTTAGGCCGCTCATTAGACATGAAAGTTTGTTTTATGGCAAGGAAAGTCTTGAAAGAGACAGCAGAAAAATAAGTTCTCGGGGTGCAGAGGAGATTGAAGAGCAGTGGTGGCCAGTGGAAACGGCCACGTTCAAACCCTGACAGGCGCTTTAATTTGTGTAAATTATTTCATCACCACTGCTCTCAAAACGGTGAAGGAAAACATCGTGAGGAAACTATTAGTCCTAGAACCAAAAATTCGATGACATGTGACATCTACCAATCCGCACTGGGCCCGCGAGGTGGATTACGGCCCAGTACTTCTCACAAAGAGGAGGCCTGTTTCCCAGAAGTGGGAACGTTATAATTATGTTAATTAGAGAGAAGATTATATGTTTAAACAATTAAACATTCATCGTAGAATATATTTAAGATTTGGGCATTATTCTATGGCATTATTCTATTCCTAAACACAGGTATATTTCAAGAATAATGTGTTTTCCCTTCTCATTTGCAGGCTCGGTATGGATACATCAAGCATTACCAACCTAAATGATTTTCTGAAAATACCATCTCTACCCACCCCTATTATGTAAAAAACCTTTTACTTCTATGCATACTACATAACCAGCCATTTACCGCATCAAAGCCTCAAGTAAATTTCCCTTTAAAAATAAATAACAAGAAAGCTTGGGATTTCACCCCCGAGGTGAAAGAGCGGGGGTGAAGTGAGCGAGGTGAGGGGGTGGCGAGGGCGGGTCAGAGGTCGACCCCGCCCCGCACACCTACGCATATCTATGTGTACTTACGTATTGTTACTTATAGGCTATAGATTATTGGTCCTGTGTGAGTAAAATGTCTTGAAGAGACATCTTCAAATCGTAAGTTATTGTTTTGTGTATAGTCGGGCTGTGTAAACCTTGTCTACGCCAATACATCGGAAATGTCAAAAGTGAAGCAAGCAATATCTGTCAAATTGACAATTATAGCGCTACAAGGTTATTTTGGCGCGTGGGCAAAATCGAAACTAAGGCCGTCATCTTGTTTTTTTTCAATACATTTCACAAAACAATTGCACAAATGTTTACCAACAGCGCCCCCCTTTTCAACGTCATAGGAACGCCAAAAAAACCTTGTAGTAGTATAACTATGTAGTTTATTGTAACAAAGTCTAAAAGTAATCAACGTTTTTGTAAGGTGATTGTAGGTACCTATTTTATTTACTGGTATAACCATAGCTCAATGTCTAAAACTTTGGCTGGTTATCAAGAAGTCGTGTGTTCAATTCCGTTCCAGATGAGTTGTCGTGAGGAACCCACTGTTAGTGTCTACTTGGCTTGATGAGTATTTTAATTTGAATATTTTCTACTCAATGACTACTGGGTAGGTATATATTTTATTTCTGATAAGATTTTTTTTTTTTTTCAAAAGTAACTTATAATTTTTCTCGCTGATAACCGTTACATTACCGAATTTGGACTGTTTATCAGAAAAAAATACTTTTAACTACCTATTTAAAGATGAAATAACTTTTTACTGTAGGTATACTGTATTAAAATTGATACTAGGATAGATATCTTTTAAAAATAACCTTGCGATCAAGTAGTTACTGAGACTTGCTGCCGAAAGTATATTCCTAACGAACAGACCTTTAAAAAGATCTATTCCTCAAATAAACCATATTCTCCGTCCCTTCGAAGGCGGTTGCCGACTTGCCGCAGTAAACTTATCTCCGGAGTTATCATCGATCGTGACAGCGGTGTCTGTATGTCATCCCCCTTCCCCCATTCCCCCCATTTGGGTGACTGAGTAATTGGGTGCAGGTACCCGAGTGCCCGAGACGTCCCCCGACCGCGCTGTTCTTTCTTTCCATACTTTTTTTTCAGGATATTTTCGAGGTTTTTTGTGCCGTGCTTGTGTTGAGTTTGGGGGCTAGATTCTTAATTTGGGAAGTTGAACACTGCTTTTGTGTGAAAATTGTGGTGTTAGATTTTATATGTGTGCTAATAAACTTAAGATTTGAAACGAGCTACTGAAACTTATTAGATAAATCTTTTTAATTATTCGTTCCACTTGTCCTACCTGAAAATATTTATTAATTGGTCGATGCCTATGAGGACCTCGTGGCTAAGTAATAACGGCTGCACGAGTCGATCCATCAGGTTAAGCTACGCTTGCCAGCGTTGGTCCGTGGATGGGTGACCATCTTTCATACCGAGACTCCTCCGTGCCTCGGAAAGCACGTTAAGCCGTTGGTCTCGGCTGTCATTCGTGGATCTTTGACAGTCATTACGGGTCGTCAGAAGTCCGAAAGTCTGACAACTAGTCTTACCAAGGTGTATTGTGTTACCCAGTTGTACTGGGTTGTGGAGATCAGATAGGCAGTGGCTCCATGTGAAATACTGGTACTCAGCTGCATCCGGTTAAACTGGACGCCGACCCCAACATAGTTGGGAAAAGGGTAGGTAGATCGATTGGTCGATGCCAATGATTGACTAGATTGTCGGTTATTGATGGTGAAAATTGTACTAATGTCGTAAATTAAAATTCAAAACTTCAAAGTAAAACAGCTATTCTAATCGCCAAGAAAGAACAAATGAGGGTACGAAACGATAGACAGCCATCCCAAGCAATTGCTTGACCGTACCTCACGCCAATTTAAATCTTTAAATCCGAAAAAAGAAATCAACGCGTCACCACTTAAAGCCCTAAGCGTTCCCCACCGAAACGACATGGACACTAAAAATTTCACTTACCGTAAAAAATAAAAATTGTAAAACAGTCACATTACTTCAAAAGTACTTTACGTTTTGTGGGACACATAAATTGTCAAATAAAAAGCACAGAAAGTCTTGTCGTGTAATGTCACATGTATCAATCGTCAGACTTTGAGATAGCTTTGCCATTCAGCGGCTCCTCGCGACGGAATGTAGTGGTAGCAGACACATTTCGTTTAGGAGAGTATTTTTGAGCATCTGCTTAAACCATGAGGATAAAAGCCATAGAGAATTTGTTTGTGAAGGACTATAGAATTTAATTACTTCTTAAAGGCATCCTTTGCACGACTTCAGTAGGGATATAGTAAAGTGTAGGATATCTTGAAACTTATACTAAAATTTAGGTCATGGAAACGTTTTAAGATGCTACTACTAAACATACCATAAAAAAGGAGATGGTTTGACAGATATCTATTGAGTACAAAATGACATAACAGCTGGTAACAGGGTATGAGATAATTAGTTTGTAGGAAAAGAAGAAGCAGAATAATTGAGAGTTAAGGATACCGCAAAAGATAGAGTACATTTAGAAGAACAGATACAGCAGGATAAACGAGCTAAACCTGACGTCACCACCACGAAACAAGCACTAACAAACAACCCTAAATATACCTTCAACAACAATTTCAAATATTCTCAGTAAAGCTCTGAATAAATCAATCAGTCCCCATTACAATTTACACTAAGATCGATACGATAAAACGACAAACAAGAACCGAGTATGTCAGCGTTAAATCACGTGTTTGTTGTTTTGTTTGTCTGTTTGTCCGCTTGCCTCTTTGTTTGTGTGCTACTGGATAAATTAAGAACGTCTGCCAATGTGTCTTGTCGGGTCTTGTTTGTAAAAATGATGTATTTATCACCTTTTATTATGTATTTTTGGCGCTACATCCGTTAATGTTTCTGTCATGTGCAGTTTGGGTCGTGTGTTTTAATTTAAAGCTGAGCCTGCTTCAATTGTATTGTCTTTATTCAAACTACTGAAAACATCAGTATATTGCTCATCAGGACTTCAGTGTATTACACATACTTTACATAATTGGTATTATCTGCCTCTCTGTTACATTTATTGGCCACAGCATTTAATACAACATCGATGTATCATTCACTATTCATGACATCATTCTAAAATCTATAATTGGTCTGCTGGTCATAGCGTAGGCACTAAAACTTGATCCATATTGTTTTGTTAACATATCAAATCGAATATTTCGATACATATATCATAATAAAACACATCGATACTATATTACAGTTCCTCAGTAGAAGTCGGTCGGTTATTTTTCTTCAATGATAAAACGTCGGTCTAAGGTTATCTGCCAACCTCACGTGGTGGCTCCATGCAAGCTTTATCTTTGTTGTTGTATGCTCTTCCCTGTCTTGCGTGCTATATAAGAGTTGTATGATTATGGAAGATGTTTTATAGATTTGGTTGAAAAATGTTCCTCTGGAGCACAACAAAGCGTTAATCATCGAGTGTTTAGGATGTATCGTGTATGCTGATTAGTTTTTTACATGATAAAGTCGCTTTCAGAATAACCAGATGCGCAATATGATAAATGTACTAAAATTATAAAAGAGTTTTTTTCTTTTCTTTATCTTAAACTATTAAACGAGCACTATTTGTAAACACGTTCTCGATTTCGATGAAAGTTGCAGTATATGGGTTTACGGGGGCGAAAAATCGATCTAGCTAGGTCTCATATCTGGGAAAATTCGTTTTCTCCGTATTTTCACCCGAGCAGAGCTCGGTCGCCCAAAGTTTAGAACAAGATGGCTACCTTAAACTAATTACATGGCAGCATGGAATTAATAAGTACCTACTATCATGGCAGCATGGAATTAGTATATACTATACATGGAATTAGTATGAACTATGGTATACTATTAAACGAGCATTCTCTATTTTCACCAGAGCAGAGTTCAGTCGCCCAGGTGCTCATTATAAGCGCAATGTGAGTGACAGTCCCACCATAACCTAAATACACATAGCTACGGATTACATTTGGGCAATCAACCAGAACAGACTCACCAATTGGTTGAGACAGAATTTTATGGTAAATGCCTAAATCAACTCGTTTCAACCTCAACACCCCAAACAGATCATTTCTATCAGACTCATAGCGAACGCAGTCCATCAATGAGTGATGTAAGTCTTCCAAAACTCTATACAATTAGACAAGTTAGTTTTTTTCATCATGAACGCATAGAATGTGTCCAAATCTGATTCCCATTGATGAAAAACATACACATCGCTCATTTTATGCCTAAAATCCATAAAGGCTACACAGAAATCCACGCTTTCATGCGAAGCGTTAAAACTCTAAAAGTTTCCAGGAAAAAAGTAATTCTAAAATCCATGGTTCGGTCAGAGGCTCTCAACTATTGGTCGCGCGTGAGTAACTTGTTCATGATCCGATTTTACGCACGGACGCCCGGGGCCCGACGACTCGCCGCGTCTGCAATGCGAAAAAAATTGCGATAAAAATAGATCCGGTTGGCTTTTTTGTTTCAGTTCCACTGAAAGATGGGCGGGTTGAAATAAATCGGAGTTTACTGTAAGAAATCTGATGATTGTGTTTGTTTTCTTAGAAATTTACAGTTTATTGACTCGGTTTTGAGAAATATGCGGTAGCTTCAATTGCAGATTATAAACAGAATTCGATTAAACAGTTTCGTATAAACACAACAATCACTTCATGTGCATTCGCGTATTAGCATCTATTCAATTCGTGCATTATTAGCTTCGTAATACCCTCAATATTAATACCTCAAATATGCTTCAGTTATAATCCTTCAAAAAAGCGTCATCCCTCACAATCCGTCTAATAAAACCGTAGCGAGTTGTATACAATATCGTAGCGCGGCGCCACTGTCGCTTTGTGCGGAGGCGACCAATTGTGCAGAACCCCTGAGCTGATCACTTAATTGACTAGCGAGCGAGAGCATTTGGGGGAAACGATACCCATCAGCTGCAATTTCTCGGCATCCATCATACATTACCGCATCTCTTTAAACGTACTTAACACGCCACAGTTTTGACTCAGCAATGGTGCTCGTAATAAAAATTATGCAAGTTTCGTAGTACAGGTTGTGGTATAGGATTAAAGTGCAGTCGAAATGAGATTTGTTGGCAAGTGATGGGATTGTGTGGGAGCGTTAATGCCACTTAATCTGAACGATTAACCGGGGACTGTTGGTTCGCGGCTGAGCTCTAAGAGAGGCAGTCGAGTGCATCCAGAGGTGCTAGTTACGCACGATATTGGATTTTGGGATGAGAGCCTCCCTTATTGAACGACTGGGTGGCGATCGAAAATTTTAATAACGCTTGGAGTTTTAAGAATTGGTGAGTAAATAACTTCAAGAATATATATCATAATAATATCTACTCATTGAAAGTGTACGAGTCTCTAATGAGACTGGATATTCAGAAGTTGAAAGTTTCTTTAATCAAGTTACCTTGCGAATACAACAATCATTCTTCAGCTCATCATTAAAGTCCACTGCTTGACACTATAATTATGTATTTTAAGTTAACACACTAAACTTAATAGAAAGAAATCTATAAGACATATTTAGTAAAACTATGTAATTTTGCAGATAAAACATGGTCTTAAGATTTTTATAACATTTTTCTGTTACCTACTTACTGTTACTACTTATTTTACTGTTACTACTATGTAAGAACTCTGCGCAACAATATTCTGACAACAAAATGTACTACCGCTCAATTATTTTTCATAAAATAAAGGAAGACCTTTTTTTTTTTTTTTTTTGAGGGTGGGAAATCATCAAATGACTTCTCCCGCTCTGGGCAGAGCGAGAGGGTGTGTCAGACTTTTACTGACTAAAACCCACCCGTGTTCCTTCCGTTGCCTGTGTGCCGGGGCCGCGTTATCCCTTTCGGACAAACCCGCAACCCCAGCAGGTATTTTCATATCTATGGATGCTTACATATACGTTATCGCCAAGAGGCCGGATACAATCCCAATCGTACAGATCACCCTTGACAACAACATATTTCCCTCGAGACAGGATTAATCAATGCAAAAGATAATGTACTTGACCACTCCATATTATTGTGATTCGATTTTATTCTGGGTTTCAGAATTACAGAGGTAGATAGGTAGGTAATCTTCTTACAAAATCCAACATTTCGTCGAATATAAAAAAAAATACCTGTACCTCGGCATCTGCCTAGCATTTTCCCAACTGTGTTGGGGTCGGCTTCCAGTCTAACCGGGTGCTGCTGAATACCAGTATTTTACATGGAGAGACTGCCTTCTGACTTCCACAACCCAGTTACTGGGTAATACGAAATTACCTGTACCGTCGAAAAGACAAAATGTCTTCGTTAGGCAAACTACAGAAACCGACTGAAACATAAGTATAGTCGAATAAGGTTTTTATCATTTGGACATTATTTCCAAATCGCGAACTAGTAATCCGAACGAAAATACATTTACCGTGTGAGAGTGTAGATCTCGTGTTTAAGTGACCACTGCGACTTTTCTCACATACCCGACAGCAGTATCTGTAATTAATTTTATCTTTCTGTTTGTTTCAGTCCCGTACTAACTTTACAAGATCTACATTTCAACTATTTATCATCGAAATCCATTCTACTTGTTATTTTTTTATTTATTTATCACGATACACACTTGCTTTTCCAACGCACTTTAGATATTGGCAGAATGGTCGACATCGGCTTTGCCTTCCATAATAAAGAATAGAAAAGTAAAGAAAACAAGAATTCTACCTACCCCATAAAACATCTCATAAAGATAAGTTTAAGTAACAATTACGTAAAGTCACCCTTTCTGTCATCTTCACATTTTTAACATAACCCGCATCTCGGCACGTGGATAAGGGTTATGGTTGTCATTACCATTATTAACCCTTAAACGGTTACGGATGCTGAGACTTTTTATTGTTGAGAACTCGTTTTTTGGAGTTAAAAGATTAAGGCGGGGTTAAAAGAGATGATAAAAAAAATCCGATCGTTCACAAGAATTTTAAGTAGGTACTGTTCTTTAATATGAATTTTCGAGAAGTTTCTTTAAAGCTATAACTGAGAAATCGAACATAAAAATAACCGATACATACCAAAAAAAAAACTTATCTCTGTAGCAGACGTCATACCATAAAAAGTTAATTTAAGTCCCCTACTCCTACATTACATTTACCAAGAAAATATTATTATTTGTCCTACAAACCTACTAAAAAAGTTGTCAAAAAACAATCTCATCAAAATTCATAGCCACTGAAAACTTGAGACGCTAACAAAAAACATTCAACAATGAAGCCAATCAGCCTCTAAGATACTTTCAAAAACGGTATTAATTTTCAATGAGATTATTTACAAATCCTCGAACTCAACGTCAAAGCTTCAACGGGGCCTGATCTGTCAATATTGTCACAAAACATTATGAAAAAGGAAAAAAAGTTTTTTAAAAAAAACTTTAAAGAAAAAACCTATGAATGTGGCCTAATTTTCGCTCTCAATACCCACTTTCTGCGTAAGCATTGAGGCGTTACATAAATTAATTCTTACATACTCGGACCTTTTTTTACTTAAAAAAAGAAACACGGAAGACCGTTACCTTTTATGCTTTTTTTTTTCTTTTTATTTATGGTGTAAAAATTGGGTTACTTAACGGGAGCGCAGTCTATTGTGTGTCGTGGGGGATTTTTTGCAAAAAAAGTTTTTAACAAAAATGTTGTTACCTTTTTTTTAAAGTTTGGAACACGTGATACAAAAAGGCGGTTGGCACGGGTATATTGCGATTAGAAATATTATTAATAGATCTTAGATAATTCGCAGTTATTAATGATGAAGTCATCTTGAAGTGTGATCATGGTTAGCATGCCCATCCTTTTTTAGCATTATAGATATTTCTTTTATGAATCATTAATCTTTCTAACTTATAATAGTAAGTAAAAGAGCATGTTTTCCCCAAAATGTAGTATATATAAGTAGTATTATATAAGTTATATATATTGTTATAAGGCTTATATGTATCTTGTTATATACACGTTTACATAGAATCTAACGTCTGTTAGTCACATAGGAGAACGCAAACTGCCCTGACCACATACAATCAGTCTCGGATACGTATTCACTTCATTGTGAATACCAAACAAAACAACCAGACACGCTTTTTTCATACAAACTAGATTTCAAACATTCAAAGGGTCCTGGGGTCATGGGTCATCATCGTATTTTTCGTCCAAAGAAAAAAGACGTTACGAACACCCCTATAGAAAAAAAGATAGTAAAAAAGGGGCTTCTTCTAATATTGTGAATATTGATGAAGAAAGGAATCTGGTTTTGGATATTGAAGATTGTAGAAGTTTCATTCAAACGCATGTGTGGTCCCACGGGGTGGGTTCACGTGTTCCAAATGTTCTGAAAATCGCGGATCGCGCTCAAACTTGATTTGAACTGAAAGTCCTTTAGAAAACTGGATTATTTCATTGGGAACTTAGACGTTGGAGTCACCATTTTTATCACTGGGAATTAAATTATTATTATTTAAAAAAAAAAACGCAGGATGAAGGCATTTAAAAAATAAAAAGCAAGCTAGCTAGCTTAGGTAGTACTTATAAAATCATAAGTTTATGTAAAAAAGAAAAAAACTATACCCAATAAAAGATAAAAACTAACGATTACATAAAGGGGCAAAAAATCTCCAAAAAGTAAGGGTTACCATCTCGTTTCCATCTTAACAATACGCACGCGATAAGTACAGAATCCATGCGCACGATTCATGTACCCTTTCGCCCTGTAAAAGGGATAAAAGGGATTGTGCCCGAGATAAACGGGTACAATAGGGGTTGAGGTATCTCGGAGGTGGGTCATATTGATCCCGGCACGCGTTCTCGGGTTAACAGCGGCAGCGGTAGGGTTGGATGCTGCGCAGAGGCACGAGACGACGGGTTTAAGAAGTATTTAAAATCTGGTTTTCGTGTAATTCGGTGTGCTTTTAACCCCTTTTCTTAAGAGTCATGTTTGATATTATTATTGTTACGGGGCTTCAATTTCGAATTAATAAATTAATTATAAATTGAGTTTTTAGAATCCCTTCTTAATAAGAACTTTGCCAAGAAGTTTAAATATTAGTTTTTTTTAAAGATTCAATACATAAATTAGTATAAAATATTGTTAAACATAACGGAACGGAACAGAAGTCAGTATATAATTTTCTTTGACAACTTTATGACTTTCATGTGACCGTAACGTCTTCCATGTGATTATTTGAGGTCCTTAATTAACTTGCGGAATAGCAAAACACGTCTGTGGGGTCATAAATAAGTTTATGTGTCAAAAGAGGCGCCTGTTACTGCTTTTGCATACCTACACAAGTAATTATAAGTTACGTGGGTTTAAGTTTAGATTTAATAGGTTTTATATTTATAGAGAACACAATAGCTTCAAGTGAGAGGAGCTCGGGACAACCGCTCGGGTCGATCCATCAGGTTAAGCTACGCTTGCCGGGGTTGGTCCGTGGATGAGTGACCATCTTTACTTACCGAGACTCCTCCGTACAAAAGCACGTTAAGCCGTTGGTTCCGGCTGTCATTTGTGGATTTTGACAGTCGTAACGGGTCGTCAGAAGCCCGAAGATTTGACAACCAGTCTTACCAAGGAGTATCGTATTACCCAGTTACTGGGTTGTTGAGGTCAGATAGGCAGTCGCTTCATGTAAAATACTGGTATTCAGCTGCATCCGGTTAGACTGCAAGCCGACTCCAACATAGTTGGGAAAAGGCTAGACATATCTGTCTAGCCTAATATCGTAATACCTTAAAGTGCAAATACTAAAACCTGTTTGTGGATATTAACATTTATTGAATGCAAGGAAAATATTTGGATAATATTTCGGGCAAACTGATATTGGGATTTTCAATCTGAAATTCGCAGTAGCAGCGCGGAGTCTGGATTTGTGCCCGGTTGATGGCAATAGGGTCGCCCCCTATTACATGGGACTTAAACATAACTGGCGAAATGTGGGCGTACTATAGGTACACCTCTGCTTAACCCTTCGGGGAAATAAGGCGTGCTGTTATTTTATGAAATTATTTTGATAACTGTCACATATTTATCTCAATTACAGAAGGAGACCTAAATACGCGTCCCCAGCATTCGATATCGGACGTAAAGACTGAGAAAAAGTAAAAAAAACATTCCAAAAATAAACCCTCCCCATCAATTTTGTTTACACTCAAAGAAAAAATTTGGTTATTTATCTCAAAAACTTGTCAAATCCGAACCGGGGTCCCAATACGATTGACTTAACACCTCAAGACAGGTTGATAATCTCTTAAAACAAAAAACAAAAAATGCCGCTGAACCGTTCACCACTTATGGGAACTATAACATTTTAGAAAAAACAAAGGGATAAAATTTGCAAAAAATGTCGTAAATTTGTCAATGTGACCACGCCTCGGCATCGAGAGGGTTTGTTTTTGCCGTTACTTTTAAATATGAGTGGCATTTCAGAGATTTATACCAGAAACAGCAAAAGTTTGGCCTCAAAATGGCATGCACAGTTTTAGATAATAATATTTTGATTGAATTAATAATTTCTACATCATCAATAGTTCCGTGTGGTGCCGGACATAAAGAATAGTACCATCCCGTTTCTTCCCGTGGGTGTCGTAAAAGGCGACTAAGGGACTCACTAGAGAATGAGCAGCAGCGTTCTCTATGCATTTTAACACTGCCAAGCGTGGCGATTATGGCAACCCTCCCCCCCCCCCCCCCCCCCCCTGAAATGATGATGATGACATCATCAGTATATTAAAGCTTGGTTAGACCCCAAGACCTACAAACTCGTAAGTCGGGCTCTCCTGGGCCGCCACTGCTCTCCTGCTGCAGGCCCATTACTTTGAATAAATTATTTCATCACCACTGCTCTCAAAACGGTGAAAAAACATCGTGAGGAAACCGGCATATCTTAGAACTAAAAATTCGAAGACAAGTGACATGTACCAACAGGCACTGGGCCCGCGTGGTGCTATACGGCCCACTGTACTTACAGATTGGAGGCCTGTGGCCCAGCAGTGGGAACATTTTAGGTTGATTATGGATACACATATGCTATTAAGTAGATAATCATTCAACCATTTACCACAACGGGGAAGTTCTTGGTCTGCATCTCACTTGATGGTAAGTGGTGATCAGGCCGAAGGTGGAAGCGAGCTTCATCCGGAATTCTCAACCACAGAGGAACTGTCTATCTTACCTGTAACTGCCGAAACACAATAATGCTGTAAACATTGTTGTTATGGCGACAGACGTTGATATTAAAAAACTTTTTACAAAAAAAAAAAAAAAAAAAAGTTATTTTACACTTTGTAGTGTTTTTTGGAGGTCAGTTATTTTTTTTTTTTGTAAAAAGTTTTTATTTTTCACTTTTTAGTTTTGATCCAGCTACCGCACACAAATTCGAGTACCACTACCTGCTATGTACATAACAGTGAAAGGAACTTATCATATCATCCACATAGTATAAATGGGAAAAATACGTATTATTGAAGCTAATTCAATAACAATCCAAAATACATACGCGTCGAACATATAACCTCCTCCTTTTTGGAAGTCGGTTAAAAATGGTGGTAGCTAGCGAGGCGAACTTAGAACAAGCCCTACCACCAACCAAACAGAGGAGAAACTTTTGCCCCCGCGGAAATCAAACTTCTGGGTCTGGGACAGGTGGTCTGACCACAAGACCTCAGAAGCGGTTGAATACTATTTGCGACACTTAATCAAAGCCGACCTCGTTCCATCAAAACATAAAGTAAGACCTTTGCACACTATTAGCCACGATATAGTAGTGTTTATAACTCTGAACTGGCTCCAATCAGATGACCCCACTAACATTGTACTACATCTACATACAAACATAACATAATTATTAACCCTGAGATTAATAGTTTCAATTATAATTGAAATTGTTTTGCATAAATTATAATTAGTCGTGTGTTTGCGTCTGCAGAATCTCGTGGCTGAAATAAAAAGCAAACAAATACTGTCAGTCCCGGTTGTCAGTCGAATACTAGGAAGTTATAACCACGTGGGAAGATGCTCTCATTTTTGAAAATGGAATGTTTAGTCATTGTGACTACGACACTTGTGAAGTACACAAATGAGGAGCTCCGGAACAAAAGCCGATGAATCCACTTTATCCCCGATTTCTTTTTAATTTTTTTTCTGTTAATCATTTTACTAACATACATCACACAAGTCGCAGCAGATCTAGATAAAAACGTACTAAATATTCCAATATAATATTCAAATATAACCGATAATTACAATATAGTAGTTCAAATCCCGATAATAACATTATGGTCGGACCAAAACCCGATAATTCCATATTTGAAACTAAAATTGTGGGAAAACTATCAACACTAGATTTTTTAAATCTTACCTGTTTAAAAGCCCTTGCTACAAGCCAAATTGAAGTTTTATTAGTGTAATAAACAACAAAATCATTCCTACGTAAATCGTTATTTTGTATTTCCTGTAAACATACGAAAAGTGGATTTATCGGTTTTTGTTCCGGAGCTCCTCGAATGTAAAATACATAATCGTAAAATCATGGTGCGCTATTCTCAACACGAAGAGAACACCGTAGAAGACGTGCCGAATCTATCGCCAGAAGTACCGAGAAAAGTAATGCAAAATGCTCTAAAACGCATCCAAGTGTGCGTCAATTCTGGCGCCAGCCACATAACAAATATTATTTTTTCGACTCTAATAGAACAAAATTATAAGTCCAAACAAACAATATATCAATAACCAAGTATATATAGTTTTATATATTTTTCAGCCACGACGACCTAATGATCGGAAACATTAGGTCGTCGTGGCTGAAAACCTAAACTAGATCAGCGATATTGTCCACTGTTTGGTAATTGGCTTGTGCTAGTCAGACTTTAGTCGCTCAGTGTAAGAAACTGATTTTCGGGAAGAAGGACCGAAAGCATTTGGTAAGTTTGGTTGGCCGAAAGCAAATGTAAGATAAAATAAGATATTAAGCACCAACAGCAGCCTGAGTGTTATAGCGGACAAGTATGACTGTCTGTTCTTCAAAGTTCGTTCGTTCTTCGTTCGTCCGTTCTTCGTTCGTCGACGACACGGTTGTCGCAGTGGCTGAGCGATCGACTGCTGCGCAACGTGTCGCGGGTTCGATCCCCGCACGGAACAAATATTTGTATGATCTGCAAGTAGTTGTTCCGGGTCTGGGTGTTAGTGTATGTGAGTTTCTATGTTTGTAAACGCACCCACGATACAGGAAGAAATTCTTAGTGAGTGGCAACGTTTTTTGAAAAAAAAAAACCTTGTATGTGTTTATGTGTGAACTAACATAGTACATAGTACATGTAATGTATACATTATATTTGCATGGTCTTAAAAAAAACATTCGGGATCAGGATCTACATGATTTGCCATAAATGTCGGACAAAAAAAAAATCTTCTCATTCAGAAAATAAAACTGCCAATCACCTAATAAGGTGGTGATTTGGATATGGCGATTTAAAATAAAAATAAAATTACTAATCAATCTCCAGTGTTTGATGATCATAGTACCTTCTAGTGATATAAAGCAAAATCATTTCCACAAAAGCCGTCAGTTTGTTGAAGTCATATAGCCGGCTTACGGTTTTAAATTTAAAGATAAAACTTTTGATTTGTCTGGTAACCCTGTTAAGGTCGCTGATGGCGAATCCAAGTTTGGAACTAAGAAACCAACGTATTTTAATTTAGAACTTAATAAAGTCCCTTTAAAATACAAAGAACTCTTACGATTACAATGCTGAGTGCAATATAAATAATATGTAAAACAGTATAAAACACATTGCATGCGTTTATGAAAATATTTTATTTTTCTCAAATGAAGTCCTCACAGATCTCCCTATTAATCAATCATCAGAGGGTTGCCATATAACATAATCTCGCTCCAATCAAGGGTATATTCGCGGTTCAAACGCTGGGAAAACAATATAGCTTTTGTGTAGTCACATAAAAGAGCTTCGTATCAATTTCTTGGTGATTAAAAAACTATATTAATAATTCCAATTCAAAAAACAAGATACACACGAAAATATACCTTCTGTGACAGACATAAGGTTATTGTGAATGGTTGAAGCAGTAAATATAAATTGGGGGCTAGGGGCATAATTTCGATATGGAAAAGGATACTTGAGCCAAATTAATAGCTTATCTGTGATCTGTAGTTTGGTTATTATGTCACTCATTGCGTGGGCTTTCAGTGTAGTCACCTTTTGTGGGAATAGGGTTGCCAAAGTAAAAATATTTCACAAAAAAGTGTGCTTACATACTTTTGCTGAAAGTGAACTGACCTATATTTAGTAAAAGGAAAAAAAAAACAGTTTTGCATTTAATTTTGTTTTGTAGGTTTTACCATTCGGACTGTTAGGATAAAAAATCCTCATTATAATAATTATTCCTTGAATCAACTGCAGAGAGGAAAAAACATTCGCAAACTTGACAATTATATCATTTAGGTATTATAATGAAATGGAATGAAATTGTTTATTCTGTTAATAAATTAAACAAAACTTTATTTCAGACTTAGGTCCATATTTTTGTTAGTATTTTGGTTTTAGTAACAATGGTGCTTAAAGTAGGTTAGTATTGTTAGTTTTCACGAACTAAATTTAAATAAAATAATCTAAATTTAATAGGAAAAAAAACAGATCTAAATTTAATTTAATTTAATAGGATAACGGAATCACTTTTACACGTCATGTTAAAAATAAATAAAAATAGGCTAGATGAGTTCAGCGTTTCCTATCTGACTACTCTGAGAAGAAAGGCCGAAACAAACTCAGAGGTCGCACTCTCTTTTAAAGTCCAGACATAATGTTGGTCAGGTCATATGAGGAACAGGGTGTAAAGTTCACTCATCCACCATAGAAAAGGGAGGATCCTCCAACCAGACGGGTGTGATGTCTGGCGGGCAACTGCCCGGAGGTTGAAGTCGGGAAGCTTGTATATATGTTTATCGCGCAGTAAACTCTAATTGCGCGATGCAGGATTTGTGTGACGTCAGGATGTTGGGTGACGTCAGGTCTTTGATGCGTAGTTTGCATGTAGCGATGTAGATGCCGCTACACCATGTAGATTTGTGTCTTAAATGGTCTGTTGAGGAAAGAACCACACATATAGGTAGGTAATAGGTACCTACGTATTTTATTCTATTCGATACATTTGTATTATTTTACTAAAGATTTTCAACTTTTTACGATAGCATTTTAGTTTTAGTTATTAGGGATGAACGCGGAAATCCAACAAATAAATTTTACGTTCAGCCCTACATTCACCCTGGGGGTGTAATGTACCCCAGTGCAGGGTTATCTGGTACATCTAGACTTTTGTTGTCGACGTAATCAGAGCCATATCGATGAGGATTATTAACTGATGGGGTCGTTTTTACCCACACGCGGTTTTTGAATGTGTTAACATGCATTTGTGGAGAGCGAAATATTTATTTCAGTTGATTTTTTTAAATAATTGAATGAAAGTTGTCAGAGTTATTGGGAATAGTTTTTATTTTATCGTGAAGTTCCCAACATTTTCAGTATCCATATCAAATCTGGGCCGGTAATTTGTCATAAAATTCTTTCTTATTTCCTGCATCTGTTGGAATTAACAAAGGAATGGCACTCACACACAAGACACAAATGGGTCAAATACGCAAATTCCCAAATTCACACTGCCTTTAATACAAAACTGTATTATTCTAAATAATAAACATGCATTGATGCATACGCGGAACTAATCCGTATCGCTTCCGAAGTAACAACAATAAGGTTATGTCGTCCAGAAATCCGTAAATCGTAAAAATAATTCGAATATAGAATTTAGCCGTCATGGGAAACGTCGGCGACTTCACGGTCTCGCTAATAAGGATCGTCCAGATGACACAATGGACACATCGATTCAGAAAATGACATATGTTTTGAATACGAAATGTCATCTCAATTTTTTTCTGTACACTTTTTTTTTAAATCCCGTAATGCGTGAATGGCCGAGGGGGCCAAGGCAATTATATTTTGTGCTAAGTTTACGCAAGGAGCTCGGACAATGCATGCCTGCACTTTTGTGCGGTCGTCTGCACCGTCTTTATTATGCCGACGTGTTTTGCTTTCGAATTTGGAACATTAGATCGTTATCTTTTAAAATCGGAACTTTGGCGGCGATTTGTATGAATGTTTATTTGAATTTTGGATTAGAACTAGGTAGGGTCACGTCCAAAAATACGGTGTGACCATTGCATTTATGAAAACTCATAGATTTTTACGCTGAAGATTATTATTAAAATTGTTATAAGTAAGTAATTTGGTTCTATCGTAAAACAGATTAGTTGGTTACGATAGACAAAATCTATTTTCAAATAGGATTTCCTAGCAAGGTAGTTATAAAATTATCTTTTTAGTTTTAGAAACAAAACTAGGTATTCAACTTGCCTTAAATTTAGCGAGGGTCAAGCTCACAGCTGGCACATTTTTTCTGTCTCTTGGTCAAAGATCTGAAAAGACCACAAAAAAAGTTAAAAATAGGGAAAATGTTCCAAAATTCTCAGGGCGTGAGATGCTCTCTTTTAAATAGAGCTTGTTAGTGGTCACTCCATATCTTTTTTTATAAAAAAAGATTTCAAAAGATGGGCAAATTGGCAAGCTATTCACTGTGAGTGGCTGTGAAAACATTTTTTTGTGTTGTTTTCTTAGATGTGCGTCCAGGGATTAAATATTTATGGCGATTTTTATAAAAAATGTTTACCATCCTTGTTGTCAGATATGTTTAAATTGGGGTAGTTATGTGTCACCATGCCACCGGCTACTCTAGACATTACGTATAAAAAATGGTTACTTACATAAAAAAAAGATTACTAATATTAAGTTTTCTTTTAATGATCGTGTTAGTACCTAAGGGAAAACTTTCTACTTCGTTCGTTTTTCTACATCATTAATTCAATTTTTTCTCCAATTTTTTTGTGAAAAAAAAACATATTTTTTGGGCGTTTTATGATAAATTTTAAATAGAACTTGTTAGTGGTCACTTTATATTTATTTCTATAAAAAGATATTGTCCCGTCATCAAAAGATATTCGCCTTTTTCCAAAAAAAGGCGTCCTAAACCAACACACCGTTGATTTACCCATTTTCGTCAAAAAGTCATAAAGGACCACGATGAATATATTAACCCCAAAATGAGGCATTTTAGTGCAAATATTATTATATATTACATCAATACCGTACCCCTATCCATCAAAGAGGGTAGGAGGGAAACTATTGACATAAAATTTACGAGATTAATATTTACAGAGACGACCCTCCTAGTACCTATACGTTATAGAGGTATGCATGCATAAGTCTTGCGCTTTCTTTGAGAAATTCCTTTCTTTAGAAAAATGTTTAAAAAGAGCTCATTTTGAAAGAGATTGAAGGAAGATATCATCTATCTAGCATCCATATCATCAACCAAAGATATAAATATGTCTAGATAGACAGTTAAAGCTGTGAACTTGTCGAAAAAAATTGCGTCAAACGGTAAGCCGCTAAATGCACGCACACTAAAAAAGGACGATGACGGCACAATGACGTGTCGCGAGTGAAAGACGTAGCTAACCACACAATAACATAACATCACGCCTTGTTTCCCAGAAGGGTTCGGTAGAGGTGTCCCTCTAGTACACCCACATTTCACCAGTTATGTTTAAGTCCCATGTAATTATAGGGGACGAGCCTATTACCATCAACCGGGCACAAATCCAGACCAGCTACTACTGAGAAAATCCAGATGGAAATCTCAATGACATTTAAATCACATAAAATTCCCTAATAAACAGGCCATTTACCTACAATTGCTTAAAACATTATTAAGTCCATATTCTCGAAACAGAATTAAATCAATAGGAACTCTGTTGAAAACTGTCTCATTACATTAATAATGGTAGCCTCAGTATCTATGATTGTTTTATCTAAAACTAGCAGCGCCTTGCAGTTTTATCGAGATAAAAACTATTATATGTGTTAATCCAGGTTATAAACTATCTGTCTGCCAAATTTCATCAAAATCCGTACAGTAGTTTTTAAGTGAAAGAGTAACAAACATCCATCCATCCATCCATCTATGCACACAAACTTTCGGGTATATAATATTATTATATTATATATATAAGTAGGATTAGCAGTAATCGTCATCTTCTGCACGACATACTAAACTCTGTATGTTTAGGGAAAACCCAAATTATATTTTGATATAAAAAATAAAAAAAAACTTGCATATTTTCTTGTGAGAACTTACAACATAACTCTAAACTCCAGTATTGCAACGAAACAAAAAAAAAAGAATCGCCCTATCATAGCGAATCTCCCTATTTTTTTCAAACTATCGGGTGCATTATTCAAATGTCCTAAAATCTATAAGAATAAGCCGTTGTCCGGCTTCCCCGCGCTGTACATTTCTCATGGACATAGCCACCACCGTATAATTTTGCTATAAATAAAATTGCACTGTAAAATTTCTTGGACATACGTAGTTGAGGGTTAAAATGGCAGTGGAATCTTGTTTTTGATGTTTTTTTGTTTAGTTTGTTGTTAGTAATAATTGCAAGAATTTCTTAAGACAAAATTGATGTAGGATTGAGAAAATTGAATGACATAGTTAGTTATATTGTTAAAATAACGAAACTAAACGAAAAGAAATGTCAAAAGTAATATTAGTAACTACTTAATTTAATATTTCCAAGGAATCAATGTAAAGACCCTAAAATAAAGACTTGATTCGCGGTTTAATATATTTTTCAGAACACAAAACATAAACGCGTTCTTCACCAAAGAAAAAATTTAAAAAAAAACTTTATTTAAAACTAGCTTCCGCTCGCGGCTTCGCCCACGTGTTATGTCGATAAAAAGGAGCCTATATCACCACAAGGTTCAAAGTATCCCTATACCAAATTTCATCAAAATCGATTTAGCCATTTCGCCGTGAAGGCGTAACAAACAAACATACAAAAAATCAAATCTTTCTCTTTATTATACATAACATTAGTTTAGAAAAGTCCATTCCACTGTTTGTATTCGTTAAGTCCGTTGCATAGTAATCGAGTAGCTAGCCCTCGAACCCGGTATGGATATCAAAATATAAATCGTGAAGGTCCACCCATCGAATAGCGCTAATACTTCCTCTATGTGCATTTTATACAATTTCGTTTCATTTCCACATGAATAAAATTGTAGGTACATTATTCTGACTTTGTTTACTTAAATTTGGACGCAAAGGACCAACTATCGCAACGATAATAGGCTTGGTCTTTATGTCCGAAAATTATCGTCTCATCCAGCTATTGAATTTTAAATAATAAAGTAGAAACTGTTAATAAAAGGAGGGGCTTGTGGCTAAGTAATAACAGCCGCACAGGTCGGTCGATCAGGTTAAGCTTGCCGTGGTTGATCCGTGGATGTGTGACCATCTTTTCATATCCGTGCCTCGGAAAGCACGTAAAGCTGTTGGTCCCCGTTGCCATTTGTAGATCTTTGACAGTCGTTACGGGTCGTCAGAAGCCCGAAAGTCTGACAACCAGTCTTACCAAGGGGTATCGTGTTACCCAGTAACTGGTTTGTGGTGGTCAGATAGGAAGTAGCTCCATGTAAAATACTGGTATTCAGCTGCATCCGGTTAGACTGGAAGCCGACCCCAACATATTTGGGAAAAGACTAGGCAGATGATGAAACTGTAAATAAAATGGAGACGTCGAAATCTTTATGCTCTAACTAAGCTTTTAAATATTAATATCTCTTTGCAGTCAGTATAGTATCAATGTGGCAGTTTGAGTAATTTATGCGGCTTACCCACATGGCCTTTCTTTGGTATTGTTCGTGTAATCAGTTTGCACTGACTGGACAGGTCCACTCAATCAGTGTGGTTATTTCCTCAAAAGACTATTTCAGACACCATCCATGGTTTTCATATGATCTAACCAAGGTTAGGTCTGGACTTTAAAAGAGACTGTGACCTCTGTGTTTGTTTCGGCCTTTCTTCTCAGAGTACACAGATAGGATACGCCGACCTCATCTAGTTTTTTTTAAATATTATTGACGTGTAAAAGTGTTTATACAAACCTACTTACAGATATGAAATCCTTTATCATTTATCATTTAACTGTAAATTATATTTCTTTCGTAATTTTCCATAAAACGTTGATAAATATGAGGAATTGTTTCCACCGCAAACCATAACAGCCAACTAACCCATGCCATAAAAATTGACGACTTTCTACATTGCAACTGGCAAAAAATCCGCTAAACTACGTAAGTGGCATTAATGTGGCATAAATATGGCATGTGTTATCTTCACGCCATCGCGATAGGAGGCCGGCTCAACGGATCAACTGACAACCCTTTGACGGTGCACGGATTGGGGTTCGAGTCCATTGTCTATGGTGGTACGACTGTTTATACTGTCCGTCATGATGGGAATGAAGACAAAAAAATATAGTGGTTGTGGTCATTCGTTACTGTTATTATATACAAACATACGTGAATGATAATATCAAATCGGGGAGCAAATCTGGAGCTATGGGCCCACTATGAACGCAGGCGCAACGTTAATGTACGAAACGAGTTTTTCGTTTCGCTCATAACATTTATATCTTTAAAGACTATTCATTATCTATGGGTGATACTAATTGTGCTTGTCGCACAACAATATTCTAGTAGATTTTTGTTATAGCTATATTTTTGATTGAAAAATCGCTGGAATTTGCGATACGTTTAGGTAGGTACTTTGTGCGACCATGTCACTGGACATAGGGTTTATTCTCAAGCTATCGCCATAATTCGGTTCCACAATAGGGACGTTGAATAAAAAAAAAAAATTGTCCGTCAGTCAGATAATAAAAAATATTTGAATTGGTTTCAAATATTTTTTTTTTGCTTTAACATATAAATAAAAAATGGTTTAGATAACACGCATTAAAGTTGGGGAGTGGGGGCTCGGTACGTCACAAGTCAGTATAAAATCTACCGGCTACTGACGTCATGCTGCATTTTAACTTTTGATTAAGTAAAAAAAGAAAAAATACGTGTCCAATATTTTTTTTAAATCTACTTGACTGACAATTTTTTTTTTTTTTGTCAACATCCCAATTATAGTATAGCTGTAAATGATTCTTTATTTTCTACAAACAGCTTACTTATCCCAGCACGTATGCTAAAAAGCCCTCCTTCACGAGACAAACACCGTCCATCCAATCTCTATAATGGACACAATCCAACGCTTGACTGATTCCTTCCCTCGAAGAACTCGTAAAATTTTATCACTGACGCTTAAATCGGAGCTAAAGACTCCCCTCCAATATGATAAAGATGCTGCTTATAAAAAAATAGGAAGTAGGTGTTCTTGATAGAGAGGTGTTTTTTGGTGTATCAAGACTTGCATTACATAGCATTAGCAGCCTATATGTTCCCACTGCTCGGACACAGGCGTCCTCTCTGTGAGAGTGAATGGGCCGTAATCTACGACGCGGGCCCAGTGTGGGTTGGTAGATTTCACATCTCACATGTCTTCGAATTTTTGGTTCTAGGACATGTCGGTTTTCTCACGATGTTTTCGAGACTTGGCAGCTTTAATATTGGCCGAAGTTAGATGATAAAAACCATCCACGACATGATGTTATGATAACCTTCACTAAAGAGTGATCATTCTAAAAGTTGGCAACGTCGCAAATAGCTTTCAAATATTTACCTGTTTTGATTAATTTGGCAATATTACTGTATGGAAACATAAAATATGGGTAACTAGTGAACTAAAATATTGATTATGAAATGTAATAATTATATCGTAACACCGAATATTTAGTTATAGAATAAACAATTTTTTTTTTCGAAACTCCATGGCACAACATCAAATTCAGTGTTATAATTCACTAGTTAGCGATATTTCATATTTCCATACAGTTGATAATATTACCAAATTAATCAAAATAGGTAAATATTTGACAGCTATTTGCGACGTTGCCAAATTTTAGAATAAACGCTCGTAATAATGAGAGTCAATGGCCAGAAAATGTGCATGGACAAGAGATAGGATTTTTGTTTAAGTGCTTGGCCTACAAGTCTTCAACAGTCAAAAACAATCTATGTTGTTAAGGAATTGAACTACGGGATCAGTTTACAAAAATGATCACTTATAAAAACTATCATTTTACACTATGATCAACCCGTAAGTCGTTAGTGTGTGCCTGCAATATATCAAAAAAATATTTCAGGAAACATTCCTAACCTTATCATAAGCCGCGTTCAATTAATTCATTACGCGATCAAATAAAACACATGAAAATCAAAAGACATTCCAACAATATTCAGCCCAGAACATCTTCAAATCCCTACATCCACTTCAATCCTCGAGGGTATAATGATTAAAATAGCGATCGTCCGGTAATCCACATTGATTGATGACCAGCCCGATAGCGGATATTTTCCCATTTTTTCCCAAATCTTCGTTAAACAGGGGCCGGGCATAATAAGTACGGACCCTGGAGTCGATTTGATGAATTATGTTTGCGATATGAGATTTTTGTGGTATTGAATAAAATCGCTCCTTAATAAATTAAGCGTAATAATATCCTTCAATAAATTAAGGAGCGATTTTCTTAAAGTAGTAGTCGTTTTTTTGTGTTAAATGTTGGTATGTTTTAAACATTAATTATGTAGGATGCATGCCTTGCATTGTGACACTAAATAATACTAATAGATATACCTACATAAGTAATTAATCAGTGAAATAACATGCCTTAAATTAAATTTAGTGACAATATTTTAGCGATCTGGAATCAAAATACAAAAAAAAAAAACAGTATTTGCCGAACGAAAAATTACATCATAGTTAAATTCTCTATTCAAATATTCATGGACATAAATCCAAAAGACCAAAAGAGAAAATCTATTTTTGGTTTCCTCTCATTTTCGATAAAATACCATTTGCAAAATATTAAGAAAATTAAAATTCGAATTCACGCAACCCAATAATTGCGTATTGTAAATAAAAATTTACTGCGAGTAAAAAAATAGCCATAGGTCAGTTCTGTTTGCATCACCTGCTTAAATTTGAATAATAATACGATGACACTGCACTGCGCAACAATGGCTGACCGATGGATGGCTCACAAAGCCATGTTTTCTTTCACCGAAGGGCATATTCAAATAGGGTCCTTTGAGTCGAACGCATTCTCACGCATCAAACGTGACCTCTAGTCATTCGCGAAGGATTTATAATTAATGTTCTTGCAAGTCCTTCTGTCCGAATTCGCGGATAATGGTCGCGGACACAATTTATGCGTGAATAGAAAAAGTAGAATTTCTTGAATATTGATAAGGGGCCCTTGAGAACTTCGTCCACTTGCTGACCATTGTGGACTCGACCTTCCGGTTTGTTTCGTTTTTGTAGTATGCAGTGGAAATGATTAATTGCCTATAAGTCCGTTAGATTTGAATAGGATTTTCTTATTATTATCTTGACACCGGGTAATTAAAAAAAATGTTGCACTCGGAATAAGTGTATGTAGAGGATGACACATTCACATGGAATTTTAAAAATAGAACTGTATTAACTGGCTGTTCTAAACTTCGAGTTTTTTTTTTACGTCAATGATGACAGAGGAAAAAGGGATGTGACATCACTAGCTTCTCTCTCAGGTTCCTATTTTAAAATCATTGGTTCTCTCGCCTCGCCTTCCGTTCAATTTTCTCCACACTGCTCGACTGTCAAGCTCTCAATAGGCAGCACAGCCCAGCCAAGCCATTGTAATGTGTCCAGCGTTACCTTGAGTCAGACATGTAACACCTTCCAAGCTATTGTCATGGTGCGTGGCTATTTCGAAATATTCGCATTGATATTAGGATGATGTTCCGGGCTCTTTTTGATAAAATACGATATTTTATTTTATACATCGTTCCGTGCCGTGTACCAAAGGACCTTATAAAACCATAAAAAATATATTTTTTTTTGCTTAAATACGATTTTTTTTGTAAACAACATTTACTAGCACACCTCTTTTAGTACTGAAATAACTTAATTGCAAATCATTTCAGAAAAGTATTGCAAGCTTTTTATACAATAAAAATTAAATATTGTATTGGAAAACGGATTAAAAAAGTACTATCGCGCACAAACCTATTTATAACATTTAATTATCTATCAAAAGAATGAAGTACAATCGTGAACAAAACGTCGTTAGCTTGGCGTCAAACCGCGTATTTGTCGGAAATGTCGCCCTCACGATTTATGTCGACAGAAACTGTGGCGAGGATTAGAAACCCAAATAAATACAATGAGGGATATATGTGGACAAGCCCAGGCGTTTTCGATGTCGATAGCTTTTTTTGTTATAGTTGTAAAAAAGTATGGATTTCATACCAATAGGGTGTCCCGTGATTAAAAACGTTCTAAATCTATTCGTAATTTCATTTTAGCGACCATCAATGTCAAAAATGTTGGAGAATTAAAGGTGTTTTTGACAGTTTGAGTTTAGAATGCGAACGTTCAATAAAATACTCGAAATGCCTCTCAGAAGTCATGTCTCGCCATGGGATCTGGAGGCGAAAGTCCTCGCGCAGATGTGGGAGTTGCGCGAGGAGGCGAAACGCCGGGGTGTAACTCCGCTGCCGCGAGAGATCACGGCACAGCGGACAGAGCTCCGGCGGGATCTCATGGCGGCATGGAGTGTGCGATTGTCGCAACCCAGCGCTGGGCACGCCACAATTGCGGCGATAAGTCCCCTCTTTGAGGAGTGGCTTGAGAGGCGCCATGGCGTCCTCACCTTCCGCCTGACGCAGGTCCTCACCGGACACGGTTGTTTCGGGAGGTTCCTGTTCCGAATTAGGCGGGAGGAAACGCCCGGGTGTCACCACTGTGTGGATCGCCCGGAGGACACGGTGGAGCATACGGTGGAGGTCTGCCCGGCTTGGGCGGAGCACCGCCCGTGTCCTCACGGAGGCGATCGGCGGCGGCGATCTCTCGCGTCCGGCCCTGGTTCAGGCCATGGTTCGGCGCGAGAGTGCATGGGAGGCCGTCACCTCCTTCTGCGAAGCAGTTATGCTCGCGAAGGAGGAGGCGGGGCGCGCGAGGGAGATGCAAGCTGCACGCCCTCGCGGCCCTAGTCGCCGCAGGAGACGCCCCGGGCGTCGGGAGTCAAGAGCCGACTTCCGGCCACCGTAGGCGCGGGCCTGCGGACGGTGAGCAATGGGCAGCTCGCCGTCCGATCAGGACCAGGCCCGTGTCGACGGCGCGTTGTGTTCCACGCGCGCCTCAAAGAGATGTCAGCATCAACCGACGGGGTCGAAAGACCAATGCCTGCTGGGGTTGCGGGTTTGTCTGAAAGGGATATCGCGGCCCCGGCACACAGGCAACGGAAGGAACACGGGTGGGTTTTAGTCAGTAAAAGTCTGACACACCCTCTCGCTCTGCCCAGAGCGGGAGAAGTCATTAGATGATTTCCCATCCAAAAAAAAAAAAAAAAAAAAAAAAAAAGAAGTCATGTCTGTATATCTGTCTTAATTTTTAACAGATAAAATGTTCTTAAAAGTTGGCATAATTTTAAGAAATTCGATTAGATAAGTAAGCGGTATTTACTTATTACAAGCATACAAGCAGCAAATGTCTGAATGTTAAGTCTAAATATACATAATTATACTATCAGTATGTAACTGTACCTACCGTAGTAGTTAACTTTGGCTTTCTTCAAGACCATTTGTCCGTATTACACAAAAAAAAAATGTGCATAGCTTTACTTTAGTTGCATTCATAAAGTATATTATTATATTACGTGAATATTTTCAGTACCTATTCCAAAATGTATAACTTTTACGATACTATTCCCTGAAAAAAAACACAAAAAATTAAGCGAAAGCTTATCGCTTTAACTTTCGAGCTCCAACAGTTTCGACGCCATCTCGAAACTTCCCGGTCGAGACGCTTAAAACACCATTCAGGAAGATGTATCTCAAAAACTTTAGTCGAGCGTAGAGTATTTATGGAAATCTAAACAACAGAGAGCTTTTTTTAATTGAGTTTTTTCTATTTTTTCTATGCGTATTTTATTTATTTTCGTATCCACAGTGATTTGTTCGACAGTAAATATTGCGGGAACTTCGTTGCCAGTCGACTGTGATGTGTAAATGAAGTGTCTCTTATAAGCGTTTGAACTACTAAATATGGCTCGCTGGGGACAGATTTTTTGGTGAAATATTCGAAATGAGTGTGGCCCGATTTAGAATTTTGAAAAAACAATTGTCGTTTTTTATTGGTTTTTATTTTTGACGGTTTGACGATTGACGTTTATAAGGGGTGACGTGAAATAGCTTTTCACTGGCACTATAGTTTCAGAGGTAGTGAGTTGGGTTGGTTTCGCAAATCGGTTTTTACTTCCTAGTTGGTTTTTTATTCTTTACATGGGCAAGAATGATATGTGCTTATTTCGGCCAACACGGAATTTAAATTAATTTAATAATTTTTGGTCATATTGCAGACTGGGAGGAAGCACCAACAGTATCTTAAGTGTGTTTGCTGAAAGGCTGGATGGGCCTGCCATGGGTAGGTTTATCAAGCTTCATGTATTGCATGGGGCTTGGTGAAACTATCTGTGGTATGATCAATTTATCACATTTGTTCTTAGTTTAAACTAACATAGTTTATAAGATAATTTAGACACTAACACAATGTGGGCCTTTGTAGTCTGTAAATAAAAGATTTTTAATTTTAATTTTATTTATTTTATATTTCAATATTTTGATGCCCTATGATTCTTTCGCCGTTCTTTTTTGTATATATTATTATTTCAAGACCGTTAGCTTTTAAATTATGTAAATACTATTTTGGAAGTTGAAATTAGGGTACCACAAAATTTGCGATTTATTGAAATTGACACCGATTCTACAAAATCTAAGATTTGTAAATATATTCATGCAGTCGCAAAATAAAGAATGGTAGTTACCTTAGTGACATATTGAGTCACTGTAAAGCTCCATGTCCGGATATCAATAAATAATATATCCTATACCTAATATGTACAACAAAGTCTGGCAGTACCTATTCCGACTCCGACGCTCGGCGTTCACGAGCAGTCGACGAGAATAAACCGAAGTAGTACAGTCAGATGCAAAAGTGCACGAGTGTTCGTTGAACTAAAGGTACTATTCGATTGGAGAGTACTTTAAAACACACTAAAGAACATATTTTAAAGTAGGTATCGTAGTTGGAAGAATCTAAACAATTTCCAATTTTGAATATTCGAAATTACAGTATGAAATCTGAGGGGATCATTATCGTAATATTCACGATTGGCAGACAGGTATGATGATCTACGTGGTTGTTACCGCTATTGCCCGTTCTCTTTAGACACAACCAACGTGTCTAGATTAAACCGGTATCCTTTAAAACAATTAGCAACAGCCATCTTCCCTTTTTTTTTCATTCAATAATTAATTTCCAAAACCAATCAATTTCCCCACGCCTGTACCCCGACCAGACGCTCCAAGAATAGAAATCTCTCATCCTACTCTATCTCACTTCTTTATCTGCATGACGTCACGAGCCGCCATTGGTCCGTCACCTTTAACCCCTCCCATGCACAAAAAATATCTCCCATTAAACTGTAAGAGATCTTTCAGCTTCAGATAGGTGGCCGAAGTGCTATTAATGGGACATCTTATCTTACGAGGAAAATAAACTCCGGGTTTTAGGAAACGGAGTTACGGAACGGATAATGTTCGCTCCGTGACTTTATACATATGGGGCTATGTATTTCTGGAGATACGGTTTTTGGTAGGATTTCGAGGTAGAAAATAGTAGGAAGAGCCCGTAGGTTAAAGCACAAACAGTCTGTCGCTGTCTATTTCTGATTGGCATCGTTGAAGATTGCCAAAACAAAAGAACACAGGAAATAAAGTTCCAGACAGTTTGTCACCTCAGTCGTGTGATGTTGTCAAATAGGTTGAAGAAGATTGTATTATGCGCTGTCACATGGGTTTTAACTGTGCTAAAATACATTGTAGGTAGATAATTATTTGATGTTGTAAATACTGTGATACAGTGCGACTTTCTTAGAGAAATAAAAAAAATCGTTCGAATCGTACTTAAATCGTAATTCTTCATTCCATTTCTTCGAATTATATCCAATGAAAAACTCATTCAGTCTAACCATTGATAAAAAGACACTGGCAAAAAATCACTCAATCATTCTAAATTTAAAAATAAACCGCGCAACCACCAGATCTTTCGTCCATGACTTCTGACCGGAGTTAATGGATACCGAATACTGATACCAGCTGTCAGAAATATGAACTTTAGTGCTATTTTCTTAGTGAATGTTTTAAGATACGAGTAATCTTATCGTAAGCTTTCGGCTACTGTAGTTTGTGGTGTGTTTCTGACACAATCTTCGTAAAATATTAAACTCGATTGTGTCTGGCTTATCTAGAAAACAGCTGGTCTGAATTTTGATACAGTTCTTAGAACGCCCATAGTATTTTGTAAGCTCATGGCGGAATAGAAAATATCTCTATGAAATATGTAGACGAACGGATATTGGTGGTATCAATTTGGCGAACTAAAGTCTTCACGAACGATGTCCAACGTTATTTTTTCCCTGGAAACGTGGACCTTCTAATAATATCAACGCCAATAAAATTGAATCTCGGTTTCCACCGGACATGGTGGACAAAGCCAAAAACTATGACATTTTTTTTTCAATAAATCGTCTAAAATCCCGCCAATTCTTCACGGTGGGGGGAGACAAAAATATTTGAATCCAGAAACCGTGCAATATAAAGCAATAAATCGTAATAAGTTTAAAAATGGAACGCAGCCCCATTACAAGTATGAATTTGATGCGTTCCGCTACATTGAACGCGGAGCGCGATATATTGCGCATGTAACTCGATTTAATGCAGACGTTTTGCTAGGCTTTAAGAGCTTTTTTGGTTAGCTGATGTGACTTTCAAGTAAAATCGGTAGGTACAGCAAATTGGTATCGATTTATGTAACCGTTTATTCTAAAAGTTGGCAACGTCACAAATAGATGTCAAATATACCTGTTTTGATTAATTTGGCAATAAGAGTATGGAAATGAGAAATATCGCTAACTAGTGTGATATTAATAATTTTGCAATAATAACATTGAATTTGATTTTGTAGGTAACCGTTTTAGGTATACAAAAGGCATTTAGAAAGTTTCCAAATACTTTTATTACATCTAAAACTAAATATTTCGATGTTACGATAAGAATTATAGCATTTCATTATCAATATTTTAGTTCACAAGGAAGCCATATTTCATATTTCCATACAGTAATTGTAATATTAAACTAACATGAGATTATTCCAAAATAAATTGCATGAATGGTTGTATAGTCATAGTTTTTATATTGTCAAAGATTTCTTTGAAAATAAATGTTTACAACGCTTGTGAAAATTTGTACGCTTATTAAGCAAAAACATGTATATCCTTTTATCATTATTATTTTTTGTATTTTTCCATCTTTTTATACTATGTTTTTAAGCAAATAAATATTATTAATTTTTATGCTAATTCGCCTTTTGAGAATTATGGCATGGCTGATAAGAAAAAAAAGTACTTGAAAATGTTACCCATGGTCTAATAAAACAAGGACTGGCATTCCAGGACCATGCTTACGTCACTATCCAGTTGCCACTTTATTGCAACAAAACACGATTAAGGAAAGATTTTCAGCCACCATTCTGTTAAAAAATATGTACAAAGCATTTAAATTGTCGTTTCGTGTGTCTAATCAAGCGAAACAATTCAATTTAAACATAAACCAACGTAATTGTTAATTAAAACCTAATTTTATCCGATTCGCACAGGTAATAAAGGTGGTTGGGGAGTTATTATTACAAACTTCTGGTAACACAGATGTGATGACGTAGACTTGTGTTACCCACGTGACCACTGTGTTTCGGAATGCCAAACCTGGCGAAGTATATTATTATACCATGATGTTACCATAGAGAGCTATAATAACTTAAGCTAGACGATGATTAACATAACATAACGCCTGTATTCCCCGAAAGGCTAGGCAGAGATGTACCTATAGTACATCCCCATTTCGACATTTATTTTTAAGTCCCATGTAATAGAGGGCGAGCCTATTGGCATCAACCGAGCACAAATTCAGACTCTCGCTGCTACTGAGAAATTCTGGTATAATTAAGTATGTATTATACGCAGACAGACCCATTTGAATTAACACCAGCACTGTTTTTTAGAATCATGAATAAAATAAAATCTATTCAGGCATTATTCAGGCCAGAATTATTCCAACTTCCTATAAACTGTGGTTATAAAACTGACACATTTCGTCCACGCCCCCGTCTTCGCGATTTGATATCGCAATACTATCACAAACTTACATTTTACACTCAGAGAAACTGAAATTCACCTTAATACAAGTGAATAAGGATAATTTTGCGTCAGTTTTATGTTTTTGCAAAGCATCTGTGACTTTGTCGTTGTGTCTGTAAGTATGGAAATAATATGGCGCGAAGACTACGAATTGTCTTGTTATAAAAATGTGTGTTGCCAATTTTGAAGAATTTTGCTAAAATTCAGGATGTTTTAGATCTTTTAGTGTTTTTGAATATTTTGTTGTTTCGGAAGTGTTAAATTTATTTCAGGGTTACTTAATGGAATTGGACTCTATTCTAAATTATCTTATTGGAAAAAAGAATACTTAGATACTTCACGTCCTTGGAAATACGTTTATGAAGATTTGTACAACATTAGTCCTCAACATCGACAAGTCTTTTACGTACCTACTTACCTATTCGAAATAGAAAACGAACTTATTACATAAAACTTAGCAACTAAATTCAAACACATGCAACACTACCTAACGAACTTAAAACTCAATCAGTTTATAACATCTTGATAACGTGACCACTGATTTTATTTATCACTTCTACAGGGAATTTTAAATTTCACAACTGGCAACTCAGTAAAAAGGGAAATATGCTCAGCGGCAATGAATTTTAATGGCAGCTTTTAAGACAACATTTATTACTAAAGCGTTATGCTATTTCTTTGTAGGATTCTTTTTTATTTTCCAAAGATTTTATGTGATTTTTATAGCTAGTTATGTGGTTTGTAATATCATACACATTTATTTCATTAGGTAAGTAGTTCATTTTATTAATGTATTTTTATTTCCCATGGTTTTATGGTTCTTAATTATTATAAAATGCAAGGGTTTTTAGACTCTAATGGCTGAGAAATCAGATCAATTAATTCACAGTGATTATTAAGACAGGCAATTAACATTATTTTAATAGATTCAAGATAATAAAATACTATGAAAGTTATAAAAATATGCAAATACCTACCTACTTTTTGGTAGAACGTTTTCAGAAATATTTGAGTAGTTAGTTAGTAGTATTGTTCAATAATTTGGAGCTGACCTGCCTGATGCAATGAGGATCAGGAATATGAAGAGGGATCGTTAGATTTGTCCGTACTAACTCGCCGTTTTCATGACAATCAAGTCAAGTCTTCTCTGCGAAATTGGGTGGGTCGGAGGTGTCAAAAGAAACGCGACCTTCATTTAATGCGGTAGGGCGAATCTAAGATTTAAATCAATTTTTTCTTTCTTTTACCATCCATTTTCTGAAAGGTAAATGTCAAAATTAAACTCATGTGATTTTTTTTAGCTATTGAGAATGTTATGTTTTTTTTCGGGAACCCTGAGTTATCTTTAAAAACCAGACCATGAGAGTGGACAAAGAAAAATAAATTTGATATTTCATGTACCTAAATTTGATTCTTATGAATTTGGCAAGATTTAAGTATACAAGTGAAAGTATATTAAAATTTAAAAAAACCCCCACCATAAACATTTTCTCATTTCTCTTTCCTATTCCATCACCAGACCCTGTTCATCATTTATCTATAACCTATTCATTGCGACCATTCCAAAGAGCCCAAACACGATACCTGTGCTGTAAGTTGGTAAGGGAGTTCGGTATCCTGCAAATTCCAGGTGATGCTGCAGCATCAGTTCAAGGTTACTATGTTCTTCTTATATCATTGAAGTAACAGAATACAAAATGTCAAATCGATCAGACCTCTGGAAGTCGCTCACATCCATTCATCAACTAACAAAAGAGGTGATAATCTTCAAATGGCTGAACCGATTTTTAAGAATCATCGTTAGAAAACCTGCTTTCAAATAAAAAAGCCGCTTTAAAATCGGTTCAGACACACAGACACACACACAGCGCGCAGCGGTCAAACTTATAACACCCATCTTTTCGCGTCGGGGGTTAAAAACTTAAATAATATGACGCATAGGAATATTGGATAATGAATTATAAATTAACACGAACAAAATGAAGGCAGCAAAAATTCTTTTATTTTTGAATTTGCTACGATAAAACGTTTTCAGCACTTGTTCTTGTTCCGAGGAAACAGTGATCTTCCGTTGTATTTTACGGGAACTATTTACACGCATATTTTTATTTAAAAAATCGGGGGTGTGAAAGGATGCATCTTGACACTTTAGAGATGATTGAGTCGGATAATTAGGCACACAGATACCTAATCACGGACTCACGGTGAAGTACCCTTGACCAGTGGTAGCGTGGAAGTGGTCTCAGTTCTCAAGTGTCCTGTGAGGAAGTAGCACGTGTCCCCTACGGTGTTGAGTTACCACTGGACTTCCGGGGAGTGTCTTACTGTTTGGTTACTTGTTTTTCCTTTTTGTTGGTAACCTGAGGGGCAATTCCCGTATTTTTAAGAATGTTTGTATTCCAATCTAAGATTTAAATCTTTCTCAATCTGTCAAAAATATTTTTAATTTATTTCATTTTCGACATTTATTCTGGCTAAGATGAGATTGCGACTAGATTTCGAATATGTTTGAATAAGAGAATTGGTATTCTGATTGATATTTGTTCTATCTAAAGACTGTTTAATTACTTAAAGGCTTACGCAGACAGGCGTGCCATGTCGTACGACGTGTCGCATTACGACTCTGTTTTCATTGAAAATTCTGCGCAAGCCTTAAAAAACTTTGAATATCGCTTTTCAGAGTAATAACTTAAGACGCTAGCGATTTGTAAAGGTTAGTTATATTTAAGGTGGAGACAAAAGGTGAATACGGGAGAAAATGGGTGTTATTAGCCTCAGGGTACTATAGACTTTTAAGACGACGATAACCGACTTTTAATGATTTTATACTGAAGATCACGCCTAAACGAGTAGTGTTAATGATTTAGAAAAAATATATGTTAAATTAGAGCATTTTCTTAATAACTTAATATATGAATATTTTAGATTATGTTTATATTACATAGTGAAATTAATTTGTAAAGTTATGTCTAACGCGGATAAAAAACTGAGAATCACGCAAAATCTATCAAGCGTATTTTTCTGAAACCTTCACCAATTAATTATTTGATTTTTTAGTATCCGCGTTTTATTAAAATACCTTTTGTTTTATGAATAATACATTAATAATGCGTCTAATTTAGGTGAGCTCCTTGATGGGCGAGTCCTATTACTGGCTGGACGGACGACACGTTGCGTGAGCTCAGTACAGAACACACAACCGAACCACTCAAGGTCACTGGCATATATTGGCATCTTAACCAACAAGAACGAAATATTGGATAACTTTTAATATTGGTAACTTTTACGATGTGTTAGTACGTAAGTATAGTGACTAAGGAGAACATACTAACTGTATACCGGAACATTTCGCTCACTATTGACGTACTGTAAATTATGGGAATAGGAAATGTCCTATTCCCATAATTTACAGTACATACCTATCGGCATATGGGTATTCTCTATGCGTAATGTGACGTCACCTTTACCCCAACGTATATCTTTCAGGAACCATTAGACATGTTCAAACGCCCTAATGGCGGAACTCACCCCTAACCTCACTTCCACCCTTAAATTCTTGTAGTTTATTAATAAGTTTCAGTTCATTTTCTTCATAAATCTCTTGAAAATTCTGCTCATTTGAAATTGGACTTTCACATGATTGTGTAGAGTTGAAACTCGCTTCATTTTTGAGTAAGACAATTGATGTAAAAAATTGAACTTAAGTTACAGTAGTAATAAGACTTAAAATCGTTCATAATAAAGTTTGTTGTAGATGCAGTTCTATTAAAGGATTTTGATTCCTAAGAACATTAATTTAGAGTTTAAAATAATGGGGTATGTTAAGTAAGAAGTGTATAAAAACATGCATCTGTTTTGAAGACGCTCATGATGATAAGATTATCAAAACAAATTAGATAATTAAATATTATTATGTTAGCAATGCATCATTTTCAAGAAGAAGATTAGATAATGCTTCAAGAAGGGTAATTAAAGCAACTGCAATATCATTCATGCACTTATCTGTACTTCTTCTTGTTGATAATTTATTTCCTGCATTATTTATTTTGATATTTTGGTGTTCGGTTATTTAAACTTCATGTTTCAAGGACAAGGAAAGACCTCAACGATCAACATTTTTAGCTTGACTTTGGAAAACCTTCAGTATATACTATTGAATGAGCAATATTTGTATTTATATATTTGTAATCACGTTCTGGAAAACGGCTCTAACGATTTCGATGAAAGTTGCAATATAGAGGTTTATGGGGACGAATAATCGATCTAGCTAGGTCTCATATCTGGGAAAATTCGTTTTCTCCGTATTTTCATCCGAGCGAAACTCGGTCGCCCATAGTTTAGAATAATGATATGGCAGCATGGAATTAGTAACTACCTACTATCATGGCAGAATGGAATTAGTATGTACTTTACAAAGAATTAGTATGAACTTTCCTATACTATTAAATGAGCATTCTCTATTTTCACCAGAGCAGAGCTCGGTCGACCAGGTAGGTACTATATATATATATATTTGTAATCACGTTCTCGAAAACGGACCTAGCGATTTCGATTAAAGTTGCGCGAAAAATCGATCTAGCCAGGTCTCATATCTGTGAAAACTCGTTTTCTCCGTATTTTCACCAGAACAGAGCTCGGTCGCCCAGGTGCTCACCCACATGATGGACATGGTGGTCATTTCCCCTCTGTCGGAACACAGGCCTCCTCTCGATGAGAGGGAGTGGGCTCAGTGCGGATTGGTACATGTCACTTGTCTTCGAATTTTTGGTTCTAGGACATGCCGGTTTCCTCACGATGTTTTCCTTCACCGTTTTGAGAGCAGTCGTGATATAAATGACACAAAGTAAAGCGCCTGTCAGGGTTCGAAACTACGACCTACAACTCGTAAGTCACGGCCGTTATCACTGGGCCACCACTGTTTTCATTTGTTTTTAGGTTTCTCAAATATTTTTTTTTAGGTTTCTATAAAACATGACCCATTCTTCAGCAAGAATACACAGCAAATTTAAAAACATATTCGGGCCACGAACTCCTCAAGTTTTGCGTGAAACCTTACAAACGGCGGTTAAAGACGGGCAAACGTAAGGCGGGGGAGGGCGGTAAGAGGATTGCGTTTGACATGTAATACTATTGCGGTGACTACTACACAGTGATTGTGAGGTGACCAAGTTGGATAGGATGTGAGATCATTATCTACTTAGCCTTTTTCATAGTTTAGGGGTATGAGGAACAGGGTGTAAAGTTCACTCATCCCCCATAGAAAAGGTAGGATCCTCCGACCAGACGGGTGTCGTGTCTGGCGGGCAACTGCCCGGAGGTTGACGTCCGCGTCGTGAAGCTTGTATATATGTTTATCGCGCGGTAAACTCTAATTGCGCGATGCAGGATTTGTGTGACGTCAGGATGTTGTGTGACGTCAGGTCTTTGATGCGTAGTTTGCATGTAGCGATGTAGATGCCGCTACAATAGCTTATGGTCCGCTTGCTGTCTAATCAGATGCAGTTCTAACAGTGTTATAACGTTGTCTGGTAGAAAAAGCCTTAGGCATTAAGCCCGCGTATATGCAGTTCTGTGAGCAATGTGCCCTGCCCATTGCCACTTAAGGCGACGATAACCGACTTTTAATGATTTTATGTTGAATATCACGTCTAAACGAGTAGTGATAATGTTTTTGAAAAAAATATATGATAATTTAGAGCATTTTTTTAATAACTTAAATAAGGAATATTTTTGATTATGTTTATATTACATAGTGAAACAATTTGTAAAGTTATGTCTAACGCGGAGAAAAAACTGGGAATCACACAAAATCTATCAAGCATATTTTTCTGAAATCTTCCCCATTTTAAAGATAATTTAATTATTGATCTTTTAGTGACCTTTTGTTTTATGTATAATAAATTAATAATGCGTCAAATTGGGGACAGCGCTCCGCGATGAGCGAGTCCTATTACTGGCTGGACGTACGACGCGTTGCGTGAGCTCAGTACAGAACGCAAGCTAACCACTCAAGGTCACTGGCATATATCTGCGTCTTAAGTTTGCCAATTACCTTGGTTCTCCTGCGGATCTCTTCATTTCTAATTCGATCACGTAGGGCCGATGGGGCCGAAAGGTTCTGGAGTGGCGACTGCGTACCGGAACATGTAATGTTGGAAGGCCTCACATAAGGTGGACCGATGACCAGCTGAAAGTCACAGCAATCCGCTGGATGCGGGAAGCACATAACCGGTTGAAGTGGCGATGCATAGGGGAGGCCTATGTCCAGCAGTGGACGTCTTTCGGCTAAAATGAGAATGATTTTTATGCAGTATTTTTTACTTGTGCATAAAGTTTTAGTAAATAAATATAAGCTGGAATCCGACCTTGTTACGTAGCATAAGGTTTGCTAAATATCAATTAGGCTAAAGCACTTAAGACTTGTAGATGCTTGTAGACAAATCTTTAGCTAAATGTGACTGACAATAACTAAGCGCGGTCACTGTCAGACTGCACAGAAAAGAAAGAGATGCGCGATGACACAACGCTGGCAACTTATTATAAAATATGAAGCAATTATCTATTTACAAAAAAAAACTATTCATTGTACTAAAAAATAAACACTATTGGCGCGATGCGACGGTGTGACGCGGCATCGATAATTGTTCTACCGTGAAGTTTTCTTAGTTTTTTTTGTTAGAGTCTCGTCGAACTAGTCTGCACGAGGCTTAATATGTTGCATGTATCGTATTGTATGGTTTTTAATCGTTAAAATATTTTTTTAGAAGTATTTTCGTGTTATTTTTCTATCGTATTTTTCGCTGTATTATGTTTTCAACACACTATCTAACTAGCATATATCCTGAAGAATATCATATATTTTTCCGATTTTGTTTACTGCAGTGGATCATATACTTTTACGCATTATAAAACTTACGTTTAGCTGCCGTAGTCGCCTTAAACAGCAGACTATTCATTGGTTGTATTTTGTTAAGCTTCCCATGAGCATACACTTTGGGACTAAAATATCCAGCTTTCAACAAAACTGTCTACACTGCTCTTCCAAGTAAACAGTTCTATATTCTCCAAGTTACCTGGCCACCCTAATAAGAAGCCTCGAAGCAAACGGAAGTTAAGTCACGAAAGACGGAAACGAAATTGTTACTTTTTCTATTGTAGAGATAGTCGTGCAAGTGGGTAGGTCTATGCCCTAGTGTAGTTACTAGGGCTTCGGTATAATTAGATTCGGTCTTTGGATTGTAATGCCTTCATATTTTAAGAGCGTTTATTCTGAAGGTGGGCAACGTCGCAAATAGATGTCAAATATTTCAATGTTTTGATTAATTTAGCAATATTACTGTGTGGAAAATGTGGCTAGCTAGCGAACTAGAATATTGATTATGAAATGCAATAATTAATATCGTAACAACGAATGTTTACTTTTAGATGTAAAAAAACTATTTGGAAACTTTCCAAATGCGTTATTTACACCTAAAATGGGTACAACATCAAATTCAATGTTATTATTGCAATTCATTATTAATATTCTAGTTCGCTAGTTAGCCACATTTCTTATTTCTATTCAGTAATATTGCTATAAGAATCAAAACAGGTAAATATTTGACAGTTATTTGCGACGTTGCCAACTTTTAGGATAAACCCTCTTAAGTTGGTAATAGGGAGTAAGCTATTTTTTTTGCATAAGGAATTGATACTTAGTATTAGTATGCATTATTTTATCGCGATTTTGGAAAATGTCGTGAGTAAAGTTTTGAGTATGATGGCTATAAGAGTAGGGGAAGACCTAAGAAACGATGGATGGACTGTGTGGAAGATGATATGGCTAGATGGGGGGTGACTGTCGAGATGACAACTAATGTATACGTAGAAGTAGGGAACAAAAAGACAGACACAATAAATTGCGATAAGGTCAGAAGAATGATGGTGATGAGTCTTGCTTGTCAATAGTGCACTTTTTTTTAAGAATATTGCGGTTATGAGCCGCAACATTCAAAATAACAAACCTACCTAGAATCACCTCTAACGCAGACTTCAATGTAAAGGGATGCTGACTGGCGAAAAAATAAAAAAATATTTAGTCCGTCAGTCAGATAATAAAAGATTATTAGACACATATTTTTTGCTTTATCATATTAATAAAAAATTGTTTAGATAAAACGCATTAAAGTTGAGGAATGTGGACGCGAGTCTACGTCATAAGTCAGTATAAAATCTACCGGGGAGTGACGCCGCATTTTGACTTATTTATTGCCTACTCAATGTATTGCCGTAATCTTTTGATTACGTAAAAAAACAAAAAATACGTATCCAATATTTTTTGATAATCTACTTGTCGAACACTTTTTTTTGTCAGTATCCCTAATGCTGCGCCCCGCGGTTTCACCCGCATAAGTCTTAATCCCGTAGGAATATCGGGATAAAAAGTGTCCTATGTCCTAACCCAGATCATGGTCTACCCATGTGGCAAATTTCATCCAAATCCGTTCAGCCGTTTTAGCGTGAAAGCGTAACAAACAAGCAAACATACAAACATAAAAATAAAAATAAACTTTATCTTTATAATAGAGAAGACAAAAAATACTGGTATTCAGCTGCAGTACTGGTAGGCAGATGATGAATATCAGTTTAGGCAAGAATCAGGAACGACAAAATGAGTACCTACCACCTATATACGGCACGTGAGCCATTGCATGAAGAAACCATACCGAGTATTTTTTGTGAGACGAGCAAATCATAGACAAAAAACCATCAAAGTTAACCGTCATTCGAAATTAAACGCGTATCAAGCTTTGCACAATATTCCTCCACAATATAAGAATGACATTTCAATACAATCAACAATAGGAAAACATTAATGACCATGTAATATCCTCATAAAAAGTTGGTCGCATGCCAAATGTGGGTGGACATCGTAAATCTGTCAAAAAACACAAAATGGCTGACCGCAGCTGTCAATGAGTATTGAGACGTCAAAATTCGGACAGTGTTTTATTTGCGGCCAGTCTTTCCTAGCATTGACACTTAAGATGTAAGTCACAGGGTATATTTTTCAGCGTTCTTTTGGTTTTTGTTTGTAAAAGTATGTTGGTAATTTAAGATAAAAGAGACATTGGCCATTACGGGTAGTGTCACGGTAATTTCGGGCGGTGTCTCGTGTGAAAGTAGTTACATTAGTAACAATTAATTTTATGGATATTTCTGTACAATTGTCGTGGAAAACCTGGACATGTGGGTGGGTTGTGTTCCGGTACTTTGATGTCTTGGCACGGATGTAACTTGTACAATGAATGAAGTGTTAACAACCGTCTTGTGAGTAATCTCTATTTCAAACTAATTGGATATTTTGGTTTGCTAATAAGATTTCTTTTTGTAAGATGTTCCAGTGAATTTAAAAAAGTTTTGAGACTTGTATACACGAAGGGAGAAAAGCGGTTGTATCATCTAATAAACTTCACACTGCCATTTCGTGAATGTTCTAATTTATTTACGAAATGTCAGTGAGAAGTCTCATTTTACTGCAGTTAATTAAAAGTCCGAGTGTAGATACTGATTTTATCGACAGGTACCAACTTCTAAAACAGTAGTAAAAAAAAACATGAAAACGACTTCATTTCCCCAAAATTCTACTTGACAACCCGTAGTAACCCTACAAATGAGTAAGACGTAGTTGACAGCGTTCCGTGAAATTAATCTTAGATCGTTTGCGATCAGCCAGGCAATGATTTATTGCATCTCAATGAGCCATATCGCACCTGAATTTCTTGAGACTATATCTTTATGTTTGTGGTTAAGGCCTCGCTCTCATGCACGAGGTTGTGGGTTCAAATCCGGGCAAGTACCAATGTGACTTTTTCAATTCATATGTACTATCTGAGTTTGTCTTGGACATTGCTGACATCAGTGAAGGAAAAACATCGTGAGGAAACCTGGACTTACAGTTAATATAAGTCTGAAATTGCCAACCCGTCTTGAGCAAGCGTGGTGATCAATGCTCGTGCCTTCTCTGTATGAGAAGAGGCCTTTGCCCTGCAGTGGGACAGTAACAGGCTGGTATTATTATTATTATTATATCTTTATTAATGAAAGGGATACTTTTTCATTAAGGCAGATTCCAATACAATTTGAAACAACATAACATAACATCACGCCTCTATTCCCCGAAGGATTAGGCAGAGATATACCTATAGTACACCCACGTTTCGCCAGTTATGTTTAAGTCCCATGTAATAGGTGGCGAGCCTGTTGCCATCAATCTTGAACAATCCAGGCTCCGGGCTGTTACTGAGAAATTCCAGGTGGGAAAACTCAAATTCAAATTCAAAAGTCATTTATTCAAACTAGGCTGAGAATCAGCACTTTTCGAACGTCAAAATTACATAAGACAGTCCCCAAAACGCCCACCCTTCACCACTTCCTAGTGCATTAGCTGGGAAGAAGAAGTGGCGCAACAAACTCCCCAGCAGCACAGCTGTCTGTTCAGTTAGAAGAACAAAAAAAAAAAGATTCTATGTAATAGTATTCAAAATAATTTACATTACGCAACACAAAACATAATTTAAATTATTAGCCATATGTTAGCTAGCACACGCCAATATACCAGACAAAATCATCGAGAACAGCTATGTTCAGGCAGAAATAAAAAAAATACGTAAACAGAACTTAATATCTAAATAAAACCCCCAGGCATAAAGGGCGTGCTCATATAGTTGTAACTGGAAGTTATAAATGATAAACTAGGACCATCGAGATAAAATAAATAAAACAAACAGTTAATTACTTATAACAAAAACTAATATGATCAATTGTCGAGGTCACTAGCTAACCACATATTGCAATACAACTCATTAAAAAAAACATTGTAATGAGTAGATTATGTCAACAATAAATTGAAATAAAATTAAAAATAGCTTGACGATAAAGTCAAATAAAAAAATACAATTATATATACTCATATAACTTGTCAGTAGGTAAGCTGGAGAAAGAACATAAACATTGTCTTGAGTTAATCACAGCGACCTACTATCCTTATCATTTAAGTAGTCGTTTATAGAATAGTATGCCTTTGAACAAAGCTTGGATTTTACTTTCGTTTTAAACGCATTAAAAGGCAAATCTAGCAAAGAAGAGGGTAGCTTGTTATAAAAGGTTATACCAAGCCCAACAAATGAGTTATGAACCTTATGAAGCCGGTGAAAGGGAGCTCGTAGTTTGTCTTTATTTCTAGTGTTAACATTGTGAAAATCACTGTTTTTAGTGTATAAGTGTATATTTTGCCTAATATATAAGATGTTGGCGAAGATGAATTGAGACGCCACCGTGAGGATACCAATATCTTTGAAAAAATCTCTCAGAGAAACTCTGGCACCTAGCCGGTAAATAGCTCGCACAGCTCGTTTTTGAAGGACAAATATATTTTGAATATCAGCAGCTTTGCCCCACAGCAGAAGACCGTAGGACATAACGCTATGAAAATAACTAAAATAGACTAACCGAGCTGTATCGACGTCAGTGTATTGTCTTACTTTCCTGACGGCGTAGGCGGCCGAACTGAGCCTTCCCGCTAGGCTTGATATATGTGGGCCCCACTGAAGTTTGGCATCTACTGTTATGCCCAGAAAAACTGCCGAGTTTACAGACTCAAGCACCTCTTTATCTAAGACGATGTTTGGTCCTAGTGTTCTAACATTTGGTAGGGCGAACTTTACACATTTCGTTTTCTTGGCATTGAGAACTAGGTTATTTGTCGTAAACCAATCCGTAACCATTGAGAGTGCACTGTTTACATCGTCAAAATCTTGTCTATTCCTGTCTACTTTAAAAATAAGAGAGGTAACATCTGCAAACAGTACAACTTCACAGATACCCTTTCATCAAAATCACTTTGCCCGACCTGGGAACCGACCCCAGGACCTCATGCTCAGCAGTAGCGCTTGTGACCACTAGACCAACGAGGCAGTCTGAAACAATACCTTTTTATTGTTTTTTTTGTTTGTCTACATCATGACATAGAGTAAGTATAATCAATTTGTAATTTTATTAAAATCTTGTTGCTTTTTCCAAATTATTTCTTGATTACCAATAATTTTTATGGTTCCGTACTCGAAGGGTACCAAACGGAACCCTATTACTAAGCCTCCGCTGTCCTTCCGTCCGTTTGTCTGTCAGCGGGCTGTATCTCATGAACTGTAATAGGTAGACATTTGAAACACGTTTCTTGTAAAGCCGCTTTAACAAAAAATAATAAAAATAAAATAAGGTTAAAAATTAAAGGCGATTTCCCATACAAGAAACGTGTCTTTGTTAAGAGCGTTTATTCTGAAAGTGGGCAACGTCGCAAATAGATGTCAAATATTTACCTGTTTTGATTCTTATAGCAATATTATTATAATATTTCGCTATTTTGATGAAATATTACTGTATGACTAACTAACGAACTAGAATATTGATTATGAAATGCAATAATTAATATCGTTACGCCGTTAGTTTTAGATGTAAAAAAAGTATTTGGAAACTTTCCAAATGCCTTTTTTACACCTAAAATGGATACAACATCAAATTCAATGTTATAATTGCAATTCATGATTTATATTCTAGTTTGCTAGTTAGCCACATTTCTTATTTCCATACAGTAAAATTGGCAAATAAATCAAAACAGGTATATTTTTGACAGTTATTTGCGACGTTGCCAACTTTTAGGATAAACGCTCAATTGTACGATAGTACGGGAACCCTTCGTGTGCGAGTTCAAATCGCAATTGGCCGGTTTTTTGTATGTAAGAGTGTGGTTTTCAATTCTTCAGTCAACTTTTTATCAGAACCCTTTGACAAAAATACATAAACCTCTTCTGGTTCCAGCGTGGTCCTAAAACACTTATCTTAGTTTCTGACTTGCCAATAAACTGCCTTTTAAACATCTAAGAAATAATGATATCAAGTCTTCAAAGAAAACGTCGCAATAAATTAAGTTTTAACACTCCTTATCAGTAACAAACCACCTTGTTTAAGTTTTATGACTTATTTTATTGAAATATTGGAAAAACACTTAAATACATTTTGTTGGCTATTAAACTTTTATAGGTAACAACTTTTTGGTGAGAATTTACAGCTTCGAAAACGAAACTATGTTAAGTTGAATTAAAATAATGGATTTCTTAAAAGTAATTAGACACTGTAAATATTTTAGGATTTCAAGTACTTCATTGTTAAGAAAAAACTAACTTAACTTGTACAAAACAATTCAATATAAGTTATTTAACGGACTAAAATGTCTACACCCCAAACAAACACTGACCCAAATTCGAAATCCGAACTCTAAGTCGATTTAAACGTAAAAACAATGTAAGGGCATTCAAATAATCGAATTCTATGCAGATTTTGTAATTGGAACACATGCGACCCATTTCGTGGGAACCAGCGAACAGGTGACGTTCGAAAACCAAATGTTTTCGCTGACAGCGTACAAATCACGCATCAGGAAATGGAAAAAAAGTTTGGACAACATTCCCATAGACAAGCAGTGGCTAATAAGTGGGGTGGCGATTGTTATGGAACGAGTAATTATTGGTTATGGTAAATTGAATGTAATGGTATTTTTAAATAATTTGTAATGTATCTTTCTTATTAGTGTCAATTAGATTCCTATGTTACACTTATTTTGATGACCATTGCTCACTTTGTAAGCAAGTACGTTAATCAAAGTTTTATAGAACTGCTCATAGTAACGAGCGTTGATATAACGAAAGAAAGGCACAGAACAGAGATTTAGTTTTATCTTTTAATAGCAGGAGAAACTTATACTTACGATTATTTTATATCCAGGTAGGTAGGTGCCTACATGAAATAGTTCCCATAGATCTGCAGACAATAGATAGTACATTAAAAATTATAAGACGGACCTAAGTTTGTTAGTACAGTACTAATTCCCATACTCGACCGCAATGTTCAATACTCAGAAGGTTCGTATGATTTACTCTCTCTCTACCCAATGCTCCAACAAAAACAGTTATTTCCTGGTTAAGGTATATTGGTAGAAATGATGCGTCTACCGTTCCCACGGGATCAACTTGCGGGATACAGAGTGCTGCCGTAATTTGGAGATAGGAAAAATAAATTGAAAAATTAATAAATTAAGTTAATAAAGTACTGTTGAGTGTTTATTTTTTAGAAATAACTACTCTTTAAACTCAAAGCATTTATTTCAATTAAACCAATTACAGGCACTTTTGAATTGTCAAATAATCGGTCAGTTAGTCAGAAAGTTGAAGCTAGTTGCCATTCCAAAACGTAGACGACGTTTCTAAATGAAAATGCACTGATATTAATAACGGTTAATTCAATGTCATTACTTTCCAGGTTGATCTTTCAGTAATAATAAGTTTGGAATACCTATTGTTTAAGGAAAAATACGGAAAACTAAAAACTCTCATTCTTGACATTTACGTGAAAAAGATGACACTTACAAGAAAACGCGCGTTATCTTTTACTAGTAATTTTTATTTATTCTTCTGTTTAGAATAAAGAACAAACATTTCAACCTAGAATAAGTAAAATGATATTCGTTTTCCAATTTCAAACTGCAACGTAATTCCAACAAGAATTCCAAATTCAAACTTTTAAACCGTCCTGTATCATAGAGCCGTGAAAGTATGCGGATTATGCACAGGTGGTTCCGCCCCTCGGAATTCCGTACTTTTTGTATGAATTCCGCTCACTCTGTGCAAGGATTTCCGAATTGAAAATAAATTTCTTTAATTTGACGTTCGGCTCTAGAACGAGTGTCGCTAATTGCAGTTTGTGAGAAGTTGTGCATGCTGGTTTGAGCTCTATACATAATGTAATGGGGACATAATTTGTATACTATGCTATAAGAGTAGGCTTATTCGATAGATTATCGACAACTGTGCAATATTTACTTTTAAAGATAGGTACCTACTAAAGGACTCAACTCCTGAAAACACAGGGATTGCATTTGTTTTTCTTTTCACATTCGTTTTGATCACTCGAATCAACAAGAGGATTCCCGCTAAAAAGTAGCAGCTCAAATATTAAAAAGACTAAGATTCTTTATTTAAAAATTACTTTATCATTCGCTCTAAGCTGTCATCACGAAGGGTTAAGATAAGCAGGGCTTAACCGCCCCCCCGATACGTTTGTTCAACAGCCGCTAATCTGCAGATTACAAGACTTGCACTATCACGACAGTTAACGTTGTGGGGTATGCAGAGAGTAGAGTATTGGCATCTATTTTGCATAAAATAAGTTGAGAACGAATACTTCAATAGGCTGGAAGACCACGCCAACTTAAAAAAAAAAGGAACAGCTAATAAGGTTAGGTTTTATTCCTAATCTTGAATGAGTCGTATGATTTATCAGAGATGTTGCTTGTTTATCTATACTATATCATATATAATAAATTATTAAATAAATAAAATTGAAGTGTCTGTTTGTAATTTTAAAATAACAGCTTATTACTTAATGCATATGAAAGTATATACTTACGGTACTTATAGCAAAAAAACAATTTTTAAAGTTTTGTCTGTCTGTCTGTTTGTTTCGGCTAATCTCCGGAACGGCTGGACCGATTTTGATGGGCTGATTTGATTTCACTGGCAGATAGCTGATGTTACAAGGAGTACCAAATTTCTTTTTTTTTTTTTTTTTTATTAATTAGGGCCTAGGCGGGTGCAGCCGCGGGCATCTGCTATTTGATTTATAAAGATTTACCATTAGCTTCTTTATAAAAATATCATTAGTCATTATCAAATCTGTCTAGCCCTTTCCTAAGTATGTTGGGGTCAGCTTCCAGTCTAACCGGATGCAGGTGAATAACAGCCATAAACTCTGACAACCAGTCTTACCAAGGGGTATTTGTTGAAAGTTCTACACTGTCTCCCGCATGGTATAATAATATACTTCGCCAGGTATGGCATTCCGAAACACAGTGGTCACGTGGGCGACACATGTCTACGTCATCACATCTGTGTTACCAGAAGTTTGTAATAATAACTCCCCAACCACCTCCGGAATGCCAGACCTTGTTTTATTAGACCATGGTCTCCCGTATCTATTAACTCTGTTATTTGTAAATATTGTAAAAGCCAATTATTTTCGTTACCAGTATTTAAGAGACTCGTGAAGGAACATTACTTGTTGTTGTGATCTTGTTCTTGTAGCTGTAATAATCTGTAGTCATCATTTATTTTCGTTGCTTATATAAATATTCTTATATATTTACTATGTATCTATTATATAGCATATATATATATATATATATATCTATGTATCTATTCTAATATATTGTATCTATATCATTATTATTTTGCACCAATGTCTACCCCATTTTTACGTCCACGCAATCACTGTCCATTCCAAGGTTGCCTGGAAGAGATCGCAGTAAGCGATAAGGCCGCCCATTGTATGTTTTGTAGTGTTAAATTTATGATTTACTATGTATTTTCGGGTGTACAATAAAGTATATATAAATATTTTTAAAGGAGTAACCATGGAGTTTCTTGCCGGCTCTTCTCCATAGGAAACGACCAATTGGAACCGTGCACCTAGCTTCTGACGTTTCATAAGTGCCCATGTACGTTTATGTGAATAAAATATATTGATTTTGACCTTGTAACTGGGTTATCGTTAGATAGGAAGTCGCTCCATACTGGTATGAAATTATCATAAGTATAGGTAAAAATTTTAGCGTTCCTTATTTGAAATTCAGCTAATCATTCCACTTACTCAGTTCTTATCAGAATACAAGTCACATTGTTTACTCTTATCGGACCAGGCTATAATGTACAAATTGGCATTTTTTGTTTTAAAGTAAATTTGTAAGTAGTAACTATATGTAACTTTAGAATTAAAAAGTGTTTTTAGGTTTAGTTATTTTGATGATGTTATAGGGTGACGTTATCGCTCAGCGATAAAGCCCTTAAAATAAAGAAAAAAAAAAAAAAAAAAAAACATTGTTTACTCATCAACTCATCGCCCACCCCAATCTTCCTGAACAACAACTATTTTTTTTTTTTTTTGAGGTTGGGAAATTATCAAATAACTTCTCCCGCTCTGGCTGGAGCGGGAGGGCGTGTCAGACTTTTACTGACTAAAACCCACCCGTGTTCCTTCCGTTGCCTGAGTGCCGGGGCCGCGATATCCTCCTGAACAACATCTAACAAACATAATCACATTATCACGCATACGCACAAGATTAACACACACACACAAACATAAATACACAAACACAGCACAGGCAATCTGATCGCATTACGAGTAATCCTCTCACTATCGAAATGCAAACGAGATCCGAAAGAATCGCGAGTCCCATCCCTATTCGATCACTGACGCGATTTTCTGCCACTCGAAGACTTGACAATCCGAGTCGTAATCTACACCATTTTACAATGAACCCTCCTGTTCCCCTTCACTATGCAATTTTAAGGAACTGAAGAGGTAATTCGGTGGGTTGGTGCAGGTCATACTAAAATGGTTTTGCTATAATACGGGTTTTACACCACTTATCGACACCCCGTTCCGATTTGTTATCCGATCTTTATTTGTGCTTAAAATGTTTGGATTTCATTCGTGTTACGTGTGATTACTTTTTGGGGTTTTAAATTGAGCTGTTGTTAACGTGAACGCATTAGATAAAGTTGCGATTTTCTAGAAGAGCGGTGCGGCAGCAGAGTTTTGTTACTGTGTCAAAAAACGCTCTCTACAGTCCGGCCGTCGAGAGAATGAGTTCCTGACACCTGTCAGTTTGTTTTTTTTTGTACTAATAAGGATCAAAATCGCAAAACAGGTATTAATAGTGCCACACCGCTCCGCTTTGTACTAAAGTACAGCTTACAGTACAGTAAAGACTGCGTTTCCACCAGAGATGAGCGAGGATGCGTAGCGAGGGATATGTATGAAATTAACCAATAACAACGCTAGCTTAACTCAAGCTATGACAGTGAAGCGATGTTATTGGTAAGTTTCACTCACATCCCTCGCTACGCATCCTCACTCATATCCATGGTGGAAACGCAGATTAATCGGAGTGGGATGCGTCTTCGTGGCTGGCACGGCTGACTGGATGGCACTATCTGTGCTCGTTATTATGATTCTGACAGGTGTCAAGAACACGTTCTCTCAACGGCCGGACTGTAGGAAAATACATCAACTGACTTTCATAAATAACGGTCTCAGTGACGTCAGTCGCCGGTAAATTTCGGACGCTTTATGAGTTGCCAACGCTCTTCTACCGTATCCTCTAGCAAGTAAGTCTCGTTCTAAGTAATTAAGTAGTTTTATAAGATATATGTAATTTGATATAAGTAAAGATATTTCCTTTATTCACTATCCATTATTGTTTGTTACTTTATAAGTACAATAAGTGGAAATTAAGTGTCCGCACTAATAAACCTTATTTGCAATACTGTTTGTTCTGTTTCCACAGACAAACCGATAAAAACTTCTTCTTAAGTTAAGATTTTTATAAGCTTTGTTCATGACAAATAAATTATAATAGCACGAATGAATGAAACTCTTTTCCATATATTTTTTATCGATGATGACACGATAGCTTTTAACTTTTATTTTATTTTTTTATTAAATATAAATAATATTTTTTAATAAATAATCTTTATTTTTATTAATCTTTTATATAGTTTCTTTTGTTTAAAATTTTGTGAATGTGAGAACGTTGTAGGCTTAACATACTGTAGATCTGTGGACCATTTTGTATGTTGCTAAGTACCTGGTACTTGTTGATAGGCCTACACTGTCCTCTCTTACCTTTTAACACTGTAATTTGAAAACATTGTAAAAACCATTTAGTTTTAAAAGAGTGACCGTGGAGTTTCTTGCCGGCTCTTCTCCATAGGAAAAGATCAATTGGAACCGTGCACCTAGCTTCTGACGTTTCATAAGTGCCCTTGTAGGTTTATGTGAAATAAAATATTTTGAATTGAATTGAATTGAATAACTGTATCATGGAGTAATTATGGCAAAGTTGCAATTGTTATAATTTAAAGTTTATATTGTTTGATATGGTCCACAATCAGTCACAAATTAACATCACAATAAAGAGCTAATACATTTCATTCAATTAGTAGCAGTGTTTACCTACTGAACGATGACCGGAAAAACTTTGAAGCATTAAAAAATTGCATTAGGTACAAATAGTTTAGGTGACCAGGTGCGAATTTACGCATTCAGAGGATGTCATAGAAGCTACGGTATCGTGCCTTGCATCAAGGTGCAAAGGGATTACCAATACCTACATTTTCAACTCTCCTATACTATTAAATGAGCAATATTTATATATATATATATACATTTTTAAATCACGGTCTCGAAAACGGCTCTAACGATTTCGATGAAAGTTGCAATATAGAGGTAAAATCGATCTAGCTAGATCTCCCATATCTGCTAATATTCTTTTTCTCCGCATTTTCACCCGAGCAGAGCTCGGTCTCCCAAAGTTTAAAACAAGATGGCTACCTTAGAATAATGACATGACAGCATGGCAGTATGGACTATCCTATACTATTAAAAATGAGCATTCTCTATTTTCACCAGAGCAGAGCTCGATCGCCCAGGTACTGTAAGTAATTAGTAAGTATATATTGGAACTTCTTTAGGTCAAGGAGTCTCACAGTCATCTACAACTTAATCAACTATAATACTCCTCGCTCATTCGTTCGTAGTATGATGTTTTCCGTGCCTCGGAAAGTATCTAAACCGTTGGTCCCGGCTGTCATACGTAGATTTTTGACAGACGTTACGAGTAGTCAGAAGCCTGAAACTCTAGAGGAGCTAGATTCTTAATTTGAAAAGTTGTTGAATACTGCTTTTGTGTGAAAATTGTGTTCTTAGATTTTATATTTGTGCTAATAAACTTGAGATGTGAAACGAGCTACTGAAACTTATTGGATTAATCTTTTTAATTATTCGTTCCGCTTCTCCTACCTAAAAATATTGATGAATTGGTCGATGACTATGAGGAGCTCGTGGCTAAGTAATAACGGCCTCACGATCCATCAGGTTAAGCTACGCTTGCCGGGGTTGGTCCATGGATGGGTGACCATCTTTACATGCCGAGACTCCTCCGTGCCTCGGAAAGCACGTTAAGCCGTTGGTCTCGGCTGTCATTTGTGGATCTTTGATAGTCTTTACGGGTCGTCAGAAGCCCGAAAGTCTGACAACCAGTCTTACCAAGGGGTACCGAGTTACTCAGTAATTGGGTTGTGGAGGTCAGATAGGCAGTCACTCCATATAAAAAACTGGTATTCAGCTGCATCCGGTTAGACTGGAATCCAACCCCAACATAGTTGGGAAAAGGCTCGGCAGATTGATTATGAATCTTTCGAAAAACTATATAAAGTACTCGTATGCCTGACATACACCGGAATCGTAATCAGTAATTATCACATTTTGACTTAAATTTTTCAAGATCTGTAGAAGTTCCTAGTTTCAGTAGTTTTACTAGCATATTTGCTGTCTGTCGACAGGTTGTGTTAGTAAATTAGCGCGGGTATCGCGGTTCAATCCCGCTAATTAACTGCAGGCCTATTTAGCCGGGTTTGCAAATATTTGAGTCGGACCAGTGGGATAGAGACTCCATAAGAATAGTGGAGGACTTTTGATTAAGGAAGATTTTTTAGCTTTGTCGAAGAACGAAGACAGCTAATTCAAATTCAAATATTTTAAGTATTTGTAGACAATACAGATGTTGATGTTGTAAGTGTCATAATGGCCCAGTGGATATGGCCTCGCCTCTCATGCACGAGGTTGTGGGTTCAAATCTACAATATGTTCTTCTGAGTTTATCTTGGATATTACTGACATCGGTGAAGGAAAACATCGTGAGAAAACCTGGAATTACAGTTAATATAAGTCTGAAATCGCCAGCCCGTGTTGAGCAAGCATGTTGATCAATGCTCGTGCCTTCTCTGTATGAGAAAAGGCCTTTGCCCTGCAGTGGGACAGTAACAGGCTGGTATTTTTTTTTTACATCTGTTATTTTGGCGGCATTTACATCGCCATATGCGAACTACACATCACACTGACGTCACGCAAAATCCTGCATCGCTCAAACGGAGTTTACCGCGCAACGAGCATATACATACCTATACAACGGTCCGACATCAATCCTCGGGCAGTAGCCCATCAGACACAACACCCGGCTGGTCGGAGGATCCTCCCTTTTCTATGGAGGATGAGTGAACTTTACACCCTGTTCCTCATACCTCTATATTCGTTTTCGTATGTTTTATTCGGGTGACCACTGAAAATCAGCGCTGTGCTGTGGGTCTTCATAGCACAGCATCATGCTGAGTGGAAGCCTTCTTGTCACAGTCATGACGTGCCAGCAGCTGCCTACTATTTCTGTTTTGTGCTCGTTATTGTATTGTTATTCTTTTGTTATCTACTCGAGTTTTATAAAAAAATAAAAAATATGCACGTGTTTCTATGAAAAACAAACTTATTTTTCTTTCTTTCTTTCTTTCATATTATTAATAAAATGAACGACTTGCCGTCAACGGCGTACAAATATTCTAATAATAATTTGTAATTACTTACTTGATAGAAAAAATAAAGAAGAATCATCAAGCCTTGCCCTTTTGAGAACTTATTTTGTTGGTTACTTTCACTCTTATCTACCGCTGAATAAAACAATATCTGTATGTATTTTAACAGCCACTAATTTTGTCATTGGGGTCGTTATTTAATTCTAAAAATCGATTTTTCTGAATTAAACTGGTAAATGTCATATCATTCTATTAAGGCAACGATACCCAACTTTTAATTATGTTATACTAAAGATCACGACTAAACGAGTAATGTTAATGATTTGGAAAAAATATATGTTAAATTAATATTGCTTTTTAGTGATCCTAAGATTTCTGTTACTTATTCTGTTTTTACCCGTGAGAGCCTGTAATTGGCTGTATGTTTCACATACAACTGTTATCCATTTATTATAGCTGTTGGTTATCCAAACAATAAATAAATTAGAGCATTTTCTTAATAACTTAATATATGAATGTTTTAGATTATAATTATATTACATAGTGAAATTAATTTGTAAAGTTATGTCTAACGCGGGTAAAAAACTGAGAATCACGCAAAAACTATCAAGTGTATTTTTCTAAAACGACCACCAATCCTTCCACCTTTCCTTCACCATTTTAAAGATAATTTAATTATTGATCTTTTAGTAAAATACCTTTTGTTTTACATATTTAATAAATTAATAATACGTCTAATTTGGGACAACGCTCCTAGATGGGCGAGTCCTATTATTGGCTGGACGTACGACGCGTTGCGTGAGCTCAGTACAGAACACGCAAGCTAACCACTCAAGGTCACTGGCATATATCTGCGTCTTAAATCTCTCACTACAAGGCAGAGGCCTCTTATCATACAGTGAAGGAAAGGTCATTGATCACCAGGTTAACCCACTGTGACATAAGTAACATTGTTATAAACACTACTGGGTATTATTCTAACCGTATCCTCTACAATTCTAACTGCAACAATATTTAGTCTGGCAGCACAGCACAGTGTTTGTGGCGCGTCAACCTGTCTCACTAATTACCACGACTGTGGTTCACTTCCCGTAATTAACTACGAATACTGATTTCATATTGTTTTGTACAATGGTTGGTATGTTATTACTAATAAATAGTAGGTCAAGCTAAAATAATTAACTGACAATAGGCGAAGAAGAAATGTATTTAGAGTTGTACTTATTTGAACCTGTCCTTTTGTAGGAAATTAAATTCGAAACAGAACCTACTACGCCGTTACTAACAGTCCGACTGTCGAGAGATTGCTTTCTTGACACCTGTCAGTTCCATACTAACGAATATGTGTTAAGCGAATTTGATCCTTAGTACTTCTAGAAATTGTCCAACTGACAGGTGTCAGGAACGCATTCTCTCGGCGGCCGGACTGTAGTGATGTAGCATGTTCTATATAACTGTAGCAACAAGACGGTCAATCAAAAACTCTAAAATAATAATCCTACTTAGACTCGCGTAGCGCGCGAGCTACGGCGTAGCACGCTGTATTACAATCTCGTAGTCAACTATTTATTTTGATGACCACCTATTTTTACGGTTTAGTTTATATTTTAAGATAAGTATTACATTTCATTTATGGTGCATAATTCATCGGTTTTCGAGGAAATTATCAAGTTTGATATATTTTTGTCAACCAGTAGTAAAGTCCCGATTTGAAACTTCTTTCCTTCTGCAAAAAAAGTTACATATACACCAACACTATATAAAAAACCGTAGTTAATCCTCCTATCCTCCAATATTTTCCAATAAGCCCACTAGCTTACAATTTGCGTCAACCGTACAGCAGTGCCGGATCAAAGGACGGGCCGGATGAACAGCATCAATGGGGGATGAATGGGGGCCGAACGGATGAAAGCGGATCATCCCCTTACAACCTTAGCTTGCCTGTTACTGGAACTGATTGAGGTGATTAAAATATAGGCATTTATCTTTTGTGGAAAGTATTAAAGTGACTAGATTTAATTATGGAGATTTGATTTGATTTGATATTTAAATATGTTTATCGGTCAATTCAATCAATCTCATTATAAGGTCATCTCTTAGCTGCTATGGCTTATTAAAAATTTGGAATTGTTTTTATCCTTTTATTCCGGACGCTTTTAACGTGCACGTCTTTCTAAATTTTTCTCACATGTATAATTTCAACATGAATGATGTAACCAATATTTTGATTTAATAAAAGAGTATCCGTGGAGTTTCTTCTACGCTTTGGAATGGGCAACTAGCTTCATCTTTCTGACGGACCGACCCCTTGACATTTCAAAAGTGCATGTAATTGGTTTATTTGAAATAAATGCTTTTTGTTTGAGTTTGAATATTTTTTCAGTAAAAATTTCAGATTTTCTTTTCTCAAGTTTTCACCTGGTAGCCGTGAGAGATTGGTTTTCAGAATTTTGTTATCAAGGTAAGTGTTTCTATATTACTTCTCACTTATTATTTCTTAGGAGAGGAGCCGAGCGGAGCTATGCCAATATTAACCAATGGAATTGCATAAAATCTACGCTCCGCTTCAGAGGACAGGGATTTGCGAGCAGAGCGAAGCGAAAAAACCCAGGGTATTGCAGCCCGTCCAAATTACTCGTCGCATGAACTTGTCCTTCATCCACACAGTCCGCAACTCCGCTACGCACTACCTCGCTCAGCATCAATGGACAGACAAAGTCCGCGACTCGCTGCCCCACTCCGCTTAAATGGACAGGCAGCCTAAAGGATTCAGGTCATCCTTCATTCGGTATAGTAATTACCAAGTTAAGGTGACATTGTGATTGTTTTTAAAATATATCTACATAACATCACGCCTATTAAACGTAAAGGGCTAAGCAGAGATGTACCTATAGTACACACACATTTCGCCAGTTACGTTTAAGTCCCATGTAATAGGGGGCGAGCTTATTGCCATCAACCGGGCACAAATCCAGACTCCGGGCTGCTACTGATAAATCTCTGTAGGAATAACCTAATACCGTGATTAGTAGATATTAAATAACATAACAAACAGTTCCTATATTACTTCACTATTTTCAGACTCAGACGGTAGACATTCAACTAAGCTCCCACCACAAAGACTATTGTTAATAAAAAAGTCAACTAAGTTCCCTTTTACAAAAAAAATAACCCCAGACTCACAAAGTAAATACAACAGCACATAGGCTTTATCCACACACGTCGTGTAAACGCTGTATACGTACATAGGTGTGTACTATGTCTACATTCAGCAGGTCGAGATCAAAGAGAAGGTCTAATGAGGGTGGTGCTCTGTGCAGTGTTTGATGTCAGTTGAGACTCATTTGTGAATGAGCTGTTATTATTTGAGCGTTTTCGTGTTTCGTAAACGCTGGTTTTGTCTGAGTGAGCATATACGTTTTAATAAATTATTTTATAACGATAGGGAAAAATCTTCTGATATGAGCATTGATCACCACGCTTAATCACTGCGCATTTGCATTTTTACCTGGTCGTGATTAGCTCGTGGCTAAGTAATATCAGCCGCACGGGTCGATCCATCAGGTTAAGCTACACTTACCGGGGTTGACCCGTGAATGGGTGATCATCTTTACATTCCCAGACTTATCCGTGCCTCTGAAAGCACGTTAAGCCGTTGGTCCCGGCGGTTATTCGTGGGTCTTTGACAGTCGTTACGCGTCGTCATAATCCCGAAAGTCTGACAACCATGTCTTACCAAGGGGTATCGTATTACCGGGTTGTGGAGTGGAGGTCAGATAGGCAGTCGCTCCATGTAAAATACTGGTATTCAGCATCCGGTTAGACTGGAAGCCGACCCCAACATAGTTGACAAAAAGCTAGGCAGATTGATTAGCATTTTTGACTTACACGGTATCCTTTGAGAATCTGGATTCTTATGAAGATTAAATGAACTTTTTTTTAAGGTTATCCTTTAACTTATTTAATAGCATATGACTAGCGAGAGAGTCATGAAATAAAAAATAATCTCCAAATATGATATGAATACAACTGAAATATCTACTTACTTCTATCAATAACTTAGCAAAATCTAATTTACGTATACTATCTCTTTTCTTGAATTAACTTACCTCTGAAAACCATTCAAACGCCTTCACCAAGCATCACAAATCTTAGAAAACCTCCCACACTGTACGGTTGCGAATTTTCAGCGGTTTTCAGCGGACAAGTAGCAAGAAAGCGGCGTCTTGCTGAAAATCAATAGAGCGAGGGTGGTGACCCCGCCCCGCGCCACACGCGGTCAGCTCCACTACCTTGACATTGCAGGTCGGGTTATAAGCAAAATGGACGGCTTTTTCGTATAGTTAGGTATGCTATATATCTACATCTACACTAATTTAATAAAGAGAAATATTAGCATTTTGGTATGTTTGTATTTTTGTTTGTAAAGAAAAAACTCAAAAACAACTGGACCGGTTTTAAAAATTGTTTCACCAGTACTATGCATTATTATCACTGAGTAATATATAGCACGATTAATTAGAAATATTAATCATTTATAAAGATATCAAGCGGTCGAAGCCGATGCAGGCAGTGGCTGCGCTAGACTAAACGTAGACGTCGGCGACATCAGGTTTGCGAGGCCTCTTTCATTTCCCAGACGAATTTTTTTTTTTTAAATTGAATGAATAAATAATACAAATCAAAATAGTCGAACTTTTGCTTTTAGTCTCACAGTTTTTTTTCAAGATTTCTTAGCTAACACCAGCTGATATTTCTAATGCAGAAAAGTTTGAGAAGCAGGATGCAAGAGCGAGCAAAGCGAGCTCGATTTTAACACGCCGCTTCGGATGGTTTTAACTAGGTTGTATTCCATTTTTATAGGAGATAATTTGTTAAGTTATACAGAAAATTTTGAGAATTAGGAGAAAGCAGGACGCAAGAGCGAGCGACGCGAGCTCGATAATTTTAGCATGCTACGTTTATATTTTGCTTACGTAAGGGGACGTCCGAACATAATTTTGGCCTTGTTTGGGAGTTGATTAAAAAGTAGATACTTCTCGAGATTTGGGGACCGGGGGCCGGAGGGGAAATAAATAGAAATAACTAAACTTTAAATAACCTGTAATTTTTTTTCAAAGGGCGCGATTTCGTCCGCGGACGCCGACGTCGCCGACGCCGAGCGCCGCCGCCGCCACTGGCTGCAGGCTCTAGTAATACTATATTTATGTAACCAATATATAATATAACAATATAATATTTTGATTTAAAAGAGTGTCCATGGAGTTTCTTGTCCTTTCTTCTTCATAGGAACCTATTACGATTTGAAATAGGAAAATAGAGTGCGCGCCACGAAAGAAGGCCGGCAGAAAATTGTGAACTAAATTTTTTTATGCAATGGGATGCAATGACATAGACACTAGCGCCGCATCAAACGGACTTCAGTGGTGGCATAGACTCTAGCTTCATTATTAATATTCTAGTTCACTAATAAGCCGTATTTCTTATTTCCATACAGTAATATTGCCAAATTAGTCAAAACAGGTAAATATTTGACAGCTATTTGCGACGTTGCCAAATTTTTGGATGAACGCTCATAATATGCTTAGCAGTGTTGATTATTTTATAGGAACGCGTGTTGAATGTCAATAAAACAATAAGAATACATACATTAAATTACTTCACTAATATTTCTTTTCTACTACTCATTATGTGCGTGGCAGGTCAAAGACCGAACGAAGCCGTGTTGAGTAGCTGTGCTAAAATAACCCCTATTGAAATGGAATAAGGTAGGGTTAAGTTAATTGCATTGACACGGCTCATTTCCATACGTTTGCGCATTTTCCTGGTGTTAACATACATAATATTTAAGTAAATAGGTATATACTTACATATAAGTTTTTTCAGTCTTATGTTCACCTATATAAAGATGAAATCATGGAACGACGACGTTTTTTGTGAAGCGACGGATTTTTCGTCGTCAAAAATAAAAACAGTAGGCACTCAGTTTTTTTTTTCCTCTATTGACTTTACTGACCGATACTCCTACATAGCAGTTACGCCAATAATATTCTATAGTTCAATTATTTATTCCTACTATCCTACAAATATCGTCGACCGTAGGTTCAATTGAGGTAAGGGACAAAATACGATTTTTCAGGAGAGGCCGACAAAGTTTTTTTTCGGACTAAATCACCCATATCTATTTTTGATAATAACCTTTTTTGGATCTGATTTCACACATAATCTTGTATTTTAGTGTTCTCTCTACCTGTGTAACATTTATTTAAATAAGTTAGCTAATTAAGAAAATAGATGTCCCTTACACCAACGTATTTTGTTAGTAATGTCCCTTACTGACCAAATATCTCGTAGTCCCGTCCCTTACATTAAATTGACCTCTGCGTTGGATCCAATGTATTAATGAAAAAGTTGTGTAAAGGACATGTTGAAAAAATTTATGAAAAAAATACAGTGTAAAGAGATTGTTGACAGAAAATGAAGTACACATTTTTGACGTACTGAGTAATCCGCAATGGTAATTCGTTGATTGGCAAGACCCTTACCTTATTTGAAGTGGATTGGCGGCGGTAGTTACACCATTTCAAGTTGCTATAATGCATAGTTTTTCAGATACTTTGTTATTATGGGGCTGATTCGAAATTTGGATCCAAAAAATCAGTAGGGTAAGGGACATTTTTCTTAAGCTAGAATTTTTTTAAACACACCATTCGAAAGAGCAAAAAATTCTGAACAAAACTGTATACTCAACTCATTTTGGGTATTTTGTCCCTTACCCCAATTGAACCTACGGCCGACGATATTATAAATGTGAAAGTTTGTATGTTTGGATGTTTGTTACTCAATCACGCAAAAACGGCTGAACGGATTTGGATGAAATTTGGCATACAGATAGTTTATAACCTGGATTAACACATATAATACTTTTTATCCCGGTAGTACGTTCCCGAGGGTCAATTTCCGACATCCACGCGGGCGAAGCCGCGGGCAAAAGCTAATGTTTAATATTTTTATGAATTAATTTAGTTTTAACTTTCTACATTTACCCAATTTTCTATTTTGCGCACCAAGTGAAAGTAAGAAGCAGCCTACAGCGAAGAAAATAGAAAAAAAAACACTTGAAATTACTATTTAGCCACATCCTCCACTTAGGTACAATAAAATTGAGGTTGTATTATATAGTACATACTAATTCCATGCTTGAGACTAACACGGCTTCAGTAAGTAATTACGCAAGGCGTGACCCCACCAATGACGCGGGGTCACGACCCGGGCCGTGTTACCATTGGCTGACACGACACACACACATTCACAGCGATTTCATGGGCTTTCAGCTGTGTTAAGCGGTTTTCAGTTACGAATTTACGACCACATAGGGATTACGATTTCGTATGGAATTTAATAAATAAGCCGTGCTGTAAGTACTCTTGTTCAGGTGCCAAATTAATCGGCACAGCTAGTTGGTAAAATCACCTAATAATTATGTAGTTATTGCTTCGGGTCGACTTTTTTGTTCAAGAAATACTGCTGAAGCGAATGTGCCGACCCGAATAAGTATACGTGCCTAGACTAAAGAGTAAATGAAACGATTTTTTTAATGTCCTATAAAAATAATGATTGTTGATTTCTGCAGACAAAAAAATAAGTAGAGATGCGACATACAGCTAATGTCCTTTGGTATCTATACTTAGAGCTGACTCTTCTAGTCTAGGTATGTGTTTTCTTCAAACTACCAATATATGAAATCTCTAGCTTCCGCGTGATATCTTTTTAAATTATAGGCTATGTTACGGGGTGATAATAAAGGAACCTACTGGAGAAAGAATTTTTAAAATCGGTCCAGTCGTTTTTGAGTTTATCAAAATCAAAGATAACGAACGACCTACTGTGAAATCCTACGTTGCATTCATGGGTTTCAATGTTTGATTGAATCAGACTTTGACATAAATTATAATATCGAATGTTTAATTGGGGATGTCGTTTCTTTCACTAGTCTTTTAATAGTTTGAAAAAACTTTGATGCAATAGGTATATACCTCTCTTCTAATACTAGTCCATTCGAAAAAAAAAACAAAAAAGAAAACATTCTGTCAAAAATATATTTTCCCGATATCAACAAAAAACCGTTTATTATCATAACCGCTATATATTTCGGTGCTCCAAATGGTAAGATAGTAGTGACTGTTCTCTGGGGACACTTTCCCTCAGAATATGATTTTTTGGGGGTTCTTTTAACACCATATTATTCTTATCTGTGGTACTTGTTGACGTCGTATATTTTGTGTTTTGTCTATGAGTTTTGACGTTTTTTTATGGAGGGAAAACCTACCTAAAAGTTTATGGTAAACAAGAAAACCTAAGAACAAAGCATTTGTTGTAGAGTTCTTTTGTTTTTATTAAATATAATATTTTCCGTGGCTGTTGTAAAAAGATAAGAAAGATGGCTGAGCAATACCTTTTTCAACATCTTTCTGCTGCTAGCAACAACGAACTGCATTGATGGGTGGAAGTTTACACTGCAGAAATCTTATCAATGTAGGTATTATTAGCATTAGAAGGCATTTGGATGCCCTGTTTCACCACGAGAGGATATAAGATCCGACTAGCTTATCTGACTGATAATTATTGCACTCAAATTCAATTCTATTTTTAGGGTTCTGTACCTCAGAAGGAAAAAACGGAAGCCATGTAAGATCACGTCGTTGTCCGTCTGTCTGTCTGTCTGTCAAGACCCTTTATCTCAGGAAGGCGTTGAGGTATCAAGTTGAAATTAATATCAAATAGCTACGTGTTAGGTGTACGGTCCCTTGGAGCTTTAAAAAAAAGCTTCTACGTCAACGTAATAAAAAAATACGGCCATTTATGCGACGTATTTTGAAATTCGCAAATAAATCAAAACCCCGGTACTTCCCGTTGACCTGGAATCATGAGATTTGGCAAGAAGCAAGGTCTAACAGCACAAGTAAAGGAAAAAGTCTGAAAACCGATAATTTGTAGTTTTATCACAGAGAAAAATATACGAGTATGTTGGCGATTACAAACTTCGATTTGCAGTTGGAAAACTGACCGTGACGTGTATAAATTTATGGGAGAACATGTTTTTCAGCTACAAGGTTAAGTTTGTTTTTAAGTACAGTTGGGATGAATTTATCCCACAACTCCGGAACCCTTTATTGTGCGTGTGTACCCACTTGGCCGGATTTTTTTATTTAGGTGATTGATAAATGTTGCCATATCCTGAAGCTGTGCAGACAAGCACAAACTTTCGTCTTCCCCACATAATGAAGGAAACATAACTCAACTAACATACCTACGTATCGTACAACATTATTAAGTATATGAAACGAATGATCTCAACGTTCTTTATCACCAACGATAGCAAGACGTAAACAACTGTTCGTTATAACATTTATAACGTTCATAAAGCTTTATCTTGCTACTACTGACATGTCTTGTGCTTATCGGTGGCTAGGATACGTCCCTTAGCGAGGTCTCGGGAATAAAGTTATGTTTTTTTTTTATAGTTTTGTAGCTGTGCGTGGAGTGGAAGTTTTCTGCAGATACTGGAAATACTCTTTTGTTCCTGCAGAAAGCCAAAAGGAATGTGGTGATGCTCAAGTGCGTTTTGCGTGGATGTGACGCATATTTTTCCCCAAATTGTTTATTTTCGTGTTTTGTTCTTTCCCTGCGTCATGTGGACCGCAAATATACGGATTTTCTTTCTTTCTAAGTACGTTTCTATCGGTAGGTAAGTCCAGAGCACGCTAGGCCTTCAGCGGGGTGTTTGCGTTATACATTTACTATTGCAATGCCTCACATTTTGACAATTCAACAACATTCAATTAGTCCAGTCAATAAAAACGTCAAACATCGCAAACGCGCATGTAACTACAATTTTTTTTATATGTTGTTATGTGCCCTGAGAGTAGTTTATACCCAAGTTTGCAACCCTGAAGCTTGCGCTACTTCCATGGTGCTCGAAACACTGCGAAATTCTGGCACGTTTCAGTTTTTTTTTATATATACCATAAGGACGCGTTTATATAATAATCCTAGTTGGGTCAGATTGTAGCAAATTTAGCTTGCTTCACAAAAATTTAGAACAAATATTCATAAAACGCGCCCGTAAAGTATATTTTCGCAGACGTATGAAGGAGGTTCAAACATATGAAGCAATGGATTTTCTTCAAAATCCTTCGGATTAAAAATTGAAAGTATGACGTAATTAATGGGGTGCCAATACTATCATCGCTGACTAGCGAGCAAATCTTCTTGGTAACATTGTTACTGAGAGAAAAATCTGTGTGACATTTCTCTATGCAAGGGGAAAGGGCCCCTTCCAGTCCCTTTTGCACAAAATTTCGTTACAAATAAACCTACTTGGAAAAAGAAATCAGAATTGTGAGTAGGTAAATAAGACAGAATGCATTTTGTAATTTTTAAATGTTTATTTATAAAACAGAGCAATATTAAACTGTCCCAATTAAAACACAGACGTGGTAGTCACAAGAGTGATGTTGAAATAAACGAGCATGATAAACTTTGACAAGAGCCCGATAACAGTAAGTAGGTACAGTATATAATGTAAGTAATTATGTAAGAATATGTACTGCGCGTACACATTTATTTAGAACACAGCGGCTCAATAAATTAGGCACTTATAATAAATTAAGGTTACAAAATTTGATCATGCAACAAAAGTTTTAAGAGTTATCAGTTTTTCCTATCAAAAAGTACTTTATTGAGTAGTTAACATAATAATAAATGTATTATCCAGATACCCTAGCTCCAAAGCGTGACGTAGGTAAACGTTACGTAATTGCGAATGATTTTTGAATCGAAAATACATTTTATTATCCTACTAAATGACTCGGCTAAGTTCGTACCACGTGACGTCGATACTTTTTTCGATTTTTCGGCTGTTTCTCCTAATTTTCTTTTTGCCTACACAACAATTTTAGAGATTTTGCGAGACACTACAATTGATTTTTATAAATATCTGTAGTTATGATAGATATAGATTATATCATTTTGGTTTAAATTTTGCTACAACACAATTAGTATCACCCATTGATTTGAATAAATAAAATTATATTATTTGCGAAACGAGTACCTAGGTATTTTTAAATCTCAAAGGAACAGCCGAAAAAAAATAAAAAAATGTCCACCTATCGATCTCACGTGGTATGAAGTTCGCCGAGTCATCGAGTAGATAAGGTAAAATGTATTGTCGATTCAAAAATCGTTCGAAATTACGTTACGTATTACTCCGCGCGTTCGAGCCCACTGACATATGAAAAGTCACTCACTCACAAGTTCCAGGCGGAATGCGGTCATTATGAGGACAATCATCGAGTCAAGTCCTCCATATTTCTAGTTCTTTTATCAAACTTGAACTATTGAAAATGATATCCGAGTAGTAGATATGCTCTAACAGCATATCTACTACTCCGTGATATTATACAGCGCAGCGCGTCTAGTATGTTTGCTAAAGTGCGTCCTACGGATTGCTTTCAAGCTATCATGCGCAAGAAAGCAAACTCCTTGCTGCACCGTCTACAAAGCAACAGCATCCTAAATGCTATTGCTGCCCGGTTCGACTGTCCTTTTCAAAATCTGTGGATAAGGACAGCCAGTAACAGTACTGACATAATTTTTGGTTTACCTACCAAAAATTTTGTTACCAACCAACACACTAACAATTTATGATAGTATGTTCCTTTGTGATATTATGATTATTTAACTTATGTGGCGATTCTCTGAAATAAATAAATTATTGCAAAGAAAAACATACGACTCTCTGGTTAGCATTGCATTCTTTCAAGAGCTTTCACGTCGCTTCCTCGAGAGCCACTTCTATGATTACTACAGTAGAAATATTTACACAAAATGCTAGTTCTCAGATTATCTCCACTTAAGTATATTATTTTGAAAAAGTATAGAAGTCTATAAGCCGATGCAAGATTTCTTACAAATATGATCGGATTCCACAGTTGTCTTGATTCAATAATTGCAAGATGCTCATTTGATACTTCGCAACAGTTGGTCAGCACTAATCAAAGATCAGCATCTTACGGGCGTAAACCAAGGTATATTGTCCTCCACCACATATCCAAGGCTATCTTCAAAGCCTTAACGCACTGCAATCCATTCCATTAAACATTACACTTCACAAAATCCTTCGCACTTTCAAGTCATTCCACTTTTCAACTCCTTATCCACTTGAAGGGTTATCAACCACCTCTCTGCCAACACCATATTGTCACATACCGTCACATTATTAATTGTTATCATCATAACTTTGAACCAGAGTCTTTCTATATTCTAAAACGAGTAAACAAACTTTAAAATTGTCAAATTTTTCACAACCATCCCCTAAACGACCACCAATATCGTCTGTTTCAAGTTAACTGGATTGACGAAACGTTCTAAAGATGCTTTATATAGGTAACCTTAAGCTTGGCCCTATGCTGGCCTAGGGTTAATAACGATACACTTTTGCTGTGGGTTCACGGTATCTACCATTCAACCTCAGGTCAGGCATACTGACTGTATTGTTTCGTGATAAATGAGTTTTGCTTTTTATTCATTATCTTTCAATGAGGTCGGTGTTGTTTTTGAAAGGAATTTGGGTATTTTAATTATTGGTATTATTTAAACTATTTCTTGGTGAAAGTTGTATACAATTTTCTAGGAATCCTACAAAGATTCCTGTCGTTTTTCCGCAGAATTAAGTTCTCACATCCTCCAAAGTTTTGCAATTATTGTATATACACCGTCTTTATGCTTTGCTATCAGTTAGGTAAGGTGCCTATATTAATTTATTTCCAAGTTTCTAGTCTGAATTATATAGGAAAGTACTTCAGTAGGTATCTAGGTATAGTTGAGTAGTTCGTCGTCCCGTATCTCATGTCATTGACTTGTGTAAGGGTATCTTTGTGCAGTAAGTTGGTAGGTACATTATAATCATGACTTAATATTATTATCACTATGGAAAATTGCATAGCATGAATTTCCGTCAGTAAAGTCCCACCCAGGTCGAGGATCGTGAAAAATAATTTATATTTTTGTAACCATAGGTAAGTCCTACCAAATCTGATGATAAAATAAATAATTTGGTACCTATTTGACTTTATAACAACGAATCACGATTCTCGATCTCGACTCTGTGGGATGCATGTACTGTCCTGTTCTCCATGAAACTTTATGTACCTACCAATTACATAGCTGTGCTTATGTAAGTAGTGGAAGTAGAACAGGAACAGTCCAAAACTACTACAATATTTATGAGTACCAAGTTGGGAGCTACCATCTATCGACGTAAGCAACCCGTGGAAATAAAGACGACCCACAGAAATAAGGACGGTGGATAAAAACAATAAAATAAAAAATATTTCACCGATGCAATAACAGAACAGCGATGCCATCTATTGGAAAATAATAGTACAAGCTGATTGAGGATAAGTGCCATCTAGCGGATTTTTTAAATAACTTCAGGATGAAGTACTAGTTGTTCTTTCAGTACGTAAGTAAATAATCCACTAGCTAGATGTCGCTAAAAGCAAAGATTCTATTCCACAATACAAGATGGCACTGTTTGAATCAGTATCAATTTAATTTCAGCAATATGTTTGTTTATTCAGTAGTAGCTGGCCCGACAGACACTGTCCAGTCCTCCAAAATTTCCATAGAAAATGCACCAATTTTCCCGGCAACTTTTTAATTTTTCTTTCGTTAGAACCTGATCTAACTACTTATTACAAACATTTTATAACAAAATTTAGCAAAATCGGTCCAGCTGTTCTGAAGAAAAGCGTTTACCAACGAACATTATTTCTTTTTATTTTATAGATTTGTAATACTTCCTCAATTAATAATTTACATTTGTCTGTTCCGCGCACCGCTCAAGCAAACCTTCTTTCGAACACTCCAGAGCATGCTCCAGAATAGTCAGCCATTTTAAATTTATTTGAAACTAAATGACATCATAAAGTTGATAATAAACGAAAAATTTAACTTAGCACTCGCCAACGTCCATACTACGTTGAATACACCGGTTCTCGTCCGATCACCGAAGTTAAGCAACATCGGGCGTGGTCAGTACTTGGATGGGTGACCGCCTGGGAACACCACGTGACGTTGGCTTTTTGCATATTGTTTTTTTTTTTTTTGTTTGCATATTTCTGTCTAACGACTGGATAAAAGATCCAGTGTGATGTTTCGATGTACTAACTCAAGGTGATGATGGTGTTTTCATTAACCATCATTTAGAGAATTATTCCAGAAAGTTTGCGTTGAAGTCAATATTTTGAATTTGAGAAGTCATCACATCAATACTCAATAGATTACCTACACAGGATCGCACCCGTGCGAAGCACACTTGTGTGAAATAAAAACAAAACCATATTTACTTCTATCATTTTATTCATAGTTTACACATTACATGTCTATCTGACTCCTTAACAACGAAGATACAATGATAGAATAACAAAAAAAAAAAAAACAAACATCAAAAAAAAAATGCAACACAAAATGACGCCAAAATGTACGAAGTAAAACGTCCAGTTACAGACAAAAAAAAAATGCACTTACACACTAAAAGTCACTTCAAGAAATTTTACATCAATTTTGATTGGCACACACTAGCCCTCAGTTATTAACGTAGGCATTTTTAGCACAATATCTATTGGCAGCCACGCACTTATATAACACAGGAATATTCTCTATACTGTATGTAATTAGACTAATTAGTTTCAAAACATTCAAATCTAGTATTATGTACACATTCAGAATAGATTATACTTTACTGTACAAGAAACTGTAATTTTAACACCAGACAATACATTGATATTTCAGGATTACATCATTGGCCACATCTATTGCAAAATGTACAAGAATTTGGTAGGGATTTGTAATATTTTGGGCCTCAAAGCCTGTTAATTATTTGACTACGGATATCAATCATTCATAAAGGTACATTTATTACTACTAACATGTAATTTTATAACGAATTGAATTATTTGACAAACCGCAGTACTTGCAGGCGCATTTGGCGTGGTACGCAGATTAATTGTAATTTCTTTTTTACATCTAACTGCACACGCCGCGTTCACGGAAACACATATTTATTTATATAGACAATAACACCATTATTTTATACTAAACAGCAGTCAAAAATCATGAAGAACTAGTGTGTGCTATAATTAGAAAAACATCACAATTACTATGTACAAAGTCAGATCGAATTATGATAAATTTCAACATTTACCTACTTGTACATATTTCCAGTATTCCTCTTAATGCGAAAGACTCAGAGTATCCCGCGAAATTCAAATTTTCTTACGTTTTTTGCAATTTGCAGGTCAGTATTAGATTGTATGTTGATCTAAATATGATTCGCGACCGTATCAAATATTTATTTATAGAATTATAATCATAAAACTCATCAATACAACTCTCTAAGTTTATACAATCCTATTGAATGACTATTTCATGAAATCATGAGATTTTAGGATTATTCTAACATAAGCAGTTATATTGCTGATTCTAATTCTCATATGCCATATCAAGATACAACCTGACTCTGAACTGCAAATTGCAAAAAACGTTAGAAAATTTGAATTTTGCGGGCTACTTTTGCGCATCACCCTTAAGTTTTAAACGACCAATCATACCATTCTTGCTCCCTTCGCAGAGATCAACAAGTGAACTTTTCACCGAATTTGTTAATAATACATACACAATTTACTTAAACACAGATTTTTATTTTTTAGTAGGTACATCAGGTATTTCCCCCAGACCAAATAAAAACCAAGACAGCGCTGCGAACGATACAGTGAACCATGCCAAAACTACACGTCCGCTCTGTGCATACAAGCTCACACGCACACATTTACAATCAAACTACACCCCACGAAGCACCATGTGTTGTTTACCAAACCGGCCTCAGGTCACAGTTGACAGCGCTATGTCATGGTTTTGTATTTGATCTGAAGTATTTCCGTATTTCCTAGCATTGCCTATCCCTCGACATCTACCCACCCTCTTTTTTATATAATCTCATTCATGGTTTACTATAGTAATTTACAAGAGAAATATTAGGTTTTGTTACAGTTTGAGTAGTGCAAGTAAGCAGCCGCTTTACATTTATTTCTATGTTTCCACTGGACAAATGAGGTGAGGAATTGCTTATCTAATTTTGATGATGCTAGCCTTAATGGAATAGCTTGATGAATTCCTTCATGTAACAATCTTACGACATTGCTTGTGTACCTCGAGTTATCAAAAACTGTTGTGAGTTTCCTTACTATTTTTCTTATAATACTACTTGCACTTAATCAAAGAGTAAAAAGAACTTTATTTGAACGACATCAAAGAGAATATTGAGAAATCAAATAGAACAGAATGTCAATGAAAATTAGAAATAAACAAGTATGAACATCGATCGAGCCATTTTAATTCTAATTTTGTGACACACTACATTACATATCAAATAATTATACAAAAACAAAATACTGTCGAAATCCATGATTCAATCATAATATTATTTTAAAGGAACGAATGTCAATTTAAAAAGAAAAATTAAGAAAAAAAATAACAAACTGATTTTTTGATACTACTCAATTCTACCCCTACCTAACATGAAAACATAATTGAAATAAAACAACTCATCATACATCCCTAATACTCGCTACAGATCGAAATAAATCAATAAAAAATAAATAACAAAAAGACATGATATTTAATATTGTTCAAGAATAGTAATTTAAACATTTATTATTAGCTCACTTTGGCTAAACATCGATTTTAAATCGATACAATTTTAATTGATGACTGTCTCAACTATACACAATTATTCACAGAAATGACAATTTTATATAAATTCTTACGCTAAATGAGACCATATACAATTGAATACCAATTTATTTCTATTAGATTATACTTAGCTACCTACATTATCATTCTTTTAAAGTCAGCAAGTCTTTGAACTTTTTAGTGTCACTTATTATTAAAATACAAATGATTCCTGCAACTTATTTTAGGCTTTATCCCACTTCGACAGCTTTATTTCACCCTCTTCTCTTAGCCGCCCATCGGCCTCTGACTTGGCTTCACATGCCGTCGAGAAATATCCCTCAGGCCGGTTACCTCACGATGTTTTCCTTCACAGTTTTTGAAGCAAGTGATAATTATACAATACGTACATGAATCCGTTAAGTCAGAGGTCACACCACTAGGCTACCCAGTACCAAACCAGTACAAATGAGATACATCATAGAACAACATGTTAAAATGGGACAAGCCAGATTTTTGTAGAAAACCAGAGCGTTAAGGCCTTGAATAGAAATTAAGTATATTTTTGTAATAGACATAAGTTTAGAAATCAGTCGCAGTATGAACCTTTTAATTTAGAAGTAAAGAATTTATTTAATCTTAGTATATGACTTCAGAACATTGAATTTTAGTTAACCCAATGACGACTATGGCTAATCTGATCCTACCTTAGACCAAGCCATTTATCACACGTACATGATTCGCGACAGGCCATCAAAGGGTTACCTACGTCGCGATAATGCGGTCACCGAAAGCGGCCATGCTGTTAAATACACTGGGATGCTCGAAATTAAGCTTATATAGCTGCCGGCTCATGTTGCCATTAATTCAGCCACACTAAATGAAAATACTCAATTCCAAACATGCAACGGGGTAATTGCGTTACACACTTACAGTAGCAAAGGCTTTCATTTTGAACGTTCAATAATATTCATTGCGTTATTTACATTGTTGAGCAGACATTTTTTTCGAACATATGAAGTAGTGGATTAGCAATATTTTTCAAAATAATTCAGATTGTGATTGCAAGTCTGTTATGCAATTAGGGTGCTGTTCCCATAAAGGCCGAATTACCGCGACGCCACCGTATGATGGTGGCACTTCACGTCACTATACGTGTTCGTGTATTCGTCTTATTTGCCGAAATACGACGATATAAGACGAATACGTAAATACACGAACGCTCGTATACGCCGGTTGTCGGTTTTTGGTCACATATCAAAGGATAGCTAATATACCGAATAAGTTCGTTTACCGTCCACACATGACTTGCTCAGTAGAGTGCGGTGTTTTTTTTAGGCATAACATGTATTGGTAATTAACACAGAGGAAATAATAAGTAGCTGCTGCCGTCAACACGTCCATCTTTGCCTTCAGATTAGCAAAAAGATAGCAAAAATATTCTTGAATGTTCTGCATATTCGTTGTTCATGACGATGTGTGGACGGTGTGTTCGAGTTATTCGGACTTCTACACTTTAATAGCCGAATAAAACAGTAAAAAACGCGAATACCGAATAGCGATGTGGAGTGCCACCATAACAACAATAATAAATCCATTTTACGACTACCTTTACATATTCCTTAAACACCATTAACACAAAGACTTTCATTTTTAGAAGAAAATCTCAAGTCTTTTCACCTGCACTTGCTTGCAGTTATAGTTTCACACTTAAACATTTGTTATTTCACTTTGAAAACTTGCTAACCAGTGGTATAGGCAGCGCTTCAGGTTGTGAATAAAATATTTCATTTTGATTAGCTTTTGTTTACAAAAATAGCAACATATTGCTTTAACATCTGAAGCTAAAGCATTTAAATGTATTTTGTATACTTTATAAACCTCTAAAGACTGTAAGCTGTCACCATACATTGTCTTTATACTCTATAAATTTATGCCTAGCGTAACGAATATACTTTGTACTTTAACAACCTTGTGCAGTCAGCATATGAAAACCTTGACCGTGGTTTGAACTTGTGTCACATTCATCAAAATCAGCCTATAATGTTTTTTGTGAGAGAGAGTGGGCTGTAATTTACCACACGAACTCAGTGTGGGTTGCTAGATGTCACATGTCTTCGAATTTTTAGTTCTAGGACATGCCGGTTTCCTCACGATGTTTTCCTTCACCGTTTTGAGAGTAGTGGTGATGGAATAATTTACACATGACGACGACGAAAAAGGCAGTACGTTATTAATGTGACAAAGTCCAACAGCGACCAACGTTTTCGTAAGGCGACTGTCCAATCGCCACCACCACCTAAACCACTGGCAAACTAAGTAATTCATCTATTTCACTTCACTATACACTAAGCGTCACTGTCGCGTCACCTCAAGTGTCAATGTTCACGTATTATGAGGATCTTTCTGAAGTCCCAGGATCATTCTGGCTCAGCGAACATGAATGAGAACTTTTCGTGGGAGGTGGGAGCGATGACGCGAGCCTCTATTAGGCTTTGCACGACCCATGTAGTGGACACAAGAGGGATGTTATCTTGATTGGCTTTGTTCTGTACTTCGTGGGGACAGTCCCATTCTGTCACCAGTGCTAGGGCGCCAGACATGTTGAGGTCTTCTTCGTTGACCACTCGGGTTGTAGCACCAGCTAGGGTGCATACTCGCTCCCAGAATTTCACGAAGGTGTCCTGGTCCCCGCATAGTAAAATGATCTTGTCTTTGAAGAATGTTGCATTGCGACGGCCTGAGGGTGGCACCTGGTGAAATGGTATAAGTTAAGAAGTGTAAGTTTTTAGGCATAGTAACATTTAAGATTCAGAGAGAAAATATACATAAAATCCCGCCTGTATCCCCGAAGTGTTAGGCAGAGGTGTATCTAATAGTAAACCCACATTTCGCCATTTCGCAATTTTCACTTATTTAAAACTATCTTAATAAATACAAATAGTCTGAAAAACCCTTTATGAAAACGATGGCGGCGCGGGCGCTTGTAGGAACGATGTAAAGATCTGTCACAGCCAGTAAGTAAATTTAATGTTAGTTCTCTATTTTGCCACGTTCATTATTTATTTATTTATTTTATTTTTAGAAAAATACAGTAAGAAATAGCTTATACAAAATATGGCCAATTACAAGTTTCCACATATAGTATATAAGTCATTTACGAAACAGAAAGTTGATAATAGACCATAAATAACATGATCTCTTCTCGATGATATCATGATCATGATCATTATGATCTGTGTCGCACTATACAACTTAATGCTAAATGCCGCAATATTGTATTTTTCCAATGTTATTAATTACAAGCTGACCCAACAGACGTCCTGTCCAAATTTCAATAATTCATACAAAATTCCCAAAGTAAATGCACTTTCACTGTTCCCGAATTTTCCAATTTACCCGGCAACTTTCAAATTTTTTCGTTCCGCTAGAACCTAATTCGGACTATTACGAACATTTTAAAACAATAATTTGGCAAATCGGTATAGCCATTCTTAAGTGATGCGCTTATCAACGAATAGCATTTAATTTTATTATACAGAAGATATCGATAAGATGGGCACTGAACGGATATGCGCTGGGAGGTACAGTCACCAGCATAAATATATGACTATGGGCAGCGCTGCAAAATTATCTGATCATCAATTGAAGGTATAATTATATATCGATACTTAGCCGGTAAAAATATGTGATGACTTACAGCCGGCATAATAATCGTTTGCCAGTAACAGCATAAGTATCGGATCGGACCGAGTAAAAGTATCTAATAATACACGAAATCAAAGTTATGTGACATGTCATCAGCACAAATATCTATCTACTGTAAACGCATAATTATCGGATCGCATATAGACTGCATTAATATCTGACACTATTTACAGTCAAAAATATCTCAACATTCTGCAAGAATGAACTTTATGTGCCTAAACATAGAATCGTAATTAGAACGAAACTGTATGACGCTTCTCGAAAAGAGTATCAACCTGTCATTTGATATCGCTGTCTCACGTTTTATGACACGACTTTAGCAGATTTCATTGCTAAAATACGAGGGGTGTTCAATAAATAGTGAGAATGCGATACATTCTCATTGGAAAGAAAAAAAATAAATACTGGCAGGCATAGCCCAGACATTAGTTAAGATGATAATGAAAAAAGCAATAATTCTCTTTTGTTTTTTAAAAGTAGAAGTCTATTGTTTGCGTCGTTTTGGAACGTGTTCTTAAAAATGGATAAAATTGAAGTTCGCGCGGTAATAAAATATCTCTGCTTGAAAATTTTTACTACGTAGCAGGTAAATCAAGACTTGAGAGCAATATTAGGGGTTCATGCTCCTCCATATTCTACTGTTGCGCGTTGGTGTGCTGAGTTCAAGCGAGGAAGAGCTTCCACTAACGACGACCCACGAACGGGACGCCCCATATCGGCAGTGACTGAACAAATGATTAAAAAAGTTGAAAATATTGTCTTGGCGGATCGTCGTGTTACTGTTCGTTTTATAGCTGAAGAAGTAAAGATTTCGATAGGAAGTGTCCATAATATTATAAACGACCATTTGGGTATGAAAAAAAAGTCAGCGCGCTGGGTGCCCAGAATGCTTTCTGACGCGCAGAAACAAACTCGACTGAGAATTTCACAAAGCTGTTTGGATTTGTTACAACAAGATCCTGACCGATTTTTGGCTCGATTCATAACTATGGACGAAACATGGCTTCACCATTATTATGACCCGGAAACGAAACAACAGTCCATGACTTGGACTTGGATTCCATCCGCCGGAAAGATCATGGGCTCTCTTTTCTGGGACAGCCAAGGGGTGGTAATGATCGAATATCTTAATCATGGAGCCACTATTACGGGGACTATGTACGCAGGACAAGTAACAAAGTTGCGTGAGGAAATACGCAAGAAACGGCGTGGCAAACTCGCTAAAGTTGTTTTGTTTCACCAAGATAACGCCCCTGCGCACAAGTCCAGAGTTTCGATGGCTGCCATTCAAGAAGGTGGCTTCGAATTGATGGAACATCCTCCATATTCACCGGACCTTGCTCCTAGTGATTTCTACCTATTTCCGCGCTTAAAGGAACATCTCAGGGGCCAGAAATTCGAAGATGATGACGGAGTAGTCGCCGCCGTAAATGATTTTTTAAGGGATCAGAAAGAAGATTTTTTTAGAAAGGGAATTTTAGGATTAGAGAAAAGATATACAAAGTGTATAAACATGAAAGGTGACTACGTCGAAAAATAAAATAACATATAATAAAAGATAATTGCGTCTTACTCATTCTCACTATTTATTGAACACCTCTCGTAAATAAGGAACTGTTGATGACAGCATTTGAAACAAGAAGAGTTTTAGCAAGGAGATTACATTGGTTATAAATGCCATAAATGGTATGGTGGTATTTATTGCTTTATAAATATTCAAAATAAGAAATTTCGTTTCCTCGATTGTAATGTCAACTGTCACACACAAAGGATTGAATATTATTCTTTCGCCTGGTCTAGATTTGTAAGATTGCAATATAGTAAAATAACTACCTATAGATTGAATTCTAATATTGAACGGTTGACCCCATGGCGACTTATAGAATCGATGCCCACTTAAGGCATAGGATTGTATCAATGCACGAAGACAATAAATCCGTTCAAGAAATTATAGATGTATTGGGAGTGACAGTAAGTTATGATATCGCTTAAAAAGATTCAGATTACTTATTTAAATCAGTAGCACATACATTACTCTTAATTGATGGTATCTACTCATATTCATTTCAGAGGAATACCGTTAAATTATGGATTAAACGCTGGGAAGAGGAAGGCAATGTCGATCATCATAAAAGTGTAGGTCGCCCACGAAAAACCACAGCCCTTCAAGATCAAAATATTGTCAGCTTGTACGATGACAATCCTACGACTTCAACCTTGACAGTCGCAAATGACAATGGGCTTTCTCGTGATAGTATCCGTCGTCGGCTCAAGGATGCTGGCTTGAGGAATAGAGTCCCAGCTCGACAACCCGTGCTCCTACAACGACATAGGGATCTCCGATTGGCGTTTGCCGAACGATACATACATTTTGATTTAAGAAATGTCACGTTTCTTGATGAAAAAGTATTCCAGTCAAGCGCGGATGGTCGAATCTCATTGTGGAGAATTAATAATACCCGCTATAACGAAAATAATGTCATCCCTAATAGAAGATCAGGCCGCATTTCATGCGGAGTATGGGGCTGGATGTCGTCTGCGGGGCCTGGAGAGCTCTGCCAGGTTACTGGGCGGTTAAATAGCCGAGTAGTCTCTGCTATTTAACCGCCCAGTAACCTGAGATTCTCAATGATGTTCTGTTGCCATCATTGCGAATATGTTACCCAGATATTAATCAGGTATATGTAGTACAGGACAACTGCTCGTTCCACAACAGTCGTATTGTGTGACACTGGATAGCCCAGCAAGAGAGGATTGAGCTCCTGGACGCTTCCCACCCAAAAGTCCTGACCTCAATCCCATTGAAAACTTGTGGGGGTTGATGGTACAACAATGGGACCCAACTGAAGCTAGAACCAAAAAAACACTGATCCAGCATTGCTTTGACATCTGGGAGTCCATGCGGGGATTGGACCATTGTTACAATATGGTTATGTCAATGCGGAATAGGCTCGAGGACGTAAGACATGCTCTGGGCGGTTATACTAAATATTAATAATAAGTTTAAACAGGATTTTATGACGTAGTTTGGTTAATACTAAATAGAATGTTAAGTAGGTACATACAAGAATTTATCTTGTTTTTGAGTTACTAAGTAAAAATAAATGTGAAAATTTGGATTTATATCATCGTTTTTTTTATTACACAGCGTTAAAATGTACATTATTTGACACACTTGATATCACCAGCTTACTACACAGTCGGATCTTAGGCAGATAATCACAACACTAACCGACGACTCGTTTCAGGAGTACCTACCAATAACGTTAAGTATGCCCTTCGATTTCACATGGTTGTTAGTTACGCATTTCGGGTTCAAATTATTTCGATGAATTGACAAAGTTCTCAGACTACTCGCAATTTTTACAGATCGACCAGTAAAACTTTCACCACAAAATATGCCTAATATGTGTTATGATTCTAGGGCTCATATTACGGATTTACGGTTTAGGTGACGAGCTATCGAAAGAATGAGTTAGCCTTTTATGAATAGCCGCCCGGCTTCAAAAAGCATCATTGGAAATTATTTGACTCATTGTCGAATCTGGCAGTTACAAAACGTGAGACGGCGATATCAAATGACAGGTTGATACTCTTTTCGAGAAGCGTCATACAGTTTCGTTCTAATTACGACTCTATGTTTAGGCACATAAAGTTCATTCTTGCAGAATGTTGAGATATTTTTGACTGTAAATAGTGTCTGTAGATATGCGATCCGATAATTATGCGTTTACAGTAGATAGATATTTGTGCTGATGACATGTCACATAATTTTGATTTCGTGTATCAGATACTTTTACTCGGTCCGATCCGATACTTATGCTGTTACTGGCAAACGATTATTATGCCGGCTGTAAGTCATCACATATTTTTACAGGCTAAGTATCGATATATAATTATACCTTCAATTGATGATCAGATAATTTTGCAGCGCTGCCCATAGTCATATATTTATGCTGGTGACTGTACTGGATATACTTGTGTTACTACTCACCCAGTTGATGAACCTCTGCTTGAGTATAGACCAACCAGCCGGTAGAGCGAACGAATCGATGTCGTGGAGAGTGTTGTCGATGCAGCTCATGATGACCCAGCCGTGCGACACTGAACGGATATCTGCTGCGAGGCACTGGATGTACTTGGCTGTGAGGCAGGGACGAGGCGCGATTAACTTGCAGACAGTGTATTTGTTTCTTGGTACGTCGTCGAAGTGGCTGGGAAGCGGAAAACGAAAATATGTTAGTTTTTGCTGTAAAGGTAAGACTGTGGAGTTCATTAGTTTGTGTGAAGACTGATGTGCATGAGAGAAGTTAGACAAATGACAAATCAGATCACCCCTGGCTAAGGCTGGTTTTGCAGCTGTCGGGGAAACCCGAACGGAGACATACCGAGTCGCTAGAACATTGTTTTACAGCGACGCGGATTGGTCGGTACGCGACCCGCTCCGCGTAGAACCCGTACAATGTATCGTACTACTCCCTCGTTTCAGTGCACTGCGGGCGCTACCCGTACGGGTTCTCCCAAACAGCTGTGAAACCAGCCTATAATTAGGACCAACCAATTCTATTTTATATCTAGCCTGTACTTGAAAGTAAGTTTCCAAACAAAATTACTCCACAAATTTTTACCGGCATTTTTTCAAATACACGTACATATTTTTTAACTCATTACAAAATCAATACTTACTGGTCTTGCATAGCTTTTCTTTTAATTTCTTTCTTTGTATTTACCTGTACACGGTCCCTCCACCGGCTTCCAGCTGTTCCTTGAGGCGCTCCTTGTTGAAGGGTCGGTCGCAGAACTCCAGGTCTTCAGTGTCTGTGCCGGCTACTGAGGAGGTTGTCTCGCCATCTTCTTCAGAAGAGTAGTGGCGGGTTTCAGCGCTTTGGGTGGCCTTGAAAATAAAGGAACAAGACTTTGTAAAACAAAAAGTTATCGTAACTAAAAGCAAGTGTAATATTACTTAAAACAATCTAGTGTTACCTTCAGATTATTTCTAAATTACGTGTCTCTGATCATTTAATTATAGTTTTTTTTTGCAACCATGCTCGAAACCATCTATTGGTTTTTTAAACATGCTGTTCCATTATGTAAAAATTGAAGTTTAGTTTTATATGCCCACAGTTGCGTTTTATCTTTGACCTTTGACCCCAGTCTCGTCGTTTTTCCAGAGAGAGTTCCCACTTTATGTTCATAGCAACATATTATATCCAAGTTGCAAACACCCATTATAGTGTTCAAATGCAAAGCATTTTTTTTTTCACTTAACTGTCAAGGAGTTGGTCAGTTAGTCAGAAAGTTGAAGCTACTAATAGTTGCTTATTCCAAAACTTAGATCTCTATGGAGAAGAATGGGCAAGAAACTCCATTTCTTATTTTGCTGTGCCCGAAAGGGTCCATAATGATCTAATTATAAGTTTACCATCTGAGAATACCCACATGTGGATAATCATCGGCAATAAAAGTATTCTGGTATTTTTAGGGAATAAAAATTTTTAGGTTATTTCCTAGAATCATTAAATTTAGCAAGAAGCCGGGTATCACAGCACAGAAAAAAGTACGAACATTGATATTTTTTTATAACAATTAACCCTTCACTGTCTGTTGTCTGACACACACTTGGTCGGTTTTTTTTTAATAATGTTACCTTATCAGTCGTAGCAGCGGTACGCGTCCGTCGAGGCGTCTCAGTACAGGTCAACAAGAAGTGCAGTCCCGCAAACAGTTTGGAATCCGGTCCCGGTATCGGTCCCATTTTAGATACCGTGTCTTCATCGTTCTCAAACTTAGTCAGTTTGGAGTTCTTCTTGCCAATGTTCTGTTTCGAAGCGCCTTTTAGCTGCAATGGTCCGGCTGGGGAGAGGTAATGTTAAGTAATTTTGTGACTTATTTCTTGGAGGGTAAGTAAGATTATTGATTGAAACGAAATACCGATTAACTTCACAGCTGCATATTGTTTTTGTTTTTTGGGTCTTAGATTTCTTCATGTTGTGTCAGTGACACTGCTGACAAACGGGTGAGTTATATAGATGATGAACATACAAAGGGCAATACTACAATCACTGTTAGGACTTCTAAGACAGCGTTGGCACCATATAGGGGCCGCAGTACCTGCGACGAAGATCGTCGTAGGCACCTGTGTTCTGAGTTACGCTGTAATCGATTTGAGCGTGTAAACACCCGTTCCGAATTAGCGTGATCGCGATAACGATGTCCCGTAAATCGTCATAGATGACGTCATGACGTGCGCCATCTAGCGATTACGCTGACCATGCCCTAAATTAATATCATTTGTTTTGAGTCGCATCATATCTATACACTACCGTCACATTTTCAAAATCTAATCATTTCAAAATTTTCAAACCTTCGCCACCTTACCAAAGAAGGAATTTGTGGTATATATGTATACAAAGAAATATTATATGTTACAAGTTTTGACTTTGAGCGACCGCTGTGAGCACTACGAGTGTTCCGAATTGTTGACAGCCCTCAGCTGTCATAATCGGGATATCTAAACCGGAACGCAAATAATTGATGTGAGCGCTGTGAGCGATTATGGCTTAATTCAGAAAGCGGCCAGAGAAGTTTCACATTACGGTGTCCAGTCGGTGTGTCAAAAATGCGCTCTACCAAAACGATGCCATTTTTACGGTAGACAGTGTATTCATGACGTCATTCGACGCTATATTGCTGCCGCTATACTTGTGGTAGCACCAACGTCTTAGGAGCCCCTAGCTTTAGTGCAGATGCATATATTATAGAGGTATGAAGAACAGGGTGTAAAGTTCACTAATTCTCCATAGAAAAGAGAGGACCTTCCGAACAGACAGGTGTTGTCTGGTGGGCAACTGCCCGACGATTGATGTCAGGACGTAGTATACATGCCGGTCGCGCAGTAAACCCTGCTTGCGCGATGCATGATTTTGATTTCCGCATGTGGCGATTTGGATGGCTGCCACACATACAAAACGGTATGACCTAGTTGGCTAACACCCAAAAATCGTGTATTGTATATTTAGGTAGGTTAGAGGATTTTTATAACTGGGAGAACGATGGAAGAATTGAAAATCACATTTGGGAAATTAAGATTAATTATGATTTTCTTTATGATTCATGTAAATTTAATAAAAAAATAATTTAATAATAAACTTGTTTCTCACTTATGCTCTCACCTTTAACGCCGTCAATCTTCCGGGGCGTGCGTTGTACCTCGGGCTCCACCCCGGCCACCTCTTCCAGTCTGACCGGCGGGGCCGAGTTGCTACTCTCACTAATTTCACTGCTCTCGCTCGCCAAGCGTTTGCGACCAATCGGTGTGCTCTTGGTTTTTGCACCTAAGATAAGGAATTCAGCTTATTTAACTACATTGATCGAAAACTAGTGTGTTTTCTGTATGGCCCCTAAATTTTTTAATAATCTCCCAAATAGTTGGAAGGAGGTTAATGTCTGGCAATTAAAAAATAAATTAAAGATACTGCTAGAAGGGAAAGCATACTACAGTATTCTAGAATTTCTTAATGACAACATGTAACACCGTGTAGTAACCAATATTATCAATACATCTTTGACATAATCTACATAAAGCAACATATTATTGCTGTGATGATAATTTTAATTAACATATTATAATAATTTTTACGGCACTTTGACCATATATTTAATTTATTTGTTTTCAAAATTGAATTTTACTAATTTGTACTCCCACTAAGGCCAGGCCAAACATGACTGATCTTAAATTATAATGTAATTAAATAACTTGCATGCTCTGTATGTGTACTCATGTTTCCTCAAATAAATAATCTTGAATCTTCACCTTTCGTATGACGGGCTACATCGCGTACCTACATCAACCGCTGTCTGCCGCGGCATAAGGTACGCGCTCCGGCAGTCTACTGTAACTTATATTGGAGCGTTGATCTACGTTCGATACGACAGGTTAAAGATAACTTTTATTTTTTTATTCAGGTAACGCCCTATTACACCACCTCAATGTCAAATAATTTATTTCAAGTAGGCACTTTTGAACGTCAGAATTTACAAAAAAATTGATTGTAGTCGCCTCTTCCATAAGGCAGGTGATTTTATACAAATTCTGTTAATTTTTTTAATTTATTTGGTGAATCTTGAGCTATTAGGAACTTAGAACATTGTGAATCTGCCTAGCCTTTTCCCAACTATGTTGGGGTCGGCTTCCAGTCTAACCGAATGCAGTTGAATACCAGTATTTTACATGGAGCGACTGCCTGTCTGACCTCCACAACCCGGTAACTGGGTAATACGATACCCCTTGGTAAGACTAGTTGTCAGACTTTCGGGCTTCTGACGACCCGTAATGACTGTCAAAGATCCACGAATGACAGCCGAGACCATCGGCTTAACTTGCTTTCCGAGGCACCGAGAAGTCTCATTATGTAAAGATGGTCACCCATCCACAGACCAACCCCGGCAAGCGTAGCTTAACCTGATGGATCGATCCGTGCGGCTGTTATTACTTAGCCACGAGCTCGGAACGTTAGGACATTGTGAAGTAATATATGAATACATGCACGTGAACAAATAGTTACTTATTGATAGTACAGCAGGATAAGAAAGGCATATATATAAGATCAATAACTGATAAATGCTATTGTAATGTTTACCTACACAATATTTGTATATCACCCACTTGAAAACGAACTCCAATAAATGATACCAAGGTCTCTTCAAATTGATGATATTTACATTTAAACAAATATCATCTTTATTATAGTGTAATTTAAGCTGATTTCAGTTACACAGTTACGGTTGTAGCGTAGGTAAACTAAAATTTAATATTTATGTGAAGGTACTAAGGTTATTTTTACAAAAACTCATATTTGTTTACATGTTTGGAAACTAATTCGCGAACGCTCATTAGTTATGTTACTACCACTTTGTTGTCATGTCAATGCTATCAACTTATCTTAGTTTTCTTGACCTGGAGCAATGCTTATCTAAATATCTATTAATAGGTAGAACTTAACCTTAGGGGAACATTATTTTACCTTATGATGGATATCTACTGAATACGATGTCAAAAAGTGGTAATGTTTATAAAAACAGGTTTGGTTAACTTGTACTGTATGTCTGAACCTTGGCCGAGTCATTCAGAAGAAATTTTTGTAACTTTTTCTGACTGTATTTCTTAAACAACAATTTAATTTTATAAATAAATAAATAAAGAATATTGAAATCCACTTAAACTCGTTTAAATATTATTTCCCAATGAATGGAATGATTATATTTGCTTTATGATTAGTACTGATAATTAATTTATACTAAAGAATATTCTGAAAAATACTTCACCTATTGAGACAAATAAAACCCCAAATATTAAAAAAGTAGCCGCCCGAACAGGGACTTGAACCCTGGACCCTTGGATTAAAAGTCCAATGCTCTACCGACTGAGCTATCCGGGCCGTAGCAAGAATGCTGAAATAGCAGTTTATATTGAACAGAAAATAAATAAGAAAAACTGAACTGTTTCGCCTGTTGTTGGTCTAGTGGTATCGAGCGCGACTACTAAGCGTAGAGTCTTAGATTCGATCCCCACTTCAGACAAAGTTTTTTTTTTCGATTATGTTTGTCTAATGGAATTTACCGTTTTTTTTTCTTTTTGTCTGGCTTTATGCCTGCACCTTTAGCATGGCCACAATAGAAACATGTTTTGTCGAAGGAAGAATAGACAAATTGTCAGATAAACAATCGCAATCTGTCATTTTGTCTATTCTTCCGTCGACAAAACCCGTTTCTATGGTTGTTAGGCTACGCGTGCTGGTTTATAACAATAGGCACACCTTTTACATGCTCTATTATAGCACATGGGACTTAATTCTGCGAAAAGGGTGTACTTTCTGTCCTGTGCTCGTAATTATAGATCTGTTTTGTTTTAGATACTAAGTATCATTTATTGGAGTTAATTCATATTTTGTACAGTCGCGATTCTATGACAAAAAAACCAATGTTTGACTCTTTACACCTCTGTGTACCATTCATGTGTGATGTTAATAATAATAATGTTTATTTTTGCCAAAAAGAGGGCTTTATATTATTTATTTATTTATAGTTAATTAAAACGGTACACCAATTACATTAATTAACATAGAAACATAAAAAAAATATTCACAATTTTGTTGTATATAATTTAATTAAGCTAACATGGAAAAGTGGACTCCCTTGCATACTTTCTCTCACAGAACACCAGACATATACGTATAATTTTATATTTCCTTATAGTCTTCATTATTAGCTTGGTTTACATTTTTTAAATACTACGCGTAGGAAGTACTTTGCTTATGAATTCCACTAGGACGAGCCTGTCTCGTGAGTTCCTTGGGTGGTATTGCCATATGAAAATGCGATGTTATGTGTTTCCTTTTTTACCTGAAATACCAGATGTGGATGCTTTAGGACTCTTTGGTGAGGTGACACGTTTGCGCGCGCTGGAACTGCCCTTATCTCGGCTGCGAGCGCTGCGAGGACCCTGTAATCAAGCAAAATAATTATTTTATAGAGAACCGATATGACAGCCCATATGCCTCATTTATATTTAGCCCCTGCCACTGCTCCTCGCGCTGCCGGCAATAATTCCCTAAATACTGCCGTACAGTTCGCGTCAAATAACTTTGCCGCTCTGAAGTTAGGTTGCGCTTGCGCGCTGGCATGCGCGCCACTGTTTTATAAGGAAGATTGACTACTGCGCAGTGATTTGTAGCCTACTTCAGAGCGGCAAAGTTATTTGACGGGAACTCTAGCAGGATCGAGATAACTATCATGTTTATAACATTATCGTCCTGCCCACTTCCCTGCTCACTGCCTTGGAAGTGAGCTGAGTGTAAATGGGGTAATAGATTTAAGGCAGGTTTAAACGAACCCAGTAATTCGACAGTACAGTAAGTCAGTCCAGCGCTGATTTGAAACTGGGGTCGTATAGACACTCGTAACAATTTCAACCCAGTACAGTGCTCCGTCCTCAAGTCAGTCCACTTGATTAACCTACCCGTCTATTTTCGGGCAAAGTAGGTTCTGAGTTACTGCCGATCTCGTCTACATGAACCCGCTGACTGGGTCCAAAATTCCGAGTTACAGGGTCCAGTCACTTCCATCGTATAAACTCACGCATTAGACGATTACGCAAGATAGTATAACAGGTTGGCAAAGTATAAGTTTTCGTCAGATAGAGTTGAATTCATTAAAATTAATTAATAGAATTAATAAATATTGTAATTTGTTATAGAGCAAAAACCTTTACAATCCTACAAGGATTTTTTGGCGCTTGAGAGGAGTTGTTGGCAAACATTTTATTATTTATTTTTTATTGTTAAATGGGCCTGCTCTTGACCTCGATGATGGCCTAATGAGGTCTACGATGGAATGAGCGTGGCCAGATGCTTGTTCATTATAGCTTTGAAGGCAGACGGGTTATATGTGCAAGATGACAAAGACACTGGCACCATTCCACACTTTGGCTGTGCGCATAATAAATGTGGATGTGAAGCGCTAGGTAAGACTGGTCCGGATACCAACCAAGTGCGGATGATACCCTGCAGTTACTCTGTTTCTATAATTATTCGAAATTTATGAATATTTGTACCTGTATAATATTATCGAGGTCCAGTTCTCTGTTGGCCCGGCGCCGAGGCGTGGAGGGCGCAGAGGGAGAGCGAGTGCGCGCGGATTCTTTGAGCGAGCGTGCTTGGTCTTCAGTCAGATATAGCTCGCTAGCTGTTACCATTACTAGGGTGTCGCTGGAAGAAAAATAGGTTTTTATTATACATCGGTCTTAAACATAAAACGGTATTGTTTGAGAATATGTTTAAAAACTACTCGCGAAGTTGCTTCGACGAAGTACTGGGGCCTAAAAGGCCACTTAAGCAACTCTGCTAAAACCGATTCATTTCCTCCAATATGGCAATATTTACACCAAACATGATTCAGATATGAATGGTGACACATAAATAACAAATAATAATACCAGCCTGTTACTGTCCCACTGCAGGGCAAAGGCCTCTTCTCATATAGAGAAGGCACGAGCATTGATCACCACGCTTGCTCAAGACAGGTTGGTGATTTCAGACTTATATTAACTATAAGTCCAGGTTTCCTCACGATGTTTTTCCTTCACCGATGTCAGTAATGTCCAAGATAAACTCAGAAAGTACATATGAATTGAAAAAGTCACATTGGTACTTGCCCAGATTTGAACCCACAACCTCGTACATGAGAGGCGAGGCCTTAACCACTCGGCCATCACGACACGTCACACATACACACACACCACTCATACGTCGGTGACATATAATAGCTGAATAATATCTCAATTCAATTCAATCATATTTGGTGTAAATATTGCCATATTGGAGGAAATGAATCGCTTTTAGCAGAATTGCTAAAGTGGCCGTTTTAGGCCCCCTGGTTGAAATTCACCGAATTCCGAAGTACGTCACTATACACTCTTGCAAACAAAAAAACCTCGCCCTCGCACAAAAACCGACAACGATCGGAAGTCGCCCAACGCGAGCCGACGTTGCACGAAGCGAACTGAAGTGAACCGAGTAAATTCGATTCAGTTACAACTGCTAAATCTGAAGTCATCATTCTCTTGCCAATATGCCAATTTATTTGGGTTTGGAGCAGTATATCTCAAACTAATAACCAGAATAAAAGTTACATTATCAGGTTTCACACAATTCTAAGGCTCAGTTGCACCACAAATCACGTAATGCGTTTAGTGCTGAAGGTACTCGTAATATTATAAATCCGAAAGTGAGTTTGTTTGCTTGTTTGTTTGTTACGCTTTCACGCTAAAACGGCTGAACGGATTTGGTGGAAATTTGGATGGGTAGTCCATGACCTGGGTTAGGACGTAGGATATTTTTTATCCCGATACCGAGGGGTGAATCTAGTTGTTTATAAAATCGAGTAAAAGTAACATGTGTCTAATATATTTTTCTCAAATTTCATTAGAAAGGATTGTCTACTACATGCGAAATTGAAACTTAAGACATAAAGTAACTCACCCATCAGTAGTACATTTGTAGGTCACAGTCCCACTATCATTCTCCTCAACACCAAGTACCAATCCAGGTTCATAATTCTGCTCCTCATCAACCATAGCATACACCGACTGACCCTCCAAAGGTAATGTCTTCATATCACCGAAAATTATGAAATCGTCCAACAACACCTTGCTTTGGCCATCGTCGAATTTGATCAAATATTTGTTTGGCTCAGTTATCTCCAACACTTTGCCTGAATAATAACGTTTGTCCACCCATTTGGCCAACACCACTGTATCTGGAGCAAATCCTGGGTATTCGGACTTGACGACTGCTTTTTCTACTGGAGTCGCCGGTCGTGGTGACGTTGGCCGTCGTTTCGTCTTCAATTTGCTCACAGATTTTGGCGTAGCAACCAAAGATGATAGAGGTTTCTCATCTTTGGGAGACTTTACTGGCGAATCCTTCCCGTTTTCGCCGTTAGTTGGCACCATTTCGGGAGAGTTCATTCCGTGCATGTATTCCGGTTCTTCAGGCTGGGTTGGCAGCAACGCTCGCTTAGTTTTCCCGGCTATATGCCGTCGACCACGCACGCGAGTCTTTTTCAACGAGCTCTTTGGCGTCGCCTTATCGCATTTGTTCACTTCCTCTGGACTAGCATTCCCGTTACTCACGACACTATCATTGGAAACAGATGTTTGAATACCGACGGACACTTTATCATCACTCAGACCCTCATCTACTGAAGTCTCTCGGATATGCGAGAATATGTCTTGTAGCTTCTTCATTAAGGCTTCATATCCCTTGACTGATGTTGTTGGGTTGGAGATTGATTTTCGCGGCGGTTGAGGTACGACGAATGCTCCGTCACTTGTTCGGTTGCTAGATGTTGACGTCGAACTAACTGTGGATGCGAAAGAGGTTCTATTCGGCAAATTGATCATGCCGCCACTGGTAACGCTTGACGGAGAATTACTGACAGACACATCAGCCATGTACGGATCTATCGTGAACCTTTTAGAAATCCTCTGGTATTCCCGACACATGTCCATACCGAGATCATTATCTGTTCGCACGACGTAAAGAGACAGAAATTCGTTATCTTCGTTATGACTGATATGGACGTCAAACACTGGTATTTGCGGCGTGTTGATTGGCAAAGAATGACCGTTCGCAAGTGGCGAAATCGTCGACGGAGTAGCATTGTTGCTGGACCGGAAAGAATCATTCTTCCCTCTCTTGGTCTTAATAGAGTTAAGTTTCGTCATATCGGGAGTACTGTCACTGTCCTCACTATTTATCTTGCCTTCCACAATCTCAGAGGGAGTAGATGAGTCTCCATTGGAAAGTTTCGAGATCAATTTGGATGTGACAGTTGGCATAATGTGTTCTGGGCTCTCCAAGTTAAGCGACCCGACACTATCAGTGCTTTCCTGGTCTGTAGTCTTCTCAATATGACATTCCTTTGATTTTTGTTGCGAGAAGTTGCCCTGATCTGAGTATTTGTACCCTTCGCTTCGAGTTTCACTTATTTTTCCAGGATTAAGTTCTTCGTTCCTGTTCCTAACAAGCACTGGGTCGCTGTTGCTCGGAGTTTTTGCTTTATCGCCATTTTCTGCGCTTTCGGGAGTCGGTGAAAGTTCAAGATGAAAACCTTGAGAGTCATCCAACTCCGAATTTTCCTCGGCAATTGTCTGTGGTACTTTCAGGGGCGGTATTTCTGCGACGAACTCTATGCTGGGTCGCGAGCTCGAACTATCAGAGACAACTAGGACTTCCTTTGGCTCATCTTTGGCCAGTTCTATTTGTACTTTGCGCGGTGTTTTTCTGGACTTGGTCATGTCGACGCTGGCTGGTCGGGATTTCGGTGTCTTTGGCGTTTTGGGTTTGGATATTTCAGCGCTATTGGACCTTTTAAGTCTCCTAGGGCTTGACCGGACGGGAGTACGAACGCGGGAGGTCGATGGAAGTTCCAAATCTTCGAGCTTCCGTTTGGTTGCGCTCGTAATCTCGGACACTTCATTGTCCAGCGATTGGGTGGATACGGCGAATTCATCGTCGGTCAGTTCTAGCTTTTGGATCTTCGCGCTGCTGTCTGAAGGGTCGTCTGACAGTTTTCTTTTAGGTTGGGCGGTTGGTTCTTCTGTAATTTATTTAAAGTTTTGTTTAGCATTTATTTATTTACCCATTTATGTACACACACATAGAAACAGACAAGAAAAGTTTGTTAACGACCATTTAATTTTTACAAACCTACCTTTTGTATCTGACGAAATAACGTTGACGTCGTCAGTTCCACTGCTAATAGTCTGAAAATGTAAAAATATACCGAATGAAACAAAAGGTTTCAGAAGCTACATGTCTACATTTATAATAGTTGTTTTGTACGCCACAAAAATTATAATCCAGACATTTATTTGAGTAAAATTTTTCACACTACGGCGAGCCGACATGACGTGCAAAAAGCCTTTACTAGGCAGAATATATTTTTATTTTTAAAATAAATTAAAACAAACCACAATGTCATCATCAGGCTCGTAAACAGGACTATCCGGAAACAGATTTTGAGAATCATCCTTATTTTCTTTAGTCCCCAAACTGTCTCCTGCAGCATTCACAAGAGGCACTTGAGGGGTTGGTTCTGAAATATTAACAATTTTCAAAATTATTTAATGCCAATTATTTTATTTATTTAATATATTTATTAATTTAATTTATTAGTAGAACTATGAAATGATTGATGGGTCTGAAACATTGAACACAAATGAAAAAATATTTTAACAGCAATTTTTATTTCTTGGCTTATCATATAAGTTCCATAATTAACTCAAAAGGAATAATAAATCTTCAATGAACATTAGATTTTTCTTAGTAACTAGGCTGATATTTAAATTACATTCAAGTTTGTAATCACATTAATATTCTAAAATAAATTATACTTTGTTTATTCTTATTTTTGTACATATAAAATTGGATACATGAAAAATACCATTTCTATATTTAAATAAGGAAACGGTTGGTCAAAAAAGTACAAGTGGTTTAACGGACTTGCTAGTCGCTATCAAGGATACAGCACTCAAGAGGCCCATAATTTTAAAAGTTATTCAATACAACTCTTGTCTAGGCTAAACTAGTTCCTATATGAACATGTTGCAACTTGTCTGCAAACGGACCCAATGGAAGTGTTATGTGACCCGGTCTGTGTTCAAGGTCCCTGTTAATGACTATTTAGAGCTTAAATGTGGAACGGGTGAATTATTTTGTTTTCTTTTTTAATCATGTTCATATTAGGGACAGTACATTTAAATATTGCCATCTACAGGTAATTAATTCTATTTCAACAATCTTATATCAATCTATCATCCATTTGAAATAAGATTAGAAATTTTTTGTTTACAGTCCGTTCTGCAAATACATAATAAATTATTTTTAATCAATTTAAGTACATAAGATTTTAATGGAATCAATCATTTTAATTAATTTTATTTAAGTTCCATTAGATTTTATCAAATTAGTTATTTATGTTTAAATTTGTATTTTTAACAGCAAGACATTTAAAGGATGCTAGTGTTCTACCAACACTAAATACGGTTAATTGTGACTTGCATCAATGTATGTGGGTTACTGTACCTATATGAAATATTAATAAGTGAAAGCCTTCTATGAATTTCTGATAGATAGTAACAATTCTACGCAGAAATACAAAACTTTTTTGTTATACCCTATTTATATAAATAGCATTTCATAAAAGAAAATCCAAATCTATGATACAGAACTGGCACAATGAGTCCAACTTTCATTATAACCTAAAAAAAAAAGATAAACCACAAATGAAATTGGTTTAGATATACGCATAATATCTCGAAACATTCATATGACACCAATATATACTGCCATTTCTTAGAAGAAACAACAAAAGCGCAGTTATAAGGAAATGTATTTGTAACTCAAAAATAGATACAAAACCGTATTGATGTTTGGATTATAACCCGACCAAGGAAAATAGGTCGATACCAGGGCATGTAATAATTATGTTAATCTAAGAATTTTGCTAATTTTATGATTATCCTCGGATACAGACTAAGAGACTCTATCAAAACTATTATATTGGTATATAAATTTCATTTACAGTCGATAGTAATTGCGAAAATATACGATAATTCTTATTGGATTGAAAGTTACATGACGGCATTTTAATTTCGGTCGGGTTATACGAACGAACGTCAAACATGAGCGTGAAAATAATAGTCAATTACTGAATGAATACTACCGTTACCTGACTCTGGTAGGTTACACTCCATTTCAACGATTGTATCCTTGCTTTCTTCCATATTTTATTCAATCAAAAACAAGTAATTGATCCAAAAGTGGCGCGAGTTAACACCGTAACATCTGTCACTTAGATTACGATGAATCTCCAAACATTTCTAAGTAGTTAAATAAATATAGATATAACACAATGGAATAACTGTAACTAATATACGTTGAGATTACAACAAAACGCGGGAAACTACTTGGAAAATTATATTTTTGTAAATTTTGCGAACAAACCGACATAAGCAGACCGCTCGCTTGTTGATCCGGCCTGAGTTGCCAGACTGCGATCTCATAAAATATCTACCAATTTACCAAAACAGTTAATTATGTAATTTGCGTTCTTTCCTGGCAGAGAAAGTAAAAATAACTTAAAAAGAATAGTTAGGTTTTATTTGAAAGTACGTTTTTTATTTTAATTATTTGCTGTTAGTACTTTAGGTTTAAAAATCCTACATAGAACAGTAGCAACACCAAAATGTTCGATTTGGAAAAACAATATAAGAGCGCGAAAACGCAAAATGGTTTACATTTTCGCTTATTTTTTGAAGCGCTTACGAAAATGGCATCGAGCGGCAGGGCTACTCGTCTTCTAAAAGCAATGGATCTTCTAGCGAAGAAGACTAATTTTGATTATGGTACTGTTCTCAGCAAGGTACGTTATTTTTATTTTATTTATTCTTTCAATAAAATATAGGTACATAATAAAATTGATGATACGAGCTATTGTTTTTTTAAATAAAATTAAATGTTTTCATGCACGTTATTCATTAGGCCATGTTATAAGTAAACCACAAGTTTTCGTAGATACCATTTTTTTTTTATATCGGCCTTGATGAATTAAGTGGATATAATATTTCTGTTGAGCATCGTCAGGATTGGCGGTATGGGAGTTTCTTCATTACTTTACTTGACATTTATTTTCCAAGTATATTTTTATCAACTGCGCTGGTTCTTGTGCTTGTTTTTACAAATCTGATTATGGATACCCATTAGCTGAAATAACTTTCGATTCAGACGTGTTCGATAGTGTCTGTAGGTGCTTACACCGTAAAATGCTCGATTCTTTTTCTTATTAATTTCGATGCAGTAACTATCAAAATTAATAAGTAAACGCCATATCTTGCAAAAATAAAAAGCATGATAAAACAATCAATGTGCTTATTTTCTTGTTGTTTATAATACTTAGTGCTAGCATGCAGCAAGTCGATTTTAATAATAGGTTGCTAAAAGAGACGAATGTATTTTGTTACTATTATGTGCCTACCTAATAAAAATACCAAGATAGTACTTACATACAGTTTATTATGGGTAACTTAGTAACTACTAAAAAACGCCGAGCATCGTTACCTTTTGATCTGATGGCATTGTGTTTGTTTTCTTCACATTGGGATTTAATGACACTGATACTGATCGTAAAATGATGCAATTTAGGCAAGTAGTTAAGTACCACTTTTTTTTTAACACTGTTAGTTTAACATCGTTAGTGTACGTTTTGTCATAAAGTACGTATACGCTGTAGGATTAGATTTGCAGCTGCATGTGCTTCTACAAATAGCTGGTAGTGTAGCTGCATCTTTAATGAGGTATTTTAACTAGTAATATTATTTTAACCGCCATTTTAATTAATCGCAGCATTATACGGGATGTCAGGGACATCGACGCGAAGCCAGTTACCATGGATTCAGAACATGACTCTGAACCCCCCTGCGTTGAAATTTTTCGTCGGTTATAAAAATAAAAATAAACCGGCCAAGTGCGTGTCGGACCACGCACAATGAAGGGTTCCGTAGTTGGGATGAATATATCACAAGAACAAACTTAACATTGCAGTTGAAAAACATGTTCTCCCATACGAAATGTATGGGAGATCATGTTTTTCAAACTGCAAATTTAAGTTGGTTGATTATTTCTCGTTAACCTGTACAGCCTACTTAGCTCTGATAGTTTTCCTTTTAATTTCGTTATATATACTACTGCTGTGAATTTTTTCACAAGTCCAAGTACAACCATTTATGTAATAGGAGGGCGGGGACACACACACTTGACTCTAACAAAAAAAATCAGTTAAAAAATTAATATTTCGCAAACGGATCCCTGAATCCAAAAATGGTATGGACAAACTAGCAATATTTTTGAAAGACCTTTTTAACGATACGACAGACGGACATGGCGAAACTATAAGGGTTCCTTGTTTACTACTCAACCCTAAAAACAGCTGCTCCATACATTTTGACCGCGTAAGTGTTGCACTTTTCTATGAAACAGCAGATTTTTTTAAATAACCGACGAAAAATTTCAACGCAGGGGGTTCAGAATCATGTACTGAATCCATGGTAGCCGGCTTCGCGTCGATGTCCCGGACACCCCGTATGGTATTATGACTATCGTTTGTGTCTTATGAGACTTAAATTCAGCAAAAAATTAACTAAAATCACATCATACATTGGTTTTTCGATTGGGTTTTTGTTGAAAGTTAGTAAAATAAACTATTAATTAATTCACTCAAGTACTTATTAATGCATAAGTTAACTAAAATAAAGAATAAATAATGATGGCAATTTATTTTGAAGAACCAAAAATTATGTAATTTTTTGATTAATGACTAAAATGTACTTTATGAAGTCTGTTATGTAAATACATAATGGTAGACAATTATGTATTTACATAACAGACTTCATAAAGTACAATTTAGTAATTAATCAAAAACTTACATCATTTTTGGTTCTTAATTAATACTGTCTAGCAGTTACCGGATATGTACCTACTGATCATAGTTTATCGCTGTAATTTAATAGATCACGTTGTTTTAAACATACAGTGTAAGTACGATGTATGCAATAGAACGAGAAAAACTTGTGTACAATGCTTTTCTCTACACTCAAGCATGATTCACTACTACCCCAATATGCCATTGGTCCCAAATTATATCAATATATCGACCTTAGATCCAATACACTACACAATAAAACAACACAATAATGCAATACACGGTACAATTTTTATTTTTAGGTAAAATTGCAATCTTTCTCAAATGGGACGTTTCAAGGCACATTTATTGTGGACAAAACTATGTGCAACATGGCAGGATCACTACATGGAGGATACATTGCGTCTGTGACCGACGTGTTATCGTTCTACACACTGGTCAGCAACACTAATGCCAGATTGTGCTGGACCACCAACATGAATGTCAAGTAGGTGGTTGTACTTATTTGTACTTCTCATACTAAACTTTTGTTTTAACATTATGGCCTAAGAAAAAAGTTTTATCTCGTTGTAACATATAACAAGTAGAAAACGCAAGTAGCATAATCTGTTTGTGGACGGTCACCCAAAAAAACGCTACCAACCTTTTGTCTTGTTATTGAATTGGGTTCCCTACTTGAAATCGAATAACGTAAGAACGAATAATACTTGCTCGAAAACGTTAACTCGATAGTACTTGAAATCGATAAATGATGAGCGCGACAGTTCACTGGCTCGATACATCAAAATCTCGAATAACTACTCGTATAAGCTCGAATGATCGGCAGCGCGAAGCCCATTATCTTGAAAGATCATTTCTCGAACGACCATTTAATCCATTTACAGAATAGTTTTAAGGATTTTTATTTGAGTACAATTTATTGAAACAATTAAGCGTAGAAATATAAATCAACTATAATCATGAAAAACAATGATGGTAAAAAAATAACGTTAAAAATTCCTAGTTATTTTACCAAATAGGTAGGAAGTAGGTAAACTTGTGTACGTACGAAATATGGAATAAATGTTATAAGTTTTTTTTTTTAAACATCGAAGTATCATTTGGTATGATTTGCAATACGTCTCAAGAATTCGAGTAAACCCATTTTCCCTTTACTTTCATATAACCTGACGGAAAAGACAAATACAGGGTGACAGGAACATCGACGCGAAAACTTTTACCATGGATTCAGTACATGATTCTGAACCCAAGGGCACGATTCTTTGAAAATCACCCTCACCGACAATGCCATGAATAGAGTACAACTGTTTCAATAATTGTGGGTAACTCTGAAAAGTTCCGTACATTAACCATACTTCAGATATAAAATAAAAAAACTTATGAACACTTATTTCATATTTCGTACAAGACTAGTTTGCTTCCTATTTATTTGGTAAAATAACTAGGTAAGTATTTGTAACGTTATTTTTTACCATCATTATTTTTCATTATTATAGTTGATTTATATTTCTACGCTAAATTAAGCTACTCCAATGTACCCTCCCTGTATTTTAGACTAGACATAATACTATATGAGCTCATATAATTTGTTTGGATTATTTTGTTTGACTGTAATTGTTGTTGACATAATCTACTCATTAAAATGTTTTTATTTTATGAGTTGTATTGCAATTTGTGGTAATGTAAATTATTTTAGCATAAGCACTATTATATAGAATCAAGTTTTTCCAACTGAACAGACAGCTGTGCTGCTGGGGAGTTTGTTGCGCCACTTCTTCTTCCCAGCTTAAGCACTAGGAAGTGGTGAAGGGCGGGCGTTTTGGGGGACTGTCTTATGTAATTTTGACGTTCGAAAAGTGTTGATTCTCAGCCTAGTTTGAATAAATGACTTTTGATTTTACGCTATTGTTTCAATAAATTGTACTTACTCAAATAAAAATCCTTAAAACTATTCTGTAAATGGATTAAATGGTCGCTCGAGAAATTATGTTTCAAGATAATGGTCTTCGCGCTGCCGATCATTCGAGCTTATAGCTATTCGGGATTTTGATGCATCGAGGTAGTGAACTGCCGCGCTCATAATTTATAGATTTCAAGTACCTACTTACTATCTAGCAATTAATTAATTTCAAGTACCTACTATCGTTTTCGAGCAAGTATTATTCAATCTGACATCATTCGATTTCAAGTAGGGAACCCCATTGAATTCGGTTGAGTAAATTGTGAAAATTGGCAGTAGGTAACAAAATTCACCATTAAATCGCAACCAAAAGTTGTCCCTAAGTTTACCTCTGATTACATACTTGCTAATTTTTAATAAGGATAATATTTTAGAGCTGGCTTCTATTGAATCTCCGTAAATAAAATAATAATTTTTTGTCAACAGTTACGTCGGAGTAGCTGGCGATGGTGAAAAAGTAAATGTTGAAACCAAAACACTGACAAGTGGCAATTCTTCAGTAATAGAAACGTATTTCAGCAATGAACAAGGCAAGCTTTTGGCAAAAGGCACCACGTCGTTTCTGATCGGGAATGATAAATACCAGGGAATAATAAAAGATATTTTAGATTTTGATGTATACCAAAATTAAAAAAAAAAAAACAATAGATGGGTAGTATAATTTAAGTATCACTTTTACAATAAAATAAAAGTGAACTAGTTAAACTTAATGGTACATTTGGATTTTCATTAACTACTCATTTTAAAAGTATTTTTTGGTAAGTGCAACCCTGATAGAGCGCTATAGTTATTACTCTGAGGCGCTAATACAAGATTCTTTTGGCGCGTGGCCAAAATAAGAACTAACGCCGCCATCTTGTTTTTAATGTTTACCAACAGCGCCTCCCTGTCAACGTCATTCGACCGCCAAAAGATTCTTGTAGCAGTGTAAGTATCCCTAGGTTTCTAAAATCATAACCAGAATTTCATTACAAATATAATAGCTATCAGATATGCGCCCGCTCTTCACTGCAGAAGCACTGATAACTGACCAGCGATTCGATGCTCCGAAGATCACACATACATGTACAAGTGTACTGTACCTACTTCGGCCTGTGCTGCGGCGGTGCCCCACAGCACAAGTGGCGCACCAGTATTATAGAGTGCTCTGTGGGCGGGACTTACCTACCTATTTACGTTTATGGACACCAGCATGTTTGTTTTACCCAGTTGCGGAATCCAGATACAGCACTGCTGTTAAAAATTAATACATACCTACCCCAAGGAATACTTAGGTATAATATTGACAAGGCACATCTTATGTTTGTATTTCCATTTTCTCGCCGGCTAAAATACTGAGCGCACTGTGCCTAGACTTTACACAAGCGTGACCAACTTGAACCACCGCGTATAGCATACCCTAATCATTCAATAATGTAGGTACCCATTGCTGGGAATCAAATCACACAGGCCTCCTCTCTTCAAGAGACCGTATATACAAAGCCAGAATTTTATTTTGATCGATAGCTATAGATACATAATAATGTAGATACCCACACACGTTATTCCATTTTCGAAATTACCCACATAAGTCTTGTAATTTATTCGTAACTTGTTGACAATGTACAGCGGTAGTATTTTCGTTTTTGGCGCTAAAACATTTTACAAGGAAACGAGGCGGGATGCCATTTCTGCTTTGCCACTGGAGATGTCTTGGAAAATATTTTCGTGAGTTACTGACGACGAAGGTCGTATTTCTTAAGTTAACTTTTTGTGTTGTATTTTTTTTGGCATGCTTAAAGTTATTTATTGTTTATTTTTTGTATAAAAACTGTGTAAGTTAAAAATTAACATATGTGCTGCACTCGCGTGTTTAGTGGTCGCAAACGTGACTGTTGACTATGAGGCTTTGGGTTCGATTCCAGGGTTTTAAATAATCGAGATAGGAGTAGATAGTGTTTATTTTTATCTAACGAACTTTTATGAACACGCTAGGCCGCACGTCAGTGGTAAAAAACAGGTAAGTAGGTAGTTATAAAGCTGGCCTTTTATTCTATTGAAACTCCGTACTACCACAGTGTTTATACGTAACAGTATTATATTTTCATCGAAAACAGCCGAAAGGACGGGCTTGCTTATCTCAGATTCTCAGTGTGTATGCAACAGTCTCGAGTGCGCGGCAGTTACGCATGGACGCGGAAAGTTTATCTACAGAGCGGCCATAAGTAATTATTTCAAGGTCACTGCTGAGACATAATACTGCTACTTTATCATACTGTGATACTATGCTAGGCCACCTCAAGGTCAAAGTGTTACCGGCGACACAGTATAAATAAGTAACAGTATTTTCTCAAAAATGCTTGGAAATTCAAGCATTATTTTGATAACCTTCGAGAGAAATCGAAATTACTGTATTGGTCGAATACATGCGACCGCCTGGCAAGCAATGTTTGTATGAAAATCAATATCTGTTGTGTTTAGCGGCCGAATAAATTACTATGAAAATATATCTGTCGTGTTATTAAAAAACGGAACGAACTTTTTACTTCAACAACAACCAAGGAGGTAACTTATCAAAGATGGCCTCGTGAAAATGGTGACATACGTGAGGCACCATCACTGCCTGGTTGCGGCCAACCGCGACCAGGCAGTGATGGTGCCTCACGTATGTGTACATTTTCACGATCGTCCATCAATGCCCAGTCGCGACAGTAATGTACTATATACATTTATTATCTTCATAGAAAACGGCCGAAACTCGCTTCAAAATCTCAGTGTATATCCGTACGCAACAGTCTCGAGTGCGCCGCAGTTACGCACGGACGCGAAAGGTTTATCTACCGAGCAGCCGTAGGTAATTATTTCAAGGTCACTGCCGAGACATAATACTGTTGCTATTATACGGTGCCAATGACGTACATTGGAGTCACATAGGTAAGTATGTAACTGTCGAAATGTGATGACAGAATACAACAATGATTCAATTATTTTCCTGCATAGTTATTTGGACGACACATCACTACAAATTGCAGCCCGCACGTGCAAAACATGGGCGCAAATTATTTTAACGAACAAAAAACTAAGGAATCGACTCAACAAATTCGAACTGGCAATTAAACTGGGCTCAGAAAGCTTAGCAAAGTTTTACAGGAAAAATAAAAGAAAGCTGCGTAAGGAAAAGGGAAAAAATTATTTGCCGCTCGGCAGAACTATAGGTGGGTAATACAATTTTTTTCGCTGTTATAACACGATTCGTCCATTACTTAGGTACCTTTTAACGGTTTTTTTTTAATAGTCTGCAAAAAAGCAAGGTCTTGTTGACTTACGAAACCGCCATTTTGGATTTTTATATGTATGTGGGTCGCGTCGTTTCATAAGTATTTTGTTTTTTTTTCAGTTTGTGCTTCAGAGAAAATGTTAGTTAAATCCAAAAGAGGAGGAGAGGAATTTGCGGTTTACACAAAAAGGTTCAAACTTTACTAAACCACACCTAGCTACACATAATGAGATTGACTGCAATATCATGTTCACATTGACATTTAAGAACAAATCTTTAAATCGAATCTGGACATTAAACCGATAAGATCTTACTTACCTACTATCAAAATGTACTTACGAAAATACATTATCTAAAATATTTATCTCAGACTTTGAATTATGACCTTTTAGCTAAGAGCCGAGCTCAAACCAAACTGCAGTAGGTAGATACAGTCAAAGGTAAAAATACATGCACTTAGTGAAATATGGAGGAGCTCGTGCCTAAGTAATAACAGCCGTACCTACGGGTCGAGTTAAGCTACGCTTGTCGAGTCAGTCTGTGGATGGGTAAGCATTGATTACACACCAAGACTCCTCAGTGCCTCGGAAAGCACGATGAGCTATTGGTCCTGGCTGTCATTCATAGATCTTTGACAGTCGTTACGCAGTCAGAAGCCCGAAAATCTGACAACCAGTCTTACCAAGGGGTTAGTATCGTGCTACCCAGGAACTGGCTTGTGGAGGTCATCAGTTAAGAGGCAGTCGTTCCATGTAAAATGATGGTATCCGGTTAGACTGAAAGCCGTCCCCAATATAGTTGAGAAAAGGCTAGGTACAGCTTGGCAAAAACGAGCCTGGAAAAAATGAGGGTGCCACTATCGCCCTTAGGTCACGCTCACGTCGAATGGGATATAAATGTGCAACAAAAAACGCTGCTTGTAAGTGACTCAAATCAAAACCAACTAGCGCTTTTCGGCAAAATAGTGTTATCATCATTACATAGGTCTGCATCATGGTATAATAATATACTTCGCCAGGTATAGCATTCCGAGACACAGTGGTTCCGTGGCTGACACAAGTCTGCGTCATCACATCTGTGTTACCAGAAGTTTTTAATAATAACTCCCTAACCACCGTTATTACCTGTGTGAATCCGATAAAACAATGAGGTTTTAATTAACAATTACGTTGGTTTAAATTGAATTGTTTCGTTTGATTAGACAAACGAAATGACAATTTAAATGCTTTGTACATATTTTTTAACAGAATGGTGACTGAAAATCTTTCCTTAATTCGTGTTTTGTTGCAATAAAGTGGCAACTGGATAGTGACGTCAGTATGTGTCACTCCCGGAATGGCAGACCTTGTTTTATTCGACCATGGTCTGCATTAAGTAAAATATTTCGTTCCAAATGTCACCACGTCAGACTCTTATAAGTCGACCTGTAGATGATGACTTAGTGAAATAAAATAAAAAACCGGCCAAGTGCGTGTCGGACCACGCACAATGAAGGGTTCCGTAGTTGGGATGAATATATCACAAGAACAAACTTAACATTGCAGTTGAAAAACATGTTCTCCCATACGGAAAGTATGGGAGATCATGTTTTACAAACCGCAAATTGAAGTTGGTCGATTATTACTCGTTAACCTGTAGAGCCTACTTAGCTCTGATAGTTTTCCTTTTAATTTAGTTATATATACTACTGCTGTGAATTTTTTCACAAGTCCAAGTACAACCATTTATGTAGTAGGAGGGGGGGGGGACACACTTGACTCTAACAAAAAAAATCAGTAAAAAAAAAAATATTTCGCAAATGGATCCCTGAATCCAAAAATGGTATGGACAAACTCGCAATATTTTTGAAAGACCTTTCTAACGATATCCCACAACATGGGGTAGATGAGGAAAGAAAAACATCCCCACTTTACGTGTAGGGGACGTACCCTAAAAAAAAATTTTTTTCTTGATTTTATTTTACCACTTTGTCGGCATGATTAATATGTATACATATGCCAAATTACAGCTTTCTAGTACTAACCATCTCTGAGGTAAGCCGCGGACAGACAGACAGACAGACGGACAGACAGACAGACAGACAGACAGACAGACGAACATGGCGAAACTATAAGGGTTCCTTGTTTACTACGGAACTCTAAAAACGGGTTTATTGTTTATTGATTGCTGCTGTGTACTTATAGCATCTTCGCTAAAATACTTTTCCGATACTCTACGAGAAACTCGCTTAAGAATTTTCCTAAGTGTTCACATATTTTAGCCCCTTACTGTACATGTAGGGCGATACGATCCATACATTATCGTGTGAAGTAAATTGTAAAACATTTCATGTGTGAACCGACTCGACGTGATATACGAGTCACGGCGACGCTTGCGTATCCACGCACATTACATGGTGTGGAAATATCACCGAAATTTACATCAAAATACTTTATTTATTGGTGTTGCGAAGCTTTTGGAAATGAGAGCTGCATGTCTTCGTTAAGATGTTTTATTATAACTACTGCTGAAAAGAAAACAACTTTCATGTAGGAAACCAAAACTTCTTTAGGCAGTCCTTTGTTTAAATTGGTAAAACCTACATATGTATTTTTCACCCATACTTACCTACCTGCATGTCGATTCTGTAAAAATATCACCGTGAAAACTTGCGTGGAGTGAGCTGTCAGTGAAAACTCACTGATGCTAGGGATTGACCAAGCATTACATTTACAATCGTAATCGAGATTTAAATTATATTTTTTATGCTAATTCTATTGGACATTTTTTATTAAGTATTCTAAAGCTAGTATCTAAATGTCTAAACATTACATTATATACCCCCCTATATAGTAATGTTTAGTAAAATAACAAAGCAGATATCCAATCAGAAACTCAATTTTGTTTTATTCTATTTTGTTCCTAGACTAGTCCCTTAATATATATTATAGCCTGAGGCGCGACGCGTTACGCACGTAGGTGCCAACGCGTGCACCAACAATAAATAAAATAGAACGTACCTACATAGGTATTTACACGTTGCTGCTACTTACGTACTAAAGAAAATGCTCATCGACATAGTTTGTTATTATGAACCCATTGTTAACTTATATTATAAACGCAATCGAGTGTTAATAGTGTGTAATTTAACCCCACACAAACTATGTGGGAACCTACCTAAACGATGTAAGTAGTCATATAGATAAAAAGATGTGTATATTATTTGTACCTACCTACCGAATATTTTATTGGAGATAACCTACCTACGCGTTGAATAAAATCATATTCATGAAATCCTTCTTAAGTTCAACAGCTGACACTCTTGCAGCGCGCGCACACCGAATCACTTCACCACGTTGAAGCGGTAAGAATCGCGCTTGCGCGCTAGGTAGACACTATCACATTGAGATTTTTTTTACTTACTACGTACCTACATACTTATTTAACTTGTAACGCGTCACGTAGTTGCGTACTAAATACCAACGTCCAATAAGTACCTACAATGTTTTATTCATCATCATCATAATTATATAACCCAAGTAAAACTGACACTTGTAGCGCGCGCACATCACATCACCGAAGTGTTGTCGCCGAGGAAATAACACGCGTTACCATGGTGACCACCCGCGTGATCACTTCACCCGATTCTCAAAGAATCGGATGAAGTGATCACTTCGCGCAGGCGCGTCTCTGAGGAAATAACACGCGTTACCATGGTGACCACCCGCGTGATCACTTCACCCGATTCTTAAAGAATCGGATGAAGTGATCACTTCGCGGAGGCGCGCCGCTGAGGAAATAACACGCGTTACCATGGTGACCACACGCGTGATCACTTCACCCGATTCTTAAAGAATCGGATGAAGTGATCACGCCGCGCAGGCGCGCTGTTACGCACTTTGTTTTTTTGCTGCTTATTGCTGTACTTATTGGTACCTACTTATTAAATTTTATTTTATATATGTTCTGACTGCACATGCGTGACGCGTTACATACCTACAGGTTAAATAAGTAGTATGTAACTAGTTCATTTAAAAAAATCTAGTTTAATTATTGAAAACAAAATGTATCTAGGCAATAAACTGAGTTTTTAAATGTACAAAACGGTATGATTTAGACATTGAATTATCTAAAAGTATTGAAATAAATAGGTACTCATTATTGACTCTGAATACGTATAGGCTTATGGACATGGCCGTCAAAGAGGGGAAAAAAAAATAAAGTGCGTAACAGCGCGCCTGCGCGGCGTGATCACTTCATCCGATTCTTTAAGAATCGGATAAAGTGATCACGCGGGTGGTCACCGTGGTAAGGCGTGTTATTTCCTCGGCGACAACACTTCGGTGATGTGATGTGCGCGCGCTACAAGTGTCAGTTTTACTTGGGTTATATATAATGATGATGAATAAAACATTGTATCTAGGTACTTATTGGACGTTGGTATTTAGTACGTAAGTACGTGACGCGTTACAAGTTGAATAAGTATGTAGGTACGTAGTAAGTAAAAAAAAACCTCAATGTGATAGTGTCTACCTACCGCGCAAGCGTAATTCTTACCGCTTCAACGTGGTGAAGTGATTCGGTGTGCGCGCGCTGCAAGAGTGTCAGCTGTTGAACTTAAGAAGGATTTGATGAATATGATTTTATTCAACGCGTAGGTAGGTTATCTCCAATAAAATATTCGGTAGGTAGGTACAAATAATATACACATCTTTTTATTTAAATGACTACTTACATCGTTTAGGTAGGTTCCCACATAGTTTGTGTGGGGTTAAATTACACACTATTAACACTCGATTGCGTTTATAATATAAGTTAACAATGGGTTCATAATAACAAACTATGTCGATGAGCATTTTCTTTAGTACGTAAGTATCAGCAACGTTTAGATACCTATGTAGGAACGTTCTATTTTATTTATTGTTGTTGGTAGGTACCTACGTACGTAACGCGTCGCGCCTCAGGCTATTTATATTAAGGGACTAGTCTAGGAACAAAATAGAATAAAACAAAATTGAGTTTCTGATTGGATATCTGTTTTGCTATTTTATTAAAACTATAATTATAGGGGGGCCTATATAATAATGTTTAGACATTTAAATACTAGCTTTAGAATACTTAATATAAAATTATCAATAGAATTAACATAAAAAATATAATTTAAATCTCGATTACGTTTGTAAATGTAATGCTTGGTCATCCCTAGTATCGGATGGGGTGACACTGACAGCTCACTGCACGAACACTTCCCCTAAGTTTTCACAGTGAGATGGTTACAGAATAGCACAGCTGAATGCCGTCATCTGACTTGAAATGAAATGATTTTATTTTCTGTAAATAGTTTTGTACGCCGGCTCGGAAACGTTAATATGATAAAGCAAAAAATACGTGTCTAATATTTTTTTATTATCTGACTGATGGACTAATCAGAATTTCATTTGTTTACCCAGGCATCATCCCTATGGGCGTCGGGAGTCACGAGCTGACTTCCGGCCACCGTAGGCGCGGGCTTGCGGACGGTGAGCAATGGGTAGCTCGCCGTCCGATAAGGACCAGGCCCGGGTCGACGGCGCGTTGTGTTCCACGCGCGAATCAAAGAGATTTCAGCACCAACTGACGGGGTCGAAAGACCAATGCCTGCTGGGGTTGCGGGTTTGTCCGAAAGGGATATCGCGGCCCCGGCACACAGGCAACGGAAGGAACACGGGTGGGTTTTAGTCAGTAAAAGTCTGACACACCCTCTCGCTCTGCCCAGAGCGGGAGAAGTCATTTGATGATTTCCAAACCTGAAAAAAAAAAAAAGGGCTCGGAAACGTTAATATGATAAAGCAAAAAATACGTATCTAATATTTGTTTATTATCTGACTGACGGACTAATTAGAATTTCTTTTGTTTACCCAGGCATCATCACTACTGTTTCCAAATATAAAAATAAAAATAATAAAGACACACGAACATGAGATCAAAAGTCAAGTAAAACAGTCAAAAGCAATAAAAAAGTTACGCAAATAAAGATACTCCAGCGAAGTTTGGAGTAATCTCTTTCTGCACGTACTAATATTCAGTGGAGCGAAGTTTTATTTAATTTTTTACGTGACTTCCTTACAGCACCTTGGAGTTTCAGACCTCGAATAAAGTACGGGGTTCATGTGAGGGTAAGTGCTTTTTAGAGCAGTGGTGGCCCCGACTTACCATTTGTAGGTTATGAGTTCGAACCCAGGTTCCACCTACTGCTTTCAAAACGGTCATCGTGAGAAACCGCCATGTACTAGAACCAAAAATTCGAAGACATGTGACATCCACCAACCCGCACCGCAGAGAGGAGGCCTTTTTCCCAAGAGTAGGAAAATTCAAAATTCAAAAGTCATTTATTCAAACTAGGCTGAGAATCAGCACTTTTCGAACGTCAAAATTACATAAGACAGTCCCCCAAAACGCCCACCCTTCACCACCTCCTAGTGCATTAGCTGGGAAGAAGAAGTGGCGCACCAAACTCCCCTGTTCAGCTAGAAGAATAAAAAAAAAAGATTCTATATAACAATATAGACTGATTATGCTTTATAACTTACCTTTAAATGTTGACATTATTTTTATTCTGCACTCCTTGACAAAAGCATAAGTCTCGATCCCGGGAATGCCGGGGTTATAAAGTACCCTATGTGTTAATTCAGGTGCCAACAACTACCTGTGTGCCAAATTTGATCTAAATCCGTTTAGCCGTTTTTGCGTGATTTAGTAACAGACATACAAACTTTCACATTTATAATATTATTATATACAGGTGGTACATCGACGCGAAAACTGATAACACCATGGATTCAGTACATGATTCTGAAAACCCCTGCCTTGAAATTTTTCGTCGGCAATATTTGTTTAAATAGTTGTGCCATACATTTTGATACGCGGTCAAAATGTATGGCACAACTGACTCACTTTTCACGTGTTTCAACATGTTTTGTTGCGATGTTTCGCCAGTGCAAACGCACAGTAAGGCATATGATAAAACTATTTGTTGAAACGCACTTTAGTGAGGTAGCTGTCACTAATGTCAACTGTCAAACAGCACGAATGGCGGGAAACAGTTAAAGGTGAAATGGTGCTTGCACAAGAGTATTAAAACAAATTAAATCAATATTAAATTAGGCAGCCGCACAACGTTGCAGATTTGATCCTGTCAAGATGGGACTTGGAGGTAGCAAGCTTTTATTAAATGGTCTGAAATCACCCTCTCATATGTAACAGTACCTACCTACCTACCTAAGCGGGCGTGTTGATTACCTATCTAATCCTCGATTCCTCTGGCCTAAGTAGTGCTGGTGCATCTGAACACTTAATCCCCAAGGTATTTAATACAATTTAAATTCAAAACGGACACAGTGTGTAAAGATGCGGATAAGTAATTAGTTTGCTTGTCATACCCCTGTCACAATATTTGGAGGACAAATGCCCGCGAACCAACAAATTCAGTGCGGGCACCTCTCAGTGATAAATGGTCGGACACTTCATTAGTGAATGAGGTTTAATGGCGATAACTCGTGCACAGACTATAAAGTAAATCGATTATTCAATTATCGAATAGATAGTGTTGTTCTCTTGTATACAATGGGCAATGATTGTCTATAAATTATATTGGATTAAATTGATACATCGCATGTATGTAATTACCTACGTATCGAAGTGTTAAGTTAGATGGAGTAATGTCTGCACAAAAGGTTTTGTTTGGGTTATCGGTGTCCATTGAGCTATTTACGATATTCAGATAATTAATCATATTATTAGCTAGTCAAGAGGATCAGTCAACGGCAGCAGGTAATCTATCTTGATGCAGCAATTTCCACATCAGTATAAGACCAACTCCATCAGCAGCATCATCTGACGAACCGTTTTCCAGCTATGTTGGGATTGGCTTACAGTCTGACCGGATGCAGATGTATTTTAAATGGAGCGACAGCATATCTGACATCCACAACCCAGTTACTGGGTAATACGATACCCCTTGGTAAGACTGGTTGTCAGACTTTCGCGTTTCCGACGACCTGACGAACTTCTGTTAAAGATCCACGAATGACAGTCGGGACCAACGGATAAACATGCTCTCCGAGTACCGGAGGGGTCTTGGTATGTAAAGATGGTCACCCATCCATGGATCAACTGCGGCAAGCATAGCTTAACCTGGTCGATCGACCCGTGCGGCTGTTATTAGGTACGTAGCCAAAAGGCCTATCCCGCAAAATTTCCTCCAATAAAATTTAAAATAAATCCTATTGAGGAACTTCCTTTAAATTGTACACATAAAATACTTCACAGTGTACCTAAGATCTAGGTCAAGTTCCATAAAAGAAGATTTCAAATCCCACATATCCCGAAGTCAACGAGATTCCAAGATGGCCCCGGCTTCAAATTGACACATCCGGCGGGCGCTTTGACGCGAGGCCTCGCCGGAAGCACACTTACAGCCTCCTGATATCCACTCCAGTGAAGACCGTCTTCCTGCTAAAGTGTCGCCCTCTGACGACTTGTGTGTCGATATTTGTAAGTGAGATCTATTTTATTGTATCCTTTGCCTCAACGAGGCGTTTATGAAACTTTTTTTTGGCGCGGTAAAAGGAAGAGGTTGTTCTTTTTATCGTAATCTTTGGAAGTTTGATGAGGCTGTATCTAAAATACTAAGTACTAAGTAGTTACTAGAATTTGGTCGGCTATGAAAGAGTCGATATTTTTGCAATAAAAGAACTACCTATTGAAATGACTGGCAACGTGCACCGCGTGTGATTGCTCCCAAAAAGGATTCAGGCGTTCTTACCGTAACTAAAAATTAGAATTTAAACGGTTATTTATGAATCATTTTGTACTAATTGTTCTTTTTGTGTAGTTAGTCTTCCTTTACCTACTCGTAGATTTAGATTCCAAAATGATAGAAAACATCCAATCAATCTGCCTAGTGTTTTCCCAACCCAGCTAGATACCAGTATTTTACATGGACCGCTGACCTCCACAACTCAGTCTCAGTTATTGGGTAACATGATACCTGGCTTCGTAAGACTGGTTGTCAGACTTTTGGCCTTCTGCTTACCCGTAAAGAATGTCAAAGATCTAGGAATGACTGACGAATGAAAATCTAACAATCAAAATCAAAATAATTTAATTTATTTCACATAAACCTACATGGACACTTATGAAACGTCAGAAGCACGGTTCCAATTGATCTTTTCCTATGAAGAAGAGCCGGCAGGAAACTCCATGGTCACTCTTTTAAAAATAATTGACTTTTACAATATATTCAATTATCATTGAACAGTGTAGGCCTTTCAACAAGTACCTGGTACTTAACACAAAAAAATAGAAAATGCTCAACAAATCTGAATATAGATAACATCCGTTGGCCTCAAAATTAGTACCTGTTTTCATACAAGAATAATAATAATATTCTGAAGGAAATAACAATGAAAACTTGCCCAGTTTCACCAAGTTGTAACCAAGTTCAAACTGTTTTGATGTTCATGTTAAAGTTTATGTGTTTATGTAAATGTAACAAACATAACCTGAATTAGCTATGACTAACCTTGTGTAGGTTTAGGCGGTAGGTAAGTACATACTGGACAAATATTTGAAGGTGTTAGGTGGAATGGTCGCTGGGTAATTGGTTTTAATAAAATACTTTTCCCGTTATTCTGCACTGGGTTTTTTTTCTCTAGTGTTCTTGCAATTAAACAATCTTTTACCTGGGTTAGATACATATATAGACACGACATACTATACTGTTTGAATCATTTCAGCGTTTTTGTCGTTGGGGAAAATCGTACACACTATTTATGGCTGCGTCCATACTCATTCCCAGTTCGAACTCGCCCGATTTTTTATATACCTACCTATCACCTGCCACCATTATTTTAGAAATTAAATACTCTTCTTCTAAATTACAAATACTGATTACGTATTAATTTTAGTCAAACTCAAACTCAAAGCATTTATTTCAATGAAACCATTTACAGGCACTTTTGAATTGTCAAGAAATCGGTCAGTCGGAAATATGAAGCTAGATGCCCATTTCAAAGCGTAGTAGGTATGAAGAAGAATGGGCAAGAAACTCCAAGGATGCTATTTTAAATAAAAAATTTGTTACAAAATATTGGTTACATCATGATGAAATTAAACATGTGAGAAAATTTAGAAAGACGTGCCGTAATAAAAACATAAAAAATCTCAATTAAAACATTAAAATAAGCCATGGCAGCTAAGAGTTGATCAGTCCTAACTGACGGCGCCCGTTCACGAACATGACGCATGGATCAGCTGGGGCTGGAATGGTTTCAGCTCAACCATTTTGAAGGGAGCTAAATGATCCAACATACGCGCCACCATCAGTGAGACATCTGAGTGAGCATGACATACAGCCGCCAGGGCACATTCAAGTCAATAAAAAACATTACCCGGTAAATGGTAGCTCTTTAGTACATATTACTCACACCTGTGCTATGCAAAGGAGATTGATTTTATACAATGCAAAGATGGTCTTAAAATCTTCAGCGGCTCCAACAGAATATTGAATTATCGTTCTTATGAACTGTGATTTTAGGAGGTTAGATATACGAATGGCTCTTTTAAACGAGCATATAATACCTATGTTGTTTATTAATGTTGATTCTATTTTATAGATGTTGAAAAAACACTAATAGTACTTACCTAACTACTGTTAATTTTATACCGCGTATTATTACTGAATAAAGAGATATAAAAATCATACTAAAACTTATCTTACTATCAGTATTTTTGCACCTTCTAGCTATACATCTAGTTAGACATCTACGAACCAGGACCCTAATACACGATCAATCAGAATCTGAATCGTTTTGAAACAGATTGCTAATCTATTGCTTCATAAGTTCGCAAAAAAAAAATCTGCTCAACAAAGTAAATAACGAATGTTGTTGAACTGTCAAAATGAAACAGATTAGTCGTAATCGCTTACGAAAATATGTTACGTAATTAGATAGCTGGTGAGTTCGAACTGGGGATGAGTATGGATGAAGCCATACCTATCACTAAAGGTTGATACATTATCACAGCAATCATACCTCCACAATTTTATTACAACATAATAGTTGTCTCCGAAGGGTTAGTCAAAAGTGTACCAACAGTACGCCCCCAAATCGCCGCTTATGTTTTAAGTCCCAAGCAATACCTCGTTGGCCTAGTGTTTACAAGCGCTACTGCTAAGCATGAGGTCCTGGGTTCCCAGGTCGGGGATAGTGTTATTGGGTTTATAGGGTTCCATACGTCCGAATGAAAAACGAAACCCTTATAGGATCAATCGTGTGTCTGTCACAGTCAATTGGCTCCGAATCAAATGGAGCTCAAATTTGGTACTAAAATTGAAATTTGATATAAATTTCTGTGACCCAAACACGGATATGTAACGTAAATTAATTAATTTTGAATAGGTTCAAAAAAAGTTTTACTAACTGTACCGTGTGACATATCAAATGAATGGGCTTACTGAGACACACTTGGCACTTTACACATTTTATTTGTTTTTGTGCAATGGGTTTTTTTCATTCAAATTCAAATGTACCCATTCCACAAAAACGATATTTTTCCGTTTCATAAACGGGTGTGTGAACTCAGCACCAAATCGCAAACGCATCATTTCTCCTTAGAAGGGAATGACCTAAAACAGTTTAGTCCACGGGCACAGTACCTACTGTTAGTGATATTAACAATAATAATAATAATTATTTAATATCTATAATAGTGAGTAAAGTCAGGTTGAATGGGCAAAGAGGGTTCTGCACAATTTTTTGTCTTATGTACTTTAGCACATTTGTGTGTATAGAATCAGACTTTCGACAACTTTCTACCAATTTAACTTTACATCTGTCATTTCCTGTATACATCATCGTAGAAAGTAGAAAATGCTATCACAAAGAATCGTGGGGCCTTTTATGGCTAGTACCTACATACCGTCATTTTTCCGGTGAAAAGAAAAATATTATCATTAATTGCTTTTCTGTTAGTGTCGTTTTTGTTCAGAAGAACAGCTGCCTTCTGCTGATTACACGCCTTCTAAAAATTCCCCATGACACCGTCTGCACGCAGCTTTGAGTTCAAAACAAATGAGCAGTATCAAAAACAAATGAAACGATATTCATGCAGGGCGTAATGCGTATTCACTTTCTCTACGGAGATGTTAAAGGTACCATTCCGTAGCCGACCGCAGGCGGCAGCAGCCCTTATTCTAGTCGATAGACAAAAGATAGCAAAACGTGTTATCGCTCGACCGTTGGCGGCACTGCTGGTCTGCGGTCACGCGTCGTCTATCGCTCGACCGTAGCTGCAAACGACGTGTTGCTAGCTAGGGAAGGTATTTCATAGAAATTCATAGAAAAAATCTATGTCGCGGTGACACGTCGCCTGCAGTTGCCGCCTGCGGTGGGCTACGGAATGGTACCTTATTAGTTACACTTGCGGCAAACAAATTGTAAGATTGATAGACAAAAATCATGAAAAAGAAAGTTTAAAAATGGCCGCCTAAACGTCAAAATTTCCCGCCCAAGAAAACGTCAAAATTAATAATTAATAATAGTCAATGAATATAAACGTTCCAATAAAAAGGATTAAGGATCCCTAATTACAGCTTGTAATGACGCAAAATAATACGTACAAATATAACCGCGCACTTTGGGACCATCATTCGTGAAAGCGACCCCACACTGTCAAGCAAAACACAACAACTCTTCAAAACTTCGGCAAAATGAAAATGATGGTGTACACTGTAGTGCTGTTACTTGCTGCTGTGGTCTTCGTGGAATGTGGTCATACCTTCATGGGGAACAGCGTCATGGGGACTCTAGTGTACTACAAGAAGGCCCAGTACCCATCGATGATTGTCCAGGAGAGGATTGCGTATTTGAACATCACGCTGCCCGCTGTCCGTGGTATTCAGGTAATTTTTATTATTATTCTCAAACATACATTATTTGCTGTTTTTACAATTATACTCACCAAACTTTATAGTTTGATGGCGAGAAGAGCTTTTTTTATTAGTTATTCGTCCAATCGTTTTCGTTCTCTTTGAGAAACCGGGGCAGTCTGGTTGTTGGCATACCTTCCATTACTACATTTTTAAAGGAGAAATATCTTCTTTTACAAGTTATTTGTATACATACATGTAACCCATTACATATTTGAAATTGGTCTACGAAGCTATGACTTGAGCAATTTACTAGGAGCCACTGAAGAGTTCCACTATCCATCTCCTGGCTCCACCATCAGACCCTCGTTACTAACCCCAATCTATTAGACTCGTCAAAACGAATCATGTGAGCCCAAAATCGAGAGGTTTAATGTGGCCACTGAAGAGTTCCACTATCCGATCATTTTCAAGATAGCAAATTATAGAATTGTTATCCAAACTACATATACACTCAAAGTTTCAACAAAACGAATCAAATAACCCAAAACTCGAAGAGTTTATTAATAGCCACTGCAAAGTTCCACTATCCACATTTTAGCTCCATCATCAGACCCTCGTTGCCTAACCCCAACCTATTGGACTCGTCAAAATAAATTCTATGAGCCCAAACTCGAGCGGATTACTAGAAGCCGCTGAAAAATTCCACTATCGACTACTTGGCTCCACTATCAGACCATCGACACCAAGCCCAATCTATTGGACTAGTCAAAACGAATCATATGAGCCCAAACTAGAAGGGTTTACTAAAAGCCGCTGAAAAGTTTCTCTATTTACCTCTTGGCTCCACCATCAAACCTTCGACACCAAGCCCAATCTATTCAACTCGTCAAAATAAATTATATGAGCCCAAACTCGAGCGGATTACTAGAAACCGCTGAAGAGTTCCACTATCCACTACTTGGCTCCATTATCAGACCCTCGACATCAAGCCTAATCTATTGGACTAGTCAAAACGAATCATATGAGCCCAAACTCGAGGGGTTTACTAAAAGCCGCTGAAAAGTTCCAGTATCTACCTCTTGGCTCCACCATCAAACCCTCGCTACTAAGCCCAATCTATTGAACTCGTCGAAACAAATCATGAGTTCAATGTAGAGGGGTTTACTAAAAACCGCTGAAGAGTTCCACTATCCACCTCATGCCTCAGCTCCAAGACACCAAATTATTGTATAGTCATCGGTCCTTGATACGCGTGCAAATTTTGAAGTTGATTGGACGTCTTGAAGGTGGTGAAATTTACTTTGAAAGATTCCGACATAGATAGATACAGGTCAACAGAGGATAAAACGAGATGTAGACACCTTGTGAAAGAGTAGAAGTGAAAATAAAATATACATTAAAAAAGAGACACTTATTCAATAAAACATATAACATATTTTCTATACATATAATAAAACGGCTTTGTTTCATTCATATCGGACATTCCAAAACAAAAAAACATAAATATCATTAAAATAACTAACAACTGACGAAGTGGAAAGATAGTGTTCTTTCACTACACTTCGTCTTTCACACAAGTGTGTTTATTTACTCCTGGAATGAGACTGCTCAGCTGAGGAATTCATAAACGGTAATTCTATCCAGAAATTACCTGTGAGAATATATTTCTGTTTCAATTTACTTTAGTTATTTATAGCTGAAAATCAATGTCGACGACCAATGATGATTTATCAAAATTAAATTTTGGCTGTGAGTGACACACATTCCTTCAGGTGTCAGATTAGTCAATTTAATTAATAAAATATATAAATGTATATGTTTATATAACAGGGTATCTTGGCGTACGACCTGACACAATCCGGCGCATCCGTTAACGTGACGCAGGGTGGCCTCGGCGACAACTTCGTGAACCTTCTGATTAAGAGTGAGCTCGCCAAGGAGTTGCATTACGATGTTTATATTTATGCTTGATTTTTATTATTGTACTTAAATTTTATTTTCCCATAAGTTATAGTTTTATATTAGTTGCTTTGTTTCACTTTTTCATATTATTCATATGATTATCATTCATTTATGCTTGATTTTGTTTATTGTACTGAAATAATTATATCCTAAGAATGTATTCATGAACTAACTTCTATTGCTTTGTTTTACTTTTCTGGACCCATCTTTGAATCGGCAAAGTTTAAGAAACTTATTGTAAGCTGCAAAGATCAGGAAGCATTCGATCTCAGCTGCGTCAGATTAGACTAGCATCTTTTAAATAAACTTTTGCAAGTAATAATACCAGCCTATTACTGTCCCACTGCAGGGCAAAGGCCTCTTCTCATACAGAGAAGGCACGAGCATTGATCACCACGCTTGCTCAAGACGGGTTGGCGATTTCAGACTTATATTAGCTGTATAAGTCCAGGTTTCCTCACGATGTTTTCCTTCAGCGATGTCAGTAATGTCCAAGACAAACTCAGAAAAGTAACAGTTTGCAAGTATAACATCTGTATTTCTTACTGATGATGAACGCTGAATAATAAGAGAACAGTCATAGTCAATTTAGAGCCCAAACAATGCTGAATCAGTTGAGTGTTACAATGTCGAATTTTTAGGAGAAAACTCCGGGTAAAGGACTGTCAAATATAAGATATACGAAGGAAATATTGCCATTATTACCACTGATGGAAAACGGGTTAGTAATCAGTGCGTTGCTTGTGTGGCGGATAATCTTCATCACCACATGCAAACTACGCATCAAAGTCCTGACGTCACACAAATCCTGCATCGCGCAATTAGAGTTTACCGTGGGACCCCCTTTTAAATAACTTCCTCGAGATTAATCGTTGGGCAGTTGCCCGCCAGAAACGACACCAGTCTGGTCGGAGGATCCTCCCTTTTCAATAGAGGATGAGAGAACTTTACACCCTGTCCCTCATGCCTCTAAACTTGCATCAATTTACATCTCTGGTTGCTGTAGGAGACGGGAAAAAAGATGTCGGCTGTGTCGACTTAGCCACGAGCTCCTCAATATCTCAAAGTATATAAACAATCAAATTCGCGGTCTCGACCAAGCCTGCGATAGCTAGGCCAAAATCATAAGCTATTTGAAAAGTTAATGAAAAACAGCCGCACGGGTCGATCCGACCGGTTTCAGACTAGCTAAAGTAGACTCACCCTTCATGGGGACTGTTTGAAAAGTTACAATAAAATACCTCTCCACATACTCCAACTGAATGAAACGAAATTTAAATCTTGTATAAAACGCACATCCTCTCGTCTGTCGCGGCCATCTGATTGCATCCGATTGCACGCGTGAGTGGCTATGCAGCCAAGCATATTATAAGTTGGGGGATTACACCGATGACAAAAATGCTTGGCTCAACGCTGGTCCAGCTCCACAAGGGCGCATAAACTAATTGATTAGCATTCAACAATATTGTTGGAGCTGCTGAAGATTGTAAAACTATCTTTAGATTGTATAAATTCAGTCTTTTAGTATTATATAATTACATAGCACATGTGTGGGCACTATGTACCTACTTTACAGCTACCATTTACTGGGTACGTCTTTGATTGACTTGAATGTGCCCTTGGCGGCTGAGAGTATGTCATGCTCACTCAAATGTCTCGCTGGTGGTGGCGTGTGTGTTGGATCATTAAGTTCCCTTCAAAATGGTTGAACTACATGGTGCTGATCCATGCGTCATGTTCGTGAACGGGCGCCGTCAGTGGGGGACTGGTCATTACTTAGCTGCCACGGCTTGTTTTAATTAATTACAAATTTTTGTTTTTATTTTTTATTACGGATGCTTTTAATGTGCACATCTTTCTACATTGCTCTCACATGTATAATTACAACATGAATGATGTAAGCAATATTTTGTAAAAATATTCTGATTTAAAAGAGTGTCCTTGGAGTTTCTTGCCCGTTCTTCTCCATAGGAACCTACTACGCGTTGGAATGGGCAACTAGCTTTATATTTCTGACTGACCGACCTCTTGACAATTCAAAAGTACTTGTAATTGGTTTATTTGAAATAAATGCTTTGAGTTTGAGTTTAGTTTGAACCATCAGGTAAAGCTACACTTGCCGGGGATGGTCCGTGGATGGGTGACCATCTTCACCGAGACTTCTCCATGCCTCGGAAAGCACGTTAACCCGTTGGTCCTTGCTGGTCGTTATGGGTCGTCAGAACCCCGAAAGTCTGACAACCAGTCTTACCAAGGGATAACGTGTTACCAAATAACTGGGTTATGGAGGTCCGATAGGCAGTCGCTCCATGTAAAATACTGATATTCAGCTGCATCGTGCATCCGGTTAGACTAGAAGCCTACCCCAACATAGTTGGGAAAACGCTAGGCCGATGATTAATAATAACACGATCACGATCCTCAGCGTTGAAGGAAGGAGTGTAAAAAAGAAGAAATAACCTTTTATAAACTTAAACTGACAATATATAAATGCCCCGGCCGCATCTGCGTCTATCGTGACATAGCAATGCGTGCCGAAGCTTCATATGTTTAGCCCGCTAAAAAGGTATCGCGCTAATGCGGTGGTCACATTTGTGGCTTCATAATTGCAACGAATTATCGTGCAATAATACAAGGTTGCCCTCCATTATTTCGACAGAGCGTTTTCGCAGTCCGGAAACAACAGTCGAAATGACCAACGCTAGTCTGGCCACGCGCCACTCTTATTATGTACCACCACCCGGGCGATAAGTGCTACGCAGCCCGAACTATCGCGACGATAACCGATAATGGTTGGTCACATCTGAGTATCGTATCACTGTGAAGCTTCGTCACGATAGACGCAGTTTAGTATTGTAGCTGCTAGCTGCAAGACATCAATCAACACATCCGTCCGCCGACACAGCGAACGCTTCACTGACTGACCGTTGGTGGAGCCTCGAGATATATATATGAGTGACATGGCGCGCGGGCACTGCGTCCATGCGACACCACACGGATTGATGATGTACTAACGATGTGTAATAACTATATTTAATATTTATTACTGGTTTCCTATTGGTTAGTTTATTTAAGTTATGTTTGCAACATACGCTTCCTATGTATAATTTTAGCTTTAAGTCTAGACGTATTTTATCAAGAGATACAGAAAACTATCATCTGGAGTTTTACTTGAACACCTTACAAGCGCTACATTGGTGACCCCGACGTGATCAGCTACAGCCCGACGTGATTAGCTACAATGCCTACGTCCAACCCGGATTTGAAGAAAGATGAGCAAGAAGTGTCCGGTGTGTCTGCTACTCTTCGCATTCCACCGATCTGGCGCGACAGACTGCGGTTATGGTTCGCACAGTTTGAAGCCATCGTTCCCTCACACAAGAAGGGTGACAAGGCAATGTACGAGCTTGTCATCGGCCAGCTGGAACGTCAAGATATCGACGAGATAGCCGACATTATTCTCCGACCACCAGAAACGGACAAATACGAAACATTAAAGAATCGATTGCTACAGGTGTACGAAGAATCAGAACAAAGACAGGTCCAGCGGTTGTTATCTGAAATGGAACTAGGGGATATGAAGCCATCACAATTACTACGGCGCATGAAGAACCTCGCTGGTGACAACATATCCGAGTCGGCGTTGCGTATCATGTGGACGAACCACCTGCCACAGGCAGTGCGTGCTGTCCTCGCAGTCAGCGACAACATCGCCAAGAAGTCAGACATCGACGATCTTGCACAAATGGCTGACAAGATTCTTGAGCATTTACATCCACAACAAACTATCGCTGCCGTCTCCGCCTGCACAAGCCAAGCAAGAACTCACGAGATGACCACTACTGAGAAACTGACTGAGAAGATTGACTTGTTGACTCGTGAGATCGCCGAACTAAAAGCCAATCAATCATCGTATCGACGGAGATAACCATTCCGCAGATATCGTTCTAGATCACGAACACCAAACAGATCACGAACATCATCCAGATCCCGCTTAAACCGCAATGATTCATCGTCGCGAAATGATAATGTCTGTTACTATCATCGCAAGTTCGGAAAAGAAGCACAAAGATGCACGCGCCCATGCAGTTTCGAAGACGGGAAAGCTCCTTCGGGAAACTAAAACCAGCGTTGGATGAGGCGGGAACCGGCGCAAGGAATACATCGTACCGCCTATTTATAACAGACAGAAACTCACGTCTGTCATTCCTAATTGACACTGGTGCAAACGTCTCCGTCATACCTAGAAGAAAAGGCGGGAACTCCATGCCGACGGATTTTTGCTTGTACGCAGCGAACAATACAGTTATTCCGACTTACGGTGAGAAGTCATTACAATTGGACCTCAACCTACGAAGACCCTATACTTGGAAGTTCATCATCGCTGCAGTCAGCAAGCCCATCATCGGTGCAGATTTTCTACGACATCATCAGCTACTTGTCGACATCATCAGCTACTTGTCGACATAGCCGGCCGTTGTCTCGTCGACAAGGTAACCAAACTCATCGTCAAGGCACCAGTCACATACTCCGCCGAGCCAACGATAAGAAGTATCGACGTTGACCAACCATATCACCAGCTAATCAGTAAGTTTCCGGACATCTTGAGGCCATCATGCATGAAAGACACTCCAAAACACCGTGTGGAACATCACATAGAAACCACAGGCCCGCCAATATACAGCAAGACTAGACCATTACCACCACATCGATACCTATCCGTGAAGAAAGAGTTTGAGACGATGATGCAACAAGGAATATGCCGTCCAAGCAAAAGTCCCTGGTCCACACCACTGCACGTCGTTCCTAAGAAAAATGGCGATATTCGCGTATGTGGTGACTACAGAAGGTTGAACGACGTCACTAAACCAGACCGCTATCCAGTACCACGCCTCAAAGATTTCACATACCTACTACACGGCAAGAAAATCTTCACAACCATTGACCTAAATCGGGCTTACCAACAATTACCAGTATATGAACCCGACATCGAGAAGACAGCCATCACAACACCCTTCGGCCTATTCGAATTTCCCCGAATGTGTCCAGGACTGAAAAATGCCGGACAGACATTTCAACGGTTCATACATCAAGTGCTCATCGGATTGGATTACGCATTCCCATTCATTGATGACGTCATAATTGCATCAGAAAATGAAGCACGTCACATCGAAGATTTACAAGAAGTACTACGCAGATTAGATAAGTACGGTATAACTATAAATCCGTCCAAATGCGTCTTTGGCAAAGAAAGCGTCAAGTTCCTGGGATATGGAGTGTCAAGCGATGGAATCAAGCCACCAGCACGGCTCCAGCGCATGTATTCGACGCGTCGCACATGAGGGAGATTGCATCCGTTGGTGATGGAGATGGGTGAGCGAGTAAAGCCGCGTTTTGGATGCTGACTTTACATAACTCGAATGCTTGAATTGCTTCTGGGTTCCAGTCGATTTTCGTCTTACCACACATTCGTCCATACCTACCAAATGACTATCGTCGCATCGCATTCGACGCCGTGCACAATACAAGTCACCCTGGAATACGAACTACGCGCAAACTAATGCAACAGCGTTACTTCTGGCCAGCAATGAATACCGATATTGGCGAGTGGTCGAAGACATGTACTGCGTGTCAACAATCAAAGGTACAGCGACATAATCACAGTAATATCACTGCATTCCCACCAAGTGACCGATTTCAACACATACACATAGATATTGTTGGACCACTACCTACATCTTCGTGTGGACATCGGTACCTGCTCACCATTATTGATCGATGCACACGTTGGGCAGAAGCAGTACCACTGCAGGAGATAACAGCTGAAGTCGTCGCAAGAAAGCTGTACGAAACATGGATCACACGTTTTGGTTGTCCTATCAGAATAACAACCGATCAAGGTCGACAATTTGAAAGTCGACTATTTCAAGACCTCGCACTATTGCTAGGCGTGGAAAAAACTCGTACTACTGCTTACCACCCGCAGAGTAACGGCATCGTGGAACGCTGGCATCGAACACTGAAAGCTGCGCTCATGTCACGACTTACGAGTAGCAGCAAATGGATTACCGAGCTACCGACTGTATTGATGGGACTACGAGCCGCGACGCGTACTGACACCAACACTAGCGCCGCGCAGCTCGTTTACGGACAAGCATTAAGACTGCCAGGCGATTTCATATCACCAATGCTAACTGCAACGAAAATGGACTACAGCTATGTCGATAATCTTCACGATATTATCACGAAACTCACGCCGATATACCAACCGCATTCAAATAAGCAAAGTATGTTCGTGCACAAGGATTTAAAAACATGCAGTCACGTGTTCGTACGTGATGACACTATCCGCAGGCCGCTGCAACGTCCGTATAAAGGTCCGCACCAGATCAGGCAGGATCGTCAAAATGCCAGTACGCTTCGCTCGGGGGGGAGTACTGTAGCTGCTAGCTGCAAGACATCAATCAACACATCCGTCCGCCGACACAGCGAACGCTTCACTGACTGACCGTTGGTGGAGCCTCGAGATATATATATGAGTGACATGGCGCGCGGGCACTGCGTCCATGCGACACCACACGGATTGATGATGTACTAACGATGTGTAATAACTATATTTAATATTTATTACTGGTTTCCTATTGGTTAGTTTATTTAAGTTATGTTTGCAACATACGCTTCCTATGTATAATTTTAGCTTTAAGTCTAGACGTATTTTATCAAGAGATACAGAAAACTATCATCTGGAGTTTTACTTGAACACCTTACAAGCGCTACAGTATGAAACAGTACTAGTTACCTACAGCACATTCGCGGCATATTTCACTAACATGAAATATGAATGCGTGAGACCTGACCCGACAGGAATTCATATTAGCTTCCGATGGTTGGGCAATTGGAAAATATCACATAGTTTGTTATATTTTCCAATTGCAAATTGTTCTGGAGTATCGGTTACGGAGTTTTGTTCTTCCGTGATTTCTACAGGGTGGGTCAAGTCACCTGCATCACGTCAAGGGGGTGATTCTACCCGTCATACTAAACAACTTTCATCCTGAAACTTATATCCGATTCGTGAAAATTTTAAATACAGTAGACATACTATTTCGATTCATGTACGAAAAGTTATTGAAGTGAAAAATTCTTTAGCATCGTTGTGATTTGAAAGTCGATGAAACGAAAAAGCGACAGTAAAAAGAGACAGACACATAAATTCATAAGATTTAACGTGGAAGAAAATTAGATAGGAAGCATTATACAGCGTTTCTTATATTCGTGGTTCTCTTTGTGCTCTGCTTCGTACCCCCTCCATTCGAGTTTTCCAAGGCATAGTGGGAGTTCGCTTGGGCCTCAGCGTTGTAGGTTTGTTAATACGTGTTTGTGCGCGCATGCGTAGTATAAAGCTTGAGAAAAGGCATCACAACAACCGTGGTGTTTTGTTTTAACGTATTATACGTTTGTAGAGTTTTTTCATAATTTTTATAATAAAATTCTTCATAATTTTAATAATAAAATTCTTGTATTATGCCGAAAACGAATGCAGAATATTGTCGCGATTATCGAAAAAAAAGGGAAAACAAGATTAAAAAGACAGAAATTTTTGAAGGTTTAACTTCTACCACGTGTGAATTGCACACATGTTTTCTTTTTTCTTTTTTATTTTACGAATTGTATAATGTGTTTCACAGCGAAAGTTCCGTAGTATGACACGTTCAATCACCCCCTTGACGGATGCAGGTCACTAAATCGCCACCCTGTATAGATAACATCATCAAGACTGATAATATCCCGGAGAGGTTAGTAGAAGTAACATACATAACATAACCTCACGCCTTGTCCCCGAAGGGTTAGGCAGAGGTACACCCACATTTCGCCAATTATGTAAAAGTCCCATGTAATCGGGAGCGAGCCTATTGTCATCAACCGGGCACAAATCCAGACTCCGGGCTGCTACTGAGATATTCCTAGTGGAAAAACCCAATAACACTTTGCCCGACCTGGGAATCGAACCCATGACACCTCATGCTCAGCAGCATTGCTTGCAACCACTACACCAACGAGGCAGTAGAAGTGTTTACGTAAAGTCAAAAGGATAATTTAATTTGGTAAACTTAAACTGTCCATTTTTTCAAATTTCAACTGTCATTCTTTGACAGTTCAAACTCACTTTAGACATTGGCAGAATGGTCACCATAATAAAGAATAGAATAGAATAGAATTTCCCTGTCATTACTACAAACACATTTTGCCAGTTATGTTTAAAAAGACCTATGTGATGGGAACCACAAAGATGGGCCCAGGATGTGACAAACTGAATCCTGAGGAATAAGAAAAGGAAGGGAGGCAGACCTTTCAAAAGGTGGGTGTCAAATATCTGGCAAATTTTGTGCAAGAACAGCCGGACTACGGGACACATGGAAACATTTGGAGGATTCGTTCACCTCAGGCGGTCCTTGCATAGAGGAAACAAACATTGGAGATACTAACACACTACTAACAAATATAAAATTAAGATTTTTGTTTCATTTCTAACACACTAACATACTTACCCAAGAATATTTTTAAATGTAAATACATCATTGTTGTAATTGTAAGGAATTAATAAAAGCTTTTTTATTATTTATTTATTTGATGGTGGTGTGCTAACCTTTTTTCACTAATTAGGGAAAGTCTTACTCCTGGCTGCAAAGAAGAATATCTTAGTGCAAAAATCTAATAACACTGCCCGACGACAAAATCGTAGAACCCGACGCTCCTATGTCGATCTACGGGTGTCAACCAACATAAAATATAATAGAGCAATCATTTAGCGGGTTTCAATCACCTTCTTACCAAGTGAACAACTATTCTGTTCTTGTTATCCGGCACCCCAACGTCCCCAACTGGTATATCCCCAGTGGTGATCACTATACGGCCAGTAAATTGTTTAGAGAGAGAGAATATGTGTATACCCTCGGACAGTATGTATCGTCCTATCCTTCTCGTGTGCAGTCGTACCTGCTGCGATCACAAATCCGTTTCTTTCTTACTGAACTGATAACCTCATATGCTTACTGCTACTTTTCTTGACGCCCACAGCCTATAACTTGATGATAAGATTCCTTTTCCTGACTGGTACTTCTTCCCCGGTTGGTCCCCGGACCCACCCAGCCGATAAGCGCGTTCAAACAAATAAACAAACTTTTCAGCTTTATAGTAGATAAATCTGTTCTTAGCTAACTATACACAGGGTCATTAAGGTTATCTCTTGTAGCAATTTTAAATGTCAAATTATTAAACAATAGTTCTTGATAAGATTCTGAATACGAAGAAAGATCTAGAAAAGGTCAAAATAATGTTCAGAATCTACTCGTGTCTGATGAAAGAATTAGGAAGAATATTATTTTCCATCTTATGGGTGGTTTATAAGATAAGCCATACAATTATGAGGTACGCTATCTCACCTTCCATAACAATCACACAAAATAATTTTCAAGGAACCCTTATAGATTGACCATGTCCGTCTGTCTGTCTGCCCGCGGCTTAGCTCAGAGACTGTTCTCGATAGCTGTATTTTTTTAGGGTTCCTTACCGACACGCAAAGTGGGGAGGGTTTTTTTCTCATCTATCCTATATAGTGTGGGGTATTGTCGTTGGAAAGGTCGTTCAAAAATATTGCGAGTTTATCGAAACTATTTTTGAATTTCGGGATTCATTTGCGAAATATTAAGCTTTAAAGTGCTAATTTTTGTTAGAGTCAAGTAACTCCACCCCTGCCAGCCATGTTTGGTTTTGGATATGTGGAAAAAATCACGGCAGTAGTATTTATAGCGAAATTGAAAGAACAACTATCACAGCTAAGTAACAGAAAAACCATCACAAAAATAGTATGGCAACACGAATTCCTTTATTCTGTTAATAATTATCGAGTTTTAAGCGTAAATATAGACGTCGAAGTGTATCTTCTCTCCGCGGGCGCTCTTCATCCGAAGGTTCACGAAGTTAAACCCGAGGCCGCCCTGCGTCACGTTAGCGGATGCAGTTGAGTGTGTCATGTCGAACGCCAGAATACCCTGCGGATTGGACAATGTTTGTTTAAGTGAGCGATACGGCAAAGCTAGTTTTTGATTTTTGTATAAAGAATACGATTAGGTTAATATGGCGCCAGTGATAAGTACCTCCTACACTCTACAGGCTCGTTTGAACACAGTAGCAATGGATCGAAATATCCTGCAAATTGGACAACGACCTATGAATTTGTTACGGCCTTTCTTTTCAGAGTAGTCTGAAAAGAAAAAGTAGAAGTAGGAAAAGGAGAAGTAGTAGGAAACGCCGACCTCATCTAGCTTATTTTTAATATTTTTTTAATTTTTAATATTTTTTTAATTTTGCGTGTAAATGTGATTCCGGTATCCTATTTACAGAATAAACAATTTGATTTCATTTCCACTCCTCCTCCTGGATTCCAGCACTGGATTGAGTTACTGGATTAATGTAAATCAGCATTAGCTAGCAGTGTGCGTTTTTTCTAGATGCCATGCCATTCCACATGTGGTTTAACATTGATGTGCGCATACGACAAATAGTGGATGACTTTGAGCGTGGAAAAATTGAGGCTCTCGCTTGTGTAAAACGTTTATGTCTTCTTAGTCTTGATTTCCACAAAAAACCACAATGAGTTTTTGTCCAACTGTACTGTTGGAATAGTGCTAATAAAAGTGCATAAAAAATAAAAGTTGGACTCATGCGAAGACTGGTATGGATGTTATAAAAGTTGGACTCCTGAGAAAGTTAGACTCTTGCGAACAGAGGATTTGAATAGACAACGTTGTTAATCCAAAAGTTTTCCAAATTATGAGTATGGGTGCATTAACCTTTCAGGAGTAATATAGTCTCCATGGGCTATTCTTAAATGTACAGCTCGTTTTTTAATCCCAGAGACTAATTTGACAGGTGCAAATGCCAAACTCCAAATTGAAAAAAAAAAACAAACAACAATCACTTGAAATGTCAAATTGGTCTCTGAGATTAAAAAACGAACTTCAGGTAAGTCAGGTACAGTACGTCACAACTAAGATGGAGCATCGGTAAATTTCGTAAAACCGATGACCATTCGAACTGAGTGCGCCTTCAGAATCACCAATATTTATTACTGCTTTAGGTGAAAAAGATCTTTACGCAAACGCAATTACTTGTGAAGTCATTTAAGCAAATACATTCGTAAAATTGTAATGAATTAACGCAAATTTCAAATTCGTGCTACTTCTAACTTGTGTCGTAATGGACTCCTGTGAACCATTATCGTATATTTATACGGGACTGATAAACGGCTATCTAATTACGTAACACATTTTCGTAAACGATTACGACTAATCTGTTTCATTTTGACAGTTCAACAACATTCATTGGGTCATTTACGTTGTTGAGCAGAATATATTTTGGAACTTATGAAGCAATGGATTAGCAATCTGTTTAAAACGATTCAGATTCTGATTGATCATGTATTACGCAATTATGGGACGGGTCTGGTAAAAGGTGGGTGCACTATAGGTACACGAAAACAAGGCGCTATGTTGTTTCTATTGCAGAACTAAGCATTTTGTCAATAAATCTAGTAAAATATCGATAACCTATTGCCTTGAATAAAATATTTTATGATAAGTATCATAGAAGTAAAACAAAAGTGACACCTTCACACGCATCAACTGACCGTAACGACGATAAGGCATTGATTACGTGATTTTTGTGAGAACAAGAGACGAGAAAAAAATATTAAGTTTTGCATGATGAGGAGCTCGTGGCTAAGTAATAACAGCCACACGTATCGATCCATCCGGTTTAGCTACGCTTGCCGTGACTCCTCCGTAACTCGGAAAGCACGTTAAGCCGTTGGTCCCGGCTGTCATTCGTGGATCTTTGACAATCGTTACGAGTCTACAGAAACCCGAAAGTCTGACAACCAGTCTTACCAAGGTTATCGTATTACTCAGTTAGTGGGTTGTGGAGATCACATAGGTAGTCGCTCCATGTAAAGAACTGGTATTCAGCTGCATCCGGTTAGATTGGAACCGACCCCAACATACACTCAGCGGCACGGAATTTGGCCCAAGCGTATTATGTAGTTTATTGTCAAAATTAAACACGAAGGACATATTTTATGTTTTATAAAACTTAGAGGATGATCTGATACCGAAATTAAAATCACTAATTCCGAGAAAAAAATTGAAAACTTTATTGAAACTTCAATAAGTTACAAAAATGGCAATTAACACAAACATTAAAATAAGGTTTTGTTACAAAAAAATCACAAAACAAAGACATTTTAGTAAAAATTAATAACGTGTGTTTCCACCTCTTGCTCTGATCACCGCTTGCTTGTGATTAGGCATGCTCTGGATGATGTTTTTAATGTTTACTTGGGGAATTTCATCCCAGGCAGCTACCAGAGCGGGTTTCAAATCATGGAGGATCTGAGGAGGGTTGAGACTTGACCGGATTCGCTTTTTAAGCATGTCCCATACATGTTTTATGGGATTCATGTCTGGGCTTCTTGCTGGCCACTCCAATTTAGCAAAAATAGATAATTATCCACGCAATGTGCTGTATGCGGGCCGGCATTATCTTGCATAAAAAAAATCCACAGTACCAATTTAACCCCGTGTAAGGTAAAACATGTTCTTGAATGATCTCTTCAACGTACTGCACTGCTGTAAGATGACCTTCCCATACGGCCAACCCTGTGCGATCGTCCGAATTTATTCCTCACGAAATCATAACAGACCCACCATGAAAACTGACGGTTTTCCTGGTGGTGATCGGCAGAAATCGCTCACCGCGCCTTCTCGACACGGTCTGGAGCTCGTAAAGCCGCTCTGCATACATCTGTCCATAGAACTTTACTCCGCTGGTTGTGAATTAAATTTGCATGTTCACGAGTAAACCGCAGTCGAGCTACACGGGGGTACCGGAGGTGTTCTGGACCTCGAGCTGGTCTTTGAGCATACAGATTCCGTTCCTCTATTCTCCTTCTAATTGTCTGCTCACTTACATTGACCCCTCTGGTCGCTTGTAGGCGCTGCCGTACCTCAACTGCAGTGAGGAACCGATTTCTTAAAATTGCGAGAGCAATAAATCGGTCATCTTGTGCTGAAGTGCACCTAATTCCGCCACTTCTTACTCTCCTCGTGTACAGACCAGTCTGATCTTACCTGGTTAATGGTTACCAGAGAGTTGTACGCGGTACATTTAAAGTTGCAGCGATTTCTCGCTGTGTTCGCCCTTGATTCCTAAGTAACACAGTTTGAGCGACTTGAGCTGAAGTTAGAGGCATTTTTTTTTTAATTCTGGAAGCAGAAATGAGTGCAGATTAATTAAAAAATAAAACAATAGACTTTAAATGCACGGCCAATTTAATATCACCTTTTAACTTACCCGTCTTCTACGCGTTCCAGCAAGAAAAACAAGCAGTGTTAAAAACGTTAAAAAAACGATATTTTTTTGTGCTTACCATCTTAATTATCTTAATATCTTTGTTAACATTAACAAACATTGTAACAATCTGCCAGTGCAAGTTGCCATACGCGTTAGTAAAATTCAGCTGTTATCGGGTTGTTTATGTTTGGGCCACATTCTGCGCCGCTGAGTGTAGTTGGGAAAAGCCTAGACTGATATATATATATATATATATATATATATAGGATATATATATATATCCTATTAATAAATACCTTCTTCTAATTTTGTAAACTAACTCTCTCCAACACGCGGAGCATGAACAGAGTAGAAACGGGTTTTGTCGACGGAAGAATAAACAATATGACAGATTCACAATCACAATAGCTGTCATTTTGTCTATTGTTCAGTACTAAGTAAATCATTGTAAGTTACACAATGATTCACTTTATTCACATTTTATTTACACTTTATCCTTAAACACGAAATAAACTGAAAATACAGCAAAATCACTGCTGTTGAAATGTTTGTTTTGTAAACTCCTATATGTGATGACGTGACGTCACGCGTCGGTCGAGGATACATTATTTTAAAAAAAACCTTGACTGTCTACAGTCAGCCACAAAAAGATGTACAGTTACAATTCTAATGTATAAAATTCTCGTGTCATAGTGTTTGTACCAAACTCCTCCGAAACTGCTTGACCGATTCTTATGAAATGTTGTCTGTATATTGAGTAGCTCTGAGAATAGGAAGTAAACTATTTTTAAGTGACAAGGTTTTTAGGATAGGTAGGTGAAGATAGGGTAAGGTAGATAGGTAGGTATGTAGGTAGGTAGGTAGGTAGGTACTTAGGTAGGTAGATAGGTAGGTAGGTAGGTATGTAGGTAGGATAGGTAGGTAGATAGTAGGTACTTAGGTAGGTAGGTATGTAGGTAGAGTAGGTAGGTAGGTAAGTAGCGCTGTATATAAGTATTTAGTGCTACCCGTGCGAAGCCGGGGCAGGCAGCTAGTAATTTAAATGTATAATTGTCTATAAACTTGGGTCCATAATATCGTAAAAATGTGTAGCCATAAAACACGGCTACTTAATTGTAGCTACTTGATTGCCTCGTTGGTCCAGTGGTCACAAGCGCTATTGCTGAGCATGAGGTCCTGGGTTCTATTCCCGGGTCGGGCAAAGTGTTATTGAGTTTTCCATTAGGAATTTCTCAGTAGCAGCCTGAGTCTGGATTTGTGCCCGGTTGATGGCAATAGGCTCGCGCCCTATTACTAGGGACTTAAACATAACTGGCGAAATGTGGGTGTAACCACTATGTGTACACCTCTGCCTAACCCTTCGGGGAAACAAGGCGTGATGTTATGTTAATTGTAGCTACACAATAATACAAATTGTAGACAATAAAATGAATTCTTTTTGATGTACGTATACATCTTTTCGATGTAGGTATGCATTTTTTGAGGCCGATTGTACCAATACAGTTATTGTTACTCTCGTCATTTACTCATTAAGTTTTCCTACTAAATTCCGTAAATATTTTTTTAATATTTTCCTGTTACTTATCATGGCCACCTGTGACTCTTGGATATTTACGTACCTAGCTCAGAAAAACCATTGACCACACATAACTATTTATGTGTGCTTACCGGTAATTAGTACCTATGTACTTATTACCGGTAATTGATGTGTAGGTAATGACAACATTAATTTGATTAATAACAATAAAAATACTGCTTGGAAACCAGTATTTTTAATAAACGAACCTGTTTTTGATCTACATAAACAAAAAAATTAAGATAAAGAAATATCGGTGAAATTAAAGGAAATTGTTTATTCTGTAAATAGAATATTGGAATCACTTTTACTAGATGAGCTAGGCGTTTCCTATCTGACTACTCTGAGAAGAAAGGCCGAAACAAACTCAGAGGTCACAGTCTCTTTTAAAGTCCAGACATAATCTTGGTCAGGCCATATGAGAACCATGTAGATTAGTGTCTGAAATAGTGTTTTGAGGGAAGAACCACATAGATTTGAGTGGCTCTGTCAGAGCAAGCATTCGTCAGTAATCGTGGAGCTCAACTCGATAAACAATACCAAAGAAAGGACATTTGGGTACATCGCATAAACTACTCAAACTGCATCATTAAAACTAACTGAGAAGAAAAAAAAAAGTGTATTAAATAATTGCCGGCAATCATTTCAATAGTCCAAGTTACATGTTCAAATCGATCTTGTTTACAAAGACAATGTATTAACAATTTATGAAAAATTCAATGAATATACCTAAACGTTTAGGTAGAAAACGATTTTTTTTTTTTTTTAATGTAATTGTCATTACATTACATATAAAAGTGTTTAAAATAATTGCCTTCTTATTAGATCGTAACTAAAAACCTCACCTGAATAGAACGTCCAAAATTAGATGGTACAGCCGGCAACGCGAAGTACAAATTCTCTACCCTTTTTCTGAAGACTTTAGAACCGTACTCGGCAGCGTGATGGTATACCATTGGCCTCAACACAGAAGTACCCATAAATGTATGGTTACACTCCACAAATACTACAGCTGCCAGCAAAAAGGCTAAAGCACACAACTTCATTTTCAAAACGTACTAAAGAAAGAGTAAAAAGATTTGAATTTCGAATTAGACGTCTGATCGACTCGACAGACCGAACGTGAATGGATACTGAAGTTAGCTGAAGTCGTGTTTATGTCCGTTTCTAGAATTTATCTCTATATGATAAACTAGGTGTCATAGTTTGTTTTTATTCACAGTTGATTATAATTTCATATTTAATAACTTATCTTTATGATTCTGGTCTAGTTATCACAAGCTTGGTCGTGACCGCGAATTTCGATTTTGATTGTTTACTTTGCAATATTGACACCGTTTGGTTCCAGTAATATGGACGACTTATCATAATGCCGAATTGAATGACTATTTCATGAAATCGTGACATTTAGGGCCAATTCTAACTTATAGAGTTTTATTGCTGATTGTAATGTTTATAATTCTTTAAAGCCATATATATATATTGTTATATTGACCTGTAAGTTGCAAACACGTTAGAAAATTTGAATTTATTGGGTTATCTTAGCGCATCCCCCATATCTGCATGGTGCACATAAAAACGACATCCAGATGAAAATACCAAAAACATCCCAGCCATTCTAAAGCTCCTTTATTAACAAACTAATATCAGAAAAAAAGCTAAATATAAAATGAAGTCCGATGTCCCGTCAGTTTAGTTTTACCGCGAGGGTTTCGGGACGAGTCTCTGCGGCTCGGATTGGCTTGGAAATAACAAAATGGTAAAAAATCGAATTCACCTGATAGCGTGTGACAGACCGACAGACGCGACGGTGGGAGGCCGCCTTTACATAGAAATGGAGTTTTTCCCCTCATTTATTTGGTGGCTTTTTTCCTCATGTGTCACAGGCGTATTCCGGGACTTTTTCTTCAAAAATTCGTCATTGTAACACTCAACTGATTCAGTGTGCTATAAACTGATTATGACTGTTCTCTTATTATTCAGCTTTCATCATCAGTAAGAAATGCAGATGTTATACTTGCAAAAGTGTGATCTTTGCTGCTTACAATAAGTTCCTTAAACTTTGTTGATTCAAAGATGTGTCCAGAAAAGTAAAACAAAGCAATAGAAGTTAGTTCATGAATTCATTCTTAGAATATAATTATTTCAGTACAATAAACAAAATCAAGCATAAATATAAACATCGTAATGCAACTCCTTGGCGCGGTCACTCTTCATCCGAAGGTTCACGAAGTTGTAGCCGAGGCCACCCTGCGTCACGTTAGCTGATGCGCCGGATTGTGTCAGGTCGTACGCCAGGATACCCTGATATTAAAACAAATATTTATTGATTGATTTTATCAATGAAATTGGTTAATGTGACACCTGAAGGAATGTGCTTCACAGCCAAAAATTCATTATGATACAATTACCTTTTATGAATCCCTAAGCTAAGCAGTCTCATTCTAGGAATAAATAACCACACGTGTGTGAGCACATAGGTTCCTCCTTCGAAGGAGTTGAATTATCATTCATGAGTATCAGATGCAGTGATAGCCTAGTGGTGTGACCGTCGGACTGCCAAGTCATAGGTCTCCTCCTTGTCGGATTCATGTGCGTATTATATAAATCACTTGCTTCAAAAACGGTGAAGGAAAACATCGTGAGGAAACCGGCATACCCGAGAGATAGACACCAGGTTAGTCACTAACCAGACGAAAAGAAGAAGAAGACAATGATGACCAATTGAACATGTATACAAACAAGTTGTAAAGGAAGACACTTTTGCTCACAAAATATTCAAGGTATGCCAACAACCAGCCTGTCCCGGTTTCTCAAAGATAGCGAAAAAGAATGTAAGTAATAACTAATTACCTGAATACTTCTTGAATAGCCACGGACAGCGGGCAGCGTGAAGTTTAAATACTCAATCCTCTTCTGGAAAGTCTTCGAGGAGTACCGAGCCTCCTTGTGGTACACTAGAGGCCGCAAGAAGCTGGTCCCCATGAAGGTATGGCCACATTCCACGAAGACCACAGCAGCAAGCAACAGCACTACAGTGTACACCTTCATTTTGTCAAAAAGTGTTTTGGTGTTTTTCCTTGAGGTCGGTTTCACGAATGATGGTCGCAAAGTGCGTGGTTATATTTTTACCTGTTATCGTCTAATTTTGCATCATTAGAAGCTGTAATTAGGGATCCTTAATCGTTTTTATTGTAACCTTTATTAATTATTAACGATTTGTGTCTATAAAACTTACAATTTGTTTCCGAGAGTAACCTATTAGCGTGTTCGTAGCGGAAGCGAATACTAATTTTTTTTTTTTTTTTTTTTTGTTCAGGATGGGAAATCATCAAATGACTTCTCCCGCTCTGGGCAGAGCGAGAGGGTGTGTCAGACTTTTACTGACTAAAACCCACCCGTGTTCCTTCCGTTGCCTGTGTGCCGGGGCCGCGATATCCCTTTCGGACAAACCCGCAACCCCAGCAGGCATTGGTCTTTCGACCCCGTCGGTTGGTGCTGACATCTCTTTGAGGCGCGCGTGGAAATACATTACGACCTGAGCGGCAATTCCCGTAATTTTTAAGAACGTTCGGATTCGCATCTCATTCGCAGTCTGTCAAAAATACAATCAATTTACCAACATTTTTGACAAGTTTGACAGATTGCGACTTGAATGTGAACGTTTTTGATGTACGAGAATGATTGGCCTTCTGAACATGGTTTGCTATAGTGATAGCCTAGTTGTGTGACCGTCGTCGCAGTGCCAAGTCTTATGCCTCGAGTTCGAAGCCAACCTCTGAGTTCTCGGATTCATGTGCGTATTGTATAATTATCACTTGCTTCAAAAACGGTGAAAGAAAACATCGTGAGGAAACCTCCGGAGAGATATTTCTCGACGGCATATGAAGGACCATGGGCGGCATAAAAACTCTAACCACACGAAAAAGAAAGGAGATCGTTTTATACAATTGGTACTGCTTTTGCTTTGAGCTAAAAGTAGTGGTGGTGGTGTGTCGTGGTGAATTTTTAGGAGGCATATAACCAGCATAGCACAGCTGTTCTTGTGATTTATCTGAACAAAAACGACACTAACAGAAAAGCAAATAATTTAATAGTAAGGTTTTCTTTTCATCGAAGCTGGGGAAACAACTTAGGTATTTACCTGCTAGGTACCCATTTATGGCCCCACGATCCTTCATGATGGCATTTTCTACTTTTTACGAAGATTTACAGGAAATTACAGATGTGAAGGTTGACTGATAGGTCTGCTGGGGTTGCGGGTTTGTCCGAAAGGGATATCGCGGCCCCGGCACACAGGCAACGGAAGGAACACGGGTGGGTTTTAGTCAGTAAAAGTCTGACACACCCTCTCGCTCTGCCCAGAGCGGGAGAAGTCAATTGATGATTTCCCACCCTCAAAAAAAAAAAAGGTTAACTGATAGGCAGTGCTTAGGGCATTAAGTCCGCCTCTGTACACACGGATGTGCTTGAGGTATTAAATAAATAAATAAATGTACAGAACCCTCTTTGACTATTAAACTCGACCTTACCCACTATTATTGATGTTAACGTCACAAACAATAACGAATGCATTAGTTTTCCTAATGGCCGTGTTATCAGCTCGTGAATGGCGTCCCATATTGATATGGGTAAAACTAATCATCTGTTGATTATTTAGAAAATTATGTACCGGTTAGTCGTGTTCATACAAGTGGAACTGTATGTCAATAGTTTACTGTGCTAATGGACTAAACAGTTTGAGGGAATTCCCTTTTAAGGAGAAATGATGCGTATGAGATTTGG